>OX596031.1:25672224-28449724 GCA_951394125.1 Epistrophe eligans | reverse complement strand
TGCAAACAAAAAACAATTGTGGAATGAATTTTGAAATTTCTTTAATGTCCTTGAGCTCATTAAAAATCATGTTCTTCAAGTTAGCATTACAACTTAAGGATTTTAAGATTCTAATAAATGGATTAATTGCCGGGAATTTGTCGTGAAAGAAAAAAAAATTGTCGCGCTTGTTTTTTTTTTTTTTTAAATAACCCCTGGTAATACTAACTTGGCGGTCAAGTTGGCATTACCACCCCCAGAAAAAATCAAAAACTAAAACCAAAAATTTAAAAATTTTTAAAATTGCATAAATGAATCCAGTTTTTATTGGCTATACATATGTTTTCCCTCCAGATTTTTTTGATGTGGAATTTGTTTAAACATTTTCTTAAACAATTGTCGCTCGACATTTAGTATACATACATACATATGTATGTACATATGTATGAACATATTTAAATTTTCGAAAACATTTTTAAGAAAAAAAAATTGTATTAATGCAGAGTTAAAAAACTAATTTTGAAAAAAAAAAAAATTAACCACCCAATTTCGAAATATCGAATTTTTAAAAATCAATTTTGATTTTTTTTTTAATCCAAAATTTGGTTTTTCAAAAATTTTGATATGCAATTTTATTTGATCTGATCAGAAGCTCATGTGTAAAAAATTTCTCTAAAATTGCTTGAACAGATAATGAGATAGTCGAGAACCAAAAAAATGGTTCTATGAGAGATACCATTTTTAGACGATAGATAAAATTTTCTTTCCAATATCTAATATGATACATCGTACTAATATTAGCTTATAAACAAATTTTAAGGAAAAATTGTTGAGAAAAATGAGATTTTCCATACCGGTTTTATAATATTTGTATTGGAGGTACCGTTATTTTTGGGTACAAGAATAATTTGTATTTAAAATCTGCTGGAAAATGTCAAAAAACTGCTGGATGCTAAGTTTAATAAAAATCTACCAAGTCGTTTTCGAATTATTAAATTCTTAAAAAAGAAATTAATTTTTTTTTTTAAATCCAAAAAAAAAGTTGAAAATTTTGGTAAATTTTTTTTTTTTTAATTATTGTAAACATTCTCTATAAAAAATTTGATCAATATCAGTTGAACCTTTTTTGAGAAAATCGAAAATCAAAAAAAAAAAATGTTTCTATGGAGAATACCATTTATAACCATTTTTCGGATTATTTTTTTTTAATCGTAGCCTTTTTGAAAAAAATCTACTGGATTTTTTTTTTTTTAAGTTTTGAGAAAAATAAGATTTCCATTTTTTGCTAAAAAAAATTGTAGGGCAGGTGTCGTTATTTTCGGTTTTTAAAAAATGAAAAAAAAAAACGCGTGTGAGGGATGCCCAAAAAATGCTAGGTACCAAGTTTAAAGAAAATCGATCCACCCGTTTAGGCTACAGACAAAAGGACAGACAGACAGACAGAATTGCTTCGCTTTAATCGCAATGTCGATCAAAGTTTGATCAAAATCTCGAGTTCGATTGTATTTACGAATCCATAACTTGGCATATAGTACCTACATATGTATCGCAAGTTAAAAATCGCTCAGCTTAATTTTTTTTAACATTAGAAATGTTTAAACGGAGGCATACAATGTAAAAAAATCAACAGAATTTCAAAAATATGAAACGCCTAGTAGACAAAGGGGGTGAAACGTGAGGGAAATAAACAAAATAAACAAAATAAACAAAATAATCAAAATAAACAAAATTATTTCGTTCATGCTTTGTTCTTACTAGTCTGAGGAAACAAAATACGAAGAAAATGATAAAACGGACAGAAAAAAAGGAGAAATGTTCGTAGAAAAAAAATTGGTATGTATTTGATGATGATTTTTGCTAAATCTGAAAAATACCCGATTGGCGTTTACTTAAATTTTAATAAATATGATTTAAAATCACGAAAATAAATATAAACCAGCATAAAAGTGTTCATATATGCGTTTCGCCCCGATTTTAAATCATATTTATTAAAACAAACGGTGTTCAGGAAAAAACAATTCGACTGTTAACAGTCAAATATTTCTTCTTCAAAAGTCCCATAGCAAGGCAATAAAAATAGCTACAATTTATCTTCTTTGAAGACTTGTAGCAACTATATAATTCGCAGTTGCTCTATGTAGCTCGGATTATATGGAATCTCGATTTATTCGGGAAAATATGCGTCAAGACAAGGTGTAATGGTCATCTTCTGATGAGCCCAACCATTACATCGGGGCGAAACGCATATATGAACACTTTTATGCTGGTTTATATTTATTTTCGTGATTTTAAATCATATTTATTAAAACAAACGGTGTTCAGGAAAAAACAATTCGACTGTTAACAGTCAAATATTTTTACTTAAATGCTTATATCTTTCGATCCAATTATCCGATTTTCAATATTATAATTAAAGGAAAAATGACTAGCGTGTTAGAGCAACGAAAAATTTTCAAAATCATTCAAAATTTTATACTAAAAACATGAAAATAAATATCGGACAAATAATTTAATTCAATAAGGAAGTTGATAAAAACAAAAAAAGCATTAAAATACTTTCAACCACCAATTGGCGAGAGGGAGATAGTATTCTAAAGCCGGCAGCGGCGACGGAGTTTGTGCAGTAAAAAACCACAATCGTGGCAAATTTGCTTCGCGTCGAAAAAAAATGCTAAATGTTCATATGTACCTAAATTTGTAGTCGGTATAATAATTGTAAAGATACATTGTGTTTGGTTTGGCTTGCTTATAACTACGGTTCTAATAATCCGTTCATTAAGGTTTTAAAATTTAGCTAGAATATCGGACTACATTTTTTGTATTATATCATTGCACAGTCACATACAAATATATATGAAAAACCTTATTAAATTGGGTATTTAATAGAAACAAAAATTTAATACAAAACAATAAATAAACCACATGTATTTGACCCTTTTTTGGAAAGTTATGATGTTGGTACCTATGTTCAGAAAAGTTGCTCAACATTTAAATTTGACATTCAATGTACATACATATGTACATATGTAAATACATAAATGCTTTTTTCATTTCTAATGTTCCTCAACTATGCTGGAATGGCAAATCGGGTAAATTTTTTTGTTGAAAGTTAAAAAAAATTCCTAAATATTTTCTTTCACGACAAATTCAAGACAACTATATTAACATACTTTTTTTTTTAATTTTGGGGGAATGGTAATGCTCACTTGACGGACATGAAGTTTTGGGGAGAAGGGAAGCTAAATTGTCTCAAAAATTTACTGCAAGAAGAAATATGAGTCTTTTCTTAAAAAGATTTACAAAAGTTTTATGGCAAATTCATTTAATATACATTTGGAGAATTTCAACGCTAGTTGTAAAGCAAATTTAAAAGAAAATCCACCGAAGCGTTTAGGCCGTACCTAATCATAAAAGACATAGAAGCTGCGATACCTCGTCCTGTCTGTTACGCGAATCTGATGATGTAAGTCCGACCACACTTTTGCCATGCGATCCTTTAACCAATTCTGTGAATCCGAGGACCGTTCGCACTAAATACACAAACATTTTCCTCTCATATCTTCACTAAAGGTGTTGTGAACAATAAAAGTACACATTAATTTGGTTTTCAAAAGTGTCTTAAAACAAATCTAAAAATTCCCCGACTTCTATTTACACAAAATATTGCAAATTCCATAATCTTCTTTAATATTTTTAGTTCACCACCTTGCCCTCGCACTATTTGCGCTAATTCCACAATAACAATATATTCAAATCTACTTTCACATGGTTATACATTTTAAACGGTCTATACCTCCAAGCTGTACAAGCCGCACGCCATACAACCAGTCATAGTGTGAGCTTTTTTGAAAAGGGTCTATAACCACAAAACCCTTAGCAATGATATAAACGGCGCATACTTTTATTTTGGTCCCAAAATATTTGTTTTTTTTTTTTTTTTTTTTTTTCTGCCCCAATCGACTTGACAACCACATTATACTCGTGTAAGAGTGTGCCTTTACCTTTATCTTTAAAGGTTTGATAATACACATTTTATTTTGAAGACGGTTTTAAATGCCTAGATAAATTTTCTCTATAAAGTGGTTTTATTATATACATACATATGTAGGTATAGGTAATTTGTGTGTAACTTAAAATAAGACCCTTCTTACGAAAGGATATACAAAACATTGTAGATAAACGGATACCCAACAGCCAATGAGTTTATTCGTATAATTCTTTTTGTTATCATTTTAATTTAAAAGAATCTATTTTAAATGAGTTTTACTGTGCAAAGCAAATTGTATTTAAATAATTATGTATAATTATTTTTTATTCCCATCACGTTCGAGGCGTGACTGTGGAACTAAGAGGGTTTTAAATGGTTTAATGGTTGAAATATTCCTAAATGGGTTGTTTTATTTATCCTCGGATTTTATACTATTTTTTTTTAAAGTTTCCTGTAACTAGGAAAGCTTTAAATAAATAACTTAAATTATTATTCTTAATTAAAAAATCATAAACAATGCTATTTTAAATGTAAATTTATCTTTTGAAGTTCTTACATCTAACCAATTTTATGATATGTATGAGATGTCAAGCGAAATCGAATTATTATTTTTGATTTTACGCATCAATATGAAATTTTATTTATTTTTGTGACAACTTCTGAAGAAAATCACTGTAAAAGAAAAGCGGCGACTTAGGTTAGCACAAGTCCGCGGAAGGTTATCTTAAGCAATTTTAAGTTCGAACATGGAGGCAACTAGCTAAAGATCCAGCTTGCTGAAGACGTATTCTGGTTGAAACCAAGGACCACCTTCGACTTTGGCACTTGTTGGCCTTAAGTAGGACTACGATTAGACGAACAACGCAAATGGTAAATACGGCTTAACGTCACCAAAAATATCATCAATATAGTGTCAACGTAGACCGTTTCAATGGATGAAACGTTGAGGTTCAGTGTTCAATGTTGTCCCAAAATGCTTCCGACGTATTATTTGTGTCAACGTATTTTTATTGATTTTTTAGCCTTTAATGTTAACAATAATTTGGCATGTTAAACTATGAAAATGACACATGACTATACATATATCTGAAGACTTTAAGCATTGACGTAGAGTTGAAAAGTGCAAAAATCAATCATAAATCAATGTGACTTTTTCGTCGCTAATATGATACCTATATGGATGACATTTGGATCAAAATATTCAATAAACGTCAAAATATTGTTTGTTTCCTTTCTTTCCAGCTTCAACTGTCAAATTCCATTGCTATTTTCAAAATTTTTAAATTTAATTTTTTGCTCATAAAAAAGCCATTTTTAGGGGTTTCAGATAAAGTTTGGATCGAAATATTCAATAAACGTCAATATTTGTAGATTGTTGCCTACCTGTCAATCTTTAAACTGTTAAATTTCATTAAAGGTTAGGTACAATATCCTGGATTAAATAAAAGTTTAAAAAATCCAAAATTTATTAAATTGAGATGAAGGTCAACGCAGGCTACGTTGAAGAAATACAAAATCCTGCTGTTTTAACGCTAAGGTATAATTATCAACGCGTTGACGCAGTAGTCTGTCAAAGTGTTCTAATTGGGTTGATAACAATAATAAGACAAAATAATCAACGTGAGTGTAAACGCAGCTGTCAAGCATTGACAGTTTTCTGTGTTGAAGATTTCAAGTTTTCACAACTTTCGACATAATCTGATGTCATTTTGAAGTCAGAGAGTCAACGCTTTGACCATCGTAAATAAAATAAAATAATAAACGATAAAATAATTAACGCGTTGACGCTAAAATTCGTGTCAACGTGAAAGTCAACGCAGCTATCAACACATTGCCAGTATTCTGCGTTGAAGATTACAAGTTTTAACAAACTTTAGGACAAAATTTGATGTAGTTCAAAGGGAGCCATTAGTTCCTAACTTTTTAATAGTTCTACTCCAAATTTTCTTCAAACCAACTTTTTCTGTGGGGCAAGTATTGGTTATGTGAGCAGGGAGGTTTGAAATCAAATTCACATCTACGATGATGAAAAAGTCCAAAAAAGATAGTGTCGCCAAGCCGGTCGCTGTGCGTTGTTGCTGCTTCTACGCGTCCTCGGTCGATACGTCCAGGGTTATTTTAGCCTAAATGGATGGACTTGCTTTAAAGTTAATACAGAGCATTTTTATGTGATTCCCTAGAGTAAAATTCTGAATTTTTGCGTTAGTTCATCTAAAATAGGTAGCTGTCATACAACACGATTTTGATTTTTACAAATTTTCTTAAAAACAACTCTAAAAATTTTGATGAAACTTTGTACTTGAAATGACCAAAGTGATTGCAAGAAAACTGCGTTTCAGAATTTTACCGGAAGATTGCATTACGGAAATAGAATTTTGAATTTTTTTTTTTTTTTTTTAAATAATTTTTTTTAAACAAAATATTTTTTTTTTTTTACAAAAAAATAATTTTTTACAAAACTTTTAAAATTTTGTTTTTAATTGTTTCGCTAAAATGCAGCGCCATTTTGGTTGTAAATCGCGAGATCAGTTCCTGCGGTGCTACTCAGTCGTGCATATTTTTCATTCATCTTCTCTGTTTTATTTCTGTCAGAAAAAAACTTTAAAAAATGGATGATTTGGAATGTTCTAAAATTAATTGGTTTTTTGTTTGTACGCGCGCATAACTCGGCTGAATATCATCCCATTTACATGGAGATTTTGTTGCTGAATTTGTATTGAAATATTTAAGGACACTACGGTGACGAAAATTTAAAAAATCCACTGCAAAAATTAGAAAATCGTTAAAATCAGAAATTGCATACTTTGAGGGGTGAATTGTGGCGATATCTAAAACTTCTATTTAATATGGAAAGGAAGGAGAAACTATTTTCTATGGAATGACAAACATTACATAATTGACAATCAGCTTATTTTATTCCTCACGAAAATGGGATCGCCAACAGATGGCGTTATGCTCTCAGACTGCTACATTTGTGTATAAAAATTATTGGAGCGTAGCAAAATTAATTTAATGTAAAGAGTTGTTTGGAGCCCCTTTTTGAAGGGTTCTTAAAATTTAAAAATTAATGTTCAATTCCTTGCGAAGTCGGGCGTATACAAGCTAATTCAAAATAAAAAGAAATTCTAAAACCAATAAATAAAATACATTTGCATTCCTTCCACCAAAAGTTTGATGCTTCAAATTCTACCCTAGTTAAAAAAAAAGCTTAACTTGTTTCTCCCGCAGCATGCAAAACAGAGAAAGCATCCTTGTATTTAGTTTTCAAATCCTATAAAATTCCTTTTCCAATACATCTTAATGTTTAAAATTTTGTTTAGTACTTTTTGAATCTTTGATGTAAAGAGCCTCAAAGGAACTCAATACCTAACTCCTGACCTATGTAGATGGTTCTTCATCGAATTTTCTTTACCCTTTGAATGTTATAAAGAGAAGCAATTACTTTCTCTATTTATCTACTACTTGAAGCATGTCTTTGCAAAACTTGGTGGAACACCATGCATTCAATTAATTATCGATTGATTGGTGAGACTTGAAATCTGGTCTGACGTTGCTTATATATTGACAGCGTTGTCGTTGTCGTCAACACTCACCATCACTTACTCCCACTTGATCCTGTCGAAAAAAAAAACACTTTTAAGTGAGAACAAATCAATTGCAGAAGTTTAAATAGAAAATCTTTTAAAAATAAAATAAAAATTGTTTACAAATAAAGCTGATTTAAGATTCCATGCTGCACGTAAAGTCAAGCCACTGCTGTTGGCGGTATAGTCGGAGTGAGGGATACCTATTTATGTATAGGGGTTGCTTTTGAAGACTTGGAAAACTGGGAATAAATGAATGAGAAATATACCATTCGAAACAACATGTTTCCTTTTCGCTAGAAATGACGTCAAAGTGAGTGCCATAATAGTGCCATTAGCTAAAGTTTTTTTTTTTCATTTATTTTTTTCTTTTCCACCTTCTCAAGTTTTTCAAGTGAAGAAATAATGCTAAGAGAGAAATGGCAGTCAATATAAAAAAAATAACTGAACATATTTTTTTGAAAGGAAAAGGTATCCATATAAATACATTCCGAAGAAAACCCTAAAATATCGAAGAAAACTCACTCACAGTCACAAAGTGCAAAGGCTATGATTGAGAAATTTCGTGATAATAAATAATCACTGCCTATTAATATTGCTTTGACATGAGAAAAGATTCTTCCCACAACCCACCCACTAACGACGACCGATGACGATGACGACGTCGACGACGACGGGGACTTTTGTTATATCCATTGAAAGAATATTTAATACCAAGATGAAAAAAGCACTCTATATATGTAGCTGGGATGTGGATGTGGTGGTGGTGGTGATGGGGAATCACTGCTGAGGAAGGCAGTTTTTGTTTTTTCACAAAATTTGGAAGTTTGCATTTTAAGTAAAATTACGTTATAATAGGAATGTGCTGATTTGAAAATCGAACTTTTTCGTTTTTTTTTTTTTTGGAATAGATTTTTTACCCCAATTGACTGGCTCCCTTAAATAATACAAATTAAGTTAATTCAGACGAAAAATAAAACAAATGTTTTAATGATGAGGGGAATTTTTTGATGTCTAGACATAAGGCCAATAACATGAATCAACCTTGTAAGTAGTATATTTTTTCGACTTGACACAAACACAAATTAAGTGCTTTATCCTATATATTTTTAGAGTAAAATTGGTCGCTGATGGTGGTGGGCCCTTAGAATGCCGACAACGTAATTTGTAGAAAATTTTCTTCTATATTTACAAATTGACGCAAGAGTAGGAAATATTAAAACAAATGTTTTATTTTTTTTTGATAAATGAATAAATAGTTTGGGGTTTTAATTGCGTATTGCGACTTCAAGGTCTATATTGTGGCCTCATATTTGATACTTACAAAATGAGAGTCTGGTGTAAAAGTGTTGGATATGGCTATGCGAAGTTTGAAGTAATAGAAATAGTTTTGTTTTATATTTAGTGCAAACATATTTAAAAGTGATCTCTTGTTATAAATACTAGGTATGAATGAAAAGGAGCACATGCTTAGAGCAGATGCTCAATAAAAAAAACAAAGGTGCTATATGAAAGTGGTGGCCAATACATTTTTATTTTATTTTGATCAAATAAAGAGCCTGCTCTGAAAAGTGGAGTTTTAACTTTTAAGCATTTGCTTCATTTTATTCATACCCAAACAGGTTTTATTTTCCTATTGTAGTAGCCCGTGGCGTAATGGTAAGTGCGTTGGACCGTTACGCTGAAGGTCTTGGGTTCGATTCCCAGCCTATGCCACCTAAAAAGAGAAATGTTTTTCGCAGGTATCTCTTGTCATAAAAAAGTGCTTCTCACCCTAGTATTTCGGATTCGGCAGAAAATTGTAGGTCCCTATATTCCTGCCAATGGAATGGCTGATAGTTTTAAGTCATTAGGCTCTGGTTCTACACGTGCACCCACCACCAAATTTATTTATTTATTTAGAAAGTGCTGTGTATTCGGGAGCTTCTTTCTAGATTATCGAAACATTTTGAGAGAATATTAATTCCACCTCTACAACCAATAGTAAAAGAAACAGGCTTTATATCTGAACATCAGTTCGATTTAAGAAGCAAGGACTTAGCAATTGACCAAGTGCATAGTATCACTGATGTCATTGAGAAAGCATCTGAAGAAAAAAAAAATTTGCTCAGCAGTCTTCTTAGATGTGTCGAAAGCCTTTGACGAGGACTTACACAAAAGCTTCAAATTCACATATAGATAAATTCTGCCTAAATGACATTTTAAGATTCTTAAAGAAAATCTAGAGAAGAGACTGTCTCATGTGAGTATTCTGATTTCAAAGAAATAGTGCCTGAGATAACGCAAGGAAGTGTTTTAGGTTCAATTTTGTTTTTTAGATTTACAGGCGATATAACTAAAAACAGAAGACACTATTATCGTCAAGTTTTTGGCCAACTGCGCATTACTAGCAGTGGGCAAAACGATCAACAAACTAAAATCAGTCCACATGGGTTCCACGTACAAGAATAAAATTCGAGTTCAATTAGCAAATGAGGCAAAATGTCTCAATCGACTCTGGACGTGAAATTAAAATGGATACATATGCATAGACACTAATGGAGAAGGAGGCAAATTATTTCTGCGCTTTTATTGTGTCGTGATTTAAGACTAAACAAATTATATTTATCATTTTAATTATTGAAAATAAAATTGTATCAAAAACTATGCCAAAAATAAATTTGTATCTTCTTGCTCTATGGCTTTTTATGCCTCCTTTTCCCCTACTGTACATAACATATACATTTATTATAAAGCTTAAATATTTTGAAACACTTTTTCATTTAACTAAAAGTTACTTTTCTATATATCAACTGCAGATGCTACATGATACATTAACTGTTTCTAAAAGTGAACAAAAAAAAAATAGTTAAGAGTTGCAAATAAGAGAAACAAACATTAACCATTATATAAAAATTCTTAACGAATAATGAAACAATGCAGACGAAGCTATAATAATGTGCAGTGGCACTATTATGTATTTTTTTTTTGTTTCAATGAAAAACTTTGTACGGCAGCGATGCATACATCAGAAAACTTTTTCCAGAATTATTTAATGCACTTATACATATAAAATAACTTTTAGTAGGAAAACAAAAAAAAAACTGTCCTTTGGTGTTTTTAAAAGTATATAACTGAATTAAATAGCTTAATGATGATTTTATTTTTTTTTCTCTTTTAGTTAAATTTAGTTAAAAAAAAATGAATCGCAAGAACTTGCTTTTGTTGTTAAATTAGAAAATGTTTTTTTAATAAAAAAAAAAGAAAACAGCAAAATTCTAAATGCTTCAAAAAAGAAAATCAAAAGCATCACAAGCTTAAAAAAGGTTTTTTAAATTTAAAAAACTGTTTTTATTTAAAATCAATTAAAAGTCCTGATATCCAAAATTTAATTGTATTTTTACTTTAAACGCTCCAGACTAGAAAGTTTTTTTTTTTTAATTTTGAATGCACCTTAATTGCACAATCCCAGTTCATTTTATTTATGTCAACAACACAAAATGCAAATTCAAAATCTCGTAGAGTGTAAATGTAAAATAAATAAAAAAATCGTATTCAGAATTTTCATACTGTTGCAGTCTCTCGTAATGTAATTTAGTGTGTAAATAAAACTGAAGAATTCTACAATTTTAATACTTCACATAGTACCAACCTACTCTTATACTCTTACCCGAAATTAAAACTAAAAATATGTACATAGGTATATGTAGTAGCAATGGTTGTGAAGAATTTTTTAATCCAGAAAATAAAACTAAACTATAGCTTAACCATGCGAGAATGTATACTCGCATGAGTTCTATAAAAAATCATAAAATGTAAATGAAATAAAGGAATGGAGGATCGCTCAAATTTGCTTCTGTGTGTTAAAAACAATATTGTGTATGTAAGATGTATGTTAATGGTTTAATAAGTAATGATATAAATGTACATATTACATATTCGACTAGAGCCTAAACAGGTGGGTCGATTTTCTCTAAACTTGGTACTTTTAGGTTGGGGGGGGGGGGGGGAATGCCCTCCACTCGTTCTTTTTTCATTTATTTTTTTCTTTTCCACCTTCTCAAGTTTTTCAAGTGAAGAAATAATGCTAAGAGAGAAATGGCAGTCAATATAAAAAAAATAACTGAACATATTTTTTTGAAAGGAAAAGGTATCCATATAAATACTTTCCGAAGAAAACCCTAAAATATCGAAGAAAACTCACTCACTGTCACAGAGTGCAAAGGCTATGATTGAGAAATTTCGTGATAATAAATAATCACTGCCTATTAATATTGCTTTGACATGAGAAAAGATTCTTCCCACAACCCACCCACTAACGACGACCGATGACGACGACGACGGGGACTTTTGTTATATCCATTGAAAGAATATTTAATACCAAGATGAAAAAAGCACTCTATATATGTAGCTGGGATGTGGATGTGGTGGTGGTGGTAATGGGGAATCACTGCTGAGGAAGGCAGTTTTTGTTTTTTCACAAAATTTGGAAGTTTGCATTTTAAGTAAAATTACGTTATAATAGGAATGTGCTGATTTGAAAATCGAACTTTTTCGAAATAGATTTTTTTACCCCAATTGACGGCTCCCTTAAATAATACAAATTAAGTTAATTCAGACGAAAAATAAAACAAATGTTTTAATGATGAGGGGAATTTTTTGATGTCTAGACATAAGGCCAATAACATGAATCAACCTTGTAAGTAGTATATTTTTTCGACTTGACACAAACACAAATAATTAAGTGCTATAGGTACCTATATATTTTCAGAGTAAAATTGGTCGCTGATGGTGGTGGGCCCTTAGAATGCCGACAACGTAATTTGTAGAAAATTTTCTTCTATATTTACAAATTGACGCAAGAGCAGGAAATATTAAAACAAATGTTATATTTTTTTGACATTTAATACTTGATAAATGAATTAAAAGTTTGGGGTTTTAATTGCGTATTGCGACTTCAAGGTCTATATTTTGGCCTCATATTTGATACCTACTTACAAAATGAGTGTCTGGTGTAAAAGTGTTGGTTATGGTTATGCGAAGTTTGAAGTAATAGAAATAGTTTAAGAGAAATTTTTTGTTTTATATTTAGTGCAAACATATTTAAAAGTGATCTCTTATTATAAATACTAGGTATGAATGAAACGGCCAATACATTTTTATTTTATTTTTATCAAATGGAGAGCCTGGTCTGAAAAGTGGAGTTTTAACTTTTAAGCATTTGCTTCATTTTATTCATACCCAAACAGGTTTTGTTTTCCTACTGTAATGGTTAGTACGTTGGACCGTTACGCTGAAGGTCTTGGGTTCGATTCCCAGCCTATGCCACCTAAAAAGAGAAATGTTTTTCGCAGGTTACTGCCTCTTGCGAGGAATTGACAAATCCTCAAAGAGCATCTCTTGTCATAAAAAAGTGCTTCTCACCCTAGTAGTTCGGATTCGGCAGAAAATTGTATTCCTGCCAATAACACGCACACAGGAATGGCTGATAGTTTTAAGTCATAAGGCTCTGGTTCTACACGAGAACCCACCACCAAATTTATTTATTTGTTTAGAAAGTGCTGTATATTCGGGAGCTTCTTTCTAGATTATCGAAACATTTTGAGAGAATATTAATTTCGCCTCTACAACCAATAGTAAAAGAAACAGGCTTTATATCTGAACATCAGTTCGATTTAAGAAGCAAGGACTTGGCAATTGACCAAGTGCATAGTATCACTGATGTCATTGAGAAAGCATCTGAAGAAAAAAAAAATTTGCTCAACAGTCTTCTTAGATGTGTCGAAAGCCTTTGACGAAGACTTACACAAAGGCTTAAAATTCAAATAAAGATAAATTCTGCCTAAATGACATTTTAAGATTCTTAAAGAAAATCTAGAGATGAGACTGTCTCATGTGAGTATTCTGATTTCAAAGAAATAGTGCCTGAGGTAACGCAAGGAAGTGTTTTAGGTCCAATTTTGTTTTTTAGATTTACAGGCGATATAACTAAAAACAGAAGACACTATTATCGTCAAGTTTTCGGCCAACTGCGCAATACTAGCAGTGGGCAAAACGATCAACGAACTAAAATCAGTCCACATGGGCTCCACGTACAAGAAAAAAAATTCGAGTTCAATTAGCAAATGAGACAAAATGTCTCAAATCAACTTGGGACGCGAAATTAAAATGGATACATATGCATAGACACTAATGAAGAAGGAGGGCAAGATGGCCCACAAAAGTTGTCTTAGCAGCAAATTATTTCTGCGCTTTTATTGTGTCGTGATTTAAGACTAAATAAATTAAATTTGTCATTTTAATTATTGAAAATAAAATTGTATCAAAAACTATGCCAAAAATAAATTTGTATCTTCTTGTCCCATGGCTTTTTATGCCTCCCTTTCCCCTACTGTACATAACATATAAATTTATTATAAAGCTTAAATACTTTGAAACACTTTTTCATTTAACTTAAAGTTACTTTTCTATATATCAACTGCAGATGCTACATGATACATTAACTGTTTCTAAAAGTGAACAAAAAAAAATAGTTAAGAGTTGCAAATAAGAGAAACAAACATTAACCATTATATAAAAATTCTTAACGAATAATGAAACAATGCAGACGAAGCTATAATAATGTGCAGTGGCACTATTATGTATTTTTTTTTGTTTCAATGAAAAACTTTGTACGGCAGCGATGCATACATCAGAAAACTTTTTCCAGAATTATTTAATGCACTTATACATATAAAATAACTTTTAGTAGGAAAACAAAAAAAAAACTGTCCTTTGGTGTTTTTAAAAGTACATATATAACTGAATTAAATAGCTTAATGATGATTTTATTTTTTTTTCTCTTTTGGTTAAATTTAGTTAAAAAAATGAATCGCAAGAACTTGCTTTTGTTGTTAAAAAATTGGTTTGCGTTTTTATTTGATTAGATAAAACTAATAATAAATTAAGTTAAATTAGAAAATGTTTTTTTAATAAAAAAAAAAAGAAAACAGCAAAATTCTAAATGCTTCAAAAAAGAAAATCAAAAGCATCACAAGCTTAAAAAAGGTTTTTTAAATTTAAAAAACTGTTTTTATTTAAAATCAATTAAAAGTCCTGATATCCAAAATTTAATTGTATTTTTACTTTAAACGCTCCAGACTAGAAAGTTTTTTTTTTTAATTTTGAATGCACCTTAATTGCACAATCCCAGTTCATTTTATTTATGTCAACAACACAAAATGCAAATTCAAAATCTCGTAGAGTGTAAATGTAAAATAAATAAAAAAATCGTATTCAGAATTTTCATACTGTTGCAGTCTCTCGTAATTTAGTGTGTAAATAAAACTGAAGAATTCTACAATTTTAATACTTCACATAGTACCAACCTACTCTTATACTCTTACCCGAAATTAAAACTAAAAATATGTAGGTATATGTAGTAGCATAGCAATGGTTATAAAGAATTTTTTAATCCAGAAAATAAAACTAAACTATATAGCTTACCCATGCGAGAATGTGTACTCGCATGAGTTCTATAAAAAATCATAAAATGTAAATGAAATAAAGGAATAGAGGATCGCTCAAATTTGCTTCTGTGTGTTAAAAACAATATTGTGTATGTAAGATGTATGTTAATGGTTTAATAAGTAATGATATATATGTACATATTACATATTCGACTAGAGCCTAAACAGGTGGGTCGATTTTCTCTAAACTTGGTACTTAGGTTGGGCGGGGGGGGGGGGGGGAATGCCCTCCACTCGTTCTTTTTTCATTTTTTTAAAAGACCAAAAATAACGGTACCTGCCGTAAATTTTTTTTTTGCAAAAAATGAAAATCTTATTTTTCTCAAAAACGTGCCCACAACATAAAAAAAAATCAATACATTTTTTTACAAAAAGGCTAACATTAAAAAAAAAATCCGAAAAAATAGTTATAAATGGTATCTCCCATAGAACCATTTTTTTTTTTTTAATTTCGATTTTCTCAAAAATGGTTCAACTGATTTTGATCAATTTTTTTATAGAGAATGTTTACAATAATTTTAAAAATATTGTTTACCAAAATTGTCAAATTTTTTTTTTTGATTTTTAATTTTTTTTTGAGAACTTAATAATTCGAAAATGATTTGGTCGATTTTTATTATATTTAGTATAACCAAAAATAACAGTAACTCCCATACAAATGTTTAAAAACTGGTATTGAAAATCTCATTTTTCTCAAAAATGGCTCCTATGATTTTGATTAAAATTTTTGTGTGAACTAATATCAGAATGGTTTACCATATTATTGAGAAAAAAAAAATGTATCTATTGTTTAAAAATAATACCTCTTGTAGAACCATTTTTTAGGTTTTCTACTATCTCATTATCTGTTGAACAAATTGTAATGAAATTTTTAACACAAAAGCTTGAATAATATTGCATATAAATATTTTCAAAAAAATCAAATTTTGGATTAAAAAAAAAAAAAAATCAAAATTACTTTTTTAAAATTCGATATTTCGAAAATGGATGGATAATTTTGTTTCAAAATTAATTTTTAAACTCCGCATAAATAAATAATAAAACATTGCGTACCAGTTTTTTTTCTTAAAAATGAATTAAAAATTTTATATATACAAAATTAATCTTTTAAAAAAACCGCTTAAACGATTTTTAAAATTTTTTCTCGTAAATTGACATTTATGTAATAAATCACTGCGTTGGTGTCAAATCAATTTCAGATATTTTTGTAATCAATTGTTTTCTAATTTTATTGATTTTTTAACATTTTTTTAAAACCCTTTAAACTTTAAAACCAAAGTGTGATCGCACATAAGAGCAGGTTCGTACGACCCAGTCATGCATTTTATTTTTTTAACATAGACCCTAAATTCGGTAATAATTTAGTTGACTTCGAAATTACATGTTTAAATATTTGATCAAAATCTTTGGAACCGTTTTGGAGAAAATTTGACAAAAACAAAACAAAATAATTGTATGCCAGTTATCCGTTCTAGATGAGCTAAAATAAAAATTTGAATTTTTCTTGTAGGGAATTAAAAAAAATTGCTTTGGACCAAATTTTAAATAAATCCATTGATTAATTTGGTTACACTCAATCTACATACTGGTACTGGAGGTACAGACGCACGTACACTCGAACCCACGAATGCAAGTTCAGACGCACAGACAAACAAATCGGGGATACAGACAAATAAATCAGGGGACGACATGGCGAAAACCAAATCCGACTGAATTCGCTATACATGGATGGCGTTACTTATTTTCACTTTGAGATAATCAATGAAAAGCGGCGATTTAAGATACAAACCTATAGAAGTTTAAATGCGTCAAATTAGGGGGCCCAGTTCTCTTCTTTGCCACGTGAGATAACCACGTCCTTAAATCAGTCGTTCAGAATATCCTTCGTGGCATGAGTTTTGTGGCGAGCAGCACCGCCGCCGCCGCCACCTTTGTCCTGCTGAAACAAGTCGTGTCAATTTTCATATCAACCAGATTTTCGCATATCATTCAATGTTATTCTTTATATTACCTTCCTTGGGAAATTGCCATAATACATTTACATTTACACTACTGAAAAATTCACAAAAAAATTGACGCGTCCCTTTTCCTGACTTCAATATCATCCAAACCCAAATATTGCGCAGGTTTCAGATACTGAAGTTAGGCTGCATGGGTCCACAATTTCTACCTTGAATAATATTTAAGAAGTGTGTATGTATAGCGTATTTAAAATATTATTTAAATTATACTAAAATCCTTAATATTAAACTTTTAAGACCGAAGTTTTAAGATTTATTTAAAAAAAAACAAAACTTTTAAGTTTGATTGAAATTGAAAGTTTTTTCTGTTTGGTTTTCATGAATCCCCAACCTACTACTTACATAGTTACTTTCTATATTTCGCGAGTCAAAAATAAAAAAAACAAGAAGAGAAGAAAATTGAAAAAGTAGAAAATCAGTGAATTGGTCTCTAGATAGATTTACGCTTTACCTATATTTCTGATCTGATTCAATTACTTTTCAAGTACGCTCTATATACCTAACCTCTATTTCAACCATCAAGAGTGCTATTGGGGATTGCAGATTGAGAAGAAAATTGTCCATTTCTACCCATTTTTTCGAATCCTTTTGAATTTATATTCTTTTTTCAATTATTCTGATCAATTTGTATCGAATTTTTATTTTTTTTTGAGCATAGAAGGGAGGCTCTTAGAACGAAGAAAAAGTTAAGCTCCCTAACTTTGCTGATATGCTGGTGGACTATAACGGGTGATCTGGTGGTTTCTTTTTAAATCATAGGTTAGTTTGACACTGACAGTACTTTTCCGCTCGAAATCTTGACAGAAAGTTAGTTTCATATCTCCGCGGAGCGAAATAAGTCTCTTGAACAACCTTAGGAAATATTGAAAACTTATTTCCAAATTGAGTGCTGTGTAACCCAAACAGTGCGTTTTTTGAAAAGAAGTTTTTTTTTTTTTTCATCTCGGCGGCTACGTTAACAAACAAAACTGCTGGATCTGGGGCTCGAAAAACCCGCACGTTATTGTCGAGAAGCCAATGCACCTACAGAGAGTGACAGTTTTGTGCGGATTGTGAAGTGGTGGCATCATTGGACCTTTTTTCATCAAAAATGAGGCTGGGAACAACTTTTCGGTCAACGGTGGGCATTACATATGTTAACTGACTTTTTTTTTAAACTGAAATTGAAGACATGGATTTCGACGACCTCTGGTTCATGCAGGATAGCGCTCCATCCACCAATCGATCTTTTGCGCACCAAATTCCCAAATTGTGTTATCAGCGGTCTTGGCGATGTCAACTGACCGTCTCGGAGCTGCGATTTTACCCCTTTGGACTTTTTTTGTGGGGAACCGTGAAGGACCGATGTTATGCCAACAATCTGGAAACGATTCAAGCATTTAAGACCAATATCATCCAAGCAATTTGTGAGCTACAGCCCGAAACAATCAACAAGGTCTTGAATAATTGGAGTGACAGAATGCGCTACTGCTGCCACTTGAACGACTTTGTGTTCCATAATTATAGGGAATGTTTGCTCTTACTAATAAAGCCATAATACGTGGACAAGATGTTCATTTTATTGCATTAAAAAAAAAAATACTTGTATTTTGCCCACCCTGTATAATCGATGGACTGATATACAAAAAAAAAAAAAAAAAAAAATTATATTCCTGGTGGAGTTGTGCACAGTATAAGTTCTTGGTTATTTTGTAATTGTGTTCTTTTTTTGTCGTTGTTGTTATTTGTATTGGGACATTTTAAGGACTCAAAATCGATTGCAGCTCTTTGGAAAAATTCCCCATATGCCGACGTATTTTTTTTTTTTGAGGTGGGTATGTTTTAACCTTAAGACGAAGCAAAATGTTTAAAATCTAAAGTATGGTTGCAGTTATAAAAGGAGTCTTAAAAGTCACGGACTGTTGTAAAATATGATAATAAGTTTTCATATCAAAGGTGTCCATTAAAATTTGGCGTTTCGTCCCGACGATCTGACCACTGGTTGACTCTAGGTACTACATATATCTTCATACAAAGGGAGCAGGTACAAATGTATATAAAATGTATTGCATAAGATGCGTCAAAACGCTTGAACATGTATATTTGGTCAGAACAAGGAAAGAATCGTACGGCAGGGCTGGTGAATTTCCCCACGTTAAGAATGGTGGGTCAATTTTCTACAAAAAAATTACTTTAAATAAAAAAAAAATATTTAAAAAAAAAGTAAACACTTAAAAATCCATTCATCAATTCTGTTTTTAAATCAAATCATTTGAGTAAATAGATTTTGGAAAATTAGTTTTTATATTCAAAATTTTCCAAACTTTATCAATTTTCAAACGTCAAACGCTAGAAACCAGATGCCTTCTTGTTTTTTATTATTTTTTTTTTTATTTTCTGTTTTAAGTCATTTTTTTAAGAAAATTTCAAGATAGATGGCTTCTTAAGCTCTAGCTCGTTGTTTCCGAAAAACTTCACATATTATGCTTCCAATAACTCCCTCTAAACGAATAATAAAAGAAAAGGGTACAATAATTCATTTTTGCCCGGTCAAATGTTAATTCCGACTCGGGTAATTAAGAATAAGAATTGCTGAGAAAACAGCCCGGGAACTCTACGTGCGTGAATCAGTGACTTCTAAGTAGGAAAAAGGGAGCACGAGAAACGGGTGGTCAAGTTTATTGGGGGTTGTTATGGTAAGAGTAATGTTAGAAAAAAATTACTATCAAAAAGTGAAATGATTTAACTATAAGGCTAAAACTTAATCCTGCTAAAAGGAGACTGGTAATGCGAAAATAAATATAAATTCGATTCTACGGACCTGCAAAAAACAATCTTTTAGACTGCTGAACGGTGAAGCTAGCAAACATTTCGCTGGCGAAATACTACGCCAAATTTTGCAAAAACAACCCAGGAATTTCAGATCAATACACAATCATTGTTTATTGATTTCGCATATCATCTTGTGTCTTGTGGCATTCTTGCCAAACTCATCTAGGATGACCATGCAGAAATTTCGCTGCCCCGTAAAGAATGAACGCTTCATCTCTAGAAAAGTTTAAGGCAAGGACTTTTTAATGCCGAATTATAGACCTAGACTTCAAATATATAACATAAAAAATCATTAATGCATTTGGAATCTTTTTTCCTATATAATTATTTCAGCAAGATAATCCCACCTACGAAGTTGTAAAAATAAACATCGAAAAAATTTGCTAACAAAAGTGCTTACAATAATGTTCGAAAAATCCATTGGCATAAAATGAAATTCAACAATAAGTTCTAGACAATTAAAGTGGTCACAGATCTTGACCAAATATACTGACGAAATAACACTTTATAATAAATATAAACATCATATAACCAGAACCCAAATCTTTCAATCTTTTATAAAAATCCCTTCTGATTCACAATAGAATTGCAGTTATTAGGTATACCAATTCACACCAAAAAAAGATCTATGACTTCCCTGATGAGCAATAATTCCTGAATGTTTATAAAATTTAATTCTTTAGAATATCAAAATTCTAAAAATATAATTTTAATTTTATTTTAATTTATCGCATTGATTCAGTTGTTTTGAAATTCAAAGTAATTATAACCCAAAGCTATGAGTTCCATTAAAATGTGTTTTTTTTATTTTGAATAAAAAACTGTTTTCAATTCAAAAAATGATTTTACCACCAAAATGTTGTTTATGTTGATTTTTCTGACAAATATTTACCCGCACTTTTGAGGCCATCAAAATACGTCAATGCTTTGAATGTGGTGTAAAAGAAAGAGAAAAAAACTGTTTTGATTGTCAGCTAAACTAACATACGTCATCGCATTGAGGGAATTTCCTGATGAAAGCACTCGCGCGAACAATAAAATCAAACCTATATCAACAATAGGAGACTGATGTTTGTTGAGTGTCTCTAGTAATTTAATTCAATTTATTTAAATCAAACCTCATTCAATACACCTACCCTCAGTCGGTCCCCCGCATGTCCCCTACCCTATCATCAGCAGCCTTGTCATTGCGGAGCGGAATCTAGAATAGCATCACTTCAACAACTGAAATCATAGACAATCTATTAATTTCGTAACCAAAACAACGATCGTTTATTATGAAAATGATCTCGCGTCGTCGTTGTCGGACGTCGAGGGGCAAATTCGATAAATCAAAATGCTTGCAGGCTGTGACTGTGTGTCTCTAATTCTTTCTCTCTCTATGCAAGCTGTGTGCGACTCCCTTGCCTCGTCGATGAATTAATTTGTCTGCGACAAAAGTGGCGTCAAATCGATCAACAGCAACTAGTTATATTTTTATATAGTACTCGCAACGCGAAACTAAATCCCGCGATCGTGTGTTGCATGCAACAAGTAATTTAACATTAGGCCGCGATTTTATTCAAGGTGATATCAATTGCGCAAAACAAATAATTGCGTTCGACGTGCTCTGCTTGGATATTCGTTGTCGGTGCGGCAGGGGCAGCCAGAGTCTGACGTGCCGTCCGATCCGCCAATTGCCCTGAATGCTTGTTCTACACAATTTGATGCCGCCAAACATTACATATACATATATGTGCGATGCATGCGGTGTAAATTGAAAAATTAGATCAAAAGTGTAAGTAAACACTTCGGACGTGTTAGGCGCTGTTCTGATAGTTTTTTGTACGTCCGTCGGTCGCGGGAGGTGCGGTGAGATTGCACCTAGAATATTGTGGTAAGAAAAAAACTATAACTAGGTTGATGAATGATGCTATGACGGAGGTAAATACATATGGATGTTAAGTGGTTTGTTAGGCTATGTTCGGGAGATATCGGTGCAAATTTAAAAGTGGATACATTTTCCCTTGGATGATTTTTGCCAATAATTGTGATCTCATTATTTTTATGTATTCGGGGAATTGGGGAGGGGTACTCTCAGAAAGTGTTTTTCATTTCGAGGTTGGTACTATTTTTAAAAATGGATTAATGAAACTTGACGGATGTTTGTTTGAAATTATATTATAGACAGATTAAGTCTGACACAGTGTCTGGAAATTATTCAACTGTATAAGAGCTGTAAAGAGCTTCGACCAACTTTTGGTCCACATATTCGGCCTATCGAACTCACAAGTCACAACTCACTAGACCATCGAAATATTTAAAAATCAATTTTTATTATTGGAGAATACGCAAATAAAAATAGAGAAAATATAGCGGTAATAGCTTAAAAAGTGGCGAATCGGTTCAGCGCTTGCCGTTCTCAACCTATGCAACAACATGGCGTACCAACTTTGCCTAAGGATCTTGATTTTAAAATTATACAAAAATTCAATTTGTTTAAGAATTGAAGACGAATACCTCACTATGTCTAGTTCATCAGATGATATATGTACTTCATTGAGGGTCAGGAAAAGAATGGTGTAATGAATACTGCTCAAATTTTATTTTGCTAATGAGTTAAGTCATCAAATGCCGCTTTGAGTAGTTCAACAACAAGGCTTTTTGGACCAGCAATTGAGTGGCTGGAATTGACAGTCTTCTTTGTCAAGTTTAAAATATACTTTAGCTAAATTTGCTTATCTTCTGACATGTAGGTTGTTCCTCGATCCTCTTCTGCTCTGTTTGTTCAGGCTGGTTCTCAATTTTAAAGCCCCTTACGAATAAATGCTAGGAAAAAGATTATTTTGTCTTAACCTAATTTACAGGCTCTAACCTTATATTGCATTTAAGAATGTTAAAATAGCGGGAGGTAGTAACCCCCTTGCGAGGAATTGTCGTTGTCACGAAAAAGTGCTTCTCACCTTAGAAGTTCGGGTTCGGCACAAAATGTAGACCCCATCTATTCCTCCCAATAAAACTCACACAGGAATAGTTGAAAGTTACTAGGATCTGGTTCTACTTGAGCTGTCACGCCACTAAATTAATTAATTTATTTTTTTTTTTAAATAGCGGGAGACGAAGGTAGAAAAATAAAAATCTAAAAATATTATGAAATTATTTTTTTTGGCACTTCGAATCAAATGGTGGTTCAATCTCAACAACATTTTGTACCATTTAAGGGCCACCCTAATGAATACGTATAAAAAGGTGTTATAAATGACTCCATACAGGGATGAATTTAATCAAAATTTTAACACAGTTATGAAACCCGTGATATCCAGCTCCTTGCATTAACACTTGTGGAAAAGTTTTAAGGAGTTATTAGTGATAAGCTATCCCTGGTGTTATTTGTCTAGATGCAATTCATCTCTTAAATATTTATAGCAGGAAGGCGCTGTAGTGATATATTTCAACTTTACTGAAGGAAAATTGAAAAAGTGATATAAAAATTTTAAAAAAATTATTCCTTTTTCGTGACCTTTTAGTTCAAAATAGTTGAATCCAAAACCTGAAGCCCACAGAATTAGGATTCAACTAAAAATTTAAAATTTATAAATACCTGATTAAATTTTTTTGAGAACAGCTGTCTTACCTGAAAATAAAAAAAACAAGTTTTTCAAATAATTTTAAACAAAAAATATTGAGTAGGTAAACAAAAAATATTAAATAAAAACAAATAAAAGTAAACTTCCAACATTTATACAAAGAATTCATTGTAACTTAGTAAGTTAAGTTACAAAAACAAATTATAACTAATTAAAAACAAATCTTCAAAGGAAGTTCTTCAATTAAGAGATGTATGAATTCCCAACCTTACTTATTGTGCTAACTTTTCATATTAACATATTTTCTACCAAATAGCTACAAAACTTTGTTTGTGTATTCTTAAAATACACAAACCTAGAAATAAAATGAAACCCTTTATTTCATGCAAAGAAAACTTTGACACATAAATGACTTCCCTATCCCACCACCCAACCTTAACCCACCATCACATCAACATCAAGAATATTTTGAATCACGAAAGAGGTAAAAAGCACCATCACACGCTTTGATGGTCTTTTATTTCATTTCCATTTGATATCATTTCAACTCTCAAAAATGTAAGGATAATGGAATGGACATTGAAACTCTGTGACTTAAGCAAAACTTTTGCCAAAGGAGCAAAAACAAAAATAAAAAACAAAAAACTAATTCTTATAATACCCCCCAATGGACCAGTTACACATGGATGACAACCATTTTGTGGTCCAATGATACATCCGACATGAAATATCTACTTTATCACCCAGGAAACTTCTCTCATACTCATACATTCTGCTGAAGGGAAAATATTCCAATACCTAGATTTGAGGTATAGGTATCACTGTGCAGTAAGCTTTGAAAAGGGAGTAAAATTTACTCTCGTATTCGTGGGTGTTTGTGTGTGTGGCTTAAAAGTGAGGTGATACAATGTCAAAATATGTATATGGTAAAATGTGATATTGCAACAGATGTGTGGAAATTGTTAAGGACAAAATGTGATTCATTTGAGAATACCTTACCTACAACTCATCAGATGGTATCTCTTCAAAGGATACCTTGTCTATCTGATGGGTTAAGGTATCAGATGAATGGTTAGAATGGTAAATGGTGTAAAATGGCATTGAAACTTTTTGCTACAATTCCTACAAATAATTGAAGAAGTTGTCATGTATTTGAGCATTGTCTGATACATTCTGTGAAAAGGATAAATGTGGTAAATCCCACTTCTGAACAAAATAAAAAAAAAAGAAAACAATTCCTTTATAATTCGATTTCAAAGTTTTTGAAATGCCTTTTAATATTGACACTTTTTCAATGGGGTTTAAAAAAGCCTGTGAAGTGAAAGCGCCTTTGTTTCAATATTCAGCACCAACAACATACATATATACAATATACATAACCCATCAGAACTGTCTGTGTTTGCCTAAAAACCATACATCACAAAACAATTCTTTACTTATTCATGACAGTTTTAAAATACCATCACACCTGCTCTGCCTGTAGCTTAGGTGGTAGGTAGGAAGTTGAATAATATGTGTGTCTATATTTTCTCACTTCCTATGCCATGGAATGTTTCGGCAAAGTGAGAGAAAATAATATGTGTGTTTCAATCATGTTTTCACCTACCTCCACGCCACGCCACACCGCCCTGCCCTTTGCCTCTCTTTCCGTCATTTAACCCTCTCTCTTAACACATTTTGATGCCCTGGAATGTGCACCTTTTTGCTGGTTAGACTGACAGCAGCGTACCTGTCAAATGCCACAAACCCATTCCTTTCACCAAAAACAAGATGAATCTCGGAATCCTTTTTTAGAAAGATGTTTTCGTTGCACAAAGAACAAACAAAAAAAAGGGATGAGTTGAGAGTGAATGAGTGTGTAAACAACGAAATATATAGTTACTATTGGTGTGGTTTTTGTGTGCCTTGTTTATATACTTTTTTGTGCACAAATATTTGACCAAAGAAATACATCAAATATAGCCAGACGCATTGTTGAAAAAAATGACAAAAAAAAAAAACAAAGTTGCAATTTTTTTTAAAGTGCAAAGAAAAACATTTCCAAATATTTGTTTTTTTTTTTCTTGACATAAATTTTCTTACTATTTGGAACGACTGAGGTGCTTCATTCATTGATAACAGATCCTTATTGAGGCAGTAGGTAGGTATCCCTATACGTATGAAAAATAAGCTCATATTGAGATTGTCACTAGGTGTCGAAAATGTCCTTACGGGCAGTTGACGGTTTACATATCTGCTATAAAATTTTTTTAGTATAAATAATGAAAATCTTATTTTTCTAAAAAAACGTGCCTATACATATTTTTACTTGCGATATTTATGTAGTAGGTACTATATGGCAAGTTATGGATTCGTAAACAAAAATCGAACTCGAGATTTTCATTAAACTTGACATTACGATGATACCGAAGTCGCAAAAAGTGGGTCTCGCAATTTTGTCTGTCTGTCCTGTTCTTTCGACTGCAGCCTAAACGTGTGGGTCGATTTTCTTTTAACTTGGTACCTGGCGGTTTTTGGGCATTCGCCCCGCACGTTTTTTAAAATTTTTTTTTTAAGACCAAAAATAACGGTATCTGCCCTTTAATTTTTTTTTACCAAATTATGCAAATCTCATTTTTCTCAAAAACGTGCGCACAATTTTTTTTTTTAAATCAAGATTTTTGTTTACAAAAAGGCTACAATTTGGAAAAATGGTTATATATAAGTGGTACCTCCCATAGAACCATTTTTTTGATTTCTGATTTTCTCAAAAGCGGCTCAACTGATTTTGA
Organism: Epistrophe eligans; assembly: GCA_951394125.1. Taxonomy (NCBI): domain Eukaryota; kingdom Metazoa; phylum Arthropoda; class Insecta; order Diptera; family Syrphidae; genus Epistrophe; species Epistrophe eligans. The sequence continues at coordinate 28,423,517 of OX596031.1, read as the reverse complement.
CAAATTTTTTATAGAAAATCTTTCGAAAAAATTCAATAGTTTTTTATACCAAAATTTTCATTTTTTTTATTTTTATACCAAAATTTGTATTTTTTTTTATGTTAAAAAAAAACTTTAATTTTTTTTTTTAAAACTTAATAATTTTAAAATGACTTGCTCGATTTTTTTTTTAACTTGGCACCCAGCATTTTTTTAACATTATCTATAGCAGATTTTAAATAAAAATTATTCTTGTGACCAAAACATAACGGTACCTACCTCACATACCTATAAGTTGTTGAAAACCGGGAAGGAAGATCTCATTTTTCTCAAAAACGGCTCCTACGATTTTGATTAAAATTTTTGTTCAAGTTCAAACTTATATCAGAACGGTCCACCAATGTATCTATCGTTTAGTAATGGTACCTCTCATAGAACCATTTTTGTGGTTTTCGACTATCTCATTATCTGTTGAACCAATTTGAATGAAATTTTTTACATAAAAGCCACTAATAAGTTTGAATAATATTGCATAGATACCTATCAAAATTTTCAAAAAATCAAATTTTGGATTTAAAAAAAAAAATGTCAAAATAATGATTTTTAAATTCGATATTTCAAATATGTGGATTTTTTTTTAAATTAATTTTTTAACTCCGCATAAATAAGTACTAAAAATTGGCGTACCAATTTTTTTCTTATAAATATATTCAAAATTTTATATATAAAGAAATAATTTTTTAAAAAACCGTTCTACCGATTTTTTAAAATTTTTTCTCATAAATTGAGATTTGTGTAAGAAATTAAATGGTGTACATTGCGTTGATGCCAAATATTTCAGATATTTTTTAAATTAATTTATTTCTAATTTTATTGATTTTTTTAAACAATTTTCCAGTCTAAACTGTAAATTCCATGAAAATATGCGAAGTGCAAGGCAGCACATAATACTTCCTTAAACTAGGCTATATTTTTGGCAGGTGGCATAAAATATAGGCTCCAATATTTAATAAATTTCTTTTATCAGATGAAAAGTTATTAAAATTATTAAGACTTTAAAACCACAGTATGATCACACTTAAGAGCAAGTTCGTGAAACCCAGTCGTGCATTTTATTCTTTTTTACAAAAAGGCTACCATTTTATAAAAAAAAAAACCTCTCGCAAAAAAGGTTATAAATTGTATTTATTATTTATATGGACTAAAGGCCGTTAAAAGCTATTTTGAATCATAAATGGTACCTCCAACAACAACAAAGCTACAATTAATTGTGTTCTTAGATTTTTAAAATTTAAAGAGTGTAGTAGAAAGAGTAGAGTGTAGTTTTTAAACGACTCTGCTCCACCGGTGAACATATTTCGGGCGCTCTTTTTTTTTTTTTTTTAATTCGAACGAAGCGTGTTAATCGTTTATGAACGAGCACTTTTAATGGAAATAAACTGTTATACTTGTTATAAATTGGCATTTCTCTTTTTGATCGAAATCTATTTACCCAATAACGAGAAAGTCAAGAGTAAAAAAAGTAGCAACATTTTGTTTGGCTAAAACAAAATGTTTTATCAAAATCATTAGAGCGTCTTCTAGATAAAAAGCCTATTTCATAACATTTGTTTTACCAGGTTCATAGGTACCGTTATTTTTGGAGCAAAAGTAGTTGTATTTTCCATCTAGAGAACCATCTTAAAACCTTCAGTTCCAAGATAGAAGAAAATCGCCTCATTGGTTTAAACTGCGGATAGAGGTACAGTACATTTAGACATATATAAATATACGGACCTATACAATACAGACATTAAATTTATCAGACATAAAAAGGACCCATTGAGTAAGTAAAAAAAAAAAAACAGAATATTTAAAACAGGTAATTGAATCAAAATGATTTTAAAATTATCCACATGTGAATTTTGTCAAAGGCATAAATAAATTAACACAAAAATTTTAATTAAAAAACAACATTAACTCATTAAGTCACGCAAAAATGCAAACACAAAAAAGTATATTATGTACATAGGTACATATGTTCATTTCAAAGGTCAAAATTTATTATTAAATTTTATCGCTTCTAACAACCTTAATTGAAATTGTTTGAGTATAATTTAAAAATCAATGAAATGTGTTACATTAAAAAAAATGCATAACTTTACCAAAATAATTTATTACCAAATGAGTAAACATAATGTGATATTTTTTATTTTATTAAAAATTAATAATCATGTTTTTTTTCTGTGCATTAATTTAGGTATTAGAATTTTCTGTTTGATATTAAAAAAAAAAACTATAAGACTCGAAAAATTCAACGTTATCCTACAAATTCATCAAATATTAATTCGCATCCTTTTTGCAGCACAGCACGATAATAGATTAAATAAAACATCCTTCAATGCCTTTATATAAATTTAGAAAATGTATCTAATAAAATTTCCAATACTTCTATACACATATTCCAACATACAACCACATAGAGAATCAGGACGAAATTATAACAAAACCTGGGGTAGATTAAAAATGGATCAAAGAATGTACTTTATTTAAAATGGCATCGGTATAGCTATTCTGCAGGATATGTGAAACCGAAGCCTTCACCAGCTCACGCTCTGTGTTATATTCGAAAAAGCTTCACAGATTAAAAGAGTACCTATCTAGTATATGTAGTATATCATGTGCGTTCGAAAACAACAAACATAAAAATAAAGGACGACCTACGTGAGGCGACGAGACGTGTCGATGCGATGATGGTGGAAAGGATGTTGTGTGTGAGGCAACATCATGCAAATCGGTTGTTTTATATTTATGGAAATCAAAATACTGTCATATTCAAAGAGGAAGTGGTTGATCGATTATTTATTGCAATATCCTGTTAAGCAATTTGTAGAGGTTTTGGATTTTATGCTATAACGCTCAATAATAATGCCCAATCATTCAAAAAGGATGTTTTGCTATATTATTGGTATAAGGAATTGAAAAAAAAAAAAAATACATTTTCTTGATTTTTTTTCGATTGTGTTCGATTGGTAGAGAGAGAAGGGAAAATGTGATGGATTCTATAACAAGAAAATGTAATTAATGTGATTAATTTTGAATTCTTAATATTGAAAGAAAAAAACTCTGTAAATGACAGTGAAGGATGTAAAATATTAACAACAAATTCAGATGGATAATTGTGTCATATTTCGCATTTCAGTAATATTGAAATTTGACAAAGGGTTGCGGATTTATTAATTAGAAAGATTTATCTTAAGAAATTATAAAGAATTCGCGAACAATGGAACCGATAAAATTTCATTTGGTAAAATATTAATATTTTTTTCTTAAAGAATTTCTGATTTAGGTAGCTTGAAGTCTGATTAGTAATTTTCATTCCGCTATATTTTATATTTAAGCCCAAAAGTTTGACATTATTGTGGATCAACAAGCTTTTCCCAGCCAACTATAGATGTAATAAGTTTCATTGGCCAGTTAGCAGAGCCCCTCTTACACTTGCGTGCGCCACTTTACGGGTTGAACACAATGGAAAAGAAGCTGCAACTTGAGCTGCAGCTGAAAAAGCTGTCAAATATTCAATACTATGAACATAACGCAACGCAGCTGCAAACGGAGCTGCAGTCAGTGCTGTAAGAGTTCACCAATTTTTGACTTTTCGCATGTAGCACTTTTGACGTTTTAATATACAAGGTTTCCCAAAATCACCGCCTTAGAAGAAAACTTTGAGTTTCTGAGGTCATTTCAAGTCGAAAAACTTTTCTCGTTTTCGACTTATAATTTTTATGATTTTTATTCTTGACTTTAGGAAATCAGGGTTTTCTTCTGTGGTGGTGATTTTTGTTTTCCTATGCCGTCGCGCTGTCCCTAGAAATTGGATTAAAGACCAATTCAGGGCACAACTTTGATGCCAAATTTTGGTACTACTGACATAATCTCAAATCTGTTTATTTCTATTTCCTTTTTTCAGTATTTACTTTACTAGTACGATTAATTTCTACTTGATCTACAGGGCAAGGAGGTAGCTATACAACATTACAACATTTTTTTAAATTAAAAAAAGGTTACCATATTGTGACAAAAATTTAAAAAAATGGTTATAAAAAGTACCTTCCATTGAGACATTTTTTTCGAGTTTTTCAAAGCCAATTCAACTGATCTTTTTATGGAAAAAGTTTTAAAAAGTTTGTATAGCAAAATTTTAAATTTTTTCCTTATGGATGTTAAAAAATGTTTCAAATTTTTGTTTAAACTTAATAATTCGAAAACGACTTCGATGATTTTTATTAAACTTTACCCAGCAGTTTTTTTTATGTGTAAACATCTATGCCTGCGCACAGTGTGAAATTTTGCCTATTTAGCGGAATTTAATTAAAAAATCGACTTGTAGAAATTTAAAAAAAAATCGGGTTTCTTGCTGCTTAAACCTCCCACTTAATGACTTTTAACAAAAATATGTAAAAGTCCATGTTGTGTAGAATTATTCATGAGAAGGTCAGATTTGAGAGCAAGAGTTTCAGTTCTTTTACAAGTTGTTCGCGTGGTTTTAATTGAAAGTTTTATTTTATTTTAAGAAATATTATCTTATTAAATAATTAGGTAGGTAGGTGATATTAGGTGCTTATAATTAAATTAGAGAGAAGAGGAAACAAAAATTATAGCTAAAATTTATGCGTTTTGTGCTTTCATTACAGTAAAAGTAAAGTTATTCAGTAATATTCAAGTTGAAAACACTATTTGCTGATAGATCCATTTTTGAACATGAAGTTGTGCAACATACTAAGAAAGTAAAATATTGCAAATTGTCGGTTCTTTTAATTTTTTTTAGCCAAACTTTTATAGATATGTTAATGTAATTTATTACATTCCTTTCTTTCCTTTTTCATAAAAATTAGTAAAAACAATTCAACAAAAATATTATTTCTGATTGTTATTAATTTAATTTAATTACATTAGCGAAATCTCACACTATGCGGCGGTAGGGTAAACTAAAAACGTTAACCTTAAGTGTAATAGGTTCCGTGTCACATATTATTTTATAATTGGGTAGATACGTTAAATAACAAAACTCCGGAACTTGTATGAACATTATTATTTTTTTTACACATCTTAACCATGAGTCTCGGTACTCGCATATTTTTTTTTTACATTATCTATAGCAGATTTTAAACAAAAATTATTCATATAACAAAAAAAAAAAACGATATCTACCATCATACAATTGCCTAAAAACCGTTAAAGAAAATTTCATTTTTATCAAAAATGACTGTTAGGATTTTGATTAAATTTTTTATGTAAGCTATAGTATCAGTATGATCAACCATATTAATGAAACAGATTTTTTATTGACGATATCTGTCATAGAACCATTTTTGTTTTGGTTTTCCACTATCTCATTATCTGTTGAACTAATTTTAATGAAATTTTTTACGTAATAGCTTCTAATAACTTTAAATAAGATTGAATGTCAAAATTTTGAAATAAAAAAAAGACAAACATTTTGGATTAAAAACAAAATTACAATTATTTTTTTTTTTTTTAATTCGATGTTTTGATTTTTTCCAAAACCATTTTTTAACTCTGAATAAATAAATACTTAATAATGGCATACCAATTATTTGTTCTAAAAAATGTAACAAAATTGTAAATATAATTGTATTAGTTTTATTTAGCTTTAATTTCGAAACCGAAAAATGAGTGACCCTTTATTTTTAATTATATTGATTTTTTAACAATTTTTCAGTTTAACTTAAGTTTAATTTCAAATTACATTACGATCGTACATAAGAGTTAGTTCGTGCGACCTAGTCGTGCATTTGATTTTTTTTTTTTTGCAGTACCAAAATCGACATGCGAAAAAAGACGCTCATGTGTCATTAATTTAAATGTTGCCGAATTATTCATCTTATGGCGTTTTCAAAATATCTTTATTTTATTCTCTAAACTTTACTGATGAATTTAAATCTTTTCATAATCATTATGATTCTGAGAGGTTCAATAAAACATATTTTGGAGAAAAAATGCCTTTCTCTATTTTTGGAATCAAAATGCCCCCCAAGGTTCTTCGACCTTCATTAACTTTTAAGAAAACGATTATTTTAATCAAAAAAACAAAATCTTTATTTGTGTTATTTTATAGACTTCTTTGGTGTTTTATTAACTTAACACAAAATACTTCCTAGGATATAATTTAAAAAAAAAAAATATATCCTAATTATAAGAGACAATAAAAACGTTCATGATATTTTGAGTTCTGTACTGAAACAAAAGTCATTTTCAACAATAAAAAATAGATAAGATTTGATTTGAAAATGGAAACTTTCTTACAACTAGGCTTTCCATTCAAAGACGACCCACGCGGCGGCGGCCAAATGCGTGTGGGTGGACCGATGAATTAAACTTAATGGTTGGTAGTAGTGAAAGTGAGATTGTTACCCCAAATAGCCGCCAAAAAATAAGAAAACCTTATACAACCAAAGTGATAATTGCAAATAGTTTGGTTGGTTCTTTGTATTAACTGTCGCATTGTCAGTAAAAAAAATGATTCTCCTATACTTTGTCACAAAAGATTCAAGTCGTTAAAGATTTATATCTCGTCCAACAATAAAACAAAACAAAAAAATTAAGAAAAAAGTATTTAAGATTGTCAACAGCTCCTCCTTTCACTATTTAATTGCTTTTGGCAATGGATCTCATGATTCCAACTGAGATAGTAACCCCAACGAATAAAAAGTATCTATAAACATACATACGAATATAAATATACATTATTCGTTCAAAGGGAAATATTTCATTTTAAATTGGCTTCAAGACAAATAAAACAGCGACTGACGCGACGCACGTAAACGCCAAACAACGGTTTTATATTTTATTTTTTTTTTTGGATTTGATTTGAAATTCAGTTAAATCAGGATCAGATGTCAACAATGACATCTCTTCTTCGATTTGGGTTCTTTTTTTTATTAATTCCTTTTTTGACGAAAACAAAATAAAACAGTAGTCCCCTTAGATTTTTTGACAAAAGTAATAACTGAAATTTAATCGAATACCAACTTATTTATTTGCCAAAGGGACATTTGGTGATTAGTTTTTGATCCACATCAGGACAACATAAATTAAATATCGATTTTTTGTTCGTTAAAAATTTTATTTTCTAATTAAAAACATCGCCAGAAGCAAACTCAAATATTAGGTAGGTAACTAAACTGGAGAACATAATATTTTTCCAAGAAATGAATATCTTGTTGTGCCTAATTAATCTTACAAGAAAACTTTTTTACTCACAGGAAATTATTAAAGATAAACTTAATAAAAATTATTACCTTTAATTCTTAATTCAATATATTTGAATCCTATTTCTGTAGGCTTCAGATCGAAACGTCGTTTATCAAAATGTAGATAAAGAAAGAAAGACCTGAAGCCCACAGAAATAGGATTCAAATATATTGGATGTGTGGGTACCTTTAACATAGCTATATAGATAGATTTTTCGATTTATTAACAAATTTTCTATATCGTTACACTTCTTGAGACTTAAAGTCCGAATTTATGTTCAATTATTGCCAAAGAATGTGTGCAACTTCTTCATTTCATACACACACTTTGGCATGTAAACTTTTTTTACGAGATTGTAATAAAGTTTTTATGAATGAATTTCACAAATAAAATATCTAACTTTTGTGATATTTTATTTTTTTCCCTTGAAGATCCTTGCATTTGTACTTTTTTTTCGGGTATGGCATGAAGTTGGAACAATATAATATTTTTATGAGGAGACAATAATAATGGAATGTTTGACTTTCAAAGCGATATGTTATTTTTATGAAGATAAAATATCATAGGCACTATAAAAAAATAATATTAAGATCCTTTGAGATTGTATGAACTCGTATGTGTGTTAGTTTTGAGTTTTCTTTTGGAAATATAAAAGTTATATTGACATAAAAGAAGAATAAAACGTTTGGTGTGTCTTGAGTTAGACATATATGTATATAGGCATTTCATTTGATTGTGACTTTTATGATAAAAAAAAATTAAAACAAAGATTGAGAAATTGTATAAAAAATTTAATTGTAATAAAACAATTTTTAGAAAGTTGCAAAGTTATAAAGAAATAAATAGCATATGAGTTTGGGAATCTTGGGAAAATTAAATAAACAAAAACTTAGGTATGTTATCTGTTTTTTAGCTGTTTCAAAAACCTATACGAATTATATTTTCTATACGTGAATCTGTATTCGATAAAATTTCATGGATATAAAAAATTACACACAATAGGACCAGCAGCAAAATTTGTTAACCGGCTTCAGGTCAATTATGGCAACATTATTTTTAAAATAGGATGCCATGGCGTTTTCGTTTCCCATTGTGAAATTAACCGCCCTTTCCATTATACCTATACGAAAATTAATCACACTTGTGGAATCGAGCTTCAGGATAACGAGTCAGTCAGATGTCGGAGAAAATAAACTGTATGACTGGATCGCTGGTACTTGCTCTTATGTACGATCACACTGTAGTTTTAAAGTCTTACAGTCGTATTTATTAGATTTTTGTCTACTTAGACACTGTCTAACTATTTTCAAATTGGTGGAAATATGCTTTATTTAATAAAAATAAATATCTTATTATTCACGGTTACGACAATCTACTCTTGTGTCAACAAACAAAACAATAAACAAAGTTTTTGAAGACATTTTCCAAAGTTGGACAGTTGTCTAAAGTTAGACAACGTTTATAAATAAGACCATTAATATTTTAAAAACTATTCATCTGATATTTTATGCTACCTTCCGAAACCGTAGTTTAGTTTAATGTAGTTATGTGAGTTCATTTATATATAAACAATATCTATAGCATCGTGTTGCACATTCATATGCATCGAACTTACTTTTTAGACTGAACAATTGTCAAAAAATCAATATATGTAATTAGGAATAAAATAAATTGTTCTGAAACCATCGTCCTGTACACCATCTGATTTTTTTTTTAAATCTTTATTTATGAGATTTAAAACATTTAAAAAAAAGAGGGAAGGCCATTTTTATGTTATTTTATTTATTAATGCGGAGATAAAAATTAATAAAAAAAAAAAAAAATGATCTGCCCGTTTTCGAAATATCAAAATTTTCAAGAAATATTTTTTTTTTTTTTCAAAATCAAAAATCTGATTTTTTGAGACGACCTACCCTCATCGAGTTACCGGATAAGTGGTATGCAATTTTTTAATTTTTTTGTAAATACAAGAAAGTCACACATATCTATATAAAAGAAAATTCTAAAAAATCTAAAACTCGGGATAAAAAGATATTAAAGTCAAAAAATGAAAAATGGACGTTGAAGAAAAAATTCACATAAAATCAGGGAAATGTTTTCTAGTAATAAATTTTATATTTCTGAGAAGCCGATAAAAAATGAAAAGCTTGGTTTTGATTTTTTTTTCTTTTTTACCCTAATATGTATTTTCATTTAAAACAACATTAACATAAAGAGAATTTTATTATCATTACGATGGTACTGGTTGTTAGTTTTTAAAACTGCTGTTCCATTTTAGAGTTGCCGAGTTTTTAATAATCGACGTTTTTAAATTTCTCATAGCGTTAAAGAAAACAATTTTAATAGTCTCAGAGAGGTGTCGCCAAATTCTGGGACAGAAACTATAACCAAAATGTGAGTATTGGGTTAATAGGTACAAGTGTCATGATATAAAATTCAATAGTCTGGTAGATTTTTTTTCTCAGCTTGTGGTAGAGCTGGGAGGTTAAAAATTGCCATTTTTCCAATTATTGTGTCAGGAATATGACCACTTGAAAGCATACATATATTGAAAACAATAATTGTGATAAAATTTCATTAAAATCGCTTCAACTAATAATGAGATATTCGAAAACCATCGATTAATAGAATTTTTTTTCAAATAATATGGTAGATCGTACTGATATTAACTCTCATACAAAATTTTATTCAAAATCATGGGAGTCGTTTTTGAGAAAAATGATACTTTCCTTACCGGCTATTAAACGTGGGTAAGGTATATGTACGGTGACCATCCGTTCATTAAAATAATGAACAGTTCTGTATTTTAAGATGATGTTCATTATAAGTTATTTGTTACACAAAGACACATAAATGTTCTGTATTTCAGAAGTTGTTGATTATTTATTCTGTATTTCGTACAAATTCTTAAAAACAATAATGAATAATGAAGGTTTTTTTTTTTAATAATGCAAATTCTATATACTACTGAAATACATCAGCCAAGTAGAAGACTTAGCACTATTTTAATTGGACTTGTTGAATTATGGATTCAAAATAGCTTTTAACGGCCTTTAGTCCATATAAATATTAGAGCACAATTCATTGACAAAAAAAATAGTAATTTTGACGTGCCCTTACCGAACGAACAAGACGCATCTATGGTCTTATTTATATACGTTGTCTAACTTTAGACAACTGGCTAACTTTGGAAAATGTGTTTATTATTGTCTTATAGCTTTCTAACTTAGACACAAGAGTAGATTGTCTTAACCGTGAATAATGTGATATTTATTTTTATTAAATAAAGCATAAGTAGACAAAAATCTAATAAATACGACTGCTAGTTTTTATTTTTGTCCTGAACGCACTCCATTGGTTTTGACATCATCTGTCATGTACCTACACACCAAAAACCATTAAAATTAAAAAAGAAAAAAAACATATCGGTTCTCTCCTGCCTGCGTTGTTAAAATTGGTAACTTTTACTTAAAATTTTTTGTTAAAAGCAAACAAAAATATTGAAATTTATTTAAGTCAACCCTGATCCCTGATGCCACCGAGAATGTAAAATCTATTTTGATAACTAAATACAATTATGTTTTGTTTGTGACCTAATAAATGATTTCTTTTTCTTTTAAGGAAACATGCGGTTAAACAAAATAACCAGCGCAACGAGGGAAATAAAGGTACTAGTAGGTCATTTGCAGTTTGACCGAAGTTTTATTTTATTAATTTTACGCAAATGGTAAGTGATACTATAATATCTTTATAATAAATAATAATTGAATATCTTTGTTTGCCCCATTGCTGAAAGTAATAGTGATGGTATATTTCGTCGTTGCGATGTTATTTTTTTCTTTGCTCTGGTAATGCGCTAGTGTTCCCGATGTGGTTTATTTAGTTCAATTTTTTTAGGTTTTGTAAAAAAAAAAAATAAAGTTTAATTTTACGATAAAGGCAAACATAATTCTTCCAGCTTTTTTAAAAGAGTGACTTCCTGATAAATTACATCGAAGTGTTTCTCGCAAAGATTTAATAATTTTTTTTTTGAAAATAGTCAACGTCTTCTAACTGTTTACTAAACATCTAAAAAAAACGATATTATATCGCTGATCTACCTCATAGACCATTTCCAATAAAACCGTACAATTATCTTCCTTTGTCTCTAAAAAAAAAATAAAATAAAATAAAATAAAATCCGAAACAAATTACTTGAAAAATAAAACGTTTTTTTTCAAATAAATGTCTTCCGCCGAATAATTTTATGGGTATACCTGTAACTTAAAAATACTGTATTTTCTTGTCAATTCTAAGATCATTGATCCATGAAGAAAAATAAACAAAAACACAAAAATAAAAAAAAAATAAACAACCCCTCGAAAATAATAAAAGAAAAAAAATATACATCCACCAAAGCTACACAGTACAGTACCTACACATTTCTATTCGACTACTTATATAAAAATTATTAAAAATTAAAGAAAGAACAAAACAAAAATGCTTAATGAAGCAATCAAACTTTATTGATTCCCTGGCAAAATGATTTCACAAAGACAATAATAATAATAAAATCAACAAAATTGTTTTCGCCTACACACTCATATTAATTTGTGTGTATATAAAAAAAAAATTATTTCATCGTCCATTTGGTTATTTTTTTGTGGGGATGAATTAATAAAATTATAAAAAAAAAATTAGAACGATTTCGTCTCTATAATTGAATTTCGCTTATGGAAACCATTTATATATACAAATAGGTATAATGCGGTTACCGTTATGATGACTTGTTGGCGTGTTGCTGTTGATGTTTGAGCCATTATGGTTGGGCTATATATGTATGTACCAGTAATAAAGGAACAGTTGTAAGCTTTCTAGATATACAATTTCGAATTGTTAATAAACATGGATGAATCAGATTCAATCAAATGTACTAGTTTTTGTTAATTAGACAAACCTTTAGTGAGGATTTGGGATTTGATTAAATAAGTGTTCAAATTTAACTATGATGGGTTTTCCTATTTCAACCTAAATTGATATAATTGAAAATCTGATAAAAAAAAGGTTTTATCAATTACTAAAATGATTTATATAGATCGATATAAGGAAACCTTTTTTGGTGATTAGTATGAGAGTCATTTTGGGAATTTTGTTATTAATTTTATAATGTTGATTAGATTTATTTTTATTGCATTGTGATTCGTATTCACGATACAATTATTTAATAATGAACTGGTTTAATGAATCCCTTGAAAACATGCACTCCTAGTATAACGGGTCATTAATTTCGTGGTTTCAAGTTGGTAGCGCTGGGATTTGACACCTGTCAAACTCAGCTGTCATTTGAAGTGTCATAATATTAGTTGAATTTTTGCCATAACGGATCGCTTAACAATTAAACAACACATTAAAATTATTAAAACTTACTACAAAAGTGCTGATTTAAACGTAGCCACTTTTCGCGCATTATGCGATGACTATAATCGCCATAATCGACCGACTACGCAAACAATCGGTAAAATTGTGAAGAAATTTGAAGGCCTGTGCATCATCGTAATGCACGCTGAGTCGAAAATATTGCTGCTGCAAGTTTAAGTTCAAGAATAAATTTTCAAATAGTGCACACGGTGCGATTTTCATTAATTGCACCAATACTAGCGTATTAATTTCATTTGTTTCCGATCGCGTTATATGATTTTACTTTTATTTCAATCTATTCTCTTTTATTCTTACAAAAAAAAAATTAGAAAGAAGATGTAAAATTAAATTTTCGGTCGTCCGACTGGAGTTCACATTTACTGCTCTACTCCGATCATCCGGCGGAGCAAATTCTCAAACAAATTGAACTACAAAGCTAGCTAGATGTACATTGTACGGTCGTTCGGGTTCGACTGGTGTTTACATTACAAAAATCTAACGACACGACAAGTATTGATGAACATGTCGTTTAATGTGAACGTGACTGTTAAGTTATCTTTATATATTTATATATTATATTTGGACAGTAGGAATGTAAACGTTTAAGATAAAAGTGGACGGCGACGCTGTGCCACGATGACCTTTTTCATAGAAACAGTTTATGGTGTTATCTTATGACATACATCTGTGAACATTATGTTTTATGAACAAGGGATGCGTCGCATCGTCGTTATCCACTTTACAACCCTAATGTTAGTTTAGTTTTATAGAAAACTAGAGATACGATAGGTTAAGAAATGTTAATGTAGTTTTAAGCTAGGTATAAGATTTGTAAAATATTTTAATTAAATAAAGAGTTCAATTTTAGTCTTTAAAGAAGGAGGACGTGTTTTTCTGCCTTCTTCGGCTCTTGTTTTAAATTCGTTGAGTGTAAATGGGTGTTCAGAGAACAGTGTTCAGTGACCCTAATCGCAAATCTCCGAAAGTTATTTATCGATTCTTTTGAAATTTTGACACAACGTCGGTTATGTGAATAAAAAAAAAGCTAAGCTAAAACTTGGATTTTTAAGTAAATGCTAGGTTTTTGGATGAATAAAAATAAGCTTAAACTAGCAAGTTAAAGATGTCTTCTAGTAATAGCTATTTTAAAATAGCCAACGCTAATTAAGTTTAAGCTTAATTTTTCCAGCCTAAGATTCAATTTGTGTGAATAAAAGTAGCTTAAACTAGAATATTATAGTAAAAGCTCCAAAAATATCAAGATTCTTTTAACCTTGTCTAGAAAGCTTTGACTAGGTCTTATTTTTAGTATTCTCTATAGTTATGGTGTGAATATGGTTTATGCGCCTATTATTGGAAATAGCTCAAAATTAAGATAATTTTCTTAAAAAAATCATCACTATATTTCCGGTATGTGATTTTTTGTCAATTTTTGAAATTGTAAAAAATCTTTCCTTTCGAAAATTTCGAAATAATAAAATTAAGCTGAGGGAGATGGACCTCAGCTTAATTTTATTCTACACATGATAACGTACTGGAGAATTGAAAGGAATTAAAAAAATTCAAGTAATTGTTTTTTAATAAAAAAACATGCTAATATTAGTTGAAAAAACTTTTTTTCAGATCTAATATTTTGAGAACAAACAATGACATTGACTTCGGATTACAAGAACAAGAAAATACTAAAATTATTTGAAAAACGTTTTCAGCTCGAATGTCTCGAAAAAATGCAATGCTGTTAGAAAAAAATTATTTTATTCCCATGTTGTAACTTAGAATTTATTTTTAAGCAAAACAGAATTTGCAAAATTTTTTTAACATTGAAAATGTTTATAGGGTCGTTTTGATAAAAGTATGGTGTTACCAAAATGAACGATGATAGAGAATGAACTCTAGCGTATAGGGGGAGAAAGATTGAATTTTTGGTTGGTGTTACCAAAGAAACTACTAAAATGAATAAAATGAAGAAAAAAACACAAGTGATGAATTTCAGCCAGCGTACCTAAATGTTGATCATTGCCAACGGACGAGATTCAGTGGAGGAATTATTAAATTCGAAAAACGCTCGATTTGAGCCCACTTAGAAGCCTATAACTATAGTTATAATTATTGGATGTTCAATATTAAGCTAGATAATTAAAGTTTAAATGACAAGCTACAAATCTGCATAAAAATTTTTGCAGAGGCGTAAAAAATTTCATACTAGAAACTTGAAAAATTGTCTTTTTAGAACTAATTTCATCACGGCAAAAGAAAAAAAACAAACAAAATATGTACATACATATGTATGTAGGTACCTACGACCAACAAAGAATGTATTGATAGAGGAGAAGACGGCGGAGTAGGTGCAATAAAAAAAACACCACGTGGCACGTGTGTAAGCAAAATTGGCTTTGCATCGGGCACAAAAATGATATATGTACATTATGTTTATGTAGGTATGTATGCATGTAGGTATGTGCATTGTGCATGATCATTAAGTAGTAGGTATTTTACAAATAATAAAATCGTAAAGGTTGGATTTGGTTGGTTTGTTTGGATTATAACTTCTTGTCTAATAATCGGATATTTGAAGTTAAAGTCTTAAAATTAAGGTAAAATGTTAGGCTATACAATATATGTGACAAAACTTAACTTACATCTATATCAACTCGATGGTTGAACCTAGAATATGCATAGGTATCTACTTGAACCTCTTATATAAAATTATAACTTAAGTTGTAAGGAACAAATCATCAAGGTTAAGGTCTTGGTTAGCTTATAACTTCTGTTCTAATAATCGGGTGTTTGAGGATAAAGTCTTAAAATTAAGGTAAAATGTCAATCTAAAGAAATTATGTGACAAAAGTTGACTTTCTTTTTAATCAATGAATTGTTGCACCTAGAATATGCATAGTAGGTACCTACTCGAACCTCTTTAATAAACGTATAACTTAAGTTCTAAGGACCAGATGCTCAAGGTTAAGGTATGTTTAGGTAGATCAGGCAAGAGGTAGAATTAACTTAACTAAAAAATAAAATAAAATATTATAATCGAAAAGGGTCGATTTTGTAAGCTGATATATTCTGTTCTAATCATCGGATGTTTGAGGTTACGGTCTGAAAATGAAGGTCAAATGTCAGACTCGAAAATGCTTTTGACAAAACTTGACTTACTTCTGAATCAGTTTGATTGTTTAACCTAGAATATGCATAGGTAACTACTTGAACCTCTTATACAAAATTAAAATTTAAGTTCTAAGGACGAGATCATCAAGGTTAAGGTCAGAAGATTCTAATAATCGGATGTTTGAGGTTAAAGTCTCAAAATTAAGGTAAAATGTGACAAAAGTTGATTTTTTTCTAAATCAACCTAAAGAACCTATAATATGCTAGACAACGTTTGGGTAAATTACGCGACTCGATATTGTTAAATTGATTAAAAGATGAGTTCAAAATATTTTAAAATAAAATATTATAGAATAAAAACAATTAGTAGTGGGGTTGGGCTTCGCATCAAATTCTTTGTAAATTTTGTCTCGATTTAAAAAAAGGTTAGGTAACTATGCTTTAATTGATCTGTAATAATTCAGTTACCTTTCTGCAAAGCTTAGCTAGGCAAAAATATGTACCTAGATATACTTTAAGATAGATGGTAGGTATATGTATTTTTAATTTCGTGTATAAATGCATAAGTGCTGTGCCGGTGCGGATGAAAATGAGTATGATTGTGTAATTGTGAGTAAAGCTACATATTAAGACTAAGATTCACCTTATTAAAAAAATTAACAAATTATTTGAACCGCCAACTAGGAAGTGACATTAAATATACAAATTGGTACTTCAGACTGTAGAATGGTTTCTAAGACAGTTTGTGAAGTTATAAAGCACCAATAGTATACACAATAAAAATCTCTAAGATTAGGCATGATTTTGTTTTATCGACGTAATACAAGTCATTTTCAATGTCCCCATAGTTACTCTATGAGTGAAATCTGTAAATTTTTTAATAAAATTGAGCTTTAAATTACAAAATTTCAATATTTATCAACTTTGAATTTTTGAAGCTAAGCATTTTGGTACAAATTTTGTTGGCATTTGCATTGTCTATGTTCATCCATCACATGTTTTAAATTTAAATTTTTAATATGTCATTTTCCTCACATTGGACATTTTGTTTCATAACATTGGGGGATTGAAGCATAACTCAACAATTCATGAATTTAAATTCTTACCAACTAATTTATAAATGAGTTATAACTCTTTTGTTTGGGACATTGTGTATTTTTAACGTTTATAAAATTTATGTAGGAAATTCTTTTTTAGAACGACCCTTTCCTTTAAATTAAATTTCCTTTAAATTTAATTTAATTTTGCTTTAAATTAAAATAATTTTGTTACTTAAATATAAAAAAACTAAATGTATTTCTTTTATTTTTTTAACGTTCAGTCTGTGTTAAATATCATACCAATTATTGGTAATTTTACTTTTCTCTGAAACGCAAATTTTTAATACAAAAAAAATATTACGTACATTACATATATGTAGGATTGTTGCTTTAAATAAATTATGGTTTTATTATCTTGGAAGATTTATCATATATATCTTGCCAAAATTTTGGAAAGAAAAAAAAGAAAACATTTGAAAAATTGATTTGTGCACATCGCATCGCACAAAATCAACACACAATTCATTTCAGAATCAATTTATTTGAGAGCTCAACATGCCATAAAATAAAATGATAAATTGCATTTAAATCCTCTGAGTTGTGGATGAAAATATAAGATGTTTATATGCCTTAAGGTATAAAAATAATAATCTTATTTTATGATGTAGGAGGTATAGGTAGATAGGTACTTTACTTGGTATACTTACATATGTATGTATGTATGTATTTTTTGATTATTTTTCTTATTCGAATTAAATTGAAACAAGCAATATTGATGGTCAGATAATAAAGGATGATTCATATAGAAAATATAGACAAGTTTGGATTAATTTTCTACAATTGAGATATTACGTTCATGATTTCAATTAATCTTACATGAAGATAAAGTATATTGAATCAATCAGTTTTAAGATGTTGCAGCTATGAAAAATAACTTAATTAAATAGCACCCAGGTGTCGGTGTATTTCTGTAACTTTAGTATATACATAGATTTAAACACGTGGCGTGGATATGATTAATCGCGAAGCTTAACAAAGTCGTACAACTAGAGCTACATAAATAATTTTCCTAATTTGTCATACAAATATTTTTTGTTTTAGAGAAACAAATTTGTTTATAAATTACATATTTATTTTTACCATCATTTACTATGAAGAATTATATGGCAAGTTTTGGATTCTTAGAAAAATTCGATCTCGAGATTTTGATCAAACTTGACATTGCGATGATGATATGGAAGTCGAAAAAAGTATAGGTCTCGCAATTCTATTGTCTGTCTGTCTATCTGTTCGACTACAGCCTAAATGGATAAATTGCTCTTCCTGAAATTTGGTTTGGTACCTACTGTTTTACCTCCGATATGTTTTTTAAATTTTTTTTTTACCAAAAATAAAGTCAAGATACATGCCATATTTTTCAAAAAATCTTATATTTCTCAAAAATTACTCCACAGATTTTTCTGAAAAAATTCAGTTAATTTTACCTTTTGGTGAACAAATTTTTCAAAAAAAAAAAAAAATGACAACATGGAACCACTTTCTTTTGATTTTCGATTTTCTCAAAAACGGTTCGATTAATTTTGAATATTTTTTTTAAGAAAAGTCTTTCAAAAAGTCTTAATGGTAGAAACTTTCGAAAAAATGTGTTTGAATATGTTTAAAAAAAAAAATTTCAATTTATTTTTAACTCAATATTTAGAAAACGACTTAGTCGATTTTTATTTAAACTGGCACCAATCGATTTTAACATTGAAAATGTTTATAGGGTCGTTTTGATAAAAGTATGGTGTTACCAAAATGAACAAAGATATAGAATGAACTCTAGCGTATAGGGGGATAACGATTGAATTTTTGGTTGGTGTTACCAACGAAACTACCAAAATGAATAAAATGAAGCAAAAAACACAAGTGATGAATTTCAGCCAGCGTACATAAATTTTGATCATCGCCAACGGACGAGATTCAGTGGAGGAATGTAAAATTCGAAAAATGCTCGATTTGAGCCCACTTAGAAGCCTATAACTTTAGTTAAAATTATTGGATGTTCGATATTAAGCTAGATAATTAAAGCTTAAATGGCAAGCTACAAATCTGCATAAAAAAATTTGCAAAGGCGTAAAAAAATTCATACTAGAAACTTGAAAAATTGTCTTTTTAGAACTAATTTCTTCACGGCAAAAGAAAAAAAAAAAACAAACAAAATATGTACAAGTACATATGTATGTAGGTACGTACCAACAAAGAATGTATTGATAGAAGGGAGAAGACGGTGGAGTGTGTGCAATAAAAAAAAAAACACCACGTGGCAAACAAAACTGGCTTTGCATCGGGCACAAAAATGATAGGTATGTAGATATGCATGTATGTACATATCAGTGGCGAGGCGTGAATAATTTCAAATGGTAAGTCGATGTAAAAATTAATTACCTGCAAACGTAAATGAGTTCTAAAACATATTAATACGTAGCCAAAATTAAATAATGTATTGCAGATCTGCTTTCCACGACAAACTTAACCAGTCTTTTATAGGTACCAACAACAAATCATTAATTTTTAAATTTACAAGGATCTTAATAAAAGAAACCGTTTCTGAAAAATGTAGGCAATATTAAAATTAATGCTAAATATGACGAAAAATAAGGAACTTCAATGTGTTAGATAAATAACCAAATAAATCAATAAATAAAATTTTTCTATAAATAATTATGTATCTGAATTAAAAAATAGAAAATATTGAACATTAAAAATACCAAACTGAATTTTCATTATTCAAACAGTAGCAAATTTAATCAGCTGTAGGTATTAACTACAGACTGCTGTTGTTTAACAGCCGCTGTTGTTGTTAAACAGCAGCGCAACGCTAAGAGATACACACAGAATTCACCAAATAAGTCGAAGAAAAGCGTGTTATTTGTTTGCATAAGAAAGGGGGACAAAGACGTGTCAAACTCAGAAACACATTAAGTAACTAAGAGAACTGACCTACTCAATTAATCCACCACACCACAGCGCAGCGGTAGAAGATACTCACAAAATTCACCAAATAAGTCGGCGAAAAGCGTGTTATTCTTTTGCATAAGAAAGCGTGTGTTAAACAGAGTCGAGTCAAAATCAAAAAATCATAAGGAAGAAAAGAGAAAGGAAATAAATTTGTTCTATCCAGTGAGAGATTTTATAACCCGACATATTTCGGGTTGCTTTGCTTTGGCTTTGGCTTATGCACAGAATGCAGAATATACATACTAATGATAATAACGTGTGTGTGTTTTCTTTCGTGTGTTGTTTGAAAATAAAATTCAATTGAGAGGTGGAGTGTGCAGCTTGTGCAGGTTAATGAATAAAATTAGATTCATCTCGTGGGTTTTATGTTGCTCTTTATTTAGAAAACATTGTTGTTTAGTAGAAAATGTAAAAGGTAACTCGATAGGAATCGAGTTATATGGACGCCTCGCCACTGGTACATATATGTAGGTACAAATAATAAAATCGTAAAGTTTGGATTTGGTTGGTTTGTTTGGATTATAACTTCTGTGCTAATAATCGGATGTTTGAGGTTAAAGTCTTAAAATTAAGGTAAAATGTCAGTCTAAAGAAATTATGTGACAAAAGTTGACTTTCTTTTAAATCAATCGATTGTTGAACCTATAATAGATATGCATAATAGGTAACTACTTGAACCTCTTTAATAAACTTATAACTTTAGTTCTAAGGGCCAGATGCGAGAGGTTAAGGTATTTAAACTAAGGTAAATCAGGCTAGAGGGAAATCAACTTAGCCAAGCAACTTAAATAGTATATTCAAAAAGGGTCGATGTTGTAAGTTGATATATTCTGATCTAAGTATTTATTTGACAAAACTTAACTTACTTTTGAATCAGTTAATTGTTTAACCTAGAATATGTATAGGTACCTACTTTAACCTCTTACACAAAATTATAACTTAAGTTCTAAGGGCCAGATGCTCAAGGTTAAGATATGTTTAGGTAAATCAGGCAAGAGGTAGAATTAACTTAGCTAAACAACTCAAATATTATAATCGAAAAGGGTCAATTTTGTAAGCTTATATATTCTGTTCTAATCATCGGATCTTTGAGGTTACGGCCTGAAAATGAAGGTAAAATGTCAGACTAGAAAATGCTTTTGACAAAACTTGACTTACTTCTGAATCAGTTTGATTGTTTAACCTAGAATATGCATAAGTATTTACTTGAACTTCTTATATAAAATTATAACTTAAGTTCTAAGAAAAAAACATCAAGGTTAAGGTCTTGGTTAGCTTATAACTTCTTAGAATTAACTTAGCTAAACAATTAAAATATTATAATCAAAAAGGGTCGATTTTGTAAGCTGATACCTAATATTCTGTTCTAATCATCGGATCTTTGAGGTTAAAGTCTCAAAGTTAAGGTAAAATATGACAAAAGTTGATTTTTTTCTAAATCAACCTAAAGAACCTAGAATATGCTAGACAACGTTTGGGGAAAAACTTTACTTACTTCTAAATCAATTTTATTTTTTAACCTAGAACATGCATATTGCATAGCTACCTACTTGAACCTCTTTAATAAACTTATAACTTAAGCCCTAATGGTCAGATCTTCAAGTTTAAGGTCCTCAAATGCAAATAAAATTTTAGACTTCATCTTAAAGTAGACCATAAATTATTCAATTTGGTTGTCAACTAAATTGATGCTCGCCGTTTGGCCACACATTTCATAAACTCAGTTAAAAGAATACAGCTCCAAGTGTCAAAAACATTATTTTTGTTTAAAAAAAATTACGCGACTCGATATTGTTAAATTGATTAAAGGATGAGTTCAAAATATTTTAAAATAAAATATTATAGAATAAAAACAATTAGCAGTGAGGTTGGGCTTCGCATCAAATTCTTTGTAAATTTTGTCTCGATTTAAAAAAGGTTTATCTGGACATTTAATCAAACACGGGTAGATTCAAAA
The DNA here is from genome assembly GCA_951394125.1 of Epistrophe eligans. NCBI lineage: Eukaryota > Metazoa > Arthropoda > Insecta > Diptera > Syrphidae > Epistrophe > Epistrophe eligans. The sequence goes on along the minus strand of OX596031.1, from coordinate 28,401,782 downwards.
ACAATCAAGTCGAGAACTAAGTTGAACCGTATATGATGTATGCTTTAATCGATCTGTAATAATTCAGTTACTTTTCTGCAAGCTTAGCTAGGCAAAAATGTCAAATACCTAGATATACGTTAAGATAGATGGTACCTATATGTATTTTTTTTTCGTGTATATGTGCTGTACCGGTGCGGATGAAAATGAGTATGATTGTGTAATTGCGAGATAAGCCACAATTAAGACTAAGATTCACCTTATTAAAAAAATTAACAAATTAATTTAACCACCAACTGGGAAGTGACATTAAATATACAAATTGGCACTTCAGACTGTAGAATGGTTTCTAGGACAGTTTGTGAACTTATAATGCAACAATAGTATACAAAATAAAAATCTCTAAAATTTGGCATGATTTTGTTTTATCGACGTAATACAAGTCATTTTCAATGTCCCCATAGTTACTCTATGAGTGAAATCTGTAAATTTTTTTACAAGCGTCAGTAATGTTTTAAAATAAAATGTTAGTCCTGATTCCTAGGAAATTAAACAAAACATTTCTTAAAAAAAAATACCTGACTTTTCTGGCATTCTTACCAGAATTCCTGGCATTTTTTACAAGAAGCGTTTTATCATTCTCAGAAATCGAAAAAAAGGCATTCAAGGTAGGTACAAGGTGTTGTCCAAGAAAACACTTTAGGAACATCAACATAGAACAGTTGTATGATATTTAAGATTAAAGTAAGAAATTGCTATGATGAAAACGATTAAATCGCGTTGCGATCAGAATTTTGGAATTTAGGCTTAAAATATTCTGGCGTTTTCATTTGCCTTTCTGGATTTCTACCGATATCTGTGTGCAACAATTTCTAATATTTATGACCTTTTTGCTAATCTCTTTTTTGGCTTTTTTCTCCAATTACAGAAAAAAAATAAAATTTGTGGGTTTTTATCCAAAAATAGTTTCTGGAGTAATTTCCGGGAACTATTCTTAGCAATGACTGCTGAAAATTACGCCAAAAAATATTTTTGTCAGAAAATTTTTTTCGACTAAAATTGAAATAAAAACCAGAAATATTTAAAAAAAAAAACAAGAAAATCAAATTTGTTTTTTGACTAAAAATACAAAATTTCATGCTAAAGCTTTTTTAAAAGACAGAAAAATGTATTATTATTTAATGTAGCCTGAAATTTTAACGAAAATCCATATAACTTTGAAAATCCAATCATAAGAATCATTAGAACCGAAATTATAATTTTTGTAAGCCAACCATATCGCTTGATTTTGGAGGTTAAGTAAAAGATAACGGGACTTATCCAATCGATCGTATGGTTTTCGTCAGCCATCGGTTATGTCAGTTGTTTTTTTTTTTTTTATTTTAAATTCTTTTCATTTGTTTGTGTTTTTTTTTTGTAATTTAATAAAGGAATTTTTTCATAAATTCTTTCGTCACAAAAAACTTTAACCTTTCCTCTAGAAATTCACACATTTTATTATGTTTGTATCTTTAGCAAAAAAAAAAAAATCCTCTCCACCTTTTCATTCAACCACAAAAATAATATTTGAAGGAAGTTGTACACTTTGACCTTTTGCTCCTTTATATATGGATGTGTGTACTGTACATATGTAGGACTGTTTGTTTTTCTTTATTATTTTCTTTTAGCTCATAACTTATACATACATTTTTGTGTTGTTCGTTCTGTGAAAAATTAAATCATTTGGAAAAATGTGTTCAAGGCATGAAAAATGAAAATTGATTTGTTTTTATTTCTTTTAACCGGAAGAAGGCAAAATGAAAAATGTGAAGAATTTATGAATTTATTTTTTTTTGGTTGTAACTTTTTTAATTTTTTTTTAGAGATTTGGAATTTTGTTTTTGCTTGAAAGTTTGTGATTATTGAAGCCGGAAATTTCATGAAGCGAACAACAAAATTCTGTCAAATTACAAAAAAAATTATACAAGACCTTAGAGACCTTTTTTTTTTTGGTGACCTGTCCATAAGGGGGTTTAAGGGAAAATAATTATGGGGTCGCATAATATTTATTTTGTTGTATTTGCGTAGGTACCTGAACAAATTATCATCATGCAAAAAAAAAAACAGTTTTTGGATGGAAATCATGTTTTCATAATTCTCAACAAAAATGGTTGCGACAGTTGCATTAGTTTCAGCGAAGCATAAAGACTGAAAGCAACAACTTTCTTATTAAAAATTTATTTTAAATCTTCCCAATAATTCCTTATTCCTTTTCGAGGAATTGTTGGTTAGTTAGTTTCCTACTAAATCCTACTAAATTCCTAAAAAGCCATTATTATGTAAAGCTCATAAATTTCAACTAAGGATTACTTTTATTTAAATTGAAATATAGTAAAAAAATCCAATTAGATTTGTAAGGGAAGAAGTAGGATCTGTAAGATGTTTTGAGGAGAAAAATTATAATATAACCTGACATAAATATTTTTTCTGGCCCAACAGATACCTTAAGCACCGAAGGTCTTATCATTTTTAAATTCATTTAATATGTACATACATACGTTTAAATAAATGGAAATTAGTTAAGAATAGTTTTATACAAAGTGTTTTTTTAATAATTCAAATTCTATATATCGGGTCAATGGGGGCGTTCAATCCATTACGTCTGTCATCTGAATTTTCAGAATTCTGAATATTTAGAGCTTCTGATTGGCCAGCTGTCATAAAAAGTCAGATGACTTTTAGTGACTTTTAGTTACGTTTAGTTACGTTTCATCTGAATTTTCAGACAAGAAATTCTCATCTGAAAATTCAGATGAAAGTTATTTGTGGTGGGGGAAATGCCAAAGCAGTTGAAGTACTACACATAAAGTTGAACTTTATAATTTTCACTGTGGTTGGTGTGTTTTGTTATGTAAATTAAATATTTATTTCAATGAATATTGTTTATTGTTTAGTGAGATTTTCACAAATCTTCCCAGAATTTCCCAGACAATTATTGTGGAACAATTTTATATTAAAATTTGGATAGTTTTGTATTATTTTATTGGTCATACATCTCAATAATAATATTTGAAAAACAAAACTAAATAATTTATGGTATTCTATGCAAACACTTTTAGGGAAATTTATAAAAAATCGTTTGCTGATTTAGTTACATTTTTCATGTAATTTCATCCTCATAATGAATGCTTAATTTACGAATATAATGAAAGTTCTATTTTATTTCGATTCAATGCAAATCCTATAGGTAAATGCAAAAGTTTGACACAATGATTTTTGACTGAAATTTCAGATGTTTTTTGCGTTCAACGACATAAATTCAGAATTCTGAAAATTCAGATGACAGATGTAATATTCATTGAACCCGCCCATTCATTTCGTGGTTTCAAGTTGATAGCATTTTACACCTGTCACACTCAGCTGTCATCTGGAGTGTCATAATATTAGTTGAATGTTTGCCATTTACGATAATATATCGCTTAACAATTGAACAACACATTAAAATTATTAAAACTTACTACAAAAGTAGTGATTCAAACGTAGCCACTTTTTGCGCCTTACCCGATGATTATGGTCGGTAAAATTGTGAAGAAATTTGAAGAGAGTGGAAGTTTTACTGATGTCGTAAGGTCTGTGCATCATCGTAATGCATTCTCAGTCGAAAATATTGGTGCTGCAAAAATATTGGTGCTGCAAGTGTAAGTGTGGCTGATGATCCGAATTTATAGATTTCCCGGCGTTCGCAGCAATTGAACGTGCCGTACACCTCACTATGGCGTATTTTGCATTTGAATAATATGTACTGTAGTTCCATCAAGACGGGGCAACAAGCCACACAACACGACCAATTAGCTTTATTGCGTGAGAAGTTTCCTCGTCGCGTAATTTCACGTTTTTGCGATGTCAATTGGCCACCAAGATCATGCGATTTGACCACGTTAGATTTCTTTCTGTGAGGCTACGCAAAAGACCGTGTTTACGCAAGTTATGGCCGAGATACCGCCCGAAATGTGCGAAAAAGTGGTTAAAAATTACCTCAAGAGAATGGCATGCTGCGAATCTTCCCGAGGCGGCAAGACAAAAAAAAAAAATAGTATGGAAAGGGGAGGGGGGGGGGTTTCTCTTTCTGAGCGTTTAGTTGAGCAGTTTTGTAAATAAAAATTGACTTAAAACTGAAAAAAAAATTATCAAAAAATCACTAACACTTACAATGAATTAAACAGTTTAAATTAAATTTCAAGTACATACAAAATTTTCAAAACTAATTTTTAAAAAAATTGTAAGTGTAAGCGTTATTTTTTTCAGTAATTTTTACTTGCGATATATGTACATATATGTAGGTATGTAGGTACTATATGGCAAGTTGATATTACGATGATAACGAAGTCGATAAAAGTAAGTCTCGCAATTCTGTTTGTATGTCTATCTGTCTGTTTTGTCCTTTCGGCTGCAGCCTAAAACGGTGGGTCAATTTTCTTTAAACTTGGTACCTAGCATTTTTTTTAAACCTTTCAAAAAATTTCAAAAATATTGTATACCAAAGTTTTCAATTTTTTTTTGGGATTTTTAGAAAAAGTTTCAAAATTTTTTTCTTGAGAACTTTATAATTCGAAAACGACTTGGTTGATTTTTATTAAACTTGGCATTAAGCAATTTTTTAACATTTTCTTGCAGACTTTAAATAAAAATTATTCTTATGACAAAAAATAATGGTACCTCCTACACAATTGTTTAAAAACCGGTGAGGAAATTTTTTTTGTTCTCAAAAACGGCTCCTACGATTTTAATTAAAATTTTTATGTGGACTAATATTAGAACGATCTGCCTACGATATTGTTGGAAAAAAATTTTAGCTATCGATTTTTGGTTTTCGACTATGTTATTATTTGTTAAACCGATTTTTATGATTTTTTTTGATTATTTTTTTACACAAGAGCATCTGATAAGTTTTAATAATATTGAGTATCCAAATCTTCAAAAAAAAAAAAAAAAATCAAAATAATTTTTTGAAAATTCGATATTACGAAAATGGGTAGATGATTCTTTTTCAAAATAAATTTTTTGACTCCGCATTAATAAAGGCTAAAAAGTGGCGTACCAATTTTTTTTTCTTAAAATTGTATTCAAAATTGTATATATAAAACATTAATATTAATTAAAAAAACCCCGCTCCCTTCAAACGAATTTTTTCTTGTCTTATGACCCAACCTACACGCCCTAGCTTGCTTTTTGTGACACCGTAGCCGAATCACCTTGTATATTCATCGAGCAACTTTGTACTTAAACAAAAAATCCTTAGTAAATAGACACTTACAGTAGTGGGGCTTAACAGTTAGGTAGGATACTAAATTATGTCAAATTTTGTTGTCAAGAAAATTTGTATAGTGTTTCTTTAACAAAGTAATAAGCAGTATATTTTTTAAGGAGCCATAAATATTTGTAAATGCTATCACCCTGCCAGATAAAACTGAAGCCACAAGTGCAAGCTTAAAACCATAACCTATACCTAACCTGCTCAAAGCCCTCGGATCTTACTCTATAATTTTTCTATTAAAGATTGTCATGACCATTTTAATTAAAAAGTTCAAAATAAACATTAAATTAAAAAAAAAAAAAACTATTTTTTTATAAGATGCTGGATCACAATCTAGTCAATTTTAATCGAATTGACTTGACTTGAGGGGAGTTTATGTCAAACATTGGATTTTTGAGTAAAATTAATAGAAATTAATCATTTTCTCAGGTTAATTATTTTAGCAGACAGGTTTAATTAACATACAGTAAAAGTAAATTTTGTGGTTTTGACAGAGTCAATATTTTCTGAAAAAAATAAGTTGAAAATCCAATCAAAATCTTTCCGTAGAAATATTCAGCCAAAGACCTTAAACTGTATGAGTAAGTAGGTAAGGTACACTCTTCAACTATAAAAGGTGTAACAAGTAGGTACTCGCGAAGTCACTCCGTATAACAATTCCATTTAAATGTCATATTTCTTTCTACCCCCTCCACATAAAAAGACACAAATTCTGCAGAAAAAAAGCGGTTGAAAGCAGCTTTGTTCCTTTTCTAGCTTCTGTTGATTTTTTTTTTATTTTCTTGCTTCTTGGCCGGGAAATCGGTTATTTTTTTTTTACATAAACCATGAACGTGAACGAACGAACGACTCTATATATTCTATCTCTATAATAATAAGTAACTAAAACCGAAATCGATATTTTGGTTTTGTTGGCATGTCTGCCAACGAAGTGGTTATTTTCCGCCCTTCGACATGCCAAGGCAAGATACTCGTGTGAACGTATTAAAATAAATGGCTGGCTGTCGGGTCGGCCGCTTGAGAAGGACGCGGACGGTGCGGTTTTCTTTCAAGTGGAAAAAAAAGGCAAAGGCAACAAAAAATAAAGTAAAATCGTTGCATAGATTATGTATTTGTGTCCAAAGGAATAATAATGGAAGGAGGTCCACCCCCCCCCCCCCGGCAGCATGGCCCACTCTTTTTCTCTCTCTCTCTCTTTTAACCATCACCCTTAAAAATGTTTTTGGTTGTGACAAGTCAGTAGCAGCAGCAAAAGCAACAGAAACAGAAACAGAAAAACAGAATACAGAAACAAAACGGTTGCGGTATAAAGAACTTAAGTCGGTTTCTTGTAATCCAATTACACTATCTACCTACAGGCTAGGTTAGGTGGGTATGATATGAACATTGTACAATTATTGTACATAGGTTTGGTGTATCGTCAAATTGTTTTGTTTCGATTTTTTGAAATAGAAATTCTAAAGACCTGATGCGATATAGCATGACGTTGCCTTTTAACTAAAAAAAAATTAGCTCGAAGGCCCTGATGATGTGTTGACGTGGACATTTTTGGTTCCTTTAACAATTTGTCTTGATGGTTTTGTGACTTTGTTAGTAAAAATGGAAACATTTTTTTTCTAAAAATAGAATATTATTTGGAACTGGATAGGATTATGTTGTTCAAATCAATTTTGTTCTTTTTTCTTTTTAACACGTCTTATAGCTTAGGGGGCGCATTTTGTAGAGCATTATTTTTGTTTACGTCATCAATAAAAAGCTTATAAAATAAAACTAGTTTAGGTACACAGGCTTTATGCTTTCAAATTAATTGATAGATTTAATTTCTATTCCCATGTTTTGATAAAGCAAACAGAACTTATAGGGAACAGAATGAAATGAAAGCAACTATTATATTGATAAAATTGATTTTGATTGTGTTCTTTTTGTAGGTATGTAGGTAATGCAGAAAAACTTATAGACAATACTAAATCATAATTATATTTGATGAATGAAATGGGTGTTTATAAAGATGTTAAAGATGAGTTAATATAGAAATGTATATACAATTATTGTTTATGGTTGGAAGTAATTAGTAGACGACGCCCTTGATCCATTTAGGCAAAATGTCCATGGACAATCCATCATAGCATGTTTGGCTTGGATTTGACATTTTATTCTGCGGATGCAGAGTCTGAGGTGTTAATTACTTGGAAACCTTAAAAATTACACTCGGGTCTGTATTTGAAGCTGTAGTTGGAAGTAATTTTTGAAAAATCTCTTTTTTACATTTTTTTTTGTATAGAAAATCTTATTTAAAAAAAAAAACGGGAAATCATTTTTTTTCTATATGTATGTCCGGGATTATCTCAGAAAACAGAGGTCCGATTTTAAAAATGCCTTTTGTATTTGAAAGGTTATATATAGAGGATGGTTTTAACGCTATAAATATTTTTTCAAAATTCAACTCTTTACAGGGTGTGCCAAATACAATTTTCTTTTTAAAAATGCAATAAAATTAACAAAATTAAAAATTTTCTATATATTATGGCTTTATTAGGAAGAACAAACATTCCCATTAATTATGGAACACAACGTCGTTCAAGTGGCTGCCTCGGCTGACTTCAGTTGCGCATTCTGTCACTTCAATTTTCCAAGACCTTGTTGATAGTTTCGGGCTGAACTTCACAGATTGCTTGGATGATATTGGCCTTAAGTGCTTAATTGTTGGCATAAAATCGGTCCTTCACGGTTTCCCACAAAAAAAAAGTCCAAAGGGATCAAATCGCAGCTCCAAGACGGCCAATTGACATCGCCAAGAAGGCTGATAACACGATTTTGGATTTTGGTACTCAAAATATCGATTGTTGCATGGGCTGTGTGGCATGGCGGGCCATCCTGCATGAACCATAGGTCGTCCAAATCCATGTCTCCAACTTCAGTAAAACAAAGTCGGTTAAGATGGCTCTGTAACGCCCACCGTTCATCGAAACGTTTTTTGAAGGAAAATGGTCCAATGATGCCACCACTCCACAATTCGCACCAAACTGTCACTCTCTGTGGATGCATTGGCTTCTCGACAATAACGTGCGGGTTTTCCGAGCCTCAGATGCGTCAATTTCGTTTGTTAACGTAGGCGCCGAGATGAAAATGTGCTTCGTCAGAAAAGAAGATTTTTTGCCAAAATCGTTGTTCTAATTCAAGCTGCTCAGTTTTCAATATTTCCCAACGTTGTTTAAAGCGTAAAGCGATTCATTTCATTCCACGGAGGTATGATACTGATTTTCTGTCAAGATTTCGAGCGGGAAACAGCTGTCAGTGTCAAAATAACCTATGATCTAAAAAGTAATCACTAGATGGCTTGACTTGAGTTGACTTTTCTCGTCAAAAAACATATCTTTATGAACATTTTTTTTTTATATGTCTGGTATAATCTCAGAAAACAGAGGTCCGGTTTTAAAAATCATTTTTCTGTTTGAAAGGTTATATATAGAGGATGGTTTTAACTCTCAATATGTTTTTCAAAATTTAATTTTTACAGGGTGAACTTGGGTAAAACAGGAAAATGATATTCTTTATGTTTTTGAAAGGTTTAACTTAGAAAATTAACTTGATACATAAAGCTGGCTTGACATCTTTCAAAATTAAGCTACCTATAGTGTGAATTGAGGTAAAAAAAAGAAAATGAGAGGTATCTGATTCTTTGGTGTTTGAAATGTTATAAATAACTATAAGCAGTAGCATTGACAAGGGGTGATCAAGGGGATCAATCTTCCCCAATGAGTCTTCAGCTAACCCATAAGTTACCTTAAAACCAAACATGCATACCTTATCACAAAAAAAGTAAGTTACGCCACTTATGCACTTATACCCTCATGCATGTAATCCTTCATGTTTAGTTCAATAAAATTCTCCACTTGTATATTTATTTAGAAGAATAAAAAAAATCTAATTGGTTCTGAAATACAAAAAAAAAATTTAACTATGTATATCTAATTCAAACCATAAAATGCTATTTTGTGCCCTGCATTAAAAGTCTGCTTTACTACTTTCTATATGTCTAGTCTATGCTATGAGAAGCTTTAATTTTTTATGATTTCTCGCTAGTCCGATTATATTAATCGTTTCAATCGATTCAACTTGATTTCTATATACACTTTATTTCATCCCCAAGGATCAATATAATAATACTATGTTAAGGGTTCAAGTGTAAAAGTAAAAAAAAAACCAAAAAAAAAAAAAATATAAATGGGTTTGAGTATGAGGGATTCAATAAAAAATAAAAAAAAAGCTTTTGAGAGTGCTTCTTTTTTGTATAAGCAACATTCAAGGGCAAAATATTGTTTTATTGTTAATATTCAGAACCTATGTGGCTGACTTTCTATGTCGTTGTCCTTGGATATTTGTTTTTGTTTTTGTCAAAAGAAAAACATTTGCAATACAAAAACGACATAATAAAACAATATATACACGGATAGAACGGATAGAACGGAAAAACTAAACACTTAAGATTGAGAAGTTTCGATGGGCTTATGAATTTATTAGGATTTAAAAAAAAATGTTTTGACATTGAAAATCTTTGATTTTATTGCATACTAGCAGGCACGTGTTCGTGTTCGATATATACATATATTTTCAAAACGATTTAATTAAAATAAATTGTATGGAACATACGTACATAGATAAGATACATAGAGAAATATACCACCAAAGGAATCTGATGTTTAGGTTTATCCCCTTGAAATAGACTTTGACTTCGAAAAAATGCCGACACATGTTAATTTTGGTAAAGAGATTTATTTGTATGCATTAAGCATTTTCTATAAAAGATATCCTTACTTTTAGACGAGATAAAATTCAGTTTGCTGTAAATATTTCGAAAACTACTAGTTTTTTCTTCAAAATTAATTATTGATAGAGCTTTGAACTCGAAAGATTGGAAAGTTTATACAAAAATTTGTGACAAATTATGTGAACAATTCACGTAAATCGAATGATTCGATCGGATCGGATAGCAGAATAGGGCTGAATATTATTATTATTAATGAGAGAAGCGACACAACTTTTTTGACTGATGGCTCAAAGATGGAATGTGGGATTCTTTATACTGAGTCTTTTAATATCTTTTCGGTTATCCAACCTTGTCAAACTAATTAATTGACGATCAAGGAATCATGCAAAAATAGTTAAAGAACCAAAATATCCCTATATTTATGAACAGTCAGGCAACTATTATATTTATTGATTCAGTTCAGTTATGTACATCAACCTCTTAATTGGTCCAAAATTTGAGCTCGTATAAATCTCTATATCAATCTTAAGTTCACTCACACAGTACCTACACATATTGAATTCATTTCATTTTCATTTTTTTTATTTTTTTTTTTGAGTTCTGTGCATCTATCAAAATCGAAGCCGTATTTAATTTCTGACACTTTAAGTTTTCACAACCTACCCAATACAACCTGGCTCTTACATACCTATGAATCTTTAGTTTAGCGAAGCGAAGTGCTATGCAATAATTTCTGTTTTTTTTTTTTTTTTAATTTTTTTGTTAAGTTAGCAGAGCATTTAAAATGGTTAAATCTTTTAATATTGAAATTTAATGTTTTTTCCAATTTAATGTTTTTTTTTCACCTTCAGTATACATACATTATGTACATATGTACATACATATATAATATATTTTTACATTAAATCATCTAAAAATTAAAAATAATTTAGGTAAGATAGTTTTATCGAGTAAGGAAAAGCTTTCCTAGATCCATGTGGTATCACAATGGGCCAACAATTGGTCTAAGTGTGTTGGTTCTCCGCCGACAGCCACTTCAACCTAACCTAACCTTACCTAGGTATGAATAAATGAATGAATGAATGAATGAATGAATGAATTTGGGGTATTAATTGCACTGCGACCTTGAGATCTATTGTGCCTCCCTTTTAGAGCTAGGTGAGAGTGCTCATTTACAGCTCTTTCTCCAAATTAGTCACTTTGAGGAACTTTAGTATTTTGAGTATTTTAAGAGAGGATAAATCGCTCTGTTCTATCTGGTGTCGGCCCAGATGTCTTTGATGCACAAGTGCTTCACAACTACCTAGGATGTGGTCTGGTGTCTCCTCATGGGTATAAGAATAATATTTGTTTTAAATCTGCTAGATAATATTATAAAACTGTTGAGTGCCGAATTTAATAAAAATGGTATTATTAAGTTTCACAAAAAAAAATATTGAAAATTTTAGTGTACAAAACTTTTAAAATATATTAAAATAATCTTCACTAAAAAATGATCACAATCAGTCGAAAAGGTTTTGAGAAATACGAAAATCAAAAAAATGGTTATTTGGGATACCTACCATTTTTTTTCTAAAATGGTAGGCGTTTTATAAAAAGAATCACTGATTTTTTTTAAAAATAAAATTTTTGGGCACGTTTTTTGAGAAAATTAAAATTTTCATTAATTGCTTAAGAAAAATGTACAGCAGGTCAGAACTGCTAGACCTACTTTTTTTCGACTTCGCTATTATTGCAATATCTAGTTTAATGGAGCTCTTTTTTTTACGAATCCATAACTTGCAATTTAAAAAAAAAATTAAAAATAAATTTGGTGGTGCAACAGCTTGCGTAGAACCATGGCCTATAGTGACTTACGCACTAACCATTACACCACGGGATTCAACTCGCCATATAGTAACAGCAATAATCAATCTTTCATAGGTCACTTGCAGTGATGCCACATGAAAATAAAAGAAGTAACTACAGCATAGACAAAAAATCCCTTACATTTTCTCTACACCCACAAAATTCATAAAATAATTACAAAATAATTAAAACAAAATTGAGATATTTTCTAACTCCCATTAAATTTCGAAACGAGTCATGAGGCTTCACTTTGTTACTTCGAATATGACATAAGAAATAAAAGATTTGGAAATAGATTTCTGAAACCTTTAGTTTATAGTAAAATGTTTAGAAAAAAAAAAAATATGTTAGGATAAAAATGCAGGTTGTGTGGTACGATTTAGAAAAAAAAATATTTAGTAATAAAATTCTAAAAGAACCTCGGCTTTCATAGAAAATTCGAATGTTTTAAAAATCCGTCTATTTCCCCTACGGTGTAGTTTTCAAACCGAAAATCCATATGTGTAGGGATTTTTCCCTATAGTAGGTATGGCGGGAAGTGTATGAGAAGAGAACAGCAGAAGTCTGGGATAAAATCCTATAGCCTATATTCCATCTAAAAAAAAATGATTTAAGAAGTTTTGAGGAATTAACAAATCCTCTATGAGTATTTCTTATCAAGAAAATATTAGCTTTCATTTCTTAAAATTTGTTAGAAATTACGGGCTCATTATTGTTGTCTATAACAACACGCACCCAAAAATGGTTTAAGATTTGTAAATCACTATATGCCTTGGTTCTCCACGAGATGTCATGTCGTTCGACCAATTCAAATTATTTTGTAAAGGGTTTTTCAACAGGGACGCTACAAAAGGAGAGCAACAGGGACAGCAAACGACGCCATATTTCTTGCCGCTCTTTTGACACTTCTCTTCAGTAAGGTTTGCCATTTCATGATGGAAAGATATACGAGCCAACAACGAGTCGAAATTATTAAAATTTACTACCGAAATTCGGAGTCAGTGGCCTCAACGTTAGGAGCGGATTTTCATCGAAAAATCATCTTCAGCGATGAGGCTCATTTCTGGCTGAATGGCTTCGTCAATAAACAAAATATGCGGTATTGGTCAGGCAGCAATCCACACGTAATCCATGAGTCATCATTGCATCCCGAAAAAATTACGGTTTGGTGTGGTTTATGGGCCGGCGGCGTCATTGGGCCGTACTTCTTCCGTGATGATCAAGACCGGCACGTTAATGTGAATGGGGATCGCTACCGTTCAATGATAACCGAATATTTTTGGCCCCAATTGTATGATATGGACTTGGAGGACATGTGGTTCCAACAGGACGGCGCCACAAGCCACACAGCGAATGTCACAATCAATTTATTGGAAACCAAGTTTGGAGAACGTGTTATCTCACGAAATGGTCCAGTCGCTTGGCCGCACCGGTCGTGCGATTTGACGCCATTAGACTATTTCCTGTGGGGCTACGTCAAGTCTATGGTCTATGCCAACAAGCCAGCGAAGATTGATGAACTTCGTACGAATATCGAACGTGAAATTGCAGCAATATCGGCCGATTTATGCTTGAAAACCGTAGAAAATTGGGTTTAGTGTCTGGACTTCTGCAAGCGTGCCCGTGGTGGTCATGCAAAAGAAATCGAGTTCCATACATAATGGCATTGAACGTACTTTCACAGGAATAAAGAATTTCATTAATATCCAAAACCGTTTTTGTTTTATTTAAAAAAACTTTTGTAGCGCTCTTATTGAAAAACCCGATATATTAAGTTGGAGTGGAAAAGATACTTAGATGTGCAATTTTCCAACTTGTACTTTCAATTTCTTTTATCTACATGGTAATTACCTGTGTTATATGTGACTTTAACTTCAATAATTTCTACCTGTAAATTTTAGTTTTCAAATCATCATCATACATTGTCCAAAGACTAATAATGATCAAAACATGGAATTAAAAAAAAATTTCGTCTATGTCAAATATTCAACATCACGTGTTAACTCGACAAACAACTTTTGTAATCTCTTCATTTCGTGTTTACTTACCTATCCCTACCTTTTCTACCTTATAATGTGAGTGATATTAAAAAGGTTAAATATTTTAGTGCTTCAATAAAATTGGTTCCTGATCTTTACAAAAAAAAAAAAAGAAGTCTCCAACTAGTTGAAACATTTCAAGTATTTTACGAAATTTTTTAGGTCAGACCTTTTAAATAGAATCAAGGAGTTAAATATTTTATCGAAAAAAAACACATATACATTCATGCCACAAAAATAAAATCTGCTTCCTATGTATAAGTAAAAAAGGGACCAAAACACGTGTTGAAATCTATTGATTCTGTTACAGCATTTGACCTACCTCAGTTATCCTACTAGTAAATTTTTAAAATCGATTTCATAGCAAAACAGAAAAAAATAACACTCCCCAAATATTGTTGCTGTTTAAATTAATTTTATTCTAACCCTCAAATACCTTCCTACATATACTAACGTACTCAATATGTGACATTGAAAATTATGCGACATTCATATATTTTTGTTTTTATTACGTTTAATGTTTTTGTTTGCAGGAAGGGGGAGGTTGGTTAAATATTTAAACACATTTTACCCTTAAAGCCCATCAGCTGTTTTATGGTATTGAATTTTCTGTTGTAAGTCTTAACTAATTCTTGTTTTCTTTTCATTTTATTTTTTACTTCGGTATACCTCCCCCACCTTTGTATACAATGTTCATATAAAATATGTGAAAATTTCTGTTGCTTATGAACCATGAAAAAAAACTTTCACACGAGCTGTTTTTTTTTTTGTTGGTTTTGTTTTAATACAACTCTCCTAAGCCCTTTTTGTGGATATACAAAATAAATGAAATGAATAAACAAAAAAATGTAAAAAAAATATTAAAGCCAATAAAAAGTACCTGGCATGAAAAAATGCTTCCCATTTAGCGCATTGTTTGGCCAACTGGTGCCTTAAACAATATTCAACCACCCAACCCCAACCCCAATTCGTAAGGGTCATAATTTCGGAATTCGACAAGTTATAAGAGGGGGAAAAATATTAGTGTTTCTTTTTTTGTTGTTGTTGCGGTTGTTGTTGATTTTTTTTAGACAAAATGTATTGAAAAATCGTCGTTTTTTATTTCTAATTTATTGGCTCTCTGGTTCAACTATATTCTAGCAGCTGACACGGAAATTATGATATTCATTGATAGACAATATTTGCATAACCGTCTTTATTGCTCTATCATTCGTAGTTGTTTTTTCGCGTACAGTGGGGTAGAATACCATTCAAATTATATTTAAATCAACAAGTATACATATATGGTATTCGGAATATCTTCGAACATACAGAAACATTTTACTTACTTTTTTTTAAGTTCTTCAAGCTATAAAGTATTGAGGCTTTTTTAGAATCCAAGATGCCTTTTTTATAAACTCTCAAAATATTGAAAATTTCTTCATTCTTTTGGACTTGAGAAATAAGGATATCTTAATTTTCTTGATGCTACGAGGATTGGTATAATTTTCGTCCAGTTACGTCGACAAAAAAAACAAGACACTCTTCATTTTAAGAAGACTCAGTTGGTAATCAATGTTCTTGAAAATAATTAAAACAACAGAAAACAATCTGAAATTTCTATCCGCTTCATCAGATTTAGAATAAATATTAATAAAATATAAATTCAGAGCAAAACAAACACAAAACTAAAAAATAAAATCAAATAAATTTACTAGGCCAACTTAAATTTATTTTAGAATGCGATTTTTTACGAAGTGTATTTATTGAAATTCATTCATTAATTCATCGGAATATTCATTCGAAGTAAAATATCAAATCAATAATACATTTCAACAGGTTACAACATGAAAGTACTCTTGCGGAAGGAACTTAATTAAGATATCTAAGTATATATGTACCTACCTCAAGCAGCGTTGCCGAAGTGGCACGATAGTGCTTTTTTGACACGAAAATTTCATCATGGCATGGTGGTGGTGGCACAAAAAAAATCAATATGGCACTTTCTTCTTATTTCCACTCCCAATAAAGCGAATTTTGAAGAACTTTTAGGAAAATTGGTCCAAATGGAGTAAAAAATTGTATATTATCTTAGTTTTTGATAATATACAAATTATTTCTTATAATTTTTTTGTTGTATTTCACCCACAATTGAATAATAATTTTATATAATAATATTAAAACGTGCGTTTTTTCACACGGCACGAAAATGGCAATTTTTTTTTTTTAAGAAAATGTTGCACGGAAATTTTTTGTTTGGGCGGCAACGCTGAACTCAAGTTGTAATTTTCGTTTCTATAAATGTTTATAAATTTATTTGCATAAAATTAATTATTTTCCTTCTTTTGCAAAATCGAAGTAAATAAAAAAAAAAAAACTTAAAATGACATTAAAGGAATGCGACAGCTGAGCTGACGTCTCTGATGGATTGATAGCTTATAAAGAGAAGATATTATAGACTTCACCACCGTTCTTCATTGCTTATATCGCCTTATGCCATTGCCATCACTTCGTTCATAGAACATAACAAATGTCATGAAAACTTAGAATTTATGAGCTAAACATGGAATAGTTTTACGATTTAATCGTTTTTCTACTGCAAAAGCAAAATGTCGTCGTTGTTGGTCGGTTGGATATTATATTATATATTTTTGTCATCAAGCTCCGCCCTTTTCGTCTTCTTCACTTAAGGGAATTTATGCGGCCGTGTGGTGGGTTTATAGTTTATATAGCAGCTCTGAGACTGATGTTGTCACGAATGGAATAAGAGACTTTGTTTCAGGGGGCGGTAAGCGACATACAATGTGAAAAAGTTCATAAATCATTTTGAGGATAAAATAAAAAAAAAAAAAAACAAAAACAAATGGCGATGATGCATAAGATAATTATTTGATGATGGGTCAATTAGTACCTACCTACCTATAAACACAATAGTAGGTATATAGCTCTATGTCTAGGCCTCGGGTAAAATGTGTCTGGAGACAATCTACAAATCGATAAAATTACAACTGTTTTTTTGTTTAGTCAAGTGAATTTTCGAGCGATATCTTAGCAGTTGAAAAAGCTTTAAGACTTGAAGCAAAATGGTCAACCGCATTTTTTTTTTTAAATAAATTTTTGGTTTTGTAAACATTTTCAAGAAAAAGAAACTAATATTTGTTAATTTGGAGTAAAAAATCAATTTTGAAGTGAAAGCTCTAATTAGCGGGTCCCCCAATTTTTGTCCGGTTATGAGAAATATCCGGTTAAGGGAAAGAAATAAAATAAATTTTTAACTTCATATTAAATTGATATTTTTAAAAAATGACATCGCTCAAAATATAATGGAATGCGATGAAAAAAGGAAATCATACATTTTCAAAATTACACCAACTTAGTTACTCAGGAAATCCCTTAATAAGTTTTAACATAACATCGCTCTCTCCAGTTATTAAAGTTTCGCGTCCGCGGTTATCGGAGATTTTCTATAGATTTGCTTACATATTTAAAATATCACAAAAACTATTCTGAGAACGGTCCTTCTGTTTTTTTTTCTGCTTCATTTGTTCATAATAATAATCCAAAAATAAAATTATGTGTACACGTATGGGTGGTTTTTATCTAAAATAATAAAGAAAAAGTGTCCGCGTCCGTTTATAGAAAAGTAATTTGTATGAAAAACTCGAAAATGTGTCCGTTTAAGGGAATTGTCCACTTATTGGAGCTGTCTGCAAGTAGAGCTTTCACTGTATTGAATTTTAAAAATATAATTTGTTTTTTTTTTTTTTTTTTTTTTTTTTTTAATCCAAAATTAGCTTTTTGAAAATATTGATAAGCAACATTATTTAAACTTTATAAGAAGCTGTTGTATACAAAATTTAATTAGAATCGGTTGCAAAGATAATGAGATAACCAAAAATCAAAAAAAAATAAATGGTTTATGAGAAATACCGTTGGTAATGAATTAATGGTAAATAGATCGTAGTGCTACATCTCACATTGAAATTTTAATCAAAATCGTTATAGTCATTTTTGAGAACATTAAAATTTGTCTTAAAACGCTTGTATGGTAGGTACCGTTATTTTAGGTTTAAAGAATAATTTGGGTATAAAATCGGCTAGATAATTTAAAAAAAAAACCATTTGATGCCAAATTTAAAAAAGATTTAATTTTTTTTTTAAATAAAAAAATGTGTTTTCTTTAATTTTGTTTAGTACACAAAACTATTTTAAAACTTTTAAGAACATTCTCCATTGAAAAAATTATCAAAATAAGTTGAAGCGTTTTTTATTAAATCGAGAATCAAAGAAATGGTTCTATGCTATTTTTTTTTTTACAAAAAAAAAAGTTTTAGTTTTAAAAATTAATAGATTTTTTTAAAAAACAACAAACAAATTTTTTTATGTCAGGTACCATTATTTTTGGCCTTAAAAATGAAAAAAAATGTAAATGTAATGTAAGCATTACCACTTAAAACTTTTAAGATGCTAATAATTGGATTATCAGTCGTGAATTTGTCGTGAAAGAAAAAAAATTTTAGGAATTTTTATTTGCTTTTAAAAAATTTTGAAATTCTATTTATGAATCCGGCATTATTATACAGCTTTGATTTTTTGATGTGGAATTTGTTTAAAAAATTGTCACTCGGCGTTCTTTAATAACTTCTGTCAAAAAATAATTTGTCGCGCTCTTTTTTGTCAAAAGAATTATATAAAAATACCCCAAAATTGCATTTTTTTAATAATTTCAGCATTACCACCGCTTTGATTTGCTGTATTTTTTGAATCTAAGAGAATTTTTGATCGCGAAATTTTTTTTTCGGCAGAACTTATTTAAAGTCATCGAGCGACAGCGCGACAATTTTTTTCTTTCATGACAAATTTACGACAAATTTTCGACAATTAATCCAGTTATCAGAATCTTAAAATTTTGAAGTGGTAATGCTAACTTAACGGACATAAAAAATGTGCCAGGGGAATGTCCAAAATAAGCTAGGTTATAGTAGGAGTATAGTTATAGTATAAACAAATTATTATTAAACTTTGTGAGGCAACGCAAACTCGGGTCTACTAGTTTAAATATATAAAAATGAATTCGTTTTGTTGTTTGTGCAGACATACATAACACAACTGAACATCATTCGATTCGCATGAGGGTTTTTTTTGTATTGGTATTGAATCTAGTAACAACACAAAATTAAAAATTTCGATCGCAAAAGTTAGAAAAAATGAAATTGCATACTTTCAGGGGTAAATTAAGGTTATATCTAAAGGAGAAAAAAATTATTTCTAAGAAATGACAAACACTACGGAATTGACATTATTTCCCTAGCAAAAATGAGATCACCATAACAGATGGCGTATTTCGCTCTCATTTCTGTACAAAAATTATTAGAGCGTACCATTAAAATTCATTGCAAAGGGTTGTTTGAACCTCTTATACATTTTTTTACTTTTAAAATGCTAACATTTATGAAAAATTCCGTGCGAAACCGGGCGGATCAGCTAGTTTGCTATAACTTTGAATTTTTGATTTGATCAATTTCCTTTTTTTAACTTAATAACAAAGTTGAAGAAAATTAGAAAACTACTTCTGATTATTTAGATGGAGTGATTGAATATAATTCAATAATTATATTTTTAAGCTTTCTACAGAAAAAGTGTAAAAAAAAGTTCAAGTGACAACTCAACTTCAAAATGCGTTTCGCCGAAGTAGGTATGAGAGTTGCACTCATCAGTTAGATGCTGTCCTACCTTTCTATGACGAATATTATGATCAATGCTTAGGTACTGATGAGCCCAACTGTCGTACTTGTGCGAAACACATTTTGGAGTTGAGATCACTGTTTGAACTTTTGATTTATTTTTTTCTGTAAAAAGGTCAAGAATAGATTTAGCTATTTTTCACATTAAGTCGAAATTATTCTTTTCTCAAAATTTTGAAATTCTTCTACCTGATTTTTTGTTTTTTTTGCTTTTCTGATTTTCTATCAAAATTAAAAAAAGTAAAAAAAAAAAAAATATTACATATTTCCCTTGAGCTTAGTATCGAATCGAACTTTTAATTGAAAATACCTCGCAGGAAGTAGATAGGTATGTATTTCTTCGAAAAGATTATTGGGCACTCTTCTATACAATAAACTTCTAACTATTCCCAGTACCAGAGTATGTAATTATCTCTCTCTGGAAAAATACACCCGGATGAAATTGCTTATTTCAAAAATAAAAACACAGAGGTAGCATGCAATTTCTATATGTGCGGAAGATCCAAAGAAGAGTTTCACTATATAAATTAATTCCACCCTGCTGACCTTTTTTTTTTTCTTCTGAGAAGATGTTAAGAAATGTAGATAATTAGCTGTCTTTCAGTTCTAATTATGGCACTTTCAGGATAATCCTGCCAAGAAAAGGGTATGTACTATATTAACATTAACATATAAAATAGCCTTTTATATACTACATACTCGCTACGTATGTATATACGACCGACACATTGTAGAAAATTTATTCAAAAGGATATGAGTAGAACAACAAAAAGTAATCACTCACGAAGTGTATTCGGGATCCTCCACTTTGATGGTGTATAGATATAGTTTAATGCATAATGTTGACTGACTATATGATGAATAACACACAAATCAGGACCATCGTCGTCATCATGAGAAGGATATAATATAGAATTGAGTATCCTTTTTTTTTTATTTTTCATTATACGCTGTGCTACTATTGTGTTGAAAATCACTCAAAGGTATTTCTTATGCATGTACATAAAAATGTACTTATTTTGGCGAAACAAAAAGAAAAAAAAAGAAGGATAAATAACCTCAGGATGTACATACATATAATATCCTTTCAGTCCTTTGCTGCTGTTTTCCATTAATGTATGTACATATGTAGGTATACCTCCTTTTCTTATTTCCTATCCTATTCCTCGAAACAACACAAAATGTATTCCATGTTAACTTGTAAAGAGAATTGAGTGAAGGCTATATACCTATGTACATATATGTATATGGAGACAGGAGGGTGGTAGCACTACAGAGTATAAAGTCCTTAGAAGGTCCTCTTCAGCAATTACATTTTATATTCTGTTGCATACATAGTAAATTTGTGTAGACGTATAGAGTAGAGAGAGCTCCACATGTCGGTCGGTTGGAAGAGGAAGCACAGGTATTTCTGTCAACCTTATGTTGGTTGCAATTGCAACCTGTTACTCAAGAGTCTTCCATGTCACCAAGCATTTTGCCAATATGGTGACTAAAAGAAGGAAGCGAGTGTTTATGGTTAACCTTCCTTCTAAAACCCCAGGGTTGATAAAACACAAATTGTATATGGGCTAGGCACTCAAGTATAAATATCGGTTATTTTATAGGTATGAACTGTAGGTACATATAGGGTTTTTTGGCATTTTGGTATGTGCATATGTGTTGGTGCTGGCACCGAAAATACATATACTTTGTTGGTTTAAACTAATTTTACTATGAGAATAAAGTTTATGAAAAGCAAATTCAAATTTAACTTGCCAAAAATGTCTGTTTGGGATGCCAGTTTTTTTTTTTTGTTAAAGTACTTTCAAACTATGTTTGTCATTTATTTTAAGCACAGAGTTTCGAACAGATATATGTATATACGAGTATTCTTGAATTGCCTTCCTGAATGGAATTCTCTTTTATTTGTGATACCAATTTAAATATAAATTTATGATGTTGTACAAATTTGAAAAAAATCATGGCTTGGATTCTAAACCTGTTCGATTTTCTGTTTGTTTTTAAAGTTTATAGACATTTCTTTTAATATTTATGGGTGTGCCAAAAATAAGGTAGATATTATGTATGTAAGACTTGAGAATCCAATTATACCTTCCCCATGGATCACGATTGAATTTAGTTAAAGAAAATTTGGGCATTGTTTAAAGAACAGAAGATGAAATATGTCATTTTAATCAAACAAGATGTATCGATGGAAGACAGAGAGAGATAGATAGAAAGATAGAGAGAGGCACTCAAGAGAGTGAGAAAGAAACAGAAAATGCTTATAAAGGGTGTTTTTTTAGAGGTATAGAACTTTAAGTTACCAACACTATTTTAACTGGCGGCCATTTTGTCAGCTGCCAAGTGATTTGTTTTTAGTTTGATTTGGAATTTCAAGAATTGAAGCCACAGGATCACCTAGCAAAGGCATAGATTCGGTGAATGGGCCCAAAACAAGATTGATCACAATTTTCAAAAGTGAATTTTGTTTAGCGATGAAGCTCACTTTTTAGTTAAATGGATACGTCAATAAACAAAACTGCCATATTTGGAGTGATGATAATCTTCAAGTGTATGTATGTTGAGACCACGTTAAATCAACAAAAACTGACTGTTTGGTGTGCTTTATGGGTTGGTGGAGTAATTGATCCGTAATTCTTTAAAAACGATGCTGGCCAGAACGTTACAGTCAATGGTGACCGCTTTAGAGCCATGATTACTGACTTTTTTCGTTCATCAATTGAATAACCATGATGTGCAGGAGCTGTGGTTTCAACAAGACGGCGCAAACATATCACACAGCTCGTGCCACAATTGATTTATTGAAGGACATGTTTGGTAGTCGCATAGTTTCATGTTACGGACCCGTGAATTGGCCTCTAAGATCGTGCAATTTAACACCGTTTGACAATTTTCTGTGGGGATATGTGAAGTCGCTAGTCTATGCCGATAGGCCCGAAACGATTGACCACTTGGAGGACAACATTCGCCGCGTTATTGCCGATATACGGCCACAAATGTTGGAAAAAGTCATCGAAAATTGGACCTCCAGATTAGACTATGTCCGAACCAACCGTGGCGGTCATATACCAGAAATCATATTTAAATTATAATGCCAGAAGATTATATTTCGAATAAAGTAAACTTCATGTCAATTTGAAAAAATCATTTTTGTTTTATTCCGTTTAAAAGTTCTATACCTCTAAAAAAAAAAACACCCTTTAGGTAGAATACTTTTAAAAAAATTTAAAAACATTTTCCAACAAAAAAACTGAGCCAATCGAAAATCATTACTAGATAACCATTTTCCGATTTTTTTTTTTATAATAAAGATAACCTAAATACCCTAGAATTATTGATTTTTTTTATGTTGTGGGTCCTTTTTTGAGGAAATTAAGATTTTCCATAAGTTCTAAAAAATTTGTACGGCAAGTACCTACTGTTATTTTTTGCCTGGTTTACGCCCAGACCACGGGGAAAAAATAATTTCTAGGTGTCTGAATTTATAAAAATTCCCCTTGGTCTACCTTTATCTTAAGTCTGTGGGCTTATGTGGCTTTGTGAACAAACTTCTATTTCAGATAACTTTACCTACAAATCACAAGGTCTAATTTTATTTGAAGTAATGTAATTTTTTTCAAACTAAATAAAATCAATTTTTTTTTACTAAATCTCGCCTGTGGTAACACTGCGCCGGTATAAGGCTTTTATCACGGAACTATTTTCTGCAGAACCTAAACCAAATCATTGCGTAATTCATTCCGACCCAAGCACACTTTGCTGCTCAGCTACTGCTGGACGTAAATGTTTGTTTGTGTACACAGCCGTAACCATTTGTTGTAGAGCTTATGCACATACATATGTATATGTATGTATGTAACGAATGAAATGTACATATACCGCTTTGTGTTGGTTATAAGAGGGGGTGGCAATGATGATGGCGTCAGCAGCGACGACGAACGGCGAGGAGGTGGTGTTGGTTATAAGGTTAGGTGCTTATGTTTACTTTTTTCACCCACTTGAACATTTTACTCTCGCGCTCCCATGGCATACATATATGTATATGTTTAGCCAAGGGATGGCAAGAGAATTATTTTGTTTATCTAGTTGATGACGGAATTGAAAATAAAAAAAAAAGGTATAAGGGTTGTGATCTTTTTTACTATTTTTCTTTTTTTTTTAAATAAAATTTCATGCTCGCCTGATGGAAATTGCACCAAGTATGCCCTTGTGCTTTGAATACAAAAAAAAAGAAAAAAATAGCAATAGTTTTTATTTTTTTCTACCTACCCTACCTTCTTCCTCCTCAAATAAAAGTCAACAAATGAAGTTTTTTTTTTGTTTGCTCATGTAATTAATTTAGCGTAACTGTAAAAGGCGAAGTGTGGTAGGTGCAAAATTGGTATTTTGTTTTATTCATTTATTTGGTTGGTGCAAAGCTAAATTAATAACATCGTCAGTTGTATGATAACTAATAAAATTTCGATTTATCTTAATTGTGCAATTGTTGAGAAAATGGTGCTGGAATATAAATACATATGTAGGTACAACGAAGTCAAGTATAAAATAAGCAATATGATAGTATTGGCTTTACAAAGTATTAATAACGAGTTTGATAGAAAAATATATTTTTTTTTTGTAATAACATTGAAATAATATCTAAGGCGTAAAGTAACGATAGTAGGTCGAGTTAAGGCATTTGGAATAAGATTTTTCTTAACATCTGACAAAGTTTTGATTCGAGATAGGTAACTACCGATTTCTTACACAAATGTCAATTTATAAGAAAAAAAATTTAAAAATCTTTGCAGCGATTTTTTAGAAAATTAATTTTTTTTTTATACATATGTATAAAATTTTGAATATATTTTTAAGAAAGAAAATTGGTACGTTAATTTTTAGTACTTATTAAAAAAAAACAGCAATCCATTTTCGAAATATTAAATTTTCAAAAAATTATTTTGAAATTTTTTTTTTTTATATCCAAAATTTGTTTTTTGAAAATTTTGAAATGCAATATTATTTGATTTTATCAGAAGCTCATGTTTAAAAAAAAATCATGAAAATTTCTTGAACAGATAATGAGATAGTCGAAAACCAAAAAAAGGTTCTATGAGAGATACCATTTTTAAAAGATAGATACATTTTTTTCCCAATAATATGGTAGATCGTTGTTATATTAGCTAACTCAAAAATTTTAATCAAAATCGTAGGAGCCGTTTTTGAGAAAAATTATATTTTCAATATCGATTTTTAGACATTTGTTTGGGAGGTTCCGTTATTTTTGGTTATAAGAAAAATAATTATTTAAAATCTGCTAGATAATGTCATTGTGCCACGTTTTTGAGATAAATAAGATTTTCATAATTTGTTAAATTTGTACGGTAGGTACCGTTATTTTTGGTTAAAAGAATAATTATTGTTAAAAAATGTAATAGATATTGTTAAAATCTGCTGCGTGCCAAGCCAAGTTTAATAAAAATCAACTGGGTCATTTTCGAATTATTAGTTTCCAAAGAAAAATGTTAAATTTTTTTTTAAATACAAAAAAAAATTAAAATTTTGGTATAGTAAAAAAAAAAATTTCAAACTTTTTGAAACATTCAGAAAATCGAATATAGTAAAAAAAAAATGGTTCAATGGGATTTGATTTTTCTTAACAAAACTGTTTCAGAATTTTAAATAGGTATGTAAGTTAGTAAAGTCAGCACACACTTTTTCGCTTTACATTTCATTTTTCATGAATTTTAATTTCATATGAATAAATCATAAGTTTAAATTTATGAATTTTTAAGTTATAGTTATAAATACATAGTTTTAAATTAAACTAACAACTTCCCAAAGATTTTTTGCTTAACAGTTAATCTATATAAAATTGTTTGATCCGTATCTAAGCCCAACACCCTCCCCCTTTTATTCAACTTTCGCAACCATAAAACTTTCTAAAACTAGTTTCCGTGATGAAAATTAATAATTAAATAATTGGCGCCCAACGTGGGGACATTATTTTTTCACATCTGAATAGTAAAATATTTTTTTTTTCTCTTTTTGTGTTAAATGTGTGTAGACTGTGGAATTTTTTTTAATCATGATGCATAAGTATACCTTGTCCCATGATTGATATCGCTTCTTCTTTCAGTTTCACTCTAGTGAAAGAAAATGTCAAACTCGTTTAATCATCTCAAGCTAAAACAACTACTTATTGCTATTAATCTAACTTACTACATATTTTCAAGAAGCTGTACAACATAAAATTTCATCAAAATTTTGTGTGAACATAATTTAATATTTTTTAATCAATTTTTAATAGTTTACCCACAGTCATAAAACTAGTGTATGTATATTCTCTTTTATATGTATAAATTGAAGTAGATTGTGTAGGTTATTTCACTGCATAAAAAAAAAAATTCATACCAAAGAAAACTATAAAAAGAAACCCTCATAAGAAACTTTAGGTCTGGTGCGCTGACCTAAATTTTCATCTTTATAAAAGAAGAACAAACAAAAAACAAACTCTACATTCTACAACCATCAGAAACTCTCTATCTCTCTCTCTCTCTAACGTAGAGGAAAATTTAAACTTCGGTACATCATAATTCTAAGAAGGGAAGCCTTTGATGTTGTTGGGGTTTTCTTGTTAATTATTTCTTTTTTTTATGATTTCTTGTTAAGTTTTGGGTTAATACTATGAACAAATTTTCTTTTCTTCGATGTCGATGCCAGATTAAAAAATTTCAAGAAGAATTAAAAAAAAATATGAATAACTAACTAAATCATGACCGCCCATAGCAGTAGGTATCTACATACCAGGAGTTTTATTAAAGTTTTAATTAAAGTTTTTTAAATTTTTTTGAATCGAAATTTTTAAATTGCATTTGCAACCTTTTTTAAAATTTCATCCATTCTCATTTTCAAAAAGAACTTTTGTCGCTAAAAATATTTATATTTAAATGTTTGTGCTTAAAAATGAATAGGGGGGGGGGGGCAAAAGCAAAATAGTGATGAAGGACCTCTAAATGTGTAAATGTCAATGTATGTTAAGGTGAGGTCTCAGAAAGGCTTATTTTAAAATCTCAAGTCTAAATTTTTAATAAATTCGCATAAGTTGAAAAAAACTGAATTTCATTTGACCCACCCTAATGTGAAATAATCAAGTACTTTAATTAAACTTTGACATTTTTCAATTTTTCTTCGTATGATGTAATAAAAAAAAAATAAAAATTCTTAAATTTCCATTCTATACTTCGTCACCTAAGACCATATCAACTATTTTAAGCCGAGATAATCCACTTATACCTTATACTTATACTCTTACGTAATATTTATAAAGTTCATGTGTTTGGATATATTTTTTTTTAATTTATCAAAAAACAACAAAATTTTCATTCGCCACAATGGATTAGCAAAAACCTCAAAGTTTACTTCCTCATTTCATTTTTCAAAGAAATCTGAAACCTCGTGTTAGAAATGTATTTGACCTATGGCATCCCCATATATGAGTTTGTATATATGTATGTCTAACTAAGGGTGTTCAGAGCTCTCTTTGAATTGAGGTAGCTTAAGTAATATTAATAGGAAACCCCTAACGTACACGTATATATGTACATGTTTGTGTATATATACTCAACAACTAGGACTACATGACGGTATGGTCTATTTTGAGTACTTGAACGTTAGTTTCATGATGGGGGGCTCTTGTGGGATCATTTCATGATGTGCATGTGATGTGTGGTCTCTGGGAGAAAATAGGTACATTCTGGACATTTTGTATAATGATAGATGGTATTTTATTACGTGGATGGATGATGACAGAATACGTAGATATGATTTCATTATTTAATCGAATTAGCTATGCGGTCACACTTTTTGGGAAAATATACTTGTACAATACTCTTACTCTAATTTAAAAAAAAAAAAAAAATAAGGATAATGATGGGCAAGCGATTAATTATCAAAAATGACATATTGTTCACATGGTGTACCTTTAATTAGTGCTGTTTTCAATTTAAATTAAGAACATCATTAATCCGGTACAATGCCGAAGTGAGTGCTGTTTAGCCCAAACATGGCGTTTTTTGAAAAGAGGCGGCTACGTTAACAAACAAAATTGCCGCATCTGGGGCTCGGAAAACCCGCACGTTATTGTCGAGAAGCCAGTGCATCCACAGAGAGTGACAGTTTGGTGCGGATTGTGGAGTTGTAGCATCATTGGACCATTTTTCTTCGAAAACGTTTCGGTCAATGGTGGGCATTACAAAGTCATTTTAACCGACTTCTTTTTTTATTGAAATTGAAGACATGGCTTTGGACGATCTTTGGTTCATGCAGGATGGTGCGCCATGCCACACAGCCCATATCACAATCGATCTTTTGCGCACCAAATTCCCAAATCGTGTTATTAGCCGTCTTGGCGATGTCAATTGGCCGCCTTGGAGCTGCGATTTGACCTCTTTGGACTTTTTTTGACTTTTTTTTTGTGGGGAACTGTAAAGGACCGATGTTATGCCAACAATCTGGAAACGATTCAACGATTTACTTAAGGCCAATATCATCCAAGCAATCCGTGAGCTACAGCCTGAAATCATCAACAAGGTCTTGGAAAATTGGAGTGACAGAATGCGCTACTGCGAAGCCAGCCGAGGCAATCACTTGAACGACGGACGTTGTGTTTCATAATTATTGGGAATGTTTGCTCTTACTTATAAAATTTCTTTTTAAAAATGCAATGTATTGCATTTCATTTTTACTTTTACATTTCCTTGCATCATCCTTAAAAATTTTAAATATACTTTTATTTAATTTGTTCTATTAATTTAATTTAGTTGTACTTAGCTTTAATCCTTGGGCAAAAAGACAAAAAAAAAAAAGGAAAATATTCTGAGCTTTTGGAAGATGCTCTGGGGTTTAAATGCACTCTTTGATATTTAGGGTGGTTAAATAAAAATTAATTCAACCATAAAAAGATCATAAACTAAACGCCGATATCAAATTTTGGGTTGTTTTTATTAACTTCCCATTGGAAGTTATTGTAACTGTTCTGATTTGTCGAATCGAAAATTTTGACATATATCTATCCAAGTTTCAACGAAAGACATATGTATGTCATACGTTCGTACGTTCGTGATACATTCTTTCGTTCACCGTAGAACCGAGAACGAATAGAGATATCGATTTTGAATAAAACTTTATTTTATAGTTATAATAACGCCATAAATTGCAGAAAAAAATTTTAAAACTAATTCAATTAACGGCTCTCATACTACATCAATTAAAAAAAAAAAAAAGTTGTAAAAAATCTTTCATCTCGAATATTTCCATCAACTTCAGCTTAATTTTATCCTACATAGTACACATAATGATGTAATGAAGAATTAAAAAGAATTTAAAAAAATTAACATTCAGTTTTTTCATCAAAAAGCAGGAAAAAACGTTTTTCTGCTCGAATATCTTGAGAGCAAACAATACGCTTTCGACTCCAGAATAATTTTATTATACTTACAATGCTGTAACTAAAAATTGATAGCGCTTGTAAAAAAATTATTATTTTTTTTTAAGCAAACAAAATATAATACGCTCTTAATTTGGTTTTAACTTGATCGCATATTAAACACCTGATAAGGCCTTTCAAGATTTTGGATAAGGAATTTCTCTAGGTATAATAAAATAACATTGGATGTCCAGTTTCCAAGGGCTATGTGTGGGTCGCACCTAGCCTCTTTTTATTTATTTTGCAACCTGATGTCTTCATCAAGCTTTCTTGAATTCAGCATTGTCTTCATTACGAAACTAGAATTTTGCACAGCAATAGTTAATACAAAAATTAGGTAATACAGGGTGTCCGCCGGGAAGATATACTAATTTGTTTTGCCGCCATTTTGGTAAACATTAGTCTTGATAGTTCATATTTGGCAGTCGTGAAGTAGACACGTGGCAAATTTATTATGGAAAAATATTCGATAGACCAACGTGTTTTAATCGTTAAAACATTTTATCAAAATCAATCATCGATTACTGTGACGATGAGAAAGTTACGTGAAATTTTTGGGAAAAACAACGTGCCAACAAAACGCACTATTTATCGTGTAGTAAATGATTTCGAAGAAAAAGGGTCTGTAGGTGATAGGCCCAAGCATGGACCACAACGTTCTGCAAGATCGGCTGAAAACATTACTGCTGCTCAAGGAAGTGTTCAAAACAATCCATCAACCTCAATTCGACGCCACCGTGCTCAGGAGCTTGGTCTTCAAAGAACAACTTTGGTCACAATTTTGCACAAGGATTTGCATTTGTTTTCATTTAAGATTCAGTTGACACAAGAGCTTCTTCCACAAGACCATTTACGCCGCCGTACATATGCCAATAGGATGTTACAGCTAGCCCATGACAACCCCGATTTTTATGAAAAAATAAAATTATTCATCAGTCACCTTTACATCCATTAAAAGTTACAGTCGTGATGAAATTAATGAAATACCGCGTAAAATGTGTGAGAATATAATGAAAAATGTGCTCAAAAGGGCTCGCATTTGTGAGACTAACAGTGGCGGACATTTACCTGATATTGTATTCCATACATAATTGCCGACATTAAATAAAATATAATATCAATATAAGATCCATTCTCTTTCATTTAAACAAAAATTATAAACTAACAAAGTAGTATTACCTTTCTCGCGGACACCCTGTATAAGGTCCAATAGGTATAATTCTTGATATAATTTTAAACAACAGCAAAACTTAGCTACATAAAATTATTTTAATTCAATATATTTGAATCCTATTTCTGTGGGCTTCAGGTCTTTCTTTCTTTATCTACTTTTTGATAGACGACGTTTCGTACTTGTTTAAGTACTTCTTCAGGTTTATTATGTCCTAAAATATATTGAATTAAGATTTAAAGGTCACGAAAAAGGAATAATAATTAAAATTATTTTATTTCCAATTACATAAAAATATAATAGTAACATTATACCAAGATTTAAAATCGTTCAACTTGTGTTTTTTTCAAGTATACAGCGGATTAAGCAAGCTCTATGAGCTCAGAATAAAATGACCAAGCAATTGGAACAAAAATAACATTGTCGACGAGACGAGAAAAGTAATGGTCTTGTTTCGGGATACTATACCTCCAAAACATTCGATGGGAGACCGTTTCTTTTTTACTAAAATGTACCGAAAGTCTCGAAAAATTAAATAGTTGTATTAAGACGTTCTTAAATTTAAACTAATTTCTTCAACAAAAGTACAAAAAAGCCAAACAAGTTCAAGACAAGATTTTCTTACATCACCCTTGGTCCGATACCGAGACGATATCTTAAATTTTCTATTTTAAAGATACCAAGAAAAAACTTACAAAAGTTTCGTCACGTCTTTTATATATAAAGTTATGTCAGAAAACTCTGAATATATATTCGGTTCAGAGTGAACTCAAATTTATCAGAATCTGTTAAGAGATTTAAAAATTTTTGTATTTCAATTTTATGAGCCTAATTAACAAATAGAAACTAAAGCAAGGTTGATCAACTTAGATTCGTACCGTGAAAGTTTGTCCAAATGAAGGACTTTTTCAAAATTAAGACAAAAAAGGTTTACATATAAATATATTTTAATACAAGCAATTTATTAAAAAAAAAAGAAAAGGATTTATTTAGGGAAATTAAAATCCTTTTCTTTAACTAGAACTGAAAATTTTAACTTGCCCCGGTCTCCCGTATAAAAATTAGACATTTAGTAAGCCAGCCGCTATTTTTAATGCAATATAAAAATGAACTGAATTGCAACTGGAATACAAAAATAATTGGTCGTTTACTAAAATTGGAGCAGTAGATAGTACAAACAGATAGAATTGAGGGCCTTACTTCTTTCGGTTTTTCAAGTTTGATTGAATTCTCGATTTTTATTTTTTTTTTTTGTTTTACACAAAAATTATGTCAGAAATATTACTGCCTCTTGCGAGGAATTGACAAATCCTCCAAGAGTATCTCTTGTCATGAAAATGTGCTTCTCACCCTAGCCGTTCGGATTCGGCAGAAAATTGTATATCCCCTCTATTCCTGCCAATAACACGCAAACAGGAATGATTGAAAGGTGTAAGTCACTAGGCCCTGGTTCTGCACAAGCTGTCGGGCCGACCAATTTATTTTTTATTATTTTTTTTTTTTTATTTTAGGGAAAATTAACAATTTTCGATTTAAATTCTGTATGTTTCCACATTTTTAGATTTCCATTTCTAGTTTATAAAATATTTTCATGTTTAACTTCATTACCTAATCTTAGAAGTTATAGACTCGAAGGAAAAAAGAAAAAATAATATTATTTAATTTTAACTTAGGCTTTAATCAGAAATTGTTAATATTTATAGCGTCATTTTAAGAAAGCTCAATTAATGATTGTTTCCCAAATATGAATAAAAATAAAATTCTATCTCCAAGTATTAACTAAAAGTTTTTATCAAAGAAAAATTATAAAAAAAAACACATTAAAAAAATCAACATTTACTGGGACATGTCTAAAAATAATTTCCTTAAATATGTGTGCCCACAGGTTATATCTTTCCACTTTTTCTCCGACGCCTTTGACTAAGATCACATATAGTTTCCTACTTCATAATTCCCACAAGTTCTGCATACCTGGTTAAGCCGGCCTAACACTCTTCATAATATCCTAAAATATATGTAGATAAATGCGCACTACCATCTGCACCCGTATATATGTATCTACAAAAACCCCATCATCATCAAAATTGTTTTCATGACACAGAATAAGTAGGTGATTCCGCCTTAAAACTAGGTCAGATAATTTAGCACGCCAAAAGTACCTATACACACACACCCCTGATGTCAACTACAGACATACATATATCGCACTTGTTCAACTTCCAAATATTATGTACTGTAACCCTCTTGCCTGCTTATAACAAGGCTCTCCCAATGATGATTATTATCAAACTTAAACTTATGATATTTTAAACCCCAATTTATAACCTTTTGCTTATAACAAACTTTGAACATTGAATTTTTATGCTTAAACAATAAAGGTTTATTAAGTTGAAGTAATATTTATATTCTAAAGAATATTACTTACCATATAAAATCCTTGCAATGCGAACAGAAGGTTGGCTGCTTAAAGAATCTTGGTATAAAGCAATGATCCTTAACATTGAAGACATTCTTCTTCTTGAGGGCACCCTTCCTGAGACGATTTTTCATCGTATTCTCAGCACCTCCGCTGGCTCCATCCTCCTTCATTCTTTCGATATTGTTATCATTTTCAATCGACGACGACATTTTTAAAATATTATTTTTTTTTTTTTATTTAATAAAATTTAATATAAATGTAGATGGAAAGATACTTATATAGCACACACAACTATACGCACACAAAATTATTTTATAGTGAACTTGACTTTTCTTTTCTATTTATTTTTTTTAAATTTTCTTTTATTATTTAAATTTTATTTTTAGCGGCAAACACTTGAACCTTTTTTTCAATTTTTTTCTTTGCTTCTTAAAAAATAATCATAAATGCATTAGAAAGAGCCGCACAAAAGAAAACTTTTATTTATTTTTTTTATTTTATTTCCCAAAGGACACACACACACATATACACAGGAAAATAACTTTCTATATAACTCTTGTATCTAGATACTTTTCTTTCTTTATTTTTTTTTTTTTTTGTGTTATTTTAATTTCTTTTGTTGAATCGAATAAAGAAAAATCGTTAAAATCCAGGTGCAGAAACGAAGCAACCACAATTAAGGAACAATGATGATGATGATGACCAACTAGTCTGTGCGACAGGTTGTTGCG
This sequence comes from Epistrophe eligans, assembly GCA_951394125.1. Lineage (NCBI taxonomy): Eukaryota > Metazoa > Arthropoda > Insecta > Diptera > Syrphidae > Epistrophe > Epistrophe eligans. The sequence goes on along the minus strand of OX596031.1, from coordinate 28,368,339 downwards.
TTCGGCTTCGATATAAGGGTGAGCGAGTAGCAGGCAGGCGGGTGAGGGTGGTGAGTTTTACACTTCAGATTTACGTTTATTGTATGTGTGTAGGATTTAAACGAATTTCTATATATATATCGAATAATGAAGTGCAGCGTAATAATTTATTATTTGCAAGCTTTTCTATTTCTTTTTCTTCCTCTTCCTCTTTTCACCTCTTCAACAACAACGAACTTTTCAAAACTGTGATTAATTTTTCTTCCAAAAATGACAAACCGATACTTTCTCAAAAATGCAACAGATACAATATCTATCTTTCCTAATTTTGAAGTAAATGCTTTTTCTTCTCTGGCTTACAATTTGTAATTTTTTTTTTTTTTTTTTTTTAATTTTCCAAACTTGAACTATGCTGGTTGCGTAAATTTTCGCGTCGTCGACCGACACGCTCAACAAACCGAAACGGAGTGAAAAACCTTTTTCACGGACCCTGCTGTATACGCTTTAATTTCTCTCTCTCACTTGCTGCTCTTGCTTATAGGGGTAAGTTTTCGAAGTTACCTCAGCAGATTAGTTCAGTTTTCTTTTTTTTGTTGTTGTTTTAATTTGAAAAAGCATCAGGCGGGAAAACGCAAAACACTAGTACTTAAACTATATGCTGATGCTGGTTGAATGTGAACGAACGAAAGTACAAACGGAACACGGAAAAGCCCGGCGAGACAATTTTGAAAACGAAACGCGCCTTATTCGTTATTTTAGGTACTAGATATGTTAGGTACAACAATCTCTGGTGTATGATTGCTTATGAGGCTTCTGGAGCTGCCTGCATGTGCCTCCTCTAATACTGGATGACCTCAAATGAGAGCAGAGCGAAAGTTCAAAGAATCTGAGCGCGCCATCGCAGAATCAACCCCCTTTGCATTGATTTGGGGGTAAATAGTGAGCTTTCTTTCTTTTTTTTTCTTTTTTGCTTTTGTTGTGTTTTACTGGGTTTTCTTTTTTCGTTTGAGCGCAATGGATTTTACTATGGATCTAGAATTTTTTTTGTTTTTCTTTTGTTTTTATATAATTTTCTTACACATTTTCATTCGGTTTCTTTTTTTTTCGGAATTGTGTTATTGTTCTTTTTTTGCAGTTAGTAAAAATGTCGCAGGCGAGCTAGTGAGTTGGTTGATAGAAAAGTTCATTGGGTTGCGAGAAAATGGCACCTTTTGCTTATTCTTTTTGGCTCACATTCAAAAAAAAAAAAAAAAAATAGGAAAAGGTTATATAAAAAAAACAACAATTTTTGAATTCTTCGAATGCATTACGACTCAACCCCCAAAAACTTATAGAACAGATGTTCTCATTCATTTTATTAGATACTTCACTTTTGTTTGGGCAATTAATTTTCCGGGCCAAAATATTGTTTTATTGTTTTTTTTTTTTATTTTATTATTTGTATCACGTTTATATGAAAAACTATAAAGCTGAATCAATACACATTAAATTAAATAAAACATAAAAAAAAATGAGATTATAAATCTTGCAAAGGCAGACACCGAGTCGCGACAGAATATACATTTTATTTTTTTTATTTTATTTTATTTTATATTCCCCCAGATAAAGAGACCAGTAGAACTTTATTTCATTTTATTTTATTATTTTTGTATCTAGTAAAAGATTAACGTGAAAAAGAATATTATATTTTCGATTTGAGTGAGAGTATACGCGCGGTGGCGGCGGCTGCGGCGATGGCAATTTTAATGTGTGAGACCCAATCCATACGGTCCAAATGTATCTACTCAATTCGCACAACAAACGATGCTGATTTACTGCTGCTACATGCGGTGCTCTCGATAATAATAATATTTTTTGTTGTTGTTGTTTTTGTATCATTTTTTTTTTTATGTGTAGGTACCTATAGTTTTGTGGAGAAAAAAAAACATTGAAAGTATAGCAGATTTTAGTATTCAGTGTGATGATGCAGAAGGCAACCTAGAACTTTTTTTTTATATCGTTTCTTTTTTTTGCGGCAACAACAGCAGCACTGATTAATGTATGGAAGAAGAGTGTTGCCAATGCGGTAGTAGAGATTAGCTTATTTATTATTTAATTGAGTATCATATAAATATAATATAGATAATTAAACGATATCAATGGAAACTGGTATGTTTGGTCACTGGGGCGTATGTGGAACATTTTTCGTGTTTATTTTCTTTTTTTTTTTTTTGAGTGTGTTTGCACTCAGGTGAATGGGTTTTAGTTTTGGATCTATTGTCTTAGTGTTGACTAATTTTTTATAAAATGATAGAATAATAAGGCACACAAATTAATTGATTTGTTAGGATATTTAAACAAGTCTTCAATTAAATATGTCGGTAAATTGGAATAAAATACACGACTGGATCCGAAGTACTCGCTTTTATAGCTCATGTGAGCTTTTGATTATTAAAATTAGTATTCAATTATTACTGTTACATTAATTTTCTACTTGTGATATATAGGTACTATAATATGGCAAGTTATGCATTCGTAAAAAAAATCGAAATCGAGATTTTGTTCAAAGTTGACATTACGATGAATGCGAAGTCAAAAAAAATGGTTCTCGCAATTCTGTCTATCAGTTTGTCCTTTCGCCTATAGCCTAAACGGGTGTATCGATTTTCCTCAAAATTGGTACCTAGCGCTTTTGGGCAGTCCCCCACATGCATTTTTCATTTTTTTAAGACCAACAAAAACCGGTGCCTGCCGTACAATTTTTTTTTATCAAGAAAATGAAAAACCCATTTTTCTCAAAAACGTGCCCACAACTTAAAAAAAAATCCAGTAATTTTTTTTTTACAAAAATCTACAATTATTAAAAAAAAAATTGCAAAAAGTGGTTATAAATGGTACCTCCCATAGAACCATTTTTTTGATTTTCGATTTTTTCAAAAATGGTTCAAGTGAATTTGATCAATTTTTTTATAGAGATTTTTTTTTAAAAGTGTTACATACCCAATTTTTCCATTGTTTTTTTTTTGGGTTTTTAAAAAATGTTTAATTTTTTTTTTTTTGAGAACTTAATAATTCGAAAACTACATAGTCTAAAAATCGACTAAACTTGGCAACCAGCAGTTTTTTGACAATATCTAGCAGATTTTAAATACAAATTATTCTTATAGCCAAAAACAACGGTACCTCCTATACAAATGTTATAAAATTGCTATGTAAAATTTCATTTTTCTCAAAAACGACCTCTACGATTTTGATTAAAATGTTTATTTAAGCAAATATCAGTACGATCTATCATATTATTGAAAAGAAAATTTTATCTATCGTCTAAAAATGGTATCTCTCATGGAACCATTTTTGTGGTTTTCGACTCTCTCATTATCTGTTCAAGCAACGAATTTTTTTACATATGTGCTTCTGATAAGATAAAATAATATTTAATATAAAAAATTTTAAAAAATCAAATTTTTGATTTACAAAAAAAAAAAAAAAAAAATCAAAATTAATTTTTCCATTTGTTATGAATAAAGTTGCACCTTTTCAGCTTTTTGTATTGAGCATCTGCTCTGAGCACGTGCTCCTCTGCATGATATAAATAAAACAGAGCGTATTCTCAGAGTAGTAGGTACTCCATAAAATTCAGAAAATATGCTCAGTAAAAAAAGGCACCAGCTAACGTTTTTTGTATGAATACAAAAATACTTGTATCAGAAAACATTTCATCCTTCACGTAGAATATGTGCACTCTCATACCTCAAACCATCCTCTGGTTGTTTTGTATTTACTGGGCTATATACATGCCTAGAAAAAAAAATGAAAAAAAAAAAATCCGACAACTTCGAATTTTGAAGCATTTATTAAATTTAGATCAGGGTGAAAGATTTAAGGGAAAGATTTTTTATGAAAATCTATTTACAAAATAATCAAAGTTACTGTCCTTTTTGGGAATTGATTATAAATACATAAAAACAAAGCCCCCAACGAAATTCAGTTCTATCTGATTTTTCTTCAAAGATCAATAATTAATAAACAAAGAAATTATGTAACAATCTTAACGCAAGGCGACGCAATGATAAGTAAGCGACAATGTCGACTTAGGAACTTTTTTTTTGCTGTTGTTTTGCATTACTTTTAAAATAATAGCTCTGTTTGTGTGATGGACAAAAATTAATTTTGTAAGAAGTAAAGTGAAGAAACATATTGGCTAACGATTAAAATTTTGTTTACTATTTTTTTTTTCTTAATTTAGTGTGGAGAATATTTGTATTTCGTACAAGAATAAAAAAGAATATGAGATTTCTGTTTTATTCATAATGAATTCTATCTTCCTAAAAATAAAGCATAAAACTCTATACAGTTGCTTAAACGTTATAAGTCAAATTATTTAAACAGATCAGGTGCTCAGAACCCATATAAGAAGATAAGCAGGTGCACGTGGAAATACCTAATTTAGAATTTAAAAGAAGCAACTGCTCCGAAAATCGAAGATTTTAAAATGTTCTCCGTTATATTCATACAACCCGTTGATCAACCAATTGACCTAACTCCACTTCTCGTTGGAGCACGTACTTCGGCTCACAATGAATTATACTTACCTGTAGAAGATACTAATGATACATGTACAAGTTTAATCGTTCAGCACTTTCTCAAGTATTTCATTCATACCAAATTAAAAAGCATCTGCTCCGAAAAATTGAGTTTGGAGCAGGTTCTCCATTTTATTCATATACTTCTCACTGTTTCTTTAAGTCTAAGGCCTTACAAATTTTTCAAAAAAAATTCATTTCAAAATTTTATATTATATCCGATCATTTCGAAATTATAACATTTTTGTTTTTATTCTCTAGACCCTCGTTCATTCTTAAATAAACCACTTTTTTTACCAAACTTAATAGTTTCAAATTATTTAAAAAATTTTTAAAGGTGAAGGAATCATCGATTTTATCGACTAAAAATGCGATTCATTTTTTTATCATGAAACTAATATTCTGAAGGCGTCAGCTATCTTACTTGCAACCCACTTAAATCTAGCTTAACCTACCTAACGATTCTTACTTCACGTTAAGGCAGCATTACAAAGCAGGGTTACCTTTGGGCCACCTTATCGTCAATTTCACTCCTTTTTGTACACTCGGGCACGGAGTACAGTACAGCAGTAAACTCGACTGGCCCATTTCTTGAGATAACACGCTCATCAAATTTACTCTTCTGCTGTGTGGCTTGTGGCACCACATGTCTTCCAAGTCCATATCTTCCAATTCGGGCAAAAAATAATCGGTAATCATGGCGCGATAACGCTGGCCATTCACAGTAACGTGACGATCGTTATCGTCGACGAAAAACTATGGCCCAATTACGCCGCCGCCGCCGGCATGCAAACTGCACCAAACAGTTATTTTTTGTGGATGAAGTGGTGATTCATGAAGCAAATGTGGATTTTCACCCGACTAATAACGCATATTTTGCTTATTGACGAACCGATTGAGCCAAAAATGAGCTTCGTCATTTACGACCGAAAATTGGAGTTAACGCTCTTAAAGTTGCGGTCACCGACTCCGAATTTCGGTACAAAAGTTTTATAATTTGCAGACGTTGCTCCTTGGTTTCCTTTACCATGATGAAAATGTTGAGTTTACTGTATATATTGACAATGACAGTTCGATGATTAGTGAAAGGGTGCGTTCACAAATTGAATTCAAAGTTGTCAAGTCCCTATTCAAAAACCCGATATTTGAAAAATGTCCTGAGATAAAAACCCAATCTTTCAAAATAAAAAATACTTTCCTACGCTACTTTATCATCACTGGCAACACACACACACAATTTTTTTTTCTATTTAAAACAATCGAAATATGTAATTGAAAAGCTTTTTTATTCTTTCATACATTTGCTATGATAAAAACCCACCGTGATAAGCGTCGTCATTCGAAGCAGAGTGACGTCAATGATTATTTATCAAGCAACAAGCAAAGTCTGCACGACCTGCATAAATCAATTTTTTTGTTTTTAATTTCTTCAAAGAGTAGAGTGTAGGCTTGGTTGAATGGTTTGTTAGAGGGTTTGAGTTATGCACACTCGAGCGGGTTTTTTTATAAATCAAGTTGTGAAAAGAGTACGTTGGTGTGAATTAATTTTCTATTTTTTTATTTTTTTTTCATTGAAAAATGTATATACAAATGTAGATACAATAATATTATACAATACCTCATGTTTTCAATTAGTGATGTTTTGCTAATTTAAAACAAATTTGCATAGTACTTGCTGCATGTACTCATTAACAATTATATGCCAAATAAATGCAAATACAAAATACCAAAAGAAAACGACTGAAAGTCGTAATTGAAAATGTTGGTATGAAAGCTTAAAAAAAAAGCATGAATAAAGGGAATTTTTTTAGGTTTGTGTATGAACTTTATTTATAAGCTTTTAAGTTTGAAATTAAATTCAAAAGAGCTTAATTTTATTCAATATTTTATTAAAACCGTTAGTACTATTAAGAAGCTTTAAATGTACAAATTAAAATTTGTTTTAAGAAGCTTTAATATTTTTAGGGATTAGACAAAAAATGTCCAACTTAAAAAAAAAACATTGCAATAAAGCTCGATTTTGATTTTTTTAAATTATCAAGCATATCCTGAAAACTACCCTAGCTTTGAATTTTGTGAGGTGAAAAGGAAAAAATAATTTTTTTTAAAATATCTGGAAAGCTTTTAGTTCTTCAAATAACTCTATCATCGTCCACTCTTTCGAATAAGACGCACACAGGAATGGTTAAGAGTTGTAAGTCACTATGTGGCCTTGGTTCAATGCGAACTATCGTGCCATCCAAATTATTTATTTATTAATTTTTGTATCATCGTGAAGGTAAATAAAGCTTCTTTTTAAAAAACGATTTTATAAAAAAAAATATGTTTCCCCCTCCCCCAGCAAGTGAAGAAGCACGACGATGACGCCAAGGAATTTAATCTTCTTATGCTTTTCTGATTAAAAATACAAATCTCTCTATTTTTCTATTTCCCCATCGTTTCCTTTCCACAAAAGAAACTGAAAATACCTAACCGAGGGATGAAATCTTATTTTGATTCCCTCCTGTTTGCTAAGCAGGTCTTTTATCGTAATTTTACTTTTCTTAATTTGAAAAATTCCTCTAAAGATTATTTTCGTAAAAGTGCTTAAAAATTTGTTAATTTGTTTCTTACCCAACAAATCTTACCTCCCTCATTAAAATTTTTGTCATTTATTGTGTTGATTTTTTTTTTTAATTGTTATTCCTTTTTTATTTGGTATTTCATAGAAAGAGTTGCTCTCTTTCATTTTCTGCTTCTTCTTAGAAGTAAAATATTTTCTTAGAATACGTTTAAGAAATATAAAGTATTAAATGATTTTATGTTTTTTTCCGTTTTTGGTTTTTCTTCAAAATAATGAGTTTGAAAATTAATTTTATAAAAACTATTCACTAATTCATTTTAATTTCAAAATAGAATTAATGAATGAATTTCTGGTTTTAAAAAAATATATAAGATTACAATTTAAGTGTTGCCGTTGACTTTGAATATTTTCGATTTTTTTAGAAAATTGTCCTCTATTATAAAGGGGGGAATATACCTCCCTCCCATAAGATTTTTTACTAGAAATATATACATATGTACATAGGTACTATATGGCAAGTTATGCATTATTCGTAAAAAATATCGAACTCGAGATTTTGATCAAAGTTGACATTACGATGATGGCGAAGTCGAAAAGCCTAAACGGGTGGGTCGATTTTCTTTAAAATTAGTACCTAGCGATTTTTGAGCATTCCCCAACACTTTTTTTTAATTTTTATTAGATAAAAAATAACGGTACCGTAAAAATGTTTTTAGCAAAAAATCTTATTTTTCTCAAAAACGCGCCCACAACTATTTAAAAACAAAATTTATTGATTTTTTTTTTGGAAAAATGCTACCATTTCATAAACAATTTTTTTCCGAAAAATAGTTTTAAATGATACCTCCCATTGAACTGATTTTTCGATTTACGAATTTCTCAAAAACGGTTCAACTGATTTCAATAAATTTTTTTTATAGATATTTTTAACAAAATTTTCAAAATTATTTTTTTTTTAAATTCGATATTTCGAAAATTGGTGGATGATTTTTTTTCAAAATTAATTTTTAAACTCCGCATAAATAAGTACTAAAAATTGGCGTACCAATTTTTTTTCTTAAAAACATATTCAAAGATTTTTTAAAATATGTTTCTCATAAATTGAGATTTGTGTAAGAAATCACTTGGTGTACATTGCATGTGTCAAATCGAATTCAGATATTTTTTTAATCAATTTATTTCTAATTTTATTGATTTTTTAACATTTTTTCAGTCTAAACTGTAAATTCCATGCATATGTGCGAAGTCGAAGACAGCACGGTGCTATATTGTTCATATTTATGTGCTCACATAATAAATACTTCCTTAAACTAGGCTATATTTTTGGAAGTTTGCATAAAATATAGGCTCCAATAATGAATACATTTCTTTTATCAGATGACACAGGACTTAAGTAAATAATATAATTTATTTAATCCATAGAAGCCAGTTTACCAATAATTATTAGTGAATCTTAGGTTTTGTCCAGTTCGAAGATTTACAGAAACATTTTAAATTTCTTGAAGATCCTCTGTATACATTTCTAATAATCATCAAACACATTCAATGAATTTTATTTATTTAGATATTTCATTAGATTTATTGAACAAATCATAGAATAAATAATTTATAGAAGGATCCACTAAGGGGACTCTTAAGGGTGGTATGAATAAAAACGGGTCACCTCCTCAAAACTCCAATTCTTTGGTTCTCCCTTTGGTATGAATAAAATTCTTTAATGCTACCATTTTCATAGAACTTGCTCAATTTTTTTTAATATTGAGCACCCACTCTGAGCATTTGCTCCATTTTTATTCATATCACCTTGAGTATAACCTGAACCTCTTTTAAATGCTTATAACAAAGTTACAAATTCTGGATTCAGGTACGAAAATCCAATAAACTCATTCTGTTCCATATTCATCATGAATAATTTATCAGTTGGAGTTAAATCGGTTTTTTCTTCTGTGAATTCCTTATCAAAGTTGGAAATATCTTTGCGATGTTTCTATAAATAAAAATTGAGATTGAGTAAGTATTGACTCAAAAAAACTCATTTCATTCTTACAATTTTTGGTTTAAATGGTGGTTCCATATCACGTGCAGAAACCTTATCCCAATCAACGTCTTTATAGAATGCATGTGTCCTAATATCATAACGACCATTTGATCCAGAACCAAGACGATTTTCTGGTTTCTTAGCTAAAAACTAAAAACAGTTTTTTTTTTTTAGCTAGGTATTGCAATATCTGTTTAAAAAAAAAACAACTTTGACTCACTCCAGAACAAACATCTTTGGCTTCCTGTGTGAAATGTTTCGGAAAGACAACTTTGTTCTCTTTGGATGCTTTGAAAATTAATTCATCAGTATCACCTTCGAATGGCGATTGACCAGATAACATTTCATACAAAAGGACTCCATAGGACCACCAATCAGCCGCATTTGTGTATGGAAGATATTGTGTTATCTATAAATTAAGGCTAGATGTTGTGATTTTCAAATAAGACAGTGACGATATATATTCTTACTTCGGGAGCCATATAATTTGCAGTACCACAAAAAGTGTTCGTAGTATTGTCATCCTTGATACCTTCTTTGCAGAGTCCAAAGTCTGCTATCTTAACGTGTCCTTCGAAATCCAATAGAATGTTGTCTAATTTAAGATCCCGATAAAGAATTCCTTTCTCGTGTAAAAAGAATAATGCCACTGCAATCTCACAGGCATAGAATCTGGAAAAAAACACATAGTACCTATGCATAAGTATCTTAGTCTTAAGGGTTCATTTAGCAATTTATTGCCAGCAACATTTTCTAATTTCCGGTTCAAAGAATGGTGTAACACCATGGCATTGTATTAGACTACAAAATATGTTGAACCAACAAATAAGTTGCTAGTAATTTACAGCTGCAACTTGTTGCTGGCAACACAAGGAAACAAAAGTTTGCAATTAAACAATGTTTCCGTTTACATCAAATCAAATAACACTTACAAAGCAATATTTTCCTTAAAACGTCCAACTTGCTGAATTTGGTACATTAAATCACCACCTTTGCAATATTCCATAACAAAGAATAAACGGTCCTTAAAAAAAAAATAATTGATTAAAACATTTGAATAAATATAAAATATTCAGCTTACCATAGTTTGGAAACACGAATGCAATTGAACCAAAAATGGTGGCTTCCCTGATAAAGCCAAGACACGTTTCTCAATCATTGGAAGTTCCATATCATCAGTTTGAATAATAACATCTTTACGAAGAACTTTGCATGCATACAATTCATCTGTACCTCTACGTTCGGCCAAAAGTATCTTGGCAAAGGATCCACGTCCAAGAACTTTAAGGAAATTAAAATCGGCTGCACGAATCATATCACGTTTGCTCATATTATGAGGCATATCCTTGTTGTCCATGCGTCGTTTTGCTTCACGTTGTGATGGACGCTTGATAAATTAAAATACCAATTAAAACATTTTACAAAGGTTATTCTTGATTTTTAGATATTCAATTTGAATTTATTTTATTTTATTTAAAGAGGATGAATTTAAATAAAATAAATAGGTTTATAAGCTTATTTTGTATACTTACCCTAACTTGATCCCGCAGCATAGCAATATCATTACTCGGGTCACTGCATGGAATGTTATAGTGTTCACCTTCTTCTTGAGATAACAGTTTGTACCAACCTTCAATAGGTTCCTATTTTAATTTAAGAAAACAAAAAAAAAAAAAAAAAACATTACAAATATTTATAAATATTAAATAAAGTTGGTGAAGAGCATGTCGTTTAAATTCGGTGATGAAAATGTTCAATTTATTGAACCCCAGAAACAAGCAAGGACATACGACATAGATTCGTGTTAAAGAAAAATTTGTTTAAGTCAAATTCTCGTAAATTGTAATTTTTACAGAAAATATCTCGTAAACAAATTTAATTAAAGGCGACCACTTTTAAGATGAAAAATCACGCATGTTTTTTTTTTGAAAACTAGATGAACCCTGCCATTCGCCTTGCAGTGCCACTAATTGATAATTTTTAAAGCTAAAAAATTTAAGCTTAAAAAAAAAACAAAATTTCACAAAATTCAATACATGAAAAATACGTGTGTCAGTAGGCGTATTTTAAGAAATATTACATTTATGTCATGTTTTATATTCAAGATATTTTATTTACAAAATTTTATCTTTCTAGAGTCATTGTTAAGTAAAGAGGAATCTCAGATATAGAAAAAGTGGGCGTGTAAAAAATTTCATGGTTTTGGCTCAAGAGAGATTTGTTATAAACTTTGTTTTAAATTGTGTGTCTTCTAAGGACGTTATACATATGTACATATATTTATTCTAATATAAGAAAGGTAGGTGTGGTAGTGAGCGGGAGAAACAATAAATTTCATGCTTTAGGTTGAAGGGGATTAATTAAAATATTTTAATGTTCCCTTAAAGAAAAGTAGGCAGATGAAACGAAACGAAAATTTCCATACAAAAAAGACAACGAAATCATAAACGAAACATTTCGTTCTGCTCTTCCTTTTGCAGTATCCTGTTCAACGTTCGAAATTTATAATTGTGGCAGATTATTTGGAAAGTCTCCGCTTCTTTTTCGCCCTGAATTATTTGCACGAACCATTAATTGTGTGCGGAAAAGTGAGACCAAAGACAAATTTCGTTACTCATAGTCTGATAAAACTCTCCACTCCATTAATATTTGTCCGTAATCTTTTCGTTTACCTTTTAGTTGTTGTCTTGGAGACCACAGAAAATTTTCACTTCACTTCAGCTGCGTACTAGGCTTAAAACGTTAAATTTTTTTTTTATTAAGTTCAATAAGGTGAAGTGATAAAATTGGGCGTGGCGGTGGGTGTATTTTTTTTCAAAGCATTTTCCAAAAAATCCTAGTTTTTATTTTTAATATGTCTTTTTGTTTTGTTTTAAGTAATCATTAAAGATAATTTCCCTTTAAAACATTTTTGGAGACTTTTCACATTTTCGCGACTTAAAAAATTTTCACGTTATAAATCTCTCAGTCCATGATGTACTTTCAATTTTTTTTATAAATCAACAATGGAACCTATTCCGGAGATGACTTGCCTAGCTCTTATTTTGCAAGCAAAATATCCTCCAAATTCTGTAAAATCATAAATATCATTTTTTTATCAATCCATAAATTTACCTTAATAATTTCTTGAATACTGAAAGAAAGAGATCCCATGAAGTCATTGCGAGAAGTTCTGTCCCAATCCCAAACCTCTACGAGAAGTCGTTTTTCTCTGTCTTCTGGCTTTATATCACTTTGGAGAAAAAAAAAACACAAAAAATCATTTTAAATCACACAACCACAAATTAAAGCTCAGTTTCATTGTAAATTTAAGTGACACTTAAGTGCTCAAAAAGGAAGACTTGAGTGCCATTTTGAAACTAGGATCTATAACCTCCCTCCACAAAGAGAACTTACTAAGTAAATGTTTCATTATAGACAGGATTCAAAGTTGCTTTCATTGTTTTTGTCTTCTTTTTGGTCTTATCAGCTTTATCTGGATGAATTTGCACTCGCACATAAGGATCACTGAGTCCATTAGTATCCATTGGAACCAAATTAGCACCTTCTTTGACTACATACGTCAACAAAGAACATTTCTATTTGAATCACACGCATTTGTTAAGAGCTTATATACTTACTCTCCACAGTAAGGACACCACCTTTAACCGATATCTCCAAGTTGATTCGTCCTCTAATTTCCGTTATGTCAGCTCCACACAACTGGGGTATTTCATCTTTACACTTAGGATGCACATTCAGCTTACATCCTAAACAAACAAAAATTTACCAATCACATCACACTCATAATAATTGTGACACAAACATCTAGGTATATAGTCTTACCACTGCAGCAATATCCTTGATGAGCAATACCATGGAGCAGCATACCGCAATGGTCACAAAATGTCGGAGCCTTATATGTGGTTGATTCGAAATTGTGTTTAACTTTCTGACAATCCTTTAGATGGCCAGTAGAAATAAGAAGAAGAAAAGACGACACATTGTAATTGCATTGTGGTGAGTCTGACGAGGCCGGATTCCATCCCCATGATGTTAACTTACCGAATCGATTTCCGTATCCTTGCCAGCACACTTGAAGACCACGTACTCGTAGCATCGATCGTGAACGTTGAATCTACATGCTGTAAATTACAGTAATATTTGCTGTAACTATAACAAAGCTGACACTTCTGTGTGTTATGGGCGAAGGATTAAAAATATTTACCTTGACATTGGAAACCTTGTTTACCGAAGCCCCTTAAGGATTACATGAAAGTATAAGGTTGAGTTTTTTTTATTTTTTTTTTTTTATTCATTTGTTGTCTAAACAAAAGGACTTACCAAATGAATTCCTTACAATGACCACAGAATGTTGGTTGTTTAAAAAAACGTGGCTGGAATTTATGTCCTTGGATGACAACGATTCCCTTTCGTTTCATTGCACCCTTACGGATACGATTTTTCATATAATTGATAATTTGTTCCCCTTCGGGAGCTGCTTTTGGTGCTTCCGCCATATTGTTTAAAATTCCAACAATAATTAGACAAAAAAAAAACGAATGAAAGATTGGACTTCAAAGTTAACAAATAAAAAAAAATAAGAAAAACTTATGTTTGCTTGAACGAAGAAAAGCCTGCAAGAGGCTAACTGTTCGAATACTTGATTCGAACTAAATAATATTCTTCAATGAGTCTGAGTGCTTCAATATAGTGCGAAGCCCCTACAAGTGCATGCATAACAAATAAGGGTTAATTTTCATAGTTGCAAAACTTTTTTGCACACCATTGCACCAGACATAGGGAAACTATTCATATTGTTGGCAGTTTTTTTTTTTTTAATTTGAAAATCGGTTTAAACATTTTTGATACATTTCAAATCACTTCAAGTCAAAGAAATGCAAGCTCAAGTGAACTGATGTGCAGTTATGATATCGATGTCTTGTAATCGCAGATTTTGAGTTTTTAATCAAACTTAACCAACAAGTTTTTTTTTTTTTAAAAAAACATTTTTTGACAGGATTATTAAAAAAAAAAACATTCTGGAATGTCAGAATTTTATAAAATAATAAAGGGTCATTCATTTTTCGGTTTCAAAAGTAAAGCTAAATAAAATACACACAGCGATACATTTTTGATGAAAATTTTATTTCGTTTGGACTTTGTCATTAAATGTGAAAAACAATATCATTCAAATGGCCGCCTTGGGAAAATTCGCAGCATGCGATTCTTTTGAGTTAATTTTTAATCACTTTTTTGCATATTTCGGGCGGTATCTTGGGTAATGTTGATTTTTAATAAAAGTTCGTCTAGAGTTCAGAGATTATTCGCGTCGCGTAAACACGATCTTTTGCGTAGCCCCACAGAAAAAAAAATAACGGTATCAAATCGCATGATCTTGGTGGCCAATTGACGTCGCCAAAACGTGAAATTACGCGACCAGGAAACTTCTCACAAAGCCATAATTGGTCGTGATGTGTGGCTTGTTGCCCCATCTTATTGGGATCACATATCGTCCAAATGCAACATACGCCATAGTGAGGTGTACGGCACGTTCAATTGCTGCGAACGCCGGGAAATCGATAAATTCGGATCATCAACACTTTTACTTATAACAGCAATATTTTCCACTGAGCGTGCATTACGATGATGCACAGGACTTACGATATCAGTAACGCTTCCACTCTCTTCAAATTTCTTTACAATTTTACCGATTTCTTGCGTAGTTGGTCGATTATTACGACCATAATCATCGGGTAATGCGCAAAAAGTGGCCACGTTTGAATCACCACTTTTGTAAGTAAATTTTAATAATTTTAATGTGTTGTTCAATTGTTAAGCGATCCATTATCGTAAATGGCAAACATTCAACTAATATTATGACACTTCAAATGGCAGCTGAGTGTGACAGGTGTAAAATGCCAGCGCTACCAACTTGAAACCACAAAATAAATGACCCTTTATTTTACAAAATTGTTGCATCAAACCTCCTTAACAACAATTCTAGTAGTCTTTTAAGAGGGTTAAAGTTTAAGAAACTGGAGAGGCAGTAGGGTCACTTTGTAAAATCAAAAAAAAAATATCTATTTGTCTGTTTGATTTTTTTTTGTTTCAAAAAAATTTAATTCAAAATTTTTAAGTAGAATATTGTTTAAAATATTAAGAAGCACTAGTTTAAAAAATTATGACAAAATCAATCAAGTCATATTATGAAGGGGAATTTTCGCAATTTTCAGTTATTTGAATTTTTGTCCAAAAAAGTGAAATGCAGTTCTCTTACAATCAATTTGAGTATTACATTTACGAATTTAAATCAAAATCTTTTAAGTCTTTTTGGAGAAAATTTGGAAAAGCGAAAATCATTCTATAGCGGATTCTCTGTTAAGATGAGCTCAAACACAAATTTGCATTTTGCCCGTCTATCTATCTGCCTGTCTTTCTGTTCAGCTTCAGCCTTAAAACCTGGGTCGATTTTATTTAAACTTGGTACCCCTATACCTAGCACACCACAGACATGGTTTTTTAAAGAACCAAAAATAACATTTACATTTTTTAGCAATTATTGAATTGAAAGTCTTTTTTTTTCAAAAACGTGCTCATACATTTTTTTAAACTTCTTTTTTTCAAAAAGGCTACCAGTTTGTAAAAATAAGAATTCCGAAAAATGTTAACAAATGATATCCCATATAAAACAATTTTTTTTTTATTTCAAATTTTCTCAAAAACTGTTCAACTGATTTTGATAAAAATATTTACAAAAATTTAAAAAGTATTGTACGTAACTATACCAAAACTTTCTAAACATTTTTTTTTTTTTGTTTAAAAAAAAATATGAAATTTTTTTTTCAGAACTTAATATAGTTCGAAAACGCGAATCAATCGATTTTAAGATTTTTATTAAAATTAGCATTTTTTATTAAACCATTTTGTTCACATTATCTAGCAAATTAAAAAAAAAATTATTCTTATAACTTAAAATAACGGCACCCAACAAGCAGTGTATACGAAGCATTAAGGATAATCTTATTTTTTTTGAAAATGGGAAACAGTTATTTTTAAAAAAATAATTACAATGCATATTTTTGTTGTATTGTATTTTAAGGAAAACGGTGAGAGGTCAGCATTGGTAACCAACCACTGTGACTATAGATAGATAGATAGATAGACTATAAATAGATTGAAATTAACAACCTTTATTAAAAAAATATCTGAGCGAACGAGCTTCGCTCGGCTACTTTTTTATTTTATTAAAGTCACTATAAGAAACTAAATAAATTGGCTTTAAATCTTGTTTACTGTCATGGTAAATCCAGATCTCACTGGTGTCATTCCATGGTCCATCCGATGAACTTTTGATACAGGCGCCTGCCTGGCGACTCTACATACTAATATGAAAGTATCTGCACATGTATCCCCACATAATGTGGAGGTATCTTCACTTGTACACACAAGTGTGGAGGTATTACCACATGCATCTCCACAAATTTCAAGGTATCTCCTTATTTATATCCACATAGTATGTATGTCAAGGTATTTCTTGTTCATCAGAATAAGCCCTGAAAATTTCATCCAAATCGTTAGAACCGTTCCCAAAAACCAAGAAACAATAAAAAAAAGGACATGGAAGTGGGCGGATTTTCCGAAAATTATTTTCTGAATTTTTTTCTCTTTCAACTTAACACTCGCTGTTAATTACATTCAAATCTTTATAGCAGTTCTTGAAAGCCAATAAAAAAATATAAGTGGGCGTGGCTATTGGTGGATTTCCGCATGACTATTTTCTGAAATTTTTCCTCTATCATCATTACATTCGCTCTCAATTTTATCTAAATCGTTAGTAGAGCCATTTCGGAAAACCAAAAAACAATAAAAGTAGGCGTGGTAGTGGGCCGATATTCCCAAACTATTTTCCTAAATTTTGTCTCATTCATCATAACACTGGATATAAATTTCCGTTTCGAAATCGTTAGAGCCATTTCTGAAAAACTAAGAAACAACTAAGGTAGGTGTGGAAGTGGGCGGATTTAATAAACTCTGAAGATTTCATTCAAATAATTTGAGCAATTTCTGAGAAATAGAGATGTTTCTGACCGATTCCGAGAAACTAAGAAATAAGAAAAGAGGGCGTGGCAGTGGGTGGATTTTACTTAATCTAAAAATGTTTTATTTTTTTTAATAATAATAATATTTTAATTCATAGATGATAGCAAAAATAATTAAAATGTAATTAACATAACTTTAACCACTCAACGAAATAAATCGTTAAATTAAAGAAGTATGTTGGGAAATCAAGCTATTTAAATAGGCGTGTTTCATTAAAAAGTTTCTTAGCTACCCCATCTTATTTTTTACTAACAACAAAGAAGGCAATTTAATTGACCTAAGCAATTGTTAAAGATAATCTTCTTAATCAATTTTATCTATACAAATAATAAACTTGAATTTCCTTGCCTTTCATTTTATATTAAAAAGAAAATTAAAAGAAATTCCATCAACACAACAAAATATCCCCTGTCAACGTGGCCATTATTATTATTACATTTGCTTCCTTTTTACAGAACTAATTAAAATCAAAAAAAAAAAAAAAAACTAATTATTTCACCAATAAATAAAAATGCCAATTGCAACTTCTACCCTACGAGCTATTATTTTATTTTATAATTCCATTAAATTACATTGCCTGTCGTTGAAATTGCAACCCGTTGATCCGTATTGATTTACAGATCGATACAAAACTTATATATCTACCACTCAAACTGTAGTACATTTTATGAGTTATTTGAACTTTTTTGCACCCACTCAAGTACACACAACAAAAATACACACACACTCACAAACAAAAACGACTTGAAATGTTTAAAAAAAAAGTAAATAACCCCTCCATCAAATGCATACACATATCAATTTGGACTTTCATTAAATTTAATTTAAAAAGCCAATTCAATTCTTTCAAAGCTATAAATTGTTAATTGGAATTTGTTTTTTTTTTTTTTGTTTTACTTTTAATCAAAAGCAACTTCAACACAAACGTTAACCGACCCAACCATCCATGGATTAACATAATCAAACCTTTCGACCACACAATGTGGGTCAGAATGGAAATGACATTCCATTATGTCCCTGATATACAGAGCGGACAATATACCGAACCTTTTGTCGTATAAGCCTGCAAATTTGATTACGTCCGTTATCCTGGCAATTATCTAGGACTGCATAATACAAAATCCTGTTTTGCTAGTTTCAATCGAATGACAAAGGACGATGGCGGCGCGGCGGTGAGGGTCGGCGGAGAATACTTTCAGAGTGGGTGTGGAGAGGTTCTGGCTGGAGGTCTGGAAACGACAATATTGGAACTATGTATTGTATATGATTTCGGTTGACAGCATATATCTCCTATATGCATCCTTGAGCCACATATAACTTAAGTCATAATAAGCTTGTTAATCTGTGCCTCTTCTTTCGTGTCTCATATTGTTTTCAACTTATTTTGGTCACCATCATGAGTGAGGAGGAGGAGAGCTGTGAGACTATATTCTTAGGTTGGCTTTAAATACATATTTGGTATATGTAAATATTTTCTTATGGTTTATGGATTTTATTACATAAAGACGATTAAGACATGCGGGACATAAATGAAGATTGACTATGGTTAAATATTGTTTTCTAAAAATAAGATATTATATGAAGTTGGGTTTCCCCATATATTAAATTACATTAAAGCGATTTTTGATCCCAAACCATTAAATTAATGAGGTTCAAGTACCTACCTAAATATTTTATCGACGATTGACAATCATCAGAGCTATTTTTAGGGCTGGTCGAAAATTGTTATGGTAAAATATTGAGGAACATATTTTGTTGATAGATTAAGTGATTTGCTAAGTTAAAACCCGTTTTTAACATGTAATTTTTACAATTTTTAAAAATACTTTTTAATCATTAGAAATTAAATTTAAGACTGGATCGTACGAACTCATTCTTATGTTTAAAAACTTTAATGTTATTGCTTTTGATGTTGAAAATATATATGGCTCAATAATCTAGTGATATCTTTAACGATACAATTTTTAAAAAAGTCAAACGTACTTACAAAATTGATTTTTTGCTTTGAAATTTGAGTTTATAAAAAATTTATTTCTAAAAGATCTAAATACAATATATTGTTTGAACACTTGAATTATAACAAAATTGGTCATGATATTAAAAGGAAATTTTCTCAAAAAAAATCCAAAATCCTATTTTCTTTATGCCAATTTTCCGGCAAAAATTTTAAATGCATGAACGAAGTTTGAATAAAATCGAAATCGTGTATAATATGTATTCGGGTTACCTATTTTGTGTTTATTTATATTACAAACGATTTTTTACTTGCGATATACATATACATACATGTATGGCAAGTTATGCACTCGTAAAAAAAAATCAAACTCGAAATTTTAATCAAAGTTGATATTACGATGATAGCGAAAACGTAATAAGTGGGTCTCGCAATTCTGTCTGTTCGGCTGGAACCTAAACGGTTGGGTCGATTTTCTTTAAAATTAGTACCTAGCGATTTTTGAGCATTCCCCCCAGACATTTTTTTTCATTTTTTTAAGACTAAAAATAACGGTACCTGCCGTACAATATTTTTTACCAAATTATGAAAATCATATTTTTCTCAAAAACGTGCCCACAACTTTTTAAAATAAAAATTCAGCAATTTTTTTCATAAAAATTCTACCATCTCTTAAAAATTTTTTTTCGCAAAAATGATTTTAAATGGTACCTCCCGTAGTATAATTTTTTTAATTTTCGATTTTCTCAATAGCTGTTCAACTGATTTTGATCAATTTGTTTATAGAGAATATTTACAATAATTTTAAAAATATCGTAGACCGTAATTTTACAAAAAATTATTTTTGGATTTTTAAAAAAGTTAAAAAAAGTTTATTAAACTTAGAACTTAGCAGTTTTTTGACATTAACCATTAATTTTTTTCTTATAACCAAAATAACGGTACCTCCAATACAAATGTTTAAAAACCGGTATTGCAATTCTCATTTTTCTTAAAAACGGCTCCTACGATGTTGATTACAATTTTTGTGTGAACTAATATCAGAACGATCTTCCATAATATTGGAAAAAAATGTATATATCGTTTAAAAATGGTACCTCTCATGGAACCATTTTTTGGTTTTCGACTCATTATCTGTTGAACCATAATATTGCATATCAAAACTATCAAAAAAATCAAATTTTGAATTGTTAAAAAAAATTTCAAAACTATATTTTGTAAATTCGATAGATAGAAAATGGGTGGATGATTTTTTTTTTCGAAATGAATTTTTAAACTCTGCATTAATAAGAAATACAAATTTTTGTTCTTGAAAATATATTCAAAAATTTGTATATACGAAATTATATTTTTATTTTTAAATTTTTTTAATCAAAAATTGTGATTTGTGTAATAAATCACTTAGTGTACATTGCGTTGGTGTCAAACCAATTTCAAATATTTTTTTAATCAATTTATTTCTAATTTTATTGATTTTTTACCATTTTTTCAGTCTAAACTGTAAATTCCATGAATATGTGCGAAGTGCAAGACAGCACGGCGCTATATTGTTCATATTTATGTACTCACATAACACTTCCTTAAACTAGGCTATATTTTTGGCAGGTGGCATAAAATATAGGCTCTAATAATCAATAAATTTCTTTTATCAGATGAAAAGTTTTTAAAATTATTAAGACTTTAAAACCACTGTGTGATTGCACATAAGAGCAAGTTTGTTCGACCCAGTCATGCATTTTATTTTTTTAAAGTTTTGATTGAGGGTTTTTTCGTATTTTTCTTTGATTTGTTCCTTGGTTTTTTTATTTTTTGTATTTTTATTTTTTTATTCATTTTATTTAGTGTACATAGAATCTTTTAAATTTTAAAATGTGTGATCACAGATTTTTTGATAATATTAATTTACGAAATTGAGCATTTGTCTTCGTCACGTGCCGTGTTCTTTTTTTTTAATTTTTCGAACTTATGACGCGATTTCACCACAGTAATACTTTATTATGTATTGTTTCACTATTTGAAATTTTTGTTTAAGAGAGAAAGACTGTGAAGGGATTTCGTCATGCTAACGTCTCGTTTTAACGCCTCTTTGTAAACCGAGCTTCAGTGTTGGTTTTGAATTTACACTTACTCATCATTGTGGTCGTGAAATAAAGCTATGTGTTAATATAGAACTGAAGAGCAACTTTAAAGAATTACTCGTATAAGTTAATTTTTTGAAAATTTCCACAGACTGTAGAAATAAGATTTTGATTTGAAATGACAGACCACTGCAATAATATTTAATTGTATTTATTTATTTAATTTCTTAAGTAAAGTTTGTGCCCGAATGATATACGGGAATTAACTTAATGCACAAATCTTCTTCACGGGTGCCGTGATATAAGACCATATTTCAAAATATGTTTCTTATGGCACTTTCGCAAAGTGACATAAATCCATATTCGAGCACACGACCTTCTGTGACTTTGATTAAGCGTCATAATGCCATATTTTGTTGTAACGTAAAATACCTCAAGGTTTTTGTAGTCCAAGAAAACTCTTTACAAAAGACTTATTGAACCCTCTGTCATACGATATTATGGCCTTTACAGGTTAAGAAGACGTTTGAAAGTGATATAATGCCGTAATGACCTTTGTCAATTTAGAAAAGCAAAAAATAACCAAATTTTCAAAAATGGTCATATTCCAAGCAAGCGTCATTTCGCCCGCCATATTTCAAAACATGGACTTATAATAACAAGGCACCTTTTCCCTATTCTTATTAATATTTTTTTGGTTACAATTAAATTAAATACTTATGTACAAAAGATCAATGTGCTATCGAACAAGGTGTTAAGTAAGTTTATCATTAAAATTGCAAACTTTACGATGCAGATGCCAGATTGGACATAGCTACTACAGGTGTACAAAACTCTTAGTAGTAACCGACTTTCTTTTTTTTTAAATACGGACTAATTTGTGACAAAAATTAATTCTAAAAAATCGCGTTTCAACCTTTATATTGTCAATTATAAATTATTGACTTACTTAAGATTCGAATCAACAACAATATTTTATCGTAAAATTGACCATTGAATTGGCAGCTGATAAATTTGATAAAAATTACCTCCAGCCAACATACATTTACAATTTAATCTTATAAGCTGTCCACGAATAATTCACAACTTATCGCTATCAAGCTTTATCATTTTATATGCATCTTGGGTATAAAATAGACATTTAAATCGATTTGTCTCGACAGTTGTTCCTATAACTACGCACTCAGCACATCATACATATATACATAGCTCTCGTTTACAAGAAGACCTTCAACAACTTACTTAACAACTTAATGTTCTCTCCTGTTCATTCGTAGCTATATACCTACTTGAACAAAAAAAAAAAAAAAAAAGCAAACTTGCAATATCAGCTAGAATAGTATTTTATATTTTTCCAAACCTTCCAAAAAAATATATCAAAACATTAAAACCAAATTTCACCCCCTATAGGCCATGCACAAAGCATATAACCTTAAGAATCTCTTACGTAGAAAAGCAAAAAGCAATTTTCATCATTCAACAAAAAACGAAAAAAAAAAAAAAAGAAAAAGAAGAAGAATAAAATCCGCCACCATCAACCTCACCGTCTTCTCGTATAAAAACAACTCAAAAAAAAAAAAAAAAAAGAATCACAAGAAAAACAAGCATTCTACATGGAATTTAAGGACATTTAGCTTGGCTATGACGTCGTCAGAATATTATTTTGCCTCACCGTAGGCCTTCTTGTCTAGGATAAGAGCGCAAGAGGGATACACATACAACAAAAAAAAAAAAAAAAAAAAGAGAGACAGAAGAACCTAGAGTAAAAGCATTCTTGTGTATGAAAATAACACACTCCATACCATAAGTCGGTATATTTTTAGTACACACATAATCAATCTGGAACAATGGTCCATTTTATGCGGATGAGGATCCATTAACGTCATCAATTGAGGAGCAGGGGATGGAATTGTGTGTGTGTTTTTTTTTTTTTTTTTTTTTTTTTAAATAAAAGAACGTGCTTGGCGCTATTTCCAGTGGAGCATGCTGGAGCATAGTGTTTTTGCCCTCGTTAGCTGCTTTTGTATATCCCCCTGTTTCTGTTTGTCTGTGCCAGAGTCATATCAGTTTATGTATGTTATTCTCTTTTGGAACTTCCAATGGCTCTGATGGTGGGCAAACTTCCAGGACGTCATAGTCATAGGGATTTTGGGAAGCACTACAAGGTTTTGTTTTGTTTTTTTTTTTGGCCAATTGTAGTGACATCTTAAACATGCGCAGTGTAAGCTTATTGATCTGTGTACATTGCTGCTCTCAGTTCAGAGCACTTGCTGGTTGTTCATCGAGATAAAGAGCGTGTCCTGTGTTGGACTTGAACAGTAAAAGAATCTATTTGTACGATGGGATTTTGTAGTTAACTTGAGATTTGCTTATGTTGGCCAACAATCATGTTTGAAGAGCATTGGTACATGTTGCAGAGTGTGATTAGGGTGCATTGGAGGGATTGGGGTTATTTTCTCTGAAATTTGTTTTTTTTCTAAAATAAAGAAGAAAATTAAAATAACCCCAATCCCTCCAATGCACCCTAGCACAGGCTGTAACATGTAACAGTTCTCTTCAAACTTCAAACCATCCGAAAAATGGTTATAAATGGTACATAGAACCATAGAACCATTTTTTTGATTTTCTCAAAAATGATTCAACTAAATTCGATCAATTTTTTTTTATAGAGAAGTTGTATTGCATACCAATTTTCAATTTTTTTTTTCGATTTAAAAAAAAAAAATTTTTGAGAACTTAATAATTCGAAAACGATTCGGTCGATTTTTTATTAAACTTGGCATCCAGCAGTTTTTTGACATTATCTAGCAGATTTTAAATAAAAATTATTCTTAAAGCCAAAACTAACGGTACCTCCCATACAAATGTTTATAAAACCGGTATGGAAAAACTCATTTCTCTCAAAAACTACTCTTACGATTTTGATTAAAATTTTTATGGAATCTCTCATAGAAGCATTTTTTTGATTTTGGGCTGTCTCATTACCTGTTAAACCGATTTTAATGAAATTTTTGACATAAGAGCTTCTAATAAATTTGAACAATATTGCATATTAAAATTTTCAAAATAGTAAATTTTGAATAAAAAAAAAATCAAAACTATTTTTTTGAAAATTCGATGTTTCGAAAATTAGTAGATAATTTTTTTTCAAATTATGTTTTAAACTCCGCATTAATAAAGACGTATCAATTTTTTTTCTTAGAAATATTCTCAAACTGTTATATACCTATAAAAAATTAATTTAAAAAAAAATCTACTGCAACGATTTTCTAAATTTTCTAAATTTTTGTTTATGAAATCAGATGATGGCGATGTACACAAAACAATTTCAGAAGTATTGTTTAATCAATACATGTACTACTTCTAATTACATATAATGATTTTTTTAACTATTTTTCAGTCTGTATGTGTACGTAGTAGCAACACGATGCTATATTGTTCATATTTTTGTACTCATATAATACAACCTTAAACTAGACTAACTAACATAACTAATTTATTAATTTTTTTTAATCTGTCGAATAAATTTAAACTACGTAGAATTTAAAACCACAGTGTGATCGCACATAAGAGCAAATTTGTGTATTTTATTGCAATAAGCTTTCGAAATTATTCATCCAAAATGACGTCTTTTTAATATAATTCTTATATTTTCTTCATCTTCTAAAATATTAAGAACATTTTTGACCAATCGAAATGTTTTTTTTTTAATTTTGTTCGAAGGATTTAAAAAAGAAAGACCGCAAAAATAGTTGGTTGTATCATTTTTGTAGGCCTGTGGTAATTCTAGTCTAGTCGTACTGCGGCAAACACGTCAGATTCGTTTGTAAGTGACGAATCATATTTTTGTTGTGATAGCTTATTAGTAATCAAAGTGAAATCACCACTCAACACAGACTGAATTGGTTTATCGTGAATAATAATAAGCTATCAGAGTCTTGCTCTTATGTATAATATTTTTGAAAAGTAACACAATTAGGTCTTTTTTAGTTAAGTTGTGTGACGTGTGCACCACCTAAAAAATTATTTATATTTGTATACATTCTTTGATTTTATTTTATTAATCGATTAATAAAAACCTATTTTTCCCCAACGTGGGAAATAAGCCTCTTCCATCAAACACCAGTCGCAAATTGTAT
The DNA here is from genome assembly GCA_951394125.1 of Epistrophe eligans. Lineage (NCBI taxonomy): Eukaryota > Metazoa > Arthropoda > Insecta > Diptera > Syrphidae > Epistrophe > Epistrophe eligans. The sequence continues at coordinate 28,342,944 of OX596031.1, read as the reverse complement.
AATGCGGATTCTAAAAAAATTAAATTGATGACTCTAATATTATTATTGGTTATACATATGTATAGGTACCGTCTTGGTTTTGTTGTTTTTAGATAAAAGTATAAAAAGGACCATTAATTTTTTAGGATGTTAAAAATACCTCAAAATCATATGGCATATACATATCTACTTTTATTGTAATAAAAAAAATTTCTTAGTGTTTTAGGCCAGGTTTTTCGCCCTCACCCTTTTTGCCTTAAAAAATAAATGCCCTTTCATCTTATTATTTTTATGTTTTGTCTTGATTTCGTATCTTCATTTTCAATGTTCCCAAGATTGAAAGTAGACTTTTGCAGAGACAAACATAATAAGCCAATTTTCAATTCAAGACTTGGTTTGGCAGTTATCAGAAAAAATTATGTCATATAGTCATGTCTCAATTTTAAAATTTGTATTACAAAAAATTAGGAAAAAACTTAAGTATAAGAAAAGTAGGTGTGACGTTGGGCGGATTTCCAAAAAAAATCTGGTTTTGGCTCAATAGAGATTTAATATAAATTTTAAGATTAATGAAAGAATATGAAAGAATGAAATTCGAATATGAGAGAAGTGGGCGGGAAAAATAACAAATGTCAAACTTTAAGTTGAAAAGAGCTTAATAACAATTATTTTTAATTTTTAAGGGCCTTCAATAACGAAAAAAAAAACTAAATGGGTGTGGCAGTGGGCGTATTTTACTCAGGGCACTTCATAAACCATATCGCTGTTAAAATAAACAAATTTTAAAAATTCAGCGAATTTTTTTGCCTGTTCAGCGAATTTTTTTCAGGATTTTTGGAGTATTAAAATCCAAAAATGTGTAATATCGAAAAAAATAACGCTCTTATTTAAATAAATTAATAATGAAAATATTACTGCCCAGTCTACGTATATCACCCGTGTCCTGAATTTCGATTGGTTTTAAAATCCTTTCGTATTCAAACTCTAGCACACTTTTATTCCCAACTGTTTCCTTTGGAACCTATATCAAACCACTGAACCACCCCCCTTTCATACTTCCTGACAAAATCTCAATTCTCAATCTCAGCACCTTCCCTGTTTACCTGTTTACCCTTACATCCTAAACTTACTTTGTTTATTTCAGATACAATTCCAACTGTCAAATGTTGTTTACCTCAAATGCATAAGCATACCTATATTTTTTTTCTAACTATAGATAAACTTGGAATGAAGGGGAAATACAAGTAATTATCCTTCCCACAGTGTAACGCACACAAAACCTGCCCTCAGAAGTCAGAAGTTCTCATAATTTTTCAGTTCTTCCAGTTGAAGTAAGGGCATAGAGTCGTTCGGTCTGCACACAAAATACGACAGAAGGAATCTTTTTTTTTTCCTACTCGGAGGACAGTTTGAAGATAAAGTGTGGCTATTTCCGGTATTTCATAAAATCTATAAATCTATCAATCTCGTTGTGATTGATATTTTGTAAAAAACAAAAAAACTGTGAAATAAATAAAATGACGAAAAATAATCCCAAACCCTGACGAAGAATGGGTCAACGTTTTTTTCCTAAAATGTTATTTCTCAAAAAATTCCAGACTTCATGCATTTGAGAGTGAATAATTTTTTGCAAACTTCCAGTAGCTGGAATTTAATCTAAACAACAGCATTGGAAGTGTTTCATTTTTTTCTTTCAAACCAAAGCAAACCAAAGCGAACACACATTGACATTAGAGCCACCCCAAAAAAAAAATATTCTATACTGCCGTCGTCGTTGTATTGGTATATTTGGTGAGCTTCAAGTGTATTGTGTTGGGGGATGCTGATGCGAATAGTAGAATAGTCAAAGATTCTCACGTGTGATTTGGTATATTTCGCGTCGCTGTCACTGCAGATGCCAAAGTTCCGCAGTCACGCTAAAACGGTTAAATCGAAAATTTCAAGGAATCTCTTCTTATGTTGGAGAAAAAACAGAAAATTACTACAATTCTGCGTTGCATTGTGTGATTGATTATAAATTAATTTGAAAAATAAAATTAAATAAATTCGTTCCCACAGGATGATGAAAAGAAAAAAGAAAGGAAGGCTCATTTAGATTAGAAAAGAATTACCGGTACCCTTCGTTTATCCCAAAAATAATTGAATCAGAATCCTTGTGCGAATATCATCGACAGGGTATACTTACATAACTTGTGTGATTTTTTTTCCTCCTCCTTGGTCGGTCGTCTATTCGAAACCATCACACAACCAGCAGTTGCCCAAAAATAGTGTACCCAATATCATTACGGTCGGTGTGTCTCCTGGCGTATATCTTTGTTGTTGTTCTTCTTCTTCATCGTAGTCGTAGTCGTCGTCTTCAAAGAAGAGCCACCGCTGCATTGTCCCAGAGTGTAGTTTCAGAAGTGTATTTTTTTATTCTGTGCCTGTGCCTGTGACTGTGCCTGTGTGTGTGTGTTCTTAAATCGAAAAAGAAAGGAGATGCCTTTCGGCAGGAAATCACCCCTAGAGGCATTAGCTCTTCCTGGCGTTATACTTGCCTACAAGTATAGCCAATTTCGACAGAGAAGACGTGAGGCAGCAAGTCGACGTGTTACTGAAAGGGAACTATCAGCGTTACATCATAAAATCGTAAGTTTTATTTCATCTTTTATAGTTGTATCTTTTTTTTTTTTTTCTTTCTTGTGTTGCCCAACTTTCTGTGGAAATACAAGTGCACCATTAACGAGACGGCGGCGGCGGCGGTATGTGGATGTGGGATGTGGCATGGAACAGATGTATCCATGTTTGCCACACCACACAATGTCTGCCAGGATATTGTAGCGAGGATATCCCTGATGGTGAAGGTTGTTGAAAAAGGTGGCAGAGTCGACTGTATCCTGCCTGCTTTTTGGGTTAAATTTTTAATGGGCATCCCATCCCATCATATATGGATAAATTCCTCTGGGACCATCTTGAAGTAATGTTAATGGATACTTCTCAACTCTGACACCATACTGTAGTCGAAATCTATTCCTATTCATGGTCTATTGATGATTATAATGATGATTATCCACAATGATGGGTTATTCTATTTCATATTGTGAGTGGATGGGGTTCTATGGCGTATACGTAATATTTTTATATTTTTTTTTTCTCTCTCTCAGTCAATGTTTTTGAGTAATTCTTTTTTATTTTATATTTTTTTTTTATCGAACGTGTCGTACTCAGATATGCAAAAAAGATTGTTTACAATCAGAAATGAAATGTGAAAGAGAAAAAATAATGTCAAAGGACGACGACGATGACGATGACGACGATGATGATGATTATAATGGAGGCGAGGGAGAAGCAATTTTGTTGATGTAGGTTCTTACAAAAAAAAAAAAAAAAATGAAAATGAAAAGTATCTCATTTCAATTTTCCTTTTAGAACTTCTTTGGGGAATGGTTTGTTTTTGTAGTAAGTTTGTGTTTCTTTTTTTTTTCTTTTATCTTTTAAAATACGAGGGCGAACGAGAATATGAAAAAAAAAGAAACAATATTTCATTTCTCTAAACATTGGGGAGCCGTCGAGTAGTTTTTAATTCAAGGATTTTTTTCCTTCAAATTACTTCAAACGTATCCAAAAGCATGCGAAAAAAATGATAAGATTGTTTTTAAAGTTGTAAAAAAAGAGGGTTTGTCTCTGATGGTATATATTTTTTTTCATGATTTAAGTTATTGATTTTATATTTCATATAAATAAAATATTTAACTAAGGGTAAAATAATTTTTTTTTAAATAGTTAATTTTACAAATAGAAAATTAAGGTCAAGATTTTTCAGTGGTTAGTTAAACCAGAGTTAACTTACTAACTCTTGACATACATTAATCTACATATTGTGGAAATCAAGAAGTAGTTAGTAGTTAGCATCCCGAATCACGACTTAATAAACTCGGAGAATAGAACATCAAACAAATCTGTTAAGTAAATCCTGAACTGAAATTCAGCGAAGTTGATGATTTAAACTCTGGTTTAACTTTAATTTTCTATAAGTGTATTTTTCTGTTTAACAGGAATATTATAATTTTTTTTTTTTTTGAAATAAGTTAAACAAAATTTCTTTCTTTGGAAAATGGGTTAAATACTTATTTTCCATGACTCGAAATTAATTTCTTCAAAATATGTATTTTAACTAATTCTAGCTTAGCTGGAATTTTAAGCACAAACTCAAATTTGAAGAAAATTCAATTATAACTAAAGAAACAAGCTCCCAAACAAAATTGTATGACAAAATAATAAATATGAAATAAAAAGTACTCAGAGACTGATATACCATAACCTACATTTTATAAAAGAAGTCTCAAAATGTACGCAAGATTTTAATTTGCTGTAATTTGCGTAGTAAAGTGTTGGCAACAATTAACTAAAAACTTATTTGGCAGCTGAGAGTTAAGGATTCAGTTCTTTTGTGTGATATGAACTTTTTTTTGTGTGATATGAAGACGCAGATTTTCTTTGAGTATACGCTTTCAAGAGCTTCTTGAAATTTGTATTTCTTGTTCAAAATTGCCGTTTCTTGACTTTCAACAACATCCTTACATATTGTTTCGAAATTGACATTTGAACGGTTTATTTGTGGAAGACCAGTGTGTTTAGCATCACCAATTGATCCCTATGACTCCCTGAAATTTGTAATTACTTTCTTTTTAGTTCACAAAATTTAAATCATTATTTTGACCATATTTTGAATTTCCGAACTGTGGTTGCCAAACTTTTTTATTCATATTATTTTTGAAATATTGTTCAACAATGAAAACACGTTTGTTTATTTCGTTTAATTTTCCACTTTTACCAATCCTAGACTGTAAGTTGTCAGTTAGGTTTTTTGAAAGAATTTTTTGTGTGATAACACACTCGCAGTTAGGCTACCAAGCTTTCGAACCATCATTTTAATATTGAAGGTATGAATATAACAAAAGACACTTGGGTGAGCTACCACCAAGTTTTTATAGGCTGGAGGAGTTATAACTATTTCACGATTCCGAATAAAGTCATATCTTCCCTCCGTGTGTCCGTGCGCATGGGTAGACAGATTTAATTCAAATTTGATACACATAATTATCATGTGATTCTGTGAAATTTGAATTTTTGTTAGCTCTCGAAAACGGCTCTAACGGTTTTTACTAAAATTCGTACATGTTATAAGCAAAGTAATTGTAAGAAAAGTGAGTTTCGAGTTTTTGTCAAAAAATTCGCATTTCGAAAATAGGACTTTAAATCATTTGTTTTCAAAACATTAAATTAATAGTATTGGAACTAAAATTTTTAAATTTCTTTTTTTTTTTTTTTTTTTTTTTATTAAAGAAGTGTAATTTTGTTTTGAAAACTCAATATTTCAAAAACTAAATTATTTTTTTTTTTTAGATTATATAACAGATTTTAAACATTTATAGTATTTTCTTACAACTGTTTAAAAACCGTAAAAAACCCTAATTTGTCTCTTAAATGACTGTCATAGTTTTGATTAAAATTTCTCTGGTTGCTTACCTGGTACCATCAACCATTTAACCAGCAAAAAATTAACATTTAGACATTATAAGTACCTCGTTCTAGTATATACGTCTTATAGATTAATTTTTGTTGATTTTCATCTATCTCATTTTCTGTTCAACAAATTTAAATTAACTTTTTTATACAAGAGCTTCCAATAAGTCTAAACAATATTGCATAACAAAATTTAAAAAAAAGACATGATTTTGATTTTTTTAAATAAATTAAAAATTATTTTTTTTAAATGAAATTGTATACATACCAATGTTTTTTTTTTAGTATTTACAATACTTTATATACAAAAAAACATATTTTGTTATTCAAAATAGCTTTTAATGGCCTTTAGTTCACAAAAATTTAGCGTTTCGTCCCTGCGATCTCACTTGGTCTCATCAGTTGAAGACCCTGTCTATACTCGATTTTTGTTAAGTTCAGTTCATCTTACATAGATTTTATGACGAATATTTAGTGTGAACTATACCAAACCAGCAAGACTGAAATTCCTTTTCATTAAATTAGAAGTGTTGGTTTATGATTTCGTCCGTGAACTGGCATTGTTTTTATACGAAGTTTTTTTTTCTTAGAAACCGATTCCAAGCTAAAGCGTGTAGATTGGATCGAGAAAAGAAAAAAAAAAAACATATATGGGATCTAAAGGGTTGATTTTGACAGCTCGTAGTGGCCATATTGTTTCTTTTACTTTCTGTCAAAATATCGTCGTTGAATCATTTACTAAAGACAAATTATTATGACAAGTTACAGCGCCGAGCAACACGTGCAAATGATAAAACTTTATTATCAAAATGGGTGTTCTCTAGTAGCAACGATGCCCGTGTTGCGCCCTTTTTATGGGGTATATGGTTGTTCTTCCAAGTCGACTATTCAACGTTTGGTGGCCAAATTCGAGTCCACCGGCTCAGTGAATAATAAGCCAACACCCGTACGTCAACGAAACGCAAGATCTGCCGAAAACATCGCCGCTGCTCGTGAAAGTGTGCAGCAGAATCCGAGGCAGTCCACAACATGGCGAATTTTGCGTCGTAATTTGGGCCTGCACCCATACAAAATCCAACTGACCTAGGAGCTGAAACAAAACGACCGTTCGCTATAATTTGGTTTTGGAGCAGTTGGAAGTTGATCCCAATTTTGGTCGAAAAATCATCTTTAGCGATGAGGCCCATTTTTGGATGAATGGGTACGTGAATAAGCAAAATTGCCGGATTTGTGATGACACCAGTCCACGCGAGATTTACGAAGTACCAATGCATCCAAATAAAGTTACTGTTTGGTGTGGATTTTGGGCTGGAGGCGTCATCGGTCCGTACTTCTTCGAAAATGATGCTGGCCAGGCCATCACCGTCAACGACGATCGCTATAGGTCGATGATTACCAACTTCTTCTGGCCTGAATTAGATGATATGGACACCGAAGACATATGGTTTCAACAGGATGGCGCTACGTGCCACACAGCTCAAGACACAATCGATATTCTGCACGAGCGGTTTCATGGCATGGTTATCTCGCGCCGAGGCGACCCACGTGAATTGGCCACCAAGTTCGTTTGATTTGAGCCCTTTGGACTTTTTCTTGTGGGGCTTTCTTAAGTCGCAGGTCTTTGCGAATAAGCCGCAAACCACTGCGGCCCTCAAAGACAACATAATCGATGCCATTGGTGAAATTCAGTCTGATTTATGCGCCAAAGTCATCGAAAACTGGACCTTTCGAATGCGCGCCACTCAGCGAAGCCGCGGTGGCCATTTGAACGATATTATATTTCACATAATGTCATCAATAGGGCTTTCAAATAAAGATAAAGCCTTATTGATATCTCATACACAACTTGTGTTATTCAATTTTAAAATCGACCCGCCTTTAATGGAAAACCCTTATTATTATTAATTAAATGTATAATATAAAAACTTGAAAGTTCTCAGCCAGTCGAACCACAAGGGCAAGTTTGTGCGATCTGTAGTCGGACATTTTATTTATTTCCCATTTGTTCTTTTTTTTCAAAAACATAATTATAATAATAATTCGTGAAATAACTTTTTCTTGATTTTCTTTTTATTTATTTATTTTAATGAATCTTTTTCGCTTATGTATAAACATTAAATAAAATAAAAACAAAAAAAAAATTATTTTTTCAGTTAAGTGAAGTCGACTGTATTTATTAATCCTGAGATTATTTATTCGAAATCGAGATGGTCAAATCAACTTCTGAAAAACAAAGAACCATTGTTTATTTTAGAAGCAATTCCTACGCATGTTTTGTTTGTTTTTATTTTTCTCTGATTGGACTTTTATTTAATTTTTTTTCTCTTTTGTAGTTTTAATATTTGTTTTCTTATTTTTTTTTTATCTTGGAAAATCTCTTCGAGGCTAACTAATCCAACTCAACAATACGCATTTCGCATATAAAAATATGTATTTCCAAATGAGTTTGTCCTTCTATAGCCATTAAGAAAAAAAAAAAAAAAAAAAAAAAAACAGAAATCCGCAGTCACGTTTGAGTCTTTTGCAAATAGGTTTTAACCCTCTTATCTCGATATATATTTATATTTACAATGCCTGATGACTACAAAAATATTGTTGTGCATATATTTTTGTGAGTGTTGAGGACTTCTCAGAGACGTATGTAATGTAGGTATAGTAGTTTCCAATCTTGATCTGACATTTTGTCCTTACACTTGGTTCGAAGGTTATCCTGATTAAGTCATACAAATGCACAACCAACTTCAAGGCTATACATGATGTATAGATAGGAAGGGTGGCTTCATGTAGTAATAAATCAGAAAAGCCTATAGGTACATATATGTATTAAGGGACACACACACACCACACACAGTGATCAGCAGGAGGTGAGGTGAGGCGAGCGGCGAGGTAAAGTTTGTTTTTATTCTTCGCAGTGAGCTGTCCTTTGGGTATAAACTAAATTGCTTTCTATAGTTTTAACTCTAACCAATATCAAGGTTGATTGTGTTGGCATTTTTTCTGAGGGTGATTTGCGAAATTATTGCAGTTAATTTTTATTTTATTTTTTTTTTTTTTTTAAGAAAAGACCATTTTCAAGTTTGTTTTATGGCACTTATTATACAAGACTCGAACTACTAGAAAATGTATGGCACATGCCATACAAACTTAGGTACCTATATACTCGTATAAAAGGTTATAAATTTGTAAAACATCTTCTACTAAAATTAAGGATCATTAAATTTGATATAAAACTCGATGACATGAAGCAAGTTATATGACCAAAGAACATCACGATTGACCTTTATTTCGAAACACTAGGTAAGGTATATAGGTATTCCCGCGAACTTGCTAAATGTAAGAAACATAAAATACTTTGAAATTTAATGAATGCAAGGGTCTTCGTTTATAGTTCTATGTAATTTAGGTTTCTGACATTCTATACGAAATGTTTTAAGAGAGTAGCAATTTTACTTCTTATAGAAATGAGTGAAAATAAAGACCTCTCTTTTTCAGGCGATACACCATCGTTGAAAGTTTAAAGAAAGAAGCTAGGTTCATCTACAAAATCATCCAGTATCAAATTTTAATGAGGGTTAAAGTTTGTGTTAATTTGTACGAGTATATTTGTGAAAAATAATGATAACATTGAAAAATAAAATGCACGACTGGGTCGCACGAACTTGCTCTCCTGTGCGTTCACACTGTGGTTTTATAGTATATACATGGACTGAAAAATTGTTAAAAAATCAATATAATTTAAATTGATAAAACAATTTCTGAAACTGACACCAACCCAATGTACACCAGCTGATTTCTTCCAAAAAGCTCAATTAATGAGAAATAAATAAAATTAAAAATCGTTGGAGCGTTTTTTTTTTAAATTAATTTTTTATTAATAAAATTTTTTAAAACATTTTTAAGAAACAAAATTGGTACGCCATTTTTAGCCTTTATTTATGTTTTTTTTTTTTTAATCGAGAATTTGTTTTTTATCTGAAAATTTTGATACACAATATTATTCAAATTTATTAGAAGATATTGTGTAAAAAATTTGACTAAAATCGGTTTAACAGATAATGAGATAGTCGAAAACCAAAAAAAATGGTCCTATGAGATATACCATTTTAAAACAAAACATAAGTTTTTCCCAATAATATTGTAGATCGTATTCATATTAGTTTACATAAAAATTTTCATCAAAATCATAGAAGCCGTTTTTGAGAATAATTAGATTTTCCTTGCCGGTTTTTAAACACTATGGAAGGCACCGTTATTTTTGGTCATAAGAATAATTCTTATTTGAAATCAGCTAGATGATGTTAAAAAACTGCTGGGTGCCAAGTGTATTTAAAATCCACTAAGTCATTATCGAATTATTAAGTTTTCAAAATAAAAATTAAAGTTTTTTTTAAAAATCCAAAAAAATAATTTTGAAAATGTTGGTATAAAAAACTATTAAAACTTCTTGAAAGATTTTCTAAAAAAAAAAAAATTGGTCAAAATCAGCCGTTTTTGAGAAAACAATAAAGTAGTTCTAGCATTTTTTTTATAAAATGTTAGCCTTTTTGTTAAAAAAATACTGAGTTATGGGCACGGTTTTGAGAAAAATGAGATTTTCATAATTTGGTAAAAAAAAAATTGTAGGACAGGTACCGTTATTTTTGGTTTAAGTAAATGAAAAAAAAGTGTGGGGGAATGCCCCAAAAATGCTAGGTACTAAGTTTTAAGAAAATCGATCAACCCGTTTAGGCTACAGCCGAAAGGACAGACAGACAGAATTGCGAAACCCACTTTTTTCGACTTCGCTATCATCTTAATGTCAACTTTGATCAAAATATCGAGTTCGATTTTTTTACGAATGCCATATAGTACCTACATACATATGTACGTTTCGCAAGTAAAAAAATAATGATGACGGAGCTAAAAAAATATTTCCCCAGATGGCTGCTGCAATAAGTTGAAGTTCACAGTTATTGAGGTTGTTGAAGAAATAGAATTGTCGCAAGAGTAATAAAGATATAACGAGAAATTAATCAAAAAATTAACTTAACTAATAGGCTTGGCGAAATCAGGCCCCAGGAAATAAGGGGTGCATTTGTAGTGCAATAACCCCCAAGGAAATAATTCCCGTTGGCCTTATTCCCCAAAATAAAAAAGGAAGAAAATAACACCAGCGGGCTTCTTTTCCCTTTTGAAGTGGAAACAAAAGCTGTGGGCTTTAATTCCTTGAAATAGAACCCATATGGACTTTATTTCCCCCGTTCTTCATTTTCACATTTTCGAAAATAAATACAGGGTGAGCCAAATACAAGTTTTTTTTTTTAAATGCAATAAAATTAGTAAGAGCAAACATTCCCATTAATTATGGAACACAACGTCGTTCAAGTGGCTGGCTGGCTTCGCAATAGCGCATTCTGTCACTCCAATTTTCCAAGACCTTGTTGATGGTTTCGGGCTGTAGCTCCACAGATTACTTGTATGATATTGACTTTAAGTGCTTCAATCGTTTCCGGATTGTTGGCATAACATTGGTCCTTCACAGTTTCCCACAAAAAAAAAAGTCCAAAGGGGACAAATTGCAGCTCCGAGGCGGCAAATTGACATCGCCAAGGCGGCTGATAACACTATTTGGGTATTTGGTGCGCAAAAGATCAATTATGGTATGGCGCGTTATCCTGCATGAACCAGAGGTCGTCGAAATCCAAGTCTTTAATTTCAGTAAAAAAAAAAGTCGGTTAACATGGCTCTGCAACGCCCCACCGTTGACCGGAACGTTGTGTCCAATGATGCCACCACTCCACAATCCGCACCAAACTTTCACTCTCTGTGGATGCATTGGCTTCTCGACAATAACGTGTGGGTTTTCCGAGCCCCAGATGTGAAAATTTTGTTTGTTAACGTAGCCGCCGAGATGAAAATGCGCCTCTTTTCACAAAACGCACTGTTTGGGTTCTTTTGGAAATAAGTTTTAATATATTTTTTTAACGTTGTTCAAGCGTTAAACGACCAATTTCGTTCCGTAGAGGTATGATACTGACTTTCTGTCAAGATTTCAAGCGGGAAACAGCTGTCAGTGTCAAAATAACCTCTATGATTTAAAAAGAAACCACTAGATGGCTCACCCGTTGTTGTCAAAACAAATTGGGGTCTTATTTCATTTCTTTTTGAGGATTTTTTCATTTCGTTGGGGCCTTATTGCGTTGGGCATAATTTTATTATGAAAAATGGAACCTATACTTAGGGGCCTTATTTCGTTCCAACTTTTAGGGTCTTATTTCCTGAGGTCTAATTTCATGACAGTTACTTTTTTTCATTTTTATATCTTTAGTTGGTCATCTGCTAGTGAGTCTTGTTAAAATTCAATTCAATTTATTTCAATTATCCTTTCAAATGTGCTGTCGGAATTTAGGCATGAGTATGACTTTATAAGTTCCATAAATTAAAAGCCACTTGTTTGACGAACTCTTAACATACACGAGTATATTGTTAGAAAAAAAATATTAACCATCTCAGGACTTTGTCCTTTCTAGAAAAATGTATATTTCGATGTTCGGTTCGCCCATTTGAGACACAGAAGTCGTATTTGACCCCCATTCCCATCATACTTCTCGAACTTATGTTTTATGCAAATGTTTTGTTGGTATTTTCCAAAGAAGGTCTCAACTAAAAATGAATAAAAAAAATTACCATGATTGTTGTATGAAGTGGTTGCTGGTCTAAATCGGCAAAGTGCAACCAATACTTTATCTACTTTTATGACCGAGAATCGAAAGTACATACTATTCTTGGTGTAGCCTTTCAAAAGTGAAGATTTTAAAATATGTACATACATACTTTCCAACAAGTTCTGTAGGCATAATATAATTTTAGAACATGAATTGTGTTGTGTTGATATTCGTTTCTTATATATGTACATATGAATTTGTTGACATCTTAACGTGTGTGTTGTGGTTTATGAGAAATGACAAAAGCTACTTAACTGCACTCTGAATCGATTATATATCGAGGGATAAGGAGGTTTCAATGAGGGATGTGTTGTGGTCATTGAATTACAATGAGCCTTTTATTGTACATATATATTTCTTGAAGAGTCTCACAGCCAGCGAGCCAACAATGTTTTCTTGGCTATTATAGGAAGCATGTTGCTGTATTTTCTTGTTGCCAAATTTTAATTATTCTGTCATTTTGTTATATGAATAAATCCAATATCGTTTGGGATGATTTAAAAAAACAAGTTGTTGATTTTTGCATTTAGGTACTTGTGCATGTGGATAATTGAAGAACTTATTTTGGCTTGAAAAGTTAGGTTTTTTTTATTTTAAATTAAATAATGTTAACTGAGCTGAATTGCGAAGGGTGTTGCATATTTATTTTATAAAGTGCAATTAAAGAATTGAAAAAAATATAGTAAAATTGCATTTAAGACCAAAATGTGAGCTTATGGATGAGGTCTTTTTTTAAAATAATATCTTAATATTTTTTCTCGCGGTTAGCCAATAATAATTGATTCAAAATTTGCTTTTACCAGGAAATATAAATAAAAAATTCCGTTTTATCTTGATGACTTCACTTGAAATAGTTGTTACAGTAGAATCTCAGAAAGGTGAACACATATCAAACAGGATCTCTTTTACATCTTTTTGAATATCAAAATTTGGTTGAGGAAGAAGTTATGGTTATAAATAATTAACATAGAAAGTTAAAACAATCCTGAAAGTACCGCTCAAAAAAATTAATAACGTTAGATTAATATAACACGAGGAACTAAAGGCAAGAAAAAGAAAAACAAAAAAAAAAAAGAAAAGGATTATATAGAACCGTTTATCTTTCCGAGATTCTACTGTTGATTTCGAATATATTATAAGTCCAATTAAATAGTGTTAGCTAAGTCTTTTACTTGACTAATTTAATTCGTAAAGCAATAATTCCCAAGGCAAAAACGACCAAATTGATTTAGAAATATCGCTTAAAATTGAGGAAATAATTAAAAAAATAAGCGAAAAGATTTTTATGTTTTTTTTTTTTTTTATAATGCACATTATTGCCTCCCACAAAAATCTCCCAAAACAACGTATTATTTGTTCTTATAGCTGTTTATTGACGTTTTTTCAAGTATTTGGATGTTTATCCCTTAGGTGTTGTTGTTTAAATAAATAAATTGGTCTGCGCGACAGCTCGTATAGAACCAGGGCCTAGTGACTTACAACTTTAAACCATTCCTGTGTGCGTGTTATTGGTAGGAATAGAGGGGTCCTACAATTTTCTGCCGAATCCAAACGGCTAGGGTGAGAAGCACTTTTTAATGACAAGAAATACTCTGAGAATTTTTCAATTCCTCGCAAGAGGCAGTAACCCGTGAAAAAAATTCAGCGTAACAGTCCAACGTACTAACCATTACGCCACAGCCTGTTCTTTAAAGACCCTCTCATATAAGAAAAAATAAATTTTAGTTCGAAAAAATTTGGTTAAAGCTGAATTTTGGTAGAGAGGTTTATTTGTATGTGTTAAGAAATGCAAAACAAGATTTTGTAAAGTTCAGTGGTTTATGTATATATTAATGAATTAAATACAATTTAAATAAATTTTATAAAAGGCCAAGGCAAAAAAAAAAGTTCTGTACAAAACAGATTAAGTATAATGTTTCATTTCGTTAAAGCAATAGATTTTGAGTCACAAACACACAAAAAAAATGCATTAAATCAAAAGACTGATATTTAAACGATTACAATTTTTTTCTCGAAATTTGTTGCTCTTATAAAAAAGTATCAACAAATTGGTGTCTATAATTTATTAAGCTGCAATTTTTATTTTGACATTTTTCCAAACAAACTAATAGTTTGTTCCTATAAATAAGACGGCAAAACAAAGCTCTCCACCAAAATTCGGTATAGTTGGAATTTTACCAAAGTGTTCACCTTTTGTGTCTTATTTTCCTTTGTTAATTGTAAAACGTTAAAGTAGAAGTAGACTGTTATAAGTTAGGCCCCCTTTTTGAATTTATTATTTTTGCAAGTTCTCTCACGTATATTTATTTTTGAATTTTAAAAAAGTGTTTTTTCAACCGAAAAAATCAATCCATTTACTATCCTCTCTTTTCAAAAGTCAATATTTTGAAAGGTTTTTTTTTTATTTTGTTCTAAAACAGCTCCTAAGTTTTCGGGGATTTGAGTTCAATATCTTTAAAATTATTGCCAAAAACTCGAAAAATAAATATTTTATTTTTGACTAATTGCTGGTTTTTAGCAATAATATAAATAGCTTAATAATCCTGCGGCTTTAAAATATATTTTAAATACAGATTGTATATATATTTTAAAAAATGCTTTAAAAAAATTGTTCCAAATAGAGACCTTACCAAATAAATGATTTTACAAAAAAAAAAGTTTCTAGAATTTTTTCAAGTTTCATCATAATTTTTCAGATTTTGACCATATAGCTCCTAAAACTTGGTAGAGTATTCAAAAAAACAAAACTTATTTTTAAATTGAAGGGCTAAGTAAAAACAAACATTATTTTATTTGAAATCCCAGATTTTTAATATTTCAAAAAACAGCATGGAACAACTTTCAGGGTCTAACTTCAAACATTCTCAAAATTGTCCGCAAAACCGCAAATCTTTTTACTTAATGTTATTAAGTAAACTTGAAAGCCTTAAATATTTTTATTATTATTATTTCAGACTCATTATGTAAATCAAAAGACACAAAATCGTCTCTGAGAAAAATCTCCCTCTTTTCATAAAACGAGACGTAAACAAAACTGTCTATCTACGCAGAGACCTTAACTATATAAATATATAAACAAACGACTTAACATCAGACATAGATAATAAAATGCCATTTGTTAAAAAAAACAACCATCAAACGATTTTCCAATTTTCCACAGAAGCAGCAAACAATCTGTTTTCTTCTATAAATCCAATTTTTGAAAATAACATAAAATAATCCCTTAACATCCCCCGAGAATGTGACAGGGAGGAAAAAATTATCTCTCATATTTATCGACAAAAACTTTTTCCAGGCACGAAATAAATCTATTTCTATTTAAAAAAAAAGAAGAAGGAAATAAACTTCTTTCATTTTATTTCAAATGTGATTTTTATCACTTCGGTTCTTCTTCTTCTTCATACTTTTGTCTGGTGCGGTGCGCGTTTAAATCATTATAGGACTGTTAAAAATGTGATTAATGACGTCATTAATTAACTTTCCCATAGCTATCCCTTCTTTCCTTATCTTTATTGGAGAATTCTAAGAAACAGAAGTGAATAAACTCTCCTTATTTAACTATAACTATATATTTTGTAGATCTATTGAAGCTAAAGAACGGGTCAAATCAATTAATGAGCAGTCTGATGGGCTATATTGTAAGTTCACTTCCCACGCCGCTGCCGTCGCCGCCGACAAGAACAGCCTCATTCAAGGCTAGCAGAAGCTTTTTTGAAAATCGAAAACAATCATAAAGTAAATGAAAAAAAAAAAAAAAAAAATAAACCACAAACAAAAAACAAAAAGAAAACGTTTTGTTGAAGGAAAAGCAAAGAAGCCAAAGGAAGTCCTGCAAATAAGGACTAGATTTGGGACTGTGGGACAAAAATGGAAATGAACATAAGTCACGCAAGCTATATCGGATGTTGGATTGGATTTGGCTGCCAGTAGTGGCGATTTCTAATGAAGTAGTGAAATAAGTGAGATCATCGCTAAGTTATAGTTGAATATTTGTTGTTTTTCAGTTTTTTTTTTTCTTGTGTTAAGTTTTAGGCTTTTAAATTCCTTGAAAAAAAAAAACTCGATGGACTAGATTTTTTTATAATTTTTGTTTTTGTTTTTAGGAAGTACAAATTTCGGAGGATTTGTGGTTTGGCAGTTGGGTGGTTTAAGTTAATGCTATTACTAATGCCTTAGGTGTTGACTTTTGATATTGGTCTCATATTTCAATTGAACTGAAGCCATTTACTGTGTTTTTTAGTTAGATAAATAAATTAATGAAAATGAGTCAACATAACAAATTTTAAAATCGATTTTTATAGTGTCAGTCGGGAACGTTGTTTCAATACATTCTTTGTTCAATAAAAAAAAAAAATAAAAATAATAAGCCAGTTCAGGGTTCTCTGGCTCACTGAGATCTTAAAGATCTCAGAAATGTGAACGTTATTTCTGATCCTCAGTGAGATTACTCACTTTCGCTGTCAAAAAGCTGATACTGATATTTTTTCTTTTAGCTTCGCTTGCTCAATTATTTTTTGTCGCAATTGATCAATTTATAAAAAAGAGATAGGAGAGTGCTTTTGACTTCTAGCGGAAAAATCTTGTTTAGGTTTCTCTTTCCCCTCAGTGAAGCTGACAGAAGTTTGCTCTGTGAGATCTCAGAAACGTGAACTGGCTTAATTTAAAAAGTAACAATTTTCAAAATTACAAAAGGTTGCTTATTTAAAGAAGACTTAAAACTAAAAGCTTCTGCTATTCTCTTCTTATTTCTCTTGAATTTTTACAGTAAAGTAAAAAATATTTAAAGATTTCACTCATAGAGTAAATTCTACTACGCCGATCGGCGATCGCACTAAAGTTTAGTTTTCATACAAAATTCCATTTAAAATTTAGCCAAGCTAAAATTAAGCAAAGCATTTTAGCCGAAATATATACGCAGCTCCAACTAAAAAATCAAATTTGTATTTCTTACTGTAGCTACACCACTTATCTGTCAAAATTTAGTGCGTGAAATATTTGTTCGGCACATTAGTTCTTGAGCTAAATATTTGCAGATTTTGTATAGTAGTTCTTTAATTATTTTGTGTGAACTTTACTTTGCGAAAATAAAAATAAAGAAGTATTTTTGAAAAAATGATTTATCTTAATCAAGGAAAATTTTATTTTAATAAATTGTATTTTAATAATTAAAAAAAAAAATCTTTGAAATGGTTGAATATATGATTTCTTCTCAGCGAACAGCTGTTTTCCTTGCGTTCGAGAAAATATCATATAGGCTATCCATCCACCTATTCCAAAAGTTTTCAAATAAGTTGGGTTGTTTTTGTATCAGCTGTTCATCGAACTCGAGATTTTGATCAAAGTTGATATTACGATGATAGGAAAGTCGAAAAAAGTGGGTCTCGAAATTCTGTCTGTCTGTCTGTCCTTTCGGATGTAGCCTAAACAGGTTGGTCGATTTTCTTTAAACTTAGTACCTAGCGTTTTTTGGCCATTTTTTGGCCCCCACACGTTATTTTCATTTTTTTTAAGAGCAAAAATAATGGCACCTGCAGTACAAATTTTTTAACCAAATTATGAAAATTTTATTTCTCTCAAAAACGTGCCCACAACTTTTTTTGAAAAAAAAAAATCAGTATCTATTTAAAAAAAAAACGCTTCCATTTTATAAAAAGAAATTTTCGGAAAAATATTTAAAAATGTAGATTGTTTACAATAATTTTAAAAATATTGTGTATACCAAAATTTTCAAAAAATTTTTTTTTAGTTTTTTTTTAGGTTTCAAAATTTTTTTTTGAGAACTTAATAATTTAAAAACGACTTGACTTAGCAACCAGCAGTTTTTGACATAATCTAGCAGATTTTAACTATTTTTTTCTTATAACCAAAAATAACGGTACCTCCTGTATGGGAGGTTCAAAAACAGGTAAGGAAATCATCTCATTTTTCTCAAAAACGGGTTCTACGATTTTGATTCAAATTTTTATGTGAGCTAATTTTAGTACGATCTACGATATCATTAGAAAAAAATGTATCTGTCGTTTAAAAATGTTACCTCTCATAGAACCATTTTGTTGGTTTTCGACTATCTCATTGTCTGTTGAACCAATTTAAATGAATTTTTTTACACAAGGGCTCCTAATAAGTTTGAATAATATTGTGTACAATCGTTTTCAAAAACTCAAATTTTGGATTAAAAAAAAAAAAAAAAAAAAATCAAAATTATTTTTTGAAAATTCGATATTTCGAAAATGGGTGAATGATTTTTTTTCTTAATAAATTTTTTAACTCCGTATAGTACATAGTACTTGGTACTTGGCGTACCAATTTTTTTTTTTCTAAAAAATATATTAAAAATTTTTGGTCTTACTTAAAAACGTTGTCTAACTTTAAACAACTGTCCAACTTTGGAAAATGTGTTCAAAAACCTTGTTTATTGTTGTCTTATAGCTGCCTAACTTAGACACAAGAGTAGATTGTCTTAACAGTGAATAATGTGATATTTATTTTTATTAAATGAAGCATATTTCCACCAATTTGAAAATAGTTAGACAGTGTCTAAGTAGACAAAAATCTAATAAATACGACTGTTTTATATATAAATATTACTTTAAAAAAAAAAACCGCTCCAACGATTTTTAGATTTTTTTTCTAATAAATTGAGATTTGTGTAAGATGGTGTACAGTACATTGTGTTGGTGTTAAAACAGTTTCAGAAGTTGTTTAATCAATTTGATTCTAATTATATTGATTTTTAAACAATTTTCCAGTCTTAAGTGTAAGTAGCATGCATAATTGCATATACACAGTGTGATCGCACATAAGAGGAAGTTAGTGCGACCGAGTCGTGCATTTTATTAAAAGATGTTGAAGGAGTTTTTTTTTATCTAGAACTGAGCTCTAAGACGCATCCCTTTCAGCAGGATTTGTTTCCAGCAAGATGGAGCAACTACACACATACGTAATGAGCCAGACCGATTATGGTGGAGCTGCAACGAAAATTCCGAAACAAATTAATATCCAATAATATGATGGGGTTATGTCAAGCAAGATGTGTACAAAACTAAACCAAGGAATTTAACTGAATTGAAGCAGTCGATTAAAACCATAATTGAGGCGATCCTGACTTTAACCCCTCAGGCGACTTTAACCCTTCAGGAATAATTTTCATTATTATTTTGAGCAAGTTCGTGCAATGCAGCCGAAAATTTTATATCTATGTATGTATGTGTCTTTACGATGCCAAATTCCTTTCTAAGTTTTTATGAGGTCACTCCTCTTTTATGCTTCTCATCAGGTGTGGTCAATCTATCCACAGAAATCTTGTGTTTTTAGCTCTTTACATACAGAACCGAAACTGGGATGATTTTTATCGCATGAAAATAAAAAAATAACGATTCCAAATTCAGTCTAAAAATGCATAAACAAAATGATAGGGATACAAAATATAAAGAAAACGTTTTCTTTCTATTTTATCTCTCTCTCACTCTCTCTCTCTCTCTTTCTCTCTCTCTAATAACCCAAATAAATTTTTTATAAATAACCGCAGAGACTAAAAAAAACCGTAGCAACAAAGTTTGAAAAAAATCATAGAACAAAAATAAAACCTTTCAACTTATACCCCATTTAGTTTAATGTGATTCTATTAACCCCTAATTGCAGGTCTCTCCACAGCAATGTTGTTCATGTGACAAATTAATTGACTTCACAACAACCTATTGAACTTCCTTGGTAGAGTCTCAGAAGTTGTGAATTGAATCCAACAACAATGAAACTCAGTTCAACGGCACCTCTGATGTATATATTCATTTCCTATATACAACTCGTATACTATCGTATACCTAATGTACCTACGTTTTAATTTGAAAAATAAAATGAAACGAATAAAGAACTCTATTGCGGAATAATAATTTGTAGCGAGGTAACTATACATACATACCTACATTTTTGCATAATCAATGTGTATTTGCAAAAATGAAGGCTCATCCTCCTTGGTACTGATGGTGGATTGGGCGATGGGGTTTGAAATTTATAACTCAATTCATTTAAAATGTCAAGAACACCCATCAGGTGCCTGCTTCGCAGCATCGGCCAGGCAGAGTTTTGATTGGAATTATTAAGAGATTGCTTGAGGGTGTTTTTTTTTTGTTTCTTCTCGCTAGAAAGTTATTTTTCATTCTTCAACAAAACGAATAAGGATCCTTAATTAATAGCCAACGATAATAAAAAAAAATAACAGTGAATGTGACAGAGTATATAAAATCAATTCAATCAACGTTGGTTTGCTAACAAGCCCCCATCTACCCTGATTGCATGTTATGAAAAGATATCCCATATAGCTCAACCAGTGTGGGATTTAAAAGGCATGGGAAGTAATTACTGCCCATGGCCCTTGTTCCGTTGAAATTATTTTCCGATTTCTTCTTTTCTTATAAAAGTTCTTCTTGTGAATAAAAAATTGGCAGTTTAGCTAAAGAAGTTAAATTAAGGGCAAGATGCCCCACTCATGTTCGGGCCAATATTTTTAGACAATTAAAGAGGCGACCTTGAAAAAAGTTCTCCAAAGAAAAAGAAGGCCCCCTACGACTTGTATTGCTTTAGAACTCTTCTATCTATGGCTCCAATCCAGCCCTGATCAAAGTCCGATATAGCAAAGCTGAACTAGGCGTTTCAGATTTTCACTTGAGGATATACAATACACATATTTTTTTTACTGTGATCGATGTTGGATGGAAAGGGTGTGGATTGGGGATGAAAAAGAAAACTTTTATAGCTGCCTGCTTGCCTGCGACGTGTTGGCTATAAATTGATTATCATTTTTCATTTTTGGAGAGAGCTCTGGAGGAAAATTCGATAACAATCCTAATGGAGTTTAAAATTAACGATGACGATGATGACGATGAAAGGTGTTCATTGTTCAAGGATGGATTGTGGTTTGGTTCTAGTTCATGTATATACATAAATCTGATTAGTTTCACTTTGATGATTGATTCTAGATATATAGATAAATAATAATGTTGAATCTGCGTTTGTTTTTCTTTTCTAGTAAAGCTTGTTAAAGTTGATCTTTAATATGATAAAGACTTTATTGGTAGAAAATTCAACAAACTTTCAAACAGTTATGATGAGCATTAGTACTTCTCACCTCATCTACACTATCAAACTTATTCTTCGAACCTACTAACAAAATGTTTTTATTATTTTAAATGATTCTTTGAAGTTTAAGGTTTAATAAACGTAAGTTATGAAAAGATTAAAAATATTTTGAATGGATGTTAGAGTTCTTAAATAGTAAACGCCTGCATAACGTAACGTAACATAACGTCATCTGAATCTAGAAATTTTTCCATTAAAGTGATTTTACTGATTTGTGGCAGATCTATTTACCTAAAAAATCATTGGATGTCGTTATTTCCCACAATCAAGCCTATATTGTGTATAAGATAATGTTGATTTTATAAATATCGACTCCATAATGATTTTTATAACATTGAAAAAAAAATTATCCGACTGATCAAAAAATCGAAAAACAAACTGCAATTTTTTTTTAATGTTAATTTTGTTAATTATTCAAATTTATTAGAAGCTCTTGTGTAACAAATTTCATTAAATTTGCTTTAACAGATAATGAGATAGTCGAAAACCAAAAATATGGTTCTATGATACATATATCATTTTTAAACGATATATAGATCGTACTAATATTAATTCACATACAAATTTTAATCAAAATCGTAGGAGTCGTTTTTGAGAAAAATGAAATTTTCCATACCGGTTTTATAACATTTGTATCGGAAGTACCGTTATTTTTGGCTATAACAATAATAATTATTTAAAATCTGCTAGATAATGTCAAAAAACTGCTGGATGCCAAGTTTTATAAAAATTGACCAAGTCGTTTTTGAATTATTAAGTTCTCAAAAAAAAAAATTTAAACTTTTTTTAAAAATCAAAAAAAAAAAAAAATGGAAAATTTTGGTATGCAATACTTTTTGAATTTTTTGACAAATTCTCTTTAAAAAAATTGATCAAATTCAGTTGAACCATTTTTAAGAAAATCGAAAATAAAAAAAATGGTTCTATGGGAGGTACCATTTATAACCATTCTTCGGAAAATGTTTGTTACTTAAATGGTAGCCTTTTTGTAAAAATAATTACTGGATTTTTTTTAAAAAGTCTTTGAGAAAAATAAGATTTTCATTTTTTGCTAAAAAAAAAATTGTACGGCAGATACCGTTATTTTTGGTCTTAAAAAAGAGTGAAAAAAACGTGTGGGGGGAATGCACAAAAAACGCTAGGTACCAAGTTTAAAGAAAATCCATCCACCCGTTTAGGCTTCAGCCGAAAGGACAGACAGGCAGACAGACATAAATGTGAGGCCCACTTTCTTCGACTTCGTTATCATCGTAATGTCAACTTTGATCAAATAAGTTTGATTTTTTAACGAATACATAACTTGTCATACAGTGCGTACATATATATTATATATACATATATCGCAAGTAAAGAAGATGGAGGGGACCTTTGACTTTCTTAATAATCATTATGTGCGTTCAGAAACGTTAACTAGGTAGGTAATTGACAAAATTATTATAACATATTTGTCATTGAAATCATTCCACCGGTAACTGTATAATGCGTCTACTGTAATTTGAGTAAGAGCCTAAATCCCGAACACAAAAGAATGCTGCAACTGGAACCGGAGATGCAAGAGTTGTGAAAAAGTGTCGTATGTGCTACTTTTTATGTGCATACAGCTTTTTGTATATTTTAAAGAAAAACAAAATTAATAAGGGGCCTATTTTTATTTCCGATAATTTTCTTTTATTTAATAATATTTTTCGCAAAATAAATAACCATAAAAAGCTTCAATAATTTTTTTCGGCTTTTTTCTTCTTGATTCAAAATGAAACGTCAAAAGTGCTGCACGTGAAGAGTTAAAAGTTGGTGAACTCTTGCAGCACTTACTGCAGTTCAGTTGGGTTGTATTGATATTGAATTTGTGTGTATTGAATATTTTGACAGTTATTCCAGCTGCAGCTGGAAACGAATGAGTCGATTTGGCTCAAATTTGTTATAAAGATTATACTTTTATGCATTGTGGCGCAAAATAAATCACCGGGTGCTTTTAGTGTTTTCAGTTTTTCAAATCGGGGGAAATGTCAAAATCGAAACAATTATTTTGCACCTTTTAGGATTTATGTCTTTTTGACGAATATTTTTTGAAGCACAATATGCACAGTGTATACAACTGAAGATATTTCTGGCCAGCTATAGTAGAAGAAAGATAAACTTTTTTCTAGAACGAAAACCGTCCAGATTATCGCAAAGTTGATGATTTATTTTTCCAGAACTTTGATACTAACAATTTCTTCGCTAAAATCAATAGTTTCGGAGAAATCTATCAATTCACGTTTTTTAAAATGGCGAATTTTGCCAAACTCATGGCGTCTCGAAAACTTGGACTTTATCTATTCTTGTATTCCTCTTTCAGCTATCCTTTATTTTGATACACCAAACTGGTATTTTTGACAATGAAGGCAACAATAATGATAATATCGATCTCTTACCTAACAATTTATCGTAAGTGACAAAGAAATTTGAACAAACAACACAGCAACAAAGAAATTAGGCCATGACACCATGATCTAAAACTATTTACAATATTTATTTAAAAGCTCAAGGATATAGGTAGGTACTCGTCAATTAAATGGGTAATTTCTTTTCTGTGAAATTTGAAATTTGTCAATTATCAAAAAAATATCATTTAGAGCTTGATAATGTATTTCAATTAAATAAATCAACGATAAATACGAGCAATTCTAAAAAGTCATAAAGCTATCAAATTTGTGTCAAGAGTATTCAGTAAATTTTACTGCCGCGGCGCCATCAACCATCAATCTCAATTACAAAATTCACTAAAACTCTGTCTGCTTCTCGTATAGAAATATACGATGCATTACATATAATTAAATTTCGACTCTTAACATGTCCTATTCAATTTTAATTGAACGCAATTTTTCATCAGTGCTACATCACCTATTCACATACATATATGTACATTGTACATATAACGGGTCATTCATTTTTCGGTTTCGAAAGTAAAGCTAAATAAAACACATACAGCGATACATTTTTGATGAAAATTGTCTTTCACTATAAAGTTTGGACTTTGTCATTAAATGTGAAAAACAATATCATTCAAATGGCCGCCTCGGGAAGATTCGCAGCATGCGATTCTTTTGAGATAATTTTTAACCACTTTTTTATACATTTCGGGCGGTATCTCGGACATAACATGAGTAATGTTGGTTTTTAATGCGTCTAGAGTTCGGGGATTATTCGTTTAAACACGGTTTTTTGCGTAGCCTCACAGAAAAAAATCTAACGGTGTCAAATCGCATGATCTTGCTGGCCAATTGACGTCGCCAAAACGTGAAACTACGCGACTAGGAAACTTCTCACGCAATAAAGCCATAATTGGTCTTGTTGTGTGGCTTGTTGCCCCGTCTGTTGGAACCAAATATCTTCCAAATCATGATCACCAATCGCCGGCCAAAAAAAAAAATAGTTCAATTGCTGCGAACGCCGCCGGGAGATCGATAAATTCGGATCATCAGCAACACTTGCACTTGCAGCAGCAATATTTTCAACTGAGCGTGCATTACGATGATGCACAGGCCTTATGACATCAGTAACGCTTCCACTCTCTTCAAATTTCTTCACAATTTTACCGATTTCTTGCGTAGCGAAAAGTGGCTACGTTTGAATCACCACTTTTGTAGCAAGTTTTAATAATCTTAACGCGATGTTCGATTGTTAAGCGATCCATTATCGTAAATGGCTAACATTCATCTAATATTATGACACTTCAAATGACAGCTGAGTTTGACAGGTGTCAAATGCCAGCGCTACCAACTTGAAACCACAATATGAATGACCCTTTATATTTGCAGTTTGTAGTGTAAGCATGTATTTTAAGCTCCCTCACAAAACAGTCATTAAAAAAAAGCCAGCTTCGATATCACAAGTTGCAAATGCAGCAGCAACTCTTTATATGCAGCATCAGCAGCACATCGTCAGTATACATTTGCATCAAAAAACATCAACATCAATCTACGGCTATAACCTATCATCAGCATATAAACAGCTTTAGCATCAACATCACAATAATTATCCTTGTGATATCCTGCTGCACTCAATTCACATATACATATATTTATACAGGTATATGGTATATGTGTGTAGATGTATTTATGTAGATATATTTTGTTTGAATGTGAAAGGAAATCTAATACGTCACACTTTTGTGCGAGTGTATGGCAGAGGATACAAGTTTGTTTTCCGGTTCAAGAAAAAACATAATGAAAATGAAAATAAAAATAAAATTTGCAAAAAAAAAAAAACAAAAAAAAAAAAAACATAAAACGGTACTTCTGCTACAGCAGTTCGTTCTGACTTAACAGGGTGTTTATAATTTAACCTGTAATCATTTTCTTAGAAATGAACAATTAAAACTAAAAAATGCTTAATCATAAAATCTAGCGAATTTAACTTAATTCTACTTAGAAACCTTCTGACCGTCACGGGAAGAGTCCTTGCCTTAGACAAAGTCAGCATACGTTTCCATGCACCCATTTTCCAAAGGCTCTGGTGTCCCCAATGGGTTTTTATTCTAAATAGAGGATTGGTCTTACTAATTGAATCGTTTTCATATCTTCTTGTCTTATGTGGTCTGATCCCAGTCTTTTTTAAGCCTTAAGTTTAATGTCCTGTGAATAAATTTTGTTACAGTTCGAAAAATTGCCCCACTCATATCGATCTTTGCTTTTGTTGATTGTAGACCTAATTTAAATTTTAAAGAGTTAATTTGGCAACCACCCTGTTCATTTAGACAGGTTAAGAGTTGCACAGAAGAAAAAAAAAATAAACAATACACAAAATCTACCTCGACAAAGTTTTTCTTCATAAATACAAAAGGAGCTCTGCTGCCGCCGAGCCGCATCAACGGAACCGTACTCTTGGGGTTATAGCTACACTACACTGTGAGTTCAGAATTTATATCTCGAGAAAACGTTTTTATGCCAGAGTGGTGCCAAGAGAACAGGCAGGCAGAGCGCAGTATTATCGGCTTTGAAGAGGTCGGTCGGTTGGTTGGGCTTGGGTTAGTTGGAAATAGGAATGGAAGGTTATAGAAGAGGCGAGGTCAGGCAGGACTTATTTTTCCAATTCACGGCATCTATGATGTTCGTTCGGGGTTGATGGTGGTTCGTCGTTTATTCTGTTCGGTCCTTTTTTCTTTTTTTTTTGATTCTATATCAAGGTGCTGTCGGAGGATGGTCGTTCAGTAGTCGTTTCGGGTATCCCCGCCTTTTTCAATGGATATAATTACGGTCTATATTTGCATAGGTAATCATAATTTTTTTTTTTTTCTTCCTTTGCTTCTTTATCCACAAGTTGTTGTTGTGATTATATTTAAAAAAAAAATAAGAAAAAAGAACATAAAATATTTTATGAAGAATATAATGAAAGAAGGTCAAGTCAAGTGGAACAGGTGATGAAAAAGTTAACCCGCAACAAAAGGTATACCTGGACACCGCACCTGAAGCTGCAGATTAATAAATTTCCTGGATGTTTTTTTTTTGTTTGTTTTTGTTTTGACGTTCCTTATGAATTGAAGAGCTTAGATTTAAATAAGTGGATGGAAATTTTCTCTTACAAGTAGGTAGGTACCTACCTAACTAAATATTTTGAGATTTTGTATTATTCTTATTTTTTTAGGAAGCTTTGAGTTTCGTTTACCTCTATATGAACCTTTCGTTTGATTATAAGGAAACGGCAGGATTCAGTATCTTATAAGAATGAAATTATCTTTTTTGGTCTGCTGCCTAGAGCACGGAGAATTTTGAGTAATAATTTTTTTTAGAATTTCTAAAAGAGGCAGGAAATCCAAAACTCATATAGTGCTGCGGTTTTTTATTTCATCTTCTTTCTCTTTGCTGCAAAAGGAGTCATTTTCATGTAGCAGGCAACGGGGAGTCATTTATATGCCTGAACGGGGGGAAATATACCCTCTCTTCCATTTTTACTTTGCGATATAGGTATAGTTACTACATTTTGATCAAAGTTGACATTACGATGATAGCGAAGTCGAAAAAAGTGGGTATCGCAATTCTGTCTGTCTGTTCGGCTGGAGCCTAAACGGGTGGGTCGATTTTCTTTAAACTTGGTACCTAACGTTTTTTGGGCACACACATGTTTTTTTCATTTTTTTAAACCAAAAATAACAGTACTTGCCGTACAAATTTTTTTACCAAATTACGAAAATCTTATTTTTCTCAAAAACGTACCCACAGCTTAAAAAAAAATTTAGTAATTTTTTTTATAAAAAATTCTACCATTTTATAAAAAAAATATTTTGGAAAATTTTTTGATTTTCGATTTTCTCGAAAACGCTGCAACTGATTTTGATCAATTTAAAAAATTTAACTATCGTTTAAAAATGGTACCTCTCATAGAACCATTTTTTGGGTTTTCGGCTATCTCATTATCTGTTTAACCAATTTTAATGAAATTTTTTACACAAAAGCTACTAATAAATTTGAATAATATTGCATATCAAAATTTTTTCAATATTTTTTTCAAAATATTTTTTTTTGAAAATTCGATATTTCGAAAATGGGTTGATGTTTTTTTTTTTTTAATTAATTTTTAAACTCCGCATAAATAAGTACTAAAAATTGGCGTACCAATTTTTTTTCTTAAAAATATATTCAAAATTTTATATATAAAAAAATAATTTTTAAAAAAACCGCTCTAACGATTTTTAAAGTTTTTTTTCTAATAAGTTGAGATTGTATAAGAAATCAATTGGTGTACCTTGCGTTGGTGTCGAATCAATTTCAGATATTTTTTTAATTAATTTATTTCTAATTTTATTGATTTTTAAAAATTTTCTCAGTCTAAACTGTAAATTATATGCATATGTGCTAAGTGCAAGACAGCACGGTGCTATAGGTATTCTTCATATTTATGTACTCACATAATACTTCCTTAAACTAGGCTATATTTTTGGCAGGTGACATAAAATATAGGCTCCAATAATTAATAAATTTTTTGTATCAGATTAAATTTTTTTTAATTATTAAGACTTTAAAACCACAGTGCGATCGCACATAAGAACAAGTTCGTGCGACCCAGTCGTGCATTTTATTTTCTCTTCGTCATATGAAAGAAAAGAGTAAAAAAAAATCGGTAAGAAAGAGAACGTATTTGAAACTGATATTGGTTTAAATTTGATTCGTACATTTAGGCTTCAAAGCCTTTCCTTTAAAGATTTCCTTTAAAGTTCTACCGCCTGAGTGATTAAATTAAATTCCTTCTTCAGTCAAGTGAAATTAGTGTTGATGGTTTCGGGCTGTAGCTCACGGATTACTTGGATGATATTGGCCTTAAGTGCTTGAATTGTTTCCGGATTGTTGGCATAACATTGGTCCTCCACGGTTCCCCACAGAAAAAAGTCCAAAGGGGTCAAATCGCAGCTCCAAAGCTGTTAATTGACATCGCCAAGACGGCTGATAACACGATTTCAGAATTTGGTACGCAAAAGATCGATTGTGGCATGGGCTGTGTGGCATGGCGCGCCATCCTGCATGAACCAGAGGTCGTCTAAATCCATGTCTTCAATTTCAGTAAAAAAAAAAAAGTCGGTAAATATGGATCTGTAACGCCCACCGTTGACCGAAACGTTTTCGAAGAAAAATGGTCCGATAATGCCACCGCTCCACAATCCGCACCAAACTTTCACTCTCTGTTGATGCATTGGCTTCTCAACAATAACGTGCGGGTTTTTCGAGCCCCAGATGCGGCAATTATGTTTGTTAACGTAGCCGCCGAATGAAACTGCGCCTCTTTTCAAAAAACGCACTGTTTTGGCTACACAGCACTCACTTTGGAAATAAGTTTTCAATATTTCCCAACGTTGTTCAAGCGTAAAGCGACTCATTTCGTATCGCGGAGGTATGATACTGTCAAGATTTCGAGCAGGAAACAGCCGTTAGTGTCAAAATAACCTATAATTTAAAAAGTAACCACTAGATGACCAAGTAGGTATATCTTTTAAAGATTTCCACCTGCAGAACGAAAAATCTATTCCCACCAGAAAAAGTATGTGTGTTTTTTTCATTTTCATTTTCATTTCACTTCAAACTTAAATTTCACTTACGATTTAAGTATAACAAGTAAATATGAGCAAATATACAAGTTTATTCTCAAGAACCCCCATGTGAATCAAAAGTCCATTCGATTGCCCCCCCATCATCAGTACTCTTCTACTATAATCCTACACTGAAATTTATAATGAACCTTTTGATAATATAATCTCCTTTATCTACATCTAAGCTATTCAAGCTTAAGAGAAAGTCTCCGAGTACCCATCAATAATTCACTGCATTGCACCAATTAATTATTCATCATTTTAGCTGGAAATGTCATGCAGACTTTCAAAGAAATAATTCCTCATTTTGAAATCAACTGCATTTCCGGAAACCACAACATCATCGTCATATATACTTGTATATTTACATAAATAGTTCTGCTGATCCATCAGGACACTAAAAATTAAACTCGTATCTTTCTTGGTTTTTCGTTTTTTTTTTTATTTTGCAAAAACTTTGCCACTCTTCAAATTTCAAAAGAACTTTAGCGTCTAAGACCATAAATAATATAAATCCTCGTCTGTTGAGTTGTACTTTAAACTTTTCACATCCTACTATACAATTGCTGTTTTGTGTTGGCTTCCTTTTATATGTATGTACCTCACCTAACCTAACCTATATACATATGTATATAAAGCCCCCTGGATTCCTAACTATACCATGTTTATATTCTGTTCCAAACGCGCTATTAATTTCAATTTGCATAAATTTAAAATAAAAATACATGAACGACAAGGACTACCTACCTACACACGGTGTATGTGGTGATGGTGATAAGGACGCATACGGGGTGGAGTGACATTGGTCAAAGGAAAGGTATGTTTTTTTTTCACCATTTTATAAAGTAGCTTGGGTTAAAGTGGTTGAACATTTACGCGAACATTTTAAATATTTTTATAGGAAACGTAGCGACACCGACCGATGGTCGATGTGAATAGGTAGGTAGGTATATGTTGGTGTTCAACCTTGCTTGCTGCCAGTTGGTTTACTATAGCAGAAAACCTTGTATCCTGTGAGTCTGCACAGGTGTTTCCGAATTTTTTTTTCCATCATTCACATGCGTTTTTCATGTCGTATACTTAGTTCATTTTGAATAGGGTGTTTTATTTTTTACATTTGAACCCTCACTTGTTTTGTGAGATACCGTCCTTCCAACTTTTCCCAAGGTACAGATATGAACTTGGGGTAGATAAAATAAAAATCTTTATCCCTTAGAATTATCATGAGTCACCCTGTTTGTGTTCCTGACCAGCTCCTTTTCTCGACCTAAAATTTCTTCCTCTTTTTTTTATTATTTTATCAATGAGCAAGGAACCATACAGTCAGCCATACACTTTGTTGTTTTGTTACTTTTACGGAGTAGTCGGTATAGAACTTTGTTGCTTTAAGGACTGATAGTTATACAGGAGATGGAGTGGTTTGAAAAGGTGATTGTGCATGCATATCGGTCGTCTGTATTTTTTTTTTCGATGTTATGGACGTCATTATGGTATTAAAGCACGCGAGGTCCTGGAACTTTGCACCACCACATTATAACCAATATAGAACAAGACTTCGTATAATGGACGCACTTTTGTTTTGATTGTTATTGCAGTTGCAATTAGGAGTGGAAGTCACATTTATAGTGAGAAGGACTCTCGAGAGAGAGAATATAATATGGAAATGGCATGTGGAAGTGGAAGTGTTTTGTGACAGCCTGTCAAATGGCCATAGATAGATGCAGAGCAGCTACTGCCACAGTTCCCAGCAAAAGTGCTTGTTTGCTGTTTTTGTGAAATGTCGATCTATTTTTACGATGTCTGGGTATTAGAAGTATTTACCCGCTAGGCGAGCTGAGGCTAGGCGAGGCGACCGACATGCAAATGATGATGATGATGATTCAGATTGCAGCAATTTGTTGAAGAATTTTTTTTTTTTTAAGTTCAAATCAAATGGTGTGCGGAATGCTTGTATATATAATTAAGCGGATTAAAACTGTGATAGCGAGGAATTGAAACTAAGTGGGGAATTTTATTGAACATATCTATTAATTAAAAGAATCCTTCGAAACAATAAAATTGGAATGTTTTTTCTTTGATTTGAGGTTTTGAATAAAGATTTAATTAACCAAATGGGATTTTTTTTTATAACACGAATGTGAGAATGAAAAGCACGTTATAAATGTTCTCTTTAATAAAAAAAAATCCATTACAATCTTTTAATCAACTCTTATGCACTCTTCATTTCTGAGAAAAAAAAAAACGTTTCCATTCAAGAAGTTCTAAGAATTTTGAAGAATTCATTAAACCTTTGGGCCATTTTCTTTCTTCATAATACATTAATACCCCAGAGCAAGGTCCACACTACACAATTCATGTCCTTTGCTTGTGCAAAAAATTACACTCCAAAATTAAAAAAAAAAAAAAAAAAAAAAAAAAAAAAAAAAAAAACTAAGTCACGCTATTTTAGGTACATAATATATAGCGGGAAAAAAAATCAGAAATATAATTTCCCTTAAGTTACTATAAGGACTTTGGTGTAGAAAGTAGAATTATATGCCAAAGGACAAAAAACAACTACCTACTCTTAGGAATTCAAAAAAAAAAAAAAAAAACATGCTTGGTGGTAACCTTGATGAGGGTAAGGTTTATTGCGTGGGATAAAAAATAAGAAACAATTTTAAGAGTACCAAATAGTGTGGCCGAAGACTTGCTACTGTTTACCTTGGGTTTTTAATGATAGAAAAATTGTGCAGGAATAAAAAAAAAAAAAAAAAACAACTGGCGGGTAATCTCAAAAATGTGCCAATTAGAGTAATGTTATAATTGTTGTAATAGTTTCTTTGTTATAACAGTTTAGTTTGCTGCGAGGAATGTCCTTCATAGCCATATGAACACACAACGTAAGCACCTTCTCCTTTATATACCTATGTATATAGCAACCGTCTACTTCGCTTTACCGTAAGGATTTTAATGAGAAAAACTTGATTTTTTATTTGACTACGGATGTGGGCTTTAACTATGTCGCATGCAATTTTGTTTGGTTTCGTTTTTATTTATAGTCGTAAACAAAATAATTTTTAATTGAAAAAAAAATGTTAGTTCGGTGAAAAATAAAAACAAGGATATCTTACCTATGTGAAGCTTTAAAGAGATACTTTTAAAAATATAGACTAAAAAAAATCCTTTCATCAAACATTCACTCAGCTCAAGTGCACTCTGATTTTTTGTATAATCAACAACAAAATACGTATGTATATGGGCTATCTTTTCTGTACCACCTATTTTTAAAATCCTTTATCCTTCGAATAAATAAAAGTTGTATAGATAAAAAAAAAATGTAACAATTTCCACGCGAATCTCAAGTGCATATATTTTATTTATTTTCAACAAAAAAAAAAACATGGATTAGATTTCCTTTTTTGTGTGTGCATCCGTGTGCAGCAGTTTTGCATTGAATAAATTCCACCAACATGCTTCCTTTTTTACCTCTCCTTACCGGAAATGACAGATACAATGAATATTATACCCCAGAGATCCTTTGTATTACGTATGTATGTACATATATCTATCTGGTTGGTGCGCGGGCTATGATGTGATGATGGTGGCTCTGCTCGTTCTGTGTTATAATAATTCTATTGTGTGTTGTTAGAGCGAACGGATTTTCGACATAGTATAATACCCCGGCAACAAACACAATGCAATTTCTGACGTCCCGTGTCGCCTTATCGAACATATATAATTTTAAAACCTAACGTGTTTTCATGTTTTATCTTTATAGAAGAAGCGAATATTATTTTTAATAATAATTTCACCAAAATGCATCGAGCTGTCAATTTAGCAATGGATTAAGATAGGACGTTTATATTTGTTGTTGTTGTTGTATCGAAAATTATTATGTAGCTATTTTAAGTCGGATTATTTATACAAAAAAAAATATGCAAAATAAATTTGAATGTCAATCAAAATATTGCAAAATTTAGCATTGAGAGGAAGGTTGTTTAATTTTTTTTTTATTTTTTCATAATCTCTCACCCTGGATTAATTATATGAGTATTTTTAATATCTTTGACGTAAGTTTGAATTTGTATGTATGAAAACTGGATTCAAAATAAAGTCTTTATTTCAATCTACAAATGTTTGTAAAATGAAAGGCTAAATTGATTTTTTTTTATTTCATAATTAAATAAAGCCCCAATTAAATATGACCCCAATATTATGTTTGGGGTTTAGTTTCATTTATTTTGAAAAACATTTTGGGGGCTAATTTCATTTTGATAAAAGATCATTGCCTTTCTCAAAAAGTATTATGATATTCTGCTAATCGAAGGCTCAGAGCTTGCAAAATACCGCTTATTTTATTTCCAATTTATTTCCTCGCTGTGATCGGAGAAAGTATCAACGTATTGTTAGACACGCTAAAGACCGCAAAATTGATCTTCGTTTTGAAACCCATCAGCGAGTAATAAAGGGTATCCAGCGGGAATTTTTCAACTCTACCGACTTAGATTTTTGTAAAGCAAAACTACTTTTTAAAAAAGGGTATAAGCAAATTGCAACTTTATTTTCACAGTACTTTAATCCAACTGACAATATTAAATTATTATTAAGTGGACGAAGCTGTGCAAGTTCAGGCGATCGTGCTCATTTGCCAATAAAATGAAAAGAAATTAAAACCCCACCCGTACAAAATGCAAATTGTTCAGTATCTCAACGAAATTGACTATTCTTTGCGAGAATCCTTCGCTAGAACAATGTTGGAACGTTTTTGGACAGCACTTGCACTTGGAAAAATTTTATTCAATGAGGAAGGACATTTCCATATTGATGGATATGTTAACAAACAAAATATGCGATACTGGTGCCCCAATAACCCTAGAGAACGCCATCAAAAATGTTTACATTGTTTAAAAACGACAGTTTGGTGTGCCATTTCAGCGAGCGGGGTAATTGGCCCTTATTTTTTTAACAAATGTGAGACAGTCACTGCTCCGGTGTATTGCCGTATGACTGATGAGTTTCTGTTACAGCAATTGCAGCTGTATTCAAAGGTAAAACAATCGAACAGAATTTCAACAGGACGTTGCTACTTCGCACACAGCTTGGGTGTCGATGGAAAAGCTAAGGACAGTTTTTCCGAATAAACTGATCAGCAAGTACGGAGACATTCCATGGCCGCCTTGGTCGCCAGACCCCACACCTTGCGATTTCTTTTCATGGGGATGCCTCAAATTAAAGGTTTACGCGTAATCGCAAATGTAAAGGCCCGACTGCAAGAGTGCATTTAAAAAAAACGGCCATCATTTGGATGATATCGTTTCTAAAAAAAATAAGATTCGCATTGTTACTCTGCATTTAATTGAAATAAAAATAAATAAAAACGATGTAGTTTTTTCTATATTGAATTTTAAAGTTGTAAATATTCCGCTGGACACCCTTTAGAATAGCTGAAAACATTTGTGTATTTTTGTAAGCTATTCTGTTGTTTTGTAAGCATTTAAAATGTGCGCTGAATACACCATGAAATTTCAAGCAGAATCGATTGATGAAGAGCAGGAGAACTACAAATGCTCTTGCTGTAAACAAATTGTTACAATACAAGTATTTTTATGGGGGTGATGTGGGGTATTATTTAAATTTTGAAAATAAACGTTAATATGAAAAAAAAAAAACAACAAATTGAGGTTTCATTTATTTTTGGGGCTTTGTTTTCAATTCATTTGGGCATTCATTATGAAAAATGAATTGGATTAGATTCGTAAAAAAAATCGTACTCGAAATTTTGACCAAACTTGATATTAAGATGATAGGAAATACTAAAACAGTGGGTCTCGCAATGCTTTCCGTTAGTCTGTTGGTCGATTTTCTTGAAACTTGGTACCATAGCTTTCTTTGGGTATTCCCCCGACATGTGTTTCATTTTTTTCAGGACCAAAAATAACGGTATCTGCCAAATATTTTTTTTAGCATTTTTGAATTATCTTATTTTTCTTCAAAATAAATGTATAGATTTTTCTTAAAAAAATTTAGTAAATTTTAATTGACAAAGATTTTTCAAAAAATGGTTATTAATGACACCTCATAATAGGAACATTTTGATTGATCAATTTTTTTGTAGAAAAAATTTCAAAAAGTATCAACAATATATTTGGGATTTTTAAAAATATTTTTTTTTTTTTTTTTTTGAAAAATCAATATTTTCAAAATGATTTACTTAATTTTTATCAAACTTGTAACCAGACGATTTTTTAATAGTCCTAATCTTTAATATTTTTAACAAAAATTATTCTCAAAGTCAAAATTAATGGTACCTCCCATACAACTGTTTAAAAACCTTCAGGGAATATCTTATTTTTTCGAAAATAGTTCCTACGATTTTCTATATGTATTGCATATATTTGTAGGATTTATCATTTTACGGAACCATTATTTTTTTTGGATTCTCATTATTTTTTCAACCAATTTTAATTATTACTCAAGGGCTTTTATTAAGTTTTAATAATATTATGCCCTGTTTTGATGAAAATGAATAGCAAAATTTGTACACGCAAACAAAAACAAATCATTTTTTTTTGTTTTTTGTACAAACTATAACAAAATATTTATAATCACTTTTATTTGTTATTGTTTACGTGAAATAATTTTGCTGAGCTGGCTAATCACTTTTTTCAAAAAAACACGGCTATTGGATATTTTATTTTTATAACATAGCTATGACTATAAGAATGCGAAAAAATTAGTAATTGTCTGTGTCTGTATCCCTCGACTCACAGCCTAATCCACTGATAGATTTTCTTCAAATTTATGACTTTTACATTTTGGTAAACAATTTTTTTTATTTGATTTTCGAATTTGTTTGTTAACGTTTAACCGATTTAGATCAAAATTTGTTTGGAAAAGCTCCTTTGAAATATAAATACTATTTTTATTTAATTGTTTTCTCTTTTTTTTCAAATTACAAATAGGTTGTTTTTCATAATATCTTAACGCTAGATCGTGTAGTTTGGAAACACAAATCTTATGAGAAGAGGAGGTGTACTCTTTTTCCTTTTAAGCAGGATGTTCTCAAATATAATGGTTTAGGGTCATAATTCTGTATGTTCCAAAATTCGATTTCTAAAATAATTTATAAAAATTCTGTATGTAATTTATATATTTTAAAATTCTGTACGTAAGTACGAAACACAAAAACAATTTAATACAAAATTGACAGAAAAAAGCAATAAATATGCTGTTTTGTTTTTGTTTGTCTTATGCCCAATTTTGCATTTTAAAATTCATTCTAAACACACAAGGAATTCCCTAGCTGAAATCATATATGCAGTAGCATTCCGAATCTATTCCGCTTGCGGATTAGGTCACGGAGCCGGTCTTTTGACGTCTGAAAAGCGTAAAATACTTAGCTGCCTATTCAATAAAAGAAGCCGGTTTTTTCCTAAATTTTCATAGAAATTCCGTTCCCGACTTTTAAGATGCATTACCCTGCTTAATGCGAATCATCTATTTAGTGTAATCGTAAGGGGGTAGAGATTGTACTGCACTTCAATGTTCCATGGTGTCGCAAAAAAAAAAAAAAAAAATTGAGTACGGGCAAACGTCAAAGAAAGATTACTTTGGAATATGAAAATTAAGTATTGGACAAAGAAAGACCAATTTTTGATCTGAAACTAAAAATATGTAAATACCTTCTTCAGTTTTGACGACTTTAATTTCAAATTAGAATACTTACTACTTTATATTTATTTTGCAATAACTCTTTAAAATTTGATAGGTACTATATGATAAAATACAATTAAATGTTATCTTTTTTAATTTTCTTATTTGTTTTATTCTTATATTTAATACTTTCTTATTACACGGAATGCTTAAAATAATATTCTTTGGAAAACCTACACAACCGTTTTTTTTTTATTCATCCGAAATTAGAATTATGTACATACCTACATACATAACATATATAATCAAAAAATAAAATTTTACAAAAACAACAGAACATACATTTGTTATTTGCTAACAAACAATTCTTGTTCTCTTGAATTTGAATTGAATTATTTAAAAAAATTAATTTTGTATGAAACAACGATTCAAATTTCATTTAACATTTAACATGTACAAATTTGACAAATAAATACTTTTTCCATAAATCTGACAAATAATGAGTTATTTATTAAATTTCTCCCTCACACAAAAGTAACGTCTGCCTAATTTTCCAAATATGTAATATGACTTCAAGCTCTTCCTGATGTACCCTAAATAAAAATCTTTAACCAACTTAAATACATAATGACATAATATTTAACACAACCTTAATTTTGTTTTGCACACAAATTCATGATTTTCGCTATGCCACCTACCTAATCAAAATCCCAGTCAGCTATTTTCCAACGAAAAATTCCACACCCAATTCTGATGTTGAATAATAATATTCATCCAACCAAAATTATGTCGTCCACATTTTTTTTTTTTGCTTACTAGAGGTTCATTCACATTCTGAGTGCAAAGGACGATCTAGTTAAATTATTTGCTTATTCTTTTCTTCTTCGCGTGGCTATTTTGTTGTGTTGATAAAAACTCCTTCCCCCAGGACTTTATCCAATGTAGAGTGGCATCAGTTCTCTTCTAACATTCGCATACTCAAGCATACATTCTCTTAACATATATCTCTAAATTGTACAGTAGGTACTTATAATATAATAATATAATTCGTCAGGCTTTGTGTTGTCAAGCGGCATAGTTTCAACAGAAAAAAAATAAAATAAAATAAAATCTTCCTCTTTTTTTGTATTTCGAGAGTCAGTGATGGTGTTGCCTTCTTGTTTATCAACACACCATATTCATCGTAGGCGAGCATGTTTGTCACGTGCGACGAGGTGCGTTCTTGCCGAATGGAGACTCCTCCCGGGTGCTTAAGTAGAACTTGCCACGCAATCTGTAATAATTGAAATAAATGAAAGTATGTTGTAAATTATCATGTTGAGACAGTAAAATAAGGAAATTTGCAAGGAAACGCGAATATACGAAACTTTAAAACTAAATTTTGTAAGAAATATCAAAAATATTTATGATATGAATACGCTTAAAAAAAGAAGAAGATCCTGAAATTCCTGCAAAATTCAATCCACATTTTGAAAGGCAATTCTTAAATCCCCTGAGATGATATAAGAAAAGCATTTTTTGGCAGTCTTGAAGCATGAAAAGATACAAGGAACAGGAGGTCCTTTGACCTTTTCTAAGATTATACCAATTATTAACCTCACAACTTCAAAGCTGGAAGGTTATAAAATGTGAAAAATCTGACCCCCTTTTTTCGATTTTATTAAAATTGAGGATGAACTCAAAATTTGTGAACAATTTCTTTCAAAAGAACAAAATTCTTGACTTCCGGTGTGCACAATATAACAATCACCATGCAATATTATTATGATTATCACATTTCTAAGACTCAATAATTTTTATTTAATTAATTCCATTAAGTTCTGATTGTCTGTGACAGGATAACAAATATTGAAATGGGCGTGGAGTGCCTGACTGTATATATAAAAGTAGGTAGTAGGCCTATAGCATTAATTCTCTTTTGTTATACAATTTTAATGAGCATTGCGTGAGATTAGAGAATTTATAACAAAACTAAATGTTGCCATGAAATTAAATTTCTTTTGGACAATATAATTTCTGACACAAATAAAAAAAAAAAAAGAAAAACAAGACATAACTATACTCTTTAGGAAACACAAAATTATAGAAATTTTGTATTACACGCATTTAATTTTAAAGCTCTATATTTTTCAAGAGATGACGACCGTAGCCACGATGGGTGTCAAGAGGCTCGGTGCGCATTCTGTAAGTACCTTTTCACATTCAAAGAAGAGCTAAAAGAGATAAGAATTTATTATAATTATAATAATTCATCCATGTTCAATGTTCATAGCGTTTTACCGAGGAAATTGTTAATTGTTATACGAGAATTATGGAAACTATTGGGTGGGATCTGATAGACGTCGGTTTAAATTAGGTTATTAACGTATCATTTCAATTGCTATGGTACGAAACATTTTATTTCACTAAAATTGTGATTTATTAAGATTTTCTCCGTAATAATTGAATTCTATGTGGGCTTCAGGTTTTTCTTCGTTTTTTTTTTTTTTGTTCCGACTACCTACCATACAAATTTTTTTCATCAAATTATGAAAATATTATTTTTCTCAAAAATATGCACAGAAAAAAAATTCAGTCATTTTTTTATAAAAATACTAAAATGAAAAATGGTTTTTAATTGGTAGATACTTCCCATAGAACCATTTTTTTGATTTTCGATTTCCTCAAAAACGGTTTAACTGATTTTGATCTATTTTTTTTATAAAGAATGTTTCCAATAATTTTAAAAATTGTGTATTGTGTACCAAAATTTTCCAATTTTTTTTTTTTTTGATTTTTAAAAAAGTTTTAAAATTATTTTTTGAGAACTTAAAATTTTGAAAACAACTTGGTTAATTTTAATTAAACTTAACACCCAGCAGTTTTTTGACATTATCTAACAGCTTTAAAATACAATCTTTTCTTATAATTAAAAATAACGGTACCTACCTCCCATACAAATTTTTAAAAACCCGTATTGAAAATCTCATTTTTCTCAAAAACG
This sequence comes from Epistrophe eligans, assembly GCA_951394125.1. Taxonomy (NCBI): domain Eukaryota; kingdom Metazoa; phylum Arthropoda; class Insecta; order Diptera; family Syrphidae; genus Epistrophe; species Epistrophe eligans. Next base: position 28,302,944 of record OX596031.1, on the reverse strand, counting down.
GCTAGTACGATTTTGATAAAAAAAAATGTGTGTGAACAAATATCAAAACGAACTACCATATTATTGGGAAAAAATTGTATCTATCGTTTAAAAATGGTACCTTTTATAAAATATTGTTTTGTATTAAATTTTTGTTTCTATTAAATATGCAATTTAATAAGGTTTTTCATATGTATATAGTTTTATGTGACTGTGCAATGATATAATACAAAAAATGTAGTCCGATATTCTAGCTACCTTAGGGTGCACACTTGCGTCATTTTGACGCGCGTTGACGCTGCGGTGACGCTGATCGGATTATTAGAACCGAAGTTATAAGCAAGCCAAACCAAACAGAATGTACATATCTTTACAATTATTATACCGACTACAAATGTACATATGAACATTTCGCATTTTTTTTCCGACGCGAAGCAAATTTGCCACGATTGTTTTTTTTTATTGCACAAACACCGCCGCCGACGCCGGCTTTAGAATACTATCTCCCTCTCGCCAATTGGTGGTTGAAAGTATTTTAATGCTTTTTTTGTTTTTATCAACTTCCTCATTGAATTAAATTATTTGTCCGATATTTATTTCCATGTTTTTAGTATAAAATTTTGAATGATTGTAACGATCCCAAATGAGAGAATGGGACCACTGTACAGTAGTATACAAATAATACTGTGCTGAAATTGTCATGTGGATATAATTCATTCTTTTGTCGACCGTGAACTGTGAAGTAACCAACTACATAAGTCTACTATTTACAGTCCTTAAATAAAGTCTTGTTAACGTATTAAATCGTTTGTATTTATTTATTTTGATAAATTAGTAATTTATTAAACCTGTTCTCAAGGAAGTTATATGATTTTGAAAATTTTTGTTTGCTCTAATACAACAGTCATTTTCCTTTTATTATATACCATAATATTGAAAATCGGATAATTGGATCAAAAGATATAAGCATTTAAGTAAACGCAAATCGGGTATTTTTCGGATTTCGCAAAAACATACCCATTTTTCTCCTACGAAAATTTCTCCTTCTTTCTGTCCGTTTTATCATCTTCTTCGTTTTCTGTTTCCTCAAACTAGTAACAACAAAGCATGAACGAAATAATTTTGTTTATTTTGTTAATTTTGTTTATTTTGTTTATTTTGTTCATTCCCCTCACGTTTCGCCCCCTTTGTCTACTAGGCGTTTCATATTTTTGAAATTCTGTTGATTTTTTATATTGTATGCCTCCGTTTAAACATTTCTAATGTTGTAAGAAATCACTTGGTGTCAAATAAATAATCAATAATTTTTGTAATCAATTTATTTCTAATTTTATTGATTTTTTTACATTTTTTCAGTCTAAACTGTAAATTCCATGCATATGTGCGAAGGGCACGGTGCTATATTGTTCATATTTATGTACTCACATAATACTTCTTTAAACTATAACAATAACAATTTTCGAACAATTAACATAAAAATTACTCAATTTTTGTTATGTTCTATATCCAACAAGTATAGAATTTCATCGACCAAAATGCACTTAACAAGGAACTTTCTGCCAAACTCTCAAATATATGATGTCATTTATTGAAATAGGCTTAACTGTTAAGTGGAATTCATAAAAAAATTAAGTGCTGTCTATTTAGAATTTTAAGAATCGAATTAAAACAATTTTCTTCTTTTCCGTCAGCCGTCAGTTTAAGCATTGTTTAAGGACCTTAAGGGTTCGATTAGTTAAAACTCAATTAATAATCTTCTTAAGTCAATGTTTTTTCCTGATTTTCAATTTTTTTTAAATTTAAAGTCGAGTTTTTTTTTTTGTTCAATACTGAATCCTTCGCCTTCCGCCTGTCCTGTATACTTAACTTCTATTAAAGTCCTGGCAATTTTGTAAAAAAGGCCTAGAGCAAAAATTTTATAAAATAGTATTTTTAAAAAATCTGAAATTTTTAATCGGCATTAGCCTTTTTTAAAATGAAATTGATCAAGGGTAAATTAAAACGACCTTGTTGGTATGAATTTTTCTATGCCTTTTTAAATTAATGTCTATACAAAAATATAACTTGATATTTCATCTTTATTTGAGGACCTAATAAACTGTCAGAATTCGAGCTTTAATTTTTGTAAGCCAACCATAACAGTTGTTTTTTGAAATTTTCGCATAAAACAGTGGGATTATATCTCTATATGGACTTAACGTCATATTACATATATAAAATTTCCTAGTTCAATTTTTCTATAGAAGCAATTTCCATAAGTACTATGGCAACGTATCACAAGTTAAAAAAAAAATCTAAATAAAAATATTAAACGTAACAACCTCTGGGACTTATACAAATAATGTACAAAAACATAACACTTAAAATTATTACCGTTTATCCGCTCCCATTCCCATAAACGCTTTCATATCCGTTCGGCAGAATTCTTCATTGTCAAACTGCTTCGTTGAATTCTCACAACTTTCAGATGGAAATGACTCAGCAGAGGCCACAGATTCAACAAAATACTGCCAAGCTCTTTGGTGGCTGCATCCAACTGAAATCGTGAACAACAAAAATACAATCTCATAAATAAATTTACAACAAACCATTAAGAACAAAAAAAAAAAAAAACAATAACACAAATTGGTACTGGAGTAAATAGTCCAGAGTCAGAGGACAAAAATAAAAAAATAAAAATATTTACTCACTTATAATGTTCAGCCAGCGATTATTGGCTATCTCCTGCCTGGCACATCCTGGCTGTAATGGTACTCCATTATTCGGATAGAAATCAGCATGTCCCAGTGGCTCCGGATTGCCCAGCACTCCTCCATCCGTGTGAATGACATCGACAAAGTGTGCGTCTTTTGGGCCAAGTCTTTGGTTGGAACTTTGTCCATTGAAAAGTGGCAGTGCCGGATCCAAGCCTAGGTACATTTTTTTTTTTCAAAACAAAAATTAGTTCATTACAAAAATGTCGGTTGAAGAAACAAATTCCAAAAATAAATACTTATATGTAAATAATATTTATTAACGTAGATTAAGTCCTGCAAATTCAGGACAAAAAAAAAAGAAAATTTATTTTCATTTCAACACCTCCGAAAGACGATTAAAAGGTCAGCCAGTATTTTGGTGTCAAGATTTTATTAAGTAACTCCGGAAAAGGATGTGGAAAACCATTTTACTTATTCAGGGATATAATTTTGTTTCTTTCCCAAAGTCCCTGACTTCGTTTTTCATTTAGAGAAGAGAGAAGGCGTACGGAAAATGTATGTATAGTAGATACGGGGTTTGCGGTAGCTATGTGTTTTTGTTTTCTTTTTTGTTAGACATCTGGACGTGGCCTGGCTGGTCGTGGGCGTGGGTGGATTGACTTGAAACATGCTCTCTGAATTGATTTTTGAATTTGTTTGCATAAATTATGTGGTCGATTGTATATATGGCCATTTAGTTATTTTTTTCTATGTATTTATATGGAAATGATGTAATATAGCTGAACAATGTGAAGCAAAGAAAATCCTTGCAGGCAAATAGAGTGGAAAATTTTAAAGGAAAACATTATTCATAGTTAAATTTGGCAGACGACTAAAAAGATTTATTGCTGTTTTTAAAAAGAAACAGAAATACGTAGGTACAGGGTGATTTTTTAGGACCTCGGATTTCTTGAACAAATCTCAATTTATCAGAAAAAAAAATTTAATTCATTTGAGAATTTTTTTTAAATAAATTGATTATTTTATATACAAATTTGAAAACATTAAAAAACAAAATTGGTACAACAATTTTTAATATTTATTAATCCTGAGTTAAAAAATAAATTTTGAAAAAAATCGTTTACTTACCCATTTTCGAAAAATCTTTTTTGCCAAAAATAATTTTGAAAATTTGTTTAAAAATCCGAAATTTGATTTTTTGTAGATTTTGGTATGCAATATTATTTAAACTTATTAGTAGCTCTTGTGTAATTTTTTTTTTATTAAAATCAGGTGAACAGATAATAAGATAATACAAAAAAATGTTGTATGAGAGATACCGTTATTAATGGACTAATAAAAAAATTGTTCCTATAATAAAGTAGATCTTACTGATATTAGCTCACATATAAATTTTAATCAAAATCGAAGGAGTTGTTTTTGAGAAAAATGAGATTTTCCTTGCTCGTTTTTGAACACTTGTATGGGAGGTACCATTATTTTTGATTATAAGAACAATTTTTGTTTAAAATTTGCTAGATAATGTTAAAAAACTGTTGGATGCCAAGTTTAGTGAAAATCGATGAATTCCTTTTCGAATTATTAATTTTTCAAAAAAAAAAATTAAATTTGGAAAATGTTGATATAAAATACTTTTAAAATTTTTAAAAACATTCTTCATAAAAAAAATGTTTAAAATCAATTTAACCGTTTTTAAGAAACTCGAGAGTCAAAAAATTTTTCGGTTTTTTTTATACCTAAATTGGTAGCCTAACAAAATCGTATGCATGTTTCGGAGAAAAAAATATTATTTTCATTAATTGCTAAAAAAAATGTATGCCAGGTACCGTTTTTGTTTGTTCGAAAAAAAAAATGAAAAAAAAAAACGTGTTTCTTACCCAATGCCCAAAAATGCTTTGTATTAATTTTAAAAAATATCGCCCCACCTTTTTAGGCTGTAGCCGAATGGACAAGCAGACAGACAGACAGACGGACAGAGTTGCGAGACCCACTGCTTAAAATCTCGGTTTCAATATTTTTTACGAAGCCATAGCTTATACCAAATAAAAATCCAGTTTTGAGGTATTTTTCAAAATTTTAAGTCTCTAGCTAATCGAGAAGATCGTTTTCAATTGTCTACGAAAATAAACAAACTACCGAAGAAACAGGAACTCGAATTAATAAAACGAGTAGGTACAAAAAACCTTAAATTTCCTACCAGTCAAAGGGTATTCATGCACTGATGTAAAACACTAGATAAGTTAAACATTTGGTTAAGTTTAGCATTTGATTAATGAACTGTCAAATTTTTTATGAGAAATGATTTACACAAGGATTTTGCTGCGAAAAATTAACCAAATGTTTTTTGTAAACTTAACCAAACGTCATTGTGACTTTTGAAATTAGGCGTGTTCAGAAATATTATATGTTAGGTATCTCAGTGAACTAAAATAAACTCTGCCCGTGTTCTGTAACTTTTGCATTGAAATTAGTTGTCAATAAAAGTTGTGAATAAAAACGTAGTTAATACACAAAAAAATAATTAAGACCTCTAAATTATTGATCAGCATTGTTTATATTTACACAAATCCATATAATGGGCCATATGGATAAACAAAAGTAAATGCTTTTACTTGTATTTTCTATCCTTTACGAATTTTTACCGAAGTGAAAGGGACGATTTTTTTTAATTATTCCTCTTTCACTAAATTTCAGATAACTTGAGCTCGGGACAACTTTTACTAACCAAAAATGAAAGTGAACTTAACTGAAGGAAAAGTAGATATCCACCGCGCCATATGATTTTTCTTGTATTCGCTCATTTTCGTTCGATCACATTCCTACTGTGAGTTTGCAACCATTACAGTTCTTCATTTAGCCCCGAAATCGTTTTCGCATCTAATTCCCGTCGGACTTAAAAAAACGTGACTTTCGACTCCGATTCCAAGTTGATTTGGGAGTGGTTCTCCATTTAAAAATAACTTCGAAATCTGAACATGCTTATTTGTATACATATTTTGAAAATTAATATTTGACGAACAGCTGATTTAATTACACAGCATTTAACGAAATGACTTAAAAAGGGCGTTCATGCAGACTTCTGTGTTAACTTATCACTTTACACAATTTGTAAACTTACGACATTACAAGAATACCCTTATAATTTTAATTTTGACCAACAAATCTTTATGGGTTAACTTTTACAACTCCCAGTTAATAAAACTTTAACCAAAAACGCATTCAAAGCTTAATTTAAATCTTTAATCTTAAATCATTGTTCCAATGCCTTTTTTTTGTATCTGAACTATATCTACATATGTATATGTAAATTAAATAAAAAAATAATCAAATTTGTTCGCATATTTAAACCAAAAAAACATACAAAGCTTTTAAGCTAAAATTGAGTAAATTTTTATTCCAAATTCGAACTCAGTGCTCTTCAGACAATATCAACCCTATACTAATTATTTTTAATGAAAACTTATACTCTAAAGGGGTTGCTATAAAATTGTCTATTTATACTCGTACAATCAATCTAACATCAACGTCATTCCAAAGTATAATTAAATTACACGGGATCGAAATATATAACAAGACATGGCTGAGCGATGCAATCGATGTCTGGCAAAATGCAGTCGATAATTAAAAACCTTTTTATTTAGCAAATGATTCGGTTAAGTTAACATGGTAATAAACTAACAAACAAAGAATAAGTATTCGAAACTATTGAATTACTCAATTTTAGTCAATATAGACAGACATGTGAGTAGATAAAGTATACCTCTGTACTTTGAAGTTAAATAAATAATAAACACTCAAACTATTTAAGCATATTCGTCCAAGCTATACACAGTGAAGCTGCTAAAGTCTTAAACAAATAGAACGTAGTGATAAGTTTTATTTATGCAATCTTAGTGAGAATGGAGAATTTGTCATAAAATAATGTTGAATTATTTATTAGAAGTGTTTGTAAAAAAGATGTAAAAAAGACACAGCTTTGGTTCAAACTGTTGGACTTGAAGAATTAAGCTAAAAGCATTATTAATGCCATTGTCAGTCAATAGTTAGGTGCATGCAATTTTAAGTATAAAAGTTCACTTATTGGTTTCATAAGACTTAATGGATGTATTCTATAAGATGAAGATCACAAACTCGTAGTTCTTGTAGCTGAAGTGGTATAAAATAATATTTGTTAAGATTTATTATTTAGAAATATAAATATAATGTCCGAGGTGCATTTAAATTGGAAATAAAAAAAGAGGCTGGGTGCGACCCACACTGGTAACTTCTCATTGGTGTCCTTGGAAACTTGGACACTCGATGTTATTTTATTGTTGTAAGGAAATTTCGAATTCAAAATCTTAAAAGGTGTTCAATATGCGATTGAGTGAAAACCAAAGTTGGGACCTATTATTTTTGTCAACTATTTTAATAATATTTTAGGTAGATTTTTTGCTTAAAAAAATTGATTTTTTTTAAAAACCCATAAATTCTTAGTAAATAAAATTATATCCGAGTCGATAGCATTGTTTGTTTTTGAGATATTTCAGTCGAAAAAAAACATATCTTAATTATTTTTAGTAGTTTTGTTTTGAAATTTTGTTGCTTAGAAAAAAAAACACTGTCAATTGAATATTTCTACAAACTTTATCAGTTATTGAATACGTGATTGTTTTTTAGAATAAAATTAGCCCAGCTTCAAAATAAGTGTTTGTTCACAAAAAAATAGAACCGAAAAACGTTCTTCAACAAATTTTAGCCTGTTTTTTTTTTTTTAATACTGTCCGTTGATTTTTTTTAAATTCTTTTTAATTCTTTGTTTTGTCATTATATGCAGAATGAAATTATGTTGTCATTCGATGGCACTTCTTGTTTTCGAAATATTCGAGCAAAAGATATTTTAGAACTTTAATTTAAATTCATGTAGTAAGAGAGTCGTAAATTGAATTGAATCTTTATATTATAATACTGTAATGTGTTTAAATTATTATTTATGTTTAACTTTTTACTTGCCATATATGTATAGGTACTATATGGCAAGTTATGCATTCCTAAAATAAATCGAACTCGAGATTTCGATCAAAGTACGATGATAGCGAAGTCGAAAAAAGTGGGTCTCGCCATTCTGTCGGTCTATCTGTCCTTTCGGCTGTAGGCTAAACAGGTGGATCGATTTTCCTTAAATTTGGTACCTAGCTTTTTTTGTACATGTGGGGGGAACATGTTTTTTTTCATTTTTTTCTTTTTCAAGACCAAAAATAACGGTACCTGCCTTAAAATTTCTTTTAGCAAAAAATGAAAATCGTATTTTTTTCAAAAACGTTCCCACAACTTAAAAAAAAAATCCAGTAATTAAAAAAAACTACCATTTAAAAAAATCCGAAATATGATTATAAATGGTAACTCCCATAAAACCATTTTTTTGAATTTCGATTTTCTCAAAAGTGGTTCAACTGATTTTGCTCAATTTGTTATAGAGAATGTTTCAAAAAGTTTAAAAAGTATTGAATACCAAAATTTAGATTTTTTTAAAAAATTCTAAATTTTTTTTGAGAAATTAATAATTCGAAAACGACTTAGTCTATTTTTAACAAACTTGCGATTTAGCGGTTTTTTAACATTATCTAGCAGATTTTAAATAAAAATTATTCTTATGGCAAGAAATAACAGAATCTCCCATACAAATGTTTAAAAACCGGGATGGAAAATCTCATTGTTCTCAAAAAACGGCTCTTACGATTCTGATTAAAATTTTAATGTGAACTAATATTAATACGACATACCATATTATTGAAAAAAAAAAATGTCTATCGTTTAGAAATGGTACCTCTCATAGAACTTGCATTTTTTTTTTGGTTTTCGACTATCTCATTATAATATGTTAAACCGATTTTAATGAAAATTTTTACACAAATTGAAATTTATTACACACATAATATTCCATATAAAAATTTTCAGAAAAAAGAAATTTTGGATAAAAAAAATATCACCTTTTTTTTTTTGAAAATTCGATATTTCAAAAATAGGTACCAAGGTGATTTTTTTTTCAAAATTAATTTTTAAACATCGCATTAATTAATACTAAAGAATGACGTACCAATTTTTTTTTTCTTAAAAATGTTTTCAAAATTTTATATTTTAAATATTATTTTTTTAAAAAAAACCGCCCCAACGATTTTTAAAATTTTTTTCTCATAAATTGAGATTTATGTAAGAAATCGGATGATGTGCATTGAGTTGGTGTTTCAGAAGTTGTTTAATCAATTTATTTCTAATTATATTGATTTTTTTACAAATTTTTCAGTCCATGCATACTTTAAAACCACAGTGTGATCTCACATAAGAGCAGGTTCGTGCGACCCAATCCTGCATTTTATTTTTGCCAGAAGAGTGCTTTTCCTTTCTGAAATCACAAACTTTCTCTATTTTTCTCGACTGACACTTAAATATGATTTAATGAGCTAAAAATGAATGAAAAAATGTATAGTGTCATACCGGCTTTACTTAAGCCGAAAATACCTCAACTGTCTCTTTCCTAATAGGTCACAACTTAATGAAAATTTACATGAGCACTATGTCTATCAGAACATCAGGCTGACTCATGCAGATGCTGTCACTATGAAGGCGTTGAAGTTTAGGCCAAACTAGAAAATTTGTTATCGGTAATTTTATTTCAACAAATTGATGATGTCTCAAATTTTTCGATCCGGAATATTTTAAAATTCATTTAGAATTCAGGAAGTTTCAGAGAAGCACTCCGTTACTAATTTTTCAGTTTTTTTCTCAATTTTTATCTATTTCACTTGCATCATGTGGAGCACAAAAGGATTCATTGAAGACGTAATATAGCTTGCTACCCATAACTTATTTATGATTCAATTTTTGGAAATTTCTAAATTTCAACTTTGGAACTACCAACTGAAGGGTAAGGTTTATAAAAATATACCCAAAATTATATAACATCTTAGAACCAAACTATAACACGGGATATATGATAAATGCTTTGAAGTTAATGTCAGGTCGAAGCTAATTTGGGCACCATTTTCCATAAAATAATTAATTTATTATTAATTTATTTCAAAACTACAAACATAAACTTCTTAACTTTAAAATACCTCTAAATAGCTCTTAAGTGGGAAATCGGTATCTATAATCAATTATAACATTTAAACAACGTTACTTAAAGACCTCTTAACTTAAACGCCATCCACCGCGTTTAAATGTTATTTAAAGCCCTCTTAAATATATTTTGACATTTGGGAAGAATTATTTTATTTTCAATTTTTTGTTTTAAATCAAATGGAGTGGGGTTTCTATCTATCTTTTGCTTTGGACTATACATCCAGTTGCCTCTCTTTCTCTCTTATTTGGTAATGAGCTCGTTATTTGTTTACATTTTTTTGGAAGCTGTCAAAAAAAAAACAGCCTAAAAGTATGCAATTTGTAAATTCGTTTACGTTACGTGACAAAATCGTTGTTTAGTTAAGTATCAATGTGAAACCGATTATGGATAAGAATTTAAGTGTCGTCATTTAAAGGCAATTTAAATATTTAAGCGCATTTAACTAAATGACATCTAAGAGACGTTTTAAGAAAATCTAATAGATACGGCTGAATATATATATAATTTTAATTTAATTAAAAAGGAAACAATTCAATAATTCAGCCAAAATCCCAACTGAATTTTTTTTTTCAGAAAATTATTTTTTTTTTAAACTCGCTCAGCCCCTCATAACCAATGGCGTTTAGTGAACAAATCGTACTTTAGTACAAAGGTGAAATATTTTCTAACAAATAAAGCTTTTCATGAGCTTTTGAGATCTATTATTTTGTAAAGTCTAGGAAAACATTCTAGTTATTAACTTCAGCTACTACAGGCAAATCAAAATAAAGAGAGAACTGGAACTACCTATTTTTTCCGCCTTTTCATTGTGATGTCATACATTTTTATTTTTTTTTAAATCACGAGTTCGACTTATTTTCACAAATGCTAAACTTCCCCTATATTTATGTCACTCATATCCATTTTGCAGATACAAACATAAATCAAGAATAAATAAAGCTCTGCTGTGTGCTCAATTCATTATCCGCTCGTAAGTATCTTGTGTTTGTTCATCGTCAGCAAAATTCTATCCGCTCGTAAGAATCTTATGTTTGTTTATCGTCAGCAAACGTGTATAACCATCTGCCTGACCGACACTAATTTATTTGTTGCTAAATATAACGTTTGTATATGAAATTTGCACAAAACCTTATGAATACGTTCTTATATGTACATTACATTCGAACCAATAAATCAATCAAACTACAAAAACAAAAAGCGTCACATCAGTGTTGTGACCTTGGAAAGTTAAAAGGTTTTTTTTTTTGGTATAATTTCCTTAAAAATTCCAACTTTCAAATTCAATTTATCACACACAAACCTGTTATTCTTGACAGCACTACTCCCCATTCCTGAATTTGCTGCCCAGCAAAGCCTGCAACTTCGGCACCCAAACTAAAGCCAATCACATGAATTTGTGCCCTAGGGAAGCCAGTGCCGATGAGGTAGCGCAAGAACCTCGCAATATAACGTCCAGCTATAGGTATATTATCCACAGAATTTGTGTACCATGGCATTGCTGTAAGTGGACTCCAATCAACCAGGATAACGTTGTAATTTCCGGCCTTGAGAAAAGCTACGAGTACAGTACAGAGTTTGTGTTTGATGTGCATTGGGGATAACGAAAAGTAAAAAAAAAAAAAAGTTGCTATAGAATGAAAATGGAAGAAACAAATTGAATTAAGTTTCACATCTCTGATGGAGATGCCAAGAGCTAGGCTATAGAGACAGAAAGAGAGAGATAGATTATAAGACAAATGTGATTAGTGAAGTTATACCATCCTTAATTTGTTGACTACTTTGTTGTTCATCACCAGATGAAGACTCTGAGAATCCATGCAGGTATATCACCAACGGATGTGACTTATTTAAATTACTCTGCTGCAACTGTTGGTCATTGCTGAGATACAGTTGATAGGGATTGCTTGGGTTTTGACTATAATTTATATTTTGTATGGATGAATATTTAAGATTTATTCCTATGGGGAAATTGTTATAGTTTTTTTTATTTTTTCGGTCTCACTTTGTGTAGAGGAAGAACTTGACATCTTGGACTTCTCTGATCGGACAACAACTATCACAAGTGCCACGTGGGGCAGGACTGTAGATGAGTGGAGTTCCAGCTGAAAATATGAAATGTAAAATTATCCAAGATTATTAAATTAATATGGCAAAAAAATATATATAAATCGACAACGGTGATTTAAATAATAAAATATGATTTTGGGAAAATGAGCGGATGCTGATGTCTTAAATAAAATGAAATTCAATTCTCAAGCTTTTTAAATATTATCTTTTAAGTCTTCTTATCATTTTATACACCCCAAACATCAAAGGTAGGCGAATTTATTAAAAGAAACACTTAAATTTATAATTTTTTGATTCTAGGAAAACAAAATCAAACAGAAATTAACAAATTATCCAGTGGTGCAGTGCAAAAAGCCCTACGGAAATAAAGCCCATGGGTCTTATTTCCCAAAATAAAGGGATGTAAGACCCACAGGCTCTTTTTCCTTTTGATACAAAAGCTGTGGGTTTTAATTCCTTTTTCTTGGAGATTTCAATACGAAGAATATGGGAAAAAACTCATTCAGTAAAAAACAGAAAGTGATTTTAGACTTTTCCAATAGTTTTCTTGGACAACAGTAGTTTAGGTGGCCCGCTTCGCGGTTTCCAAGGATCTTTGTGTCATCTATGTATATTTAGACAGGCGCCAATGTCAATAGTATACAATTAAAGAGTTATTGCATCCCACTTTAAGTATATGGGCCTTAATGCCAATTCAGAAAGGCAATAACACCCGCAGGTGTTAATACTTTTTTGTGGTGGGTCTTATTGTCATTCCAAAAAGGAAACAGAACTTGCGGATGTTATTTCCTTTTACTTTAAAAAAAAGAGATCCACGGGCTTTATTTCTAATAAGAATACCTATAATCATACAGCAAACAAAATAATTTTTTGTAAATTGTTAAGGTTTATAAGGCTTTTCAATGTTTTGTTGTAAAGTAGAAAACATAACGAAAACAAATAATATTTTTAATAAATAAATTTTATGAGTTTTGAATAGAGCTTCAAAAAAAAATTTCGCTAGATATTGCTACAAGATTACTAGGATATTTAAGTCTTAATATTTGTTAAACCATTTGCAAAATTGCAGAAGCAACTTTTTTGTAATATTCTAAGATAATGTAATTTGTTTAAAAAAAAAAGCATGCTCCGGCCGGTGCTAACATTTTAGCCTTGCTAGAAAGTTTGAGTTATTTCCTTTCTTTTAAAAGGTGAAAAAGTGAAATTTTCTTCTTCTTAGAAGGCTTTTTGTTACTATCTTGATCGAACACAAATACGCCCACTTCCACACCCCTTTTTGAATAAATTTCTTCTAAACTATGAGAGTTGTTTAAAACTAAATTGGGTGAATACGAATGAACGTTGACAAGAAACAAAATTATATTCCTTAATTCTTTTAATTTTTTGTAACTTGCAAAAAGTATAGAAGATAAATTTCTTTAATGCCTTATGAAAACTAAAAAGGTTAAAATAAGAGATAAATTTATTTTTGCCTTCTCCATAAAAAAGTTTAATGAAATATTTAACCACATAAATTTTGTGAATTTTTGTAACTACATGGGTTATCATTTTATGGTACAATAAAGATTTATATTATGATTTATATTATATTCATAAATAAATTACTTTACATCTCAAAAAGAGCTGAAAAAGAGTTACCTATTTCCCAGAATTATTAAGTATTGGAAATAATGATGTTGCAAGTGATTTTTATTTCTGAAAAATAAAATTAATAATTAATTTAAAAAATATGTATTATGTATTTTTTTTTATTTTATTAAAAAAAAACTAAATTAATTATTAAAATTTTGGGCCGTTTATTTTTTTCTTAAACTGTTTCACATAAAATTGATCACTGAAACAATTAATAAGATATGTCGATGAGCCATAAAATGAAAAAAAAAAATCTATTTAAATACTTGCTAAAATCATCAAAAATTGGTTCGTTAATTTTATACATCCACTGTTGTGAATAATTTTATTTTTGTACACTCTGTGAACAATTAAATAACCTTAAACTGTTATTTTACAAAATTCGCAAAAATTTAACTGTTTTTAAAAGTTTTGTTTTAATTCCTATCTTTGTTAGTTCCTTTTTCTAAGAAAATCTTACTTCAGCCCATGATTAAGAAACACCCTGTGAAGCAATTTTCTTAAATAAAATTCCTGGTGTAGGGTCATAAGTTCACAAGCAAAAAGACTTTCGACCCTGTTTTGTTATTTTTTTTTAATTATCTGCATTTTTTTTTTGTATTACTTTAAACTAACAAAAATAAAATTTCATTTTTTCTAAATAATTTTTTGAATACAGGTAATATTAAAAATATTCGACAAAATATTTGTAGACTTAATGACCTTCTCTTTTTTTTTTAATTAAAATTACTGACCCATTTCTGGCTTATCAGGGAAGGTTAAAAGTCAACAATAGATTTGTGAACTATTAACCCACTTAAGCGGCTCAAAAGTCTATGGGTTCCCAAATTTTTGATAAACACATGAGTCTCATAATATGGTTTTACACACTACGAAAAATATTATTGAAAATATTTTTATTTCATAAAATTATTTAGAAAAAAAAAATATAATGAAAATATTTCTTTATAAATTGTCTAAAAAAGGAATTTCAAATTTCGAGTTTTTACAAAAACTCTTTTGTTTATTTTAATATTTTTTATTAATAATTTAAATTTTCAGCTTATAATATAAACCTTTATTTTTAAAATTTTAAAATCTATAACGGCCATATTATTGACTCGATTCATCCACAATAAAACTTAAATCCGGATGTAAATTATACAAATTCAATGTAAATATGTACATCCGGATTTAAGTTTTATTCTGTAGTTTTATTCGAGTGAATAATATGGCGGTAAAAGTGAACTATATAAAAGAATTTACCAATTAATAAAATATGTATACTTAATCAAATTAAGAAAATAAGCAATTGTTTTTGGGATATTCATTTAGAATTTGATACAAAAACCCCAGTGTTAAAAAAAAAATTATCCCTCATTCAAAATAATGTAAATTTTTTGCAAAATGAATAGAATAATAAATAAAATCAATTATAGTTGGAAAAATTGAAAATTAAAAATAATTGGTTATAATTCAAATAGAATTTATTTTTAAATTATACAAATACATAAATAAAAGATTAGTTATTCAACACTCCTTCTATTTCGGTTCTATTTAAATAATTATTATACATATTATGTCTAAAGTACATTTACACTGCGTGTCATTTTTTTTATGCCACTCTTTTTACAATTTTCTCCCCTATTGGATTTTTTTTTTTTCAGGAAATTTTGACAACCAATTACACGAATGTGGAATGTTTATTCTCAGTTTTTTTTTCCCAATGCGATATTCAGATATTTTTTAAACGCTTGTATTGTATTTATCGTCGTCGTTCTATTAAAACTCCCTAAGTCCATTTTTGTAAATTTTCTAACATTTGCCTTTATGAATGAATTTTACTGACAAGAACTTGAACATTTTTGAGTTTAAGAAATTTTGTATTTAGACTAAACGTAATTAAGAGTTGGGTACATTTTACAAAACTTAAATCTTGATATTCTGTTAACTATGCCGTATTTATGAAAGGTCTATCAGTTTTTAATGAAATGGACTTAGGGAGTTTTCATAGAACGACGACGATATATAAACCCTTGAATTCGTGCAAAATATTAAAACAAAATTATTATTGGAAAATTAATAAAAATTTCCCGTGTTGTTTTGAGGAACTGCCAAAAAACTGTATAAATAGTTTAGTCAGTTGGTTGAAGCCACATAAAAAAACCTTTAAAAAAAAAACAAATGCACCTACACATTTTAAGTGACACGCAGTGTATATTGGACAGATTGTACATATCACATATTTTAATCGCTTAATCTGTCATCTGGGAATAAATGTCACGTTCTTAAAGGTGTTTACGAAAAATTAAAAATGATAATTAATGATTTTTTTAGTAATTCTATTGTGATTCATTTGTTTTTAATACAAACAAAAATTTGATCCTTATCTCTGTCTATTGAAATTTATTTTCAATAACAACAATTGATTTTTTGAGAATAATAAAAACCAAAATAAGATTATTAAGATCACAAAAATTACGTAACAATTTGGACTTTGGATTTTATTGTTTGTCATTGTTTGAAGCACCAAACAAAAAAAATGGCTTATTGGTTTTGAACTTTTTACTAATTAAATCGTTATATAATTCACTTAATTATTATTCAATTAATTATAATTCACTTTCGAATAAAATGCCTCAAATGTTAAAATAGATATGTCTATATAAATACAGCATACAAATAATTCAATAAATACGGAAACATTAAATCTAAAAGTAAATATTCACCTAACAAAACTCTGTTTGATTAAATAGTCATGGCGTTCTTTTAATTCAAAAACAAGATCATGTCTAATCCCGTTTTTATTAATAGAAACACGATCTGCACCACAATTCTAAATAACATTCTTCCAAATTTCAAGTTTTTAGACTAACTCTTTTGTTTATTCAAATTATTTATTAGTAAAATATTTACTTCATTTCATTTTGGGATTTTTCAATACTCACAACTAAAATATTTTAATAATAATAAAATCTAAATTATTAATAATTTCTTTGTTTTTGTTTATATTTCTTCTTAAAATTTATTAGAATGTCTGCGAGGCAACAATTCTGTAGTTGGAATGGTTTTTTTTTTTTTTTAATTCAATTAAAATTCATATAATTACCAATTAAAAGCTGCAAAAAATATATAATTTTAGAATTTCAACAATATTTTTTCTGTAGCTATAATAAGGCAATTATTTTAATTACTATAATTTGAATTTTAATATTTTACAAGAAAACACACAATTTATAAAAAAAAAAAAACAATTGAAAAAAACCCAATTTAATCATTTCTCATAGAAATTATAATGAAATTAAGAAGACAAATTAATCAGTATACAACAAAACAAAGAAGAAGTTATTCAAAAATATTTTTATTTTATTTTTTTTAAATGAAGTCAAATGGTTTTGTTACGAATATTTAAAATCCCAACACTTAAATTATAAAATTAAGAAAACAACAATAATATAAAAGGGATTTTATTTAATTCTTAAAATTTATAACAAACGATTTTTGAATTGAAATTGCTATAAATTAATGATAAACATACAATTTTATAGCTTATTAAATATCTGCAGATGTAAAAGTCACGTTTAGGAAAGATGTTTACGAAAAAGCAATAAATTGAAAAAAAATTTAACGATTTATTTTTATTAGACATTTATTATTAAGGATTGGCTGTGGAAAATTTGTATATATGTTTGGTTATTTGGTCTAGTGAGCAAATAAAATATTCTTAAAGATGCGGATTAGATATAAAAAAAAAATCATATACATTTTCAAAGCAACACACATAGACTTTTAATGATTCTAAGAATTAACAACCCACTTTTAAAGATTCATTCTAAGAATTAACAAGAACAACCCATAGCGAAGAATATTACTGAATTAAAGAACAAAAAAAATGCGAAAGCGTAGTGCTTTAGCGTTTTTATCAATTTTGTATGAAGACGAAATTTTAAAACATTTTTATAAATTCACGTTTTATTTAAAACTTCATTATACAAAGGACGATTGATTGAATTTATAAATAAGACATAAATAAAAAAAAATTGCAAAAGGAAAGATTAAAATTCAGATCATGATGCTATTTTCGATGTTCTTGTGTGTTGTGCTTGACTTTTTTAATATTTGGGGATTGAGAAAAATAAATGTATTAGTCTACATCTACAAGAAACCATTTGTCATGAGGTGATCATATATTTAAAAAACAAAAAAAAAGATATATGCATGCATAGAATTTACATACATGTTCAAACTAAAAATTTAAAAAATCAGTATAATTAGAAATAAATTTATTAAACATCTTCACAAACTTTTTTTTACACCAACACATAATGTACGTACACTATCCGATTTCTTACACAAATCTCAATTTATGAGAAAAAAAAATTTTAAAATCGTTGGAGAGATTTTTTACAAAATGAATTTTGAAAACATTTTTAAGAAAAAAAATTTTTATTTTTTAGCCTTTATTTATGTGGAATTAAAAAATTAATTTTGAAAAAAAATCATTATTAATTTTCGAAATATCGAAATTTCAAAAATAATATAGAAATTTTGAAAAAAAAAAAATTGTTTTTTTGAAAACTTTGAAATGCTATTGTGTAAAAAATTTTATTAAAATCGGTTCAACAGATAATGAGATAGTCGAAAACTAAAAAAATGGTTCCATGATATAAACCATTTTTAAAGGATGGATACATTTGTTTCCAATAATAGGTATGGTATATTAGTTCGCATAAAAATTTTAATCAAAATCGTAGGAGCCGCTTTTTAAACACTTGTATGGCAGGCACCGTTATTTTTGATCGTAAGAATAATTTTTATAAGCAAATCTGCTAGATAATGTTTAATAAATCGACTGGGTCGATTTTTATTAACTTCATAAAAAAAAAATTTAAAACTTTTTTTAAAAATCAAAAAAAAAATTGGTATACAAAACTTTTAAATCTTCTTAAAAGATTTTCTATATAAAAATAGGTCATAATCAGTTGAGCCGTTTTTGAGAAAATCGAAAATCAAAAAAAAAAAAATGGAGATACCACTTATAACCATTTTCCCAAAATTTTGTTTTAATAAAATGGTAGCCTTTTTGTAAAAAAAATACTGGTATACTAAAATTTTTCAAAAATGTTAAAAACGTGTATGGCAGGTACTTATCGTTATTTTTGTGGATCTGACAAAAAAATTACTTTGTATTATATTTTTGTTTGTGTACTAAATCCTTCTTATTTTTTTGGAGGGCTTGCATATGGTCTAAATTTGTCACTTTAATGATTAAGAATTTTAATCTTGTTGGATAAAGTTGACATTGGTTTTTTTTGTTTAAACAAATTGAGAGGGTCAGTTGATGATTTCAAAAGAGAAACGCCAATATATCTGATACAAAAGAGTGAAGGCCAACTTTAAGTTTTGAGTCATTAATTCAACAAGTCGAAGCAAATGGTATTGTACTTGCTTGATTTTTTTAGAATTTATATAGTTCCTATAAAAGCCATCTTAAAAATACGTTAATGTTTTTCTAATTGGTAATTTTGTTTACATAAAACTATTTTAATAACAATGTTTTGATACCTTGTGTTTAGAAATCTGTCAACAATTTCGAAGTTACAGATTCTCTATTGGAACCATGTAGAATGGTTTTATTTTATAAAATTCGTTTTATGCCAAATAAATTAAAGAAACCCAACTGCACTCTCCTATAAAAATTTCAAATTTTTGTATGCAAAATTGTGTACAAAAATGAACTATTTTTATTTTTCCACGATTTTAATTCCATAACCTTGAATACGACCACTAGAAATAGAGTTTTAATGGCAACCATATCAACTTTTGTCGATAAAATAATGGGACTCTCTGTACTGAATCTGAAAAACAATCACGCAGACACTTTGTAGAATTTGTTTGATTTTTTTTTAACTCTTGCTCTGCTAAATGGTGTGAAGTCACCTTTGTGACGGTCAGCACTCTATGTTTGATTCCACTCCGACCCCTATAAGAATTTGTTAAGAAGAACGAAGATGTGAGGATTATATTTTATGAATTGTCTTGACGAAAGTGCGCTTTCATTTTTACCAAAAGTATTTTTACTTGGTTTCTTTGTTCTGTTGGGTCGATATAATGATGCAAAATATTCTATTTTCTTGTCTTTTCTATAAGTAATAAATGAAAAAGCTTCCTTTTACATATCCCAAAAAAGCACTGTTTTACCAGCCCGTTACACCGTTTTCGATTTTTTTTTTTTTTTGCTGCGGTCGTCTGTTACTGGTCGACTATTTAAGGATTTGTTTAGCAGGTCAGCTTATGTTATTACTTTCCGGTAAAGACATCAAATTTGAACATCCGTGCATTATTATAAGCGCCCATACCTAAGTATCAAGTCAAGATTCATAAATTATAAAAAAAAATTAAAGGTAAATAATGAAAACGGAGAAATTGATTTGTATATTTTCTTCACAATATGGGTAATTAGAATAAATTCTAAATTATTCTAATCTTGCAAACAATATTGCATTGAATTAAAATTAACACAAGTTTTATTAAAATTTACACAACGTTTCTTATTCTGACATTGACATTGCTGTGAGTTGTCATCAACACACCGGTAAAAAAAAAAACAAAAAAAAACAATCAAGGCCACATAAAGTATTCATCTACATTGTTTGAAAAAAAGCACAATTAATTAAAAGTTGACACACTGTTAATGAATTTATTATTATAAAATAAAACCTCATTGTTGAACTGAACCCCATCATCATCATTTAAAATAATCTAAAATTTTTTAAAATGACTAAATTCTTTATACAGAGGTACATGTCACTCACGATAGTAATTATTTAAACGTTTACTTTCAAAAGCTTTGATAATAAATTGATATGAGAGAGAGAGTTAAACGGAAAGTGTCATTGCATTCGCTTAATTGTCCACCCTTTCTCCGTACCCATTATTATAATCACACACCCTCTCTATTAAGAAAAGGGCTTGTCACACATTATAAATTTTTTTAAATGGCATGGAAAATGTAGTGTGTGTGTTGGTTATTGTGGTATTGTATAATTACAGTTCTTGAGACTGAGTAAATGCGTATCAAGTTTTCGATATAATATAATGCCATATTGTTAAGAGGTATGGAGAACTGGCTTGAAATTAAGGAGCATAAATATTTGGTTAGTAATATAATTTGCTCATTTATGTAAGTAACCTTCATGTGAAGGTATTTGTTTAAGATTGATGTAGTAGAAAATATAGAAAAGTTGATAGAAAATTGTACAAAACTATTTATTGATTCGTCTCTTAAACTAAGATAAATAAAGAAAGAATCTTTCCTAAACAAAAAGAAAAAATTTTAATACCTCACATTAACAGAGATATGAAGATCTTAATTTATTGATTTAATATCAAGTTTTTAGTAATTTATCTCAACAGCACTGTTTTAAATTAAAATCAACTCTTTAAATTTCATACATGTATTTAATAATAATTTATTTTATTAATTTAATAATAGGAAGTGTCTAAAAAAATGCAAATTTATAACAGTTCAGTTTATGAAGGTACTGTTTATGTGGCCCTCCTCCAAAAGTGAGGTTACTTCGGAAACTCTGATTTTTTTTAAGTCTCGCAAAGCATAACCCATACACTTTAAATGGCGATAAACTGTTAATATTTAGCATTAGCTAGTTTCATAATAAGATAATATTTGATTAAAATATATTTAATATCTGGAAATAGAAAAGATTCACCTTGATATTTCGATCTATTTACAAAAGTGATGGGCGGTCAAAAGATATATTATTTCTATACATTCTGGATCCCTTTTCGGACTCTCATACTACACCGATTTTAACAAATGAGGCGCCAAACGCCAACCTACGTATTTGACGAATTATAATTTTATTTTAAAAAAGTTAATAATTTGTTCAAAAACTGCATTTATTTATTAAATATTATTCCAATAAAAATTATTAAATCTAAAATGAAAACTTCCACTTTCCAATTGGTAATATTTTGGCATATATGTATGTGACATTAGGTTGGTTCAATTTATTAAGTCCGTTCATTTTAAAATAATTTGTGTGTCTTTTGTTTTTGTGTAATTGCGAGAATTCTTGCACGGGTAGGCTAGTTGGTCTTAATGCGATAATAATAATAATTGTTTTTGTTAACTATACAGCATTCATAATTGTGGAAGTAGATTCATGATATACAATATTCAAAAACTTAAGTGGAATTTAATTGAAATTAAAATTTACGACTGCATTATACGTATACGAGTACTACCTATTAGTGATACCACTTTACTTCAATTGAAGAAAATCTACTTCTTTTTTTTTCAAACATTTTTAAAATCTACTTCCCACTTCGCACCATCACCAAAATATTGAAATGAAATCAACTTCATTTTAAAAATCTTAGTTTCAATCTACTTCAAAGAAGAGGCCATATCTATTTTTTTTTTTTAATATATTTAAATTTAGAAGCGCAACAAAATACAAAATCAAAAAAAAAAAAAACTAACCAATGCTAATTTAAAGTTTTCGTTTTGATCCTAAAGAATTTTCAAGACTTGAAATCTTTTGTATTTATTTTTAATGAAGTGTTCTTATTTTTGTAAGAACATAGATATTAATAGTAAAATATTTTTAATGTTCTTTTTTATAAGAAAAAATAATAACTTAAGTACCTAAACATGAAACCTAAAATATTTGTTTTTGTTAAACAAAATTATGTATTGATATAAAAAAATATACATGTAGCAATTATTTAATTATTTTTTGATTTATTAACAAAAATCTTATTAAACAATGTATAACAATATTATGTAAACATATAAATTGAATTTTGTTGTTAAATGATATTAAATTATATTGATTTTAATGTTCTGATTTATAGAAAAAAGAATAATTAAAGTAGCCAAACATGAAGCCCGAGATAGTTTTTTGTTCCAATGTTTTTTTTTTTTTTGTTAAATTTATTTAAAAAGTTCTATTAAACAGTACATTAAAAAATATATTCAATCGACATATGTGAATATGAAGTCTGAAAGAACTTTTATTTTTAGTTTTCTTTTGTTTAATTAAATAAATTTGTGATAAATATGAAGCTGTAACTATAAAGGCGGGAAAGTAAAACACCTCGTGTCTCTGACTGTTCGTCGAGAAGTGAATTCATTTATTTTCATAGCTGTCAAATTCTGTGTGTCATAAGGACTATAATATACTGACGGATAGTTCAGGTTATAAGTAATACTCAAGTATAAAGCTCAGTATATAACAGTCTTCCCCACTAATTAGGGTTGGTGTTGGTATGGGACAACCGGACGTCGGATCCTGTTTGATCTTCTTACTTCTATAGCTTGGTCCGAAGGTTTTGTGCTGTCCTTCGATGGATCTGGTAGCCCTGCCACTACGCTAGAACTTGTTGTTGCCCCTGTTGTTGTTGCTTCTGGTAACCCAGCTCCAATGTTAGCAGGATCATTCATGGTCTCGATACTTGTTGTCTTATCATTATGTGTTACTGCATTCTCTGAAGATAGATGATTTTCTGGTATCTTTATACTTGTGTCTATAGGATCTTGTCTATCTGTAGGAAGAAATGTTGGAATTAATTCAGAATTATTACCTTCAACATTGGTGCATCTTATTTGATCTATGTGTCTACGGTATGGAATACCATCAACATCTACAATATAATGCAAATAACCATCCCTTTTTGTAACTTTACCAAATTTCCATTTACATTCTTTGTTTTGATAATATCTAACTTGAACACGATCCCCCACACATACACTTCTTTTGCAATGGGCTAAGTCCGTTGAATGATCAGTATTATGTTCTCGCATTAAGTCTAATCTTGTGCGAAGGTTGAATTTGAGGATCATCTCTGCCGGACTCTTACCGGTCGTTGAGCTTGGCGTCTTTCGGTACTGCATTAGAAGCCTGTGAAGTTTGGTATGCATATCACCAGAATCATTTACAGATGACCGTAAACCATTTTTGAGTGTCTGGACGAAACGCTCGGCTTGTCCGTTTGTAGAGGGATGTGCAGGAGATGTCAGTTTGTGTCGAATCTTGTTGCCTTCTAGAAATTGTTGGAACTCCCTGGATGTAAAATTAGTCCCATTGTCTGAGACAATTGTTTGCGGAATGCCAAATCTTGAAAATAGCTCTCTCAATGCTCGAATAGTATTGAAACTCGTTATTCGATTCATAGTAATAACCTCAAGCCATTTAGTCTTCGCATCTACAACTACGAAGAAATATTTTTCCATGAATGGACCCGCAAAATCAATGTGCAGTCGTTGCCAGGGGTGTGCCGGTACCTCCCAAGGGTGATTTGCAGCCTTTGCTGGTTCTTTTAAAACCTTTGCGCAATCCCTGCAACCTTTGACAAGGTCTTCAATGTCAGAATCAATTCCGGGCCAGTAGCAATAACTTCTTGCCAACGCCTTCATTTTAGTTATCCCTACGTGCGCTGAATGTAGTTCAGTTAGGACCCGAGATCGTAGAGAGCATGGAATTATTAATCGAATGCCACGATAAATGCATTTTTCATTCAACATCAGCTCATTTTCCATCTTATTGTATGGTGTATTCTTCAAGCTCGCACCCGTTTGTAACAAAAGCCACAATGAAGAGAGGTCCTTGTCGCGCTTGGTTTCTCTGGCCACTTCTTCATTTGTAATGGGTAAAACTTCATCCCAAATTTGATGTACTTCAAAGCTCTCAACCCCAACTTTGGATAAAGGGTTCCTGGAAAAGAAATCTACGTTGATATGCTCTTTTGTATTTTTATATTGAATGGTGTAGTCGAAACCACTTAAAAATTGAGCATAATGAAGCAACCTCTGCGCAGTCAGTACTGGTAAACTCTTATTTGGGTTGAAAATGGATATAAGAGGCTTATTGTCTGTAATCAGCGTAAACTTACGTCCGTAACAATGGGTAAAAAATTTGTGAAGACCCCAAAATATTGCTGTTGCCTCTTTATCAAGCTGGCTGTAGTTGGCTTCTGCTTTTGTCAGGCTCCGTGACGCAAATGCAATTGGTCTTTCACCTTTATTGGTTGTATGCGACAAAATAGCTGATAAACCGAACGGAGAGGCATCTGTTGCCAATATAAGAGGCAGATTTGAGTCGAACGGAACCAGTACGTTATCACTCATCATCTCCTTTTTTATTACGTCAAAAGCATGCTGACATTCTGAAGACCACAAATATTTTGTCTCTTTCCTTAGAAGCTGGTACAGGGGGTGTAATTTGGTAGAAAGGTCAGGTATAAATTTATGATAATAATTGACCATTCCTAGAAATGAACGCAGTTGATTTAAATTTGTAGGTGGTTCGATTTTCGTGATTGCCTCAACCTTCTCTGTCGTTTTGTGTAGGCCTTCTCTATCAATTGTATGCCCAAGATATGTAACACTCCTTTCAAAAAGCTTGCATTTTGATTGATTTAGATGTAGATTAAATTTTTGTAATTTGTGTAGTAAAAGCATACACCTACGATAAGCTTCATCCAAGGTCCTACCCATCACAATTAGGTCATCAAAGAAACATGCAGTTCCCTCGAGATCATTAATTATGTTTTCATCCATAAATCGCTGCCACAAATTTGGTGCGGTTTTAACACCGAACATAAGTTTTCGTACCCTATAAAGACCCTTTATAGTGCTTACTGTCTGATACATGGAGCTTTCTTCTGACATGTCGAGATGAAGGTATGCCTGATATATATCAAAAACGCAGAAATATTCGCCGTATTTGAGCTTTTGGTATAGCTCATCTACATTGGGAATCGGATGTCCGTCGTTTACAACACAATTATTAAGCGTCACCTTGTAGTCGGCACACAAACGGACAGACTTATCGGCTTTAATCACGGGTACAATTGGAGTTCCCCAATCAGAATGTGCGACTCTTTCAAAAACTCCAACTCGTTCTAATCTTTCTATCTCATTTTCGACTAACGATCGAATAGCGTATGGGATAGGCCTTGGTTTCATATACACTGGAGTGGCTCCTTCTCTTAGTTTAATAACGCCTTTAATATTTGGAATACTGCCAAGACATGGTTTGAAAACCTCTGCGAACTGTTCGAAAATCTGTTGCTTAAGGCGCCCAATATCTGTATCTGTGTAAATCTGTACTGAGTTTACTTCTAATAATCTTAAGGCATGCATCCACTCACGACCCATCAATGAATCAAAACTACCTTCGACTAGGTATATATTGCATGAACTACTTTTATTTTTATATTCGACCTGAACCTCTGATTTACCTACTGCGGGAACGATTTCGTTACTGTATGTTTTAAGCATAACATTGGTAGGGGTTATAAGGGCATTCGGCCAGTACTTCGTGAATGTGCTCTGGTTCATTACAGAAATCGCTGCCCCCGTATCAAACTCCATATCCATAGCTTTCCCATTTACTTTTAAAGAAATAAAGTACTTACCCCTACCACGTGTGTCATCTGATTTTTTGTGTAACCTCACCGCATGTACTTCATTCTGCTCCTCCACCAGTCCAAGCATATTTATTTCGTACATATCATCATGTATGTTGTCTCCAAAGTCTTCTTCATCACCGTCGTCAATTTCTAGAGTGTTTGCAGCTCTCTGAGAATTCTTCGCTTTGATACAAACCGAAGCTATGTGGCCTTTTTTTCGACAAAGAGAGCAATGTAGATTTCTAGCTTGGCACTTGTTTGCCACATGGCCCAGCTTCCCGCACCTGTAACAAATAGTTTTAGAGTTCGTATTGAAACCTGGTCGGGATGAGTTCAAATTTGAAATAAGTGATTTGGTTTTTGTAGTGCTCCCCTTTAGCTGGACTTGGTGTAAATTTTGCATACTGCGGCTTTCAGACTTCGATGCCTCCATTGTCACAGCATTCTGAATTGTCTTCTCGAGTGTAATGTCAGCCGACTCTTGTAGTAGTTTTTCCTTTATGTCTGAATCCCTCAGCCCCCGAATGAATTGTGATCTCAGATGTGTATCCAACGTTGACTTCTTACACGAAGAGCAAGTAAAATTGCAATGAGTACTCAATTTTTTTAACTCTGCAAGGTAATTAGCGATTGATTCTCCTTCATGCTGTAGTCTTAACAAAAACTTGTGTTGCTCCGTCACCTCATTGGGCCTTGGGCTAAGATGATCTTTAAGAGTTTTGATTAGCTGCTCGTATGTTTTTGATCCGGGATCTTCTGGTGCTGTTAAGTTGGATAATAGCTGGTAGTACTTTGCTCCAATACAATTAATTAATACTTGCCTTTTTTTTGTATTATCGGTGATGTTTTTCAGGTCGAGGTAATTTTCTAACCTCTTTATATAATTTGGAAATGGTTCCTCGTTTTCATTGTATTGTTCGAAGTGCAGATTTGGGCTGTTTGAAGATGCTTGCAGATTTTGTAAGGCCGCAGTTAGGGCTTCTATCAATTGTGCTGATGTTTGGGTCATTCTAAGATTTTCCTTAATCTTTCAAACCTCGTCGCCACTGATAAATATGAAGCTGTAACTATAAAGGCGGGAAAGTAAAACACCTCGTGTCTCTGACTGTTCGTCGAGAAGTGAATTCATTTATTTTCATAGCTGTCAAATTCTGTGTGTCATAAGGACTATAATATACTGACGGATAGTTCAAGTTATAAGTAATACTCAAGTATAAAGCTCAGTATATAACAATTTGATTAATTTTTTTTTTAATATAGATTTACATAAAAAAAGATTACTTTGAAATCTACTTCGATTTTTTGAAATCAACTTCGTTTTTTTCTTTAAATCTACTTCGACTTTTTCTCTGGAAGTGGTAACGCTGCTACCTTTATTTACTTTGTCTTATAATTCAAAAAGTTTGGAATTTTTAATATACATATTAGCTATACATATGCCTTTGACTTGTCCGTTATTTCGGTACAAAATAATTAAAAACGCATTCTTCCGCTTGAGATTTGCAAAGGTTGAACTTTCTCTACGCTTTGCCGCAAATAAATAGTTGTCAAAAAACAAAACAATGTGGAGAAGCATTTAATTAATTTCCGATTAAAAACCTAATGCTCCGAAAATCTGATATTAAATAATTATAAGTACTGGAAAGCATTGATTTCATGTTGATGTTCCCACAGGAACGACGGCGGCGGCGCGTGGCGCATAGTGATAGAAAACTCACGTGCATCGTTTAAGATTGACATATTGGTGATAGGCAGTTCTGTGTTGCACATATGTATGCATGAAATTTACACTTTAGACTGAAAAATTGTTAAAAAATCAATACAATTAGAAATAAATTGATTAAACAACTTCTGAAATTGTTTTGATACAAATGCGATGTTCTTACACAAATCTCAATTAATGTGAAAAAAAAGTTTTAAAAATCTTTGGAGGTTTTTTTAAAAAAAAAAAAAAAATATTCTTTATATAAGTATGTATGTATGTATATAAAATTTTGAAAACATTTTTAAGAAAAAAAAAAATTGGTATGCCATTTTTGAGTATTTTTTAATCATCTATCCATTTTCGAAATATCGAGTTTTCTAAAAATAATTTTGAATTCTTAATAATTTTGATATGCAATATTATTTAAACTTTATTATAAAGTCTTGTGTAAAAAATTTCATTAAAATTGGTTTAAAAGATAATAAGATAGTCGAAAACCAAAAAAAATCGTTCCAAGCGAGATTATATCGGGTTTTTCAATAAGAGCGCTACAAAAGTTTTTTTTAAATAAAACAAAAACAGTTTTGGATATCAATAAAATTCTTTATTCCTGTGAAAGTACGTTTGATACCATTATGTATGGAACTCGATTTCTTTAGCATATGGCCACCACGGGCACGCTTGCAGAAGTCCAGACGCTGAACCCAATTTTCGACGGTTTTCAAGCATAAATCGGCCGATACTGCTGCAATTTCACGTTCGATATTCGTACGAAGTTCATCAATCGTCGCTGGCTTGTTGGCATAGACCATAGACTTGACGTAGCCCCACAGGAAATAGTCTAACGGCGTCAAATCGCACGACCGAGGTGGCCAAGCGACTGGACCATTTCGTGAGATAACACGTTCTCCAAACTTTCCAATAAATTGATTGTGACATTCGCTGTGTGGCTTGTGGCGCCGTCCTGTTGGAACCACATATCTTCCAAGTCCATATCTACCAATTGGGGCCAAAAATATTCGGTTATCATTGAACGGTAGCGATCCCCATTCACAGTAACGTGCCGGTCTTCATCATCACGGAAGAAGTAAGGCCCAATGACGCCGCCGGCCCATAAACCACACCAAACCGTAATTTTTTCAGGATGCAATGATGACTCATGGATTACGTGTGGATTGCTGCCTGACCAATACCGCATATTTTGTTTATTGACGAAGCCATTCAGCCAGAAATGAGCCTCATCGCTGAAGATGATTTTTCGATGAAAATCCGCTCCTAACGTTGAGGCCACTGACTCCGAATTTCGGTAGTAAATTTTAATAATTTCGACTCTTTGTTGGCTCGTATATCTTTCCATCATGAAATGGCAAACCTTACTGAAGAGAAGTGTCAAAAGAGCGGCAAGAAATATGGCGTCGTTTGCTGTCCCTGTTGCTCTACTTTTGTAGCGTCCCTGTTGAAAAACCCGGTACCATGTATTGATAGATACATTTTTTGTTTCAATAATATTTTTATCGCACTAAAATAAGCTCACACAAAAATTTGAATCGAAATCTTAATAACCGCTTTTGAGAAAAATGATATTTTCCATACCGTTTTTCAAAGACAAAAAAAATTGCAACTCTTTTTAAAAATCCAAAAAAAAAAAAAATCAAAAATTTGGCATGCAATACTTTTTAAACTTTTTGGAAAATTTTTTGTAAAAAATTTAGTCAAAATCAATTGAGTCGTTTTTGAGAAAATCGAAAATCAAAAAATAGTTCTATGGAAGATACCTTTTTCGATTTTTTTTTTATAAAATGGTAGCTCTTTTGTAAAACATATTGGTGCATTTTTTTTTAAATAAAAAAAATGAGATTTTCATTACATATTTGGTAAAAAAAAAATTTACGGCATGTACTGTTATTTTTGGTCCTAAAAAACATTAAAAAAAAAACTATTTCGGAGAAATGTCAAAGAAAATGAATGCAAAAAAATCGGCCCATCGTTTTAGACTGTAGTTGAATGAATAGACAGACAGACTAATTAAATTACAGGACCCACTTTTGTAGTCTTCTTTATCATCGTAAGGCTAAGTTTGACCAAATTATCAAGTTCTTTAAAAAAAATATGTTGTTAGGCAATTTGTACAATTTTGACTGAAATTTAATTTTGTTGTGGCTAACAGCTTTACGTACCTAAAGTGCCTGATTGCCGGATAATATCTGCCCCACCGTACCGACAAATTATCATTACAACTACTTTCCAAAATGTTGCTGATTTAATTCAGTATAGGGATATGAACCATTCTTTCATGCGATTTTTTTTTGTCTCGACCTAATCAACAAATCCTACATTTCTCAAATGTTATGCCAAACACCAAAATGTTGTTCCTAACTAAAACCATTGTTTTATAATTAATCTTTAAATTTAATTTTTAATTATTATTTAAATCAAACAAAAGTATATGATCCGCATTTATGGAATTAAAAAAATGGTCAAAAATTTTCACAAAATGGTGTTGAAAGAACAAATAATTATTCACATTTTCGTTATCTTTCTGCTTTTAGATATTAAGACTTCTTTGTGAAATACATAGATCCTTTCGTAATTGATACACTATAACAGCCGTATTTATTAGATTTTTAAAAATAATTATCTATAACTCGGATGGCTGTTCAAAGTTAGACAACGTTTATAATTACAACTGCTACAAAATAAACAAGACCTACCTACTCACAAAGAACTCTTAATTTCTTTGAAAAAAAAAAACATCTTCATTAAATAATAGCATAGCGATATAGAAATTTTGTTTGCCAATATTTGTGAAATTTTTAATTAAAATAATTCCAACGTGCTTATATGTTTTTTTAATGACCTTATAAAACATTAAATAATTTATCAACAAAATTTTATGACTGAACAATTAGTTAATATTTTTATGATAATTTTCTGACCTTTTAAATTCTATACTTGTTTTTTTTTTTAAATTTCACAAATGAGGTTCTAAGATTCCTGAAGCAATCAAAAGATTTAAAAAACATTAAATTAATAAAAACAGGTTAAAAGGCTTAGCCAAATTTAATAAAACAATCACAACCTTATGATATCATTCTTTAATAAAATTAAAAAAAAATATAAAAACGAATTAGAATTTTTTTTGCTAGTTTAGAATTCATAAGAAAAAAAAAACTTATACATATGTATCTCCGACTCAGTTTTAAATTAACTTATTGATAATTAAATGAAACAACAAAAAAATTAAAGACAAAAATATTATTCTCACCAAAGAAAAATGTAAAAATTCGACATAAAGTCGACGTTGAAGGAAGTGTCATATTTGCAATATTGATGAAGATGGATGTTCTGTCTATTTTTTCTGCAACCACCACCACCGGATACAATTTAGCAATTATTATTATTATTTTTTTTTTTTTCTCTCTCTTCAAATAGAAGCTTGAAAATGCAATTTTTAATCACTTATCACCATGAACTTTGTTCTTGACTAATATTTTATTTTATAATTTTTGTTTGCATATGGCTACATTAGGTAGTTTTGTAATTATTATTTTTTTTGTATTTATTTATCACTCTCAGTTACCGTTACATTTGAAATACGCGCGCCGCACCGTCTCATCGGATATGCACAGAGTAGATATGTATAATTATTATCATGCAGAAATCACTAAAAAAGTCTATTTCATATTTTCTTTTATACTCATAGATACAATAACTAAATTATATCTAGATAATGTGTACAAACAAAACAAATCTATAATATAGGCTGTAGGTAATTCAACTTGAACTACTCGAGGCTGGAGGAAGCTTTATTTTAAATTTACTACTGCAACCGGTAAAAATGATCAACCCGCATAAAATATAACAATTGGCAGCAAGTAACAGTATATCCGTTCGATTATTATGCTGATGAATACGAAAACAAAAGAAATAATAGATACAAAGATACACAAAAAAAAACAAAAAATTATAGACGGACCGATAGAAATATTGGATATGCTATCGATAGACTGTATTGTGTTATCGAAACTTCTCTGACCAACCGATGAGTGAACTAAACGCAACCGCCGACTGACTTAACTCAATTCAAGCCCTCGTCTAGCAGTGCCGGGCTTTAAGTAAAGTATCTTAGCAGAAGCTTGCGATTGCCACGAAGAAAAACTCTATATCTACACAGCCAGTTACAGACAAAAACAAAAACCCAGTAGTCGCGTATATGATCTCCGTATATCGTTTTGCCAGACATTGACTAAGGTCAGTGGGGAGTGTGTATTTATTTTTGTTATGATTTTATGAGTGGCGATAAAATACTTACTAAATATGTACGTTCGAAAAACTAATTCAAAAAATTTGAATTCTCATAAATGATCGTGTGCCATAGCAAGTCATCATTTTCAATATATAGAAAATCAGCCAGAGTCCCCCCGGCAAGTTAAAAGTGTTTTTCGATAGAATTAAAAAAAAAAAAAGTATCTACTTTTTTTTTTTTTTTGATAAATTTCCGCGATTGTTCTGATGAATACTAAACTCGTACCTAGAGGGATATAGTAAGTAATATTCAGCAGTATTAAAGTTATAGATGCGGAAGTTAAGTTTTAGAGCTGGGAATATAATAATATGTAGAATTTTTTTGACCAAAAATGTTCTGAAGCAAAATGTTGATAAGGTAGAAGCTTTTTCATAACAAAGCTGGTGGCATTTTATTTTTTTTTTTAAGATAATTTGTATTCTAGAATGTTTTTTTTTTAAATATTTTAATTGGTAATGTTTAAAGCATATACATACCTACATTTAATATAACTGAGGCGCGTACGATTTATGCTAATTATTAAAAATAAATAAATTTACTATTGTTTTGTTGGTTAAGTGTTTTTAATTTTAATGAAGTGGGTGATTTTTTATTTGTTTTATTTTTTACACTAGGAAGCTCCTAAACTGGACTGACTTACTAATATAGTTCAATATATAGTTAGGGGTGGCCATATGTTGCTAGCATTTTGATATTTGGTAAGATGATCCAAATTAAAACATTTCGATATACTTTTTTTTAGCGATAGAAAGAATCAAGTAATGAATAATTTAAAAAGAATTATAGTCTTTTTGTTTTCAAAATAAATACAAAAAAAAATTCAGAAAATGTTTAGGAAAAATTTATGTAAATAACGATTATTCTTGAAAATATTTCCATTGTGTTTTTTTTTTTTTTTAAATTGATAAATTCGGTTTTAAAGAAATTGTCTTTCAAAATTATTTCACTACACCTATGGACAATAAAATTTCTAATACAGAAACCAAATTAAAATTTACGGGTCATGGTTGAGATATAATCTGCAACTGCAATCGTACAATTAGTCAAGTCAATGTGGGTATCTTACATTCGCATATATTCACGATAGGTACCCACTGGAGGATATAGCCTTGCGTCGGTCTGGTTGACGTTTGATTGATCAGGAAAACAAACAAACAAAAATAAAGAAATAATTTTCTTGTAAGAACTCGATCTAAATTTTGTTCTTTTCTTTCTTTCTTTGAAGTATTGACCTTAAATATCCCTTCAAGAAAATAATAATTGGTTCACATACTTAATTCCCAAATAACTCAATATTAAATAAATATTTAATAAATGTAGGTATAGTACTTTATTGCTACTAAAGGATATGTTATTTATAGAGATTTGATATTGTTTGGCATCACTGTTTAAATTAAATTTGACAGTTGAGAGATGGTTTGTACTCAGTTTGTTTTGATATTCAACTACAAATAACCTTAAACTAAGTAAGATGATTAAAATGTCACCAAACAAAATGTCCCAAATGTCCCAAAACTAAACTAAACTAAATTCTTAGATACGTAAACGTTAAATTTCGTTGATCCAATTGATTTTTGATTAAAATTGAGCCGATGACGGACTTCGCTGGACAAACAAAAATTTCTTTCTCTTGCACAAAGAAACGAATTTTTAATTACGCCAAAAAACGAATATATTAAATTAAGTTTTTCATTGAAGAACCGATATTCTGTCCATCTGTCTTTTTGACCGTTCGTCTGCAGCGAGTGGGTCGATTTAAATTTAGATCTAACTTTTTTTGGGATTTCCCCCGACACGTTTTTTTTTATCTTTTTTACGACCAAAATTAACAATTTTCTTAAGCAATTAAATCTTATTTAACTTTAAGAAAAAATAGTAAAATCATTTTGTAAGAACAAAATTAAAAAAATATGTGTAGACTGTAGCCTAAAAGGATGGGTCGATTTTCTTTAAACTTGGTACCTAGCGGTTTTTAGGCACTCCTCCACACGTTTTTTTTATTTGTTTTAAGACCAAAAATAACGGTACCTACAGTACAAATTAAAAAAAAAATTAATTATTTTTTTTTATAAAAATGCTACCATTTTATAAAATAAAATTTTGGGAAAAATGGTTTTAAATGGTACCTCCCATAGAAGTATTTTTTTGATTTTCGATTTTCTCAAAAACGGTTCAACTGAATCCGCTCAATTTTTTAAAGTGAATTTTCCAAAAAGTTTTAAAAGTATTGCATACCAAAATTTTCAATTTTTTTTTTTTTTGATTTTTAAAAAAAGTTAAAATTTTTTTTTTTTGGTAACTTTATAATTAGAAAACGACTTAGTCGATTTTTATTAAACTTAGCACCCAGCAGTTTTTTTACATTATCTAGCAGATTTTAAATACTTTTTTTTTTCTTATAACCACAAAAAAATTTTAAAAACCCGTTTTCGACTATCTCATTATCTGTTGAAACAATTTTAATGAAATTTTTTACACAAAAGCCACTAATAAGTTTGAATAATATTGCATATCAAAATTTTCAAAAATCTAATTATGGATTTTTAAAAAAAATTTCAAAATGATTTTTTTTTGTTTCATGTTAAATTGAAATTGATTAATTTAATATTACTTGGTTGGGAAAGGAAGCTCCAAAACAAGATAAGCATAATTAATGGATACCTAGCAGAAAATTAGAATTTGAGACAGAATTTGAAACAAAATAAACGATTTTATGATCTCAAAAAAAGCTCCAAAACTTGCAAAAAAAAAATTCTATACTGTTCCAGTTAGGAGCTTATAACTTAAATTTTAAAAGAAAAATTTTCAATGTTTAAATATTAAAACTCAGAAAGAATAACAAACTGTTACCAAGTTAACTGTCA
Source organism: Epistrophe eligans (assembly GCA_951394125.1). NCBI lineage: Eukaryota > Metazoa > Arthropoda > Insecta > Diptera > Syrphidae > Epistrophe > Epistrophe eligans. Next base: position 28,268,176 of record OX596031.1, on the reverse strand, counting down.
TTACTTGGATATAGACAAAATCAATTTTAACCCAGAAATCTCTGTATATTAATTATAATTTTTATTTTACTAAACAGCGGTCGGTCGATGCCTTTTTTCAATTTTTATCTTAAATTAAAAACACGTAGGTATTTTGCTGAGCTTAGTATATTAACATTATTTCACGTCATTCAATTAATATTCCAGTATATTTTGATTTAATTTTTATTATTCCATTGGTGAAGACAGTTTATTTTTAGTTCTTTATAGAATATCAAATTAAAAGCTCGAATCTGAACTTTCGACTATCCTCAACCACTTGCAAAGTTGCTAATATCTTGAATTAAACTCAGGCTTTGCGAATTCAATCCGTTTTTTTTTTTCGAAAATTTTGTCAATGATTTTTGACAGAACGTCTCCTACGATAGACGTTTTTGAGAAAAATGAGATTTTCCTTACCAGTTTTTAAAAACTTGTATGGAAGGCACTGTCATAAGAATGATTTTTATTTAAAATCTGCTAGATAATGCTAAAAAACTGCTAAATGCCAAGTCGTTTTCGCATTATTAGGTACTCACAAAACATTTTTGAATTTTTTTTTTTAAATCAGACAGACAGACAGAATTGCGAGATCCACTTTTTTGGACTTCGCTATCATCGTAATGTCAAGTTCGATCAAAATCTCGAGTTCAATTATTTTACCTACATAACTTGCCATATAGTAAAGGGTCATTCATTTCGTGGTTTCAAGTTGGTAGCACCGGCATTTGACACCTGTCAAACTCAGCTGTCATAATATAAGTTGAATGTTTGCCATTTACGATAATTGATCGCTTAACAATGGAACAAAGCGTTAATATTATTAAAACTTACTAAAAAAGTCGTGATTTAAACGTAGCCACTTTTCGAGAATTACGCGACGATTATGGTTTTTTTGGCCGCCGATTAAGGATCATGACTTGGACGATATGTGGTTTCAACAAGACGGGGTAACAAACTACACAACGCGACCAATTATGGCTTTATTGCCTGCGAAGTTTCCTGGTCGCGTAATTTCACGTTTTGATGACGTCAATTGGCCTCAAAGATCATGCAATTTGACACCGTTAGATTTTTTTCTATGGGGCTACGCAACAGACCATGTTTACACCGCACTTACACCTGTTGCAATTTATTTAAATGCTTCAAACTTCCCACCCTATGCAAGTGTCGCCCCACGCAATTGAATGTTTTACGTACAAGCATGTTCGACACCGTGCATACTATATGTACCTATACATATATACATTCTAGATGGTCCAAAAAAGGTTGGGTAGCTCATATTACTCATACTCAACAACTACCGTTAAAAAGCGTCTGCACTATATTTTTAATTTTATTACTGTGAATTAATTGAACCATTTATTTAATCAACCTCTTAAAAAACAAGAATACAATATTAATCAGAAGTAGATCTCCTTCATATACATATATAGCGCCACTTATTACCTATTTCTATATTATAATATCCTTGTCGACCTTGTAAGCACATAATGGAAAACCCCAACCTAAAATAAAGTAAGTTTCCATGTATCACTCGCACTTTAATGAAATAAAATATTTAAGCTTCTTCATGTCAATATAATCAATATAAAGAAAAGTATATCCATCCTCTTAATTATAGACTTATGAAAATCATCCAATTTTAAAGTGCAATACCTAATTTAATTAAGAGAACATAATTCAATTAAAATGTCAAATTTATTCAAGTATAAGTTGGCGCTAATCAGATTAAATGTTTTTTTTTTAACATTAGAAATGTTTAAACGGAGGCATACAATATAAAAAAATCAAAAAAATATGAAACGCCTAGTAGACAAAGGGGGCGAAACGTGAGGGGAATAAACAAAATAAACAAAATCAACAAAATAAAAAAAATAAACAAACTAAACAAAATCAACAAAATAAAAAAAATAAACAAAATAAACAAAATTATTTCGTTCATGCTTTGTTGTTACTAGTTTGAGGAAACAGAAAACGAAGAAGATGATAAAACGGACTGAAAAAAAGGAGAAATGTTCGTAGGAAAAAAATGGGTATGTTTTTGATGATGATTTTTGCGAAATCCGAAAAATATCCGATTTGCGTTTACTTAAATGCTTATATCTTTCGATCCAACTATCCGATTTTCAATATTAAGGTACATAATTAAAGGAAAAATGACTGGCGTGTTAGAGCAAAAAATTTTCAAAATCATTCAAAATTTTATACTAAAAACATGAAAATAAATATCGGACAAATAATTTAATTCAACGAGGAAGTTGATTAAAAAAAAAAGCATTAAAATACTTTCAACCACCAATTGGCGAGAGGAATATAGTATTCTAAAGCCGGCGGCGGCGGAGTTTGTGCAATAAAAAACCACAATCGTGGCAAATTTGCTTCGCGTCGGAAAAAAAATGCTAAATGTTCATATGTACCTACCTAAATTTGTAGTCGGTATAATAATTGTAAAGATACATTGTGTTTGGTTTGGCTTGCTTATAACTTCGGTTCTAATAATCCGTTCATTAAGGTCTTAAAATTTAGCTAGAATATCGGACTACATTTTTTGTATTATATCATTGCACAGTCACATAAAACTATATATGAAAAACCTTATTAAATTGCGTATTTAATACAAACAAAAATTTAATACAAAACAATAATTTTTTAAACCACATGTATTTGACCCTTTTTAGGAAAGTTATGATGTTGGTACCTATGTTCAGAAAAGTTGCTCAACATTTAAATTTGACATTCAATGTACATACATAAATACATAAAGCTTTTTTCATTTCTAATGTTCCTCAACTATGCTGGAATGGCAAATCGGGTAAATTTTTTTATTGATGTGAAATCACCATAAAAAAAACTACGTCAGTGTTATTAACGCACATAGCATACAATGTTTTCTCGATTGGGCTCAGAGTCCAAATAATTATATTAACAATACAATACCCTCTCAAACTATGTACATATATGTATGTAATGTACTAATAATTTAGATTTAGAGGGTGACAAATTAAAAAAAAAAATTCCTTGATCTTGAAGCTTTTCAATTATACAGGAAGTACAAAAACAATAAACTCGATTTTCACGTCATCATCATAACCACTTAAACAAATCGTTTACAACTCAATTGAATTTATACGGTACCAATTAAGGTTTCTTTTTTTTTTTATTATTTAAAACTACTACGATCTACATAATTATCATACCATAGTATGTCTGTCTAAGAAAGAGGAAAAATACTTCACAACATCGACATTGACTTTGACCGAATGTAAACTTTTGTTAAGCTAAATATTATGGAAATGAATCTCAAAGATTCGGTTACGCAAATGATTTAGCAGTTAGTTGTTTATTGATGTTATGAATTGTGAACATCAGTGCTGTCAGTTGTACTACTACTACTAGGTACTTTATACTTTTAATTTTTTTGTAAAATTTTTTTAAAAAAATTGTGTATTTCAAAATTCTGTTTTATAAGTAGTAGTCCGTGGCGTAATGGTTAGTGCGTTGGACTGTTACACCGAAGGTCTTGGATTCGATTCCCAGCCTATGCCACCTAAAAACAGAAACGTTTTTCACGGGTTATTGCCTCTTGCGAGGAATTGACGAATTCTCCAAGAGTATCTCTTGTCATGAAAAAGTGCTTCTCACCCTAGGCGTTTTGATTTGAAAATTGTAGGTCCCCTCTATTTCTGCCAATAAAACGCACACAGGTAAGTCACTAGGCTCTGCTTCTGTACGAGCTGTCGCGCCGACCAAGTTATTAAATTTATTTTAAATAAAAAGATCAGAATTTAATAAATAATACTTCGAGTACTTGATAATTCAAAATTTATTTTATCGTTAAAACTTCTTTCCTTTCTGCAAGTCGTTTCAATTCTCCTTTTTTGGCACGCGTCGTCTGACAAAATATTTTCTGATGTCAGTCTGAAGTCTGCTTTCACTTCGCAATTCTCGTCATAGGGTGACTCACAGGACGCCACACTGTTTTCCAAAATTCTAAAAATCAAAAATTCTGTTTTTTCAAAATTCTTTAAATTCAAATAATTAAAATTCTGTAGGTATTTCAAATAATAATTGTAAATCAATCCATTTACAGAATTTTGGTCGTACAGAATTTTGACTAAAAATCTATCCAAATTGTTATTTAAAGCTGATTTCTTATTCTACATTATAGAGACATTTAAAGGCATTTTCAAATTTTCTATTACACATTATATTATTCTATAGATAGATAGATAGATAGATAGATAGATAAATAATTTTATTTCCATAATAATTTAACAAAAACAGTTGTGCTGGTATTTAAATTAATATGACAATAACTTGTTTAAGTTGCCTGTTAGGTTAGAAAGAAGAAATAAACTTAATAAAGTTAAAGTGAGTGACTTATAAAAATTCATTGAATATTTGAAAGCGATATTTAAGCACAGATTTTAAAAACTAATATAGATTAAAATAACATTGACCATTTAACACATCTAGGAACTGGGGCCTGGTTAACTGAGGGCTTCCAAGAAATGTCTTCCTGTATCCCCTGAATATGGGACAGACTCCAATAAAGTGGAATGTGTTCTCTACTGCATCAAGGTTACAAATCGTGCATAGGCCATTAGTATGATTTTGAAAGGCTCTTGCGTTTTAATTAAGCGTACCACAGCGTGCTTTTAATATCAAGCTTATCATGTCCTGTGGGTTCGTATCTATGAAGTAATTTGGGACATCACAGTATGATATATTGCTGTACTCATCGTGGAACTGCGACTGCTGTGCGCTGCTGACAAAAGTACTCCAGTGTTTCTCCTTCAGTTTAACTAGAAGCATATTTTGACTGTTGCGCATATCAGATTTAGACAAAGTAAATGAAAATGCAATTGAGGCTTCTGAAAAAAGTTCCTTCTATTCATTGGCACAGTAAATATTCTTTCGAATAATAATATCTGATAGGATTTTGGGAAGCCTATTACTTGGTAGCTCCATGACTCTGGACATAAACGAAAAGTGAAGTTTGAGTGTTGTAAGAAAAGATTTTGGAAGTCCCGTTTCTATATGAAGCACATAGTTTGGCGTGTTGTCTGGCAGGAGAAAACATCTTTTCAGGAAAAAACGTTGTAGTCTTTCTACCTGGACATGCTCCTTGTATCCCCAGACTTGGGCGCAGTACAACATTATAGTTCTAGAAGCGGCATCATGAATTTTAAATTTAGCTGAGTGACTAATCGATTTATTTCTAATAAACTTTGACCATGTAGAATTAATAGTATTTTTCGAGCTTAGAAGCAGTATCGGAGAGGATAACTATATCATCTGCGTATAAAAGAACATTAATTCGTAGTCCTTCCAGAAGGATCCCTGTTGGTAGCTCAGTGTATATATCATTTAAGAACAGAATAAAAAGTAATGCACTCTGAACGCATCCTTGCTTAACGCCTTTATTTGTTGGAAAGAAATCGGTTTTACTTTTTCCATCCGGTTGGGTAAACTAAAAACATGGAAAATTTCTGTGACACGTTAAGTTGTGATCTTACACGTTACGATACGTTGATGCATTCAATATTGGATACGTTCGTTCATACTTCAAACTAAATCTAAAGATTGAATTGATTGATTGACAGCTCGAACTCGTCGCGTTCTGTGATGTGAAACCAGCACTTGAATATTTAATTTGATGTTTACACATCTTAACCGTGAGTCCCGGTTACCACCGAATAAAAATCTTACTTAATTTTATTTTCCAACAAACAAAATTCCCCAAACCAATTATGCTGAATAAATTCATATCTTTCATCCAACTAAATTGTCATCCACATTTTTCTGTTTCAAACTCAGTAACATTTTATGAGGTAGTTACATAAAGAGTTTTTTTTGTTTCTGGTATTTTTATCTTTTGCTTGGCTATTTTGTTGGACTCCTTCTCCCAGGACTTTTTGTTCAAGTGAAACGCATTTTAACATATTCTCTTAATTTTAGTCATATAAAAACTTATTTCTTCAAGCTTTGTGTTTTATTTTCACAAAAAACTCCTTTTTCTTCTTTTGTCTTTCTTCAGTCAGTGTATAGGAAATTTTCTCCTTTTCATCGTCATATCTTTATAATATTTATCGTATATGTGAGCATTCATGTTATGGTGCGTTTTTTCCGAATGGAGCCTCATATCGGGTGTTTAAGTAAAATTTCCCACGCAATCTGTAATAATTGAAATGAAAGTAGGTGGGCACATAATGATATAAGTATTTTTTTTTTAAATATATGTATGTATCATGTTTTGAGACAATTAAATGCAATTTTTTCAGGAATACTCGAGTTAAAAAAATTAATTTAATTTAATTTAGATGATAATTGTATTATTCATGCGGGTTCTATACATATGTACATAAATGGGCAGACACAAAACACATAATTCTCAATTTAAAATTAAATAAAAAAAATTTAAAGAAGATTTTTTCAAATCTAAAAATAAAAATGCTGTGAACTTACAAAATTAATATAACACTCTTACCGTTTGTCAGCTGCCATTCCCATAAACGCTTTCACATCATTTTGACAATTCTCACAACGTTCAGATGGATACGACTCAGGATAGGCCAGTGTTTCAATGAAATATTGCCGAGCTCTTTGGTGGCTGCATCCAACTATATTGATGGATGAAAAAAGAAAAAAAATCTTATAAACTAATTGATAAAAAAACAACAAGAACAACATGAGTAAAGGCATTCAGACTAGGCTTTCCAAATTTTGCGTTTTTATAGCAAAATTAATTCAGATATTTTTTCAACTACTTTATGGAGTAATGTTTCGATGTTTTTTGAAGTTATACACCGTTGCACGCATTTAGGGTGAAAATAATAAAATAAAAAAAAACAAGATGAAGTTAGATGCGCTTTGAAAAATAGACGAAATGAAGTTATCTTTCAGGCCATTTTTTGTATTTTAATTGAGATTTACTTATATTAACTTTAAGTAAAGTTTGTCAATTCAAATTCGCATCTTTTTTACTGTTGCCGACCTTTTCGTGTTGGCATCATTTATGTTAGTAATTATTTTGTGCACTCTTTTCAGTCCTATCACGAATTTCATCGTAATCGGAAACTTTTTACGAAGCCCAAAAAAAAGCTATCGCAGTGGAAAATTCTATACAAATATATAGAATCTGGTGTGTTAGTAAACTTTACATGCATTGATAAATTTCATATTGTAGGTGGCTGTTTGTAATTATTATGGGGAGGGGAATGGCTGCAGAAAAAAGCACAATGGTGAGAATATTTTAGATATTTAATAATAAGTTTAATAATAAGTAAGTAACGATATTTTAGCCATGTGTTTTTTTGGGTAAAAGTGTTCAGCCAGCTTAGCAATAAGTTTTAGCACTAAAACATTAACAAAAATGTGATTATATGTAAAATACTTTGTTATTGTTTGTACACAAAACAAAAAATACCTTGTTTTGCTTTGCGTGTAAAAATGTTGCTGTGGTGTTTCACCAAAACACGGTTATTCTCAAAAAGTATCTTTTGAGCTTTTCGATATAAAATCAATCATCATTTTTAATAAAAAATCTTAAATATTGTGAATTTATATTGATACATTTTTGCCAATTTTGCGATTTTTTTCTTAAATTATAGAGACCCACGGAGAGAGAGAGAGATTTAGAACAAAATCACTTACATATAATGTTCATCCAGTGGAAACTGTAAAACTCCTGCTTGAAACATCCTCGTTGTATTCCTTCACCATTATTTGGATAGAAATCAGCATGCCCCATTGGCTTCGGATTCCCATATATTCCACCATCCGTATGAATGACATCGACAAATTCTGCAACTGTTGGGCTAAGTTTTTGTGGTGACCAGTCAGAAGATAAAAGTGGTAGTGCTGGATCTAAACCTATTTATTTTGTTTTAAATACATAAATGAATTTAAATGCTATACATATGTAATATCAAAAAAGTTAAAATATCGAATTAAAAACGAATGAAATTCCACGATGGATTAATTTTATCAATTCGTGAATTCAGTGCCCAAAATACAGAAAACAAAAAAGTAGGGGTATTCATGCAATAGCAGAAAGTAAACGTAGTAAACTGTCAAATTTGTATGAACATTTGACAAGTTTACGCAGTTTACTAAGTTTACGAAGACTTTATGACCTTGCATGAATACCTCAAGTATGTTTTTCTCACTTCTTTCTTTCTGTGATTGGTTTTGTCAGTTTGACTTGTTTCATCAACGTTAGCTAGAAATTAAATACAAATCCAGTCATTTGGTTTGATTCAATAATTCAATATGCACTACTTTAACTTAACAAAAAAAAAGATAATTTTAAAATATAAACTTCAAGTATAAACCAAGTGTTAACTGTTATATTGCAATCAACGAGTTACCTATAAGTATGCATTGCAATAAAAGAAACACGTCCATTTTTAAATATCTCGGATAATGACAGTTGACAAGCAGTCAAAGTGACAGTTAGATATTTCATATTCCATTTTGTTTAGAACTATGCTGCTGGTTGTGTTTAAATTCGATGTGTTTACAATTAAATAATAACCTGACCGATGGACACATTATATATTGCTTTACGTTTGCTTTGAAATTCTTACAAAACCTTATGTATAGGTATAGGTAGCTATAGTTTCAAAATTAATCTAATTTATCGCACAAACCTGTTATTCTTGGCAGCTTGAATCCCCTATCCCGCAATTTCTCCCCAATGAAGCCTGCAACTTCGGCACCCAAACTAAATCCAATCACATGAATATGTTCCCTAGGGAACCCTATTTTGATAAGGTACAACAGGAAATCAGCAATATAACGTCCAGTTAGCCGTAAGTTCTTCACTGCATCTATGTACCATGGTGATGTTGCAAGTGCACTCCAATCAACGATTAAAACGTTATAACTTCCGGCACTAAGAAAAGCTTTTTTTTATACAATTTTGCATGAGATGTCCATTATAGAAAGAGAACATAGAATTAAAATGTAATAAAAACAATTTGTATTTATGTATAAATAATTATTAATGTTATACCATTTTTAATACTTTGACAACTTTGTAGTTCATATGACTCTGCAAATCCATGCATGTAAATAACCAATGGATCTGCTATATTAAAATCACTTTTCTCCAATCGATTGTCATCTTTCAAATAGAGTTGATCGGGATTGCTAGGATTTTTCCTATTCATTTATTTAAATGGACAAAGACAAAATTTTAAATTAATTTCCTTAAAAAGTTGTATACATTATTCTGTCTAACTTTGTGTAGAGGAAAAACTTGATATCTTGTTCTTCGTTAATATTACAACAATGAAGGCAATTGCTACGTGGGAGAGTACTGGTCATGCGTGGATATCCATCTGAAAATATGAATATGAACAAAATACCTAAATATTACAAAAAACAATTAAAAAAAATTAACGAATTATTTTTGTTTATAATTTTCTAGATAAATTTTTATAAAACTATTAAGTTACAAGTTTGAAAAAAATTGACCAAGTGGTTTTTGAAATATTAATAATTTTATTAATTTTGCTTTATAAAACTTTGTTAACTTTTAAAAACATTCCACCTATATAAAAGAAATTAATCAACCGTTTTTGACAAAGTGAAAAAAAATTAAAATGCACGAACTTACTCTTATGAGCGATCACACTGTGGTTTTAAAGTATGCATCGGTACTCACACTTTAGACTGAAAAATTGTTAAACAAATCAATTTAATAAGAAATAAATTGATTAAATAATCTCTCAAACTATTTTGACACTAACGCAATATACCCTATCTGATTTTTTGCACAAATCTCAATTTATGAGAACAAACATTTTAAAATCGTTGGAGCGGCTTTTTTAAAAATTATTTTTTTATATAAAAAAAAATGTGTGCGCCATTTTTTAGAACTTATTAATGCGGGGTTAAAAAATTTATTTTGAAAAAAACTAACCGAATTCGAAAAATCGAATTTTCAAAAACTAGTTTCGAAATTTTTGTTTAATCCAAAATTTGTTTTTTTGAAAATTTTGATATGCAATTGATCAAACATTTGTTGAACATTTTTTGAGAAAATCGAAAATAAAAAAATGGTTCTATGGGAGGTACCATTTATAACCATTTTTCGGAATTTTTGTTTTTTTTTTTAATGGTAGCCTTTTTGTAAAAATATTACTGGATTAAAAAAAAAGTTGTGAGCACGTTTTTGAAAAATAAGTTTTTCATTTTTTGCTAAAAAAAATTGTATGTTGTACCGTTATTATTGGTTTTAACAAAATGAAAAAAACGTGTGTGCCCAAAAACGCTATGTACAAAGTTTAAAGAAAATCTATCCACCCGTTTAGGCTACAGCCAAAAGGACAGACAGATAGAATTGACAGAATTGCCAGACCCACTTTTTTCCTTCTCTGTTTAAATATCAAGTTTCGAGATTTCTTTTTTACGAATCCATAACTTAAAGGAATTAAACTCTCTAAAACAAAAAAAAAACACAATATTTTCACTTCAAAATAAAGAAAAAAATATGAATCTATAAAAAAATCAAAAATCGTTGAAGTTAAAAAAAATTATATGATTTTTGTTTTAAAATTTTTTATTTAATGAACAAAAATTCAGGAATTCTTTTTAAAAGTAGATAATATTGATTTTTCAAAAAAATTTAAATTAGAAATTTTTTGTTTCAAATCTAAAAAAAATAATTTCATTTTAAAATTTTGAATTTCTGTATAACAAATTTGATCGGTATTGGTTGAGCCCTTAATGATAAAGTCGAAAATAAAATAAACGCTTTTATGACAGGTATGGTTAATGTATAACTGTTTTTTAAGAAATTTATTCTACGAAATTGCAGACCAAATGTTTTTTGGAAAAATTGTTAAAATCGTTACCGAAATAAATAACCTCTTTCATAAGGGTTTTATGGCAGGTACACCTAAAAAAATCATATTTCGCTAGGGTATCACTAAAGTTCCAAATTTTCAGAAAAGTTAGAGACAGACAGCGCACTAATTTTTCCTCGTTAAAGGCAACAAACAAAACGAAGAAAGTTTAATTAAAGAAGCCAGCAATAAAATGTTTTTGTCTAAACGCGGCTTATAACAAAACAAAAATTGAAGGGTTTTTTTTTTTTTGAAGATAACCCACTCGCAGTTAGGATGCCAAGCTTTCGAACCATCATATTAATATTAAACGTTTGAATGAAACAACAAACCCTTGGGTGAGCTACCGCCAAGTTTTTATAGGCTAGGGGTTATAGGTCTTTAACTACTGACAGGTAGATCATCAGACTCCTTGTTCTCGATCTATTTGTTCAGTTTAATTTGAAAAATTTTTGTCGCAACTTCTTCAGCTTCAAACTTTTGTCAAACTTCTTTAGCTTTAGCTTCTTCAGAGCCATATGCATTTCGCATATTGTGCTACCAGGTTCATCCTTATTTAGATTTTATTGTTTAACAATTGCATTTGAATCAACCAGCATTTTTGTTAGTCATATGCAAATTTCTTTTTTCTCCACACCCGATTTATAAGCCAAAAATTTTGTTTTGAACATATACAGAGGGAGATTCATACGCAATTTTGTTGGAGAAAAAGATATTTAAATATATATTTTTTGAATCAAAAAAGTCACGTTCTGCAAATATAATCGATATGAATATAAAAAAAACTTAAAACGGCTTAACTGTTATATCTAAATTATAAAAACGATCAATTAATATTTTTAAGAATTCATAATTTACTATAAACATAAAACTGCATATCTAATCTGTATTTATAAGTTTTAAATAATATTTAATTAATTTATCAGAATGTATTTAAAATAAACATCTACTCACCAAAGAAAATAGAAAATATTTGGCAAATCAACCATGATGACGGCCATGTCATTCTAAAAGTAGTTTTTTTTTGTTTTAAAGTTCAATTCACAATCACCAAATATGTTCTTGGGTACTATTTTTAAATATTTTGTGTGTTATATTGTAACTTTTTCTAAGCACTCACTCATTTGCCGATAGAAATATATTATATAACGCTATCGATAAAATTTTATGCTATCGAAATTAGTTTGAACAAACAATAAGTGAATGAAACGCAACCGAACCGAACGACTTATAAAACTCAATTCAAACTCTCGTCTAACGGTTCGTTAAATAAAGTATCTTATCATAAGCTCTTGGTGCATAAAAAAGTACCTATATACGTATTGAAAAAAACACAATATAGTGATAGCCTTATCTTTTCTCCAGAAATCAACAAAGGTCAGTGGGGAGGAATTTGACGAAAAAAACGACATCGGTGCTAAACAATCACAATGATATTTTGTTAAAAGGAAATTCCTAATTCAAAATCTTAAAAGACCTTATCAAATGTTCAATATGCGATCAAGTGAAAACCAAAGTTGGGGCGTATTATATTTTTCAACTATTTAAGTTGTATTTTTGGCAGATATTTTTGCTTTAAAAAAAAAAAAAAAACTATCAATTTAATGTTTTTACAAATTTTATCAGTTATTGACTACGTCATTATGTGTAGAATAAAATTAACTTGAAGTTGATGGCATTTTTTGTTTTCGAAATATTGAAATATTGATGAAATATTTTTTAAAACTTTTTTTTTTGAATTGCTTTAGTAAAAAAAACCGCTTATTGAATTTTTTTGGGAACCTTTTTTGCACTTCATGATGTTATTATCTGTAAAATAAAATTTACTCGAGGTCGATATCTCTATTCGTTTTCGAGATACAGTGAACGATAGAAAGGCTCACGTACATACACACACACATGCAGACATCTCTCTAAAAATGATGGATTCGAATTCCTGGGACTTCGAAACTTCGTTTTCAAATCGACAAATCGGACCAATTACAAATGGGAAGTTAATAATAATAAAATTTAACAATTTAGTTGTTGCAGTTATTTTATTATACTAGGCGTATTTCTTTGCAAGCCCGGGGGGAATTGGACGAAAAAAACGAATTCGGTGCTAAACAATCACCATGTTAAATGCAATAACAACTAATTCCCTGTGGGCTAAGCTAAACCCAGAGAATTCTCGGAGCTTAATTTAAGCACACAGAAAAACTGCATTACCGGCCTGAATTACATACTTGTTATCGATAGTTTGTATGAAAAATGCATTTTGTTTCTGTGATAATGTCGCTAATCCCCGTGGTCGTTTTTTTTTTTAAAGGAACCATTTTACAAACTGTTTAACTTTTTTTTTTTTTTGAGAATTTGTTTTCTAGCGCCAGCCCTGGTTGTTTGGTACATTCAAAAATGTAGAATACTTTATGCGAATGTTTTGTTATCGTTTTTATTTTTTTTTATTTTAGGATTTTAATGATTTTTCAGCTGACCTTTTCAATTTCAAAAAAGGTTCAATGAAAAAAAAAAAACTGATGAGATTCCTAAAAAAAAAAAATAATGCAAAAAGATGTAGGTACTTACATACTTATTCACTTTAAGTTATAAATTATATTTTATATAATCATTCGATGAATGGTTTTTAACAGGTGGTGCTGGTAATGATTTTTCCATTCATTACTAACATAACAGACATCTTTTGTATTTGTAATTATATTAAGATCTATAGGTATACAATAAACAATCAACAAGCTAATTTTTGTTTAATCAATCTTAATCAATAAACCTCCGTATATTAAACTCTGTTGACCTAAAGTTAAGGTCAGTTTAAGTTGGTAAATCTTTATTTTCTAAAAGCTTGTTAGTTTGAGTAATTTTTTTTATGATTGCTAAAAATATTAAGAATATTTATTTTGTTTATAAAAAAACAAACATTATTATATGAATTTAGTTAATTAAATTAAATTTGTTCGGCTCGGGTAAAATGTTCAAGAATAAAAAGGCACATATTATGATCGATTCGATTATATTTAATTTTTACAATTCAAAATATCCACCATACTTCTCAGTGTAAAACAAGCTAAAAACAGTATTTTGACAACTACTCGTATTAGCAAGAACACAAACTTTTTTTTCAATGGAGCTACTAGTAAACATAAGGTTTTTTTCTTTTTTAATTCAGAGCAGAGCTTGAACTGTCGAAAAAATAATAATTGTGTTTCTTTTTTAGCTCTAATTGTTCAGAGTTTCAAATTTGTGTTTCTTTTTTAATTCTACGCATGTTCAGTGAGCGCTCTGTGAGCTCAGAATAAAATAGCAGAGTAAACGGAGTAAAATACTGAACACAACGAGTTGACATTTGAAAAGCGGGAAATTAAAAAAAAAAATCATCGTCAAAACAATAAAAATAGCGGGAGAGGCTTGCTCTAGTGGAGAAGGTAAAATGACAGTTCATGACAATGCAGTTCTCAAATTACTAAGAACTGCCAAGATCTTTACTTTCGCTCAGACTCTGCTCAGTGCTCAGCTCTGAACTAAAAAAGAAAAAAAAAAAAAACGCCTATGTGGTTTGGCGTTGTATGTGGAATTATATTTGTATGAATTGCATTGTTTTCTCTCCATGTAAAATTGTCAAATTAGAAAGAAAAAAACCAAGATAGTTTCTAGAAAATCCCAATTGAGAGGAGGAACAAAATAAAAAATCAAAGCATGACATTGATGACAGATGACAGTGACAGATGATTTACAAAATTGACAATTGACATAACAAAAGATGATTGTTTCAAAAAGCTTAGTGAAAAGGGTGTGTGGTGAACTATCTTAAGGTTAGCATTCATTTGATCTGATTTGAAAAAATGCAACAGTAAAAGCTGCAATTAAGATAGTTATTCTTTATTTTTAAAGTTTTGAAGAAATTTCGTTATAAAATTTATTAATTATGACGTGTTGATTGGGCTAACAGAATGGTGTAGCTGTCACTGTTGCCTATGGCACTGTCAAAGTTGAAATGTCTACTAAGAATCGGATACACTCCATTCTATTTTGACTTGATCAACTTGATCAGATCTTTTATTTCACGTACTATACTTCGAATGCTTTAAAGTCTATATGCATAAAAAAAATCAGTGCACTAACCGGACATAAATTTTCTAGTCTTTTGTAAATAACCCTATAATAATCATATTCATCTTCGATCAATTAAAATAATATATCCATATAAATACATACATACGTAATTGATTTTCTTTAATTTTTTTAATTATGAATTCATAAAATCCCTCGCCAAGCCACACTTGTTTGAAAAACATCCATATAAGACACAATCTTTAAATATTTCAGCCAAAACACAACCCAGTTAAACATATGTGCATGCTATAGGTATATGGCTTAGCTCCGTCACCCAGAAATACCTATGTATATATAATCCACCACCAAAATCAAAACAAATTCTGCACATAGTCTATAGCAGCCCAAAAATTTGACCATGACCCAGCATAACATATAAGCAGAGCAACCAATAAACCATAAGCCAAAGCAAGGCTTACACATATGTATGTACATACATACATACATACATATATGCGAAAGATGATAAGTCTATATGGTCGGGTCTGCATAGTTATGCTTCCTAACATTTTCGTATTAAATTATTGAATGACGTCACAACCAGCTCGAAGCTCTGCTGAGTGCGTCAACACTAATTCCTCTTCAAATTTTCTCTTGTCTAAAGAGGAATGCGGTGGCATAGCATCCAAAAATAATAAATGATAAACCTGCCTGGCCTTTTAAACCAATCGCTTCCCCCTTCTACATCCACGTTTATTCAAATCTCACCTGCGCTTGCTGGAGGAAGTAGAACACTTATACAGAGAAACTGATTGGCCTAATCACGACAAAAACCTTTTTGCGTGAAAATCTGTGTGTTAGCTTGGGATTTGGTGTAGACCTGCCCTTACCCCAAAAATAAACACCACTCAAATAAATCAATAAGTAGTACAGGTAGGTTCACTGGGAAAGTGTTTACAAATTCTTGGCACAGAACAAGAGCGAAGAAGAGATTCAAAATAAACAACAACATCCAAACCAAAAAGGCCTTCACGCGTGATGTTATGACGGAAATTTTAAAAATTCATAAACTAAGGGGTATACTTTTAGGCACATTTAATATGACAACAGGCAGTACAGTCATAGCTAGACAAAAGTGACCACTTTAAAAATATGATTATTTGTTTGAATATTAATGTCTCTTCAGATTAAAACACACAAAATTAATGATTCCTTCTTATTTTTTTTTTTCTTTTGCAGGATAAGCTCTTGAGTAAGCTTGAAGAAAGCGAACCAGAGCCACCCACATCACAAGAAGATGAGTGCGTTATCTGCATCAATGCACGTGCAACAATGCAAACATCGCCATGCGGCCACCGTGTAGTGTGTCGTCGATGTTTTGTGAAAACCATTCAAAGTGCGGTGGCACAACGTCTGCTGCCACTGCGATGTGTTATCTGCCGAGCTCGAGTGAATCGATTGACTTCGAGCTCGGGAACATGGCGTATTCAGGAATCGGCTAGTAGTTACTCAATGGGCGCCAAAAGTTGGTCTTCGGCGTCTGGTTGTATGCCACCATCGGCGAGTTCATATTCGATGGGCGATGCGCACAGTGGCCATCATCAGTTTCATGCGCATTCCGTTCAACACAATCGGGTCGCTCAGTCAGCCAGTTTGTATTCTATGAGTTCTGGCACCTCATCGATCTCTAGCGGTTCTAATCTGACAAGCTGTTCGAAAACGTCTTCCGCCTCGAGTGGCGTTGATTCGTCATTAAGTTCAGCTAGTTCAGCATCGAATCGACACTACTTGGCTCCACCGCCCGCATCGGGTGGCGGTAAACCACATCATAACCACAATCATGCCACCTGCCCGAGTGGATGTTCTGGCGCGATACCTAGAAAACCACTTTCATCTTCATCATCATCATCATCACCAACTTCGAATGGCACGATAAACACCTATCCTGGCCGACGATTCGGCAAAGGTCGCATAGCTGACTTACAAAATCGCCTGCCCCCAATCAAAGAATTTCGATCACCGGCCAAGGTGCCACATCCTTCTCCAGTTCACATAAGCAATCCTCGGTTTCGGTGAGTATTATGAATTTTACACCCAGCTACGACCTCATTTTTTTAATGTTTTTCCTCCCCTATATGTTTGTACCTACTAGTTACTCATCGTACACGAAATCAGCAACAAATCATCACGAAATGATGCCACTCCTCGCCAAAGACCCCTCACCGCCTCGTAGAGCATCGGCTGCAACAATGTTACTATCAAAACAATCCTCTGCCACATCATCATTAGGTCTTTCGGCGAAAATTAGTCCAATTACATCCAAAAATTCAGTTCCCAAAAACGGCTTCATGATGACATCAGCACAATCAAAAAATTCAAAATACACAAATGGCAGTTTGAAAACCGTTGAAACAACCAAAATGGACGCAATCAATGTTGGCACCGGCAAAAAATTCGATTTGAATTTAAATAATAATAATTCAAGTTCTTCCAGTAAAACATTTCCATTGTTTAGTAATAAATTGTTAAGCAACAATAGCAACACCAACAACAACAGCAATAATAACAGTAATAATCATACAAATCGTACCAATAGCAATCATATTATTAATTTAACTGTAAACTCTCGTAATCTTCATTTAGAGGAGAAAGCTGACAATAAAAAGAATGAATCGGTCGAGCGTAAGAAAAAGGAGGAAAAACTTAAATTAAAAGCAGAAAAAGAAGCGAGAAAGGTGAATAATAAAATATAATACAAAATTTCCATGAAATATGAAATATATATATTTTTTTTAATAATTTTAAATTTTTCTCTAGGAAGAAAAACGCTTAGCAAAAGAAGAAGAACGTATGGCAAAATTAATTGCCAAAGAAGAAAAGAAAAAAGGTAAAAAAGAAGTTAAGGAATTGCTCCTTGCAAATGATGGCAATAATAAAAAATTATAAAAAAATTATAAGTAGGTAATTTGCGATTATTCTATCAAAATACAAAATCAATTAATAAAATTCAAAAATAATTTATACAAAACTGTTTAATAAAATTAAATTTAATTTATATTTATAAGAAAAGACGAACATATTATAAATAATAAAATAAAATAATTGATTTTTAAAAATAAAACTTTCATTTTGTAAAAAAACAAAAATGAATCTCTTGATTGCCAATTTTTGTGTTGATTTTTTTGTAAATTAATTAAGTAAATAAGTTAACTATTTAATTATTAAAACTTCATCAAATAAATCGTATATATCAGATTAATGTTTTTTATTTTTAAATATATAATTAAATATTTTTTATTTTATTATTATAATTTTTATATTTAATTTAATCGAAATTAATTGTTTATAAAAATGCTTTACTATAACAAGGGCCAATAAAATGTAAATAAAAGTTATCAAAATCAAAATTACTGTTTTATATGTTTTTGTATATTTACTTTGTTTAAGATTTTATTTTTTACTGGCAATGGGGCTTATTTCAGAGGCGTTAAATTGCATTGCCTGCAGTTACCCAGGAATTCGCTTATAATTAATATTATTTATATAATATTATAGGAAAATTGTGGTGTTTTGCATCACACAACGCGACGAGTTCGAACTGTCAACCAAATTTTAACCCAAACTCAACTCGATATTTTTATTTAGTTTGAATTATGAACGAACGTACCCAATATTGAACGTATCTAATTTACATCAACGTATGTAAGATCACAATGTAATGTGTCACAGAATTGTCCACGTTTATCCTACCGCCGGCATTTTTCTGAACGCGCCAATTGAACTGCAATTATAAGTTAAAGTGTTCGGAAAACAGAACTGATTTTATCAGGATGCGTTCATACACTGCGTATGTGTCACGTTTACACTTCGCAAATTTGTTTGTGATACAATTTGTGCGGGGATACATTTATTTTTAGTGAGATTTGATTTTTTTTGCTTTGAAGTTTGCCTGTTGTTTTTGTTTTGAAGTGAGTTTGTTTATTTATCTAAGTAAAATTAAAAGATAATTCATTATGACAGAAACCGATAAATGTATCTGACTTTATTCCGAAGTGAATGCTTTATTAGAAAGACAAATAATAAAAGAAAAGATATATTGTTGACCAAATGGAAATTTTTGACAATTGACAATTTCACAGCCCCACACCGATATATGGGTTTGTAAATGCCCATACAGAATCGGATTGCTTTGTCGGTAAAATGTTTCGACGCTGGCGTGTAATAGGGGTATATGACGTATATATGAAAATGAAAAGTGAAAATTTCTTGGTTAGCATTGCAGCGATCTTCAGTTCCAATTAAATTCGATAGAATTATCGGATGAGAGATGAATATTTTCAAAGTGGGAACTTGTAAGCTTTTATAAGGGATGGTTCTTCAATGTCTGTGTTAACTCTGACCTAAGCCAGAGTTAGTTAATTTTGCAAATAAATTGAACCCGAATTAAGTGAGAAGCAATTTTTCAGTGTATGAGTAGCTTTAACTTTCATTTTCAACTATGTACCCCGCCAGGCATTTAAAATAAATTATAAAGAAAATTAAAAAAAAAAATGGGTGGTGTGACAGCTCGTGAAGAACCATGACTCACAATTCTTAACCATTCCTGTGTGCGTATTTTTTGACAAGAATTGAGGGGACCTACAACTTTTTGCCGAATCCGAACGGGTAAGGTGGGAGGCACTTTTTCATGATAAGGGATACTCATTCCTCGCAGCAACCCATTAAAAACATTTCTATTTTTAGGTGGCATAGGTTGAGAATCGAACCCAAAACCTTCGGCGTAACATTCCTACGCACTAACCATTACGCCACGGGCTACACGGGATCCCAGGCATTTATCTTTTAAATTTCCATTCCATTTTATTATTATTTTGCTTTATTCTCGGAATTAAAAAGTTTTAATATTTATTTTTCGTTTTATAAATTTATTAATATTAACAACCAACTGTAAATAAATATATTTTTTCTATTTTAATTTTTGAAACAAATTTTAAACTAAAAGTTTTAATTATTTTGTCACCTTATTTTTCTATTTTTTTTTTTTTAAATAGTTGTAAGTATGTGTTAAATATTTCATTTGAAAAAAAAAAATCCTATCTTTCAAACTCAACCACACACAAAAGACTCAAAAATGTACAAACAAACAAGAAATGTAAATAAAATCGACCACATATTTATTATTATCACATTGCATTGCAATAAATGGCTTTCAATTTTTTAAAAGAAAAATTTAAAAAATTTATAAACAGCTAAGGCCACAATCGTTGAGTCTCACAAAGCTCTAAAAAAAAAACAAACAATAAAAAAACAAAAAAAGAAACAACTTTAAAATTTCAAACATTTACAATTCACGCCAGTGCTTTAATAACTCTGAAATATTAGCAGAGTTATAGTTAAAAGTGTTAATACCGGCACTAGCACATTCTTTGTATTTCCTTACTTTTTATTATTTTTTTATTTTATTCTATTTCTATTTTATTTTCTTCTTAAAGCCTTTTTAATACATTTACATGACTGAGAAGTGAAATGTTCATAAATTCTGGGTTGTTGAAATTGACCTGTTTATTCCAAACAAACATCCCAACAATAGAATCCAATCTTAATTAAATATACGACGATGATTTTGTGTTCTTTGACGAGAATTCAATTTTACTTCAATTTTAATTTCACTTCCCAGTGATGTATAAATTTGGCTTAATGATTTAGAAGAATAATTGGAATATTCTTTTTACCAATTCAACGGTTCTTAAAAATATTTTGAATTCAATAAAAAACATTTTAATTTTCATTTCTATTTCAATTGTTTAAATAAGTTCTATTTAAATTCCTCTTATATAAAACAAATGCTATATACTTAAAGTTAAATCTGTTAACTAATACTAAAAATAATATTCTTATATATGAAAAGTGTTTACAATTCTAACAAATATCTCCTAACTTCTTTCTATTTCTCTCTCTCTCTCTTCTATCCCCAGTTAATCCAAATCTCTTTCGAATTATTAAATAAAAAAAATTACGAACCTTTAGAAAAATATATACATATAATAACAAAATTCAATAAAATGATAAACTAAATTAATTGATATTAATCATCACCCACTTTCAATTCAAAATTAGAGACTGGACTTTAGAATTAAATACAAAAATAATAAAACAAAAAAAAACTAAATGAATTAAAAAACAGTTTCACATTTTTTTTTTAACTTAATAATTATTTTTATTAATAAAAAAAATCATAAAACATATAACATTATGAATTCAAAAACATAATAAATAAAAAAAACTTGAGGTTGTTGATATTTTAATATTTACATTAAATAACAGTTAAATTGTTTAAGATTTAATTATTTAGTAAAATAAAAGAAAAGCAAACAAACAAATTTCTATAGTTAAAAAAAAAATATAAAAAAGTTTGAGTGAATTCTAACTACTGTAATTATTATTATTAAAAAAAAATAGTATTGGAATAATAATGTAGATACGTTTAATTGAATTGAATACATATTAAAAATATAAAAATTTAAAAAATAAAACAAAAACAATATTTATTTAAACAAAATAATTGTTTATATGGTTTCATTTGTAGTTTTAATGGTAGTTCTTGAATGCTGGAACGAAACAGAACTGATTTTTAATTTTAAAATCTCTCGGAAATTTTATACAAATTTGTTCTTTACATCAAGTAATTTTCTGTTCATCTAACGCAGCATAATAGAAACTCATTTTTTGTGGCGTGCTAAGGAAGAGAGTTCCTCTAACCCAATACCAAAATATCCCTTTCTCGTTTATCAAAAACTTCAAATTCTTCATTGTGTTAAAACTCTCATTAGGTGTGTTTTTTCTGCGATCGCCGAAGGAATTTGAAGAAAAAAACAACGTGCGTCGAAGCTAATCATAATAATGTTAAACAACAACCAATTTTTGATAGTAAATTAGCTTTATTAAATTCGATTCAACAAAAAAAGTATGCAATGAAAAAGTTTTACATTGAAAAATAATACAAAACGCATATCTACTTTCAGAAGTTAATACTAAAATGTTGGTTTATTTTTTGTTGAATACTCCCAGTAGATAATTTCTTTCTCGACAGAACTTTTAAAGCATTCATGCTTATACTAAAAAAAACACGATCTTTTTCAATCATTTTTTTTGTTGCTGTAATAATATTGAAAATAGAGAAATTAACTTAAAATAAATTAACTAAAATCATGCTTTAATTTTTTTTTAATGCAGCATAATATAACAAACAGTTACATTTATTTACTTCAGTAGATTTTGAATATGAGGTTGAATTGAAAAATACACCTTGTTATAGTTAATTATTGTTCCGATTCCGTAAGAATCCTCATTAAGCAATATAATAATGAGGATAAAATAATGTATACTTGTTGTTGGTAGAATTTGCATATGAAAATGGGCTTAATGTGAAGAATTTCTTAACAGAAAACAACAGAACTTACTTTTTTTAAATCCTTTTTATATATATTTTTTATCATATTTTAAAGTTAATTCAATATTTTTCTTTGTGGCAACGCTGGTTGATTACTCAAAAATTCATAAGAATTGTCATGAAGCAAGGGTTCTGGTTTGCCATTATTGGTTCCAACTTTAATTATAAACGCCACGAGCGGAAAATATGGTGTAACTTTTGACACTTTGGTTTGACGTTTGTTTTGTTATTTGTTATTTTATTTTTTAGGAAAAAAAGTTTATTCAAGAGGGAAAAGTTCTTGAAGAAATTAAAAAAAGCAACCGTTCCAAAAAAAAAACCAGCACCAGTTCCCAAACTTGATAGAGCAGAAAACGTTTTTTACATAATATAATAATAGATGTCCTTAGTTTCTATGGCAAAAAATATTTACTGCCAAGAGATGGCCTTAAGAATATCCATACCTAGTATGTGTATGAATTTAAAAATTCCTCAAATAAACTGAACGAAATTAAAAATTATTGTTGTCGGCGAAATTAATGATCTTATATTATGTATTGCATACATATGCTTAATCATTAGTGATTGACTTGTAAGGTACCTTGTCAACGAGCAATTTTTGTTTTTGTGTCTTTCTTCGACATTGATTAATGTTTAATTAATTATCTCAACGAAATGTTTCATTGTAGTTATAATAGTTTTACATAAAAATGCAGCATGATTTTTAAATCATTAATCTTCAAAATTTGACCTTTAAAACTCAAATCCATAGATTACAGCAGCCCCTGATCTAAATATTAAGTAAATCAAATTATGAGGTATGTAACTTAATGAGATAATAAAATTAAATTTATTAAGGATTACAATTACATAATTGATTAAGAACACAATAAGCTTTAGCACAGTAGAATAAATATTTATAAATATATACATACATATAAAGGTTAAAAGAAAATTGTTGGGTAAGTACTTAACGGATTTGAAATAAATAAACTGTATATCTATATAGTGACATGTAATTAATGCTTTAACTCAAAACTTAAGCTCCCCTTAAGATGCATGCTCATTTGAGACAAAACAAAAAAAAGAATAGCTCTTTTTTGGAGGACACCAAACAATCATGAAATAATCTCGCAAAGGTTTAGAAAACTACCCGAGAGTCATATTCGAGAGTTTTGTACTAAAAGTATATTCGATATGCAACTTAAAAGCCCAACCTCTCTACAACCTGATTTTATGTTTAAACAGATATACATATGTACCTACGATACTAATCCCCACTCTGACACGCGAGCCGGCTTAAATTAGTACCTTTAATCGCATCACAGTAAATAATTATGAATGTAAAAAGCTTTAAGCAGTTTTTCTCCATGGAACTTCTAGGAAAAAAAATTTAATAAAATTTTTTTTTATCTGAAAAACTCATGGTCCATAAGAAACAAAAACAAATTTTTGGCATGGATTTACACATTATAACCAAAATATGAACAATACTCATCTTGATATCCTGTGGGAAAAGTGGGGGTTTAAAAATAGCGATTTTCTTTGTGCAGGGGTATACCTAAGCACTTAAATTTTTTTTTACTAGATATAGAGAAAACAGTCTAAAGACCTTAAACTATATGATCCCGATTAATAGAACTTATGGTAAAAGCCTTTTCAAAACCCCATATGGCCTTTTTTTATTTTTTTTATTTTTTATTTTAAGTTTTTTCTCAAAAGAAGTTTAAAGGTCGTTAAAGGGACAGAGCGTCATTTTCTTTATTAACTTAAAAATTGAAGTTCTTATACCCCTGACACAAAAAAAAAAAAACAACGGAAAAATCACTATTTTCAAACCCCCACTTCTATATACCCATCATAGGCTCTGAAATAAAACAAAAACCTGTCAGATTCTTGTATTCGATGCGATATCACTCATATAACTATACACCCGGGTGCCTTTGGTTAAACATCTATATACCAAATTTGCGTTCGGTTCTTGGTCTGTCAGTAACGTTCAAACCGCGTTTCAATTCAGACCTATTCAATTCGTGCGCTCTCTTCGTGTTGTGTGCAACTCAAAAATAAACAATATTAAAATAAATCTCATAGAATATTAAAATAAAAAAATAAATAAATAAATAAGTTATAAAAATGAGTTCGAAAATTGTCTATACGGTTACTATTGCATCGTTGGTGCTGCTCGGCTTAGCCATGTTAGCCAATAGCCAAGGTTTGTTTTAATATATTAAAATAATATTAAAAATCAAAATCAATTGTGATCTAAACGATTTTCTATTTTCATTGACGGACACTGTTTAAACAAAAATTGTATAGGTATTTAGATATTACGTGAACCTCCGCCCGCTTCGTATATAACTTTGGTGTGACCATTTTTGCATAATTCTAATATCTTCGTTTTAATTTAGCCGTATAGTATTAGAATGCTAATTTGAAATATTAAAATAAAAATTCAGTGACAAATTGTCTTTCGGATAAGAATTGCGGAGTTCCGCTTTGTACAATGGGAATTTTGGAAAATCCAGTTAGATTAAAAGTTCGTTTTTTTGTTTTTTTTTTTTAACAAACAAGTTGTGTAGGTTTATTGTTATTTTTGATGACTGGTTTAGTTATACCTACCTAACTATAGATATTATGATTTTTGTTGTTCTTTAGTATAACCAGCCGTGCGTGATTAATAAATTGAATAATTAAATTTATTGTTCTCTCAAAGAATATTAGATACTTAATACATAGGTTAGGTATACAGAGAACAAAAAGAGGTTAGATGCCTTGGAAAAACACTTCTGGGAAAATCGCACAAAGAAAATTTAAATCACTTACATCCATATGTACTTAACTAAATAATGATTATTTTTTTAAGATTAATTTAATATGTTTATGGCTATTTGTTTTTAAATAAATTAGTTAGTCCTAATGGGTATCCGTAATTCTATTTGTGCCCTAAACAAAAAACCATTTGGCACTATATTAATACAGTAAAGATCACCTGCGTAGATGCGTTTTATTATAAATCAAAGATTTTAATATTTTCCTATACATTACAGAATTTGACAACGTCATGTGGAGTTATGTCTTTAGTTATCTTGTTTGTTTTTTTCGATTCGTTTGGAAAAAATACCTGCAAAATGTGGACCACACGAAATGTATAATGGAAATTCAGTTTCACTGTGGGATTTTCTAAAACATTAGATTTGCTTTACTTTTGAATTGATTTTGTACTTTAAGATCTGTCAAACTAAACAAATATTTTGTTTTCATGTTCGACTCCGCATTTGATTTCTTTTCACACTTACTTTTTACTTAAATAATAAGAAAAACTAAGGGTACGTTTCACAATCTCATAAAATTGTAGGAAAATCTTTCAAGTAAAGTTCTGATTTGCTTACTCAGAAATATTGAAACGAACACTAAATAAATATAAAGTTTGATTCTTTTTTGTAAGACAGAAAAATTTCGGAAGCAAAATAATGATCAATTTTAAATTATCAACATTTCTTATCTCAGAATAAATTCTCTATAAATGGTGTCCAAAAAGAAAAGTTCAAAGCTCCTATAGTTTCCAGATTTTTACTTCTTCTTGGTATCGTGTAAACAAAAATAACATTTCAGTAATGGAGAATTCTAAAAAATGATTTTTGTCATACCATTGCATTGTCGTGTTGTTTGTATGTACGTACAATTAATTTATTCGGAGATTTTTTTAAGCAGCACCAAACAACGAATGTGGAAAAGCTTCATTTCAAGTGATTTTAAGTGAAGTCAAAACCCCTTTACTGCTAGTTATAAAAAATAAAATACTCTACTGGGTCGCACGAACTTGCTTTTATGTGCACACTGGTGTTGGAGCAATTTAAAAAAAAAACACACAACTTTTTATACATAACTATGTATATAAAATATTGAAAACATTTTTAGGTATGCCATTTTTCATTATTTATTAATGTGAAGTTTAATTAAACAAAAATGTTCTAACCATTTTCGAAATATCGAATTTTCAAAAAATAATTGATTTTTTTTTTAAATCCAAAATTTGCTTCTTTTTTTTTTGACAATCTTGGCATGCAATATTATTAAAACTTATTAAAAACTCTCGTGTAAAAAATTTCATTAAAATCGGTTTAACAGATAATAAGATAACCAAAAAAATGGTTATATGGTTATAATGGTTATTCTTTTTTCAAATAATATGGTATATCGTACTGAAATAAACTTACATAAAAATTTTAATCAAAATCGTAGGTTCGGTTTTCGAGAAAAATTATATTTTCTATACCAGTTTTTAACCACTGGTATGGGAGGTACCGTTATTTTTGGTCATAAGAATAATTTTTATTTAAAATCTGCAAAATAATGTTAAAAAACTGCTAAAGTTTAATAAAAATCGACCAAGTCTTTTTGAATTATAAGAGTTAAAACAAAACTTGAAACTTATTTTAAAAATCAGAAAATTTTGGTATGCAATACTTTTTAAGCTTTTTAAAAAGTTCTCTATAAAAAACTGAATGAAATTCAGTTGAAACAATTTTGAGAAAATCAAAGATCAAAAAATGGTTCTATGGGAGGTACCATTTGTAACCATTTTTCTGAATTTTTTTTATAATATGGTAGCCTTTTTGTAAAACAAATTATTGATTTTTTTTTTTTAAAGTTGTGGGCACGTTTTTAAGAAAAATAAAATTTTAATTTTTGTCTAAGAAAAATTGTACGGCAGGTACCGTTATTTTTGGCCTTAAAAAATGAAAAAAAAACATGTGGGGGGAATGCCCAAAAAACGCTAAGTACCAAGTTTCAAGAAAATCGATCCATCCGTTTAGGCTATAGCCGAAAGGACAGACAGAATTGCGAGACCCACTTTTTTCGACTTCGCTATAATCGTAATGTGAACTTAGATCAAAATTTCGAGTTCGATTTTTTTTACGAATCCATAATATGCCATATCTTATCTACACATATGAATACATATATTACATTTCAAGTAAAAATTGGCCTACAAAAAAATGCAGTCCAAAAATAACCAAGGCTAATAGATGACAGGCCAAGAAATAGTCAAATATTCATTGCAGTCAATTAACTGCTGTTAGTTGATTGCAAAGTCAGCAAATTCAAAACGACTATGCTGACAGTTGACAGTAGTTTTAAAGTTAAGTTAGCAAACTAAAATTTTAGCTTTTAGTGAATTGACTGCATTTTTATTGAATGCAGTCTTAAACTAACTACAATCATTATATATATTCCATAAAGTCATGAGTCTTCAATTTTTTTCTTTCAAAATGCACAGGCCCAGATTCCACAGTTTTCATTTAGAATCTTTATAAATCTGCAATATACATTTTCAAATTTATTACTCAGTGCCAAAAAACTAATCAGACTAAATTGACGATAATAACTGTATGTATAACAAACTTTCAAGTTCACCACTTGTATGTCTACCTACTTAAGCTAATTTTTCAAAAATATTAATTTGAGGTGTTAAGTTAGGACAGATTAACACTAAAGTGCTGATACCGACACTAGTCTCGATACGATAAAATATTCTTTAAACAATAAAAAAAAGAGAAGAGCGAAAGTGTATCCGGTCTCGATTTTATAGTGTATAAATAATAGATATGTACTCTCATTATTTTCTTGTGTTAGAATATTTGATCCTATCGGTATCGTCTCTATATATTGTCAATTTGGTCTTACTGCCATTATTTAACTAAGTATTAATTTGATTGGTATAAAATGACTTTATTCAAATTTTGTTTAACCTTTCCTATAAGCTGTGTCATCGTTTATTTATTAATATCTCTTATCTAACAGTTAATCCTAAAATCCGCATCTATTCATTTCAGTTTTTTTTTATAAATATTCTATTCATTAAATATACGAAATCTAAGAATTGTTTTTTTTTTTTTTAATATGCTAATAAGATTGGGCTGATAAATTCTTAATAAATTTTATTTAAATTCTTTCTCGTAGGTAAACAAAAACATTCAACAATATTTTGAAAAATGCTATATAATTTAAAATAACTGTTAGTCAATCAAAATGAACATAATTTACAGGTATTTAACAAATTATATAATCTGTTAATTATATTATGGGTTTACGGATCTTTAATAAAACTAACGAAAGGTTCCTGCACCCATTTAATAATTAATAGACGTCGTCGTCGTCGTTGCCGTTTTATGTTTTATACCGGTTTATCTATAAGAAGAAAAAAAAAATCCCATTGCAAAGAATTCTAACTATACTATAAATTTATGAATCATTATTTTGTTCAAGCTATATAATGTAGCTTTAAGTGTCAGGTACAATCGATTCTAGAATATGAGTATTGAAACTTGTAAAACCAGATTTAAGCTTTGATTAGCTGGTGTATATTAGCAGAGAAAATGATGTTTTTGTCATAAAAAAATAAAATAAAATAAAATAAAAAAGATATTTATACCTACGCAAATGTCTCGCTCAGTCAGCCATTAGTTTCCGGATAAAGTCGTGGGTTTAATGTTTATTGTTCGTTGTTTTTTATTTGTTGTATTGTCATGTTGCATCTAAGCTTATTTGTTGAATGAAATATGATAAATAATAAAATAAAAAAACCATTTGACAGTTTTATATGGCAACAACCTTATAGTCATTTCAAGAATTTTATTGGTTACGTTTTGGGACGCAGTTAATAAAATATTCTTTTGGATTCTTGAATGGAAAGTCCAAAAACCAGCAGACAAAAAAAGTGGTCAAATGTGTATAATAAATAAAAACTCTTGGTATATCCGTATGTTGTGGGTTTTTTTTTTTTTTTTCTTTAATACCGAAGTCAAAAATTCTAAATGACCGAAATTTAAACGATCTAGTTAATCAATTGCGAGCAAAGAACTAAATATAAGATGCTTTTGAAAAATGTTTTGTAGTTTGGAAAACGTTTCAATTTAAGTTTTCTATACAGGCTAGCTCGTAAGGAAATCAATACAGTTAAATTCAGGGTTATTCGTTAAATTCTAATATTGCAACATTTTTTTAGTTTTTAGTTTAGTTTATAGTTTAAATCTTAGCATTGGGGCATTGAAAATGCAACAACAAGGGTAATGGCAAAACAACGGCAACGGAAACGGATATTATTTGATAAAACACATACTTTCCTTGGGCTAACAGGGTAGTTGTCTCTGAAGAATAATGGTTATATTATAGTACGGATGATCCGGATACTGTGCATTTATAAAAAAAATGCAATGGTTTTAACTATTTCATTTGGTGGATATATTTTCAATTGAAATTCAGTTGAAGTTTGATTTTAAGACAAGTTATGCATTCGTAAAAAAAATCGAACTCGAGATTTTGATCGAAGTTGACATTACGATGATAACGAATTCGAAAAAACTGTGTCTCGCAATTCTGTTTGTCTGTCCTTTCGGCTGTAGCCTAGAAACGGGTGGACCGATTTTCTTTAAACTTGGTTCCTAGCGTTTTTTGGGCATGCCCCCACACGTTTTTTAAATTTTTTTAAGACCAAAAATAACAGTACCTACCGTACAATTTTTTTTTAACCAAATTATGAAAATCTTATTTTTCTCAAAAACGTATCCACGACTTTAAAAAAAATTCATAAATTTTTTTTATTAAAATTGTACCATTTTATAAAAAACAATTTTTCAGAAAAATGGTTTTAAATAGTACCCCCAATGGAAATATTTGTTTGATTTTCTATATTTTCTCAAAAACGGTTCAACTGATTTTGATCAATTTTTTAAAGAGAATGTTTACAATAATTTAAAAAATTTTGTGTAACAAAATTTTTTTTTTGAATTTTTAAAAAAAGGTTTCAATTTTTTTTGAGAACTTAATAATTCAAAAACGACTTGGTCGATTTTTATTAAACTTAGCACCCTGCAGTTTTTTGACATTATCTAGCAGATTTTAAATAAAATTTTTTCTTATAACCAAAAATAACGGTTCCTCCCATACAAATGTTTAAAAATCGGTATTGAAAAACTCATTTTTCTCAAAAACGACTCCTACGATTTTAATTAAAATTTTTGTGTGAACTAATATCAGAACGATCTACCATATTATTGGGAAAACAAATGTATATATCGTTTAAAAATGGTACCTCTCATATGATTTACAATCTGTTGAACCAATTTTAATGAAATTTTTTACACAAAAACTACTATAATAATTTTGAATAATATCAGCATATCAAAATTTTCAGAAAATCAAATTTTGGATTTAAAAAAAAAAATTTCAAAATTATTTTAATTATATTATTTAATTATAATTTTTCGCACTTGTGAAATTTACATTTTGGACGTCTTTTATTAAATATCTCAGTTCCTGTAATAAGGCGCCAGTTACAGCTTTTATTGCGAAACGATCATTGTAAATTTTTATTGTTAATTTTGAAACGTTTCGAAAGCAAAATCAATAATTATTTTGATACCTAAATAAAGGTTATGAATTAATTATTATTTTATAGCAAAAAAAAACAAAATTCATTCATCAATAATAAAAAAAAAAGTTTTTTGGACTCTAAATTATTTATCATTAAATTTAATTGGAAAACAAAAAGTTTGAAAAATCACTTTTTGTTTAACAAACTTTTTCATTGAGCTAAAAACTAAAATCCAAATTTCGAGAAATATTATAGTGACTTATTTTGAAATTAATTAAAAAAAATTTGGGCAGTCCAAATTACAAATGCACTAGGCCAGAACTGAAGGAATAGAAAACTTATATAACTATTGCCGTAAAATTAAAACATACAATTTAGAATAACTCTTGAAATTTTGTAGTTCGAAAGAATAAAAATTAATTTGCGGGTTCAGGAAAATGAGATCTTGGAGATTTCAGCAATCTCAGTTACATGAACAGGATTCCTCAGCAGCTGTCAAAACTCTGAGAAAAAAACAAATTTGGATTCGCTTGCTCACCTTTTGGGTGAGAAAAATCTCTGAGATCTCAGTTTTCTGAACGCGCCAAATGAGAATAGTTAGTGCTTGTCTGCATGCTTAGAGATACTATGTGTTCGAATTTATCTAGCCCCAACTTTATTTAGACACAACCCGTAGAAATAAGTTCCTTGTTCTATCTAACTGCACCATGCATTTAAAAGATTTAAGATCTATAAGACATACATATAAATACATTTAATCAGTAACATTATTTAACAAAAAAAAATATGGATTCAGCCGGCATTCAACGCCTTCTTCAAGTAAAAAGCCTGAGCTTTCAAAATCCTCAATTGTCAATTTTTTTACTTTTTTCCAATATTAATCCCAGTGAAGTTGGTTAAGCATTAACGCCTTTTTATGGACTGTTAGTTGAGCTACACTGAAATTTTACCAAATGCCGATGGTAAAGAAATTAAAGACAATCCTGTTTGAACATAAATTATGACTTATTGAGATTTCTACCGCATCGAGTTATTTTTCTCTGGCTCAGATCATTGACATCGACTTAGTTAGCGGCCACTCCAAACCTGACACCATCATTAAGGTAAAGACCTCGACCTTGTGTTGTATATCCTTGTTGTTGTATTGCATGTAATTTAAATGCAAATTCAATCCGGATCAGAATGAAGGCGACAGTAAAATAAAATTAAATTGAGTTGAGATGAAGGAATTAATTTTATAAATCTATACGTGCTTTTGATGCAGTTCATCAAAATGACAATATCTCATATACATATAGCAATTTTTTAACAATGAAAAATTTATAACTAATTAGTTTTTAATAATTCAATAACACACGCACAAATTTGCTAGTTACTCACTCAGAATGCAATTATTATAATAATCAATTGCATATGCATTAAGGCCAAATATACATTAAAGTGAATTCATTCGGCAAACTGCCAGCCACCTTACCACCTTCAATTTCCTTAAACAAAGCACTAAGGTCACATAAATATTATTTAAATAGATGCCATCAATAACCTTGTTCTTGAAATAAATTTCTACATATTAAATTTCAGTCATCCTTTTTTCTTTAAAAATACAAAAGCCCCTTTTATACAGAATCTTACTCATGTAATAGTTATTTGGGTCGTTTTATTTGTTTTTGTATTTAATTTAACTGGCGTACCACAAAAAGTTCATTCAACTTTAATCCTCTTTGTAAAAAAAAAAACAAGCTTAGCATTGCCTAGACCGTCATCATCATCGCAATGAAATCCGATACCAAACCTTTAAATTCATCACAACAATATATATATAATTCATATAAATGCAAATGTAGATAATCCGAAAGCTTTGTGGGTGTTGAACTGATTTGAATTCGACATGATTTTGAATTTATTCAAATTCTGTTCTATATTTTCATGCACAGCTATTTAAGTTTGATTTTGTTCTGTCATCAATTTGAAGCTTTATTTTAGATCTTGTTGAGTCTCTTCTAAGACCTTCTTGGGTGCATAATAGTTGAGAGTCAATGATCTCTCATTTTGTTTCCACCTTCAACCATCAACTCTATATGTACATACATTTAATTGATTATGCAAATATTTTATAGATGCGGCTTAAAATGATAATTATTAACCACAAAATGAACATGCCCTTGATTGAATTTAATCAGAAAGGCTTTAAGTCTCATATGGGCATAGCTACATGACAGATTCCATTGTAAGCCATGCGAAGGCAAATCAAGTTCATGACCGGTTATGTTCAGGAACACTCCCATGTTGTCCAACTTATTATAGCCCCCAATCATGAGTAATGGATTTTTATTTTTATTTATTTTTTTTTTGTATTTATTTGCAGGGCCACTAGTCACAGACATCTGCCTTGGATGCATTTGTGAAGCGATTAGCGGTTGTAATCAAACGAAAATCTGTAATGGCGAAGTTTGTGGGCTTTTCCGTATCACCTGGCCCTACTGGTCTGACGGTGGTAAGCTGACATTGAATGGCGAATCTCCACAATCTCCAACAGGTAATGTTTTGTGTTTTTTTTAAATAGTCACAATTCTTGGAAAGATTGTAATTTTATTTATTTATTTTTATTTTTTCAGCTTTTCAAAATTGCGTTACCGATCCTTATTGTGCAGCCAATACAATTCAAAATTATATGCAGAAATTCGGACAGGACTGCAATGGAGATAGTCAAATTGATTGCTACGATTATGCTGCCATTCACAAGTTGGGCGGTTATGGTTGTCAGAATGGTATTAGTGGAATATATGCAACAAAATTAAATCAATGTCTGCAAGCATTTAGTCCAAATGGAAAATAAAATACTGGATGAAGGAGCAGGAATTTTTGTCTGAAAAGTGTGTTTGCTTGGTAGCGCCGCTAAAATATTTTAAAATTTGATATATTTAATTAAAAAAAAAAATAATAAGAAACGAAACAATTGGGATGATTTTGTTATTATTTTTCTTGATTCTCACCAACGACTTTATTGTAAGAATTTTGTTGTGGAAGGAAACTAACTTGCTTGCATTTGTCAATGGCACTGATAACGTTGGGGTTTTTCTATAATTTGCTCTGGAGTTACACTCTGGTTGGTAAAGGAAGTGATCTGGCGAGAGAAGTTCAAGAATATTTGAATCGGTGCAATTATTTGCAATTAGACTGGAACTAATAATAATTTCTATTTCTACAATTAAAGTATTAAATTCTTCAAAGTACAATATAAATAGATACATAAAAATTTAATTTTAAGGTTTTAACTGCGGCTTCTCATAGTCTTCCAAAATGCTAAGCACTTGATAGGACTTGTTTGTGTTATATAGCCATCTTTGCTGAGCATGACGCTTGAATGCTGCTTAAAGAATTCAATTTGAATATTCTAATTTCTGTGAAAATGAAAATTATACAAAATAAAGATTTATTATGTGTGTTTGGTAGCTGCAACTTTTTAGTATTAGAAAATTTTTATGGGATTTGACAGCAAATTGTGTTCAACAATGGTTCAAGTTACAAAACAGACGCATATGTTGCCCCGTAATTGTTCTAGCTCCTTTTATTTTAAAAACCTTTTTTTGAATTTTGCGGGACAGATTGGTGCCAAGCATTTACATATATTTTGAATTTTCGACTTTAAACCGTCCAACACCACTCTTATTGAATGGTACAAACAATCAAAAAAAAACAATTATAGTTTTCACAAAAAAGCACTAAATTTTGTCCATAAAATCAAAGGCTCTAGATCAAATTTAAAATATTTTTTTAAGAAATTCAATACACATAGAAATTTTAAACCTGGATTGAGTCTACTTTGGGCTTGATATTACTTTCTAAAGTGTTGGGAATTTTGTTTTAATAAACAACAAATTAAAACTAAAAGATTTTAGAATTTTTGTTTTAATTCATTAAATAAAAAAGTACGCATACGCCCGAGTGCACCTATATTAAAATTCTCCTTAATATTATTATTTTTAATCAATTACACAGAATAAAATGCAAAAAATAAGTTCAACAGTACATAAATAGAAATAATCAACAATCCAATTACATTATTTCAGTTTGTCTACTTTTGAACTGGAATTGGAATCCAGGGTTGTTATATATCAAAACTCTTTAAAGCGACAAATAAAAATACGACAGTGAAAGAAAATCGTCGGCATATATTTTTTACGCCAATTAATGGCTAGCTTAATTGATTGAATTAAGGCAAAGTGGAAAAAATAGATTTTGCATACTGTAAAAAAAAATGTATGACAGTTAAAGATTTCGAGAGAAGTTAATTGTTTATGTTTATTTTTGCACAGAAATAACATTTTTTTTGTTGATAAATTCTAGCGACACTTTGTATTTGAAACTTCAAAAAAATCCAGCGACTTTTTAATGTTGGCTTATCGACTTTTCATTTCAACTTGCGGCAACACTGAAACCATTTTCAATAAATGATAATTGTGACAAGTGATCCGAAGAGAAAATAAATAATAATGTAACCGATGCTTGCATTAAACAGTAACTGATAGTGTTAAAAAGAAATAATAAAACAAATGCAAAAAAAGCTCTTAACCAATATATTCTTTTCCGCAGAACTTCTGAGTCGAAGTTAGTAACGTTCTAACCGCGCTTTAGTTTAAATCCAATTCAATTAGTGCGCTCTGTTCGCGTCTGTACATCGTGCGTCTTACAGTATATTAAAAAAATAAATAAGCAATAAAAATGAGTTCAAAAATAATCTACGCGGTTGCTCTTGCATCGTTGATGCTGCTCAACTTAACCATTCAAGCCAACAGTCAAGGTTTGTTTATTTTAAACAGTAATTAAAATTAGCTTGTAATGGCTTTTCTTACTACTCGTCCAATAATTGAACTTGCATTTAATCAATTTTCTATTTTCATTGTCAATTCTGATTTTATCTATGTATGATAATGACGGACACTTAATCTGTTGATTTTACTTCAACCTCAGCATCTTCGTTATAATACTCGTTAAATCGTGACTATTATTTATTTATCCATAGAATCAGAATATCAATTTGAGGTTTTAAGATACAGTTCAGTGACTTGACATATTATATTGTCTTTTGGATAAGATAATAATTTTATTTCATGTTCCGTCTTGCAAGTGAGAAATTTAGAAAATCCAGTTAGATTGTAAGTTACTTAAAAATATTTTTACAAACTAGTTGAGTGGGTATTTTTTTTTTGTATTGACGTTTTTAACGTCAGTTCAAAAAATTACAAAAAGCTTTATTGAAAAAGTTAAATAATGTTTGTCAATGAAAGACAAATGGAATTTATTGTATTTGTTAGAAGAAATTTCAATTTGTCTTTGCCTGACAAAGTCAATTTGTTTTTTCCATCTTATTTTATGGTTTTTCTATGAAACACACCGAATAGTCCTTTCTTAAAGAGTGATTTTGTATTGAAAGATTTTTTTTCATTTTGTTTTGTTTTTCTTTTTCATCTTGTTCTTGAAAAAAAAAAAACTGGCAGTTTTTTCGTTCACATTTGAAAACTTGAATTGTCAAATTATTTTAACTCAAAGACAAGTGTAAACTGAGCATTATTAAACAATCCCTTTAGAATAGAATAAGGCTGAATTTTAAGCAAGACCTTCAGCGTGATAGTCTAATGCACTAAATATTAAACCAAGGGGTAAAACGTCTTGAAAAGGGACTTTTTTAGAAAAATCTCATAAAGGAAAAAAAACCCTATAATTATTTTTTTTTAGTTGGATCAATGAATCGTTGCAATATTTCTAATTTTGTTTATACAATAAATCATTTAAAATGAAAACAAACAAACAAGAATTTGTGCCAAGGTCCAATTAAAAAAAACTCCATTTTGCATTTTCACCACAATAAATATCACTTGATTAGATCCATTTTTAAAATTCTCTTTTTTCCTAAAACTTAATTTGGGTAATATGAGTTAAAAAAAACATTGCTTAAAATAAATTGACATTCTTAGCTACCAACTCTTATTGGGGACCACGCAAATATACAAGACAACTCTTATAGCTTTAAATTCCTATTGCCATTGTTGGAAGGCCTAAACATTTAGAACACAAAAATGGGGCACATTAAATAGATAATACTCGGGTTCGTAAAATATCGCTCGCGAATCATAAAATACGGATCTTTATCATTCTTTATCGATCTTCTCATGAACCATAAAAAATATTGTTCGCGAACGATAAAATTCTTGATCTATAAAAATTTATAGTTCGCTCACGAACGTTTTTTTTTCTGTATCTCTCGTTCGTGAGAGATCGGAAAAATAAATTTCAGGTACAATATGGTTCGCTTGCGATAAGGATCCGAAAAGATCCGTAAAAAGAATCATTCGTCATCAAGTGATGTGAAGTGAGTTATTTTTTAATGATTTTTGTTGAAATGGGGAAAGTAAAAACATTTGAGTTAGATAAATATGTTTCTTGTAATGAAAAAGTAGGTGACGAATCAACTTGTTTAATTTATGAAAAGAAATTAAAGAAAAAGTGACAGGAAACATAGAAAGGCACTATACAACAATACATCCTGTTAATATTAATGATTCGGGGGTTAATGAACAACCATCAGGAACTGGAAGTGTGTCAGTTCGAGAAGGAAAAAGTAAATTGGTCTTAATTGAAACGAAGAAGAGTAATTTTTAAATGTTGTGTGGGATTAGTTACGTTAAAAAATATCCCTATTTACTGTAAAATATGATATTTATATAAAATCTAAAATGACATTTTTTTCTTATTCAAACGGTTCGCGAATAGATCTTTAATAGTTCGTACGTGATAATTTCGAGAACGAACCATATTTTACGGAAGGCAACAGATATGTATATGATATATATTACAAATTATTTTTATTCATTTATGTGTTTTACTGATTTAATTTTCAAATTTATTAAAGAAGAAATTTGGCATTTCGAATTGAAATAGGTACACAGGTTTTTTGTTCAATTGTGTCAAACGGAGTGATTCGTATTTTAAATACGTGTATTGATTTTCTTTTTTTATTTTCAATGCAAAAATCTTGAAAATTATAGGAAATCGTTGATTCAAGATAATGAACTTATCAGTTATAACATTTGTTTTGATAATTTTTAAAAAAAAAATATTTATATTTTCCAGTACGTAAAGTTTTTCAAAAAAAGAAAGCTATTCCCAGAACGAGTCGTAAAATCAATAAATATGATAAGTTTTAATCTGAAATATATGTAGGTTAAGGTTAAACATCAATTATATTGTTTGTTTTGTTTTTGTTTTTTTTTTTTTTTTTTTATTTGCTGAAATTCCCAGAGATATTTTTTGCGAGATAGGATTTCAAATATTATCTGTTATTTAATTTTCACCCTTGTTTTTATTTGTTTTTTATTTGCAATGGCAATTTTTTGGATTTGTAAAATAAATCAAAAGTCAAGATTTTAATAAAAATATACATTACGTTGATAGAGAACCTGCAATAAGTATAGGTCTCGTGATTCTGTCTATCTGTCTGTAACTCAACTTACAGCCTAAGTCACTGGAACGTCTTTTATCAAACTTAGTATTTAGTGTTTAAACGTTAATAATGCTTAGATCTATTCCAATTTATTTTAAGGAAATGTTGAGCTTTACACTTTATAAGTTTTCAATTTTTAGGAAAATTTAAAATTAAAATTATTTTATTTTAATTAAAGAATCACACGTGTTTGCTTTCATCAACGACCTCCTTCATCGATAATAAATAAGCAAGAACGTGTGACCGACTCGGGAATTTAATTTTAATTAATATTGCTAAAACAAGATTTTAAATTTGTATAAATTTGTATATTTGTATAATATAAAGCTACAATTACAAATTCTAGTTGATAAAATTTATATAATCATATT
Source organism: Epistrophe eligans (assembly GCA_951394125.1). Taxonomy (NCBI): domain Eukaryota; kingdom Metazoa; phylum Arthropoda; class Insecta; order Diptera; family Syrphidae; genus Epistrophe; species Epistrophe eligans. The sequence continues at coordinate 28,229,571 of OX596031.1, read as the reverse complement.
CAAATAAAATAATGTTATATAATGTGGTCAAGTTTTAAAGTACTGATGTTATTCCGCTTCAAACTATAGCTAAGCTGGATTCACAATGCGACGAGCAAATGAGATGTCAGCGTGATGAATTTTCTTCGTAGTTGTCATCTCTTAAAAAACAGTTTCTAAGAATGAAATTTTTCAATTAATTGTATGGTTTTTATTTTGTTTATTGATAATAGGTTTTTTTTTTCGTTTATTTCCCAAAACTACCAATTTCAGTCCAATTTTATAATTTTTAATAATTTTTTTTATATGAACGTTGATATAAGTTTGGATCAAAAATGATACAGAAGTTAGCAGTTTTAGTGAGTAAACGAACCAGAGGTAATAGATAGATAGATATTACCAGAGGTAATATTTGTCACTATGGTCTCTTTAGAATTTTTTACTGATGCTCTCAACAGGGAGTAGTCAGTGAAAGAATTTGTCATTATCCCTCTGCAGGAATTTACAGATATTAATAATTCTTTTTTTTTTCTATCTAATCCTCAATCCTGTGGGATGGTGGAAAGTCTTTGCTTTCTCATTTGCGATGAACCTTTATTTTCACAAAATACTTCTCTTATTTTAAATATTCTCGGTGTATTGCGATTCAGGTTCTCAGTTTGTTTTCTTCCTAATAAGCTTTGACTTTATTTGTATTTACTTGATTTTTGAACTTCCATTTTAGAAAGAAACATTAGGCGTGTTTTTATGCAAGCCTACAGGGAAACACACAAACACAAAATGGAGTTTTCGTACAAACTATCAATAACAATATATAATTCACAACGCCGCCGGTAACACAGTTTTTCGGTGTGCTTAGGTTAAGCCCAAAGAATTCTATGGGTTTAGTTTAGCCCGTAGGGGATTAGTTGTTGTTGTATTTAACATGGTGATTATTTAGCACCGACGTTGATTTTTTCGACCAATTCCCTACGGGCTTATAAAAAAAACACGCCTAATATCAGTTCCAAAAATGAGATAATAAGGTCTGGAATTTTGTTAAAATTTGATAACCTTAATGCACAGGCAATCCAGAAGAAATGAATTAAAATTTTTGGTTGCAGCTTGCATTTATTTTAATACATTTCTCCCTTTGTTCGTCAACTTAGAACCACAAAGGGGAGTCATGTCACATGCATTAATTCAAGGATTTCTACATTTTTTATTTTAGAAAAAATGTCGAAATAGACGATAACATCTTTAGGCACAACAAACTTTTAAGTTCACGTTCTACAGCAAATTTTCAGGAATAACAATTAAAAGTATTACATCAATACTTGTATTTAGAAGGTAATAACTGTCATTATTTTTTTTTTCTGTTTAAGTTTATTTTAAATCATAAGCTGTCGCTGTTTCATCGTATATTTATTAATATCTCTTATCTAACAAATAATCCCCGAGTCCGCTTTGAGATAAAAATGTGGTATTCTGTTTAAATTAATTAAAAATATTTTATTCATAAAAGAATCAATTTAGTTGAGCTAAGAATAATTGTTGTCTTATAAATGAACTCCTCAAAGGTAAACAAAAACATTCGAAAATATTTTGCAAAACGCTATGATAAAAAAATAACTGTTAACTAAAACAAAGTCAACATAATGAATTTGCTTAACAAATTATTTTTTTTTTTTATTTACCAATTTATATGTTTAAAGATTTAATGATCTTTAATAACATCTAAGACAAAGGTTTCTGCACCCATTTAACAACTTTTTTTGTTTTTCTACTAATTTATCTACGAAAGCTATTAAAACAAGATCTCATTATAAGGAATTCCAATATTATATTGAAAGCTTATGAATCATTTTTCTTCAAATATTGGCTGTGACAAAAGTACAACTATAATACTCTAGAATATAAATATTGAAACTTGCAAAACCAGATTTAAGCTTTGATTAGCTCGTATAAACAAAGAAAATGATGTTTTTGTTCTTAAAGTTAGAAGAAAAATATTTATTATTTTTCGGACAAAGTCTTGAGTATTATTAATTTTTAAATTGTCAGGTTAGATCTGTATGTATAAGATAAGTTTTATTAAAGATGGGCAGCAGAAAAACCATTTGAAAGTTTTTATTGCAATAACAATATGCAATGCAAAGCCATTTTAGGAAAGTTTGTTGTTATAAGAGTGATTGACGGGGGGCAAAGTAAATATGTCCACATGTCAATAATTTGCTTCTCAAATGAAAAATTCAATAAAACGTTGGTAAAATTGTTCACTTTTAAATGCTTTTGCCATCCGTATGTTGTGGGCTTTTATTTACAAAGTAAAAATACCGAAATTATTGAAATTCAAATAAAAGTTAATAAATCTGCTCTGCATAAATACAAGTTTTATTGTGGCAAACGTTTTTAATAGTGATTAAAGAGTGGACAAGAATTGTTTCGAAAATCTTGCTTACGATTACCAATATAATATTTAATTGACTCGCACTGTACAATAATATTGTGTTAACCCGCAAACCGAAAATTTTACATCGGTTCTCTCGCAGTTTCTTGTATTGCATATTATTAGGAGACAATTTGTTGTTTTGTAAGATATTTTTTTCTAACATTTAATTTACATTTAGTTTTCTCGCATTCCCTTATTAAATCACAAATTAAATTTATATTTCAGGAAATGTACATATTATGGGTCCTCTGAAGGTTGATTTTTTTTTTTGTTGTTTTTCATTTCGCAAATTTCTTGTCTCACAATCAAATTATTTCGCATATGAATTCCATTTTATTCATATTATCAATCCTCATTTATATAATAATTTAAAATAAAAAAGAACCAACATTTATATTTTCAATAAAAAACATATTTTATTTATTTAGTTATTTAAAAAAAAAATGTTGCAAGCAAAATACTAAAAAAAACAGTTGATTTTAAATGTTTGTTACTTTTCAAGCCAGGGCCAATAATTAATTGGTTTAAGTCTTATATTTTTTATTTTTATATATTTTTAAAGATTTGCGTTTGAATAAAATACAAATCTAAACAATCAAATGGCTTTAGAAATAACTGCCCCTAAAAAATGCAACTTTTTTTATTAAAACTCAAATTGAACCCGTACAAACTTGTTTTGCAAAAGGCATTTGGCTTTTCCTTGTTTTGTCAGACATAGTGTGGTTCAATATTTCGTTTAATTCGCCATCCTTAATAAGAAATTTTTAAGTTATATTTTTTATTCATGATCTTTTTTTCAATCATTTCGCAATTCACTTTAGTGGTGTTTTTTATTCCTCGCTTTTGTTTAAAATTATTTGGATAATAATTTCGCAGAAACTTATTTGGCAATTTTTTGTTTAGCGTTTCGCCGTTTTCATTATTTCCTGAAATATTGATAAGTCACTAAGTAGTGTTATTATATTACGCTGATACAGAGGGTTTCGCCATTTTGGGTGTTTTGAGCATTTGACCGCTTTAGCAGCGTCGTTGTCTTTTTTTCAGACTAATCATTTTTTTCAAAACCTCTGATTAATTGTACAAACATGTATTATTTGTAAATAAATTGCTTTGCGATTTTTGTGTTCCATTAAAATATTTAGCTCGAATGCCAAAAAAAAAAAAAAACACAAAATAAAAAATTGCTAAAAAACAAAAAACTCTATGAAAATTGTAAAATGAGAAATGATGATTTGTGAAATGATTTAAAAAAACAAAATTGTTTTAATTCACATAAAAAATAAATCATTATTAAACATTTTATAAGAAACATAAAGTAATTTTTCAAACGTATAGAATGCGAAACAAAGAAACAAAAAATGCAAAACAAAAAACGACGAAATGATGTCCATCGAAACGTCATTTTGTAAAAAAAATTCCTTCGATTCATACACCATAAACAAATTCTATGAGTAGCAAATAAGAAAATCTGTATATTCAGGTATTTTAGGAAACCTTAAATATCTAAATTTATACATCCGCAAAAGGTGTGGAATCAAGTTTAAAGAAATAGGTGTGTGTAAAAATAATAAAATGAATATTTTGCATCGCTATTTCTGAACACGAGTTGACTTTTGATGCACTTTGCTTTTTTTTTTTTTTTTTTTTCGGAAATCCCACTGGACATCAATAATCTTATCTCAGCTTATACATTCTTTTAAACTATTAACTGTTACATATCCAATCCAATTGATTATGCAAAGCATTTTACAGATGCAGCTTAAGTTATAATTATAGTTATTAACCACAAAATTAACTTGCCCTTGATTGAATATTTCAGAGTACATATACATATATGTATAATAAAGGCCGGATTCTGTGCCAATATTTCCCTTGGCTTACTCCTTTCGCAGTCCAAATTATATTGAACTCCAGGAGAACAGATTCCTCTTTTTATATTTATTTTCTGACATTTTCTTCAAATTATATTCAATGATCTCTAATATTTACAGTGATTCTAAGTACAAAGTATTTTCAACTCTAACATGTATGTTTCAGCCTTAGCTATCATAGATTCCATCCATTATAAGTCACCTTCAAAGACATGGTTCAAGTTCATGGGCGGTTATGTAGTATAGGTTAGGTGTACTCCTAACTTGCACAACTAGTCTCATATAATTAATGGAATCTGAATTATCTTTGTTTTGGTGTTGTACTTCTTTTATTTAGTAAACCATACTTTATTTTTCAATTGTAGAACCACTAGTTACAGACGTCTGCCTTCGATGCATTTGCGAGGCAAGTAGCGACTGTAACCAAGCCAAAGAGTGTTATGGCGATGTTTGTGGACTTTTCCGTATTACCAGGCCCTACTGGATCGATGGCGGTAAACCGACATTGAATGGTGAATCTGAAAGAGGTAATTTTTTTTGTTTTTTAATACTTCGAAAAATAGTACATAATTTCATTTTAATTTTTTTTTTTACAGCTTTTGAAAATTGCGTTAACGATCCTTACTGTGCAGCCGGTACAATTCAAAATTATATGCGGAAATTCCAACAGGACTGCAATGGAGATAATCAAATTGATTGCTACGATTATGCTGCCATTCACAAATTGGGTGGTAATGGTTGCCAGGCTGGTATTACTGGAACATATGCAACAAAATTTAATATATGCTTACAAGCATTTAATTCAAATGGAAAATAAAATAAATTTAAATAAAACTGATAAAAGAATATGTTAATTGTCTGAGAAGTGTACCTACGTTTGTTTGCTTTATTGAATATGAATAACGCTAAAATATTTTATATACCAGCTATCCGTTGTATAGTACGATTTTACATGCATAACAAATACAACATCGGTAGTAAGATTACGGTCGATAAAAGCTAAAGAAGAATCCTTGAGGGCCGTTCACATCCAACAACATGTTCATCAACATGCTTCGTGTAAGCAAAATAATAAAACGAGAGGAAACAAATGAAATTAATGCGGTTGTTTATATTGTTGTATTTGTAATTTCATTTTGTGTCTATGAATAGATGTGAAATCCAACAACAATATAAAAGAAGGTGTGCAGAATCCTACTGTCTGTGTGTGAAGTTTTTACTGATTTTATACATCCTATCTCATTCCTTATCCGCAGTCTGACAGTTCTAAAAAGGGCTGCTAGGATTCACATCTTTATAATTCAGTATCTTTTCTGTTTCTGTGGATGATGGATCTTTCACGTTTATTGAAGTCTCGAATTAAATTTTGTTAGTTTTGTTCTTTGACGTTCGTACGATTGATAATTGAATTGTATCTCGATGGATGTGTTCATGGAGTAGTTAAAATTTAAATTTTCCATTGAACAAACAAATTGATCTTTTTTGATATTTTTTGGTCACTTTTTATTTTTAAGATCTCAGAGAACTCCCTATTTTCATAAATATTAAAACTGTTTCTATCAAAAAGGGAGAATTCAATTTTTTGCAATGATTTTTTGTCACACTAAATCAAAATAGAAGAACAAAAATGAAGAGTTATGTTTCACTTTCAAAGTGACGAAGGAAAATGTTTAAGTTTCAGAACTATGAAGTTTCTAAGCTTTTATGAGACCAATTTTGTACCTTTTTTTGTCCTCTTTCGGTTGCAAAGTTTATTTTAAATACTGCTGTTTGCAACGGATGTTAGCTTCGTTCCTTTCTCTGCTACAAATTTCATTCGTCACTATGTCGCAAAATGGCAAAAGAAAATGGTCAACAAAAAAATAATATTAATTTATATATTTTAAAAAATATATCATAAGGAAAGAAAGGAAAAACATGACATGATGTACGAAAAATTGATTTTTTTTATAAAGTATTCTGACAGGTGTTCAATAGTACCAATGTGAAATATAAAACCAGGATTTTCTTACTGTACTTATGTATAGATTTCCAAAAACACACGCCTAATGTAGATACTTTCATCACAATAATTTGTAACATACTGTGAAATTTGTATATTTTATTGTTCCTTGAAGTCAAAAGTACATAAAAAAAACAGTTTAGTGTATTGTTCCTTCCAACACCTTTTATATACTTTGTTTGCATGTACATACATATATAGGAAGACATAAGAAAAACATTGCTAGGATTTTCATAGTAGGTAAGTCTCGTATATCCGTGTTGTACTGTATTATCATTTTTATCATTCGTTATTAACTAGTTAACTCTTCACACTGCAAGGTGCCGCATATAGATTCTTTGCTTCTATATCTAAGTTAATATTATAATTTATATAATAAATCTATTAAATTGTTAACTTAATTCACAAAAAATTGAAATTGAAAATAATTATATCCGCTTAGATAAATGATTGGGTAATACCCTCGGGTTAAATCAGTACCCATAATCTCACGTCACAAACAAAAACAATAATGCAAAAAGCTTTCGATCAATTGTTTTCTGCAAAATATTATCTTGTGTGCGTCATTATTCATATACAATATACATTTTTATATATAAATAAAAATAAAATTAAACTTCTGGGAAACATATTTTAATAAACTTTTACATGAGTTGATGTTAGTAATATTCAAACCGCGCTTCAGTTCAAATCCCATTCAATTCGCGCACGCGCTCTTGTATCGTGTGTATCTCAGAGACAGATAATTAAAAAAAATTGCTTTAGAAATGGCTTCGAAAATCATATACACTATTGCTATTATATCTTTGGTGCAGCTCGTCTTAGCCATCCTATCTAACAGTCAAGGTTTGTTTATGTTATTAAAATAAGAAGAAAACAAAGTCGATTTTATATTGAATCTTTATTTTCATTGTGAATTCTGATTTTATTCGCATATCGGGCAGATAGCAAATATTTATTTTTTTAGACATCGAAATAAATTAATACTTGTATACTTTTTCTGGGGTAACCATTTTTACATACTTTTAATTTAACCATAGAATCAGAATGTTATTTTGAGATTGAGATTGCAGAATTCATCTTTGCAAAGTGAGAATTTCGGAAAGTACAGTTAGATTAAACTAACCAATACAGTATTTTTTTCCTGTAATCGTACTATGCTGTTACGTTTTGATGCTTTATTTAGCCTAATTCCGACCTCAGAAAGAATTGCTCCATAAGATTTAATTTTCGAGATATCTTCGGTTTGTTTGAAGGTATGATTTTCTCAAAAAATCAATCAAATACCAATTTTTCTCTTTAAAATTAATTTTAAATCGTTCAAATATTTTATTCAGCGTTATTGAGTTTCACCCGAAAAATATTTTACCTTAAAATTTTTTGTTCGTCTAGAATTTTAAAAGCTATTGTGAATTTCGCCTGATAAAACTAAGTGAAAATTTAAGCTGTCAATGGTCGCGTTCGAGTAAAATTTAAAAGCGATCCGGATTGGTTGGTGTTGTTGTAATCCTATTGGAAAAATTAGCTGATAAACAAACCAGCTGATGTTTACCAAAATAAATCTGAAAGGTATCCTAAAATTTTTGGGATTTTTGTGAAAATACCTGTCACCTGATTTTCAGCTCTATCTATAGTCTCTCACTTTGTGTGGCAATGGATTAAAGAACACGTTGGATTTACAATTTCTCGAAAACTAGAAGACATAAAATCATCTAGTTTTCAGTTTTTGATTAAGAATTAATAAGAGCAACGAATTGTAAGAAAAAAAAATAATATATAACTTCAAAGTATTAAAAAATTCTACTTTAAACCTTTTTTTATGTTTTTTTTCCCAAATTTTGAATTTGAAACTCATTTTTTCAAAAAATATGCATAGATTTCACTTGATTTAAAAACTGGCTAATAGAACAGAGTATTGGCTCTAATACTTAATTGTTGGTATTAGCGTTATTTTTTAATAATTTTTTTCCATTTTAGTACTTTTTTCATGAAATTGCCCGGGGGGAGATAGACCCCCTCCCATAGTAGAAAATGCTTGTATTAAAGTGTTCTACAAAAAACCGTTATCATTTCTTGGCGCCACAGTTATCATACTCTTGCCGATTAAAGTTCCAATGTAGAATCATTTTAAACACCTTTAACAAAAAAAAACACTTGACTTTATCAATAAGGAGTAAAGATCACCAGGGTTAGGTGCATTTTTATGTAAGATATTAATATTTTTCTTTCTCAGAATTGCGCAATAATGCGAACATTTTGAAAATTTTCTTCAAAACTATTGTTTTTTTTTTAATTTATAACTTGTGATATCGTTGCACTAATTATGTGTTATTTTTAGTTGAATTATTTTATTTTGTATAATTGTATCTAACCAAGTGAGTCGTACTGTACGTCGAGTGATGCTAGTAATAAAATCTTGAAAATGAAGGGCACCATTTTCAAGATTTTTGCATTTGCATCATCTGATAACGATAGCCTCTAATTAAATTGATTTTTTTTAACACAAAAAGCATATGTTTTTAAGATTTTCTTAGGAATATTTATATTTTAGGTTTCCCGAAGGTACGCACATTTTTTTTTTCAAAAAGAAAGCTCCAGTGATTGCGTTCAAATTGATAAGATTTTCTAGAACGAGTCGTTAAATCAATAAATAATACGTTTTAATCTTAGTTTTATAGAGATGAAAGTTCATTTAATTTTTTTTTGCTGCTCGCTTAAATTTCCAGAGATAATAATTTTTGCGAGATAGGATTTCAAATAATATTATTATCTATTATTTAATTTTAAACTCCGGTTTTTTATTTCATTTCATAAAGAAAAACAATTTATATAAAAAAGTTACAACATTTTGAAATTTTGATCTAGGTAAAATTTATTTATTTCGTAACGACCCAAATATCAATATTAAATTTAATTTAAAAATATGTGCTATATGCCCTATGCGCTGCCTTCCGCTTTGAAATTTAGAATACCACGAAAAGTAACTGATTTATCATCCAAGAATCTTTTTTAGTGTATGCACATATTTTTAACAAGTCAGAATAAATTTTATTTTTTAGCTTTAACATTTAAGATACGAATATCGCAACAAAACCATAAAGAAAAAAGAACTAAAAGTTTTCCTAGATTCAAAAAACCTGTGTGTATAACAAGTTAGTCGGCAAGTTCTGATTTTACGAATAGAAGGTTTAATACCAAATATTTGAATTAGAGTAATAATAATTGTACCTTCTTAGAAACAACTCCCAAATTATGAGTGAAATGTGTTATTTAATGGAAATTGACGAAAACTTGGATTTTAACAATTATTGTTTTTTTGTGTGATTTCGCTAATCTTTGAAAGGATTTTTTTTATCAGGTGTCCATGATGTCATTATTCTACGAAAAAGTAGATATATAATTTCTATCTACATACATTTAAAAGAATTTTGATGAAGTTGGTGGACCCCTAAATCGAAAATCTGAAACTCTCAATTTTTACCTACCACTCTTAAAAAAAAAAAAATATAGGTTGCAGCATTCTATTGTGTTTAGGCAGTAAAGATTTTTTCTCTCCCATTCGTCAATTTTAATCCAAAAAAAAAGGTATATCCATCTCCACAGTAATTCAAGGATTTCCACATTTTTTAGTTGAAATGATTTTTTTAAGACAAAATAACATATTGTAAAAATCGTTTAAATGCACTTTTATGCTTATTTATAGATTACAGCTATGTTTTCAGAAATATGATTTTGAGGTATATATTTCATCTATATTTTTTTAATAGATAATAGTTTTCCTATGTTCATTAGTACATATAAATTATAAAGGGTGTTTTTTTAGAGGTATAGAAGTTTAAGTTGGCAACAGTATTTTAACTGGCGGCAATTTTGTTAGCTGTCAAGTGATTTATTTTTGGTTTGGTTTGGTATTTCAACATGAATAGACTGAAGCCGGAACAACGCATGCAATGTTGTGAATGAACTCGAAACGAGATTGCTGTTGATCCCCATATTCTCAAGAAAATTTTGTTCAGCGATGAAGCTCACTTTTGGTTGAATGGATACGTCAATAAATAAAACTGCCGTATTTGGAGTGATGATAATCCTCAAGTGTATGTATGTTGAGACACCGTCACATCCACAAAAACTGACTGTTTGGTGTGCTTTATGGCTTAGTGGAATAATTGGTCCGCACTTCTTTAAAAACGATGCTGGCCGGAACGTTGCAGTCAATGGTGACCGCCATGATTACTGACTTTTTCGTTCATCAATTGAACAACCATCATGATGTGCAGGTGCAGGAGCTGTGGTTTCAACAAGACGGCGGCGGCGGCGCAATATGTCACACAGCTCGTGCTACAATTGATTTATTGAAGGAAACGTTTGGTAACCGCATTAGTTTCACTTTACGGACCCGTGAATTGGCCTCCAATATCGTGCGATTTAACGTCGCTTGACTATTTTCTGTGAAGATATGTGAAGTCGCTTGTCTCCGCCGATAAGCCCGAAACGATTGACCAACGCCGCGTTATTGCCGATATACGGCCAAAAATGTTGGAAAAAGTCATCGAAAAACGGACTTCCAGATTAGACTTCGTCCGAGCCAGCCGTGGCGGTCATATGCCAGAAATCATATTTATCTTTCGAATAAAGTAAATTTCATGTCAATTTAAAAAAATCATCTTTAATTGTTTTATTCCATTTCTAAGTTCTATAACTCTAAAAAAACACCCTTTACATATATTTATAATTCAAAGATTAATTCTTTCTTGTAAGTTTATTTTAACTAAGTACTAAGCTTTTTTGCTGTGTGATCGTATATTTATTATTTTATTAATATTTATTATCTTACAGTTAATCCCCGAGTTCACTTTGAGAAAAAAGTGATATTCTGTTTAAATTATTTAAATGTTTTATTCATAAAATACGAAAAAAAGAATCAATTTATATGAGCGAAGAATTGTTATTTTATAAATGGGCCACAATATTTTGTAAAATGCTATATTAATAAAAATTAAAAATTTTAATCAATAAAAATAAACATAATTTCGATATTTACTTAACAAATTATATCAATTAGATTTTATAGGTTTAAATATCATTAATTACTTATAACAAATATTCCTGTACTAATTTAATATCATGCAGAGGTTGCATTTTTGTTTTGTTTGTTTTATTCTATTTCTAGTTTATCTAAGAAAGATATTAAAACATGATCTCATCGCAAGAAACTCTATTTTGAAATTTTATGAATCATTTGTAAAATATTATTGGTTGTGTCAGGTACAATCGACACTCAAATATATGAAAATTGAAACTTGCAAAACCAGATTTAAGCTTTTATTAGCTCATACCACGGCATTACAAAAAAATCATATTTAGTTGTTCTTAAAACTAGAAGAAAATATTTATACGCTCCTATATGTATAAATTACAAAGTCATTAAGATATTTTTTGATAACCATTGCTCACAAATTTTATATAAGCGCTTACGAATTCTTGAATGCAAAGTCTGAAATCTGGCCAACAAATACTGATACCTTATATACAAATAAATACTCAATTCCAATCCACAGGAATTTCATAACTTCTGAACTAGACCAGCTTAGATATAATAAGTTCAAAATATATTTCTCCCTTGTGGAGAGTCTTATTTTCCACAAGACCTTAAATAGTGCATATAGTCAAGAGTCAATGATCTTTCATTCATTATTTCCACATTCAAACGAATCTAAATCCCCTAATGTGAAAACCTTCAGCTACATATTCACAATAGATTATAATTACCCGACAAATTGAACTTGGTCTTGATTTCTTGAATAATTCAAAGCATATACCTTAGTCTTAGCTATTACAGGTTCCATTAGAAGCTGACTTTCAAAAGCAATTCAAGTTCTTGGCTGGTCATAATATATACTGTCCAAAAATTAATGGCATATGAATTTTATCTTTGATTTTATGTTTCAGTATATCGACTTTTTTTCAGAGTTACCAGTCACAGATGTCTGTCTTCGGTGCATTTGCGAAGCGACAAGTGGCTGTAATCAGACGAAAGCCTGTTCTAGCGATGTTTGTGGTATTTTCCGTATTACCTGGGCCTACTGGTCTGACGGCGGTAAGCTGACATTGGATGGCGAATCTCCACAATCTCCAACAGGTAATGTTTTGTGTGTTTTTTTTTTAAATAGTCACAATTCTTGGAAAGATTGTAATTTTATTTATTATTTTTTTTTTCAGCTTTTGAAAATTGCGTTAACGATCCCTACTGTGCAGCCAATACAATTTAAAATTATATGCAGAAATTCGGACAGGACTGCAATGGAGATAACCAAATTGATTGCTACGATTACGCTGCCATTCACAAATTAGGTGGTTATGGTTGCCAGGAGGGTATTTATGGATCATATGCAACAAAGTTAAATCAATGCTTACAGGCCTTTAGTATTAACGGAAAATAAAAAAAAGAAATGTAAATACACCTACATACGATGCTGAAGAAAGAAGATGAATCATTGTCTAAGAATGAATGTTGGCTTTATTTATTAACAATAAAAGCACTTTAATATTTTTTATAACTTGATTTATTTAATGAAATAATTATAAATGAAAGAAATTATGGAGATGATTATATGTTACAATTTTGCAATTTTAATTTTTTTTTATACGACTAGGTAGTTAAAGAAAAAAGTGTATCACTATATTATTCAATCAATTAATTCAAATTAAAACTTTAATCCGGATGTAAATTAATTTAAATTCAATTAAGTTTTAATCTGTATTAGTCGAGTAAATAATATAATAGGGGTATTCATGCAATTGCGTAAAGTCTTTGTAAACTAAACCTGTCAAATTTCTATGAACAAGTTTACGCAGTTTACCATCGTTTACGAGGACTTTACGACGTTGCATGAATAGGAATAACCCTAATAATAAAAAATCATCAATCATTCAACTTTGAAATATTGTATGTAATGTGTATTCACATAATACGGCAGAGAAGCATCTTTTGTAAATGTTGTTTTAAGGAAATTGATGACTCTTTAGGTGAAGAAAACGAGGAAATGCAAAAGACAAAAAGAAAAGATTAAATTCTCTTGAATAACACAATAAAATCTTGTACATATTATCATTATTATCAATTTTACCATTTTCGTTGCGAGTACCAGTCGTCACACTACAAGGTACTCAACTCATATTCTTAAAAGTTAAATCATATAGAAATTAAAGCTATTGAATTAAAGCTATAGCAATTGTTAACTGGGTAACTCGCTCGGATTAAATAAATACCTATCAATAATCTTGTCATAGAAAATTACAAATGCTTAAAGCTCTTCATCGAATCCTCTCCCAAGAACTTACATATCTTGTTAATAAAGGGTGTTTTTTTAGAATAAAAAAAAGGATGATTTTTTTTAAATTGACATGAAATTTACTTTATTCGAATGATAAATATAAAGATAAATATGATTTCGACTCGTACGTAGTCTAATCTGGAGGTCCAATTTTCGTTGACTTTTTCCAACATTTGTGGCCGTATATCGGCAATAACGCGGCCAATGTTGTCCTCCAAGTGGTCAATCGTTTCGGGCTTATCGTCGTAGACTAAGCGACTTCACATATCCCCACAGAAAATAGTCAAGCGGCGTTAAATCGCACGATCTTGGAGGCCAATTCACGGGTCCGTAAAGTGAAATTATGCGGTTAACATACGTTTCCTTCAATAAAATCAATTGTGGCACGAGCTGTGTGATATGTTGGGCCGTCTTGTTGAAACCACAGCTCATGCAAATCATGGTTGTTCAATTGATGAACGAAAAAGTCAGTAATCATGGCTCTATAGCAGTCACTGTAACGTTCTGGCCAGCATCGTTTTTAAAGAAGTACGGACCAATTATTCCACCAACCCATGAAGCACACCAAACACAGTCAGTTGAGGATTATCATCACTCCAAATACGGCAGTTTTGTTTATTGACGTATCCATTCAACCAAAAAGTGAGCTTCATCGCTAAAAAAAAATCGCTTATGAAAATTTTGAGCAACGGAAATCTTGTTTTGGGCCCATTCACCGAATCTACGCCTTGCTAGGTGATCTTGTGCCTTCAATTCTTGAAATTCCAAATCAAACTAAATATAAATCACTTGACAGCTGACAAAATGGCCGTCAGACGTCAGTTTAAATAGTGTTGCCAACTTAAAGTTCTATACCTCTAAAAACAAAACACCCTTTAGTTCTCTACAATTATTAAATGAATTGAAATGAAATAAACACTTCTGGGAAAATATTATAAAATAAACTTTTACATCCTGAGTCGAAGTTAGTAACGTTCAAACCAAGCTTAAGTTCGAACCCCATTCAATTAGTGCGCTCTGTTATCTTATGTGCATCTCAGAAGGAAGAACTAATGTTTTCGAAAATCTTTTACACGGTTGCTATTGCATCGTTAGTGTGGTTCTCCTTTGCCATGCTAGCTGATAGTCAAGGTTTGTTTATATTTTTATTTTATAACATCAAAGGTTGATATTATTATAATCTAATCGATTTTGTATTTTAATTGTGAATAAATCACACAATGTGTGCATACATACATGTATTTATGTATAGAGATATTACATATTCTTGAAACTCAACATGATTATAAAATAGGTTATTCATTTAGACTTTAGATCAGGTAATCTTCATATTATTATACAAAAGAACCATTCTTGAAGTTTGTTTTTTTTTAGAATCCCTTTTTTATCTCTTTAAAAGGGATTTTCAGGTGAATCAAGCCATAGTACACAAATTTAATAATATATGTATGTGTACCTACTGTGAATCAAGCGTCAAAGCTACCGTAAAAATGGCAGAGTGCTGATCTAGAGACGACATTCAAAAAATTTGTAGTTTCCGTAAAGCAGTTATATACGTTTGGAGTAAACGTGAAATCTGTTCATTCGATTTGTGGCTGAACTTATAGATCTAGCCACTAGCATATTCGTGTTATGGGGATTGCTACAGTTCCATCAAGTTATCGCACGATAAGAAATTTAAACAGAGGCTGGGTGCGATCCACACTGGTAACATCGAAATGGTGCCCGTGGCAACTGAACACGCAATGATATTTTGTTACATATAAGGAAATTGCTAATTCAAAATCTTAAAAGATCTTATCAAATGTTCAATATGCGATCAAGTGAAAACCAAAGTTGGGACGTATTATATTTTTCAACAATTTAATAAGTTGTATTTTTGGTGGATGTTTTTGCTTTTTTCACAAACCCCACCAATTCATAGTTACAGCATTGTGTGTAAAATAAAATTATTCCGGAGTCGATAGCTTTGTTTGTTTTCGAAATATTCGAGTCAAAAAACATTTTTTTTGATTTTTTGTTTTAATGGTTTAGTTTGCAAATTTGTTGATTTAAAAAAATGCAATTAAATACCTAATTCTATAAACTGTCACTGTGTATAAAATAAAATTGACCCGGCTTCTAAGCTAGTTTTTGTTTTCAAAATAATCGAGCAGAAAAACGTTTTCAACGATATTTAGTATTTTTTTGTAGTTTTTTTGCTTAAAAAAAAATCGTTTATTTTATTTTTTTTTAAATTTATATCAGCAACCAAATATGACGTCGTGTATAGAATAAAATTGTCCCGAAGTTAATATCGTTGTTTTTTCTCAAAACATTACAACCGAAACACGTTTTCACTAAATTTTAGCATGTTTTTTTATCTAAAAAAAATCTACCCTCTGATTTTATTTTTAAATTCTTATAAATTCTTCATTACGCCATTATGTTTAGAATAAAATTAACCTGAAGGCTGAAGTCGATGGCATTTTTTGTTCTCGAAATATTCGGGACGGAACATTTTTTACAAGTTTTTTTTTTTTTAAATGGCTGTAGTAAAAAAAACGCTAATTGAATTTTTTTGGGAACCCTTTCTGCACTTCGTGATGTTTTTATCTGTAAAATAAAATTTATTTGAGGTCGTTACTCGTTCTCTCTACTCGATCTCGAGATATAGTGAACGATAGAAAGGCCCACGAACGTACGATTTTACTAATATAAGTAAGTACATTATGTACATGTTTACGCACGCATGTCTTTAGTACTCACTGAGAATGCGATTATAATCGGTTGTATATTTTAAGGTCAATTATTACCTTCACATTATGACATTTTCATCAAAACTATTGCAGTAGCATTAGGACCCTGATAGGTGTACTAACGGGACATTGTGCCATTGGTACAATGGCCAATAGATTGGGTATTTACGCACCCGATTTCTGTAGGAGCTGTCAGGATGTTGAGGAAATAGAAACCATTAAACACCTGCTCTGCGACTGCCCAAACCTCCAAACAAATCGCTTCCAATATCTTGGAAACAGATTTGTTGGGGAACTGGACGATCTAGCGCAGGTCCCAATGGCAAACATGAGGAAATTTATAGAGAGCACGGGTTGGTTCGTAAAGGAACCAGCCTATGTCAACCATTAGTTTAGGTATTATCTCTGTTTCAGGGGATCACAATGGACCAATAGGCCCCCGTGTACGCTGCAGCCTTAGAGCTAGGCACGCCCCTTCTAACCTAACCTAAGCTAACCTAACCATTGCAGTAGCATCAATAAAAAATCTTACTCTTCAAATAAATTTGTAAATTTATAATTTTGTTCTCTTTCTACTTAAAAAATACAATATAAAAAAATATATGTATGTATATAGAATCAAACTCGTGTTCCTCGGTTTTTCATTTAATTTAACTGGCGTTCCACAAAAAGTTATTTCAGTTTTAATCCTCTTTGCGATGAAATCCGATATCAATAGTCTAAATTAATTTCAACAAAATATAAATGCAAGCAGGGTGTCATTTTGTAATTATTTTGAATTTGACATGGTTTTTAATTTATTCAAATTCTGTTCTAGTTCCATGCAGCAATTTTAGTTTGATTGTTTTGTCTTTTTTTTATTCGATTTCAAAACCTTGAAAAAATATCTTAACAAAACTGTAGGTGGTGGTTCCGAAGAACACCGTCACATCAAGCCTTAAATCAATAAAACTCCAAATTAAAAAAAATGTATAAAGTACCTTTCAGTATATTAAACAAAAATGTGATGCGATCATAAGAAATCTTTAAAATTGCATCAACCATTAATTGCTTACCTAGCCGCATTGTTTTTTGGTAGTTATCTGAATTATCTTTGATTTTAGGTTACACTTCTTACGGCCAGTTATGGTTTTTTTTTTTTTTTGTATTTGCATGGCCACCAGTCACAGACGTCTGCCTTCGATGCATTTGCGAGGCGCTTACCGGATGTAATCTGACGAAAACCTGTACTGGGATAGCTTGTGGACTTTTTCATATCACCTTTGACTACTGGTCTGAGGCTGGTAAGCTTACAGTTGGTGGCGAATCTACAGAATCTCATACTGGTATTTTTTTTTTTTTTTGTGAATTATTTTTTCTGAAGATATTATTTTTGTTTGCTTGGGTTTTTTTTCCGCAGCTTATCCAAACTGCGCTAATGATCCCTTCTGTGCTGGAAATACAGTCAAAGATTATATGCAGAAATTCGGGCGGGACTGCAATGATGACAACCAAATTGATTGCTACGATTACGCTTCTATTCACAAGTTGGGCCCCTATGGTTGCACGGCTGGTATTTATGGACCATATTTGACCGATTTGAATCAATGCTTGCAAGCTTTAGATCCAACAGGAAAATAAGATATTAACACGATGCTGTTCATAGAATAAATTTTGGTATGATAATCAAGGCTGGGAAAACCATCACCCCTGACGACCATGAAAAAATTAAAAAAAAAAAAAAAAACAAACAATATTCTTGAGTATAAAATAGTTTTTTTTAATCAAGGCATTTTCTGTTAATTCTCTTTTTAACTGAATTGAACACGAAGTTCAAGTTCAAGGACAAACAATCAAGTTGATTCAAGATCTAATTCGATGATGTTACGTTGTTGTTGGTTGGTTGATTGTTTAGATCTTGTTGAAAGCTGCAATATCAACAGATTGGACAAAGTCCTCGAATTCCTGGATCTTCTCCGTCAACAAGTCAATTGAAACCTTCTCATCCTCGATGACGCACATGATTTGCAACTTGTTGATGCCATAGCCGACTGGAACGAGTTTGGAGGCGCCCCACAATAGACCGTCCATCTCGATGGTGCGGACGTTTGTTTCCATTTCTTTCATGTCGGTTTCATCGTCCCAGGGCTTCACGTCAAGCAGGACGGATGATTTGGCAATGAGGGCGGGTTTCTTGGATTTCTTGGCAGAGTAGGCAGCCACTCGTTCCTCACGGATACGTGCTGCTTCGGCGTCTTCCTCTTCGTCGTCTGATCCGAATAGATCGACGTCTATTTTTGGTAAACAAAGAAATTTTTTAATTTCGATGCACATTTGCCACACGAGTGCAATTCGAACTTACCATCATCGTCTTCAGCTACTGTGGGCTTGGCGCCAGCAGTCTGTGGAAGTGCCTGACCGCCCCATGCGGCTCTTTCGGCGGAAGTAAAGGACGCAATGTGTCTGTACCAGCGTTGGACGTGAACACCACTGGCTGGGGCCTTTCCAAGTGTTTCGAACACTGAGAGGTCGGCCTTTGATGGCGTGTAACTGAAAATAGAAATAGAAAATTGTTATATACATATATCAAATCAACGACGTGTCAACTCGAAAAAAAAAAATTTAACCCGGTTTAACCTCATTTATCACTTGGTTGTTGAATGGTTTTTTTTTAAGAGCTTTTATGCTTACCCACTGATGTAACTGTTGTCAGCCAAGAAGTTGTTTAATTCTTCAAGACCTTTTGGAGTTTTAACATCACCGAAAGCCATTTTTATTGTTTTTTTTATAGAAATTACGACCGCCGTGCAAAATGTGCTGCAACTTTCAATTAGTTTGACAACCGGAAGAGACGTTTTCAGCGCCGAAGAGCATTGCCATGCTTCATTGGAAATATGTATTTATACTGGAAAGTGATGCCAAAAATTTTATATTTTTCAAAGTAACGAATTATATACTAGAATTTTTAAAATTCGATTTAATATTAACCGAGGCACATTTCTCTATTTAAATTTAGCGTTTTCATGTTTGAATTATAATAATTCAAGTAAAACGAATAAGAGAGAAAAAGAATGATTTTTTTGGATTCGTTGGTGAATCATTTTTTCTTATAGTAAAATTATATATCAAGATAATAATAAATTAACCCAATTACGGAATTCTAAGAATGAACCTTAGAGTCAGGACTTTTATGAAGTTTTTACTATTAGTGAAATGTTAAAATAGAGTCTGATCTCATTCGTCGGATTCTTTAATTGGGGTGAGTAATATTTGGACTTACTTGTATTTGATAAGTCTTTATCATTAATTCTCCTGCTCATCCAAACTGAAGCCTTTTATATTTTCTCAAGTGAATTTAATAAAATAAAATACAATTTTTCCTTTGGCTGAGATAAATGTTTATTCAGAAAAAAATCTCCATTTTGATTTTTATTCACAAAGTATAGTTCACTTTACACCATTTAAGGATTACAGAATCTGCCAAAATTTAGGTGGACAATTATTTCATGCGTACATTTTGAAAGATAAGTGGGGTACTCTCCAAAATCAATCGGTCGTATTTATTAGATTTTTGTCTACTTAGACACTGTCTAACTTTCTTCAAATTGATGGAAATATGTTTTATTTAATAAAAATAAATATCCCATTATTCACGGTTAAGACATTCTACTCTTGTGTCTAAGTAAGGTAGCTATAAGACAACAATAAACAAGGTTTTCGAACACATTTTTATTGGTTTAAATTGTTGGATTTGAATTTTAATATTGTGTCTATAAAAAGATTTGAAATTCAACAACAATATAAAAGGGTGGTGCTTTAAGTATTCATACTGTCTATGTGTGATGATTTAAAAAAAAAAGTGAAAAAGTAAAAAAATGAACATTTTCAAACTCATTTTAGGATAGTGTTTCTGAATGGGAAAAATGATGCAGAAAATTTAAATTTCGGTTTATTCTTTTTCACAAAATAACTACGCTAGTGGGGAAAAAATATTTTTACTTTAGACTGCTTTTAGACGACTGCAATTTCTATCCGCAATTCTCTTTTGAGTTTCTTTCCGATTGCAGCATTCATTTAAACGCTGCAAATTTTAATACCTGCAATTTTTGTTAAATGAGAAGGAAATAATATCTCGTCACTCTTTACTCCGCTTATGTCTCAAACAATAAGAAAAAGCACAAAGAAGAAAGAGCGATAACTCTGCAATTATTTCAACCTCTGCAACTTTGTCTACCCCGGACACCGCATACGTCCCCCACCAACATGCTCAAAAATTGCAAGGATAATTGCAGCATATTTGCAGCGTTTAAAAGCAGTCTTAGCAATTTTACAAAAAGTGTCAAAATGGCAAATTTTAAAATATTTTGACAATTTCCTAATTAAGGATATTGGCATCACTATCTTAAAAAGTGACTGACACATCATACCTACCAACCTACAAACCCAAATGACACAAAACCAGAAAAGACTAAACATATTCAGTCATCTCTTTCACACTCATTTGATCCCTATTTATTCGAAAATGTTATATATACATAAAAAAGAAGTTGTGCGCTAGCTTAGAAGAAGGATCCGAAGTGTTTTCATCCTGTGAAAAAATTCCAATTTTCCTTCATAAAAATTGTAATTCCATTGAAAATTCTAATTGCAATACCCTCCCAAAATACGTAAATCCATTTTTCACTATTTTTCTCTCCTTCAAAACGCTATTTTGACTTTGAGTGCGAAAATAAAAAAAAAAAACAAAAATAGACAACGTCTCGACGACGACATCGTCCAACGAAAGTGATGCTGATGATTTTTCTTTTTTTCATATATTTTATTCTTAAACTTTGTCCCTAAATATTTAGATGATAAAGAATCCAATAAGGCGGGATTGCAAATAAGTTAGGAAAAAATAAATCAAAAGACGTTTTCTGAATGAAAGTGCTTCTGCAATTTGTGAACTAAAAAATAAAACTGGTGACGATGGTGCAAACATTCTCATCATCACCCCGGGGACACCTCTCTCAACAATTTTAAAAGGATTTTTCTATTTTTTTCTGTCTTTCAATTTTTGCTTCCCCTTTCCCTCCTTAAATCTCTTTCTAGCTTTTCAACCAACCGGTTGTAATGTAACACAAAAAATTTACCAACTTCTCATTTCTTCATCTCGTTTTAGGAAAATTTTCCAAAGTTCCGTGCGTGTTTTTAAAGAAATAAAAATAAGAATCGACAAGAAAATTTATAAAATCAAACAAAAAAAAGTAAAAAAAAAAAAACAAACAATAATTCGATTGTGAAATTTGTAAAATATATAAATCCATCAAAATACACAAAAATATGAAGAGACGAAATGCCGATTGTGGCAAAATACGGCGACCGATAAAGCGCAATAAAATTACGGAAGGAATGTACGGCAGGTGAGTTGTTGATTTCCTCTGAGTCTGGTTATGGAATTCCTATTCCCTTCCTTGTTTCATTGTTTTTGGGGAAACTAACTGTATAGGTAACAGAGGAGGATATTTATTACAGCCATGTTCATATATCGTATGTACTCGGGACTACAACGACAACGGTATGATTGTTGCTAGGATGACAGTATTCTTCAGCCCTCTTCGTCATCCTCATCCACATCATCGTCACGATTTGTTGTTCCTTTTTTAGGATATTTACAACTTTATGTGTACATCGAGTAGGTTCACCATGGTTGCGCCCGCCGGGCGGCGCAGGGGGTATAACTGATGTTGACCTCCCACACAAACCTATCTACCTCTCCTACCCGAAATGGCCACTGTTGAATTTCCGGGATACGTTGCCATTGCTATGGAATTTAATCACATTGAGCATTGAGTAAGAGCGGGTGATGAAGATGATGAAAACGGGAAAAAGAAGAGAAGTACGAGTTATAGGAAATTGAAACTCAGTGTCTGGGGGATGGGATGTAAATGGATTAATGAGGTTTTGTCTGGAATGGACTCGCACTATGTATCCTGTGGAGCAAAGCATCTACCTATTGCTATTTATTTAAGTTGTGTAACAACAGTGTACATTTAATGCGCGTACCTATAAATTCATAAATAGAAAGACATTTCTTGCAATAATTTGAATTTGTTTAACCAATTGTCAATTTTATTGATGTTTTACTAAGAAACCTTAAAGAAGATAGTTTTGATTTTTATTCTAGGACAACGAGGTAATAAAGAGTTTTATTTTACAATAATGAAGAAACTTGTCTTAACTTGCTCTCCTTCTATGGAAATGGTTTGTTTCATTCAAATTGCGGACATGTTGGACGATATCTCACGTTTTTGTTTGAATGAAGTTTTTTAGCTTTTTCTTCAATTATGCATCTTCCATTCTATCTATTTTTAGATAATTTGGAAGCAAAAAAATTAGGGAAATCTTTAAAATGGTACAATACGATGTTTCATACTTGTAATATCATGTAGTTGGTATGAAAGGTACTAAAGGGCCAGTTTGTATTTGTAAAAAAGTCAAACCTGAAACTCTAATCAAAAATGAAATTACAATCATAGATAACCGATTTGCAAAATATTTGTTTCAAGGGTATGTACCTATTCAATTCGTTAATTACAAACAGTAAATTGGATGAAAAACAGTAACATAAGCTGTAAAATTCCGATTGTAAGATTGAAAAAATAATCACTATTAAATCGGAAATTCCAAAATAATAACGTGTCTTTTTCATTTTAATTGTGTTCTTGGTCGAAAGTGAGGTTAAAAGGGAATTAGAAAAACTCTGATGCTTTGAAAATAATTTCCCAATTATGGATAACTTCGTACCTACCTACCTGTGAAACAGAATGGAAATACGGTGTTTAAATTTTTTTAGAAAAATTCCATATACCTACCTTCCTACATATCGTCGGTGAAACCAGAAAAGTGTGTAACTCCAAATTTTCTGAAAATTAAATTTGAATGCCATCTGTTAGTCAAATCTGATATCTACCGCTTCTTAAACTGGGAATCCCCTTGAAGTTCATAGTTATTATTCTAACGGCAAATTAGAAAATGGTGTAACTCCAAGACCACTTAATTTTGTGAGAAAACCGTGTATCTCCCCACTATGCGGTAGTACAAGTGTATGTAAGTAGCATCGTGTTCTTAAAAACTTTGCAATATTGAATCAATAATATATTTGTGATTAAATTATTTAAATATAAAATTTACGGTAAATGCAGTGCAAATCATTTTTTAACTCCATACGTGTATGGTTTTCCCACAAATCTGTGCGAACAATAAAAAAAGGAGTTACAAAAGTCAGTTCCATACAAATTTCGGTATCTTTACCATACCTTTTTTAAAACCTTTTCATGCATCAAATACATTTCTTCAATTCTCCGGGCTTAACAGCACACAGAAAAAATGTGTTACCGGCATGAATTATATATTTGTTATCGAAAGTTTGTATGAAAACTCCATTTTGTTTTTGTGATCCTGTCACTAATCCCTTGGAATATGAAAACATTACCCGCTCTATTCTTGGAAAGAAGGAGAATCAAGAAAAAAAAATACGTTCAAATAAAGATTATCATCCGTTCTATGATGCAATTCTTTTTACTACAAAGTAGATCGCTTTATTTTTATAAAAATGTTTTTCTTTCGTTACTATAGTTCAATTCCTTACTTACTTATTTTGTAATTGTTACTTATGAATAAGCAGTCGTATTTATTAGATTTTTGTCTACTTAGACACTGTCTAACTATTTTCAAATTGGTGGAAATGTGCTTTATTTATTAAAAATAAATATCAAATTATTTACGGTTAAGACCATCTTCGCTGGTGTCTATAAGGTAGGCAGCTTTACGATAACAATAAACAAGGTTTTTGAACACATTTTCCAAAGTTGGACAACTGTCTAAAGTTAGACAACGTTTATAAATAAGACCAAAGATGTTTACGTTTCTGTATATTAAAACTAGAGATGCCGCGAATATTCGGCCACTATTCGACATTCGGTCTATATTTTTGATATTCGGTATTCGGCCGAATGTTGTGAACTATTCGGCCGAATACCGAATAACAAATGGAGAATAAAAACGGCTTATTATCATACAATAAATGTTTTCTTTTATTCAAAAATTTGTATTTATAGTATTTAAAATATACTAATGGTAAGTTGTAGTGAATAAAAACTACTTTTTCAGCATTCGTTGGTAGCAAACGATTACGTCTATCTTCGTGAACTTAGATACACATTGTTGGCCGAATGTTCGGCTGCCGAATATTCGGTATTCGACCGACGAGTGTGGCCGAATATTCGGTATTCGGCCGAGTCACTATTTGCGGCATCTCTAATTAAAACTGTTTACTTTTGAAAAATTTCAGTTTTTTTTTAAATATTTTATTACTTAATTTATAGGAAAAACCTACAAGAACCTAGAGATTCTTATGCACGGGACTGATAACAGCGTTAGAAAAATGTGAAACTCCTTAGCACCTGTCACAATTTCTAGTGAAAAGTGTGTATCTCCAAGAAAATTAAATACTGTGCAACATTTTGATTTTGAATCATTTTGAAATATAAATAATATTACGAAATATCATTTCTGAAAATTTCAGGCAAATCATGCCAATAACTTCAAAAGTATGAGGTTTTAATGCTCTCCTGTAAAATTTGCTAATATGGAGTTACACACTTTTCTGGTTTCACAGACGATATGTAGGTATTAGGTTTTTTTCGTGTAGGTACCTATTTCTCGTTAATGACTTTGTGAACATTTTAAAAAACAAGTAAATATTCCTAGTTCAAGTATTACAGAAATATGTAGATTCCTACTTTTTATAAAATTTAATGAAAAAAATATCAATTTTGTACCAAAAAAAGTTAATCGTATTAGACTTTTGACTTTTTTCACTTAACTTTTTTACGGTTGGTCCGATTCTTTGCTTACAAGCTTCAGTTGCGTTCTTTTCAATTGTGCATCTTAGGGAAGTCTTCATGTACTGCGTAGTCAATAAACTCCTCCAGAGCCCGTCAAGGCAAAAAAGTACCGAATATCTTTCTTGAACTTGTAGTACAGTACAGTAGAAAAATAGTAAGCAAGTTTTATTCCTCGCTTGATTTCTGCTGTGGTATTGTTTCCAGGTCTTATAATGAAGCTCAGGTATACGAAGTCTCTTACACTGAGTTTAGTAATACATAGTCTTATATTACAAATTTGATCAAAGTTAAGCTTATCTTTAATTTTTCTAAAATATTGTATACCTATTTCTTAAGATAATGTTTTTTTTCGATCAATTAACTTAAATTATTTATTTTTTATCCAGCACTACAGTTCTGTACATGAAATTCCTCGTACTCTGGGCCATTGTGATAACAGCCGACTTTATGTTTATGTTTCGATTTGAATTTTTATGGCCTTTTTGGCTACTTCTGCGGTCAGTTCATGACTCTTTTAAATACAAAGGATTGGTATGCAGCACGGGACATAGTTTATTTTTGTTTGTTTAACTAATTTGTGACCTTATTTAATATAGGCTTTTTCAGTGTTGTTTGTATGCATAGCAATCACATCCGATTTGGTGTGTTTATTTTTCATCCCAGTGCATTGGCTTCTATTTGCTGCTAGCACATATGTCTGGGTTCAATATGTGTGGCACACGGGTGAGTTTGATAATTTATTTAAATAAATAAAACCTTAAAATTAAATTGTTTTTTTTTTTTTTTTTTTTAAAAGATAAAGGAATATGTCTGCCAACAATTATACTTTGGATGTTATTTGTTTACCTGGAAGCAGGAATTCGATGGAAGGACAGCAGACATATGCCACACTTAGATTTATGTCGACCTTTTGCTGCACATTGGTACGTCTTTTTGCGAAACTTTAAATTTTTGGGTGAATTATTTAATTTATAATAATAATAATTCTTATGATAGTATTGGTTATCCGGTTGTAACACTGGGCTTTGGCTTCAAAAGCTACGTTGGCTATAGAATGCGCCAGCGTAAGCAACGCGAAGTATCTAAAGAAAATGAATTTTATATGCAGCTGCTGCAACAAGCTCTTCCACAAGAAGAAAATCAAGATGACACAGCAGTAATAACCACTGCGGGTGGCTCGGCGACGGCATCGCTATCAATGCCTTCATCGACAACGGCAGCTCTGACAAATGCCCAAAATAACACCTCCTCACATAATGGAGCAGTGGCGTCTATAGTACAGAACAATACTGACCCACAGCAACATAATCACAGTCACCACAACAATCAGTTGGCGGCGTCAACGTCTCTGACGGCGTCAACATCTTCATCTTCGTCCGCTTCGTCATCGGCGTCGTCAGCGACAGCGACGAGCAATGATGACAAGAGCTATGTTCAAATAGCGGGCCAATTTCAACAACAAAGTGGTAACAATAGTAGCAGCAACAATAGTAGTGTTCATCATCAGCAACATATTAATCTAAATAACAGTAACTCTAGTTCTAATTCAAATAAAAACGCTCAAACAAGTAATCGCTCTGAATTTTTCAAGAGACCCCTTAAACTTCTAACTTCAATTTGTTTGATAGGATCATCCACGAATAGTGGGAGTTCCGTCGGCAACAGTGCCGGCTCCACTTCCACCACCACTACAAACAACTCCAACAACAATTCCGCGTCTTCCACATCAAATGGACATGTGGGCGGGAGCGGCAGTAGTGGAGGTGGTGGTGGCGGAAGCGGTGGCGGTGGTAATAGCAGCAAAAATAACCGCCGAAGTGTTGATAAAGATAACAACAGTGCGACATCCAGCAGTCGCAGCAATGCCAATTCATCTGGCAATGCTAATCAGAAAGATCATTTAACTATATCAGGTAAAATGAACAATAGCAATAATAGCTATCACATAAGTGAGGTCAATTGCAACAACAAAGATTGGGATAATGCTGGAGCTGGTGGCAGTGGAAATTATACAACTGCTACATCTGCATCCCAAAAAGAAAAGAATAGCAATAACTATGATAGTTCACATGCAACAAATTGCCAGCAGCAGCAACAACATCAGCATAGCACAGCTGCAGCTGATTCTGGCTATGGAGGTTTTGGATCAGCGAAAAAGTCCACGACATCATCATCTTCTGGGGGTGGTGGCGGAAATCATAGCAATGGGAATATAATACAATACGAGGTGGAGGAAGTGGTTGAACCAGTTGAGAAAGTCAAAGGTAAGTGCTTCTTTTTTCTATGAACGCTATCTATTCTAGATTCATCTGTAGGTTGCCTAACTACTTATAAGTATATTGACCCTCTTCACAAATTACAAAGTGAAGATAGTCGGGAATACTATATTTGTTTTTGTAATACATATTTCCACCATAGAATTCTTCAATTTAAATTTCATGTTTGGGATTTGCTCAATAGTCTAGTTGTCTCGAAAATAGTTTCTCTGGTTGATCATAATTCAACTTGCTATAAATCTTCCGGTGTAATGAACTTTTCTTTTTCAAGTCTCTAGACTGACTAAGATCATCTTACAGTGTAGACTTCCTTTAACTCTGTTCGCTGATGTTTAATTCAACTCCTGTCGTTCAAAATTGTATGCATATTTACTGCTTCTCTCATTGTTATAGAAATCCATGTTCGTATAAGGGAGTGGGTGGTTGTGGTTTATTTATTGGAATTTCGGCTTCCATTTTTATTCTCCACAGCTGCACTTTGAATACCACTTGAACTAAAAAAATTTCATTGCATATTATATAAAGCTTATAATCATTTTACCAATTTAATTTATCACAGGACGTCGGAATCGCTCTAAAAAGGACACATCTTCCAAGGACAATCATCAAAACCACCACACAAACAGCTCAAATAACAACAACACCAATGCATCCAGTCACTCAAACTCAAATCACACTCATCACAATAGTAATCATCATCATCATAACCATAACAGTAATAATAATAACAACAACAACTCAAATCATAGCCACAGTGCTAAAGACTCCAATTCGGATACTTCGAGTATATCATCATCGGCTTCGGTGGCCTCTTCAACATCAACAATTGCCAATTTAGCATCGCAGGTTGTAGCGAAAATATGCGAAAGTTGTCTTAAATTAGAGGCCGATGTTAAAAAATATCGCACTGAAATTAGCCATATGAAACAAATCGAAAACGAATTGCGACAAAAGTTAGAAGCGAATCTAACCACAAAAAGCTGTTTGCAGGCCAAACAGAAAGAATGTGATGATTTGGAGAAAAGAATTCAAGAGCTTACTAGTTTGCGTCAGCATGACATGATAACACTTCAAAACACCGAAAGACGTCTTACGGAGGAAAGACGACAAAAACAATCAATTGAAGCACAACTGAATAATGAAAAGAAAGCCCGAAAAATTGCAGAGGATAAAGCAAGTCGACCGGAATGCAGTGATGGTTGCAAACAGCGAAAACAACAAATTGATATTGAACTGAAGCAGTTGCGACGTGATTTGAAATCAGCCGAAGAATCGAGAGAAATGGCTCAACAACAGGGAAGGCAGTTCGAACAAGAGGTAAGTAAGATTGTTAATGTTTTAAGGAAATAATAATTTGATTGTTGTTTTATTTTTAAAGCTGCGAATTTTTGAAGCGGAAATACGAAGCCGTGATTCTCAGCCGGGCACTGAAATGTTGATGACAGCACTGGCAGCAATGCAGGATAAGAATTGTACACTTGAGAAGAATCTATCGGCCGAAACGAGAGTTAAGCTGGACTTATTCTCGGCACTAGGCGAGGCTAAGCGACAGCTCGAAATAAAAGAAAGTGAGTATGATTTTGCATGAAAATTATTTCCAAAGTTCTTAAGATTTAAAAATGCTTCAATACATAAGAGATAAGACTTCCTAAATTAACGACCACTTATTTCTGAATAATAATAAATAATAATCTGTTTTTTTTCAGGTCTTTATCGTTCCAAAAAGGACGAAGTTCATGATTTGAAAGCAAAAATTGCTCAACTTCTTGCTGTAATGCCCACAGATAGTCTTTGTTTGCCCACTTGCAGTAACACAGGAAGTTCAATGCTACGCATGAATGATACTCCCCCACTGCAAGGTCCCTCCAGTCCGATGATGGGTATGGGGCCACAGGCACAACATCAGCAAATCTTAAGTGGCCATCAACTTAATCAGAGGGTCTCAAATGCGGGTGTTAACAGTAATCAGCAACAACAAATGCAGCAGCAACAACTACAGCAACAACAGCAGCAGTTGCAACAGCAGCAGCAACAACAGCAGCAGCAACAACAACAGCAGCAGCAGCAGCAGCAACAACAGCAGCAACAACAACAACAGCAGCAGCAACAACAACAGCAGCAGCAACAACAGCAACAACAACAACAACAGCAACAACAGCAGCAGCAGCAACAACAACAACAGCAGCAGCAGCAACAACAACAACAGCAGCAGCAGCAGCAACAACAGCAAAATGTGGTAGTGTCACAATCATCAGTTGTTGGCGTAGTCGGTGTGCCTGTCTCACAATCGGGTACTTCGAATTTAGATCCGAACGCTAGCGTTTATACACCCAAGAATCCGAATTCAATTGTCGGTGGCAATGGCAATCAAAATACCGATGCCTGACATAAACGTCGTCAAGTTTGAGACTATCATTTCCATCGTAGAAACTAAATGCGCCACAGGGACAGGATTATAATAATACAAAATACTAAAGGATTTTTTAAAAGAAAAAAAAAAAACAAGTAAGAGAAAAAGAGAGAGTGGAAATATTAATAACCGACTGGAGAAAGTGAGCGAACATTTTTATTTGTTTAGTTTTATTTATAATTTAATTAAAAGAAATAATAATATTTACTCAATGTAACATGTAGTAGCGCGCTCCTTTTCCAAATTGACCCCCAAAACAAAGTAGAAAAAAACATTATTTTTGATAATGACCCCATATTTAAAAACTAAGCCCCTGAAACAGAGAAACAATGAATTAGAATTTCTTTGTTTTTTTTTAATATGTATGTAAATTAAATATGGTCAATTTTACTTATAAAAAGATATTTTATTTGTTTATTTTCATTTAAAATTTAATTTTTAAAACTTCTTAAAAGACAATTTGGGAATTTATTTTTAATATAATTTGGGTTTAATTCGAAGACTTAAAAGCGTTTGGCTTTGTGAACTTATCAGAGTAACTTGTTTATTTTTTAACATAACCAACATGAAGCAAATTATATTTAGCAAACAAACACTAATGATGAGATACGTTTGTCAATGATGAAGGATTTGATTTTTTTTTTTGTATGCCATTGTTTTGGTATTAATCGTGCGATCTGCAGAATCCCTTATGACAACGTTCCACAACTACTTTTGACGTTAACATCCCACTTTTAATAATAGAAAATGGCAAAAATGCAAAACATTTCCATTGAACTGTGACCTACAAATTTCATATTCAGAAAGCTTATTCACGGATCAAACAAAAGTTAATAAAATAAACATGGTTTCGAATCTCATTAGTAAATTCTACCTGAATTCAACAAAAAACGTGATTCTGCGGCTCAAATTTTGTAAATTATATTTCTTTAGGCTCTTGTAACAAAAGTAGACATAATGAAGTTTACGTACACTTCAGATTAAAACAAAGATAACATCTGTTGTGAAATGTTTCATTAGAATGAAATGAAACTTAAAATTTTAAAATTTTTTTCAAAATAAAATGTTAATGTAAAGTTTCATCCCAGCAAAACTCTTAAAGTGCGCAAATGAATGTGAATACATCTGCATTTTTTTTTTTAAATTATTGGACCCTACTTTGCCGCAGCTAATTTAGCATACGTGTCAAAATTTATAATAATTTAATAATTTATAATAAATTTAATACCTAGTTTTAATGAGATAAACGATTATATGATAGATTCTGGTTTGATATTTTGACTGGTGGACGTAATTTTGAATGAAAAAATTCAAAGCAAAGTAAATAAGTTATTTGTATTGAGCGAAATTAAATTTGTCAGTTCGAATATAAGAAAGATATTTTATTAAGTTACTATTATATCCCTTCGGAGAGTTTGTCAATTAAATCCAATCGGTCAACTGGCAAATTACTTTTATTTGACACTGGAACTTGGTTAGTCAAAAGATGTTGCTTGAATTAATATTATATTTTATTTATTTATATTTATACCTTTCTTTACTCTCTACCTTTTTTATATAACTTTGAAGGAGATCTCTTTTCATAACTTTTTTAATATGCAACTTTTATACATACTACTTAATTATATTGAGCTGCAGGTCAGGGTTACCTTGGTCCTAAGCCAACACGTCTATCCAGTTAGCCCGATCTTAAGCGATCTGCCTCTAGTTGCGCTCTCCAAGTTAATTGAGGTCTCCCTCTACTTTTGTGTGTGCCCTCTAAGGTGAGATTTTTCTCTACCCGAAGACTTAGACACATGTATTTAATAAATAGCAAAAAGCTTTTTGTGTCTTAATAATAGCAAGATCTTTGTTTATTCTTTTATTTGTCTTTTTTTACTTATAATCTGCTAAATAAAAACAAATGCAAAAATGCAAATCTCCAAATCTCAATGCTTTCTCCAAAGTTTGTACTTAATTCTTTTTACTAGACATTTTTGTAGTTTACTTTGTAAATCATAATAATTGTGAACGAAACAGAAAAAAAACAGGTTTGTCTACGAGTTTATTTATTAAAAAAAAAAACCACTCTCTTTATTTCTTTTGATTTCCTTCTCTCTAATATTATAAAATATATAAATTAAAAACAAAAAATCTCTTTACTCATTTCCTAAAATAATTTTTGTTGTGATTATTTAAGTTTTTTTTTTGTTCAAATTTCTTATTTAATTTCTAATTAATATTATTATTATTATATAAATCGATATGAAGAAAATGACTGATTTTGTAATTTAATTTTTGCACATTAATTTCCCTTTTTTACGAATTTATATTTTAAAAAAAAGAACAACAAAAATCTTTAGTTCTTTCTATTATTTTCATAATTTTTTCGTTAATGATTATTTAATTTAAGTTAAAATAATTACAAACAAAAAAAAAATAGGAAAAAAAGGCCATCTCTCTTGAAAATAAAAAAAAAATATATTTTAATGACAAGGTTGTTCTAATTCCTTCTTCGAATAAAGTTTTATTATTAATGCTTTTATTTTTGATTTTTGAAATTGTTTTTTTATTTTTTTTTATTTTTTAAATAATAATATTCAGCCAATACGAGAGCAAACAATTTATATTTATTATAAAAAAAGAATAAGCTTATTATTAATTTAAAATATTGAATGATTGAAAAATGACTTACAAAACAAAGATCACCTTTGAGTCTTAGTTTTTGTCTATGAAAAGCAAAAAGAAAAAAAAAAACACAAAAATAATTATATTTAATGAAGAACGAAACAAAAAAAAAAATAAGAACACAAAACAAATTTTATTGATATGTGTTAACTTGAAAAAGTATAACAACTAAACTGCGATTCACACATCCTCCCATTTTAATTAATTATATTATTAATTAATTACTATAAATTAATTTAATGAAATAAAATTAAAAAAAAAAAAACTAATTAACAGAATATGTAAAAGGTTCGCAAACTAAGCAAACAAAACATTAAAAACCAACTACCAACTGATGATTGAAATACTCAAACAAATATAAACTGTCTTTTTATTTTATGCAGCTGTTTTTTTTTTTTTTTTTACAATGGAATTTAGATGGTGGTGTCCAAGTCTTTTTAATCGAATGTTATTTAAATAACGGGTTTTGGAAAATGGAATTTTCATATGGTGTTAACGTGGCTGTCAGCAGAGAAGCTTGACACAGTTAGACCATAAGTTAGCCCATTGTGATACCATAAGAATCTATGAAACCTTCTTTCTACTCGTTGAACCACTTAGGGATTCTTACGAATCGCGCGAGAGTACTGATGTCAAGATTTGCCAGATCATTGGCAATGTTGTTCTACCTGAGGATTGTTTTCTCTATTGCATCTTGCGATGGGTATACAAATATTTGTCCGATTTGACGATATAGGTTGTAATGTTCCACTTTTGGCGAGTTCGTCTGCTTAAAAATTACCTGAAATGTCCCTATGACCTGGATCCCACCAAAGGTGAATGTTTATCTACTTTGCCATCTCCATGAGAGATGATTATTATCAGCTCAATTTGCGTAAATTCTTTATGCGTGTACAAAATTTTATGAAAATCTGACCTTTAAAAATTCTCTCATGATATTGTGTTCCACCTTTAAAATTCTCTCATAAAATTGTGTTCCAACTGTTGACATTAAGAAAATAACCAAATTATTTTAAATAAAAACGAATAATTGAACTTAAACGTTCTTTAAAAAAAAACTCTTTTATTACATAACAAAAATGTAGAAAAAAAAACATTTTTCTTAATTAAGACTTAAACAAACTATACCATTCGCCGAGGAAATAAATATTACTTCGTTCGACTCCATTTAATAACAAATTCTCTCAAACTACAAAGTGCAATAATAGAGGCTTCTTCTATTTTGGCAACTGCTAGGGTCCGACAAAATTTTTCATTACTTTCTGCACCTTCAGCTCCGTTCTCTTTGATGCTAACCACAAAATTAAATAATTCCTTGCCATACAGTTTCTGTGCACAACTAATCAATCTGTCCAATTGAATTTCACTCACAATCTGACGAGTATTGACTCCAGTTGTTGTTTTATTTAAAATATTCATTAATTTGGCAAAATTTCTCATTGATATCCGTCCAGATAAGTTAGGCAACAATCTTAGAACCAAACGATTCACATCCGACTGAATGTGTTTGAAATTATGAAAATTCTTTTCATATGCTTTAATTGCATACCACAAATTATTGATTATACTGATTATACCTTCAATTATGTCGAAGTGATAGAATTCGACAGCAGTGAGTATGCCATTTAGCCAGGGAATAATACCCACGTGCTCAATCATTATCTTCGATGAGCTCGGAATCTTTACACACGTTGAAAGTACGGATAGGATTTGCAAATTAATGTCCAACGTAGACATGCTACTTGAATAAAATCCCATTAAAGCCTTGAACGTACTTGTGGTCACCAGAAGAAATAGATCAGAGCTGCTTCGAACGCCATTCCGAATGACCTCAACTATGAACTGCCGGAAGGTGTGATGCTCGACTTCTGGGCTATGGAAAAGGACATTGAATTCAGGAACACAAAGGAAATTAAATGTGTCTTTGAGTCGCAGGAACATTGTGAGCTGTTTGTATAGTGTGTTTGTTGGATCGGTTGTTACATTAATGGTTTTCGCCAAAAAGAGTCCAGAAATACATGGAACCCTTGGTATTCCTCCGTTTTTCTTGTGTTTCAACCAATCATTTCGTAAGGCATGCAATCCACTTTGTATATTATCATACGCTTGATGCCACAAGGGTTTCTCGAAGAATTTACCATTTTCAAAGTGTGTTCGGTATCTCAGATGAACACAACCAGCTGCCATTCGCATTTCTTTATCCTGGCTGGAGAGAGCAGCAAACACCACAGACAACAAACCATTCTGGACTGGTCGCACCGGTTGCGTATAGATCTCTGGGGCAAAACACATTGACATCAGTGGAACAATGAAAGCTGGATCATAACACTCATGATAATGATTATCTCGCTTGGGACACAGTCGCAGCTCTGATTCTTCAAAGTCACAGTCACCCTGTTCTATGCGTCTTTCGAGAAAATTCGTTCCAAACGATGCCAAATGAACAAGTTCCGGATCTTCAAATCTAATATTTGGAAGTTGACTGCTAGGATCTAGCTTGCGCCAAATGGGAAAATTATTAAGGGTGTGTTCAGACAACTGTCGATCGACAAGTGACATCACTTGAGCAACTGATGTTTCCTGATGATGCAAATTAGTTTTCTCTTGTTGATCCTCATACAGGGAATAAAATGCTATCGCTGATTCACCCCAGATAAAGGGTCTATACTCATGCAGCCCAATGTCGGCTTCTTCGTATAACTGCAACAGGGCCAAAGTATATCTATCAGAATCAGATAATTTGGCTTGATAAGCTGCCAAGATCACTGGAATTTGCTTGGTTTCAAGCGCACCAGGACATTTTTTCGCTAGTACAAACAATATATGCATTATTTGAGTCTTAACGGCAGTTGGATGGATTTGCAGAACAATGCTCAAGAATTTTGAATGTGTACAGATCATTTCGAATAGTAACCGTGCTTCTTGACTCTCCTCTTTGTCTTCATAGACTTTATCAATGAGAAAAGCTAGTAACTTGAGCAATTCCCCATTTAAATGATCCACTTCAAATTGGTTCTCTTCAGTTTCACTAATGAACATGCCTGATTTGAGAGCAGCCTTACAGAAATTCATCCAATTTTGGGATTTTAGAATTTTTTCATAGTCCATTTGTTGATTGGAACTTACACCCATCCACTTAAACAAAGCGAATCCTATTAATTTAATCTTTTCTTCATCCAAAGAATCTTTTTTCAACACAACTGTAAGCATTTGGATGGAAAGATTCACAAATTGAACAAAGACCTTTGAAAAGAGTTCACTATTTTCACGATCTTCAATGGAATCGAGGGCTTTTTGGAAAATCGCTCGAATAATCTTCACTTGAAATACTTCTACCGAATCGAATTTAATATTCTTGTTGCAAAAATCAATACACTCCGACTTCGGCATACATGCTTCGATCAGATGAATCGATGCCTCCACATTTTCTTTGTAGATTACTCCAGCTTTCTGTGGCTTTTCAATAGTCTTCATAAAACCATTTTTATATTCTTGATAAATTGCATTTAACATCGATTCTTCCAAAGTAATTCCATTGGTAAAAGCAATATTCAGCAGGGGATAAGAGAGTTCCTTTTTGGAGATGTTCTGAGGAAGCATCTTAATAAATTCATCTTGCAGAAGGGACGAATTTCTTTCGAGTAATAAACAAGCCAATCGAATTGTATATTTAGTTAGTTTTTTATGGGAGAAAATCGAGGTAAACATTTCTGATGGTAGTTTAGGTATGTTCTGATGACAAATAATCAGAAACTCATGAAGAGCATCTTCGAGGCGTTCTAAATTCATCTCGCCGTCAGTTTTGATTACCAAATCGATGTAAATTTGTGCGATATTCGATATAATTTGATCAGACTTAACAGATTGCTTTAAATCGGCGATCCTTTCAAGGATCGTTATCAGAATATCGAGGAATATATACTTCTGTCCACCTTTACCTGCGAAGTCCTCATAAGAGAGTGTGGTAATATTTTCAAGAATATCCAAACAATTTTCGACGGACAATTGGAAGGCTTTGATTAAACCAGTAACCGATTGTAGCTCTTCCGAGTGTTTCTTCAACTTCTGCTTATCATCGGTTGAAGCTATTTTTATAGATTTAACAATTTTTTGTCGGAAATTTGTGGTACATTCGGAGAAATTACTTATTTGGAAAGTGTTCACGCATTCAGTTATTTGCTGAAGGAAGTATAGATAATTAAGATTGCTCGCATCGTTATTGAAGAGGTTTGTGGTTTGAATCATACCCAGGCGAATGTTAAATATATATTTTAAAGTTTTTTCTAAATAGCTTAGTTGAATTTTATCCTTGTCTTCCTCCAATGAAAATGCAACAACTGCCTCCTCTGAAATACTTAGGGCTTGTATGACTTTCAAAAAATTCACCATAAAATTTCCGGCTGATTTTGACTGTTCCAATGTGAGAGTCTCGCTCCTTGTGAGGTGCGAGAGAACAGACATAACCTCCTGTATATATATCATGACTAAACGATTATTTTGAAGAATTGAATCGAACTGTAATTCTTTTCCATCGACTAAAGTTAATGTAATGTTATTTTTAGATCGTTGGAACATTTCTTCGAATTTAAGTTGGCCTTTGAGTACAGAAGTTTGAATTTCAATTAAGTTCGGCACCGTGGCAGCAACTTTGTTGCCTTTTAATGGCTCGTTAGTGCTATTATCCAGGAAGTGACTAATTAACAAACGAACCAACTGCATATAGAGTCCTAGTTCGTCGCCTATTTCGACACCTTTTACAATTAGTGGATATAGCTTGCTCATAGTTGGAATTTCAATATATCCCTGGACAGATAGTCCTTTTTCAATGTTAGCGAACAGTTTGGAAAGGTGTTTCTCTTCCATTGCAGCTTGTTTTTCAGTTGCCTCCCAGGAACCAATATCAGCTTTTGTTACTTGTAGAACTTCAATGAAAACCGCCGCCACAATATTAACAGTTACCGGATCAACAAAACGCAAAGCTTCCAGCCATAAGTCGATCTCCATCTCAGAAGAATCGAAAATACCTGTGTTCATGAATATTCCTCGCAGTAGATCACCTGCTTCACGTCGGATCTCAGCGTCTCCTTGAACAAATGCGTTAATAAAACTTTTCATAACATTTCCAAATAACTTCTCCTGTGGCTCAAGAGCCTTCGGAAAGAGGAACAGAATTGTCTTTATAGCCTTCAATTCCAGTTTGATGTTGCCCTGTCCCTCATCGCTGGCGTACAGCGGCCTCAAGAGCTTCAAATAGTCCATAATTATTGCAGTTTTGCTGACAAACGAACGATTCTGTTGGCATATCATGAGAATAAGATCCAAAGTGACCTCTAAGTGCCCCAGAACATCCACATGATCTTGCTCTTGGGTTTTAATAGTTTCAAAGAGCGAGAGTAAAATATCTTCGATGGTTGGGAAATTCACAAAAATATGATTAAGTAGATCGAATTTAAATCGACGCAGATTGTTTTTCTTTTGTTGTTCACGATCAATGATCACAGCCATGTAGTTGCAGTACTGACGGAACATAGTCAGCAGCAGACGATTGGTAGACAATCGGATTTGAAAATCTGAATGCTTCAATGCTCGACCTTGTGTTAAATGAGTCAATATTTCAATGGGCAGACAAATATCCTTAATCCAATGCGAGAAATCGGTCAGAGTTATCTCCTCCAAGGCACCCTTCAGCAACGTTGGATGAAGCTCGTTGATGAGTTTTGTAACGAAATCACATCTAACAACCCAAGCCTCTGTAGAAGCTACTATTTTATTGATCAGGAACCCAAAGTACCGCACAGTATTTCGAGCGATATCGGGACAAGCTCGAACTGTCTTTAGAACGAAGTCAGTTTTTTTCTCGCACAGCCAAGGTTTATCCAGAAAACCGATGATTTTTCCCTGCAACTTGTTATGTCGCTGTTGATAGTGAGACATTGCATCGAAGGTTATACCATGTTTGCGGGAAGTAAGCAACATTAGGAGAAATTCATGAAGTACTTCAGTGACTGCCTGCTTTTCATTTGGATCGACGTGTTTTTTAAGCATTGGAAAATTTATCGCAGAAGAATCATTTTTTTCTGAGAGCTTTACTGCAAGAGCATTAGGTCCAAGCCAATCATATAGCCTTACAAACGACTTAACACAATCTACATCAAAGACGTTAACTTTCTTAGACTTGGAGATTTCAGGACATTCTAGAACGAATTTTTGTAAGGTGCTTATTACAACACAAACTGTCACATGATCATCGAAAAGCAACCCAGATGCAAGAGCTTTTATTAAAATTCCTTTATCGAGAATATTTCTTATCAACAAGGTATTTCCATCGACAAGATATGCCAGGATAAAATGAATATAACACTTTCTAACGGTTTCACTCTCATGTAGCTCATATTTGGAATGTGAAAGACAATTCTCGATGTCTCTTACATTGGTAAGAATATCAAACGACGATAGCAGTTGTCTGCCTAGTTGTGGTTCAGCACAGACTATTGCTGTTAAGAGTTTTAAAGCACATTTTCGATGATTGAGATTGTTGGACTTCAAGAGGCTCTCAATAACACTGCTATGATTTTTGAGGAAGTAACGGCAGGTATTAATAGCTGATTCTAAATGACTTTTTTGATTGCTAAGGATTTCCATAACGACTAAATGTAATGCTTCACACAGGTAGGATACATGAAAAATATTTGTTTTATCAATACGTTCGAGGGCTTCGCATATTTCGATAGGTTTTCCGCGTTTTTCGATGTATTTTGCAATAATTTGTGGCTTTACTCTGGTAAGATGCAAAAAATGACGAAGTTCTAGAAAGATAAAATGAAAATTCTTGTATAATTTGTAGTTCATAGCATGTAAGTATTGGAGGAAGATAGAAATGATATATAAGATAGAAATGACAATAACAAAATGAATTAAGATTTATTACAAAGTTTAGTGGTGGAAAAATAACTATGCTCGACTTATGTACATAGTTAATTGTACAATCAAATGTCAAAAATTGCGAAAAATGTACGTAAGAAACAACTAACCGAACTGAAACTAATAACTTCAATGATGCCTCTAACTTGTTCTGAAAAATTGAATTTTGGAGACTGAAAACGCAACTGAGATTATTGCTTATTTGTAACTTTTTCAAAAAAAAAAAAAAATGATGATTATAAATGTACTTGAAATAGGTTAAAAGTTATAATGAATCCATAACACTATTTTGCAAATTTGTCGTTCATTTCAGCAGAAGGGTTTTCGAACTGCAACCAAAAACATAGTTTTTTTTTTCAAATTCGGGTAAGTCATATTCATTATTTGTCCAATTTTCTACGATATACCTACGACCTTCGTCAATCAGTTTAAAATTTATATACGTTTTCCAGCTTTAGATTAATCTTGTTGGATATAGTTCTCATTGATTTTTTACGAAAACAACTAAATAAAAACAAATTTCATATTGATAAGGTGTCGTACTACTCAACTGATGATTCCAAGCTAGATGCACTTTAATGAAACTCCATTTGTTTATGAGGTATTCCATTAAAAGAAATATAGGAAGATTTAATAGAGGTATGTAGTAAGTTATAGATCAAAATAACTTAATAATTAACGGAAGGCCCTTCTATTTTGTCTTTGTAAGTTGGAACTTCGAAGTTGGAGAGTCGGAATTGAATACTAAAATCTTATATTTAAGGTCGAATGTATATTGCAAATGAAACTAAACAAACTCACCTGTAATAAAGTCGTTTCCCCTCA
The DNA here is from genome assembly GCA_951394125.1 of Epistrophe eligans. NCBI lineage: Eukaryota > Metazoa > Arthropoda > Insecta > Diptera > Syrphidae > Epistrophe > Epistrophe eligans. The sequence continues at coordinate 28,189,250 of OX596031.1, read as the reverse complement.
ATTTTGTACGAAAATGAAGCATTTTGAAATCTCTTGAAAATTTGATTTCTTCTTCTTCCGGCTCAAATCCAGAATCATTTGTGTTTTCCTCTGATGGCGCCGCCACCGCCACCACCGATTTAGCTGATTCATTTGGTTCTTCTTCATTCATCAATTCAGCTGGAGCTTCTGAACTATCTTCATTTTTTGCTTTTTTCTTCGGAACCCCATTTGATTCATTTTTAAGTTTACGTTTTCGCTTATTTGTTTCAACAGCCATTGTGTTTTAAAAATTATTTCGAAAATCAATTGGAAGAAAAACGTGCGCACAAAAAATTATACAAAATTGAAAAGAAAAGTGGACATGTGCTTGGTTTTTTTTTTATACCCTGGCGTTGACAGTTCATTAAAAATTTGACACCTAAATGTCAAAACAGGAATCAGCTGTTGAAGCGTCGTTTCGAGAATCGATCTAAGCCTTGTTCAAAGGTATGGTGCCTCTTACACAAGAAATTTCTATTTCTTAATAATTGCATTTTTTCAAAACTCTATATAAATGTAATTTTGGTTGTTTCTTAAGCCTTAACTAATTTGACCACTTTTTGCAAAATTGCAACAGTAAAAATATTTTTTTTTTTCCCGCTAGCGCAGTTATTTTGTGAAAAAGAATATAAAATTTTTTTTGAAACTGAAATTTAGGCTTTCTGCGTCATTTTTATTAGTTTCGCAGCCGAAAACACTATCCCAAATTAAGTTTGAAAATTTTTACTTTTGTACTTTTTCACTTTTTTGACCAATGTAGTTAAGGCTTAAGAATCTTTGTGACGTCAAAATACATTAAAACAACAACAATTTCAACAGTTCACTTATAGGAATAACAATATACTAATAATAATTATAATAAAGTGCAGCTAAATGTACTTACTCTTTCACACTTTTTTTTTTTTTTTGAATATGCGTCAAGAAAGAAGTCTATGGGACGCGCCCATTTTCTACTACAGAGCACTTCCAAAACTGTCAACATTAAAAGTGACAGGTTTCAGTTTGTAGGGACTGATAGATGTTAAATTTGCAAGTTGAAAGCGGTTTTTAACGAAGTTTGTGCTTAAGTTCGGTTTTTGTTTTAAATTCAATAACAATAATCTTGTCATTTGTTCAAAAATGAAAAATTAATATCGATCACAAAAATTCATATACTTATATCTTCATCCAAAGTGTTCAAGTAAAAATTACCTCAAGTTTACCAACGACAAAAAAAATGCGGTTTTGAATTTAAATACATTTTTATTTAAATACAAAACCAGTGCTTTTAAAGTCAATAAAAATGCCTGTTTACTGTTGCGTCCGTTCGTGCAATAACAACACGACATACAACTCGGACCTTAGGTTTTTTGAGTTTCCGAAAGTTTGGAAAAGAACTCCCAAGCTGAAGAAACTATCTGAGCTACGGATTAGGAAATGGTGTGCAGCCATAAACAGGAAATCTTTAAATAAAAAAAGAGGTCGAGTTTGTTCAACACATTTTTCTTCAGGCATGTTTAATAAAAATATTATTTCATAAATTATTTCTTTGTAATAAAAAATATTGTTTTTGTAGGAAAATGTGCCCGATTAACAGATTATTTAAATCCAGACTGGGTTCCTACATTGAACTTAGGTCGAACTAAAAGAGCTAAGGCAAGTGAAGAAAAGGCTTCTAGAATAACTACTGTATCATTATTGAGTTCCGATGGTAAGAAAAATACAACCTTCTTACTTATGGGTACGTTTTTCTCTTTGCTAGTGCGTCAATGCCTACCTATTTTGAATCATTTTTGATGTCTGAGGTCAGCCATTTCCCAATATCATTGCACTTCCGTAAACCAGGATTTCTTAGTTTTGCATATCCTCTTTTTCGTTGGTTATTGACTCGGCGGACTGTAAATAAAAAAATAATAATAGGTGTATACCTATACAAATTTTATTTTTGTTTTAACAAAAAAAAAAAAACCTAATTCCCATGGGAATATTTATATATGTATGTAGATATGTACATATATATGAATAATACTTCGAACTTGAAAACCCAAATACAGTACTATTCCAACAATACTGCATTTTTCAAAAATTTACAGATTTTACTCATAGAGTAACTATGGGGACATTGAAAATGACTTGTATTACGTCGATAAAACAAAATCATGGCTAATCTTAGAGATTTTTGATTTTGTATACTAAATTGTTACATTATAACTTCACAAACTGTCTTAGAAACCATTCTACAGTCTGAAGTACCAATTTGTATATTTAATGTCACTTCCCAGTTGGCGGTTAGATTAATTTGTTAAGTTTTTTAATAAGGTGAATCTTAGTCTCAATTGTAGCTTAACTCGCAATTACACAATCATACTCATTTTCATCCGCACGGGTACAGCACTTATACACGAAATTAAAAATATATATACCATCTATCTTAACGTATATCTAGGTAAATATTTGACATTTTTGCCTAGCTAAGCTTTGCAGAAAGGTAACTGAATTATTACAGATCTTTTAAAGCATACATCATATACGGTTCAACTTAGTTCTCGACTCAGTTGGTTGTTGTTGAATCAACCCGTGTGTTTGATTAAATGTCCAGGTAAACCTTTATAAGTTTATTAAAGAGATTCAAGTAAGTACCTATGCACATTCTAGGTTAAACAATCAAATTGATTTAGAAGTTAGTAAAGTTTTTACCCAAACTATGCATAATTCTAGGTTCAACAATCGATTGATTTAAAAGACTTACATTTTACCTTAATTTTAAGACCTTAACCTCAAACATCCGATTATTAAAACAGAAGTTATAATCCAAACAAACCAACCAATTCCAACCTTTACGATTTTATTATTTGTAAAATACCTACTACAAATGTTCATGCACATACCTACATGCATATCTACATACCTACATAATGTACCTATGTATATATAATTTTTGTGCCCGATGCAAAGCCAATTTTGTTTGCCACGTGTTTTTTTTTTTATTGCACACCGTCTTCTCCCTTCTAACAATATGTTCTTTGTTTGCACGTACATACATACATATTCTGTTTGTTTTTTTTTTTTTTTTGCTGTGATGAAATTAGTTCTAAAAAGACAATTTTTCAAGTTTCTAGTATGAAATTTTTTACGCCTCTGCAAAAATTTTTATGCAGAATGCAGATTTGTAGCTTGTCATTTAAACTTTAATTCTAGCTTAATATTGAACATCCAATAATTACAATTAAAGTTATAGGCTTCTAAGTGGGCTCAAATCGAGCATTTTTCGAATTTTCCTCCACTGAATCTAGTCCGTTGGCAATGATCAACATGTAGGTAGGCTGGCTGAAATTCATCACTTGTGTTTTTTTCTTCATTTTATTCATTTTGGTAGTTTCTTTGGTAACACCAACCAAAAATTCAATCTTTCTCCCCTATACGCTAGAGTTCATTCTCTATCTTTGTTCATTTTGGTAACACCATACTTTTATCAAAACGACATTATAAACATTTTCAAAGTTAATAGATGTGGCTTGCATTGGTAGCTCGTGCTCCCTTCCGTTGTGAAAGCGCAATTGCATTTAATGGGTTCAATGAAGTACAACTGCGTGAATTTTAATCTCGATAGAAAAATTAAACAAAACCGGTAATGAAAAATTATCTACACCACGCGGACTAAATTCATTCGGCGATATAAATTCAAACATTTTCAAGTTCTTTTCCCATTAAACGATAACAATTTAATTTTTAATACTGATTTTGGACACCGTATTGACTTTCGAAGAAGAAGAAGAAGACTTCCGGCAAGAAGTGATTTTTTCAACAATGTTTCCAAAACCCACCTGTAAGCAAAAAACTTCTACAAGGCCCAGTTCTCAAAATGTTTCCAACAAAGTAATATAAAATTATTTTTATCCAGTTTAAAAAAAAAATGTATGGAAATGTTATCAAAATGTATCCAGTTTAATAAATGAACCACAAAATTGTGTGGGTGGTCTTTAAAAAATGTATTCGCATGTGTAAGCAAAAATCTTCTGCGTCGTCTGGTTCTCAAAATATTTAAATCAAAAGATATTTTTCGATCCCATTTCAAAAACCAACCTAAAAGAACATGTTTGAATGGCGATATTTCGATATGCGTCGTCTGGTTCTCAAAATATTTAAATCAAAAGATATTTTTCGATCCCATTTCAAAAACCAACCTAAAAGAACATGTTTGAATGGCGATATTTCCGCAATCGAGACCCGTAGGTGTTTTCTAAACCTGAAAACCAAAAAATTTTACGACCTCTGGTTCTCGAAATATCTTCATCCAAAGTTATTACCTTATTTCGAACAAATTTAATTAAAATTGTTCAAGAAAATGTTTGGATGACGATATTTTTGCAATTGAGACTCGTAGATGGTAAAAAATTTCAAAAAGGTTTTTCAGTTTTTTTTAGACCTTTCTAAAACTGAAAACAAAAAAATTTTACGACCTCCGGTTCTCGGAATATCTTCATCCAAAGTGAAAGTACCTTATTTAAACCCAATTCACTTAAAATTGTTCCAAAAAAAATGTTTGGATGGCGATATTTCCGCAATCGAGACTCGTAAAGTGTTGCGGTTTTCTGTGCTGAATTGGAAATTCATAGACCTTTCCGTCAATGTAAAAATGTTAGCACATTTTGACAAATGAAATTTTATTGAAAAAAGGAAAAAAGAATGGACTAACCCCTTTGCTAATTTTGACACAAAAAATGAAATTTTTCCAAAACCCATCGAAATATACATCAAAAGAGAGGTATTTAAAAACTCTATTCGTAGGTGTAAGGAAAAATCTTCTACGTGGTCCGGTTCTCAAAATATTTACATCCAAAGTTCTATTTCGACCCGATTTCAAAAACCAACCCAATAAATTGTTTGGATGGCGATATTTCTGCAATTGAGACTAGTAGATGGTAAAAAATACAAGAAAAGTTTTTCAGTTTTTTTAAACCTTTCTAAAACTGAAAACCAAAAAATTTTACGACCTCTGGTTCTCGAAATATTTTCATCCAAAGTTATTACCTTATTTCGAACAAATTTAATTAAAATTGTTCAGGAAAATGTTTGGATGGCGATATTTCTGCAATTGAGACTCGCAGATGGTTAAAAAATTTCAAAAACGTCTTTTAATTTTTTAGGACCTTTCTAAAACTGAAAACAAAAAAATTTTACGACCTCTGGTTCTCGAAATATTTTCATCCAAAGTTATTACCTTATTTCGAACAAATTTAATTAAAATTGTTCAGGAAAATGTTTGGATGGCGATATTTCTGCAATTGAGACTCGCAGATGGTTAAAAAATTTCAAAAACGTCTTTTAATTTTTTAGGACCTTTCTAAAACTGAAAACAAATTTTACGACCTCTGGTTCTCGAAATATTTTCATCCAAAGTTGTTACCTTATTTCGAACAAATTTAATTAAAATTGTTCAGGAAAATGTTTGCATGGCGATATTTCTGCAATTGAGACTCGTAGATGGTAAAAAGTTTCAAAAAAGTTTTTCAGTTTCTTTAGACCTTTCTAAAACTGAAAACCAAAAAATTGTACGACCTCTGGTTCTCAAAATATTTTCATCCAAAGTTATTACCTTATTTCGAACAAATTTAATTAAAATTGTTCAAGAAAATGTTTGGATGGCGATATTTCTGCAATTAAGACTCGTAAAGTGTTGCGGTTTTCTGCGCTGAATTGGAAATTCATAGACCTTTCCGTCAATGTAAAAATGTTAGCACATTTTGACAAATGAAATTTTATTGAAAAAAGGAAAAAAGAATGGACTATAACCCCTTTGCTAATTTTGACACAAAAAATGAAATGTTTCCAAAACCCATCGAAATATACATCAAAAGAGAGGTATTTAAAAACTCTATTCGTAGGTGTAATGAAAAATCTTCTACGTGGTCCGGTTCTCAAAATATTTACATCCAAAGTTCTATTTCGACCCGATTTCAAAAACCAACCCAATAAATTGTTTGGATGGCGATATTTCTGCAATGTAGACTAGTAGATGGTTGAAAATTTCAAAAACGTCTTTAAGTTTTTTAGGATCTTTCTAAAACTGAAAACCAAAAAATTTTACGACCTCTGGTTCTCGAAATATTTTCATCCAAAGTTATTACCTTATTTCGAACAAATTTAATTAAAATTGTTCAGGGAAATGTTTGGATGCCGATATTTCTGCAATTGAGACTAGTAGATGATAAAAAATTTCAAAAAAGTTTTTCAGTTTCTTTAGACCTTTCTAAAACTGAAAACAAAAAAATTTTACGACCTCTGGTTCTCGAAATATTTTCATCCAAAGTTATTACCTTATTTCGAACAAATTTAATTAAAATTGTTCAGGAAAATGTTTGGATGGCGATATTTCTGCAATTGAGACTCGCAGATGGTTAAAAAATTTCAAAAACGTCTTTTAATTTTTTAGGACCTTTCTAAAACTGAAAACAAAAAAATTTTACGACCTCTGGTTCTCGAAATATTTTCATCCAAAGTTATTACCTTATTTCGAACAAATTTAATTAAAATTGTTCAGGAAAATGTTTGGATGGCGATATTTCTGCAATTGAGACTCGCAGATGGTTAAAAAATTTCAAAAACGTCTTTTAATTTTTTAGGACCTTTCTAAAACTGAAAACAAATTTTACGACCTCTGGTCCTCGAAATATTTTCATCCAAAGTTATTACCTTATTTCGAACAAATTTAATTAAAATTGTTCAGGAAAATGTTTGGATGGCGATATTTCTGCAATTGAGACTCGTAGATGGTAAAAAGTTTCAAAAAAGTTTTTCAGTTTCTTTAGACCTTTCTAAAACTGAAAACCAAAAAATTGTACGACCTCTGGTTCTCAAAATATTTTCATCCAAAGTTATTACCTTATTTCGAACAAATTTAATTAAAATTGTTCAAGAAAATGTTTGGATGGCGATATTTCTGCAATTAAGACTCGTAAAGTGTTGCGGTTTTCTGCGCTGAATTGGAAATTCATAGACCTTTCCGTCAATGTAAAAATGTTAGCACATTTTGACAAATGAAATTTTATTGAAAAAAGGAAAAAAGAATGGACTATAACCCCTTTGCTAATTTTGACACAAAAAATGAAATGTTTCCAAAACCCATCGAAATATACATCAAAAGAGAGGTATTTAAAAACTCTATTCGTAGGTGTAATGAAAAATCTTCTACGTGGTCCGGTTCTCAAAATATTTACATCCAAAGTTCTATTTCGACCCGATTTCAAAAACCAACCCAATAAATTGTTTGGATGGCGATATTTCTGCAATGTAGACTAGTAGATGGTTGAAAATTTCAAAAACGTCTTTAAGTTTTTTAGGATCTTTCTAAAACTGAAAACAAAAAAATTTTACGACCTCCGGTTCTCGGAATATCTTCATCCAAAGTGAAAGTACCTTATTTAAACCCAATTCACTTAAAATTGTTCCAAAAAAAATGTTTGGATGGCGATATTTCCGCAATCGAGACTCGTAAAGTGTTGCGGTTTTCTGCGCTGAATTGGAAATTCATAGACCTTTCCGTCAATGTAAAAATGTTAGCACATTTTGACAAATGAAATTTTATTGAAAAAAGGAAAAAAGAATGGACTAACCCCTTTGCTAATTTTGACACAAAAAATGAAATGTTTCCAAAACCCATCGAAATATACATCAAAAGAGAGGTATTTAAAAACTCTATTCGTAGGTGTAAGGAAAAATCTTCTACGTGGTCCGGTTCTCAAAATATTTACATCCAAAGTTCTATTTCGACCCGATTTCAAAAACCAACCCAATAAATTGTTTGGATGGCGATATTTCTGCAATTGAGACTAGTAGATGGTAAAAAATACAAGAAAAGTTTTTCAGTTTTTTTAAACCTTTCTAAAACTGAAAACCAAAAAATTTTACGACCTCTGGTTCTCGAAATATTTTCATCCAAAGTTATTACCTTATTTCGAACAAATTTAATTAAAATTGTTCAAGAAAATGTTTGGATGGCGATATTTCTGCAATTGAGACTAGTAGATGATAAAAAATTTCAAAAAAGTTTTTCAGTTTCTTTAGACCTTTCTAAAACTGAAAACAAAAAAATTGTACGACCTCTGGTTCTCGAAATATTTTCATCCAAAGTTATTACCTTATTTCGAACAAATTTAATTAAAATTGTTCAAGAAAATGTTTGGATGGCGATATTTCTGCAATTGAGACTCGCAGATGGTTAAAAAATTTCAAAAAAGTCTTTTAATTTTTTAGGACCTTTCTAAAACTGAAAACAAAAAAATTTTACGACCTCTGGTTCTCGAAATATTTTCATCCAAAGTTATTACCTTATTTCGAACAAATTTAATTAAAATTGTTCAGGAAAATGTTTGGATGGCGATATTTCTGCAATTGAGACTCGCAGATGGTTAAAAAATTTCAAAAACGTCTTTTAATTTTTTAGGACCTTTCTAAAACTGAAAACAAATTTTACGACCTCTGGTTCTCGAAATATTTTCATCCAAAGTTGTTACCTTATTTCGAACAAATTTAATTAAAATTGTTCAGGAAAATGTTTGGATGGCGATATTTCTGCAATTGAGACTCGTAGATGGTAAAAAGTTTCAAAAAAGTTTTTCAGTTTCTTTAGACCTTTCTAAAACTGAAAACCAAAAAATTGTACGACCTCTGGTTCTCAAAATATTTTCATCCAAAGTTATTACCTTATTTCGAACAAATTTAATTAAAATTGTTCAAGAAAATGTTTGGATGGCGATATTTCTGCAATTAAGACTCGTAAAGTGTTGCGGTTTTCTGCGCTGAATTGGAAATTCATAGACCTTTCCGTCAATGTAAAAATGTTAGCACATTTTGACAAATGAAATTTTATTGAAAAAAGGAAAAAAGAATGGACTAACCCCTTTGCTAATTTTGACACAAAAAATGAAATGTTTCCAAAACCCATCGAAATATACATCAAAAGAGAGGTATTTAAAAACTCTATTCGTAGGTTTAAGGAAAAATCTTCTACGTGGTCCGGTTCTTAAAATATTTACATCCAAAGTTCTATTTCGACCCGATTTCAAAAACCAACCCAATAAATTGTTTGGATGGCGATATTTCTGCAATTGAGACTAGTAGATGGTAAAAAATACAAGAAAAGTTTTTCAGTTTTTTTAAACCTTTCTAAAACTGAAAACCAAAAAATTTTACGACCTCTGGTTCTCGAAATATTTTCATCCAAAGTTATTACCTTATTTCGAACAAATTTAATTAAAATTGTTCAGGAAAATGTTTGGATGGCGATATTTCTGCAATTGAGACTCGCAGATGGTTAAAAAATTTCAAAAACGTCTTTTAATTTTTTAGGACCTTTCTAAAACTGAAAACAAATTTTACGACCTCTGGTTCTCGAAATATTTTCATCCAAAGTTGTTACCTTATTTCGAACAAATTTAATTAAAATTGTTCAGGAAAATGTTTGGATGGCGATATTTCTGCAATTGAGACTCGTAGATGGTAAAAAGTTTCAAAAAAGTTTTTCAGTTTCTTTAGACCTTTCTAAAACTGAAAACCAAAAAATTGTACGACCTCTGGTTCTCAAAATATTTTCATCCAAAGTTATTACCTTATTTCGAACAAATTTAATTAAAATTGTTCAAGAAAATGTTTGGATGGCGATATTTCTGCAATTAAGACTCGTAAAGTGTTGCGGTTTTCTGCGCTGAATTGGAAATTTATAGACCTTACCGTCAATGTAAAAATGTTAGCACATTTTGACAAATGAAATTTTATTGAAAAAGGAAAAAAGAATGGACTAACCCCTTTGCTAATTTTGACACAAAAAATGAAATGTTTCCAAAACCCATCGAAATATACATCAAAAGAGAGGTATTTAAAAACTCTATTCGTAGGTGTAAGGAAAAATCTTCTACGTGGTCCGGTTCTCAAAATATTTACATCCAAAGTTCTATTTCGACCCGATTTCAAAAACCAACCCAATAAATTGTTTGGATGGCGATATTTCTGCAATTGAGACTAGTAGATGATAAAAAATTTCAAAAAAGTTTTTCAGTTTCTTTAGACCTTTCTAAAACTAAAAACAAAAAAATTTTACGACCCCTGGTTCTCAAAATATCTTCATCCAAAGTAAAAGTACCTTATTTAAACCCAGTTCACTTAAAATTGTTCCAAAAAAATGTTTGGATGGCGATATTTTCGCAATCGAGACTCGTAAAGGGTTGCGGTTTTCTGCGCTGAATTGGAAATTTATAGACCTTACCGTCAATGTAAAAATGTTAGCACATTTTGACAAATGAAATTTTATTGAAAAAGGAAAAAAGAATGGACTAACCCCTTTGCTAATTTTGACACAAAAAATGAAATGTTTCCAAAACCCATCGAAATATACATCAAAAGAGAGGTATTTAAAAACTCTATTCGTAGGTGTAATGAAAAATCTTCTACGTGGTCCGGTTCTCAAAATATTTACATCCAAAGTTCTATTTCGACCCGATTTCAAAAACCAACCCAATAAATTGTTTGGATGGCGATATTTCTGCAATGTAGACTAGTAGATGGTTGAAAATTTCAAAAACGTCTTTAAGTTTTTTAGGATCTTTCTAAAACTGAAAACCAAAAAATTTTACGACCTCTGGTTCTCGAAATATTTTCATCCAAAGTTATTACCTTATTTCGAACAAATTTAATTAAAATTGTTCAGGGAAATGTTTGGATGTCGATATTTCTGCAATTGAGACTAGTAGATGATAAAAAATTTCAAAAAAGTTTTTCAGTTTCTTTAGACCTTTCTAAAACTGAAAACAAAAAGATTTTACGACCTCTGGTTCTCAAAATATCTTCATCCAAAGTGAAAGTACCTTATTTAAACCCAATTCACTTAAAATTGTTCCAAAAAAAATGTTTGGATGGCGATATTTCCGCAATCGAGACTCGTAAAGTGTTGCGGTTTTCTGCGCTGAATTGGAAATTCACAGACCTTTCCGTCAATGTAAAAATGTTAGCACATTTTGACAAATGAAATTTTATTGAAAAAAGGAAAAAAGAATAGACTAACCCCTTTGCTAATTTTGACACAAAAAATGAAATGTTTCCAAAACCCATCGAAATATACATCAAAAGAGAGGTATTTAAAAACTCTATTCGTAGGTGTAAGGAAAAATCTTCTACGTGGTCCGGTTCTCAAAATATTTACATCCAAAGTTCTATTTCGACCCGATTTCAAAAACCAACCCAATAAATTGTTTGGATGGCGATATTTCTGCAATTGAGACTAGTAGATGGTAAAAAATACAAGAAAAGTTTTTCAGTTTTTTTAAACCTTTCTAAAACTGAAAACCAAAAAATTTTACGACCTCTGGTTCTCGAAATATTTTCATCCAAAGTTATTACCTTATTTCGAACAAATTTAATTAAAATTGTTCAGGAAAATGTTTGGATGGCGATATTTCTGCAATTGAGACTCGCAGATGGTTAAAAAATTTCAAAAACGTCTTTTAATTTTTTAGGACCTTTCTAAAACTGAAAACAAAAAAATTTTACGACCTCTGGTTCTCGAAATATTTTCATCCAAAGTTATTACCTTATTTCGAACAAATTTAATTAAAATTGTTCAGGAAAATGTTTGGATGGCGATATTTCTGCAATTGAGACTCGTAGATGGTAAAAAGTTTCAAAAAAGTTTTTCAGTTTCTTTAGACCTTTCTAAAACTGAAAACCAAAAAATTGTACGACCTCTGGTTCTCAAAATATTTTCATCCAAAGTTATTACCTTATTTCGAACAAATTTAATTAAAATTATTCAAGAAAATGTTTGGATGGCGATATTTCTGCAATTGAGACTCGTAGGTGGTAAAAAATTTCAAAAAGGTTTTTCAGTTTTTTTTAGACCTTTCTAAAACTGAAAACAAAAAAATTTTACGACCTCCGGTTCTCGAAATATCTTCATCCAAAGTTATTACCTTATTTCGAACAAATTTAATTAAAATTGTTCAAGAAAATGTTTGGATGGCGATATTTCTGCAATTGAGACTCGTAGGTGGTAAAAAATTTCAAAAAGTTTTTCAGTTTCTTTAGACCTTTCTAAAACTGAAAACAAAAAGATTTTACGACCTCTGGTTCTCAAAATATCTTTATCCAAAGTGAAAGTACCTTATTTAAACCCAATTCACTTAAAATTGTTCCAAAAAAAATGTTTGGATGGCGATATTTCCGCAATCGAGACTCGTAAAGTGTTGCGGTTTTCTGCGCTGAATTGGAAATTCATAGACCTTTCCGTCAATGTAAAAATGTTAGCACATTTTGACAAATGAAATTTTATTGAAAAAAGGAAAAAAGAATGGACTAACCCCTTTGCTAATTTTGACACAAAAAATGAAATGTTTCCAAAACCCATCGAAATATACATCAAAAGAGAGGTATTTAAAAACTCTATTCGTAGGTGTAAGGAAAAATCTTCTACGTGGTCCGGTTCTCAAAATATTTACATCCAAAGTTCTATTTCGACCCGATTTCAAAAACCAACCCAATAAATTGTTTGGATGGCGATATTTCTGCAATGTAGACTAGTAGATGGTTGAAAATTTCAAAAACGTCTTTAAGTTTTTTAGGATCTTTCTAAAACTGAAAACCAAAAAATTTTACGACCTCTGGTTCTCGAAATATTTTCATCCAAAGTTATTACCTTATTTCTAACAAATTTAATTAAAATTGTTCAAGAAAATGTTTGGATGGCGATATTTCTGCAATTGAGACTCGTAGGTGGTAAAAAATTTCAAAAAGGTTTTTCAGTTTTTTTTAGACCTTTCTAAAACTGAAAACAAAAAAATTTTACGACCTCCGGTTCTCGAAATATCTTCATCCAAAGTTATTACCTTATTTCGAACAAATTTAATTAAAATTGTTCAAGAAAATGTTTGGATGGCGATATTTCTGCAATTGAGACTAGTAGATGGTAAAAAATTTCAAAAAGTTTTTCAGTTTCTTTAGACCTTTCTAAAACTGAAAACAAAAAGATTTTACGACCTCTGGTTCTCAAAATATCTTCATCCAAAGTGAAAGTACCTTATTTAAACCCAATTCACTTAAAATTGTTCCAAAAAAAATGTTTGGATGGCGATATTTCCGCAATCGAGACTCGTAAAGTGTTGCGGTTTTCTGCGCTGAATTGGAAATTCATAGACCTTTCCGTCAATGTAAAAATGTTAGCACATTTTGACAAATGAAATTTTATTGAAAAAAGGAAAAAAGAATGGACTAACCCCTTTGCTAATTTTGACACAAAAAATGAAATGTTTCCAAAACCCATCGAAATATACATCAAAAGAGAGGTATTTAAAAACTCTATTCGTAGGTGTAAGGAAAAATCTTCTACGTGGTCCGGTTCTCAAAATATTTACATCCAAAGTTCTATTTCGACCCGATTTCAAAAACCAACCCAATAAATTGTTTGGATGGCGATATTTCTGCAATTGAGACTAGTAGATGGTAAAAAATACAAGAAAAGTTTTTCAGTTTTTTTAAACCTTTCTAAAACTGAAAACAAAAAAATTGTACGACCTCTGGTTCTCGAAATATTTTCATCCAAAGTTATTACCTTATTTCGAACAAATTTAATTAAAATTGTTCAAGAAAATGTTTGGATGGCGATATTTCTGCAATTGAGACTCGCAGATGGTTAAAAAATTTCAAAAACGTCTTTAAGTTTTTTAGGACCTTTCTAAAACTGAAAACAAAAAAATTTTACGACCTCTGGTTCTCGAAATATTTTCATCCAAAGTTGTTACCTTATTTCGAACAAATTTAATTAAAATTGTTCAGGAAAATGTTTGGATGGCGATATTTCTGCAATTGAGACTAGTAGATGATAAAAAATTTCAAAAAAGTTTTTCAGTTTCTTTAGACCTTTCTAAAACTGAAAACAAAAAAATTGTACGACCTCTGGTTCTCGAAATATTTTCATCCAAAGTTATTACCTTATTTCGAACAAATTTAATTAAAATTGTTCAAGAAAATGTTTGGATTGCGATATTTCTGCAATTGAGACTCGCAGATGGTTAAAAAATTTCAAAAACGTCTTTAAGTTTTTTAGGACCTTTCTAAAACTGAAAACAAAAAAATTTTACGACCTCTGGTTCTCGAAATATTTTCATCCAAAGTTGTTACCTTATTTCGAACAAATTTAATTAAAATTGTTCAGGAAAATGTTTGGATGGCGATATTTCTGCAATTGAGACTAGTAGATGATAAAAAATTTCAAAAAAGTTTTTCAGTTTCTTTAGACCTTTCTAAAACTGAAAACAAAAAATTGTACGACCTCTGGTTCTCAAAATATCTTCATCCAAAGTGAAAGTACCTTATTTAAACCCAATTCACTTAAAATTGTTCCAAAAAAAATGTTTGGATGGCGATATTTCCGCAATCGAGACTCGTAAAGTGTTGCGGTTTTCTGCGCTGAATTGGAAATTCATAGACCTTTCCGTCAATGTAAAAATGTTAGCACATTTTGACAAATGAAATTTGATTGAAAAAAGGAAAAAAGAATGGACTAACCCCTTTGCTAATTTTGACACAAAAAATGAAATGTTTCCAAAACCCATCGAAATATACATCAAAAGAGAGGTATTTAAAAACTCTATTCGTAGGTGTAAGGAAAAATCTTCTACGTGGTCCGGTTCTCAAAATATTTACATCCAAAGTTCTATTTCGACCCGATTTCAAAAACCAACCCAATAAATTGTTTGGATGGCGATATTTCTGCAATGTAGACTAGTAGATGGTTGAAAATTTCAAAAACGTCTTTAAGTTTTTTAGGATCTTTCTAAAACTGAAAACCAAAAAATTTTACGACCTCTGGTTCTCGAAATATTTTCATCCAAAGTTATTACCTTATTTCGAACAAATTTAATTAAAATTGTTCAGGGAAATGTTTGGATGTCGATATTTCTGCAATTGAGACTAGTAGATGATAAAAAATTTCAAAAAAGTTTTTCAGTTTCTTTAGACCTTTCTAAAACTGAAAACAAAAAGATTTTACGACCTCTGGTTCTCAAAATATCTTCATCCAAAGTGAAAGTACCTTATTTAAACCCAATTCACTTAAAATTGTTCCAAAAAAAATGTTTGGATGGCGATATTTCCGCAATCGAGACTCGTAAAGTGTTGCGGTTTTCTGCGCTGAATTGGAAATTCATAGACCTTTCCGTCAATGTAAAAATGTTAGCACATTTTGACAAGTGAAATTTGATTGAAAAAAGGAAAAAAGAATGGACTAACCCCTTTGCTAATTTTGACACAAAAAATGAAATGTTTCCAAAACCCATCGAAATATACATCAAAAGAGAGGTATTTAAAAACTCTATTCGTAGGTGTAAGGAAAAATCTTCTACGTGGTCCGGTTCTCAAAATATTTACATCCAAAGTTCTATTTCGACCCGATTTCAAAAACCAACCCAATAAATTGTTTGGATGGCGATATTTCTGCAATTGAGACTAGTAGATGGTAAAAACTACAAGAAAAGTTTTTCAGTTTTTTTAAACCTTTCTAAAACTGAAAACCAAAAAATTTTACGACCTCTGGTTCTCGAAATATTTTCATCCAAAGTTATTACCTTATTTCGAACAAATTTAATTAAAATTGTTCAGGAAAATGTTTGGATGGCGATATTTCTGCAATTGAGACTCGCAAATGGTTAAAAAATTTCAAAAACGTCTTTTAATTTTTTAGGACCTTTCTAAAACTGAAAACAAAAAAATTTTACGACCTCTGGTTCTCGAAATATTTTCATCCAAAGTTGTTACCTTATTTCGAACAAATTTAATTAAAATTGTTCAGGAAAATGTTTGGATGGCGATATTTCTGCAATTGAGACTCGCAGATGGTTAAAAAATTTCAAAAACGTCTTTTAATTTTTTAGGACCTTTCTAAAACTGAAAACAAATTTTACGACCTCTGGTTCTCGAAATATTTTCATCCAAAGTTGTTACCTTATTTCGAACAAATTTAATTAAAATTGTTCAGGAAAATGTTTGGATGGCGATATTTCTGCAATTGAGACTCGTAGATGGTAAAAAGTTTCAAAAAAGTTTTTCAGTTTCTTTAGACCTTTCTAAAACTGAAAACCAAAAAATTGTACGACCTCTGGTTCTCAAAATATTTTCATCCAAAGTTATTACCTTATTTCGAACAAATTTAATTAAAATTGTTCAAGAAAATGTTTGGATGGCGATATTTCTGCAATTAAGACTCGTAAAGTGTTGCGGTTTTCTGCGCTGAATTGGAAATTCATAGACCTTTCCGTCAATGTAAAAATGTTAGCACATTTTGACAAATGAAATTTTATTGAA
The DNA here is from genome assembly GCA_951394125.1 of Epistrophe eligans. NCBI lineage: Eukaryota > Metazoa > Arthropoda > Insecta > Diptera > Syrphidae > Epistrophe > Epistrophe eligans. The sequence continues at coordinate 28,172,906 of OX596031.1, read as the reverse complement.
AAAAGGAAAAAAGAATGGACTAACCCCTTTGCTAATTTTGACACAAAAAATGAAATGTTTCCAAAACCCATCGAAATATACATCAAAAGAGAGGTATTTAAAAACTCTATTCGTAGGTGTAAGGAAAAATCTTCTGCGTGTTTCGGTTCTCAAAATATTTACATCCAAAGTTCTATTTCGACCCGATTTCAAAAACCAACCCAATAAATTGTTTGGATGGCGATATTTCTGCAATTGAGACTAGTAGATGGTAAAAAATACAAGAAAAGTTTTTCAGTTTTTTTAAACCTTTCTAAAACTGAAAACCAAAAAATTTTACGACCTCTGGTTCTCGAAATATTTTCATCCAAAGTTATTACCTTATTTCGAACAAATTTAATTAAAATTGTTCAAGAAAATGTTTGGATGGCGATATTTCTGCAATTGAGACTCGCAGATGGTTAAAAAATTTCAAAAACGTCTTTTAATTTTTTAGGACCTTTCTAAAACTGAAAACAAAAAAATTTTACGACCTCTGGTTCTCGAAATATTTTCATCCAAAGTTGTTACCTTATTTCGAACAAATTTAATTAAAATTGTTCAGGAAAATGTTTGGATGGCGATATTTCTGCAATTGAGACTAGTAGATGATAAAAAATTTCAAAAAAGTTTTTCAGTTTCTTTAGACCTTTCTAAAACTGAAAACAAAAAAATTGTACGACCTCTGGTTCTCGAAATATTTTCATCCAAAGTTATTACCTTATTTCGAACAAATTTAATTAAAATTGTTCAAGAAAATGTTTGGATGGCGATATTTCTGCAATTGAGACTCGCAGATGGTTAAAAAATTTATTTCAAAAACGTCTTTAAGTTTTTTAGGACCTTTCTAAAACTGAAAACAAAAAAATTTTACGACCTCTGGTTCTCGAAATATTTTCATCCAAAGTTGTTACCTTATTTCGAACAAATTTAATTAAAATTGTTCAGGAAAATGTTTGGATGGCGATATTTCTGCAATTGAGACTCGCAGATGGTTAAAAAATTTCAAAAACGTCTTTTAATTTTTTAGGACCTTTCTAAAACTGAAAACAAATTTTACGACCTCTGGTTCTCGAAATATTTTCATCCAAAGTTGTTACCTTATTTCGAACAAATTTAATTAAAATTGTTCAGGAAAATGTTTGGATGGCGATATTTCTGCAATTGAGACTCGCAGATGGTTAAAAAATTTATTTCAAAAACGTCTTTAAGTTTTTTAGGACCTTTCTAAAACTGAAAACAAAAAAATTTTACGACCTCTGGTTCTCGAAATATTTTCATCCAAAGTTGTTACCTTATTTCGAACAAATTTAATTAAAATTGTTCAGGAAAATGTTTGGATGGCGATATTTCTGCAATTGAGACTCGCAGATGGTTAAAAAATTTCAAAAACGTCTTTTAATTTTTTAGGACCTTTCTAAAACTGAAAACAAATTTTACGACCTCTGGTTCTCGAAATATTTTCATCCAAAGTTGTTACCTTATTTCGAACAAATTTAATTAAAATTGTTCAAGAAAATGTTTGGATGGCGATATTTCTGCAATTAAGACTCGTAAAGTGTTGCGGTTTTCTGCGCTGAATTGGAAATTCATAGACCTTTCCGTCAATGTAAAAATGTTAGCACATTTTGACAAATGAAATTTTATTGAAAAAAGGAAAAAAGAATGGACTAACCCCTTTGCTAATTTTGACACAAAAAATGAAATGTTTCCAAAACCCATCGAAATATACATCAAAAGAGAGGTATTTAAAAACTCTATTCGTAGGTGTAAGGAAAAATCTTCTACGTGGTCCGGTTCTCAAAATATTTACATCCAAAGTTCTATTTCGACCCGATTTCAAAAACCAACCCAATAAATTGTTTGGATGGCGATATTTCTGCAATTGAGACTAGTAGATGGTAAAAACTACAAGAAAAGTTTTTCAGTTTTTTTAAACCTTTCTAAAACTGAAAACCAAAAAATTTTACGACCTCTGGTTCTCGAAATATTTTCATCCAAAGTTATTACCTTATTTCGAACAAATTTAATTAAAATTGTTCAGGAAAATGTTTGGATGGCGATATTTCTGCAATTGAGACTCGCAGATGGTTAAAAAATTTCAAAAACGTCTTTTAATTTTTTAGGACCTTTCTAAAACTGAAAACAAAAAAATTTTACGACCTCTGGTTCTCGAAATATTTTCATCCAAAGTTGTTACCTTATTTCGAACAAATTTAATTAAAATTGTTCAGGAAAATGTTTGGATGGCGATATTTCTGCAATTGAGACTAGTAGATGATAAAAAATTTCAAAAAAGTTTTTCAGTTTCTTTAGACCTTTCTAAAACTGAAAACAAAAAAATTGTACGACCTCTGGTTCTCAAAATATCTTCATCCAAAGTGAAAGTACCTTATTTAAACCCAATTCACTTAAAATTGTTCCAAAAAAAATGTTTGGATGGCGATATTTCCGCAATCGAGACTCGTAAAGTGTTGCGGTTTTCTGCGCTGAATTGGAAATTCATAGACCTTTCCGTCAATGTAAAAATGTTAGCACATTTTGACAAATGAAATTTTATTGAAAAAAGGAAAAAAGAATGGACTAACCCCTTTGCTAATTTTGACACAAAAAATGAAATGTTTCCAAAACCCATCGAAATATACATCAAAAGAGAGGTATTTAAAAACTCTATTCGTAGGTGTAATGAAAAATCTTCTACGTGGTCCGGTTCTCAAAATATTTACATCCAAAGTTCTATTTCGACCCGATTTCAAAAACCAACCCAATAAATTGTTTGGATGGCGATATTTCTGCAATGTAGACTAGTAGATGGTTGAAAATTTCAAAAACGTCTTTAAGTTTTTTAGGATCTTTCTAAAACTGAAAACCAAAAAATTTTACGACCTCTGGTTCTCGAAATATTTTCATCCAAAGTTATTACCTTATTTCGAACAAATTTAATTAAAATTGTTCAGGGAAATGTTTGGATGCCGATATTTCTGCAATTGAGACTAGTAGATGATAAAAAATTTCAAAAAAGTTTTTCAGTTTCTTTAGACCTTTCTAAAACTGAAAACAAAAAAATTTTACGACCTCTGGTTCTCAAAATATCTTCATCCAAAGTGAAAGTACCTTATTTAAACCCAATTCACTTAAAATTGTTCCAAAAAAAATGTTTGGATGGCGATATTTCCGCAATCGAGACTCGTAAAGTGTTGCGGTTTTCTGCGCTGAATTGGAAATTCATAGACCTTTCCGTCAATGTAAAAATGTTAGCACATTTTGACAAATGAAATTTTATTGAAAAAAGGAAAAAAGAATGGACTAACCCCTTTGCTAATTTTGACACAAAAAATGAAATGTTTCCAAAACCCATCGAAATATACATCAAAAGAGAGGTATTTAAAAACTCTATTCGTAGGTGTAATGAAAAATCTTCTACGTGGTCCGGTTCTCAAAATATTTACATCCAAAGTTCTATTTCGACCCGATTTCAAAAACCAACCCAATAAATTGTTTGGATGGCGATATTTCTGCAATGTAGACTAGTAGATGGTTGAAAATTTCAAAAACGTCTTTAAGTTTTTTAGGATCTTTCTAAAACTGAAAACCAAAAAATTTTACGACCTCTGGTTCTCGAAATATTTTCATCCAAAGTTGTTACCTTATTTCGAACAAATTTAATTAAAATTGTTCAGGAAAATGTTTGGATGGCGATATTTCTGCAATTGAGACTCGTAGATGGTAAAAAGTTTCAAAAAAGTTTTTCAGTTTCTTTAGACCTTTCTAAAACTGAAAACCAAAAAATTGTACGACCTCTGGTTCTCAAAATATTTTCATCCAAAGTTATTACCTTATTTCGAACAAATTTAATTAAAATTGTTCAAGAAAATGTTTGGATGGCGATATTTCTGCAATTAAGACTCGTAAAGTGTTGCGGTTTTCTGCGCTGAATTGGAAATTCATAGACCTTTCCGTCAATGTAAAAATGTTAGCACATTTTGACAAATGAAATTTTATTGAAAAAAGGAAAAAAGAATAGACTAACCCCTTTGCTAATTTTGACACAAAAAATGAAATGTTTCCAAAACCCATCGATATATACATCAAAAGAGAGGTATTTAAAAACTCTATTCGTAGGTGTAAGGAAAAATCTTCTACGTGGTCCGGTTCTCAAAATATTTACATCCAAAGTTCTATTTCGACCCGATTTCAAAAACCAACCCAATAAATTGTTTGGATGGCGATATTTCTGCAATTGAGACTAGTAGATGATACAAAATTTCAAAAAAGTTTTTCAGTTTCTTTAGACCTTTCTAAAACTGAAAACAAAAAAATTTTACGACCCCTGGTTCTCAAAATATCTTCATCCAAAGTGAAAGTACCTTATTTAAACCCAATTCACTTAAAATTGTTCAAAAAAATGTTTGGATGGCGATATTTCCGCAATAGAGACTCGTAAAGGGTTGCGGTTTTCTGCGCTGAATTGGAAATTCACAAAGAAATTTAATTATAATTTAAGCGCTGTTATTTTCCCTTAGTTCATAGATCTTATTCTTGACAGCTTTAATTGGCATCAAAATAATCACTCATTTAGGGTCAGTTTGTTGACAATGGGTTAAATACATATATGCATCATCACTTTAACTGGGTTTGATTAAATGGCGCTAATCAATAAAAGTGGGCTCATCAGTTAGATGCTGTCGTACCCTTCTAAGACGCAAATTTTGATCGACGTTTACCGACTTTTATAAAAAAACTCAAATTAAAAATCTGGTTCAAAAATCCAACTCGATTTCAACCATCATAGTGAGTTGGATTTTCTACCCAGAACACTACATGGAGACCATAAATATGAACATGCCTTTTAAATTAGACAGATGTCGATAAAATTTACGAGACTCGAATGTGAAAAAAGTAAACAAGTAATTTTTGTGATTAAAAGAAAACTTATTTTTGTGTGGTTTGTTTGTTTGTTAATATTTTAAGGTATTTCCTCAATATAAGTTTGAACGATAACTTAAACAAAAATAAGTAAAATTAAGTGGACGTCAGTCTCACAACCAACAAAAGAATAATAGTGCTACAAATGCACAACTTTCTTGAATGTTGTAAAGTTGAGAAACTTCAAAGGTGCAAATCCTAAAAAATAGTGATTGTTTCCTTTTTCATAAAATATTTAAGTTAAGTATCTATTATAAACTAAAACCTAAAACAATTAAAAGCTTAAAGAAAAAGTTTTTGTGACAAATGCCTAGTCACTGCTGCGTTGTAGGTTGCATGAGTTATACTCCTGCGAAAGGTAAAGATCGTGGTAAACCTAAATTGAAATACTTTGGTTTTCCAAAAGTGTGGGCAAGGTATCCTAAAATGCAGCAATTGGCGACAGAAAGACAAAATCTATGGCTAAAAGCACTTAACAGAAAGCCATTTAACACGAAATATGCACGTATTTGTTCACGTCATTTTATTTCTGGTAAGTAAACTTAATTTTCCATATGGGATTAGTACCTATGAAGGTATAAGAAACGATTTATTTGTTTATCAACAGGCAAAAGTGCGCATCTTAAGGATTACCTCAATCCAGACTGGGTTCCCAGTTTAAATTTGGTACACCGAACAAAAAATCTTAGAAAGTCACACAAAAAAAAATTGCAAGCTATTCAAGTAGATGCTTCACAGTCAATTGACATAAAAGGTGAGAATTTTGGTTGAAACATTTTCTTTTTGTGCCCTTTACCAAGGATTTTATAAGATTAAATAGGACATTAACTATACAACTATATTAACTAAGTAAGACATTACCTATATAATTCACCACAAGCCTCCACAATTTACATAATAGGTTTTGGATCGTTCGAAATCCGAGGTTAGCTAAATGTTGTAATTTTTTTGGACAAGTGTTTTAGAAATGGGTCTCCGTCTTGATTGTATGAGAATATTCTTTCTTTGCATTCGAGAAACTATCAGATATGCTATCCACCTATCCCAAAACTTTTCAGATAGATTGGGTTGTTGTTTCGTCAGCTGTTTTGTCACAAGGGATTACAACAACACAAACCTATCCGACTAACGCGACTATTGCTGATGTTGCCTTCGTTTTTTGTTGAATGGTTTCTCTGACATGTAATGCACGCTTTTCATGAGTCGATTTTTATTGCGCGGTCATTCGCGCCTTCGAATCATGCGACCCTCCGCTCAACCGCAGCCTTTACACATAATTAACTGGCCGCATAGCAAAAATCGACATAACCTTCTTTCGTCTTCATTCGTATTTTGTATTTTTCAGCTTTAATTAATGATTTTTGAATAAGTCTAATTAAGATTCTTAAACCAATCATCGTATTTTAGTTTTTACCTTCATTGTAGTTTGATCACTTGTCGTTATGTAACTGAAGACAAAAGTCAATCACTTTTTGTTTAATTTGTATAAAATCTAGAAATAGGAAGACTTAAGTTATTTAAATTTATTAAATTTCAATGATAGAAAAAAAAAATAGTGTATCTGTTAGCAAGTTTGTCCTATTTTCGGTTTTCCTGGAGTAGTTGCAAAAAGTTAAAAAAAAAAAAAATATGTACTTTCATTCACCGAGCATTCATTTCGGGCGGAATGTAATGCCATTGGAAGCCTTAATTTTTACTAAGTTTAATAAGGCGAACGAAATTTCTTTCGGTCGAAAATCTTATTAGGTTTAGAATTAAAAATCATTAAATGTTAATAAATATTCAAAGCTTAATCAATATGCATCTTCTATTTTTTTTCAAATAGATGAATCTTTAGACGAAGAGTTCTTAGAGGAATATTTCGATGAAACTAATAAGGATTTCGAGGTTCACAAACCGGATGGAAGTAAGTAATATTTGTTAGGAGCATTTTTTAAGCCCATATGGGATTGACTGAAAAAATGAATTTGAGATTCATAGGAATCTACCATCACTAACACTTCGGCTGTTAGGAAAACATACATAACAAAAATAATAATCAATTATTTGGCATTATAATTGGAAGAAAAATATAAACATAAAGTTGAAAAATATAAACAAGTCGAGTCTGGCAGCACCTTTGGGCTTACCCTAAGTTAAGCCCATAAAGTTGTTGCCTTTAACATGTACATTTCTTAATGCCGTTTTTTTCACAACCAATCCAATATTGATTTATAATTGTTTTATGATTAAATACGCCTTGAAAAAATTTGATATCTAATTTTTTTGTAGAACTAAACAAAAATCCTTCCCGAGATGCCATAAATTGTTGTGTTCCCAATTGTAAAAATGTTCGATCTAAACAAAAATCGAGTGTTAAGTTCTTTCGATTCCCTAGTATTAAACAGAATATCAATGACAAGGCTTATAGAAGCGAAAGACTATCTGCATGGATAAAGGCTATCAATAGAATCGATATTACCCCCTTAAATGCTCAATACAAAATTATTTGCTCTGAACATTTTAAGACAGGTATGTTGTTTTTTTTTCTAGTTTAATAGATATTTATAGTTTTGTTGAATTAAATTTAAGGAGCTCCCGCCAATGCTGATGATAAATCAAACCCAGATTGGATTCCTAACCAAAAATTACCAACAACACTGACCAAAGCTGTAAAACCGTCTCCTACTTCTACTTCTACTTCTACTTCTACTTCTACTTCTACTTCTACTTCTACTTCTACTTCTACTTCTACTTCTATTTCTACTTCTACTTCTGCTTCTAATACAATAAATAAATTGGAGCCATGGGACCCATCGTCAGATGCATTAGATCCATTGGCTGAAGAAGAAATGCCAATGGAAGAAAATCCTCTTGAAATTAAAATTGCAACTATGGAAAAAGAAATCCAACAAGTAAGCACTTTATTCGTTTTTATTAATGGTATTTTTCTATTTTATTTAAAACTAGCTGAACCCTGCCAAGCTTCGCAGTGAATAATTTTTGTTTTTATATAAATTACGTTTCTTTTTTCTACTAAATCTTACTATTCTACTTGCAAAATCAATTCAAATAACAGTGGGCGGATTTTAGTCAAATCATTTTCTAAACCATCCCGCAATTATTATTAGTTTTCGAGTTAATTTGCCTCAAACAAACAAATATTCATTTAAATGAATTTAGTATGTATATACCAAATGCAGTTCTTAAATTAATAGTACCATTGGTAGCTCAAATAATAATAAAATGTAATAAAATCGAAAACTAATTTTGGAGACAAATTTTAAAGCGTCATTACAATTTTACAAATGTTATTTTATTCTTCTAGTTAAAACTTGAAAACGAAATGTTAAAAAAGCAGATCATAAGCAAAGATTTAATAATTGCTGAACAAAATAGAGAATCACTCAAGGTTAGTTAAGTCAGTCAATTTGGAATCAAAGCAAATTATTTCAACATTAACAACAAAAAAAAATGCCTTGTTTTACAGCAACTTCAAAATTATAAATGGAAACAACAAGAAAAGGATTCAAAAATACAAATGTTGGAAACGTCAAATTTAAAAATTTCACTTTCCAGAGATGGCTTTAAAAACGATGATAAAAAAGTCAACTATTTTACTGGTTTACCAAGTTTTGCGGTACTCGAAATAGTCTACAATTTCGTTGAAAAGGATTTAGTTGGTTGCCTTATTAGACGCATAAACAAATTTGATGCTTTAATATTGGTATTGATGAAGCTGCGACTTGATCTACCGTTGGCTTACTTAGGCTACCGATTTGGCATCGCTGGAAACACAGCCGCAACTGTTTTCCATACGAATCTTAAAATGTTAAGTGAAAAAATTAGTCCTTTCATTCGATGGCCAGAAAGAAACACATTGCGTGAAAATACTTCTGTGTACTTCAAGCGAGTGTTGGGTAATAAATTTATAGCTTTGATCGACTTTATTGAAGATCCAGGTAATTTAATAATTTGTATAGCCTCCCTAGATTGTTATAGAATTTTATTTTTTTTTAATTTTTTCTCTTGCAGGTCCTAATGTATCACAAGAATATATAATTCAAAGACAATATATAAAACAGAAATACTTGGTGGCGATATCACCTGCAGGAGCTTTTACATTTGTTTCCAAGGGGTATGACAGTAGCTTAAGTGTAAAAGAAATCGCCGAAAGTTGTGGAGTTCTTGATAACGCTGAAGACGGTGATATTATTCTATCTGATCACGGATTAATTACTCATCAAGTATTTTCCTATAATGGCACTAAGATGTTGGTACAATCTACAAATCCCGAAGAAAACGATATACTTGATTCTTTGCTCCAGAATCCCACTCAATTGAGTACTAAAAATTCATCAGAAGTTAATAGTTCTCGTGTCTATATTCAGCGCACAATTTCAAATTTAATGAATAAGTTTTTCGTTCTTACAAATAAGCAGAAAGTTGGCATATCTAAGTCTTATAAGAATACTGAAGGAGAGCGTTATTTTGATCATGTTGTCAAAGTTTGTTGTGCTCTTGCAAATTTCTCACCTGCAATCTTAAGTTTGGAAACTACAAAAAGTTAGTCTTATCGAATCAAGTAGATAATATTTATTTTGTTTACTTCAGTAAATAAAAATGTCATATATTTATTTTGTTTAATTCGCTTGTTATTATTATTAGATCCTTGATGTAGATTTTAAGGATTTTCTGTTCTCTGGGCTCAGGTATTAAGGACGTGAGTTTAAAAATAAAGCAGTTTTCGGGTTGCCTCCAATTGAAATAGACTAATGAATGAAAAATGAATAAGCCATTTAATTGTTTAAATTTTAATGTAATTTTTTGGTGCACAATAACTTGATACTATCGAGTTAGTCGACACACTCAATTGTTGGCAGCATCTACATAATTTGATTCAGTCAATTGTCCTCGAGAAGCTCAATAGAAAATAGTTATCATTAGAAGGTTCTCAAAATACAAGCCAGTAAAATTTATTTGTGTCGAGTTGAACAACAAAACAAAAAGAAATGTTATGTTATTTTTTAACTCTTTTTTCTGGAAAAGTTAAACTAGATTTTTAAAAAAAGCTCAACGGAACCCATCCGTTAGCCTTGAGAGTTTCAAAAATAAATATCGGTTCTGCTTTCCAATCGAATTTAATTTTTTTTTTTCAAAATCAATTCTTCTGACAGTTGACAGTAGATAGTTCTTAAACATTCGGTGCCTGAAAAAATGAAATAAAGTTTAGAAAAAAAAAATATTTTTTTTGTTTTATATTTTGTATTTTTTTTATTTGTTTTAATTCATAACTTTATTATTATTACTTTTTTTAAATATTTTTCTCTCATTGTTGAAACAATTAAATTAGTTGTTAACTTTGTGATTAATAATAATAATCATATTTATAATTAAAATAATAATAATATTATAGGCAGAAAAAAATTATAATAATAATAATAATATTTTTTAATAAATCGTGGAACAGCATCGCCCTCAGGTTTGACCGTGTTGGTGCGGTTAATCTGAGCTATTTGGTGGCTCTTAAATATTTATATAAAAAAATACAATTAATCTTGATTTGTTGTTTTGTTTGTGTTTTTTTTTCTTTTGTTTGCATACCATTTTGTTAAATCTTTTACTGAACAATTTTATCACTTATTTTTGTTTTCTCTCTTCTGTGAATCTTTTCGGTTTTTTTTTTGTTATGCTAAAGTGAGTACAAATTTGTTTTTCTGCATTTTTTTTTTATACTTTTGGCTGTTTTTTTTTTTTTTTAATTTTAAATAACAAATAAGACAAAATAATTGAAACTAAAGCAATGCGCGTAAATTTGCAACACTAAGTTTTGTTTTCAAACTAACAAACGACACTCATGTGTTCTATTATTTCCTTTGTTTATGTTTCAACTGTGTAATAAGATGTGTTGTTAATAATATATGTATTATGTATATTATAATAAAAAAAACCTTATACATGCACAGCGTTTTACACCAAAGCTCAAGATATACGAACTTTTTTTTTTTTTCTTGTTTATAATAATAATTGTGTCCCTTTTTAAGGGAATCAATAATAATAATAATAATAATTTGTTTTAATTACTTTAAAGGCTATGATACAATTTTTTTTTTTTAATATGTAAATCTCTATGTATATAAAATGTTATATAATTGTTTTTCTTAAAAGGGCGCACGTGGTGTTTAATATTTTGTTTATTTTTTTTATCAGTTTTTGTATTTTTTTTGTTCAAAAATTCTATAATTTTGTTTATGGAGTTTGGTCTGATGTGGTTTTGTGTTCTTCTCCTAATGCAGGTGTAATTGTTTCATTACTAGCGTCGGCACTTTTGGTGATTTCAGCTGGAGTTTCCTGAAAAATACGGTATTAGATTATATTCTTATACTAAATGTCAAGAAAATATAAATAAAATTAATGTATAGTTATATGTATTTGTCCTACATGAGCTTAAAATGTGTTTGGGCTGATTTTAAATCTTTTGATTATTTATTTGATTGCGGATAGCAATAGTACAGTTGATGTAGTGCGTGCTTAATTGCTTATTTCCAAATGTTGCTTGAGCCCTATTTTAGGCTTTTCATAATACATCCGCTTTAACTGGACGCCAACGCCATCATTCGGTGGATTTTAACAACAGGACCCTTATTATGAAATACAAAACGAATGGCAGAAAAAACGAAACCTAGGGAAACGAGTCACGGTGTAAAGCGATTATGAGAAACGAGAATGCAACCAAGGAAATGTTGCCAAGCAAAAATGAAAAATAATTTTTTTTTTAAAGCGCAACAAACTTCACACCTATTAGCAATTGTCAAACTACATACAAGTGTTTATAATTTTTTTTTGCATTACTCCAAGAAAATGGTTTTGAATTCTGAATACTTTTTTGAAAGCGAAGCTGAATCTTCATCTGAAGAAGAAATGCGTGTAACAAGAAAACTTATTAAACATTCATCGAACCCTATGAGCCTTCCTAGTTCTACCTAAGTAAAGTTTAGTCTTTCCCACATTGTATTCAAGGAAAATCCTTTAAATATTTTCAAGGTTCAAGCTACTTTTCCGTCTTAACACGAAAGCATTTGAAAATGTATTGTAAGAGATCGACCTTCACCTCACAAGTTACACATCAATGTACTTACAACGGATTGAAGTCATATTAAGGGAAACTAATTTTTGTTATTTTCAATTTTCTCAAAAACTAGAAGAAATTTGAGATTCGATTAGATGAAAAAAAAAAATGAATACGATCATTATTTGTGAAAACAAAAATAGTACATATTTATTTGCGTACAATTTTGAAAAAATTATTTAGATTTTTTTTTCAAAATTTGAGTTTGAACATTAATTTTTCAAAAACTGTTCACTAAAATAACTTTGTTTAGAAATAAAATAAAAAAGAGAGAAGGGCTTTACAAAAAGATATAGCGTTGTGTTACCGTTGCTTTTTAATATTTTTTTTTTTTCATTTTTAAGATATTTCTCGTATTCATTTTTTCAGTTAATCAAATCTCTTACAAATAGACTACATAATCTTTTTCATTGCTCGAGTGTAGAAAGGTTAAAGTTTATTTTAATTGAATCCGATGTTAGAAATTAATTTAAAGAAATATAAATAATTTTGTATTAAATTTATAAATATGAAATTAGTTATCATTTGAAGACAATTTTTTTTAATAAACGGGGTGGGGGGGGAGGAGGAGGAATAGACCCTCTCCATCTTATATGATTTTTTTTTTTCTAACTACCATGCGGTCAAATTTTATTTTTGTTTTTTTAGGGAGTTTAAAAAAAGCCCATCAATAAATTAGGACCAATCATTGTCTGGAGATTAACTTTTGTAAAGCATGATTCTTGTTGCCTAGTTGATATATATCGTTATTAACAGAAATGGTATTTCAAAAACGAACTTAAAACTTAAATAATATGTAGATGTCATTTATGTGAAGAACCTCACCATATTGGCTTCAACTCTCTGGCGCTCATGCATTGCATTCAAAAGCTCCCTTAAGTGCTGATTCTCCCTACGTAATCGTTCTCTCTCTAGATCTCGTTCATTGATTTTTGGCTAAAAAAAAAAAAGAACACACATTATAAAATCATTCATTTTCTTCTTCTAATGGAAAATAAGAGAAACAAAAAAAAGAAAAGAAAAAAAAAAAACAGAAAACTAACCAAAAGTAATGAAATTTGTGAATTCAATGTTGTAACAATCCCATTGATAAGATGACACGGTACACTTGGTTCTAGGGAATTTGCATGTAAAAGTCGATTTGGTCCACAAAGTATAGGTCCGGGTGATGAAGAAGTACATTGATGATTGCCACCACCAACAGCGGCATTTCCATCATTTAATGTTAAATTATGCAATTTATTTACAGCGGTCTAAGGAATAAAGCAAAAGAAGTTAAGCTTCAATATAACTGAGAACAAAAGTAAATGAAATTCTAAACTAACCATGGTATCATAGGCATCATTAATCTCTATATGTTCACTGTCTAGTGAATCTTCTGTGAAGTTTCGCTGCTTCATTAGACTACTGCAACTGCTAATGTCCAGCTGTGATGGATCTATTGATCCATTGCTACCGCTTTGCTGGTGCTGCAATTGTGGGAGGGGCTTTTGTGCTACAGCTTCGACTTCGTCCTTGCTGCTCGTCGTCGTCTTCGATAGGCTCACACTACTACTCAGTGTAGGCTCGTCAAGTTGTGTCATATCGTGTTCAGACTCTTCGGGAATGCTGTCGGTACTAATTGTGCTTTGGCGCTTAATCAGCTCTGGCGTCGTCGAGGTTCTTGTTGCTGCTATTTCAGCGGCCACTCCAATAGGAAGAGGGGCTTTAAATGCTCCACTACCAGGCGCTGTTGTAGCTGCTGGAATTTTTGAGAGTGGCACTGAAGGAAGCCGCAGCTCGTCGATTTCGCAATACCCATCGTCGTCTTCATGGATTATCTGATCAACTTCTACTGAATTTGAGGTGGTCAAAATGTTATTACTGGCGGACGTCACACCAAGTGACGCAGGAATAGCCGGTGCATTGCTTGACGGAGCAGTATCATTGAGAACTATTGTCGTCGCAGTTGTATTCGTTGAATTTGCACTCAGTGGCAGAGGAGACACCGGCCGCATGTTGGCTGTCATCGCACTGCCGAGATGATGCAGCTGCGATTGCAAATGCTTTTGCGCTTGTGTTTGATGGCACTGATCGCAGACCACTGTCGAGACAGCGGATATCTCCTGCTCAGTCGAATTTATCTTCATATAGTCATTTAGCACTTCGGTCAACGATTGTACTTGGGCGTACGCAGCCAGTGCAATGTCGGAGGAGTCCTTGGGCGCCTCTGGCTGTGCCGCAATATCAACAATCTCATTAAAATGCTCGATCGGCAAACGGAACATATCACAAATAATTTTCTGCTTCTCTACCAGATTCTCGCGAATTGAGCTGTCCAAACGCTTCAATCGCTCACTGGGCGTTAGCACCGGTTCGGCTGTATGTGCCGGCGATATACTTATCTGTATTGCACTCGGTTCAACAAGCGGACTATTTTGCATTAGCGTGCGAGTGTTATTGGAATTATTCGAATACAGGCTACTGTTGTCGCGTCGTGCTACTGCAGCAGCAGCAGCTTCTTCAGCTGCATTAAGCAATTGCTGGCGCAGCTTTGTTTCATCTGTTGATGTAGGAGAATCATAGTCATTGTTATTACTCTCATTGCGCGACCCACTGCGGCTAATGCTACGACTTCGGCTGCCACTGGCAAAGCTTCCACCACCACCACCAATGCTGCTACTGCCACCGCCACCACCAATGTCTAGTGAATTATTATTATTTGGAAAACTGGTGCGGTTTTTCTCAGGGGCGGGTGTACTCTCGCGATCACTGATGTTGTTATTTGTTGTTGTGGTCGCTCCAGAGGTTGCAATCGCTGTCGCCGTAGATGGCGCCTGCCGTTCGGGAGTACTCTCAAGTGATTCTTTTGTATTGGAATGCGGTAATGTGGCACTAGCGGGATCATCGACCACTTCATGACTGCTCTTCGAGCGTTGTTTGTACTGTTCTGCGGCATCTGATATGTGTTTAAACCATCTAATTGAGGAAGAGAAAGAAAAAATTAAATGTTAGATGTTTGCAGATATTATGTTTGAATATGATGAATGTTATGTATTTGGATTGCAAGGAATGCAGAATATACTCATATACAAATATATGCAGAATATTATGAAAGATGCTCCTCCATTGGGAAGAAGTTAAGAAGAATATGAAATTTTAAAGGTGTGTGAAGGTAGAATGCACTTGTACTTTTGGGCAAACGTTATGGTTCGTTTAGAGAAATACAAGAAAAATGATTCTTTTCTTTTAATGACAAAAGAAGGTATAATGTCCTAAGAACATATTATAGGTACTGAAGAGAGTCAAGACTCAAGCCGATAAAAATATCTAAATTTTCTTCAACAAGTTTCGTATGTTCATAAGCTTCTAAGTCCTGTGGAATATGGTTTTTCTAAGTTGTTCTAAGTTATTATCGGTAAATCATTTAAGATTTGATATAATTAGACGATTTAAACGCACAAGATTAAATGTAATAAAAGATTTAAAAATTGTTTTTAAAATATACCTGGATACCAGCGAGGATCGCCTACCAGTTGGTTCATTAAAACTTCCTCTTCGACGTTCTTTTTTAGTTTTACTTGGTGTTGAATTTGCGCTTTCTGATGTTGGTGATTTAGCATTCGATAAAGATAGAATAGCTCCATTACATAAACTCTTACGGCGTACTCCCGTAAAAATATCATCCGGCGAAAGAAAGCTCATAATTTTTGTTATTGTCAGTTTTTTTGTTTTTGTTTCTTAACGATTCACTGTTTGTTGTTTTTTTTTTTTTTTTTTAATTATGATAATGCCTATTTTTTTATATTTATTTTAATTTATATTGTTTTTTGTGTTTGTTTATACATTGTATTTTGTTTTTGTTGTATTTTCTGTTAGGCTAGAATTTAATTGGTTGAGTAAATATTCTTTCAGATATTGTTTTTTTATATATTTTGCGTACAATAAGGATATTTCGTTCTTAATTATATTTACAACATTATAAATGTTAATTAACATTTGCCAAAATGATTGTTTTGTTTGATCCACAATCAATACAAATGTTTTATGGACTGTTTTTAGACTTTTAGAGATTGATCAGCTGAAAGATCCAGAGAAGTAAGGTGGTAAATAATTGAAGATAAACGATTTAAACAGATATTTTGAGAAAAACAACTAATCAAAGGAAATTCATAAATGAATAATGTCGAATTCCTTTCAACCAAAAAAAATCGATTTTTTTTTTCCAAAAAGAATCAAATTTTTTCTGTTGTTGAAAGGAATGTGTAAAGATTCGATTTTTTTTCTGTGATTGTGCGTGACAGTTCAATTAAATGAAACTTATTGTTATTATCGCGAAATTTATTTTTTTTTTGTTTATTGAAAAAAAACCGCACAAATATTTTATACATATATATAATTAAAATATTCACTGAAATTAAACTTCGTTGCAACAAAAAACACAGTTTGCACAGCAAAATTCAATTTGGGATTTTAGAAATGTCAAATCGTGCAAATCGGTGTAAATTATTTTTGAAATCTTGAAAAATATGCAGATATTACAGAAAAAAATTCGATTCTTTTTAGAAAAAAGAATCGAATCTTTGCTTAAAAGGAAATCCACATACATACATAAGTTAAAGTTCTTATTAAAAATCGATGATAGTTGAGTCATTCCTTGCGTTCGAGGAACTATCAGATAGGCTATCCAACTATCGTAAAAAAAATTCAGATACGTTGGATTGTTGTTGCATCAGCTGTTTTGTCACAAGAGATTACAACAACACAAAGAAATAAAAATGAACAAAAGAAATGAAAATATGTCCGAATTTAGCTGCTTTTGACAGATCAACATTTTAATTCATATCAACTATGTAGGTGAGTTGGAAATTGTTACAAATTACAACACTATGACACTTTAACATTGAATTTAGGAACGATTTAATGACGTCATAATCTTACACAATGTTTCAATATTCCAATCAAGGAACGATCAGAGTTAACAACAACTGTTAACATTTTAGAGAAAGAGAACGCAGCACTGAGGTGTTCGATGTAAAATAAAAACCCAAATAGCAGAGGTTTTGACAACTAATTGAAATTACCCAGTTCAGCTTGGACAAAAAACATTGGACGTACCTAATAAATAAATTATAATAGATCTGTTTCGTAACGTGACATTTTTTGCGAAATTTGTATTTTAAAAATTATCTGTCAAAAATAATAGGAAATAAAACAGTTTCGGGAAACTTGGTGAAAAATCAACTTACTACATTGATTTATATAAAATAGACTTAAGGTCTGTTTGATAACTGTCAACTTTTCAGAACTGGGAATTGTTGGATTTGTAAAATTATTTTAAAGATTTAACAAGATTAATTTGAAATATAATAGATTAACGAAATAAATTTGTATGGTAAATCTTCATCAAATCACTCAATACAGCCAGTCATAAATGGAAAATGTCCATCATGCTTTTGGGTTAAAGCACATTTCTATCTTTGGATGTCATATAAACTCTTCGTTAACTTCCAAAAACAGACAATTTTAGTTAAAAGTTCTGTCAAAATTCATATAAAAAACAAAACTAGACTAAATTTTAAGTTTTTAGCAAGTAAACGAACAGACCTATTCTTTGTTTGACCGTAAGTCCCCTTTCACACGAGGAAACTGAGTTTCCATCAACTTTCAGTTTTTAAGTTAGAAAGACACCAACGGTCTACGATTGGTGAAAATTAGAAATTAAAAGAAAACGTCAAGAATCTCTAGCAAACTTGTTTCCTCGTGTGAAAGGGAACTTTGAATTCATCTGTAGGGTGAAGAAAGTATGTTACAGCTACGATATTTTTCCTGCCTCAATAAATTTTCCTTTTAAGTTAATCGAATTCTTAAATAATTAACTACAATCATAAAAAGCTTATGATTTTTACAGGAATATTATCATCCTTAATGGAATGTGCCTCTGCTCGATTTTCTATTAAAATATTTTTATTGAACCCTCCTCGTTTGGTTTTCTTGAATAATAATAACCGCAAATTTTGCTTCCCCTTAGGTTTTATTAAGAATTAATGGAGCACAAAAAAAATATTGTTTATTTTTTTGCTCCAAGAAATACTTCAGTTTTCGTTCATTATTCAACGTAATTTTCCTTTCAACCTGCTCTCAGACATAATAAATTATTTAACCGCACCACTTACGATAAAGCTGGCACTAAAAATACAAAAAAAAAAGAGAAAGAAAATCAAACCACATTACTATATAAAAAAGTGAAGATAAAGGAAAATAAAGGTCATTATCAACAAAAAAAAAAAGGACCAAAAAGAGGAGGAGTAAAAATCCACTGGGTACATACTTGAAGGCCATTTGGTTGGCAAAACAATTTCGTTTTCAAGGTGAAAAGGAAATCCTTCGACCGGAACATCTTTTTTTCTATTTATTTACTATTTTCTCGCCGTAAGCAGGTTTCATTTTTTTTACCACTTAATCTCGAATAGAAAAATAAGGACTTTTTTTTGTTTGCCAAGACCATGGTTTAACTACATATTACTCCCTAGCCACTTCCTTAAAGTGAATGGCTTAATCATATTCATTTTATCAGTGCTATGGTGGTATAAGGAGATGATGATTGCATTGGAAGTTATCCACCCGAACCATTTTTATCTCCATTCGCAAGTTTTGTTTTCGTTTTTAAAAGGCGAGTAGGCAGTGTGGGGTGAAGGTCGATGCTGGGGCGCACAGTCTGCGAAAGGATATTGTCTTTAAAAATCAATTCAAGTATAAACATACTAAAGAAGAATGGATATAAGAAAGCCTGTGTATACCTATGTATATATGAACGTATGTACGAGTATGTCTGCTTTTATGGAATGTCTTGAGTTTGAGGAGGGATGAGAACCTACCTACACATTCTATTTTCAAGTGCTTCAACTTGATTTTTTTTTGTATGCAAAGTGGCTTTTAGTGTCATCTGTGATGTGTCACTTATTTTGACAATTGTGTCAGTTTGATTGTAATCTGTTTTAAAGTAAAAAGATTTATCTTTTTTTTAAGCATCTTATGAGAAAAAAAAATAATTGGACTCAAATGTAAGGCTGACAAATTATTCAGGTTATAAGGCAAAGACCAAAAATGTCAAGTCAATAAACTTTGCTAAACTTAAAATATGTTTGTTTTAAAAAAAATAAAGAATTTTGTAACTTTGTCAGTTTTCTGAGATGAGTGTTTCAGAAATGTGGTTACATATAAGTCTGTTGATGATAAATTAATAATGTATAAAATGCCAAAATAATACCGTCTGCATTTTTGTACATGTCTATTGAGTAGAGTACATCACTACATCAGTCTTTTTAACTGTACTATTGTGATTTCAGTGAGATGTGATATTGCATTGTTTCGATTAAGTATGGAATAAAATATACGGCAAATGGCCCCGCGGTAGGTATTTACAAAACATATTAAACGTAATATCATTAGCGTTTTCATTTTTGTTCAGTTATGCGTGTCTGTCAAAATCGAGGTATTTTGGTTGGAACATGGTGAATTCAGTGCCCGTTTACTTGTCTTATTTTAATATTTTGTTGTTGTTTTTAATGATGCATGTTGAGTTCCTGTGGGCACTTAAACAGACATTTTTAATTTTTTTTTTGACACTTTCAACTTTGACAACCTGCGCAATATATTATCTTAGGTTTGTACTGCGATAGGTGGCAACTATTAAATTTCGGAGATGCCACAAAATAAAAATTACGAAAATTGCTATGTTATATTTAATTAAAACTCCAATTCTATTTTTTTATTAACACAAAACTTATCATACAGTACCAATGAATTGCAAATATAAAGGGAGACTTCTAGGAAAAACTTCAAATAATTAAAAAAAAAGTGGTTAATATCTGAATGGGTTTGGGTATAAATAGGTATCCCTGCCAATTAGTATCAGTAAAATTTTCCGACCCACCATATTAAGTGCTTGAGGAAATAGGTACATGTACTTTTGTTGTTGTTAAAATATCAAAATAAAAGAAAATACATACAAAAAAAAATTCTGAAAAAGACCAATATCCCTATCTTGTTTATTGAAAAACTTAAACATCAATCGTCACTTTGTGGAAACTGACATTTGAAACTGACAAGTGACATATTCTGGCACTTTTTCCGATATATTATTATAAATAAATTATTACATACTTATTATAATTATGCTTTAAATATTTACATTGAAAACAAAATTCTTTTAAATATAAAAAAACTCGTTTTTACTTTTACTTTACAACTATCCAATTGTGTCAGTTTCACAAAATGATGGCTATCAATGTTGACGTCGAAATGTGTTAAGTAGTGATTTTGTAGTTCTGTTCGTTTTTGTCTGCCAACTTTAGTAAAATTAGATTTTTTAAATATGAATTTAAACAGACTTAAATTGGTCGAAATTATCAGATTTGGAAAGTAAACGAACAGAGGTGTTGTAATGGGTGATTTTTTAGGTTTAGAACTTAAAAAAAAAAAAAAAACACAAAAAATTCGAAAAAATGAATGAAATATTTATTTGAATCGATAGTTTGAACCTTGCAATTTAATGTTTAAAGATAATTTCATGCAAATGTTGACCGCGGCTGCGTCTCAGGTAGCCCATCCGCTGAGTCCAATTTTGGCATACTCTTTCACACATATCGGCCGGTATCTCACGAATGAATGCATGGATGTTGGCTTCCAGTGCGTCAATCGAAGCAGGCTTGTCCCTATAGACATTAGCCTTGACATACCCCCACAAAAAATAATCTAATGGTGTCAAATCGCACGATCTAGGCGGCCAATTGACCGGCCCGAAACGTGAAATTAACTGTTCACCAAACTCGCCTCGCAATTGCGCCATTGTTTCGCGTGCTGTGTGGCATGTGGCACCGTCTTGTTGAAACCACATATCATGCAAGTCAAGAACTTCCATTTCGGGCAAAAAAAAAGTTTGTTATCATCGCTCGGTAGCGTTCACCATTGACAGTAACGCTGCGATTCGCATCATCTTTGAAGAAATATGGCCCAATAATGCCGCCGGCCCATAAACCGCACCAAACAGTGGCTTTTTCGGGATGCATTATGGTAGCTGTTGCAATGCTTCTGGCTGATCTTCACTCC
This sequence comes from Epistrophe eligans, assembly GCA_951394125.1. NCBI lineage: Eukaryota > Metazoa > Arthropoda > Insecta > Diptera > Syrphidae > Epistrophe > Epistrophe eligans. The sequence continues at coordinate 28,151,764 of OX596031.1, read as the reverse complement.
AAATGCGGCAATTTTGCTTATTTACGTACCCATTCAACCAAAAATGAGCCTCATCGCTGAACACAATTTTTCGATAAAAAAGCGGATCCTCGGCCAGCTTTCCAAGAGCCCATTCACCAAAAATTCGGCGTTGTGGTAGGTCGGCTGGCTTTAGTTCTTGCACCAGCTGTATCTTAAAAGGCTTTACGCCCAAATCCTTCCGCAAAATTTTCCACGTAGTGCTGTAACAAAGGCCTAACTGCTGGGAACGGCGCCGAATCGACATTTCGCGGTCTTCTGTCACACTAGCTGATACGGCCGCAATATTTTCTTCACTACGCACAGTACGTAAACGTGTTGGTGGTTTAATGTCCAACAAAGTAAATTTGGTGCGAAATTTGGTCACAATCTTCCGAATAGACTGCTCAGAAGGTCGAGAATGCCGACCATAAAATGGAAGCAGCGCGCGATGAACATTTCGAACCGAGCACGAATTTTGATAGTAAAATTCAATAATTTGCAAGCGTTGTTCATTTGTAAGACGATCCATGGTTAAATTGCAAACCAAACTGAAGCTGTTTGACAGTGACACAAGGTACTAAACACACGTCAGCTGTCAAAACCAGTGTTGCCAAAACCAAACCAGCTAAAAAATCACCCTTTATTAGAGTTCAAATTCAAAGCGCTTTTGATTCATCATCGAAAAACGGGTTTTCTTTTGGATTTGATTTTTCTACATTACCAATCCAAATGTCCTTATATCTTATTTAAACTTGCTAAGCAATCCGTTTTCCATATGAAAAAATTTAAAGTACACAAGTTAAAAATAGTCATAGCTTTTCCAATCGTCCTGTAGAGCGACCATCAATATTTAAGACTTTTAATTTTTCTGTAAAAAAAAGCTTTACGAGCGAGATCTATACAAATTAGTTCAACATTAAAGAACCAGAAACGTTTGCCTTCAAATGCCTTTGTATGAAGTTATACAATGCTGAAACTTCAACTTAATTGAATTATTACTTACGCTAAAACGAGTTCAAACCAATAACAATACACAATTCGAATCTTTCATCTTAATCAAATCAAAAGTAAAATATGTATAAAAAAAAATGTATTTCCTCAAGGTGAGATTGTAGTCAATTCGGCGACGATGAGCGCCGCGCCAACGACGAGAAACGTCGGATTTGATATGATTCTCATTCTGTTTTCCAAACCATTACTGCCGCGCGCCCGCCACCACCGACGCCCAAGATATATTAAGAAAAAAAAATTTGTTAGCTGATTAATATCTTCAATTTCATCATTTTGGTTGTCATCGACGTTGTTTTCAAGTTGGCGACAAGAACGTCCGTCCACCGTTTGTCCAGTATCTCAATCTCAAGTCCAAAAGTATAATATTCTCGGTAATTAGTAATCGTGAAAATGGATTCATTTTTGTTTGCTTTGTCCATTTAATCTGTCATCGACTTTTCATTTGGCGGTGAAGAATCCTCTTCAAGCTCTATTCACCATTATTTTCAACAAAATATTAAAACAAAAAAAAAAAATAATAGAAAAAAAAAATCCACATAATTCGAAGACTCGGTTAAAAATGTCGCAATTTTCCGATACAGATTTTTTGGATCAACTCCAAAAAGTCCGTTCAAGCCACATGGCTTCAAGAATATACATATAATTATTGTTGTATTTTATATTTCTTTCCTTGCCTCAGATTCGGCTTCGGTTGTTTCTGTGCTGGTGGGTGATGGTGGTGTGTTATTCATCGCATCAGTTGAAAACTTTTTTGTTTATTTGCTTTTGTGTCTATTTATTGGAAGAGAGTAGCAGAAATCAGGCGGGCATTGGGTGGGAGGATTAGTATCTAGATTTAATTTTTTTTTTTTTTTGTTGAAAATAATAGCGAGGTTGAATGGGGCAGCACAGCAATAACAACAATTTGCTGGAATCACTTCAAATTCTTCAGTTCGGGTAAAATCAAAAAGATAATAAATTTTGTTTGTGTATGGAAGACGAAGAAGAATTTGTTTAAGGTTAATGAATGAATAAAAGACAACTTTGCTAATTGATGAAATATCGAGAATTCATTAATTGACACTAACTTTGAAAAATCCATCACACGAAAAATGACCTATACGACTTATTAATTATATTTTGATATTTTAAAATTTTGAGGAGGTTAGGAGAAAATTTCCATTTAGAACGATAATGACTTTTCGACTGTGTTTTTTGAATAAAGCACCAGGACACCATCAATGCACAAGTACTGAATAATAAAATGCTTGATTTTTCGATTAATAATTCTCGATGCGCAATTAAAAGATTGGAATTTAACTTAAAAGTTTATACCGAAGCTGTTGAAGCCCATATTGAAAGATGCATTTATAATTATAAATTCTTTGTAACGATTTTAAGAGTTTTTGAGATGTATGAATAGTAATCAGGTTAGTTCGTCTGTTCAGTTCGTTTTGCAATTTTATTTATACGTATTCGTAACTTAAACAATTTATATAGTTTTTTGAAGTGTAGATGTAACCTCAGAAGTAAATTGTAGTTGTACAAGTGATTTATCGACACCAACAAAACAATGAGTCTTGTACTACAGAATAAAATCAATTTCTCGTTATAAAGACACCGCCACAACGCCTGGTACACTATGGAAATAGAATAAGAATTATTCTTTTGAAAAGAAGGAAAATGCTTCTGGCTTTGATTTCAGAATGGAAACCAGAAGATTCCTTCCTGTACCCACTTTTTATAACTCCGTCGACAAACGTTGAAAATTCGAGTAACCAAACAGTTATATATAAGAAAAAATTATATACCATTTTCATTTTGACAAGTGCTGTCAAATTTAATATTTTTATGCGGTGGAAACGCTACCTAGGTTTTATTAAATCTAAACAAGATTTCGATGGAACCATATTAGGTCTGTTTGGTATCTTTTTTTTAAGAAAAATGAATAAAAACCGTCAACTTTTGAAACAAGGAGAAAATACACTCAGAGAGGGAAAACTTTGCAAAAAGTTAACAATAGGGTGGAACCCCTTTTTGTATTAAAAGTCACTTTTTTGTATAAGACGATCAAACGGTGACAAATCATTTTGAATCTTGTAATTTTTAAATTGAAAAATTTGGACAAACTATAGAAAGACCGATTGCGACACGTCAAGTGTAAATCGGCCGTAGACGATTTAAAATAAAGATGGCGAATACCGAAATGCATTTTTTTTAACATTCTAAGCCGACGTCAAGTGACAGACACTAACAGTTGTGTATTTGACAGTTTTTACACTCCTTAGGCATTTTTCTTTTTTAGTTAAGAGCAGAGCCTGAACTGTCAAACAAAAAATTATGTTTCTTTTTTACTTCTGAACGTTTAGAGCTTCAAATTTGTTTTTCTTTTTTTCCTTCTGAACGTGTTCTGAGCTTGTTCAGAGCGCGTTCAAGGAGCTCAGAATAAAATAACTGAGCAGTTAACAACCGAGTTGAATGCTTAACACAAGCATTTGACAGGTGAAATTGAAAAAAAATCATTTCAAACAATTAAAATGGCACAAGTAAATAGTCGGTCTAGTGCAGAAGGTAAGTTTATATAAGAAATAACTAATAAAATATATATTTTTTAAGGCTTCGTCAAATAGTGACAGCTTAAGTGTTCAAGTGTATTTCAAAACTAATTCTGAACGCTCAGAACACGCTTTGTTCAGAGGATGTTCAGATCATGCACGATATGCTCGGACTCTATTCAGAACTCTATTCTGGGCTAAAAAAAAGAAAAACGCCTCTTGCAAACAGAAATTTGTGTGGCAGAAATTTGCAAGTTATCCAATGGAGGGGAAATTATTTGCTCTCTCATTGTGCTCTCTCGTTGCCACTTTTTTGACTTAACAAACACGAATTTTAGAGAATTTGTGACAGTTTATGAAAATTTGTGCAATTTTGCAAGAAATTTCAAGTTACCAAACAGAGCTTTTAAATCTATCCTATAAACGTGAATGCATGCAATGACGTTTCGATTCTCGAATGAATGCGTTCAGAGCGATATCAGTATAGATAAGTTCGATTTGTAAAATGATTGGTCTTAATTTTTTAAACCTATGTTTCCACCGAAACTTAATCTACTTTAGGTAAAATTAATCTGTGTAATGTTTCCAGAGCTCAAAAAGATTTATTATTAACATAGATTTTTTTGACAGAAACTTTTAAAAAGCCAACTGATGATATAGCCAGTTTCATTTGTGTCAAAAAATAAAAAAATCAATTTCCCAATGATCAATTTCAGCACGATATGGATATAAGTTAATTCGATTTGTAAAACTATTGGTCCTAACGAAATAAATGAAATTTAAACAGAAACAAGTTCATAACGACAATTGTAGAAAGTCATATTCATTTGAATTGTATTTGTAGGCAATTCGTTTCAAATGAAAAATGTTCTGAATTTATAAGTCCCAATAATATAAAATATAAAATATTTCCAACACAATTATTGGTCTACTCTTCAAATTTACACAAATATGGAATGTTTTTAAAGAAAATTTGAGCAACTCAATTGATTTTATTCACGCGTCATATTTTTGACACTAACAGTAAAAATAATTCCAAGAAAATAATATAATAAAAACTTTTAAATCAAATCGATAGAAAAAACAACACATGGCATGGAAATAATATTTAAGAAACATATTTGTAGATATATTTGTACATATTTCACAAAATAAATATTTTTCTTTAATATTGTTTTTTTTTTTTTTAATTATTTTATTTTTTTGATTTCTTTTTCTTTGAACTTGATTTTTTGTCTCTTCTCAAAAATTATGTATGTATGTTTTTTTTTTTCGTTTATTTTGCTGATATCTTGAAAAAAAAACTTTTTTCTTTTCCATTTTATAAACAAACAAGAAAAAACACGACTCTATTAATATTTCTATGTTCGCGGTGTTTTTAATCTTTGAGCTAGTTACGAGTTAAGTGAATGTGAAAGGGACATCGTTCCGTTTATGGAGGATAGGCCTATAAGACTATAGACAAAATGAAACATCAATTTTTTTAACCACATAACATACCATTCATAACTCTGGGTAGTTCATTCAGTTGGTGGTTAAATATACGAGTACAAGCCGATTCTATAGTGTTCGACACTATGTCTACATTATGGAAATATGTATGCTTTTTCTCGCATATCAACCCTTTTGGGAATATTTTTTTTCAATCTTTGTATTTTAGTCCTTACCAGTAGTCGTCGTCGGTCGGGTCGGTCGGTCGGTCGTCGCCATGGCATCGGCTTTTGCTCGTTGCCAAGTTCATCGTTTTTTAATTTTATCTTGTCAGACTTGCCAGTGCTCACACTTCTTATAACTATGTATACGAATGTGGTAAAATTCTGTATGGCTAGGATTATGTTCTTTTATATTCTTTTTGGGAGGAGCACAAATACCCTTCTCTCGCTCCCCCTCTTGTCTCTTATCCATTTGAAATGTTTAAATTCAGTGTTTATGAAAGAGTGTTCTCGGGAAAACCCCTGCCTTAGGGAAACGGATATTATAGTTGAGTGCACTCAACTCTAAAAAAGAGTCAAAGACTGTAGGATATTCTGTTGGTTTTTTTTAGCATTTTTTTTCTTCTATTTTAATCAGGCTTCTATAATATCCTGCTACGGATATATATTTGCTTCTGCTGCTATTGGACCTATTCACCTAGAAATAAGTTTCTCTAATGAAATGGGGGCCATTCAGAAGCATAAAGGCTTTCAAGGATTAGGACTTGTGGATATTTTTATTTTTTTATTTTTTTTTCACTTACATAGCGGTTTAAGGCTTTCCTTACACCAAACACATTTTTAATTAGAATACAAAAAAAAAAGAGGGCATTATGTTTCAAGGGAAGAACTATACTGTTTTCAGTTGAGTTAACACAAGTTACTTAAGTTAAATGAATGAAGTAGTAGAAAAGTTCGCGAGGGATTTAGGTATGTAGGTACATACTCGTATCTATTTTATTACTTCACTTTTTGAAACTTGAGTTTAGTATTCTTCAGAGGTGTTATAATGAGTATTAGTCTCTTTACATTTTGATTAGACTTGTTTGTTGTGAAATTGGTTTGAAGAGAGTTTGATGACAACAGGAAGAATGTGTGCAATAATGTAATGTTCCACATAAAAGTAGCCAGTTCACGTTTTTGAGATCTCAATGAGCAAACTTCTGTCAGCTTCACTGAGGAGAAGGAGAAATCTGAATAAGATTTCTTCGTTAGAATTCAAAAGTTGTATCCATCTCTTTTTTTATAAATTGGTCAACTGCGAAAAAAAAAATAGCGAAAATATCAGTCCCAGCTTTTTGACAGCTAAAGTGAGGAGATCTCAGTGAGCCTAAGAAACCTTAACTGGCTAATTGTCATCTACTGTTGGCTACCATAACCGCACTTAGTTTGCAGAGGAAGCTTTCATTCCTTTTTTTTTTTAATTTTTGCAAACGGCGTCGAGTGTCATAGTGACTTTGACATTTTTGAAGGAAGCTTTCATTCAATTTTAATTTTTTTTTAATTTTTGCAAATGCCGTCTAGTGTCATAGCGACTTTGACATTCTTGAAGGAAGATTTCATTCAGTCGACTGTTTTTTTTTTTAATTTTTGCAAATGGCGTCTAGTGTCATAATGACATTGACATTTTTAAAGGTTGATTGGTAAGACTTAAAGTAAATTGGGAAATATTGTTAAAATAATTTGTTATCTCATAAAACCTGAGCTGACTATTTTTTTTCTTTGTTCGTGTTGATTTTAGTATAGCAACTTTTTAAGATTTTATAAATGTTTAAGGTCTCGAATTTACACAATTTCAAAGGCCCAACTGCATATATATAAAATTATTCTACTTTCGAATGTGTTCCAAAGATGTTTTCGATGTTAATTTAAAATGTATGGCAGACAGATCTCCGGTTAGTACTGTTCGATTTTTGTTGGTCCCCAGATTGAAAAGGACTGATCAAAAATCTCGAAAATAGTGTTAAAACTAATATATTAGATGTACATATATTAGGTTTTATTACTTAAATCATTAGGTATGAACTATTAACACTCCGAATTCGGAAGCAGGTATTTATTTGGTTTTCAGATCAAAATTTAAAAAAATATTCGATAAACAGAACAACACACAAAGAACTTCAATGTTTTATATTTTTCATAAATATTTATGTTACCCATTATATTTAAGATTAAATCAAAATATTTTGTTTTTCACAATAAAAAAATAGAATTTCGAAAGAATTCAATTTCCAAATACTTATTTGAAATGTCAATAAAAAAAAATACTATGACTATTGGGAAACATTCCAAAATTCTGAATACCTACTTTCTTTCTATTTAAAGAACACACTCGGTGACATTGTTGCTTCGAAGAAAAACAAAAACACATTTCGGGATCAAAAACAAAAAAAAAAAAAAAACTATTTCAAATACACAATCAAATAACAATATTTATTGATTTCAAAATTGGATGCAAACATTCGGCAGCGATTTTTTGTTGTTGTAAACGATAAATCTTGATTTAAAAGCACAATTGCGGAGCACATTTCATATAATTTACTCCCGCAATGTCCTGAATCCATATAAAAATTTTAAATTATATTTTTGTAAGCTTGCAGAATTATACACATGTGTATAAAAAATTTATATACATAAATGAAATAGTAGAGTATATAGGTATATTTATTTATTTGTCTAACAAGCATTCGATATAATAATACGTAGGTATGTATTGTATATGTATCAAAAATGAGGTCAAAAAAATAACAGATCTGTATCTTTAGTCATTGATGGCAGCAGGTTGGAAACGCCAACCTCTTCTTTATTTCTTCCACTTTAGTGGATTAATAGATCATTGAAATTTTATATCAACAAATTGCACATTTTGTTTCGAGCTGAAATCATTGGCGTAGATTGGAATTTTCATGCAATGGATGAAGAATAATGTGTCGATAAAGTTTAATTTCGCTTTAAAGTCTATTAGATTTCAGTTCCTGTGAATTAAAAAAAATATATATTTGACTTTTTGATGATATAGAATAATTTAGTACCTATTCACATTTAAGGACGATTTTTCAATAGTTCAAAAACTGTTAGAACTTATATTCTTTAGATAAAGAAAGAATAACAGTATATTCATCCTTATTGTGAGATTCAACAGAACAACATTCAATGCGGAAAATTTGACATTTCACTTTTCGCCTATTGTGAATTGCACCCGAAATTTGATGTTCCAAAAATTCCCATTATTGTGGACATTTATTTCGGGCGGAATATTATGTCACTGACAGTATAAATTCTCATTCGGGTGAAATTTACAATTGCTTTTAAAATTACGGGCGAATAAAAAATTGTCAGGTGAAATATTTTTCTGATGAAAGTCACAATAAGGCTGATTTTTTATTCTTCTGGTTAACCGTACGTTTATTTCATTTCTGTTTATAAAGTGGAAGTGAGATAGCAAGTTTCATTCCTGTCAAACGATGGAAAAAATTCGATTCTCAAACGAATGCGTTCTGTCGATAATTTGCTTTTTTTACAGTAAGTGCTGTAAAATCGTTTTAACGCAAGGTGGCGGTCGCATCGATCTTACAACGAATTCAACCCGTTTAAATTGCATACTGCTAAGGACAATAATTAAACTCAACGCATCGAACACCTTAAAAAACCTACCTACGCCACTGACTTTAAGAAGAAAAAAAAATAACACCGTTGTACGAAAGAGACTCGTGCTGGCTCTAATCAGGTTCATAAGAACATGTGTGAGGGTAAAAATAATAATATTTTCCATATATGTAAAATAGTAAAATGTAGGTGAATAACGCAGTTAAAAATATAAAGGAAATCAATCGATAGACATAAAAAAAAAAGAGATGATGGCATGGGGGTTATATGGAAAAAGCATCTCCGCTAAAATCCTTTTTTGTTTTTCATGCCACTCTGCTGCTGTGCTTAGTGCTGTTGCTTTCTCTCAACATCTGAACTGAATTCAACTGTGAAATGTCAATAAATAAATAAACTCGATTAAAGAGTTCTCCGCTACGCCAAATTTGTTGACGACTTGCAAGAATGAAGTGAAAATAAACTGATGATATTTTAGCTATTGAAATTTTTGATACAAGAATTTTCTGTTTAAGAATTGTACATTGAGAGAGGGAGAGGAAACGGAAGAAAGAAAGAGAGAGACAGGGAGAGAGAGATAGACAAAGTGCTCAAAGTAAATATTATTTTATGTCGAATGAATTTTTGTTTTTTTAAAAAAATTTATGGAAGCAAAACAGAATTTGTATGCGTATATTTACATATTACGGTATATAAGGTATAAATACAATATGAAGCATAATAATAAATTCGGAAATCATTCAAGAGGAATAAGAGCCCCTAGGGTTAAATGTACGTCATTTGGTTATGGTAATAACTTTTATCTGGCGGAAATATCTCAAATAGGTGAGTACATACGTAAATCATATCTATACAAGAGGTACTTTATATACATTTGAATTGAATTGTCAAGCATGGAATTCGCGGAACATATCCGTTTTAAAATATTAACAATTTCCCTTTCGATTTCACATTTTGACATAAAAATACCTTTGCGCATCAGACATTCCTTTTGAAGGTTGTTTTGCAATATTTATAATATACAGATCTATAAATTTATTTCGAATTGAAAATTTTATTTCAAAAAGGAAATTTAACTTGATCACAGTCAATGAGAATAAAAGATGGTTAAAACATTCGATGGAATTGATGTCACAATAGAATTTTAATAACTGTATAATTATTATGATTGACATTCAGTTTGTGATATAGTTTCATATAGAAGAACTTTTGAACATAAAATTGACAATCGCTATGAAATTGAATTTAATTTTAGTAAAGTTGGAAAAACCATGAACAATGCGATAGCGATATACTTTGTAAATTTAATTTGCTAACATTCTGAGACATGTTCTTTTTGTTTGATCAAATTAACAGTTGATTAAAGAGAGTTTTCTGTAATTTTTTAAAAATTATTTTGAAAAAGAGCGTTTCATATCTTTATTCTTACCAGACCAACTTAAGAAATTTTAGAATATTTTCCACCTCCTTTGAAATTATACAATTTCCAAAACATTGACACGTTTCATAACAATTCATACCAGTTTTCCGATAAAGTGAACAAACAGAACCAACGAAACTGACAGGTAATTCGCTGTCATTTTTTTAAGTGGCCAGTTTATATTTCAGAGATATCGGAGATTTCAGTAATCTTATAAAAATAATCAAGATTCTTCAGCAAAATTCCTCAGTTCTTGTATCAAATACTAAGGAAAACAAATTTTGGATTCGCCTGCTCAACTTTTGACGAAGCAGGAAACTAGTAAGAACTCTGAAGTATAAACTGACTAAATTATTTCTAATGACATATACGCCAAAAATAATTGTAAAATAGCTTCATAAGCAAGAGATCTTAAAACGTGTAAACAGTTCAGGCGTAGTAATATGTCATTAAAACAAGAAGGCCATACTTGACAGTTCTCAATATCTTGTGTAAGAAAAAGACAAATGTATAAATTGTAAAAGTAAAAGAAAACACTAAATAAAATGAAATGAAATTATTAAGTATTTTGCTTTTGTTTAAATAAATTGCTTACGATGCTAAAATTCAGTCTTAATATTTTTCGTAGACAAATAGAAAATAAGAATCAATAAATATGTACATGCTGCTTGGAATATACCCGAACAACATCACTATAGATAGTAGTTGACACGAACAACAATAGTGTACACAAAAAATAAACAATACACGAATTGTGCAGGCAGACAATAAAATTACCATCTCCCTAACTAAATCTCCAAGATATCCTTGTCAATACATGCAAGAGCTCCCCCAAGTAGAATTCGGTTTTATTTTAAATTTTTTTAAATTACTTTTCGCAGAAAAATATTTAAACGCCTGAGGTCACTAAGTATTCACACACACCTATCTATTTATATGTATGTAGATTTATATCGATACAAATTTTCTCCCAATTTTCCACGAAACATTATCGGTTTCAATCAATTTTCATCCAATTTAACAGAGCACGCGTTACAGTGGAATAAAAATTTTCTTTAATTTCAATCCATTTGTGAAATTTTTCTTCTTTTTTTTTGAATATGCAATAAAATAAATCCTGAGGCTGTATTATTATAATGAAGAGACAGAAGGAACAAATAAACCAAAATTAGATCATCGCCACAGAAGACAAAAAGATCGAAATCATACATAAATTCAAGGCTAAGGAAATCACGGTAATAAAAAATGAATTATTTATATGAATAGAGAAAAACTCTTAATGAAACAATTTTCTTGGAAACTGGAGACATTTTTCCGTCTGAAATTTTATAAACAAATATATTATGAGTATCTCCTAATAATTTTTGTCGAAGGCTAAGAGTTTTCAATATAAACTACTTATTTATATATGTATAAATAAATGCTTGTCTTTTGTAATATATACATAAATATATGTATATATATATATATGTATGTATAAATAAAGCTCAAGACGATAAAGAAAACTCAAAGGGGAAAGACAAACTGCCTGTGGTGTTTGTAGACTTGTTTTCGTAATTTTGGCTAATTTGTTTACATTTTTAAAGTGGTTGTTTGTTTTTTTTTTTTTTTAAGGTAGACTGAGAATTATTGCATTTATGGAACTTTTTAAAAACTTAAAATTCATTGAATGATCTTATGGTAAAGGAGAAATGGAGTTTATAGTTTAATTTTAAAGAAATTCTTGGGTTTTTGTTATATATTTTAATTCGGGGATATCCCCGCCTATCTATTAGTCAATTTCGTTGGAAATCTTATCGATTGTTGTCTTTGATAAATTCAAAAAAAAAATAATAATAATAAAAACATGCAGAGAGAGAAAAAACGTAATCATTATTGAGTTCAGGGTTGCCTTGAGGCAATCACTGGCGCCGAGAATTGGTTATTTCTTTCTATATTGAAAAGCTAGATAAGATGGGGAAAATCTATTTGATTATTTTTATTTCAACATTTAAAAAAAAAAGAAGAAGAGATTTTCACAAGAATTTTTCGAGCGACAGACTTGTAATACTCAATTGGCAAGTATTTAATAAGTGTGAGTGTAGAAAGAGTTTTTCGGAGAATCGATTTGGGGTCATTGTGCATTGGTGCCAAATTTTGTATTATAAAAGTTTGGAACCGTAATTTATAGTGAAATTTCAGCTTAAACTGAAAAATAAAAAAAAGGAGCTATGCATATGTACATACATAACATATGTTAAATACCACCAAAAATAAAATATTTGTTTGTCGACGTTTCATATAAAATTTTGGGGGACGAATTTCAATGCATTGCTTCGCAAAGGAGCAGCAATCCTTACGACTTGAAATATTCGATTTTTAAATAATGTTTTATTCATACATGTTAATAGAAGTTCCAAGCTCTATAAAGTTTCCATTTAAGATACTATCGATACTATAGTTTCTAATAGTCAGTGAGACGAACATTTCAAGTTTGATTCTCAAACAGGCAGGGATGTAGGAATTTGTTTCATTGGTTTATTTATATTGTTTTAAAAAGAAGTGAAACCTTGAATAAGGGTTTCTTTACGTTTAAAAAATTAAACAAGTGTTTTTTTTTTAGTTCACGTTTAGTTCTTTTTTAAATAATTTCCAGCAAGTATACCTACATCTTTGAGGAAATAAATAAACGTAAGTAAGAAGTTAAGTGAGTTAACCGAAACTTAATAGAGCCTTCCCAAAATTAACGAAATTTTTCCAAAGCTTTACACAAGCTGAAAATTCAATTTGGAAACGACTTCAAAACAAAATTATTTGCGTTATATTTTTTTATATTTAATTTATTCTTTTGAAAAAAATGAAAAATAAATGACCGTTCGATTTTAGCAAATTAAGCCGTTTGATGAAAATTTCCAAACATTTTGCTTCTAAACTTTTGAAACGACTTAAAATAAATTCCATGTTCGTCCATATCGATTTTAACATCACGAAACATTTTTCTTAAATAATGTTTTTTCCATTTGGCATAAGATTAACAACATGTGCCAAATCAAACAAGAAAATAAAACTAAACAAAGTCCTTGAAACTAGGTCATATTCAAGTGAAATTTATCTAATTCATTGCATAAGTTTTACATGTACATATGTATGTATGTATGAACATGATATTTTAAAGTTGGATCCTTTTTCCTTTATATAAGAAAAAAGAGAGTGTAAATTATTTGCGCGTGATGTTTAATTTATACTCAACATTAAAATATAGGTCCTGCAGCAAAACGATGTATGCCATGTAGTAGGTATAAATAAAAAACTAAATATAATGTTCATGTTCTTGAATTAATTATCCAAAAGTTGTTAAAGAAAAATAAATTGCTATCTCCTAGCTTATTGATTTAAATTGTTAAGAACAAGAGTTTAAAAAAAAATCAACAAAAAAGAATATATCTTGGGAATCTACAGCATACATATACATACATTATGAACTTATATAAAAGTTTTGTGAGGAAAAGTTAGAAATATATACTGTATTTTGTACCTATATATGTACTTATATAGACAGGAGAGAATTAAAAAGTATCGATTAGATAAATAACGACAATAAGAAGAATCTTTCGCAGCTTTAAAATACAACAATGCAGTTTCATTATTTTTAAATATTGCGTAAAATTCAGCAGTCGAGTCAAGTCGATTAGTTTAGTTTTTTTTTCTGTTGGCTTGTTTTATGCAGAGAGAAAGTTTTCTTTTAAATTTTGGAGTCAACAGGGAATCAATATTATTTCTGAGATTATTTTTAATTGTCAATAAAGTGACTTTGGAAGTTTAATTGGATTTGATTTATTGAATTTTCAAAGATGGATATATAAATGAAGGGTGCTTTAAATTTAATGTATATATGTATATTTAGAAAAGGTTTTAATTACAATGTCACTTGAGCCGAAAACAATAAATTATTAAAGTTAACTTTCCTCGTATTTTACAAAAATTAACAAGTATGACACTTGACAGTTCACGTTAAGACAACTTGATAGTCGTGAAATTTCTGTAGCGTCAAAATTTTTACAGGTGATGTAAAATTAATATATATTCTATGAAAAGTTTGGTTAATTTGCAAAACACATCAGATGTTTATTTGATGCAAAGTCATGAGTTCCAAAAAAAAAGTCAAAAGAAAAAATGGTAAAAAAAAAGTCATGAGTTTCTAAACGCATCCCAAACGTCAGCGATGCATATTAACTGAACTGGATGCTTTCATTGGAAAATTTAACGTTTAAACAGAAAATTAACAAGAATATGGAGTCTCGAGTGAAGTAAGTTTATTTTTCTATCGTTATTGTTTTTTTTTTTTTATTGGAAATTATGTTGTCATTGTTATTGTTATTGTCTTACTCGATATATTTGGTATTTATTTCAGTGATAAATCTTAGAATCTTCACCAGTTGGAAATACTGCTCAAGAATTGCACAGTGGAAAAGGAAAAAGAATTTTTTCAACAAATGCAAGAAATTAATTGGCAGAAATTAAAGTGGCAAACTGATGCAAAGTACAATGTATACAAAGCATCCGGGATGCGTTCCAGATGAATAGTGTCATGTTACCGAATGAATCATTTTTATTTGACGTTTTGGGACTCAGCTTTTCAAACTACTTTCTTAAAAGAAACAACACGATTCATATATAGTGTACACTTAATTTTATTGGCGATGAACTAGTATAACTGTTATAAATTAATTTTTTTCTAATCCCGCCAATATTTAAGAAGGAAGAGACAAGTGATATGCAAATTTAAGTATTTAAGTATGCGTGCATCAACGCGCTTAAAGAGGTTTGAAACAAAAACTCTTGGTGTCAGAATCAGAAGTATCTGTTCTTAAACCATACCTTTATAAATAAAACTATTATAAATTGGCCCTTATAAACAAAACTGTTTTAACTGTCAGCCACCAAATTCTTATGATATGAAAACTTGACAATTCTCACGATATTTTACGAAATTTTTACAAAATTTGCAAAAAAGTTAGCTCTTTTCGTTTACTGAAAATTTTATAAAATTTAGTTTTGACAGAACTTTGGATCAAAATTAAGTTTTGGGAAGTTAACGAATCAAAATATTTTATGAAACAGAAATAAGAGGAATCGTCAAAATGATATATACAAATGTTAACTGACAGATGTTAAACTCAACTCCCAATTTAAAGGTTAAAGTGTATAGTCTCAGAGACAAAGTCAAGGTCTTTAGTTAAATTAATTTTGCTTGATAAAATACAAAAAATACATATTTGCATTATGCAGACACAAACAATTGATTTTAAAATTAATTAAACAACAACAAAAAATAATGAAACAACACATTTTAATTCGTTTGTTATCTGTAGCAACTGCGATATGCATCTTTTACTGATAACGAGAGAATTTTATTGTTTGTAAAAAAAAATAAAGAATTAAAACGCAATCAAAATGACGTGCTATTGAAAAAAAATATGTAAAGAAGGAAATTGTACGGGGTAGGTAAGTGTGTCAAAGACTGTTTAATCTTCTTGTTCAAAGGTTATAAATTACACGTTTTTCCTCGTAAAGAAATAAAAAGAAAGAAAAATAAAATAAAAAAGTATCTTTAACTTTAACTATCTAAGGTTGATATCGCATTAAGACAACGAAGTTAGTTGTCTTGTGTCAATACAAAACACATGTGTCACAACAGGACATTAAAATAACATACTCGTGTCTATTACCATTTAAGCACACTCTTTTTCTTTTCGGTACGTTCAAATCTTTTGAAGGTCGTTGCAACAATTGAACATTTGAACATCTCCTTAAATATTTTATTTTGTCTCTTGGTATCGTGTCATCGTCGTCGTTAATATTATTAAGATGCGTGTGTAAGGAATCTTAAATTATTATTTTTGTTGAAAGTCACAGGACATTTTATGGATTTTTGCGGAAAAGGGTATACCTTACTATTTTTTGTTTTTATGATTATTTTATTACAGTGTTATGAGTCTGCGATTGACAAAAGCTTTTTATTTTATTAAATATATTTTGTGGTTATTGTATGTGTGTGTTTTTTTTAATGGATCATATTTTATTAAGTGATATGTCTGACTAAATTAAGGAGGCTTATAACTTTGTGAAAAGTCTACATAAATATATTGGTTAATGGTTAATGATAAGGTCCAAATTATAGATGGCGCCGAAAATTCAAAGCATTTTTTTGTTCATATACCTATTGAAGTGTTTTTTTTTTACCTGGTTTTGGTAACACTTCAACTAGAAGTATAGGGCCAAATTCCTAAACGCAAAACTTGCGCAAATTATGCTAAGCAGACAGTTTCAAAATGCAAACGTAAACATCCCTGCCAAGCAGTTTGTCCCAAAATGTAGTAGATTACTGTTTTCTTGCGCAAATGCAAATGCAAATACGTTTGTGCAAATGTAAAAAAAATCTTGCTTTTTGCATTTGCTTTGCATGTGTTTTGCTTTGCAAATTTGCGTTTAGGAATTTGGCCTAGTATTAAAACCACTACTTTTACCAAAATAGCATCAAATAAAATTTTCTCAAGTTTTTCTTCATTCTATACAGTTGTCTCTTGCACATTTCTTTTGTAAATAATAAATCAGTCGTCAGTTCAATTCAAATTGATTGAAAAGATGTGTGTTTTACGAAATTAATATTTGAAAAGGTGTTTTGTAAGGCCTTTATTCGAATAAATAATTCAATTTAATGTAAAACTGTCCTTCATTGAAACTGTAACTCAAATGGATTTTTTTTTTGACACTCCTAATGTATAAAAATTAATAAAATAGAGTACATAAGTTTATTTACAAATGGAAAATTTTATGGATTTTTTTAGGGAAATTATTAACACAAAAAAAAAATGGGGAGAAAACATACAAAAATAAAACTAGTATAATTTATTTAGGATTATTGATGATTATGATAAAAAAAATAAAATTAGCTTTGCCAGGAAAATTTATTCAAATGACTTATACTTAATTAATCAAACATCTTAAAGTTTTCATAAACAAAAAAAAAAAAAAAAAAAAAAAAGAAAAAACATAAAGAATAAAACCCCCAGAATTTATTATGATGAAAAAATAAAAAATAAATAAATTATAACACATACATATGAAACACTTATCATAACACATCACAGACACCATTCACTTTCAATTTGATTTCATTTTTTCCGGTTTTTGCAAAAATAAATAACAATTTAAAAAGCTTAAGAAGTCTGCTTAGCAAAAAAATTATTTTTGAAAATTAATCAACAATTCATTTAGAGTAAGTTCTATATGTATTTTTCCAGTCTACAATCATCAAAAAATATAGTAACAATACCCACCCAAACTCAAATCAAATAATCCACTTTTCTAAGAAACAATACACATAATATAACTAAACTTTCCAATAATAGTATTAGAAAGTAAAATGGTAAACAAAAAGAAGAAAAAAAAAAGATAAATTATCTTACGAAAATAATACGTATACGCCCAAGTGTTCAGCAATAACTCTGACATTTAGCACAAATATTATAAAGAATTTTTTTGTTTTTAAATAATTTTGAATAATGAATTAGATGTGTGGGTACCTTAAATTTGGAGACTAGTTAAATTTAAATGTTATTATGGGACATTTTCTTGAGATTTTTTTTTTGACATTTGGTAATTTTTGACATTTTCTTTATTTATGTCATGAAACATCATATACTACATACATGTTTTAATTGTTCATTCTTAAAGTGAATTTTCAAAACACTTTTTGTCATTTCTCAGAAAATCGTCAAATTTGAAAGTATTTATATCCCCTTTTGAGAAGTCACTCTTCGACAAAATTTAAGGGATTTAAAAAAAAATAATTATTATTTCCCCTGTTTTTAAATAAGATACTACGAATTTCCAAAATAATGGTGTAGTATTTGATTTTTATTGTTAAATCTTTCATTATGTCCTACTTCTCCATGCATCGTATAAGGAAAATTTTTCAGTGACTTGTGGCTCGTCTAGAAATACCATCGTGGGTTTTGCATGCAATTTTCAAAAGAAGAAACTGTGATCAATCAAATCTATGTATGGATGTAAATATACGGATATTTCCAAGCCAAAATAAATCGCATAGAGTCATCTGTCGAAGAGCACCCTTCGACATTGAGGCAGCACAATATCGAATATGAAAGTAATTTAACAATAAATTCAAACTATGCCATGGAATTCAGAGAACAAAGAGTGACCTTGAAGTAAATAATTTAGCTTACGAGTTCATCTCGGCATTGTTGACAAACTAGGTACTCGAATCCTTGACTTTGACAGTTGTTGCCGGCTTTCTGTGAATAAAATGATATTGAAATTCTCGTTTTCATCTTGTTTTTTATGTATTCTTCGATTCCTGGAAATTCTTCCAGCAATAAATATAAACTAGCAAGGTTATGTAGGTAGTTGCAAAGACTTGAGCTGAGCATACGTAACCAAGCCATTTGGGTCGTTGATTTCTGACTTGCTGAAAATTAGGTTAAGGGAAAAAAAAATTCCCAATCAATTCGTGGCGATAAGATGGAGACATAAACGAAGCCATATTTTGAAGAAAAAAAAAAAAAAAAAGGAATGTGCATTTCAAATGGTGCCCAAAGGGCAAGATCATATGGGCGACGCAAACTGTTCTTAAAGCCTTTCAAAGTTAAAATTTTAAAATTTTCTGTCTATAAAAATTTCATTCCACAAAATCAAGAAAAATGTCTGTACTCTCTCGCGAGAGTTGTCACTATCAAACTACCGATTTTTCAAAGTACGGAAATGTCATTGGACTAAAATTAACACAAACGCACAAAAAACCCAAGAATCAAACAGTACGGAAACAGAACTATTAATTTAAGTGATTTTTTTTATAATAAATTCTATTTACAATGGTTTGACATTGACATTGCAAAACGATAAATCAAACACAGGGTCGTAAACGTCAGACAAAATTGTCAAGAAGGTGAACGACCTAATATTATTTTCATATTTATGGATAAATAGCTGCTATTTATTCAGAAATAATATTATCTAATTGAACATTTCAAAAATTTCTTTTGAGAGCAATAATATTAATTAAGACATTTTAATTGGTTTCAAAATATTTACACAACAGTTTTATTGTTTTAAGGAAATAACTCAACAACACGCCAATTTATAACAGGTCGAGGACTTTTCACCATTGGTGGGCAACTTCCGAGGGCCCATAAAGTTTTTGTTTTGAGCCCTTGAATATCTTATAATACTTTTAATGGCAAGAAACTGCTATGATTGTTATGAATTCACATGTCTCTATAGTCTCGTCTTTGTATTAAACACTAAGAATTTTTCTAACTTTATTAGCGAGATAAGTATTTCCTTAATATGCTATGTTTGCAACGAAAGTTACGTCTCAGATTAAATAAATCTATGTGTATTTAGTGTTTCTTTCCACTGCATAAAAGGTAAATTAAATTTGACAGTTCCTTTCAAAATGCAAATGGTACATAATTATTTTGTTGTTATGAGTTAGCAGGTTTCATTTGTATTGAACGATGAAAAAAACAAATTCGATTCTCGAACGAATGCGTTCAGGGCGATATTAACTCTGTTCGTTTAGTTTCCATGCACATTTCTACCATTTTTAGTTCAAAGATTGTCAAAGTTCATTTAAAAAAAATAAAACTGGTAGAATCTGACAGTTTTGGGCAAGTAAACGAACAGACCTTTTATTTAAGTACAGGTAAGTTCAATTTGTTAAACTATTGAAGCTATGAACATTCAAAAATAAATTTCTAATCTTGCTATACTAACGAACTAAATTTGAATGATAAATGTTTAAGGAAGATTAAGGATAAATCACAATAAATTAAATTATGATCTTTTGAAATCTTAGTAAAAGCGGAGATTACCTTCTAGAACTTGGAGAATTTGTTTTTGATATCAAATAAATACTTTTTGAAGTTCGTTTCAAAATATTTTTGTTCTTCAATCATCAATGGAGATAAAATCCTAATTTATTTCATTAAAAACTAATCCTAAAATGGCAACTCTAGCTCCCGTTTAAATAAAGTCATGCAGGACATGTTTTCCTGTGATAGGGGCGCACTAAAGTCATGAAAATTCATCTGACACAAAAACGAGTTAGAAATTATTGAAGTAGAATACATTTTTAAGGACCTTGTTGTTTTATAGTTTGAAACAAAAAAATTAAACAAAAAAAAATATCAAAATGGCAACGGTTTGAAAACGAACAACAATTTTTTTTTTTTGTTAATCAGAGAAGTTGAATTTCCTTTCAATTGCGTTGAAACTCTAAAGAGTCAATGAATCGCACCCGGAAAAATTCTGTTTCGAGAAAAAAAAGTTAGGTGATTTGCTACTCTCACTTTTTGGGGACGTTTGTTTTTATTTCACAAACAAAACTGCAATGTCAAAAATCCAAATATTTATGATTTGATAAAATGCTTTTTGTAAATATACAGCCTTATTGTGAATTTAAACCAAATTATATTTCACTTTAAAATTTTTTGTTCGCCCGGAATTTTAAAAGCAATTGTGAGTTTAGCCCGAATGAAATTTCGTTTGCCTACGAAAAATAAATGAGCGTTAAGTCAATGTTATATGTCAATGGCATAACATTCCGTCTCAAATGAATGTTCACTATAAGGAGAATTATTCAAACATGAATTTTTCGAAGCGAAAAGTGAAATGTCAAATTTTCCGGGTGGAATGTTGTTTGGGTGAAACTTACAATAAGGCTGATAATCTCCCTTGAAAATCTTCAAAAATAACGAGCATAAAAAAGGCTCGTTATGACTCGCAACTTATTGTTTAAATAATCTTCACATATAGATCGACCTTTAAATTTAACAAATTTTTGACATTAACAATTGAAATGTCAAAAATAAAAACTGCAGAGTGTTTTTATATACATAAATTCAATTCTTTATTGACCGCAAGTTTTCGATAAATTAATTAAAAACACAGACAATTTTGAAAGAATTGCGTTTTTGTTTAAAGTCACCAAGAAGTTCGCCATCGATCGATTTTGACACATATGTAGATGCGAACTTTCGCAGCGACATTTAAATTTGCCAAATTTTTGACATTTGTCGTGAAATTTATTCAAGTAATTTCGCCGAAAAGTCTATTTCGCCATAAGGGTCAATATATTGTCTTATTGATAAATATTCTTTTTGCAGCACTGGAATTGTGATCATTTTGCATCCGGGTTTATTTGCTCAAAAAGATATCAAAAAGTTGCTTTCCAGGTTGCAGGATTAAGTGGAAGCATCAGTGGAATAAGTTTATGAATAGAGAATAGAAATAGAAAGCGACCTAATAAACTAAAAAAATGTTTGGTTATTTATTGAAAATACCTCGCATGTTATTTTTTATATCAACGTCATTCACAATAATTTGACATTTAATTTCGCAAACGACCTCAACTTCGACAGAAAAATCAAACTAAAATAATAACAACAAAACATGTGACAACGTATGTAGATATCATTAATAATAATTGTTCACAATGGAAAATGTACTTTAATATAAAATATCCATATACATATGTGTAATTCACTATATATAAAGTACATCAAATAGAGAAGTATAAGCAAAGTGCATTAGTTAGATATTTGATATTGAAACTTTGTTGTTTTTTTTTTTTATAATAATTTTTTTGTTGCAGAAAACAATAACAATAGAAAACAATGCAAACGTGAAAGGCATCATATCTCAATTTTGTGCACTCGATATCACTTACAAACCCAGCTACATACGTAGGTACTCTATACTTAGTGTTTGCTGCTATATTATTGTTGTTGTTGTTGCAATTCCCTATCTACAATACCCTATACCCGGGTAAATGAAACAAAAACAGAAAATAAAAGAATGAAAATTTCTATTATTAACGATTTTTTCCATTAAAACCAATCCAAACCCATTTTGAGGAATTTTTTTTTTAAGTGCAAGTCAAGTATCGTCGGTTGTATTTTTTTTTTTTTTTTGATTTCCCGCCGAGGAAATTATTGCCAAAATGCAGACAGTTTTTCGATTAATTTCCTTATTGTACGCAAAATTATTATTATTATTTTTGTTGGTTATTCGAATATTTTTACGGTTTTCACTGTCAAGTATTAACACTTTGAAGAATTGGCTTAAAAAGTAGATTCCCTCTTCTTCTTTTTTTTTGAGTATTGAGGGAGTGCCGACAAGACGATTAATAGATAGGTATTATTAAGTTCACACAGAGAAATTTTTTTGAACACTTTTTCCGGATATCACCACACAGAAGAAAATGATGTCCATTTGTTTTATTTTTTTTTTTTGCAACACACAAACTTGCGATGCGATGTGCAGAATTTATAAAAACTGCGGAACGCGTTTACATGTGCATATCGTACACATCAAACTCTGTAAAGCAACTGAATGCTGTTATGAAAGCTTTCCTAGACTTAAAGGGTAGTGGCTCTCTTTTTTTTTTTTCTGTTTTATTTGAGCAAAATAAATCGCTCTCAATATTATTTTCTCTCTTTATCGGGGTTGTGGAAATTCCGGCACGATGTTTCAACTTGTGCTTCTCTCTGTGTCTTTTTTTTTTTAAATGTTTTGTTTATTTTCCTAGGTCGGGTTAGCTATTCGGTACGGATGTGGAAATCACAACATGGACAGACAGGGTGGTGCGCCTGGTTTCGTAAAATAGCAATGGACGACCAATGACTAACTATTGAGAATCTCTATGTTGTATGAAACAGTCAAGAGAATGAGGGTTGGAATTGGGATTTGGGACTGGTAAGAGGAATAACGGCACTGTAGTTGTCATTCCTTGACAAAATATTTATATGAAAGGGTTGTTATGAACATTGTTTTTTTTCACAGTAACAAAAGGGCACATTACTACTTGGGGGATAAAGAGCGTATTTCTAAATAAAAGAGAGTTAAAGGTTCATTTTGGGGATGTCGTTTAAGTCAATACTATCATGACCATCAGTTTCAACCTGATGATGGCAGTTGGTTGAACAGTGAATCTGAACACCATCCCTTGAAAGCTTTTCATGTTGAATTGTTGTTGTTGATTATGTTGTTTTGATAATATGCTAATTTGTACACATATTAAAGAGAAAAAAATAAATGCGCTCAGGTAATAGGTAGTAGGTAGATAATATTCAACATTATTTCTTATTCTTGTACATATGCCGTAAAAAAAAGCATAGCATAATAATTATTATCTAGTTGAGTTATTTTTGGATTTTTTGTGTTGGAATTATGTTCAGAGAAAGATTAAGATAGAGAGAGAGAGAGAGTAATTCAAATGAAATATAAAAGCGGCTAGAATTGATTTTTTTTTTGTTAGGGAAAATGTTGCGTATACGCAATGATGTCCCTGATTTTTAAACGTGATTGTTTTTTTTTTTGGTAGGTTATTTTTGGATATTTTTTTTTGTTTTGTTTGAATGTAAATTTTGAAACAATTAAAATATAATAATTGAGTGGATGTCTATTGCAGAAGAAACTGGTGTTGTTATAAATTAATTAAATAAGAACCAAAGTGAATTATTGTTATTTTTATCTAAAAGAGTTGGTAGGTAGGTAAATTAATTTTAAAGAGCAAAACGAAAGAAAAGAAGATTTGGTTTTGGGTAGAATTTGCTCTTTAAAGGCTTGTTTCATAATGCCAAAATTAGGTCTGATGAGTCGGATAGGGTCGGTCATAGATATGTAAGTATAGAGACCGATACACAATTCGTCGCTTGTCAAGAAAACTGGCATAACTCAAAAAACTCGATTTTTTAGTTAATGATGCCAATCGGCTACAAAAAAAATATTTTATTATTTCTGTAAAGTCGGCATAACTCTAACCCTTCACAATCCCGAGAAACGGATTATTAAAAAAATTGATTTTGTGTGAAATTGGCTTAGTAAAAAACTTTAAATCAGTTTATCTGAAGATTTAAGTTTTTTGAGTTATGCCAGTTTTCTTTAATAGCGACGAATTGTATTCTGACCCAGGTAATTTTATACTTTTGGCTTTAGAATTATGACCCTACGCCAAAATAAAGTCGGATAACTTATTTCCGTGGCCCAATACTTCAAAGGTATCAAATTACCGCGTGCCTTTCTAAATCATTCAGATTCCCATGCAATTAAAAGATAACTACTTATTTAATATGACAAGAAGTCAGGTAAACTTGAAAGTTGAGCATTGTTAAAATAATAGCTCTCCATGTTAACATTGAATCATGTAAATTATACAGGCAAGTCATATCAGTTTAAAAATGATTATTTATTTAAGGTAGTGTTAAGATTTAGAGGCATCATGTAGATTTTTAGCGATGATAAATTTGTTTACATGATAGTTCGTGCTAAAAAAAAAAAACAACCAGATAATTGATTAATTTCTGTTTAAACAGCAGCATAGAAAACTTTGACATTCACTCAGTAAACTTGATTTTGAAATAGAAAAATATGAAGTTGAATTTAAAGTTTTAATTTTTACAAACTAATTTTTCTAAGAATGGAATTTAATGATTTTAATATTATCTACACCACATTTTTTAAACACGAATTATTTATGAAACAAAGTCATCAAAACTTCTTCTTATTGAGAGCCCATTTTAAGCTTTTAGGATACTGTTCTTCGATAGTGATATTAATTATCACAAAGTTATTCCAGAAACAAAAATCTTAAAAATTGTAAAATTAAATTCATCAAATCAAATTTTATGTCGAATTAAGATTTCAAAAAAAAAATACACAAACTCCAACGGAATTTAAATCTCTTTGTTTAAACACGATCCTTTCGTTGAATAATTTATACTTTATGGTAAATAACATTCTGAACTTGAAATTCGACAAACATTAACATTTCCATGAAAGTATATGTAATCATTGCAATGGTGTCGCAAATTGAATAAAAGGGTAAAGATCAGGGCTGTCGCTGTGAGTATGAAGGTAGTTTTTGTTTACTTTGATGTTGAAAATTGATTTGGTACTACAAAATAGAAATGAAAGACAAAATTAAATCTTTATTTTATATCTTAGCAGCTTAAGGTCAGTTGTACCAACGTGTTTTTTTTTTATATACATATACATATATGTTCTATATTTGATTTTGTAATTAATAATTGCTTTATATGTAAATTTTAAATAAAAATCACTTAAAATCTAAAAAATCTACATATATGTTCTGTGGTTCGACAATTTTAACTCATCGATATTTGAGGATTAATTAAAGTTGACTAAATGACTAAACCACAGTAATATCAAATATTACAACGAAATATCAAATATTACAACAGTAATATCAGATATTATTTAGGTTAAGGATTAAAATTTTGGTCGTATTCCCTTTTAAGCATCATATTAGTATTTTCGTCTGAAAGTATTTTTTCTCTGAGTTTTTGAAACGACATCACTGTGTCACATGTGTACCATGGTAGATTGCATTTCCAAGGATTTTTTGTTTTGTTTTGTTTTTTACTTTTTAATATTCTCTTTCAATTAACATATCTAAAAAGAGTTGGAAACAGGAGCGCAATTTAACATCTCACATTAAACTTGTTTACATACCCGTGTTTTTTTTTTTTTTTTTTGCATTTTATTTACTAAATTCAATTTAATGATTAGCAATTCAGATGAAAATATATTAATTTATTTAGTTGAGAGAGAGAAAAGCAGAAGCATTGTAATTAATTGTATAAGCCAATTTAAAGGTTAAATTAATCCAAAAAAGAACAATTATTTTCCTTTGGGGAACAATTTTATGGAAAATAAACAAAATTTTATAGAATATGATAGTACATCATCATTCTCTTGAAAAATAAATTCCAGTGAATTCACAGGTGAATGTAAAAGTGCAGTAGACTTATTTAAAAAAAAATATTTTATGCTGCAAAAAAAATGTACTCTTTTTTATTAAAGAAAAGATTTTTACGGAGTTCAAGTCAAAGTTAAATGTCCATAAAATAATTTAAGCATAACTTAACATTATTATCAGAGTTTTAATTATTGTCATTATTTTAATGTGATTTATTTTTTTACGGAAAAAAATTACCGATGAAAAATGTACTCATCACGAAATAATTTTACTCCCACCACAACTTATTCGCGGAAAAATTGAGATGTATAATTAGCCATAAGCAAATTGTGGAACGCATTCAATTTTCTTTTCACGATTCTTAAAAAAAAAGCTTGGATGTGAAATATAGAAATTAATATTCCACAAATTATAATTTGAATTAAATTTAATTTTCTGAAAATTTCCAAAACTATCCACTCAAACTTTTTCACTTGCTGTCGAAGATAATGGAATGTAATAGTTTTTTTTTTTCATTTCACGATAGGCTTTGGAATTTGTTTTAAATTTAAATGACTTTTAGTCACATTCTAGTGAAATTGACTGTCTATGAATTTTTAAAATTGTGTAGTGAATTCATTTTCCATTTGCGGTAGATACTTCGCTTGCGAGAAAAAATAAAATAATTGTGACAAATGGTCCGCTTCAAATTACCAACTAAATATAGATTTTATACCTAATTATTTTTTTTCTTATTTAAAAAAAAAATTAAATTAAGAAAAAAATTACCATTTTTTTAATAATGTACGCGAACTAAAGGGTTTTCACCATTCCTTCCATTTTTCACTTCACACAGGAATCAAAATAGGTAAAAAAATGTTTTTGGTGAATATATTTTCAGGTCTTACAAAAATAAATCACGAGAGTGTCCTTACCTTCTAAACAAATAAGGTACCTATATTTTACCACATCCAGCCAGAAGATGACTCCCTAAAATGTTTTTCTGACAACAGTCATATTTTATTCGGATTATAACATTTTGTTGGGTTTGTTGAAGCCATATTTATATATTGCTTCCTGATTAAATAAAAACATGTGTGTATATTATTATTTATCCTTCATCTTCAAAACCTCAAAATACAAAAACGGCTGTCCCATTGACATGAATAATTCCACATTGAACCTTCGTTAATAATGAAACTTCTTTCCAAAGCACACCATAACATCGGACAGAAAAAAAAAAAAAAAACACTCCACAATACAAAATAATACAATGTGATCCATATGTACTGAAATGAATCTTTAATTTACGTGTCCTTATCAAATCACGTGCTAGCTAGCTTTTTACCTCCCTGTCATCATCATCGTTAAAAAAAAAAAAAAGATACAAGTTTACATCTTTTTGTTGTTTGTATTTTTATTATGAACTTAACAAAAGTACGACACCACAACGATAGAGTACAACGATGTCAAATTAAATAAGCAATCGATATAATTTGCCTGTCACAAAATGATAAATGCATTTACAGCACACTCCAGCAAATTTTCATTGCTATACGATGAACAATAAAAACAACACGAACGATAGAGACAGTGGGGTCAAATAACTTGAGAATTGGAATAAATTAAATTTAAAATTAAAAAGAAATTTAAAGTTTATCATTGCCATTCATTGGATAGAAGCCAAGAAGACACTTTTGAGCTTAAACATTAAACGCACGCACTGACACCCTTAGTTACAAAATCGAAACCACGCCCACTATTTTGAATATTTTTGAATTTGTAAAACGTTTAAAGTTACAATATTAATTGTTACGAAATTAAAAGAAACAAAATTGACATGTCTTACCCAAAAATAAACCCACATTCACACCCCCTTTTAATCTCACATTGCCCCACTGTGTCCCCAACAAGACAATTCAATTACGATGAGGTTATGTGAATTTAATAGTTTTAATAAATTTATTATATTGATAGCCCAAGATTTTCTACAGATATTTCATGGAAAGTTAACCATTTTAAGAGAAAAGACTTATTTATTGAAAGAGAGCTGCTAGCCTATAAACTATTACAACAACTTTTCCTATAAAATCCATTTGATCTATTATTACCGTATGCGTTAAGCTATGCGAAAAACGCATTGTTGCTAATTAAATGCAATTAGTTTGTTCACCTTGTTTTCGTTATGGTTGTTTTTTTTTATTTTTTTTTTTTAAATTACTTTGTAGGTTAAACTAAGTTTTTTTTTTTAAAGTTAAATTACAATTCACCTTTCAATTTTATCAATCTGTCAATTCGATATGCCAATTTTGGCATTAACAAGTTGTTTTGTCAGATTATGGATTAGCAATTGCAAATTGCATCCAGCTGATTGAGAGTTGTTTAATTTGAATTTATCCTTTTTATTTATTTTTTTCCTCTAGGCAAGGAAGTTTAAATAGTTAAAAGGTATTGTATAAAAAAAAATGTTAAAGGAAATAAAAACAAGTAGTTTCATCTGTCATTATAGATTCTAATGCAATGAGAGTTGTAAGAGAGAAAGCAAAAAAAAAACACTGTTTCATTAGCAAATTCGCATGAGAATGGTATTTGATAAACTGCCACTGCGTCGGTAATTGATAGTCTATTATAATTTTTTAAAGCAGGATACATTTTGTTCATCTTCTTATAGCCATTTCACACAACATTTTTTGGTAAAAAATTTACGAAAAATCGTAAAGCCTTCAAATCGAACATTGACCCATTTTTGTTTGACATTTCAATTGTTTTCAACTGTGCTTGAACACAATGGATGCGACGAGACGTTGAGGTCGCGGTGCTTTGAAGAGCCGCATCGTCTGTGTTAAAAAAAAAAAAACAAATCAAACTCGTTTAAGCGTGGTTTGAGTAAATACAGCAAATAGCAAATACAACAGCAATGCAGAGCCATGACTCTAGATCCATAATATGAAAAAAAGAAAATCGAAAATAATTCATTTACGCGTTTTTCTTTTTTAGTACAGAGCAGAGCCTAAACTGTCAAAAAAAGAAATAAAAGTGTTTCTTTTTTAGCTCTGGTCGTTCAGAGCTTCAAATTTGAGTTTATTTTTTAGTTCTGAGCATGTTTAGAGAGCACTGTGAGCTCAGAATAAAATAGCAGAGTAAACGGAGTAAAATGCTAAAAACAATCCAGGTGGAAATTAACAAAAAAAAAATCATTGTCAAAACAATAAAACTTATGGAAGATGCTGGTTGCTCTAGTGGAGAAGGTAAAATAATTTACGAAAAAACTAATAGTATATGTCATCATGACAGTTCACTACTAAAGTTAGTTAGTTCATAATTAAATCAGAGAGCTTTGACCATACTCTGCTCAGAACTTTACTCTGTTCGCTCAAACGGCTCTTGTTGAAGCAAATTTTGATTTTTTTTAAATAAAAAAAAAATGCAGAAAACAAGATAAGCAAATTTTAATTTTTTTTAAATAAAAAAAAATGCATAAAAAAAGATAACATATACGTTTCTAGAAATTAAACGAAATTATCCCGTCAACTTTTGTTTTGACGTTTAATTGAGTGCTGAATGTGAGGTGTGTTTGTTTAGTTCAACTCTGAAATGCAACTAGTTTTTTTAGAAGAAAAAAACTATGAGAAAACTTGTGTTTTTGATTTCATTTCTTATTTAATTAATGTCTAAAACTTGCAGTCGGAAGCGAAAAACCGGAAATATTATGACATTATCCAGTCAATTTTTTAAATAAAAATTAGACATTTCATACAGACATTTATGTTGATTTTATTTATAAAAGATCAAATTTGAAAATTAAATCGAAAAGTTGTGTTTTTGTCTTTTTATAAACATTTTATACACAAATAATATTTTTTAGTTGGAATTGTTGAATAAATACGTTCCACAATATTTTTAACATCATTTTGATTTATTTCATTTCAGTCATAAGCTTTTAGTTTAAGAACTAATTTTTTTTTAATGAAAAATAATTTTTCCATTGAGTTGTTTAGCTGAAGATGTAGTCGTTGATTTTTATTTTTCAGATGGGAAAACCCAAAATCCCGAAAAATCCAATGACCTAATATCCATTAAACTTAAAATCCTGAAGACCCAAAATTCCGAAATCTTAAAATACCGAAAACACTAAATTCTGAAAAAATTATGCAAATTTTCAATTTTCAATATTGGGCGTTTTTCTTTTTTAGCACCGAGCGGAGCACAGGGCGGAGCCTTAGTGAATAGACCTCGCTCCGAACCAGGCGAAAACTGAGCGCTCCTATCTATTTGAGAAACACAATTGAAACATCTTTCATAGAATTTGTCAAATTACATGAAAATTGTGTAAAGTTGGCCGCGATTAGCTTTGTACTTGATTTGCTGGGTCAATTTTTTCCGAGCTCATTTTCAGAACTTGAAAATCGTTCCAAATAGCAATCCTGATCTACATGAATTGTGTTTAAGGGTTATTTGGATGATTACTGTTTCTTATATTTTAAATGAAATAAGTTTTAAATCAATTAATGTTTACTTTACTTTCGGTATTTTCTGAATTATGAGGCTTTAGTCTTTTGGATTATTGTGGATGTGGGTTATCGGGATTTTGGGTTTTCGGAACATTGGGTGTTCTGGATTTTTATTTCTGCTCGAATTCTACTTAAAATATTTGAAAAAGTTTGGACATTTTTTTTTTATCAAAATTTTGAATGTGCCGATATTTTTGGTTTTTGATTTTTCCTAACAGAATTTTGAACGACTCCCACAAAAAAAAATATATATATATTCAACTTTAAAAACTCAAATACCAAAACTTTTATCCAAAAGAAAATAAATACTCATTAAAATTTAAAAAAAAAAAGTAAAAAAGATATAGCAAACATTTTTGAAATTTAAGACTTTTTATTAATTATGTTTTAAAATAAATAACTGCAAAATTAAAATTTGAAGATTTCACGTCAATGAATGATTTTCTGTGAATTTAAAATTTTCAATCAATCTTAAAGCTTCTTTCATGAAATTGAAGAAAAAAAGTTAATCTTATATCATGACAATACACCTATTAAAAATTTCTCAGTATGTACCCACAAGGGAAATATCTGAGAAAGTATGGAATTTGGTTTCAAGTTATAAGCTGTAGAACGTACATTTATAAAGTTGAAAATTTCACACCGATGATTTTCTAAAAATATTCATTTTTTACAGGTACATTATGTATATGTGCTAGACTTAAGCTCTAAATAATGATGTGGTTCATAATTTGTCTTCATGATGTTTAAACTTTTGTTCAACTCCCTTTAAAACAAAAACAAAACTTGCTCAATAAATAGGGTGCCCGGCCTTCGTTGCTTTTCGCGAAATTACCTTTTAACCTTTGGAAAAAAAAAAACTTTTTTTGAAATATAAATCTTTTCCCTTTCTTTCCAATTCCAACCAAAAGCCACATTTCCATTACAGTAATTGAAATCTGCATCATTTTTAAATGATTTCAGTAGAAAATAAGAAATAAATAATTTTTGTGGTCGCATTGGTTTGTGAGAAGAGAATTGACAAAAGATTACATTTCCTATTTGTCTATCTTCTATTATGTCAAAATATCATCTTCAGGATTTTAAGTATTATTTTTTATTTGGATTTTCAATATTTAAATGAAATATGAAAAATAATTAAAAGCCAAACAAAATATTTGTCAATGCATTTCCAGCTATGACGAGTTAGGTGATAAAATGTGACCGCCAATTATAATTAGCTTTATTTTATTTTATTTTTTTTTCCTCAGAATGTCACGGTTTCATGAGGTTGTGGCTTTGTTTGTTTTTCTTTTTGATTTTAAAAACCGACGAGTTTTGATTTCATATACATACATACATATAGACATACGTATTTTTAAAAAAACAAAACAAAAAATATAATTTTCTCAATTAATTATCCTGATTCCGGTTGCGGATGTTGGCTATTTCTTTTTCTTATTTATTTATTTATTTTTGTCATCTGAGTTATATACGTATTTGCATGCCGATGATGATGATGATGATGAAAGGTCAAAAGGATTACCTACTACTATACTTTGTGAAACGTAAACATTCATTAAAATTTATTCGACATTAAGTTGTGTGAGATATGTGTATGTATGTATGTATAAAAATGTATTTGCGTGGCACTTCTTAGTCATTTGTCGGTGATGAGTTTCGAATCTTTTGGCATAGCGGGGGCTTTTCTCGTGTAAAAGCAAATTAATAGTTTGTTTATACATATTCAAGTGCAAAAGAAACACCCACCTACATAATGTTGTTGTTGTTTTTTTTTTAAGTAGATACCCAAAAACACATGTGTTTGTATAGACATGTCATCTAATTTAAATGGATATTTTGGTCAAATTGATTATTTTCTGACTAATTGTTTAGAATGTGTTTTCGATGCTTGATAAGCAGTCATCAGTTTTGAAAAAGAACAACTATTACTTTTGACACAATTAAGTGATTGGTACAAAATGATAATATTCGAAAATTATCTTGGTGTCGTCAGCTTTCCAAAAACACCCATATCGATACTTTTAGCGTAGTAGTGGATTTGTTGTTTTTACCAATTTATAGGCGGGCGACTTTCCAAACTTGTAAATTTAGACTGTAGGTAATATCCCATCATTTTAAAAAATGTTCATATTTCAATATGCAAAAAAGTGACAAAAATACCAAATAGATTGTTTCATTTCCTACAACTTTGCTCTCAACAAGTTTCGAACTACAACAAATAGCTTTAAAGGTCGTGTGATTGAAGTTCGAATCTCGGCATATGCAACCTAAAAACAGATATTTTTTTTCACGGGTACTGCTTCTTCCGAGGAAGTAACAAATCCTCCAAGAGTATCAAGAACAGATTGAATTTGTTAAAAATTGTAGGTCCCATCGGGTCCTACATATATCTATAAAAGGCACACAAGAATGGTTGAGAGCTGTAAGTCACTAAGTTCTAGTTCCACATGATCTGTTGTGCCACTAAATAGTTTCGGAAATGTAGATCAATTTGAGTAAGCAGAATTTCCCAGGGTCATAGCATGGTGGCGTCCCGAAAATCTGGAATTAAGGTTTTATGATATCTCGTTGTCAGGTTAGAAACAATTAGCCTTCATTTCTTTCCACAGAACATGTTACATTGTACAGCTTTATTGTGAGTTTCACTGGAACAACATTTCTCCTGAATAAGTATTTCGAACAAATTGCGGAACACCGAAATTCACTTTCGTTATGTGAATTCACAATAGGTAGAAAGTAAAACATGGGTGTTAAAGTTCATTCGAATTGTACCTTAGAATTTTAGAAAAACAAAACCATGTGGACAGATTAATTTGCACCTAAGTGTATTTTATATAAACACATATTGCTGCGAGTGTACTTAACTCACCATTTAATTTTCAATGAGTCGATTTTTGTAAAATGCAATTTTGGTAATTT
Organism: Epistrophe eligans; assembly: GCA_951394125.1. Classification (NCBI taxonomy): domain Eukaryota; kingdom Metazoa; phylum Arthropoda; class Insecta; order Diptera; family Syrphidae; genus Epistrophe; species Epistrophe eligans. The sequence continues at coordinate 28,118,528 of OX596031.1, read as the reverse complement.
ATGATTGATTGGGCCTGCTGCAAAATGTTACATGACGTAACAATATGAATATTTGGTGTGCATTTATAGAAAATACTTATTTCTTTTTTTTTTTTTATTTACAAATTTATTTTTGTATTATGCGTCAAGTGAATGTAACATTTTTTGTTGTTGTTGCGAATCTATATTAAATGTAATTTTTTCTTCTTTGGTTAAATAAAATTTTTCTATTTTTATAGAAAAAAATTTTAAAGAAAATTAAAAGATCAAAAACCATTTAAAATGTGTCCTCGTTATGTGTGGCGTTTTTCATTCGATATGACATTTTACCATAAATTAAAAAAATGCTATATCATTAAATCACATGTGAATTTTTTTTTTTTTTTTTAAGAAAAAAAATTTGATTGTTGAAATGTTTTAATGTCGTGGTTGTGTGTCCAGGAGTTTATGTTTTTTTCATTTTTAAGCTTAATTGTTTGATGTTAGAATTTAATCTTTTTTATAATAATTATTCAGCCCTATCGCGAACCAAATTTTCACGGAGTTTTTTCCCATTTTGGGAAATTTGGTATCAGTAATCATCTTCAAAATTATTAGGGAAAATTTTCCTTTTAGCAAAATAGCTATCGTGAATAATTTTTCCAGGGAACTTTTTCTTTACATCAATGCAATTAAGTTTTTGATGAAAAATTATTTCGTGGGAAATTCGCGATAAGAAACATTCTTTTCCCAGGAAAAAAAGTTCCCATTAAATTGACGATAGGGCATTATTTTTAATAGCTTAGAAAAATACATTAAAGTCAATTTTGTGTTTGAAATTGTATTAATTAACATACATCTTAAAAGTGTCTTCAAAAGTAGGTAATTACTGACCCGATTGAAAAACAAAAGAAAGATTTTTTTTTTTAAGCCATACGAAGCCAATTTTGAGAAAGTTTTAAATAAATAAGATATCCGTGCAAAAGACCCGCCAAGAATCCTTGATCGACAGGCGCATCCAGTTTTGTACGCGACTTGGTGTGACGATACATCTTCTGAATAAATAATAAGGCCTTATTTAAAGACGAAAATCGTTGTCTAGTAACGACTGATAGGGGAGAGTAGGTAGTATTTCAAGACCATACGGCTCGAACTGTGAACTAAGCTGTAAGCAATACTTTTGGACATTTCATCTTCCTTACTAACTTTGGAAACTATTATTTTCTCTTTATCGAAATCGACAATTATTTGTCATCTATTCATTAACTCAACCTTTCAAAACCTTTTTAATTTCACTTTTCAACCAATAATTCCGTCTAGGAAAACCCACCTAACCATCTGTCTTTTTAACTTTTTTTCCCATCACTAGGTGTAAATAATTCAACAACACAGTGTTTTCACACGAAACTTCTCAAAAAAAAAAAAAATACCACGAAGACTATATTGCAAACTAAAATCAATATAAGACATGCCATCCTGGGCAGAACCAACTTTCTCCTGGATCATTTATGCACACACAGCTTAAAATAAAATAACCAAAAAAATAAACTTTCATATTTTCTCTTCTCTGCACTATAAAGATATAAAGACATCCATATACATAATGATATGTACAATGTACATAAAATGGCGCAGTATTATAGTGAGTCCTTTTCCCCCCAAAAACTATCCATATAATTGCAGCTGCTGTATATAGAACATGCTTCTTCCAAAAAAAAAAAAAGAAAAGTTGTTGCAGACATCCTGTCTGATACTGCTGTGAATTTTTTAAACCCAGCAACGCCCTCTATAGCTGATTTTTAGGATTTTCTTTTTGTGTGTTTCAAGTTATGTTTTTTTTTTTTTTTTTGGATTTGTGAATTAAAATTCACGAGTGAAAGAGAATATATATTTTTTTTTGTAAAATGAAAGGATATAGATTTTTATGGTATTGCACTTGAGATTGTTATTTGTATGGAAATGAATTTTCTAAGAATTTTCGACATTATATGTATTTCGGATTCTTGTTTCTTTGTGTCCACTAGTAAAACAACTTCTTATTTTCGTTTGGATGTTACAAAAAAAAAATAATAATAAATCATTGTGGGTTTACAACTATTCTGTTTATTAAAAAACTGAAGTTTTAGGGAAATTTATTATTTCAATAGCGATCAAAATATTGAAACGAATGGATAGATGGAGGATTTTCATGAGGAAACTATTTGACTCTGGTCTTGTAAACTATTTTTTTATTAAACTCATTGTTGCGAATGAATAAATAAATAAATAAATTAATATATTAATGAATGAATGAATGAATAAATGTATAAATGAATGAATGAATGAATGAATAAAGGAATGAATAAATAAATAAATAAATTAACAAATAAATTAACAAGTAAATGAATGAATAAATAAATGTATAAATAAACAAATTAATTAATGAATAAATAAATTAATAAATAAATGAATTAATAAATAAATGAATAAATAAACAAATAAATGAATTAATAAATGAATGAATGAATGAATAAATGAATGGATGAATAAATGAATGAATAAATGTATGAATAAATGAATGAATAAATGAATGAATAAATGAATGAATGAATGAATAAATGAATGAATAAATGAATGAATAAACGAATGAATAAATGAATGAATAAATGAATGAATAAATGAATGAATAAATGAACGAATAAATGAATGAATAAATGAACGAATAAATGAATGAATAAATGAATGAATAAAGGAATGAATAGATGAATGCATAAATAAATGAATAAATGAGTTATTCTTTTAGCTAGGCTCGATTTAAAAATTCATAAATTCGGTTGATTTGGATGTTGTTACTTTCCAGCCCCAGAAAATGAGACAAAAGGTACCCCAAAATTTTGCAAAAATTCCGACATATATATCTATTCCCATATTGCATTGAGTACAATATTTCAGAATCGAGTGTACAATATTCGAGAATTGAATTTTTTTCAATTCTACTTCAGAAGAAAAAATGAAACACCATTTGCATTTTAAGAGGTTCTGTCAAAGTAAATCTACTTTTAATTTTTTTTTGTGCGATGGAAATACTACCTACGATTTATTAAATCTAAACTAGCGGTGGAAACGTAGTTTTTAGCGATGGGTTAAACAAGTAAGTTAACACTGAACATACATTTATGTACAATTAGGTAACTCAAGAAGTAATTCATTTTTATAATTCATACGGATTGACTTTACAAACTGATAAAATAAAAAATCAAAAGCATCTGATTAGTAGTAAAATTAAGAGTTAACTCATTAATTTCAATCTTGCACTGAAAAACCGGGTCTGTCTCTTTTCTATGTTCAGGCTCGTTTTTTCCGCGATAATTTCCTTTTTTCTTGATTAAAGATTTTTTTATGTAAATTGTATTATGTACATTGTACATATTATATGAATGCTTTGAAAAATTTGTTATAAGAGGGCAAATGTTTCGAGTGCAGAATTTAAGCATCGATAAATAAAGCAAAATTGTTTTTTTTTTTTTTTGTAAGATTAGGAAAGGTTCAAGTTTATATCATTAGAATTTTTTTTGATCTAGAATAGGTTAACAAAATTGGTTATTGAACCGTAATGTCAATGCAAATTTATGTTTGCCTTATGATAAAAAGTATCCTTTGTCATTAAAAAAAAAAAAAAAGAACACCCAAAATAAACAACAACAAAAAAAATCACAGAATGATAAACCAGACAAAAAATAAAAAAGAATTTACCTAACAATAGAATTGAATGATAGACATAAAACATGAACCTTCGATACCATCACCTTCGCTCAGTGAAGGATTTACATATGTATCTGTTATGGGAAATATAGGCAACTGTCAAAAGACTCTTTCGTCTCTTTTTAGTGATGGGAAAATAGAAACTTCCAAAAATACAAATAAAACAAAAATGGAAATAAAAAAGCTTTGAAAAATATAAAACAAAAGGTTTCAAAGGATTGAAACAAAAGATTTTTTTTTTTAAATTGATATGTTTGTATCTCGTGAAAAAGACGACTGAGGACAACTCAAATTCTTTAAATTGGTCACTACAAAATTAATAAACTCGAGACCCCGGAGAACATTTGCAAAATTTTGAAATGCATTCCATCGAACCCATAAAAAAAGCGCTTATGCAATAAGAGAGACGGGGCCTATTAATTATTATTAATTTTCATCGCCTTAGTCCAACCCTGCCTTGTCTCCAAAAAAAAAAAAAATACGAGTACATCAAAGTTCAGGGACATGTTTCATCTTCTGGCTTCGGTGTTTTGCACAACAAATAAGAACCAGACAATAGAAAGACTTAACTGTTTTTTTTTTTATTTTTTACCTCGGGGGTGTATTTTTATAACGTTTGGTGATGCTTCTGCTTCAATTAGGGTGCAAAAAAATTATGTTAAAATAATCCCAAAAGCCATCTAATCTCATCTTTATTTTGTTTGTTTTGTTGTTGCAGTCAGTTGTTATTCTTGATTTTTTGAGTAGAAAGGTGTCAAATACATTCAAACAAATACAAATATTCAAACAGAAAAAAGTGACAAAAATATACTTGAACTTGACCTACGAGTCGAGGATCTATACAAAAAAAAAAAAACATGGATCTGTATCTCAGAAGTTTATTTTTGTATAAAAAAAAATAAAGCAAAGTGAAAATATTTGTCAATTTCAAGCAAAGCTACCTTCGTCCTCCTAATGGGCCGTAAATGATTTTAATATTTATCTATGATTTATTTCAGTGATGAAAGAAAATGCCACACGTGCTGTATAACAGAGGTGTGAAAATGTTGTCAATTTTGATATTTACATATGTTAATTTTGTACATAAATATATATGTACATATCATATCTTGTTTTAGCTGACTTTTTTGAATATTTCATGGCAGGTATAAAAAAAATATCACAAAATAAAATAAAAATATACTTTGAAAATGATTGATAAAAATAAATAAAAAGAAACATACATACATACATTCCACGTGAAAGCAGTTAGAATCTTTTTGAAACACTTTCGTAGATCAGAGAAAAAAAAATTTGCTGAGATTAATTTGGAAGAGTTCTTTTTGATCATTTGAATATTTATTATGATTTCTTAGCCTCAAGATAAGATTAAGAATTTTTACCCCAATTTTTTTTTTACAAAAATTAAGACGTAAATGTAACAGAAGGTGAGGTAGGAAGATTTTATAAAACAATATTAGCAAAGCCTTCGAAAAATATAAATATAAAAAATATAAAATATTGGCGCGTAACGCACATAATTGAACACAGTGCAAATAAAAATAAAAGGAAAAAGTGTATACCTCAGAGTAAGTTCATAGTAAAAAAACTAAGCCCCAGTGCTAGGATTACCAACCGTACTTTAATATAGTATTGTACAAATTTCACGTATGTGTACTATATACTGTTGAAGAAATATATAGTACGCAAAAGTACTATATTTCAGTTGGATTAATCAATCGTAGCAACAAGTAGCAAACACATTTTGATTGCACTTTAATGTTCCATTTTATGCAAGTATCCCAACGCCGCTGATACTTGCTGTCAAACGTCAAGATCAAATCGAAAACGTCATTCAAGGTTTTCCTGCTGCAACTGTCTTTGCGTTCATAGAAAGAATGTTTTCAATCATGAATTCAGAATGGCAAGAGGAAGGAAACAGAGCGAGTATCTCATCAATAAAAAATGAACTTTCGATCTACATACATATATGTATGTATGTATTCATAATTTTGAAAATTGATTATGATAAAGCATATGACACTTTTTCTGTACAAATATTTGTTAAAAGATGCTAGAAGTACAAACAAAAATAGATTTTATAAAAATAAATTTGGCATTTTTTAACCTTTTTATAAATTACTATAATTTTTTTGAAGTGTACTATATTTTTTATAGTTCTGAAAAGTACTTCAGTATCCATAGAAAAAATCTTGGGAACTCTACCCAGTGCGGACATCGAACAAACCTATTATGGAAGACATGGGGGGCGTTCAATCCATTACGTCTGTCATCTGAATTTTTAGAATTTTGAATTTTCAGAGCTTCTGATTTGCCAGCTGTCATAAAAAGTTAGATGACTTTTAGTGACTTTTAGTTACGTTTCATTTGAATTTTCATACAAGAAATTCTCATCTGAAAATTCAGATAAAAGTTATTTGTGGTGCGGGAAATGTCAAAGCAGTTGAAGTACTACACATAAAGTTGAATTTTATAATTTTCACTGTGGTTGGTGTTTATTTTTTATATTTTGGTCATGCCAGATGGTTTCAATTTTATATTGAAATTTGAATAGTTTTGCATTATTTTGTTAGTCATACATCTCGATAAAAATATTTGAACAAAACAAAACAAAATAATTTATGGCACTTTTAAGGAAATTTATAAAATCGTTTGCTGATTTAGTCAAATAATTTCATCCTCATAACTCTCACGCTGAATGCTTAATTTACGAATATAATGAAAATTATATTTTATTTCGATTCAATGCAAATCCTATAGGTAAAATTCAAAAATTTGACACAATGATTTTTGACTGAAATTTCACACGTTTTTTGCGTTCAACGACATAAATTCAGATGACAGACATAATTCATTTAACCCACCCATTAAATTGCTGTCATCTACATATGTTTTATAAAAATGTTGCCTACTGAGAGGAGTTTATTTTATGTCAAAATAAAATTGTGAAAGTCAAATTTTGTGATTTTTTTAAATCAATTTAAAGGAAAGTTAAAAATAAGAAATAATCTCAACGACGATAAAAAGAAAGAAGCTTTGATTTTTTTTTGTTATTTTTAAGTTTGAAAGAGCATTTGAAGAAGTATCAGGTACCACCACTTAAATTTTTTGTAATTGTAACTTCAAAATAAAAATTAAGATAAGTAAACATAGTCAGAATACTAACTGATGCTAATAAATAATTCTTTTGGTTTCAGATTTTAAAGCTATATGTATGTATTTCATGCTAAATGAGATAACTTATGGATTTTTGAATGAAATTAATAAAACAAAACTGTGATATCAACTATTCTTTAACTTGCTACTGCTGGCTGCTTTCCGTTTCAAGGTAAAATGGAAATTTTCAGAAGTGAAGTTGTGGTTATGAATTTATTTTAGGGCATGATAGACATGTTTGCTCGAGATTCGTTTTTGTCCAAAATGAATTTAAAAAATCTCTGATAAACAAAGAGCAAAATCCTTTGAAAATGCACTTCTATTAGAAAAACAGGATTTCTAATAGCGATAGCATGTGTCGTTGCCACTAACGTCCGAATTATAACGCCAGTATTATACACGGTCATTTTTTTCAGTCCTTTGAAAGGCTGATGTAAATTTTTGGAATTTCTTAAAGTTTTTTTTTTTTTTTTTTAATTTATACTAAATTTTGAACATTCTACCAAATAAAGAAATGTTTAGACATTTATTTTTCTTAATTAAAAATGTGTAAGTAAAAAACAAAATACGCACAACTCTCGGGAAATGATGTGCGCAATTAACCTATAACATGCCCACACAATCAAAACAAACTTTGTTTATAATCAAAGAATGAATGAATGAATTTTCTTCTTTGTATATTTTGATTTAAAAAAAAAAAATAAAAAAAAAAAAAAAAAACAAATCAAAATCAAATCAACCTCCTCCCCCAAATCCTATATTACCTGAAAGCATGCAGAGGAAAAGAGTAAATATCGATATTGACTATAAAATATCAAAATAAAACATTCTTTCCCCATCTATAGGTACCGTAGGTATAAAGGTATGTATAATCCCATAAGACTTTTAAAACAGACATGAATACAAAATTGATATACGATTAGAGAAGGTTCAAGGACACAGAGTCCTTTAAAATAAAATATCTGTAAAGACATTTCAATCTAAAATCAAAGACATATCCATTGGCATTATTCTTCTAGGATTTTTGATATCAGCAGTATTTGCTCCTCTTTTCTGTTTACACGTTGTCAAAGATACAATGCCTCATAATCTATAAATTACCCTTTTTCAGTAATAAAAAAGGAAAAAAAAAAAACACTGTATTTAAAAATAGGTACCAACAAAATAAACATGAAACAAGGGGTTATAGACGGCTACACGCTACGCATCTAAAATAAGTATATTTTCCGTATCAGATGTTTACGCTCGTAATAAAATGATTTATAGATTTACGTTTCTTTTACAAAAAAAAATAATAATAATAATGAAACAAAACAAAAACAGAGAGAAAGAGATTCTTGATGTTGATTCATCAAGATGAAGAAGGTCGTCCCGGAAGACGATAAACTTCACATTAACAGCTGACGATTGATGAGGGCGGTGTGGACGTTTTGGCATAAATATAAAATCCAAATAAAAAGTAAAAGAAAATTTAAAAAAAATACCTACTCAATAAATTTTGGCTGAACTTGAAAAAGCTAATGATGAATATTATGCCCGACCAACACGACCGATGCGATGGGTGAAAGGAGGGAAAGAAAAGACAAATGAGTCGATTTGTTGTTAATTGTAAGCAAACAAAAACGACCCCACTAACCCGATGGTGAATGTGATGGTGATGGATGATGGTTGTTCTCAAAAAATTAAAAAAAAAAAAAAAAAAAAAAAAAAAAATTCCTTAAAATCAAAAGTTCAAGATCTAAACTTGGAATCCTTTGTTCAAGGATATTCTGTGTTGGTGTCTATGAATTTTGCAATAAAATAAAATAATGTGTGTCTAGATGCATTACATGTTATTGAGATGGTGACGAACATGATAAAGTAAGTCAAGGTCCTCTCATCATTTTTCATCTATTTGACGACATATACAGTAACTTACTATGACAACGAACACTTGAATGTGTTCATTTTTCGATTAACATATACACAAGAACACAAAGAGAATGCCGACAAAAAAAAAAAAAAGAGAAAGACATATGTAAGCTTACTTCAAGAAAAAGAAGGTTAACGGCTTATGATGGCAGAACTTTTTACAAGACTCATTATTAATGCAGAACATCGAAGATGACAATTTGCGGGCAATAGAGAATTATGAACCAACAAGAGAAAATGATTTATGACCCAGAGACATTGAGGAAATTGTGTTTTGCCAAAAAGGTTTTTAAATTTTCTTTGTTGATTAATGACTGAAGTGCTGATAGGTATGCCTGCAAGTTCAAATTGACACATCAAAAATGTCTCTCGTTGAATGTCACCACGTAGTTCGTTAAACTTTGACGAATTCGTTACATCAACACTAAGTTACAGGTATTTGACAGGTTGATTAAATAATGCGAAACGATTTTTTACTTAATAATAAATAAAACAACATTTATAAAGAAAAAAAATCTATTTATATATTAACAGAGTTCAAATTTTTAAACAAACTAAAAACCTTGCAACAAAGTACTCGTAGAATAGATCTAGCTGTTCAGTTAGAGTTTATGGTAAATACAAGTTAAAAGTGGTTCAAGCTAAGAAAATTTTAGGAAAGAGTCTTAAAGTTAAAAAATTGTCGAGTAGTGTTATGATGTAACTTAATATCAGTATGACACGTACTTTCTTCATTAATTAAAAAGCACTGTTTATAAATACTTTAATTTATTTAAATTCTGTCATCAACTTATATCTATTGTGAATGCTATTAATAAAACTGTCATCGGCCAAGCTTTGTTGAAAAGTTCTTTTTTTTCTGTTTCATTTTTCCTGATCTTAGGAAGAGATAATCGTTTTAAATCGAATAAATAAATACAATTTAATCTACCTATTGATGCGGTAAGTATTTATTGGGAATCATAGTTCATACTCGAAGATTAATGTGTTGTTATTTATAATACAAACTTTCAGGTGCCACCTTGCATTCTAAATGAAAAAAAAAGAAGAAACTCTTAATGAAAAATCATTTTCAGCGAAAGTGAAGATGAAGGTGCTGACAATGTTTTGCAAACTGGAAGAACCAATCTGAAGAACCAACTCTACATTAATTATATTATATTATAGATAGTTGTAATAATTCGAAGATAATCAATTTTGTTCATAATAAATAAACAACAAATAAAACAATGAAAAAGAATAAGGAACTAAGACGTATCATTTGGTACATAATAATTTCTCATTAAGATCGAACGATTTAGTTAATAAAATCCTACAAAAAAAGAAAAATATTCGAACTGATCGATCTCTATAAAAGTTCACTCAGTATTCAGAAAAGCACCTCACACTTAATTGTTATCTTTATTGGCTATGTAAATCCTGAAAAAACTTAATTAAGACTTTTTTTATTTTATCGCATACCTACTTAGATTAGCTCAATTTAATAATTAGCTACAAATTATAGAAAGAATTTGCCGACTTTGAATTGGCCAAGCTATATATATATATATATATGTATATAAAAATTAATCCCTGTTTCCCTTGGTCACGCCATAACTTGAGAACGCTTTTACCGATTTCATTCATCTTTTTTTAAAGTTTTCTAAGGCCTGTTTGCTGATACGAAACACAAATATTTATGTTCAACATAAACCCTTAAGTGAAACATAGTCTTTTGCACCGAACGTAAACTGAAACATAAATATCGTTAAGTAGAACATAACTTATGTGGTAGAAAAAGTTCCTCATAGAATAATTATGTTACACATAATTTTGCCAAGAATTGTGAAAAAAGGGAAATATTATTAACAAATTGGATTTTGAATCGAAATTTTAGAAGTAGGAGTCTCACGCCAAATTTATGATCAAAATGAATATTTTTACTCTTTTGATGAGCTTTCTTTTTACAAAAGATTTCTCTTAACAAAAGAAATAACAATAATTGTTCTGGATAAAATAGAAAGTTTTTTGGAATATCCACTATGAACATCCTTACTATATAAAATTTAATTATTTCATTTTCATTACATTGCACAATGTAAAAAAAGCGTTCTTTCATTTTGTGAAAAGTTAGGATTTCTTTTTTTATAGTTAACCGAAATTTTTTAAACACAAAACACGTTAAAATGCTAAAATAAACTTTTACGCATAATAATTTGACATTTCAATAAACCGACTTGAAGTTAGTTATCATTGAAAAATAGTTGCTTACTATGTTGAACATACATTTTTTCGTGCAAGCTACATAAATTTAAGTATCACATAAAATTTATGTTGAACTTAGCTATGTATGTATCAGATTTATGTTTCGTATCAGCAAATGGGGCTAATACTTTGTAGAAAAATTCTTTCTTACAGAAAGAAAAATTTAAAAAATTGCGTAGAAAACTGGATAATTTCAGAAAACTTAACGACTATTTTGTTTTTATATTTCAAATGACAAAAATTTCAGAATTTTGAAAAAAAAATCGTAGGTATTTTATAAAATAATTTCCCCAAACCCGGAATCTGTCAATCAAAAAATTCACTTATTCCTTTGTTAGTACACACTGCACAGTCAATTCGATCGGAACTAAGTTTATCCAGTTTTCAGTTTGTTAAGTAAGTTTTTTTTTGGAAGTGTTTGTTCATCGCAGTTAGATTTCCTAAATGCCACCAATTACGTACCTACTTAGGTAACAGAACTCGGTTGAATTTCATCCGATTTGAATTTTTAGGGATTCGTATTAAAACAGGTAAAAACACATCTGGACATTTTTACCAAAAAAGTGTGACGACTCGAAATTGCATACTTTCAGGGATGGAAGGTGTCTATATCTGAAATTCTATTTGGTTCTATCTAAAGCCTAGTACGCTGCTGATGCGAAAAGAAATTTTTCGTTGGTCTCCAACACGACAGCCAAATGACAACAAAAAATTACACACTCAAAGTGTCACCAAGACACAAATTGCAAAAACAAAATACAAAAACACAACGCATAAAAATCACAACATATACAAACACGAATACAACTCAAATGTCACTTTTCTGCACACAATAAATGATCTGGCTCTGGACAATTAAATCTGTGCGAAAAAAATAGCGGAGACTTCTCCAAATAATCTGCTACAATAATCAATTTCGCTCATCGAACTGCGTAATGCAAAACGAAAACCAGAAGGACATTTTTCGTTTATGATTTCGTTGTGTCATTTTTGTATGGGATTTTTCGTTTCGCATCAGCAGCGTACGCGGCTTAAGGAATGACAATGACACTACGGAATTGACAAAATCAGATAATTTTGTCCATTATGAAAATAGACGCTACACTCTCAGACTGCAACATTTATATATACAAATTATTGGAGAGATGCCAAAAAAACTATATTGTAAAGGTTTGTTTTAAGGCCCTATAGTTTTTATTTTCATGATGAAATTCCATGCGAAGCCGGATAGTCCAGCTAGTAACAAATATTTCTTTGTTACTTAAAGACAAATCGATCTTAATTAAAACAAACTATAGTCTACAAGTAATATTAATTTCATCACCCCTTCTAACCTTATCAAAAACAACCTATATATAAAAACCATTCGAATCAACACTCTTTTAAATAAAGAGTTTAGTAAAATTATAAATTCTTCAAATAAATCTGGAAGCAAAGCCAAAGTACCATAGAAATAAATTATATACAAAAAACGGCATTTAAGGACTTAAACCCACACACACCCCCTTCTAAGTGACTTGAAATAATAATTTAAGAAACAAAAATTCACTTTCAGCATCACATCACAGAAAGTTTTAAATTTAATCTTTTACGAGAACAGTGAATATGTAAACCCATATTTTTATGGTGAAACTTAATTATGACATAAGCTCCGAATATTATAAATAAAAAAAATAAAATTCCGGAAAAATTAAGTCATTCAAAAAAAAGTTCAATCTTTTTGGAATTTTTGAAATTTTTATCCCAAAAAAAACCATTTGAATTTTATTTTTGAACCATCAAAACCACCATTCATATTTCTGAAAATAACCCTGAGTGTCAATGACTTTGGCATAGAATACAAAAAAAGAATAATTATCAATTCATCAATGCACGACTAACGACCAAAAATATTTTATATTTAAAACGGTCAATCTAGCGTGAAATTAATTATTGTTTTTGTGTGGATGAAAAAAAAAAATATATATACATATGTATGTGTGTAGGTTAAAAATTTACTGCAACCACAAGTGCAACAGACGCACTTGAATTTAAAACGATGCTAATATAATTATTATAAATTAATCATAATCAAGGAAGTGGAGAAGTGCCTAAACTTTTTTCCGGTAAATCTATGTATATAATTAAAACCTCAATAAAATGTCTCGTTTAAAAGAATATTGCACCTTAAATCGATTAAAATTCAACAACAACAACAACAACAACATACTTGTGATAGCATCTTCTTTTCAGCTTTCTGCTTGATCTTGAATTTTATGCAGGAATTATTGAACTTTTGTGTTTTTGGAATGGAAAAATATTTGCATTGCACGACTGACGACTTCCTTTGACGTCAATGTCTCTTTAATTTCCAAAATGATTATCATCATAAAATTCCTCATAATGCTAATGTTATTAATATGTCTTCACAAAGAGTTCTTCCTTCTGGTCAACTATGACAATTGCCAATAATAATATTATTTAAGTTCATTTGTCACCACCACCTCTGTTGCAACAAAACAGTAAAAACAATAAACTTTCAGTGGTATTTTCGAAAAAAATTTCTCAGTTATTTTCTTTCCACTTTTTTTTATTTTTCTTTAAGACAGAAAAAGGTAAAAATCATTTGAATGATTTAAGTGATCATTGATCATTGCTGCTGCTGCTGCTGCTGTCTGCAATTCACAGACACAGATGATGATGATGATTTTTACTGACAGATAGAATTTCTTTGGTTATTTAAAATTAATTATTTAATTATGTTCTGGGATAAATCAATGTGAATTTTCACACTCACGATTTTATTTTTATATCGAGACTGGGACGACTGTGCATGCATTTTTTATTCGTTACCTAATTATTCTACATTCCTTGTTTTATTAATATGAGAGAAAAATAGATAAAAATAAATTTTTAAACTCACGTTTTACACTCCGAACTGCTAGGCGCTCTAAGTTCCAACATTTGTGATGTCTTCGTTATGATAAGGAAAAATGTATTCTTATCTACCGCAGATTGTCGCACCAAAGTTTGCTGATCAAAACATGTTATTGGACTAATGAATTTATTCACTTCAGTTGTGCCAGTTGCGGAAATATTTTGGAAATTTTTCAACGCATATTTATCGTCCTGAAAATTAAACACATCAATGGATAATAATTTTAGTGATTATTTTTATTTTTTATAGATTTTTTTATTTTACCTGTTTTGTTAGCAAAAGCATCATATTTTCAAAGAGAAGTCCATGCAATTGTGTGCCGGGATTCTTTTTCATTGTTAAACTTCCATCGTGGATGAGTTTAAGTTGAGTTAAGTCCAAATTCTTGAAAAAAAAAAGAAATGAAGAGGATTCATATTATATTATATTAATTTAAAGCGAGGAAATAAATTCAATTTTGTTGATATAATCAGATAGATTATTAAAGGTATTCAGGCAGAACTGATATAATTTTCTTTGTGTGTCTAACCTTCACACTTCAATAAAAATAATATCGCCAATGGGTTTGGATTTAAGAAAGAGCTGTAAAATGTTTTAACTAAAGGGAATTGCACAAAGGAGGGGAATGCGTCTATATTCGAACTCAGTCACAGCTTCATTTTACTTAAATTCGATACCCTGTATCGAGAAAAAGCTTTTCAACTAAAATTAAATTCTAATAGATCGATCAATAATAATAATTTTGACTATACGCCTTAAAGACTTAAAATTGCACGTCACTAGTTAAAAGAATAGAATGGAATTTTTGTTGAAACAGTATATTCTGAATAAAGTGTTTATTATCCCATGAAATCCAATAAGGGGGTATATATATACATATAGAAAATACTGCCGTAAATGGGTCTCGAATTCACACCTCTACACTACACTACACTACACTACATTAATTTTGTCATTGCCACTGGCTTTCATGGAAGAACATAATTTAAAAGTAAAATCAGTTAGCATCAATAATGAATTTTTAAGGAGTCTTTTTTCTTGTTCCTTATTTTTCTGTATCGGTTCATTTCTTTTCGTGGCTGGTAGATAATAGACCACATGTATGCTTGTATGGGTTTTAAGATGCAGAGTTAACACAGGCAAATAACTAAAGGAGAACTGTCAGATTTGTATCAAGACTCAAAATTCATGTAGCCAGTTCAGGTTTCTAAGGATCTCTGAAATCTCTGAAATCTCAGGAAACTCAGAAATCCGATCGCAATTCCTCTGCGAGATTCCTTACTTTTGATCTCAAAGAGATGAGACTGATATTTTGTGGATTAGCTTGCTCAATTATTTTTTGTCGCAGTTAATCAATTTATTAAAGAGAGATGTAGAGTGATTTTGACTTCTAGCGGAGAAATCTTTTTCAAGTTTCTCCTTCTGCTCAATGAAGTTGATGGAAGTTCACTCAATGAGATTTCGGAAACATGAAGTGGCTAATTGTGTAATAGTGAGCGTCCTGCAGAATTGTTTCAAAAAGTCAAAAAAAGAAAGCAAGCATCTTGAGGCGTCGTCGTTTTATAGCTGACATTTGTTTATCTATTTTTAAAAGCAAATACATTGAAATCTCACATAACCGGTCAGTTTCCACAAGCTTTCACATTTGACAAAAAATTAACACTTTACTACGAATTACTACGAATGATCGAAAGATCAAGTAGGATTTTGAGTTCAATCTATAAAATTCAGTACAAACTACTCATAGCTATCAAAATAAATACTATATTTAATTAAACACATGCAATCGTAAGCAAATTCATCGATCTAGGTCTTTTGTCACAATTCAACTCGAGTCCGCTCAGCATTTGCGATCGAGTCGAACGGAGCTCATTTGAACTAATATGTTCATACAAAAGGGTCGAAGGGAACGGCTACGGAATGGAAGCTGAAGATAACAATACATGTAGATAGATGCAGACAAAATAGCAATGATGCTCCCCATTGTTTTTCTGTACCTTTAACCGCATATATGTAAATGTCTTCGTCCCGGAAGAAAGCCGTCACAACTCAATAAAATAAATTTTTGAATTAACAACACAGTTTTCTGAAAAATAAACTCAAAGTTATCTCTAAGTCAATTTTTTGACCTAATGGAATTTTCATTGGTAAAAAATCTATTTGCTTTTATTCAGATCTGTCAAAAAGCCGATTTTGACACCATTTTTGAATTCCATGGGCAAAATACAAGAACATTAATTTTTTGTATTTAAAATCAATTTTGAAGATTATTCAGCAGTACCAATCTCTGTACTCTGTGTCTGTACTCTGTACCAATAAGTTTTTAAGCTGTCAGTTTGCAAATGTGATTGGTGTTTTATTTACCTCTTTTGTGAAAATAAATGAAATAATTACTAATAATAAAATGGAAGCAATTTAAAATAGATTGGTAAATTCATCAAGCTATTTTTTCCTTCCAAAATAAGATGAAAGAATTTCGAAGTATTTACACAGACACAAAATTATACAAATACAATAATGACAAAATCTTAAATAAAAATTAATTTTTCGATTGAAATCCGAATTTACCAATGGAAATTCCCAGAACAGAACAGAAATCTTCCATGGTTTTGATATTTTTAAAAGTTTTATATTGAATTTACTTTTTTGAATTCTCTCTTTAAAGATTAAAACTGTCGAATCGCGTCGGTTTTCTTTTTCAAGCCGACCGGTTGTCATCTTTACGATTTAATGTACTGTAAAGTGTAAATATAAAAATATTTAAATTAAAAAACTTCATAGTTCCGAGGAGGAAGGGAAGTTTTTTACTTCTGAACGGAGTTTCCGCAACCTTTATTTTTTGTTAATCGATTTTCTATTCAGTAAAACTTTATCTTGTATGTTTATAAGCCCAGATGTCTACAATAGGTTTAATGAAATTAGACTTATTAAAACTTTAATGAATTGATAATTGAGATTTCCCAATGGACTCATTATGGAATAAGTTAAATACTCTTTATATTTTCATAAAATAAAAATAAATTTAATCTTAATGGTATGAATTTGGCCCTCTACAAATAACAAATAACATCAGAGTCTGAAATTTTGGACTTGAGAAGATATCATAAACTGCAAATGGTTACAAAGACCAACAATAAAGTTCTTGAAGTATTGCAATAATTATTCCTTAATAACTAAAGATAGCTAGACAAAGACGAATTACGGTAATGCAATCGAAGACCTATTTTCCATAAATGTTGTCCTTATTTAAATAATATCTGAAAAATATTTATTCAGAATGTAATTTCCATGTGATTCCACAGTAAGCAGTAAGAAAGAAAGCTTTTTACAAAAAGAAATTAAAAAACATTCTGGTCTGTTCAAGATCCATTTGATCAATGATTTCCGAAAAGACAAATTCTTGGTTGGCCAGAAAACAAGCAAAATGTAATTGGATTAGGCCAGAGTTAGTTATGAAGTCTAAATGGAATCCAACGAAGAACAGACGCGAAAAATGGTTGAAATAATTGACTTGATGAATTCAATTTCTAAAAACAATCTAAAATAGATTGGTGGCGAAATTAGCTCGTGGAGAACCAGAGCCTAGTGACTTACAGCTCTCGACCATTACTATGTGTCGCAGAAATGGAGAGGACATACAAAGCTGAATCAAAGCCCTCACTAGTCAACTGATGAGTCCAAGTGAGATCGCCGGAACGTAACGCCAAAAATGTTTGTGGATTAAAGGCCGTTAAAAGCTATTTTGAATACCAGGAAATATTTCTCAATAATGCAATGCAAACAGTTTGAACAGGATTTTTGGATCAACTGCTCTGTTTTTGAATGAAAACCTCAATATGATGTTTAGATATACAATCGGATCAATTTTATAGATGGGTGTGAGTTTTTTTTTCATTTTTAATACTTACTCTAAATTCCTCTTTGTCAAATGTTGACCTGTCTAATTTCCGCTGTATTGTCTGCAATCTATAAGAAAACAAAAATCAAATTTAAATCTTCAACATACAAGCAACAACAAAAATAACAACTCACTTGTGTGCATCCTCAGCGGTTTTCACAGCCTGATTTACATCAACTAATATCCTCTTCGAATAATCCAAAGCACGTTGTACAGCTTCAGCTTCAACATGATCATCTGGCACCACACGTTTTGTTATTTTATACAAATTCTCAAATAGCAATGGATATTTGGTTAAACGCTGCAATACAGTTGGTAGTAAATCTTTTAATTGCAAACGTCTGCAGGCTTTGTTGGATTCAGCTTTGGTAAGAAATCTTTGGAGATTTTCATCTTTGCGTCGTTTCTCTTTGAGTGCTTCGAGAGCAATTTGTTGACGTGCACAAAATTTAGCAGCATGTTCACGTAACTCCTCACCTGATTGACCATCGAACATGCCAGCTAATAAATCACCAACATGTTGCACAATATGATTATGCTCTATACGACGCATTTTTAATTTTTGCTCAAATGAACTATGAAGTTCTTTGAGCGAGAGTAAGGCAGGCGGAAATAGTAAATGCAAATGATCGTTCGGCAATGCTCCACACTCTTGGAGTGGTCGCATAAATATACTCTCCAGGAGTTTTAAGGTACGAACGTGACTTCGTTCTGTTTGATAGATTTCTGGAAAGAAGAAGAAAATAAATAATAATTAAATTGTAAAATTAAGTAAAATTTGTAATAAAAATGTAGTTCAAGGTTATGTCATCGATTTTATTAAAAAAATAATAAATAAATAAATCTTACCGTTTATAATTTCCTGGCGTTTTTTCTCCGCATCAGTAAGTGCTGCCAACACTTCAGCTGCAATATTCGAACTCCAGTCAACTTCATTTGCTAAATCAACATCGTCATCACTATCAACCCATGGTTTAGGCCCAGTTACTGAATTATGTGCTTGATTAGCAACATTTGTATTATTACTAATGTGTGTTGTAATTGTTGTTGGTATCGGTACTGGACCACCAACTTGCTCCATTGAGGTACTTGGACTCTCAGAACCACCCCCAGATGATAGACTAGAATTAGAGCTCGCTGTATAGTTGGAATTGGATAATCCCAAATCGGGTTGGTCATCACTAAGAATAAGATGAAAAATAAAATAAATCTAGTTTAGTAAGTTATTCAATAAAGTTCTGCAAATATGTAGTTTAAAACTTTAAATTGAAAAAAAAAACACACACACAGACACTTTAGTTAGAGCGCACTTACTTATCATAGTTATAGCCAAGGATCTCCTTGAAGCTCTTACTCCTTGTGTAACGTATTTTACTCTTCATTTTGATGGTTTTTCTTTACGCTGCGCGCTGGAGCGGGCACTTTGGTTGGTGCAATACAAAATATAAAATTCTAAGATAAATGCCTGCGAGTGGAATTTCGTTGCAAATTGTTAATTTATTTTTGCAAAAGTGGAAAATATTAATCCACCTGTTGCCTTAACGGTCTTAATATTCAAACTGTCGGCCTAGCCTAGACCCCATACAAGTCAAGTGTCCTACATTTGTAACCACGCCAGACGCAATAAGGGTTCTATTCTAGACGATGAAGACCACGACGACGACGAAGAAGGCGAAGACGAGTGATGATGATTGCACACTCACCTTAAGTGTAGAGGTAGATTATCAGATGGCATACCGTACCCACTTTTTGGTCTGGCCAACTAAGACAGGATGGGAAAATTTTCAAGGAAATTTACATCCAGTTGTGGAAAAATTTATTTTCCTCCTACTGACTGTTGTAGTGGCAAACACTTAGTTTGTTGCCTCTGTAGGGCAAGAAAATAATTGTACAACACCTAACTAAACCTATATAATGTTTGCTTGCGGAAAACTAGGTCTGAGGGTAGTGAGTGAAAGTGTGTGTTCAATTTGTGTAATTAATATCCGGCATAATAGATGGCTGTCAATAGAAATAGTTCATTCGGATACCGTTTATCTATCATGGCAGTACATCCGGAAGGAAATTGAAAAAAAGCGAGATATTGATTTACTATAGTTTATCTTGCTATTTATCCACATGATTCCCTTTTCTCTCTTCGCCTCTTTTCTGTTTTTTATATAGAGGGTTGAATCCAATAGTCCCATAAGAGTTTAGCATAACCTAACCACCTATTGTCTAATGGATGAGACCACACACGCAAGGTCGTTGTCTGATATGAGAAAAAAAAAGTGTCAGTTTTCCTATAGTACAATATCTATCTGTGGGTATGTAGAGACAATTATATCATCTGTGAGTTTTGAATTTCAAAGAAACAAGCCAACCAATAAAAAAAAAAAAAATAAATAGTGTATGCATAGATTCTGTGTTTTATTTTTGAAAGATCAATCTTTGAAGATTTTTTTCTATGAATTGAGTGTCTCATTTGTTTTGGTCGAATTGAGTACCTATGTAGGTGCACTCAAAATAGTATTTTTCACCTCCCAAAGTAGATACCAGGAATAAAACATAATCAAAAGAAACAGAGACTTGCGAAAAGATATCTCATAAAATCTATAGCGACTATAATATGTCTTGGACTGCCTACACATTTTTATTAGTATTAATGTATTTAGGTATACAATTGTTGGTGTGGATGAATGTTTCTTAAAGCTTCTATGTGATTTTTCTCCTTTTTTTTTTTTGCAAAATAAAAAAACAAAAAATGTTTACTTCATACAAATTGTTTTAAACTCAAAAAAGCATCTGCGGCTGTTTGTAGATATTATATAGAAGCTTAAAAATGAGAGATTGAGGTCAATGTTTTTTTTTTTTTTTTGCTTTTTCAGAACTTGTTTTTTTTATTGGTTATGGAGAATTGAACAAAATAATTTTTTGTTATTTATTTATAGGAATTCACTACCTACTTAAAATCGAGGTGAAAATTGATATAGATATAAAATTTTTTGGACCTAATGAAAGCGGGAATCGGGCTAAAATGCAAAATTTAAAGTCATTACTAAGAGAATAAGAAATTGGAAATATCAACGACATTTAACACTTTTGCAAGAAGTAGATTTTTACTCATTAAAATGGATGAAACATAAATATATAAATTGCAAACAATTTTTGGGACAACTGAGATATGTGAGATATACTTCCGTTCCGATCCCCTATTTGGGATTTGTGTACAGATACTGAAATTCACGGTTCGTTTTGTGTCAGCATGAAAGAAATAAAGCCGCCAAACATTTGTGTTGTGCGTGTCAATCACATTAGGAATGCGAACTTGTGTTAATTTGCTTTTTCGTACTTTCTCGAAGATTCAACATTTTCATCCTTGCTCTTTAAAATTTGACAGCTTATGAGTTTTTGTGTAAAAAGTAAAGTAACAGATCTAATTTTTCGATTTATACGAGGTCTGTTTGGTATCTTTTTTTTTTTTTAATTGTGTAAATCCTGTCAAAATTTAAAAGAAGGAGAAAATACTATTAAAGGGGGAAAACTTGGCAAAAAGTTAACAAACGCATTTTAGTGTGCAGACATTCAAAACCAATCTGCATCGGTATCTGCTTTCTAATCCTATACTACTTTCCTAATTGCTCGCACTGTGTTTAAAATTATAAGGGTATTCACAACCCCTTGTGTGCGCGCAAAATAAAAATAAAAATAAAAAAAAAACGCACTGAACAACTTTTTGTATAAAATATTACTTTTGTGTACAAGACCGTCAATCATTGACAAATCATTTGCAATCTTGTAAACTTGAAACTATAGAACTACCGATTGCGACACGTCAAGTTCGACCGTAGGTGGTTTTTATATTCTTAGCCAACGTCAAGTGACAGACACTGACAGCTGTGTAAGTTTTTACACTCCTTGCACACAGAAATTTGCAAGTTATCCAATGAAGGGAAAATTATGTATATGCTTTCTCCTTGCAGCTTTTTGAGTTAACAAACCAGAATTTTTGACAATTCGCAAAAATTTGTTCAATTTTGCAATAAATTTCACGTTATCAAACAGAGTTCTGAATTTTTTAAGCAACTGATTAATCAGCTGTCATATGACTCTAAAAGTCATCTAACTATTTATGACAGCTGCCCAATCAAAAGCCAGAAAAATTCAGAAATTTGAATTTTCAGATGTAAATTGTAATGTATTGAACGCGCGGAATGCAAAAGAGAGCCACTCTCTGTCAACCAGGCACTCCCAAACTTTAAAATCAAACTTTTTTCGAAAACAACTGACAGCTAAATATCAGCTGTTTGTCAAACGCAAATCGGTAGATACTTTTGTTGGTCGCTGGTCGGTGTTTTATAATTAAATAAAAAATATAACATTAATAATTGTAATTGTTCATAGTGCTCATAATATTCACTAAATTTTTGCTTCAATCCGAAGAATCATAGGGGGCGAATTAAATAACGTAGCAGCTGCCCGAATGAAATTTCGAAATTGAAAAAAAAAAAAAAGAAAAAAAAAACTATGACAGTGACAGATTGATAGTTGTGTAAGTAGTTTCGAAAATGTCGGAATATTTTTCGAAGAGCTCATAAGTTATGCGTGGACGGGACCGCTTATAACTTTTATGAACGCTCATAAATATCAACTTATTATTGCTTGGTGAATAGGTTTATGAGACTCATAAGTTATGAGAGCTCGGTGAATACCGGCCTTAATATTTTGCAAATATTCTCTTCTATTACTTCTTGACTTTCATCGTTTAAAAACAAACTAATTGAGTCCATCAAAATGAGCAACAAAATCATGTACATATATTATTTCTCTATAGTTTGGATCCCTTTCCCGACTCTCATACTACACCGATTTTGAAAAACGAAGCGAAATTGTCTTGACTGCTGGAATGTAAATTTATAAAAATTACATAACAATGTTTCGCACTTAAAAGAAATAGACAGTTCAGAATGTTGAGATATAAAATTAATATATTATTCATCGTCTATATGTATATTTTTATAATTACACACTCGTATAAGAAGGAATTCACTGCATTTATTATAACAACAAGAAAAAAATATTGTATAACTCCATTAAAATACTTCTGTGGCTCGTGCATGTTATTGTTGTTATATTAATTGAAAATTTTCTTTTACAAAAAAATGTTGACTTCACACGAGCAATAAATTGCATTTTCAAAAAAAATTCAAAAACAAAAAAACTGAATTTTATAAATATTATCCTTCTATATAATTTGAAAAATAATCCCATTACAAATTATGTACAGACAAATTCTTTAAGTAGACATCATTTTTTTTTCTCCAAAAGTAAAAAGATAAATAATTGCTTGAATTAAGACTTCACTTAACACTTTTAAGTAAATAATTCATTCTGCCACATTTTGTAAGGAGTCTTCTGACATATGTATGTAGAAATAAGATTATATAAGGAAGAGATCTTAAGTACATTCTTAGCATTTTAAGAGCAAAAATTCAGTTTTTTTTTTTAAATTTTTTTTTGAGGAATTTCTGAATGAAGAAAATCATATTTTTATTGTAAAAATTACATTGCATTCATTGACCTCAGTTAATCAGAGGCTATAGAATGTATCAGAAATACAAACTGGATTATTTTATGATAATAAACAAAATGTCATCTGAAGAGATGATCTACAAATTGCGATTGAACACATCATTGGCGCCAGTTGAGTTGGAAAATAGATTCACCTTCCGTTTGTTTACATTGAGTATTATGACTCCACACTAACCTACAGCCAGCAAATCAAATACCTTAACCACTCATCCTACAAGTTGTTTTTTGTTTGCGTTATGACACACAGGAGGCGTCAAGGATATTTGATAATAAAAACAAAATAAGTGAGACTCACATTTTTTTTAAGTTCAGTGGAATTTTCCTTTATCTAGGACAATAATAAATATTTTCGGAATGAAAATCAAAGGGTGAATGATGTAAAAAAAGAGTTTCCGCATTTTTATGTCAATACAAAACTTGTGGCGCTGAAGTTGTCAAATATAGTAACTATCACAAATTGAATAGCCATCGGGTAAACGGAGTCTTACTTTATATAATTCAAGAAAATTATTGGTATAAGATGTGATGATCATGTTCTCTTGTTCCTCATACTTTTATAAACCAAAAAATAACAAATCCTGAAATGGAGGTATAACTAAAATCACATTTTTTGACAAATTGACATTAGGGGCGTTCACACTAGCTCTGTTTGGCAACTTGAAAATAATTCTTGCAAAATTGCACAAATTTTTAAAAATTGTCACAAATTCTCTAAAATGTGTGTTTGTTAATTCAAAAAAGTTACAACGAGAGAGCACAATGAGAGAGCAAATAATTTCCCCTCCATTATATAACTTGCAAATTTGTATGTGCAAGGGGTGTAAAATCTGTCAAATACACAGCTATTAGTGTCTGTTACTTGACGTCAGATAAGAATATTAAAAAAAATTCATTTCGGTATTCGCCATCTTAATTTTAAATCACCTACGACCGAATTCGACGTGTCGCAATCGGTAGTTCTATAGTTTGTCTAAATTTTAAAATTTAAAAATTATAAGTTTCAAAATGATTTGTCACCGTTTGATCGTCTTGTACAAAAAAGTGACATTTAATACAAAAAGTGATTCAGTCCGTTTGTTAACTTTTGCAAAGTTTTCCCTCTCTGAGAGTATTTTCTCCTTCTTTCAAAGTTTGACAGGTTTTACACATGGTTCTTAAAATAGATACCAAACAAACCTACTAACAAATTTACTGCATGATTGGCTTCATTTTGATAATATCTCTGTTTTTTTTACTTTTTGGGAAAAACTCGAGATTTTTGGTATTGTTATTGTAAAGGAACGGACCTAATATAAACGCTGTATTCATCTGCTTGTCAAGGATGATGGATGGATGGATATGAAAATGACAAGCATATTATTTGAAAATGTGAACGCATGCCTGCCAAGCCGAATGCAATTTTTATTTTCCACATCTGTCAGAAATATCTATTTTAATTATTAATCCAGAGTTAATTTACCAAATTCGATGAGTAAACTCGGATCTGAATTGGCTGAAACACATTTTTCAGGATTTAACTCAGATTTTAACTCCGAAGCTGTGACGATCTCGCACTGAAAAACTGGGCATTTATTGCGAACGTCATCTAACTTTCGATAAGGCAAAATCAAATGCATCAAAAATTTGGGCTCGTTCAAATTGTTATCCTTAGTCAAATCATACATGTAGCTATAATGACAGCTGATGCAGATATTTTGAATTTCCTATTGATTGATTGACTTTTACAAGTATCGTGTATCGATAACAAACTACATTTTTAATAGGTTAGCTTCCTGCTTTTGCAAAACCATCCGTCTATTTCATCACCCTGTATCGAATCAACCATTTCAAAATTAGAGCCCTTAAAGGTTAAATAAAATAAAAAAGAGCTTTTACAGTTAAAACTACGTCCACCCTGTACCTAATGGAAAGTTTTTGTTTATCGGTTTAAATAGGATTATTAAGTCTAATGTATGGTAGTTTCCATTGCAATTTTCAAGGATATATTGTGTCAGTCGTTGTCGTCACCGTCATTGTCTCATCAATCGTTTTATATTTTCTTATTTGTTTATGATATTATTTTTTCATTATTGTGGACGTCTTGATAAATTGCAAGAGTTTCTCTTTTTGTAACTTGTGTGATAAAACTCGTTAAAGAATTTTCTTCACTTCAAGCTTGCATTTTAATGTGAAAATAATTTTGAAATAAAAAAAAACTTTCTCTTGTTCTGTGATTGATAGTGGTCAGTCTTTTACTAAATGGATTTTGGTGTAAAGCAATATTCTCCAATGTATTATGTAGGTACATAGAAAAGCTTGACAGAAAAGTTTATAATGAAAAATTTATACGAGTGTAATCACTTTTCAGTTTTTGGAGTTATGTCTGTTTTGACCTAATTTTATGTTGGGGGGTATTTTATATATGTATTTAATCTTGCAGTGCATGGCAATGTCAAGTTGAATAACAGTTTTTTTTTTTTTTTTTTTTTTTTGGCTGAGGGTGATTTAATATCATTATTATCATTGAATAAAGTTTATGGTGAAGGACGGTAGTTTATTTTGCAGCAGTTGAATTTGAAAATTCGAAGGACATTCTGAGAGTGAAATTATTCAGAATGGTTTCTTATCTACACGTATGAAGGCTACGTTTTTTCAAGAAATCACTTAAGAGGGATTTTAGAGAATGAGAGAGCGAGTTTGAACGTACTCCGAACGTGCCCGGGGTAAAGATGGGTATAACTGAATACATAGGAGATAATCAGCCTTATTGTGGGCTTCACCCTAAAAATATTTCACTTTAAAATTTTGTGTTCGCCCAGAATTTTAAAAGCTATTGTGAATTTCGCCGGAACGAAATTTTCTTTCGCTTACTTAAAGTAAGTGAAAATTGGCATTACATTCCGCCCGAATTGAATGTTCACAATAAGGGGAATTTTTCGAACATGGAATTTCGGGTAAAACTCACAATAGGCGAAAAGTGAAATCTCAATTTTTTCGAGTGGTATGATTTTCGAATGAAACTCACAAATGTTATCAAGTATCAAATTTTCAGGGTGGTATGTTATTCGGCGAAAAGTGAAATGTCAAATTTTTCGGCTGAAACTCACCATAAGGCTTAATAATATGTTTTCATGCATTAGGATTGAAGTTGTTAATATTTCTAAAAAAAATTTAGGTAAAGGCTGTCCCAAGGAGTCTACGGCTTTTTTTTCGAAAACGTCAAATCAACTTCATTTTTTTACCCAGACTTTGTCTATCGTCAAATATGCAACCTTCCTGCTTGCACAAAAGTTTCCCCGCAAACGATGTTATCGAATATTTGACTGCGTTATTGAAAATAATGCTTTTTGGGTTTTCGAACATCAGATTTTTGGAGTTTGCATTTAAGGACATCTATTAATTCCATTTTTGATGCAAATGAAATTTTTGAAAGCGATTATAGTTAATAGTTGGAGAATAATTGGATTTTTGTGGCCTTTTTTATTTCTTGGAATAATAAAAGATTTTTGCAAAAGAAAAGAAAACACCTCTAGTGAGATTGATGATTGAAAGAAATCCAAAAATTAAGCAGCAAGTTTTTCGAATTATAGATTTTTAGTCTTTTCTTCAACAATATCTGAAGATTGAAGAAATATTTGAAGTAGAGAATTGAGCAAATAAGTATGCGAACTATTTTGGGCGCCTCAGAGTTTAAATTGAGATATGTAAGTAAGGTCAAAATAAGAGCCTGATTTGAGATTAATCCGCGGAAGATTATTTTTTTTTTTGCTTTTTAGGGACCGCAGATGACTGTTTTACCAACATAAGAAGATGAAAAAGAGTTCTTTTGTTTAAACAACTGAAACTGACTAAGGGCCAGTTTGTTAACAGTGGGTTAAATTTGTGCCATGACTTTCATAGGTTCTAATTAAATAACGCTGATCAATGAAAATCGTATGATTAGCGATTTTCATGATTAAGGACTCAAATTATAGATTCCTTTATAAAAATTCTGGTTACCATGTAATTTGCCAGTTGCAATAATCCTTGATTAAAGATGATCAGCTGTGAACAAACTGGCCCTTAGTAAAACAGCTTAGAACATTAGGATAGAAATTGTAAAGAGCATTGTCAATATCATCGGTATATGAACGATATACTCTTGAAATCGAAAGATCTAATCATTTTTTGAATTTAGCTTTAAAAAAATTAATATACCTAATTGAACTTTGAGAAAGAAGTCAAAAGAAAAATTGAAGAAGAGTGTGGCAACAGTATACACCTAAAAGTAGACTTCAAATTTTAGTAAATTTTTACAATGAGTAAGTCATTGCAGTCTTTAAATGTAGGGAAGTTCCTGTAGGTCTATGCTCCTCAGATCCTAATAAGATGATGCGATGTGCATCTGATCTGCTTACACATATTAATATTTTTTTTTTGAAAAAAAACACCCAGTTTTGAGTTGATTAACCGACTTTGAAGCAGTTAGTTAAGCAGAGGACTTAAAATCAACTTAACCTAAATATTTAACAACAGGTAAGCAAGGTCCACGAAATAATTTTTGTAAATAAATGAGCTTCTCTTAAAAAGAATTAAGTTGTTAAATAATTTTAGATTTGGTCAAGTTGAAATATTATATTGTTGAAGAATCTGGTTTTTTATTCAAAATCAAGTTTGAAAATACGAATTAAAAATTAGAATTTATCGCATTTATAAAAAGCAAAATAAGAAACAAATAATATTTTAAATCGTTTCTTTTAAATGAATTCTAAGAAATGTAAAATGTAATTTATTTAAAGATATTGCTCGTTGATAAATAAATAAGCATCAGTATTGCAAAATTCAATGATAAATGATTTGGATTTCTCAGAATGATGCGGTTTTTCAAATAAAATTAAATAAGAAAAAAAAAAATAACAAAAATTTACAAAAAAAAATAAATACTAAATTTCTATCTCATGGAATATTTACAGGAAGTTCCAAAAATTATTTACCACCGACCGCCATTCTTTATACATCCGAATTAGATATTTTTAGTAGGGAGTTTTTTTTTTTTTTTTTTGTATTTGATTTGTTTATCTTTTATTGTAAGTTCCACAGAAAAACCACAGAATAGTTTATTATTGCTTTTCTTTTTTTTTTCTTTTTATTAAATTTAGTACCATCATTATTTGAAATTAACCTCTGTATCTTGGCATTGTCTGATACATAAATTAACAAAACCCCATCAGCCATTTCACAGTGTCGTATAAATTTTTAATTGATTTTGAAATTCAAATCAATTGATTTTCAAAAAAAAATCTTCTGAATTCTTATTATTTTTTTGGGTAAATGTACAAATCGACGTGTTCATGAAATTGAAATTTTTACGACCAACATTTATGGATATTTATTTTGTTGGTACTTTTGAAGAAATTAAAACTCTGTGAGAGTCCAAGATTATGGGATGATTGGTTGCTTGGTTAGTTGGTTGGTTGTGGTGCCGCAAATAATTTTTATTGGTTTTTTTCTTTTCCAATGAAATGTTCATTAAAAATGAAGAGAAACGAAATTACAAAACAACAAAACCAAATTAAAAAAAAAAAACCACAAAAACAAGATATTTCCTGTTGTTTGTGCCAAAGGAAAATACACAAAAGTCCATCCAGTTGTTCTTTCTGTTTTTTTTTATAATTTAAAAAGGCTACCCTTCGTTGCGTTTTTTTTTTCTCTTCTTCTCATAATAAATTTGTTTAAATAATTTTAATTTTTTTTTGTTTATCAAGATTTTTGGATGATAAAAAAAAAAACAAGACATCTTAAAGATGAAGAAAAAAACACCGATTTCATAACATCCACATAATTCGGAACTTGTTTTTAAAAAAATGATTTATTTTATGTGTTATTAAGATAAATCATTTTTAAAGTAAAAAACATTGTTTACTTAAACATGAACGTTCTCTTTAAATGCTACCAATTTTACAAACGTGAACAAAGTTCAAAATAAGTTATTTTATTGTCAATTTTTTTTTATGTTCAAAATTTTGTTTTACTTCCTTATCCGTTTAAAAAGTTTAAAAAGTTAATTTTGTTTTGTTTGTTTGTTTTTTTTTTTTTTTTTTTTTAATTTGTGGATGATGTACAACATGCCTTTAGCAATTAATGTCAAGTTTGTATTAAATTTTAAAATAATTTCCAATAAAAGTTGTCAAAATGTTTACTCTTTGTTTTTTTTAAGCAAAACAAAAAATAATTTCTGTCGGTTGCTAAGAGTGCGATGATTTCAAATAAAATTGAAATTAAATAAAAATTCAAAATAATTTTATTTACAAAAAAAAAAAAAAAAAAAATAATAATAATAATTAAAAAAAACCATAAAATGTGGTTTAAATAAACATCGAATTTCCATAGAATTCAATCGTATAGTGGAAGCGATTTAAAAATTAATGATGAATATCGATGAAAGGAAATAAATGATTGATAATAAGTTGGCGGTGTGTTATACCAAGAAAGTTGTTCAATTATAAATTTTTGATTAAAAAAAAGTAATGAATTTAATTATAATTTACTCATCATATTACTGGAACTGAAATAATAATAATATTAATGCCAATGTACTTTATTGTTAAAGACCTTGGAAGCTGTGTTGAATTTGGCACCATTTTAGTTTTTTTTTTTTTTTTTGACATGACAACAATTTAAAGGAGACTTATCTTAAAAAATGTTATGTAAATAGAAGTAATATGTAGAAATATATATGTACATGTACAATCATTATGTACAAATATTATAATTATATGTAGGTACTTTTTACATTTATTGATGATTAATTAGAACTTAGGTAGAATAATCGTATTCGAAAGATGTGTAAAGTTATGGCTAAGGCTCTTCAAACCCGATTTCATAAGTATGGACAATATAGCACGGTGTTGCGCATGGAACTTACACTGAAAAGTTGTTAACAAATCAATATAATTAGAAACAAATTGATAAAAACAACCTCTAAAGTAGTACATAGAATTTGTGTTATTAAAAAAAACCTTCATATATAAACAATGCCAGACCACGGGCAAAAAACAAAAACTTCCAATTTAATGATAAGGAATTCTAGTCTTGTCGGATATAGTTCACAATAGATATTCGTAATAAAATCTATGTAAGATTAACTGAACTTAACAAAAATTGCGTATTGACAAGGTCCTCACTAACCAACTGATGAGTCCAAGTGAGATCGCCGGGACGAAACGCCAAAATGTTTGTGGACTAAAGGCCGTTTAAAGCTATTTTGAATCAATAATTCAACAAGTCCAATTAAAAGTGCTAAGTCTTCTACTTGGCTGATGTATTTCAGTAGTGTATAGAATTTGTATTATTAAAAAAACTTTCAATCCTCTAAAATTGTTTTGACACCAAGCGATGTACACCATCTGATTTCTTACACAAATCTCAATTTTGAGAAAAAAAAAATTAAAAATTGAATTGAAATTTAATTCTCTCAATTACGCACTGTCATTTAATATCAAAACATTTTCTGAACGGGCTTAATAAATTGAACTGACCTAATGCCAAAATATTACCAAATGGAAAAGGGAAGTGTTCATTTTAGAGCTGATTTTAATTGAAATAATATTTAAAAAAAAATGCAGTTTTTGTATTATTAACATTTTTAAATAAAACTATAATTCGTCGAATCCAAAGGTAATTTCGATTTGTTTGACACATCACTTGTCGAAATCGGAGTAGTATGAAAGTCTGAAAAGGGATCCAGGGTCTAGAAATAATATATGATGATATATTATGATCATACTGATATTAGCTCACATGTAAGTTTTAATCACAATCGTAGGAGTCGTTTTTGAAAAAAAGAGACTTTTTTTTACCGGTTTTTAAACACTTGTATTGAAGTTACCGTTATTTTTGGTTATAACAATTGTTGTTTAAAAAATGATAGATTATGGTAAAAAACTTATGGGTGTCAAGTTAAATGAAAATCGATAGCCATTTTAGAATTATTAAGTTCTTAATTTATCAAAATCAGTAGAACCGTTTTTGAGAAAATCAAAAATCGTAAAAAAAAGGTTGCATGGGTGGTATTATTTATAACCATTTTTCGGATTTTTTTTTTATAAAATTGTAGCATTTTTAAAAAAAAAAAAAATTATTAAATTAAAAAAAAAAAAATTATTAAATTAAAAAAAAAATTATTAAATTAAAAAAAAAAAATATTAAATTAAAAAAAAAAAATATTAAATAAAAAAAAAAAATATTAAATTAAAAAAAAAAATTATTAAATTAAAAAAAAAAAAAGTTATAGGCACGTTTTTAAGAATAATAAGATTTTCATTAATTTCCAAAAAAAAAAAAAAAATTATTTATTTTTGGTTTTAAAATATGAAAAAAAAACTTTTCGGGGGAGCATCAAAAATACTAGATACCAAATTTAAAGAAAATTGACCCAGCCGTTTAGGTTGCAGCCAAACAAGCAGACAGACGGGCAGAATTGCGACACTCAATTTTCTCGACTCGCTATCTTCGTAATGTCATAAGTTCTATCAAAATCTGGAGTTCGATTTTTTTTACGAATCCATTTACACATACATATGTACATGTATGTATGTATATACATATTAATTTAGTAATTACTATACATACATATGTATATATAGCAAGTAAAAATGAAAAGGATTTTCCAATAAGGGGTTTAATTTTGAATAGCCCGCTATTTGGGCAGCTGTCACTTTTAAGGCTGTCATCTTTTGACATTTGACAAAGTAAAAAATACACCATTACTAAAAATGGAACGATACACGCTTCAACAACACATTGAAATTGTTAAAATTCACTACAAAAATGGCGCTAAGTGCCACACAAGCAATGAAACATTCGCAATTTTGTAACAAAAGTTTTCTGGCTGTGTTATTTCTCAAATAACAATTGGACTTTTTTTCTTTAGGGCCACGTGTAAGATAGGGTCTATGCCAATTCTCCACAATCAATTTAAGACCTTAAAGATGAAATTTGTGAAGTTATCGAGGACATACAGCAGCAAATGTGCGAATTGGTCATAGAAAATTTAATGAAAAGGATAATATGGTGCTGCAACCGTAGCGGTGGCGTCCATTTGGCTGATATCGTTTTCCATTGTTAATGGCATACCTTACTCTTTACAACGAATTAAACATCCATTGATTTCTCATAAAAAATACTCGTTTTTTTTAAATATCAAAATGAAAACACTTTTTGGAAACACCTTTAGGGGCAGTTGTCTAAATTGTTTTAAAATACAAAACAAAAATTCAACGGCAACACCAACAATGTCATGACATGCATAACAACTTTTTTTTCAAATTCAACTCTTTAAAAAAAATTATTGCAATGTTTTTTAAAACCTGTTATATCTTTAACTTTGAAACTAAACAACAAATACAATTTTCTTTCTTGTAAAAACTATGTGTATGTATTTTGGTCAATGAATTTTGGTTTCCTTATCTCTCTCTTTACACTTGCTATTTAATATCTCCTACAATCCTTCTTGTTCATCTCTGTATTTATGGTAGTTATCATGTAAGCGTACTAATTAACTACCACAGCTTAAATAGAATTCAAGATTCAGTTGGCATCATCATGGAGAATGAGCACTGTTTCGAA
Source organism: Epistrophe eligans (assembly GCA_951394125.1). Taxonomy (NCBI): domain Eukaryota; kingdom Metazoa; phylum Arthropoda; class Insecta; order Diptera; family Syrphidae; genus Epistrophe; species Epistrophe eligans. Next base: position 28,085,547 of record OX596031.1, on the reverse strand, counting down.
GTGAAATACAAAAAAAAAACAAAGAATCTAGTATTCATGAGGACGATGTCCTTTATTTGAGTTTTTTTTTTTTTTTTTTTTTTTCTTCTCTTTCATTTTCTGCATCTTCGTTATTTTCTTTTTTATTCATTTTTTTTTTTAAGATATGTATGTACATCTTCAAGAGTATGTTTACTTTTTCTTATTATTTTTTTTTGTTTTCATTCTTTAGTTATTTATTTTCTTTGTATTTTGTTTTTCTTTCTTTTTGTCAATGGAAGGACGACATCACGTGCAATTTAATTTTAATTCAAAAAAGAACAAAAAGCCACACGTGAAAAGTAAAAAAAAAAAAAAAAAACTGTGAAATATTTAAACAAAACAAAAATAACAACAACCACACCTTATTTTGTACAAAAAAAAAAAAAAATAATAATAATAATAAAAATAAAATAAAATCAATTTAAAAACGACGCCGACGACGAAGTCTTAAATTTATACCCAACGGTGTCCTATTTTGCTGTCGACAACGACATTTATTAAATTAAGATAAAGCGATTTTCAGCTTTATTTGTTGAACCACCAAAAAACCCAAACCAAACGAAAATCGTATCGAATGGAATCGAATTGAATTGAATCCAAAACTGTATGGCATTTTATTTTTAAGACGGAAAATTTCCAGTCAATGTGTTTTGTGATTGGATTTTCTTTTGTGCAGAGATCCCCCGAGGTCCCCACAGAGGCACCTTTAATACGCTACCTATATAATTAATGAATAGCCTTCTACCCTCACGTTTCACATCAATCAGTTCACAGGAGAGCTCTTTCAACGCACGACCGAGTACAAAATATTTATTCTAACCTTGAAGAAACTAAGATACGAATAATAATGTACGACGATCTACAGAGAGAGAAAGAGAGAGAGAGATAGACAAAGTCGAAGAGATAGGTTCTTTTCGACGAGCTGCCTGCTAACATTTTCGATATATTTATTATAAAACGGAAACGGAAAACGATAACACAACAAGGAATGCGCCATTGAAAGGTATAAAATATATTTGAAGTTCGAAGCCTTCAATGATATTGCCTTTGGTCTGGATTTGATGGTGATGTGTGCACTAAAAGACGACTTGTCGTCGATATTTATTTCAGAAAGCAGCAACAAAAAAAAAAAAAAAAGTAAGTATACGCCAGAGTGAGTGTTGAAGGGTGACCGTAGAAGAATAAAAATAACACTTTTATCGATGCTCTGGTATGAAAGTGGATTTTGTTTTTCCTTCATCTCTTTCCTAATGCGATTAAAGGTAGAAAATAGTAAACAACAGATGTAAACAAAGTGCTCTTTCGAATTCTCGAGTAGAAAAAAAAAAAAAAACATTAAACTCAATGTTGTGTATCAAGATGTTTTTTTTTTTTTGCACTTATGTAGGTACTTTTATGGCATTATAGTCTTTTATAATACCTGTTTATCAAACTTTTTTTGTTTGGACCTTCATTTTGAATAAGATGGCAATGAAATGTATGTTTATGGGTCGTTAGATCCTTCCTGTTTTCGAAAACAGAAATTGACATTGAATATTTAGCCAAGAAATATCTTAAACGAGGTGGAAGGTATTATTCTGTCATCGATTTTCAGTGAGTTCTTGGACATATTGAATCACTTTAATGACAGCCACCAAGTTTCAGCAAAAAAAAAAAATAAAGTTGTTTTGAATTTTTAAAGCCTGGACGAATTAAGGACTTTACTCAAGAATTTTTAAATGAAGAATTTGCTCTGAGTATGGATGGTTTTCTTTTCATATGAAAAGTACCTATACACGTATATTCTGTAAGTCAAGTATTTATTTTTTTTTTTATTCACAGAAGGTCTAATTAAGTAAATAAAGGATTGTGTGTACAGAGGATAGAGACTTTGAGAATGTAAGGAATTAGAACGACAGTAATTATAAGCAAACATTGTAAACACATACGCCTTCTTTTCATGAACATCCATGATGGGCTTATGAATGAGTGGAAAAATTCGTAGAAGCAAAAAAAATTCGAATTAAAGAAATTGTTATTTGTGCAAATAAGAGAGGGGAGAAGTTCAGAGTTGCCATTCTTTGTTTTACGTAATAAATTTTCCACACTTCTCCTGATTAACTGGTTTTTTTTTTTTTTTAAATTCACTACACAATGGATTATGTATAACGATTTAAGGGATTTGATCTAACCCGAATTAGGAAAAAATAGACAAAAAACAGACCACACAGATCGATTTCATAATTTTTGTAAAAGGCGTCAAATGTCTACAGACAGATGTTAAACGAGTTTTTTTCCGGAAAGTTGCTGAATCATGGGTTCTAGCAGGATGGAGCAAATATTTACACAGCTAAAAATTACCTTTGTCCCATCTTGGTAACCTCAAATCAACTGACAAAAAATCAAAACAAAGAACAAACAAAAAGTAGTAGTTAAAGAAGAAATGGAATTTCATTTATAAATAAATACTAAAAAGAAGCGGTCCAAGGTGTCTACCTTGTAGTACCTACTCCAGAAAAAACTTAAATTGATTTAAAATCTCATCTCAGGAGCAGACTATGCATTCCAATAGGTTAAAGCTTTATTACATAATAAACGAAAAATTGCAAAAAGTTACATAGCTGGAGTATAGATAGTGATTGATTTTAATGGACCTAGCAAGCATATATCCATGTTATTCATCATAAATGTGATAGATATTTTTTCAAATATGGTTTTTTTATACACGTCTACTCGTCCAAAACAGAGTTCGAAGAATAAGTACTAATGGAAATTAACATTGCTTTAAAATAATCGAAGGAATTCCATCAGATATCAAAAATGGGAGTTATCGGGAATAACATTTTTGCTGCGAATGTCTATTAAACTTCGAAAATTCGCTGAAAATTTTAAAAGAAGCCGGACAAAATTTCCAGGGAATTTAAGTGTGTCATATTCAGCCCTATCGCGTAAAAATTTCCCCTGAGTTTATTTCCCATTTTGGGAAATTTGGTATCAGGCATCATCAATTAAAATTAAAACAGAAATTATTACAGAAAAATTTCTATCAGCTAAATAGCTATCGTAAATAATTTTTCCACGGAACTTTTTCCTTATATCAATCCAAACATTTCCCTAAGTTTTTGGGGAAAAATTATTTTGGAAATTTGCGATGGGAAATATTCTTGCCCGGTATTTTTTTGTTTTTCCGGGCAAAAAAAGTTCCAATATAAGGCTGATTGGATTTTCATTCGAGGGAAATTTATTCCAAGGTAGATTCCCGATAACAGACAAATGAGGGAATAAAATATTTCAATTTCATTTTTTTATTTCCCTCAAGATATTTATATCTCATAGTGCGGTTGCTCTATATTCTGTTTCCAACTTTAGTAAAGGGTGTTTCAAGTTTATTTTAAGAAATGCAAGAAAATTATCATTTATTTTTCAAAAAAATAATTTTGACTGGACGAAATTCAATTCCATTTTTTGTGATTATAATCAAGTAAAATTTTAGATTTTCTTCCGAAATTCCAACACAAATCCGTGTAATACAGTTTGATGCGGTTTTTGTTTTTTTTTTTACGCCGCCACGCCGGGGGTTCTGGGCATAGAATCCAAGCCTATTCTACTTAAAAAACAGGGGTACTGCCTCTTACGGGGAAGTAAATAACTCTACAAATTCTCTCATCTTAGCCCTTTGGCCAAGAAACTTGCACCAGCAGAGGGCGTACTTCAATTTTTGACAGATGGGCTTTTGCTGGTGAAAAAATCTACTAGAAAATTGGTCGCTTCAAAAAAAATAATATGAACGGTCTTTAGAATGTTCACACTTTCGACAAAATGTGTTCAGTGTGAAAATGTTAATTAAAAAATCTACTACAGATCTTGTCGCTACAGAAAAACTATGAACTTTTTTTTTTGTATTTCAGAAAAAAATTAACAGAGTGGTAGTAATTTTTCATCGGTAAAAAATGTACTTGAAAACGTTTCACCTCAATAGAAACTTTTGCTTTTGAAAAACTTTTCTTTTGACAAAGAAACAAATGTTCTAAAAATTCGAAAGATGGTTATTTCTTTATATCGTAAAAAATCTAGTACAAAAGCTGCCATTTCAAAAAGATGTCCTTTTGAAAAATACTACGACACAAAAGAGAAACAAAAGAAAAGTTGACAGATTTAACACTTTAACATTTGTCACATAAAAGTTTCGGAAGGGTAAGCGTTTTTTGTTGAAAACACGATACGACCATCACTAAGTCTATACAAAAAAAAAAAAAACATTTTTAATCGCAAAAAAATTTTCTGAAAAATTGTATGTTTCAAAAAATACTTATGAAAAGCTTTTTAGCAAAAAAACAATAAAAGGAATATTATAAAAAATCTACTATATACTAAATTTATCAATCCATAAAAGTGATAGATAGATGAATAAGTACGTTTAGTAGTAAAAGAAATATAGTAGATTTTTGTTTTTAAGTAAAAAAACAATATACAATTTTTTTTTTTTATCTCAAAAAAAAACTTGATAATCCTTTTAGTAAGAAAACAAAAATTAATGAAGTTAACAGAGTTTTAGTACTTTTATATCGTGTTAAAAATCTACTACTTTTAAAATTTATCGTTTTAAATAAGAGTTTTGGAAGAGAAACTTTGAAAAATAAAAATACGACAAAGAAACAATTTTGACAGTTGGGTGGTACTTTTTCCTAGTTAAAAAATCTACTACAAAATTTGCCGTCACTCCAAAGAATTTATGAAAAGTCTTTTGAAAAACTATCAGGCAACGAGACAAATAATGTTGTCAAATGTGACGGATAGTAAATATACTTTTCCATCACTAACAAATCTACTACAAATTTAATCGTTTTAAAAATATATTTTATAATATATTAGAATATAAAATAGAAATGGCTTCTTTATCTTTATGGATTTCTCATAAAAAAATCATTTCCTATTGAATATTGACTTTTATTTATTTTATTTTAAAAGGCTCAATGGCGTCGCGACAGTCCACCACTTCTCTCTGCATTTTATCTCTGTTTGTTTTTTATCACTTTATCAATAATTTTACCCTCAAGTAATTGGAAAATCTCGACCTCTATTAAACCCTCGATACACAACAAAAAATAAAAAAAAACCACCATCACTAAGTCTTTATTACAATCTCATTTGCTATATATCTTCTTGTAAACTCTTTGTATCATTAAAAGGATATAATTTTCACTAAATTTCTAGTCAATGAGTATTATGTCTATGTATAGAGATCCCATTATATATAATGTACGTACATATGTATATAAGGGAATATTACAACGATAAGTCTTCTAACAAAAGCCATAATATTCTAGGTAAGGTGTTAGTGCCCAATGGTGCGGTTAGGTATTGGACTCAATTTCCTGAAAATCGGATGAAACAAAAATCGGAGAAAGGACATACCTATAATACAGGAATGTACATAATGTAGGCTTTAAGGATGGGAGATATTGGAATAGATATATTTAACATCTAACTTTACGCTAACGTAACGTATCTAGGCCAAACGCTTCAAGCACCTATACAATTCTCTTGATTTCTTCTTCCTTTTCTATCCTGGTGTTTTTTTTTTTTTTTTCTTTTTGTTGTTGTTGTGTTTGTTAGAGAGGAAGTCATCAACCGGGAAGAGGAATCGTGTCCTTTTCTCGATACCGGCTCAATGTATTTTAACCTACCTACTTCTACATTAAACGTGTATATATTGAAACAATATTCTTTATAGTCTCGTTTATTGATAGAGGGCGTGCGCATCGCAGGTACTTTTAGCTATTTATGTACGATTAATAGACAATTCAATTAGTTCCTTATGTATATATTGTTTGTACATGCAGCAGTCTGTTGTGATATAGCGAGAGAGAAAAAAAAAAGAGGGTTTGTCTTCCCTTTTTTCCTTTTTGGGTCAAAAGTTATTGGGCTGAAATAAAAAAAGACTGCAAGCTTTGTGGATTTTTAATGGTACACTTGACTGAGTCACCTTGTTGCAAATTAAATTTGCGATGTTATAAATTCAATTAGCTATATATCTACGATTTCCGTAAAATTAATTTACAATTTAAATAACAACAAAAAATAAAACAGCAACGCACAAACAAAATTAAGGTTTTCACAAACAGAATTACAAAATGAGTCACAAAAAAAAATACATAGTACGTCCTTCTTTAAAGCCAAAAAATGTCGATCTTAATTTAATTGTCTAGTGCAGTATGTGTATAAATATGACTATATGACTTGTATAGTATTGTCAATGAAAAGTCTTAATGTAAACAATTATTATTTGACAATGTCCTGTCATATAAGGACAACATTTATTTAAAATTCATTGTAAAATTTATTATAAAATGTAAAGTTTAAATAAAAAAAAAATTCTTGGCAAGCAAAAATCTTAAATGCATACCAAATAATGCACCATCATAATATATGTATGTACCTTCAAGTATAGATACATACATATGTATGTATATATTTATATAGTTGCTATTAATATTTCAATACAATTCATACATTTCGAAGAAAAAAAAATATATTTTTTTTTTTATTTTTTTGTTTGTTTGTTTTTATTTATTTTATAAAAATCCTATCCTCGCAGTTTAAAATTAAAATAAAATGCATTTCGAAGAAAAATTAAATGATGTAATATTTTGAAATTTTAAATTGATCTATGAAAATAAAACATTTTTAAGGATGAATAAGTTGCAACGAACAGAATGCAACGAGATTTTTGAAAATTAAAAACAAATAAGGCAAAACGAAAAAAAAAAAGAACTAAAAATTGAAAGACGCAAAATTGTGTTTTGTTTTGGAATTTTTTCTCACAATGACGTTGGCGAAGACACACATTGGGCATAAGGCATAAGGTTTTATGTTTTTGTTTAAATTAGCTTATTTTACTTTTTGGGAATAATTCAACGATATCGCGAAAGAAATTTCCCATTTTGTGAAATTTTTTACAAAAAAAATCATCTTGGGAAAATATTCGTTTCAGCAAAATAACTATCGTGAATAATTTTTCCTGGAAACTTTTTCCTTATTTAAATGTGAATATTTCCCTAAGTAAGTTGTCGGGGAAACATTATTTGTTGAGAGTTTCGCGATGGGAAAATGTGTCTCTAGTAAATTTCAATCAAAGAGGAGAAATGCCTACCTACTAATGATATTAATTAATCAGCCTTATTGTGAGTTTTAACAGAAAAATATTTCACCTTAAAACTTTTTGCTCGCCCGGAATTTCAAAAGCTGTTGCAAGTTTCGCCCGAATGAAATTTCTTTGGCCTACCAAAAAAAAAGTAAAAATAAAGGTTGTTATTGGCGTTACATTCCGCCCGAAATAAATGTTCACAATAAGGAGAATTTTTCTAACATGAAATTTCGGGTGAAACTCACATAGGCAAAAAGTGAAATGTTAAATTTTGCGACCGGAATGTTGTTTGAGGTTTAGGTTCAACTCACAATTAAGGCTGAATAGGTTTTAAATTAAAATATATTTGCATTTTTATATCCTATAAGGGCTTTAAATTCAGTAGCTGGAGAAAAAACAGAAATATCCACATCATATCTTTCTTTTTTCAATTGTTGGACTCTTATACAGAAAATTTCTTAACAAAGTTCTAACCCCTCGAAGACGGTTTACTGAAATATTGTTCTCCTACATTTCATCATAAAATTCCAACACTTAACATTAAAATAGGTCAAACGAGATTATTTAGCTGAAAATTTCTAATTTCGATTCCAAATTATTTTATTTCCCATAAAAAATCACATTGTAAAATATCAATCTGGATTTCGCAGAGGTTACTCTACGGTAGACAATATTTTTGTGTTATGTGGTATAGCAAGAATGAAACTAAGCAATAATAAAAAAATGTATGCTTTCTTCGTCGATTTTAAGGCTGCTTTTGACACAATTGACAGAAATGCGTTGTTCTTCAAATTATACAATTTAGGGGTGTCAAGTAAATTTGTTAATGCCTTAGAGAAACTTTATCAACAGTCATTTGCGGAAGTATTTGACGGGAAAAAAAAATCTGATAAATTGGAAATGAATCGAGGACTTAAACAAGGTTGCAATCTTAGCCCGTTACTTTTTGCGCTGTATCTAGACGACCTGGTACATTGGTTATCGTGTGGAGTTAAAATTGGTGATACTACTATAAAAGTTATTATGTATGCAGATGACATTGTCATATTAGCTGATTCGGCTAAATCGCTTCAACTGATGATAAATAGACTGGCAGAGTACTGCAGAATATGGAGTTTAGAAGTCAACATAGATAAGTCGAAAGTTATGATTTTTCAGAAAGGTAGTGGTAGACTCTCAAGTGAGGACCAATGGAAGTTCGACGGAAGAGATCTGGAAGTAGTAAAACAATACACTTACCTTGGCATGCTATTGACTTTTAATCTAAATATGGAAAAACACTTAAAATCAAAAGCGGACAAAGCCAAAACAGCAATTTGTGCAAATTGGTCAAAAATATTTTGTAATAAGAACATTACATTAAGTTCAAAATACAGGGTTTTCAACGCTACTGCAAAATCGATCTTGTTTTATGGAGCTCAATTTTGGGGGACACTTAAATTTGATGAGGTGGAAAACATACTGCGTTTCTTTCTTCGAAAAATTTATTCATTGCCAATATGTACACCAAAATATATGTTTTACTTGGAAAGCGGTCTGGCAACGCTCTTTATTTCAACTCTTAAGATGAACGCGGATTACCTGATAAGGATATCAAAAATGCAAGACACGAGGCTTCCAAAATTAATCTGGCAACATGCAATTGACTTCAAAAAAGGATGGTACGAAGATTGGAGGAAGCTAGCAGCGGACTGCGGAATCACCTTTAACGAATTTGGAATGAATGATGGTGATTTAAAGAAGGCGTTTTATGAAATCATACAGTTAACAGATGAGAATGAAAGGTATGCTTTCAAGGAAAGTGCGAGAGCTTCAACAGAAAGAAAAATTTACTCTAAGCTAAACTACAATCTCAATGAAGCGAATTACTTTGCACCACATTTCTCAGTGGAAGCTATCAGAACAATTTTCCATATTAGAGGAGAGATGCTGCATCTCAATTTTATACCTCATCGAAGTGATTTGGCTGTTATTTGCGGTCTCTGCAACATGAAGAAAAAGGAAGATGTTGGACATTTTCTGGGAGTATGTCCTATTTTAAAGGAAATAAGAAGGGCAGTCTTTGGAAAAAATATTCTGCATGAAAGCGAAATTTTGCGGCTTCTGGACGGTGAAAATTGGATGCAGCTTGTGGTGTACTGTAAGGAGGCAATCACATACCGAAAGAGAATTATAAGTGAAAGTTTCTAAAATTTTGTTTTAACTAAACTAAAAGTCATTATTTAACTGTCATTTAAGCGTTACGCACTGTTTTTCGTTTTAGCTAAACTAAAAGTCATTAAAAATATAGTAAATCTATTGTTTTATAAATAAAAAACTTTAATAATTTTTGTTTAAACTTAAATTTTTGAACAATTTTTGATTACATCTAATAGTAATTGAGTTATTAAAAAAAAAAAAAAAAAATCAGAAATCCAAATCTTTTAAATTTGAATTAAATAAAATAGAAAATTAAATGTTAATTAAAGGAATCTTAAAGCCATTCAGGCAGACGACATAAAATGTCATGTCCTTAAATATTCATAATAGAAAAATGTAATAAAAGAAAATGTATATATCCTTATATTAAATGAATAAAATCTAATCTAATCTAATCAAATCACATTGTAAAATTTAAAACCGAATTTGAATGAAATTTGGCAGAAAATTATGTGCAAACCTTACGAACACACCCAAGTGGATTCAATTCAAAGTGGAATCCATTCAAAGAGGAATCCATTGAAAATGTCAAAATTTAATAAGATAACAAGAAATAGAAAGAAAAAGAAAATAAACTGTCAAATAGAACTCAAAATTAAATGAGTTTTCAAAAAAAAAATTAGTATACATAAAAAACTCAGAATCTTTTTTAATATACACTTTTTGAGTATAATTAGGACAGTTTGAGTGTACCTATTATTTACAGTACAATATGTATATTCTTCTCGAAAGTCCAAAATTTAATTTTTTTAAATATATGCGTTCGATTATTTAAACTCAAGGAACTTGAATGAACTTTATTTTCTATGCAGAATCTAACCTCTATTATAACATGATTCAGAGGCTGGTGGAACAATTTCAGCGACAGAAAAAGTTGCTGATCGGTCTGCTACCGGCTGAATTATAGCGAATATTGGGCAAATTCGAGTAAGTGTAGTGCACAATCTCAAAAAACTAATACGTAGGAGCTCTAGGCAACAAGGCTAGGCTATTTGGGCAGCTGACACTTTTGTAGCTGTCATCTTTTGACATTTGACAAGTAAAAACTGCGTCATTACTAAAAATGGAACGATACACGCTTCAACAACACATTGAAATTGTTTAAATTCACTACAAAAATGGCGCTACGTGCCACACAAACAACGAAACAATCGCATTTTTGCAAGAAGTTTCCTGAACGTGTAATTTCTCGAAGAGGTGATCACAATTGGCCACCGAGATCTTGTGATTTAACACCTTTAGACTTTTTTCATTAGGGCCACGTGAAAGATAAGGTCTATGCCAATGCTCCGCAATCGATTCAAGACCTTAAACATAGAATTCGTGAAGTTATCGACGACGTACAGAAGCAAATGTTCGAATTGGTCATGGGAAATTTCATGAAAAGGATAATGGTGCTGCAACCGTAGCCGTGGCGGCCATTTGGCTGATATCGTTTTCCATTGTTAATGGCATATTTTCCTCTTTACAATGAAATAAACATCTAATGATTTCTCTAAAAAATACTCGTTTTTTTTTTTTAATATCAAAATGAAACCTTTTATTGGAAAACCCTTTATTTTATGGTTGGTTAGTTATTTTAAGAGGAAGTGGATAGCTAAGTAAATGGATACCAAAACTAGGGCCTGGAATAAACTTTGTATCCTACCCCGAAGTACAAGGCGCAGTAAAGGGAATACCAACTTCACTTATCCATGAATGTATGATATGAATTCCTCACCGAAATTTATATTTCCTTCCCATTTCAATATTAAGACAAATGTATAAGTCGATCGTAATTGATTTGTTTGTTATTTTCAAAATATTTATTTTAAAAATATTTATAATCACCAGATTGGAAAATTATAATAAAATCGGTCAAACCATTAATTAAAAAGATATATGTACGTGAATTACTTCCAAATTGGACATTTTTCTCAATAAACGTCAAAACCCTATTTCCGATATTTGAATTTTTTGACAAAAACCTGAATCCCAGTTTTCTTATAATCGCTTTGATCATTACCAGGTACGAAGTTTAATCAAATCAATCGTTAAAAATCCATTTTCGAGCAAATTAAAAAAAAAAACGAAATCGTTATATGACAGCTATCCGTTGCCAAATTTAGTAATATGCGTAGCAAATCATAATAAAAGCGATAACAGGATATTTCTGAGATAGCGGCGATTTCTGATATGTCAATTTACTGAACTGGCCTATTCATGTGATTGCCTTTTACTTGACAAGAAGATCGGAGAGAGAAATTATTCAGGTTTGGCAGCACTTGCATCTTAACATTACATTTAACATTGAGAAAAATGCAACACAATCAAAAATTAACAAAAATTCCAATAAGTCCATGAAGAAAAATTTTCGCATGATATAACGTCAAAATAAAATTTAATGTTTTTATAAATGATCTTAAAATATAAAAAGCAAAGAATTAAAGAAGTATTTTGATCTGGTAATACTTCATTTAACGGAGCTTATAATTATACTTAAAATCAATATGAGAAGTTTCGGTTAACTGACATTTTTGTCTAAAATATTAATTCTGATAAAAAATTCAATTCAAATTTTAGGTTGTTATTTAAAAACAAAAAAAAAATATTGTATAAAAATGCATTTCTAATTTAGTGACTTATAGTATATTCACATTACCTACTTCCAACCAAAAAAAAAAATCAACTATGACAGCAAGAAGAAAGAAAACTTTCATATAAGAATGTGTACCCAAACGACCTGGTTCTTCTTCAGCCTATTTAGATAGGTATTGTGTTGCCCATCAATTATATAAAAACGACAAAAATGCATTTAAAACTTTTTTTGTTTTTATTAAAAAGTCACCCACATCAAAATTACAATTCCATTTACTTGACAAACATGACAACATTGTTGCCACAAAAAAAAAAAAACAAATAAAAATATAAATCCAAACTATTTGTCTGTCCCAAATAACTGCAAAGACACACATAATCTAAAGATAAACCACATCTAGACAACAAAGATAGAAAATAACCATACCACAACCCCAAACCAACTGACCAACACACACACGCCCATAGAATTGAATATTTGAATAAGGACACATGTATTCATGTACACAGAATTTTTGAAGCAACCATCAATTAGAGAAAGATTATTAAAATCACACATGGCATCCCTGAAGAATTTAAATATTGCCTAAATTAATGCAAATTCTATTAGCAAAACAATTTTTTTTTTTTTTTTAAATTCCCATCTAATTGAAAAACAAAACAAAAAATTCACTTTGAATTTCCCACAAAAGTAGGCTATAAAAATATTAAAAAAAAAATAATAACAAATAATATTTGTAAACAAAAAATTTTACTTAAATGAATCATAAATGCAAAAATATTTCATGGTGATAACAAAAGGAAATAAATTATTTAAAACAAAAAAAAAAAAAAAAATTATAAAGAAAAATATTATTTTTAATTGAAATTTGAAATTCTTAAGAAAAAAAAAAAAAAAAAAAAAAAAAAAAAAAAAAAAAAAAAAAACAAGAAAAAAAAACTCGAGAGTATATTTTAGGATTTTCCAATGGCTCAGCTGCTGCTACTGCTGCTGCGATGGCATTCCTTCGCACATTTCCACAGAAAAAAAAAAAACGAGGAAAAACTAGCTATGTATATTTTTTTTGGGGGGTTTTCGATGCAAACACACGTTGGAAATTTAGAACACGAAACGGACGAGTTTGAACATTAAGACCACAACAGATGAATAATATTGTGCAATTTAAATTAATCTTTTCAGTTTTTTTTTTTAAGTTTTAAGAGGACGATGACTGTCACTCACTTTATTTATTAAAAAATAACACAAAATGCATTTTATTTTTATGGGAATTCTTTTCTTTTCTTTTTTTTTTTTTTTTTTTTTAAGGGAACTTTGTTTTCTTTTTGAATTCAAAAATAACTATTTCCACTAAAAAAGCATAGATAAACTTTTTTGTTATAACTTTAGTTTTTTGTTAAGTTTTTTTTTGTTTTCTTTGTAGTTAATTGATAAGAAGCCGGTTAGAGGAAAAATAAGGTACACAAAAAAAAACGAATAGTTAATCTTCAGCGAATAAGAAGAAATAAGATAAGTATGTGAGAGAAGAAAAATAAAACGAAAACACGATTTTTTCTCAGAACATGTCGCAATTTCAAATAGCGGCGGAAGACTAAGAAACACAGACAACAAAAACCGAAAATTGGTGGAAATGGAAAAGCTCATTTTCCGAGGAGAATATAATTAAAGCTTTTTTCTTTTAGTTATATGGTGAATGATGATGATAGGATTTCACATCATCACATGGCGCAAAAATATAAAAAGTACTCAAAAATGAAAAATCTCGAAAAATCACTAAAATCGAGTGAAAGTGAAATATAAAAGAAGAAGAAAATGAAACGATGCTGATGATGATGATGATAATGAGTAAGTTGAGTGAGTATAAAATCTGTTTGATTTCTTTTTTGTCTTGTTTTTTTTTTTATTTAAACTTAACATTCTACAAAAAGTTTGTTTACAAATAAATTTTAAAGAAGAATACGAAAAAATGACGCCCAGTTTTTTTTCTATTTATTTTTTTTTTTTGTTTTCCTTTTCTCTAGAGATTTCCTTTCGTAAGGATAATTTAAAGCCATTTTAATTGCACTTTCTTTTATTTTTAGTAGAATGGTAGAATGGAGGTGAGAAAAAAAAACTGAGGAGAACAAAACAAAGAAAGGAAAATTAAGGAGACAAAAATTGTTTTTTTTTTTTTTTGTGAAAACAGGTAGGTACGGGTACCTACAACAACAAACAAAAAAGCTTCAATTAATTATTATGAGTTATAAACTGTTAGGTACTTTTCTGTTGGTTCCTTATGAAATGGAATAATTAATCCTTTCATGGATTAAGGGAAAATACTAGAAGAACACAAAATGAAATAAATTGGGACAAAAATAACAACACGTAAAAATAAGTAGGTAAAATTTTGTTAAGGAGAAATTTTATGTAGACAAGGACGGGAGGGGAAAAAAAGACTTGTAAACGGAGCTATTTTAAATAAGGTGCAGATATATTTAATCTTAATTGACAAAAAACTCTCATTATTTAATTCGAATAAAAAATAATAAATATTTGGAAAGCGTGACATTTGGTGATGAAATACAGAATTCTTTAAATTAAGTGTTATAATTCGAAATAATTTATTTGTTTGTATTTCATTTTATTGAAGATACATTATAATTTTATAAGAACCATGTCACTGTTCAATTTTAAAGGCGAAGCACAGTGGTTCATTTTGTATGGGAACAGAATAACTTAACTGAATTTGATGAAATGTTCATACATGTTGAAGAATGGGATTGTAAATCAATACAATTTTTTCCCCATACTGCAACAAATATGTAAATAATAGTAAATAATAAATACATCAACAAAAAAATTTTAAAATATATATGTAAATTAAATATTATGTAAAACTCTACAAAAAATCTCTCCACCAATTATAACTGACAAAATTATTACATTTTTACGTTTTATTTTTGTAATTTTTGTCTTACAAGAGAAATATGATCCCTCTGTTCAGTATTGTAATAGATTCCTAAAACTTAATTGTCCCGCACAATGAATCCCAAATTAATTATGTGCATTCATCTACCTATGTTTCTAAACGCTAATATTTTTTTGAAATAAAAAAAACGCAAATAATTCTGGTTGTCGAAAACTTTGAAAGAAAATCATGCAAATACATAAGTTGTTTTCTTGTACGCATATATTAGAGCACACAAAATTCCATCGCCACCAGCCGTCATCACAGTGGGGCAGAATGTCTTTAAAGTTGGTATCAATTCAATCAGTAGAGCTAGTAATGTAAAAATTGTATTTTAACTGAATCACAAAAAAAAAATAGCAAATACTTTCTAATGACTTATAAACTACGACCCAGACTTTTCCGAAATCCATCTTTTTAAAGACTTAACTCCTATTTTCTGATTCTTTTTAATTTATTTATTTATTTCACCTTTCCACATTGTTTAATACCCGAACTTGATGATCTTATAATAATATTTGAAAATTATTTGCAGATAAACAATGCAGTGTCATTTTGTTGAAAGGGTGTTTTTTTTTTTTAGAGGCAGAGATGTTTAAATTGGTAACACAGTTTTCTGTGACAGCCAATTTGACAATTCTAGGTTGTTTTGAGATTAGTTTAGTTTGGTTTGACAATTCATCATGAATAAACTCACGCTAGACAAACTATCGGGTTTTCGAATAGGGACTTGACAACTTTGAATTTAATTTATGAACGCACCCTTTCACTAATCATCGAACTGTCATTGTCAATTTATTCAGTAAACTCAAAATTTTTATCATGGACCATTTGAAACGACTAACGTTCTCCGATTGGGCTCTGGAGAAGATGCGCCAAGATGATGAATTTCATCGCAAAATCATCTTCAGTGACGAAGCTCATTTTTGACTAAATGGGTTCGTCAATCACCATTTGCTTTTTGAATCACCACATCATCCACAAAAAATATTATAATTATTGCATTATAATTTTGGACCGAATTGGACGACATGTGGTTTCAACAGGATTGTGGCAAACCCTACAATCGATTTATTGAAGAATTGTCAAGTCCTTATTGGAAAACCCTTTATTACAAATTGTTCTAATCTATTTTGAAGAACATTTGTTCAATTCGAGGAACTCATCTGGCAATTCTTATTTTTAGCAAAGAAACACTTTTTTGGTTAAATGGTTGTCAACAAACAAAACTGTCACATTTAAAGCGATAATAGTTTAAAGGCTTATGTCGTAATACCATTACATCCAGACAAAGTCAAAAAGTAAGAAGTACTTATGAATTAAAAAAGGATTTGAAAAGTATTTAAGTAGAGTTCATATAAGTACAAGAAATCAATACAAATCCCGACACTGGTACAATTGAATGTTTATGTACACTTTCCGTGGAATTAAATAAGACGACAAAATAATATATGAATTTCTTTTATCGTTTTAAATTAATAAAATTTGAAAAACGAAGCACGACATAGAAAACAAGAGTTGTCAAAAACGATATCGATAGCAAAATCGAAGTCGACTTATCTTCGTTAAAGAAAGCGATTTTTTTTAACATTTATTATGTCGGTATTTATTGGTATTTTACAGTAAGATTTTCTTATTAAAAAAAAAATGAAAACCGCAGACTTTTCCCTATAACTTAAGCAATTTAGACCAGACCCTTCATTATATATTTATAATTAGCTTGATACGGAATTTCATCAATTTTATAATTTTTAAAATAAGTGAAAATAAAAATAAAAAGTTTTGTGCACCGCTTCAATAATTTGTATACACAAATGTAGCAGACTGAGAGCGTAACACCATCTGTTGGGGATCCCATTTTCATGATGGACAGAATTATGTGATTGCCAATTCCGTAGTGTTTGTCATTCCTTAGAACCAAATGAAATTTTTAAAATTTAGAGACCTTCCACCCCTGAAAATATGCAATTTCGGGTTTTCATGTTTTTTTCAGACTTTCCTGGTCAAAATTTCTAATTTTCGGTTGTGTATTTACCTATTTTTATACGAATCCTTAAAAAATAATTCACATGTGCAAATCGGATGACATTCAACCGAGTTTTGCGACCTAAGTTGACACGTGTAATTGGTTGTATTTTGAAAATCTATTAAATTAAACTTTTTATATAAGGCTTGAGCGTGATTGGGGTGAACTAACTTCTCAAAAAACTCACTGAACATTTTTTAAAAATTCTGAAATTTTTGTCATTTGAAAAATAACAAAAAGTCATTAAGTCGTTACGCAATTTTCTTAATTTTTCTTTCCGTAAGAATCTTCTACAAAATATTAGAAAACTTAAAGCGTGACCTAGAAAAACAAGGATTAATTTTTATATATATAGATAGATAGATTGTGCCTCTGTTGTATACAAATTAATGTTTAAAAATAATTTTCTACGAATGGAACCTTTCCAGAAAAATACACAGTGCATATTACTTCTGCAGTGAAATCTCGTTCTATTGATTTCAAGCAAACTTCTCGTCTAATATTTATCATATTACAACCTTACAAAGTTTGAAGCTAAATGAAAAACATGAGAAATTTCCGATAAAAATACGAAAGTCCTTCTCTATTGAATAAGAATAATTTTCAAAGTCCTCAAAACATCAACACACAGTACAGGCATATCTATGTATAGGATCCCACACATAAACATCCTCTGTCTCATCCTGAATACGAATACACAGGATGTTCAAGTATTTTTAGTAAAAGTCACTGACCCAATAATATACAAAACAATAAGACATTCTAATAAGGAACAAATCCAACAAAGCATACACAAAACTTGTAAACTTATACATAACTTAAATAACTTTGTTTTATATTTTATGGACCAGAAAAACCAGCTATGGAGAAGTCAAAGCCCCCTAAATGACCTGAAAACATTAATTTATCAAAAAAAAAAAAAAACGATACACAAACAAGTTGTGAGAAAAAGTTCAAAAATCTATAACCAAAGCAAGAGTGTGTCCAGGATTTCATTATCGTCGGTTTTTTTTGTTGTTGTTTATTTGCAAAAAAAAAAAAAGTACTCAAAGATACGTGATGGCATAGATAGGTTTATAGGTTTAAAAAAAACTCCTTAATTAAAATTGCTAAAGTTAGTTTCCACATCGATTTATATTTTTTTTTACTTGTTCGTTTAATTCCAAAAAAAGTTGGCTCTAAGTGAACAATGTTTATCTGTGTGTGTGTTTTTTTTTTATTTGTTATAATTTACATTTAAGCCATGGAAAATCGTTTCGAAATAAAATTTATTTTTTGAAATATAAAATCGAAACGTGCGCTGGCGATAAATTAAATATTGAAATTTTTATTCTTTTTTTGTTTAATTTTATGTGTCTACTCACTTTGGTTTAGATGATAGACTGGGATCAGATGTTTTACGTCGATTATTGCGATTCCGTTTGTGTGATAATCTCTCTTTGTATGATTCGGAGCGATTGACCGAAACTGGAGCGGATTTTGATTTTGACCTTAAAAGAAGAAGAAAGAAAATAAATAAATTTTTATATATTTATTAAAACAATGTTTACAAAATTAAAAGGAAACGAATGAGCATTAAAATTCATAATCAAAAAAAAAAAATTAATTTAATAATTTTATAGTGAAGGTTAAAATGAAGAAACAATAAAAACTGTTGAAGGAAAACACCTGTAGTTGTGAAATTGTAGTCTGCTGATTTTTAGGAAAAATACGGGACTGGTCAAAAATGAGGGAAATATCAATATTGAAATTGATGGCTGTAGATCAAATGGATAGGAAGATAAGGAGGATTTATGTATTGCGAAAGCGTTGGGATAAAAATAGTCCAATTTTCAAAGTTGTGAAATTCAGAGGGAAATATATTTTGTTTTATGTGTAAACAGCTATGCCGGGTGAAGGTAAAGTAAAAACGTGTGCCTTAGGTGTAGCACGTTACATGTCACACATACGTCGTACATGGTACCACATGAAAACCGAAATCTGGCATTTGGGCGAGCTAAACGTTTACACATATTAACCGTGAGTCCGGGCACTCACACATTTTTTTTATTATATTATACGCGCACTGAAAGTGGTGATAATTAGTCTTGTTATTAAAAAAACGGGCAGGTATTTATTAAAAGATATCAAATGGTGCACATTGGTTTTTGAATTTCTGAATATGAAGGAAATAAAAAATAATGGGAAAAATAAAGGTAGGTAAAATATTGAACATTCGTGAAGTGCGGCTGAAGAAAGAATCTCCGTTTTTGACAAAAAAAAAATTATACTTCTCCGATTTTTGCATCCAGCAGATACAAAATTTTGGATAGAGTGGAACTCAGATTATGACAGAAATAAAAATTTGAATAGGAACTGGGTTGTGGGTTGTGGGTTGTGGCTTATTATATGTAGATACCACAGAAATATTAATATGAAATCAAATTTATTGTTCTTATGAACAAAGTTACAAAGTTTTTAAGTGGAACCGCTATCCCTCTTAATCTTTCTTGGTTTTTAATGTCTAAATATCAAAATATTAGGGGAAACTTAATTTAAATTTTAAAAAAATTTAAATTTAACGAAATTTTAAATTTAACGAAATTTTAAATTAAACCAAATTTTAAATTTAACGAAATTTTAAATTTAACGAAATTTTAAATTTAACGAAATATCAAATTTAACGAAATTTTAAATTTAACGAAATTTTAAATTTAACGAAATTTTAAATTTAACGAAATTTTAAATTTAACGAAATTTTAAATTTAACGAAATTTTAAATTTAACGAAATTTTAAATTTAACGAAATTTTAAATTTAACGAAATTTTAAATTTAACGAAATTTTAAATTTAACGAAATTTTAAATTTAACGAAATTTTAAATTTAACGAAATTTTAAATTTAACGAAATTTTAAATTTAACGAAATTTTAAATTTAACGAAATTTTAAATTTAACGAAATTTTAAATTTAACGAAATTTTAAATTTAACGAAATTTTAAATTTAACGAAATTTCAAATTTAACGAAATTTCAAATTTAACGAAATTTCAAATTTAACGAAATTTCAAATTTAACGAAATTTCAAATTTAACGAAATTTCAAATTTAACGAAATTTCAAATTTAACGAAATTTCAAATTTAACGAAATTTCAAATTTAACGAAATTTCAAATTTAACGAAATTTCAAATTTAACGAAATTTCAAATTTAACGAAATTTCAAATTTAACGAAATTTCAAATTTAAGGAAGTTTCAAATTTAACGAAATTTGACGTCGGTACGATTTAATAAATCCTAGGCAGTGTTTCACCGCAAACAAAAATTATAACAAGTACTAGAACTAAAATAAATTCGAGTTTTTTTTAATTTATTTGAAGTGTCAAATGTGTATTAAACGAAAGTTCTATGAGACTAAACATCACCCAGTTTTTCAGGTAAATCATGTCAGTTTTCGCGTTGAATTGGAGTAGCATAAATCTTGAAAAGTGTTTTGTTTTTAAGTCAATTTAGATCTCGTGCTAACTCATCGAATTTGGTGAGAAAACTCTGGATTAACTGATGTAAATATTTTTGACAGATATTTGTAAAACGCTAAAGCGTAATTTTCCGAGTTTCGCACTTTGATTTCGATAGAATTTTGACAACAGAACAGTTCAATTTGTATACTATAGTCTATTCAGACCCCAATAACTCCAGCCTATTAAATTTGGAAAACCATCAAATCTTTAATAAAGAAGAATGTTTTTTGATCATACTCATGTGTTCTTGGTGAGACAAAAGCTTCTACATATGTATTTCTGATTTAAAAAATTTTCATAACAAATAACAAATTTATTTGAACTCACCTATCCCGCTTGGTATCCTTTTCTGCGTCCAGCGCATTTGTGTCAGCATCTAATGATTGTGACGTTTGCAATTCACTTGCATTGTACGATGTATTGCCACTCGAACTTATAGATGTATTTGCTACATCCGGCCTGCGGTCTGAAGGTTGTCGCACAATTGATGTTGAATGCAAGCGTTCTAAAAAGAAAGAGAAAAAAAAATTGAAATTAGAAAACAAAAACTTCAAAAATTTCATCAACAATAAAAATATACAAAGATTCATTATTTTTAAAAATGTAACCGAAGGCTTTTCAAAAAAAAAATCATTATTATTATTTACCAACACTAAGCTGCTTATAATACTCTGGACGCTTAGTTTGCATGACAAGCGCATTAACTGCCACTTTCTTTTTCTTTTTCGGCGTTTTATTGGCTTTTCGATTTTTATAATTATTTGTGGTTTCGGTTATCTTAGCTGCCACTCTTGACGTAAGAGATGGTGAAGATTTCCTCTTGATATCTTTAGCAGCTTCACTTGTCGATGCAGCTCTGAGTACATCTTCGTCTTCGTCACAAGAATAAAACTCTTCATCACTATCCCGTATCCGCCTACTAATTAACTTAATATTTACACTACTATCGTTACTCTTAAAACTACCACCACTACTACTAGTACTAGAACGTTTTTTTGTATTATTATTGTTATGAGGGCTTAAATTATTATTATTATTATTGTTTATTCGATCACAGAATGAGCCTTTTAAATCATGTTTGACTAGCACCACATTGCCATTGGAAACATCATCTTTGGCCACAGCACTTCCATCTTTCAGGGCTATCGGTCCGGGTTTACAGTGATTTGCTGCTATTGCAATAACTGATGTAGCCGCTTCCGATAACGATTTGCGGCGAATTAAAGCGAAATCCTCAGAACTAAGGAATCTCTTGTTACTAACCAATTTCACCAAGGCCTGCAAATTCAAATTCGAATGCGAACGCACATTTGCAGGTTTCTTCTTTGCATCAACTACGCCACCTGTGTGTGATGCCTCAATTGAGTTATTACTAGTTTGTGAAGTACCGGAAGTAATGGGATTCACTAAAATCGGAGGCGCCGAAATTTTCCTTGCACTTCGCTTAATACTCTCTCTTTTCTCTAAATCACTTCCGCCAGTTCCGTTAGCATTGATTTTCGTCTTCGAAGAACTTTTCTCAATTCGATTATTTTTAAACTTTCGATCAGTTAAGAGTATTTTCTCCTTTTCTTTCTCTTGGGGTTTCTCTTCATTACTCTTGCTGCTGGTAAAGTTTTTGTAAAATTTTCTCTTTGGTGGATCGGTTTTAATAGCTTTCAATGTTTTCTTTGATTGTTTTAACTTTGGATCGCTTATGACAAGAGGGAGTATTCCTCCCTTATTTTCTGTTGCGGGTAGAGCTTCTGTGAGTGTTGTCATCATCTCTTCATCATTTGGCGATTTTTCCATGCTCTCTTCAAGTTTTTCATTTCCCTCATCAACACTGCAGCTTTTATACCATAGTGGAGACTTTGAGCGTTGACGTTCGTTTTTCTTTCGAAAGCTTCCTTTTCGAAATTTTTCAAACTTTTCACCACATGTTGTTGATGTTGTTGTTGTTGGTACTATAAGTGTGTTGGGCATTGGTGTTGCCATAGGTAGTGCGGAATCAACAGACGGTTGACCCGATGATGACAAACGAAACCACATTTTCACTTAGATTTTTTGTTTGGTTTCTTAAATGAGTTTTCTCTCTTTTTCTTAAGAGTGGAGAGTTTTTTTTGTTTTAATCAAGACTCTTTGGATTTTGTAATGTTAACTGAATTAATAAAAAAATTAATCTATTAGTATATTTAATTCGATTTTTCTTTCGTTTCTTTTTTTTTTTCGTTCGTGTTATCACGTATTTCGTTGGTTGAGTATTTTTTCTTCGTTGATTGTTTTACTTATTTTCTGCTGCACAACTGACAAATGTTTTTTTTTTATACTAAAGTAGTTCGATTGTACGATAATGTCGCTGACTAATAAATTACACATGTAATTCATTACGAAGTAATTAAGAATTATTAATTTTTTTTAATAACACTGCAAAAATACACAAATGATTAGAAGAATTTTTCAACAAAACAAAAATGCATGTAAACGACGAATATTCGGTGTTGCATGAAGTGTCAGTCAACATGTTGCAAATGATTTTTTTATTTAAATTTTGAAAAATAAAATAAAATTTTGTTTTTGGAAAAATGTGGTCGACGATCAAGAATTTAATCGTTTTTAATTTATTTATTTGTTTTTTTTTTTTTCCTTAAAAAGAAAATAAAGGAAATAAATTACTTTTTGAAATTGAAATTGTGGGGATACGTATGTATATATGTTTTTAAAATGGAAAATTTACAAGGCGACAATATTCAGCGTGCAGTGTAATTATTTTTGATCTTGATTTATCGTATACACATATTTAATCGCTTGATTTGTGTTGAGAATTGAGATGACGATACCTGCTACTTTTTCACGTTTGTTGTAAAAAAAAAATTGCGTAGGAAGTTTGTTGTGACGCATGAAGTTCAGGTCAGGGTTACAAAAAAAATATGGAGGGATTTTATAGCCTTTTGTATTATTATATCAAAACAAACAAAAAATACTAAAATAATACAACGATATACCGGATATACAAATAACTCACAAATATTTTTATAAATGGAAAATAGTAGATCATTGTGACCATGATGATAATGTTTGAGAGGAAGGAGCAATTTTGT
This sequence comes from Epistrophe eligans, assembly GCA_951394125.1. NCBI lineage: Eukaryota > Metazoa > Arthropoda > Insecta > Diptera > Syrphidae > Epistrophe > Epistrophe eligans. Next base: position 28,062,076 of record OX596031.1, on the reverse strand, counting down.
TTCTTATGCGTGCACATAAGCAAACTCAGAAATAAAATGATTAATTATTACCTTGACTTTTCTGCTAATTTTAAGTTTTGTTTTGTTTTTTTATTAGGTTTTTAAAAATTTTATTTATGTAGCCATTTGCTGTCAGATAAAAATTTGTTGGCTGTGACATATTGCTGTTTGGACAGGTGCCAAGATTTGTTTGACGACATGATGGGATTTTGAAAAAAAAAACAATTTTGGATTTATATAAATGTACCTACATAAATTGCAAAAATGCAACAACACCTTTATGTTAAGTCTAAGTAATATCCAAAGCAAAATAAGAATTTAAAGAAAAAAAAATCAATTAGAAATAACTGGATTTTGGCACGTAGTCAGAAAAAAATTTGTATTTTTATTTCTAAGAAGGAGGAGACAAATAGGTACCTTCTTTTTCTCATTTCTAAAAAAAAAACAGAAAAATAAAAAAAATTTATACCGCAAGATGTGACAAAAAACTTGAGCATGCAAATAGGATTCAGGTAAGCAAAAAATCGTACTTGTGAGCGTCTATTTCTTTCCCCCCAATTAAGCGGTGGCAAAAAATCTTAACTGTGTGACAAGTACATAATTTGAACTTTAAAATCTTGATGTTATAATTTTTTTTATAACGATTTACATAATAATAATTTTTTTGTAAATTCAAGTCGATTTTTGTAGAAAATTGCCCCTCTCACCTAAACGGGGGAAAATAGACCCCCGTTCTCGGCGGTTTTTTTCTTGTCCTACACACTCAAACCTTTGGCAGTGCAAGACTTGTAGAATGCAACCCAAAGGAATGACAATTTTTTAATTATTTTTTTATTAAAAAATAATTAAACTTTGCTCTAAAATTGTTAAAATACTTAAAAAAAATTATTACTATTTATTTTTCGTCGCTTTTGATTCCAACAGTTAAGGTGGTTAGGTTACCAATGTTAGCCACTTACCGTTTTCCTTCAAAACTGCAAATCTAAAATATTTTTTAACTAAAATTATTTATTTTTTGCCATAAATATTAATTTAACACAATTTTTTTATTTAAAATTGGTTTTGGGTAGATTTTTTATAAATAAAAATGTGACCTTTGAAAAAAAAAGTTAAACATACCGAGGGTCAACGTGTCACATTATTTTTGCTGACATAAAATTTTTTAAGTCCTGAAAAATGTTATTAAACTTAATCGAGTTTAACCAGCGCGATAAGAAATATAAATTTCACTGTCATATGATGGAGATTTGTAAAACGAAACAAAAGTCAAGTCATTATATTGAAAGCTTTTCCAACATTGCAATTGATTTCAATTCCAACCCACACAATTTAAGACTAATTTATTAAAACTTAATACGAACACAATGTAAAACATAAAATAAAACCATAATATTTTTTCAACACTAATAAAACACTTGCAGTACTCTAAAGTACCAACGTACACACATTTTGCTTATCCACCTTCCTGCTTCAATTGGTTATATCTACATATCATATATGTACATACATTGTACATATAAGCATTAAAGGGTGTTTTTTTTAACTATTTAGAATTATAAAGTAAAAAAAAAATAGATATTAATTTGACAGAAAAATGATGACACAAAAATTATTTTTATAGAAGTTTGGTTTATAATTTGGCAACACTGTTTTTCGTGACAGTTATTTTGACAGCTGAGAGATTTTATCAGGGTGAACTTTATAAGATATGAGGCGAAAATAAAACGCGGCTCTTATTTGTCTGTTTTGTTTTATTTCAAATTTGTACAGGTTCCTCAAAAAACACCCCGATTTAAATATTATACATATTATGTACATTCATCGCCGTTCTTGTGTCAAACTGACATATGTAAGACAAAATTTAACATCTAAAGAGAGTTTAACACTCACAGAAAAGAAACCAATGTGAATCATATTCCGTCCTTAATGTTCATTGTGCGCAATACAATAGAACTTGAATCGTTTTCTTGCTTGCATATTGCACTCATGCATAAATCTCTGAATGTGTGTAAACTATTCACAGAATCACTTGACTCACAACAATTGTAAAATTTATTAATGTTTCCCAAAGTCGTTTGTCGTGCAATGTCGTCGTCTCAACTCTACTTACAGTTAACTAATAACACCAAAGAAGAAAGAAAAATTAAAAAAAAAAACAAAAAAAATGATGCACTTAACGCACACCATCATCTGTCGCATACTTTTTGGTTTCGCCAGTGAAGATGGTAACAGATAATGCACAATGAAGATCGAAACCAAAAATTCTTAATAATAAAGATGTGAATTCTAGCAGCCATGTTAATTTGCCTACATCAAGCTAGAACTGTCAGATGTCGCATAAAAACTGTCAGATTTTGAATAAGAAATGAGAGAGTGTGGGAAAAATTGCACACCCCATTTTATATTGTGGTAGAAAATTGCGTATAAATATTTTGTTGACCTGGCTATTCACCTTTAAAAAAAAAAAAAAGAACAGGCCTATTATCTTGTTAAGAATTCAGAAACATTCACAATCGTAAATATTCTTTTCAGAGCTCAGTCAGAAAATTAATCTTGTAAAAGTGACATACCCAAACTAATTTGTTCTTGATAAATTAAAAAAAAATCGGATTTTAAACAAGTCCACCCACCTATGATAGACCAACCGACGGTATAACAAAAATGACTTTTTGGACTTCACAATTTTTGTAATATTAGGTTTAATTACAAAAACCACAACATGCTCTGTAGAGAAATAAATAAATATGGTACATAGGTATTCTATCGAATACAAAAACACCCTTTACTGAATATGAAATATACTGTCATCGACTCAAGGCTAAGCAAACAAGAATATTTTGCATTATTTTAATAAAGTAGGTACAAAGAAAAAAGTAAAAGTCGTGCCTCTCAAACCAAAAGGAATTGCAAACCTGTTGGAAAAAAAAAAATAAAAAAAAAGATTACGTAAATTGTACGGGGGAGTTTTGTATTCTTAAATCATTTAGTACTAGATTTTTCTCAGAAACAAATTATTTATGCACAATTTTAAAATTTTCAGACAATTCGTCATATATATTTTTTTTTTATTTAGAACCATGATTTCAAAAATATTTTTATTTAGTTCGTACAAATGATGATGATTCCACCTTTTTAAAAAAAAAATACCAAACAAAATAAATAAACAAACAACGAGAAAAATAAAAAGACAAATTAGTTTTTGTCTTAATAAAAATTAAGTAGGTACATATACACTTTGTATTTTGTTAATTATATTTTTGTTTCATGAACAAGAAAATAAAATCATCCCATCTTCTTTTCGGAAGGTAACTAATTTTTTAACGAAAATATTTTCCGACAAAAAAAATACATCTTTGAATCCACCAACAGATAAATATAATTTCAAAGTAAAACAACAGCAAAAAAAAATACAATTTAATCTGTTTAAACTGACGTAAATGCTACAAAATAACCTTCCTCATTCTCATAAAGTACGTTCAACTATATAAAAAGCTATATCTAGCTAGAGGAGCACACTTCATGAAGACAGACACCGAAGACAGTCTGTCTAATGCAAATTTTGACGTTGAGGTCAAGACAAAAACAAAAACATAACGTAAATTATTACACAACTGTCAGATCGCGTATATAAATCCAATAATAATAAGTAATAATAACCAATAACGAAATTAAATACCCAAGTTCGTTTCGTATCAATGAGTTTCGTAAGACTGATTGGACAAACAATAATTCATAGAGTTAGATTATTATTTTAACTTTTTTTTTGTTTTGTTTTGAAAAAAAAAAAAAAAAAAAAAAAAAAAAAAACAATCCAAATCAAACTCATTGACTTATCATCAACCGGTTCACAGGTATGTATGGATGTAGATAATAATTATTCGAATGATGTCATCGGCCATTTTAAAACCCTTCGAGTTCTTTCAAATTCCACATAACTCATTCAGATAACCCGAGAGAGGCAGGCACAGAAAAAAAGTGAATTATTTTTTTTGTTTATTTGGGTTCCCGATGATAACAAGCTGATTGTTGACGACACAACCACGACGACGACGATGAGTTAATTTATCGATTCGCAATCTTTCCAATTGACACTCATCATCCATGCAACTGTCAGTGTGATGTCATCGATCGACAACGACAACGGCAACGAGCGACGTAAAGTAGCTGTCTAAAAAAGTGACAACCCGTTGTAAAATGCCTCTCTTGTGAAACAAGTGCAATTTTGCTTCTTTTTTATTTTTTGCAAAACGTTAACTGTTCGTTTTGGAATGAGTGAGATTTTTTCTGGCAAGACTGCAGAGCACCATCACAGATATTTTGATAGTTTCATAACAATACAACAACAAAACACCCGGTGCGGTGGTGGTGTGATGGTTATTTGTGATGACACTGCTGAATGGTGATGATGTTGATGGAGATTTTACTTGGCAGTCATTTTAAAATGCGTAAGTATGTATATAAACTACATTATGTATGCCTATAAACGTTTTAATTTTTGTTTACATATTTATTGGCAGCATTGTTCTTTGTCTTTGTATTTTATTTTTTTTTCTTCTGATCACTAATGAAAGATATTGAAAGTCGCTCTCTCTCTCTATCTCTTGTTTTTTGTTTGTTTCTAAAAAAAAATAATTTATTAACGGAGGTGTAAAATTACTTTTTTTAGCTAACATAAACAAAAAACACGACTGAATCGAACGAACTTGCTCTTGTGGTACCAAGCTTAAACGTTAATGACTGAACACAAAATTGTAGCTGCTGCTGCAGCTGTAACCACGTAGCCCGATATATAGTATATGTACATATATGACATTCTATGACATTTGAAACTGTTTCAAAAAAAAAAAAAAAAAATACCTACATATATAAATTGTGAAGAGCGCAATCAATCAAAATAACAAATCAAAAAAACACAATTGATAATTCTTGAAATTTTTATCTTACAATTAAAAAGTTTTACTTAAATAAATCCTTTTTCAAAAATGTCATGCATGTTTATGTCAAATCATTTTAAATGACAGATAATAGTCAACTACTACTTTTTTCGACAAACAACTGTTGTGTTTATTTACTTTGAAATTTTGTGATTTTCTGTCCAAGGCAGTAGGCACAATAATTCATGATAATAATGTAAGATTTGAATAAAATTTCAAAATTGTTTTTTTTTTTTTTTTACACGAAACCAATACTCTCGCTATAGAGTAAGTAAAGAATTTGAAAAGAGGCAAATGACAGATGAATCGCACAATTGGTTTAATTAGCTTTGTTAGGACTAAACGGACATAAATAATTAATTTGCTTTGCACAAAAAGAAATTATAAAAATAAAACAAAAGATTGCCGATTTGTCAGAATGGAGAAGTCATGAATTTTGATAGATTCCGATTAATACATTTTTAAAGTAAACCTTCTTTATCGAGGTCGTTGAGAGTGAATTTTCAAGGTTGAATTTTAATGTAACAAAAAAACTGCCAATACTTATAAATCTTTCATTTATTAATGCTTGTTTTTTTATAAATAGCATTATTTTTAATATAGCGTGATTTTGGTAAGTAGCATTGATTTTGATAAATAACAGTGATTTGGATAAATAACATTGATTTTGATAAATAACAGTGATTTTGATAAATAACAGTGATTTTGATAAATAACAGTGATTTTGATAAATAACAGTGATTTTGATAAATAACAGTGATTTTGATAAATAACAGTGATTTTGATAAATAACAGTGATTTTGAAAAATGAATTGACTTATGTATATTTTACCGTAAAAACTAGTACGCAGCTGAAGTGAAACGAAAATTTTTTGTGGTCTTCAAATCGATAGGGGAAACTTAAACGAACAAATATTAATGGAGAATTTAAGAAGATGATGTGATACGAAATTCGTCTGTGGTATCCAACACTATAGAAAAATCTTAACGAAAACAACAAGGCAAAAACACCCATTAATTGCTAAACAAAAAAAGCTACAATTATTAATTTCGCTAGTTTAAGTTGAATAGCGTATACTGCAGAACGAAAATGAGAACTAAATTTTTCGTTTATAGATTTCGTTCTTTTAATTTGTAATGCTATTGTCTTTTGAAAAAATATTGATAAATAACATTGATTTTGATAAATAACATTGATTTTGATAAATAACATTGATTTTGATAAATGACAGTCGATTAGAAAAGTCAGATAAAAAAATTTTAATAAATTGTACTAATTTTGATAAAAAATAGCAGTTATTTTGATATATAGCAGTTATTTTGATAAATAGCAGTTATTTTGATAAATAGCAGTTATTTTGATAAATAGCAGTTATTTTGATAAATAATGGTTATTTTGATAAAAAGCAGTTATTTTCATAAATAGCAGTCAATTAAAAGTCAGATAGAAAAGATTTAATAAAAAGCAGTGATTTTGATAAATAACAGTGATTTTGATAAATAACAGTGATTTTAATAAATAGCAGCGATTTTGATAAGTAGCAGTGTTTTTGATAAATAACAACGATTTTGATAACAAGCAGTAACTTTAATAAATAGCATTGATTTTAATAAATAGCATTGATTTTAATAAATAGCAGTGAATTTAATGTACATATGTATGTATATAAATATAAAATAAGTTTCGGTGCCAGCCAAAACAAAAAAAGTGTAAATCAATTTTTACATGATACATGTACTTACTGTACAATGTAATACATACACCAATTGCAGTACCAGTCTTAAATAAATAACACTTCATCTGACAGACACTATAATTTGTTATTGGTAACTACACTAATATTTTTCGTCGGTGTTCTACTTAATTTCCAACATCACATCGCTTGAGACAGCTTTTAAATTGACGGCCTCTTGGTAATCGTGCCACTTTAAAAATCAAAATTAAAATCTAAATCTAAAAGGCATTCCTGAATCACCTGAATCAAAGTGCAATACTCCCCAGCAAGAATTATAATAAAAATAAAAATAAAAAAAACATAAACATAAACATAAACCAGTTAATAAAAAAATTACAAATTTTTGATTCTTTTACTCATTGCACGTATCAAAATGCAAAATATCTACAAATACATACGAGTGTATCTATCTCTATCTATACACACTTACACATAAACCCGTTTCAAGTTGAGCAAATGTACAGATAGGTATTTACGATACGAGTATACTCAACCTAACTCAACTCAATTCAATGCAAACGATGCCACAATTATGTAAGAACCCTAGAGTGTAATTGACGCTTTAGCAAAACAGAAAAGAAAAACTTAAAAAAACAAAATCAACAGAAAAAAATTTAAAATAAAAATTACGAAAAAAAAAAATATTTTAAAATGCACAATTTACCATCTGCGCTGGCAATCACTCAGCATTGCATTCATTTTTCATTCTCAAAAGATATATCTTCTGGGTTTTTGTAGTTTTGTTGTTTTTTTTAGCATTTTTAATGAATGCAAATGTATATTAGCATTTTCATCTGACCTTTTTGATAGTGGCGGCGGCAATGGTTACTGCTGCTACTGCTGCTCCGTCTGTCTCTATCTCTGTATCTGCCTCAAAAAAAAAAACACACACAGACCATTCATAGTGTGCAGAAAATGAAATGAATTTATGGATAAATCAAACAAAATAAATGTTATCGAGATAAAGATGTTGAATATTATTATAATATTGTATACGGAACGTTTTCACAATTAGTTCAGATGAACTTCAAAGATTGTGGCCGGCAGCGTGGCAACAGCAAAAGCCACTATACTATATAGGCGGATGGAGGAGGAACGGATGAACGGAGAAGTAGCAGTGATGGCATAAAGAAATGTTTATTTAGTTGTGGTTGTTGTTGTTTTTATTTTTGTTATTTTGAACTCAATATAGTCGAATGGAAATATTTATTAAAAAAGAATGTGCTTTGAGCATTTTTTTTTTTTTACAAAAACAAAAAAAGGGGAACATCTTTTAGAACCCTTGTTATACGCAGGAAATTTATTTATTTATTTCTTCATTATTGTTACTGACAGGAAGTGGTCCAAAGTTACCATATTTTAAATTGCATAATTTTTTTCTTACTAAGAGGGGTATCGATTTGTTGAAATTAGAGAATAAATTCAATAAGATAACTTTTTGAGTTTTTGAATCAAAGATATGCCCTAAAGGTGATAATCTATACTTTAGACGTTAGTCTAAAACTGTATGCATTATAATAGTGGATTTAAATTTATCTTCGCTTGCAGATTTGAAGAAAAGTAGAGCGGGACAGATTCATGCCAAAAATACGAATGTGGGAAAGAAAGATGACTATGTTCGTCTTTATATCTGCATTATGACACTTCCTATACAATTTCTATAATGAAGATATCTGCATTTTGGTATTCTTTCCTCTATTTAACAAATGTGAATTTTATATCTTACATCCCTTCTTTTTTTTCGCATGAAGATGAATGTAAATTCACCATAAGTGTTTGATGCCTTTAAATCTCATTAAAATTATATGAACATTCCTTTAAGATTCATTTTGTCCAAATTATTTTGTTTAAACAAAGGAATTATTTACAGATTCTCAGATTTGTATTTATTAGTCGATGCAATTCCGTTTTAGCCTCCGGTAAATTATTTCTTTTTCAGTTTATAAATTGTTAAAATTGGTTAGGTGCAGTAAAAGCTTCTTATGAGACATTTTTATTATTATATTATTATTTATTTTCTTATAAATTGAATTGTAATAAAATTTATGTCATGAGAAGAGAATATATTTTTTCCGCCCCTTTATTTTTTTTTAATATAATCACTAATCAGTATAATACTCTTATCAATAATTTTTATTTAAAAAAATAGACAAGACTGTCACAATTTATTGAAACTAACAAAGTACAAATAGAGCATATGCACACACCCAAACATAATTATAATGTAGGGGTGTATCATATTTATACAAGATAACACTATAGCGCTAAATAGGTCATTGACCTAAGCTGCTTGGAATTTCCATAAAAATAAGAGCGGTTTTAAGAAGACTTATCTAAACAATTTTAAATATGTAAAAAAAAAATCACAAACGAGTTGCACGCATGAGTTTGCAGCGATGTATGCAGTTTTCCGTGAACATAGCTTTTTGTTGGCCTGCACCTAGCAGTCATTGAGTTATGTACTTATGTATACATGTTGATTTATGGGAAGCATCTCCACATCAAGCAGGCAAACATTCCTATATAAAAACAAAAGAATGTAACGGGAGAACTACATAGAAGACCTCCAACCTGACAATCAGTTGCAAGAAACTTTAAATTGCTTTCATTTGATTGCAAGAAACTTTAACTTGCTTTCATTTGAATTCATTTTGATTTATATATTTGAAAATTTTCATCTACTAAGTTGCCTACTGGGGTCAGTATCTCAAAATAACCCCTTGAGAGATTGATCCTAATCAATTTGTCGCCAGGTGCTGCATTTGCCTTAACGGCATAATCAACAGAGTCCCCTTCCAATTAAGGAAACTGGAGTTTCCAGCAACTTTCAGTTTTTAAAAGTGAACAAAAATTTCTGAGTTAACAATTTGAGGAGATTTGTTTCACGTTCATTTTTCACACTTCACATAATTTGAATTTAACCAAAAGATTTTATAACGAAACCACAGAAAATCTCTTAAGATTTTTTTTCCTCGTGTGAAAGGTGCCTTAAAGACATTTTGAATGAAAATAGGTCTGTTCGTTTACTTGCCCAAAACTGCTAGTAATATATTTTTTTTTTATATGAACTTTGACAGTCTTTGGACCAAAAATGGTAGAAATTAGTAGTTAGTTATGGAAAATAAATGAACAAAGTTATTAAAAGAAAACATCAAAAAATCTAAAGCAATTTTCAGGTGCTTTCCTTTGGCGAACTATTCTAGTTTTTTTTTTTTCTTTTGGATTTCGGAGTACTTCTTATGTACTTCTGTTTTACTTCTTCTACTACAAAGGCCTTCGATTGGCTGCTCACAATAATGTTTTTCGGAGTGTTTCTCTGTTCCGTACTTCATAAAGGAGTAGACACGGAACACTAATATACAAATTAAGTTATTCGTCGGATTACTTGTCAAAAGTACTAAAAAATGCTTGAAGAAGCTATTCTGTGATATCCCGTAATGTGTGTGTAAATTTGTTAATTCGATGTTAGAGACAAATAGAAGTAGAAGAATTCGAAAATCCAATCGAAAATGACATATGGCATGACGTTTGGCATTTTAATATGCGTAAATAACAGGTACAAGTCCAGGGCACTTTGAACAAAATCATTTTTGTTAAATATTATTCCAATAAAAATGAACTCTAAAATAAACACTTCCACTTTCCAATTGGTAGTATTTTGGCATGTGACATTAGGTCGGTTCAATTTATTGGGTCTGTTCATTTTAAAATAATTTGTGCGTCTTTTATTTTTATGTATGTAATTTCGAGAATTCTCGCGCGGATAGAATATTACTCTTTACTATCGTATCGTGCTTTGAATTTGAATTTATGTATGTAATTTGACTTTTTTCACTCAGAACTAGAAAGAGTAGATAATACTATTTTTTTGACAATTAAACATAATCGTAATTTAGATTAAATTAATCGGTGTAGTAATACACAAATATTAACAAGTAAGTTTGACAGAAACTTTGAAATGCAAATAGTGTTTAATTTTATTTCCTTATGAAGTGTATGAAGTGGAAGTGAGATATGTATAAAATTTCATGTCAAACGATGAAAACAATTCGAGTCTCGAATATTGCATTCAGTGCAATATGGAAATAGGTAAGTTCAATTTGTAAATCTACATATGAAGAATTTAACAAAATTATTTTCATACGTATACTATGTAGTTCGAATGAAAAAAAAAAAATCGTTACGATTTTATAAGATTAAAGGTAAAACCAATAAAAAATAAATTAACTATAGACAGTGGAAACGTAGTAGAATTCTCTTCATACATATATGCGGTATCACATTGGACAACCAACGGTCTAAGTTAATCGGCACTATTTCTGACAGCCACTTGAATTTAATCTGATTGGATTAGATTAAATTCAAGTGGCTGTCAGAAATAGTGCCGATTAACTTAGACCGTTGGTTGTCCAATGTGATACCGCATATATGTATGAAGAGAATTCTACTACGTTTCCACTGTCTATAGTTAATTTATTTTTTATTGGTTTTACCTTTAATCTTATAAAATCGTAACGATTTTTTTTTTTTCACTCAAGACTGTAAAAAAAAGGTAAAAACAAAAACCAAGGTTGAATTTTGGGAAAAAAAAAGTGTGTATCTATGTAGATGACTTCACCACCTTTTTTTCTAATTAAATTCTCTCCTTATCAAACTACAAACAGATTGAAATGAAATCATTGATATGAGTTAAAATGTAAATTTTTTTGTTTACCGATACTCTAGTGAAATATTTGCATAAAGATTTGTTAAAAAACAAATCAAAACAATTCAAATTGAAAGTGTTTCCTTCTATTTTTTTTTTTTTTTTTTTTGTTAAAAAATATTCAAATATAATGTCGGTTAAAGTTTAAAGTCCAGATTTTTGGCATAAGATAACTTTGCCTATAATTTTTCTAAGACGATTCTTATAAAAAAAAAAAAAAAACAATTGCCGAAGGAGCAATAAAATTGCAAGTTTATTACTCTATAAGTATGAAATTATATATTAATTTTAAGTAAACAATTACCATATGTTGGCAAGAACTAGACGTCTGAAAGAGGTACCTACATATATACATACATATATAGAGAAAGGTATACCTACAGACGGGGATTTTTTTAATGAAATGTGCGATGACTTTTGTATACATCTACTTTATAAATTGCTTCATAAGTGGATTTTAAGTGTTATTAGTTTTCAATTAGGAAATATCTTTCCGGCATACATACATACCTAGATTATTTTTTTCAGTTTTGTTTGTGTGTGCTAATGTAGACTTATGTTTTAAACATTAAATTCAAATATCAATTTTAACACAAGAAAAGGCTCGAATAAGCTATTTCCCTTTTAATCGTTTTAGAACAATGCTTAAAATCGATTATGACACTATATGACATTTATATAAAAAAAAGGTGTGTTTGTTTAGTTTGGTGCATGAACTGTCAATGTTTTAGGTGTGTTCAGCTGGAGTTCTTTGAAAAAAAAATATACGATTTACTGGTTAAATCTGTTTAAAATTTGTAAACTTCTTTAAAATTAGAATATTGTCAAGAAGTATTACGCTAACACTTTTAAAATTTTTATTGGAGGTGTGAACTTAGTTATTTAGTTCTATTTCTTTTTTTTTTTTAATGTTACTTGGATAATTTCTGTTCTTTAATTTATAGCCAATTTTCGATTGGAAAGGCTTTAAGTATTTTCTATTATTTAAACTCAAAGCATGTTTATTCAGGTTACTCAGTAAAATATTATGAGTAATTTATTTATGCTCAGTTGTTTTATAATGTGTTAAATGTCACAAACGTAACAAAATTGGGTAAAATTTTTTTAAAACTGATAATTTCGTGAATACACAACAAAATTTGAATTTGAATTTGAGTCCAAATTCATAGTTTAGAGCTTGTGTTATGTACGTAACAGAATGAGAACATTAAAAAAAATTATTTCAATTAACTTTTTTAGGGAGATATTTACTGCTTCGCGTGAGAAATGATAACACATCTATGACCATAACTTCCCATTAACTGCACTTATTTGCAAATGTACATAATATTCGGTTTTTACTAAAAACAATTATATTTGGTCACATAAGTAACAACTTAAGTCTTTCATATTTTCGTTTTTCTCATTTATTTAAATACTAATACTTAAGACCAACCTTCAGGTTAACATTTAAAAAGGAAGAAGACATTCAAATCATCAACTGTCTAAAGGGCGTACCCTTAGCCAACTAAAGTAAATCCTATAACTAACTGAGCCATTCTTTTTTAAATTTATAATGCTTATTTTGTTAAACGATAGCATGCGTTTTAAGGTTATCCAAGTATGTTTTATTTAATTCATAAAGAATATTGTGTAAATAATTTATAGTAGGTAGTATGATAAATGAGTATCAGTGTCACATACGTAACAATGAAAACAACTTTTTCTGATATAATTTGTTTTAAAGTATGTTATTTTCAAATTAATTCGTATCTTTAAATATTTTTTTTTTTCTTTTTAACTTCAGACCTCTTTTCAGATTGCAGAATTTAATCAAAAAAAATTGTCTTGCTTTTAAGTTTAACTTGCGGCTAAAATTGCCAAAATTATAATTTTATTTCAAGCTTCCAAAATCTGAGTTCATACAAATAGATTCAAAACAAACAGATGATCATAAGATAACAAAAAGACAAAAACAAAAAATTAAATAAAAACAAATTTCAATTAAAATCAATGCAGGTCCAAAAATAGACTCTTGTGGCATTTCGTTTATTTTTATTTATTTATTTTATATATTTATTTTTAAATTTAGAAATAAACCAAATTTATTGACATTTTTTTTTAATTTAATCATTTATCAATAATTCAGTCAAGATCAACCAAATACTATTAACAATTGAATAAAATGTTTTACAAAAATTGCTGTCAATGTACAATGAATTTATTTTTAAAATTTGACTCAAAATGTTGAACTCTATGTTACGACAGCATGCATCTTGTCTATTTTTAGATTTCAGCTAATTAAATATATATTTTCAAATAATTATAAGGTGCATTAACATCTGCAACTCATTAAGAAAATTTATGAGTTCTTTAAAAAAAAAAAAAGTATAAACAATATAAATTTATCTTTCTGATGTACAAACTTAAACAAATATAAAAAAACAATTGGAAACAAAAAAAATGATTTCCTATTAAAAATTTAATTTATTTATTGCATTTCTTGGTTGGTTGATTGAAGGTAAACTGGCTATTTCACTTACACGGTTTAATATACGCGGATGGATTATCGATGAACTCATATTTAATTAGCGTTTTCTGTTGGGCGGTGTTTGGCGACGACCCACACAATAACTTGGCAGCTTTAACGGATTGACGAACAAATAATGAGTATTATTCTCTTTGCACTTTATATTAGACAAGAATTAAAAAAAAAAATATTTATGATACGAAAATTTGAAAGGCACATTTCCTTGAAATGCACTTCTTAAATGAAGCGCAATAAAAAAAATAAATAAATATTTATTTTCTGTTAGAAAATTAATTACAATATGAATTGAGATGAATCATATTTTAATTGAAAAGTGATTGAAGAAGAAAATAAAACTTTTAGGTATATGAGTGGACATCTGTATTTATCTATCGTTTTTAATTACCTGTCCTTTAGAAAAAAAAATATTTGTAATGCTTTTTGGAATGAAAGTAGACTTTTACCCCTCAGTAGACTTTTTTTCCCTAATAAATCAATAAGAATAATTTTTTTGCAAAATGTTGGTAAAATCGGTAAAAACTAAGTTAACTGGGGTTTATGTATAAGTAAGATTAAGAGCCAAATATAAAAATCGCGCTTAATCCTTGGATCAATATTTTAGCGCACCGATTTCAGCGGATTAACTGATGTTTGACCAAGCTTCATATACAAAGCATGATCAAGAGCCAGTTATACAAATCGTGCTTAATCCTCGGATCAAGATTTTACCGCACCAACTCCATCAAATTAAATGATGTTTAACCAGGCTTCATGTATAAGCGGATTAATTGATGTTTGACCAGGCTTCATATATAAGCAAGATTATACAAATCGCGCTCAATCCTCGGATCGAATTTGGCGCACCGATTTCAGCGGATTAACTGATGTTTAACCAGGCTTCATGTATAAGCGGATTAACTGATGTTTAAGCGGGCTTCATGTATAAGAAAGATTAAGAGCCAGTTACACAAATCGCGCTTAATCCTCGGATCAAGATTTTAGCGCACCTAATTTAGCGGATTATCTATGTTAAACAAGAGTTCAAGGTTCAAAAATCTTTAAAATATCCCAACAATAATCCCCCATAATCACTAGATTAAACTCTTGGTCTGATAATTAATCACGTTTGTACAACTGACTCTAATTGAACTCTGATTAAATTCAACACTGCCTTATTATTACCTTATTGGCAACGTAGTTAGTACATGAATTGACACAAAGTTAAACCAGAGTTAGTTAATCCTACAAATAAATTAAACCTGAGCTAACTCACTCATGTTTTGACACACATCTGTCAAAAATATATTTTTAGTTAATCTAGAGTTAACTCACTAAATTCGTGTGTTAAAAACATTTTTCATGAATTAACTCGGATTTAACTCCGGATGATCTCGCTCTCAAATACATGGGCCCAAACGAGTCAAATTATAGAAATTTAAGGACCTGATGGCAAAAAACAAAAAACTGTATACAAACAAAAATGTTTTGTTTAAAAATAAAAATATTTATCACTTCATTAACGTAATCAGCTATAAGATTTACAAACAATTTTCCTCCTCATTTTGCTTTAAGAAATTTATTTCAACATTTTTCCATTGAACTAGTACTTATGTAGGTATGAGGATGGAGAGTGATATTTAAAGAATTGCACACCTTTTACAAATTACTAAATATTTATCAGTACTTGTTTAGTATTTATATGTAATTTTTACAACGAGTCAGTAAATTAAATCGACTTAAATCCAAACAATTTAAATATGGATGTTTAATTTATTTTTTTTTTACAAATTTTATTTTTCAGAAACGTATTTTCGTTATTTCTTTGTCCTTCAATCAATAAGTGTGAAAGAATTATTTGAAAGATTTTAAATTTAAGTTAATTTTGTATGTGCAAAGTCACAACCATACAGGATCTAAAAGCTTTAAGCAAAAAAGAGAATGAATGATTGAAAAAATCAACAATTTTAATGGCTGAATACTTTTATACCTTAAACGATCGACGTGGGTAATAAAATTGATTGCAAATAAATATTTTAAAAAGCTACATAAGTACTCGTACACAAAGGTGGGAATTAGTTTGTTTCATTTCCGTGGAGAACACACCTTTTTTTTTTTGTCTTCAGTAGTCGGTGGTTTTATTACAAGTCACAACTATTTGCTTTTAAATAATACGCAAATAGAATTTTTAATAAGTAAACATTTTTTTATTTAACAAAAAAAAATGAAAGAAACTTCAGTAATAAAACCAAAATTCCATCTCAATCTTCTTCTACTTTAAATGAACATAAGCATAATTTACATTGCTTAAACATAAGAATATATTTCAGTGCTAATCTAAGATATAAGTTTGTTGACTTTTATTAACTTGAATTGTAAATTAAGAATTAAGTATTATCATGTATTTGATGTTGTTTTTTTTTATTTTTTTTAATGCACTGTTGAAAAGAGGGCATTGTGTGAATAAAGAATAAAAGATGATGGCAATTAAACATAAGGTATTCAATTCAGCTTTTACGTATAGGACATATATCATCACAGAATTATTAAGTGGGAAGAAATAGAAGTGGAAAAAAATGCACGAATATTGCAATATAGTAGTAGCTCTGAGGAAGAGTGCAATAACTTAGGCGCTGTAAAATAAAAAATTCTTGCAGAAACAACATACAAGCATTTTTTCATATCCTGTTTTAACGGAAGGGAGAATTTTCTAAACAAAAGAAAAAAATTAAATGAAAAAACTAAATAATTAAAAACAAACGGCAACACTAACAATACAGTCTTTTAGAAAACTATTGATTAAAATAACTTAATAACAAAAATTAAATTAAAAGAAAAAGACTTTTAGCTTTAGAAAATAAATACATAGTATTTTATTGATAAAATATTGAAAAACCAGATGGCGTGTCGTAAACGTCAAATAGGTTTGCAAAAAAAATTGACTGACGTTGATCTGCGTCAAAAATTGACTATCATTTGACGATCAAATTGATTCTGATTTGACGATCGAATTGATTTGAAGATTAAATTGATTTTGATTTGATGTTTTCGAAAACGACCGTTGTCTTTTAAAAACTTTGTTTTTCTTTTTTTAATTTCAATTTGTTTTTATTTTTAGAAAATTACAGTAATAAAAATGCTGGCATTTTATCTCAACATATTGCTCTAAAAAAATTAATATTTTTGACCAAAATCTCATTTTTTGCTTTTTTTTAAATTTTATTAATCGGGCCTAAAATAACGTTTGATCGCCTACAAATGGTATAAAACCCCTGAATTTTAGTTTGGTACTAAAAATAATAGCGCAAAATTTTAAACGATTTAGTACGATGTTAAAGCATTTTTACTATGACAAAATGGCTTTAACATCGTACTAAGTCGTTTTAAATTTTGCGCTACTATCTTTTAAATTTTACTTAAAAAAGTGCTATAGGTACTTCTACAAATTTTTTTGTTTGTTAAATTAAAACCCTACCTTCCTGACTATTATGACAAAATTCTGACGTCCAACTTTGTCATTCATTAGTCCGAAGGTCACATCTGTTTGAAATTAAATTTTTTGTTTTAATCCAGACACTTTTCTGTGTTTACATAGAACAACTTTAACAGTTACATATATAGGGTGAGCCAAAAATTATAAATAGTTTTTTTTTTTAAACTTTAATAATTTGTTTATTTAAATTTTTATTAAAAAGTAGAAGAATATTGCAGTAAATTATTAAATAAAATGGAAATATTTAGAAAGTATTTAAAAAAAAAGCAAATAAATTATTGAACAATTATTCTTCTTCCGGAAAATATAATATTAAAAATTCAACTTAATCTTTATGACTCACTCTGCTCAAAAATTGAACAGATTGGAATATTTCAAAAATCTGATCAATAGAGCGATTCGAATACAACGCACCAGAAACCTTCGTAAACTTATAACCTAGTTTCCGTTACAGATAAAATGTTAAAATTAATCGGTCAGAATTTTAATCAATAGCTAATAAATTATGTTGTAAC
Source organism: Epistrophe eligans (assembly GCA_951394125.1). NCBI lineage: Eukaryota > Metazoa > Arthropoda > Insecta > Diptera > Syrphidae > Epistrophe > Epistrophe eligans. The sequence goes on along the minus strand of OX596031.1, from coordinate 28,044,187 downwards.
AAATAATAACCTTATTTTAAACCTTGCATAACAGACGCCTAACTTAAGAATGATTCGTCATAGGCCCGTGTAAAATTCGCCATCCAGCAACGATTCCGCTACGGCTAGACTTCTGCACACGAAGCTTCACGCCATAGGTAGAAACACTTTTCTACACAATTTTGGCATTATAGATATTAACATTTGACATTGACATTTGTCATTGACATTTAAGTAAAATGTTTAGTAAATACGCAGGACACTGCTTTACGGTAAGCGATTTGTGGCTTGTCCTTCGTGTCTATTGAAACACAGGTGAGCTATACAAAAGCCGCAAACAATTGTAATTAGTACGCGTTTATGACGATACGTTTCGTGTGCAGAAGGCCTAAAAGTTGTTTCATTTTAAATGACAGAAGTCGTTGTTTAAACCTTTACTAAAATTTTACTGTCCATTATAAAAAATTTGTGAAAACATATTTCCAACTATTAAGACTCTGTCTAACTAGACAAACGTCTACGATAATCTCAAATTTATAACTGTAATAAATATTTAAACAATGATCCATTTAAAGATCTCTTCACACTGAAATATTAACTAAAAATTAAAATCATCAAAATAAAACGTCCTTCTATAATTATTATTGTGAACTCAAACAAAAATTTCTTGACAGTTCTCTGCAGTTGATCCTCCATTAATCGCCATTTACAATGCAATTTTAATCCAATTATAATCCATTTTGTCAGCTTTCGTGTTTTATTATTCGATAAAACAATCAACGAAATAAAGATACTCCTGGGTGATGTGTAATATGTACCCTTAATTAACTCGAATTTCTTGTTAAAATAAAAACTCACAATATAAAAAAAAAAAAAAAACGGAAAAAAATAAAACAAAAATCACAATCAACTAATTAGCACTGGGGTATTTCCTTGCGTTTATGACTGCACATTATTATTATAATATTTTTTGTTATTATATTTACAATTAAAATTAAATATACAATTTTTTATCACAAGATCTTCACAGTGAATCACGACATTTTTTGTAGAATTAATTTTTTAATTGATCAGGTTTGACAAAACAAGTGAATAATTTTTTTTGGGCAAATAAATACAAAAACGTGTTTCAATTTTTTCATTGAAATTTCTCAACACTTTTTTTTTTTAATTTCCAATAAACAAGAGGGAGACAATAGAACTAAATTAAAACCACATAACCCGAAGGGAGGAAGAGAACAATTCACAATTTAATAGAAGAAACCATTTTTTTTTGTTTCTTATTATTGCACTCCTCAAGGAAAAAAGGGAATAGGTATGTATTTATTTTCTACTTTCACACTTTATTTTCCATGAACGAATTTATATATTAGGTACATAATATTATGTATTTCGTTGCACAAACGAGATTATTATTTTATTTCTTTTGAAAAGGGGACAAAACTAATAATAATAATAAAACGAAATTAAATGTGTGCCGCCCGGTAGAATAAATCCCGCAATTACTTATTTTCGGTCCCGTCAACACGACACGATCATTCAACACTCAACGAAAACTAAACAACAGCAGCTGAAATTGAAAATGAAACACCAGACGTCGTCAGTCGGAGTCCCGCAACGAGATGGAGACACGACGCACGCAAACACAATGCTCGAAAATGAGAGTATATAGAACTGCTTGTACATTGTACTTGTAATTTGTAGACAATACATATCGAAATTAAAGAAACTTCGTCAAAGGGGCTGGCTGATTGCTGTTGCCTGTTGCTGATCGCGCAGTTCAGTTTCAGGTTAGCAGATGGTTTGTGAGTCATAAACTTGTTGAATTTTGATGATGTTAAGGGAACACCACTTTTGTATGAACGATCAATTCACGTGATACATACACATGAATTTTGTTTGATTCTAAAGATGAATTATTAAGAGAAAAATAATAATTGTGAGCTTTTAGTTTATAGCAAAGGCTCAAACCGTTTGACGTGTAGAGATTGATCATTCACAATGTTTTTAAAGAGAAAATTAATACAGAAATACTTTGGTTAAAAAAAGAGAAGAAAATACAGAGAATATTAATTAGCAATATAAGTTCAACTTTTAATAGGCATTCTTTGCTGTGTTGAACTTTAAGTTAAACTGGCAGGCACTTGGTATAGCCAGTGACATTTAATGTTAATGGAGTGATGTCTTATGCATACCATGGGGGGATGCGAAAAATAAATTTTGTTCAAAATAATCATCTTATATATTATTTCTAGAGTCTGTATCCCTTTTCCGATTCTCGCATACTACACCAATTTTGACAAATGAGTTGTCGAACGAAGCGGAATTTTACTTTCTGATTTGACAAATTATTAGATAGTTTATTTTAAAAATGTTGACAATTTATTTAAAAACTGCATTTTTTTTTGTTTAATATTATTCCAATAAAAATTAACTTAAAATGAACACTTCCACCTTCCAATTGGCATGTGACATAAGGTCGAATAAATTTATTTATAAGTCCCGTTAATTTTTAAATAATTTGTGCGTTGGGATAATTCTCGCACGGCTAGGCTAGTTCCTGTTATTTTGATAATTTGAGCTGTCAAGTCAAGATTAATGATCAATCAATACCTATATAAAACCACTTTCTTGAAAGCTCGAAACTTATCAGATTTATAGACGTCATGTTGTTAAAATAACATCTGTCAAATTTATAGTGAATTGTTCAGTATATAGTGTATAGTAATTTATCGTGGAAGGTTATAGCGTTGAATAAATAACGTGTGCAAATGATTGAATTTTATTTTAAAAATCAGAACTTTGTTCGAAAACATCGTTCGCGAATCTACAAAATTCATTTTAAACGACGAGAGCCAGAGAGACTGTTATGAATAACCCAAAGAGAAAAAACACCAGCTCCTTACTTGTAAGTTAGCTTAATTGAGTGTCAAAAAAGGGGGGAAGGCCTGGGGACAGTACAGTTAATTTGTTTGCTTTCAAAGAACAATAAAATAGAAAGTCCAGCCTGTTTTTTTATGAAAACTCAATGTAAAGTGAACGTGGATTTCTTAGGAAGGGAGCGCAGGTGGTTTTTTATTAAGTATCTTCTCTGTTTTTATGGAGTACCTATGGTCTTAGTAGATATGTGCCTTGTATTTTTTCATATAACCCTATGTCGATTGAATTTTTAAAATTAAAATCGATTTTATGTTGTATTTTTGGTGACGTCTAAGAAGTCCGTTCACGTTGACCATTTACCATTTATCTTTGGCGGTATCGCAGCTTAATTCTTTTTATTGTCAAACTAGCTATGCCCCGTAACCCTTTGAATTATAAATTAAATACTATAATAATTATATGCTTCACGATTAAATAGATATTCATTTTCGTATTCAGCGTGTAAAAATGTGTAAGGAAAATTAAATCGCATAAAGAATTCCATTTCAAAATTAAAATTACCATCTAGTCTTTCTAAAGGCATTTAATAGGCTAACAAAATAAAAAATGAAAAATTGTTTGACTGCTTAAACAAAAATCAAGAAAAAAAAAAGAAAAAAAACATTTTATTATTTTTAAAATATATTCAAATTCTCTAAAGCGCAAATTGACACGAATTAATTTCAAATTTTATTTTTCCCTTTATAGAAAAAAAGCTTTCTCCATAACTTTATTGACAACAATTAGTGCTTACACAAAAATCTAACAAAGTTCAATTAAATTAAAACAAAAAAGTATACACTCCCGTTAACCTATTAATAGCTTTAAAAGCTCTTCCATAGCTATTGCATCTATTAATTCATAGATGGCGCACAAATCAATAAAAAGAATAAATACTTGAATTTTGCATAGAATTCAAACAAAACCTCTCTCTAGCAACGATAAATTTGCTGCTGCTATTTATTAGGTATACTCAATTCCTTTTAGCAATTCCTGATATAATAAATATTTTATGAAATTATCGTAAATGCCATTTAATCAATTTTACATCTATCATAGAATAAATATGTAGTTATGGGAGCAACACTTTTATGGGACATGAGATATCAATTACATTTACAATATCGCGTTCATGCATCAAAAATAAAAATAAAAAAAAAAAAAATTGATTGAATCGATTGGCCTACTTAACTAGGTAGGTTTAAAAAGATGCGAGATTGCCTCACACAATAACTTTGCTGGTGATGATGGTAAGCAATAGAATACTCATTCTTTAAAAGAAAATAACAATAAAGCCATTTAAAAAAAAAAAAAAACACAACAAATAAATAGAACAATAAACATTTTGTTTACGCAGCTAGATAGTTGTATTTTAATAAAAAAAAAAATACCCCTTTCTTCAAAAATTAATTTAAAATTTTCCAATTTAAATTTATATAGGGATGGTATGTATTTTTGAATGAAAGAAGCAAGAAAGGAAATTTTTCTGGAATTTATTTTTTCTATAAAAATGAAGGCCAAGAATAATATTTTAAAAGCTAAGTGGGAGGTAACCATTTTATTGACAGATCGATTGGAATATAGAAAACCAACATGACTGACTGACTGACAGCTGACAAATTGACTATATAGTATGTACTTGTATTTATAGGAACCGGAAAGCTAAACAAAAAAAAAGGAACATTTTGTAAATTTTATTTTTGAAAAATATCCGCCGGATTCAAGAAGAAATCAATTTATAACTTTTTTATTTTGTTTTGTTTTCTTAAGATTTTTAAATAGATTTCTTAAATTAGTTCAATTTATTAATCTATCGAAATCGATTTGGAAAGTTGCTTTTTACAATTATTTTTTTTTTTTAACTAAGGTCAGTTTGTGAATCTGAATTGTTTAACTTTAACTTTAGATGAAATCATGTCTATTATAAATGAATGTAATAAAATATTGTTACAAAAAAAAAATAAATAAAAAAAAGAGGGTAAAAGTTAAGCAAAGAGACAGACAAGTCATTTTTTTTAATAGATTGTCGTCGTGTCTATAAGTTGATGCCGACAGCAAGGTCGACTTAGAATCGGAAGTGAAGCAACTTTTTTTTTTTTTTGTCTTTTTTTTCAATTTCATTTCTTCCTTTTAAGAAGTCGAAACGATTTATTACCTATCTGACGACTTTTCACATGATGGAGAAAAAACAATGATTTTAAACGGAAATCTTAACAAATAAAAATAAAATAAAAAAGAAGCAAACTTTAAAAAAAAAGTATGAAATAGAAATGATTAATTATTACCTTCTGTTTTTCCCGTTAAGACCTACAATATTACACATGTGTTGGGAAAATGTTAAAATGTTTCGTAGAGAGGGAGGGGAGCGTGGCGTTGTTGGGTTCAGGTTTAATAAACAAGCAAACGAATGTTGGTTAGTAAATTTCATAACCACTCGAACTTTGTAAATTCTAGATTATTTATATTTGATCAAAAAATAACTTGCTAAATACCAAGCTTATAAAATTATCTTCAACTCCTAAGGGGGCTCTTGACATTTTCCATAAACCTACAACGGCTTCATTTAAAACAAATTTTCAAAACAATTCTTTAATTTGAATGATATATATTTCCAACCATTATTTTTTGTTTTTTTTTTTTTTTTTAGCTGTACAAAGTTTTTCCATATTATTTTTTCTCCCAGTTCGCTATAAAGTCCCACATGTGGGCATTTCCAAATGTCACCACCTACACGGCCGGCATGGCAACCGTCGTCGCCCGCTGGCAACACCGCCGCCGCCACCAGCGGCAAATAACGAAAAACAAAAATTCCTTTGACTTTTCAAAATAAAAAAAAAAAAAAATATTTACGTAGGTATACTTTAATCAACAATAATAATGTTTTTGTACATCAGAATTATGTACATATATACGAAACAAATTTCTACTGAAAATTTAATTTTAGTTGAATAAAATTATAAAAAAAAAATTATTTTCTACGTCATCAATATAAGGAAGAAAACATTTATTTTGTATATTGACGTAGTATGCATCCACCCACCTGTAGATATCATGTTCATAAGCATCCAGTGGCTCTTAGTATTTACATAATGAACATAGTTTGTTTATCCAAAAAAAAACAAAAAAAAAATGGCTAGTGACTTGAAGCCAAAGGTTATAGTGGCATGTGACTATTTAACGTAGTTTGTTGCCGTTAGAACAAGTATCTTCATCTACACTACGAGTAAATATACGCATCAAGAATGTTATGTACGTAGATATTTCTTTCATAATAGAGCAAGCAGCGCAGTTGGTAGGTACATCTAGCCAATTTATTATGTTTTTTATGATTTTTTTTTTGTATAAAATTTTTGTTGTTAAAATTTGATGTTTAATTTTCAATAATTCTAAGTAGTTTTGCAATATACACAATTTGTATGGTGTTTTTTTTTTTTTGTAATCATAAATGAGTATAAAATATGTTATAGGAAGCTCTTAGCAAATATTTAATTATTTTTAAATGTTTATTCATTTTATCTTGAATAAGAAAAAAAAAAAAAAAACAACAACAAAAGGGGAAGGGTTTTAATTTATTATTATTATTATTATTAAACACTAAAGGTGTGGTTAATACATATTTGTTTACAGTAATTTGTTTGCTTAGCAAATGGATTGGAAGTAATTTTTTTTCTATTACCTATAAAAAGAAGGTGTTCATATATAGCTAAAGGAGATAATTGCTTTAGCTTGTAGGTAGAATATTATGAAATCTTTTACGGAACAATATGTTTTCCTTTTTTATTAAAAAAAAAAATGAAGCTAAATAATAAGACATCATCGGCCTCATTAAAAAAAGAAAATGACTTTGTACGAGGTGTTCTTATGAGGTCGAGACTCTTACACTCGATGAATTAAGTACAAGAAAAAAAAATAAGCTAAAGTGGTTAAGAAAGCTCCGAGATAGGAATTAATTATGGCAGAAATTCTCTTCTCTCTCTCTCTCTCTCTCTCTCTCTCTTCTCTCTCTCGCTCTCTTCTTTATAAATAAATGTCACTATAGGCGCAGGGATATAAGTACATAATGGGTGATTTTTTAAGAGGTTTAGAACTTTAAAAAAAAAAAAAACACAAAAAATTCGAAAAAATGAATGAAATATTTATTTGAATCGATAGTTTGAACCTTGCAATTTAATGTTTAAAGATAATTTCATGCAAATGTTGACCGCGGCTGCGTCTCAGGTAGCCCATCCTCTGAGTCCAATTTTGGCATACTCTTTCACACATATCGGCCGGTATCTCACGAATGAATGCATGGATGTTGGCTTCCAGTGCGTCAATCGAAGCGGGCTTGTCCCTATAGACATTAGCCTTGACATACCCCCACAAAAAATAATCTAATGGTGTCAAATCGCACGATCTAGGCGGCCAATTGACCGGCCCGAAACGTGAAATTAACTGTTCACCAAACTCGTCTCGCAATTGCGCCATTGTTTCGCGTGCTGTGTGGCATGTGGCACCGTCTTGTTGAAACCACATATCATGCAAGTCAAGAACTTCCATTTCGGGCAAAAAAAAGTTTGTTATCATCGCTCGGTAGCGTTCACCATTGACAGTAACGCTGCGATTCGCATCATCTTTGAAGAAATATGGCCCAATAATGCCGCCGGCCCATAAACCGCACCAAACAGTGGCTTTTTCGGGATGCATTGGTAGCTGTTGCAATGCTTCTGGCTGATCTTCACTCCAAATGCGGCAATTTAGCTTATTTACGTACCCATTCAACCAAAAATGAGCCTCATCGCTGAACACAATTTTTCGATAAAAAAGCATTTCGAACCGAGCACGAATTTTGATAGTAAAATTCAATAATTTGCAAGCGTTGTTCATTTGTAAGACGATCCATGGTTAAATTGCAAACCAAACTGAAGCTGTTTGACAGTGACACAAGGTACTAAACACACGTCAGCTGTCAAAACCAGTGTTGCCAAAACCAAACCAGCTTAAAAATCACCCGTTATATCCAGGCCCTAAGGCCCGCAGAAACTTTTGTCCCATTTGAGTGAGACATGTCCTATGTAAGTCCTAATTCTATTTTGGGACTTTTATCCCACTCACACCGGTAATAAATCCCGAAAAATACACTTTGGGTTTAATGTCTCACCAAATATTTGTTCATACGTATGTTACTATTAAAATACGAATGTTATTACCTCCGAGCAAATCATCGACCGTACCATTTTCTGGTTCAAAGATGACTAACTGTAAATAAGTATAGCTAAAATGAGTTGACTGAGAAAAAGAATGATTTGTATTCTTCGTGCAATCACAATTTAACACTATGTTACTGTCAAATTTCGAAATGTGTAAATTCTAGAATTTACCAAACTTTTGTTTTTTTGGACAACTGAGACAAAAGTCCCGATCCCAATCAAATGGGACAAAAACCCCTTTGGGGAACTAATGGCCTAGGGACTTATGTCCTAGGGACTTATATCCTAGGGACTTATGTCCTAGGGACTTATATCCTAGGGACTGACTTATGTCCTAGGGGATTATGCACTAGGACTCTAGAAACTTATGCTTTAGGGTCTTATGTCATTGTGCCTTATCTTCTTAGGACATACATACATATCTCCTAGGGACTTATGTCATTACGACTTCACACTTAAGTTAAAAAAAAAAGACAGAATTTCTGCACTTCAGTATTTGTGTTGTGTTCTCTATTATATTTATATATTTAAAAATCTAAAAATTTCCTTATTAAATGAGTTAAACTAGTCAACAATCGAAAAGGACGCTAGAATACCGAAATAATATGAAATAAATCAAAGGATTGACCTCGCGACTGCGATTCCATTAAATTCCTGGATTAAAAAAATTAATATCCCCAAAACATTCTTATAAAAATAAAGAACATTATAAAATTTGTTTTAGGGAAATTGGTTGAATACTTTCCGAGCTTACTCGTGACAAACTAAATACCTAATTATTTCAACTTTTATATAAAAAATTAATGATAATAGTTAAATAATAATAACAAAATGTACACTTAAGAACACACCTGGCCGTGTGTCAAAGAAAAATAAAAATCCTTTTGTGAAATAAGGAAATTCTTCTACTCTTCAAGTACTATAATACTTAATAGTCAACACACCTTGGAGGATCATAGAAGAGAGATAACACTTGTGTTTTCAAAATAAGAGAATTTCAATGACTAAAATGTTAAATTGGGTCAAGATAAGGTATTTCATTTTATTTTTTTTTTATTTGTCCCATCTCACACTGTTGTCACTTAACAAATTGTCATAAAGTCCTTGATTCACTTTTATATAATATGTATAAAGATACGAGCGTATACAAAATAAAAACGACAACCATCATCATATATAGCCACTTCTTTTTCTAGGTTCTTCTTCTTAGTTAACTGTGTATTCACACACGTCTTTGTCTTCATTAGCAAAAAAAAAGAAAATCTGTCCTAGAGGTAGATGTTAGGTACCTGGTACCTACCTATCCTTTATTTTTTCCCTTTCATCCAGTTCTCTCTGGTATGAATTATTAAATTCCTTAAATTACCTTCCTCAATCCAGACATACACAAACACTCACACACACACATACATACATATAAATTTATATAGACGTGCATGAAATACAAAATAAAAATATAAAAAAAAAATCAAAGAGACAAATTGTTTTCTTAAGTAAATTACACTTGAAGCAGTTTGAAAAATAAAATCAAATTATTTTCTTTAAATCGTGCTGAAAAAAAAATTCACAAAAAAAAAAAACGAAATTCCGCACAAAAAAAATTGTTTTTCCAAGAAAGAAAAAAAAAAAGGAAAAATCTTTCTTTTTTTTTCTCTCCAGCAGCGAGAAAAGAGGGAAAATCTAAAATTAGATTTATCATTCCGATGGAATTTTAAAGAAAACCTAAAAACATACATAATATGCTTTACCCAAAAAAAAAAAAAACCTACAATAAAGTATTAATCCAAAAGCATCAGCAGAGACATTCAAAGTTTCTGGTGAAAATTTCCTTTGATAACTGAATTTATAAGAAGCTGAGACGAAACTGAGACAGAGCTGAGTCGAAGCATTCAACAATACAATACTACTACTTGTCTTCTTTTTTTTTATTTCGCACTTAAAATCGAATCGACAGATACTTGCGCTCTATTTTTGATAAACGTACTTATGCTTTATTTTGAGGTGGAATTTAATGAATTGCCTCAGCAGATGACTGTCTGCGGACTTGAAATACTCCAGCGAATTATATGTATAAATGTATATTTTATTTTGAGCAAATTGACAATCCTATCGGGACTAGAAAGAAGTAAATTAAGCTAAGGGCTTTTTTTTTGTCGATGTGTATGTATGTTTCTGAAAACTCATCATTGGTCTTTTCTATGAGGCACTGTTAAGTCGTAAGTAAAGTCGTTATGGTTTTTTAGTTCGTTTTCAAGACAAAAAAAAAAAAAAGCTACGAACAATTTTTACAAAACGTTAAAAGCTGAGTAATTTAGAAGTACCTACATATTAGGGCGGTTCTCAACAAGAAAAAAAATTCTTTACTTGCTTACTTTAAAGCTTAAAAGACTCCGAATTTGATTTTCGGAAAAAAAAAAACAAAATATGAACTAGTCCAGACATAATAGACATAAAAACAGACGAATTAGGAAAAAAATCACCGGAAAGCTGGATTTTGGTATACAGCCTCCTCATGGTGTTCTTAAGAAACTGTAAAAAAAAAATCCCCATCAATATAAGCGCCGCCGCTAACAAATTTATGGGGAGTCAAAGGCCCCCCAAAATTGTTTTTAATGAATATCTCCCAAATGGTTAGCTGTACAGAAAAAATGTCAAAGACTAATTTGTAGCTTAGACATTTTCCTACAAAAAAAATGTTTATAATTTTTTTCATAAAAATTACCGTTTTTGAAATAAACTAATTGGAAGAGTTAAGGGTTTTATTTTTCTACTTTCTGGGCGGTTTAGTTAAAAAATTGTGCATTTTGTGATAAAAGCATCACATTTTTCACATTTTTCATTGTTGTAACATTAATGAACATTATTTTAAGATATTGGATGACCTTATTTGTCCACCCTTTTAGGTGGAAGGGGCAATTTAAAAAAAAAAAAATACATAATAGAAAATTAATTAATGTAATGGCGGGAACTCATTCTTTAATTACGTTTTCAAAATAAGTTTTTTTAATGCTTAGTTTTTGAATAATTTTTTTTTTTTCAAAAATAAAAATAATTTGAAAATTAATTATATAGTTCCAGTTTTTCAATGCGAGTCGTTCTAGCCTTATTATTTGACAAAAAAAAACTTCAATAAATGTTTTTTTTTTTTTAAACTTTGCTATTTATTTGTATCAAATGCGTGAATTCACATTAAAAGATGAATTTATGTTATATTTATTTACGATTAAAAAATCGCGCGACAAAAAAATATTACAAATTCTATAAATCAGTTAAGTTGAAGACTTAGGATTGTCTAATTCGACTTGTTTAGTCCACAAAATTGCAATTATTTATTGCAATCGTATTTTTTTTTTAATCGCAACAACAGAAAATCGCAAGTGTATTCCTAGCTTATGTGTTTTTAGATTCATTATTTATTTCCGATTTATTCACATGAAACATTTTGAAGTTAAATTTTTCGCAGGAATAGTATCCAAGTTGTGGGGAAAAAAGTGAAAATTATCGATTATATTTTGGCACAGAACCAGAACCGACCACTCATTACTTTTTTTTAAAGAAAATCGAACCCCGGAGGGTATATAAAATGCAGCCAATTTACTAAGTTTACATTGAGATCTACTTACTACATTTGCGTTAGTAAATTTTACTAACGAAAATTTGTAGAAATTTTTTTACTAAGCTCCAAATAAATTTTTATTTTTTTATATTCAAATATAAATTGAATGTTGATAAAGCCCTGAGCCAGAGGGAAATAAGGACAATCTTAATAGTTATATTTGCGTTAGTAAATTTTACGAACGCAACATTTTTTTTAGTGAGCTCCAAATAAATATTTATTTATTTTTTTATTTATTTAAATAGAAATTAAATGTTGATATATCCTTGAGTCACAAGGGGACAAGGACCCTCTTGTCCCTTGTCTCGGTCCATTTATAATGCTTACCTTTGTCTTAAACTGTTTTAAACTTAAAACGAAAGAGAAAACAAACACAATTAACTTGCTAACACCTACCTACATTTCTTGTCGAAAATCTTCGACTTTGTCTTCGAATAAACGAAGTAATTCGTGTTACAAAACCCACATTTGGTTTCTTTCGAAACACCACTAACTGACCGGTTTCGTCAATTGTTTTGCTTCTTTACACTCACAGCTGAAATTAAATTGACGAAATTTTCGTTTAACGAACAAAAAAAAAAAACAAACGAAACTGAACTTAACACCACTTTTGAAAACAATAGTAGGAACCGCCTTAAACTTATATCCGAACTAGACTGAAAGGCTTTTTTCTTAAAGAAAACGAAAATGAAAATATTTTCTTAGATAAATTAAGTTGTTCTTTGTTGTTGTTGTTATTTTGTTTTGCCTGTTAGAAAATAGAACCATTGACAAAAAGAAAAAGGTGCAATGTAATAGCTTACAAGTAGATATAATTCATATATTTTCAAGGGTTGAAGCTTCTATTCTTATATACACATGTATTATAGCACAATGATTTTTTTTTTTCTACATAAGTCAGTTGCATTGTGTTGTGAAAAATCGAAGTCAATTAGAGCCTTAAATTCAAGGTTGAGCAATGTCTAGCTTTTAAACGATTTTGAAGAATATTATTATCATAATTCTTCAAACATAACAAACTGAACTTGAAAGAAGAGAAAAATAAAAATAAAATGTTTCAAGTTCGTTAACATCGAATCGAAAACGAGTGAGATTATCTCAAACAAAATTTATTTAATAATTAGGACAAGATAAACATACATTTATGAACATGTCAAAGAAATTATGTTTCAAAAATGTCTTTAAATAAAAAAAAAAAAAAAAAAAACAAGATGGCAAGTAATTATTGCAGAATTAAGAAAAAACAAACATGTATGTCAATATTTTATTTATTTTCCAGAACTGTTAAATTTTAATGTGATATCAAAGAAATAAGATCAAAACTACGACTTACTAACAAAACACATCTAAAACGGCTCATAAAGTCTTTAAATTTTTTTTTTTTAAATGATGCGATAAATTTTAGTTTCGCACAAATTTATTTGCATTCTTTCAAAAATAGTTGAATAATATTTTTATAAGCTTCTAAAAACCGCAGTGTTTCGGGTTGTATATTTTTTGGCACTTGTTACATGTTAGCTTTCCAAAATCAGCAACAAATTATTGAGCGTATCGCGTTGGATGTATCTAATGACGCAGAATCTCTCGAGATGGCAATAAAACTACAACCACAACAATGTCGAACATTTTCGTCTAAAATAAATAAATGACTATGTGGGTAGGAGGGGAGGGGGAGGGGGTGGGGTGTATATGTTCCTGCTTTTAAAAGATATAATTTATCTCTCGTGATAGAGCTAAAACGAATTTTTACTATATTGACATTTTAAAAGCTATATCGATAGTTGGTTCTTGAGATTTGCAATTTTTTCCAGAGACAAGCATTTTAATTCAATTGTTTGATGACTGATGGGTTTCCTTTGAGAAAGGCATTACACCGAATTTGTCTTACAATAAAACAATGGTTTCACGGGTTAAGTGGAAAGTAGCTCTAACCCGGCATAGTGGGTTAAAGCTGTAAATGGACTTATAAGTCTATAAAATCTGAATTAATTTAACGATTTTGCTAAAATTTTCAGTAAAGAAAAATGATACCTAATACTTTATTTATAACGTATCATTAGGAAAAAAGTTTCAGCCACTAAGACACGCCCACTTTTTAAAAGAAGTCATTTTAATCGCCAAAATTGATAAAAAATAAGGATTGTGTTCTTTAGAAAAATTGTAGAAAATGTAAATTCTAATAATTTTTATAAACAAACATTTTTGCCACGCCCACTTTTTGTGAACGTTTCTTTTACTAAAATGTTTTTTTTTTTTAAATCAATTTCGTTTGCGTTTTTAACCAAAGTCCCTGTTATAGAATTGTTTTCAAAGAAAATGTAGAAAAATATGTAGCAATTATTTTTTTAAACAAATAACTCATGCAAAATATTTCTAAATGCGTTTTTATTTTTTTTTAAATGTTATTTTTTTAGCAAGTTCTAAAAAAACAACATGAATTCTCTAATGATAATGTTAAAAGAAAACACAAGAAAAAAATCATACAAAATGTACCTATGTCACGCCCACTTTTGAGGGTGTTTTTGACAAAATGTCTGTTTTTTTCAAACGGTCAACGTAGCTTAAGACTGCCACCAAACAAGAAAAAAAAACGCCCAAAATTGGGCGTGCTAAAAAACTTTGTTTGGTCAATTTTCCAAACAAAAAAAAAACGTCTTCCGATGATATGAAATGTCAAACAAAAAGCACCTCTATACGAATCACTTGTTATATAAATATTTCGTGGAACATTTTAATTAAAAAAAAAATTCTACGAAATTCCTATTTCTGGTCTACAAATAAAATCCTTCTCTGGGCCAGTTAAAAATTCATTGATCCCACGTTCTGATATGAGTAAATTTCTTTCATTTTAGAAATGTTTTGCATGAAAAAAAAACAAACCGAACACAAAACCTGTATCATTTAAAATTCAAATCAAATTCCTTCTAATCTGACCTTTCCCTAAACCCTTTTATTTATTTTTTTTTTTATCTAAAATGATTTATTAATTTATCATCGTGAACTATTGACTTCATTCACAATAAGCGTAAATAAAAATATTCCACATCACATCCCCACACAAGGTTCGGACACACATTTCTTCCTTTCTACTATAAACACTGTAGATACAAAAAACTATGAACCCAATCACTGATTTTGCATTAAGCGGCACCATTGATTGGCAGGTTTTTCTCAATAATATTTTAAATTATTATTTTTTTTATTTTTGAGTAAAAATTAAATAAAATCTCACTGGAAACGCCTCATCAATGTAAAAGCTTGTGTGAGCACGATGAACATTCAAAAAAAAAAAAAAAATAGATAAATAAACACGTGTGAATTTTTGTATAAAAGTTTGCAGTAATTTGTTAGCTGGTGCTATGGGGAAATTTGTTGATCGATTTTTTTTTAACACGTTGTTGGTCAACAACCGGAGTGAAAATATTTATTTTTTTTCCAGTATAGTGAAATATTGATGTGGAAGATTTATATGTTGTTTTTTTTTTATATTTTACATTTTATGCATAAGTGAGAATTTTTTTTTTGTTTTTATAAATTGATATTGGCAGCAGGGTTTTGAATAGTCTTTTGATGGATTTACAGTTGATTTGGTTTGAAACATATTGACTCCTAATTGTTTTTTAAATGAAAACTTATGGTTATTTATGTTTTGTTTTGGTTTAATGAAAGAAAGATTTAAAAAAATAATGCGCAGTTTTAAGTTTTCAAAATATGTATTATATGTATCTTGCAGATTAGCGGAAAAGTGATGTATATGAATTCAAGTTTATATTTTACTCTTACAGCTGTTATCTGTATGTTTGCGTTTTAAGCTAAGAACAGGAGAGGGGGGTTGGGGTTTAAGAGCTAGATATGAGTAATATTTGATGAAAAATGATTCATGTAATAATCAGCCTTATTGTGATTTTCACACGAAAAATATTTCACCTCAAAATTTTTCGTTCGCTCGGAATTTTAAAAGCTATTGTGAATTTTGTCCGAACGAAATTTAATTCGCCTACTAAAAATAAGTGAAACTTTAGGCTGTCAATTGCATTACATTCTGCCCGAAATGAAAAATCACAATTAGGGCTGGAATAGAGTGGACCTAAAATTTTCTTCCGAATCCGAACAGCTAGAATGAGAAACACTTTTTTCATGACAAGAGACACCGTAAAGTAACCCGTAAAAAACATTTCTGTTTTTAGGTGACATAGGCTAGGAATCGAACCCAAAACCTTCGGCGTAACAGTCCAACGCACTAACCATTACGCCACGGGCTATTACATCTAGGTTATCAAGTGGCATCAAATATGAGGGTCATACTGACCAATTATTGAGGTCAACAGTCGATTCCCCGAATTTCTTCTACGAAAATGTGTAACAATTTATTTTATATAGAATTACATTATTTACAATTTATATCTTAAGACTTAAAAAAAAAAAAAACTGATATTTTTCGAGATATTGAGAAAATCCCGAATTTCAATCTCTTTCTAACCAGCTCAAAAACTAATCCCCTGATGCGCTATTAATTTAGGTGCAGTGCAACAACACCCACGGAAATAAACCCGTGGGTCCTATTTCCCAAAATAAAAGTAAATAATACTGACACGGGCTTCTATCCATTTTAAAAATGGAAACAATAGCTGTGGGCTTTAATTCCTTTTTCTTATAGGTTTCAATTCGAAGAATATATTCATTCACTAAAGAACTCTTTCAACAGTTTTCTTGGATAACAGTACCTTGGGTGACCCACTTGGCGGGTTCCAAGGATTTTAACTCCCTCTTTGGGTCCTCTGTCCCGCTCACGCAACTCCGTTGCTCCGCTTAGGTTATGTTCGGTCTTCAGACAGGCGCCAATGTCGACAGTTTTCTTGGCCATCAGTATAAAGTTGTATATAAATTATCTAATCACACTTTTAGTCTGGGTCTTAATGCCCATTCAGAAAGGTAATAACCAAGGTTCGAAGAACGATAAAATATGATTCGTTCTTTCGCGAAAAATTCGTAAGGGAATTTTATTTTTGATTCGATCGCGAATCTTATTTTATGGTTCCTTTAAAATCAAATTCGTTTTCGCGAACGAATCATATCTGTTGCGATCTGTAAGATATGGTTCGTTCGCGAATTTATCACGTGGGAACTATTGAAGATCCATTCACGAACCGTTCGAATAAGAAAAAAAATGTCATTTTAGATTTTATATAAATAGCATATATTACAGTAAATAGGGATATTTTTTATCGTAACTAATCCCACACAACATTTAAAAATCACTCTTCTTCATGTCAATTAAGACCGATTTACTTTTTTCTTTTCGAACTGACACACTTCCAGTTCCTGATAGTTTTTCATTAACCCCCGAATCATTGCCTTTCTATGTTTTCTATGTC
Organism: Epistrophe eligans; assembly: GCA_951394125.1. Classification (NCBI taxonomy): domain Eukaryota; kingdom Metazoa; phylum Arthropoda; class Insecta; order Diptera; family Syrphidae; genus Epistrophe; species Epistrophe eligans. The sequence goes on along the minus strand of OX596031.1, from coordinate 28,027,109 downwards.
ACTTTGTCTTTAAATTTTTTTTTCACAAATTAAACAAGTTGATTCGCCAACTACTTCTTCATTATAAGAAATATATTTATCTTACTCAAATGTTTTTACTTTCCCCATTTCAACAAAAATCATTTAAAAAATAAATCACTTCACATCCGCACTGAATGGATACTTGATGACGAATGATTCTTTTTACGGATCTTTTCGGATCCTTATCGTGAGCGAACCATATTCTACCTGAATTTTATTTTTTAGATCTCTCGCGAACGAGAGATACAGAAAAAAAAATTTATATAGTTCGTTCGTGAGAGAACTATACATATTTTTAGATCGAACATTTTATCGTTCGCGAACTATATTTTTTATGGTTCGTGAAAAGATCGGTAAAGAATAATAAAGATCCGTATTTAAAGTTTCGCGAGCGATATTTTACGAACCCTGGTAATAACTCCCACGGGTCTCAATGCTTTTTTGTGGTAGGTTTTATTGCCATTCTAAAAAGGAAAGAAATCATCCCGCAGATGTTATTTCCTTTTTATTTTGGAAATAGAACCCACGGGCTTTATTTCCGCGGGTCTTATTACACTGCACCATTAATTTAGGGTACTTTTTAGGAAATTCTTAAGACAGACAAACCCAATAAGGCATTTTATTAAGTATAGATACTTACCGCCATATTTTTATTCACTTGATAATAATCCAGATTAATACTTTAATCTGGATGTTTTAAGTGAATAATATGGCCGTTAAAAACTTCTTTGACAAACTGAAAAAAAAAACTTTTTTTTTTAATTTTGGAGAATTTAAATAAGATTTTCAGAAACTTCTGCACCCTAAATCCTTAAAACTTTATACGTATATATTGTTTGTTTTTTTTTTATAAATCACCTAGGCAAATAGAATATTTATCTTATCGTATAATCTAATTACGAATAATCAGACCAAAAACAGATATCCATATTAATCACCAGACCACAAAATATGAATATTACTTGGCATTACATAATTGCCATATAAAAAAACCTCTTTTATAGCATAGGCTGCCGAATGTAACATAAATTGCATAAACTTTTTTTTGTTGCTGGGATATTTCCTCCAAGCCCGTATCATTATCATCAAGTGACATAAAACTCAGTTTACCCATAAAAATAAACTAAAGAAAATACAAAACCTAATTTGAAAGTATTCATAAAGCTAATTGTACGTACTTAACTATAAGATTCTAAGGATCAATAATTTCAAATTAGGCGCTAATATTCTTTAGTAGGTTAGGTATACATATTAAACGGAGGTAGTTGTTATTTTGTTATTCAAAGTGCGGGTTAAGAAGGTTAAGTGAAGTGGTGGGGAGGGGAGGGGAAGGTAAACGAGTAGCTAATTAAAAGGACGAAAGAGGCAAAAGCTTCAATTGAATTTAGAATGGCTGTGTTGTTAGTTAGTGGGTGAGCTCTTAATTCCTATAATGTACTCATTATGGAGGGTTTAATGTCTATATTATAAGTTTATTTCTTCTTTTTTTTTGTATTTTGTTTTTTTTTTTTTTTTTTTTTTTGTTGGCACTTTATTTCTATGGGAAAGTGAATTTGCCTTGCTATAGTGATGCCATCATTAGGAACAATATAGGAAAAGACTGTGGCTGTCAGGGATTTACGTCATATTAATTGAAAATAAAACGATATTCGTATATGTATGTTGAAGGTTTGTAAAAGTAATTTGATACAATATTTTCAAAGGGAGTGTTGGCTAATGTGAGTTTAATAATACAATATATGACATTTTTACAACAAGAAAAACGAAGGACTTGAGAGATCGACGAAGAAGGTACAGCTATCCATTTAAGGGAATATAATTTGCTGAACTGTAAAAATGTTAAAAATATTTAACTCCCCTCTAACTGGTTTCATTTTCATTTCTTCGAATTTGCAAATTAAAATAAATGAAAAAGTGGAAAAATTGGCGCAGGGTCATAAGTCTACAGATCAAAAGTCAATAATGGATTTTTGGCCCACTTATATGTAGGTGGGTTTTAAAAGTCCATAAATCTATCGTGAATTTTTAAATCCACACGAAATTCTTGTGAACTTCTGGCCAACCATCGATTGTGAATTTCTGACTCACTATGGTGATTTTAAAAATATTTATTTTATGTTTTATTATTTATTTAAATACCATTTGTTTTGCTTTTTTAAAGTTTGAAATCCGTCTTAATAGTTAAATAGGAAATAATATTTTTTTTGCTTTAATCCTAGAAAACCGTTCAAGGTTGATAGGCCCGACGCATTTACTTGGAAAACCATCAACTACATCGATTTAGGATTTAACTCCCTTTTTGGGTCCTCAGTACCGTTCACGCAACTCCGTTGCTCCGCTTAGGGTATGTCTTGTCTCCAGACAAGCGTCAATGTAAGTAGTTTTTGTAAAAAACAGTACCTACCTTAAGTGTGATTTAAAAAAAAAAAAACAGAAAATATTTGTGGAGTTATAACCCACTTCCTTTCTAAAATTAAGGAATATTGACCCATATTTTTGTGAACTTCTGGCTCATAAGGTAGGGCTTTAAGTCGACAATTTATTTGTAACCCACCCAAGTGGGTCTAAAGTTCATTGTAGACCATTTGGCCTGCGGACTTATTACCCTGCACCTGCAAATTTTTCTAGTTTTCACTTCCTCACGTATCTATGTATATCGAAACGAAAAAAAAAAACAAAGATGTACACATATTGGTCGATACGTGCGACCCATTTTAACAGTCATAAACATGACATGAAAAAAATAAAGAGCACGTTACCTTCTCTTCTGACTTTGAAAAGTTGACTTAGGCTTGAAGGCATAATAGTTCTTTTAAAAGTTGTCCAAAAGTCATACTAATAATTAGAATTTATTGATGCCTAGAGGCAGATTTTTGAGAGATATCATAAATCGAAGATCGAAAAAATTCCTTTATCAAAACAATTAAGGCGAGAATAATAAATTTAATATAAATTAACCATAAATTTAATTTTATTTATAACAACATCAGTAAATCACAACAATTTGAATTTAAGTTGAAGAGACTTTTAATATCCGGTATGTGTTTGAAAGATTGAAAAGTATCTTTATTTTTTTTTTTTTCTTCTTTTTCAAGGTTAATTCCAAATGAAAATTAATTGCGAAGCAACGAACTTGTCAACGCGGTAAACCTTAATCTACCATAGTTCCGTGAAATAACACCCACCTACTATATAGTCGATACTCGTACATACATACATACATATGGATTAACCCTCATAGATAGGTCAGATCTATGTTAAATCTATGTACATATCTTTATAGGTACACCAATACTGCATTATTTGCCTGTGAGTAATCCGATTAATTTTTCATGGTTAAACCATTTAAAAACCATTCATTAACCGAGCCACACATTTCTTATTATTATTTTTTTTTTTTTTTTTGCAAATTGTATCTCTTTAGACAGAGACTTCCCGTCGGTTATGGTTTGAAATATACAGTGGAGTAGTACATCTTTTAAAATTGGCAAAAATATCAATAAATTATTAGTCAATAAAAAATTGTCAATAAACTGAGAATTATTTTTTGTATGGCGATACGGCCATCGGTGCCACGCGTACAGTGGGACCTAATAATTTTTTTTTTTAATGTAAAAATCCAAAAATTAAATCTCTAAATCTCTTGAAGCGTACATTAAGATTTGCCAAATTATTTTTCTAACTGTTTTGATTTAGGTATTTAAAACAGGAGGCGCGGAGAGGGTTGAAAAAAATTAACATGAAATATTTACATTTTTTTTACAAAAAATAGGCGTGTCAGTAGACGGAAATTATTTGTAATAATTCTTTACCCCATAAATTCCTATGACTGAAGATTTATTTCAAACCCGATTGAATTATTCAAATTTTATGGAATTTTGTCCACTCTCCCATACAAAGTTGGCCAATGTGTGGCGAATAAATGGAATCATCTGTCCCACTGTAAGAGAGTCTAAGTTCGAGTGTTTATCTACATAATATTATGTAAGTCGCAACCATAAAAAATGCAAATTTCTTATAATAACAAATTTGAATATAGCAAAAGGAGACCAACAAAAAAAAAAATATTAAAAAATAATTATAATAATAATAATGCTAAGAGACCAATAATAGAGATATGACATCATTTAAAAATAGAACTTGAGTAAAATAGATTTTTTTTTTAATTATTATTATTCTTTTGCTTACCTTGTCCCCATGGTAGTTTAAGCAAACGTTTTATACTTGGATTTCTTCGAACAGCTTGAGCAATAACTGGTTCAGCAGCAGCTCCACCACCACCACCAACACTACCGCCTGAATCCATTGTGATTTATTTTATTTTATTTATTTTCTTTTTGCAAGTATGTATGTATGTATTTAAATTTCCTTCCGCTTGGGGTGAAATGTGGTGAATTTGTGAGAAGGATAATTTCAACACTAATTTTCAATTCTGAGAGATATTTTTTTTTGTCTTTTTTCTCAATTTATTCTTTTTATTAAAATGTTCGTTGGCATTTTTTTTAAGATACTAAAAAATTTGTATTTATTTTTATAAATTTTATATTCGAACACAAAAGATAAAATTTCTTATCAAAATAATTTTTTGCCACAAAGAATAACCTTAACAAAAACAAAAAAAAAAACATAAACACTCCTGATTATTTTGTATACCCCCGACGAATTTACATAGTCCGCATAAAAGTCATTTAACAATTTTTTTTAGATTTTAATTTTTTTTTTTTTCGACAACAAGAATTTATTCAGAATTATTTTTTAAAATGATTGTGGGAAGGGCAAAGTGCAAAGGGTAAAGGGGAAAGATGATTAATTTGAGTTTTGATTTAATAAGAGTAAGGTCATGTGTTCTTGTTGAATATAACAAAATAACAACATCAAACCACAAGCGGACTGAAAAATAACATGGACTACTCGGTCGCAACCACTGGTTTTTTACATAAATACAAAATGGCATTTGAAGTCTAGATTTAAAAATCGAAACGAGGGAATTGGCATTCAATTTTTTACAATAAATTCAACAATTTTAATTGAGCCTCCTTTTTTAGAAACAAAAATAATTTAAAAAAATTGGTGAAAATTCTAAAAGAATATATTGTCTAGAACGCTGGTCTTGAATTTTCCAAAAGCTTGATAAGTTTTATGAGTAAATCATATTTTTGTATTTTTTTGAGCAGAAAATTGGCACCTTCAGAAAAATGAAATCTCAGAAATTTTTCTCAATCAAAAGGTGAGCGAGCAAGCGAATCCAAGATTTTTTTCCTCAGAGTTTTGATAACAAAACTGAGAAATTTTGCTGAGGAATCATGTTCATGTAAGAGATTGCTGAGATCTCCGAGATTGCTGAGATCTCCGAGATTGCTAAGATCTCCGAGATTGCTGAGATCTCCGAGATTGCTGAGATCTCCGAGATTGCTGAGATCTCCGAGATTGCTGAGATCTCCAAGATCTCATTGTCCTGAACACTCCTAATCTCAGTGTTTCAAAGTGAAGGAACGCACCGGAAGAAATAGATTCCCGTTCTTTTGCACCGACAAAACACTTTGGATAATTCCATCGGTCCTCAATTGAAAAAAATAATTTGAACACCAGAAACAAAAACACAACTATAAATCACTGAATCACTAAACTGAACCGACTTCCGAATTAATTGATTAAATAATTGATTAATTATACAACAACAACGAAAACAATATTTAAATATAAGAAAAGGAAAACAAGAGCCGAACTGAAACAAAAATCACTTCTAACTTCACATTTGAGAACTTGACATTCAACTTATATGACATTTGAGCGTTCAGGTTATTAATACATTATTAGAAAAGTTTTCTTACATCGAAGAAATAGAAAAGGTTAAGCAAAATTAAAAATGGACAACGGAATTTGAATTTGACTCGACTCTTGGCACCATGGGAAACTTGAGAATTGTCTTAATACACAAAAAAAAGTGTGAGTGCCGGTACTAAGGTTAGGATTTGTAAACATCAAATTAATATTCAAGTTACATCACAGATCGCGGCGAGTTCGAACTGTCAACAAATTTCAACCCAAACTCCGAACATTCAATTCGATGTTTGATTTGCGCTTTTATAAAACTGAAAAAAAAATCACATAAAATTCAGCAATTGCCTTAAATCTCCCGTTATCTATTTTGTAGGCAGAAAAAGAGTCCTTAGATGAACTTTTACAGAGTCTTGATATAACATCATTTAAACTACATATTTACTTAATAAGATTTGAGGAACATTTGTTCGAATTCGAATTCGATTTATTTATTTATTTTTTATAAAACCAATATTTGTCCCTTAGAACAAGTAGATAAAATTATTTAAATTTTTGCTAAATATTTTCAGGAAATTCTGTGCCCAAAGATTATTTTGTATTTAAAGCAGCAAACGCATATTGAAGAATTTAAATTGTTTTTTTTTTGTATCAAAGAACCTACAGCAAAAAATATAAAAAAACAAAAAAACAGAACAACAAAAAAAAAAGTATTGGAGATACATATGTATGTACTTTGTTTTGGAAAACAAGAAGTTTGTCATGAAAAATTGTTCTTTAAATAAATCAAGAATAGATTTATGCGTGTGGATGAGGCGCGCTTCTTTATAGCTTGTTGTGCTTGTTGATTCCTATTTTTGGAAACTTTTATTGTTGGGGTGGAGAGGGGCGAGGGATTCTTGTTGGTAATTTATACTAAACATTTTATTTTATTTATTTTTTTTTTTTTTTTGAGTACGAATATACCTAGATATTGTAGAAAGGCCAGACGTTCATCAAATATAGGTTTCTTTTTTTTTTTTGATCTAAAATTGTCATAGGAAGTTTTTTTTAAGGTAGGTATTTTATTTTTCTGCTGTACTTGGGATTAAGAATGATTTTTTTTTAAATTTTTTTTTGTCATGGCACAGAATGGCTTAAGAGAATTAAAAATATTGGAGGAAGATGGTTTGAGTCACATATCTTTAAAGTTCTGAGAAAAAGAGATTAAGTGAGAAATTATAGTTTTTAAGAAACTTTGATTATAACTTATTAGTTAAGTAAAAATAGACTTTTACAAGTAAAAATTAGTTAGCGACTTAAATTGATAATGACAACTCAGATGACAACTCGCTCAGTTGCAGAGGTTCAAAGGTCATATATAATTTGATTTCTTGCTAATATCTTGAATGCGGTTTGTTTTTGAGAAACAAATAGTTCTTGAAACTTGTAGCTAAGGCCATTTCTAATTGGAATTGTTATAAACATTTTACCATTAAAAAGTTAAAGTAATTTAAGGAAACGCAAGTATCACAAAATAACTACAAAAATTGTGCACATGGTACGAATAAAATTCTTAAGGCAATTTCTGTGGAAAATTCCCTTAGCTACAAGATTGCGGTACAAAATGTTTCTTAAATATTTTTTCTCTACGATATTTTTTCGAAAAACCTATTTACATGACCTTTGACCTAGCGTAACTAACGAAGTTAATTTCTATTACAAGCGATTGCTCTAAATTTATGGTTTGAATACCCAATCAGAGAGATGCCGACATATCTACATAATCCATAAAACCAAAGTTCTGAAAAATAAAATCCCAAAAACCAAAATCCCAAAAACCAAAATCCCAAAAACCAAAATCCCAAAAACCAAAATCCCAAAAACCAAAATCCCAAAAACCAAAATCCCAAAACCCAAATTCCCAAAATCAAAATCCCAAAAACTAAAATCCCAAAACAAAATCCCAAATACAAAAATCCCAAAAACCAAAATCCCAAAACTAAAATTCTAAAAACCATATTCCCAAAGAATTGTAATATTTTATAGATTTTTCGGAAACTTACCGCGTTAGAAATATTTATTTATTTATTTATTTCTAATCCCGTGCCCACGAAGAGTGCAATTTCTTCAAAACATCCGTCGGGAGAAATAAATAAATAAATAAATATTTCTAACGCGGTAAGTTTCTGAAAAATCTATAAAATATTACAATGATCAATGTCCGCGAAAATAAAAGTTTAAAATTTCATCCCAAAGAATCCCAAAAATCCACTTAATAAAAATCCCCAATCAGTAAATCTACAAACCGAAATCTAAGAATCTAAAATGTTTTTCGGTTTTGGCTACGGTACCCAACCCGAAATATACCTTGTTAAACTTCACACAAGAAAACTAAAATTTATATTCAATAACCCTTAAACATTTTCTCCAAATTCAACAAGACTCAAATAATTTGTTTAAAAATATCTTTAAAATTTTAATTTACACATTCAATTTCCTTTTAAGAAATATTCAGAAAAAAACAACACAAAAGTACCATACCATACAATCAACATCAGCTAAGTTAGGCAAAAATTAAAACATCCGGATTCATAATTCAACCTTGTGGCATTCCATTCCAATTCGACTTAAACAAACAGGACAAAGCTTTGATTTACAACTTACAAGATAAATATCTTTGTTGAAGTTTTTTTTGTTTTTTTTTCTTTTGCGGCAAATTCATTCATCTGTGTAAAGTGTAATGTATATTTTTGTAAGAATACCAGCAAGTAGTTAGTTGAAATATATATAGATTTAGACATCTACTTTTCTACATTTTGCCGCCACCGCAACATCGACCGGCCACCCGGTTGTGTTGTGTGTGGCGCCATGCCGTGCAGCGTCACATATGGATATTTTCATTAAAATTTAAACACAAAATCCAATTTGGTAGCATCTGCTAAATTTCATTGATCAACGCGCGAGCGGTCGTCGTCGGGCGTTGAAAAGTTTTTTATTTCATTTTTCATTTTTTTGTCATTATAATTTGTTGGTGTACAAATAATAATAATAAATAATAATGTGCACGAGAATTTATGCGATTTATTTATTTATTTATTTATTTATTTATTTATTTATTTAAAATACAAATATCAACAATAATTCTGACGAAAATAATATTTTCCTATCTGTAAAATTTTAATTTACTTCTTCCTGTGGATTTTTCGATTTTTGTCGATGGCGATGTCGATATTGATGCGGATATTACATCCAATTGAGAAAATCCAAAGTGAACACACACGTTTGAAATTAATTACGTTATATCTGATTAAATTGAGTGGAATTGCAAAAAAAAAAATTGTTAAATAAAATGCAAATTTATTGCGAGGACTATTGGAAGATTGATGAACAAAATGAAAATGGCTTTATGTATAAGTATTAAATCGATTTCGAACTGAATCCCTTTCCAATCCAATCCATCTTTGTTCGAAATGATTTTGTGGAAAACGAGGGGGACAAATGAAGCCAATAACCATCATGATAGTTACCACTTTGGTTGATTTTTATTTTAAATTAAATTTATGCTGGATTTTTAATTGCTCTTCAGGGGAAGCATTTTTTTTTTTGAAGAATTGAATTTATGGAAGATGTGTGTTTGCACATTCCCCATCAAAACCATCACGCTGCTTGCATTTGTAAAATTAACAAAAGCATGTAGTTTTTACAATCAGTGTGGAAATGACACAATTTACTGAAATATCCTCACCAAAAAAATTTCACCTTGATTTTCCTCCCTACACGCGTTTCCCCCTCTGATAAACTAAAAACATCCGCCTGCGTTTGTAAAATTTACAAACGTTTGAAAACTTTACTATCAGTGTGGAACTGACACCACAGGAACCGCACATCGACTATGAATTAAAAGGAATCAAACAAAAATAAAAACACAAGCCTGGCAGTGGTTATAGCTCACTAGATAAAAAAAAATCTTCAACTTGAAATCGTGAATATTCTGCCCTAGCGAGGTATCCGTCGGAGCGGAAATTTTTTTGCAACGCACACTCTGTCGGATGTTCAAATTACATTCGAGGTATCCTTCATCGGAAAAGAATACTTAACAATGCGACGACGCGTCGGGTTTCTCTTGCATTAAATTAACTAGAAGCTGGTTGTTGTTTTTTCGTTTGCTCCCGGGGCCTAAAAAATAAAAAAATTCAAGCAATAGTTCCAAAATTACTTTATTAACATGTTTTTTTTAATTTCTTACATTTTTCAAAACTTTACAAATCTTTAAAAAGTTCCGCGAACTATTTGTGTCGGAGGATATCGGAAAAATAAATTTATGAGCTGTCAAAATATCACTCAAAAAAGCAATTGATCGCACTGTAACGCAAAACGCCGGTGTGCGTTGCATAATGTCGGAAAAATGTTCCGAACAGCTGTCCGAAAGTATACCTCGAAGCAAATATTCTCCGATTCGTATAAAATCGGAGAATTTTCCGCTCCGACGGATACCTCGCTAGGGCCGATTTATTAGATCAAACTCTCTGTACTCGGTCGCAAAAAGAGAGACCCAAACTATTTACTCAATTTTTTCAGTTTCTTTTAGGTCAGAATATGAAAATGATTTTTGGGAAACTCAAACTTGTTTGAAACCGTATTTGATTTATTTTCTTTAAGTGGCAACCTTGATTGATACTACATATTTTTTTTTTTGTATTTTATATAATTTGGGCCATGTCATATCGAAAGCAAATCGATGTCGATATAATTAGGGGGTAGTAGGACATAAAACTGGAAGTGCTGATTTTAGTTGTTGTTATTGTTGTCCTGCATAATTTATTGAATACATATAAATATTTCCTCGTTCATATACATACAACGAATAATATCTAATCGAATTGGCTTGATATCCCATTTCGTTCGGTCAATTTTATTTTCTTCTTTTTTTTTTTTGGGTGAAAACTTGAAGATAAATGACATAAGATATTAAGGGCAGAAATGAGAGCTGCCAGTTATACATATAGGTTGGTTCCTTGAATAAGGTCCACAAAAATAAAAAAAGAGAGAACGTTATAATTATTATGTACTTTGTGTGGCTAAAATTAGTTTACATATACTCTGTCAAGTTAAGCTCGTAAGGAAATTAAATACAAGTAGGTATTTTGAGAAGATATTTTTTTTGTATGGTTAATATATTTTTTTGGTGAGTATGGTAATAGAGAAATTGTAATTAGCGATGTTGTTTTAGTTTACCCAATATATACATATATAGAAAAAAGGAAAGGAACCAAGTAAATTGAATAAATGATATTCTTGACACATTTCGACCTTAATAGCCTGAGGTCATTTGAGCTCAAATAATAATTGGAACAAGGTTTTTATAATACAACAACAACAATATGAATAAAAAACAACATTGGTGACAACGATGAAACAATAGACACAATGTTAATTATCTATTTTACCAAAATTCTTGATTATGGATTGGAATATTACAACTTGTTGAATCAACAGAGGATTGGTTATTATGGCAAATGCAAACAATTCGTTTTACCAAATAGATTTTATCTCGGTTGTTGGGACAGCAAGAACAAAACAAAATAGAGGACATAACCTTAATTTGAAAATTTCGTGGTTGGTTTCAATTTTATGACACTTAAAGCAGTGCTGCAGAAAAGGATATAAAACTTAGGAAAAATAGACTTTTAATTTAAAAAAAAAAATTAATGTAGGTGGAGAGTTTTTTTTAACAAAAAGTACCCTTAATTTGGACCAGGGCTTTTAATTTTAAGGGATGAAAGGGGCGAAATTAAGCTTACTGTTAATTTCTCCAAAATTATAAGTCTATTTTGAAGAAATGTCGATGCAAAAATTGAACCATCAAAAACTCTACACAAAAAAGATTATAAAACTTCAATTTATAAGCGCCATAGTTTTTGAGGAAAATTTTCATAAACGCGCCCAGGACTTTACTCTGCGGTGAAATTTTTGTGTAGAGTTTTATACTCTACAATTTTTGACGTGTAATTTCTTCAAAAAAAAAAACTGATATCTTTTGAACTATTTACCCCTTTCATCAAATAAAAAGTGTTTGAAATTCGGGGTACTTTACTTAAGAAGTCCAAAAAAAAACTCTCCACCAATATTTAGCCTTGTCAGAATTTTATCGAAAATTTGACTTTTTGCGGACTAATTTTTCTGGGAGAATACACACATTGCCGTTTTCGAAAACTTTATTTGTAACAAAAGGCAATTGCAAGATGTTCTTAAACGCAAACTAAAAAAAATGTCACCACTGTTCGAAAACCCAAAACGAATGCAAAATTCTTATTTTCGATAACGCAGGTTGCTAAAGTTATACATACGTTCCGTAACATCATTTCCGGCGCAATAAAAAAAAAAAAGAATCGATTTGACAACAAAAATATTGAAAAGCCAGAGAGTCAGAGTTCGTAAACGTCAATTGCATTTGTAAGAAAATTGGCTGACGTTGGTAAAACAGATTTTGGACAGAGCAGGACGATTGCATATTTGACGATAAAAATACCTCTGTTTAAAATGCCGATAATTTGACGGTTCAATTGATGATTAAACTGGCGATTAAATTGACGATTAAATTGACGACTATTTGACGAATAGATTGACGACGATTTGACGAATAAATTGACGTTGATTTGACGTTTTCGAAAATGGCAAATGTCAATCTGAAATTGATTCCATTCAAGGAAATGTATTTCAGTTGAGTCAATGGGTAATATAAATTTAACGGAGCATGTGCTCAAAACAGTTGCTCAATACAAAAAATTGAGCAGTTACATTTTCTTTTAGATGGAGAAGTATTTCCTATTCCTTATTGAGTAAGTTTCTGTATTTGAAAACCGACTCATCGTACAAAAAATGATGCTTTCTTTTTAATGGCAACGCAACATTTACAGCCCCCGCCATTTATATTACAATACTGAAAGACAACCTACCTACTAAAAAGGTTTGCAAAAAAAAAATAACCTCTGCCACCAAATTCACCAAAAAGTATCTCTTCCTTTTAACCTTTTACCCGGAAATGTATATTCATATAAATCCACTTAAGAAGCTGTAAATCACATTATTTACATGCACTGACTTTTATTGCTGTTAGCTCATCTTTATTCTTATTTCCAGGATTCGTCAAGTAACACACCCCCGACAGAAAAAAAAATACAATAAATATGAAAAAGCATGTCTTGCTACATAAAAAAGTATATTAAACAATAAACAAACAAAAAAAGTATCAAAACAACAAGAAGTCCAATTAGATTCAATGATCTTTCGTCAATTCTTCGTTTCTTCTTTTGTCGTACTACCTTAAAGATTATTATTATTTAGCTCCTTTTTTTTTGTTCAGGTCCTTTTTTTCCATTTCAATTCACGAGGGTGAATTAGGTAGGATACATATACAGACACAGACATCTAGAAATATCTTGTATTTGTTGTTTTTTTTTCTCCTAAATCAATGTTAAAGAATGAACAAGAAGAACTGGAATAATATCAACATCGAAAAATAAGAGGTTAATGCACCCATTTCTATTCCACTTACATACATACATACATTATGTACATACAAAACAAAAATAAGGATTCTGTTATTCAACTTTTTCTTTTTCTTTCCTTGAACAACAAGAAATTTGCATCTACTCGTATTTCTTGGAGAAGAACAAAATAATAACAACATGCCAGCAAAACTGAAGTCGTAATTTTCTTGGAAATTTCATAAGATTTTCAAAAAAAAAAAAGAAAAAACAAAACACTGAAAAACTTTTAAATTCTTATAAAATCAAAGTTGCCAATAAAAATGTTGAATAACTTTAAAACTATGAAAGTATGTGTATTATATTTTATATTTGTATAATAATGTATACCCTGTTTAGTAATAATAGTTTGAATAACATGACATTGAATTTCGTAAAATTATTATGCAAATGCAACAACTCTCGAATATTTAATGCAATTTTGTCCCGAGAAAGAAAATAAAAAAAAAAAAAACAATTTTGTTTCGCATGAACTTGCTCTTGGGGTTGGAAACAATAGTAGCTTAGCTACACATTGAATATTTATATTAATGGTTCAAATAATGTTATTATATCTTTAACAAGAAAATGCTAGAAAAGTAAAAAAAAGTTTTTTTTTTTTTCTTAATATTTTTTTTGTTTATAAAACAACTATTCTTACAAATTTTAAATGCAACATGGTAACGATGCACCAAATTGCAAAATTATAACAAAATCGGTCCAGATAATAAAAAAATGAAAATGAATTGAAAATTATAAAATTTCATACAATTATAAAAAATTGAAAAAAATGAAAAAAAAATGAAAAATACAATAAAAATACAAATTGCAATATATTTTCTAAAAAAAACTGCAATAAATTTTGCAAAAAATTGCAATAAATTTTGCAAAAAATTGCAATAAATTTTGAAAAAAATTGCAATAAATTTTGCAAAAAATTGCAATAAATTTTGCAAAAAATTGAAATAAATTTTGCAAAAAATTGAAATAAATTTTGCAAAAAAATGAAATAAATTTTGCAAAAAATTGAAATAAATTTTGCAAAAAATTGAAATAAATTTTGCAAAAAATTGAAATAAATTTTGCAAAAAATTGAAATAAATTTTGCAAAAAATTGATATTTTTTGCAAAAAATTGAAATAAATTTTGCAAAAAATTGAAATAAATTTTGCAAAAAATTGAAATAAATTTTGCAAAAAATTGAAATAAATTTTGCAAAAAATTGAAATAAATTTTGCAAAAAATTGCAATAAATTTTGCAAAAAATTGAAATAAATTTTGCAAAAAATTGCAATAAATTTTGCAAAAAATTGCAATAAATTTGCCAAAATTTCACTAAAATTGCAAAAAAATTGCAGTAAATTTCCAAAAAATTGCAAAAATTACAAAAACCAAACCAAAAAAATGCAAAATTGCATTCTAAAGAATTGAAAAAAAATGACAAAAAATTGAAAAAAAAATTGAAAAATATGTAGTTTAAAAAAAAATTGGAAAAAATGGAAAAAAATTTAAAAAATGTTTAAACCGCATGACTATACCCATTTTTTCATCCAAAAAAAATTAAATGATTTACAACATAGTTAAATCTTTGACTAACTTTTTTTGATTAATTTTTTTTTTAAACTTTTTTAAAGGATACAACTTTTTAATTTTTTTTTAATAGAAGAAATAAATTGCTAAAAAATGGTTTCGTTGAATGAAAATTTTGTTTATTAAAGGTTTGAAATATCTTCTTTATTTTATACGAGCATGACTTACGCCTATGCTTCTTCAAAAAAAAATCAGTTTTCTAATCATTTCTTTTTTTTATGTTTTACCTTATTCTATTTT
This sequence comes from Epistrophe eligans, assembly GCA_951394125.1. NCBI lineage: Eukaryota > Metazoa > Arthropoda > Insecta > Diptera > Syrphidae > Epistrophe > Epistrophe eligans. The sequence continues at coordinate 28,011,972 of OX596031.1, read as the reverse complement.
TTTTTAAATATTTTTTAAAATATCTTTTTCGATAGAAAATTCAATTGCCTACAAAAAGTTATAAAAGTTAAAGTGTCAAATTCGGCTTAATTTTCGAATTAAGTAGATTCCTACCAAACATATCGTAAGGCAACCAGTGTGACCATTCTTTAACAAAAAACACAAGGCTGAATTTAGTAGCATTTAAGCATTTAATCATAATGCTTAGGTCTTACACAAACATATTGAATAATAAAATCCTTTGAACGCAACATTTCCATATTTAGTTTCTGGGGCACTAAAGGCTACTTAGCAATAGCACTGCTTATAACATGCGATAAAACACTGCCCTTTTTAATTTCTCAAATTTGATACTTTAAAATCGATTCATATTGGTCGAAGATAAAAACTTGTAATGGATTTTTTTCATAAAGGGGAAAATGAAGATGAGACGCTGGGGGCTTACGCCTAATTATTGGTTTTTTAAGCTTTATACTTTGTAGAACAAAATTATGCAAAATAATCTAATTTTTCGAAATTATTTGTTTCCCTAAACAAACAAAATCTCTCTTCCTCACCTCCCTCCTTTTCCCTTCACCACTTCTGTAAATCTATACATTTTGAATTTCAAAATTATACCCGATGGATTTACAAAAATAACGCAAAGTTTATGTAGCTTTAAGTGCCATTGAGATCAACAACTCGACTATCAATTTAGGTCAATTTCTGTTGAAAATAGCACAATGCCTATATAGGTGCTGAGCTATATTGCGCCCTATTTGAATTGTATATCTTCCAAAAAAAAAGAATCTTCCTTACATTGCTTATACCTTATCCATTCTTCTTCCTTCAGAATTTCTTCTTTCTCGTTTCGTCTCATCTAAAATTTATAAATAAAAAAATCTAATAGCACAACAAACATCAATTAAATGCCGAAAACCTCAAAAAAAAAATATTGCTGCCTACTCCAAATATATATGTACATATATATCTATGTATCTATCTATCCACACGCAACGCCAAGAGGAGAACAATCTGCCAAAATTAGCCCTCATCACTAATGGATCTCAATTGGTTGGGGTTGTGGAATTGGAGGGGCCACTAAATTGTACTTTCTATGCAATTTGATTGCGCGAATTTAAATTTACATTTAATTAATTCATGAGATGTGATGACAACAAAAAAAATTCCAAGAAGAATATCAACATTTTTTTAAAGAACTTGGACAGAGCTGTGTTACCTATTTTTTTTTTTTAGTTTTATATTTAAAATAGATTCGTATATGTCTAAGTTTATTTTATATGAAGAGAAGACAAGAAAACATAAATTTTTATGTGAATTATTTGAAAAAAAAAACGACGCGGACGTTTGACATATGGTCTTTTTATATAAAGAAGCATTTGTGGTTGATCGATAGATAGAGGGGTTGCTATAAGATAGATGAACACTTAGGGGTATGTTTCTTTTAAACCGATTTGTATGTATTTTTTTTAATGTTTAACCATTTGTTCGATGTCGAATTTGCTTTGAATTTTGTTGTTTAATTTATTTAAAAAAAAAATTAAAAGAATTATATTGTGCGATTTTAATTTTTTTAGAATAAATTAAATAGACATGGACATTCAAATTGGACGTCATAAGACAGCTGGTTCAGTTTGTTTGTTTGTTTTTTTTTTTTTTTTTTTTATAATTAGTGCAACGTTTTATCTTGTTTAATTGATTTTTTAGTTTTATATTTTAATTTTTTTTTATAAATAGTTACCAATTTATAAAGAAAGAGCGTAAGACGCCACTTAGGTGGAAACATAAACCTAGTAAATATAAATCAATTTGCCGTACATGAAGAAATAGGCTGAAACTGTTTTCGAGGTATCAAATTTTTGGGTTTTTTTTTAATTATTTAAGTCCTGATACCGAAAACAATATGTCGCAAAAAATGGTGAAAGTCATTTTTCAGTTTTTTTTTTCAAAATGAACAGTTACAGAATTTCAGGAAAGAAAATAAAAGAACAAGTCGATGTGATGGGAATTTTTATATGGAAATCTGTAAATAAGGAGCATCGGGACAAAAAAGCCGCCTTTTTAAATACTTTTTCAAGTTGTGCAGCTTTGCATTGTGATTGCTAAATAAACGAATTGATTTTTTCCCTAAATCCCAAAAAGCCCAAAATCCCAATTTTAAATATCTCGAATACCAGAAACAGCATAAAGCAAAGAATCTTAAATCCCGAAAGTATAAATCTCCGAAAGGCCAAAATCCCATAATTTAACCAAATCGTAAAATTTTGATTTTGGGATTTTTGCGGATTTTGTGTTTTCGGGATTTTGAGTTTTCGGGATTTTGGGTTTTCGGGATTTTGGGTTTTCGGGATTTTGGATATTCGGGACTTTGAATTTTTCGGGATTTTGATTTTCTGGATTCTGACTCCAACTCGATCATCTGAATGACAATGTAGAAACTTATAAAAAAATAAAATCTCTGAACTTCCCAACAACATATGCCTACAAAAAAAAACACCTGTTAAAAGGAAAATGAAATTAACATCATTTAAATGTCAAATTCTTTTTGAACTTGAACAACTTTTATTTCCTACACACATTTTTTTTTTTATAAAAATTCAAATGTATAACCTTTGTAAATGGCATCAAATGCGCGCATATACTATACTTATGTTATGTTTTCATTTACATAAACCAGAATAAGCACCTATGTATAAGTAGATCCTTTTCTGACATTTAATATATATAACGAAAATCATGCCACCTCTGTAGCATTTATATTACATAATTTAAATGTGTCTTACGTCTTTTTTAGTGAATTTACAATGTAGTACCTATTTGTGTATGTAATAAATTTCCCCAAAGAAACCAAATAATAAAAATGTATAACTGTATACATACAATTCCTCATCGGAAACATGACACACACCACAGCTGTTTTAATTTTGTTTTTTTTTTCTTTCCAAGTAAAATTATTCCCTTTAGGAAAATTATAAAATTCTATTCAGCTCAGGGATGTCTATCTAAGCACTCGTGCGTTCATCTTTAAAGAGCAAAGAATGTTTGTATTATCTACATCGTTCATATACATGCATATACCTACATTCGTATACAACAGACAAAAAAAAAACAAACCCTTTCATGCTTAGACAGCAAAATTTTACAAACAAAAAAATCTATATCGCACCCATCGCCATGAGACCTTTAAGAGAAAGCTCCAAGGATAACGAGTGGATGTGGAAGTTCTGTGCAAGAGCATGTAGCCATTATGGATGACAGTTGGGAATTCCAATGGCTTTTTTTTTTTTTTTCTTAGCTAATATTTCGTGTTGGCATTGAACAGACATTTAGTAATCGAATTCACATTGTCTGTTCAGGGATGTCCATTCCCAGCTTAACTATAGGCAATGTTCCTTCAAACAAACTACAAATCTATTACAACCACAATCACACCTCTTTGATAATATTATATCATCGACTTTTTAAGATAAATATCTTGTCTGTCCATTTAGCTGAATTCAGCTTAATTCAAACCAATTCAGCACGGAAAATTGGAAAATTAAGCGTTTCCTTGGATCTTGATTCAACGATTTGATTTTTTTTTGTAAACCTTTTTTTGATATAACAACAGATTGTTATATAAAAGGATATTGTTATTTTTGTCAATTTGTAAATACTCCTGCCAACGTTCAATCCAAATCAATTAAGCGCAGTATAACTACTAGAATTTAAAACAAAATTCGAAATGTGTAGTATAGATAATCTTTTTGCTTTAATTCAGCCGAATTCAGCAAACGAAAATTGTGGAAATTCTTGCTCCGTTGATTTTTAATGGACTTGATATGCATTTGAATGTAAAAAATACCATTGCCACATTAATCTAGATCAATTCAGCGTAGTTGAGTAGTTAATCGTGTTGCTTTAATACAGCACAGTTAAAACTAATTCAGTCAAATTCAGCTAACAGAATTTGTAAAGATTCTTTTTTTTTTGTCCTTAATATAAATTCGGAAGTTAAAAATACAGCTGCTGTCTCAATCCAAATCAATTTAGCACAGTATAACTACAAACTATTTAAAGGAAATTCTAATTGGCAAGTGCAGTAAATCCTTCTGTTTTAATTCAGCGCAATCAAATACCAATTCAGCGCAGAATTCAGAAAAGGGAAATTCTTGTTTCAAGCTATTTTTTTTATATCCTTGATGATTGATTGCTAAGTACAATTAGGTACATTGAATTTAATAAAAATTAATTGGCAGCGGATAAGCATTCAACCAGAAAACCAAACGCTAAAGGAAAATCAATTCTCTCTTCATCGTCATCGTCATCATCATCATCATCATCATCATCATCACCATCATTATCATCATTGTCGTCATTTTCTTCCAGTGCCAAAACACGCAGCCATCTTATGTAGTTGATGTGGAATTTAAGGATATTTACTTGAATGAAATTTCGTTGGAAATGATTAAACATAATATTGTTCATTGAGTCTTATATTAATACCCAACCTTTAAAGTGTGATATCGTTAAGGACCTTGGATAGGATAGCAAGAAGTGATGGCATTAACTAAGAAGCATAATATTGTAGGTAGGTGTATATAATGTAGGTCCTTATCTCAAAGGTATAAGACAATATCAAGGTTGACTGAATCTTCTGTTAATATTTACCTACAATATTTTCGAAACAAAAAAAAAAAAAAAACTAAATTAAGAGGATAAAACAGAGAAAATGACAGCTGCTGTGCAAACGACACGAGTATTGTTTCGTGTTTCGTGTTTTTTTTTTTTTGTTGTGTTATTTCGTTTTCATTTGCTTGTGCTTGAAAGGATTCTAATTAGGTTTCTTGTTTTATTTGGGAAAATCTTCAAATGAAAACTTCAAATCTTTGAATTTTATAATCAAGAAAAAATAAATTGGCTATACCTATTTATTTTATTTCTCGTAATAATTTTCAACGTAGTCAGCTGTAGGTACCTAGACAAAAGGACTCCACCTACCTACCAAACAAAAAACAAACAATGTTAAGTTCAACTTAATAAAAAAAAAGATGCTTTGAAAATGTATAAGAACAAAAGATAAGAAATTCTTAAATAAAATTATATAAGAACTTAATTCATTCATGTGAATTAATTGTATTGTTTAAGAATTTTAAATTTTCCAATGTGATAGTTCCAGATTGAAAATTGTGACCAATCGAACAAAAAATTAGAGAATAGCCGAATTCTGTCATCAACAAAAGTTGATGTTGGGCATTCTATAAATATTTTACTTGGTTAAAAGTTGGATATGGTACATTTTCCTTCACTTTAAAAAAAAAAATTTCGACAAATCTGAATTGTTTTAATTAGACCGATTTCAAGGACCAACTCATTATTTTCTTTTTTTTTTTTAAATGAAGTGGCAACACTGTTTCTAGTGACAGTACATTTGACAGGTGATAATGTGCTTAGTTTATTTTTCACCAACGGAGCTCTTAAAATATGGAGAGGATGTGTTGGTAGGGTGCACCTTCTTCCTACTTTATTTAACAAGTGCTAGCGAGGCTTCTGGCCCGGCAGCTTGACCACATAGACAAAATCTTGACACAGAAACAAATTCTCCAAAAACAATAACAAATTTTAAGTCGAGATTTACCGTCTTTTCATCAATGATGACCAAATTTGGAATTCGAGGAAAACTTAACTTGAACTCAAAGTAAAAATGTTAATTTTTTATTTTTGGAAATCCGCCTATTACCACGCCTACTTTTCATATACATATTTCCGTTTTATCTTCATTTAACATCTCCAGGAAGTCAAAATTTGGTGATTTTGTTCTCTGTATGATATGATAATTTTTTTTTTTAAGATTCCGCCTTCTACCACGCCCACTTTTCATTTATTGCAATTTGCTCCAAATTTTACGTTCATTTAGAGCTGAAAATTTGTAAACCAGCAATTGAGTATTATATTTTTTTCTTTTAATCCACCTATTGCCACGCCTACTTTTTGTATGCATATATGAATTTTCTCTTTTATTAACATCCCTAGAAAGTTGAAATTTTGTAATTTAGCTCTCTTAAACCGAAGCATGATAATACTAGTTTTTTAAGTTACCACCTCCTGTCACACCCACTTGTTCAATAGTTTAGCTATCGCCCTATTTAGCGTCAAAACAAAATTGAAAAAAATACTAATTGTAATTTTGAAAATCCGCCTACTACCACGTCCAATTTTATAATATTTAAGTTTGTTATCCTTTTTTTCATTTAGTTTTTTTTTTTTTTTAAATTAAAACTTTTGTTAATCTAGTCTTGGTCTCGTTATCGAAACATTTCACTATTTTCTCGGGTATCAGTCTTTTGAAACCTCGGTTCTATAACGTTTTTGTATTTCGTTCCCCGAGAAAAAAAAAAATAAAATAATAAAAAATTCTATTTGGTAAATTCAACAATAATTTTTTGATCTTTGCTGTCGAGACCACTTTGACCCACGAGGCTCTGCATTATTTTAAACCAGTTTCGCTCTTCTCTCGATCTCGTATGACGATACAGAAATAACTCTAAGATAAGACTGATAAGATACCGAGATGATACTATCTCCAAAACATTTTAGATAATTCTCTTTTAGTGGCCTCTCGAGAATTTCTGGCTATAGGCAATACCCTTGAAAAATTAAAAATAGGTGGATTCTAAAGAAACCCTCCGGCTTAATAAATCAATGCACTAACATAACGCCAAGGAAGAGTTGGTGCCAAATTTCATTACAAATTCTTTTAAAACTCTGGTAGAATTTGGAATTTCGATTTACAAGGTTTTACTTCGAAAAAAAGAACATGAAAAAATCAGTAGCAATGTTTCTACCTGTTTCATAAATCATTTTTATCTCCAAAGAAAAAAAATATAGACATCATCATCATAATCGACTTGACGCTAAAACTGAGGTGCAGTCCCGTGCTGTGCTCTAATATACTTTAATAAATCCTATTTCATAAATTTAAGATAATATTATGATGGAGTTATATATTCTCTCCAAACTTTCTTCAAAGTAACGCAATTTCTTTTCTTCATTCGTCAGAATATAAAACAAAAGGCTACCATGATGTGTCTCTCTAAATAGATACAATTCCATAAGCCCTCTGTCATTGACTTTCTTCAATCGATTTGACGAGTTTATTTTTAGCTTCAAAAAGAATGAAAAAAAAAAGAACCCTTATAGACAACAAAATAATGAAAATAATGAAGTCTTTTCGTAGAGGTAACAACTTTTCCTTTCATTTGTATCATTGGTATAGAAATATTAAAGTTAATAGCTTATTGATTGCATAGAATCATAACCAAGGACTTTATTATAAGGACTCTTCTTTACGAAGGTGAAAGTGCAAGACACTATTTATAGATTCTTTCAAAAAGGGAGTCCTCCGTCCGCATTTAGAATTGTTTATATTATTTGCTGTTGATGATGATAATAATCCTGTCCAAAAGAAGAATACACAACAAAGAGGGGGAAAAACAATTCAAACATAGAATTTTCCAATTCATTGCTTAATTTGTCAACAAAAAAGTTATTATGACACTCTGTATAAATTCATATATGGGAATGGACGATGAAGATTGTGATTGTGACTGACAGAAACTCACCTTATGCTTTGAGGTTGATTTAATTTTAGATACAAAATCTTTTCTTTTTTTCTTTGAGTAGGTATTTGGGCATTCCGGAATAAAAATAAAAAAGAAAATATTAATATCCTTATTCTCTCTTTTCTCAGTTCTTTTCTCCTGTTTAGAGTTGTTGGAAAAGACTTTGAAAAAAAAAATTATATTTTTTAAGATTTTATTTGCTTCGATGAAATATGGAAAGTTTAATTTATTCAACTTACCCATCTAATTGGGTTTGATGAATAATATATATATTTTAAAAAATGTTATCCCCTGTTACTTTAAATGCAAAATATAAATATAAAAAAAAAACCGTAGAGACCCCCGTAAAAAGCTTTGTTTTTTGTCAAATTTGTGTGTTTGTATTGCTAAGCAATAAGTCATTAGAATAGATTATATACATTTCAGAAAATACCTACTTACATATATGTACGTTGGATCACGTAACCATGGTTTAAACTTCGACCTTTCACCTTTTTTTTACACATGAATTACAAGAGCACATTATGTTTAAGGGATGCTAACAATTTATTTCAATGTGAAGAGGGATACCAACACTTCAGGTAAATACATATATAAACTCATAGAAGTATAGATAGATACATATATATATAAAAAAGATTCATTTGTTGGAACTTTACTCATTGTTCGTTGACAAAGATGGATGGTGGAGGTGGTGGTTTGTCAGAAGCTTCTATATTGTTTTTATTTTATTTTTATTTTTACTAGAAAATATAAAACTAATGATTATGAACCTTTCTTTGTTCTATACTTATACATATTATGTACATAAGAATGAAAATGTGGAAAATTACTTCTTAGGAAAAGAGAGAGAGACTATTTCATTAAATTGTTTTGTGACATTTTGACAGGTGACATTTTTTTTTTTTTTTTTTTTTTTTTTTTTCAGAATATCTATGAAGTAGCTCAAAGGTAGAAATGGCTGCCCTGAACAACCTATACCTAAGGGATCGAATTATTACTGACTTGAGAGTGACATCAAAATTAGTTGGCATATAAGGTTAAAGAGGCAACTTGTTGACAGGTTAATAAACGAATTCAATCCGCTTGTGCTATCATCTCATGTCTATATACTTTCTTTTTTCCAGTTTCAACTCAGCCAAATTCAATTGACTTAAATTGTAACTGTTTCAAAGAAAATATTAATCATTTTTTTTTTATTTCGTTCTCTTGTTATTCTTTTCTTTTTTTTTTCAAAATTCAAGTTTTGGAATTAAGATTTAATTTTTTAAAAGCTAAACCTTACCACGTTTCGCAGCGCCACCAATTGAATAAATTCTCAAACTATTCAAAATCGATCAATCAATTCTAATAATTATTCCTTTTTCGAGACCTTCTAATTTAAAATATAATTAACAAGAAAGAAAAATCTGAAGTCCACAAAATTATGAATCAACTAATCAATTCTAACCTTACGGGTTAGAGGAAAATCTTAAATAGGCACACAATGTTAAAGAAAAGAAGGTGTGGCAGAAGGCGGATATTTAAAAAAAAAATTAAACTTCTCATCCTTAAAGTTCAAGAAAATAAATAACAAAATTTCAACATGAAAAGTAAGGAAAAAACTCAAATCTAATAAAAGTGGGTGTGGCAGTAGGCGGACTTTTAAAAAATTTACTCATATCATGCTTTAGGTGGAAGAAATTTTAATTTCAAATTTTTAACTTTCTATATTATGTTGTGTTAGGAGAAAACTAAGGTTTAAGAAAAGTAGGCGTGGTAGTGGGCGGATATCCAAAAATTAACTACGAGATATTAAGCTCAAATGAGTGTTATTATAAATTTAAAACTTTTCAAGGACGTTAAATAAGGAGACAATTCAAATATTATAAGGGAAAAGGGCGTGTTAGTGGGCGGAAAAAATTTAACATGTCATACTTAAGGTTAAGTTTAAGCAGAGCTTAATTAAAAAATGTTAGCTTTCTAATGATGTCCAATAAGAAGGGGACCAAAATAAAATGGGCGTGGTATTGGGCGAATTTCGATCAAATCACTCTTGAAAACTTCCCGCTACTAAAAAGAACAGAAAATTTTAACGAAATCGGTCTAGTAGTTTTTGTTATCTATAAGCCACACGCACGAACATTCATATTGGTATGTATGTATGTACATATGTAATGTATTTGTAATTTTTTGTATTTCAAAAATTTCAGAATTTTAAAAGATTGTTTTGTGCAAAACCAAAATATTTATATCGACAAATCAAGTGCTTTCGCATCTGCCGAAAGACATTGACAAGATATTGTGATGGCAAAAAAAAAAAAAAAAAGGAGAAGAGAAAATAGCAGACACTTTTCGGCATCGGCCAACCTGTCTTGTAAAAGTTTCATCTGAATAATAAAATGCAGCTATTAAATATATTTGCGTATAAACCGTATTCAACCACACTACAAAATTATATTTTTTGTAAAAGGAAACTTAACGAATTTTTAAACGTGAAAAGTGACAGCCATTACTTTGTTGAAACTGACAGATGCAAAATTGCAAAGCAAAAGACCAAAAGTCGTTTTTTTTATCTTTTAAGAAATTTGTGCTCAATTTTTATATTTAACATTTAATTTTAGTAACAATAATCTTTTTACTTATATTAATAATAAATCTCACACAATTTCAGCATTCCCTTTCAAAAATAGATAGCAAAAATTTAAGTTACAACAAAATAAAGCCTTTGACGTTTGTGAATAAATGCGAAAGGGATATATTGCTGCATATCACTATCTTTAAGTCACGGTTTCCAGAATGTCGGATTTAGGCAGGCAATGGTATGAAAAATCACCCTCCTTATAATTCGTTCAACGAAAAATTCTTAATTTCCTCTTATAGTTTCGTACTGGTATTGTACCTGTGTTACGTCTATACCAACATGGTTTAGACATGGTTTACTTTTTCATAAAAACTAATTGGTCCATAAAAATCATTTGCACTTTCTAACCTTCATCCTATATATCGATTGAAATAAACATTGTGAATTATAAAAAACCAAGAAATATTCACAATTACTTCTTTTTTTTTATTTGTTTGTTTTATTTTTAAAAACCGCAACCTAACCCAATAGAGACTCATTCACAATCGTCACCCCATTTATAATAATTTATTTTAATTTTATGAAGACATTGCTGTTCCACATCTTTTAAAGGCAAACATAATGTAGTGACGTGCGTCGTTGTGGTCGTTGCTGTTGTCATTGTTGCCTCACACAACACACAGTGTTGCACTTATTGAATGATGTTTTGCTTTCTTTATTTATTTATTTTTTTTTTCGTTTGCAAAATGATATCAGAACATCCTCCTTCTCCCAGTTCACACATGGAATATAAATATATACATCTACAACTATAACACACAAGTGTCATATAAAATTGACACTTGGTTTTATGGAAAACTCTTCTTCTTTTTTTTTCGTTCGATACTGCACTCTTGTCCACTTAGATGCAAGTGATGATGATGATGACAACACACAAACCAGACATTCCTGCTCTCCTTCTCCTTATGGAGTCTTGTAATTTTTTTTTATAGTTTTTCATTAAATATTTTTACACCCCAAAGTGACAACATTAAATTTTACAAGAAAAAAAAAATAATAATAAGACCATCCAAACAACAACTGTCATCTCATCTGTCAGACAGTCATTGTGTTATAAGTGCATTATCAATGTCAACAGCCGTTATAGAGTAGATATGATTTTCTTTCTCTTTCTCTTTTTTTTTTTGTTAAATCAACTTCACTCGAAATATTATGATGTTGATACAATTTTTTAAAAAGCAGAATGTTGTTTCTTCATACATACATATGTAATTATATAGATATATTGTGAGCACGTTCATTCATTAGAAGGAAAAAAAATGTAATAGACAATAGCATCAACCTAAAAGTATTGTGTAGGTGGGTGTGATTTTAGTATTTGATCCACCATCATAAAGAGTTATTACTCAAATGACTTGACGAGGAAAAAATGACAGATGGCAATAAATTATTATATTAAAATTTTATTAAAACTTAAATACATTTAAAAAAAAGCACTTAAAGTCAAAATAAGTGCAAAAATCACACACAAAGGTTGTTAAATTAAGGTACAGCAGCATAATAAATATAATAAATAAACTGTGAGAAATTATCCCCTAGAGGAAAAGGAGGAGAAAATCCCACAAATCAAATATTGCAAGATTATATATGTAATTTATATAAAAAGAGAAAGAGAGAGGGAATGAAAGGAGTTTGTTGGGCTGAATATGACAGTTGATGTCAGTCTGTCACTTAAGTTACTATATCTGGCTACATCACAATAATAATAATTCGCCTCAAAGATGATATTATGTGGTGGGGATAATTATTATTTATAATCAAAACATGACATTTCAAATCGAAAGGAAGAAGGGTCAAAAATTATGTCTAGTTGAGTAGATTAAAGCGAGAGAGGGAGAGAGAGAGAGAGAGAGAGGTTGTCAAATATGTCAAAATGGGGTTTGTGTGGTAGAAAATGAAGTTAAATTGGCAGAAAATGTCAAAAATTTAATTTAAATCTATAATAGAAAATTTTTCGAGATGGATTTGCAAATGGAACATATAAAAACATATTAAATATCATGTCATGCATTTATAGATGTAGTAATATAAGTCAATCTGTTTTTTTTTTTAATAAGCTTACTGCCCACCATTGTTGTGAACTGTCAAAAGCCATTACTCACAGTTTGTAATTGTGTGATAGGATTTTAAGTCAGCTATGTTTTTCTAAAGGCACATGTCAAAAAAAATTACAAGGTGGCGCTACATGTTGGCTTATTGTGAACGCCAACATTGTTATACATAAATGTATATAGCAACGACCAGCTTACATCTTTACTTTTTTTTTTAACCCACTAAAATAAATTGAAAACAAAAACAACAGGAAAATGTTATAAACGTGGATTTGACATCGAATGCGTCACAATCTATGATGGGGGGAAATTATGCACTGTGTGAGTCATTTAAAGTCTCTACTACAGTTTATGAATTTTAAGATTTTTTATTTAATTTATAACTTTTGCCACTTCATTTGGAATACAAATTATATGTTTATACTTCATTGTAATTAACTTAATAGTTTACGAGTTCAACAAATGACTAAACAATTTATATCTGATAACGCGCTTGCATCGTTAGAGAAACATTTTTTTTTTTATTCTTTGTTGGAATTTTAGAAAAAAAAAAAAACAGAAACACAATTTGCCTTTGTGCCATTGCTAAATGCCAATTAGAAGCTGGGAATTGTTTGTTGGCAAATAGTTCTTTTAAACAAAAGTAAACCATCTGACAATAAAAACAAAAATAAATAAATCTTTAATTGAAATTGAAAAATGTTCATCATATGGCAAGTTAATTGGTTGCCTACACTGGAAAATTAATAAAATTGTAATAATTCAAAATTTCCAATAGTGCGTAACGCAATAATGATGGCAAACATTTTGTGATAAAAAATTAAAAAAAAAAGTTAAAGTTTTTCTTCCAAAGGAAACAAAAAACTGAGATTTTACAATTTTTAAATTGTTCAAGGATGACGACGACCATACGACTCTGAATTGTGATAAGAAATACAAAAATACAAATATACAAATATACAATTTTAACGTTTTATCACACGCCAAATTTTAAGTGATGGATGAATAAAGCCTTTTAGAATAAAAAAAATAAATGATTTCGCAGAAATTAATGAGGGAAATGTTTTGGGAAGGAAACCGAAATTTATTTTTAAAAAGAGTTGTCGGATAAGGAAATTGAGCCAGAATATGGATGAAATTTCCCGCAGATCAAATTGGCCAGAAAACAAAAAAAATGGAAAGTCCACCTTAATAAAGATTGCCGGCTTAATTCTGAAAATAAAAATGGAAATTTTCTGGAGTTTGGTATTTAGCTTTAAATCACAAACAATGGAACCCAATCCTATGTTTATTTTCTGTTTATGTAGAATATTTGTTGTGAATTAACATGACGAAAGCGATTGATTCGAAATGATTATTGTGAATTGGATTTTCAAAAATGAAAATTGATTCATATTAAAAATGGATGCTTCTTAAATTTTGACATTTAGAAGTAATTGGGGAATTTCCGAAAGTTAATTAATTTTTCAACATGAAATTTTATTTTGAGTAAAATTGAAAATCGATTTTAATTCGATTTGTTTCGAAATGCTGAACATTGAAATGGCCAAAAATATTATTACACAAGACTTAAAATATGCTTTGAAGAAAAGTCAATTTTCACCTATCTAAACACCTAAAATAAGTAGGAAATTCAAAAAATAAATTAGGCGTAGCATTGCGACCTTGTTCAAAAATGTTTATTTTAAGGCGTGGCAGTGGGCGAATTTTACTTAAAGTATTTTCCAAACCTTACCATTGAGCCATTAGTAGAAGCAAGCTCTGAACATTTAAGGGCATATTTATCTCACGCAGAGGCTACTACGTGAACTAAACTGACCACAACAATCGTGCCTTAGACCTTTTCTTTTATCTATTTTGCCCAAGATACATTTTTACGTAAGAAGTTGGTGAAGTGAAGGGAATTGAAATAATAAGTTATAATGGGTCTTCCCGAATTATCTAGAATTCTTAATAAATTTAAAAATATCCTTTAAAGCCCTTTCAAAAGTATATATCTTACGAAGTATTGACACATGTCAAATTGAAAATGTGAATAATTTTATGCAACTGTCAAATTTGTGCGATGAAAACTGATGCCCATATTTTGCTTCCATACTAGCATCGAAAAAATTAGTTTCAGTTTATGAAAAAAAAATAAATCTAAGGACTGCTTTTCTAGTCGTATAGCAACATAAAAAAAAGGCAGTGCCTTTTTATCTGAAATATGCGAAATTTTAAAGATTTGGAGATAAAATCAAATTTACACACATTTACAATATGCAATTTCATAAAAATTAAATCTCGGAGCCAGCATTGCCGAAGTGACACGATCATGCTTTTTTGACACGGAAATTTCATTATGGCAATGTTGTACAAACTAATTTAATATGGCACGCTCTTCTAAATCCCATTTTATACTTAAAATAAAGCAAATTTTGAAGAAATTTTAAGAAAATTGTTCCAAATGGAGTAAAAACTGGCAGAAAATACACGAATAAAGCAAATTATTTCTTCTAATTTTTTGTTGTACTTTACCCTGTAATTTAATTAAACTTTTTCTAATATACATAAGAATTTTCATTTTTTTTATATGGAAATAAAATGGCACATTTTTCTAGAAAATGTGGCACGGAAAATTTTGTATGGCCGGCAACACTGCTTAAAACTTCGCTGTCAAAATTCTGAGTACAAAGAAATTTGGATTTGCTTGCTCACTTTTTGACGGAACAAAATATTTGAGATCACATTTTTCTTAAAGTGCCTAATATGCCCGCTTCTGACAAAAACATTTTTGAAGAATATATCAAAATATTTGTTCGTCAAATAAGGCTATGTTACAATGAATGTGTTAGTCTTTAGAAATCTAATTGTTAGAAGCTGGTTGTTATAGTGGAGACGTTTGGAAATATACACCTTTTTTCCTAAATAAATGAATCATCTGTCATTGGTCCACCATCAGTTCTGACGAACTCTTCAACATAATCAAATGTAAGAAAATCCCCCGAGACTTCTGACGAACACAATTTGTACACTGTAATCATTCTCATAATAACCTTGAGATTTCTGTCAAAATAATTTTTCGTCAGAATACAAATCCCTTGTAACCGTAGCCTTAAGTCTTACGCTATTTGGGTCAAGTTCGAATTTAAGAGAATTAACATTTTTTTTTGTAAAAATGTTGCAAGAACTTAATTAAATATTTTTTGTTTCTTTTGTCAAAAATAAGTACTTGATGTTGTCAGTAAGTCAATAATTTCTTTAATGGCTTTAAATAAATCAGAATTTATGAATCTAAGCTAAATTATTCATCAATTAGTGAAGCAGTCACATCTGAATCGTTAATTTTGAAGTGTTTTTAAATATACATATATATTTATTTTTGAATTATTGCCCATTATTTATTCAAATTAATTGAATAAAATCAAATGATCAAACTTTATTCAAAAAAAAAAAAAAAAACAATAAGTATTTGTCAAAATCTCTAAACAAAAAACTTTTAACGAGAATGCTATTGTGATGCATTCTCGTTAAAAGTTCGAAGAAGAAGCACAACAGAAGAATAATTAAGTCTTCATCAAATGAGATGATCACTGATCACTATTATGGGATCTGATTTGAGTCATATCTAAAAACAAAAGCTTCATAATCACCACGCAGGTAACACAGAAATATCCGCTTTCAGTTATTATTTAAAAAAATATTTATATTAATTTTTCTTTTATCAAAAAAAAAAAAAAAAAAAAAAAAAAAACAGTTTGATTGATTGTTTATCGAGATTAAAAGATATTCAAACAAAACGCAGGTATCCTCAAATTAAACAAACCAAAAATATATATCCTTGCAATCATTGTAATGAAGGTAAATCCATTAATGAACTTGTTGCTGTCGTCGTTTTCCTTTTATATCGAAAAAGCTTTCAATTCTTTGTGGCAAAAAAAAATTGCAATTATTGTAGATTAAAAAAAAAGTGTTGATAAATTAATTGTTCATTAATTTATTTCATTTTTAATAATTACTTTCTCAATTGTAACACTGCTCTACTTATTTTCTTTCTTTCTTTGCTTTTTTTTCTTATAGATATTATTTTTTTTTATCTATCACTCAATGGCACAGTTATTATAAAAAATTATAAAAAAAATAAAAAATGATTAATTTAATGGAAGCCACTCGTTTCAATTAAGTGCGAAACATTCACTAAGCATCACAATAACTGATTCATTATTAATTCGCACGCGATTAATATTTTTTTTATTACTATTATTTTTATTTGCACGCACAAAACAGAACTAAACAACAATCGACACAATTTTCTATTTTTGCCGTTTCTATGAAGAATCAGAAAGTAAAGTTGACAAATAGTGACCAAATTCGATATTTCTCCAAAAGGGATGACAAAGGAGTAAGCAAAAAAAAAAAATCCAAACTTAACAAAGCTCAACCGCCCGCCACTGCTATTATTTTTTTTTTTTATTATATTTATATGAGATGCTACAGTTACAGTACTATCGCGGTCATTGATACTGTGATACTGTCTGTGTGATATACGACCGAAAAGAATTTGGAGAAATTGGAGAGGAAACTAGAATACCAAATCAAAATCGCAGACTGACTTATGTATACGAATCTTTAGGATCTTTTGGCTCGTCTACCGTTTAATTTTTTTTTTTTGCAAAATTCGATATAGAAATAAATTATTTGCAAAATTATAAAAATTTAGGGATGGGCGCGACACGAGAGGAAACAATCGAAAAAGGTATATCGAGAAGGAAATTCGACCGAATGAAGAAAGTTTTTTTTTTTTTTTTTTTGTTAAATTACGAGAACCGACTTAGCGAATGTTTTCCTCTCCATCGTCGTTGTCGTCGTTACGTGCGTACATATGACATGTCGTTGAAATACTGGAGAAGAAGAATACAAACTGAGATAAAATATCCACTTGAGTTTTTTTTTTCTGCTGCCGCCGGTTTTCTATTCTCTTGCTTTACTCTGACTTTGAGAGTCTCCATTGTGTTAATTTTTTTTTTTTTTTGCCGAACAGCAGCACTATTTTGTGTTGTATATGCCATGCCAATGCCACTGCTAAGCAAGTGTAATAGAGTTTGGAGAATAGATTTTGTGGTGAGTGTTGCCACTGCGCCGAAGCTAAAATTAAAGAGGTGAGAAAGTCACGTTGAAAGGGGTGGTAGAATTATAGCGTTGTACATTTTGTGTATTGGGTGTTTTTTTTATTATGCGAGGATGACACTTTGATAGTTTTTTAATGTGAGTGATTGAAAATATACTTCAAAATTGGAGTAGATTTTATGATAATATTCTATATTTTTAAAGCGCATTATGGGCAGCCCTCAAGTAAAAAATAGCCTTAAACTATTATAAAAGATTCAATTTTCATGTCCAGAGCAAAATTAGCAATCATTTATTTCGCAGTCAGAAGAGAACCTTGTTTTCATAATTTAATTGTTTGTCGATTTGAAACCCCCTTACTATTTTTCTTTGTCTTAACTAAGAACACGTTTCGGTGCATTATTCTGTATTAACTACAAACTTTTTGAGCAGTTTATTCATGAAGTTCTGATTGTCACACCCGTAACAAAAATAAACAAAATTTTGTAGGTATCAACTGATAAAAAAGATTAATTTACCGCCCGAAGAAATTTCATTTGAATTTAAAATGTATGCCGGGCCCAAATTTAAAGTTTTAAAATTGTGTCATACCCGTTACAGGTTGGAATTTAAAAAATTAGTTCTTCAACTTAATTTTATATTTTTTTTAATTTATAAATAAGGAATTAACGATGCTAGGATGTAATCTTAGGGAAATCTACTCTATGTACATGGAAATGCACTCGACTCGATCAAACTCGTAACTTTAACTTATCATACCAGTAACAATTTTCAAACGAAAATTTTAGATGATATTTCATAGTTTTTTTCTAGTTTTTAAACAAGAATTGAAAATCGGCAATCTTGATATATTAAACATAATATCCATATTATTATCCTATTCGCAAAATATCAGTTCATAGGATTTTAAAGAGTATCGTAGTCCAATTAGTTCGGTAAAGTGTTATACAAGTGAGGACAACATTTTCTAACGAATGTAAAAAAAAAGACAATTTCTATTAAAGTGAGAAATTATTTAAAATTTAATTTAAACAAAAAAACATCACTTTCTTTATGAGGAGAGGTTAGTTCGCACTTCGTTAAAGTATTAATTGCACTTCTATAACATTAATTTGCACTAATAATATCCCTTATTAAATTACATATGTCCATCGGTAAAAGTCATACTTAGTCACATCGGTAACAAAAAAAAACGTCACGTAACAATTTCAAACAAAAGTTTTGTTTTAGGTAATTTTTTAACATATTTTTGTTTCATATTGCCATTCTTCTAACTTGACTGAAACTAAGAAACTTTCAAATACACAGTGGGGCTGAGGTGAAAAAATCGATTTTCTTAAAGCGCTGATTTCGATTTAGCTAATTCATAATTTTCACAGTACATTAGCCAGAGAATTAAAGTACACCAAGGATTTGGGACGACACTCGGGCAAAATCTCTTTAATAAATTTCCTAAGTCAAAATATTGGAAATTGTGGTACGAACTTGAGTTCACTTGTCAAGAGTGTTATGTGAATGCGAGGTGAAAAATAAGTAAATTTGTTTTCTTCTCTAGGATGCCCAACAATGCAATAGTTCTCATTGAGGGCCAGTTTTTTTACAGTGGTTTAAATCTCTATCATGAATTTCAGGTTCTAATTAAATGGCACAAATCAATCAAAATCGACTGATTAGCAAATTACCATGATTAATAACTCAAATTTAATAAAAATTTTGGTTTAAATGCACATTCTATGATTTACCAGTTGCAATAATCTTTGATTAAAGATCATCAGCTATAAACAAATTGGCCCTAAGATAACTATATAATCTACCCCTACAAGTCCCTTCGCCTTCGGTCTTAATACAACTACATAGGTTTTTATGTACATAATGTACATACATACATATATGAATAGGCTCCGAAGAGCAAGTGGGGTTAGATAAACTTTTTTTTTGGCGTGTCAGTGGGTGGAATTTTTCTGTTGACAATTTGTATCGTTTTTTTCTATTTTATGCTATCGTTTACCATGCCTAAAAATTTTATTTAAATCGGTTAAGTGGTTCATATTTTACCGAACTAAGACAAAATAAAACAAAAATTTAAGAAAACTCAAAAAAACGCCCATTAAATGAGTGTGAAAAAAATGATTGTATAACGGTTTAACTTAAAAAAGGAATACTATCTTTAAGGTTTACTAAACAAAATCCCGAATTTGTATCCATTTTGACGACGATTAAAATTTTTTTTTTTTAATGGGCGTGGCAGTTGGTGGAAATTAATTGTATTGATTTTCCATCCCATTAATTTTGTCACCTGAAAATTTCATCAAATTCAATTAAGTATTTCAGTTTGAATCGATTTTTTCCGCTTAATAGTTTATAGAAAGTACACCACTGTGGAGCTAGAGTGTTCTGCTTCTGCTATCATTTTGAAAAACTTGTTTTTACCAATAACTCGAAAACGACACATTGCAGAAAAAAAAAATGTTTAAATCTTTTCTATAAGAAACTCGGTTATCTTCTTTTTATGCATATAAGTTATTTTTGTCAAGTCTATACCTAATTTAAGGTGAGAAAAATGAAAAACTGACAAAAGGAAAAACTTTTCAGAAGTTTTAAATCTTTTTTTTATTATTTGAAAAACCAAAGAAAATTGAATTTCCTATAAAAGCTAAAGACTTAAAGGCTTATAAATTAATTTGCACAATGTTAGTTAAAAAATATAATATAATTATTATTTAGTAATGATTAAGATCTTCAACAACTCTCATTTGTTTAAAAAAAACACATTTAACAATATTTACACTCAAATGGCAACACTTATTTTTTTCTTCAGAGAGAAACAATTATTCTTAACCGGCAAAAAACAACGTCAACTTCATCACTCTAACGTAACTTTATGTTAGCTAGCAATGTCCTCCTATCCTATATTATTTTTATCTATTGCTTTTTTCAACCAGCCAGCACGTGCCTGACAAGGACAATATTGCATGTTTAAAAAAAAAATTAGTAAATTAAAACAAAACTGAAGGATGTGTGTGTCACTTGTAAATATTATACGTTGTTCATTTCTTTAAAGAAAACAGATGTGTGAAATGAGTTTTTTTTTCATATGATATTTGTTTGGCTCTCTGACTCTCTTTAGAAAAATGTTCAAAAGCGGCATTTTGGTTGGCTGGTGTACACAAACAAACCGCATATGAAAAAAAAAAAAAGAATTGTTAGAGAAAAACCTGCTTCACTTGAGAAAAATGAGAAATGACTTTGAATTGAATTGGAATTGAACGAAAATTGAGAATAAAATATACCCTAAGAATATAGTAAAAGAGAAAGACACAGAGCGAGAGCAAAAAACATAGTGGAGAGATATTGACATTTCACAAACAAAAAATTAAAAAAAAAAAAAAATTGCACAATACACCTGGGTACGAGTATGTAGGTAAGGTATGGGAAAATGGTATTCAACTCACGGTTGAACCTAATTTTGCAGCTGATTTGTTATTTTGTTTTTTTTTGACGATTTTCCGGTTTTTGTTTTTATTCAAGAAAGGCTAGGCAAGATGCAACAGGCAGCTTAAAACAGAGTAAGGGGTCACTCTAGTATATGAATGGAATTCTTTGTTATTGCACCTCAAGTCCAATGACGCACACCACCGCCACCGCTCAAAGGAATGTGCATTTTTCTTATTTTCATATTGTTTTTGTTTTAAAGTAAATACCTCATTTGACAGCCTTCCATTCGCTTGGACAGCAAATAATTACTTTTGAGCATGATGCAGCAGCAAAATCTTGCGTGTGTATAGCTTTTGCACTTTCAAAAAAAAAAAAGGTGTCATACACAGCTTCATCAGGAAGACATCGACTTCATCTTTCTATTTTATGCGGGGAGCCTTTATAGGTAATTTGTCAGATTGTCACATTGAATAGCTTTTGACATCATCGACTGAAGCATCATTGGAATTCTAGGGACAGAAGAATCTTTCCTATGATTTGTGCTAGCTATGTTGTAAAAATGGGTAAATGTAATGACGACGACAATGATGATGTGTAATGAAATGGGAGCTTAGTCAGAGAACTCGATTACACAAAAAACCAATGCGGTAATATAAAGTTACATTCGATTGGAGTTTGATGGGCATCAAACACGTGCCAGTGGTGGTAGGTACCCGGTACCCACGGACCACGATCGATGATGGGATGGAGAATTCATTAGAATTTTGCGAGAGATTCTTTTATGAACAAACATATTTATATAAACATGGCTAATTACATGGAACTTAAGGATATTTCGAGAATACAGCATACAATTTTAATAAGACGTAAATAATACTAAAAAAAATTACAAAGAGATAAAATGTTGTTCTCTTTTTTTTTTTGGTTTGTTTTCTTGACGCATGATTACTAATTAACAGCATCTTCATCAAAATTTTGATTGTCCTTTATGAAATGAAGAATATCGATGAACCTATCTATATAATTGAAATTTGAGAACTGTAACAAGGTTCTATGCATAATGAATGCTAGAACTATGTACATAGGTAGATAAAAGAAGATAGATAGGTAAGTTTCGATATTTTAATTAAACATAAATAAAAGTAGGTATGACGTAAATTAATTCACGTTTTTCTATATCTCTAGATCTTATTTCTGGTTGGAAAATATTTGAATTAGAATTATATAAGAATCGTTATGAAAATGTTATGAAACCTACAATCAGGAGCAGGATATTATGCGGTGTTTTATTCATAATGTCAAAATAGTAGAATATTAATTGTGTAGAAATAATAACAAAAAAATACGGTTTCAATTACTTAACTTGCTATGATTTGCTATATAAATAAAATTCACGAACTTGCTCTTTATATAATGTAGTTCCAGGTTAAAAAATTTGCTAAGAATTGAGGATTTAATTTATTGGCTTGATAGGTAATATAGAACGACGTAGTTGAAGAGAAGGACGTAGTTGAAGCTTAAAAAACCAAAGAAGATTAAGTAGGGGCGGAATGGTGGATGGGGCAGAATGGGGTTTAACTAATAAGTTTTTATCTGACGTCTTCTTGCTTGATATGAAAAAACGGAGCACTTGCTCAGAGCAGATGCTAAGAACAGATGCTCAGTATAAAAAGTTGAGCACGTCTCTATAACAAATGGAGAACTTAATCCGAAAAGTGGAGTTTAAAGCAGATGATCTGTTTTATTCATACCCACCCATTGATACATTTCTTATTAATTCAGAACTTTATAGAACAAAAGGTGTCACACGGAACGGAACCCTTGGCCAGTTTTTTTATTGGTTAAATATACCAATTGTTGTATTTTTTTTGAACGAAATCGATTCTAAATTTCACACGAAATAAAATTCTCAAACCTATTGTGAGTTTCACGCGGAAAATTTGACATTTCACTTTTCGCCCATTATGAATTTCATCCGTAATTTCATGTTCGAAAAATAACCCTTAATAGCTTTTTAAGTTCCGAGAGAACAAAAAAATTTAAGTTTAAATATTTTTCGGGTGAAACTCACAATAAGGCTGAAAATAAAGAAAAATGCCCATGACCAACATTTCCAACTTACAAATTTGACAGTTGAGTCCCACGGGATTATTTCAAATTTTTAATTTGATTTATGTTAAGGCCTGGCGCTCACTAGGCAACTTTTTCAGTTGCTCGCCCAAAGCATTTTTTAGTTGCTGGTCCAAAACAACTTTTAATTGCTCGACCAAAGCAACTTTTAGTTGTTCACCCAAAGCAACTTTTAGTTCCTCGCCAAAAACAACATCTAGTTGCTTGCTCAAAGCAACTTTTAGTTGCTCGACCAAGCATCCTTTAGTTGCTCGGTCAAAGCAACATTTAGTTGCACAGCTAAAGCATCTTAAAGTTGTTCACTATTAAGGTTAATTGAGTACTTTGGTCTATGGCAGAGCGCTCACAAGGCAATTAAGTTGTTTTTATTTGCTCCCAGTAGCTCACGGAGCTACCGAGAACTTTTTTTCGCCGGCAACTTAATCTGTCAAAATGTAATTTCCCTTTGCCATATTGGCATTTAGCTACTTTAGTTCCTCCATGTTTGCAAGAAACTCTAGGCAACTGAAAATTTTCGGCAAATATAAGTTGTCTAGTTGGTACCAGGCCTAATACTAGGTCTGTTTGGCAACGTGAATTTTTTTTACAAATTTTTCACAATTTGCTGTCAAAAATCATAGACAAAAAAACTGTTTTGTGAAACATTGTGAACATTTTAAGTAACAAACCAGGCACCTAAACTTAAGGCCAGTTTCTTCACGGCTGATTATTATATTTAATTAAGGACAACTGCAAGTGGCAAATCACCAAATGTGCAAAATAACCAAAATTTTTATTAAGGAATCTAAAATTTGAGTTTTTAATCATGAAAATCGATAATCACCTAAGCGTCATTTAATTAGAACCTTTGAAAGTCATGGTAAAGATTTAACCCACTGTAAAGAAACTTTGAGATAAAAGTGAGAAAGAACGCTAAACGTATGCTAAGTTGTATTCACATTATATATATCAGAACATTAAGTAAAGAACTGTCAAAGTTTTGCCTATATGTACAGGATGACACAAAATTAATCACCGGGTGTTAAAGTTTTCAGGAAATCGCGGCAAATATAAAAATCGAAACAATTATTAGGCGTTTTTTAGGAGTATAATGATTCATGTTTTGTTGTCGAATATTTTGTATTTATTTACTTCACAAATGTCAAAGTAGAATTGACATTTGTCGCCATTTTTTGCAACCGGTGACAATTTTTACACCAGGTGATTAATTTTGCGAGACGATGTACATATACATATATTCATTGCATAGGTACATATAGCTTTTGATTCTTTTAAAATCCGCGAGACTATACACTTTATAAATTTTGTAAGCCTTTCGTGTCGTATAAGAAATTTTAAATATACCTCCATCATATAAATTATATAAATACCTTTTAAAAGAGGTCGAATATACATACATATGTATGTATATAAAGTTTAAATTTTGAATTTTGCATAAATCCTTTGGATTATCATTTTGATTCGATTTGAATCTCATGAATTTATATCATCTCCCCTAAAGGAAGGTAAGATATTGGTCTGAATAGCGAGTTACCTACCTATGTATATATGTATGTACTTCTAACTAACCGACTTCATTGTTGTTGTTGTGCTACCGACCGAAGCCGAAGTAGACAAAAATAATGTTTCCTTTTCCTGGAACCCCACGTCCACACACAAACACAAACAGAAGTCCAAACCAGACACCACAGATTGTTCTCATCATCAAGCATGTCAGGGATACAACATACAACACAACATGTGTTTGCGACGGCAGACGCTTTAAAATGCTAAATACAATCATACTACAATCACTTTGTAACAAATCGATATCATGTCAATACGACTGACTGACTATGTCGTGTCGTCAAAGCAGCACCAATCTGTACAATACAACACCTAGCTGCTATCATCACAGGTGAGATCGATGTCGGATGTGCAGCCAGGGGATGATGATGACGAAAGGGAAGTAGCATTCTATATAAAGTTGATTACCTGTTTCTTTTCTTATTTTTTTTTTTTGCAAAATTTTCATGTAAAAACAGAAGATGACAATCGGAACTGAACACAACGAGATTGCCCTACAACTTTCGTCTGGCACAACGAGTCTCGAGGAGCTGATGAAAAAATCAGATTAGATTAGATACATATGTGTGTAGAACAGAGGCACACATCACATTCAAAGTGTGGTTGCTTGAGATGATAAAATTGAATCTCACAAAAGTTCTATGCGAGGCTTCTTTTTGATTCTTCCTCCTCCAGCAATAAAAATGTACATACATACATTATACATACATATACCAACGAGTACAATGCAATCATGTGCAGGTGGATAGTAGATATATGATAGATCTATAGAAATACAAAACAACAACAAAAAAAAGATTAAAGAGGATCTAAGAACAAATGATAAGATAAATGTTAAAATAAAAGGCCATCCACCCCACATCGGCATCTCCAGCAGCTTCCACTTCTTCACTTCGAAACAGTTGATTCTCTTCTTTGGCACGTCCGTTGTATTCGTCGTCGTCGTCATGCGTCCCAGTCACTGTGGTTTTCGTCGTGCGTCTCTCTTCTGGGACAGAAAAGACAAATAATTCACTTAAAGATAGATAAACCGCGGCAAGAGTCTCTGTTGATGGGATGATTGGGAGGAAGCACACTGGAACTTCTGTAGCTGGTACACAAATGGAATTAACTTCTTTATCTTTATCCTATCTGTGTATATATCTACAGGAACTACAGCCACTATACTCCACCGAGCTCGTAGATACATATGTACTTCAAAGCGGTTCGCTGTTTTTTTTTTTGTTCTTCTAGTTTTCTTCTTAGGAGTAGTAAAACACTTTGTTTACAGTATGTGCAACACAAGGTGACGCAATTACAAGATATGTATGTATGTACAATAGAGTGGGCCGAAAAAACTTTTTTTTCGAATTTCAAGTTGTAATACCGCGGTAAAGTTGCGAATTGTGAAGACTAAGAAGGGTTTAAAAAATTTTTGAAATCGGTTCATATCTTCCGGTCGCGCATGGGGTCTAAAGTTTGAAAAAAATTGAAAAAAATGGTATTTTTACAAAAAAAAAATGTCTTTCCTAACGTCTCATTTTTTAAATATAATAGCTTTAGGTAACTCTTATATAAACCAAATATTAAGCAGAAAAAAGAATGGTTGAAATCGGTTAAGAGCTTCCGGTCGCGCAAGCGATTCGAAATTTGTCGAAATGCGGCAAAAATCATATTTTTACTAATTTTTTTTTTATAGACTATTTGGTCGATTATTAATATTAGTACCATATAATAAAGTAAAAATAAAATTAACAATTAGTTCAGATCATGCAATCGCTGAAAATTTGAATCTGTCAATCAAGAAGGCTTTGACCTTTATCATTCTTCTCTCCGTGGGAGTTAGCTTTTTCAGTTCATTCGTTTTGCTCGGTGTGAGGTGTTTTGAATTTGCTTTTTTTCTAGATTTGTTTTGTGTTGACTAATTTTTGTAAAACTTTGTGAATTGTTGGTGATATTATGGCTGTGCCTAACAAAATAATCACCAGACAGGTATTCGATTGCCCTATATTCGGTACACCCAAGGATTTTACAATAAACAAGCTTCCTAATGGTGTAGACGTGATTCGGTGTTGTTCACAAGAGAGATTTGAGGCTCTTAAATTTAATAATAAAAGTGTTCCTTTTTCACAAGTTTCAACCAAAGTTGCAAAAAAAATAATTGATTTGTATCTTAAAGCATCCATCCCAACGGTTACGAATAACAGAGTCATTCAACTTATAAAAGTTTCCCATGATAAATATTATAACTTACGAAAATCATATACACGGGATAAGAATAAAGATTCTTTTAAAAAGAAAGTGAATGAGTTTAAAAAAAAGTGTTCATTGCTCTTCGACATAGCATCTTGCAAATGTCCGCTTATTTTAAATTGCATTTGCAAAAAAACCCCTGATTTATGTCAATGCCAAATAACTGTTAATTGTGACTGTGCTAAACCAAACAAAATACCTCCTCTTGAACTTCGATTTATTTACTCAATGCGAGTTCACGGATTCGGAAAAATAGGAAATATAGACCTGGCTGAAACCAAAAAGATTAATACATCGCTAAAAAGGCGATCGCGTGACCAACATTTAACTTTGGACGATACATCAAATGCCTTGTGCTCACCTTCAGTTATCATTCTATCCGAAACTGATGATGATGAAGAAGAACTTCCTTCAAGAAATGGTGGCAACACAGACAAAGATTTTGAAAAAAACATAAATGTTTCCAGTAATGCTTCACAGATGAGAGTTAAGCTAAGATCTACTGCTATAACTAGCGATCGCTATGGAGTTTCCGACCGCGCTGCCGCTGCAATTGCATCAAGTGTATTGCACGATTTTGGAGTAATTACGGATACAAACGCTTCGCATGTTATAGACAAAAACAAACTAAGAAGAGAAAAACATAATGCAAGGACTGAATTAAGCAGTAAGTCTAATGAATTTCCACTACAGGGTCTTTATTTAGATGGGAGGAAGGACGATACGCTAGTTATAGATCTAGTTGCTTCGAAAAGGTTTCGTAGAGTTAAAAAAGAAGAACATTATTCGCTAATCCAAGAGCCTGGTTCAGTTTACGTCGGTCATGTTACTCCAAGTTCTGGAAATTCTGAGGCTATTCTCAATGCCACTGTTTTGTATCTGTCTACTCGTGATATATCTCTTGAAAGTTTAGTTGTCATAGGATGCGATGGAACTGCCGTTAATACTGGTTGGAAAAATGGTCTAATTCGACGAATGGAATTATATTTAGGAAAACCTTTGCAATGGGTAGTTTGTCTTCTGCATTTTAATGAACTTCCTTTTCGGCATCTGTTCCAATACTTAGACGGTAAATCAACAGGCCCAAAATCTTTAAGGGGTCCAATCGGCGAAAAACTTGCTGACTGCGAAAAACGCGAAGTTATTGTTTTTAATAAAATTAACTGTCAGATTCCTGAGGTAGACAGGAATATATTAAGTAAAGATCAACAATATTTACTTGATATTTCTTTGGCAATACAATCTGGATACTGCAAAGAAGATTTGGCTGCACAAGATCCTGGTCCCTTGTCACATTCAAGGTGGTTGACAACAGCAAATCGAACGCTTAGGTTGTACTTAAGCGAAGAAGTTCCAACCCAACAACTACAAGATATTGTTTTTTTTATTTTAAATTCATACATGCCAATGTGGTTCAAAATTAAAACAAGTAAATACTTGAAAGAAGGACCAAAACTTGTGTACAATTCAATTCAATCTTCAAGGTATCTCTCCGAAGATTTACGAAATATCGCCGATCCTGTTATCGAAAGAAACGGATTCTTCGCACACCCTGAACATCTAATGCTAACCATGGCACAAGATGATGAAAAACAAATAAGAGAACTCGGACTTCGACGGATTTTGAAGGCAAGGCAGATGGATCGGAACAGAAAAGTTATAAGAACTTACAAGCCACCCAGACTGAATTTCAATGCCCGGAACTACACAGAAATTATTGATTGGGTGGATTGTGATTTGTCATCTCCTCCATTATTGAAAAATATAAGTGACGCTGAAATAATTTCATATATAACAAGTAATTCAATTCCTAATTGGAAAATTAAATTCCCAGTTCACACGCAGGCAGTTGAACGTTGCGTAAAACTCGTTTCGGAAGCCTCTTCAAAAGTTTGCGGGGTCAAAAATAGAGATGGATTTATAAGAACCACCTTGATGTCAAGAGCAGCCATGCCAAATTTTTCACAAAAATCTAAATTTAAAGTTCCTTCAGCTCAAAGCGAGTGAAAACAAAGTTGTTAAAGAAAAAAATAACGTTGACCAATAAATTAAACAAAACTTATTTTTTTTAATAAAATATTCGTTCCTAATAAAATTTTATTATGTAATTGTACTTATTTCTTAATTTTAAACTTTCTATTTTGAAATGGAAACCAGTTACGAAGTTGGAAATTTGTAAGTATTCATTTTTCTTGAAATGTCATTTTCCTCAATTTTTAATTTTTTTTTCAAAATTTCATTGATTTTGACGTTTCTGCGCGACCGGAAGTCCTTAACTAATTTGAACCATTCTTTTTTCTACCTAATATTTGGTTCATATAAGAGTTACCTAAAGCTATTATATTTAAAAAATGAGACGTTAGGATAGAAATTTTTTTTTTGTAAAAATACAATTTTTTTCAATTTTTTTCAAACTTCAGACCCCATGCGCGACCGGAAGATATGAACCGATTTCAAAAATTTTTTAAACCCTTCTTAGTCTTCACAATTCGCAACTTTCCCGCGGTATTACAACTTGAAATTCGAAAAAAAAGTTTTTTCGGCCCACTCTAATGTACAAACAACTTAACGCTCCAGGTGCAGTTGGTAACATTTTGTTGGTATAAACACAAATTCCAGAAAAAAAAATTTAAAAAAAAAAACTTACATTTGACTTTCTGCTTCTTCCTCGTGCGGAGTAAACAAAAGATAAATTTACTCACATACTTATACACGAGGAAGTGAAGAATTTATGTAAAAATAAAACTTATCTAAATATTTATTTATTTGTTGTTTCTTTTTTTTTAAGACTAGCATAAGTGAAGTTTGGTGAAAGAATCAGCATGGTACCTACACGTACCTCAGATCTTCATCATCACTGGAATTGAAGTTGTCATAGGCAATTTATTTTTTTTTTTTTTTCAAATTCACGTAAAAGTTAAATAATGTGTGTACCTCTTAGTACATATTTACACCCCCACAAATGTTAAGACCTTTGAGGATATGACATGAAAGTTAAAAAAAAAAAAAATATGTACACAAATATACGACACACGAATGTCTCAAAAGAAAGGGATTCCCTTTTTTTTTTTGCAGCATCAGCAGCAATCGGAAGAACCTACCTAAAAGGAAATGTTTTTTTTTTTTTTTTCTGTTTCGGGTGGGAATATTTTGGTGACAAGAGAGGGAAGACTAAAAATAATCCCCAATTTGTAGACAATTTTGACATGGGACATGGACACATGGGTATAAAAGATTTATGATTAAGTTAAAGGGAGATTCATTTATGTGTGCCTATATACTCCCATGTATAGGAGTATGTACATACATACATATGTATGTTTGAATCGTCATATTTATAAGCACAATGGAGTGCAAAAAAAGGATATGACCCTTTGACATATTTTATATCTAAATACATACATGTTCATCTGGGTTTTAAGGATGGAACAGAAGTTTTTTGTTTTTCAATAAATATGCGGAGATTTTGACAATTTTTTTTTTTTTTTTTTTTTAATAAAATAACTGGATTGGATATTTTTTTTTTTACAAAAAAAAAAAAAATACCAGAGTTGGGTTTATTTGAAGTTTGAAAAACGTTGTCTGTTTAGGAAATATTTACTCGACCATGATTATATTGATAACATTAAGTATTATTAAATAAATAAACTTAAATCAAATTAACTTCTAATTTAAAATTGATATTAAAAAACTTTAACACAAGTTATTTCAATTTTATCATTGGAAATTACCTTTAAGCTGAAAAATTATAGTAATATCTTTATGCATCAAAAAGTGCAATGGAAAATATCATTTTTTTGAACCACATATTATTTTTTCCACGTCAATTATTATTGCAAGAAAAATAAATTTACTAGGTACACCTAATAATTTGGGGAGCCGAATTCAAGGGTAATTCCTATTTTCTGTATTTGAAATGGGGATTCATAATTCAGGTTTGAATATTGAACAAAATTTCAAAATTTAAAATAAAGCATTAGTCAAAGTTATGTTTTAAATGTCAGAATTTTTAATCTGACATAAGATTTAAATACAGCCACCAGAATAAAATAACGAAACTTTTTAAAACTATTATTTTAGATGTTCAGGGAAAATGATATCTAGGAGATTTTAGGGATCTCAGTTGCATTAACAGAATTCCACAGCAAAATTTCTCAGTTTCGCTGTCAAATCTCTGAGAAAAAAAATTGACTGAGGGATCTGAGATCTCATTTTTCTGAACGTGCCTAGTTTCAAATTTTTGAATTGTTGACCATAAATTTGATTGACAGCTTTCAACTGTCAAAATTATCAAAATAAATTTCTAACAGAATCAATCAGTTGTGGTCTTAGAAACCATTTTCAATAAAAATAATTAGCACAATAATTAGCACAAATCCCTTAGGAGAATTGCGCAACATTTTGAATTTGCATTCCAAAATTTGGGACATATCATAATAATTGACAACACTATATGAAAGTACAAATTCAAATAAATTTTGTTTAGACATTTTAAAAATAAATTTGATTAATTTTTGAGATGTTCGGAATGTCATACCATTTTTTTGCCTAAATTTTAAAGCCCTTATTTTTATAAATGCAGAACCATTAAAATCATTAGCACAAAATTTTAAACGATTTAGTTCGATGTTAAATCATTTTAAGTATGAGAAAATGGCTTTAACATCGTACTAAATCGTTTAAAATTTTGCGCTAGTGTTACCAAATCATTAAGAGTCAGTTTCACAATCTCTGAGTAAAGTTCTAAGTAAGCTATTTAGAACTTTTTTGACATAAAATTGTAGGAAAATCTATCAAGTAAAGTTCTGATTTGCTTACTCAGAGATGTGTACTAAAGTGTACTAAATTTAATTATTTTTCGTTAAATATTGGGTGTGGGAAATTTTTTTTTATCGCCGAAATTCAACAAAGTTCACATGAAATGAAAGTTCATGGCAAATGAAAATAGTCAAAAGTTAGTTAGAAAGATTGAATTTTAAAGACAAGTGAAAATAGCTGAATTGACAAACGAAATGTCACTTTGACTGACATTAAACACTGTTCGTTTACTTCCCAAAACTTCCAAATTCTATCAAATTTACTTCAATTTTATTTTTTCTTTATGAACTTTGACAGAACTTTTGTAAAAATTGACAGTTTAGGTAAGTAAACAAACAGAGCTTATATTTTTTGTCCAAACTTCTTTTATCATTGCTGCATAATGACAGCTAGCTCTGCTTTGAAAAGAGTTTTTTTTTATAGCAGCACTATTTTTTTATTGATTTTGTCTCTGCCGCCCCAACTCCAAATAAAAAATAAAGCGAGTGCGCAGTTAGTTTCCTCTTTAAAATATTTAACATAACCTAAAAAAAAAAAAACGAAGAACAAAAATTCCTGAATTTTTAATTGGCAATGTGCGTCAATTCTCAGTTCAGAATTGACACTAAATACTTACTAGCCGAATTGAAAAAAGACTTTTGTCAAAATATCTGCGAAGTCAGC
Organism: Epistrophe eligans; assembly: GCA_951394125.1. NCBI lineage: Eukaryota > Metazoa > Arthropoda > Insecta > Diptera > Syrphidae > Epistrophe > Epistrophe eligans. The sequence continues at coordinate 27,979,747 of OX596031.1, read as the reverse complement.
GAGAAGTTGACAAATCTCGTCACGTCATTTTTTTTTCAATTTTTCGAATCCTTGGCATTATAAAACGGAGAAAACTCTTTATTGTGAATATCGTAACATGTACTTTCATTTAAATCAAATTGATTGTTGAATCGCTTGAAATCAGATAACAATGAAAATTATTTTAAATCGGCTTGAAAACTACTCAACGTTAGAAGACTGAAAACAGAAGTGGCCAATACACAATAAACCAAAAACGATGCGTCAAAAGTTTTGGACTCCAAATGCAACGGAGCGGTTCAGATTGTTGTTCAGAAGGAAAGGAAATAAACACTTGCTAGGAAAGAACACAAAGTATAACTATGAGCAAAATGAGGAAAAGGAAGAAAAGACTTCAGTAAAATCCTATAAAAGAGTAAAACAATCTACATCAGAATTAACGAGCCGTCTTGGATGCTGTAAATATAATGATTGGTCTATAATACTTTAGTGAATACCCAATATTTTAATAAGTCAAGATATGTCAAACATCCCAACAACGTATCTACACACACTCACTAAATTGACCTGTCATTTGCATCTGATTGTTTCAGACTAGATACTTGTGTGATTTTCCAGCCTCACTGCATAATGTTATCTACAACTCTCACGAAGACCTCAAGTATTAAATTAAAATTACATTGAGGTATTAAGAGGTTTAAATTAATTTGAAAAAAATAATGATACTTTAAAAATTATTTGTTCCTATCTGAAGGTACATCTACAATAAATTATTCTCTTAAAAATCAGAAATAATTAAATAATTGAACCATTCACAAAAAAAAATTAAAGAATAGCTTTTATTTATTTGTTTAAGAGATCGTAAAAAATGTTTGAATTGTTTTCTTTATTCGTGACATTTTTCCTATAACAATTTCTATAATATTTTAATATTGATCTACGTACATATACTTGTTGTTAAAAAAATGTTTGGCATTAATTAAATAATCATTTAATATTAAGGCAATTTTTTTTATATGATTTATGCCAAACTTGATTTATTAAGAATTTCTGAAACAAAATCTTTACAAAATAAACGAATCTAAAACCCCCTGCTTGTCAATATGCCAATGAATTATCTGTAAAATCATTCAGACACCACATAAAATTCCCCACTTAGAATTTAATAATATAAAACGACAATGGTCTTGTTCATGCCTAATATGAAAAATTACAACATGACTCACCAATCAGTACAGACAGAATCACGATATTCACTAACTTCTAATGACCTTCACGATATTTTGCAATAAAATGGATTATGAATGATATTGTGTACTTATAAGAGATCTGAAAAAAACAACAACAAAAAACCACATACAAAAAAAGCAGCGCATTATGGTAGAGAATGCTAATGTGTAGGGGTAAATTGGAAATACCAAATGTAGTATGTAATGCCAAAAGATGTTAAACTTGAACTTGACGTTGAAAAAAATCATCTGCGTTAATGATTTGAGGTTCATTTAACTTTTATATTATTTTTTGGTTTTTGTTTTGTTTTGTTTTTTCCTAAAACACGTGATCTGAGCTTAGGGTTCATAAGCTTCTTATTTAACTTAATATTTATTGCACTATCTGTCTATACTATATATGAAGATCATTATTCAACCTTATTTTTATTCATTTTTCCTACAAAACTACTAAATTAACCTATTAACCATTTTAAGACGAAGAGATTTTCAGGACACCGATTCTGATTCTGTGAAAAAATTAATCGATAAACTTTTCAATCATTCTCACTAATTGCGATTCTCGTTCTAAGAAAATGTGAAACCAAACGTCAAAAACTTTCTTTTTCAGAGGAAATAATAAGGTGGTTCGGGGTCGATAATATAGTTCGTGGGAAAGTTTTATTCACTGAACCAGAAACGCTTTTTTTCATCAAGTTATCAAAGAAGTGAAAGCAATGCATGCACTTGCAAACGAATTTGAAAAGCATTTATTCGCCACTTTTTCACAGAAATCTTTGGTACTAAGGAAAACTCTTTAGAAAATGATTTTCCATTTGCACGGTTTTAATGCAGATAAAATATATCAGCAACAAGATTTATATTCATAACATTCTAAAGTTCGAAATAACTCCAAAGAAAAAAAAATTGCAAAAACTGGAAACAAAAAATCCATTTCTGTATAAGATTTTGACACGTGCATTTGATAGGACTTTGCAATAATATGATCTTTTCATGTGTTCTTGAATATTTAGAAGAAACAATAGGAGAAATAAATTTCTACAGCCGACGCTACAGTGGCCCGTTTATGCAAATCTAGTGGCAATAATAATTTTTCGGGTGGGTCTATAATGCAAAACTCTAAAATTTATCGAATAAAAAAATGATTGGATCATTAGAAATCAAAAAACAATTTCGGTTGGACGAAAAATTTAGGCTGAGGAGAAAGTAGAAAAATTTGTATGGTGGCAAACAAACTGAGGGGATACTCAATTTACTTGACTCAGTTTAAATTGAGTTACAAAAAAATACCGCAATTCCCGCCTTCAAATTAACGAGGAACAAATCCTTGTATATTGTTTTACATAATCCCAAACTCAGCTGCATAGATAAAGTTGCATAGAGCATAGAGATTTGAAGAAGTTAATCCATTTTTTTTTATTTTGAGTCTGAACATTGCTTTTTCCAAAACTAAAGAAATTTAAAAACATAATTATAATGGATGGGTTTTAGAGTTTTAAAAAAGGTTTAACATGTTATTCTAAGTGTTGCCGTTGGTTTTTAATATTTTTTTTTCTAATTCAAGTAAATTTGTTATAAAGTTGCCCCTCCCGCCTAAACGGGGGAAATAGACCCCCCTTCGATACGATTTTTCTTGTCTCAACCTAACCTAAACGGTCCAGCCTATTTGACCTGTAACCTAATACTTTCGATTTTGTTTCCATTATTTGACTTGTAAAATATAAATAAATTAGTGCAGTCTTTAATGTGAAAAAATTAAAATATACACTTATTAAACAAAAAAAATGGTTTATTTTCTTTTTCCCCCACTGTCTATTGGTTTATTTTGTTTTTTCCCACTGTTGAACTTAAATAAAGCTTCAAAACACTCTGTTCTTACCCTAAACCTAAACTTTTCACCTTTGTAAAGTGAATTATTTTTTCAACAGAATATTTTGAAACACCCTGTATAACTATTTTATGAAACTCTCCAGTTTATTAAATCAAAAGAAAATATTAAAAGTAAACAAATAATCACATCAAGTCAATTGACAAAACAGATCTGGTTAAGAATGGAACTAAAAAACATCATGAGTTTGTTAACATTCAACCGATTTTACAGCTCTTTCGCAGGTTTTATAATCGGACAACGTCTAATAGAATAACTTGAAACTGTACTTGGATATTATACAAATGACTTTCAGAGAAGCTGTAGAAACGAGGAGGAGAAAGAAAAGATTCCTCAACTTCTCTGTAAATGTCCTCCTCTCGCCCAAACAATTAGGCTCCATTAAGGAGATTTATGCTATGGAAGGATTCCAGTGATCTTGCAAATACAATCATAAGAAGTCTAGAACGCTTCAGAAGAACTTCCAAATGTGTGAGATTCATGTGAAATCAGAATGGACAAACTGAAGTTCTGTATAATAATCAGTTTTTACAGCAAGTCTTGAAATAGAATAGAACATAAACTTATTTTTGCATCAATAATTTTCAAAATAAATTAGCTGTTTGTGCAATATACGAAAGATAGAGAATATACAATATATTATGTAATTGTACATATCACAAAAATTTTTGAATTAAATCAAAAAATAACGATTAATTTTTTAATTAAAAAAAAATTATTTCTTAGTACACTTAGTATACTTTTAGGCGTTGATTTCAAATCATTCGTCTATTCCGTATTTGGAAGACCCAACCTTACGTAGCGCACACAAATGAGAACGACCTCAATCAACTGGTGAGCGTAATTGAAAGGCAGCTAGTTAAGTACTGGGCTGGTTGGTTGAGGTCTTTAAGCATAATGGACTGTAAGCGAATGTTATTCATAATAAATATTGTCGCAAAATTTTAGTATAGTATAATGTTAATACACATTTTTAGAATGATAAAACATCACTTTAACATCGTACTAAATCGTTTAAAATTTTGCACCATTGCCTTCATTCGAAAATGAATTTCTTCCCCAAATACCTGGATGATACCTACTAGTAAGGTTAAGGAGAGCTATTTCGTCAAGTTTAAACAGAATAGAAAATACTACAAAGGTTACTGGGATGAGGGTACGCTAAGTAATAGTTATTGTTGGTCTTTTATAATGTTAAAAGCTGCAGTTGATGGACTTCACTTTAAACCCTAATACTCTGTTGGTTTGAAATACAATTTTTCAGTGGTCTCCAACACAAAAGCGAAAGTTTCACGAATAACAAAAAAAAAAATAAAAAACAAATGCAAATAGAAAAAATATCAAGATTTTTAGTACTATTGCGTGAAATCATTTATTATCACGGATTCCATTGTAATCGGAAACTTGTGACGAATTCCGAAAAGAACTATCACAGATTCCATCGTAGTGGAAAATATCATACAAATTGTTATATTGCGAACGGCTTCGGTAATAAGTTTTGCGGGATTCGGTAGAGCTTCCGATTACGATGAATTCATGATTAAGCTCATTATAAATATATATACCACGGTACTGACCATTAAGCATTAATAAAACCTTATATCTCAACACTTCTGGAAAAAAATCATTTTCAAGATAATTTTAACTTTAAATATGACTTTAAAAAAAATAAAATATTCTTAAAATCATCCCAAATATCATAACACACTTGGTTAAAACTATCACGTACTGACAAGCAATTTTGTGACATAATTATATTAGGGGGATTCATGCAACGTCGCACACTGGGGCAAGATGGTCCAAAAGCTGGCATTAATTAAAAAAACTAAATTGAGAATATCTATAATTTTTTTTTATTTTTCGATCAAGTAATATCCACATTATTAAAAAATCCAAATAATTTCTTTTTAGACTTATCTGATTTAAAACAGCGCAGGTTAGTTAAAGCATGATTTTTTTTCAGTTGATTTAGAAAGAAAAATTGGTGTTTTTTCTTCTTTGTATAAGCCCCGAATTTTTGTTGATCTGCAAATAATTTTAAAATCTTGGTATGGAGCCTTCAACTTTAGGTATGTCAGAATGTGTAGGGCACAAAAAATAATAATAAAAAAAAAACTGCCTAAAATAGAGGTGATGTCCTGTGATCAGTTTTTAAAAAGTGTGTGTTTTAAAGTTTTTTTAAATCCCGTTAACTTTAAGTTGTGTTCCGGGATCGTCCGAGTTTGCTACTTTTTGGCACTTTTCTTGATATTTGGATTTTTGTATGGTGCCTTCGGTTGATACATTTTTTTCGTTGTTTTAGGACTTTCTTAAAATTCAATTTTTTTGGCAAGAAATAAACTAGTTGGTATTATCAGAAGAGAAGCTCTGAACGCATAACTATAGAAGAAAAGTTCAATTTTTTAAAAGAATAACTTATTAAAATAACAAGAAGCACTGAAAAGACCCAAATAGAAGTTTTAAGTAAAACATGCTCGCATTTCAAAACTGATTTTAAGATTCGGTGGCTCAAAGCTTGCAGGATCGAGGAAATTTTTTTTAAAGCTAATGAAAAATGGTTAAACAGTTTAATTTCATTCTGTAGAGCACCATCAGCTTCAGGAAAAAAACGTGGTCGTCCGGAAGTAACTTTTGAAACTTCTTCTGAGCGATCAAAAAGAGTAAAAACACAGGACTTGAGAGATTCGGTACCTGTTAATGTCCTCAATTATGCTACTCAAATGAGCTTAAGAGCTTCCGGGCAGATCCAAGCTCCTAAAAGAAGCAACTTTAAGCCAGGCAATTTTTTTTTTAAATTATAAGTCTCAATAATAAATACCTATGCAAAATTTAAGATGCGTTTTATTAATTTATTTTTCTTCACGATAAAAGGGGGCCTTAAAATGGGTGTACAAGGTAAGTGTAGTGGACAAAAATTAGGTCTTCAATAAATTTTTTTTTAATTTTTAATATTGTAAAATAAGCACATTTTTAAGAAGTGGGCGTTTTAATGGGCGTGTGGAGTGGGACGGTTTGAAAATATTTTGGGAATGGTCTCCGAATCTATCGTGCAAAATTTCAGGTTCTTAGCTGTAACGGCTGATTTGATGCCACATTTTAGGGCATTCTGCCCCAGTGTGCGTCGTAAAACACTAGATAAGTTTATCTTTTGGATAAATTTATCTTTTGGTAAATGAACTATCAAATTTTGTATGGGAAATGGTTTACGCAAATTGGATAAAATTATCTAAGGATTTTGTTGCGGAAACTTATACAAATTTATTTGGATAAACTTATACAAACGTCATTGTGACTTTTAACGTGACGTTTAACGAACAGCTGATTCAATTACGCAGCATTTATCCAAATAAATAAAAAGGACGTTCACGCAAACTTTTGCGTGAACTTATCGTTTTACACAATTGGAAAACTTATCTCGTTGCATGAATACCCTTATTATTTATAGTCATCAAATAGTTAATTTTGTATGAGTTAAAAGTTTCGAGAGGATATAATGTAAGTGTGTTGGCTCGAAGTGTGAAGACATATTTAAATGTTTTAATTGTAAGTTTAATTTGCTAATCGGCACTGGCCAGTAAAATACTTAGAACTTTAATTGCTAATTGGACCTATTCAGATATTGAAGATAAATGAAGTTGTTAACTGTCGAATAAGTTCCATGTAGCTAAATTGGAACTTTAATCAGACAATGTGAAATAAACCCTTAATCAAACAAGTTATTGTAATCAAACTTTTCTGAGAACAACATTTTTATTCGATGAATATATTTTAAAATTGGAAAAACAAGTAACAGACATGCCTGGGTACTGACATTTTGAGTATAAGCCAATGGCAAAGGGAAGAAAATTTTTATATAATCTCTAATATAAATTGTAATATAAAATCATTTCCCCAATTCAAACCATAAATTCCTGCGAAAATTTTACATAAAGCTACAAATAAAGCACTAAACACAAAGAATCACAGTTGGCAGAGAATCACTAATATACCCAAGCCTAATAGTTCTAACGTGATGACAACTCAATTACAAAATAATTTACGATCTTATTTTTGTATGATCAACTCAGAGCTATACCAAAACACTTCAGTTACGAATGGACGTACACACATATGTAACGATAATCATTAACATTTTGCTTAATAAACAGTTCTTAATCAATAAATCTATTAATTGATCTTCTATTTTCTATGTATCATGATTTAATATTTTTATGGTTTAACTTACTTATCATTTTTACCTTCAATTTGTGTTTCGTTCTTATGAAAAAAATTCCTGCCTTCGGTTACATTATTAAATTCACTTCTTACGGTATAACTTAAATTCTAACACTTACCAGGATTTAAGAGATCATCAATATTACCTTCCTCATCTTGTCTAGCACGTCGTTCCTCTATATAAGACAAAAAAGAAAATTAATTAAAACATTAATTTTAAAATAATAAAATATTTCACATACGTTGCATAAAATGTGCTGTTGGTCTTATTTTTTCCATAAATTTACTAATTTTATTGTCATTATGTTGGTCCTTACGCTTTTGTGGCACTGGACCAGGGCAATTTTCATCCAAAACTTTCGAACAAGGACGGTGAATATTTAATTTACAGTCTGAAAGAAAATAAAAAGTTTATTTATTTATTTTTTTATTTTTTTTATTCTCTCGGGTGAATTTTTAAACAAAAGAAAAATCTTCTTACCTGTACAATGATATCCTTGAGGGCTAACTCCCCAAATGATTAACTGACAATGATTGCAGTGGGTCACTTCATAGTATTGTCGTAATACTAACGGATGACCACGTACAGTCATCTGAAATTGTTAATAAATGAATATTTAATTAATAAAAAAATTTATCGATCTTTTAATTTAATTAAGCAAAATAATATTTCAACGCCAATTAAGTCAATAACACGACATCTAGAAGTCCAACATACCCAAGTAAAACTCACCTTTCGATTCTTGCCCATGATACGGCTTTTGAAGCTTTTCTCACGACTAACAAAATGATGTACACGATCGATAATACTATTCGGATTTGATCGCGTTATGAATATTCGATGTAGGACCGTTGATAGTGCAGAGCACAGGGCTAACTTTTTGGGATCCTCAATTGGAGCTTCTTTATCAAGCTCATCTCTGAAATAAAACAAACAAGTTGGACGTTAGAAACTTTATTTTTTTTTTGATAATACAAAAACTTACATCCAAAACTGCAACCTTGGTAATAAGGTCTCCTCGAATATTCTCTGTTCTTTGTTCTTATCTCCTTTTGCTTCATTTAGCTGTGAATCACTGGGGCCATAAATAGTACCCAAACCAGCTGTCCTCTTCTGTTGGAATTCTCTCAGTTGATCACAGATTTTCTCCTTCGCACGTTTTCGACTTTTCCAAAAAACTTTGCGCAATATCTCAACTTTGTCGTATTCACTCTGCAAGACATTATCGACCTCACGTGCCAGTGATTCATCAGCACTAAACCATACGAGCGGAGCTCGAGGTACTAGAAATGTTGAATGTATCTCATAGGCCCATTTACGCATATCCTTGACTGTGCCCTCCTTGTAGAGTCCAGTAATTAGATAGAACAATAATGGAGCTGGATCTGAGTTCGATAGAACATAATTGAGAAACACAGCCAGATGTGCAACATTCTCGGGTTCGAGAAGACGTTGCAAATGATTGAAAGGACCATTTTCATCAACAAGGAATTCTTGGTCGGAACCATCTTCATCTTCCATTGAGAGAATTTCTTTTTGAATAGCATTCGGATGAATGGCGGGACTTTTACCTCCACCACTTGCGAATATGTTGGAATGTGTTGGACTACCTGCAAGGACCATTGGATTGCCAGTATTGCTATCAATCATGAAACCATTGTCAATTTCCTCCATGCCGGCCGATTGAGAATGTTGGTGATGTAATTGTTGTTGTTGTTGTTGATGTTGCTGCTGCTGTTGGGCATGCGAGGCTGAGGTTAGATAAGGCGGTGGTGGTGTTCCCGGTGGGGTGATTTCATTGTCTTTTTCAACCAATTCCCAAGAGCCTGAGGTCGATTTGTTATTACGATCTGTACAACAAAAAAAAAAAACACAAAAAGAAGAATTAGTGGATTCTAGTTTTTTTTAATGAAATTGAAAATATAATAAAATTGAAATAGGTGAAAGGTTCGTACATATTTTCAACGGATTTCCTTCTTCAGTTGAACGAGGCCCATTCACGATGGAAACATTAATTTTTTTTTATTGACAATCTCTATGAAATTTACGGCCGTCTCAACGTGAACGGTCTTTTTAAATTTTTATTTAAATTCACCAACAAATTCACTCATCTGACAAACGCATTTGACAACCAGCTAGAAACCAGCTGAAGAAATTTTTCGGACTAAAACTGGTTTTACTCTCTTGTGAGCGGTAACTTCTGTTAGATTTGATTTGTTAAATAGGGACCCAACTCTGCCCAAAATATTCGTGACTATATTTGTCTACGTGTGTAGACTTTATCTGTCAAAAAATTTCATTTCAAATTTGCATACAGCAAGATAACGTCATATTTAGCTATGCGTATGAAATGCTCTATACAACATTAAAATAAAGAACATTAAAAAGAAAGACGTTAAATTTAACACAACCTAATTATAATGTAAATGTCTGACATTCTTAACAAAGGTGTTAAAATTACACAATTGTGAGTCTGCATGTGAAGTTACACAAATACAACAATACAACAGGAAAATGAGATATCAGAGATCTCAGCAAATTCAGCAATCTCAGTTAAATGAACAGGGGTGGAATCGGCTAATGTGATTTGTGACTGTCACGTTTGTGACAATCAAATGTGATCAAAAAAATTTTTGCATCTGTGTAAGGTGATCACCAAAATATTTTTTAAATTTGGTATCACTTTAGAAGAAATTACTTCCATCTATGCAGCCGATTACTAGGAAAATAGCAAAATTAAATATATTTTTTAACAATTAACAAAAACCTACCTCCAGGTTTTCTCATAAAAGTACATTTTGGTTGCTTCCGAATTCGATAGAGTAAATTTTATTTTGAGGGGACAGAATATCCTCTCCATTTTTTTTCAATGTAGAAGAGATGACTTCACAGACTGTACTCTGGGAGCTGACCAGTCAGCACCAACTTGCCTTTGGTAGGCACCACTTCCAAGAAAATTGAGTGTTACGGAATATATATGTAATGTGCACTTACTTTGGATTTGGAATATCAAGTACGTCAAATTTATTCAGGAGGTTTATTTTCAAAATCCGGACGTTTCTATTACGATTTATATATTCATTTTCAGCATTTCGAGATGGAAAAACCAATGAAAAAGGCAGAAACACATTCATTTTGACTAGACACAACAGACAATAAAAAAATAAAATCAACTTCATATGAAAGTGACACCTAAATAGCTGTCACGGAAAATAGTCACAAAATTGTGATTGTCACAGGTGACTATCACCTTACACAGACCGAATTGGTTGATTGTGACTGTCAACTATCACAAATCACCTTAGCCGATTCCACCCCAGGATTCCTCAGCAAAATTTCTCAGTTTTGCTGTCAAAACTCTGAGGGAAAAAATCTTGGATTTGCCTGCTCACCTTTTGAGTTAGAAAAATTTCTGAGATCTAATTTTTATGAACGAGCCAAACCATAGAAAGACTTCAGAATCAAATTGAATCTGTTTGTGTGTTTTATTGAGATTCCGGATCGGGTAGTTTTTCCGAATTGCCAATCGGAAAGGGCCATAGGCAAATACACATTTTTTGACATTTATAAATGTCGAGAGTGTCATGAGAAATCAGTACGATACTAAAAAAATAAAACAGATAGTCGAGATGATTTAAACTTTAATAAAATGTCAGAGATAATGAATTCGTTCATTTCGGCTTTTATATTTTCATTTATGATATTTCTACACTTATAATAAAAACTATAAACATTGTTATTCGATTGTCACTTACCCAATTGTCTCTCATGGCGTGGATGCATATTATCCGGTGATGATACAACACGACGATGTTTACCAAAATGATTCATATTTTGTGGTGTCTGACCAAGTGCCTGTAAAAATTATCACAAAAAAACAATTAAACTAAATCAAAATATAACAAAAAAAAAAAAATAAATAAACAAACGAATTAGGTACCCATAAGCATTAGCATTTTACACCGCATCATTTTAACTAATATTTCAAATAAACTTAAACAAAAATTCTACAGAAACAATATTAAACAAACTACATACTCATTACTCAACCGAAAAATACAAAAAAAATATATATTGAACAAAAATCTAAATAATAATCATGCAAATTTAAACTATGTATATAAATTCCCCACGTCCGTCGCCGTCGTCTACGGCAGCTTCTTGACCAATCACAGGGACTGGATGATTTAAACTAACATTAATTTATAAGACGAAAAAAAACGACTATATTCGGATCTGACGCACATGCGATTTCTTTTTATCATCAGATAACCCATTGTTAGTTCGATTTCCTCTAAAAATTGTTGTTTTTTATTTTTATTCTTATATTTACACAAAAATATTGTATTTCAAAAGCCGATAATGTGATTCAAATTCTACGAAAAATAAATTACCAATAGTAGTAATAGTATAATGGCACTTGGGTATATAATATGGTGTGCGTAAAAGACCAACCAAAAGGGTTTTATTTTTTGTTTCTACTTGTGGGAAGTACGATAAGGATTTTTATCTAATTTATCTACCCTCAAAGCGTTTAATCCTTTTTTTTTTTTTTGCAATGAAAAAAATAATTTTGGAAATTGGTGAAGGAATTTGGGAGAGAATGTGACACAAAAATGAATGATGAGTGTTAAAAGCAAGGTTTTGCTCAAGCGTAACTACGAATGTTAAAAATATGATGAAAAGCAAAGCGATTTGTGTGTTTTTGTTAGTGCGTGCATTTAAATACATTTTGAGTTTTTAGTTTTCTTTTCTTAAGTTCATAATTGAATTTCCTTAGATCTATGTACTAAATATTTATTTTTACATTATATACATTATGTTAGTATTTCAAAAGATTTTGGAACTGTTTACGTTTGTTACAATATTTCGACGGGTATTATTTTAACTTATTTTTATTTTTTTTAAATATTTTTAATTATTAATAATTCTTGAAATAAAATATATTTTAAATATATACAATTATTTTGATTTTTAAAATCCTTGACCAGTATCAGAAAAATATTATATTTTTATTCGTGTTTAAATAAGCATATTTTACAATAATTATGAAATTTTAGGAAACACCTAGTCACATTGAGAATGGTTTTGTTAACCTCACTCACTACCTAAATCAAAAAATATTTGAATTCTTCTTTTCAATTAGGTAGACAAACACAAATTTGACGTTTCACGTTATATTCATAGTTCACAATGACATTTTGAGAAAAGTCACACTGAAACTCTTTTCAAATTACGTGCTACCGAAAAATATACTGGTCAACTCATACGCAATTTTTTTTCTTTTTCGTAAAAGAAACCAGACTTCAATTTTTCGAAGGGTTTTTATAAACTTAACTCGAATCCGAACTCAGGATTTCCCTATCAGGTAAAGTCTTTAAGATATTCTCGCTTGAAAATATAAAAACAATTTTTACTAAAATAGAATATGCAACGAATTTTGTTTAACAAAACTCAATTTAAATCTTTTAAATATCTTTAAAGGAATCCCTTATTAGAGGCGTTCACATTCAACGACATGTTCATCAACACTTGTTGTGTCGTTAGAATTTTGTAATGTTAACACCAGTCGAACGACTGAAAATCTAGCTAGCTATGTAGTTCACATTTTTTTGTTAATTTACTCTGTCGAACGACCGGTGGTGTAGTTAATTTGAACTCCAGTCGGACTACCGAAAATTTTATTTTACATCTTCTATCTATTTTTTTCCTAAGATTAAAAGAGAATAGTATGAAATGAATGTAAAATAATAAAACGAAAGTGAAAACCAATGAAATTAATGCGTTAGTATTGGTGCAAATAATGAAATTTGCGCCATGTCCACTATTGGAAAATTTATTTTCAAATGAAGTCGTTACGATAATCGTTGAATGTGAACGCTACCAAAACGACTCGGGTCAGGCAACACGTCGTTGAATGTGCAACCCCTATTCGTGTTTTTTTTTTTATTATATAGGATCAGGTAAATTTGCATTTCTCGGAGAAGAAGAGATATTGGAAAGATTTATACTTAATTTCTAAGCAGAAAATTAGTACCTTGAGAAATTAAAAAAAATCCCTCGCGTTGTTACATAACCTCAAAAGTAGTCAAAAGTAAAACTAACAGTTTTTTTTTTAGTTTTTAAGAATATCTCGATTTTTGATGCTGTAAAGTGATAATAAAAAATAAAATTCGAGTTGCCATAAATATCTGTCAAAGTGTGTACTAAAAGTACTAAATGATAAATCTGATCATTTGTCTGACATTTTGTGTTTTTGTTTTTAGTTTATTTTAACTGCGTTGTGAAAAATTTGGTATTAAATTAATTTGAATTAAATAGACCATTTTCTGGATATTGCGTCATTTGACTGGTTCTTCACAATTGCAAAACAAAATAGTTTGGCTCTGATAAATTTATAATTGAAGCAAATTTTAATCGTACTGAACCAAATTTTGTGTGAAGCAGTGAACATTTTTTCCCATTTCACATCTTCACTGATGGAAAAGTTCTGAGCTAGGATTCGAGTTTAGCATACGAAAATCTTTCTTAGAAGTTAAGTCAACATTCGATGACAAAAGAAAAACATTGTTAATCAGCTAAATTTCTTTCAAGTTGAACTACAATAATTGATACTTATCGAATGTATCACAATTACTTGTTGGTACCCAAGCTTTCAAATATTTTTTCAATTAAATTTTACCATACATTTTTCAATAGATTTAGGAATGTAAAATTTTGGGAAGCGGTATCTCGCAAATTAAAATATCTGAAGCGTTTGGAAGATGAAGGTGCTAAGTGACATTTTTTGAAATTTTCATTTTTTCTTGCAGATTGAGATCTTATTCGAAAACTTAAATTTCTGTATCATATGCTCGTCTCTATCGCATCTAGATTCCTATTTAGCAAGAGATGAAGGTGTTATATGCAAGTGCCTTTTGAATAAACTTTGTGGAAGATGGTGTTAAACTCACTGAAGAGAATGTGTATACTGCTGAGCAGTATCGAGATATAATTCGAAATGCAAGTACCAAATCTACAGTTGTTATCGACTTGCAAAATCACTTTCGAATCTTGAATGAACTTCAGAAAAAATTCATCAAAAATGTATTAAATGAAAAAATCAAACAGCTTTCTGCGGAAAAAAATTAAAAATCTTAAAGATCAGATGAAATTCATCCCAGTGGAACATCAATGGTTCTATTTAAATGCATTTTCAGCATGTCCTGCTGGAAAAAAAGAAAAAAAACTTTCAAAAAATAAATAATTATAAGAGACAAATTTGTCACTTAAGACCTTTATGCAAAAACGAATTAAGTAATAAGTATATTCAATTAAGTTTGTGGATAAAGGTATACACAAAACTGTAAATATCTCCAAAGTTCTTTGTTTTCAATAAAGAGGATTATTAAATTTAAAAGCAATTGAGTTGTATTTACTTAAAATTGGCCATATGGAATTTTTATTATTTTTTTGAAAAAAGTTACAGGTAAAAAACTTTAAATGCTAATTACTCAGAACTTTGAAAATGTCGCTTAGCACCTTCATCTTCCAAACGCTTCATCTAATAACGAAATCTAGCAAATTAATAATATGAATAAAATGTAAAAATCGTTTGTATAAAGTTACAAAATGGCTTAGGTCCAAAGGGTTCATAGCTTTATTAATTAATTTTTGAACAATGAGCCATGAATCATGGTTGAAATCTTGATCTGAAGATCAACTATGTACGTTTTTACAATTGGCCCTTAGTTTTTGCATTTATTGAATCTAACAAAATTAAAAATAAGAAGAACTGTCATTCAAATGTCAGAAGGATTTAGAAAGGGCAATTACTTTTTTTTAAACCAAGTATGAAGTTTTTTTTCAAAATTTCACTTTTTTTTTTGATTTCCTGAAAAATGACTTAAAGAGTGCATTATGCCTTTTTGAAAAGTCGCTCTTCATAAATGACATTCAGTAAACTTCCGCCTTATATAATTATAACTAAATATTTACAAGCTTATTTTAGTAGTTAGTATCTTAATTATATATAAATTTGTTAGTACAAGTATCCATGTGCATTGTTATTTTGTTTTTGTTTTTTTGCTTAAAAAAAATAAATTTCGAATCTAAATAATTTTGAGTGAATAATTGTCGTTAGTAAAAAAAAAATAAGCGAGTGAGTTTGTACACAATTCTACCAATAATAATAAAATATACCAAAAGTTCTCAATTTTTTTTTTTTTTGCATCGAATTGAAGATGATTTACTCAAAATACTTTTTTTTTACATAAACACACAAAGGCCTTATATTTTTGTGACCCACAACACTCCATTTTTATATCCAGAGAAGATTTATGTATACTCTTTGCAGAAGTACTAGAAGTGTTGGCTTTACTTACAGCGGACGAACTGGAACTCTGCATAGCTGGTGGTGGCAGCGGTGGTGCAGAGCTATGATGCATCAACTGATTTTGCATTTGTTGATGCTGTTGTAACTGTTGCACGATATTTGGTCTCTGTGAGAGTGGAAAATTCGCTGACATATTATCACGCACAGGAGTACACGTAGTCACCAGGGGATAGTTCATCAATGTGTCAATACTATTGGGGGGTGGTCGACCGGCAAAGTTGTTGCCTTGTTTCTTGTTGGAATTGAGAATATTTTGCGATTCCTCCATCATACCAGGCTGTCTGGGTGGAAGTGGTGGTGGAATGCAATGGTCATCATCACCATCCTCTCCGGTGCCAGGAGCCTTCTCCATTTGCAAGAACATCTGTGTACTCATCTTCGGATCGGAGAGGGCTTTGGTTTTTGTCTTAGGACGTTTCTTACCCGAAGCAGGGGCATTAGGAGCTTTCTGTGGACCAGCACCAGCTGCTCCTGAGCCAGGCGAATTGACTTGAGTTGGTGAGCCACGTTGTGTGCTTGGACTTGACATTGTTGAATGATCTAAATCCGAGACGGGCACATTGCGACGCCAATCCATGTTGGCCGATTCGAGAAGCAGATTTCTTGGAGGATTCCTCTGTGGCAGAGGCGGCGGTATGTCCTCTTTTAAATTCTTCGTACTGCCAGAGAATTTCTTCTTGGGAGCTGAGGATTTTGGTGTTACTGCACTGTCCTTGTTATACTTCTGTGAATGTCCCGATTGTTGTTGTTGTTGTTGCGCCTGCTGCTGCTGCTGATGCAGATGATGCGGATAGAATTGTTGTGGTTGTGCTGAACCCTTCTGTTGATGCAATGACTGTGACATCGAATGCGATAGCAAAGGACTCGGACTGTTTGTCGTCGAGGATGCAGACAGGAAGTCTGTGGTATTGCTCAATGGTGATGTGATTTCTTTGTCTGGTTTCTTGCGCGTTCCCAAGCTCAATGAGGACAAGGAGCGCGGGAGAAGCGACAGGAATGCAGGACTTGTGTGTGGTGGGGCTTGTGGGGTTGTGGCAGGATGATGGAAATGATGGATGTTTGTAGGGGGATTTGGTTGATGTGGGGAATAATGCTGTTGAAGGATTTGACTTGGCGACATTACCGACGATTGAGAGGCTGAATTTTGGAATTTCATTCCCGCTGGTGATTCCTGTGTGGGATTGAAGGAAGTTTGGTTTGTTTGTTTTGAGAAATTTTCAAAAAAAAAAACCTAAATTTGTTGTGATTTTTTTTCTAAATAAGTAATTATTGTATTTTTTTATATATATATATATTCTGTCGCTGTGCTGGTTATTCTGTTTTTTTTTTTAACAGTTAATTTGTGTGCTGAAATCTTATAAAATTAATTAGCTATGGTTAGAATTAAGCTGCCTGCGTTTATTTTTTTTTTAGAAAAGGCGTTCTTATTTATTTGTAAGTTTGAATTGTGGCGCACTGTGTATTGATTTTGTGTGTTTCACAAATGAATGAGGTTTTAAAATAAAAAAAATCATAAATCATAAAACGCATATTATGTATGTATGTAGTTGAAAAATATAAAACAAAATAACTGGTGAAATTATCATTCGATGAATGAACAGTATTACATTTTTTTTTTCTGTACAAATGATAAACCAATAACACCTTAAAAAAGACTCTCATCTAGATGATGAGAGGTAGAATAATAAAAATTTATAAAATGCATATCTATAACAATACTGTAGAAATAATGTTTATTTATAATTTTAGAATGAAAAAATGTAGAAAAACAGTACATATTTGTAAATTAAACTGTATAAGGAATATTATGAGTGGACAAAACCAAAATGGAGCTTTAAACGCTTTTGCTATTCTATGGGATCTATTTGATTACGTATGATTGGAATCAGAAGCTAAACTTAAACAATTGCGAGTTAAAATTATGAAAAAGGAGCTATAAATTTCTAAATTTGACTATCAATAATTAACCTGATGTTGCTTATATTTGAACAAGAACTTAACCAAAAAAAAAGCAATACAACAAGAATAACCTAATGTTGTTGATAATATGATAAAAGAAATCAATTTGAAGAAATTAAGACCACAAGAAATAAGAGAAGGGTTACAACAACAAGAAACCCATGTAGGATATTTTATATAAAAAATAAAAAAGACAAAACTAAATCTCTAGTCTGGGTTTTAATATAGTAAAACATAACAACTATAGCCTAAAAAAGCCGCTTACGCTTGACATTTGACAATGGTCGTGTTTTTTGCAAGCCCAGGAAATTTTGGAAATTTTCATATTTAATTAGCCAGTTCACGTTTCTCACTAAGAAAACTTTCGTCAGGTTTACTAACGAGAAGGAGAAACTTGAATAAGATTTCTCCACTAGAAGTCAAAAGCAGTTAACTGCGACAAAAAATAATAGAGCAATAGATTCCAAAAAATATCAATCTCAGCTTTTTGACAGCAAAAGTAAGGAATTTCATTGCGGAATTACATACGTTCAGATTTCTAATAATCTCGAATTCCTTTCAACAAAAAATCGATTTTTTTTTCCAAACAGAATCGATTTTTTTTCTGTTGTTGAAAGGAATGTGAAAGAACTGATTTTTTTGTGATTCAGTGAGTGGTGCTTGACAGCTCAATTAAATGAAACTTTTGTTATTATCGCAAAATGTATTTATTTTTTTTGAGAGCGCAAACATATTTAATTAAAATAATCACTGAAATTAAAATTCGTGTCAACCAAAAACACAGTTTACCTTCTGAAAACAGAGCGAAATTCAATTTGAGATTTTAGAAATGTCAAATCTTGCTAGGGCATTTGCAAATCGGTCTAAATTCTTTTTAAATCTTGCAAAATATTCGTGTGACAGAAAAAATTCTATTTTTTCTAAACAGAATTGAATTTTGAAAGGAATTCCACATAAGATTGCTGAAATCTCAGTGAGCCTGAGAAACCTGAACTGGTTAAATGACAATGGCATTTTTTTATTACCAATTGGAATGTGGAAGTGTGTTCATTTTAGAGTTCATTTTTATTGCAATAATATTTAACAAACAAATGAATGTTTTAAACAAACTATTAAAATTTTAAAATAAAATTATAATTCGTCAAAACAGCAAGTAATTCCGTTGGACACCTCATGGGTCAAAATCGGTGTATTATGAAAAGGGATCCTGACTATGAAAATAATATATATGATGATGCTGAATTTTTTTTTCAGATAGACTTTATAAAAAAAAGTATTTAAGTTTTAAAATGGAAAGTACAGATATATCTCATCTATATTAACCAAGGGACTTTAATTTGTATTGCATATATATAATATGCACATTATGCAGTCTCTAGCCATCAAAAGGTATGCAAAGACAGCAAAGAATGGTAGAAATGCCAAATACAAAAAAAACAATGCTAAATTCATTGCCAATCAGATAAAGACCAGCACTAACAGAACTAAGGTCGATTGATCCGAGTCAGCACTAACAGACCTAGGGTTAATTGATCAGAGTAAGCTAATCTAATCGGATTAGGAAAGGAAAATCCTTATTATTTCAAGATTTGTTCAGTATGTCGAAAATTCAAAAATAAACCTAGTTTCGCAAGGTAAGCAGCACAACTGTAAACAAGAACCTAGTTATTTAGAGTTAGAATACTAGAAATAAAAGCTAACATGAAAAATAAACGCTTCTATGGTTCAAATAAAAGATAGATAGACATTAATAAGTTCATAGTATCAATAGAGATTTAAATTTAAATAGGTTAACAATTTAGAGGATATATTTAAATACTTAAAATGAAAAAATGGTAAATTAATGAATTTAGATTTATAGCTAAGAGAGCTTCATAAGGGACCTAATTTATGTCAAAAACTATAATATACCTATCTTAGCAATCAACTTTCTTATATACGGTTATATACGATTACATGAATAACAAATGAAATCGATAAACTCAAAAATAAAAAATAAATAACAAATTTTGGTTAAAATTTAAAAAAAAAAAAAATATCAATGACTCAATTATGACATCATCATTTGATTTTGTTATTTTATTATTTATTATTTTTTTTGTTAATAAATT
Source organism: Epistrophe eligans (assembly GCA_951394125.1). Classification (NCBI taxonomy): domain Eukaryota; kingdom Metazoa; phylum Arthropoda; class Insecta; order Diptera; family Syrphidae; genus Epistrophe; species Epistrophe eligans. Next base: position 27,959,991 of record OX596031.1, on the reverse strand, counting down.
CTGGGTTTGGTTGGACATAAATTGAGAGATGCATTGAATTTGCATTGGCAAATTTACTTTAATTGCATTTAATTGTTTAGAAATAATTATTGTGCCAAGCAATTCAACAATTCATTTAAAAAAGTATTAAAAAACAAATAACAAAACAAAAGGAAAGGAAAGGCGCTAATAAATTATGCAATTCAATAACATCAATCATTACTATTATTATGTCCCCTGAAACATTTTAAATGATTTAGTCAAAGAATAACGTCATCTTATCAACAAAAAAAAAAGAATATATATATTAAGGTATAAACTATGGATTGGGGTTATTTTTTTTTTTTTGTAATTCATACCTCGCCTCCAACTTGACGTAATTGCTCTTTTAATTTGCGTATATTTGTTTCGGAAGTTTTATAACTCGGATTACTCGAATCACCTTTTAAACGTTCAAGATTTTTCTTTTCCTGTTCGAGCATAAGTTGGAGTGTTTTTATTTTATATGATTCCATTTCCCTTCGTTTTGCATTCTGAAAAATAAAATTTGATTTTTTTTATTAAAATTGTTACTTCGTTATCGTGTAAGGAGTGAGGTTATGTTATAGTTATTTGATTTACGTCAACTGGTTGTGGTCCTGTGATGGAAGCTGTTCGATCTCTTGTTGAGAGTATTGGAGTGGGTGGGCCAATACCCACCGAGCTGGGACGTTGCATTTTATGACTTCGTTTAACCGCCAGATCGACAACGATATGAGCTGCAAATAAAAATTTTAAATATTATTAATATACGATTCTGAGGATAAATACATAAATGCATGAAAATTCAAGAACATATCAAGAATGAACAAAATGAATTAGATAAAGAAATAAATGAAATTGACAGATTCTGTCGTGAATAGGCTTTGAGCGACCGGAAATTCATTTAAAATCGCTAAAAACCTCCCGACTCTCCCAACATAAAAGTGCCCCGCTCGGACTAAAAAAGAAAAACGCCTATTGTGAAGCCCTCTCTGTTTCGATACTGAAAGATATAGATAGATTTTTGACAGCTGAAAAACTGCTGCAGAGTTAACCCGAGCTAAAAAAGAAAAACGGCAAAGAATGTATTTCGCCTTCTCTATTTTTATATTGTTTTGATACACATCTGTCAGAAATATCTATTCAGTCAATTCATAGTTAACTCACCGAATTCGGGATCTAAATTTACTTAAAAACCCGGGTTTAACTTCGAACTGATATCTAATCGATCTCGCTCTGAAAAACTGAGACGTAGTGGTATTGCTTCATTCAAACTATGCTTTAAAATTATTTACGATTTGACGTATGACAAGAGAGAATGTTGGTATGTGTGGATGGATGCAGATAAAATTTCCAAAACTCGAACTTGAACTCTAGATTTGATCAAGAATAAGTCTCTTTCTGTCAGAGAAGTGAATTTGAAATTTTCATATAAAATGACAGAAAGAAGAGTGCAGACAACTAAATGAACTCCCCTGACAGTGGCATCAATAAAATATTTCAATTCTCATCGCATTTTTATTTCATTTTAAATTCAAATTAAATCAACTATGAAAAAGACCAATTGTAAAGACATTGAAAGTGAATTAGAAAACTACATAAATCCACATGTACAACCTCTGATAGAAAAAACAAATAAATGAAAACTTATAAAAGCTTTGAACATTAACTAAAGTAAAGTATAAGGTCACACACTCTGTATGTTAATTGCTCTTAATTAAAAGTGCAATTATTAGAAACAGCAAATTGTTTAATAATTTTCTTATTTTTTTTTTTTTATTTCAAAGTACAATATGCATTTATTACCATTTCTGATTGAAAAAAAAAGTTATGGCAATAAAATTGAAAGATCATGGGTTGTGGAGTATGTGTTTTATAAAAGATAAGGAATACCCCTGAAATATATTTTTATTTTTTCCAATTGCCAAAATGAATAGGTACATATTTTCTTGTGAAGTTAAAAAAGGCGCATTTGAGTGATCATATTAAGTCAAAACAAAAAATATTAAATATTAAAATTTCAGGTGCTATTTAATTTTTAGAGTGACTTGTCAGTTTTTCAGAGCGAGATCGATTAGATAATAGTTCGTATAACGACAACGACCTAGTTAAAAAAAAAATAAAAGCCAACGACTGTGCCCCAAAGAGTCTTTAAATTCATCCCCGAGAACAACCAGTAAAGAAAACTGCGACTCAGATTAAGAATGTAAATGGAAAAGTAGCTCAACTAACTTGCAAACCTTCTGCAGACAGACAGCTAGGAATCAAGCTGCCTAGAAGAAGCTTACTGGATGAAACTCTATTCTTCTCCGGGCCAAATTTTAAATGCATTTGTTGTTGGAAATAAATTTACATTACGTCGAAGAAATCACTGTGTTTTTGAAACCCTCAGAAATATTTATTCAACAACTCGAAAATTATTTTCTATTCTAACAATAGTAACAAAGTTTGATTAATTTATAAATGTAGTCCAACGCTAATAGTCGCCATTTCTATCTTCCTATCAACCTTAACTAGATGCAATAATTATGAACACTGAGAATCTTTTTAAATGTCAAACAAAAATCTTTTTTATGTGTCGTGCGAACTTTTCAACTAGATAAGAGCCCAGTTGAAATTGCAAAAGATTTGATTTATGGACTAAGCACAAAAAATTTAAAAAATAGTTATAACATTAATTGTTAATATACAAAAGCGCTTCTAAAAAAGATTCCTTTAATGCAGGCAGGGGTTTTCCAATTCAATAAATTGACTTCATCGCTTAAATGAAAACAATTGAGCTTTGTCATCAATAGTTTGGATGACACAATCTGAATTTTTGCACATCCCACTGGATGCACATATTTTTTTTTTTTTTGTTTAATTTTATATTTTATATTTGTCTGCCCTCTTCAAAAAAAAAAAATCAATAAAAAATTAAGTAAACAATCAAATATGTAGATTCGACAAAAATATGAAAACATAATCTTAATAAACAATCTTTTAAGTTATCAACCCTCGCAGTCTCCAATTCCAAAGCAAAATAATACTTAAATAAAAAAATACATAAATAAATTGGAATCTTAAAAGATATACAAAAATTAGTCTCATAATATGTTCTCATCAAACACAACCCTTGCTTTTTATTTATTATTATTTTCAACTTCCAACATTATTTGATCTTAATCTTAAATTATATCAAACGCTGCTGCACACAGACGATGACTTCATCCAAATATAATATTAGAGAAGATAAGAAAGAGTCTATTTTATTTATTTTAAGGCGACACTTTGTCTATGGGCACTTAGTCAATAAATAATTATTTTTGTCAATAAAAAAAAGAGTTCTTATTGAAACAAAACAATACAAAAAAAAACTGACTCACTTGTGTATATTTTTACGTCATTGATAAAGTCATCCATTATACAATTTAATTGCGTAGGGTTGACATAAGGAGGTCAACTCTCTTATTGACAAAAAAACAACAAAACAAATACTATACAAAATATCTGTATTATTGAACTGGATGATGTAATTCTAAATTATTTGTAAATAATTAATATATTTAAAGGTTTGAACGAAAAATTGATGGAAAAAAATTCACACTTCTAAAGCAATATTGTCCTATACGCTATATACAACCACGGTTCATTAGTTTCAAATGAATACTGAAACCTGAGTCGAAAAATATTTAATGTGAAAAAAACTGTGTTCCGTCTGTCCACCTGTCTCAAGTGCGATATGAATATCATCATCACCATCATCATCACCATAACGACGGAGCTTCATGAAATTATAGACTAATCGGATTAATCATGACAAAAACAAAAGACAGCACTGAGCGTAGTTTGAATGGATACATCCAGTGAATACTGAAAATACACTCATATTGGCAACTTAATTATTTATTCAAAATTAAAAAAAAAAAAAAACTCAAGAGAGTGGCAACTTTTGTGAGTTTAAAGTTATTTTTTTTTTTTACTTTGAAGCCTGATTCTAGCACAAACTGCATATTGCTGGTGGTTGTTCGTCATTGTTACTGTCACTGTCACATTGTCTTCATCCGTTAGGTCATTTGATCTTACGGAAACTTTGTGCAAAACTGTTTGAACACATCCGGCCTAATGTGGTTAATTCGAATCTCAAATGACAAGGAAATCAGATTAAACCCACTCGATACCACCACCACGTCTACTACACCACTCGAGACATGAGCTTGATAGTGAAATTATTATAATGGAGAAAATATATATTGTTACATATTATTTATTATTTTTTATTACTCACATTTAATTAAACTAACAACAGTTGTGTGTTTTTCCGATCGCACTTCTTGACCATTGACCTAAAAATAAATTGTTTTTTTTTTTTTATTAATTATTATTAAGAGTCAAATTATATATTTTATTTTACTTACCTTCAATATCATATCACCGGCAATTAAACCGGCGACTTGGGCAGCTCCACCTGGTTTAACACTTTCCACATACACCGGATTATCACCAGATACCTGAAATTAAAAAAAAAAAAAATAACAATTTTTTTTGTATTTAATGAAAGTTTAAATATGTACATAACACGTTGAACGGTTGAATTGAACTCTGTACAATGTACTCACTGTACAGTGTACACTTGGGCTGTTATGAAAATAAATGACGGTTGGAAGTTTAATTATTTTTGCACACATATTTGTTTTTCAAATGAAAGAAGGAGGAATAATTGGCAATGGTTAAGAGAAGTAACTACGAGTACGATCACAGTAATTTTTAGGATTAGTTTTTCTTAGATTCTAAGGCCAGTGTTGTTGTGAATTATGTTTGTTGAAATTTTATTGATCTAAAAATATTTTTCCAAAAGGGACTTTTAAGTAACCATCCCTTCCAGATCTCTCTGGGAAGACTTTGCTTTCCTGGAAGATGAATCGAACTGACGATTGGGGTTTGGTGGAGGTGTGTACTGTGTACTCTGACAGACTGAAATTAAGTCTCTCCTTTCGTCTTCCCAATCACTCTAGCGTGTTCCAGGCGGAACTTTTGGCGATAAAAGAAGTCCTGTCTTGGCTCAAAGAAAACGTGATATCAAGCACAGATATCTGCATCTTCTCAGATAGTGAAGCCGCTATCAAATCTCTTACCTCTGTGTCTACAAATTCAAAAACAGCCCTAAGCTGTCGATCATCTTGAATGGATATGGCACAGGAGTTCAACAACATTCACCTTGTCTGGGTGCCGGGTCATAGAGACATTCCCGGTAAATGTAAAGCAGACGAACTCGCTAAAAGTGGAACAATATTACCTATATCCGCAAATCGGACAAACATTGATACCTATACCAATCGCTACATGTAAACTTATGCTAAGGCAAGATGCAATTGAGAAAACAAACCTTAGGTGGAATAACATCGCCACATGCCAGACCACAAAACAGATCTGGCCTATGATGAATCTGAAGCGCTCTAAGTTTTTGATATCTCTAAGCAGTCTGTAAATTACTTCTGTCATAGGTGTCATTACCGGACACTGTCTAATAGGCAAGTACGCAACGAGGGTTGTAGTATTTTCTAACGATTTCTGCAGAAGTTGTATGGACGAAGAAGAGGAAGAATCGATTCCTCACCTTCTCTGTACATGTCCTGCGGCGTAGGCTCCAACTGGGAGAATTCTACTTCAATGATCCTAGTGGTCTAGCATATCATGACATCAGTTGTCTCGCGCGATTTGTGAGAAGCTCTAATTGGTCCAACGAGTAGGAAGAACGTTTCCTAGATTCTTGTGGTATCACAATGGACCAACTTATGGTCTAAGTGTGTATCAAGCGTCTCTGCTGACAGCCACCTAAACCTTACCTATAGAGTTTTTATAGTTGTAGCTATTTCACGACAGCCAAGCCGATCTTCAGACTCCTTTTAGTGGTGCTTGAAGGATTTGTCATTTTCTCGAATCACAAGAGGCATTACCTGACAAAAAAAATCCATATACTAGATGGAAAAACCAGAGGTTCCAACCCAGACCTTTGACGTGAGGTCTGGGTTCTAAGTACTAACCATTACTACAAGGGGCACTACGTCATGAGTTGGACTTAAGTTTTGGTATTCCTATCTTTACTTCAACGAAGTTTTACTATCATAATCTAGGTCTAATACTTGACTCTACCTGAAGGCAGGAATTAGAGCCGTTTATAGATTTCATTTTAAAACGAGAAAGCAAATTATTTTGATGCACTTCTCATTTGACAAAGGATAGAAATGACCTCCACTACTTACACTGTATAAATTGATTAATTGTGGCCTTTCGGCCTTAATCTTAACCTTACAAAATTAACAACCATACAAACCTCTTAAAATTATAGCCAATTAAAGTTCGCCCATTTAAATCAAAGCAAACTAAAACTATTAAAATTTCCAGTTCATTGCTATTTTCGTGCAAGTGCACCCCCATTATTATTTTTGTATCTAAAGAAATAATATCTCTATGTACCGTTTATATGTACATATGTATGTATCTCAGCTCTATACGTATCCGGCAGATAGCCTTTGCTTAATTTTGCAATTGCAGCTACCGACGATGCATAAATAGTACTTCTGCTTAATATTGGCAAACAAAAAGCTTTTTCTTTATCACATTATTCATAAATTTTCTCCCCCTTTTTTTGTATAAGTCATATTTACCGTTACTTGGTGTATATATAAAAAATCTATACCTTAAACACTCATCTCATATAGTCTATGGTCTATAATAGTGTGGAGCATGCATGGTTTTCCGCATTTCTAGGTTGTATTATGTGCGTATCTTATCTCTACGACCATATAATTTTTAGTTTGTTTTTAATTTTTGTGCCCCCGCTTAATAGATAGAAAATAAAAATAATAATAATAAAAATACCACACTAAATACAACATCATCGTGCCACACACAAAAACTGTAGACAAAGAAAACACATTTAAGTAAACGGCGAACTAATAAAATTTTCTTTGATGTTTTGTATAGGGTATGTGGGATGCAGTGTGGCCATGGTTAGAATTTTTTGATAATTTTATTTAAACCTCAGTTAATCGACTCGTGATCTGTCATTGAAGGAAATGAAGAAATCATACGTCTTAGTTGTAAAGTCTTTTTCTTAAAACATGGGACTTGATTCTATACATTTACAATTTTGTCCCAGAATGCTTAAAAGAGATTTTGTTTTTACCACGTATGGCTTTGTAATTTCTATTAATCAAGAAAATAACTATATAATTTTCAACTAAATACAAAAACCTGAAAAAATCAATATTTGAAACAACTTTCAATAATTAAAGTAAAATTTTGAAAAAAAAACTATATAACCCTGGTCACACTGATTGGGGAGATTTATGAAAAAAAAGTGCCAAAAACAATAATGGAAACCCAACTGCAACGAATTTTTGTTTTTTTTTTTTTGTTGCAAAGCATATGTGCCAGTTCGAAGCATTGAACTCGTTTTGATTTTATAGTTTTTCTTGTTTGCAAAGTTTCCTCTAGCGCAATCACTAAAATTAAACAGGAGAATAGAAATATATAATTAATAATTTTCCACCTCTTCCAGTTGACCTTTTTTTTCGCTGCTGCTACTGCTGCTCACAAATCAAAGCTGACTGGGAAATATTTCATTAAAATTTGGAATTCTGCCAACGGAAATAAATTTTCTTAGATTACATAAGGCGGCATGCAAAAGACAGTCTTTTTTTTTGTTTTAATTTAATTTTGTGTGTTTTTAGATCGATAAAATTAAGTGTATTTTTATTGCGATGCGCTGCTGTGGTTCGATTAGAAAATTCATTCATTCATTTATTCATTAATTAATTATTATTATATTAAAGAGATTTTTCTTTTGTTTAGATAAACCAAATGTAGACAATTTGCAAGAGAAAACATAGGAAATAAGTAAATTAGGATCATTAATAAAAATGATACATAAGAAAATAAATTTTAAATGATTTGTGATTTTGCAAAAAACAAAAAATATTTTATTTTGTTGGAAAAAAGTGGGATTAAGTTTTTCCAAATTTAATTAGCTTTATAGGAAAAGAGAATTATTTTAGAATTTAAATTATTTGTAAACGCTTTTATTTAATATTCTAAGAGCATATTTGATACTCTTGAATTTACAAAAAAAAAATATCTAACTTTAAATATTACACAGGGTCGGATTAAAATCTATAAAATTCAAGGAATTTAGTTCACACAAAAAAATTGAAAAAAAAATAAGCGCTCGTCTATTATATTATTAAGAATAAAAAGATATATTTTGCTTATGATTGCACATATAATGTACAATGTACATACATACATATGTAGATACATACATACGTATTTCTTGCGTGTCATTTATGTGGCATGACATATTTACCGCATTATAATTTTCTCAATGATGAGATATATTTCCCACATGATATTTTTGTGACTCGCATAATATTTTTTTATCATGATATATTTCAAGCATGACATATGTATGTATGTATTTCTCGCATGTAATTTATATGGTATATTTTTCGCCTGATATTTTTATCGTCTGATATATATATTTCTCGGATGGCCATAAATATTATCGCGTGATATATTTCTCGCTTGATATATTTCTTGCATGATATATTTCCCGCATTATATTTTTGTATCTCGAGTAATATTTTTCCGCATGATATATTTCGGCCAAGATATATCGAGTCATTCATTTTTCGATTTCAAAAGTAAAGCTAAATATAACACTTTGACCTGAAGTGTGAAAAACGATATCATTCAAATGGCCGCCTCGGAAAGATTCACAACATGCGATTCTTTTGAGGTATTTTTTAACCACTTTTTCGCACATTTCAGGCGGTATCTCGGCCATAACTTGAGTAATGTTGGTTTTTAAAGCGTCTAGAGTTCGGGAATTATTAGTGTAAACACGGTCTTTTGCGTAGCCCCACAGAAAAAAATATAACGGTGTCAAATCGCATGATCTTGGTAACCAATTGACGTCGCCAAAACGTGAAATTACGCGACCAGGAAACTTCTCACGCAATAAAGCCATAATTGGTCGTGTTGTGTGGCTTGTTGTCCCGTCTTTTTGGAACCACATAGCGTCCAAGACATGATCCTTAATCGCCAGCCAAAAAAAAACCGGTTATCATTCGACCATATCGCTCCGAATCGACTGTAACTGTTTGACCATTAGCAAGAAGAAATACGGACCAATGACACCTTTCAACCATAGAGCATACGAAACAGTCAATTGCACAGACACAGGCCTTACGACATCAGTAACGCTTCTACTCTCTTCAAATTCCTTCACAATTTTACCGATTGCTTGCGTAGTCGGTCGATTATGACGACCATAATCATCGCGTAATGCACGAAAAATGGCTACGTTTGAATTACCACTTTTGTAATAATTTTTAATAATTATAACGCGTTGTTCGATTGTAAAGCGATGCATTATCGTAAATGGCAAACATTCAAATAAAATTATGACACTTCAAAGGACAGCTGAGTTTTACAGGTGTCAAATGCCAGCGCTACAAACTTGAAACCACGGAATGAATGACCATTTATTTCCCGTATTTTATTCATGTAGCATATATTTTTAGGTTGATATTTTTCTCGTGTGTTATTTTCTTGCATTATATTTGTCTCGCATGATCCAATTAGGTACTCTGTGGTAAAAATACTTCTTGCGTAGAGTATTTCTCTTAACAATCAAGAAAATGTACGTTTATTAAAAATTGCGGATAATAACAAATAACTGAGAAAGCACAAATTGCATATGATATGACAATTAGAAGTGCAGTGCTCTCTTTTCTCTTTACCCATTTGTCATAAAAGAAAAGAGAACAATGTACTGAGAATCATTGCAGTATATCGTATTCCATAATCGACATACGATGTCCGGTTAAAAGAAGAACGACGCCAATTTCGAATAGTTAAAAATCGTGTATTCAGAAGATTTTTTGATCGTTCTTTTCACAATTTTTATTATTATTACTATTAATGTTTTTCTGTAAATGCCCCGCTTTGGCCAGAGTGAGAGCACAATAATTTGGTAAGGCTTTCTTCGACGTCCTCTGATCTCTTTTTTTAAGGAAACACATGGGCTCCAGGACGGAATTCAGTAGCTACTGCACCATATCCCTCAATAAGATTGAACGATCCTTTTAAAGGATCAAACCATATACAGTGAAAGCTCTACTTGCGGACAGCTCCAATAAGCCAAATTTTTGGAAACAACCTTCTTTTTCGAATTTTTCATACAAATTACATTTTTTTCTTGCTCATTTTAGATAGAAAACCTCCCATACGCGGACACAAAATTTTATTTTCGCATTCCGTTATATTTTGAGCGATGTCGTTTTTTTAATGATAAAAATTTAATATGAAGTTAAAAAAAGTTTTTATATTTCAAAACCTACCTACCTAATGTAAAGCTAGCTACACAACACACGTGCCCACCACGAACATCGAAAGTTATTATGACAATTTTGATCATCGTGAACAAAATCAATGGCACTTTGATTTTTACTTGTTTTCGGCAGCAATTACCATGAACATCTTAGGTTTAGATTAGTGTTTCCCAAAGTGGGGCCCAGGCCCCACAGGGGGGCAACTTGATTTTATAGAAGGGAGGGGCAATTTAAAATTATGCTGCATTACACTTGATTCCGAATAATCTATGCCTCTTGTGTTTCCACCCTTGGAGATATATTTCTGAACGCATCCAGGATCTGTCATTCATCAAATGCGGATTAAATGTCATAAATGATTTTCTGATAAAAAAACAAATCATCTGGATTTAAAAAAAGGAAATAAAACAGAAGTTTTCTAAATTTTAACCTGACATATAAATCTTTTTGCAGGAGGCATCTAGCGCAAGGATTTCACTAAACTTACCTACGTAGTCAAAGAAAAAAAATCAAACAAAATTGTTTTCAAAAATAATCAACATAAAATTATAAAATGATCAAATCTAAAATTTTTAAACGATGTACTACAAAATTTTATTTTTCTTTCGATACAAATTTTACAGAATCTAATTTTAAAAAATGCAAAAAGAACATCTAGTTCTACATTTATTGTTGTACACCGAGTTACTACGGGGGGAGATATAAGTACAAGGTTGCGCAAAATTAATCATCCAATTTAGATTTTGAATTACTTTTTTACTAAATAAAAAAAATTATTTTGAGTGACAGAAAACCGCTCTTGCGGAGTATAGCGCTCTGTTGCTTGTCTGTTTTTATACTATACTGCAGCTGCCCAGTTCACTAATGTCAAAAGTCAAATATGATTGACGTACGACGCCATTTGTAAAAATTATAACTCCTTCCGATTAATTTTGCGCCACCTTGTATATTTATTTGCATTCAATTAATTTACAAAATTTAGAGAAAAAAAAAATAAAAAATGTTTCAACTATCTAAGGCCCAAAATCTTGAAATTTTCACAATTACACAAATTATTAACATTTTTAGGAATAAATAAAAAAATAATAATATTTCAAATCAAAATAAATAATAAGATATATTTCTATAAAATTTTTATACTAACCTTCATTCCGTATCCGTTTTCGTCCTTATGTATTGTAAGTGTTAACAATTGCGATGTTTTTTGTGGTTCACTTGGTGATATTTGAATTTGGGGGCGACGAGACGATGCCAATCGAGTGACACCACCACCGCCGCCCCCAATCACTCCGCCACCACTGACATTATTGTTATTATTGCTACTGTTGCTATTGATACTAATGTTGTTGTTATTATTACTGTTATTGCTGATTATGTTGTTGGTCGGAGTGATGGCGACAGCACTATTAACGGTGTTGGCGGCAGAGGCGGTAGCGTTGATGGTGCTATTATTAGTAGTGGTGGCGCTGTTATTTGCAATGGAAGACGAGTGATTTAAACCATTTCCCGCCGAACCATTCATATGTTGTGAGTTGGCTGCTGTCAATGCAGCTACTCCCAATCCCAAGGTATATTGAACGGGTAACGGGGGCGTTTGGGGAGGCTGTTGTTGGGTGACTCCTGTAATCACAGTTGCTAAACTTGGCGTCGCTGCCTTTGTCGTCGTCGTCGTCGTTGTTGGTGTTGTTGTATTCATTCGGTTAAAGTCATCACTGTCATCGTATTCGGGACCACTGCTTAATAGCCTGTCAGTTAGGTAAATATAGTTGGTTCGTTGGTTTAATTTTTGTTATTTATTTTTTTTTTTGTCCGATTTTTTATTTGAGTTAGGCAATTGAAGGCAATCAGTTTTGTGTGTGTGTTTTTTTTTTTTTTAATTTTTATTAAATGCACACGTCGTGGAATGTATTGCGGCATCGGGTTGGAAATTGAGTGTTGATTTAAAATGAAAATAAATAAGAAAACAAAAAGGAAAAACTAAGATAGTATAACTTTTATATACAAACTATTTTTTTTTTAATAAATTTAATATTTATGCAAAAATAAAACAATAATTGAAATAAATTAAAACAAATAACAAGAGTATATTTTTGTTATGTTGATGAAATGAGGATATGATTGAGAGCCAAGAAAATAACAACAAGTAAAAGGAATAAACATTCAAATTCAATATTTTATTATACAAGTATATTAACACATGCACTACAAAAGAACAGAGGGATACATTTATGACATAAACTACTTATGATGTATGTAATTTTACTTACTCAAAAGGACATTGGGTTTATCCATCAAAAATTGCAATAAACAAAAAGATCGAAATATAAAGATTAAAAACAAGTTAAGATTGGTCACAAATGTAGGTAAAACGATTCGTTGATTTACTAGCCATGTTCCATTGAGAGTAGCGAGTAGCGAGACTACCATCTCTACTCTTGGTCTCATTTGCGAGTAGATAAGCATATTAGTGAAGCACCTAACAGCCGCCAGAGGACATCTGATTAAGTTAAGAGATTTTTTAAGGTCGATGACATTTCATTTCAATTTGTTTACATACATTTTTTTTATTTTATTTTTTCTTTAAAAATTTATAGCTTAACATCCCCAATAAAAAAAATGCAGCCGCAACAGTTATTAGCAAATCAACTGAATGAATTATAACAAAACCAATGTGTATAAATAAATAAGTTGAGACTGATTACTAAGATTACTATCAAAGAGGATTCTACACTCATATTTGTCATTTTATGTTAGTTTTTGTACAAATACGTGGAAAAATAAAATGAAAAAATGAAAAAGCACGTGTACAATCTCTCGATTATGTTTTGGGATGATTCCACACATTATGAACAATTCACAATCACAGCAAATTGTTATTAGCAAAACCATTTATGCGCTATCAACTTTTCCAAAGGAACACGAATTATGAGTATTTTAGTAGCATCAAAGACTTCCAAAAAATGAGACATAATTTCAATGTTATAATTGTTCATTTTTAACCTAATAGCATAGTTCTCTTTTCAACCAGCATTAACAAAAAAAAAATTAAAAAATGGTGGTTCGAAAGTTCGTGGAGAACAAATAACAACCATTCGGTGTACGTATTAGAAGATAGGAATAGAGTGGACATACAATTTTTCGCCGTTTCATAAAAATTATATATGTTCGGGAAACTTGTCACTGACAGGGGGCAGTACCTGTTCCTGGAAAACAAAATTGTACGTGGAATTGGCTGATTGGATTCGATCCGAAAACCTAGGGCACAGCGATGAGAGAGAGATCACTACAACTACAATTTCTCTGGACTAATATTAAAAAAGTGTGAATGCCGGGACTCACGGTTAAGATTGTGTAAACATCAAATTAAATATTCAAGTGCTGGTTTTGCGTCACAGTACACGGCGAGTTTGAACTGTTAACCACATTTCAACCCAAACTCAACTTGACCTTTCGATTTAGTTTGAGCTACGAAGGAACGTATCCAATATACATCAATGTATCGTAACATGTAACAGCACAACGTAATGTGCTACAGAATCTTACACGTTTTTAGTTTACCCTACCGCCGCCGGCCGCGCCGGGATAGATGTCCTTTAAACACCCCCCAATTGGCTGGAACGATTCTAATAAAATTTTCAAAGAATTCGATTATGTTTAGTAGATTATGATTAAACGGTACTTTGTATAAAGCGTGGAGGTTGTTGAGACCCAGCGAGAGGGCGGCTAATATCTAGACTCAATAAAAATGAATGTTATGCTTCGTGTAATATTTATTGACTTGAAAACTAATGAACTGATCTCGCTGAATTTTTCAAAGTTTATTGTTGTTTTAGAAAGTGAAAATCTGACTACAGCCACACCTACTTTTATTTGATTTGACTTGTCTCTTATTCTATACGTCCCTAGATAGCTAAAAATTATTATTATATGGAACTAGCTAACTTGAACTTAATTTTTCTGGAAAATCCGCCTACTGCCACTCCCACTTTTCTAAAATCTTAATTTTCTCCATATTTAAAGTCGGTATAGAAAGTTGAATTATTATTTTTATGACCTATTGAATTTTCGGCATTTGAATTGGATTTTTTTTTTTTGAAAATCCATCTACTGCCACGCCCACTTTTCTTAGATTTATGTTTTACGTATTTAGAATTCCTTGAAAGTTGAAATTGTGTTTAATAATAAATAAATAATAATAATGTATTTTATTTTTTTTAAAATTGGATACAGAAAACAATATCTATACATAGGTTACTGACATAATATATCCTAAATAATAATAAGAATACAAATGTATGTATTGATTTTGTATAGTATCAAATAACAATTATAATGTATAATTTACAAAATAATATGACATTAACTATAGTGTTGTCTGTCAGATTGGCAAATACGATTTACTAATTTTTGATTATTTATTTAAATATATATTTATTTAAATATATATTTATTTAAATATATATTTTTTTCCATTATATTTTTTTTTGTTTATTATAATATTCAATATAAAAAGTTTTAACATTAAATGAATTCATTAATAATTAAGTTTCTATAATTCAAAACTTCTTCCAAATATAAATAAAGAATGGAGTAGTTTTGGCCATTCATTTGTAGGTAAAAATCTGTTTTCGTTAACTGTACCTTTCCAAAGTAAAAGAGTCTAATTTTTGTGTAAATTGGGCATATTGCTACAAGGTGGAAAGTATTTTCGGCTTCATCCAAGTTACAAATTGTGCAATTTCCGTTTGTATTTTCTTTAAAAGCACGAGCATTAATATCTAGAAGCCCGCCTCTTCCCTTGAAAATTAATGATATGACTTTAGTGTGGTATTCATCATTAAAAAATAAATTGTTTGCTGAGTATTCAAGACGACAATATTCATCATGAAACTGTGACATTCGAGCCATTTCAACGTTTTTTTCCCAAAATATATCTTTTAGTTTTTCGATAACAGACTTATGTTTCACATTCCAGTCAATATTTTGAGAATAAAAGTTCAATTCTATTCCTGCATCATTAAACAATTTAATCCAATCATTTACCCAGAATGTTGACTCTTGAATTGTTTCTTCTGCTAGTATTTTTGGAAGCCGGTTTCTCGGATAACTAAATACTTTCCGAATATACTCAAAATGTAAATTGAGAGTATATATAAACATTTTATTGATCCCAGTTTCGAGATGCAACATGTAATTGGGAGTGTTTTTGGGTAGAAATAGCATTTTTTTAAGGAAGAAGCGTAAAAGTTTTTCCACCTCATCATGTTCACACTGACCCCAGACAGGTGCTGAGTAGCACATGATAGATCTCGAAGCTGCCTCAAAAATTTTTAGCTTATTGCTTTGAGATATATTTTGATTATTAATAAAAGATGACCATGTGGAATTGATTGCATTTTTTGAACTAATAAGCTTTTTTTCAAGGTGTTTCTTGTACTTTAGGTTATAGGTTAAAACTACACCGAGGTATTGGTATTCATTTACTACTTCTACTTCTGATTCATTTAAGTACCATTTTTGTTCAAGTGGACGGCGTGCACCCTTTCGGAAAACCATACATTTCGATTTTGATAGATTAATAATTAACTTCCACAATGTGCAGTATTCTGCCAGCTTATTAATCATGGTTTGTAATTCTTGTGGGCTTTCTGCCAAAAGAACCAGGTCATCAGCATAAAGTAAAACTTTTATCCTAGAACCACAGATTTCAACACCCCCAGAGAGTTCATTGCTCAAATCATTTAGATAAAGTGCAAACAATATTGGGCTTAGTTTACATCCCTGCTTTACACCTTGACGCACACTAAAGAATTCAGAAAATGAGTTACCGTCCCATATAACTGACTCAGTATCACTGTATAGGATTTTCAGAATCCTTATAATTTTATTTGACATACCAAAGGATCTCAATTTATAAAAAAGGGCATTTCTTGGTATCGTGTCAAAGGCTGATTTAAAATCAACGAAAAAAGTGAAAACCTTCTTATTTTGTTTAAATTTTAAGTGAACAATGCTATTCAGATTGAAAATATTATCAACAGTTGAGTAACCTTTACGAAAACCGGCTTGATACTCATTGAGCACATGATTTTCTTCCAACCAATCATTGATACGATTTAGCAGGACACTTGTAAATAATTTATAAAGAGTATCCGATAGAGATAAACCTCTGTAATTTGATACTTCGCTTACATCGCCTTTTTAAAAAATGGGAATAATTATCGACTGATGAAATGATGTAGGTATCTGTTCTGTTTCAAAGATATTATTAAAATATAGTAATATCTCATTTATAAAACTTAATGGGGCGTTTTTATAAAACTCAAAAGGTATCCGGTCTAAACCTGGAGCTTTGTTGTCTTTTGAACCGGATAACACAAAGCACAATTCTGTCAATGATATATTTGAATCAAGAGCTGCATTTACAATAACCGGGAGTTGTTGCATATGCAGATCTGCATTAGTTTCCGATGACAATAGACTACTAAAGTAATCTTTGAAACACTCAACTGATAGGTTAGAACCTACAATAATTTTTTTCTTTTTAATTGTGTTAGCTAAGGCCCACCAATCCTTAGAATTTTTAACACTTTTAAGCTTATTAAGAACAGTATTTTGATATAAAAGTTTTTTTTCCTTACAAAGCATTTTAAATTTTTTAGCACTTTCATGATATCTTAATCTTAAACTTTCAATTTTATATTTTTGATACACACTTAAGCAATTGAACATTTTCCGCCTAGCGTTTGAGCACTGTGCGTCAAACCAGTCATTTTTTGGATCATATTGTTTAGATGTGTTTCTGAAATTGCTGGATCTCAAGATTTTATGTTTTATCTTGTCAGTTTGAATATCTATATTTGAAATACTGTTATACTCATTCAAGTTGACAAGTTGGTCTAGCTTAATTTGGTACTCATGAAACATACTTGAATGCCAGAGCAGTTTATTTGGCAAAATAAAACTTCTTACAACGCTTGTTGTATCGACGGAGATATCGATTCGGAGCGGCATATGGTCAGAGTATGGTTTGGGCAAAACAGAGAACTTTTTTATAAATTTTAGAAAATCCACCGAACAACAACAATAATCATTAACTGATTTACCCATAGCACCCATAAAAGTGAACTCACCACCTTCATCTCCTACCGTTCTACCATTTAAAATTATTCCACCGTAGTCATCAAATAATTCAAGGAGTTTTTTTCCATTACCATCAACACATTTATCATTAGAATTACGCGTTGTTGAAATGTTAGGATAATCTCTTACTATCTCTTCATCAACTTCTTGCAATGTTCCTGTTCTAGCATTCAAATCACCCAGAATACAAAAGTCAACATTCTTTTTATTTACTTCTACCATCAAGTTCATTAACCCTTCAAAGTCGGATAACCAACTTGTGCAGTTTAGATACTTTGGAATAAAAAATACACTTTTACTATCAAAAATACCATTTAGTATAATATTATCATTCAAATTTACAAAATTTAGTTGAAATTTAGATTCAATAGATTTCTTGTAAGCAAAAATACAAATTGTGTTTATATGCTCAATTAAACTGAAGGCGGATTTTTTTTTGTTTTTGGAAAATCCACCTACTTCCACGCCCACTTTTCTAAGATTTACGTTTTCTCCTAATTCAGCATTCCTTGAAAGTTGAAATTTTGTTGAACCCAAGGCATACATGTGAATTTTTTTTAAATCCGCCTACTGCCACGCCTTTTTTTAACTTAGCTCTGAATTTTTTCTTCATTTAATATCTCTATAAAGTTGAAATTTAAAACATAGGTAAGGCATGATATGTGAAATGTTTTTGAAGTCCGGCCACTTGCCACTTTTTAAAATTGCTTTGGAAGTGAGCGAAACTATAATGATTTTTTTTTGTTTAGGTATGTTCTTGTAATCATTAAAATTCAATACCTACAGATTTACTTTAAATTTAAGAACTCTATTTATTTTTTTTTTTTTATTCGAATCATTGTGCCCCTGATCGAATTAGGTATACCTGCAAACAATTGAAAAATCTAATCTAAACTGCAATTTGCGAGTGTACACGAAGAAAAATTGATTAATTTAAAGTTCATTGTCTGTCGCCAACAAAAAGTTGTTCTGTGATTTACTGCCAAATTAAGACTAACACAAAAAAAAATAAATAAATAGAACAGAATAGAAACTGATCTAATACTCGCCGTGGGGAATAACATTGACGACGACGACGACAATGGTCTTTTATCGCAAAATTCAAATACAGCCAAAGCAATTAAATTCTATATAATGCCTCGCGGATAGGGGGCGTTAGGGTGTAACTAAATTACTAATAAAACTAGCTTTAACCCCCCCCCCCCACCCCCCTTCCTCTGTCGGTTTCTGCTCCCTCGCAGTATTAAGTGTCTAGATGCAAAATAATATGACCAATTCAATAAAAAAAAAAAACATCAACATAAAAGAATCGATTTGAAAATTTATTGCTATGCAAAATTGGTTACATCAGTTTTATAGTCGTTTGTTTTTTGCTCGTGTGTATATAGGTATAGCTGTATCTGACAGATAGCGTCATTGATAAATGAGATAATTGCTTGAAGTTGGGCTTAAAGGAAAACTAACTTGGGTGGGGCTATACACACCAAAACTAAATGAATGTATCAAAATCCTTAAGCTATCTATAACTTGATACTTATTGCATATGGCTCATGTCTGGGACTGATTTGTATATTTTAATAGTTTTTTTTTGGAATATAAAAACAAATTAATAAAACTTATCATTTTGCCGCCGCTAACAACGACGACGACGCCAGCCAAACGCCTGCCAATAAACTAATGCTGATGGTTCTGATTGAGGGGTTATTGTTTATATTTATCTGCAATAAATTCACACTAATTGCAATCAATCATTTTTAGTGCTGGGGCTGAGCATCGAGCACAGTGTGCAGCTTTGACTGGAACGTGTGCCTTTGCCTTCTTTGTTTTATGCGAATTGATTTAATATGTACATACATATTTTTTTTATATAAAATCAATATTGTTTGTTTTTGATTATGATGTTAGCCCCAGTCAGTCGTATATAGGTTGATTTGTCGTGCATCGCACTATGAGCACCAAGAGTGAACAAAAATCAATTTATCGCATATTAAATATTTATATTGAATATTATAAAAAAAACATACTTTCAATTATACAAGGATCAGAAGTTGGTTAAGACACTCTGAATTTTGTTGTTCCTTTTTTTTAAGGGGTTTGGAAGCCTCTTGGGTAAATCACAAAAAAAAAAACGAGCTAAAACTTCTATATACTCTACAGCTGCCTTAGGTAGTAAAAAATTCGAAGCTTTCAGTTCTCTTCAGTCAGTTAGTGAATTACTTTACCAAACTCTAAATTTCTTCATTTCCCAATAACTAAATTTCAAAGCATTCAAAACCTGTATTTATTAAGTAGATAACATACTTCAAAGCAAATTCCTTCTAATTACTTAAATACTTCAATATAATGTGTGGATTTTATTGAAATTAAAAATAAATAAACATGTTTTACGGTCAGGTCACAATATATTGGTGCAGTATAAATTTAAAAAAAAAATATTAAAATCTAATTATCAAAACAACTTGTCATCTTCTTGCTTATGGTGTTACCAATTTGTAAACAATCAAGTTAAGCAGCTTTTTTGTTTTGTTTTTTTTTTTTTTTGATAAAGTTTGTGGTATGTCGTTTACCTCTAAAAGAAATATGTATAGATATACCTTCTAATATACAACATCGAAAATGCGTCATTTTATATTTAATGTAAGTTCGATTTTGCTTATAATCAAATGAAGTTAAAAAAAATATATATATCAAGATGTTATGATCTCATCATAAATACTATGGCACTTTAACAAAAGCAAAATCAAACGGATTTGAATGAGTCACTATCAGCAGCATACCAGAAACGGGTATATAATTCATTCAGATTTTTTGTGAAAATTTATAATCAGTCTTTTGTTTGAGTGATTTTTTTATTACTGTAATATTTATGGGTTTACTATTATTAAGGGCAAAATAGAGATTTAAAAAAAAAATTCAAGGTCGAGTAATCAATGTAATTGTATAATTGATTTTTTTTTATGTCCGTCAAGTGAGAAATACCACTTTAAAATTTAAGATTCTTAATAATTGGATAAATTGTAAGTAAATTTCGCATACATTTGTGATAAATTTATCTAAAATTTGTCATAAATTTATCTAAAATTTGTCATAAATTTATCTAAAATTTGTCATACATACATTTATCTTAAATTTTAGTTTATTTGTAGTAAATTTGTCGTAAATTTGTAGTAAATTTGTAGAAAATTTGTAGTAAATTTGTAGTAAATTTGTAGTTTATTTGTAGTAAATTTGTAGTAAATTTGTAGTAAATTTGTAGTTTATTTGTAGTAAATTTGTAGTTCATTTGTAGTAAATTTGTAGTTTATTTGTAGTAAATTTGTAGTTTATTTGTAGTAAATTTGTAGTAAATTTGTAGTAAATTTGTAGTAAATTTGTAGTAAATTTGTCGTAAATATATCGTAAATTTGTAGTAAATTTGTAGTAAATTTGTCGTAAATGTATCGTAAATTTGTCGTAAATTTTTCTTAAATTTGTCGTAAATTTATAGTAAATTTGTCGTAAATATGTCATCAACTTGTCGTAAATTTGTTGTAAACTTGTCATCAAACAAGAACAAATGTCGCGTTCAAGATCCCGAAGCCTATTTATGAAACTTATAAGTGGATTTTCTATTCAAGCCCTTTTAATAAAAAAAAATGAAAACCTTCTGGAACCAATTACCCAAATTCGAGTCACAGGAAAATTTTGAAAAAAAAAATCCCTTGAAATATCGCTTGAAATATCCAATTCTTGGGTATTGGAAAAAAAAACACCGAAAAGGACTTGTAAGGAATTTTGGTATCTCATATGTGGGATATTCGCAATAAAAAAACTATGCCATCTAAAAGGTCAGTTATTATTATTTGTAAACTACACTCCGAAATTAGATAGTAATAGAAAATTTTTGATCAATGGTTAATCGTCAAGGTCATTAAGATTCTTTTACCACCTTATTTGTAGGATATTCGTAAACAAAAAAGGATTACCATTTGAAAGGCCACTAAATTATCATAAAAGGTCAACTGGAGACAATAATTGGTCAGCCATAAGTATATTTTAAAAGAATTATTTAAGGTAACATTAGCACATTTCCGGAATAAAAAAAAAAAAACCAAGTGTGACATTGGAAAGGTCACTAATTGCCCATAAAAAGTCAGCTAATTGGTCAGGCATAGATTTTTGTTTACTCATTTTAAAGTTGAAAACAGCGTTACCATTACTTGGCAAACTTTTAAGTAGATTTATAAAAACAATACAGTTTTTATATCTTTTTCGAATATCCCACTTCCAAAATTTATTTTTAAAAATCTATGGCTGTCCAATTCTTGAAAGTATGGTTTTCGACCAATTATTGACCATTTAGGCGAAAAATTTTTTTTTGCGAATATCCCACTTATGAGGTTCTAAGATTCCGGAGCTGTTTTTAAACCTTTTCTAATTACATTCTTAAGCTGTCGCTATAAAGAGAGAAAAGAAAGTGTTAGGAAAAAATATTTGCCTTTATATTTTATTTTTTCTATAAAATTCTACACAAAAAAGGTTATTTTTGTGTAGAATTTTAAAGAATTTTTGCCTTCATATTTTTTCCTTAAAAAATCTGATGATTTGCAAGTTATGTATTTAAAAAACAATAATAAATTTTGCCCTCCCATCCCACAAAACAAAAGAAGTCTTGGCTCAAACTGAGGGTAGGTACTTTTCAGAAAATGCTTCAACACAAAATCATAAATTAACAAGTCTCCCCCAAAATTCAACTTTTTGCAATTTTCTTGAAAGATTCTAAAGTTTTATTTTTATGAGCTGTTGAGTATTTAAGGCCAACAAGTATCTAGGAAACGGGATTTGTTTTTTTTTCGATGTTTTTTTTTCTCAATTCCAATTTTGAATTAAAAAAAAGGCAGTCAAATTTCAAATAGAATAGGCATTCATTTTTCAAATGATTTGATGCACATTAAATAAACTCATTAAATTCTTCTAATAAAAGAACATAAATTAAATTGAAACATATTTAAGTACCACATTATAATTCCAGTCCCATAGGCTACAATAAGTTCTTTTAAAGAACAACTATGCACGACTCATTCATGCATTTAATTCAATTTGAATGAATAACCAAAAAAAAAAGGGTAGACGCCTTTAATTACAAAAAAAAAAAAAAAAACTACATACAAAATGATGGCGCTAATATAAAAATTAAATTACTAACCAAATTAATGCCAACAAAAGTATTTTAAAATTGTTGAAGCGCTAATAATTGTGTCACAATCATAATAATTATCAAGTGGTTTTCTGTTTCACATGCAACAGACAAACAAAAATAAAATAAAAATCTTTTTCATGGCAATTCCACGACCGACCATCAGCGACCACATCATTGAAGTCTACACGCATATTCAAGAAAAAAAAAATATCTAAACAGCTCATAACATAAACTTTAATTTCCCACGCTGATCACACCCAATTCTGGTGCAGACAGCTTAAAATAAACTTTTTTTTTTGTTTTGTTTTATTATCCTCCAATGAGGAAATACCCAACTTGTTAATGTTTTTTTTTTTTTTTATACGCAAAAGTGTTTTATATTAACTTGCAGATGGACACACGTCGTTCACAGTACATACTTTAGCTTGGAAGCTGATTTTTGTTTCTGTTATTTTCTTGAGAGCTGATTTTTTTTTGTCTGTTATTTTCTTATTTTCATATGCTTCTTATTCAGCTAACGTCAAAATAAATATTGTTTTTGTATTTTTGCAGTTTAAATGAAGTTTATATACATATTTCTGTTGGCTTAGTTTTATTTTTGTCTTAATGTCAAGGTCTATTGGGGGTCGTTAAATTAGTTTGTACATTAGGGAAATATTTTGAAAATTGTTAAATATGTTGATGAGTTGGAATTTTTGGATATTTGGAAAAGGTTGAATTTTTTTTTATTAAAATGCACGTATTTTGAATCAACGAAACTTTTTGTTACTAAAAAAAATCTCAATGACAGATGAAGTAATTCGATTTGTTTTTATCTATTCTTTAATTTTTTGTTCAAAAATTATATGAAAAATGTGACTTTTTAAAGCCATTCTGTTTTTATTGTTAAAGTTTGTATTCAATTTTAAAATTCATATCATTTGTTGAAGAAAGTTATAGAGCTTTTCTATAATAGGGCAAGTTATGTACTCATTAAAAATTCAATTAAGAGATTTTAATGAAACATAAAATTACGTTTTACGTATATCATTAATAAGCGCCGTCGTCGTCGTAGGTAATATAGGAAGCTGGTGACACAGACACGTGCCAATGAGAGCAGATTGTCTATGAACGAGGGATATTAAACAAAACAAAACAAAAAATAAATAAAAAGAATTTTAAAAAATTAGTTAAAGTAGGTAGATAAAGTTTTTAAAAGTTTCTAGAAGTAATAAATTATTTATTTAATGATAAAATTTTAAAGTTTATTTATTTATACCTTTTGAGGGTAAAAGGTGATACTTAATTAAACACAGTCTACTGCACGACAGACTTAACGATAAAGATTTAAAGATAAATTTGTTAACATGATTTAAAAATAAAGAATGACCCAATAGATGTCGTGGATGTTGGTTGTCATTAAATTACATTTAATGAATTCATCATTAATGATGGTTGTTATGACGGCCGGCGGTGGCGCGCAGTCAGCTATCAACCGAATAGGCGGAATAACAAATAGCTAGGTTCTTTAAATATTCGAGAATGTCATGAAGGAAGTGTGACTTGTGGCTATCGCTTAAACAAATATTTTACTAAAAAGTTGTGAATGCATTTTTGACAAGTCGCTTTTATGTACCTACATATGTATGTCTAGCGATAGGCCTATAAAACCCGTTTAAAAAAAAAAAAAACTTATGACGAGACCGGAAGCGAAGTAATTACTCGCTTATTTGAAGTCGATTTGAAGGTTCAAATAATTATATAAGAATTTGTCGTATATTTTTCGTAAATTTGTCGTATATTTGTCGTAAATTTGTCGTTAAATTTGTCGTTAATTTTTCGTAAATTTGTCGCAAATGGCGTAAATTTTCCATAAATCTGTAGCAAATCTGTAGTAAATCTGTAGTAAATTTGTCGTAAATCTGTAGTAAATCTATAGTAAATCTATAGTAAATCTGTAGTAAAACTGTAGTTAATCTGTAGTAAATCTGTAGTAAATCTGTAGTAAAGCTGTAGTAAATCTGTAGTTAATCTGTAGTAAATCTGTAGTAAATCTGTAGTAAATCTGTCGTAAATTTGTCGTACATCTGTCGTACATTTGTCGTAAATTTGTCATAAATCTGTGGTAAATTTTTCGTAAATCTCTAGTAAATATGTAGTAAATCTGTAGAAATTCTTTAGTAAATCTGTAGTAAATAAAAAATTAATATGGCACCAATTTTCCACCCCAGTATAATGTAACTAAAATATGTAATGTTGTTTTCGATTGGATTTAATCTCTTTTCTACTCCTTTTTAATTCCAATCGAATATGAAAACATAGGCTGTGTTCCAAAACATATTTGATGCAAAGTCATCAGTTCAAAAAAAAAAAATGAAAAAATTGTAACAAAGTCTTAAATTTCTAAACATATACCAAAAGTCATAGATGCGCATTAATTGAGCAGCAAACGCATGCTTTAATTTAATAAATTTAAGAAATTTGACTGTACTGAAAGTGTAACAAAAATATAGATAGTCTCGAACAAAGTAAGTTTATTTTATTTGACGTTTTACAAATAAGCCATAGACTTTTTCTTAAATTTACACACACACTACCTAATGCCGCCATTGAACAAAATGGATCCTTTCACACGAGGAAACAAGTTGCTGGAGATTTTTTGACGTTTTCTTCTAATTACAATTCCCACCAATCATAGATCATCATTCCCCTTACTTTTAGTCCTTCTCACCTAAAAACTGAAAATTGCTGGAAACTCACTTTGCTAGTGTGAAAGGGGACAATGCGTTTATCACTTTTGACAAGTAACCTGACGAAAAACTTAATGTAATTTAGTAAAATTGAGAACAGAAAAACATTCAAGAAACATTACTCGGAACAGCCAGCCAATCGAAGGCTTTTGGAGTTATTGGAGTGAAAAAGTCTTAAAGGAGTACTCCGAACGTCCAAACGAAAACAAATCTAACTTTAAATCTCAATTATTATCCCCACTGTAAATACGTATTCTATTCTATTCTATACATTTATCCCAAAGTTCTTTACATCTCCAATTTGTTGTTTGTGTTGTTATTTTTTTTTTCAATCCCATCAACCCTACCTTTTTAATGCGGTTGATTGAATTTGAATCTGAATTGTTTATTTGCAAATTAAATTACAAACCACCGCCATAGAAATTGTTATTTACTGTATATGACCGACCCGACCACCATCATCACAAGGTTTTTCATTTAAAAAAATAAAACTAAAATTAAACAAACAAAAAAAAAAACTGATGGGATTCTATTTTATTTTCCTCTTCCCGCATTTTAACCCAAAAATATCATCCACCTCCGCACAAAATTTTCTGATGACGATGAGTCACAATTCACAAATTTTATTTTATATTTGAGCAAGAATACAAAATCAAACAAAAAGAAAAAAAATAAAGAAAATCCAACGAATAATATTTTCGCATAACCAAAATTTGAAAATAAATTTCTTAAAACAAATTCGGATTTATATTTTCGAATCTCTTAGAAAAAAAACAAAAACCTCCGCCTCCGTTGTTGTTTTTTTTTTTCTTCATTTTCGCTGGGATTTTTTTTTTTTAGAAAAACAAATAAATATACAAATTTTGGTTTGTGAATATTGAGAAAACATTCATACGAAATTTTCATTTCATCGACTGCAAATTTTCAATTTAATTGCATTAATGAACTCTCTTAATATATCTTGGAACAGATTATGCGAGAATGTCCAAATTAGCTTTTGTTTTCATTTCATTTTTGCATTTTTCAAACAATTTTATGGTTTTGACGGGGTGATTTCGAAATTGATTCACAGGCTTTGTTTATAGTGTTTTTTTTTTTTTTGGAGTAAAAATTGTGCTCTTCCCATGCCCATCACGACAAAGTTGCCAATTTTTCTCACACATAAAATTACAAATGAAAGGAAAATGTCTATTTTTAATTTTTGTTTAAATCAAACATTTATGACATGAGTGGCATGTGGATGACATGGCATGGCATGGCATTGCATGGCGTCTCGTATGTAAGTTGCATTATATTTTTGCACAATGCTCAATAATGTGAATGAATAGCAGATGTCACAGGGAACTCCTGAGCCAACAACGAACAATGATTGTTATGGTAATAATTAATTACAATGTGATGACGGCACCATGGTTATAAAATTAATTCCATTATTATTGTCGAAATAAATGCAAATAGGTAATTGCAAATATTGTTGATGTTGATTTTATTCACAAGGAAATTGAATTGCTTGTTTGTCTTTTAAGACATATTATATTGAAGTAATACGATGAGCTTTTAATGTTTCCTGTTCCATTAATTCGCAAGTAAAAAGGACTCATTAACCGATAATTAAATGCATACTTAAAGATGTTTTTGTTTTTATATTAATAAATTTGATAAAAGCAGGTGCGTTCTTTTTTGTTGTTAACATTTTATTTTCTTGGATTGTGATTCTTGATAATTAAAAAAAAAAATATCATTGTCTACGGCAACTCTATAGACGAGTATATATTTTTTTGAAGTTTAAAACGTTGTCCGAATTATTGCGAAAACCGTTCTAGATATTTTGACAGTTTTCATTTTCTTAGATCTTGTTTAAATGTCAAATTTGAAGAGTAGGGATGAAATGCTCTTGTCAACTTGTTTAAATGTTAAATTTGAAGAGTGGGGATGAAATGCTCTCATTTCATCCCCACTCTTCAAATTCGACATTTAAGACAGATCTATAGTGCGAGAAATGTTGGGAACACAGATAATATATTATGCAGGTTGTCAAAGTTGAAAGTGTCAGAAATTAAAAATGTCTGTTTAAGTGCCCACAAACCGAATCATTAGAAACAATAACAAAATATTGAAATTATACAAGTGAAGGGGAACTGGATCCACAATTTTTTCGATTTTGACAGATGAGCAGAACTGGACAAAAACGAAAATGGAAACACTTATGATATTACCTTTAATATGTGTAGAGGCATGTACATATTATGTACATGCCACAGGGTCATCGATTAAGAATGTCAACGTAAATGGTCAACTCGTTGATTCTTATAGACGTCAAAATGTTATATGACGTCAAATTCTGTTCCGTCAATGCGTTGAAGGATGCGTTGAATATTTTGATTATTTTATGAATCTACTCTGTTAACGCATTTAGAACACGTCATCGACTGCTCGTCACTGCGCGTTCGCAGAATTATGTGCTGCGTAAAAATATTATGTTGTCAGAGAACCTTAATCTGACAAATTTCTGATTTCTTAGTTTTTTTTTAGCCCATTGACATTGTTAGCCATGCGTCAATGGAATTTTACAGTCTATTTCAGCCGCGAAAAAGTCACATTGAATTAAAATCTTAACGTCATAAGTACGTAAACACGAAAAATGATTGATTTTTGCTCTTGTCAACTCCGCGTCAACGCTCAATGTGTTTAAATGTTTTCAAATCTTATGCGATCGTCAAAGTTTTATGTGACAACGTGTTGACTTCAAAGGCTAAAAACGTCTTCACACAGCTAACACGTCAACGGATTGATGCATGGGACAGCGTCATTCGTGAGATCGTCAACAGAAGAACAGATTGATTTTTGTCAATTCCACGTTAACACTCGAAATTTAAAATGGTGTGATCGACATATTTTTACGTGTTAACGCGTTGAATCTCGGTATTTGCATCACACCACTACCTTCATTGCAATAACAACATATTCAAAAATTTCAAATATGCAGCAAAGTACTAGATTCCCTTCGAAAATTCAAGTACAATTTTCGGATCAGGGCTTGCCATCCGTAAATTTTAATTTCTTTCAATTCATTTGCCGTCCGTTTTCCTTAATAATCCTTCAGACTTTTATTTTAGTGATGTAACAACCTAGTTATGTATTTATATTTAAAAAAAATTATTTTTTTTTTATTTCTGTGTAGGTACCGTTCATAGGTCTTCCACGAGAAAGCCATAATTTTATACATGCAGGATGCATTCAGGTGCTTAAAGAACATTTCGTTTATTTGCCACTCCTTTGAGATGCACAAATATAGAAGACAAATATTTCCATTTGCCTTGTGATGATGTTGTTTTCGAAACGCACGTTTTCCAAATAATCGTATATTTGGTATATTCATAAGTAATTTGCACGTTTTGCTATTGTATAGAAAAATTTCCGGAAAAAAAGAAAGAAAGAAAGAAAGAAAAATATTGCAACATCCGTCCAAGTAGGTATAAGACCTCACCACACCATCACCACAATCCTATAATATACCGCCTACATTGAAATTTTTGGTTTGGCCATTAGTGTGTTCGTGCTCTATAGCCTTAATATGTTTTGTTTGTTTTTTTTGCATTTAACAGTATGAATTAATTTATGCGTACGCTATTGCTATATTGCCTTTAGTCAGCAGCACCACAATTAAAGAGGCTCACGAGATTTCCTTTGTTGCAATATTTTGCCTTAAGAAGATTTTCCTTTCTATAAAGACACAAACATACCTACCCGTAAACACATGCAAGTACGATTATGCTGATTTGAAGTGTACATACATATACGTTTGGTAAGTTATTTGTAATTACATTGCTCTATACCGAATCACTCAGCGTCAGCTATACCACCACTATGCGAGTTCATCGCGGAAAATTAGTTTAAAATTTCACGATCTATACACAACAACTTCTATTGGTACACTCTCTACACTCTATTGTTTATAAAAATTTGCATATTTTAACCAAGCAATCATGATGGCAATTCCGACTGGGTCTTCGTTACCCCTGTCAGGGGGTGAGTAATGGCTAATTTGTACCTACATAACTTTTTTTGTTTTGTAATTTCCTGATATTTGACAATCCAGTTTTATGTTTTAATTTATTAAATTTGATTTCGAAATTATTCACAATGACTAATTATTGAAAGAACGATGTGAAGTGGCCATTATTTATTTTGTGGTTGCCATTTTGGGTGTCAAATCTGACAGTTGAACACTTTTGAGTCTGTTCCGTGTGAATTTTTAAAAATTTCAGTTCCAACACGTTCCCTGAAAAGTTTAAAGTTTTTCTTTTCTTTTTGCAGAAATAAAACACTTAGGCTGTGAACACACTGGTATTTTTTTTCGCTTTGATTAAAAAACTGGTAAATAGTTTCTCGTGGGTTATGTTCATAAGTTTAAATATAAATAAACATTTAAATTATCATATAAATTATTTCTAGAGTCTGGATGTCTTTCCCACTCTCATACTACACCGATTTTGACAACTGGAGTGTCAAACTAAGCGAAGAAATTATACCTGCCGATTTGACGAATTATAATTTTATTTTAAAAATATTTATAGTTTTTTTTTTTTTAAACTGCATTTGTTTGTTAAAAATTATTCCAATAAAAATGAATTCTAAAATGAACAATTTCACTTTCCAATTGGTAATAGGTCGGTTCAATAAGATAGGTTCGTTCATTTTAAAATAATTTGTACGTCATTTATTTGTATGTAATTGCAGGAATTCTCGCACGGGTAGGCTAGTTTAGTTCAAATTTGTGCTACTGAATAATCGTGCTACCAAAATCGCAAGTGCGTTTCTAACCTAAGTCCAGTAAAATTGTTTAAAAACATCGTTTTGATTTTGGCTTAATCGGAGTCCATTGAAATTTTAGCTGGAAGTAGAGGCATATAATACTACAACTTAGTTTTTAATTGTAGGTCCCTTCCAACCCTGCCAATATCACGCACACAGGAATGGTTGAGATTTGGAAGTCACTAGATCTTGGTTCGCGCCACCTAATTTATATATTTATTATAAATACTGGTTTTAGCTAAAGAGTGTAATACAATATTTTTATTTTAATCAAAATCAGTTAATTTTGCAAATATGTATTTACAAAGGAGTTTTCATCTAAAATTTGATAATTTTCTTTGAAATTCCTTTTTTTTTCTTTGACATTACATTTTTTCCTTGACATTATCTACATTTTTTGTTTGACATTTCATTTTAAATTTGATTTGCCTGTTAATCATTTCATTTCGTTGTTTTATCATTCTGTTTCAGTTGTTTGTTGATCGAATTTTGAAATATTAATAGACTCCATTTTGAATCATTTTAAAGTGAATTCCATTTGGGTGTGTTCGTTAGTTTTGCACGGAATTTCCTATCGAATTTCGTGAAAATTTGGGTAAAATTACGACTTACATTTCGAAGTGGGAATTTTTATGGGAAATTAAATGTTTTGAAATCAAAGTAAGAAATTTTAGCAGCATTTTTAATAGGGCTTTATAGAGAGGGTCAAATATCGACTTCCGCACGGAAATAACTATGCAAAATTCAAAGAAGTATACATACATATACAGTGAAAGCTCTAATAATCGGACACTCATGGTCCACCAATTTTTGTCCGGTTTTGAGAATTGTCTGGTTAAATTAGATTATTAAATTTTTATTATTAAAAAATGACATCGCTCAAAATATAACGGAACGCGATGAAAAAAGGAAACCAAACATTTTCAAAATTAGTTATTGGGGAAATCCCCGCGTCCGTTTATGAGAGTGTCCGTTTATAGGAAAGTAATTTGTATGAAAAAATCGAAAAAGAAGTTTGTTCCCGAAAATATGTCCGTTTAAGGGAATTGTCCGCTTATTGGAGCTGTCCGCAAATAGAGCTTTCACTGTATGTAAATGACACAGACAACATTCAAGCAGCATTAAATGTGTTCTGATAAAAAGTTTTGATGCCATCTATCGTCTCCGCCAGACGAAACTACATATGGACACTAAATACCTACTGATATCAAACAGAGACATGTTTTTCATAAAACTAAGTATACATTGATTTGACATGATCTTAAATTTAAAAAAAAAGACACTACCTTTTTTTTAATTGATATCACTTTTTGATTGACCCTGAATTTGCCGAGAGAAATATCACGTATCAATAAAATAAAAAAAATAATGTGTAATATAAGATTCATCGGTATAAGCATGATTTAAAAACGAGCACGTATTTGTATTTTGTTTCACGCTGCCCAAAAAGCATTGATTTATTTGAGATGATAAGTTAAAGCGAATTCAAAAACGTTTCTGGTTTCATATTAAAAAAAGATAAATATAGTCTGATTAGAATTAGGTTGCAATATGATTAAAACTTGATGGATGCCCTAGTTTCTTATCGCTTTTTTTTCTATCCGACTTCCTTATCTGAATCTATTAAATCAACTTTTCATTTCATTTTTTTGAAAATGATGCTTAAAATTGCGGCGATCGATGAGATGGCGGCGGCGGCAGGCGTCGTTTTTTGTGAGGCTAAAAAGCTTAACATTCCTTAAATTCTTCTAGATTATTATAGACTCATTTGTTTGTTTATTTATTTATTCGATACAGTAGAACGGTATCTAGTTGTGCTCTTTCCGTCCTGCCAATTGAAAAACCCGACAGTCTGCGTTCCGCAGTTGCTTTAAAAAAAAAGAAATGCTACCCCAATACAAGACGTAGACATAGCGTCGCAACCACTTCAACTTAGGTTTATGTATTTACAATACACAGATACATAAATGTATTTATTTAAGTAGAAATAAGCAGGAAACACGCTTTCCGAACACAGCCGGTCCTCGTAACTCACATAGTTTTCTTTTTTTTTGCAGATTGCAAAAAAATCCTCAATTGATGCCAACACTTCAATTCGCCGCATGTCTGTCTCACTTGTATTTTATTTTGTTTATGCATTCATCGCCACCGCCGCCGCCGTCGAAGAAAATATAGGTATATAAATATAGGGACGCAGTTTATAAATTTCGCGTAGTGCTATATTATAGGATCAAGTATTGGTTTCATATTAAAACAAAAAATATGTTCAATACTGTGCAATTAACGCGGCGACAACGGAGGCGGGCGATATGGATGGCCACACTATCTCTCTATGGAGAGGCGTTCCAAGTCTGTAAAATCTAAACTTATCGACCGAATTTGATGTAATTTTCAGACAATAAAATGTCTAACACACAAATTTAAAAACAAAAAAAGGGTCAAATCAAAGTTGATAAAAATTAGAGCTCCAAAAGTCGAAAAGGTTCATTTCAGAAATTGCCGTTTAGAGCAATTTTCTAATAAATTGACAAAAAAAATAAATTCTTTAATTTATTATAATATTTAAATCAATTTTTTAAGTAAATAATTTTTGAAAAATTAATTCAAAAACTAAAAACTTAAAAACAAATATTAAATAAGTAATTTAGTATTATTTTAATGTTTAGTATTTAATGCACTAATTAATTTAAATAAGTCACACACTAAAAAATATATACTTTTAATAGCTCTGTTCCGATCTTAGTTTCAAACAGTTTCAGAACGCCATATTTAGTCATTTTTGATCCGAATCCGACGTCATTCCACACTTCCAAAAAGATAGCGCTCACGAGAGAGTAAAACATTCCCCTTATTGTCAATTTTAGTCCAGGGAATTTCTTTTGGCTATTTCTGGGCTGAATGTCAAATGTCAGGTTGACATCTATCAGATGACAGAATTTGTCAGTTGAATTCAAATGTCAATGTCGACCAAAAGTTGCACAAGTGTTAATTTTATAATTTTATTTTAGTTTTGATAGATAAACATATTTTTTAGTTTTTTTTTTTATTAATCTTTTAACTAAACAAATAATTTAATGTATATTGGCAAAACTATTTCTTAAGAAGAAAATTTAGAAATGACTATTGAGTATTTCTTTTACTAAAGCTTCATATTTAGTGTGCAAAATTATAGATTTTTGATTAATAAACTTAATGCAGGTATTTTAATTTTTTGTTAACATTTTATTTTCTTGGGTTGTGATTCTTGAAAATTAAAAAAAAAAAAAATATCATTGATCTACGGCAACTCTATTCGAGTATATATTTTTTGACGTTTAAAAGGTTGTCCGAATTAGTGCGAAACCGTTCCTGACATTTTGACAGTTTTCTTTCTCGTTGAGAGCATTTCATCCCCACTCTTCAAATTTGTCATTTACACCAGATTTAATGCGAGAAATGTTGGAAACACAGTTAACGTCTTCTAGTTTTTTTTTTAAGAAAATTGAAAACAATATAATTTGTTTTCTTGTAAAAATTGGCTGCTTTGGAAGTAAACGAATAAAGGTTTGTTTTCGATTTCTTTTTACATGCGAACATGTATGTATTTCTCAACTGACAAATGTCAAGTTTATTCATAGCTCCATTCACAATAGATCTAAACTCCATATTTAAATATACATCGTACGTTCATGGTTAATACAAAATATTTATGATTGTTGACCTATTCATAACTGTCAAAATCATGGAAAGTATTAATAAAATTGACTCCATTTACATTAGGCGTGTTTTATTGGAAAAGCTATATATGCGTTGTAGAGTACGATTTCATATACATTACAAATACAACATAGGCTATTAGATTACGGACGATAAAAGCTAAAGTAGAATCTGACAGGTGTAAAATAGCACCAAATGTGAAATATAAAAACCATGGTACTGCCGATGCGTTTTTTTTTTGTTTTTGGGAATAGATTCCCCAAAAAAACATGCCTATTATGTACAAATATTATTTAATAATTCAGTTGTATTTTTAACTTCTCAACTATAGGTCATAAGAACTAGTACATGCGACACAGTATTTTGTATGTTTTTTTTAGTTGATGCCAGTGAAAGAAACACCTCAGAAAATTTCAGCAAAAATGTTAAATCTAGTAAAAGGAAAAGGAGAAAAAAAAAATAAACGCGATAAGAGAAATAAAATGGTTTATTTCTTTTACTTTCGATTTTGTTTTGTATGCGCTGCTCACTCCACTCCTGCTGCTGCTGCTACTGCTGCACAGAGAGTGATGAGGAATTTTTGTTGGTTTGGTTGAGCGATGTGGTCGGAGATCGTGTTCGACGAAGTTCGGCACTTTGGTGGTGTGGTGGCTTAGCACATTTGTTGGTTGTCCCAAATGGAACGCCTATGACACACTTCTTTGCGGTTACACCATGGGCTTAGGACTTAGAATGAGATAGCGGACACATTCCATTTTATTTGTATTTTTTTTTTAAACTAGTTTCTCTTTTTTTGTCATTCGTCGATTAGCCTAATGCGTAGCCATTTTTTTTTTGCTTAGTCGTTCGTATTCCGAGTGACAACAGACAACGAGTAACGAAATGACTTTGTTAGGCGAGTGCAAACATGCCCACGCAGTAGTCAAGTCATAGTCAAGAAGAAGTCAAGTCGGCATGGCACAGCATAGCACAGCGCGCAGAGTTGTGCAATTTGGAATCTGTAAGATTAGTTTATTTTTTATTATTATTATTATTATTTTGTTGTTGTTAAAAAGAAAAATCCAAGATATTTTTCTTTCTATACACACTATACAACTTTGAGTATGTGGTAAGGTTTAGAACTTTCTAACGGTTTCGTCGTCGTCGGTGGTGAGAGCTCGAGAGCTGATAAAAATTCAATTCAGGTGGTTTGGCAGTGGTGTGTTGTGTGTTAATAAAATATCTAATCGTTATTTCTCGGTTACAAATAGGTGGTAATATTATTTATGTATGGATGGAATTTTTGTTTGTCTCTTTATGTGGGAGGGTTTTAGATCGTATTTTCTTTTTTTTTCTTTTTTGTATTGTTGTTTTGATTTTAGTATTTATTCTTTCGATTTTTAAACTATCTCTTTGACATTGACAGTTATGTTATGGAATGTTGTTTTATTTTTTTTTTTTTTTTTTTTTGCGATAATGAGATAGGCAATTAACAAGTTATTGACATTTTGTGGGTGATTTCGATTTTGGAAAATGATTGTGAAAGAATAACAATATTAAATAACAAAAACTGGTGGGAAGGAAAATTGGTAAAGTAATCTTTTGGAATGGTGTTTTTTAAAAGGGCCTCTTCGGGAGAGATTAAATTTAAAAATTTATATTTTCCATTAGTTTCAATGTCAGCAATTATATTTCAAATATTACACTTTTTAAGTCGTAAAGCACTATTGGCTGACATTTATTTCGTATAAATTGATCAAGTGGGGCTAGTAAAGAAATGTTTCAAAAGCTGGCTGCGGTTGGTAAAGTTCTCATAAAACTGCTTGTACCAGTCTCTGAATTTGTGTAAGATTCTTTCTTTTAAGGTATTATCCAAGGATTCCGATGTCTACTAAATATACATAAATCGTGCAGATGTGAATTTCGATTAACAGTTAACTCGTAAATATTAAAAATTGTTGCTTAAAAAACATTGAAGTACCGGGTTTTGCATTTGTAGGTACCACAGCAATAAGACGA
Source organism: Epistrophe eligans (assembly GCA_951394125.1). Classification (NCBI taxonomy): domain Eukaryota; kingdom Metazoa; phylum Arthropoda; class Insecta; order Diptera; family Syrphidae; genus Epistrophe; species Epistrophe eligans. The sequence continues at coordinate 27,924,055 of OX596031.1, read as the reverse complement.
AAATAATTTGTTTTACCAGTAAAATGGAACTCCTCGCATTTATGGTAGGGGAATGAGGGTGTTTGTTATATTTGGAATATTTCGTCAAGATCTAGTCAAGGGTTATTTGTTGTAGATGATCGTAATGTATAGTCACTTTAGAGATTATAGAGATTTTATTATGCGCACACGATTTAGCTATTTATTTTTGTAACCAGTATTTCTTGTCCAAAAATACAGATAATTGCATTTTAAAGTTTTCACTTGGATTTTTTTTTCGCAGATTGGATTGAGATCGTCTTAAACAAGCTTACTTAATACAACAAATGTTCAAAATTGCAATTTTTTCTCTATAAATGTGTTGTAAATTTGTATTAAATTTGTCGTAAATTTGTCGTAAAATGGTCGTATATTTGTCGTATATTTTCCGTATATTTGTCGTATATTTGTCGTAAATTTGTCGTAAATTTGTCGTAAAATTGTCGTATATTTGTCGTAAATTTGTCGTAAATGTCGTTAATTTGTCGTAAATTTATTGGAATGGTCATAAATTTGTCTTCAATTTGTTGTAAATTTGTCGATTATTTGTCGTAAAAGAAAAAAAATTGCCCGCTTGTATTCCTAAAAAAAATACCCTGGTAATGCTAACTTGACAGTGAATTCAGCATTAACCGATGTAAACAAAATTGAAAAATAACATTTTTTTCTGTCACGACAAATTTACGACACTTACTCACACATTCTTTGATTTTGTTTGAGTTCATTTAACCTATTTTGTGGGTTGTTTATGCTTGACTGTTCAGTTAGCATTACCAGATTTACTTAAAAATAAAAAAAAAGCCTAACATTTTTTTTCTTTACCACGATTTATCCAATTATTATGTTTAAATTATGTAAAATCTGTATTTACTTTCTTCTTTTTACACAGTCCATTCCGGTTATCTGATCTACGACTAATCTCAGATCTAATTGAAATAATAAAGAACTATAGAATTGTTTAAGTTGTTTTGTTTTCTATTTATAGAAAATTATATATACAAAATGGAAAATTCTAAATAAATCATAAACAAAAATGTTCTAAAAGCAAACAATTAAAAATAAAATTCCGATTCTTTAAAAAAAAAAAAAAAAAAACAAAACACCCAGATAGCAGTTCATATATTAAACCTATATTTCTTATGGTATTTTATTGAAGTTGAAAATTGTTTTTAAACAAACAAAACAAAATAATATTATTTTTCTTGTAAAACGCAAACAAACAAAAAAAGTAAATGACGATTTCATTCAGAGTAGGCAGCCAGTCATATCGAAAATAATTTCAATATATCATCTTATAGGCATTGGCTGTTGAAAGACGACATAAAAATTGAATCACACTGCGCTTTATAGGTACGTTTTTCTTTTCAAAATTAATCACAACACATAAAATGCACATTATAAGCGAACATTGATTCGATTCGCTATTTTTTTGTTTTTGTTTTTTTTTGCAGATTGTAGCTCCCCATTTCGATAGCGCACTGTAATCGATTTTTATTGCAGTTGATAATCTACTTCTCTCATCGAGACTGCACCCAAATGAATATGGTTCTAGTATGTATGTATATGTATATTGTATATGGTATAAAGGGGTTTTGCCCCTTATCTTTCTCCGGCACGCAATTCTCATGGTGCAGCACTTTAAAAAGCAAAACACTTGAGGATGGGGATATACGAGTATATTGCTGGCCGCCATTATAGCTTTCTGTATAGTCACTGTGCTTTGTACAATAAAAACTGTTATATCAGAATATACTTTTGCTAAATAATGGACGGATATTTTTTTTTTTTATAAAATCTAAAAATCCACCACTGCAGAGTTTGAGAACAAAGGAATCAACCCCCCCAAGTTAGGGCTGTTCGCTCAGCTATAATATACCAGTACCAGACACGCTATACTCTATACCAAACAACAATCGGGACATCGCTCTCCATGATGTTGTTTGGTTGGGGCTGATGGTGGCTATGTATATGGTGAAGTGGCATGGCATGGCGTGGTTGTGCAGACACATCATTGACTTGAAAATGAGTCGATATAATATAGAGATAGATATACACATTTACACGCACAGGAAGAGAACAAAAAGACAGGAAAGGAGGTTTTCGAGGGTCGAGATTAACAGTATATGTGGCTCTGCTTTCAAACTTGGATTATTTTGTAGGATAATGGGCAATGAAGATAAGAGAGTACCAACTGAACCATTCACTGGTATAGGGTCAATGTTTTTCTTTTTCGAAGCTTAACTAAATTTTAAAACTTTGGATTTAAAGGGATGAATTTATTCGGATTCGGGGTAACAGAGGACAAATTCGCAATATAAAAAAAACATTTATTATTGTATTTCATATAATTGTATTTGTCTACAGAGTTGAAGGCACTGGCTTTTTATCGCCAATTGTGATACCCGAACTATTGATTTTTTTAATTGCATATTGCGATTTATCATAGTTTGTGCTATTTACGACTTGAAATTGGGGGATTTTAGGATGACTATGAATGAAGCTATAAAATACAACTTTAAAATTCCAATAGTTGGATTAATGGTCATGTATTTGTCATGAATTCGTTGTAAACTTGTCGTAAATTTGTCGAGAATTGGTCTCTTACTTTTTATCAATTTGTCGTAAATTTGTGTTCAATTTGTCGTTAATGTTTCATGAGTTTTTCATTAATTTTTCGTAAATTTGCCGTCGTAAATTTGTGTTCAATTTGCAAATAATTTTTCATGACTTTGTCATAAATCTCAAGTTTGTCGTTAATTTTTCAGATATTTTATTTGTGGTAAATTTATCTTTAATTTGTCTCAAATTTGTCCTTAATTTGTTTTAAATTTGTCGTAAATTTGTCTCAAATTTGTTGTAAATTTATATAAAATTTGTCGTAAATTTGTCTCAAATTTGTCGTAAATTCGTCTCAAATTTGTCGTAAATTCGTCTCAAATTTGTCGTAAATTTGTCTCTAACTTGTCGTAAATTTGTATCAAACTTGTCGTAAATTTGTTGCAAATTTGTCGTTAATCTGTCGAAAAACTGTTGTAAATTACCTCTAAGCATGAAAAAGGAATTATCATATTTAAAGTTTTATTTAAGAAGAGACTTTCTTTATGACACAACTTATTTAAATACATCTACTATAACCAGTGCCTACGTTCTGTAACTCTCGCATTGATGAAATTGGTCGAAAAACGTTGAAAAATGAAACAAAACTTTTACGATCGGCTGATTTTATCGATGATAGAGTTACAGAACATACGCACAGCGGTTACAGTTAGATACATATTTAAAAAAAAAATATAAGTCTGGCAATTTTGTTCCCAACATATTCACAATTAATTCAATTATTATTGAACGCTTTTGACAATTTGACATTGAAATTCATTCTGATGATTCATTTTGCTATTATTCATTGTTCGTTAAATTCGAAGGAGTGGTTCAGATTTTTCTGGATTTTGGCATTTTAGGAGTTTAGATTTTGGGGATTTCGGTTTTTCTGAATTTTGAATTTCGGGATTTTGTTCGACTGCTACAAAATTCGTCACGGAGCAAAACATTGCTAATTTTCAAACAATTACACAAATTTTTTTGTCGATGTCAAAATTTTTACAAAATTTCAACAATATTACTCGTTATTAGCGTACTTGAGAAGACTGACATTGCTGAACGCCCTGCGTGACTTGCATCGCTTGTGCTGTAACAAAAACGTTCACCTATCATCTCATTGAGAGCCAGTTTGTTTACAGTTGGTTAAATCTTCACCGTATGACTTTAAAAGGTTCTAATTAAATGGCGCTAATCAATCAAAATCGGCTGATTTGCTATTTCCATGATAATTTTGAATTCTTAAATAAAATTTTGGTTAATAGGTACGCACATTTTTGATGATTTACCAATCATCAATAATCGTTGATTAAAAATATTAAGCTGTGAACAAAGTGGGTCTTAAAGCTTTTTTAGCTAGGTACATACCTAATTCACCATAATTCACCTACAGACGTTTTAAGAAATGATTACACTCAAAATAAAATCTCCTTGCTTAAAATTTGATACAATTTTAAAATATGGTAGGTATTCTGTTATCTAGGCCATACCTACATTTATCGTTCTTATACCAAGCCTCCTTGCCAAGCCGCTTTCTTCTTGCTCATTACTTTAGTTTCATTACTACAACACCGCGCAAGTTTCTTTTGGATTTTTTTTTTTTTTTTTTTTTTGCATCTTCAAAAATTCAAAAGGTCTTAATTTTGTGGTTGAAAATACATATACATAATGTATGTAGGTGCGAGTATTTAAAAAAAATTAAAAACAAAAATTAAAATAAAACCAAAAAATTCACATAAAAAATATCTTTTTGTATTGTCATCGTCTCATCATCTTCGCAAGTACCCAACAGGCCACCACACCAATCTGTATTTTTCCCTCTTTCCTTCTTTTTTTGTTTTTTTTTTTTTTTTTTTTTTTATTTTCTATGTGTGTGCACTTCTTCTTGTGTTCAACGGCTGATATGTGTGCTGTGTGTAGAGATAGTGTGCGAGTATAGTGTAACTCTGTGCTGATGACCTCACCTTGGCTCTTGTTTACATTCTTTCGAAGGCAAAAAGCAACAACAATAAAAAAAGGTGGATACATATTTATATATTTATTTTTTTTTTTTTTTGGTATTTTAATAATAATATTTCTTGTGTGCACATTCTTCTGGTTATTATTTTCGTACCATGACTTTCATTAGCACAGACTTAATGTTAAAACCACAAAATGACTATTAGCACGTTTTTTTTTCGCGAAATGAAATGATTTCGAAAGCAAAAAAAAACATAAATAAATAGGTAAAACGTTTTATGAGTTGTTGGGTCATTTAATGTTATTCTAACACCAATAGAAGAAAAAAAATGTGTTTGCTTTTTTTTTTTTTTTAGTTTTATGTATTTTCATTTTCCAATCGTAAAATGGGACAATTTGTGTGGTAGGTATAAATTCTAACGTATTGAGCGCGGTGGTGGTGGCGGCAGGCGGCTAGCCTCAATCAAAACCAATATTAAGTTTCAACTATCCAAACAACATCTATTAGGCATCTATCTATCTATTCTATTCATCGTCATCCATGCGTCAATACATTAATCTATTAGCTCCAAGGACGTAGATAGGGTATGTTGCCCCTGATTTTTGTTTTTAATTATTTGAATAGGTAAAGATTCTTTATATAATTCAACTACAAAATATTAATTAAAATAAATTTAAAATGTAGACAAAACAACAACAAAATTCTTGAAAAATGATTTAATTTGGGCGTGCCCGGGGTGATTTTAGATCGATTAACTCAAGAAACATGTGTTTTTTTATAACTAATTCTTATATGATCAATTTTTTTATTGGGAATATTTAAGATTTAATTTTTAAAAGAATATTAAGGTTTTATATAGGTACTAAATTCCCCTTCTAAAATATTATTCAACTACGGCCTTGATGAGCACTTAGCACTACCGGTCTTTTGTGAGTAAATCTGAATAGACAGTTTGTTGTTGTTGTTGTCTAAAGCTAGACTGAGTTTATCTTGAATGTTTACATAATAAAATTAAATTTGGTCGACCGTTGACGTATCTATCTATCTATATACGTTGTACATCAGAACCATGTCTTTCTTCCAACCTGAACGGGAAATGTTGATTGTCTGTGTGTGTGGTTTATGTAGGTAACATAATGATGTAATGTCATTTTTAGTTTTATAGAGTTTTTTTTTCTCCAAATTTTGTTTGCCACTATATTGATTGAATTTTTTTTTCAGCAATTTAAAACAACACTGATATAGAAAAGGGGAAATTTGTTTATTTTTAATTTCCTAATGGAAATGATACAAGACATCAATAAACAGATTTTATTTGTCTTTTAATTTGTTAAGGTTTTCAAGAACTTACAGAAGTTTAAAAGTACTTATTGGATTTAACTATGTAGTTTTGAATTGAAACAGAACTGAACTTTATATGCGTCAGATACGTATTTGATGAGTTTCGAAAATCAAAAGTCAAAAGAGAAAATAGTGACAAAGTTATGAGTTTCTAAACGCATCCCAAAAATCAGTAATGAGCAACAAACACATCCAATTTTGTTTGGATGCTTTCATTTGACAATTTGAAGTTTGAATTGAAAGTAAAACAAAAATAATTTTGTATTGTTTATTTTTTTCTTTAATTTTCCTAAACGAACCATAATTTACCATTGTTCTAAGATCTAACGGCATAAAATTAATTTAACGAAAAAAATTATCATCAAAACGACATCTAACCTCCTTTTTTATTTTAAGCTGCAAAAATTGCGTTCTGAAAACCAAATTGATGCAAAGTAAAAGCATCCGGGATGCTTTCCACACAAGGGTTCACAAATCATAAGCTCACAAGCTCTTGTAAGGTTGACTTCTTGAAAGGTTGTTGTGATTCGATAACATTTTTGGTATTCTCCGACAACCCCACACAAGAAACGTCACAAAAGACTCACCATAGAAAGGTGAATGTTTTATTTGATTGTTAAGCTCTGAATTTCTGTTGAACGGACTCATTGAAAATTTTTTTTTGTGATTATGAAATGTCAAACTTATGAGTTGTTAGCTTCTCAAAAGGAGATCACAATTTCGATAGTTCTTGAGACGGTGCTACCAGAATACGAAAACCTCACAAAATCAATTTTATAATTCACCTTGAGAAGTTGTTGTGACTTGTGACGTATCAGCGAGGTTTGCCAGAAAAAGGCTGTAAGAGCTAGTTTGTTAACAGTTGGTAATTTTTAATCAGGGATTATTACAACTTGTAAATCCTCAAAGAATCCAAAATTTGACTTGTTAATCATGGAAATTGCTAAGCAGACAATTTTGGTTGATTAGCGCTATTTATTTAGAACTTTTTGAAAGTCATGATGCAGATTTAATCCACTGTAAGGAAATTGGATCTAAACGTTATTTTAACAAAGAAGTTACAACGAAAAATGTAATAGAAGTGCTGAACAAAAAATGTTTGACTATATTATCAGCACAGGCGCAAAAATGAATCGATAAAATCAATCGGATTGTCTTGAGAAAATCTTGGCAAGTGATTTTGTGTGTTTTTTTTTTTTTTCTGACAGATGCTAACAATAAAGCTGCGACGAAGAAACTTATCCGTCCGTCAAGTTAGCATTACTATTTCAAAATATTAAGATTCTAATAATTGGAGGGTTAATTGTAGTGAATTTGTCGTGAAGTAAAAAAATTTTAGGAATTTTTTTTTTTGCTTTCAAAAAATCTTTAAAATTGCATCTATGATCCCAGTATTACTATACAACTTTGATTGGCTATATGTTCTTCCTATAAAATTTGTTGATGTGGAATTTGTGTCAAAAATGATTTCAACGTAATTTTCGCCCACCGCCACGCCCATTTTTTAAGAATAAAAACAATCAGAAGTATGATACATTGAAATAACCTTAAATATTGCATTAGAAGCAGATTGAAAAATGTCGGTTCATTTCTCGGCGAAAAAGTAGAATGAGGTATTAAAAGGGAAGAAATATAATTGTTTTAAAATTCTAAAACTATATAAAAAAAAAACCTACAATAAAGCATAATTACTACACATCACCCTATATAAACAGGATATGTTATTGGTAAGGAATATAGGGGAACAACATACTTGTACATACATACATACATATGTATATATCGTGATTGATATACCTATAAAATATTAACAAAAGAATAACCGCAAGAAAAATCAGACAAAAAAAAAACTACTGGTGAAGAACACTTAAAAATTTCCAAGAATTTTGCGATTGTGCTTAAATGGCCAGGCATACACAGTACACAGTATGCATATAAAGAATCGAAACGAAACATGAAGAAAAGAAAATCAAAACAAAACAAAACTGCTGAGGTAGTAAAATATTAGGTTATGCTTCAGAGCATTTAGCATCATGGCTCGAGGGTTTTTTTTAAACAAGAATTATATATTTTTTTTAAGTGTTTAGATTAGACTGACTTTGGGATAAAGAATTAGATTGATATCTACATAATACATACATATATTTTATGTACAGATATATGTATATTTTCTGGGTAAGTTAGATTAAGAAGTGAAAATTATAAATGGACATGAGGGAAAAATTCGTATGTTTTTTAAAGCTTCTTTTAAAGAAGAAATAAAAATATGGTAAATGCAATTGAGAAGTGTTGAAATCTCTTAATCCTCTGAAGTTATGAGACATGACACAATAGATATTTAGGTACTCCTAAAGAATGGGGAATAATTGTTTTGATATTTTTTTATTGTGGAATATGCAATTAAAAAAAACTATAGCAATTTCCGATAGGGTGACAATTTTTTCACCGGCTTCTAATGGGTGATTTTTTAAGAGGTTTAGAACTTTAAAAAAAAAAAAAAAACACAAAAAATTCGAAAAAATGAATGAAATATTTATTTGAATCGATAGTTTGAACCTTGCAATTTAATGTTTAAAGATAATTTCATGCAAATATTGACCGCGGCTGCGTCTCAGGTAGCCCATCCGCTGAGTCCAATTTTGGCATACTCTTTCACACATATCGGCCGGTATCTCACGAATGAATGCATGGATGTTAGCTTCCAGTGCGTCAATCGAAGCGGGCTTGTCCCTATAGACATTAGCCTTGACATACCCCCACAAAAAATAATCTAATGGTGTCAAATCGCACGATCTAGGCGGCCAATTGACCGGCCCGAAACGTGAAATTAACTGTTCACCAAACTCGCCTCGCAATTGCGCCATTGTTTCGCGTGCTGTGTGGCATGTGGCACCGTCTTGTTGAAACCACATATCATGCAAGTCAAGAACTTCCATTTCGGGCAAAAAAAAGTTTGTTATCATCGCTCGGTAGCGTTCACCATTGACAGTAACGCTGCGATTCGCATCATCTTTGAAGAAATATGGCCCAATAATGCCGCCGGCCCATAAACCGCACCAAACAGTGGCTTTTTCGGGATGCATTGGTAGCTGTTGCAATGCTTCTGGCTGATCTTCACTCCAAATGCGGCAATTTTGCTTATTTACGTACCCATTCAACCAAAAATGAGCCTCATCGCTGAACACAATTTTTCGATAAACAACATTTCGAACCGAGCACGAATTTTGATAGTAAAATTCAATAATTTGCAAGCGTTGTTCATTTGTAAGACGATCCATGGTTAAATTGCAAACCAAACTGAAGCTGTTTGACAGTGACACAAGGTACTAAACACACGTCAGCTGTCAAAACCAGTGTTGCCAAAACCAAACCAGCTTAAAAATCACCCGTTAGTAAGGATTTCGATAATTTGTTTTCTTTTATTGGTAGTTATACAAATAGGTTGCACGTTATGTAGGCTCCAGCGCGAAATACTATGAAGGCCAGGCCCTTCACTGGAAAGTATAATTTGTGCACCCAGTGCTTTTTTGTCTTAATAAACATTTAAATGAATTTGCTGAAAAAAAAATATATTTGAGGTTATCAAATTTGTACCAACGCCACAGAGATATTGATAACAGTTTTTTTCAATAAAAATAAATTATTTTTTCTTTGACTTGTGACTCTTGTGAGTGAAATTGGTAAATGCCACACATGTTCACCAATTTTAGTGTTAATTTTTTGAAAATTCATATTTGTTTAACCCGCTTATGTGATTTATATAATATTAAGTCCATATAGTTATTCAAAGTTTCTTGACTTGGTATAAATGTCACCGACAATGTGGAGCCAACTTTAAATGCCACGAAAATATACACGCGAGACCAAGATAGGTGTTTTTTTTTTTATTTGAACAGTTTATACAAAAAATTTTAACTGAGCAAATCCAAAACTTTTTATAAATTGAGGAGTGACTTTTTTGAAAGGAGATTATGTATATAATCATTTTTCATTCATCATTGTTGACAACACTTTTGTTGCAACTAGTTCAGAAATTCAACGAAGAATTAATTAGAAGTTTCAAACGGTACCCACATACATAACTACTAAAAAAAAGTATGGTATTATTTTTTGACATCATCCCCATTGATCGTTATTGTTTGAAGTTGGAAGGCACGTTTTGTTCAAAACGTTTTACAAAGTGTATTGTATCACATCTCAACAATTTTAACTGGTTTCGTTGACGAGATACATATACAAATACTTGTACACACATGTATATACATATGAATGTATTTAGTATGAAAAAAAATTAAAAACACTCATTTGTATTTGTGTAGGAGTGTTTCGCCGCCGTTTCAATGCTTGGGTTGCCCATCGGCCATCAGAACCACATTTTAGTGCTTGCGGCTGCGTGTCTTGTGTATATAAACATAAGTTTGCTGAATGCAGGTAGGTACCTACATATAGAAGCGAAAATATGACATAATAGAGGAAAGAAAAAAAAAATAAATCCATTTGAAAAAAAAAACAAAGTCGAAGTTGCCATAGCTCATGAGAGTTTTTGCCATTTTTGCCGTCTTTTGATCTATTGCACTAAGATTCTAAAAAGAATGACTCTACTTTGCCATAGCCTTAAACTGCTCAATTTTGTTCATTGTATTTTTAAGACAAGTTTCACAACCATTTGATTTTGATCGCAATAGATATATGAAAGTACTGCAGTCTCAGATACTGGGTGTCTTCACCCTAGAGACCCTATAGTTCAAACTTTATTAAGTAATCGTCATAAATAAATTCGAAAATTCCAATTTATAAAAGATTATACAAGTTTGGCAATAACATGAAGAAACAAAACTCATTAAGCTGATAAGAATTCTGCTGTTAAGAATGTCCGTCAAGTTAACCAAATTTTAAGGTTCAAATATGTAATTAGGTTAAATGTCGTAAATTTGTCGTAGATTTGTGGTAAATTTGACGTTAATTTGTCGTAAATTTGTTATACATTTTTCGTTAATCTGGAATAATTTGTCGTAGATTTGTCATTAATTTGTTTGTCATAAATTTGTCCTAAATTTGTCATAAATTTGTCGTAAAATTGTCATAAATTTGTCCTAAATTTGTCCTAAATTTGTCGTAAATCTGTCGTCAATATGTTGTAAATTTATCGTGAGAGAACAAAATTTGTTTATAAATTTATAAATTTATTTATAAAAAATCCCTGGTAATGCAAATTTGACAATCAAGTTAGTATTACCACCTCACAAAAAGGGGTAAAATGAACTCAAAACAGACAAAAATAATTAAGTAAATTTTTTGTAAATTTATCGTTAACAAAAAAAATGGAATATTTCTTCTTTTTGTTTAATTCTAAAGAATCAATATTACGACAAAATTTATGAAAATTATTTAAACATTTTTTTCTATTTTGAGTTTATTTTACCTCTTTTTGGTAATGCCAAAGATTATTTAAGAAAAAAAACGACAAAATTACGACAAAATTACGACAAATTCACGACAATTAATCCAATTATTAGAAACTTAAAATTTTGAAGCACTAATGCTAATTTGACGAAAATTGACCATGAAGGTGAGGTCTTTATGGTCCATGTCCGTCAAATCTCTAATTGGTGCCAACGCATTGAAAATTTGAAAATTTATTTAATGCACATTTTTGGGAATGTTTCGATATAAAATGTATCGTCGATGCAATGTTCGTCACTTTACCCTCAAAAACTTGTATTTCGATCAACAAATTTTAAGTTTCAATTTTTTTCAGAAACTTTAGACTTGTGTCTTCAGTCACTTCAGCTAAGTGCAGTGAATTTTACATTCTTTACATCGAAATTAATGTCACCCTTAAGAGAAGCAGAAGGTGAGTATACGGCTTTGTAGAAAAATTATGAAATATGAATATAACATTCATATAAACATAAGTAAAGTATGCCATTTCATTTCACTTTACCTTGGTGATATAATATTTAGTGTAATCCAAAAGCATTAGAGCAAGAATTATCTTTAAATATTGTTTCAAAGTGCAAAATATCTTCCCTATTCCGGCAATTAGAATGTGGCTTTCGGTTTCTAAAGCCTCTCTATTATAGCTTTCTGTAGCTTTTCAATATTTTTGTACTCCTCTTTGTTTCTTTTCATTCATATTTTTTGGTGTCATTACCTTACTTCCTCTGTTATGCACTTTTTTGTCATTCTGTTGTTTTTTTTTTATTTTTATTTTTATGTCTGGCTATTGTTATGCCTCTTTGTCTGGCTGTCCGGTTGTGTTCTTTCTTCCATTTACTAGAGTTTGACGTATCCGTCAAACAAAATAAATGCATCCTCATCTTCATGTGCATGTACATACATATGTATAATATGTAAGTATATTGTATATGTATCTGTAAGTTCTAAGGCAGTGCAGATGCAGAGCACACAAGATGCAGGATCTCATCATTATGATTTCTGTTTAATTTGATCATACGAGCGGGAGTATATGAAATGACGTGCCTTTTACAGGCAGGCCGGCCTTCCCCTCGGAAGATGATGTGGTGATGATGGGGTAGCACAGCACAGCACAACACAGCACACACTGCAAATATTATGCATATTTAATTTGAAAACAAAATATAAACCCTGAGAAGACCTGATCGACCAGAAGCAGAACTCAGAAGCAACAGAAAAGCACCAGTGCACCAGCAGCAGCGCAGCGTCAGCATATAGCACAGAGAACACAGAATATATATACGACTCGTGCATCACCAGCAGCAACAGAATTCAAATTAAAATAAACTTTGCACACACACGTGTGCATGATGTGCACTATTATCTCGGTTGAGTTTATTATTCCGAGTTGGATATTTGCTTAATTTTTGCATTCAATTAAGTTTCATTCGAATTAAAACTGACTGTGGGACCTTGTTCTTTCTTTTCACTTGTTTACATTGAATACATTGCGCCCATACAGCACATATTTTTAATTCCAAAAAGATTTTTTTATTTTTTTTTTATTTCATTGCAAATGCAGAACTTTTTTTGATGGACTTTTGGTCATGAAAACTTTGTTGGTATGTAAGGTATGCAAAATCGGACAATTTAATATAAAATTAAAATTCGTAGAAAAAATTTTAATTTAATAAAATCGCTGAGACTTTTCATAGACTTTTTATTTTCCATCTTTTTTGGAGAAGTAACAATAATTATATGTTAAATAAAAACATGCTTTTAGAAATAAGCAAAATTCCTTTTTACAAATAAAGTTGATTTATATATAAAAACCAAATTCTCTTATTTTTGCAGAACCTATAGTTCAAAATTTATGTAAAATTAACTTCATAAAATCAAAGTTGGCGCGTTCACTTAAAAGGTGAATGTTTTTTCTTCAGAGTTTTGACAGCAAAGCAGAGAAATTTTGCTGAGAATCCTGTTCATGTAACTGAGATTGCTTAGATCTCCGAGATTTCATTTTCCTGAACGTGCCTAGTGACTTTAGTAAAATTTCTCGCACTAAATCTGTGTCAAATTTGAAGAGGGTGAATGAAATGCTCTAAAAGAGAAAGTAAACTGTCCAAATGTCGGTTTTCGCACAAATTCGGACAACTTTTTAAATGTAAAAAAAAAAAAAAAATACTTGGCTAGAGTTGCTGTAGATTAATGATAATTTTTTCATAATATTCAAGAATCACGTTTATTTATAATGAAGTTTATTAATATTAAAAAAAATATCTTAAATTGTGCATTAAATTATGAAGCTTAAGGGTGTGTTTCTTTAAAAAAAAGTACTGCATTATATAAGAAATACTTAATTGTAATTTCTTCTTAAGCAATAATTTTGTTAATTTAAATACATTTTGTTTATTTTCTTGATTAGTTAAAAGATTTATATAATAAAATAATAAAAAATGTGCTTATATAATAAAACTAAAATAAACACTTTGGCAACCCTTAGTCGACATTGATATTTTTGAATTAAACTGACAAATTATGCCATCTGACAGAAGGCAACCAGGCATTTTTTTTCAACCAGCCAGAAATAGCATGAAAAAATTCCTCGGACTAAAACTGGCAAGAAGGAGAAATGTTCTACTTCCTCGTGATCGCAAGAAATAGCACAATTTTTAAAGTTTGGAAGGACTAAACAACTTCTAAATCTGCCGGTAAACTTAAGTTGGGAGGGAACTTTCCACCGAAAAGTTATTAGGCGGTGTGAAATTTAAGTTAAAGTGAAAAAAAAACCTACAGTAGTAGGTGACATTTCTCAAGGTGTGAAATTTAGGTTAAAGTGAAAAAAAAACCCTACAGTAGTAGATGACATTTCACAAGGAGAAAGATTAACAGATAAACAGCTTATTTTAACTGAAAAACTGAAAAATTCAATTTCCACTCTAACACAAATTTATAACGAAATACAAAGCTGAATGTGAACGTAAGAAACATTTTAGAAAAAATGGCAGGTAGTTTTATGTCGTGCTTTTAAATATTTATTTATTATTACAAACAAAAATGCATATCTAGAAAACCTACCCATTTTTATGTGTTTCGAGTTTAGAAGACCAAAATTCTTATAATTATCGTAAATCAATAAAAACTTAATTCCAAGATTGCAGTCAACCCCATAACAAGTTTCCTGACTGACTCTTATTTCATTAAGATCAACATAGATGGCAAAGTGCAAAAACCAAACTGGTTACAATAATCTTATTGCAACACATTTAGGTATATACATATGTATGTAGCTTGGGTTAGTTTCATTTCAGTCATTCACCAGAAGAACTCCATGTTAAGGCTCTTTTAAGCCCTACTGTAACTTTTTCAATGTTCTTTAATTTTTTTTTCTTATATTGTCCACGAATGTAACCTAACCTCACACATGTGGTGTGGGTTGTTGAAACATAACCTGTTGTCATTATTGCCATTCATTTTCTTCCCTCTTGCGGCGATGTTGCGCTTGCGAAACAGAGCAACACACCGAAGAAGAAGAAAATGTAAAAAAAAAAAAACATCTACATCACAACAACAACAACAATAACAACAAAAACAAGATCTGCTACGTTGGCAAAATTTATTGATTTGCATTCACTAAGGCCCCTCTACTCCACCCCATAAACGACTACTTTTTGTGTCTGGTTGGCCTTGAGCAATTAATGCATTTGGCATAAGAATACTATTTTTGTATTCGAAGCTAGACACCAAATGGGAGTTGAGAAGAAGGGAAGAGTAAAATGAAAAAAAAAAAAAAATAAACCAATTGATATACTGACAAGACTATGACATGACAACAATTAAAATAAATCACTATTAACAATCAATTAAACGCTCTGAATATAATTTGCCAAGAATTTAATTCCAAAAAAGGGAAAAGAATTCCATTTTTGACAGCTTAATGGAATTCTTCAGACCTCCTGAGAGGTGTGTGTATAAGTTAACGTTGGTCGAACGTTGACCGACGACGACGCATGGACGGACGGATAGTAATGATTATGATGATGGTTTATTGATGATTCATATGAGGAATATTGACACGGACTTAGTCATTAGCTGATTTCGATTTCAACGCTGCTGATGGATGGAAGTTGAATGTCTGTTAACACCTTTGGTTTCTCCATATATTGGAATTACATAACCTTGAAGGTGATTATGACTTTCACCCGATGGACAACTGGGTTGCAATCAGATATGATAACAAAACAAAATGTGAAAATTTAAGAAATTGAAAGGAAGACCTCAACGGATTTTGGCTTTGTTGTTAAATAAAAATCACCTATGGACAATTTTATTTTTCATTTTCATCAAAAAATTCCACAGAATGATTTGCACTGATTGTATTTGCTTCATACTCAATACTCAAACATATACATTAAAACATAATAGGTAAAAATTGCCTTTGGATTACGGAAGTGTTTAGCCATGCATCAGAAACCTCGAAAAGCTGCAATTGTTGAATAAAAACCGAACCAGGTTTTAGTTGAAATTTTTTGGAAAATGAAAGTTTAGTGCCTGTGGCGGACAAAGTGTTAAACCAAAGATGATTGATTGGTTAGTTCGTTGACCATATACATACATACATATGTAGGTATAAATTAATTATTGAAAAGTTTTTATTTAGATATACCTACCTACCAACAAATATTTTAAGAACATTGACAATTACGTTCACAAAATGTTAGGTTGTTGTTTTATCAACAAAAAAACAATGTAAATTTCAAGAACTATTTAGAATTGACTAAATTAAATTCTGAGACGAGAAGAACTGTAAAGTTCTTCTACATATATATCAAATCGAATCCAATAAAAAAAATCATTTAGCCAGTTCCTCAGTCATATTCCTCTCTTTTGCTGTCAAAAAGCTGAGACTGATGTTTTTTTGATTCGCTTTCTCAATTATTTTTTTTCGCAGTTGATCAATTTACAAAAAAGAGATGGAGAGTGCTTTTGACTTCTAGCGGAGAAGTCTTGTTCAGGTCTCTCCTTCTTCTCATTAAAGCTGACAGACATTTGCTTTATGAGATCTCAGACACGTGAACTGGCTATTTTTCTACTTGAAAAGTTTTTTTTAGTCCATATTACTAACTTCTGTCAAACCAATTATCAGATTGCAAACTGTCAGTATTCAGTAGTATTTGTAATTTTATCGTGATGAAAATGACATACACGCTTCAACAAAGTTAACAAATTTTAGTTGTAAAATTATGGTTCTGTGTGCCGAGCTTATAGGTTAGCTTTTTTATAAACAAAATTGTGTTCAGCATTGAGACTCATTTTTGACGCAATTGATATGCCAATAAACCAAATTGTCGACGTTGCATCCCCAAAAATGCACAGTTTGGTGCGGTCTGTGAGTTGGTGGAATAATGGGCCAGTATTTTTGTTCTAAAATGAGGTTAATCTAACGGTATTCGTTGTAGTCATTTAAGGCGATGCATTCCACTGACAGCTTGATAAAAATACATGATTTCTTATGGGAACCGGTCTATAAGTGACGCATGCGTCCGACGGACAAAGTATCCGAACTTTTAGAAATACCGTATGAATGAAATTCATATTAGAGTGAAAATTTGTTGGCCCAAAAAAATGATATTTTAGCCCCCCATGATATAAACAAATGCAGAATTCATCACAATACAAAAATTACAGTTCGCCTTTATAGATTTTATTATTCAAAAGCACTGAAAGCCTTGCACAAAGTTGTTGACCATTCGAAGTTCTGATAAGGAAATTTTTAATATTCAGCAAAGTTATTGTTTAGTTGTACTAGAACAAGTGTAGGTAAGTAGGTATACAATATACATACAAGATATATATAACGTTATTTTATTTGTTGAACAAAAATTAAGTTTGCTTATCAGCGGGGGAAGCTGATTCACTTTAAAGAGGCTTTGCGTCTGTCGCATCGTCTATCCAGTAGTATTTTTTAGTGTAGATAGTGAATGAACTTAGCTGCCTTTTTACTACATATTATAGGTATACAAATGAAGTTAAAAAAACATTAAAGCTCTTACTTAAGATTTTCTAATCTCGTCTCAACTTGCCATATATGTAATTATGTGAAACATTAATATGTTTCACCGGTAACTTTTTTTTTATTGATGTCAAACTAAACACAAAACGACTAAACAGCAAAACAACATTATAAAGCTATAACTTGAGCTATAATCTGATATAATCTGAGTCATAAAATGGAAACATAATTTCATCTAATGCTTTCCCTTTAACCACTCCTTTTTGTGAATAATAATTATCCATTCATAAAAAATAAATTCGTCATCATCGTCATCGTCAACCCTTATCATAAAACTCAACAATCAGTTAGTTTTATTGTAAGAAAGACCACGGAAGGGCCATCGTTCTTATAATCGCATCTAATTTAAGGGCGTTGTTGATGCATTTTATACAAACTTATAGTAGGTACATATCTACTGAAATAGAAAAACGATGTCCGTGCATTTGGACACAGAACAACACACAAAACATAATTTCCCACCCACCCCTTTATCTACTTTCGTACAATTTTGGCCAGAGACTACACAAAATGCAATTCCTTTGCGCACACAAGTGCACCGCAACCATCAACAATAAAACCACTACCATAAAAACAAACGCACACATTTACATAGATCAATTCGCAGAGGGAGAGAAAAAGTAAACCGATAGAAAACTGATTGTGTATGATGAAGAAGTTAAGACGTATAGTACTCGAGGAAAAAATATAAAACCAAAACAAAAACTAAACTGAACTGTTGCAATGCAGTAAACCAGTGATGCCACTACATGCTTTTAAGAATTTTAAAAAAATAAATCAGGAAATGGGTATGAAGAATTAAAAGCAGTTGATGCATAGTACATATTTCTACGTTCAGGGCATTACAGGAAAATTGCATCATTAGCCTTTCCAGTTCCAGTTTTGTTCCATTTTTTCACGTTTCTCGACCATTTTTATCGGTGCGAGGGTTAGACTGCAGGCAGAGAACAAATTACACCCTCGATTGGTTCTGCAATTTACCGGAGGCCACCTCTTTATGTTTCTCCAGTAGAACTGAATTTTTAACATTAGCTTAATTCCGTTTCGAATTAATCTGACATGAAATCATAGATATTCATTTCAAGCAGTGTGAGTAAGGGTTCATAAGGAAACCCGTTTAAAATGGTTTCAAACTCAATTTTAATGAAGAGTTTTATATACCTACCTAGAAAGGTTCCTGCTAGGTTTTGACACTTTTGACTGTTATCCATTTTTTTTTGTTAACTTCAAAACTCAAAAGATTATGTAAATACTATGTATGTATATAAATAAACAAGATAAAGAATTGCGAATCATTGACATAGATTGACGTTATCCACGTTAAAGATTATTAAAACAAAAGTTTTTTGGACGCGAATTTAAAAATTAAAATAGGTTTTCTTTCTCAAAAACAAAACGAAATCAATATAAAAACAGGAAAGCCCGACCAATCTGTTTAGTTGTATAATGGATTATATGTAGGTACTAAAACAAACATGATGTCCACTTATTCCCTTCATTATTTAAACAAAGAGGCATCTCTGACAAAATTTAATGCAATTATTTCAACAAGTAAAGGAAGTAGTAAAGTAGTGAGTTTGTGAGGTAGAGAATAACCAAGCTGAAAAAAACTCAATTTTCCCCATCCCGTGGTTTACAGAAAATAAAAATGATCAAAGACCAAACGAAAAACTACAAATTACAAAGGAGTGTCCTTTATCCCTCCTTCCTCTTCAACATAACACATAGGAAAGGAGTAGGTTAGGTAGTCAAAAACGAAATAAATAAACAGGAACAAATATTCGGCTTTATCAACAAACAGCACAGAAACAGCACAAAACGTACACGCACACAACAAATTTCAAGATAAACTCTCCCTCACACACGGAAGAAAGGACAACATATTTATATATGCTGATTGTTAGAAGATGAGAATATAAAAAAAAAGTAAACAAAAAACATAAACATTTGAGTGAAAAATTCACAAGAATGAGTGACAAAGAGAAAGAGTCAAAAATGGCATAGATGAATAAAATTTACAAAACAAAAAAAAATAAAAGTTTTTCCTTGTGGAACTTACCGTTCTGTAGATGCGTTTTCCATGTATAGCGCAAATTGGTAATCCTTGTCTTTGTTTTTGCCGATACTGGTGCAATATTTTTGTTTGCTGTTTGTTGTTGTCTTGTAATCCAATTTTTAATCAACAACTTTCAAACTAGAAGACAAATAAAAGAAAAAAAAGAAAGTTTATACTTTTTAACCATTCTGCGAGGACGCACTTATTTATTTTGTTCTTTCTTTGTTCCTGTAATAGGCTTATCAGAGCCTCAATTTTAATTGTTTTGTTTACATTTATACAGAACTATATCGCTACGTACGGCACTTTTCTTTCCGTTATTTTATTGCATAGCAATAATAAATAATTGTGCGTGATAAAAGATGAAGGACAAAAGTGAATTTTTAATGAAGACATACAAAAAATTAAAAGAAAAAAGAAATAATCTTTCTAGGTTGGTATAAGTATAAGTAGGAACCTACATAGTTGCATTTCATTTGACCCTACCTACAGGGTCAACAGAATATGAAGAAAACTACTAAACTGAGTGGGTTAAATAGTTATGCAAATTAAAAATTGGGTCATTAGATTTACGGGTAGTTCGTGGTTTTAGAATATCACAATAGGTATGTACGTTTTAAGGCATCCAAAACGATACATACCTACCTAGTATGTATCGTTTTGGAAGTTCGGAATATACATGTACCTATATAGGTAGCAACTTAGACGTAACAAGCTCCAATATTTATGACACTAGGTATCTAATGCCCGTGGCCTAGGTAATTAAACTTGTGTTGGACTGTCCCGCAAGAGGTGTAGTCACCGAACCTCTTTCCATATATACAGTGAAACCTCACTTTGGCGGACGGTTGCAACACTTTTGTCCGTCTAAGATAGTTGTCCAAAATAGTAGGATTCACTGTAAAAACAAGATTCGGTAACATATCTAATAGCCTTTTTTATCACACGAACTAGGTATAAATATTTTGTCATAATTGCCGATAAGGCTATCTACAAACATTTTAAATTTTAAAAACCGCTCGATGGAGCAATTTTTAAATTTACAAGAATACTGGTTATACCTACCGATACATGTAGGTAGGTACCTATTAGTTTGAAAAACCACATTCCAAAAAAAATATTTCTGCAATCAATATTTTGTAAAACAGTTTAAACTTTTTTATAAAATTAAATAAAAAACAAAAGTTTTTTCTTATTTGCACCTTAAACTTTAAACTTTACTAAAATGGGGCGACTTTCCATTA
This sequence comes from Epistrophe eligans, assembly GCA_951394125.1. Classification (NCBI taxonomy): domain Eukaryota; kingdom Metazoa; phylum Arthropoda; class Insecta; order Diptera; family Syrphidae; genus Epistrophe; species Epistrophe eligans. The sequence goes on along the minus strand of OX596031.1, from coordinate 27,903,350 downwards.
CCGCAGCACGAGCATATTTTTGATTTTTTTTTACATTTAGGTGGGGGTCTCAATAGAACAGGTTTAAAATATTAGGGCGAGGAATCACCGTTAAATCATAAAAAAGTGTTTTCTTTTTCGGATTTAACCCTATTTTTTTTTATTCACTGTAAACGCCTACGTCAAGTTTTTTTTTAATGAATAGTACCTACCTACAACACAAAAAGAGAGAGATATGTAAGGGGGGCCATGCTGCCCCCTTGCAACCCCCCTGCTTCGGCACGCTATATGATTTGGGGTGGGTGCGAGGTGGGGTATAGGTATGCAAAGTTTCTTTGTATTTATAGGTATGTTGTATTCAAAAAATACCTACCTTCTTGGGTTACCAGGATTTAAACGACAAACAAACTGTCAAAATAAGAAAAAAACATGTGGAACAGAGCCATTATTGTTTGTTTTTTATGTGAAAAAGTTAAACTCTGAAAATTAATCAAAAATAGAAATACATTTTTCCTCGCCCTAAAATTGCGCTCAATATTATTTATTTGCGCATATACCTACATAGGTATATCAAATTTAAAAAAACCGCGTGTGAAAATTCGTGCTGTGATAAAGGAAAGTTGAGCCCAAAAGTTTAACGTTTAAAAGAAATTAGACATTATTTCTGTAATTTTTTACGAATCGTGAACTCATTCCTGTATATTCTGATTGTCATACCAAACCTTAAAAATTTAAAATATGTCTAGTTTCTGGGAAAACAATTTTAACAGGCTAGTTTGTATTAAGAGTACTTAGGTACCTACCTAGAATTTGTTGGACTAAGATATTAATGGACTAGTTATACCAACATATGTACATACATACAGTGGTGTCAAAAACATTCCGGATTTTTTTTGGTAAACTGCATTGATTGTTGGTTTGTGATATAAAAATGAAAAAATCAAATCTTTGCAATTTTTTTCCCATTTTTATTGAACAATTTCATTATTTGAAACAAAAACCAAGAAAAATTCAAAAAATTAAAGTTAATTCAAAATTTTAATGTGACAAACTAACCGGATTTTATTTTTTTTTTTTCAATTAACTTTTATTATTTATTTAATATTTTGTCCAGTAACCCCTGTTTTTTTATTACAGCTCGCTATCATTGACTGGATTAAATTCTCGAAAACAGAAGCGGGAACATTATCCCATTCATTTTTCAAAGCTGCAAAAAGAGAAGTTGTTGACGTATGCTTTTTTTTCCCAACCCGCCTTTTTAAAATGGCCCACAAGTTTTCTATCGGGTTTAAATCGGGTGATTGAGATGGCCATTCTAAGACACGAATATTTTTAGTTGCAAACCACTCTTTTAGCAGCTTTGAAGAATGTTTGGGGTCATTATCCTGCTGAAAAACCCAACGCAGAGGCATTTCTTCCTCTGCGTATGGAAGCATTACTGACTCCAAAATGTCCCTATATTGGAAACGGTCCATAATTCCCGAGATTTGGTATATAGGACCGCAGCCTGCCCCTGAAAAACAGCCCCAAACCATCACCGAGGCTCCACCGTGCTTAACTGCAGGGAGTACATTTGCAGGCTTTAATCGCGTACCTTCTGAGTGCCTGTCCTGTCCTTGCACCATCGGAGTAAAATAAGTTGAATTTGCTTTCATCACTGAAAAGCACACTCCTCCAATTGCTTAAAGACCAGTTAAGATGATTTTTTGCAAATTCAACCCTGGGTTAAATGTTTTGATTAGGAATTTTAAGTCTTTCCCAAATACCTTTTACGGATTACCTTTTTTTACGATGTTTAGCAGTAAGAAAAGGTTTTTTAGCTGGTCGAAATGCAAAAAGACTGAAATCTCTTAAACACTTCCTGACCGTACTTGGCCCTGTGGGTAGATTAAGTTCATCACAAATTGTCTTTGAAGTCGCAAAAGGGTCTTTAAGCACGAAATTCTTTATGCGCCTATCAGTTTTAATTGTTGTTTTGCGAGGGCGTCCACCAAAATGATCTGCTTCTACTGATTTTCCAATTTTAAATTTTTTAATGATGTCGCAAACCGTTGGCGTTGGAATTTTTAAGATTTCAGCGATTACTTTTGTTTTATACCGGCTTGGAACTTTTCTATTATTTCGTATCGAATCGCGTTGCTATAACGTGTTTTAGCCATTTTATGCACTATATAATTTCAACTTACACAGCTCTTAACTTGTAAAAACGTTTTAATCTAAGGCTTGAGTCAAGACTCGAAAAAAAACCGTTATTTTAACATCGAGACTCGCAATCTTCTTGAAATCCGGTTAGTTTTGCACAGGCATGTTACTGAGTAACTTTATAAAACATTTTTTTTATTGTTCTTGTCATCGTAGCATTAAATTTTTAAGGTTATTATTAACTTGTCTCATACTCTTTACAAATTATTAAAAAACTTATGGAAAGTTGTTAGTTTTCTACTCGGTATTAAGAAAATCATTACTATGGGAAAAAATCCGGAATGTTTTTGGCAACACTGTACATACCTTTCATTGAAACTCATCATTGAAAATTTTTATTTCTTATATTGAGACACTTTAAAAGCAAAATCAGAGATTATTTTGATGCCAATATAAAGCTGATGACTCAATTATTATTTCTAGTCGAAAAATATTTAATTTTGGTCCAACCCTTCACGTTAAGCGTTTTTACAATGATCAAATGTAAGGTAGATCAATAATTGAATTAATAAAATTCGTTTCATTTTGGAGGTTGAGCCAATATGAAAATTTATTTGTCAAGAATTAATATTTAACAAACACCTAGCAACTTCCTCATTTAAGACATTTTTATAAAGTCAATTTTGTTTACTATTTGGGACGACAATAATATTTAAACATTGAAGGCTTGAATGTAACAACCATCACTTGGGTGAGCTGCCACCAACTTTATAAGCTGGAGTTATATTTTAACGATTTTTAAGCTTGAAGAACCAAGTACCTACCTACTACCTACCTAGGTTGTTTGTTTTGCGCTCTGGGACTTTGTGTTAAATTGTAGGATTTATAGAAAAAAGCTATTTACGAATATTTATCCAAATACCTTCACAATTGCCTCTTTATTTGTAACTGAAAAATTCAATAAAAACAAATTTCTGCGACTGACTGCACAGAAAATTCCCTTCGTCCTCCTTAAACAAACAAAATTGAAAAAAAAAAGGAATTGAGACAGAACCCGACCGAACAGAAAACACATCTAAAGAGATAGACATGACGTTATATTAAAAAAATAATAATAAAAAAAAAGGAAATGAGAGGAGAGGTGAGGTGAGTGAGTGGAGTTTTTTTTATTCACTACAAACAAGAGAAACTTTAATTTTATGTTACACGAGGGGGTGGGTGAAAAAAAAGAGGAAAGGAGTGGAATTTCTTCTAATGGAATCGAAAAATGCCGTACACATGAAATCATCGTCGTTTCATCAGATCCAACGTCTCGCTTCAGCCTCACCTCCATTCTTATAACACCGCTATCCACTGCGCTGCGACTCTACTCTACTCCACACACTTTACACTTTATGTGTTATTCACTTCTGTTTCCTCTTCGTCGTTGTCGTTCTCGTCGTTGTCGTTGTCGTCGCCGTCTTTGAGTCTTTCCTTCTTCTCGATGATGAAAATTGCAACACAAAGGGGAAAAACATGAAAATGATAATTTCTTGTCGTTTCCTATTTTTTCTTCAGACAGACAAATTTTTGTTAATTTTTTTATATCGTATAAGATTTTCGATTTTCCAATTTATATACAATATTTTTAACACAAAAAGGCACTGTTACACTTAAATAGGATTCTGCATTCAATTTTTTTTTTTTTCTCAAAAAAATGCAACAAAACTTTTTTCCATCTCACTTTTTTTATTGAACACTTTTTCAATCGAAATTCTTTATTTTATATAAAAAAGACAGAAATACCCCGAAATTCTTCGAACACTGGAGGAGGAAAGAATGCAAAAGGCATATACACGATCGATCTACACGGAAAATACGTTTTTTTCTCTTTTCCTCGGCTCCACACTCAATTTAGGCACATAATTGGTATTAATTAGTTCTATTCTCAATAAGGCGATCAATTGAATAGAAAAAAAAACTATTAAATCCGTTATCTAAAACATTTCGGCATGAAATATTTTACGAGCATACACAAATCGAGTTGTAATTATGAAAATAATTGGGAGAAATTTCCCCGCGACGATGAAGTGCACTTTAGAAATTCCAAAAAAAAAAAAAACACCGAGGGCAAACGAATCCGACGTACATAACCAACGAATGGGCGATATTGGACTGTATCTTGTCTCTTTTCCGTCAAATTAAATGGTTTTGTGGAACGAGACGTCTTCGTTTTCGTTTTTGTTTTGACTTTATTTTACATTGGATTTGTTGTTGGTGTATTTGGATATTAAAATGAGTTATACTCAAACTGGAATCGGAAAAACACTCAACAAAAAGTAATTACAAAAATTCACTATATTTTGTTGGACATGCGCGGACGAGCACTTTTCTCCTACCTCTGATCACTGGGTTCAATGTTTACTGTTTCCAAAAAGGAAATTTAAACTATAACTTTTCGTTTTTCAAGCGATGGATTAAGATTTTAAATGATATTTTATACAAGAAAATGAAATACACAAACGGTAGGTGTTTTTTTTTAGTAATTGATGATTTTATGGATAAAATTTAAAAATGAAAAAAATCACATCACTGCATATAACTGAAACATCCAACAAGTTGAGCGGCCATATTACTTCTAGCTGGGTGAGTGAAAGAACTGTTTTTATGCAACTGTCTCTCTTGTTTTTTTTATGGTTTTGCTATTCGTTTATAGACGGCGAAAAGAACGCTAAGATGAACTTTCATTATGGTGTCACATACTTTTAGTTATTCAAGAATTTCCTAGAAAATAATGGGTGGAATTCGCATCCAGTCTGTTCGCAGGTGGTCATCTTTAACCGCCGTATAGTTAGCACTATGTCGGGAATTTCAATTTTTTTGATTCCTAGAATTTGGAAAACATTTGAAAAATTTTGGAAAACTATTTTCAGAATTTGGAAAACCTTATTTAATTTGTTATTAACAATTAAAGGTTTGGCGTATAGTTAGCAGCACATAGAAACAAAAGTTGACTTTTTTGGTATCAAACGATTGAGATTGGTTTTCTGAAATTTGGAAAACCTTTTTTAGAATTTGGAAAAGCATAGTAAATAATTAACAAAATGTGAAAAACATGACGGTTCTATAAACAATTACAATGGGAGCGTTCAATCCATTACGTATAGTCGTATATGTCATCTGTATTGGATTGAACGCTGGATTCTGATGTTGGACATTGTTCATGTTCAGCGGAGACAGCATGTAATGTAACACACCCTTTATTGGCTTTTTTAAGATCACATCTCCCTCTGTAGTTGAAAATTCTGTAAATCGTTGGTCTGTTTGGTAACTTGAAATTTCATGCAAATTTGTACAAACTTTAAAAATTTGCTGTCAAAACTAATAGGAAAAAAATTCAGTTTTGGGAAATTTGTTGAAAAAAAAAGTTACCAAACAGGGCATAAGATGCCTGAGTTGAGAAACGTCAAACAGAAAACTTTTGGCTTTTGTACATGTACAAGAAGAGGGACATTCTTGTTTTCTAATTTAATAACACTTTCGTGATAAATAAATAAAAGTAATTTTATTTCATTTGTTATTTAAAGACAAAAGTAGATATGAGTTCAGGATTTGTAACTGAAACCGAAGCAGCAGAGGCCCGTAAACGTCGACAAGAAGAATGGGAAAAAGTTCGCACACCAGATCAGCCATTGGGTTTGTTTTTTTCTTCTTAGGACAATAATTTGATGCTTTTTTTTAATTTTTAATTATTGTTAAGAACAGAACGTCCTGAAGAGCCTTACGATGGCAGAACACTCTATGACAAACTCAAGGAACAAAAACTCCAAAAAGACATGGAATACGAGGAGGCACACAAACTAAGTAACAACATGCGTTCAAGTAAAAACCTTTTATGACTTCTCTTTAATATTTTTTAAGAAAATTTGATCCGTGGATTGGACGATGATGAAGTTGAATTTCTCGATCTTGTCGATAGAACTAAGATGAACAAAGAGAAACTCCAAATGCAGGAGGAAGCTAAAGAACTACGAGAATTCCGCGAACGTGTTGCCACAGTTCAAGAAGAATCAATTGATAAGGTAAGTACTTTTTCTATGCTTATCCGAGGAACAAGCTTTCATTGCTTCTCTGTGATTTACCTACAGAAAATCCAATCAGAAATAGCAAAACCCAAAGCTAAAACGTCACATGCCAGTAACTCTTCGTCCAGACAATCGCAGAAATCTCTAATTGGTTCGGTGGTGAAACGCAAAAATGGTGAAACTAACACTGTTTCACCTAAAATTGCCAAAACTGAGACAATTTCTAAGAGTCCCAAAAAATCTGAAGAAGAACCTACCGACCCCGAGCCCAATAAACTGCCCACAAGCATAATTACAGATCAATTTGATAAGGGAAATTTTAAATGCAAGGCTATTCTACCAGGAATCGGTCCGTACAATGATACCAGCGATTCAGAAATGAGCAGTGACAGCGAAGATGAACCACAGACTGGCTGCCAATATGACTTGGTGGGTCGAAAGCGTCCAAAGAGGAAAGCCGAAAATCATGAGTAAAGTAATAGAAAGAAGTTGAAATACATACATATATAGGAACTCTAAAAAAATTGTTTTAATAAAAAGCTTTTCTTCAAATATGAATGCATTGTTATTTAGTTTGTTAGGTAGCTTTATTGGTGGGTGAAATTGTAATTCTATTTAAGCTATGGGTAGCAGATGCTTTCTTTGTAATGGGTATGGATCATCTCACCATTTTTATACCGATTTTTAATCAATTTCATTTCGGCTTTTTTCGTTAGCTAAACAACTCGCATTTTTCTTTCGTTTTACAATTTTTTCGTCTTAGGTTTATTTTGTTTTTAATTTAATCTTTAAGGTTCATTTATGTTTGTACTTTACTTTGTGTTAAGATTAATTCGTAATTTGATTATTTTGTTTTAAATTCATTTCGCATTCAACTGTTTCGTTGTAGAATTCTAAAGCTTAAAGCACAAACTGAGGGGAGCATTCCCTTTTCAATACTCTACCGTTGCTCTACTTAGGGTGTGTTAAGTCGCAAGGCAGGTGCCAATAAAACAAAACATGGTGATATAAAGAAATAAAACGAAAGAATTCTTAAATGAGATAACCTAATAAACCAAAGTTTACTAGAAGAAATGTGAAACAAGAAAAAAGGAAGAGGTGGAATCTTCATATCTTTATTATATTGAATCAATTTAAAAAAATATCAATTTTTGGCATACCTACATTTCAAACTTAAAAAAAAAACAATACAATTTATTATGTAAATCATTTTATTAAAAAAAAGAAAACAGAATACTACAATCAAAAGCTCCCCTCACTACGCCTTTTTTTTGTTTCGGTTTCTATTCTTAACATTTGTAGCTTCGTAGAAATTACTTCCGATTTTCTTTCTTTTTTGACTACGTTCTGCAGCACGTTTCTCCTTCGATGTCATCTTCTTTAATTTTTTTGAAGGAGCTGGGGTGTCGGCATCTTCCTCTTTGAAAGTACCACTAGCTGTTGGTACTTCTTTTGGCTTTGATTTCTTATGCACAACTCTCTCCAAATCCTCGTCATACTCATCTTCAGAATAGAAATCACTCGCGCCATCTGATGAGTCTTCTTCTGCGTTCTGTTGCCTCTTTCTCTTGCGCTCCAATCGTTCGATTTTTCTTGCTTCCAGAAGTTCCACATCGATCTTGTCCAGCTCTTTAACATCGGATTTATCAAATTCCAACCCTACTTTAATCTTTCGGAAGTCCTGCAGTTGTTTGAACTCCTTTGCCTTCTTTACCGACTCACTGACAAATGTTTTCTCCGACTTGGCATCATCATCTGCCGTTTCTGGGGCGACTTCTTCGGGTTTTTTGTCGGTCTGCGACTTGGGAATCTCATAGCCTTCTGGAGCCACATAGAAAGGTAACTTACCACGTTGCCAATCATTTAAAACCATCCGGGAAGTGACAGTTATATCTGGCTCACCTCCTTTTAAGAGCTTACCACTTTTCTTGGATAATTGTTCGAGGAAGTCCTTGGACGACTCCCATTGCTCAATTTTGTAGGTTTTACTTATGTACTCCTTGCGAACTCGCTGCAACACGGTCTCGACATAGTCTTCTGGGTTCGTAACAAGTTCCACGCGCACAACACCTTTGAGCACTTTTTCAGTGTCTGTCTCGGCCGAGGGATAAACCACACCCGGGCAATCGATAAGGAAAATTCTCTTCATTAGTGTGATGTATTGCCAGACTTTGGTCTCTCCAGCAATAGGGGCTACATTACAGACTTTCTTATTCCGCAGGGCATTGATGACCGAACTCTTACCAACATTAGGGTAACCGATGAATCCAATACTTATCTGTTTCTTGTCCACATGAAGTTTGCCCAGCTGTCGAAAGAGATTAATAAGTGCACCCTTACCGAATGGATGCTGGAGCGAAGCATGAAAGGCTATAGTGGGATATTCAGCACTAAGAATTGCTACCCAACGCTGTGTTACCCAAACTGGCACAAGATCCACTTTGTTCAGAATGAAGAACAAGTGTTTGTGGGGTTTTTCTTTGCGCAGGAACTCTTCTATGTACTTTGAACGGGTTCCCATGGGATCACGGGCATCTAGAACCTGCAACAATACATCTGATGCATCAACTACTTTGTGCAGTTCGTTCCAAATTCGTCTACTTTGGCCAGCGGCGAAGATCCAATCTCTTTTAGCGTCTTTAACTCCTGTATCTTCACGTACAAGGTCCACATCTTTCGTGTCATCATATTTATCGGCTAACTCATCGGCAGCCTTGCTCAAATCTTCTAAATCACGAACTTTCAGTGTTGGACGTTTGCGTTGCTTTTTTGGTCCAAAGACACTGTCAAAGCTTTCTGTGTCCAGCAAATGGACACGTTGATGTTTGGCCGATTCGTTGAGCAGAGTTATGGGAAGATTGGTTGGCTTCATAATAACTTGATAAGGATCTTTCACAGCTTTCCCGATTTCATCCTGGAACTTTTGCAAGGCGTTTTGAGAAATTACACGAGAGTTACTAAACCATTTGGGTGTTGGTTCTACCCGAACCATAGCACCAGACTTTAGACGACCCTATTACATTTCAAGAAAAAAAAACAAAAATGTTAAGATGAACTTCCCGCACATAACATTATCAGCCAACATACCTGAAACGGTGCCGCGACAATTACTTTTCCAGTACGGTCTCGCTTTGCCTTAAAATTGCGATACATTTGCAGACGCTTGATCGTTCCCTGGGTACGGGGATGAGCGACTCCTTTCAGACCACTTTTTGGACGTTCTGGATTCATAGAGTGATTAGATCTATTGAAACCCTGTTTTCGGGGAGCCCCGCTAGTACTTCGAACTTTCGGCATTTTAAGTTTTTGATGTTTTACTGTGAAATTGTTAAAGTTTATATTTTATATGCGAAAACGTGATGTAAACACGCTCGCTGGCACAAAACGAAAGGAAAGTGAGGTTAAGTGGTCTTGTTTTGGATGACTTTTTAAATGTCAATAAATCTACACCGTTTGTGTAGAAATGCAATTTTTGCTCAGAGCTCTCAAAACTGCATTAAGGTGACTTACACATTAAAAACAAACATAACAACAACAGTAAATCCTGATCTATATCGGGATCACATTCCAAAAATTTAGTTTTACTCTGGTGGATAGATGGCTTTTAATGACATTTTTAGTAGTGAGAAGGAAATGTATAAAAAATACGCAACCCAAGGGAAAAAAAGATAAATATAATGTCACTCTCATCCATAATATTTGATTTTAGGATGATCTATATGGATCATAAGAGATCATCAAGAAACATGAACCGAACAACACCAACATGAAATCATGTGGTCTTATTTATAAACGTTGTCTAACTTTAGACAACTGTCCAATTTTTTAAAATGTGTTCAAAAACCTTCAGTCGTATTTATTAGATATTTGTCTACTTAGACACTGTCTAACTATTTTCAAATTGGTGGAAATATGCTTTATTTAATAAAAATAAATATCACATTATTCACGGTTAAGACAATCTACTCTTGTGTCTAAGTTAGGCAGCTCGAAGACAACAATGAATAAGGTTTTTGAACACATTTTCCAAAGTTGGATAGTTGTCTAAAGTTAGACAACGTTTATAAATAAGACCACTTGTCTATTGTTGTCTTATAGCTACCTTACTTAGACACAAGAGTAGATTGTCTTAACCGTGAATAATGTCATATTTATTTTTATTAAATAGAACATATTTCCACCAATTTGAAAATAGTTAGACAGTGTCTAAGTAGACAAAAATCTAATAAATACGACTGATGGTTTCTATCGGGGGAGATAACATAATATGCATACAAAATAAACAAACACAAGGACCAATTTTCTTACACATGTATGTATATGAATAATTTTGTAAAGTGATATTTCATTTTTGTTTTCACGCTAATAAACGTGATTTTTTCGCATAAGTTTGATATGTCTTTATAGAGTGTGTGATAGTTTGAAGAAAACTCGAACAGTCCTATTAAAAATCCCATCTAAATCATCAATTAAACTCTCCATTTCTTTTCATCCATTAGTCACAATTTTGACATTTGATTGTAATTAAATTTTTGTGTTTTTTACAATTTACACAAAAACAAATGTTAAAACAATTAATTATTTCTTGATAATTTAATCTCCTTTCAACAAAGAAATATCTCAACTATCAAAAGTATAGGACAAATAACAAGTTCATTTAAAAAACTAAGCATTGCGACTTAAGTGAAAGCCCACAAGAAGACAACAAAAAAAAATAATCGATTATGGTTGGGATTGTTGATGAATCGTTTGTGAAATTTCCAATAAGTTCTCGAATTAGAATCAACAATAACACTGGCACTGTTAAATATGTTGGAGAGGTGAAAATCAATCGATTCGATTCATCAATTTATTTTCTTAAACGTATTTCTCATCAGGTAAATGGTTATGATGGTATCTGGATTGGTGTCGAGTGGGACGATCCCAGTCGAGGCAAACACAATGGAAACGTGAACGGACAAAGGTACTTCCAGACCGGCCATCCTTCATCGGGAAGTTTCGTACGAGTTAGTAAAGTAGGAGCGTTTGAGTCGCTCGAAGAAGCCGCAAGGGAAAGATATTTGAATACTTCAGGATGTATTTTGGACCAAAAGCTATTGTTGGAGGCTCAGGCTCACATGCAAGCTTCGCTAATGGAAATTGTTGGCATGGATAAGATTGCTCGGAAACAAAGCAAACTCGAGCACCTCACGGAGATCAGTGTAGATGGATCGAATGTAATCTCAGCTGGCTACTTAATGGAGTTCTCCAACCTAACAACATTGAATTTGAGTCACACACTGATGTGGAATTGGACGGATGTTGCTGATATAACATCGCAAGTACCTACGCTTGTAAACTTAAACTTGAGGTTAGTTGTTTTACCTTATTTTTGATAGGCAGGTGTTAGTTTTTCGATTTTCAGTTGCAATCGCATGAAAGTGCCTACAAATGAGCAAATTGTTAAATTGGAATCCTCTTTTCGAAACTTGGAACATATTAATTTAGGAAATTGTGGGTTCAAGAATTGGGACGATGTTAAGACGACTGCAAAACTATGGCCAAATATTCTATCGGTTGGATTGCAAGAGAACGATATCTTAGAACTCACACCAGTCGATTGTATGGAAATATTCAAGAATTTACGGTAAGTAATATTAAATATAAACTGGCTAATTAGTTGTTTAAATATAAATGAAAACAATATTGTACAATATTAAATAATTCTAGTAGGTAAATGAGGCAAAGAGTTTATTACAACACTGACATTAGGGTGACGATATGTCATGTATAAAATTGAAAGAAGACTAATACACAAGGATAAGGACTATTGAAAAACCAATTTCACACTAGTAGATTTTTTCTCATACAACTGATTAGGAGAGAAGGGCATAAAGCAGTGGGAGGCAACAAAATCACTAGGGTCAACAATTTGAGGAGAATTTTAGAAATTTCTGTTTATAGGTACATTACGTAATCAGAGCTTACAAGGGTTCAACCAAGAGAATTTAAAAGAAAACTGCTTTCTAACTCAATTATACTATTTAATTTCATTAAAATCAGATTAATCTTCGAAAATTAAAAGAAAATCGATTTTTTCAAATCAGTAGAAATTAAAAATCAAAATTTTGAATTTTCAAAGATAATTTTCTTGGAATTTAAAAGGATAAATTTTAAACAGAAAAAGAGCTCATAATTGTATTTTGTGTTCTAGTAGACCGTACAATTACCACTCCTCTTTTTAAAAAAAAATGCCCGACGAATTGAAGTGTATGCTTAAACCTGATTCAAATAAAATAGCTGTTACTCCAGCCTATGAACTAGGTGATAATAAACTTAAGTTATTTTTTTCATGCTAACCATAACATAATTTAAGTAACCTTTTCTTATAAAAATTACAGTGAATTAGATTTACATCGTACAAAACTCTCGGATTTCGACCAAATCGTTAAGCTTGGAAACATTACAACCTTAAACTGCTTGCATTTAATGGAAAATGGTATCGAAGAAGTCAAGTTGCCCGATTGTGACCCAAATAAAAAACTAAACATATTTATTGGATTGGCAAAATTGAATTTATATAACAACCCGATCTATGATGAAGTGAGTTTTTTTTTTGTTGTTTAATTTAATTACATTTGCAAGATATTAATATTATTTGTCTGCTAAAGATTGGCACCTTTAATGAATTGGACAAACTTCCGGCACTAGTGAATCTCAGTATGACTCCACATTTGAAGAGCGATTTTGAAGAAATGTTATCTAAGGCAATTGCATCTATTCCCCAATTAAAAGTTGTCAATAAAATAGAAATAACCAAAGAAGACCGTCGCGGGGCCGACTATGATATTTGGAAGAGGTACGCTTTAGACTGGCTACAATGTGAAAAGAATCCTGATTTAAAATTGGAATTTTGCAAGAGGCATCGCTCATATCCGTTATTGGTCAAAAGTAATTCAACGATTTATTTATTTACTTAAAAAAAATAAATACATTTTACATTATTTTTAGAATATGGGTCGCCTGCTGAATTTGTTCCACGAAATCTTGGCAAAGTCTCGAATTTGATAAAACTTCGCATTCAGAATAAAATGACTGGTGAAGTGTGGGAAAAAAAGGTTCCCCGGAAAATATCAGTTCAAACATTACAAGGTTTGATCATAAAACATTTTAAATTGGAAAATACAATGCCAAAATTATCCTATGCTGATGCTAAACATCCTGATTTAATCGTTGAGTTGGAGAATTCTTCAAAGAATTTGGACTTTTATTCTATTCTTGAAGGAGATACAGTAACAGTGGAGTGGTAAAGGGCATCCGAGGCATTATAACAAGTACAATTTATAAATCGTTACGAAAGGCAATAGACTTTGAATACAGCATTTGTTCGTTAGATGTTTCTTGAAGAAGTGATTATTATTGTATTAACCTATATTTTTTTTTTTATATTTTCAAATTAGGCTGAACAAATTCTTTGTCAGAAAATATTTTTTTTTAAATTAAAATGATTTTTTATTTAACTTGTTTTAAGCTTTTTTTTTCTTTATAAGTTAAAAAAATACAACGTTCAGTATAATATCTGTTTTCAAATGTTTCGTAATTTATTATATTAGTAATGTAAATCTTTTTCCCATTAGTTAATGTCTTTGCGAGAAAAGAATACATGGAAACCAATTGAAAAGTTAAAAAGTGTTTTAAAAGTTAATAAATTCTCAGTGTTGATGATATTAAGATAGGCAGCCAGCAACTCTCTGGATTCAGCTACTAAAAGTGTGAGCCTTAAAATTGGATGTTTGGGCTGTCGCGTCTGAGAGATACTGAGTATTTTTTAACAAATGTTTACTAATTTGTTTTTGTATTGGGGATAATTTAATACTAAATTTCTAATGAGCTTGAGACATAACTTAGAATTGGATGACAGCACGCTATTTTTATGTTTCTAGGTCATCGGTGAGTTAGTTTAAAATCGATTGCAAAATTTCACTTAAGACAAGAAAGCAGAAAATAATTACATACCGTTATTCACATAAAAAAGTATAAAATAATTTCTTTATTTTTGTTATCCTAACATTAAAACCAGGATACAAAAAAAGTAAATATAGGCTGTTTTCCTAAATGTCAAATAAATGCGCATTGTGAATGCGCATTGCATTTGTTTCATGAATTATGTGATGCTTTCTCACTTTTTTGCTTTAAAAGTTGCTTTTTGTCAGTTGACATTTTGCAACGATTATGATGATGATCGTATCCTGACGATGTATTTTTTTCCCCATTTTCGGATGAACAGAAAAACATTCTCAGTAAGTTTTAAATTTTAAAGCTAGGTGAGTTTTACACTACAATAGTCACTTCATTGCAATTTTCAAGCTACTTAAAAAAGATCTTAAGCCTACACGTAAGCCAGTACCCGCTTCCGAGAAGTTTCCGATCGATTTGGAATAGGAATGGGATCATTTTACAGAATCTTTAAAAGAATCTTTCGAGCTATATTAACTCTCATAAACAAAACAATAAAATGGCCAAAATCGTGAGAATTTCAAAGAAAAATAGCAACTGGATTTGAAGAAAAACGAAATTGTTGTTTTATTTGGGATTTAAACCACTTTTTCCTGTAGATATATAAAAATTAAAACAATTCAACTTAAAAATTTAATAAAACTTACTTTGTCGGGGAATTACCCGTCTTCCAAACAAAATAAATGCACAAAAACTGACGTCTGCATCAAAACTATTCATGATGCGCTGTTTGCTTTTGCCTGCGCATTAAGATCTGTTCACAATGCATTTCGGAACGTGACGTAATGTAACGCTGCCTAGGTTTGCATTAAGGAATGGTTGCAAATGCACAATGAAGGCAGCGTTGCATTTAGGAAAACGGCCATATTCTGAATTGTTAGTTAAATTTTCTCGGGAGTCTCAATAAAATTCAATGTAAAGTCTCTGAATTCAACCATCTCATTTCACATTGAAACACGTTCACTATAAAAATATTGGAGACTTTTAAAAATTGCACATGTAGAGAAAAGTGACAGGCCATCTAGAACTGTCACTTATACATTTTTCAATCGAAAAAGGGATTTACTATTCCTATTTGCCTTCAGGTTTCTGGACAAAAATCTAAAAACTCCTTTGTATTTCTTCAAAATGAAAGTTCCAGTAGGCAAAAAACACGTCGAAATTCTCACATCTTTGTAAGTATTACATTATATCGCCAAATTAAACAAATAACAATATAATCCATTACTAAATCACCAATCAAAGATTTGAGCAAATTTTGGTTATAGTTATGCAACTGTAATCGTTCACGGTATGTACATTCCCATAGGCTATGTTTTAAATAATAAAACATACAAATATTCAGTTCTACGTTCATAACATACGATACCTATAGAAGATATTTAACACTATTGTTATTGTCAGACTCACTTTTGTTATATTCACGACTACAGAATCTGGATCCGCTGCATAAAAGTTTGTCTTTCATATCTGCATTAAAAGTGTTATAGATATATATAGGTTGCTCTAATGCGCTAGTGTCTTGAAAAAAAAATTGAAAAATCTCAGATACCCAAATTCGCGGATTCTATAATTTGTATGATTAATATAGGTAGTATGTATTTAAATTTTGCAAGTTCATACATAACCTTTTTCATTATTATGCATTCAATCCAGATAAATATTCTGTTTACGCTTTCTGATTCAAATTCAGACCGCTTACGACTTTGGGTCAAAACAATTCGAATACATTGAACTTAAAATGCAAAATTTCACTTCTGTGCTAAGTTCAAAAATAACATCACTGAGATTTTATGAATGGATTTCCTGTGTTAAAAAAAAATGAAGCTACAAATATTATTTAGGTTCGGCAATTACTTACCATAATAAAGGCATCTTCCTAATTGATTTGCTAATATGACGCAGGTCATAAAGGTTTTACGTTATCAATCACTAATTAACTTAGTGTAAAGAGATTGAATGACTTGCTTTTCTTGAACTTTGCATTAATACGTTACTTTCATTTAAACCCTAATGCACCTGTCATAAACAATTAACAAATCATTTCATCAGTATCATATATAGTTAAAATGGATGTAAATTCTTTGAATCCTTATAATATTAATTATTTTTATTATTAAATTTATTCTATAGTGTTCCATCTCTGATTCGTTTTGGCGGAGCAGCCTCCCTTGGTGTTCTCTATTTCACCGACTGGAAAGTTGTCCTGCAATACGTTCCATTCTATGGATCTAAATTCGAAAAATCAGAATAAACATAATGTTGGTCATGAATTAAAAATAAATATGTATAAGGCCTGAGGTTTTGTCTTTTATTAATTTGTTTCGGTAGAGTTATTGAAATCGAGTATTAATACGAATATTATTGTGACCTGATTAGATCAGCTCAAAAAAATGCATCTGATTATTCATAATCTACACAGTTGCAAGGGCAAATCGATGATTTGTAAATGTTTCAAAATATTGTATAACGTGTTACGAAAATTTCCACCGACTACTGGCGCCTGTTAACTTTTATTTCATTTTATATTTAAAAAAATTGTTTTTTGTTAATTTATTTTCACTGAATTGTAGAACTTTTATTTTTTTTTAGTTGTAGGAAACGCCCTGAAATGGATGGAACCTATTACTGAAAAGTTACGTATGTACTTAGCTTAACGTATTTTTTGGAATATAAAAATTGAGTACAAAAATCGAAACGAAATCTATAGAAACAGTTGGCTAAGCATACAACATTAGTTTTGGACGTACAATGCAGTGGTAGGTACGACATCGATCTCTGTTGCGAATAGGGAACAACATATCCGCTCACAAGGTTGATTGCTAAATTCTTGCAAAAACTCGAACTCTGACCTTATGTTAACGACCTATGCGACGCAAACTGATTCTATATATGACAAATCCTCTTATTTTCTTGTATCCCAGACGGCGGCGCACAGTAGGGCCGAGGTGGAAAAAACCCTATTTTTCAAACTCCTTAATTTGGTGGTGTGATAAAGTTTTCTTACAGTATTTTTCATGAAGAATCTGGCTGTGTTAAAGGTTTTGGGGTCAAAAATTTTCTTGAGTAGAAATAAGGACTTAAACTGGAACTTTGTAATAATGAGCTTTAGAATAGAATAAACTCCAGAGTAGGTTTTTCTTAGATTGACGTACATATGTACGTTGCTTATTGTAAATTATCGTTTTTAAAATGTTTTGAGGGCTCTTTGTTCTTTCCATGAAAGTATACATACGCTTTTCTTCAATCTTGACTATAAAAGGAACCAGACTCAAAATGTATTTCTATAAACTAAATAAAATTAACAAGAATTTCTAAAATAAATTGATTTCTTATGGATATTTTGTTTCTATGTACATTTCATAATTTAATTTTGTACGTACTAAGAAAAACATATGTATGTATGTATATATGTACATAGAGCCATCTGGTTTAAAATATTTGATTAAGAATAACAAAGAATTTGTTGTTTTCTTATAAAAATTGAAAAATATTCGGGTAAAAGCTTTTTTGTCAAAATTTTTATTCGCTCAGAATCTATTTTCATATTCATTTATATTCTTTTCAGTACATGATTGATCAAGCGAATCCAAAAACTTATTTTTGATTATTTTCCAAAAAAAACAGATTTTACTATAGGAAATTTCCGAAAAATATACTAACCTTGCATCGATTTAATGTCGATAGTTTTAGGAGTCTAAGATTGCATTTTCTGAAATGTGGGACTATAAATATTTATAGCTTTCAAACACAAATCAGTATAAATCCTCTTCACCGAAGTAACACTTTTGTAACGATTGTCTTCGACCATCAGCTTATCTTACACAAATTCTAGTTTGGCCAGCTCATTAACACACAAATAAAAAACCAACAACATTATTAGAAAAGTATACAAACGCAAAATAAATATGTCAATCTTTTTTTATCGACCAAAACATTAAATTTTTTTGATCATAATTCTGCTTGATTTATACAGCTGGGACTTGCAAGTTTAAAAAAATATAAAATATAAAAATGCCATATATTTAATATCTTATTCTTAAAACCGTTGTTTGGTTGAATCCAAAATAATTGCGCAGTTTTTTAAAACAATAAATATTTTCTTTCTATTTATTTAACTTCAGCCCTTGTGCGATTGACTACGAGTTGAGAAATAAAGCAATCGTCATCAAAACAGTTCAATGTCCCGCTTGAATACAAACAAACTCATATTCATATCCAATTATTATATAGGTATATATTTCTATCTGTCTGCATTTAAAACTAATAAATCTGAGCTCTCTGGATGAATTTAATGTTGTCTGCGCCAGATTTAATTACAGTTTAGTCTGCGCAAAATTCGTCGATTGTTTCGGTTTACAAAATGAATCAGATTCGAAGACGATAGTCTTCCATACTATAAATGTTCGCGCGTGTCTTATTTTTTTTATCACCTTTAGTTGTTTTTATTGGATGTTTCCAACATAACATACATTATTTAAACTGGTTCATCGCTAGATCACGTGTTTCACGTAGGAGTTTACATCTGAAATGCAATTTTAATGTTTTTTGCAACTACAATAAAGAACAGTTTTTGAATGTTGTTTTAATTTTAAACCAAAATTATATTCAGTCTATTTCCTTCGGTCAATGACCGTTAATTAAGTTTAAAATTTGTGAATCAAATAGAGACAACAAATTAGTTTATCATAAGATAACACTTGTTTACTTATGCTGATATCTACTAAGATCAAGTTTAAGATTATTTTGCGGGTTATGAATAACTAAATAAACTTAAGCACAGATTCATCTAACTAGTAAATATATATATTTTCTTTAGAAATATATTATAATTATTGATACATTTTTTTAACATAGTCTCATATGAAAATATCTTTCTTATCTTTAAACAAGCATAGTAACTTCAATGCAAGGAGACCGTTTCGCTGCACGTGTAAGCATATAGAGGCAGTCGTGGAATCGGGTTAGTTAATTGTCACTTTAACAATAGCTGTCTCTATCCCATCTATATGGAAAGATAGAGAGAACTATCGTCAAAACGACAATCACTCGAGCAATCCCTTTATTCTTACGCGATACTACCAAAGCATTTTTACCTCTTCATTTCTTAAAAAAAAAAATTGCCTAATAATAATTTAGCAAAGGTCTAAAGAGGTGCAAATCACGTAGGTCTAAGTCAAGTAATTTGGACCCATTTCATACATGCCGGGTCACAACATTTCACAAAAAGAAAATTTAATTTATTCTTCTACCAGACTTACGTGTTAATGCTATAATGGTTTAAATTAAATTAAGTTCAAAGGTTTTAATTTTGACCATGCGGTCACTAGAACTTAAGATATAAGCTTTTAAAGGGAGTCCAAAGGGCTGGCTTTTTGGAGATCTTTTTTTAGATTTTTCTGTTTCTAAGAACAAAATCTTCAAAGGCCCATAATTTTAGCTGCAAACGTTTATAAATATGTACATACATATGTATGTTGGTTGATCTATTAATCAGATCTTAAAGATTATAATATTTGGACTTTGGGAAAATGAAAAATTATCAAGTAGTGATAAATGTATGCTTAAAATAATATAGAATTAAAAAGACTTATCCAATTACTAAAATTGTAACGTGAGATACAATTTTTTTAATTTATTTTTTCTTTATAGTTTTGTAGAGTTTTAAATTTTTTTACGCGTAGGGGGCTTTTAATTCATTAGTTACACCAAACCGAAATAGCAACGATTTGCTATGGTAATTCTTCAGCGGATCTTAAGGGGAATCTTATTTTTAAGTTTACGGAAAGCTAAAAAAAGTATCTTAGAACGTGAACAATATTCGTTTTTCGTCCATGTTTAAGAAAAGTCAATTTAAGAAAAGAAACAGCGCGTGCAACTCATTATACTTCAGAGAAGTGAATCATGTTTGGCCACAATTCTAAGGTACATTCATGTTTGTATGTATGCAGCATTGTTGATTTTTTATGTAAACGCTATACACTAACAGAAACTCAAACGACTTGAAAGTCTACATATAGGGCAGTGTAGAAATTGCGCCAACAAGGCGCAATTCGTCTTGGACCGGTCTTACATACATTCTGAGTCATTACGCCATTTGTGCAAAAACAATTAATATTGTTAAAAACCACCTTGATCAAACGGGTTGTAAAGAGATAATTCTTCGCAGTTCACAAATTCGTAGAACAATAACTGAACAACTATCTGAATTTATCTATGTGATTCATTATTATTCTGGGGGAAACTTCAGACCCTTTAACGAAAACAAAATGTATTTTAAACTTTTGTTTTGCGATCAAAGTTGAGATCAGATATTTTTTTTAGAATTTAATTAAATAAAAAGTCTGCCGATTTACATTGCATAGATGATAGTTTGCTAGAATAACTGAACATTGGTTTCGTTTCAACTACAGAAATTATTTGTTTCTTTCTTTTTCCATTAAAAAAGTGTTTCTAGGGAATAGGCTTTTAAAATCCTATAAGTATCACAAGAACTCTTTGTTTAATGACAAAAATTCTGTATTTCCAAAATTCTCTACTAAAATCAATGTAAAATTCTCTTTTCCAACGCCCAAATTGTTAATTGAAGAAAAATTTGTATCTATGTATCTGACTTAAGTCACGCAACTTACGTTTATATTAAATTTTAATTCTGGCAATAGAAAATATTTTTCTTTTTTATAAACCTTAATTTACACATTGTGTGTATAGTAATAATTTTCTATGTATCACCAAAGTCTTCGAAAAGCCTGATGTATTTCAGTAGTATACATACATACATTATGTACATTATATACCTATCAGAATTTGTATTATTAAAAAATACCTCCGTTCATGCTTTATTTAAAAAAAAGATCCGATGTTAAAAAAAGTGCGCTTAGAAAGTATATACATAATATATAAATATTATGTATGTATTAAATTGCTTATACATCCGCTCTGAAAATAATGTTCTTGCTCCATAGCAAAATTCCGATTACGATGATTTTTGTGATAAGTATGAATACAGGAAAAACTCGGGATATACCTACCTAAAATAATTTGAGTTCAGCGAGCAAAATACATATATACCTACTTACACATATACTACACACATGAAAAATAAGTTGAAGAGGTAAAACTCCGAGTTAAAGGCGAATTCGACTGACCTATTTGTTATGTCGCCCATCTAGCACGTGCTCTTTCTCAAATGCTTGATATGAATACCGCTTCAAAGCAATCCAGCATCAATAACAATATCAAATGTACGCCACCAAAAGCGTGGTTTATTTGTTTATGAAGGTTCCTCTTCTTTGATTATGTTTTTTTGTTGTTTACAAACAAACCAAGAAATCGAAGCAACTAAACAAAAAAACACCAAACGTTGTAAAAACAAAATCAACAAAAAGATAACCCAGTTGCAATATCCATTTAACTCCCCTTGAGTTTGGGTATATTGTGTCTCCAAAATAAACCATCTACAAAAATTATAAAACATAACATTTAATTCCAATATTTTAAACATATTTTTATTTTATATTTCTTTGTTTTTTTTTTGTATAGTGCAAATTAAAAATAAAAACGACAATAAAGAGAGAGATAGAGAACAACTTATATTGTTTTTTTTACTGAATATATAATGCGTATATATGTGTAACTTATTTTTCGAATGGAGGAAGAAGGAAGCAACCCTTTCTTCATAAATAAAATACAATTAAAATGTTTATACTTAAAATTCTTCCGTGCCTATTTACCACTCTATTTTTATTTGTATTTATCATAAAATAGACTCACGGTGACCCTACTTTCTTTTGAATTTCTTATACAATCTGTTTTGTTTTTTTTTTATCAATAATAAAATTATTAAAAATTAAAATTTGTATGGTTTCCTAATTGATTTTTTTAAGTTTTTTTGCAAACGGCTCACCGTCTCTCTCCTCTAGTCAATTTAGATCTAAAGGTTTTGCCTGCTCCCACGAGAAGCAGCTACGTCCGAAATGTCCATAAGTACTAGTCCGCTGATAGATGGGATGTCTCAAATTTAAATCCTTGACGATCCTACCGGGTCGCAGGTCAAAGTTAGCTTTGATGATGGCGAGCAGCTCCTTCTGTGTCTTATGTGAGGTGCCATAGTCGAAGACAGTGATGGAAAGAGGCTCCGCTACGCCAATAGCGTAGGAGACCTGCACCAAACAACGCTTGCAGATGCCAGCTTTGACCAAAGATTTGGCTACCCAACGGGCTGCGTACGCTCCCGAACGATCTACCTTTGTGAAATCCTTGCCGGAAAAGGCTCCACCTCCATGAGCACCCCAGCCGCCATATGTATCGACAATGATCTTTCGTCCCGTCAAGCCAGCGTCGCCCATTGGTCCACCAATGATGAATTCTCCACATGGGTTGATGTGGACAATGGTGTTGGCATCGAAATATTCTGCTGGGATCACATCTTTAACAACCTTATCCATGACTTCTTTGCGCAGGTCATCGATAGAAATTTTTTCCGAATGTTGCACGGACACCACTATGGTATGCACTCGCTTTGGGATTGTGGATCCTCTGTTCAGAGTGTACTCACAAGTGACCTGGGATTTCGAGTCTGGTCTGGCCCACCAGAACTCCTCGGAACGGCGCAGTTCGGCGATTCTCTGATTCAACTTGTGGGCGAGCACAACTGTCAACGGCATGCATTCCTCTGTCTCGTCGGTAGCGTATCCAAACATAATTCCCTGATCTCCAGCTCCAATTTCATCTTCCGAGCGGTTGATGTGAACACCGGCTGCGATATTGGGCGATTGTTGTGCCAGGGCGAGGAGAACGTTGCAGGTCTTGTAGTCGAAGCCTTTCGACGAGTCATCGTAGCCAATGTGCCGAATTGTATCTCGCACAACCTTCTGGTAGTCGATGGTGGCCGTGGATGTGATTTCGCCACAAAGCAAAACCATGCCAGTCTTGGTGACTGTTTCGCAGGCCACCTTTGCGTCGGGATCCAGCTGCAAGAGGGCGTCCAGGATTGCGTCACTTATTTGGTCACACATTTTGTCCGGGTGGCCTTCGCCAACCGATTCAGATGTGAAAAGGAACGACTGTCCGTCCTCCATGTCGTATTTACCATCATTGTTCGAGTTTGAATAACCATTGACTTGGGTTGAAGATGACGATTGTGGCATTGTGCTGTTGTTCTTTCTTTCTTCTCGGGAGGGTTACGTACGGTGTCTGGAGTGTGCGCTCAAATTAAAATTAACACTTCCTCGTGAAAAATGGTGCTTTGCGATTTCGATTTTCACTCCGAGATAAATTAATTTAGATCAAACCCCGCTTTTTGGCTACTCTTGGTGATTAATGAACAATTAACTTTTTTTCAACAAGGTACACACGTGCTGTAATCCCGCGTGCTGACTAGCCTGACAGGTTACAATCATAGAATTATTAGAATTGGAAAATTGTATACCTTTTTCGGGCTATATAAAGCGAAAGACTGACTGGGTGCGCGGTTCGGTAGGGGACTCATGCACAGATGGATATTTTTTTCTTCTGATCTGACACTAGGCTGGGATATTTTTTGCTTTTGGATATTTCCTAAATAAAATTATGATTGCATGAGTTGGATAATTTTTGCAGTTGATTTTAATGTTGTGATTGGCGTGTAAGTTAATGCAATAACTGACTTTTTGTCAATTGTTTAATTGAAAAGGGTTAATAGGAGAATTGCGCCCGATTGAGGAAGAAATTTGCGAAAGTCAAAGACGACAAAAGTATAAAAAAAATTCCTCTTTAACTAGTAGTTTGATTGGATGAAAAGTTGTGGTATTAAGGGAGAGTTTAGATGAGTAAAATTTTAAGCATTGAGCCGGCTGCTTGGTCGTTTAACTGAAAGCTTTTTTCTTATTAAAACGAAATTTGAGATTTGATTGAGAAACTTTCAAGACTTCAAACTGCGCTAATAGAAAAAATGTCGAAATAGAGTCCCTCCGCAACTCATTCATCTTCTGTAAAAGGGGTGATTATTTGATTTAAGAAATAAGCGAAATTTAATTGATTGTTTTCGCAGTAAATCGTTTTATATTTCTGAAAACACAAAAAGTTATTTAAAAAAAAATCATGCCGATTATGGAATCCACAATGCTGGATCCGTGGTGATTCACAGTATAGTGATCTCTTTTCTTTTCACGACGAATTGGCAAGGAGAAAAGAGAGCACTGCACTACGAATCACTGCGGATCCAGTATTGCGGATTCCATATCGAATAAGTAAAAAGAAAGGAAAACGATAACTTTGTAACATCACCACATACGTTCCCCGCCTACAGGTTTTTAAAAATCGCAAGATTAAACTACTTCCTTACCTTAACTACATTGATAACTTTTTGCAAAATTGTAAAAGTAAATATGTTTTTTTTTTTACTTTGTGAAAAAGAATTTAAAAATTTTTTTTAAACTTTTCTGCATCATTTTTATGAGTTTTCCAGTCAGAATATCACTATCCCAAAATGAGTTTGAAAATTTTCACTTTTGTACTTTTGCAGAGGTTGAAATAATTGCAGAGTTATCGCTCTTCCTTCTTTGTGCTTTTTCCTATTGTTTGAGACATAAGCGGAGTAAAGAGTGTGAAGAGATGTTTTCTTCTCATTTTACAAAAATTGCAGCTATTAAAAGTTGCAGCGTTTAAATGGATGCTGTAAACCGAAAGAAACTAAAAAGAGAAATGCCGTTAAAAATTGCAGTTGTCTAAAAGCAATCTTTAAAAACAATCTTGTGCTTCAGAAAGTTGCAGCATGAATGAAACGCTGGCCTTAAACAGACACATCCCGATTTACAATCGTGAACTAGCTTGACTTGAATGACCTATTCAAAATCAGAAAAATTAAAAAGTTGATACAAATGGTATTTTTTTTTTCCAATTCGATGCAAATTTTGTAATGGCTTCCTGTTCTGCCTCCGCACTGTAAAAGTATTTATTAACTTTTCAACATTTAAAATGCAACATAATCAAATAAAGAATGTGACATTTTGTGCGTTAATATATCGCGAATCACATAAAAAAGAATAAAAGTTAATTGCGCAGTGAATTGCTAGTGAAATCATATAGTTATTTTGACCATATTTTCCAGTTGCTTTTTTTTTTCTTCACATCTTTACCAACCTCGCTTGCATTCTTCAGCTTTCTGTTGTTTCCATGTGCACTTAGTTTTTGCTAGTGGAATTCATAAAACTTAATAAATTCGTTAAAATATGGATGAGCGAACACTAAATGATCTACTTGAATGTTCGGTTTGCTTGGAGCGCCTGGATACGTCCTCCAAGGTTTTGCCTTGTCAACATACCTTCTGTCGAAAATGCCTTGAGGTGCCCTATTTGAAGAAGACATAGTTCTTTCTTTATTTATTTTTTATGATTGCATTGTATCTATATTTGTATTTTGTAATTTTTCTAGGTGATTGTCGCAAGTCGACAGGAACTCCGATGTCCGGAATGTCGCGTGTTAGTCGATATAAAAATAGATGAGTTGCCACCCAATGTATTGCTTATGAGAATTTTGGAAGGTAAGACATTAAAATATTTTTTCTTTATAGATACGTCATGTTTCTATAAACAATTCAGTAGGTTTTTGTTGACAATCTATGCTTGAACGAAAAGTGGGATAGAATTTTTTTATTTATGAGTGCAACACGTCCGTCCTACGTAAAAATGCATCTATTCTTAGATTATTAGTAGGTATTACTTTTGCTTTTAATTCAAGAATGAATATTTTTCCACATCTGGAGTGGCATTCGGTTTCAATCAACAATCTCTTATATAAATTAAATTCCTTAACCAGTAGATAAAAGGTATTTTCTTTAATGAAATAAAAATTAAAACTTAATATTGAAGATTTTTCAATCTGTCTGCTTTATTTTCGTATTCAATAAAATGTTCAATCTGTTAAACAACATACAGCCTTGTCCAAAAGTATCAGGCACCTCCGAAAAATTGTCGTTATTATTTGTCAAGGAAATAATTGAGTTTAAATTTTCAAGCTAATTCAATATCATGTATATCATTTCATTTCTCAAATCTCTAAAGCTTCCTTTCCTTGACGTAATCAATGTTCCTGTTATAAGATTTTAGGAGCAACAACAATACAACAAAACAAAGTTGAATTTTTTCCGAGAACCATAGTTTTTTTCCGCTTGAAGAATTTAAGCCGACTAACCTTTAGACTTCTTTATACCGCTATACATTCTTTTATTAGCAAAGAAAAGGGATACAGTTTTGTCAGAAACCAGTTAATTTGAGCTTTTTATATTTTAAATTGATGATGGTATTTATAGTCTGATCCTATTGATAATACGCACTCAGAAATGGTTGAGGGTTGTGTTTTTATTTAACTGCCATAGTATGAATAAAGTACTTATTTTTAGCTTAAATAAAAAATGTCAAAAACTTACTTTTGTATTCATTTACTTATAATTATTAATTTTTCGAAAAAAATAAACCTGAACATAAAACTTAAGGTTATTTGTGCTTGAGTTTTGTGTTTGATTCATTTAAGATATTTGTTTTAACACTGAATAAACATTATTTTCTTACAGGTATGAAAAATGCAGCAGCCAATCAGCACAACATAAATAAATCGCCTAAAATTATGAACACACCTTTACTGCAACCTGACGGTGGACAAGGTGGAGTTGGTGTTGGTGGTATGACCATAATGAGTATTGCAGACCAACGCGTACCGAATGCAAATGCGACCCAAAAAGATAAATTCATAAAATGCCCAGTTACCGATCAAATGATACAATCTGTACCTACCCAACAACAACCAAAAAATAACAGTATCAATGAATTACACCAACAACAACAGTTACATCAATCATTTCCACCAAATCCACAACAACATCAGCAACAACAACAACAGCACAATGCACATCCACAACAAAATCCATCGAATGCTAATAATGAAAGAGGATATGTTCCACGTGTGTTTGCTCTCTATGATTTCCAGTCAAAAGAACCCAACGACT
Source organism: Epistrophe eligans (assembly GCA_951394125.1). Taxonomy (NCBI): domain Eukaryota; kingdom Metazoa; phylum Arthropoda; class Insecta; order Diptera; family Syrphidae; genus Epistrophe; species Epistrophe eligans. The sequence goes on along the minus strand of OX596031.1, from coordinate 27,876,188 downwards.
TGTCCTTCAAGAAAGGCGATGTGATTCTTCTTCGGAGGAAGGTCGATGCTAATTGGTTTGTTGGAGAACTAAATGGTCGCGAAGGAACATTCCCTCTTAACTATGTTCAGATAATTGTACCCTTGCCTGTGCCACAGTGTATAGCACTTTATGACTTCAAAATGGGACCAAATGAAGAAGAAGGTTGCCTCAACTTTAAGAGAGGCACAATGATTCATGTGCTCCGACGGGTTGACCACAATTGGGCCGAGGGTCGCATCGGATCATGCATTGGAATTTTTCCCATAGCATTTGTTGAGATGAATGCCTTGGCTGAACAACTACTCGATGGCAGCCTTCAAATCCAAACTACAAACAACCACCAGCAGCAAATGCCCAATGCAACTCCTAGAAATCTTCCTCCGATACCTTTTGAATCCAGTGCAAATGATTCGACCAGCAGTTCATCCACAGTTACTACTACAAGTCCGAATTCCACCTGTAGCAGTAATTCAAGTTCGAATTCGATTCCAAGTAGTCCCGGTTCCAACCCCACATCGCCGCAGAATAATCCGGCTGTCAAATATCGAGATTATAAAGAGAAAAGGCATTCTTTGAATGCACTCACTACGGGAGCAGGCCTAAGCATCATCCAATCGAATCGTCATTCGGCCGAAATACTTAGTGTTCCGTGCGCATCCACTGCAGGACAAGACAGTCAGATGTCAAGTGGGGGACCGGTTTCTCAAAGTGCAAGTACGTCAACAAGAGGCTTAAATGTTGTAGGATCAACGATGCGTGACCAAGCTTCAGTACCAACACAAAGTCGGGTTAATGTCTTAAAGACTGGGGGTCAACAGAATGTTCCACCATCGCTGCCATGGGGCTATCTGGCGTTGTACCCATATAAACCTCGAAAAACAGACGAGCTGGAACTTAAGAAAGGCTGTGTTTACATTGTGACTGAGCGATGCTTGGATGGATGGTTTAAAGGAAAAAACTGGCAGGATATGTCGGGTGTCTTTCCCGGCAACTATGTCACCCCCTTGCGCAGTCGAGATCAACAGCAATTGATGCATCAATGGAAATTCGTTCAGAATAGCCAACCAGCTTCCCCCCAAATTCAGAGCCCAAATACGAATCAAACAACAAGTAACGGCCCTGCACCGAATCCGATAAACATTTTAGAGAACATAAACATTCGATTGTGCCAGATGTCAAGTGTACCTCATCAACCGCCTGAGCTTCCGCCACGCAGTGCAGGTGGTGGACCTTCAACTTCATCGTCTTCTTCGGCATGGGCAAAACCCTTAGGCCATCATATGGAATCATTTTTCGGTCGAAAATCAATAAACGGTCAACAACAAACGCAACAACATGCTGTCGCTTTGGCAGCACAAACGGGAAAAAGACTAGCAAACAAAGACTCTAAGGAAAAGCATATTACACAGGAGAAAGACAAACAGAAAGATCAACAACACACACCATCATCTTCCTCATCAGCTGTAAGTCTGATGAAAAGACTAACCAATATTAAACGTTCCAAATCGCCAAGTTCGAATCATGTGACTAACAATCAAACAGTCAACACATATTCCATGGATAATCCATCCTTTGAAGACACCGTAGCACCAACTAACCAAACTGCAGCAATTACACAACAAGCTACAACACAACTACCACCTCCACCGCCTAACACATCAAATGACCGTGTATTGAACAGCAATGTAACTTTGCATCCTGTTCATGTTAGGTACAAACCTCTTGGGAGAAAAATTTATTGTTGATTTAAACATTTTTTTTTTGTAGATCTGGATCATGTCCAAGCCAGCTTCTACAAAGTCTGCCAGTTGATTTAAATAGTGGTGGTGCGTATATTTCCAATGATTCAAATCAATCATCGTTTGGATCGCAGAGGCTTAAAGGCAACAAAGAACGGCCACAATTACAAGGGTAAGCTCGCATAGCCGATTTATTGATTTTCATAATTCATAAATTTTCTTTTGTTAAGTTTGCGACAGCATGTCGATGGTACGTTTCGACTGGCAGCACCAGGTGGTGGCACATCTTTACTAATAAGCACTTCATCAAATAACCCATCGAGTAATATACTTTTAAACAAGTGTCAGCAATCATCCGCCGTACAACTACCTGTAGTAATTCATCATAGGAAATCGCAGAGTCTCGATGCAAACACGATTTGTAACCAGATGACCAACAATTCGCCAGGAGGAGGAGGTGGAGGCGGAGCTGCAAAGGGATCCACACACATTCGAGAAAGGTAAGTCTAAACTTAGATGACAATTTAATTTTATATAAAAAAATCTTATCTACATTTTGGAAATGCATTTTTTGCAGCAGGTTCCGATGTATCGTATCGTACCCGCCCAATAGTGAACTCGAGTTAGAACTGAATGTTGGGGACATAGTTTATGTGCATAGAAAACAAAAAAACGGTTGGTACAAAGGAACTCATTCTCGGACAAATAAATCGGGACTGTTTCCGGCTTCCTTTGTGGAGCCCGATATATAAATAATATAACTTTTATATTTTATTTCGTTTTAACATTTATAATTTTCGATTTTATTAAGTTTTTTTCTTCATACTATTACTAATACGTTTTAAAATTGTTACATACTTTAAAAAAAAATATTTATCGCATCTTTCAAAGACAAAACAAAAATGTTAAATATATATTCTTAAAAACTTATGAACCCCCTAATTTTCAAATCTACTATTAAAAAAATCGTTATAAGCCCCACGCTTAAATTACATTTCTTCGCCAAAAACGGCAAATCACACAGTATTTTTTGGGACTGTCAAAATCTTGCTTAAAGTTTTGTAAGCAATGAACAATTTTTAACTCCGATGATGAATCGAGATAATTGGCTCACTTCGAACATAAGTGCTTCAGTCCCATGACTGAACCACTTTCTACGCAACTTAAAATATTACCCCCCTAAATAACAAAATTGGATTTCTGTGTGGAAAACGGATCTATTTGTCATTTTACGGCAAATAATATCAGCCTCATCTGTTCTTCCCGTTAATAGCCTAACGTTGCTAATTCCATATCTCATTATCAAATCGTTTTTATTTGTTTACTTTTTGAATTCAGAACATTATTTTTTTATTAAATTCTTAAACAAAAATATTTTCATCTTGTCGCATGAATATTCTGCCAGAAAATACGGATGTCCCTAAAAATGGTATCGAATACTAAACCGAAATCGAAAAATAATTCCGGTACCAAATATTTACACATCGTTTGAATTCTAGGGTGTGTGAAGATGAGTGTTATATCCGCCGACTAGTGGATTTTCCGATTTTTAACCATTTCTACCAAATTAAGAAAAAAAGGACTGCTAGAACAAGCAGAATTTTTGTTGCATTTAGCTATATAACCATGACATTTTTAAACACTTCTTCAACACAAACATAATCTTACTTGATAACAAAGCATTTAAAAAAATTGCATTTGAATTATTTTCAAACCAACCACACCAAAGCATTTAGAAAACATTGTCTTTATTAACAATTATTAAAAAAAAAACAAACAAACAAACTGCCCCATGAATTATTTATTTTTTTTTTGTTCAAAATTTTCTTTGTTATAATTTTTTAATCTTTAAAAAGTTAACAAACAGAATCTCTAATGACATTAGTGATTAAAAAAAACTTATTGCAATATTCTTTAAAAGAATCGTTTTGAATATTTTTTTAAATTTTAGTTTTAAGCACAACATATATTTTTAAGAATATAAATGAATTAGATATGAAAGAAGAGAAAACAAATAAATCTTAAATAAACAATATTCTGTTATTAGTTAGAAAATTAAAATAAAAAAGTATCTCGTTTTGTAGTTAGTTAAAATAAAAACTATGAAATAAAATTTAAAAAAAAATGAAATGCCATCTAAGCGATAATATTGGTGTAAAATACAGTAGTAAAAATGAGAACACATCTATTAAGTTAAAACTCATGAAAATAATTTTTTTTTTTCAAAGTTTATAGAGGAATAATACCGTGGATTTTTTTTCCAAATAAATGGGGAAATTACTCGTCAAACTTATCGCGATTTGAAAATTAGTTTTTTTTTTTTATTTGCAATTTTTTAAAAATATTTTCATACAAAAAATTAAAAAAAAAGAAAATATTCTCGAATATGGTGTAGCCTCACACTTGTATAACCCTAGTTAACCAATTTCTTAATTTATCAAAATGGTATTTATTTATTTTTCCTAAAACTAAAATTGCAAAGAAATTCTTTTTCCCCATAGCCAAAAAAAATATATTCTTTTAAACTTTTCGATAAGAATATTGGTAAATCGCTTTTTTGAAAAAAATAATTGACAATTAGTGAAACACTTTTTTAGGCACATTTCTTCGGTAAACTAGTGTATTTAGCGCAATATAGTACAGTGCCTTTAGTATTTATCCTCAGAATTCAATTTTGTTACTTGAATGATACACAATTTAGGATGTTTTGACAAAAAAGGAACAAAAGCTACAAAAATTATAAACATTTTTTTTTGTTGCATAAAATGATAATCTTAGTATTTTTGTAATATGTACTTAAAATTAATGTTGTTGCCATTTTAATGTATTTATCAGTTAAGACTTAAAAATTAAATAAGAAACAAAAATTCATTAACACGTTATCGGAATAGTGAATATCGTCCGTACAAAATTACGATGTTTGATGCTTCAGTAAAACTTTGTTAGTCTGGTTGAAGCATTTCGGGTGTACATATTTAGAACTCCCTTAAATGTCATCATTCGACGAAAAGCTTGTTCTTTTGTTCTGTTGTTCTATTGATTCATGACAATTCTTTTACAGCGGAACTAATAAGAATTTAAAAAAAATTCTGATAAATATATATGTAAATAGGTAAACATTTCAACCTTTCAATCCAAAAAAGTTATATAAAAATTCATTAAAAAAAGATGAATTGCGAGGGTTTTGCATTTTAGTTAATAAGGGCACTGTACTCTAAGGCGCTTGTGCGCAGAAAGTTAAACACAATCAATGATCTTGATTTAACAAAAAAAGATTTGATTGTAATTTTGGAATTGAACAGAATCTTGAAAAAATGTCATGTTCTAGGGATTCCATTGGCGATATTCAACATTCGCATGTGCCTACATTTGACTGAATAATTGATTGTTTTTTTGTTTGTATTTAAAATCAAAATATGAGTCTTATTTCAAACAAGGTTCTACTGTATAAAAAAAATAAAATGTTTTATAAATTTGGAAAATTTTAGACTTAAACAAAATAACATAACAAAAACAAAACAAAAATTGACAACATGTGATCTTTTTATATTATATATAAATATATTTACAAAATATTTGCCTAATTAATACAAACAAAAAATTTCTATGGTTTTCTTTTTTAAAAATTTAAATATTATTTACAACGATTTTAATTTTCTCTATATTTAAAATTTTGAAAAAAATACATAGAAATACACATTTTTTAGTTGGTAAGTTTTTATACTTAAATATTTTTTACTTTGTAACAATAGTTTAAGATTTCTTTTAATTTGTTTACTAATAAGAAGAGGAAGAGAAGAAGAAAACTAATAAAGACTTAAAGCACAAATTTGAAAAAAGAAACATTCTGAATTATTTATACATACATAATATGTATGTAAATATTCATATGTATATATAAAAATACAACAAATAAATAAAATACAATTTAAATTACTATTCAAATGTGTTCACAATAATTCAATAGCTAATAATAACTATTTCGACTACATAAACATAAAATGTTTTTGCGATTTTTTTTTGTTTAAGAAATCACTAAATTAATGAGAACAAAAATTGAAAATAGCCGATTAAAAAAAAAAAAACAAGAATGTTGTTTAAATTAAGTGCATATATTGTGTAGTTAGCTACATTAAATTATCAATGTTTACTATTGTTATAAATAATTTAACAAAATGCTCTTTAAACAAATCGTAAATCCAGTTCGAAATATTTTTCAACCTTTTAACTACACTTACAACAACTAATTGTCTATCCAAACAAAATAGAAAATAAATTTAGAGTAATTGAGTAAAACCTATCAGTGTAATAAATAAATAAAAAAAAAAACAATATTGAAATTTTTAAAGAAAAAATCAAGCATAAATAACCACAAATGATTATGAATGCAGAAAAACCACTTAATTGTAAATTGTTGTCGGTATTTTTAAATGAAAATGAATAAACTAAAACAATATCAAAAATGTGAATGAAATTAGTTTGATTTTAAATTCTAGAAACTATTATGTTTCTTAACTGAAAAATGTTTAAATCGTTATAACACTATTTTTAAAATTACATATTATTATTATTTTCCATCTCTTTTTTTTTCCATGAACTGAAAAACTGATTCAATTTGGAATTTTAAATTTTACAGACTAACCGTCTGTAAAAAAACACAACCGATATTTTAATAAGTAGTAATTGGATGCAAAGTTCCGTTCCAATTTCACAAATAAAATAGTTTTGGGCATAATATAAGGTGATCCAGAATTACTTTTTAAAAAATAACGAATTGATTATCGATTTTTTGGCATGAAACATACAAAATCGATTCGTTTTTAATGGTAACATACCTATACAAAACAATTTGTGAGAGAAAGACATTGTAGTTTTTTTTTGTAATTATTTCGCCGCTGAAACATTTAAAGTGTACGGTCTAACTAAAATACTTTTCTCTAGTAGACCAGACACACTCGGTAAAGATTTTAAATATCGAATGTTTACTAAAGACTTGTTAAAGTGTGATATAACCAACATAACTTACTTTTTGGATAGATCTACTTTGATGGCAAAATAGCTTCCCTACCCTAATGCACACGCACCGAAGAGTATGTACTTCTGTATGAATATCCGGTTTCCGAAATCTCAACAAGTTAGTTGCCGATTCTGCTTGTGTAATTCTATTATTTATAACTTTTTTGAGGGGAAGTAAGAAACAAGCTTTACTAATTATCGTAAAATTTACCACAGGTTTAAGATTATAAAAGTCATTTCATTTATTCGTCGGGTTCAAATTGAACATCATGGTCCGAAATTATGCGTAAGTCATTTTCATTAAAAATTATTTATTATTCTCATTTTATTTAATTTGTTATTATTTTTAACAGGATATTTGTTTATGTGATTGTGCTTAGTGTTGTTTGTGAAAGACAATCGGATGGAGTTTTTATAGTTTACCCATATAAAGAGGGTGATATCGATCAATCAAAGACTAAAAATTCTGTGAGGAAATTTAAAACTGAAGTTCGAAGAAATCCAAAAGTATTGAATGATTCAAATCTTCATTTGGTTTATCCAACTTATGAGGATATTATCATAATGACACCTGCACCTATACCTACAGATGAATATGATGAGTCTTTATTGGACACCACAGAGAGTGCTACGGAATTTTTTAATGATTTCATAACAATTACAGAAACTCTTGAATCATACACTCAGTCTGGAGACTTTGCTTTAGGATCAAAGGAGGAGAGCAAAGTTGGAACAACTACTGCCGGCAATACTGATTCAACAACAATAGATCCTATGATTACTGAAATTCCTATACCAATACAAAAATCACTTGACCAAGAACCAAGATTGATTGATATCATTTATGATGAAACAGGTCCTAAGAAAACATTGAGAAAACGTATGTTTGAAGCGAACAAGTTTTCTAGAAAATATCCATCTGGTCTAAAAATGAACAGTGATATGAAAATACCAACAACGATGAACCCTACAGATGCATTTAAAAACTGGTATAGAAAAACAAGCCGAAATAAGGCTATGTCGGTTTTAGAAAAATTTGGTACAAAAGAAACTGCTTTAAAAAATTCAAACAGTAATAGTACGACCGAAAAACATTCAAGTGAACATGGTCAGGGGAAGCGTTATAATGTACGCACATATAAAAGAAAAACAATTTAAATTCTACCTTTACGTTGTTTTATTTAAACAATTTCTTTTTTCATGCAAAGAACTATACTATATATTCACAAAATGTTTAAGAAAATAATTACTGCTTCTTTTTTTTGATAATTAATATACCTGCATAGTATATTGAAATTTGGTATTTTAAAACCCAAATTATTTATTTGATCAACTTTTCTGTGACAATATTATCAAATTTATTATAAATCACAACATTATACTCTATGATAAAAACTTTAATTAATTTGATTGTTAAATATAAGGTTCAATCCTTTACTTTGTGTAAAGATCCTTTACTTTGTGCAAAGAATAATAAAACAAATTTTGAAAAGTAAAAAAAAAAAATTCTCAACAAATTTAAAAAATTACAGCAAACACGTACCAGCGTATCTCAACCAGCGAATAATGAAGTTTGTAGGCAAAATAGTTAGAGGGTGCGGAATTAAACGAGCAACATGTTGTCCCTTGCTTTGAGTTGTTTAAAAATGTTTAATTACTAGTTTTTTATTTCTAGGCGAAAAAATAATCTGTTGTCCTGGGTAAATAATTCGTTATTTTTCTAAAAGTAAAGATTTTTTTTTGTTCGAAGTGTCAATTTCGCGCAGTCTACCATTCATTAATCCGCATCCAATATTTGGTTTGTACCTTAAGAAAAAATAGTATTGAATGTACTTGCTCCACAGCAACACTGTTTTATTTCGAAACGTCATTCGGCCACGTCAGCCCAACCACTGAATAGTCAAAAAAAACAACCAATCAAAATTCAACAAATCAGTAGAAAAAGGTTAATATTCCAGAAGAAACTGCGTTTCACATCGAGACTTGACCAATATTAAAAATAAAACGTACAAGTAGTCCCTTCTTTTTATTGCTTTTAATTTGATTTTAAAGATTATCCCGGGGAAATGAAAAATAACAAGCAAACAACGATTCATTGGATAAAAGAACACAGACCATAGTCGTGAACACCAGAAGTTAAAACCTATTATCTCTTACATCTAAAGAAAATAATGTGGAACATCATTTAACGCATCTCTTGATTTGTTTAAAGTGAAAATAAATAAATAATAAAAACTACAATGACCACACCAGTTTTTATGACCGTACCAAAGTACGTTGCTATTTCACCAAGTCCTCTTACTCGGATTACCCAATCTCCAGCGTTATCAATCGGAATGCAGTCTGTGTGCTCTGAATCATCATCAGATGATTCGTCTGCTTTCCGTGGAAAGAAAAGACGTTTAGATCATCTATCATGGGAGGAGAAACTACAAAGGAAGTAAGTATACATATCTCAAAAATATTCCAATAGTTGATGTGAACTAACAAGTTTTTTAATTTGAACAGAAAACTAAAGAATCGTGTGGCGGCACAGACATCGCGTGATCGCAAAAAAGCCCGCATGGAAGAAATGGAAGTGACCGTAAATGAACTCACAGAGCAGACAGACATGTTGAAAAACAAATGCGATAGCCTTCAAGCTATCAATGAAACACTTTTGGCCAAAAACCAGAAACTAGACAAGGAAGTTGAATACTTGAAAGAACAACTCAAACAACTACAAAGCGCACAAAAACATAACCAGGAACAACCGCAAGCGTCGCAACAATCGCTGAATTGTATCGATTTTGATTCCATTCTCAAAGGATCTGCAGTATCCCTATTTGACCCTCTGCCGCAGGGAATGAAGGAATCACTATCGATGACACAAGGCAACCAACAACAGCGACGCCGCAACAAGCTCTCACAGTACCCAGTCTTCGGAGAGAACTCAGTTGCAGCGCTGTGGAAAGTTGTGGCGCTTTGCCTTCTCTACAAGACATGCTCGAAGATTTCGACGCCACTAAATTGGAAGAGCTTGCCGAAAGCCTACTCGCAGATATCACTGCAGACTTGGAAGGAAGCAATACAGAAGGCGACACAGATGCTACCCAAGATGCAGGCATCGCAGAGCGATTGTCTGGATCAGTGGTGGGGACCACACCAGAAATCATGGAATCCAGCCAACATACCAGCAGCTGCAGCAGCAGCAGCGACAGTGGTATCTGCGTGAAGAAAAACGAACCAGAATCGTCACTTATAGACACAACACACCAAAAACAACTATTAGACACCGGCGAAACTATTTACGGGACCTACGATGAGAAGACAAATTCTATCACCATAGTCGTGGGCGATGATGCAATCGCTATGAATGAAGCTGTCGAGGAAGTATATTGCGAGGGAGAGGAGCCGCCTAAGAATGAGGAGGCTATAGAGTGTGGTATGACGTCTGATGACATTGGAGACGACGACGACGATTTCGATACGACATTCTTGTCGTTGCCGTTTGATTCGAAGAAAAATTGCCTTAAAAGCCCACTATCTATACATTCGTACTCGGATCCAGGATATGAGTCGATTGGATCGCCACAGAGTGAGATTGGATCGACGATATCGACGTTTGACGAGATGGCTTGGACAAGCAGCATTAATGAGCTGTTTCCTTCATTACTTTAAACATAAATTAAATTTCTAACTCATTGATTGATAGTTTAGAAAATGTAAAATCATTTCTTTTTTAATCGTTTCTGTTATTTTAACAAAATAGAAACCCTCTCATGACGCTTTAAATTTTAAATGTTATTTATATAATGCTGTTTCTATATGTTAGGTCTCTGTAAATAGTAGAAACTAAGAATTGTCTAATATTAGTTGAATTTATTCTAAGATGTGTTTTAAGTGATTATAAATAGAAGAAAAAAATACATAACTTTTAAGATACAAGACATAATTTGTTGTTGTTTGTATTTTTGATTATGCTGAGTCGCAATCGTATTTCGTCATTTTCATTTTTAAATGATTAATGCTGTGTTTTTGGTGCCAGCGAATTTTGCTCGCTTATTATTACTTATTATTGAAATTAACAAATATGATCGCATGTGCTATCGCACAAAACCGTCAATCAATTGCACATTGGTGGCACGTATTTCATCAGTCTATGATGTAATTAAGAATCGGTAACCTAAGGAACGATATTATGACCAATAACTCATCGTGGTCGTATAATTCTGCATCGTATGTTAAAATGTAAACAAAGTAATTTTCGAAGTTGAACTCTATGTGCAATTTTCGAATTAACATTTTCATTCCTCTGAAGAATTCCTAATATCTACAACAGAAATATATTCCTTGATATCAATAAAATTCGAGTAGAACCTGAGAGGTATGTAGGAATTTTACCAATAAACGAAACAAACCTAGTTTTATTCGCGATAACGCTCAATTGAAGCTTTTGTTAACCTCCTAGGACAGGTGGCATTGAATAAATAAATATTTTTAAATACTGAAAATATTTATATCAGAGCTACGACATTGGTCATATTTTTTAGGCATTGAAAAGAATAATAAATTATTAAACATAATTTAGTATTCTGAAGAAAGGGTTACTTCTGTTGCAAGTTTAACTTTAACAGCGCCGAAAATAGAACTGCTATTTTAATTATAATTTTATTTTGGGATCGCAAGTTCTGGGATGTGGATGTGGAAAAGCAAACCGAAACGGAAGTACGTCAAAGAAGGAATACAAAAACAAAATTTATGACTGGTTTACGGATAAACCCTTATGATGAATTAATTTTTGTAGTTTAAAATTAATTAATAACGTATAATCGTGAGTATAATTCCAAATAATAATTAATTAATAATTAATAAATAATATTTATATTTTGCGCTCTGCTGATTCTTTTTTAGCAACTGTTGATATTGTTAGTGAAATTGGTTTATTGAAAGTCTCAACCAGATCAGAGGTGACACGTTCCGTAATTTGTTTCAATTTGCCACTACCCTCGCCACATATCAGTCGCTCAATACGAGCTGTTGGGCAAACAATTTGAACACATGCGTAGATGGTATCTGAAATATTTAAATTATGTTGATCGATGCCATTATTTGCATGCAACTAAAGTCTTACTTTTTTCCTCACTATAGTACTCTATTTGACTCTTCAGATTGTATGGGATTTCTTGTGGTAAATAGTCCAACAATCTTGCGCGGACACTTTCAACGATTAAATCCTCCGCCGGTTGGTCAGTGAATACGCCACTTGAATATTTCCATGGCTTAGGTTTTGCCTGACGCGCAAGATAACTCTGGGAAATTTCAGAAATTTTAATAAACTCTTCAAGGAACTAAGACAACTCACCATAATTTCGCTCAAGCCATCGCCAATTATACACGACACCATGAAGATATCGGAAAAATTACTCCAACCGGTTTGTAGCGTTTTTAAGTCTACCACTGGAGCAACAAATTCTCTCTCCTTCTCGTCTTTCTTCGATGATTTCTTTTTCCCAGACAGAGTTTCATTTGTTAGTTTTTTCACCAAGTCAAGAAGAATCCTCTTCGATTTGAGGGTATCTATTTTATTAAGAATCAAAAAGCTGGGGAACGTTGGATATGCCTTTAATGTGTCTAGCACAGTTGGATGGAGTTCATTTCTTGTCCATGAATTGGAAACATCATGAACGACAGCAATGATGTCAGAACGCTGGACAGCATCACGATAGGCGCTTTTGAAGCTTTGCTCCAAATTATGTTTGTTGATTTCTTTTTGAGTGACTAAACCAGGTGTGTCGTAGAATACCAACTGTGTATTGCCTGTGGTAAAGATTGCTTTGTTTGCCTTGCGTGTTGTATGAACTTTTGTGGATGTTGGACAAACCTTTGAAGAAAAATAATACAAATTCTTGTTTTCTAGTTTCTTTATCTTCAAAAATTACCCTATGATGAATAAGATTATTTATGAATGTGCTCTTTCCTGCATTTGGAACTCCTATGACTGCGACATGAAGGGACATTTGTGAACTTTGTGGAATTTCTTTACATAATGCTGATGACATTGAGAGTTTCTTAGACCCGATGTAAAGAAAATATGTTAGATGATTGAATGTTGTTCCAATTGTTGGAAATTGGATGCATTTTTTAAATAAAATCGACATTTTTTTGTTGAAATTGGGCAGAAATAAAAAGTTATGTAGTTTTGTTTTGAGTTTTGACAGTCGAAACTCCGAAAAACGACAAAAGACATGTCAAACGATTTGTTTAGAAAAAGTAAGGCACTGCCAGGTTTGTATAATGGTCGCGTTCGGAAATCAATCGAAAGCTATCCGGATAGGTTTGTGTTGTTGTAATCTCATGTGACAAAACAGCTGATGCAACAGCAACCTAACGTATCTGTACATTTTTGGGATAGGTGGATAGGACTTTTGACTGCTTTTAGACGACTGCAAATTTTACGGCGTTTCTCTTTTGAGTTTCTTTCGGATTCCATTTAAACGCTGAAAATTTTAATAGCTGCAATTTTTATTAAATGAGAAGGAAACATCTCTTCACACTCTTTACTCCGCTTATGTCTCAAACAATACGAAAAAGCACAAAGATGAAAGAGCGATAACTCTGCAATTATTTCAACCTCTGCAACTATGTTTACCCCGGCCACCGCATAGCGTCCCCCGCTTACGTGCTTAAAAATCGCAGAGGGTAATTCCAGCGTTTAAAAGCAGTCTTTCCAATTCTTTTTTATTCCACTCAAAACTAATGACAATGAGTATTTTTTTGTCATTTTCATTGATTATTTTTAGATTGACTTTTGTCTATGGTTTTTAACAAATAATGAATTCCGCGGCATTATTTCGCAAATATGCATTTATTTACATGTACATATTCTATAAGTCTAGCTGGTAGTTCACGTTACCTCATAAAATCAAAAAAATTGGAAATTATTATTGCGGAATCGCAAATATATCCAATGTTTGTATACTTCACCTATATTGGACTAAAATTAGTAAACGTCTGTAGTTTTAGAACTTAACCGACGATTCTTATTAATTTGTATCTACGAGTTTGCACTGCGACCTTGAGATCTATTGTGCCCCTGGTTCAGCCTTGGTTCAACATAATTAACTCACCGACTCATTCTGGTTCAAGCAATTATAATTGGCTATTATAATAACACTCTTGAACTCCGACCCATCGTTGAACCTCAGGTAAACCTTCCAAGGACCAGTTTGTTCGCAGCTGATCATCTTTAACCAATGATTATTGCAACGGGTACATCATCGAATGTAAATGTTAAACAAAATTTTTATCAAGGAATTCAAAATTTAAGTTGCTATCATGAAAATCGCTAATCAGCTGATTTTAATCTATTAGCGCCACTTAATTAAAACCTGTTGTACCTATTGCCGGATGGTTAAAATTACCCTATCAAGGTTCGTACTGTTTAATTTCGATACCTTAACTATTTCTGTAAGTGTCATCAAATGTTGTTAAAACAGCGTATTTTTACTTCAAATAATGTGAAAAAACAAACATTTTTGTGCAGCCTCAAGGTTTCAAAGCTTACACCATTAAAATCTATTTAAAAGCTTTAACTGTAATACTGTTGAAAAATTACCGAAAACTACCCCTGAGTGATTAGTTTATTATGATTAGAGTGAATATATATACATATGTATGTAGCTACTAAATTATTTATAATTTTATAAATATTTTCAGTAAGAATAAATCATGACAACTACTTATCATCACCTTTTTTCCGTTTACGATACTTGGCATAATATTAACTTACCATTTTTCATGAACCTATTCTATATTTACTAGACATTGTATTGCATAGCTCCTCAAAGCCCAACCCCTTAACCACTAAATATCAACCACAATGTACGTCACTTTTTTACCGGTGGGTATAATCATCTACAATGATTTATTCCTTGCCTATATGTCATTCATAAAATATCAAGCAGTTAAGTAGCTCACATAGCAAGATAAACACGTCCAGTGATTGGATATTTTGAAGTATAGCTGTGTATTTATACGTTTTTTGTCTATCCAGTGCGTATCTCTTATGTGATGAAGTGATTTAATGGTGTTTAAAATATTAATTTGTATATGATTATGTTTTTATAAAGTCTAAACTTAAGATAAAGAGCTTTTGTTTGAAATTGATGAAAGCTTATTTATGTAAAATGTAACATTTATATTAAAGTTAAAACGAGATGTTCTTTAAGAAATTGAATTATGTGTTTGTTATATTCATAGACTGATTTTAATCTTGAACTCTTTAAATTTGTACAATTAATTGCTTTATTAAAATGTTGGTAAGTATAGAAATCAATCTACTTTATTTATATTGATTTATATTGAACATAGTAAGTAACGTACTATATTAATTATTAAGTTCGTTTCTTATCTTTTTGAATATAAACTCACAAACTGTAAAATTTTATAGGGACGTTAAATACTGCAATCATAATTTGTATAAATAAATATAAGGTTCCTTTAATTTAAAATTGTGTGATTTTCTGTTCAAACTACATACATATGTATATATGTATATATTTTCTTTTATATGAACTTATTTGACAGACCTTTCTGTAGCTTTGGACAGAAAATCACAGCGTTTCAAAGTAAAGCAACGCATCTATTAATTCATTTATTTAACACCTGACCTGACACATGTATTTGAATGTTGCTATAATTTAATGAAGTATTGCTGTGCTTCCAGTGAAAGATATCATACAAAAAAAAATGTTGCAACTGGTTTGATGATGAATGCAAACTATCGACTGAACGTGTAAGAATGTTGCATGCCAAACGCGCAGTGCATCAATTTTGCAGAGCGCCGCCGGTAAACAGAAAAGAATATAAAGAACTCAAAAGAAAAGAAAAAAAGGTTTTACACATTGAAGAATGTAATTTATAAAATTGAAATGAAATCAAGTTGGGTGTTCCTCTGAGGTCCATACTTGCCACTTGGTCCTCTATAGTTCTCTATTTACGTCAACGAACTTCCATCTTTGATTGACATCTGTTCTTGTTGTATGCAGATGAAGTTCAGCTAAGGTACAGCAGCCAACTTGGACTCATTGAGCACGGAGCTTTCAGTGTCAATGAAGACCTCGGGAAAATTTTAAACTGGTCCCATTCAACCCAAAAAAATATGTAGATATATCTAGAAAGAGTCAAACCCTTGATTATTTTCCGCCGATTGTTTTGAGCAATACTCGAATCGAATATGTTGAAACTGCCAAAAATCTAAGAGTGACTTTTAACCGCTTTTTGACTTGGAACAACTATATAAATGGGCTTGTGGGCAAAGTATTAAAAAGGTCTTAAAAAATCATTTTTTAGTGAATATGTAAATAAAATGGTATTAATTTGATTAAAGATTTTAATTTGTTAGATTATTTATTAGCTTCAATTTTTTATTAATTTAACTTTAGCTTGGTCCACTTTGTAAAATTTATAGCTTGTAAGATATTGTGTCTTACAGTTATATAGCAATTACGAAATAAAATAACAAAGTAAATAAAAAAAAAAAAAATAAGAATAAGCAATCTGCGCATACTGTATGTGAACGAAGAGGATAACTGCAGCCTAAAAAAAAAAATATTCCACATACGCCCGAGTGTCTGTGATTTATAATACAAAGCTAATCATTAAATCAAAGGAAGTTTAGTGTAATTTCAACAGTAGACTTTTCTTCTTCTGATGTTGCTTTACGACTTGATGATTGTACGTACGTCATACAGGTAAAATACTTAGACTTACTTGTGTAGTATTCGGTTTAACCACAATTTGAAGTGCGATGAGAAGTTAAGTGATGTTTTATATATTTTAATTCAAGTTGAATTAAAATGTAAAAGTCTCTATGTTGATTAAATCTACTATTTTGCATAAAACATTTTCAAAAATATTTGGATTTTTACCTAAAAAAAAAAAAAAAAAATAATCGGAATTTCGACTTGGAGATATTTAAATATCCCTTTGAAAAGATTCAAAAAAATGTTTTTGTAAGTACAATGACCCATTCTTGATGTATTTTTCAAAACATGTTTTCAAAAAATTACCATCTTAAGCGCAAACAATTTTCTTCATACCCACGGTCTAATCACTTACAAATTTAAATCATAATAATAGTTTTATATAGTTTTACTGAAATAAATTACAGCAGGGCTAAGGTGAGCAGATATTTAACCAATCATGAAGTTATTGTAAAACATCTTTCTTCTATTCTTCCATTCGATTAATTCACTCAAAACAATGAAACCACAAATTATAGAATCGCTTATCCTGCCAATGCACCACCACATTCAACAAACAGTTCAGTATTTGACAACCTCAATATAAGAAGCAACAGTTGCAATTTTAATACAGCAACATGTGTCCTGTAAAAAAGGAAATTTGTGTGATATTTTTGTGCTATGCGCAGTGCAATTCTTATTCATTGGTTGTAAGATCCTTACGATTTCGATGGATAGTTTTTTGTATAAAAGGACTTAAACTTGAAACATTTTGTTCAGTTTATCAAGCGCTGTCTTCTAAATCGTTTAACAAGTAGAAAATAATTGTGAACAAGTGTTATTGGTAAAATAGAGAAGCTTTAAGTTTAATAAATTATTTAATTTATAATTATTTAAATTTAAATTAAATTTTTTTTATAATAATTTTCTTTTTGATTGATTATTTGTTGTTAAGTTTAAAAAAAAAAATGTTAAAATATGTTATTCAGTGAGTTGGGTTAACAAAAAAAAAGTGTTAATATTTAAATGTAAGTAAAAGCGAATAAATAGTTAAAATTAAAATAAAATAAACTTAATAGTAAATATAAATTTATAAATTATAAACTTCATTTCATTCTTGCCCAAAATCCAGAAAAATACACTTGATAGTTTTTATGAGTACACATACATACATAAAACTTCCTTATTCATTTATAAAATTATTGTTTTTAATATTAATATTTTATTTTATTTTTCTGGTTGAAATTTGATTTTACTCGATAAATATTTTGGACGGAAAATATATATATTTGGAAAAATCTATGAAAATATCAATAGTTAAACAGCTTGTTTTTATTTTTAATATAAAAACTATAAAACTTAAAAAAAATATCTCTTCTTCTAAAATATATTTTTTAATTGGGCTTCTATCTAATTAAAAAATTTTAAATTTATTATTTCATTGATTATGCAAAAAAGCGAAGAAAAGCTTTTTTTTATTAATTATGAAATTTTATAAAAGAAAAATGAGTGTAAAAGAAAAAAATATATACAGGAGACTAATAATGATTTTTAAATTATATTTCTTGCTTTCTGTATTCTTAAAATAATTCAAAGTTGTTATATAAGTACATTTATTAAATTAAATTTGTTGAGATTTAATTTAAAAGCGGAAATTATATTTTTAACGGAAAATAAAGTTAAGTGCTTAGATTTAAAAATCTTGTATTTAAGTTTATGGTTAGGTTAAGAATAAAAACATGGGTTTCTTTAATTTACCTTGATCAAGTTAAATGAAATAGGTGGATATAAAAATCAATATTTTTTATTTGCAAACATTTTGCTGTTTATGATCAATTAATTAACTTTTGATAATAATGAATTAACATGACGATTTATACGTGGCTGTTGAAATAAATTAGGGTCTGACTTATTGTAGTTTGGCTTTTAATTGCTTAAATTGAAAACTAAGATAGGTATATTTTTTTTGTGAAAATGGCATTTCTCTCTAATATTTCATTGAAAATAGTTAATTTTTAATTTTCAGTAATGTCATATACATACATATAAAAAATGGTTTTTAAAGATTCTTAAAAAAGGTGTGCCGTGTTAATTTTCTTGATTCTAAAGTCTTATCCTTTAATCTTGTTCCTTTGGTGAATAAAAACCACGCGAGTAGGCTTCTGAATTAATATTTTAAAAAATGATTGCCATACAAAAAGCAAAAGACAGTGATTTTATGTCGTTTTCGATTAGATTTTCGGGCTGTTTTACTCCTTTATAAAAAATCATATTTCCAAATTTATACACACAATTCAGTTAGCATTATCTTTTTTTGAAATTTCGACAGGGATTGATTCCTTTACGGAGGAACTTATGGTCAAGTGGTCAAAAACAGATATGTATACCTATGAGATTTTAATCGAAATCTTAAAAAAAAAATTCAAAACTAATTTGACATACAAATTGTTGCCAAATGAAAAGAGTGAAAAATCAGTTCGATTCCTGGAATTCTAGATCCAAGATCTGATGAGAAATTTTAGAATTAAAAAAAAATATTGCTACAGTTTAACACTGATTAATTCAACAGGTGATCGGGTGTGGTTAGTTTTAGGTATTTTTAAAATCATGTAAGGACTTTAAAACTTTTCAAGCCCTAATAAAGTAATGAAGATCCCAAGTAAAAAGACACATTTATTTCAAATTTGATAGAGACTATTTTAATGTACGTTTGTAGGTACTATTTGTTTTTATTTTTCTCGAAAAATTTTGTAAGCTTCTTTATGTAATATCCAAAATAATTCAAATCAAATTTATGTTTACAAATGTAACGGAAACTCGATATTGAGATTTTATTTGTAGAAAATAGCTCTATTTCTTGTGAGTTTTTGTCCATATAACTCGTAAATACCAACATTTAATTTGTGAGAATTTTTTAAAGATAAATATTAGAAATAATATTGCATTCTAATATTGTATTAAAATGTTTTTAATCTGTAAAAAAAAATCAAAAAAAAAGAAATAAATCTGGTAGTACTACATATGCTTAGACGTCGTAGTTAAAATATACATGCGTCCATCAATTATTATATCTTTTTAATTATTTAAATCAATTGTAGGTACCTCGATACAGTTTTTACTAACAAGCTTCCATCATCATACGAGCGATTTGAGCCCACATAATGTCAAAAACTACATTTAGTCCAATTTAAATAGGCAATCATTTTGCACTCATTAAAATCAAATTACCATACCAAATCGCCATACGGTTGATGCAGCAGCGTGCGGCATGCATCTGTTTTTAAGTCATCAATTTAATGTGAATGTGAACGCTTCAGTTCTAAACACCACCGTGATATTTTTTCCTACAATGTGTCACCAGAATATGAAAAAATTCACTTAAGAATTAAAACAGACACAACCCTTTCTTTGTCAATTAGTAAGTAGGTATGTGTATTTTTTGAATCTTATGTAAAAATTCTGCGCTGTAGCTAAAGTGTTATCTTTATTAAATACATTATGATGATGTTTTAATTACACCTTATACGTTACACGTGTTTTGTTGTAAACATTAAAAGTTAAAGTCACCATGACCCGCCAAATTGCAAAATAAAATATTAATGCACAACAGAAACTGGAAAATATTTGTGCAATTTAAAAAAAAAAATCATTTGAATTTAGTTTTTTTTTTTTAATTTTGGAAGGTATTAAAAGCTCTTCCAGCTGAAACTGGTAGCAAACGTCTAGATAGTGTTGTCAAATATGCAGACATAACGTCTATGTTTGTTTTAAATCAAAACAACTGTTGATTGCCCATGACATTGAAATGTTAACTTGTGCGCGCGAACTTCAACACCGTTAGGGCGTTCATGAAAATGCTAATTTAGTTTTAGCTTACACACGAAACAACACTTATTGTTAGAAATTTACAAAAAAACTGTGTTTTCTGTTTTTTTTTTTATAACAGGATGTGCGCTTAGGGTGTGTTAA
Organism: Epistrophe eligans; assembly: GCA_951394125.1. Lineage (NCBI taxonomy): Eukaryota > Metazoa > Arthropoda > Insecta > Diptera > Syrphidae > Epistrophe > Epistrophe eligans. Next base: position 27,855,718 of record OX596031.1, on the reverse strand, counting down.
CTTTAAATTTACTGTTTTTTTTTAGCCTGGCTGAATGCAATAGTGCTTGTCGTATGTGACCAATGCCTGGAGTCCTCTGCTGCAGTCGCTAAAGACTGCATTCGTTTTTTATTTTCTTCATAAAATTGTAGGAGAGAAAGTGTAACTAGAAACTAGAAACACTTTCCTCTGTCTAGCAAGAGGCGGGCTCTGTTGTTAAAATGACGGATGACGATTTACCAACAATCGACGACAATCACTGTGGCAATGAAGTTGCAGATACAACACAATGGAACAATACAGTTACGTCAACGACAAATGACGATAAAAAGGACGATGATTCGAATGAAGATGAAAATGATGAGGGACCATCGAAGGTCACAGATCCATTGGCACCAAAGTACATCAACAATGAAGTAAGTGATTTGATTATATTTTTAATGCATGCAAACGTTGATACATAATTTTGAAAATATTAAGTTTTTGCTTTAAGTTTTTAGTTAACACTGACTAAATTATTACAATTTTCCTGTGTGAAAAATTTAATAAATATTTCCCGTTTTTATTGCGTGTGATTGTGATTTAGGATCAATATTTTTCTTACTTATCGTGATATACAAATAGCAGAAGATATATTGAAGAAAAATTGGACATTCAATGCCTACGTTCTGTAACTCTCGCATTGATAAAATTGGTCGAGAAACGTTGCAAAATGGAACAAAACTCATATGATTCGTTTCAATTTTCGTCGTTTCTCAACTTAATTTTATCGATGCGAGAGTTGCAGAAGGTAGACACAGAATACATTTCATCAGCAACATGCTTGAAGGAAATTTTGAAAATATGTATATTTAAAAGTTAATGTCCTTACTATAGAGGGACATTTTTTGATAAAAAAAAAAACAAGTTGATGATACAGTTTTAAGTTCTATCCGACTTAAAACATATCATTTTGCAACGAAAATGTTAAATAAATAAGGCGTATGTATATATGTTTCCAATCCCGGAAGGAACCGGAAGATATGATTAGAGGACTCAATGCAAAATATTGATAGCAAAAAGATATATAATTCCCCTCAGTAACTCGGCTTTCTCCGGGATAAAGACGCGATAAAGACGCAAAAATTCTAGCGAACTGTTCGTCCAATTTCCTTCGGGATTAGAAAGAACATAACTATTATAATGTGGGCTCCATTCAGATCACTCTTAAATCAGCTTAAATAGTTTGATGTTCTTTGTGCTTATACGAACGCAACTTAATAACCCTAAAATTTAAATGTGAATACTTATACATAGTTACGTTTCAAAAAATGTTAACTTTAACAAATGGCTATACCTTTTCCAAGGACATTCAATTTAACAGCTGATTTGACACTATTAGGTCTTGTTGGTAACGAGAAATTTCTTAAGAATTTGTATAAAATTTTAGAAATTTTCAGAATTTGCTATCAAAACCCATAGAAAAAAAACTCAGTTTGGGAAAGTTACCAAACATGGATATTATTTCTGCTAAATGACAAAAAATAGATACACAATATCAGATTTCGAAAATAAACGCATTTTGTAATTTATTAAATCCAGCATTGGACCAAATCAAGTATTGAAAAATTTATTATTCCGGAAATCAACGATAAATTAGCTCAACTCGATCTGTAAACAGCGTTGCCGAAGTGGCACGATCGTGCTTTTTTGACACAAAAATTTCATCGTCTCACAAAAAATTCAATATGACACGTTTTTCTTATTTCCATTTTTAACTACAAATAAAGCAAATTTTGACGAAATTTGATGAAACTTGCTCGAAATGGAGTGAAAAGTAGCATGAAACTCTTATATTTTGACAATATACGAATAGAGCAAATGAGTTCTTCTAATTTTTTGCTGTATTTCAGTCCACATTTAAACTACATTTTTTTTTTAATGGAGAAATTTGCTTTTTTTTATATGGCACGAAAATGGCACAGTTTTCTAGAAAATGTGACACGGTAATTTTAGCTTGAGCGGCAATATGTCTGTAAATACTTAATATGCCATTGTTTCTGCCACATTTTAGTTATTCATTACTATAATCGTCTTTTATAACTATATGTATGTATAAAACGAAATGTGTTATATAATGGCATTTTGTCAGTCGTGTAATACCATATTATGCTCATTGTTCTAATGGCCACTGCTTTTTCGTTCACTAAAGGTTTGAACGATAAACATTGAATTCACAAGAAATAATGGAAAAATTCCGAAAAGTCAATAGTGAACATTTTATACCGGGAACAGAGAGTGTATGTACTTAACATGAACTCAGTGACAAACTGCATTCTCTTTGGGCAAAGTCTGGTAAAGTGTTGAAATTAAAAATTCAAGTGAATTTTCAAATTTTATCTTAATAAAACAAAACCCTTACCTTCGGTAAATTATTATTAACACAATTATTGACAATGGAATTACTGCACATTTCCTATTTGTTATCCTATTTTAATTTAAAATAATATCCAATGTAAGCTGTACTATACCCGATTTCTCAATTTCTCAGTTTTTATACCTGACAAGCTCACAATTGCGTTTGTCTATCGCCGAAAGTATAGTTTTAGTTAGTGAATATATAAATTTTACCTGAATTTTATTTTTATTATTACCTATTTATTTTCACTGTGAATCGCTTTTTATTTAAAGAATGCGAAAGAAAGTGAAAGTGAATTTTAAAACTAAATAAAAATCAATTAATAAAATAACATAATATTCAAAACATAAAATTCTTTATTTTCTTTTTCCCCATCAGCGAGTCCTCGTTGTATCCGTTACCGAACGTCGACGTGAAACCTGGGGTCAGAAGGCAGAATTCCTGTTGGCCGTTGTTGGATTTGCCGTTGATTTAGGCAATGTCTGGCGATTTCCTTATATTTGTTATCAAAACGGTGGCGGGGCTTTTCTCATTCCATATTGTGTGATGTTAGTTTTTGGTGGACTGCCTTTGTTTTATATGGAATTAGCTTTGGGGCAGTTTCACAGATGTGGCTGCTTAAGTATATGGAAACGCATTTGTCCGGCACTTAAAGGTGAGTTTATTAATTATCTATATATATATATATTATATACCTACTCCTCCATATTCTCTAATTTCCTTTTTTTTTAAATTTAATTAAAATAATTGATCCCAGATGACTCCAAATATTATAAACGTTTGATTTGCACATTATTTTCCCTCTATATAGGTAAAGGTGGTTATTGATTCGTTTGTCTGCACTTGTATAGAGCTACCTATATACATATCCCACAGGAGTTATTTGTAATTTTTCGATCCTTAATGCCAATTGCTATATAAGTATATATATAAATCTACTCTTTTCAAACATTAAACGTGACTCTTTTGCAACAAGTTGTAAAGAATAAGGACACACAAATGCGTAAAATGATGAAGCTAATAAGACACGTTATGGGAATACCTGGTGTGTGTATTTTTGTTCCTACCGTAGTTCTTAAAAGATGCACTATGGAAGGATATGAAAAATGCCCTTAATATTCAAAATTTAAAGGACCATGAGTTACATTTTATGACAATTAATTTCAAACAAGAATAAAATATTTAAAATTGGGTTAGCTTAAATTCCTTATAAAGTATCACAACGATATAGTTTGCCATTTAATTTCCTTTTAAAAGATAACGTCATTTACATTATATGGCAAACTTATATAAATGCGGGTGATGTCAATTTATTAATTTCAAGAATCGTATTAACATTGTGTCATAATAGCAAATGACAAAAAAAACTACTTGACAAAATTTGCGTATAATGTAAGATACAAGGATATGTGTATTAAATATATAGAGATAGTTTATCGGTTTGTGGTAACTTTTTTGCAGTCAATGGAAAATATCAAAGGATATATTTTTCTGCAACTCCATTTATTTGGCCGATTTTACGAATGAACAAAAAAAAAATGATTATAAACCATGACGATGTAAAAATAGAAACCCTCTTGAATGGGAAAAAGGGGTTGAACTGTATGTCAATATTTAAAGATTTTTATTTCTTTATATGTAAATTTTATGTCAGTAAGAAATGCAAAAATGATGCTTTTATTCATCAATAATTTTAACTTTGAATTTAAATTATTAAATTTTTAATATTTTGATAAAGCTTTTTAAATTTGTAATAAGCGACATACGACCATAAATTAATATTAGGTATATCTAAAGGTTAGTTCTTTATACATTGGTAAGTCTATTTTTAAGTTGCGATATACATAATATAGGCACTTGTATGTTTTAAATTAAAAAAAAACGATTTCAAGATTTTAATCAAATTTGACATTACGATTTGACATCAAAAGTGGGCCCAACAATTGAGGTACAGATCTCAATCTTTGACCTATGTATGTATGTATATATTTTTGTATGTATATTGTATATCCTAAACCACAGAGAAGCGTTTTTTTTTCAAACTTTGAAGGTGGCTTCCTACAAGGAAAATTAAAAAAAAAAAGTTGTATCTCTAAAAATAACGTTACTTTCTTGCCCTACAACCAGTAAGAACTTATTTATATCGACTTTTTTTCGCTGCGAGATCATCCCAGTTTCGGAGTTAAAGCCGAGTTAACCCCAATCAATCAATGTTGGCTACTTAGACACTTAGACACTGTCTAACTATTTTCAAAGTGGTGGAGATATCATGCTTTCTTTAACAAAATTAAATATTACAATATTCACGGTTAAGACAATCTACTCTTGTGTCTAAGTTAGGCAGCTATAAGATAACAATAAACAAGGTTTTTAATTGTCTAAAGTTAGATAACGTTTATATAAATAAGACCAACAACAATCTAAATAATTTTTTGAAAACTCAATATTTCAATGGGATATTGATTCTTTTTAAATTTCAGTTTTAACGATAGGTACATTAATAAATATATTAATACTTCAATTTTTTTCTAAAAAACTAGTTTCCCCCTTCCGGTTTTAAATCACTTTAAGATAGTTCTCTATGGCCAGACCCTAGTTACAGTCACAGGCAAATTTTATTAAAAATGCTTCTTATGCCAGCCTTATTCATTGTCAACATAAAATCATTGCATATCATGGTACAACATTCATTTCATACATAAAACAATACAAACATTAAGATTGAAACAGCATTTAAAGTGTCTACTATCTAAGTCATAAATCATTTATGTGTTTATAAATGAAATATTAAATTCATTCTTACAAAAAAAAAAGATACAAATTAACTGATTAATATCAGAAAATCTCGCAATTAACTATTCGATTCATCAAATAATATCACGAAATGAAATGTATCTTTACCAAAAAAAAAAAAGAATCTCGCAGCACGACTAATTTTATCATAATTCAATTCCAAAATTTCATACAAACCCGGCTTCATTGCATGCAAACAACCACCCTAACGAAGTATACGAAACTCACTTAAACGCACATTCAACAACAAAAATGACTACAACATCATGGTGGTGCAAGAAGTTTATCATGTCCTCGAGTCAGTATTATGTATGTAGGTATAAAGAAAACAAGCTTCTTTGGTGTCAAGTTTAAATATGCGGTGATTGCCTTCTGTACACATACATATGTGTATGTGTTTTGATATCCATCCTGTTCCTATATGTATAGAAATATTATTTAAAATTTGAATTTGTTTCTTCTGAGATGGTTTAACAAAGTTAATAAAATTCAATTCAAAAGAAAGTGTGAAGAGGGGTTACAACTTTGAATGTAGAGTTTGAACTTTTAAATAATATGAAAACGTAAAACTTTTTTTCGTAGCTATAGTTCTTAATCGTCAAGACCTACGAATGTATGTGATTGAATAAGAAGACGTAGGAAAGTTGTTCATAAAAGTGTTTACACATCGGGCTTCAATAGGAGAGTTATTTTTTTTTCATCCATTAGAATTTAAAAGAAATTGCAGGGCAAAAGATAAATCCCTAAGAAAAGTCGTATCCTTTCTGCAAATACTTTTACCTCTTAAGATTGTTTGAACAACTAAATAAACACCTTTGTAAGAAAGTGCAATATATAGTAACATATAAAGTATCATTTTGTATATGTACCTACCTAAAGCTTTGAATGTCTTAGATATATACGCTCTTTCTCATGTTAAAAAGATGCAAATAATAATTAAGCAAAACTACTGAAAACGTCGAACAAAATCATTTAATTGCTATTTAAAGACTAGTACCTACTTAGTTCGAGCGAAAATGATTTTTCATACAAAAGTGATGCCTAGTTCTCTGCTATGATATATTCACATCAAGAAGTGAATACCAAAATATGAAAGTGAAATATGATATATGAACAAGTTCGTCAGTCAATTTCGCGCAAAATTTTCATTTCCCAACGTACGACCACTAAGAAAAAAATTTAAAGCTTTGTTGAAAAGTGTGACGTTGTAAAATTTGGACAAACTATAGACTTCTAGTTCGGCCGTAGATGATTTGCAATTGAGATGGCGAATACCGAATTAATTTTTCAGTATATTCTTGGCCGACGTCAAGTGGCCAACACTGACAGCTGTGTATTTGACAGTTTTTACACGCCTTGCAAACAGAAATTTGTGTAGCAGAAATTTGCAATGTATCCAATCGAGGGGAAATTTTTTGCTCTCTCATTGTGCTCTCTCGTTGTCACATTTTTGAGTTAACAAACACAAATTTTAGCCACTATTTAAAAATTTGTACAATTTTGGAATAAATTTCACGTTACCAAACAGATCTATAATAAACTGTCATTTTAAGTAAATAGTCATTGCAATTCGACAAATTTTAGTAATTCGGTTCCAAAATTATGGTTATATTCGCCAAATTTATAGAATTGCTTTATCGAAAAATTGTGTGTTCAGTGATTAGTCCTATTTTTGGTTCAGGGGGTATGTTAGTAATCAAAGTTGTCAGATTTGGAATAAGGATAATCCACATATACATATACATACGTTATATTCCATTCTTTCCTTTTTCCTCTTAAAAATAGCTCTCAATAAAAGATGCACACAATTAATAATAAAATCAAGTACAACACTGATAATATATAAATATATTGCATTTACAGGTGTCGGATATGCTATTTGTTTAATTGACATCTACATGGGAATGTACTATAACACAATAATTGGTTGGGCAGTTTACTATCTATTCGCATCCTTCACCTCTAAGCTGCCATGGACTTCATGTGAAAATGCATGGAACACGGCAAGTTGTATGCCCGTCACCTCGGAGAATTTTACAAACCTAGCTACCACACCAGCACGAGAATTCTTTGAGTAAGTTTTTTTTTTTTGTGTTTCAATTACTTTACATCCTGCAAATAGAATCCGGATATAGATAAATAAATACAACTATATCAATAAAACGAACGGAAAGAAAGTATCTTCTATAGAGGTACTTGTGGTATCGACTTTATTTTGTTGTTGTTGTATTTTTAAATGGCAGTTATCAACAATTGCCAATGATGTCTTCCATTATATCCCAAAGGACATAGTGTATTTAATTGTGTTGTGTTTTTTTTTTGTTTTCTTTTTTCCCTTGATTTTCTCTTCCCGATGACAATAACAACAAATAGGCGAAAGGTGCTTGAACAGTATAAATCTGATGGATTGGATTTTATGGGACCTGTTAAACCAACGCTGGCACTGTGTGTTTTTGGAGTATTTGTGCTGGTGTACTTTTCTCTATGGAAGGGTGTACGAAGTGCTGGAAAAGTGGTTTGGGTTACTGCATTGGCACCCTATGTTGTGTTAATCATACTTTTAATACGTGGAGTATCACTGCCTGGCGCCGATGAGGGCATTAAATACTATCTGACTCCCGAATGGCATAAGCTTAAAAATTCGAAAGTAAGTATCTAAGCAAATCCCATGTGCATTGATAATATTGTTAAAAATTATTAATGTAAAAAAATAAAAAAAAAAAATTGAAAATAGTAGTGTTGTTGGTTCTATAGAACAAATAGGGTAAACCATCAAATGACTGGCATGGTTCGGTATTTCAAGAAATACAAAAAAAACTATTGTTAAAATTTTTTCTTAATTCTTACGTAATTATAATTTCTGATTTCTTTCATTTGAAAAAATAAAATTAATAAAAACTCAATACATATGTATTATTTTCCATAGTTAATGGCATAGTTGTCATTTATTAAGATCATTCAAACTTATGATGGGTAGATTCAATTGTATTGCTTTAAAGCTTTATTGAATCATTTGAAAAAGTTAATAAAAAAGAATTAACAATAAAGTACAATAAAAACAGATAAATTATATTTAAAATTAAATTTTTACTAGGACGAGATTTAGACTTTAATTGATTAAGTCTATAGTACAAAAATTCTTTCCAAAATTTAGCCAAGCTAATTTAATTTCTTCTCAGAGAACAGATGTTTTCGACACGAGATGAAATTACAAAAACAACAATGTAAACAAATGGGTTTTGGAGGGTGGAACTTACGAAAGATTCCTATCTTTATAATTCATAATTTCTGGTTTTAGCTGTTTTTTGGAGAGGAACGTGAGAGCTAAAATTTAGCGAGATCTGCGTACTAGGTCTTAAGGAAAAAGTATACAAACATCCTAAAGAAAACTAACAAATGTGAAATTCTTAAATTTGGATTACTATGGGATCCAATCCAAATGATCTGCCATTTTACCAATAATCAACTTGTGTCAATAATTATGGGAAACAACAAAAACTAACCCAATAAAACGCAAATGTCATTTTTCGGGCAATTAATTTTATACGAAAAAAAAAAGTGGAGAAAGTTTAAGGGTGTGATATCATAGTCCGCCAATTCACCGGATTATTTACAAAGTCAAACATTGTTTATATTTTCAGGTTTGGATTGATGCTGCATCTCAAATATTTTTCTCCTTAGGACCTGGTTTTGGAACATTATTAGCTTTATCCAGTTACAATAAGTTTAATAACAATTGTTATCGTGATGCACTTATAACAAGTAGCATCAATTGCCTAACAAGTTTCTTAGCTGGTTTTGTAATATTTTCTGTATTGGGGTAAGTTAAAAAAAAAACTACATACATTTTTGTAAAACATAATATTTTTTGAAAAAAAAAAACTTACTTCACCAACAGCTATATGGCCCACGTGCAGAAAACCTCTATTGATCAAGTTGGTCTAGAAGGACCTGGCTTGGTATTTATCGTGTATCCAGAAGCAATAGCCACAATGAGTGGTTCTGTATTTTGGTCAATAATTTTCTTCCTTATGCTGATCACTTTAGGTCTGGATAGTACGTTTGGTGGTTTAGAAGCTATGATAACAGCGCTTTGTGATGAATATCCTCGAGCAGTTGGAACACGTCGAGAATTATTTGTACTATTTCTATTGGCTTGTATTTATTTGTGTGCATTACCAACTATGACATATGTAAGTGGATAATATCTGTGTTTACATTAAGTTATCAACTATAGTTTTACGTTATTTTTAAACTTTTTTGCCTTTTTTGACTTATTGTAAATATTTTAGTTGAATATTCAACATAAAACCAAGTTTTCCCTTAATATTTTGAATAGATTAAAAAAAAATGTGTGAGTGCTGGTAGGTGTAAACATAAACGTTCGTCCGAATGCTACATTACGGGTTACATATCGTATCGTGTACTTATGACACCTAACGTGTTACACTTAAGGCACACGTTTTTAGTTTACCCTACCTCGGCATAGATGTTTACGCACACAGTACACGTTTTTATTTTTGTTCAGTTCTGCGCATCTGTCAAAAATTAGATATTATGATGGGAAAATGGTGGATCCAGTGCCCCTTTACTTGTCTTATTTTAATACTTTGTTGTTGTTTCTAATGATGCCTGTTTAGTTCCTGTGGGCACTCCAACAGCAATTTTTAAATTTTTGACACTTTAAACTTTGACAACCTGTATATATTACCTTGGATTCGTGTAATGTGGTTAACACATCAACAGGCCAGCAATATAAGAAAATATTTTTCTTTATAGGAAGGGGGTCTCAAAGATTTGTAATATGAGATCTTTTTCAGTTTTTCATTTATCTACATATATTATATAAGCTCATTTTTAACTCGTTAAACTACTCGAATAAGGCATTGAACAAATTTATTTCTATAGAGAAAAGTATAAACAATCCATTAGCTTGTCAACATACATTTACTTGCCTCAAGTTATATTCACTTAAGTTGTGTGAAAAAATTGGGCATCTCATTCTTTCAAATCAAATGCTTCATTAACTCTGTCAGTGCTGTTGTCCGGTATCGTCTTCTAATACACTATTCATGAGTTTGATATCTACAAAACAGAATAGGAGTTCTTCCGGAAGGAACTCTATGCATAAAATGTTGGTTTGTGTGCGTATCATGCTACAGCTTAGGTTATATTGTATGTTATGGTTGATTTAAGCGAAGTGCAGGTGGCTATGTTTATGGGTTATGTTGTAAGAAAAAAAAGTGCTTTTAACCTTTCGATAAAGGCAATAGTAGGTATTATAAAGATAAATATTGGCCAAGTCAACCATGTGTTAATATACCTTTCGACAATCTATATATTGTTTATATACCTAATGGTCATTTTATATAATATACATATATATGTATATATTATATAGATATATCACTATACTTGACCAGACCATGTTCCTATCTCACTTTCCAAGAGAAAGTGATTTGTGTGTGGCAAGAAGAGTATAGCATAATGGATTTTCACTTTATTTGATTAAATTAGAAATTATAATTTTGGCTCTTTACGTTAAAGAGTATTCATATAGTCGAATATATAAGATAAAGGTGGACCAAACAGTCCACATTAGTAGATATATACTAAGGAATATATTGACCTTGATGGTCAATTGTCAGGAGTCCATATTATGGTTGATAAATGTTAAAGTATAGAACGTGTCCCTTATTTTATTAACATTCATTTTAATAAAACTTGGTTGGGTTGCCTAAAGTTTATGTTGATTCCCTTGAGTACTTTTATATTTTGACAGGATATTTCAATTAAATAGCAATTCTTTCTATAGTTTGAACGAGGGTGATGTCAATAGGTGTGAAGCTGTAGATTCCTTGAGATTAAAAAAAAAAAAGTTTTCAATGCAAGTGGCGCTCTGATTGTATAAATGAAATAAGACTATTGATGAATTTTTGACAAGAAATAAAATGCACGACTGGGTCGCACGAACTTGCTGTTATGTGGGATCACACTGTATAGTTTTAATAAAAGTCTGAATAGTTTAGATCCATATTTATCTGATTTTAAAAGTAATAAGTTAGTATAAGTTATATTTTATGCCGCCTTTCAAAAACGTAGTTCAGTTTAAGGTAGTATTTTGTGAGTACATAAATATGAACAAATTAGCACCGTGTTGTACATACATATATGCATGAAACTTACACTTTCAATTGTTAAAAAATCAATATAATTAGAAATAAATTGATTAAACAACTTCTGAATTTGTTTTGACACCAACGGTACACCATCTGATTTCTTACACAAATCTCAATTTATGAGAAAAAAGTTTTAAAAATCGTTGGAGCGGTTTTTTTAAAAAAAATTATTTTTTTATATGGTTATAAAATTTTGAAAACATTTTTTAAGAAAAAAATTGGTAGACCATTTTTTAGTATGTATTTATTAATGCGGATTTTGAAAATTAATTTTGAAAAAAAATCATCTACACATTTTCGAAAAATCGTAGTAGATATTTTTGAGAAAAATTAGATTTTCTTTATCAGTTTCTAAACACTTGTATGGGAGGTACCGTTGTTTTTGGTCATAAGAATAATTTTTACTTAAAATCTGCTAGATAATGTAAAAAAAAAACTTGTTTTCGAATAATTAAGTTCTTAAAAAAAAAGAAATTGAACTTTGTTTAAAAATCTAAAAAACAATTTTAAAAATTTTGGTATGCATTGAAACATTCTCTATGCGAAAATTGTCAAAATCAATTGAGCCGTTTTTGAGAAAATCGAAAATCAAAAAAATATAGTTTTATGTGAGGTACCATTTATAACCATTGTCCCGATTTTTTTTTAAAATGGTAGCCTTTTTATAAAAAAAATTACTGAATTAAAAAAAAAAAAGTTGTGGGCACGTGGGAAAAATGAGATCTTCATTATTTGCTAAAAAATTTATACGGCAGGTACCTTTATTTTTGGTCTTAAAAAATTAAACGTGTGGGGTGAAAGTCCAAAAAACGCTAGGCACCAAATTAAAAAAAAAATCGACCCACCCGTTTAGGCTGCAGCTGAAAGGACAGACAGACCGAGAGACAGATTTGCGAGATAAACTTTTTTCGACTTCGTTATCATCGTATAATGTCAAGTTTGATCAAAGTCTTGAGTTCAATTCGTACTTCTCGACGAGCTAGGGACATGAAAATAGCAATAAAAAATATACACAAAAGTTCTGATTTATGTTAAAAATTTTAAGTATCTCATTTTATCAAAACGATTGCAAAAATTTGTACCGAATAGACAAAAAATAGACACACAAGGAAGTGAATTAAATACATGTTAAATTTAAAAAAATACATTAATTTAATAGAAAATAATTAATTTTATTTTAATAAAAAATAAAATAATTCATTAAACACCATTTGATTTTTTTTGTTCATTTCAGGGTGGTGTTTATCTAGTGAACTTCCTTAACGTCTACGGACCAGGTCTAGCTATTCTATTTGTTGTTTTTGTAGAAGCAGCTGGTGTTTTTTGGTTCTATGGCGTTGATAATTTCTCATCAGATGTAGAACAGATGTTGGGCAAGAGGCCTGGTATTTTTTGGCGCATTTGTTGGGCTTATATAAGTCCAATTTTCTTATTGGTAAATATAATAATTACTTACTCTTGAACTTTTCGATATTAAAACTTGGTCAATTTCAGTGCATTTTTATATTCTCATTCATTGGGTATAAAGACATGCTTGGTGATGAATACAAATATCCAGAGTGGAGTATTAGCGCTGGTTGGGCCCTAACAGCTTCATCCATACTTTGTATTCCAATTTATATTGTCTACAAATTTACTACGAGCAAAGGAGATTGCAAACAACGCTTAAGAACCACATTTAAGCCGGAAATTAATATTGTATCAGCTTTGCCAGGCCAACAAGGTACTGCAGTGTGACATAATAATGTGAAAAAAAATCAATATAATTTAAGTAGCATTCATCAACTAAACGTTTCACCAACAACAACAACAACAATAAATATAATAAATAATCAAATAAGTCATAGTTATTTAAGTTATCCTAATCTTAGTTCGAATGTCGAACAGCAACTTAAACAAACAAAGTTAAATATTGATGGTGGTAGTAGCGTAAGTCTTAATCAAATCAATAAAACATCTACTGCTAGAGCTGAGGACAATAATTATTTAATACTCAGCAGTTGTAAGCCCTTCAAGTTTTCCTTTGCTAGCGAATGGCTTGTGTAAAAAGCAATTTTTTTTTAAATTAATTTTTTAGTACAAATTAAATAATATGCCATATAGCTTAGAAAGTGTTGTACGATATTTCTGTCGTTCAGTTATTTTTTTTTATTAAATCACAAATATATTGATGAACGTTTAAATTATTATCTTCCTCTCTAGGGAATGCTTAATCTGTAAATTTAGAAAATTATATAGAAATAATTATTTAAGCTTAATTAACTTAAATATCTGCAAAATCATCTTAATAACATAATAATATTGAAATAAAATAATAAAATAAAATAATGCTTTATATATTTAAGAAAATAAGAATATTGTTTATAAAAATATAAATATATACATATAAAATAAAAGATGGTATGTTCATAAAAAGAAAATTAAATCAAACAACATAAAATAAATTATAAATAGAATATTTATACATGTTATAGTATTAGATAAATTATTTTTATTAATTTTATATGTGAAGAAGAACAAAAAAAAAAAATACAAACGATAATACTCTTGTACAATGTTTGCTTTAGGTAGATTTTTTACTTCATTTAACTTTGCATATTTGTGCATGTAGTTTAGATATTTTAGACTTACATGACTTATATCTTTTTAAAAATATTTGCAAGCAGCCATTTGCAGATATTTTTGAAATAAGTACCTTTTATTGATTATTTTGTTAAATCAAAACCATAAAACTGCAACCAGCCATTTGCAGTTTTATGTAATTTAATAGATTCCATTGTAATAAAATAAATAGTTTATTATATAGTTTATATAAATTTATATAAGAAAATTATTGTAATTACTCTTTTGTTAATAATTTGTTAAATATATTTTATATTTAAGCCGTTGACCCCGAGTTTTTATTCACCTAGACCCTGTTGGACGGTTTTAGATCATCCAAATTTTTGGTACTAGCCCCTGAAAGATGTTTTTTAGTCAAATAATATCTCAAGTGAATTCGAAATTAACACGTAAAAAATTTGTGACATAAATTAGGATTAGCTGATAATTTCAAACATTATAAATAACTAATTAATTTGCGTGATTAACTAAATCTGGTTAAACTTACTTACTTACTGAAAAACTGGCCCTTCAAATGTTACAAGAATCATCATAATATTTTTAATTATGTTTGGATGTCCAACCTATTGCCAGATTTTGTTTACAGTAGTTGAGCTTAATTTTAAAAAATCATGGAACTGAAAACCGCTTTAGACATGTTAAAACAATAAATAAAAATATCATTCGAGAAATATATTATGCGGGAAAAGTATCATGAGAAAAAAGTATAACACGAAAACAGTATCAAAAGGGCTTATAAATTAAATTTTACTCAATTCCTAAATAGCTTTTGAAATAAATATTTTTCAATTTACAACTCCCAAAGAACTTGTGAATAAAATATTTTGCAATTAAGAATATACAAAAATTTCGTGAATAAAATATTTTTCAATTCGCAAGTCCATTACTCACAAATTGAACAAAGACTTATTAAGCTAAAAAAAGAGCTTAAGCTTTTTCAACCCTGCGTGCGAGTTTATCATGTCGATTATTGAACGCGTAATACTGGTTCCGCATAAATTCGCAGTGCAGAGCTGTCTTTTCACTTTTGACGTCAAAAGAAAAGAGAACACTTATTACTGAGAAACACTCCGGATCCAGTACTGCCGATTATGGAATACGCAGTACTGGATGCGGATCCAGTACTGCCGACTATGGAATACGCAGTACTGGATCCGCAGTGTTTCTCAGTAATAAGTGTTCTCTTTTCTGTAAATTTCTGAAAGCTCCGAGGAATCAGGAAAATTTCCCTAAATTACAGTCCTGTGTGGGCACTTGCCTAATTTGAACGTTTTTATACGTAAATTGTACATCCCATTAATATTTGTCTATTTGTTCCTCTTAATCTCAAATAATAATTATTTGATTAATATGAAAATTGGTGGAGCATGAGATTGAAGTAGGTACATAGGCTACTTAAGACAAAAATAATAGAAGAGAGTCAGTTAGGCTGTATGCATGTTTGTTCCACTTAATCTCTCAAAATAAATACATAAGTGATTGCAATGAAAATTGGTGATTCGAAAGCTTGGAACACGACAATGACAAAAAGAAGACAGTTTGTTTGTCTCTTTCGGATGCGGAGGGCGTATACGTACTTTTTTCTTATTTTATATGAAATATGGTCGAGCGAAAATAATAATCATTGGCATATGATAATGAAAACAAAAAATATATAATGCAGATCAACGGTTAAATTAAGAGAAGATTTTTCTGCTTTACTATCGACCAGTGGATTTGGTTACTTTTCTTACTTATATTTTAATCAACAAAATATCTAAAACATGCGAATCAAATCGAGCAAGGGTCTTCTAGTACATGATGATAATACATTCAAAGCTATAGGAAAAACTATTTCTTTTGGCAAAAAATTGCTGCCAAGATTTTTTCATTAAGCATAATGAATTTTTCATCAATGAAAACGGCGACCTTTACGGGGCTTGGTCTAGAACCAAGAAAACCGTTTAAATAAATGGAACCATATTCTATGATAATTTTATGTGGTGCTGTCACTACCACATAGTTATGCATTCTATTCATAAAATGTTTACAATCCTCTTATATTTTTTTACATTTAAACAAATGTTTAAGCGATTCAAAGATAAGTTGTAATTCTTGCAAATTTTTGTTTTGTAAAAAAAAAGGAAATATACATAAATTAAACTTTCTTTACAATCTGCACGACATCTTCATCGTTGAGAACATGTTCAATTCCGACCTTTTGAGGTTGGTGCTTCACCGATGATCCCCACACGAGAGCACTGTAAAATAAGAATGAAAATTCCGGAACATCATAATTCATAACCTATATGGACTTACTATTTAAATTCCTTAGCAATTGTGCGATGCAATTTATTACAAAAATCTTCAATTGAAGTTCTCTCATTGTGTAAGACAATTGGTGATGTATAATCAGGCAGTTGTCCTTTTGGCTTTGTGTAGCTAATAAAATAAAGATTAATCTAATGTAATTGATAACTTGACGATAGACAATCACACTCACATTCGAACAAGTCTCAAATATTCCCACATGAGTTCCAACAAATCATCGAAATTCCATCGATGATGAGCAGAGATCGGAACACAATGCGGAATCTTATAGATGACATCAAGTTCTTCAATCGAAATTTGATCGATCTTGTTCAACAGATAAATGCACGGGATATATATACGATTTCCTTCGATGACATCGATTAGATCATCACTGGTGGCATCATAACGTAGTGTTATATCAGCATTGTGGATTTTGTATTCAGAGAGGATTGTCTTTACTAGATCTGCATCCAATTCGGATTGTGGGACCATACAGTTGAAATTAACACCACCTGGAAAAAGAACATCATAAGCAATGTGTGCTTAAGGAATTCTCCAAGTTTAACCAACCTTTATCCTTCTTTCTGAAATAGATATTTGGTGGTTTCTTATTGAGCCGGATGCCAAATCCTTCCAATTCATGCTCTAGCAGTTTCTTATGGCCCAAAGGTTTCAGAACATCCAACACCATAAAAATAAGATTGCAAGTGCGTGCTACGGCAATAACCTGTCGACCACGACCCTTGCCATCTTTTGCACCTTCAATGATTCCAGGCAAATCCAAAAGCTGAAATAATAATAAATTTGAAGAACAAATTTTAGGAAGCAGAAGGCAAATTTACTTGAATCTTGGCACCCTTATACTTGATGCACCCAGGGACGGTTGTTAATGTTGTGAACTCATACGCTGCAACTTCAGAATACACCCCAGCCAAGTTGGACAAAAGAGTCGACTTTCCCACCGAAGGAAATCCGACAAATCCCACTCGAGCATCTCCGGTTTTTGCAACCTCGAATCCTATTTTAATAAATAAAAAAAAACAAATCCTTAGTCCACAAATCCACAATATTATTGTATTGCAAAGATTCTCCTACCTTCGCCAGTTGAACCACCACCACCTTTTGGTGTAATGAGTTCTCGTCGCAATTTGGCCAATTTTGCTTTCAGCAAACCCAAATGTGCAGATGTGTTCTTATTTTTTTGCGTCCGAGCCATCTATAGAATAAGCGAAAGAAAAACTCTATTGGGGTTAGATTTTTGGACGATTGAATTTTGTCTGTATTTTACTTACCTCGGACTCAATGGCTGAGATTTTTTCCAAAATTGTACTCATTATTGATCAATTCTAGCAGCCAATTGTTTAAAATTAATAATTGAATAGCAATTAATTGCTAAATTAATAAATTCCGACGGACAACAAATAGGGAATTGAATCGCGTGGACGTGCCAAGGGGCAAGTTGGTGTTGTCAATTTTGACAGGTAAACATGACATTTCACACAAATGGTATAATTTATTTAGTATAAAATTCGATTCTCGATTGAGACCCAAGTGATTCTCGCTATCACAGCAGAATTGATTTTCCTAAAAACTGACTAAAAAATTACTGTCGGTGTCGCATGAATAACGTGATTAAGGTAGGTACGGGTGCTTTCATAAATACATGGTTGCTTTGTTTACATGCGATCAATTGCAATCATATTAACGTCATACAAAATATTTGCGAATGTGTTTTACTCTGCATACATGAACACTTTTTCTGATTTGCGTCATATGTCAAAAACAATAAAGAAAAAATAAAGGAAAGGAAATCATTTATACTATACCTGTCTCTTTCTTTAAGAAAGAAATTCAGGTTGCATGTGAGTTTTTATAGTTGCACATTTGCGCTGCAAATATTTGCGTTTTGCTTTTATGAAAATCTGATATTTATCATTTGCATTTATGAAAGTTATGCTTTCGTCAGACTTTCGCAACCATGTATTTATGAAAACACCCTACATAATTAAATTGTTCGTTTGAATGACCGTACGACTTAGGCCAACTTATGGACAGTTGTGTAAACTTGGCTCTTTGGATCAAGTTCGAGTATGTCCTTGAATATTAGTTTTTGATGCGACTTTTTTTTATTCTCGCCCATTTCCACCAAAAGTTAATCTTGTTTAAATTTAATAAATTAATATATTGTTTCCATTGCACTATACAAAAGTAGATAAACTTTGACATTACCCTTTCGAAACTCATAACAAAATGTGAGTTTCTGTGTATTTTACTTTTTAATTCGATGCCAACTTGTTGCATTACTTGAACCACTGTCGAACAGAATCTAACTTAAAACTACAAAAAATACAGTTATTTTTGAAAATAAATTAAGGCAGAAAAACAAGTAGACAAAATTTGATCTCTTTTTGTTTTAATGCTGAACAAATTCATTTCAAATAATGGAAAACTATGGAAGACTACGAAAAACAAGTAAGGAATCCTCTAAGTGCCATATGTACCTATAAGCTACCTTTTTAATCACCACCACTTTTAGTCCCCAAGGAGACAAATTCAATTACAAAATTCGTAAGGGAATTTAGTGAGAAGAAATTAGATGGAGAATTTTCTAGAGTTCAAGATATACTTCCCCCAAGGACCTCAACATCAGGTCTGTTTCAGTGTATGTCAAAGTTGTCACTTAAACGACCACCACTAAAGCTAGCCCCAATCTTCAATAAAGAAAATTTTCCACGGAATAAGAGAAAACAATCCACAGCAGCTGGTGGATCGAGACAATTCGGTGAGATTGAATTTCTTCCTATACCAAAGAAGAAACCGCTTTTGGAAAGAAGTCAATCACTGGAATCTACACAGTCATCAAAACAGACGACATTGATAACAAGGCCTGAACGGGAACATGTTGCCATTACCGGAAGTGTACAGTTTGTATTGAAGAATTTTAAACTGTATCCAGAATTGAAGGCGTTATATGAAGTGTATGGTTAGTACATGCATTATGTAGAATAAGCAAGAGTTTGGCGAACGTTATGTCATTTCTTTTTTTGTTTTTAGGAAATATAGTGAAAATAACTAAATGTAAAATAAGATTTGAGCATACTATTCTGATGCGGAGTGAATCAGGACCAATTTTAAAAGGATTCTATTTTGATTTTGAGAACATTCTAGTGGACTTTAGTGCGGGTAAGTTTCAATTTAAGCCAAGATACCGCAATGATAGATCTTATACAAAGTACACAAATCTCTTAATTAACTAATATGTGTTCTGTGGGCCTTATAAAAATTATTTTGCAAAAAAAAAATACCAACTTGTATCAAGGACTGCTCTTCGCCCATTTTGGTTAAGGGAATATAGTTTCTAACAAAAAAAAAAAGAAATATTTTAAAAGACAAATTGATTTATTGAAATGGCCGAAACTTTATTTTCAGCAAGTTTGGTTCGTTGCGTTGGACATTTCAACACACAAAATCGCTTTCATATTCATAAAATCGAACAGATCCCAAATCCCCCTCAGGAAACAGAACTCACCAGAGTACAAAATGTATCTGCTTTTGCTTTGCTTCAAATTCAAAACGATAGATTCAAATAAGTTAACACAATTCGATTAACATTTTACATAATTAGCTTTAAGTTTATTTGTTAAACATCATTCTTTTTTTTTAATGTTAATATAATGTTCAAAATAAAAATGAAAAAGTCTTTTATAAATAAATGTTTACAACCAAACGTAACATAAATTATTGTTAACCAGTAATAACTATTTCTTTAAACTTAAAAAAAGGAATAATATACATAACAGTTGTTGTATATATTGTTTATTTTATATCTAAAAAAATAAATAGTTATTTGTACTATAATACTATTTCTTGTTGCTTTGTGGAAATTCATTTACTTCTACACCTTCCAAGGCACATAATTGCATTTAAGTTATTCAACCGTTTTGAATGAGTTTTTTTTTCTTCAAAAATCCAATAGCATCAATGCGCTTACTACAAATCCACCAGCTATGGCTGTCAAATAGCCAAGATGAACGGAGCTAGTCTTTTGCCGACGATATCTGCAAAAATAATGGACGTTTAATTATTTAAAATTGTTACTTTGAGAAAGGCTTGATTATAGCTTACAGCATTTTTGAGCGTGGAGAGAATGGAGATGGTGGATTAATGCCAGGCACATTACTATCTAAATACACAAGGAAAACCGAAAACACGGAGAATGCTATTCCACAGAGAATTGGATTAATTTTATTCTGGACATCTGGATGAGAAGCCCATTCCAGGGCATCGTTGAGTTTCCTTTGTGTGATTGTTCCAATATTGTAGAGACTCTCTTCACTGGTATAAGGCACTATGAATTATTTAAACACCAAAACATTAAATACAATTTTTTGTTTGTCGATCGTCATAGACGTGGGATGATTGATATTATAATATCGACAAAATCTGCTATGTTCCTAACTGGTACGCATATTTAATTTATATCAACAGATTAAATTTAAATACATAAGATTTTTAATTATAATATCCTAAAAAGTGAGGCAAGTTACTATGTTATGTATTTATGTTAATTTATACCTATAACGATGTTGGAGGACAAAAAAATAACATTAAAGTGTGACTTGATTTATTCAATGACTGAGGGTGCTTGAAATACTTTAACAAATTGGCGCAAGCAACAAGGTGTGTTTTAGAAAATTTAGGAATGTGCAATATGTACCAAAATACCTACATATACATACATTACATATATGTATATATTTTAAAATCTTATAAACAATATTTTATTTACTTTAAAATTTTTCCTAAAGGTATCACATTGCATATATGCAAGCTATATATGTATGTACATATTTTGTTTTCGTATATGCAAATGTTTCTACTTAATATAAATTTAAAAATAACGATCCGGCAACATCAATCAATGTTTTTTTTTTTAATTTTCGACTCAAAACGTAACCGGAAAAAAATATATTTTATTTACTTTTGTATCAATTATTTAACGAGTTAAAAAAAAACAACGGATAAGTAGATATGGAAAGAACAAGTTTTGCAAGCAAGTTATGAAAAAAATGGATATGTAGGTCAGTTTCATGGGTTTGGTCCTAAGGGACAGAAAAACCATAAACTGGGAATTGCACTACATTTTAAATAACCTCAAGTTAATTTTCACTTCCCTGTTGTTTCTATTAACATAATCTTTGAATTAATAATAAAACTTGGGAAAAAAAGCAAACAAAGTTTTAAATAGATACTAATGAAAACAGTGCACTGGTGAACCTCACGAAAGCTGTGATGAGTGATTTTCACATTCAAATGAACCAAGTTCAACGTCAACAAAAAAGTAAAACAAAAAAATGAACTTCGCTTTTACTGCTTGCTACTGCCACCCATTTTACTCATTCGTATTCGATGTAGGTACATCAACTTACTCTTCTTACTTTAGAATGAGATCATCAATATGGTTTTCTATTTTTGAAATTTTATCATTTTCCGAATTGCATTCAAATCTAAACACCAAACAAAAGTAACGCAAGCAAATGAAAAGCCTTGAACTAAAATAATTAACTGATTGATGTGGAAATAATTGATTTTTGTTTTAAATTTAAGAAACGCATTAGAAAATAATTTCGTAATTCATGGTGCACATCATTTATAAGGCAAGGTAGGTATGTCACTTTTGAAAAATGCATTTGAATAGTTTGATATATTGATAACACTTCTATACTTACTTGAAATATTGTAGATTTTGTAACCGATTAGGACAAGTGCTACGAGAATAAGCAGAGCTCGTAACTTGGGGTTAAATGTGTTCACTGAACCGTCACCGTAACTATAGTACTCCTTGTGATTGTTGTATTGCGAATATTTTTTCATTGGCGGCTCACCTGCTGTTGCGATAGCTGCACCGATTTCTTCTGACCGACCCAGTCCAGTGCTTAGAATGATCGGCGACAGTGAGTTGAGTAGAGATGCACGAATGCTTCTATTTCCTCCATTTCCTTCTGCACTGTTCACAGGGTAGTTGTGGTTGTTTAATTTGTTTTTGTGCAAGTACATAGTTGGAGAGACCATTTCCCTAACAAACTTTTTTACACAATTAAATGGGAGAGAAATCTTATTTTCTAAGACTAAGCTTTTTTTTGTCTCTTTGATTACTTCACACAAATGAATTACTTTAAAATTGACGAAAAAAAAAAGATAAATAAACAGAAAACATATGTTTAGCGATAGCTTTTATGAATCATTTATTGAGAATGAAACATTTAAATTACGAGTGTAAACAAATCCCACACTTATTTATATATTATCTACTTCCTACGTAGAAGGTTAGGTTTATAGTGACGCAATTTGTTGAATGAGAATTGAGAACTGAGAATGGAGTACGAAGAACTGCGCGCAAATCGCCCCAGCTACAATTTCGATAATCGAAAACTACGTCATCAAATGCTGCAATTTGACAGCTGACTATGGGGCATTGATATGTTGCAAACAAAAGGGTGCGTTATTTAAAGGAGGATGTTCGTTAGGTAAAAATAAAATTGATTGGTATAAGAAGTTTGCATGCACTTCGGTATATACACCCCGTTTAAATGAAGAATCGAGAGCTCGAGTTGAATAAGTAGGGTCAGATATTCACTTAAGTTGACTTGAAATGGTATTGGGATTACAGAAAAATTAATTGCATCAATAGCTGCGTAAAATTTTTAACCAGATCTGAACACATTTTGAGTTTGCTTACACATATACATATATTAGTAAATTAGTTCGTACAAACGCATGCTACAACGTTTATTCAAATTTGCTTTTGAATTTCGATTTCCAAATCGAATGGTTGAAAAAAAGAACTCAGAAAAAGTTGTAAAATGTTTGTGGGCTGGTTGTAACTGTTCGTACTGCGCAGAAACGTCAAATTTGTTGGAAAATGACAATCACAGTTTTGCTGTGATAACTCTTTAGCTATCAAATGTGATACATCTTACTGTCGCTTATCACTATCACTTATCACTATCACTATCACATCACTTATCACTTATCACTATCACTTATCTCAAATCAACCCAGATGCCAGATTTGAAATGAGAAAATCCGAAAAATAAAGTCTACTTTAAATACTTACCTACTAAGTGGAAAAAGGATATTTTGAGCAACTTAAACAACTGATTGAAGTCAAATTAAAGAAAACTTATGTTTGTTATTTTAATCAGCTTAATTCCGCAAGCACAAAATCATTGCAAATAAATTATAATTAAGAAATCTTTTAAATTGAAATTTCACAGCTTAAAATATCATAAAATACGATGAATAACTCATTAAATGAGTAAATCAATTATATTACCGCAAAGTGTAAGTAGCTTTCTTTTAATTTCAAAAAGTCTAAGAATTTTTTTTTTTGCATCATAAATAAAGAGCATGTGTCAACAATTTGTTGGGCTATAAAGAGCACCGTCTCATTGCCTTAACTATACAGACGTATAGTTTCAGTTGAAGTACAGACAAGTTAAATTGTCTTTTCGACATATAGCTCTTAAAATTAATTAGATTTATTAGATTTTTTTTGTTAAATAGTGTGTAATTTAAGTTTATAATTTAATGTAAACATTTGCATTCTCAAAAAAAATTAAGTGAAATTGTTTAGTAAAATTATTAAATACGACAGCAGACAGTGTCACCAACAACACAAGTACCTTTAATATGTTAGTAGAATTATTGAATAAATTTAATTTTACATAACAATATATTTATTTAAATTGTTCATATAATAATATTTAAGAAACGAACACAAAATTTCAAGAACTTGTTACCCCATTCGATAATGATAATAATGGCAAAAGTGAAAATATTGATTTTACCCAAACTGGAACACACATTTATTATAACACACATTTCTAAAAGGAACAACAAAGGACTTATATGATATATAGAGAGATTCAGTTTTTGTATGGGTTAATGGGCGTATGTATACCTTCATACTTTTTACTTCATATATGTAATTTTATAACAGTGGAAATACGTATCAATAAACAACAACCCGCCATGAATTGAATTATTGAATCTTTTCATTATTCACTAATTAAAGGATTATTATTAAAAATTGTGGTTAAGTTGAAAATTTGTGGCCAATATCAAGAAGTATTTGTATGTATGTACATTTCATAAAGTTTAGGATAAAATTAGCCATTAAATTTAAGTCGTAATTAAATTGAATTTGCGGATACAGAAGACGAACATGTTGAAACTTGTAAATTCACTATAAATTCAATCTTTTCAAAAAAAGGGGAACTTTTGATTTCTTGAGCTACAGATTATGGGATTTTATACTTTTTTTTTTCTTACGATATATTATAGGAATCTCGAACTTGAAATTTTGATCAAGCTTTAAATTACGATGAAAAAAGTGGGTTTCGCAATTCTTACCGTCTGTTCGGATAGATCGCTTTTCTTCAAACTTGTTACCCAGCTGATTTTGATCAATTTTTTTAAAAATTTAAATATTTTTGAGTGCTAAAGTATAAAACTAATTTTTTGAATTTTAAAAAATAGTTTCATTTAAAAATCGTTAAGAAAACCTTTTTTCTCTATAATGATTCCTACGATTTATAATAAAATTTGTCTGTGTGATAATATAAAAATGGTCTAACAATTAACAGCAACGAATTTTATATTAACTCATTATTACCAGTATTCTTTTCAGAAAACCTTTTATTTTCAACTATCTCATTATCTTTTTAAAATAAATTTTCGATCCAAGAGCTTCCAATAAGTTCAAGCATACAAAATTAGAAAATTTAATTTTTTGATAAATACTAAAAATGGGCAAATTTAATTCAAAAACCAAATTGTTTTTTTTTTTTTTAAATGAGGATTCTGAGAATTGTATCCAAATCATGAATAACGCCATCAGGGCTTGAATAATAACCAACGGAAGGAGTAAATTATAATGAAACATGACCACGGTAATGACGAATGGGAATAACACCGAAACGTGTTTAGATTTTCTATAAAAGTTAAATCCAAATTAAAAAATTGAATGTTAGGGGAAAAGCGGATACTTGTCTTTTTAGCTCAGTTGTAAAATAGATGCGTCTTGTTATGTAGCACTACGAGTACATTGTCCTCGCTCACCCGATACAAATTGGATGTTCAATCGTATAACCCGGGGAGATAGGCGAGTAAAAACAACAAAGAAAATAAGGTTATGTAATTTATGATTTTCAAAGGATTCAATTGTTTTCATATTTAATGTATTATTTGTTAACCCAAATGTTTTAAATATTTACAAACGAATACAAAAAAAAAAATAAATAAATAATTTAATTTAACCTTTTCATGCGAACCACATGTTTCATGTTTCTCGATTGTAGGATTTTAAAAATTTTTAACGCTAATCGAGACTCGTTCAAGTAATATTTTCAGGTAACATTGATGGTGTTGGTGTGTACTGTGTAGTGCTCTTAAGGGCTGGTTCCACAATGTCTGAGTTCCGTTTTATATTTACGTTTTATATATACGATAACTGGCTTAAATTCTTTCACCTGTGTCATACTGATATTTTGTTGAACTGCGAATTTTTGTTCACAGACATTTCTTCGACAGAAAATTAGAGATAGAGGAAACTTTTTCTTTCTGTAAAATACACGAGTTCTGTGTTTGGACAGTTAAAAATTATTAATAAATGATTTTAAAATATTACTAATACTTTTTTTGTTTTGTTTCTTTATAACTCGATTGATAATTACATATTTAATTTGTTCTCATTTAAGCTTCTAAATGCATCATCTTGATCCACCGTAGCAATATTTACTTAAATCAAAATGACGAATAATAATCTACAAAGTACATTCATCACTTGTGCTGCTATATTACTTGTTGTTGTAACATTATATTTTACTACAAATGCTCTTAAACGTAATTATGATAATATCAATCAATTAAAACTTGAAGAAAAAAATCGATTATATGAATATGAAAAAGAACAACAACAAAAACAACAACAACAAGATCTCGTTCGATTTCAATTAGAAGAAAAAGAAATTAAGCGACAAGCCGACATATCAGCAAAATTTAAAGAACATAAAGACTGTTGTTATGATTTGGAGATATTTACAGCTAAAATTCTTGCTAATGATCAATCAATTATTCAACAAATAATTACAGAAAATATTGATAAATCAAATGAAATTTTACTTAAGCAATTTAAAAAGACTTATCACAAAAAGGATTTAAATAAGACTCCGCCACCTAAAAAGGGCACATCAACTGAACCTATTATTTATTTATTTGTACTTGTTCTACTATATCTTCTATTGAAGGCAGCTTCTGATATAACTCAACATTATAAGGAGGTAAGAGTTCTATTTTTGTTTTATAGGGAGAATGAATCAATAGATTTTTTATTCTTATTTAGTAAAAATACGAAAGGAATACTTGTAGAAGGTAAAAAAGGTTTATGGATTATTTAAACTTATTTCTCTGAATACTAAAAAGAGAAATAAATACCCCAATATATGATTTGGCTCATCCTAAAATAGTTAC
Source organism: Epistrophe eligans (assembly GCA_951394125.1). Taxonomy (NCBI): domain Eukaryota; kingdom Metazoa; phylum Arthropoda; class Insecta; order Diptera; family Syrphidae; genus Epistrophe; species Epistrophe eligans. The sequence goes on along the minus strand of OX596031.1, from coordinate 27,828,922 downwards.
TGTCTTCTTTATTACCAATTTAAGAAGTCAGCAATTATTTGATTTTTGTATCTGTTATACAAATCTTTAAAATATCGGGAGCAAGTAAAGTACTTATAAAACATAGCTTTAAAATGTAAATTTTAATGGCTAGTTATATAAACGTGATTTCGGAAGATTATCTGATGTTCAACGATTATCACATACCCTAACCCACCGTTAAACCTCAGCTAAGCCCCCGAAATCAGTGCGTTTAAATTGTGAACCATTGTTTGATATTTGTGCAACTGGCCCTAAGAGAGGAAAATATTCGATTTGTTATATAAAGCCTAAGTTTGGGAGCATCAAAATTCAACGGGAAAAGGACTAAACGTTCTAGGGGAAGCTTCATTGTTTTAGCGTTTGCGAGTTTATTCACATCCCGATAAAACTAGCTGGGTAGTTTTTAGAGTGTTAAGCAAGATAATGGTCTAGTAATTTTTGGATCCTAGCACTAAGACAGAATAATGCCACAAATTATAATAATCTAATCATCAGGAATTTAGCCAACTTTTTATTTTTGTAGCTTTCACTCCAATTTTAGTTTAATTTTAATCCTTCAAAAAATTAAGAAAGCGATTACAATTTAAATAAAACGCTAACGAAATTCTAAACTGTTTCCTTTCTAAACTAATATATGTATTTTACTTTTTTTAATAATGGTAGCAATCTAAAGGAGACAAACGAAACAACCGAAGATGCTCCTTACAAGTGTATGCCCAAATGAAAAACGATCGACGTCCATCCAAAGGTACTAATTTCATGAATATATTCAAATATTTTAAGTCTTAAAAGACATATTTTTATTCTTTTTAATTACTAAAACTATTAAATGTAAACTTATTATAAATATATATCTCATTGTTAAATGTATTTCTTTGTAAATGAAATTTACAAAAACAAAAAAAAAATAAATTTAATTGCTATCTTTATTGTATATCTTTTCTTTCTATTTCTTCCCCCTTTTAACATGAAAATGCTTTCCCTTTGTTATATAATTTTTAAAAACGTTCATAAGTGTTTTCAACAGTACAAGAAAATTGCTGATTTTATAAAAGTTATACTTTGATCTTGCATTTTTGTTTTTAAAAGTAAAAAAAAGAAATGTAATTTTTTATCAACGCTTTTTAGCTTGAATTTAATTTTAAGTAGGTATTTACTGTTCCATTTTTTTAAATGTTTTTTATAAGCACAAGATTTTTGGTAATATGTAGTTCCTAATTTTTAAGATAATTTTAACTTTTGATTGAATAATGTCAGTTATTGTATTTTAATTTCGTAGATGCTATAATTACATACATATATGCTATTATTATAAAAAAATAATTATATTTAATAAACTTACATACCTATTATATGCACAAAATTAATGCTTTCAAAATCATTTAAATGGATATAAGTTAAGTTTTAAAAAGCTGGTTAATTTATGCTTTATATTGATGTTCGTGCATTCGGATCGCATTCAATTTTGAGACAAAAGCCTTCCTTGACACAAAATTTCATATTCTTTATCTGTAGGAATGAAGATGAATAGATACAACTACCTACATACATTTGTAAATTATAGTGCTCACAAAAATTACGTCTTTGAAATCAAGGTGTTTAAAGAAAAAAAAAAACAGTATTCACAGAACTGTTCATCCTGGTTATTTCCGCCAAAGAATATATTATATGCATTCCAAATTACGACCAAAACAAAACTCACCTTGACAATACTTCATCCTTGTTTGCATACATTTTACATTTGTGACAACTAACAGTATTAAACAGTGACAGCAACACAAAATCCCAAATCCCAGGTGCGAAAAAAATATTCTATATGGGTTTCTAACTTATATTAGTCATTAGTCTATTTATTATAGTCAAAAAAGAGATTTCACTGCTCCAAAGTTATTGCAATTTAAAATTTTCCTATGACTGCTTTTAGACGACTGCAAATTTTAACGGCGTTTCTCTTTTGAGTTTCTTTCGGATTGCAATATCCATTTAAACGCTGCAAACTTTAATAGCTGCAATTTTTGTTAAATGAGAAAGAAATACATATCTCTTCACACTCTTTACTCCAATTATGTGTCAAATAATAGGAAAAAGCACAAACAAGAAAGAGCGATAAGTCTGCAATTATTTCAACCTCTGCAACTTTTTTTACCCCGGCCTTCGTATACGTCCCCCTTTACATGTACTTTGACAGTCGTTGGGCTAAAAATGGTAGAAAAGGGCAGCTTCGGGAAGTAAACGAACAAAGTTAGTATCTTTTCGGTTCTAAAAAGCATGAACAATCCAAGGCAGGACATATGTACATTTTTTTCTTAATTTTTAGCTCATATTAAAATGTCAGCCAAGAGAAAATGGGAAAAATGTTGTTTTTAAGAGAGGAAAAGCACTTATCTGGCAAAGAATCAGAATTAATTGTCAACATTATTTTAAATCTTTTTGTTGTTATTTCTTCTAATGCTGCTTTATTTTATAAATTTTTTACTAACGGCAACACAAAATAATTTTCGATTCCATTTTGTCTGAAACGTTGTTAAAAATAAAGTTTTTGAAATTTGTTTTTATTTTCAATTGTGAATTGTGCTCAAAGGGGAAAAATGTAAATCGAATCACATTTTTAGTAAATTTTGTATGACATACATATTCATAATAATGGGGTTTTTACACACTCACTTGATATTGGAATTTTCAGAAACGAATTCTTTGTACTAATACGGGCAGTGTCTGTCATTATCAGAAATAAGTTGGTCTCATTTACCTTTACGCTTGAAAAAAAACATAGGTACATTCTTCAACTATTTGAAAAGACTTGTCTATGTGTCATGCACTATGCAGCATATTTTCCAAACATTCCGCTTTCTTTTTCCGTGCTTACAATTAATAGATTTTGGCCTCCATTATAAGCTCTAGGCAAAATTTTCGTTTGATTTTATTCAAAAGGTATACTTAGCGCATGAGTTAAGGTAAGTAGGTGTAACGAAGTCTTTTTGAGTTTCGAGTTTATTGACATTATCAGTACAAACAGCAATTTTTAACATACAGCTCTATTCTGCTAAACGTTCACGTGAATCTTCGTATTCTGCTATCCGTCGGAGGGAAACGAATGTTCCAAAAAGCATATAAATTGCGATAAAAATAAAATTTTAACAATTGCATTCTCTCAAGAACTTCAAAAATAATTATTGATAGAGCTTTGAACTTGAAAGATTGAAGAGTTTAAAGAATAATTTGTGACAAATTATGTGAACAGTTCACGTGAATCAAAAGATTCGATCGGATCGAATAGCAGAATAGGGATGATACACACAAAAAATCTTAAATCGTTTGAAAACAGCAATATGATTTTTATGTTAAAAAAAACACAGTTTTTTGAATATTTTCTATTTGCTTTGTTTTTATTAAAACTTATTTTTTTTCTCTCAAATTGGCTTGTTTTACAGTCTACTCAAAGATTATTTGGCAAAGCAAAATCCATGATGTAAATTGGAAATTTCTTTTAATACAATTGATTACTTAAAAAAATAAAGTTTCATATTACAAATTATATGAGCATGCTGCCAACAGAACATAGGGCCCAACACCAAAATTTCCAGACACATCGTTTTGAAAACTTCGATATTGTTAAACATTTTGTTTTTCGTATTTTAAAGCCTTAAGAAACTAAAGCTTTCAAAGTTGAATGCATAAATAACGATGGTATGTAAAAAAGTCTTAATTAAAAAAAAAAGTTTTTGTTGCCCTCTCTCTTCTTTGTTTTGTTTCGTTTTATTTTTGATATATTTAAATGTTGTGTCTATTTTTCGCTATTCTGTATATCTTTGTGTTACCAATTTTTCTGCAACATAACACGTTCAAGGATACAAAAACTATCTCAAATTGAAGAAAATCGGCTGCTCTCCATGAATGCCCGATCGAAATCTTTTGATCGACCAATATTGCAACGGTCCAAACGTATCTATCCCAAATTGAGATCATACATGTCTGTAGATGAACGGAATAGCTGTTCGAATAGCCCGACAACATTACCAACACCATCAACAGATAGTCCATCATCTTTTGAAAATATCATCAATCCTACTACGAATTTGACTGTAACTAATGTCAGTAGACCAAAGACCATTTTAATTTCTGGTAAGTTTATCCTTATTTGCGACTTCTTTAAAATTTAACTAATTTGATTTTTTTTTTTTTAAGAAATTTCCTCATCGAGAAGATGTTCTGTACCGGCAGTGAGCTTGCAACATTTGGGTCTTCTTAGTCGAAGGAGAGATTCGGTTGGAACTTTTGCTGAAGAGGATCCACTTGGTTTAGAGATAAAGAAAAGACACCGAATGATTCAGCGTCATTAAATTAAAATGATAGATTTATAAAAAAAGAGAAGAGAAAGAATGTAGAAAATCTTCTTTGATGAAAGAATAATCATTATTTTTCTATTGTATCCGTCCCTAACTGTCTGAACAAAAATATTTCCATTTTGATTTATTTTTGCTTATTTCTAATGCCAAGTTTATAATTCGAAATAGATTTCGAACAAGACTTCCAAATAAAAATTTCAAGTGTAAATTAATTTGTAATTATATAAAATTGTTTTTATTGTATGACATGCAATGCCGTTATCTTATGTCATGTCCCTTTTTTTCTAATTTTTTTTCGATTCGATTTCCTTTTAACCAAAAAATTCAATTTTTTCGACCTGAAGTCGATTCTTCAAATCTCGATTTTAAGCAAGATTAACACAAACTTGCAAACACACCGTAAGAATAATGACATTCCTTGCGTTCGAGGAACTATCAGATAGGCATCCACCAATCCCAAAAATTTTCAGATTGTTCTGTCAGCTGTTTTGTCACAAGGGATTACAACAACACATAGATAGCTTTGGATTGATCCCCGAACGCCACCATTTATATCTTAACATGTTATTTGGAATACGACAGTTTGCAGTGTTGTGATAAGAAGGTGATGTTGAGTTGGACAAATTCTTCAATAGAGAATCAGCACTCTCCCAATTACAAACAAAATCTAATCGTCTTTTATGTTCTTTTTGCAACGATATATGTAGCTATACCTATTTTAGATTTGACCCTCAAATCTGAAGTGGTTAAAAGGAAAAACACATGAAATACATAAAAAATGTTTAAGTTCTAAAAACATTCTGGTTATAATTAGAAATATAATATGTTCAGCATTAAAGGAATATTTATAAAAAACTAGGTACGTAGGTAAAGATTTTTAATTTTTTTTTTGCACAAAAGTGAAGGCAATTGAAATGAAACGTGTGAGGCATACATACAGATATAGAATTTTATTGTGCTTATTTTTGTTATTATCACTTGTCAGTGAAGCAGATAATCGAGAAAAGTATACACTGAAGTAAAAGTTTGAACTTATGAATTAACTAAAATATATCAAAAAAAATTGTTTTCAAATTAAATTTTAAATTGGGCGCCATTTTAACACCAAATAAAAGTAACAAATTAAAAATAATACGTACAATTTTTAAATCTTTATTTTTGCTGGGTGCTGTGGTGTTTTCTTTCATTTTATATTTTGAAATTCATATACATATGTATGTATTTATCAAACATCAAAGATTGTTGAAAAATAATAAAATAATCAAAAGCACAAGTACAGAAAATATTAAATAAAATGCCAAAAAAGAAAATCAAATCCAAGGATTCAAAGAAAACAGTTTCATCGGAAACAACAGAATATCAATTGATTACCCTTGAGGAAAATCATGTTCATCAGGTAAAACATGAAAACTTAATACATCGTGTTCGGAACACAGCAGTTTTGTTTGAAGGTTTGTAAATGAGTTTTTGAATGAGTACCTATTTTTTTTAAATAAACCATCTCAGATGTAGAACTGGCTGTCAAAGAAAATGAAAAGAATGATAATCTTATAAAAGAGGTATGTACATACATACATATGTATCTAGGTAACTTATAGTGGATTATTTTCTATTCACATCTAATCGATTTTTTTTTTAAATTTAAAGTGGCAAACATATCTATCTTGTGACAAAATCCCGAAACCAATTGAACCTCAAAAGATTCGTAATTTCTTCGATAAATCTCTACATTATGAGACAGAAAATATTGAAAACACCATCAATTGGATGTTGGCTATTGATGAGTGTAGTATTTTAAATCAAGATATTGATTCTATAAATATGACGAAGATGTTTTTAAAAAATTATAGAATTGATTTTGGTGAACAATATAATATTCGAATATGCGATACTATGGAGGTGTGAGGCATATTATAAATTTTGTTATTTGTTTTACAAAGTTCTTTGCACATTTTAATTATTTCAGTTGTTAAGAAGAATTGAAGAGTTTTTAAAATGTCCAAATAATGAAGTTTCACTAAAGGTATTGCATGATATCGAAGAGGTATGTATAATGTATAAAAAAAAAACAAATTGTTTATTGTATGGGTCTGGGGTATATTATTTTTTAAGTTGTAAATCATTTAAGGTAAGAATGTCTTAACGCTGAATTCAACTAAATCTTGAATTTAAGAATTTTTAGTAATTGCCTAGTAGTGAAATTAAAATTTGTAGCTTTAAAAATAGAACGAGAAAAGAATCTAAATTTACAAAAGTTATGACAGTTAATCGTGGGGCCGCATAAACAGTACCTTTATAAACAAAACTGTAGCATTAGAGAAAGCTATATTTTTTTTTTTTTGATTTCTATATTATTACAAATGTAAATGTTTAAATAATAATTGCAAATTGTTTCCTTATTGAATTTTGCTTTACCTATACAGTTAAAAAACATAGCCCAAAACAAAATTTATCATTATATTGATAATTTAACATACCGTGTCTTATCATCTGAAGCCGCTTACATGGAGTAAGTTTGTTTTAACTTGAAAACATAATAAGTCAATAGATTATAATTAATCAATCAATTGAAATTTTATCAGATCAATTGATGTCACAACTGCAGAATATTTCTACCAGGGTAAACATTTTGACATTCACCTTTGGACTTTTCAAAATGTACCTATTTATTTAGATCCTGAAGGGTATAAATATTTGAGATTTTCTTTCTTCCAGATGCTAATTTAAGTTTTTTTTTTAATATTTTAGAATGAATTCAAAAACCATTGAATTGCGACAAATCAAGACCGATCTGGTAATTCCGTTTAGTGTTTTGTCTGAAAATATGGTAATAAGGGGTTTACATTGTCATTTTGATAATTTGAGTCCGCTTGTTAAGTCCAATAAATTGCCAATAAACGATGAGAATGAGCGAAGTTAGTTCTTATAATGTTAATAGTATCTAATGAAATAAATTAATTCTTTTAAATGCTTTAAGGTTTGAAAATAAGTTCGCAAAATGAATGGGCAAGCCAGTTGAAAATTCAAGCCGAAATTAAAGCGATCATGATTAAAGAAAGAGCTGATTTTGAAGAGACAATGCGGTAAGTTCCGTATTATGGTATTCAAATGATAAAAACTGACACATTAGGTTTGTTTGTTGTTTTCTACCCAAGGGTGACCTGGGGAATGTCAATAAACTGTCAAAAAAATCAGGGCTGCTCAGGTTTTTATTTTACATTCAACACCTCAGAGCTACAAGTTTCACCATCTGATTTTTCTCATAGATTACTGTATATTTTAGCTTTTCGTCTATAATTACATGAATCGAATAAATAAGAAAATTATGAATAAAATATCTCATATTTATCAAGAAATTTTTTCATCAAGAATTCAAATCACTTGTTCTTGCTCAAAGCCTAGTACGCTGCTGATACGAAAAGAAAAATCCCATACAAAAACGACACAACGAAATCATTAACGAAAAATTTCGTTCTGGTTTTCATTTTGCGGTATGCAGTTCGGTGAGCGAAATTGATTATATTAGCAGATTATTTGGAGAAGTCTCCGCTATTTTTTTGCACAGAATAAATTATCCAGACCATTTATTGTGTAAGGAAAAGTGACATTTGACTTGTACTCGTGTTTGTATTCGTAATTATATATTATGTTGTTTCTTTCATATCAGCTTGTCTCTCTGAGATTTTTATCCGTTGTGTTTTTGTATTTTGTTTTTGCAATTAGTGTCCTGCTGACACTTTGAGTGGGTAATTTTTCGTTGTCGTTTTCGTAAGCATTTCGCTGTCGTGTTGGAGACCAACTAAAGATTTCGTTTCGCATCAACAGCGTTCTAGGCTTAAACGCCAACAGCTGATTTGAATTTTGACAGCTCTGAAATCTTACCCCAAGAAAAAACCTGGGTCTCGTAAGAGTCATTCAGAGCTCTCCCTGAACACACATCGAACACAGTACAAATAACCTGGGGCGAAAAAAGTGCTATCCAATTTGTATAACTTGAGTCACAACACAGCAGCTGTATATTCTTTTTGAATGTATACTTTTTTAGGCGTAAAGTAAACGAAATGAAATAAGCTTTGCTTCAGTTATTGTAACTACTTGTTTAAATGAAGATTGTACCTCATCCCAAACGGACGTTTTTTTTTAAAGTTATTATTGTAAACTTAAGGATTTATATTTTGAAGGAGAACCATCGTATCATAAATGTACATTTTCCGAAAATATTACCAAAAAACAGTTACGTCGCTTCGTGGGAAAAATATAAATACACATACCACATTTTTTTACTGTCTTAGATTAAAAGCTGAGGAAGAAGATCTTAAAGCAAAGGAAGCAAAAAAAGATGACAAGTCAAAGAAGGCTCCACCAAAAAAGAAAGAAAATTCAATGAATTTAAAGAAAGTTCCAAAAGAGCCTCCTATAATAACACCTGATCTGGTACCCCTTGTAAGAAAGGATTTTCTGGAGCGTGACTCTAAAGATTACTCGGACACAATAATAAATTATCATCCTCATAAATTAGGACTATCAAAAGGCGAGGTAGATACCTACATAATATAATTTTTAAAACTGGTGTCTATTAGTTATCTTATACATTTTCGCGCTTAAACAACTAAATTAATTTTGATAAAACTTGTGGAGTTTAAGAATAATAATTTAATTTTATTTTTAGGTTAATTTAAGACAATTCCAAATTCTTGGTGGGATCTATCATATCAACTCACTTTCAAAACCCAAAGCTACAAATTTTCCCAAGTTAATTATGACTTGGTACAACAAAACGGACAAACAAGTTGAAAACAAAAAATATCAAGACTATTTGAATGCTTCTCAAGTCGATGATGACATTTCGAAGTTTTTCGAAATAACTTTCGAATTGCCGGATTGTTTTTGCTATTGGAGTGAGCCAATCGCATGTTTTTTCGAAGAACATCAGTCTTCAGTTATAGATGTTGATTTATGTGAAACAACAAAGAACTTGAAAATTGGTCAACCTGTAATTGTAAATGATTTTAATCTTCAGGAGATTTTCACAAAGCCTATGATGTATGATTTCCTTGAAAATAGCATACCAAGAGTAATTTCCTCTTTTAAATTTTCTGAAGACTTTCAAAACGAAGATGATGACAAAAAAAGTAAAGCAACATTAAGGCGAACAAAAGCCACAGCTGAAAATGAGGAAACAAACAAAGAACTTCAAGTGCAAAGACAGCTACTGTCATTTGAAGTTCAAAATGACCCTGAAAGACTGTTTCCTCTCTTTAAAAATGTACTCCCGGTCGTAATTCTTCCTATGCAAGGGGATAACGAAAAGACGGGAATGCATCCATATGAGTATTTTTCAGATTTCTTTTCAACTTTGGAATCGATTAAGGATTCATATCGAAAGTCAACATTCAAAGATAAATTAGGTAACCATGTTAAAATTCTGGCTGAAGAATATGAACGAAATATCAGGAAACCAAGGATAACAACAAGGATAACAACATACGAACAGACTGAGTTAAGAAAAACCAGTGAAAGAACAAGTTTAAATAAAAGTGGACGAGATTCTGTTGGAAGTAGGCGATCTTTTGATCATAAGAGTGACGATAAGGAAGAGGAATTGTTTTCAAAATGGTCTACAACAAACGTTCTTAAAAGTGTTTTCAATGCAAATGAGAAAAAAGTAACCATTTGGACAGACCGCTTAGGTAAGGTAAAACATACTAATGTACAATGTACATATCTCGTACATATCGTAAACATTAATTTTTAAAAAGTTTACCCTAAGGTAAGTTGACAGTTGTTTTCAGTTAAGATTATTTTTTTTTAATAATTTTTTCGAGTTCAGGTGTTTAAATGAAACTTAACCAATAACTTAATTAATTTAGGTACATTTGGGTTTGCATTTAATCGTTATCAGCATTTTCCTTTTAAAAGTTGGTCACTTCAACCATGTGGAAGAAAGTATTAAGTTAATTACTTTAATAAAATTTAAAGACTAAGAGCTTCTGTTTTAGCTTCGATGAATTAGAGCTAAGAATCGAAACTGAACACGCATTGTTCAGAATATATATAACAAGGGATGGTTATAGTGCCTTTGTCACTGATTTTTCGGGAACTGTAAGGAATCGCAAGGTCTTTTTGGAAATCAAAGAACCTATAAGCGATTTAAGGATATTTCAAAAAGTACGACACTGTTCAAATATTACAATCAACAATTTAAAAGAGTTGCCATTTGGATTTAATTTTATGTTCTCCTATTTGTAGAAACTACAAGAAAAGTTCTTGAATATTTTCCCTGAAGTTGATGCTATGTGGTATGTAAATGGTGAGCTTGACTATTTATTATATATTCTAAAAAAAAAAACGGAAAATATAAAGGAAAAATCGCATTCTAGGAATTTTTTCTGAAAAACACTTAGCTGCTGAGTTACACACCTATGACTGCATGAGCTTGAATGCATCGATATTGAAATTTCATAGTTCAAATTGGAACAAACTATCAAATCGTCGAACAATGGTTTTAGCACTTGGAGAGCTAAGGGAATTAGAACAAGATTTCTGTTTGGTTCGAGTTACACCAGAAGATGTAATTTTTGTCGAAATTAAAGAAGCAAGTAATGATTTGGGGATAGTAGAATTGGAATATGTGACTACGTGGCGAAATCTTGAAGTGAGATGTTAAAATTAAAAACTTAAACGAATTTACCTTAGTCAATATTATATTAATTTCAGTGGTATGGTGATCTAAATCAATTGATTAAGTCAAACTTTGGAGATACAAGTGATTCTACATTGAAGGAGCAAAATATAATTATTATTTTCTATTTGAGGAACTTACTTCATTCAGTAAAGCTGTTAAGTTTCTCTTAAAAATAATAAATACATACACTTGGATGCCTTAAACTGAAAAACACACAATTGTCAATTATTAAATTATAATTGATAAATACTTAAATTCGATATCTATTTAACAAACCTACACCTTCGATCATTGAGAGTGAGGCAGACCATACCAAATAACAAAAAAAAACTCTGTATTAGTCGGTGGCTTAACGGTAAGTGCGTAGGACTTTTACGCCAAAGGTCTTTGGATTGATTCCTAGCCTATCCCATCTGAAAAACAGAATATGTTTTCCATGTATTACTACCTTTCGCGAAGAATTGACAAATTCTTAGTACAGTAAAACCCGCTTAAGAGAAATGGCAAAATGTCACAGTATTTCTTAATTTCACTTAAGCGGAGTCCGGATAAGTGAAAAAAAATTTCACTTAAGCGGATTTAAAAATTCCATTCAGCGGAAATTTAAAGCTAGAAAAAAATTGAATTTATCTTTTGGAGTTGCCTAAAAAAATTTAATAAAATCCAACAGAGATTTAATATGTTACACAAAAATAATTTATTGAATAACAAAAACAAGTTACATATATTCATATCTACGTAGGAATTCATAGATTACATTAAATCACATTAGAGTTTTTGTTTTTTTTTTTTTTATTAATTGGTACATTGATTAATTGCGGCACATTGTGCATAACAAAAAGAGTCCAAGTTTGGCTTCATAAAGCTTTTAAATAAATAGGTATTCACGAAAAAATAATCTTAGTTTTTTTTAGTCAAACCAAAGCAATTTGTTTACAAAACGAGAATAAATGGTTGTGACATACAGAAATTTAAATGTCATTTTTGTGGTGAAAATGGTGGATGTGAAAAATAAAAAAGAAGTGAAAGCGTTCAGCAAATTTTTTGTTCAGTTCAACTCAATTTTTTTTTCACTTAAGAGAGTTTTTTTTCAATGACAAATACAAAATTTAACTGAAAATATTTTTCAGGTAAGCGGGAGTGTTTTATAGGTGATTGGTCGAAAAATGCTCGGGGATGAAAGATTTGTTTCAGCTAAGCGGGTTTTTCTCTTAAGCGGGTTTTACTGTACTTACATAAATTGTGAAAAATTCACCGTTATTACGATTGTCAATAAATATTAAATGATAAAATTAAATTTTGGTATTTATAAACGCAATTTATTTAAAAATTGATCAAATTTTCCCTAGCTCAGCATAAAAAACATATAAATCCGTTCAAAAACAATGTATTTGTTTCTCAAATTAAGGGTATCCCAAAATATGCAAATAATATTCGACCATCTACAAGTTCACTTGTTTTTTCTTAATTGAATATTGAATCAAAACACACATTTGTGAAAACAAACAGTCATATTAATTAGATTTTTGTCTACTTAGACACTGTCTAACTATTTTCAAATTGGTGGAAATATGCCTTATTTAATAAAAATAAATATCACATTATTCACGGTTAAGACAATCTACTCTTGTGTCAAAGTTAGGCAGCTATAAGACAACAATAAACAATGTTTTTGAACACATTTTCCAAAGTTGGACAGTTGTCTAAAGTAAGACAACGTTTATAAATAAGACCAAAAATGTTTTACCTTTGTACAAGAGTGAGTTGAATGTAGTTAAGGCTTTAGTCTGCGACTACATGGCGGGCAACTTTTGCATTCTGACTATTCTTCGAACTAACGGGTGATTTTTAAGCTGGTTTGGTTTTGGCAACACTGGTTTTGACAGCTGACGTGTGTTTAGTACCTTGTGTCATTGTCAAACAGCTTCAGTTTGGTTTGCAATTTAACCATGGATCGTCTTACAAATGAACAACGCTTGCAAATTATTGAATTTTACTATCAAAATTCGTGCTCGGTTCGAAATGTTGTTTATCGAAAAATTGTGTTCAGCGATGAGGCTCATTTTTGGTTGAATGGGTACGTAAATAAGCAAAATTGCCGCATTTGGAGTGAAGATCAGCCAGAAGCATTGCAACAGCTACCAATGCATCCCGAAAAAGCCACTGTTTGGTGCGGTTTATGGGCCGGCGGCATTATTGGGCCATATTTCTTCAAAGATGATGCGAATCGCAGCGTTACTGTCAATGGTGAACGCTACCGAGCGATGATAACAAACTTTTTTTTGCCCGAAATGGAAGTTCTTGACTTGCATGATATGTGGTTTCAACAAGACGGTGCCACATGCCACACAGCACGCGAAACAATGGCGCAATTGCGAGGCGAGTTTGGTGAACAGTTAATTTCACGTTTCGGGCCGGTCAATTGGCCGCCTAGATCGTGCGATTTGACACCATTAGATTATTTTTTGTGGGGGTATGTCAAGGCTAATGTCTATAGGGACAAGCCCGCTTCGATTGACGCACTGGAAGCCAACATCCATGCATTCATTCGTGAGATACCGGCCGATATGTGTGAAAGAGTATGCCAAAATTGGACTCAGCGGATGGGCTACCTGAGACGCAGCCGCGGTCAACATTTGCATGAAATTATCTTTAAACATTAAATTGCAAGGTTCAAACTATCGATTCAAATAAATATTTCATTCATTTTTTCGAATTTTTTGTGTTTTTTTTTTTTTAAAGTTCTAAACCTCTTAAAAAATCACCCATTATCTCTTGAAATTTTATCTTGTGTAGGCGCACGCTAGTACATAATGGTTTTTGAGTCTTGACTCAAATCTGGTAGTTTTCTTTTATTTTGTTTGGGTATTGAAACTCTCAGTACTCCATATCTTAGCAATCATACGAGCAACTGAAAAAAAATGCGATTTCCGATTTGGAATGTCAAAAATTATATTTTAAATTTTTAATTTATTTGTATCCGACCTTAAGACCATCCACAAAACCACATGCAAATGTGGTGTAATCAAATCCACGAGACAGTACTGAAATGAAACGGAAACGAATATATTCAAATATTGCTAACTTCAGGTATTTATTTTCAACAACGTTTGGTTTCCGTTTACATACATTTACCTTTAATCTTTCATTTTATTCTCAACTTTGATAGAAGTCGGTCATTTTCGCTCTGCTAGTAAATTAGAAAGTTTATTTGTAACTTAAATCATGTTTTGTTTTAACAAAATATCCAAATATTTGGATAATAAAAGTGTAGAAAATCATTGAAGATATTTAATTATTTGGAAAAAATCAGAGATGGCTTAAATAATCATGGATTATAATTATGGTAAGCAAAATGATATTTGTTGTAACAATGGCGTAAAATTAATTTAAACTGATGAGTGTTCACTGCCTAATATTAATGAACTTGTTCATTAAAATATGTTGCGGATAGAAAAGAACGGCCAACTGAAGCAAAATGCAATTTAATAAATTTTCGTTTATATTTCATGACAAGTATGTAGCTAATAATTTTTTTAAAATTTACTTTTCAGGTGTAAGCCACTAATACTAATTCATCGATGGATTCGGACTTATTGCAAGTTTAAAGGTAATTAAAAAAAATAGGACTTTAATTTGATTGCTAAAGATTAGCATTTTCACTTTGGGTTTCTAAAATTATCTAAGAAAAACCTACCTACTTAAATAAAAATTTGTAATGCAACTACTTGAAGATTTATTCTCAATTTACACTATCGAATAATTTTTTATTATTAGTACATTATTAAAAAACTATTTTCTAAATCACAAATTATGAACAGAAGTGAAAATTAAATGATGAAAACCTTAATCTGAAAGAAAGCTATGCTGATTTCAACTTAATTAAACCAAAAGGATACTGAAAACACTTTAACTAATAGGAATAACTATATTTCTTCAAAAATGATTCGTAAGACTAAACTACTAAATGTATAATTTTTGTTATAGGAATCCCTTTGGACTTAAATCCGCTAAAGCATGGCTTGTTTCATATAGGAACATGAAAAACAATACAAAAAGGTAAGCATTTTCTTTAAGAATTAGGTATCAGGTTGAAACTTTTTCAAAGCTTGGCTGAATTCGTATTCTTGAAAAACTACGCATCGTAAATTTTGATACTTTTAATATGCATTACAACAATAACCATTTCACTTCAACATTTACTGTGATGATGTACTTTTCTAAGGTAATTTATTGTTGCACATGCTTGAAAAAGGCTATCAATATTTACGATAGGAATAAAGCCATTAGGTACTTATACGCTCATTTGTGAGACATATTTGCAATCGTATAAGACTAGTTTTGATGAAGTTAAGAAACTTGCATAAACTCGTCGAATTCACATGATGATAACCTTAATCTGAAATAAAAGCTATGCTGATTTCATAATAAATTAACCAAAAGGATACTGAAGAGATTTATTTGAAAGATTTCTCCCCGCGAAATTAACAATATTTACTCAGTTTATTTTTTTTTTGCATTGCAGTATTTCGCGCCAAAATGACGTGGTTGAAAAGGATGAACAGAAGAATTTCAATCCATATAAGCTTAATTGGAACTTTACAAGGTAAGCAAAATTTAAAATTACTTATTTTAATCTTATATGATGATTCATTTTAAAGTATAGTTCATTTGAATTTTAATGTAACAATTTTCTTTACTGATATCGAATATATCACCAAATATTTTTTGCTTCCAAAATAAAAACTAATTTTCTTCCTTTTGAATTTTGCAGCTGTGGTGATGTTATGTCAGTCAGCAATGGACAAAAAGATGCAAGTCCTATTTCGCGTATTGGAGAATATTTTTTTTTATAAAAGGTGAGAAACTTGCTCAATATATATACCTATAGCTAACTCGTAAAAAACCATCATTATGATGATATCCTTACCTATTCAGGTTCCCTCTACTGAGCGAACCCAAATAAAAACCATGCTGTTAACTTTATTCTGAATCAATTGAAAATTTATAAAAATAACATCATGTTTTAGAATCAATAAACTAATTTAATTTTTCTTTATTTATTTTGCAGCATCCAAGGATACCTGACATTATGAACAATCGCGGGAATCATAGAAATTTTTTAACCTAAATTACTGATTTAATAAAAATTAATGAATGAAAAGATTTTGTTGTTTTTATTTATTTGAGCACTTTTATCCTGTGCAGTTTTTCTTATTTTATTTTGCCAGATTGAATACACAATCTCATTTTATTTTTGAGTATTGCAAACGTATGAAAACGAACTATGTACAAGAAAAAAATTACTATTGAGCTCACAATCATTTTAGTACAGTCAAAAACCATAAGTACGGCTAGTGTGTCGCTACTGGCACATAGTCGCATTTATTTTCAATTGGTTTAGAAAACCTATTCGTACATAACGTAGGTATATATAGGTATGTAAACGCAAAACAATTGCGTAGCAATAGAAATATTGGTGTTCATGTACGCTCAAACACATTTGGATGTAGTAAATCGAATTTCGATAAATTAATACATTTTTACAGTTTATATTTGGACTAGAACTGTAAACTAGACTTAAAAGAAGAATGATTTTTTACAATGCCAATATACAACAGTTATTTATGTAATTTGTAGTACTGTTATGCGGCTGCGCAATGCAGGGCCCCTCGCCAGTGGGTATACATCGAACACCCGGAGCTTTTTTTTTATCAGGTTGCGTGAAGTGCACCCTAGTCTCTTCCTAAGGAGAATCTAAAATAATTTCTTCTGAATTTCTACAGACATAAACATGTATTTATCAAAATTAATAAACAATTTCATTTTTTTTTTAACTTATTCATTTTAATTCTCCACAAGAATAGATTATGACTTTTTGTGTTGGGGTGCCTGTTTTGGTTCCACATCTTTCAATTTTTCGCACAACATCAGCTCCACTAATGACATGACCAAAAACTACGTGCTTGTTGTCCAACCAATCGGTCCTAAAGAAAAAGAATACCAAATGATAAATCTTAAGTTTCATTTGAAAGATATTTTTTAAAAACTCTTACTTAGTAGTACAGATGAAGAATTGTGAACCATTAGTGTTAGCTCCAGAATTAGCCATCGACAGAGTTCCAAACCCATTGTGTTTTAAATTGAAATTTTCATCAGCAAATTTCTTGCCATATATAGATTTCCCGCCAGTGCCATTGTTATTGGTGAAGTCTCCTCCTTGGCACATCTTAAAAATAAGTTCATTATCACAAATTTTTGTTTAAAGAACTTATCATACTTACAAATTCAGTAATGATCCTGTGGAAAGTGCTTCCTTTGTATCCGAAGCCTTGTTCATGAGTGCAAAGTGCTCGGAAATTCTCTGCTGTTTTGGGCACAACATCGGCTCGCAGCAGCATCACAATACGCCCAACATCATTGCCACCAACACGAATATCAAAGAACACTTGGGGATTTCGTTTTTCTGGTTTCGATATAACCACCGGGGTGACACTTTCAACCTGCTAAATGAACTGTTGTAGTTAAGGAAACAAATATATAAAGAATGTATACTTCTTCAGATGGTGGTTGCTCTGCATCGGCTCCTTCTTCATTAGTGAGAGTGGCACCAGCATGTTTTTGCAACCAATCATCATCAGCCCATACTGGTTTGAAGCTTCCCTCCTTTACTCGCACCGGCTTGGCCAGGTTAACACGAATTGTTCTTCCACATAACTCCGAGTCATTCTGAAATTTGATTTTATTCATGAGCATAGATACTTCAGAGTCTTTATGAGGAACTTACCATGTTGTCAATAGCTGCAGCCGCATCTTCGGAGGCCTCGTATTCGATAAATGCAAAACCCCGATGCTTCTGCGATTCATAGTCGACTGGCATTTGGATGTCGGCAATATCACCAAATGGAATGAAGGCATCGTTAAGGAGTTTCTCAGTGACTTCATCGGAAAGAGCTCCAACGTAGATGGTTCTTTTGTCGTTTGACATTTTAAAAAAAATTATAAAATTCAATTTAAATTAATGTAAAAACTTTTTAAACGTAAACAAGAGAAGTACATTTTTTATCAATTTCGGAATGTCACATGTTTCATTTTCCACTTCGTTCAATTTAATTCCAAATTATGAAATATGAGAACTGAAACGGAATACGCTCGTTGCCATACCAACGAAAAAAATTCAAAACAAAATTTTTGAAGTATTTAACAAAAGGTTTATGAACGAAAATTGTTCTTATTAAAAAAAAATATTCTTTTAAAAAAATTGTGACATTTAATAAGGAAAAATACATAAGAAATTTAATTTTGCTTGTGAAAGGTAAATAGCTGCACTGTTGTTCTTTCAAAAAGTTGTTTCAAAAGAGAACATAAAAAGGCATCTAATATACAGTGAAAAATCCATGATTTACAATAGCAATGACTTGTATCAAAAGAACCATCAAAACTATGCTAAAAAAAATTAATTATTGTGCAGCACAAGCCATTAAAAAGACGGACGATAAAGAGATACAAGGTATTCCCATCATTTAGTTCTGTTCTGTTTCTGTTTCTGAAGATAATTACCCCAATTACGGAATCCGATTAATAGATTGGGAGGAAATCAGCAGATTCAATTTTTACATTTTTCGCAAATAGCAAAAATGTAAAAATTGAGTATGACTCCCTCCGCAGCTCATTCATTAAATTTTGTAATCAGGATGAATTTTATTACACTCAATGGTTTTTATTTGTTTGTTTTTTTGTTTTTACATTATCGGGTAGCACAAGGTTTCGGAGTGTTGAGAGTTGGATGGAATTCGACATCAATTTTCCGACTAAAACTTAACTTAATGGTATAGTTACACTTGGTGCACCATTTTCTCTCCTTATAATAATTTATTTACTACAGAAATTATGAAAAAAATTGTGAAAGAAAAAATACTTAATTAAGACTTTTTGTTATAAGAAATATATATAAAAGAAAATTTAATCACGATCATCATGCAAACGCAAAATTAAGCTATCGATATATTAAATATAATATGCTGTTCTTGCTTGTTCATATTTGAAAGTCCTTGTAATTTGACTTTTCTATCCACTTTCCATTTAATCAATGGTAACGCTTTTTTGAACTCCAACTACTTTTAATAAAACAAAAAATTTTAAACGGAACCATTTATTAATCTTTAGTTAATTCTTTTATTGAATTCAATAACATTCTTTTATTATTATTTATTAAAAAAGAAAAAACGTAAGCCGTGTGAAACTACAACTTCTTTATTTTTTTACCTATTTAGGTCAAATATAATATGTTTGATTTAAAAATAATAAACTTAAAAGCGATTTATTAAGTATACGTGTTTTACACTAACATCAATATAAAAATGCCAGAATCAATTACCAAAAAGTCTCACAAAAGGCGGAAGAATAAATCAAAACCAAAAAAACATAAACCAAAACTGACTAAAGAGTTTAGGGAAAGAGAAATAGAAATATCGGCTATTCTAAACAGCACCGAGCTATCAATTGACAAAGTTGAAGAGGACGCTGAAGAATTGGGTGTGGCATTTTTTTGCCGAAATCCAGATCCATTAAGTTCACCAAAACTCAAAATAACATCTCCATCAGTAGAGGAGCAAAGTAACCAGTCATCCGAGTCACCGAGAACTCAAACTGCATCATCTTTTATTCAAGTTGAAGATGATGATCCAATAAAACGAGTTCAAGCTGAGAAACTAGTTTTTAGTGAAAATTTGCTATATATTCCTTCTTCGACAATCAATCCTTATATTCAGAACACTCTTAATGAAGAATCTAAACTAAAACCAAATGCAAATCTGATTCGTCTAGTCAATCGTTATCACGACGAAGGAAACGATTATCAAATAACATCGGGTAGCTCTTTGAAAAATCAAACTAATTTTTTCAAAGATGATTTACTCTATGCGACAGTGTGTGAAAGAGAGTTCAATCCAATTTTTTATGTAGCAAAGCTGGGTGATAAAAATAGTTCCATCATTCCAAGCCGGAAATTCATAACTTTGAATATAAAAGAATTAAGATTCACAAAGCATCCTTTACAACAAGAGGAACACACTTTGGCTAATAAATTAGAAAACGATCTCGAGGTTCATTTTAAAAGAAAAGAAAGTAACATTATACCAGAATTAAAGAGAAAACTAGATGATCTACGAAGTACTGCAAATGAGCTGCTTGAAGATGGCACGAATCAAAATCTTTTCGAACTTGAAGGAAATTTAAATAAACTGAAACAACTTCGAAATGATATATATGAAGAGGAGAAAACCAGCAAAGATTTGCTTCGAAGTATTTTAGATACTTGGATTCTTTTGAAAAATCTTCGAAAACGTCAGGAGTTCCACTGGACATCATTAAAGATAAAAATTAAACTGATCGAAAGTGATATAAATGCAGATAACGCATTATACACGAAACGTTTTGAAACAGAACTTAACGAAATATATCGCGAGGAACTCCAAGCCTACTATAGAAAAAAAAGACTACGAAGATCAGATCCAGAAAAATATCCGGAGAAACTTCAAAAACCAAGCATTGAAACGATCAAAAAAGATTTGAAGAAAACTTTAGAAAAATGTTCCCGAACACCAGGCGAGCCAGAGATGGAAATAATACGATCAAACTTATCTGATCCTTGTCGTCCCTTGGAGAAAAGTAAAAGCTACTATAT
This sequence comes from Epistrophe eligans, assembly GCA_951394125.1. Classification (NCBI taxonomy): domain Eukaryota; kingdom Metazoa; phylum Arthropoda; class Insecta; order Diptera; family Syrphidae; genus Epistrophe; species Epistrophe eligans. The sequence goes on along the minus strand of OX596031.1, from coordinate 27,808,185 downwards.
GAGAATTTTATTTGATGGGCAACTAGTAAGTTCAACTAGAGGCTTTCGTTTAGAACCTGATTTATCATTGGCTGTCAATCAGTCTTTGGGAATTTATCTGGATCGTAGGATTCCGAAGGAGATTAAGATTAAGGTAGCTCTGTAATATCTTTTTTTTTATTTAAACTTTTTAACACAAAAAATATTTTATCAGCTTTATGAAAAAAAAAATCTTCCATCACTGCCCATTAAGATTGCAAATATAATGATCCCACTGCCTTCTGTTGACACAAATCAGCAACACTTGGAAATCATAAGTTTTTCCTCTCATAAACAAGTTAACATTTCTGGTAAACTAATCATTGGTTTTAATTGCGCTGCAGGACTTTATTCTGAGGAAGTCCCAACAACAATATTTCCTCCTCCTACTCCAAATACCAATGTCCCAAAAAATATTCTTCAAGATTGTCAAAAGAAAAAGCTTATCGACTTGTCTTCTGAAGCATCACAAACTGATGACCAAACATCTGATGAAGAAGATGTCCAAAGTAAAGAAAGTCAAGTAGACACTTGTAATTTTCAAGAAAATAAATTGGAATTCTGTTCACGTGAAGAAATCGATAACAACCAGCGCCTTCGTATGCTTTCGTCAATTTACAAACAGGATATGAGAGCAAAAGACATCCAATTTCTATCGTATTTAGAAGGTGAAATAGACGAGGAATATGAAGAGAAAGTAATCGATATGGGCAACTGGATGGATTCGATTGATATCCACAAACATAACGGAAAGAAATATCTAAAAAATCTTTACGAAGTGGTGAAAAATCATTGCGACCAACTGTCATTGATAAGTGGAAGCTCGGATGATCTTCTGGTCGGAAAAAGTATTTTAACGTTTAAAGATTTTTTTACATCCTTGGCAACGATGTTTAGTCCTCGTAGTCCTTTGAGTTCAGAAAGCATAATACCATCAACATCGCTTACATACAATAACGTAAGAAAATTTAATATTGTGATAAATGTTGTTAGGGCAACAGGCATTCCAATTCGAGCCTCTTCAACGCCAAATTTAGAAAGAAGAGACAGCAGTACTACGTCGATGTTTAGCTCGCAAAGTATGTCATATAATTAAATACTACTTCTTTTTTTAATTCTATAATCTTGTTTACAGCATTTAAATATTCTAATGTAAGGCCATATGTATCGGCAGCTTTTATGGATAAAAGTAGCAGAACAATGACAGCTGATGGATCCAGTCCAACATGGAATGAACATTTGATTCTACAAGTAATGTAAGAATTCTAATTTAAAAGTATTTACTCATTTATTTAATTTTATTTATATTTTTCACGGTTAATTTGTAATTACCCGATGTACTATGTTTTTAGTTTTTCATGAATCGAGTTTTGACGTTTGCATAGGTGTGTAAAAAGTTTTTTTCAAACGATTTCCTATTCCTTATCCTCGAACACAGCCACCAGAACTGTTCGTTAGGTTTTAAATAAGTTCTAACTTAATTTAATTAAAATTTTGTTGAAATTATATAATTTCAAAATGTGGATTTGTATATGGGAAATGAATTCATTTTGAAGCGAAATTATCTCATTTGGCTTAGTACAAAAGTAGTATAATGTTCTTAACTGATCGAGAGTGGTTTCAGAATTTATTTTTACTTCTATCAAATTTTGAAGTGATGTATCATATAAAAATCACAGAAGAAATGTTTGTGTCTTTCAGAGGCAATCCAGTTGAACTTAAAGGTGACTTAAAAATAGCTATTTTCGATGAGTATGTTGAGAATCATATAAGTGAAGAAAGATCGATGGAAATTTATCAGAGATTTCAATCAAACTGGTTGGGTGAATATCGCTTGCCAATAAGTACAATTTTAACCAACCAAAGGGTGAGTATATTTAACTTAAAAAAAAAAAAATATTTTAATTGAAAATTCTATCAGATTGAAGGAGTTTTTGAGCTTAATTCCCCAAAAGTATTTCTTGGCTACAATTTCCCTTCTTTAAGTGAAGCATTACCAATAGAAAATATCCCTGAAATAAGGGAACGTGTAAATTTATGGCTTTACGTCAGTGTTGATCCTAGTTTTGATATGCCTCAAGTATCGATGAAAAATCTTGAGTGTTCTGAACTCAAAGATGTAAGAAATCATATTCAAGAGTGGTGTACAGAGGCGAAGGAAATGCAACCAAATCGCTTCATTGATCCATTAGTTTGTACAATGGATGGAAAACGAGTTTGTTTGACAAGATTACTTGAACCAGTTCCGTTACCAAATGAGACAAGTGAAAATTTAATTGATTCTGCTTGCAGATACGTATCACTGCTGAATGTTCTCAAGCATTTTGATCCTTGTATGCAGTTTAAGGGAATTTGGTTGAACAATCAGGTATGAATGTGATTCTATGAATATTTAATATCTCGAAAATCAAAATACTCATAACCTATTTTCCATATTTAGTATGTAGTTAGTATATATAATTTAAAAACATTATTTTTCAGGCACTGCTGGATATAGGTTGGGGTTCGGGGAAAGATCTCGGAATTCTGTTGGCAAATTATTTGCTAACAATTGGCATCCGTTGCTGGGTTGTCCTAGGAATCTCATATCCTCATGGTGAGAGTGCATATGTGTTGTATAAAGATGGAATTGATTTAGTAGTTGTGGACCCTAGTACGGGAAAGAAGTATTCAACAAAGGATTCCTATTGTCCTTTGAACAAGGTTTTTGTTATCTTCTCCCAGAACAATGTAAGAAAACATCATACGAAATTGATCGACACGGAAAGTTGGCATTAAAAAACTAGTTTTTTACTGTTGGTTTTAGTTGTATACCTTAAATTTTATTTTTTTTCAGATATATTACAATATTCAAAGTGAAAATCGGGTATCTATGATGAGTTTCGATGTTGAAGATTCTTCTTGTTGGTTTGCAATGTTTAACAAGAAAAATCCAGCTCCACTTGGAGGCATTCAAAAACTCAACTATACTTATTTAAATTCTAACAACATTTCTGAACTAAGAAAAAACATTGAACGTAAGATAATGAAAAAAATTAGTGCATGGCGCCCAATGCAGAAAACTGTTTGGAACAGGTAAAAGTTAATAAATATAATTTTCTCTTAAATATTTATTATTAATAATTATTTATTTCCAGAGCTTTTCAAAATTCATTGTTAAAGATCTTAGTTGATTTAGAATATGAATCTACGTTAATTTCAATTCCAGCGACAGTAAATCATTCTGAAAGATTACAAGCTGAACTAGGAAGCTATAAGGTAAACAAGTTAAAAATCGTTTCTTAAAATTTATTTCTAATGGTTTATTTTTAGATATTTGGATTTACTTTAAATTTTTCTTACATTAACTTATCGTCAATATCGGAAAGAATAAAATCCACAGGAATTCATTTAAATAGTGATAAAAAGGTAGAATTTTCTGTTGCTGTACATATACATGCGTATCCTTACAATATTTTATCAGTTTGGATATTTATTATGTCAATTATTCCAACATAAAATTCTTTAAACAGTTTTATTTTAACTACCTAAATTAATAATAAAGATTTAAAACACACAACCATTTTCATATATTATTTTTAAAAAATCAATAAAATTAAAAAAATTGTTAATCTAATTCATTTTTAATTAATATAATTTGAATCTCTTTAAATTGAAAATAATGTGTTTTCTTTGGTAACTGAGTTAGAAATTTAAAAGTATTGTAATATGTAATCCACTACGATGGATTCTGTAATAGTTTTTTTCGAAACTCGAAATAAGTTTCCGATCACTGTACTTACTTTTCTACTTGAAGAAACTATTTAGTTTGTGTGTAAATATGGGAAGATTAATTTTTGTGCTTCATAGGGATCAAAGGAGTTTAACTTTCCGAAAAACCAATCAGATAAAAGGGGTGTATTCAGGCAACGTCGTAAGGTTCTCGTAAACTTGGTAAACTACGTTAACTTGTCAAATGTTCATAGAAATTTGACAGGTCTACGCATTTTACAACGACTTTACGCCATTGCATGAATACCGCTAGTGGCATGTCGAATGTCGATATTTTCAAAACTCAAACATCCCTGGAACTCTCGCCACCAAAATTAAATTAAAAAAATAGCAAAACAGACGGGAAACGAAACGTTCCACTTCTACCATATGTGCAATCCGGCTGTCAAAGTTTTTTGTTTAGTTTTTTTTTTGTATGGATGACTACAAAATAAAAACCCTCATTCATGTTTTTCTTTTTTTCATTATGGCGAAGCAACTTGAATACATGAATTTGCGCAGTATAATCAAAATAAATCTATAATTTTTCAAATACAAATATCCATTGTCCAGGAGAGAGCTCCACACAGTATCAGTTTGCTAAGGGATGTTCATTCACCAACAATGTCCGGAATGTAGAAATAAAAAAAAATCATTCCATAAAAGTGAAAAATTTTTTTTAATCTAGATAAAAAAAATGTCTACAAAAAAAGTACAAATAAATTTTTTTACAAGTCTGTGCGAATAAATAAATATCTCATCTGACGAAATCCAGTTCTTAAACGAAAAAAAAACATTTCTTCTGTGGAAATTATAGGTACTATTCCATAACTTTTCCATCACAATTTTGGTTTAGTAAAATAAGTAAATCCAAAAAATGGCGTTGGCCAGTGGATCCTTACTGAAGGCTCAAACACCATTGCAGCAATTACTAGAGGATATTAATTTCCAAAGAACAAAAGAAATGCGACAATTGTTAAAAGATGGTAAGTTCTTTTATGTATTTACATACATATATTGTTTTTGTTTTAATCAAAATTATGTATCTTCTATTCTTATTGGAAGAAACTTGTTCTTCAAAGGACATACCTTCCCTACCTTCTTCCTAAAATTTTAGTCTGTTATCGATTTTATCGTTGAGTCTTGAAGCGATCCAGCGTAGGTTTGTGTGTAGGTATATCATAATGTATATTGTATATTATGAAATAAATATCTATAAAAAAGGTAATGGAACTCCCTTGCATCTCACCTTGTGCATTTTAATGACGCCCAAACAAAAGCAGAGACGACAGGGTTGAGTTTATTGTTTTTACAGATAATAAATCGATTGATAGAATTGTTTGGTAGAAAAATCCCCTTCATGTGGCAGGGTAGTCATTCATAATACAGAACTGTGATTGTACTTGGGAAAGCGTTACGCAAATGTTGTTGATGAGTAAACTTGGTTCTTTCGGTGCATTCTTTGTTATTTGAGATGAGAATTTTCGTTTATACATCCACATCCACTTCAAAGCCTGTTTATTTTAGTTCGTACATACACCCAAATACTCTTATCTTCAATTGAAAACGGCATTGTTCTTATATGACCTGATGTTCAAAGGGATAACGTAAACGTATCAAAATTGGTAGGTTTTTTCGGTAGAGACTAGTTATCTTTTAAATCTACTCGTCAGACACTTAACTTCTTAAAAATGTCGAAATATAGTTTAAAAAAGTCATGAATGATTATTACTTAAAAGTACATAAATACATGACATCCCAGTCATTTGCCTCTCAACAATGATAATCTTATCTAAACAAAACTTTTCGTGTCAGTTTTCATTGTCTTATCAATTTTTATAAACATCTGTGCATTCTAACATCTCTGATACACAGATCGTACTTCCAATATAAGCAGAATCCTCTTTGTTGTCTTTTATTGTTTAAACTTAAAAAAATTAACACATGGTATGGAATTAAGGTATTAATACCACATAAAGATTAAGTATAGGCATACTTAATTCCTTAAGCTTATAAAGTGCTATAGTATAGTATAGATCTAATTAATTAAAAGTAAGTGAATGAAAGATTTATTATAGCACGAGGGAAAAGCTAAAAGCCCCAAAACTTTCGTCACGTCGAAGATTAAAAAAAAAAAAAAAACTTGTCTCTAGGAAAACTTGGCACTGGTTCTCCCCTATTTGGTGCTGGCAGCATAAGAATTTATGTACTTCACCTGGCGATCACTTGCGGTTGCAGTTGTGCGATCTCGAACTTCTTCACTTCATTTACCTTGTTTAGGATATGCTTATAATATCCGCTACAATATTCGAAATGTTCGCTCATTCATGATACTGCCTTGCTTTGCGAATAAAGACCATCTAATTGACGGTTGATTGACCAGGAGATTTATATGACCCTTTGTCGATGATGTTGAGATGTGGGAACTATTGAAAAGCACCCACAATGTTTCGATCCGAAGCAAAATCGATCAGTTATCGAAGCTGGGCTCGTGCAGGCTGTACCTTCCCTACAACGATCGGGCTTAGAATAATGTCCTGGAATTGGTTGTTTCTTATTTATTTGGGCTGATGTGAATAAAGATTTAAAGTTTATTAAAAATCAACAAAACTTTCCGTATTTCAGTATAAATTTGAATTGAATTTTGTGTAAACATCTTAGCTCTCTGTAGTTAGACACTGTCTAACTAATCAAAAACCCAATAAATACGGCTGTAAGGCTTCCAATCATATTTTGTTTTTTTTTTCGCATGCGGGATTTCCCTATATGAGTATTTAGGAATTTAGTATATTTGGAGCCTATAGTAACAAGGATTAGGGGATCGAGATTCCTAATTTTTGCTATCGTGAATTTTACCCGTTCTATGAGACAAAAACGGATGTTTACACATCTTCACCGCGAGTCCCGGTGCTCACACATTTTTTTGTATCTGTGTGTACACGTACGTTTGCATGTTTGTGATACATTCCTTCGTTCATCGTATCTCGAGAACGAATAGAGATATCGACTTCGAATAAATTTTATTTTACAAATAATAACGTCGTAAAGTGAAAATCCAATTATCGACTCTCTTACTACATCAATTTAAATAAAAAGTTGTAAAAAATCGTTTGCCTCGAATATTTCGAGAACAAGAAGCCATCGACTTTAGTTTAATTTTATTCTACACATAATGACGGAATGAAAAATTGAAAAAAAAAAATTATAAAACATGCTAAAACTTGTTGAAAAACGTTTTCCGGTTTCAATATTTTGAAAACAAATGATTTCTGACAAAATAATTCAGGTGACAGTTTTTTTTTAATGAAAAAAAAAAATACCAAAATTTGTTGGAAAACGTTTTTCGGTTCGAATATCTTGAAAATAAAGACTGATTTTGAAGCCGGGCTTATTTTATTCTAAATTAATGACGTAGTCAAAAATGATAAAGCTTGTAAAAACATCAATTTACAGTTTTCTGTTAAAGCAATCAAAATTGCTAAACAAAACTACTAAAAATTGTTTAAAAATGTTTTCCGCCCGAATATATCGAAAAAAACAATGTTTTCGACTGCGGAATAATTTTATTTTACTCACAATGCTATATCTAAAAATGAATAGGGCTTGTAAAACAATTCAATAGACATCAAAATACCTGCTAAAAATACTACTTAAATAGTTGAAAAATATAATTCGCCCCAACTTTGGTTTTCACTTATCGCGTATTGAACACCTGATCAGGTTTTTTAAGATTTAGGAGTTAGGAATTTCCTCATAACAAAATAACATTGGGTGTCCAGTTTCCAAGGGTACCAATACGAAGTTACCATTGGGGTCGCACCCAGCACCCTTTTTTTCTGATTAAAACTTTATACATATGTACTGTACATGATAAGAGTAACAAAAATAGCACTAACAAAACTGTAAGATTAAATACACTATTTGTTTGATGGTGCAAAAAGTTTTGCGGCCTTTACTGTGAGTATGTTATCATAATAAAACCACATATAAATACACAAATGCGGTCAAAGAATAAGCTTGGCCAACTAGCTTGGTTTTAGGTTCAATTGCAGTAACATTTTTCAGATAAAAAAATAAACATGTCATGTTTATGACTTTACCGCTGAAAGAATTCCGATGATCGAGATTGCTCCAATTAAATCTCTTGCCCTTATGGTATTTTCCCTTAAAATTGAAAAAGAAATGAACATATACATAATTATGTACTTTTGAAATTGTTTTTAAAAATGTATATAATTTATATTTATTTGTAGCAATTTTAATAATGTAGCTTGTTAAATAGCACAATTTATAAGGGGTTTTTGTGTGATAACGAACTTGCAGTTAGGCTGCCAAGCTTTCGCACCATCATATTAATATTGAAGGTTTGAATATAACAACAACAACTGGATGAGCTACCACCAAGATTTTATAGGCTGGAGTTCATTCGAACCTTCGATAAATAATAGATCAAGTTAAATAAAGAATCAAATCAAACCATAATCAATTGAAAATTAAAAATTTATCGATCCAGAAACGGACAGACCGCCGCGCGCAGAGCCAATTTTAAGTTTGTTTAAAACCGAATTTTTTGACATAAAACCAATACTTGCCCTATATACCTACTTAAAAGTGAATTAAACTGATTTTAAGGGACTCTTATAAAAGGCAAGGTAGGTCTATGTTTATGTCCATGTGCATGTATGTCGAGATCAAGCCCTGAAATGCTTACAAACACAAGTGCAATGAGAAAAACTTTTCCTAGATGTTAAATGTACCACACAATTTGATGCTGTATACAGAAAATCATGAATAAAATGCATTTTTCGCCAAATTAATGACCGCAGTACAAGTCAATTTTACTTACACAACTTTTTCCTGCATTTCCTTGTTATTTATCGATTTATATTCATTGTCATTCACCATATTTTATTTAAAACTATCATCAACAAAATTTATTTTTAAATTAATCCTTGATTTCTTTTCAGAATGTGGTTTTGTGGTTCTTCAAGGAACAACGTATTGGACAGATCTTTTTGTGCGACATTTTCTGTTTCAATCTGAACCAGTTCATAGTATTGACTCTGACGACTTACTATTCTTTGTTAGAAAAAAGCATGTAAAGAGCTCTTCCAGGCATATGCCCAAATATGAGGTAAGAAATCAAAAAATCACAATGACCTTAAAAAAAAACAATGTAGGTAAATTCTAAATTGTTGTATTTTTGATTGTTTTTTTTTGTTTTTGTTATCAATAGACTGAAGTCGATGTGTTTCGAAAGGATTCACGTAAACTTCCCATTGGTGACCCAGATGTCGATTGGGAGGAAACAGTCTACTTAAATATGGTTATACACCAATTTGACTACACACTAACGCTGGCAATATGCACAAGAACATCCCCCAAGGAATTGCAAGTTCTAAGAAGACATTCGCAGCGCGTTTACGCCTCGCCAAGTCGTAGAAAAATGGACACAAAAGGTGAAGGCGAAGAGATGACTTATCCGCACATTTGTTTCATGGTCGACAATTTCGATGAGGTTAGTTGTTGTGCTTTATATATAAAAACATAATTTATACACGTTCTACTGTTTTCAGTTAAAAAATAAAAAATAAAATTCGCTGTAGGGCAATTTATGATGATTAAAAGAATAAAATTTACTTTTATTTTTTATTTTAGGTTTTTAGTGACATTCTTGTTCGTGATGGGGAAATGGTTTGTGTCGAGTTGGTTGCCAATGACAAAGATGGTTCTGTACAAGGTGTTATATTTTTGGGTTCTATTCGTTATGATGCCTTAAAAAAGGTCTACGATGCAAGGGTGAGCGGAGCATACATATATTTCATTTGAAATAAAGTTACAAAAAAAAGAAGATAAATCTCAAATTATTTACATATGTGTTTTTGTTTTCTTTTTAAGCAATCGAGTTTAAGTTCAAAAGTGGCTCAAAGAATGTCATTCGGATTATTTAGTAGTGGTGCTGGTGTTCAGACACGTTGCGAGTTTGTACGCATGAAAGGTCCCCAGGGAAAAGGACACGCCGAAATGGCAGTTACAAAACCAAAAGGTTCTGGTGTTGAAACACCCACCAGTGAACCAGGGTATGTCATTTAGATAATCTTTATTTTATAATTTAAATAACCCTTTTTTATTAGTCCCACATATGTACATTTTCGCCACTGGAAACAGCTAGAATTAGTTAAAGCCACAACACTTCCATTACACTTTGAAACGCCCTAAAAGACATTACATAAATTTTATTTTGTTTTTGCAAGCTCAGACGATTGGTCATGAGGAATTATTTGAGGTATCATCTAAAGTAGAGTTTAGAATGAGTGTTTTGCTGTTAGATTTGAAATGCGAATGACACAATGACAAATACTTGTTTTGAATCGTTTTGACTGCAATATTATAAAATAAAAGTTATCCACAATCATCCTATCACAGCATGATCGATTCATTGCAAATATTATGGCTCGGTTGTGAATATTATTATGTGTATCATTTCATTATCGAACTCGAAACAAAACTTTCACTCATAGTTCTTCATTATTTTAATGGGTGTAGATGTTAACTCTTCTTCAGAGCAATTTCCGAAATTTTTTCGTTTTCGGATAACCGAAATTCATGTATTAAAAATACTGAGAAGTCAAAATGGGTCGGCGGAGTGATTCCAATCTGCATACTGTTCATGATAGATGAATTACTAGGAGGAGAAACCTGAACAACATTTCTCCGCCAGAAGTCAAAAGCAGTACGATTGCTTCAGCTATTTGACTTTGCAAGACGAGTTACATACAAACATAGTGACAAATAGACATAAATATCCAAATAGACAGAAAGATTTTCGCCGAATGACTGAAAACTTTTTTTTTTTGAAGAATGAAACCGACAATCTCGTGAGGGTTCTAAAGAACATCAACTGTAAACATAGCCTTAGTTTTTTTTTATTTTCGCGTATGGTTATTGAGAATAAAAACATGAATAAATTATTCTTACTAATTTGGGGTCTATCTTTTTGAATAGTAACTAAAAACTATGTTCAGAATGTCAAGCTTTTCCTGCACACTTTTTCCTTAAAATCAACAGGAATCAATAAATAGAGTTTCAAAGATGTGGGAGATTATGCGTATTTTTACTTACGATTTATATGTACATACATTGAAACTATAGCAAGTTATGAATTCGTAAAAAAATCGAACTCGAGATTTTTATCAAACTTGATATAACAATGATAGCGAATTCGAAAAAAGTGGGTCTCGCAATTCTTTCTGTCTGTCTGTCTTGTCCTGTCCTGTACTTTTGGCTGCAGCCTTAACGGGTGTGTCGATTTTGAGTATCCCCAGAAGAACTATAGAAGAGTATTTTTTTTAAGCCAACAGAAGACGCTTCATTTAATATAATGAGCACGGAATGAACCTCAATCAATTTCTTTCGGAGCATTCGTATTTGATACCCAAATTTAATTCCTATCTTGAAAATGCTATTGAGTTTCTACTCATTTATTCCAAAAGCACATGAAAGTAGGTATCATACTTAAAAGTCGTAATCAACATAAACAAAACATACAACGATGTATTGTCTCCTGAGCTTCTAACCATTGTTGACGTTATTATTGCTAGTTCATTGTTTCGTTTAATATATTTCAATTTTAAAATTAAATTCCCTACATTACAGATTTTGTGCCACTGATATGTGGGAAGATTGGGATGAAGATCCGGATGATTATTACAACTATCGGCATCAGCGGCGTCTCAGTGATCCGAGTGCAAATCTAAATAATTTCTCACGCTATGGATGGCGTGCAAAAAACACCACCGACACAACTGCCGGCTCAAAGGCACGTTCCGAGAATGAAGGTCTCGATTCATTGGCTAGTGAAGTGTCTGAAATCGAAGCTGGCGATTTAAGAGACGGTAATTATTTATTGAAAATATTTGTTTTTTTTTAACATTTGTTCTTGCTACCTGTTTTTGATATTTTTTGTTTTATCTCTCTCTCTCTCAATATCATAACACTACACAAGTTTTTTTCTTCCTTAAAATTGTTTTTTTTTTTTTTAATTTTTATTTCGCATAATTAATTTGATTTGTCCTGCAACTTTAGTATCGCATGAAATTTTTTATTTAATTTGTTGAAATAAAGAAAAATATTCCTCGTTATACAACATAATCTCTCTCTCTCTTATTGCTTGCTATTTTGAACGAAATAATTTTTTTAAGCTTCAGAAAATTAAAAAAAATAAAAAAAAACAATTTTGCCGGGAAAGCAGGACTCTCTCTCGGGCGTGAAATATATATTTCGCTCCTCTCTCTCTAACCCTTTTTTTTAAGACTCAAGACATCATACACACAAACACACACAAACACTTAAACTCATGGCTTAAGCGTGCTCTGTACTACTGTACCGAATGCAAGATTTGCTTTCAAGTTTTGTTTCCTAGACACATACCCTGTCCTTCCATCCTGAACCTTTCCTCTCTGGTTTGATTTGAATTGTGATTTTTTCATTGGTTTTTTGTTTTTTTTTTTTTTTTTTGTTTTAAAAATCACATGTTTTTGATCTAATTGTAGATCTTCGTCCTGCTTTCTCGGCATCGGAGGCAAAATTGAATGCAATCGACAGCACCGCTAATGCTACCGCTCCAGCTATAGCTCAAAGTATTGCCGACAGTGTGACTTCACCGACTACAGGTGGTTGTGTTAATTGCTTTGGCCGGGGCTCACCTTGCAAGCGATGGTCTGACACAGATTCTGCACAAATGTCTGATGTGTATTGCCGAGCTTGTGAAGACGAAGCAGCGACGAATTCTACCCCAGCCTGTCTAAATAATATGCCCAACAAAAAGTCCAAACCGAAACACAAGACCATCTTGAGTGTGGAGAGTGAATTGGTTGTTGCCTCATCTTCTTCGTCGTCCGAAGACAAATTACGATCAAAGAAGGACATCAAAAAGTGTGCCAGTCCGAAAAAGGACAAAAGTGGAAAGTGTGCCAAGGAAAGTCGTGCAGAGAAAGCCAAATCGTGTGATGCATCACTGAACGGTTCCAATAATAATTTGAAGTCGCAACAGGAGTATGAGATAGCCGATGACGCAACATCCCTAAATGGCGATATAGGAAGCGAAGCAGCGCCATCTTCGGGAAAAATAGCAATTCTAAGCGAAACGGAAAGTAAACTAATGATAAGCGTTCGAGGAAAAGAGGAACTCCCTGTGGAACAAGCGCAAAAATCCTATTCATTTAAAAAATGCGTACCTGGACATTCCGAAAGCCATCCATTACAGCAATCAAGCGAAGATACAGACGATGTCTTCACATCCCCACCACCTGCAGCCATGAAAAATTCTCCAATAACTAAAGTTGATGAAGATGATATTGAAGGAGAAAATGCCACAGAAAGTACACCAATGTTAAACAACAATAGACACAACGATTGCAATGGCAACAACGAGGGAATAGGGATCAAAACATTAGCGGAGTCCACAGCAAAAGGTCTATCCCAAACACAAACAGAATCTAATACAACGGTGACTGATGGAGAAACAAAAACCGCAACGTTACCACGCGCAGGAGCAAAGAAATCCTCTGTACATCAAAATTTCTATAACAAAGCTCTAAGGATGGTGCCAAAGCGAAGGACACCCGATGGAACTGATATTTATTACTGGTGTGATTTGCCAAAAAAGGCGCTGAAAGGTTGTTGTTTTTTCGATAATGTATTACTTCGGTTATGTTTGTTTTTATTTCGTGTTGTTATTTTAAATCCGTTGCATATTTTCTTATATATTTATGTTTTTTTTTTTTATTTAGTTGTTGTGTATCGGTGTTGTTGTTTGTTTTTATCACTGTTGTTACACTTTAATTTATTATTTCCCCCCACTTTATTGGGACATCGTAGTGGGAATTTTGTCGTCGTTTTCGTTGTTGTTGTTTTTGTTATGAGAAAATGGGAGAACTAATTTCTTTCGTTTTAATTTTTACAGAACTTGATGATGGTGCATATAATCCACTTTGGGCAACAAGAGGATTTACACAAACATTTCACTTTTGGAAGGAAAATCGAAGACAACAGTCGACACCGTTGAATGCGTTTTTAACTTATGTAACACTGCCATGGTGGAGTATTGCAAAAGGTGAATATTGGACAATGTTTTGTGATTATGAATTTGAACTTGCGATCAATACAATACATATTGATATCAAATGTGGAAAAGTTTTTAACTCATAAAAAAAACGATTCGATTTTTTTTATAATCAAAAAATCAATGGCGCAAAATTTTAAACGATTTAGTACGATGTTAAAGCAATTTTATCATACTAAAAAAGGCTTTAACATCGTACTAAATCGTTTAAAATTTTGCGTTAATTTTTTTAAGTATCTTCTTATGATGCTTCCTTCAAATTTCATCAAAAACGGTTTTAAGGATTTTGATTAAAGGTTTTTCCAATAGTAGACATTTTGACAAACTTGACTTTACGATGATAGCGAAGTCGAAAAAAGTGGGTCTCACAATTCTGTCTGTCTTCCTAAAGGGGTTGATCGATTTTCTTTAAACTTGGTACCTAGGGGTTTTTGGGCATTCCCAACAACGTGCCTAGTGCCCACAACTTTAAAAAAAAAAATTCAGTAATTTTTACAAAAAGGCTACAATTAAAAAAAAAAATTCGGAAAAATTGCTAAAGGTGGTAGCTCCCATAGAACCATTTTTTGATTTTCTCAAAAATAGTACAGTAGTCATTTGGTAATTTTGCGTGGAAAGTTTGCTTTTATAACAAAATGCACAATTTTTGAATTAAACCACCACACTACATAGAAATGTAAAACCCTTAACTCTTCCGATTGGTTTATTTCAAAAACGATTGTTTTTATGAAAAAAAGTATGTTAATATTTTTTGTAGGAAATTTTCTAAGCTACAAATTAGTCGTAGACATTTTTTTCTACAACTAACAATTCGGGAGTTATTCCTGAAAAACCATTTTGGGGGGGCCTTTAACCCCCCATTTTTTCAATATGGCGGCGCGAGCGGCAAAGATACGAGGTGGCAAAGATGAAATTCTGAAAGAGCACATCGAAATCTATAAAATTGCCAATTTTCAAAAGTCTTGGAAAACTTTCCAAGTAACCTCTATTTTTTCAACCTAAAACGGCTCAACTGATTTTGACCAATTTTGTGTATAGAACAAATTTCTATACCAAAAGTTTAAATTTTTTTTTATTTTTTTGACTATCTCATTATCTGTCAAACCGATTTTAATGATTTTTTTTTTACACAAGAGCATCTGATAAGCATCTGCTTATCAAAATTTGGATAGAAAAAAAATATATTTTTTTTCTGAAAATTCGATATTGAAAACGACTAGATGGTTTTTTTTCAAAATTAATTTGCAAAATTAATCGGCTATATTAATAAAATGTTTAAACGGAGGCATACAATATAAAAAAATCAACAGAATTTCAAAAATATGAAACGCCTAGTAGACAAAGGGGGCGAAACGTGAGGGGAATAAACAAAATAAACAAAATAAAAAAAATAAACAAACTAAACATAATAAACAAAATTATTTCATTCATGCTTTGTTATTACTAGTTTGAGGAAATAGAAAACGAAGAAGATGATAAAACGGACAGAAAAAAAGGAGAAATGTTCGTAGGAAAGAAATGGGTATGTTTTTGATGATGATTTTTGCGAAATCCGAAAAATACCCGATTTGCGTTTACTTAAATGCTTATATCTTTCGATCCAATTATCCGATTTTCAATATTAAGGTATATAATTAAAGGAAAAATTACTGGCGAGTTAGAGCAAAAAGTTTTCAAAATCATTCAAAATTTTATACTAAAAACATGAAAATAAATATCGGACAAATAATTTAATTCAATGAGGGAGTTGATAAAAACAAAAAAAGCATTAAAATACTTTCAAACACCAATTGGCGAGAGGAATATAGTATTCTAAAGCCGGCGGCGGCGGAGTTTGTGCAATAAAAAAACACAATCGTGGCAAATTTGCTTCGCGTCGGAAAAAAAATGCTAAATGTTCATATGTACCTAAATTTGTAGTCGGTATAATAATTGTAAAGATACATTGTGTTTGGTTTGGCTTGTTTATAACTTCGGTTCTAATAATCAGTTCATTAAGGCCTTAAAATTTAGCTAGAATATCGGACTACATTTTTTGTATTATATCATTGTACAGTCACATAAAACTATATATGAAAAACCTTATTAAATTGCGTATTTAATAGAAACAAAAATTTAATACAAAACAATAATTTTTTAAACCACATGTATTTGACCCTTTTTAGGAAAGTTATGATGTTTGTACCTATGTTCAGAAAAGTTGCTCAACATTTAAATTTGATATTCAATGTACATACATAAATACATAAAGCTTTTTTCGTTTCTAATGTTCCTCAACTATGCTGGAATGGCAAATCGGGTAAATTTTTTTCTTAAAAATCATTTCAAAAATTTGCATATAAAAAAATAATTTTTAAAAAAACCGCTCCAACACTTTTAAAAATTCTTTTCTCATAAATTCGGATTTATGTAAGTTTCAAAACAATTCCAGAAGTTGTTTAATCAATTTATTTCTAGTTATCGATACATTTCTAGTTACATTGATTTTTTTAACAATTTTTCAGTCTAAAGTGTAGGTAGTACCATACATATGTGGAACACGGTGCTATATTGTTCATATTTACATATGTACTAACATAACACTATCTTAAACTTAACTAAGTTTTTGACAGGTGGGAATAAATTTAGGCTACCATTACTAATTTATTTCTTTTCAAATCAGATGAATGGATCTAAACTATTCAGACTTTAAAACCACAGTGTGATTGCAATTATTCACAGGAAGACAAGTTTTAAAACTAATTTAGTAAAAAATAGCTGCATCTACAAGTTTCGGACGAAGCATTTACCGTTTAAAAGTTATATGCGAAAAAACGACATGTCCATCTGATTTTGCAATTCTCATCATAATATTATCGATCCATTTCAATAAATTTGTAATAATTAGTGACGTTATAAAATTGAACCACAAGAGCAAGTTCGTGTACCCTAGTCTTGCATTTTTTTAAATTTTGAGATGAATTACATCTAAATAATTTTAACTTATTTAAATATTTTTTTATATATTATATATTTTTTGTATTTCTCCTTTCAGATCTTCTTGATCATCGAGAGACGCCAATACTGACATTTTAGTATTATAGAAAATCATCGATATTTCTTCATCAACTTTGTGTTGTTTCTGTTTAACTTTGTGTTTTTATTTAATATTTTACAATTTTGTTTACATTAACATTTTTGTTTATGTTTATTTCGTTAAATTTTATTTTGAACAGTCTTTTTGTGTTACTATATGTTAGTATTTACAATTTTAATTGTGATCGAATTGGTATTCTAGTTTATTTTTAATCTAATTAAAAGACATTTATTTTATTAGTTTTTTAAAATTAATAATTAATATATTGGTTATTCAGGTTTGAATTTGTTTTTTTTTTTTTTTAAATTTATTTAATATTAAATATAGAAATTTAATGAATTTTTGAGAGTATATACCATGTCGTATTAAAGGTTTAAGCTCGTCGAAAGTTTATTGTATTTCTAATCATAATGATGTATGTAGGTACTAGCAAACTATAATATATGACATCTTTGTAAAAAAAAAATCGAATTATGTATGCGTGGTATCCAACCCAAATTTGCATTATCTATTTATTGTATACAAACAAAAATAAATTATAATTTAGAATAAAAAATAAATGAAAAAAAAAAAATCTGAAATTTGCAATAACAAAAAAAAAAAGAACAAAAGAAATAGTTATTTATGTAAATTAGTTTCAATCAAACAAATTGTAAACATTTTGTCCTTCTTCAATTGAACGAAATCGAAAAGATGCCCAAACAAACTAGTCAATTCAGAGATGTAGAAAAATTATCGCTTTTAATACGCACTCAAATGCGTGAGTACATTTTTTTTTCTTTATAAATGCGACACACAATTTAAATCCAATTAAGAATGCCACCAGAGTGGAGTGGAATGATGATATGAGGAATGAGGATACATTAGCTAAATAGCTAGCTAGTTAAATAGTTATAATAATATCCAGAAATGAAAGGGAAGCCAACCAAGGAGAAAAGAAAACAAAATGCCTAATGATTCTCAAAAGATGAACATCGTTAGTGGGGAATTTTAGCATGCTGCATGCGTTTGCATTATGATGACTACAAGCCAAAAGTTCAAAGAACAAAACGAACAAAGTATCGCAGTACGTTTGGATTATAAATATATGTATATATAAAAAAAAAACTTGGAAGTACTATTTATGCCCAGAATATAAAGTTCTCAATTTACTTGGTTAAATAGATTTCTTATATGAAATATACTAAGAGGTGCACCGAATATTTATTGCACTGGTTGGCAAAATTTCGTAGATTTTGTATTTTCAAATAAAACAATTTTAACGGCTTCTGAAATTACTAATTAATACCTTCCTTTAAAATTAATTTTTAATTTCTTTCATTCATTTGTTTCTCTCTTACCTTCAGTTTGTTGAAATTAATGAGTTTGGTTGGCATAACAGTTATGTGTATGTACATTGTACATTTGCATTTCTGTTTTTCGAATTTCTCGGAGAGGAAAAAAAACGTAAAGAAGAAAAATTAATTTTGAAGAAGAAGATTAAATATAAATCTGTTGAAAAAATAATTATTTCCAATTGTAACATAATCTCAGTGTACGACGTGATGGATAGGAATTCAAAGCACCACAACATTATAGACTTATTTCTAAAATTTTGTATACCTGCTCTTCAAACTTTGACAGTTTGTCTGGTTTTTTTTTTTAGCACAAAAAGGGTTAGACATAATTGGCCTTATTTATAAACGTTGTCAACTTTAGACAATTGTCCAACTTTAGAAAATGTGTTCAAAAACCTTGTTTATTGTTGTCTTATAGCTGCCAAACTTAGACACAAGAGTAGATTAACCGTGAATAATGTGATATTTATTTTTATTAAATAAAGCATATTTCCATCAATTTGAAAATAGTTAGACTGTGTCTAAGTAGACAAAAATCTAATAAATACGACTGAATAAGTCTATCTATGAATTTTATCGTTGTAATGTTTTCAATCATAAACCTGAGATGATGCGTACAGATTTTTTTTTTACTAAACATAACTATACATTTCCCTTTTATTTCTGTAAACTTCGGAAATCCGAAGTAATTAGCATTAAGGTTGCTCATGCCAATAAATTTGCTCCTAATTGCCCACCCTGCATGAAATTTGTATTTATGTATGATGAACTCTTTTTTTTTTTGTTCTAAACAAATAAGAAAATAACAAACTGTGTGTGTTTTTGAAGTTGGTTCTGATCTTAACTGAGTGCGGGCGGTATAAGTTTTCTCTCTTTCAAAAAAAATGAACGGAAGGAAAAAAATCAACATACAAAACAAGAAAACATAAGACCGTATGATTCTGAAGGAAGCATCATTTCAATTGCACTTGATTATTATAATCTCATCACCAGCATCAACCTCACTTCCAAGCGGGAGAACAACATACAGAAACAAACAAACATTCCACTGACTTGGGGACTCAATCGAAAGTATCTCAAAACAACCCCAGTAAAGTGATATACTTTATTGGATTCAGTCTACAAACGGTCGCCAATTAGACAAGAAGTGAGACTCGTATCTTTTGAGCTACGTGAGACGTCTTCCTTTGTTTTTTTTTTTTGTTTTGCTTTCAAAAACAAAAAAAAATTACAATTTTGTTTTATCTGTTAAAAGTTGAAAAGATCACAGGCACAGGCACATGCTATCAAACCAAATCCCTGACTCGTTCATATCGCATTTCATGCGAGTTAATTAGTTTTGAGTGGTGAATAGTGTTTTGAGATACTTTTCTGTTGTGCATCATCATAGCTACTTACATTAGTTAGAGGATTTAAATAGAAGTTAAGTTAATGAATATGATGATTAATAAGCGAAATTTCGCAACTGTCCTTCTCGTGATATTCAGTTTAATTATTCTAATCGGTGCGTGTCCTCGAGCTCCTAGCCATTTGCCACATGGAAGGCGTACGCGAGGTGATAATGGTTATAATTTAATTGTTGCCGACAGTCCCAATGGATATGTACCTGGAAGGACGTATAATAGTAAGTATATTAAGGATTATCATCTATACTTAGACAAAATATATTTTAATTTTAAGCATACAAACAATGAGGTTAAATTTCCACGCGAAATAAATTGGCATACTGGGAGAGTTAAAACTTACTGTGTTATCACCCAGCAGCGATAACTTTCATGACCTTTCGCAGTTTTTTTTTAGACCATAAGCGTGAACTCATTTTATTTGTATGTGACATTTTTTTGTTTAAATATTATATTTTGGTATTTTAAAAGAATTGAAGAATGAAATTTTGAAAAGCATTTTAATAGAAAGTTAACTAAATACGTTTAGGTAAATTCTGACTGGAATAATTGAGATAGAAATTTATATTTTTACTTAGGTCGAAATATAATAGTTTCCAAAATGACCTTCCTAACAAACGGAGTCTGTATAGGTTTTATAAAAAAAAAACGGAGGCCTGATACCTGATAGTTATCCCAAATATTAGATTAAATTAGGTTTAAGGTACAATAATTAGAAGTGAGTAAAAGTACAAAAGACAATTCAATTCAATTTGTATCAGTTAATAGATACCTTTTAGCTTATTAAACTTTGAAGTTGTAATATGTAAAGTCATTTTAATAATCGTTTAGAGTGAGAAGGTGTTATGTGACAAAATTTTATGTGTTTATTTATGGTCTTTAAACGACCTTTTTTTCTTAGAACTAGTTAGAATTTTTTTTTCTTAAAGCTAGAGAAATTTAGAAAAAGGCCATAAATAAAGAAAAATGCATAATTTGTGATGTTTTTATTCAAATTAAAAAGTATATTTTAGACAAATATCAGTCAAAGTGATTTTTAATACCTCCTCATTCTAGACGCTTAATATACATTTAAGGTTTTTTGACAAAAAATCATAAAATGGAAATACATATATATTGTTGAATAATAGTCATATTTCTTTTTATATACAAATTCAAATAGGTACATACATATTTCTAGATAATGGCTGAACCATTGACTTACTTAATAGGTCAATGGGCTGAACCCACTTGTTAATGATTTACGAATAGGTATTTTTAAGTTGTTCAGCACCTACCAAAATTTTTAAAAACTGTTTTGTTATGCAAGAAATAGGTATGTAATGTCCTTTAAAATAGCGAAAGAAATACTTTGTTATTCTCTATTTAGAAGCACTAAATTGTTAAAAAAATATCTTTAACACACTGCTGGCCAGTGCCATGCATACTTTTAAAAGTGAACAATTTTTATAACTTGTTTAGTCTCTTCCAAAAAGTAAATACCTTCACAAATAGCTGACATAAAAAAAAATTGGGCAAGAATCCTATTCACTATTCTGCTGAACGTTTCACTTTAGAAATTCAAAAATTATTATCGGTTAATACTTATACCCGAAAGTTAGTAGATTTAAAAATTTATTTAAAGGAAATTAAATCAAACGTATACCAGAATAGCGATGTTAATATATTTATACTTTTATCTATTGGCTTTGAAAGGTTATTGCACTTCAAATAATTGGTATATAGATAAGAGAAACAATGCATTTTTGGGGTTGACAGTTATCTCTTATAGTAAAAATAAAAATTGCATACCATTGGTTTTTTTTACGTATAGTCGGTCCCTTGTGCGCCGTTGGGCATAATTTAATTATTAATTTTTAAGCTGACCCAACACTACAAACTTTTAATGGCGGTCCCTTAAAAAAATGTAACTAAATTAATTCGCCAATCCTATCCTATACTCTTTTAGGAAAACATGGTAAAAATGATTCCCTTCATACAATTCCTTTGCAAAATTTTTAATTAAAAAAAAAAACAAATTTTTTGTTATATACATATGTAACTATTATATACTATTAAAGCTAACTAGATGTCTCCGTAAATACAAAATTTTTAGAGGATGCCAGAAACAAGATTAAACGATTTTATCGAAGGTGCGGCTAGTAACGCTTATTCGTAAAGAATGTTTTTAAAAATTATTTGTTTAGGTATTCATTTTAAAAAAAAATATTTTTTGATTTAGATTTTTTTAGATTGGATTTAGATTAATAATGTAATGACTTTATTTAATATATGTGATTTTTTATTTCTATATTGTAACAAATCATAAATAAGCATGGCTTAAGCCGCCGTCTGCCAGAGTGACAATTAATGTTTAAATAATTACCTAAACTATATCACATAAACATTAAATTTAATAAAATATATTTTGTTATATTGCATTATCTTTGTTTATAAGAATAGTTCTTCAATAATATTGTTCCTATATCTCAATCCCCATTCAACGTATTTAAACAACTGTTTACAGTTTGAACCATTTAATGTGTTGTTCATCTAGACATTGTTAATGTAATGACACTTTTACCGAAAATTTCTCTTCGGATTTCAGCTAAAATTGGACATTTTCCCAGGAAGTGATAAACATTTTCTCTGGCTCTCTCATATTACACAGCCCACATAATATATCAGATAGATCAATTCTGTGGGTGTAGGGAATAAAATTTAATGGGATAACCTCTGCTCTTGTTTTAATTATGCAAGATATTTGTTGTGTTGAGTATTTGCAATTAAAGTAGTTTTTGTCTAGCAAGTTGTGATTAAGCTGGGCATAGATAACCCGTTGCAGGGACGACCTGACCTTTAGTTCGCAATCCCGTCTCTTTTTCACATCTACCGCTTTTATAAGTTCATATACACCTCGGATTTCCAAACATCGATATTATTGGCCTGCAAGTTTAAGGAATGGCTACAACACTCTGCCAAGCGCTTCCATTGCGTATACCAAGAGATTTCTTCTCTTATTACCAGCATACTTATCATTTTTGGTAATCTTCTGTCATCCATATTAAGGGTTTTTAAAACATAGTCAACTTGCATTTTAAGTGTTGATAAGTAGAGAGGTGATAATCCAGTTTCAAAAAGAAGAATATTGGTTTGTCATTGGCTGTGACAACTTAAAAATTCTTTTTAAAAATTAACTTAGTATAGTTGCTCTACTTCTTCAAATTTTATGTGGCCCCAACATTGAGCAGCATAACACATTATGGCCTTTGATGTTGCCACAAATACTTTATATTTACGTGTAGAAAATGACTCAAACGATTTTGATTAAATGTCGTACGGATATAATAGCCAAAGTGGATAGTAGGAAAACAGCATTTCAAGTTTTTGATTCAAAATAGTTTTTAACGGCCTTTAGTCCACAAAAATTTAGGCGTTTCGTCCCGGCGTTCTCACTTGGACTCATCAGTTGACTAGTGGGGACCTTGTCAATACCCAATTTTTTTTAAGTTCAGTTCATCTAACATAGATTTCATAACGAATATCTGGTGTGAACTATATCCAACAAGACTAGAATTCCTAAGCATTTCAAGTTTTTGTTAAAAAAATTCCTTTACGGAAATTGGATTTTGACGGTTTTTGAGAAAATTACTTTATATTTTAGTTATTCACGTTTAATGGCTTGCCTTATTTTGTTATCCTTATTTTTTGTTAGCCTTATTTGTAATCCGAAGCTTCTCAATTGTTCAAAGAATATTGCATTTGAAATTTTGAAATTTTCTTAACATTTCTTCGTTAAAATTTAGCCACGAGAGTGATTTCGTGGGATTTAATCATGCATAATATGTTTTAAAAACAACAAACAAAAAGAGGAATATTTTAGTGCATAAAAATTGAGATCTTGAAATAAATTCAAATGTTCAAGTCACTTCACTGCACTACATCAATTAAATTAATTTTTTTTTAAAACATCATAAAAATTGCTCCCCACCTTTCTCTGGTTGCATTTTATGCTAAACATTCGTTGAAATTTTTTAAGAAGAGATTTGTACAAATTTTAAATTTTTTTTTTTATTTTGAAATTTTTGTTTCAACTTATTATCATTTTGAAAATCCGAAAATCAATATGATTTTTACACCACATCTCCTCTAGTAAGAATTTTTGTTGATACTCCAAAGAATTTGAATAGCCAAATGCAGCCTGATATTTTATCTCAATTTAAATACTTTAACCTTGAAAATCACAGGACTTCAAGTTATATAAAAAATACAAAGGTTATAAAACCCGGAATTTAAAATACTATACCAACTTAGAAGAAAAAAATTAATACCCATCAAAAATTGAATTAAAAAATCTGTTTTTGGGAAATTTATTGCGTAGAAAAAATTCAATAAAACCGAAAATCCTAAAACTAAATGCCAATTTATATAAGTTATAATGATTGTTCTCCTTTAAAAGTATAAAATATTCAAGACTCAAGAAATTTTAATTCATAACAGTTATACGGCCCTTCGACGCATATAAGATATGATGCTCAATGCTCATTCCACCAAGTCCATTCAAATTCAAGGGTGGATGGAATATTCGAAAATCCGCCATAATAAACCAGTGAAACAATATTAACGGTATAGAAAAGCTTTCGTTTTTAATGAAATATTTTTCACAAAAGCTTTAAGGTTCCCTTAATAATATTTAATTTTGGATAAGCTGCTTTAAAATATTTAAAACTACGCGAGTAAAGTAATGTATAGGTAAGGAATACTTAACCCGAGCGTTTCCCGAATTGCCAGCGAACAATTACTAACATACATGTCTACATTTTTAAACTTTAACTAATTCTTATCTACATATAAGAATCATATCATTAATTCTTATGTATAACTTCCTTCTTATACAGTTGTCCTTCTTGGCTCCCGAACCCACACCAAGGTTCAACATTTTACTCACTTCACTATCACAGCTGAGGCAGTAAGTGGCTCAAGACGTTCAACAGTAGCAAGTCCTAGGCGTGTTGGACGTTTTCAACTCTTCAGCGATTCATTAACCAAATTCAATGAGAAATGTGTGAATACAATTTCGGAGGCCGATGATCTGCCAAAAACTGAAATCCAAGTAATGTGGGTAGCTCCTGAAGCTGGTTCGGGTTGTGTTTCGATTTCAGCCATGGTCTACGAAGGTTCTCATGCTTGGTTCTCTGATGATGGTCGTTTAACGCAGAAGATGTGTGAAAGGAAATCTGATGTCAAAACTGTTAAGAAAGAATGCTGTGCCTGCGATGAAGCCAAATACAGTGTAAGTTTTTTTTATTCTAATCGCATGAATGTTGAGCTTCCTTTAATATAACAGAGCTTTTTTTTTAGTTGGTATTCGAAGGAATTTGGTCAAATGAGACCCATCCCAAAGATTATCCCTTTGCAGTTTGGCTAACTCATTTTTCTGACATCGTTGGAGCTTCGCACGATTCTAATTTTACCTTCTGGGGTGAAAATCACATTGCCACCGATGGTTTTCGTTCACTAGCCGAATTTGGCTCTCCATCGGCTCTTGAAACTGAATTGCGAGGCAAGGGTTCGAGATTGAGAACACTCATCAAAGCTGCTGGCTTATGGTATCCCAATGTAAACCAAAACACTTCGTCAAACTTCAGGACCGATCGGAAACATCATAAAGTCTCATTGGTGTCCATGTTTGGTAAGCCTAAAGCTCATCATGTAGAAAAGCTCTATGGTTTGTTGATAATTATTCTTTCAGGTCCATCACCTGATTGGGTTGTTGGCATAAGCGGATACGATCTTTGCACTGAAGACTGTTCATGGAAGGAATCCATGGACTTTGATTTATACCCATGGGATTCTGGTACCGACAGCGGCATCACTTATATGTCTCCAAATATTGAAACCATACCCAGGGAAAGAATGCACAAGATAACAACTATGTATCCTGAAGATCCAAGAGCTCCCTTTTACAATCCAAACTCTAAGACAATGACCCCTCTGGCTAAATTGTACATTCGTAGGGAGAAGATTATTTCAAGAAATTGTGATGATGACTTTTTGCAAGCTCTGCAGTTGGACGTTTCTGATGATTCCGAAGATCAAGATACAAGAAGTGTGTGCATATTGATAAGAAAGCTTTTAAGCTTTACTAAACTAAGCTTTCTCTTTTTATCCACAGGCGAATGCAGAGTTACTGAGTACTCCAATTGGAGTCCATGTTCAGTAAGCTGTGGAAAAGGAATCCGGATGAGAACTAGGGAATACTTAAATCCTGATAAGGCTAAAATGGTAAAATGTAGCCGTCAGCTTGTGTCAAAAGAGATGTGTGCTGCTCCTATTCCCGAATGTAGGTAAGTGAAGAAAAAAGGATCGGTATTTTATGGTGAAGGTGTCGAAAGTAACAATGCCTGTTTACTTGATTATATACTTATAGCGCTCCAGCTGAAGATGATGATGAAGGTGAGAATTTAGCCAAGAGTCAGATTTCAGCAAATGATGATGGCGAAGGTGCTGGTATTTGTAAAACAACTCCATGGGCAGATTGGTCAGAATGTTCGGCAAGTTGCGGAATTGGTATCACAATGCGTACAAGGACCTTCATTAATCATTTGGGTCGAAAACGTTGCCCTCATATTACCATTGTTGAGAAGCAAAAGTGCATGAAACCTGATTGTACTTTTGAACAAGTCGAGTTGCCAGATCCATTGTGTCCTACAACTCAATGGAGTGATTGGAGTCCTTGTACGGCTACATGTGGTCGTGGAGTAACTATTCGTACTCGATTAGTGCTAGTCGAGGAAGATATGATGGCGAATTGTACCGCTCGTATGGAGCTGAACCAACAGAAGGAGTGTACTGTACGTGCAGACTGTACTTTGAGTTTTGATTTGGCGAAAGGTAAGGGAGTTACAATTTTTAACAAACCTACAATATATTAGTCAAACTATTCCCCCTACCCCATTTTCCGGCGCCAATGAATTTTCATATATTTTTTACAAAATTTTATTATAGAAATATGCCGTGAGAAGTCAGACACTGGTCCATGTCGTGGAGCTTACACCCGTTATGCATACAATATAGATACGGGTCGTTGTGAACACTTCACATACGGTGGATGCCGTGGTAATCGAAATAATTTCTTAAGCGAGCAAGACTGCATAAACACCTGTAAAATGTTGGGTAAGTGCAATTATTATAATTTTATGATCTTCCAGACGAAATTAACATAAAATAAAAATAATATTTTCAATAGGATCACAACAGCAAGAAACCTATCGTCCGTCCACAGAATCAGTACCAATATACCCCATCAAACAGGTCCTTCAAAAACCACCAACAAACCTTGATTTACCTGAACCATGTGTGATGTCAGAATGGTCTAATTGGTCTGAATGTAATGTCCGTTGTGGGTTAGGTTATTCTGAGCGCTCACGTTATGTCATAAGTGAAGCAAAGAATGGTGGACAACCATGTAATAAGAGAACTGTTAAACGTCGTAGGTGTACCATGTCAGATTGTTAAAATGTCATATGAAATTAAAAGGGCTTCTATTTATAAGCTTGAATTTTGGTTCTTAAAATTATTTTTTTTTTACATTTTTAATGCAATGTTATATTATTTTTATAGAATGCAATAAATACAATAAAAAATGTATACGAATAAAATAATGTTTTTACAGAGTAGCCATCAACAGTTATATCTTAAGGTACTGAACATTTAAAGGACTTGTCCATTTTGGGAGTGTTCCATTTCTATCGAATGTGAATTGTGAATAATTATGTTTTTCACTTCTTCTATTCCAAATTTTATTTATATTCTATAGGAATGGAACACTCCAAAAATATAACTAAAGAAGACATTAGGGGCGTTCAATCCTTTACGTCTGTCATCTGAATTTTCAGAATTCTGAATTTTTAGAGCTTCTGATTGGCCAGCTGTCATAAAAAGTTGGTGACTTTTAGTTACGTCACATCTGAATTTTCAGACAAGAAATTATCATCTGAAAATTCAGATGAAAGTTATTTGTGGTGGGGGAAATGCCAAATCAGTTGAAGTACTACGCATAAAGTTGAACTTTATAATTTTCACTGTGGTTGGTGTTTTTTGTTATGTTTTGGTCATGTAAATTAAATTTTTATTTCAATGAATATTGTTTATTGTTTAGTGAGTTTTTCAGAAATCTTCCCAGAATTTTCCAGACGATTATTGTGGAACAATTTTATAATGAAATTTGGTTAGTTTTGTATTATTTTGTTGGTCATAGGTACCTACATTTCAATAAAAATATTTGAAAAACAAAACAAAATAATTTATGGCATTCTGCAAACACTTTTAATGAAATTTATAAAATCGTTTGCTGATTTAGTTAAATTTTTCATATAGTTTTATCCTCATAACTACTCACAATGAATGCTTAAATTACGAATATAATGAAAGTTCTATTTTATGTCGGTTCAATGCAAATCCTATAGGTAAATGCAAGAATTTGACACAATGATTTTTGACTGAAATTTCATATGTTTTTTGCGTTCAACGACATAAATTCAGTGTAGTGTAATAACAATCAAGAATGATTGCATAACAAGTCTATATTATGAGTGGGGATTAGGTTCATAATTAAAATTAAGTATAAAAAGCACTATGATTTCCTAAATAAAATCAGTCTTGACAAACATCTTGACTCTTAAACAAACTGCGGCATCTTGCCATATTTTTGAAGCGAACTGCGCTTAAACAGCTTAACATAGCGTGCTACGCTTATATAGCTCAGGGTACTGACCAACTTTGTAGAACTACCCACTGAACATTACATCAGATTTATGAAAATTCAGATGACAGTCGCAATTCATTGAACTCGCCCGCTGAATATCGTCATATCCCAAATCTACCCAAAATGTGTTTCTTTACTTTTTTTCTGGGACAAAACTGCCATTAGCTTTTGACTTAAAAAAAAAAATTATTTAATTTCCCCTCCAGTAAGCATCTACCCGAAATATTGCCTTTTGCCTTTTCTTGCTTGTGAAACTATACTGATAATTTCTGTTGTCAAATGTGACGTTTACCCAGAAACAAATTAGAAATATCCCAAATGTGTTTCCTTACTTTTCATTTCTGGTCAAAAATTACAACAACAACGTTAAAAAACTCGAGCCCAAACTTTTTCCCGAATTTTTACCCAAACATTTCGTAAACAGTAAAGAAACAGACCTATTAATAAATTAATTTATTTAGTTTATTTTGAAATCAAACGATGACCATAAACACAAACACCCGATGGTTTTTTAAAAAATACTCTACTCCAGTACCTCTACTCATAAAAAGAATTGTTTTTTATATCAAAAACAAGTATGACAAGCTTCACTTAAATTATTTATTGATGATAATTATTCCTATCCTATCACTACAATGGTTCATCTCAAAACTCAAGGGTTGTAAACTTGTTGCATAATATTGTGCATACATATATCGGTCAAGTATTTTTTTTTGTTTTGAAAACGTTGTTGCTTTGAAAATTGAAATTGAGACTTGACAATCCGGACGCCTCTTTGTCTACAAAGTTGATTTTTATTTATAAGTATAGGTGGTAGTACAATAAATACACACCAATAAATTAAAGGAATTTTCCGTTATGCACTGATAAACTGACCCTCAAATGACAAAACTCTTCTTTAAATTTATTGATATAGGTACCTACATTATGTAGGTACATAATAATATTTTCATGCTTTTACTTTTTAAATTTTAAAAGTAAGTTTTGGAATAACAAAGAACATTTTTCTAAAAGAAAATTGTCCTTAGAGTATGCCATAAACTTTTAGAAAAGTTTTAAAAGAAAAAGTTTAATGTAAAAAGGTAGAGTAGATAGAAATTTTTACATATACATACATAGAATCAATAGATAGGAACAAAACAAACAAGCTTTAGATTGGGATAAACTTACTATAAATAAAAACTGTTCTTTTTTGTTTCAAAATAGCTTTTAACGGCCTTTAGTCCACAAAAATTTAGGCGTTTCGTCCCGGCGATCTCACTTGGACTCATCAGTTGACTAGTGAGGACCTTGTCAATACGCAATTTTGTTCTTTTTTGTGTTTTGTTGATTTTTAAATTGAATATAAATTATGTATGTAGGTATGCAAACATTTTTTTTAATATTTTGAAGTGTAAAATATCCCGCCGGAATAATCTTGCATATGTCTATATTTTATTAGGAACAATATTTGTTAAGCAAATCTTAAAATATTTATTAATCTGGAATAAAAAAATTAATTTTCAACAAAAAATCATCGACACGTTAATGAAATATTCAAATATTAAAAAAAAAAATATTTTGATTTTTTTTTTTTTTTTTTTTAAATAAAAAAAAACTGTTTTTGGAAATTTTGATATGCAATATTATTTATTATATTTAGAAGCTTCTAGATAAAAAATATGATTTCAAATTGGTTTATCGAATAATGTACCTACATAAAAGTTGAAAATCAGAAACGGAGTACATATTTTTAATAACGGGTTATTTGAGTTTGTGTCAATAAATTTTTTTAGACAGGTGGGATCTATTTCCCCCCTTTAGGTTATTTTCTAATAAACTGACGGCAACACTTAAAATAAATTGCTATAATTTTTTTAAAGCCATAAATTCATTCTTTCAATTTATTTTTATATCAAAATTTTGAAAAAAAATTATTTTTGTTTTAAATATTTTATTTGAATATTCTTAATGTAAATATTTTGTATTTAAATACATATTAAATAATAAATGGTCTTATTTTAGTCAAGAACTAAAAACCAGCAGGTGCATTTATTACATTTTTGACTAGGTAGACAGACAGTGTGTTGCAGTGTCTGAAGTGCTCGAAATAGTTGGGAATATGCGTTATTTAATTGAACAAAATTGAATTTAATTGAGTTTTAATTTGAATTTAATATTAAATAATAAGGACTTAGACAACTGGTTCTGTTGTCTAAGTTAGATAACTCTTAGACAACAATTAAACATATGTTTATTTATAACTTGGACGACTGTCTTAAGTTAGCCAACGTTTATGTATATACATACATACATATATTGCTGCAGATGTTTAAATATTTTCTACTTGTTTAAAGCTTAAGGTAAAGGGCATCTATCACTAGATATACCTTAACATATTCATGCATCCCAGTCAATCTACTAGCTCTATTACACACGCGTGTTTTGTTGAGCTCCTGGAATTTGCACATTAAGAAATTCTTCCAATTAAGCCAAATTGTCATATTCAAACTCTACCAATAACAAGTTAACAGCACATTTTCTCTTAAGTAACTAAACTAAAAACATTGCATATTCGTCAGAGTTACTAGCTGAACAAAAGGCACCTATTATTATAATTCATACATTTTTGAAATCCAATTTTCATTCTGTAACAGCCATATTATTCACTCGATTCATTTGTATTAAAACTTAAATCCAGATGTAAATTAAACAAATTCAATGTCACTACATCTGGATCTAAGTTTTAATCTGGATGTATCGAGTCAATAATATGGCGGTAAGCATTGAGCCAACCAATGATTCAAAATATTTCCTTTCAAGCATGCATTTGAACTGGAATTGAAATGCTTAAGGGCAGGGTTGTTATCAAAACTTTGAGAGGCTGGAAAAAAAGAAATTGACAATTTTAAAATAATGCACAACACCTGTTTTTAAACTACCTATCTATAATATCGTCAATAAAAATGTATCGATACCACAAGACCATAAAATATAATTTCGAACAAAATAAATTGGCAGCACTTTATTATTCATATGCAGAGTTGCAGTTGCATTGTATGACATTGTCACTCCCTCTTTAAAAAATTCATACAAAGTTATATGATGTAAGTACTTTTCTGTACTAAATCTCCTTCCACAAGGTAGCAGATATCTTATCTTTATACCCATATTTTCCCTCTATATTTACAAATAAATATATGTATTTAAAGCATTTTATTTTTTATACCTACATTCTTCAGCCGCAATGACATTCACTTTTCCCTCTCTAGTACTCTAGTTACATCAAAACAAAGAAAAAAAAATAAATTCAACCAAATTGTATCTAAAAACCTCCACGAAACATTTGTCTTAAATAATCATGTTGCATGCAACAAAATTGTATGTTTCGTATGCATTATTATTTTGTACTCAAAAGAACATGTGTGTATTTTTTCTCCCCCTCTCGATGATGTTTATTTTTTGCCTTTTTTGTCTTTTCAACTTCTTCTCTTCCTCGTTCATTTCAACGTCATTATTTCATTTTTGTTTAGTTATTTTCATTCGTCTTTATTGTATTTTCCATCTGTGGCAGTGTGGCGTGTGGCCTTATATCCAGTGTTTCTCATGTCTCGATATTCGAGAGGAAAAAAAAATATAACAACAACTAAAATGTGGTGCTCTAGCTATAGGTGGTGCTAGTGGTAGGAGCTGTGAGCTGATACGAAGATTTTTTCCCGTCCAGTGTTATTTTTGGAGTTCTCGTATCTGCATCTTGAATTCTTTGAATTTGGTAGTTAGATGTGAATTATTTTCCATTGTATATTATTGTCTATGAAAGGTTGAGATACAAATAAATATCGGTAATCCGTGGGTGTTTTGAATGCAATTTATCCAAAGGCTTCATTTGGAAGAGAAAAACAGTTTTAAGACACAGATTATGCATCGGAAATCACATTTAAATTCCTCAAATTCAAACAATAAAAAAAGAATGTGGAAGAGTTTTAAAGAAAATATATAAAAAAAAATAAAAATCTTGTGCCAACATGAGGTCTCATCAGAATCCATGCTCCTCAGCTTCAGTGAATTAAATAAGAATCAGTGATAAATATACAAAAAAAAAAAAAAACAACTAGCAAAACAAGAATTTAATTTAAAACCAGTTTTCCAGTTTGTTCTTTCTACACACAGCATTTCCCAGTTTCAATACAAAAACAAACCACAAATTACGAATAAACAAAAGAAAATTATTTAAAAAAAAGTATCTTAAAGATACACCGTGTCAAGTCAAGATTTATGCAAACAAAATAAAAAAAAAAACATACCGACCCGACTTATGAATCATCGTATAATATAGTTTTGCTTCAAACTGGAAACAAAAAAAAGTAAAGTACCTTCACACGCACCTTCAAGTTTGCCAAAATTTAGTCTTTTATTCTTTAATTATACGTCAGCAACCCTTTCTGTAAAAATATCAAAACCAGTGTTCCAAATTAACGTGTTTTGCAGTCCATAAAGTAAAGGTACATACGTGTGCATTATAATTTCCGGTTGGTTCACAGTGCAGTGCTTCTCTGTTTTTGTTTTTCTTTAAAGTTTTATGGGTTTTTTCCCTTAATTTGTGCAGTCCTCATTATTATTATTATTTTTTTTTTTGCTCTCCTTCTCAAAGTGTTGGGTTTCAAAGCGAAAATATAAGAAAGAACCCTCCCGGAACGGATCGGTAAATGGAAAATCCACGATGCAGAAAGGCAATACAATAGGAGTTTTTTATTTTCGTATAGGTACCTAATTATTGCAATTTTTTTTTATTGTGAATTTTTTGTTTTGTGATTTCCGGAAGACCCTTTGGAATTTTTTGTGTGCAATTTTGTGAAATTTTGTATGAATCGTGATGAAGTTTTTGAATCATAAAATTCAGTGAAGTGCAACTACAATACAAACCGTATAATCTTGCTTGGAGCAATTGGAGATTTTTGAACAAATTTAAGGTAAGTGCTGTGATTTGCTCAAAATATCTAATAAATATATAAATTTTGTATTTCTGATAAGATCTTTAGAAAAAAGTGCTTTTGAATCTGAATCATTTTAATTTTTGTTATTGTTGATTTATTTTTCGAATTGATCTCCGATAGGTCGAAGTTGAATAGAAAAGTATTGATCTTCGAAAGGTTATAGTTGAATGGAATGAACCTGTAGAAATTTTAAGGTATGCATTGCAAATAGCAAAATTAATACAAAAAAAAAACAAGGGGTATATGAATCGCAGAGCCTTTAATCCTAAGTTAATCCTGGAAGTTAGTCAATAGGCGTATTTAGTTGAACTTCTTATTGGACATATTGCGATATGTGTCATTTTAAGGGCCAGTTTGTTCACAGTGGGTTAAATCTTGCCATGACTTTCAAAGGTTATAATTAAAAAGCGCTAATCAACCAAAATCGGCTGATTAGTTATTTCCATGATTAAGGACTCAAATTAAAGACTCCTTTATTAAAATTTTGGTTGCCATGTACATTCAATAATTTGTCAGTTGCAATAATCCTTGATTAAAGATAATCAGCTGTGAACAAACTGGTCCTAACGTCCTAAGCCATATACATACATAGTTATTGAAGAGCCAATATCCTGTTTTGTTAACTTGTTTTTGGTAGTATGTATTTGCATGTAAAAATTAGCATTTCAAGAGTCTTACAAAAACACGCCCATTGATTATTTTATTTAACTGGGGAGAAATTCTAGAGAAAATGCTTTATTATCACGTGAAAACTCTCTTCTTCTGCCCAAAACATAGTAAATTTGTGAAGTGTGGAACAGAATTTAGCAAAAATTCGTGTAAATATGTGACAATTGAGAGTTTTGGTTATAGTCTCAAACAAACCTAAAAATTAGACCAACCGATAGGGCTTGAATAATCAGTTTAAATAGATGCAATTAATAAATGATCCAATCTGTCAATTTTTTGCACAAATTTTTGAGTTTTTTTACAGTGGCTGTTATTTATTAATTGAACTGTATGGGCCATCCCATCACTGGGCCAATTTTAAATAAAACTAAGTGCCAGTTTGTTTACAGTTGATTATCTTTAATCGAGGATTATTCCAGTTGATGATCATTGATTGTGTTTGTTCACTAAAATTTTAATCAGAGAATTTATGATTTTAGTCAATAATCATGGATTTCGCTAATCAGTCGATTTTGGTTGATTAGCTCTATTTAATCAAGAATTAGCTGGTATTGTGTTTGTTCATGCTCATTTATGCGCTGCTAATTAACAAAGAACATATTAAAGAGAAACCAAGGAACGTGACAGTTCCTTGTTTGATTTCTCTTTGTACATAGTCTGTGGTTGATTTTTGACGTAACATTCTGCTGCGAAATAAAAAAAAAAAAACTATTTCTGGCTGCTATCAAAAAGCGGTTCAAAGAATTTACAAGAATTGTCAAAAATCAAAATAGCACCAAACGTAAACAATAATAAAAAAAATACTTAATTATATGAATTAAGTTTGGCAACTGAATTGACAGATAAACTAGAAAATGGAACGAATTGTGAAAAAGCTATTAGTTGTTAATCAAACTGAAGAAAAGTGAATAAACACTCTTTGATTATCACGGATCCTTAATCATGAAATAAGAAGAATTTATGATAATTTAAATGCATCAAATACAGTGGGTTAACCACTGTGATGTAATGTAACCCACGATGTAACGATGATTTTTTTTAAATTGCTCTGAAATTTTTTAAGAAACTATTCTATTCTGAAATCGAAATTTCGAGCTTTAACCGCAATTTTTTTTTATAACATCTCAAATTTGTGGCAAAATGGCCATGGATTTCAAGAATTGAGACAGAGAGAGAGAGGGGGGGAATCTTCAAAAAAAAATTGGCTTTAAATAGAAGAGAACTTGAAAAACATGATTACCAAACAATTTCTAGAGTTTTTCTAAAAAAAAATTAATTTTTTACAAAACATTATACCTTACCTCAAAGTAAAGTTAAAACCTATGCCGGTAAAAAGAGATTTTTCAGTTTTCAAAGTGGCAGGATATGAATGACCCACCTTGAGCCAATAAATTGGCAACAAACATAAGCGCAAAATTTTAAACGATTTAGTACGATGTTAAAGCATTTTTAGTATGATTAAATGACTTTAACATCGTACTAAATCGTTTAAAATTTTGCGCCATAATTTTTAGAAAATAGAACGTACCTACAAACATTTCTGCTTTCTGTTTTTTTTTTCCTAGCCAAACAAATATCATTTAGGAAACTCAATCTTATATTTCTGTAAATTTCCAAAAGGTCGCTTGTATGTAAACCCAAATCATTTTATTTTAAATATTTTCAGTTTCCTTTTCAAATATATGGAAAAGAATCGATATTCCTGACTCTGAATATCCCAACAGTAATTTGATATGCATGTTGATTTTCCATATGACACGAACCTTTTTTTTTGTTGAACAAACAGGATCCATACAAGTGTAGTACCTACATATATCCGTATAAATAACTTTTCCCCAGATATTCTCACGAGAACTCTACCTGAAAAAAAATTAAAACTATATTATAGTGCATAGTGCATTATTGAAAAAAAAAAAAATAAAACTAAGTAAAAAATACATTTTCTGTCGAAGAGATAAATTGCTTTTCATATTATTTGTGCATATATTTCACTTTTGGACAGACATATAAATTCTATCTCTGTAAACAAATAAATTTAATGTTCGATTTTAGAATGGTTAGAATTGGAACTGCAAACGTTTAGGTGGAATATGTACCTATTTTGTTCTCATTATTTAATTGTCTTTTATTTTGTATCTTCGTCTTGTTTTCTTACTATTTTTTTGTTGTATTTTTCAAGTATGTTTTGTGTTCATTTTGTGTCATTTGTTGATTCACTACGAACTGACTCATCCAATCGAAATAAATTGTCTTTGATGATGGTGTGGTAAAAAAGAATGACTGCAACAGTTATTAATGTTTACTTGCTCATGGGTTTCGTATAGGAAAAAAAAATCAGGTTTTAATCAAATTTAGCACTACAATGATGGGATAGTCCAAAAAGGTGGTCATACTTACACCTTCCAGCAAGCCAGCGAGGCAGTCCTTCTGTTTATCTGTGCGTCTTCTTTTATTTCTGCATAATCGCGGTTTCGAGCAGTTTAACGCACTTCAAGATGTTGTGGTTTTTATAAACTTGACTCATTTATTGGTACTAAACTAAAATATATAAGTTCTATGGCTTAAATTCCAGGTAGGTAGAGTTTAAATTATTGTTTATTGATAGATATTTTAATTTATTTATTTAATTAATTTTTTTTCTGAAGTTTGTGTTTCACAAATATTTGCGATTTTTTTCATTTTTCATAATTTTTAAATATGGTGAACACTAATTTGGAAGATTTTGATTCTATTTGCGAAGAAAATTAAGAGATTACATGTGTAGATAATACAATAACCTAATAAAATAAAGAAGGACTTATTTAATTTCATAATTTAAAAACTTTCAATCGTATTTATTAGATTTTTGTCTACTTAGACACTGTCTAACTATTTTCAAATTGGTAGAAATATGCTTTATTTAATAAAAATAAATATCACATTATGCACGGTTAAGGCAATCTACTCTTGTGTCTAAGTTAGGCAGCTATAAGACAACAATAAACAATGTTTTTAAACACATTTTCCAAAGTTGAACAGTTGTCTTAAGTTAGACAACGTTTATAAATAAGACCATTTGTTTATAAATGTACAATTACATTACCGGGACTCACGAGGTACGAACGAACCTACCCAATATTGTCAGTATCCAATTTACATCAACGTATCGTAACGTGTTAGATCACAACGTAATGTGTCACAGAAATTTCCACGGTTTAAGTTTTCCTTACTGCCGGTATAGATGTGTACACATAAATAACAAAAAAAAAATAAGGAAACGCATTTCGGATGTTTCTGATTTCTATCTGGGTAAATGTCACATTTTACGATCATATGATCTCTTGTTTGACAAGCAAGAAAAAGCAGTAGGTAAAATGTTTGGTTGATTCTTGCTGAAGAGGAAAAATTAAATAAATTTTAAAAAAAGTCAAAAGCTTTGGCATTTTTGTGCCGGAAAAAAGTAAAAAAACATATTTTGGGTAGATTTGGGATACCACGAGATCCCACGGGCGAGTAAAGAAACAGACCTAAAGTATCTTAAGTATTAAATGCTCATGAGCTACTTTTCCCTCAGTCCTAAATTGTCACATTAACTCTTGTGTTGAACTTATATATTTAAGTTTGGTTTTTAGGAATTAAACCTGCATGTAATGACGAATCGATTCTTTTGCAGCCTTTTATCTAGAAATGTAAATACGGCCCTGGATCTAGGTTTTTTTTTAAGTCTTAATGTTTATGCGACAAAAGATTCAGACAAAACCAAAACAAAGATATAATGTCAAATGATTATAATGTCTCCTTTTTTATATTATTTATTTCTCTTTCTGCAAATACATACAAGTTGTTCTTTCTTTCTTTAAATTCTTGTTTATTAATCATAAGCTCAGGAGGTCACTAGCCCTATTGTACATAATATGTATTGTATTTATTGCATTTAAGAGGCTTGAATGTCGACTGCTTGGAACATGTTTTTATGACAATGGAATGTTTTCATTATCAAAGGTAAAAAAATTACATTTTATAATGAGACACATTTTAAAGATTACCGTTTAGGTAACCTCAAGGAGAAAAAATATCGCATTTTTAAAAAGTTTGTTTATATAGCTTATTAAAAAACTAATGAAATATGAAACTTATGCTTTTCTTTCTATCCTCCAAAGATAAACCTAGTATGTACATCAAAAACTTATATCTCATTAAAAACATATCAAGTACAGAAATATATACACAAGTAGGTAGGTATGTAGGTACTTATACCTAACCACATCTTATATCTACACCTGATGCTAATTAAAATATTTGTGACCTTCAAGATGTCCCATAAAGATATACAGTAAAATAATAAATCATATAAGCTCATAAATTTTTGTGTTTTACTGAATTTCAACTTAACATAATGCGTATTTTTACTGTCCTTTTTAATGTTTATGAACCTACATTAGTGTTTTTTTTTGTTCTTCTTTGCTTTTATAGAAAATGAAGATAGGTAGGTATATTATATACAATAGACGTCAAACGTGGTAGAGAGGTAGGTATATATGAGTTAAAAAGCATCATAAATGCTATAAGAATAAGTATTTAGGGGAAAAATTTGACAGAGCAACCCTCTAAAACCTAATGAATGAATAAGTCGCAAAGTTTTAAAACAGATATAATAAATCTTAGAAAACCTAGAAAAAGTTGATATTTTTAAAATGCAAATAAAGATAATTATAATGTACTTAATCTTTTAATATATGTAGATATAGTGCCTTGAAAACACTTACATATATAACTAGACAATTTAAATGAAAACGAACGCAAAAAAAATTACATTTTTGACATATCAGGTTTTTGGGAATGACAGTCGTGAAGAAAAATATAAGATCTGTTTCTTTACTGTTTGGGAAAAGTTTGAGAAAAAGTACGGGAAAAAGTTTGCTCGAGCTTTTCGATGTTGTTGTTGTAATTGTTGACCAGAAATGAAAAAGTAAAGAAACGCATTTTGTATGTTTCTGATTTGTTTGTGGGTTAACGTCACATTTGACAACAGAAATTATCAGTAGTTTGACAAGCAAGAAAAGGCAATAGGCAAAATGTTTGAGTAGATTCTTGCTGGAACCACGGAATTCCGCTGGCGAGTAAAGAAACAAACCTAAAGTGTCTCAACATTTTTTGAAGAGCGAATGGTCTACAAGTTTACGAATTACTTTTTCAGTGTTTAGCTTTAAAATTTAATTTCTTAAATTTCAGAAATATGATCCAAAAAATTGGCTCAAAATTTGCCATCGCGGTGGATTTTTTTTGCCAACAATTAATGCTAATGCATTTAAATAATAAACTTGGCCTTTTGATAATAAACTCGCACTTAAAGACTATAGTGAAGTGTTAGATACTTGACCAATATTCAGTCTGTAATGTGGATAATGAAATTTTAAACAATATAATTGCCAAAAAAACTTCACACTGTTTCTATACCTTCCTATTAGGAAATTTAAGTTAGGTTTATATATAAAATTACTTTCACTGTTGATTTATATGCACCGTCACGTATTTGTACAAATTTTAATTATAGATATAGTCAAATTTTCAAATTTGCAAATAAATTAATTTAAGTGAGTTATTACCAAATAAAGACTTCTTAAAAAAAAAGATTCATGAGAAACAAACAAACAAAAAACAATAACGTAGATAAAAAAGCTAAGTTATTGCAAAATGTTTATAACGTTGGCATTAGGTATAACAAAAAATAAATTAAAAAATCTACTCACATTCACCTTATTATTGTGCTCACTTCTTGCTGTGACTTATATAGTACATTTTTTTTTTTAAAAGATGCATTACAACAAGTCTGACTGCAAATTTATTTATTATTAAAACTTATACGAGTATGTATACTATGTATGTATGTACATATGTAGGTACCATACTTTTTCGTCTTAAAATTAAATTTTCTTAAGCAACGAAACGAATTGTTGTATCTATCTAAATATGGTGATATATTTATTATATTGCAAAGGTGTGTGCGCAATTATTGCATTACTTACCTCATGGCATCTCGAAGAACAACCTGTTTGTGTGGCTTTAGCACCCACTAAAGCTATAAAAGTTAAAAAGAAAAATAATAAACAGAAAAAAAAATACAACTACAATTTATTATTGCAACTGCTCGGATCGAGTTAAATTATACTAACGTCACCTTGTAGTGAATGGAATTTGTTGTTTGTATTTCTATTTCTATTTCTATTTCCATTTGTTTTATTTTTTTTTATTTCTAAAACATTTTGCAATCCAGATCCAGACTCTATGAGTCACTTATTAATGTTGGATGCGGCTTTGCCAGTGATGTTATATGTTTTTTTCTTATTTTACGTAAAATTTTACAAAACAAAACTTTACTTAAAATATTTTAATAAAAACTGATGAAAACTACTTTTAATTGAAAATTAAGAAGATCTTTAACTAAGTTTGACTAATTTGAGTGTTTTTATTTTGAAATGAAATTTATTTATTCCATAGATTTTAGTGATTCACACAATTTTTGGATCAAAAACCATTTGAATAGATATATAAAATACCTCATGTGCGTTGCTACGCTTTAAAAAACTTTTAGCTTAGGTATAACCTAATCCTAATCTTAATCTTAACCCTAACCCTAACCCTAATCCTAACCCTAATCCTAATCCTAATCCTAATCCTAATCCTAATCCTAATCCTAATCCTAATCCTAATCCTAATCCTAATCCTATTCCTATTCCTATTCCTATTCCTATTCCTAATCCTAATCCTAATCCTAATACTAATCCCAATCCTAATCCTTAAGCATATTATTGTTAGGCTTGTAATTTGGAATATTGATTTTTTATTTGATCTCGATTTTCTATGCACATATGTAATTAGATAAGGATTATCTCGAAAACCATAACCCAAATGGAGCAATTTTTAAGTGGGATTCGAATTTAGCATTAAAAATTTGTTTTCTGCCGCAGAAAGTCGTTTAAACTTTTTTTTTACTTTGTGCAATATTTCTCTCTACGATACGATTAAAAATCAGTTAAAAAAATAAAATGCCAGCATATAACATCCCTGTTACATCCAGCAATTTTCTACCTTCTATACTACCTCTCTGTATTTTTATAATTTTTCATTTTTGTTATTTTTTTTATTTCACCTGAATAACAAATTCAAAGAGTTTAATTGTTTCACCGTTACGCTAGGTTCTTCCCTACTTACTTTTAAAACTTAAACAATCCACACCACACATAACGTCTGATGGTGAGTGGTGGTGTGCAGAATATTTTTTTTTTTTTATTGCGTTACAATTACGATTCAGTGCACGACTTTATGATTTTCAATGTTCGGTTGTAGTTAGTTTAGAGCTGTTATAAACGTTATAAAAAAAAATAAAATATATGTAAAGGTGCAGCAACAACAAGATGGATTAAAAAATTAAAAAAAAAAAACAGGAGCGCTGAGAATTAATGTTGCTTGGTTGTAATATTTTTTTTTGTATTTTTTACCTTCACTCTGTTTTTTGATTCATTTCACCTGATCATAGCAATTATATACATATATTTTTGTTGTACCTATACTTATACAAAAAATAGTTGAATTTGCATTGAGTGTAAACCACGATTGGCTTCACTTGCCAAATATACTCGTACTTATCTATCGTTCTTAAGAATTTAGATGTGAAAGTCAAGGCTGTGACACTAGAATTACGTAATCGATATCGGAACGTGTTCGATGTAGATAGTAGGTTATGAGGTGAATGAAATAAAAAAGAAAGAAAACCAAAAGAAAAATTAAACTAGGACAAACAAAAAGTATGACTTCAAAAATGCATTCAAATTTATAGTAATGACAGCAACTTTTTTAAGTGACTTTATATAATTCTATATAAAAATGCGATTCGAATTTTTTTTTTCTGATTTATTCAAATGGACAAAAATTTATGAAAATGCAGTTCAATGAATGCTGAATACAAATAATGAAGAAATATTTATTTGATAATGTGTATGAATTTAAATTTATATGTTATCGTTTAAGCAAAGGAACAAGGCACCATTTTGTATTAGCCTGTCAAAATGTAGATAGATATATACAGTTTTTGGAATGCAATATTACTTACGCTGTTTAAAAACATGACCAGTCGTATTTATTAGATTTCCTTAGAACACTCTTGGACAGTTGTCCAGCTAGCCATTGTCTAACTAGTTGGACATCTCCTTATTTATAAACGCATTCTCATACACTCACTCACATCCCTGTAATCTGTCAATTTCGTGAGCATTTGGATATGTTCATTGTTCAATGAACATTTCGTTCATTTGAAGATTATTAGATTAGGTTTGGATTTTTTATTAAAATGATTCTCTAGAACTTATTTTATTTTTGCTTAATTAAACTTTGAAATAATTGAATTGACGATATTTTAAAGGGGAAACTTTTAAAGGGAAACTTTGAAAGTTCAACAAGAAACAAGTTAATGTTCATTAGTATTTTCCCCGGCCATACTATAATAGCACATTTTCTAAGCTGAAGAAACAATTCACATTTTTATCAAATTTGACAATTTTTTAAAAAGCTAGTGAAGAAAATTTAGTATGATAATTCCATCATTTATTATTTTTGAAAATTTCTTGTATACCAAATCACTGTGTCTACATTCTGTAATTCTCTCATCGGTAAAATTAGTCGAGAAACGATGAAAATTGAAACAAATCGTATGAGTTTTGTTCCATTTTTCACTGTTTCTCGACCAAGGCAGTAGGCACTGGTTACAAACTTAATAGATTTTAGATCGCTTCTCTATACACCTTGAATCGAATCATGTACTCATACTAAAATCAGCAAAGGACACACTTGACACCTTTTGTCATCAGGGTTGGTAATGAGTTCATAATTTATTGATTTGTTGACTTCCAACTTTTTGTGTATGTGTTCATAAATGAAGACAAATTTTGAGAAACTAGCAGCCACATTTTTAACGTTTCCTTAGAACACTTTTGAAAAGTCGTCTAGATAGCCATTGTCTAAATAGTTAGATAGGTATTTCCTTATTTATAAATGCATTCGAACAGTAATATAAATATGTCATAATATTCACTGACATCCCTGTCATCTGTCAATTTCATGAACATTTTTTCATTCATATTAATCAATGTTTTCCATATTCAATAAATAGGAATGGAACAGTCCTAAAATTCCAATCGAAATGACATAAACCAGTGATTACGTTCTATAACCTCTCGAATCGATAAAATTATGTAGTTAAGAAACGATAAAAATTGAAACAAATCATATGAGTTTTATTCCGTTTCTCGACCAATTTTATCGATGCGACATTTTATATGCACAGATGTAAATAATTTCTAAAAAGTCAATTATACGAAGAAGTTTGTGACAGTTGAAACCTTGCTTGTCGTTTTAATGATCTATAGACTTATAAAACACATCTATTTTTAAAAGTTGGGCTATTTTCTAAACAAAGCCCGTAGAAGGTATAATTTTAAATATAGTTTTAAAATTTAAATACAAGATAGTTTTTTTTTCAATATTTAAAATCCATTTGAAAGACTATTCCAG
This sequence comes from Epistrophe eligans, assembly GCA_951394125.1. Classification (NCBI taxonomy): domain Eukaryota; kingdom Metazoa; phylum Arthropoda; class Insecta; order Diptera; family Syrphidae; genus Epistrophe; species Epistrophe eligans. The sequence goes on along the minus strand of OX596031.1, from coordinate 27,764,544 downwards.
TCAAATAAATCGAATAACCTAAATAAACTTCAATTTTGTTTGTGTTGATTTTCTATTTTCTTTTTCAATATACAACCATTCATGATCTGTTTTATAGGCTTTCAATACTTCTTTGAGAATTATTCACACCCTATATTGTACCGACAGCTAAATTAAGTACAAAATGCATATTACAAGGTAAACTCCATCTGCAGTGTAAATTGTAGCACAAACAAATAAACATAACAATCAACAACTTTCAACAAATATTCATCTGGTTTTTGAGTTAAATAAAATATGTGTATATAATAGACAGTTTCCATTAATATAGGTATAGTGGGTGTTCCATTAATTACCCATTAACACACAATTTGGAAAAATGAAAATACCAGACCATACTACATTACATATATAGGTAGACAAATTTCATAAAAAACCTTAATAAAATAAACTATATGTATATACAACATTTATGGTTCGTAGATTGTAGATACGAGTATAGTGAAGCTCTATTATCAAGGTTCACATAATAACAAGTCTAACTTGAAAAGCATCTTAAATGCATAATAAATTGATTTTGAATTATTTATGGCCTGACCGTTGTTGTTGCTCATATATAGGCATGAATTATTATCGTTTATGTTTTGATATATTCATTGTTTTGAAGCAAGTTTTAACAAAATTTAAACAAGTAGATATTTCACATTAATTTCAGGGTTTGCTTAGCTGACTGCATACTCTCACCAAAACACGGTTATTATATATTTTTTTTTGTGTAGAGTCTAGGCTACAATTATCATTTGCACACTTTTCCAACAAAAAAAATGATAGTTTTCGAGATATTTCCATATAAAACTGAAATTTACCCGCCTTGTCCCTTAAAACTTTAGCCTTAGTCCAAACATAGGCTACTTTTTAGAAAATACTTAAGACACAAAAATAAAGTTCTCGACAAAAATTCAGCTTCGTCGGAATTTTTCCAAAGTTTAGTCTTTTCTGTTGACTCGTGTGAATATGGCATAATGCTTGATTTACACGGCTGTCAAATTCACAATACACAAATCTAAGGTATTATATTGCGCAGGTTGTTAAAGTTTGAATTGTCAGAAATTAAAAATGGCTTTTCGAGTGCCCACAAATAGAAACAACAACAAAAATATTGAAATTAGACAAAAAAAAGGCCACTGGATCCAGCACTTTCCTCGTTTTTGACATTATTTGAAAATGGCAATTTGTCAAATTTTGAGGAGTGGGGGTAAAATTTCACTGCTACCAAGTTAAATAAAACAAAAAGTAAACAACAGTCATTTTGTATTTTTGTTGTTGTTCTTTGTCTTTCAAACTGGCTTCTGACAGAACACAGAACTTAACAGTTTGTGCCCGAATAAATTTCTCGGGTAAAAAACTGGCAAGAAGTGGAAATAATTTTCTCCCTCACGAGCGCTCTCTCCTGCCAAAAATTACAAGAAATGTGCGTACGCGTTTTGGGTAGTTTCTGGCTAATACGCGAACGAACCTATTACCTTTAGTACGTGTTCTGTGTTCCAAATATTGTCATATGTTTTTGCCATCTTCTTCTTCTATCTTCTTCTTATATATATAAAATAAAGTTTGGTTTTGTGTACGTTCGCTAACCAGCCAAACCGGTTGACCGATTTTCTTAATTTTTTTTTTAAATTAAAGAGGAATAAGGGTAGAAGGTTTAGGACAAACAAAAATTATAAAAAAATAAAGAAAATCTGTTAAAAAAAGAAATGAAATTTCAATTGGTCATTGGGGGGTCTCAGGTTCGATTCCTGTCACCGGCAATTTTTTTTTTTTTTTAATATTTAATAATTTTATCTTTTTTTCAACACATTCGCTGAAAAACTAATAAAAAAAACTACTTTTTTTAAAGCCTTGCGAAGCGGGCGGGGGTTTTGCTAGTTTTATATAAAAAATGTCTGTCATAAAACAGGATTATGGCAATAAATGACTAAAATATGACAGATATGTTGACATTTTTTTAGTCTTGTATATCCAGTTATGTTAGACTTAAATCTCTTCCATCAGACGACGCATCACAGTGATATTTTGTCTAATGTGACTTTTAGTGTTTAAAAGGGAATGTCATCATGAACCAACACTTGTCATACATTATTTGTATGAACAGTTAATCTTGTGGACTAAAGTCATTAAACATAATATTTGTGTTCCATTATCCGTTGATTGGTATAAAATGGTCTAAAGCGCTTTTGTGTCTTTGATGAAATAAAATTAATATATTTTGGACAATGAACACAAACTACAAATATGTATAAACAATAAAACATGTCTGCCAAAGAAGAGTTTGAAATTTTAAGTGAATTACTTAATCATTGTAATATCTTTTAACACATTCCAAATCGCTTTGTAAAATTATAAAAAGAAAGAAAGACAAAAAGAAAAATACGTGATTTAAATAATTATACTACAAGACGCCAACACTATTAATATAATAGACTCGATAGACTTCCACATTTCGAAAATATCTTCTTAAATACTTCACCCCTTCAACAACGTTGAACTATATACATTGTACATATTTATGTACATATGTATATATCAATTAGTCTATCAGCACGTACTGAAACATATTATTGAAGCTTGTACTATTAGTCAACGGACTCCAAATATAAAATACAAGCATTAAATGACACTTAAAAAAAGTAAAGAAAAAAAATAATGAAAACCAACAGCTCCGATCGTAAGTTTGAAGTTTAAAGTGAAAAATTTGTATTATTTTTAGACACTGCTACCAAATAAAGGGGTGACATAAAATTCAACTCCAAAAATAAAAAAAAATAAAACCAATAATGAAAAAAATGAAGATGTCTACTTTGGGACTAAAAATGTACTCCCACATAAATAGTTATACATATGTACATAAGTGGGTAAGGTTAATGAACCAAATCGTATATTTGCAACATTAAAGAAAAAAAAAATTCGTGAGTCGGTGCAATTAATTCGAACAAATTTTTGTATGTATTGCATATTCGTTTTAACGCATTTTTATAATACTCTTTCATTAGTGTGACCATCATCGACCACTGGCCATAATTTTGTTTTTTTCTTATTGAATTTTTATGAAGCTTTCTTCTTATATTTTGTTTTACTTGTAAACAAAATGTTATGTGCCGTTGCCATGCGTATCGATAAATTAATTTATTAATTTTATTTTAAATATGAGTTTGACACGCACTATATTGTTGCTTCGAAGTGTCAGCTTTTTTTTTTTTTTTTTTTTTGGCCTTGTTTTGAAAGTTATTATTATAGAATAAATTAATCAATGGAGCAAAACTGTTAAATTGTGATGTTTTTATTTTTATTTTTATTTACATTTTATTTTATCAAAAGTTCTCTTTGAGATAATTAATTTTAGTTCTCTCTTTTATCTGGCACAATTAAGTGAACAAAAAACATAGGCTCAGCACTCACCAGTAACCACAGACAGCTTAAATCTAACAGAACATACATAATTTTTTCCTTTTTTTTGAAACTTGAACTTGTTTTGATCTGTGCGGTGCCGGTGAATGTGTGAAAGTGTTTATCGTAGTTTAATATTCAAGAGAATTAACTAAATTAATAATACAGTATTCTTAACTTAAACACGGTATTTAGCAAAGCCTTGCGTCAATACAGTATAACGAATTACTTAAGCCTAATATTTTGATTTTAAAAAGTACATCTGATATTAGTCGTTCGGTTTCGGCAGTGAAACGAAAAAAAAATGTAGGTCCTCTTCATTTCTCTCGACTACTACATGCACACGGGCGTGGTTGAGAGTTTTACTTAAGTAACTAACTAAGTTCTGCACGAGTTATTGCGCCATCAAATTAATTTATTTTAAATATTTGCATAACTATTGTTTCGTGCGTAAGACTAGTTTATACTAATCAGTGAATTGATTAAAAAAAAATATATGTGAAATTAAATTAAACGACAAAAATAATTTTACAATCATCATTTAATTTCAACTATTCATACCTACTCAATTAATTCCACGAAGCATTCAAGAATCAAGAAGCTCAATGACAAAATTGGTATTTTACTGCTTAATGACAGCCAAAGTGAAGTGTAAAGGTACGTGTTCATTATTCGATAATATTTTTAATAGAAAACTCGCGACAGTTATATCCTCTTTGTGCACGAAGAAACAACATGCTGGAGATATTTTGACGTTTTATCTTTATTTCTTCTTAAATTTCTTGCACTTAGTCGCCATTCACACGAGGAAGTTGCTGGACATTTTTTGACGTTTTCTTTTAATTTCCAATTTCCAATAATCGTAGACCGTTTATTCCACTTACTTGATTTCGTGTTCACCTAAAAACTGAAAGTTGCTGGAAACTCAGTTTCCTCATGTGAAAGGGAACTTACCTTTCACACAAGGAAACAAAATCATAAGAGATTTTCTGTAAGTCTCCATTCACACGAGGAAACTGAGTTTTCAAGTTTCTAGAAACTTTCATTTTTTTTATGGGAAAGAAACCAAATGAGAGGAGAGAACGGTTTATGATTATAGTGGCGATTGGAAATTAAAAGAAAACGTCAAAAAATCTTCTTCCAGCAAAGCAAATTGTTTCCTCGTGTGAATGGCGACTAAGAAGATTCCATTTAAAGTATCTTAATAAAACGCACACTATGCGTGAAGAGGAATGTCAACAGAATCTATACTCAAATGGTTTACCGGTTATTTTAGTTAGTTAGTTATTTCATTCACTTCTCTTAATTCGTGCCCTTTCTGCCCTTAAAACTTTAAGTTGCTGGCAACTGAGTTCCCTTGAGTAAAAGGGGACTTTCTTCCTGGTTAGTTGTATAAAATTTCGCGAGATAATCTCATGACTGTGTTTTCTTGTAAGTTTTACTCTCAAGAGCTGTTTGTGAATTCCTCGCAGTATTTTTACTCTCTAGTTTAAACGCGCCTTAATTTATATGTGATGAATGTATTCAGTGAAAAAAAGGAAAGGTATAATCAGTTTTTTTAATACCAGTCAGGAGATAAAGAAGAATAGACAGCTCAATTTCGTCGTTTTTTGTTACCGGCTCTGTGCAATAAAAATTTAAATGATCCTTTATTTAACTTTATACTCATGCGACTGGTATAAACAAAAAAAATAGCTGCTTCCACTAAGGGCCAGTTTGTTCACAGTGGGTTAAATCTGTACCATGACTTTCAAAGGTTTTAACTAAATGGCGCTAATCAACTAAAATCGGCTGATTAGTGATTTCCAAATGGTTAAGAAGTTAAATTATGGACTTTTTTATACAAATTTTGGTTACCATGAACATTCCATGATTTACCAGTTGAAATAACCCTTGATTAAAGATGATCAGCTGTGAACAAACTGGCCCTAAGTGTCAGAAATAATAACTTTTTGGACAGATAAGTGTGCACGTATTTTCACATGTTTATTGAGTTAACAGTAAAATAAAATATTGTATACTTTGTTTGATTGACAGGTGATTGGTATAAACTGGTCTAATGTACAAATCTTAGTTCTTCTCAAGTAGTGACATATTCTATTTTATTTTGTATCAAATGTATACCCTCAAACAAAACCTGTTTCATCCTTTTGTAAAATGTTAAGCGAGGATTTTAAATTTATGTACCTCAGTTTAATTTGCTTCTCGACCAATATTTTATCTCACATAAAACGAAATACGAAATAAATGCAATTGTTGTCCATTCAATCAATAATCATTGGTTTTCACCTTTTAATTTCGAAAACTTAATTCAATTAATTTCCACACAATGCGGTAGTCCTTGGACCTGATGGCATAACACAGCATAACAATCCGACAATAATATAAAGAGCAAACCACCTTTAAATCCAATCCATTAACAGGCACTAAAAGATTTTTTCTCTTGGAAAGTTTTTCCTCTTGATTTCAATAAGTTATAGGTATATCTATAATATAGGTATTTTATTTTCATTTAATACAAATGTACTATGCACTCTGTTCATTAAAACGCCCTTCACATGATTGCATTGAAAAACATTTTCACATTTTCTTTTCATATAAATACTTATATGTAGGTACATATCTTCACCACGATTCGAAGTTTTGCTAAACCACTTTACATGACTTACTAATTAAATTATCACATATTAATGCCCTGCATATATGGTGAGTGTTGGTTGGTAGGTACATATATATGCACTTTTCTTTTAGCCAGCAAAAATCATCAGCATCGACACTAGATATACATATATCCAATCCATATCCATTTCCACGAAGGCAAAGTCCAGACAAGACAGACACCACATTCGTGTTGGATTTCCATTATGTGAATAATTTTTCATTGCACCATTATTTCTTAAACCACAAAAACCCCAAATATAAAATGTTATACGAGTGTATAAATAGTCAGGGCCGTATAGGTATTTATGACCCCCGAGATGTCATGAACTTGGGTGCTTTTATTGTCGAAGAAAAATCTAGTGTGTAGGCCGATCAAATTTTTAGATTGGGTTTGTTTAGTATGTTCAAGAGGCCTTGTAAATTTATATTCTGTTTTAATTCACTAGTATATTTAATGCTATGTTTACATCGATACATGATCTTAGTTTTTGAGAAAAAGATTAAATGAGTTGTTAAAAACGATTTAAAACAAGATTAACTTTGACAGCAGGTGTTAAAATGAATGGTAGTTGACAGAATACTGTTAAATTGAAATTTACGTTTCGATTCTCGAATGGATGCATTCAGCGGTGTAATTTATATTTTTTTTGGATTTATGAAGTTTAAAACAAGATTAAAAACAAAAATTACATGTTAAAGCTAGAACTATATTAATCGGAATATAACTGAACTAATGTCATAAAAAATGTTCAAATCTGTGAAATGAATCATTACATGTGTCTGTTTAATTTAATTTCTATTACACCAAAAATAGGTAAGCTTTAATCAAGTGATCTGCTTGTTAATACACATAATAACGTCGCTACGCTATCATGGACATCACGCTGTGTTCTTCAAATCAATTTAATCACCTCAATAAAACTCGAATGAACCCTAAACATCGTCAGAACTCCCCAAGTTAAACAATGATTTTTCACTAGTGCTTATAGTTCTCTCACGATGAGGACTTTAGCACGCAAAGCAACTGTTCGAAAAGTATGTGTTACATCTAAACTGACGATGATTACGCAGCTTCAAATTGTTTTTCAAGGTGATCAAACTCGGCTAATTTGCCATACTTATTACTTAACCTTCGATTAATTGCATGAATGCAAACAAATGCCTTGCCTTGTCACTGAAATAAAATAATGGATTTTGTATGAAATCAAATCGATCAGGATTGAAAAAAAAATCAATTCCCAAATAAATGTACTTTTTTAAAGTTCTCTGAAATAAAAATTGAAATTTGTTACCGGTACCTGTTCTCAAAACAAGATTCAATTTATATGCTTCGGATAACCTCGGTTTCACAAAACTTTTTCCATCACGCATGTTAGTTTCATTCCAATGAGTTCCATCTAAAGTTTCATAAAAAATTCATCCCAAGGATATAACTCTAGTAATTTTTTTATGCAAAGCAAATTCTTCACTCAAACTTCCTCTAAACTTTGACAGCCCTATTAATAATAACAAAATAGATATGAAACAACACTAACACATGTTTTAACTTTTAATTCTTAATAATAAATGTGTTTTAGCCTTAAATGACATTTGACAATAGACGGATAACTTATCTCACCAAATTTGGTGTTTAACGAGCGGATAACTTTAACTTGCCTGTCAAATTTGATAGATACGTTATTATTTACTATTTTTGTGTATAATTATTCTGCAAAATTTATGAATCTTCAACAAATGTGGATTAAAAGACCGTCTTGAAAGAGGTGAATTCCTTGGACGTCTTCTTGGTGATAATAAAGCACACATCGCAACAAGAAACACAATTGAAAGAACATTTGGGGTTTGGAAATCCCGATTTCGTATTTTACTAACGGGTATAAGAGGATCGTTGGAAAATATAAAAACCGTCATCGTGGCTTTAGCCGTTCTACACAACCTTGCTATTGATTTTAATGAAGTCCTACTCGGTAAAGCTTTTACGTAACCTTTAAATAGAAAAAAAAATATTTTCTTTCTTACTTAGATAACCTGAACGATGTCTTAATTGAAATTAGTGATGTTCTTAGAAGTAGATACTACTAGGATTCCAAAAAGGTACATATAAACCATTTCTGTAGGTACAATTAGATAGCAAGGAGGAGTCAAATTACATTCCAATTTTTTTAATTTTTATCCGTTTGAAAATAAAATCAAATTATGGAACGTATTTTGACTCGTTCTTGCTATCTAATTGTATGGTTTATACCTTTTTTGAATCCTAGTAGTATCTACTTCTAAGAACATCACTAATTTTTAATATCAGAAACCAACTCTTCTACGGACGAGTCAAGATACGTTCCAGTATTTCGAATTTTCATCATTTTCATAGTAAAATTAAAAATAAATAAAAAAATATAATTTCTTCCTTTAGGTTAATATCTGAAGTATAAGAAGTCGATGTTCTAATTGATTATTTTCGATGTTCTCATTAGATTAAAAAAAAAGATACACCTATCGACGAGAAACAACTTGAAGAATTGTTAGTGCAAATAAATAAATAATAATTTCAATTAACCAATTACTTTTTGTTAGAAACCCATTCATTAATATTCCTGAAACGAAATAAAAATTCGCATGAGCAAAATAAATAAATGAATTTTTTACAATAACACAATTCAAAATTCAATTCACAGCTGACTGATATGACAGACAGCTTTCAAAAATGAAATAAGTGCTAGAATATTTAGTACAATTGAGGGAAGTGCTGCCAACTTTTCTATGTTATTCAGTGAACAGATAAAATGAAAACAGAATAAGTTTATTAATATTTTATTTTATCAAATGGATAAGTCTACTATCCTAGTGTTAGGTAAAACGTGTGTTTACGAGCGGATGGTGTATTTTTATTAATAGGGCTGTGAGTGTTTAGGAACAAAAAAAAATAAACTCACTTACCTATCACATGAATCAAAAGAAAAAGTACAAACAAAAATTGAAAAAAAAAAAAAAAAACTTTATCTGTGAAGTTCTTTCCTTTGTGCAACCAAACCAACAAACTGGAAACATAAACCAACAAATATGAATACCTAAGCGGAACAAAAAATAAAAATAAAAATAATAACAGAGGCACTTGTTCTAAATTTTTCACCTTCATGCTTCACCATATGTCTGGTCTCTCGTTTTATATATAAATTTTTATTATAAGTTTGCCTTTACCTCTGTGCCTTCATTTTGTTTCTCAATTTCTTATTCCTTTTGACTTTTTTGTTTTTATACAATTACATATATTCGATTTCGAATTCGCTTTTAATTGAAAAAAAACCTTCGCACAGGTGAATATATAAACAATATCAAGTTGAAGTTGAGGGGCAGGGGCCTTGTCTTACCTTGCCTTGCGCGCCTCTCTTTAAGCCTAAGCCAGCCTTACCTTCATCCATACAAATGGCTTAAAATATACGAATATTCATTCTCACTTCTCTTACCTCTTTTCTCCTTACCGATACCACCGCCACCTAAGCAAACAAATTGTTTTGAAAAAGATATAAAGAAACAAAAAATATAGGTCGAATATTAAGCATTGAGAACAGACTTACATGAAAAGACAGACTTAAAGTATTTAATATGATGGTGACTCCGCTCGCGCTCCCCGGCAGCAATTTCATTAAAATAAATAAAAATTTTAAATCGTGCGAGAGTTCTGTTTGTTTGGATTTTCTTTTGCTGGTGAAAGTAATAATAATTCTGACGGTATTTTGTTCTAAATAAAAATTAAAAAAAAAAAAAAATAAAACGTTGATTGGGAATTTTTTTGATTTTTATTTTGTAAGAAATCATTGGTGGAATTTAAAATTGTTGCGCTGATTGTTAAAAATTCCTTAATCAAATTTAAATTTGTAAATCTGGCAAAATTTGTTAGGCAAGATTTCATAATTTAGAATTGAGTTTAGTTAGCAAGGTGTTCATTTCCAAATATTTCCCCTTCGGATTAAATGTTTGCTTTACAGTTCAGAAGATAAATTACAATACGCGAACGGATAGTAGACGTGTATTTTTCCAAGTCCATAAAGAATTGGAAGAAAACAACGACATCGGAACAAAGCGATTTAAGCGTAAATACAACAAGAACTTAAGTCCATATAAGTCTAGATAATTTTCGGGACTTAACTTAAGTCTATAGATAAAAACTGTATTACCGGTACTTATTATCATTTTGCTATCGATAGTTTGTATGGAAACGTCAAATTATATGAGTCATCGAATGAAACATTTTTTTTTTTTCATGAAAACAAAAGTGCGATCATTGTCATGGAATTTAGTAAAGTTTGATTGCCTTTCAAATGACTTGAAACTAAGTTCTATGATTTTATTTATTTATTTTATTTTATAAAGTGGAATAATTTTCCTTGTGAGTTTTCTTTTTATTTTAATGTGGCATGGCTGATTAGTTTTTGTTTTGCATGTTTGGCACAAAGCTGAATGGGTTTGCGTAGTGATGTCATTTTGTAACAGTGATTGGCCTTTATTTAGACCTTTACGTATTTTTCCATGACTTTTTAAAGATGATATCGTTTAACTTAATGCCGCAATTGTTGATGACTATTTGTGTAATTTCAATAGTTTTCGCGATAAACTTCTGACGATAAGTTCTCTAAAACTTTCTTCTAGAGACCAAACCGCAAAAAAACACTGTTCCGTGTTCTGTAAATCTCTCATCGACTCACTCCGATGTTCACCTGTCGTTAAAAAACACAAATGTGTGCCTACGTTCTGTACCCAAGAAAAAGTACAGACCCAGGAAACAGATGTCACACAAAGTGTCAAAAAAATCATTTTTTTTTTAAATTTACAAATTAAGCAGGAGTGAGACGGCAAAAAAAATTCGTATTCATATTTTGACATCTTCAATGGATTCAACTTTAAATAAATTCGGGTGTGTTCGTAAATAATTTATTATTGAATTTCGTGCAAATTTGGTTTAAATTATCTCATATCGAAATGTTTATTTGTATGCGAAGTGAAATGATTTGCAATTGAATTAATAAATTTTCAACGAAAATATCTCATTTGCCCTAATGAAAACGTACAATATAAAAAAAACTTATCGTAAAAGTCTGGATTTACAATGCACGATTTTCTAAGTGGCGATTTTATTTTAATGGTGGAAAGAATGAAAATGAGAAGGAATATTGGGCGTTTTTATTTTTTAGTCTAAATACTCCGAACATACTCTGTGCGATCTGTGAATTGAGTGTGCTCTGTTCTGAGAGTTAAAATTTATTTAAAGAAACACGCTTTACCAGCTGTCACTTGTCAAATTTTCGTTCAGCTATTCAACTCTGTCTGCACTATCAATTTATTCTGAGCTCATAGAGCACACTCTGAACATGCTCAGAGCGAAAAAAAAAATATAAAATTTGAGCACTTTTTTGACAGTTCAGGCTCTGTTCTGAACTTAAAAAAGAAAATCGCCCATTGAGACATAAACAACATTATACAAACAACAATCGGCATTGAAAAAATCAGGCGCAGGCCATTTAAATAAAGATTTACAGCTTTTAATAATTGAAAAAACAATTTTAAGAAGATATCGCCACAGATATTTTATTAATATTTTGATATTCATTTTTTTAAAAGATGAATTAAATTCAATTACCATTGAATTGAAACAGATGCGAACTGTACAATGGCTATAGTGGTATTTTCTTATATAGTAATAAAAATAAAAAAACAAATTAATTGCTTATTTGGTTAAGTATAATTGTTGATATTACTCATATAATTCTTGTTCTCAATATGAATGAACAATTACAGGGTGACGCATATGAAATTATTTCTAAATTTATTTATTTTAAAATCTGAAACTTTTTTACCAAAACTGCCATAAGCACAAAGTTTTTCTTTATGGGACTCAGCATTTTAAAGGAAAAATATTCTTGTACATATTTTATTAAAAAATTTATTGCAAAAATAACGAAAAAAAAAGAAGATATTTTTTAAAGGTCCCATGAAATAAAGTCCAATTCAATAAATTGCAAATTCCAAGTTTTGGACTTTATTCTACTATCAAGAGAGCAATAAAGTCCAAAACGATTTTTAGCTTAATTTCACTTTCAAAAGTGCAATAAAGTCGTTGGCTGGCGCCAATGTAAACAATGTTTATTTTTAATTAAATGTACCTACCTGTCCTGCTTCGCGGTTTCCAAGGATTTTAATTCCCATTTTGGGTTTTGTGTCCCGCTCACGCAATTTTGTTGTTCCAAATAATATTTTGCGGAGACAAAGTACCTAAATGTACTCGTGGTCGTGCTCCAAAACATGTATCTTTGTTTTGTTTTTTCATTTCTTCTATTCTCTATTTTTTCTCTGGATTTTATTGCATTTTAGTTTTAGGCTTCATTGCACTTTCAAGAGTAAAACAAATTCGAAATCGTGTTGGGCTTTTCTGAATTAGGTTTATTCCATGGCACCTTTCTTAAAATGTATCTCTGAGATTTTTTAGTTAAAGACTTCTGAGATCGAAAGTGGAAATTAGTATCTACGTAATGTGGACATATATAGAACATAATTTGTATTCTACCAATGGACTTCGGTTATTATTCATTAACTTTTAAAACACCCTGTTCATCACAATCATTAAATTTGAACTCGTATCTTAACTTTAATTCATTTGAAATTACGGAAAGTTTAATTACAGCTACGTGTATCTCTTTGGAAATATCTTCATGCCTTAACTCCACATATGGAGATTCAGATATACCTACCATATCAACCACGACAAAGCCTGATGGTGTGTTTGTGTTATTCAATCTTTCGAGTTGTGTATAGGTAGTATGTGTAGCATAAGAATTGAATTAAAGAAAACCACGAACTGGCTAGCTCTAGTGTTAAGTTCGCTTCAGTTTCGGTCTTTGTTGTGTTGTTTTGCCCATAGACATCATCTACCTTATACCTTATACCCGCATCTTATGAGAAGAGAAATCTGAAACCCTTGAGCAAAATTGAAGTGTCTTTGACGAGGTCACATTGCAGTGCAGTGTACACAGAAGAAACATGATGGTGTATTCATATTATATACTCGGATGTATGCCAAAGGCCAAATACAATAATCGAAAAGATAAAGACCATGTTGTGGTCAACTGAACTGAGAACTGAACATATACATACTTCTTGTTTTTTTTTTTTTATTTTTTATTCCGTATATAAATTCTTTTCAAAATTCGAAAAGTAAACAATTGATGTCATTTAAAAAAATAAATTTGAGGATATTGCGGTAGAGAATAAGTTTTGGGAGATTTTTTTCTTATTATCACTATAAAACTGAAAGGAACTAACATCAATGTGATTATGGTAAATTTTTTTTTAAATTTAATTTTATATCGTAGTGGTTTTATATTATCTTATCACAGCCCCGAATTTTGTAGCAGTATTTTTGTTACAGTTGCGAGGGCAATAATTTCGAGGTTATACTCAAAATTATAACACTAAAAACAAAGTCAGAAAAAGTGGTTTAGCTTTTTTAAAATAGGTAGCTTTCATGTAACATTAGTTATACTGTTAATCATGTTTATAATAAATTTTTAGATATATCAAAAACATTGAAATGTGTTAAGCATGTTTAAGTTCTACACTCTACTCAGTGCCCCTTCCCCCTCCCACTTTTTTAATATAATAAATTAATAAAAAAATATATATAAAATGCATCACTGCATCGCACCAACTGACAACTTGAAAGATTTTATATTAAACATATACTAAATTATTAAAGATATATTATAGATGTAATAAATTAACTATACTAATAATATACATATATATGTAGATATGTTTGAATATTAAATTAGGGGAAATTGTAAAGAAGCATGAAACTCGTTTTTTACTTGCGATGTACCTATGGGTACCATGTTGCAGGTAGATAATGCATTCGTAAAAAAAAATCCAAATCGAGATTTTGATCAATTTTGACATTACCATGATAGCGAAGTTGAAAAAAGTGGGTCTCGCAATTCTGTCTGTCTGTCCGTCCTTTCGGCTGTAGCCTAAACAGGTGAGTCGATTTTCTTTAAACTTGGTACCTAGCGTTTTTTAGGCATTCCCCCACACGTTTTTTTAAATTTTTTTTTTAAAGACCAACATTAACGGTTACTGCCGTACAAATTTTTTTATCAAAAAATGTAAATCTTATTTTTCTCAAAAACGTGCCCACAACTTAAAAAAAAAATCTGTAATTTTTGTTTACAAAAATGCAACCATTTTATAAATTTTTTCATTCGGAAAAATGGTTTTAAAAAAACGGATCGACTGATTTTCGTCAATTTTTTAGAGAGAATGTTTACAATAATTTAAAAAATTCTGTGAACACAAACTTTCACTTTTTTTTTATTTTTAAAAAAAGTTTCATATTTTTTCTTTGAGAACTTAATAATTGGAAAACGACTTGGTTGATTTTTATTAAACTTAGCACCCAGCAGGTTCTGGACATTATCTAGTAAATTTCAAATACAATTTTTTCTTATAATCAAAAATAACGGTATCTCCCATATAAATTTTTAAAAACCGGTATTGAAAATCTGATTTTTCTCAAAAACGGCTCCTACGATTTTGATTAAAAATTTTGTATGAACTAATATCTGAACGATATACCATGTTTTTGGAAAAAAAATTATCTATCGTTTAAAATGGTACCTTTCATAGAACCTTTTTTTGGGTTTTGGACTATCTCATTATCTGTCGAACCAATTTTATAAAATTTTTAACGCAAAAGCTCCTAATAATTTTCAATAATATTTCATATCAAAAAATCCAATTGTGGATTTAAAAAAAAAAATTAATTTCATTGGCGTACTTATTTTTTTTTTTCTAAAAAATATATTAATATATTATACATATATAAAAAAATCCTTTTTTTTATAAATTTTAAATTTTTAAATTTTTGTTCTCATAAATTGATATTTATGTAAGAAACCACTTGGTGTACATTGCGTTGGTATTAAACAAATTTCAGATATTTTTTTAATAAATTTAATTCTAATTTTATTGATTTTTTATTTTTTTTTTTAGACTAAACTGTAAATTCCATGTATGTACATATGTGCGAAATGCAAGACAGCACGGTGCTATATTGTTCATATTTATGTACTCACATAATACTTCCTTAAACTAGGCTATATTTTTGACAGGCATAAAATGTAGGCTCCAATAATAAAAGCAAGTTCGTTCGACCCAGTGGTGCATTTTATTTTTTTTGGTGTCAACCTAACCGTCTCTCATTAAATAACTTGGTAAAATTCGTTTTTACTTAAATAGAGGCAGCCTACATAATATATAATAAATAAAAATAAACAAATAAAAATTACCTCTTTCATAGCGGTTTCATGGTAGGTACCCTTATTTATTTAGGGAATCTACTAACAATCTTAAGATCAAAGTTAAAAAAAAAAAGTTTCAGTTTAAGATGCAGGTAGTGGCAGATTTAGGTTTGCTGCTTCCCTAGGTCCGGTTGAGTATGCTGCCCCTGTTTTTTTTTAAACTAAATTGTATTAATAACCTTTATTCTAAATCGTTCCTGCAGAATCTTTTTTTCTGTGCTGCCAAAAAACGCCCTAACCTTTTTAACACGCTATTATTAGGTTGGCCTACAATGTGATATGTACAAATGTACATAATGTAATCCATTACATTATCTGTAAACGTAAGCCAGATTATCTAACTTGAAAAACTTGCACACGTATCAAAAACCGATGACAATACAATTATCTCAAAATTTTTTACCAGGACAGTCATCAGAGGAAAGGATATGGGGGGGTTTGATACCCCCATACATTATATGTCAGCATCTTTATTTTAAGTCTTGAAAATTTATTATAATTTAAAAAAAAACTAAAATCTCTAATAAAAAAACCGAACCAAAAAGTAGTAAATAATTTTTAATTAAAAAATAATTAAATTCATAGTAAAAAGCTTGGGGAGTAGTACCAGACAGCCTGATAGATTGTCAACTTGTCACTAATATCCGTGTTATATATACAAATTTCATTTATGTGTTTATTTCATAAATTCACAAACTTAATTCATTTATTGCCCACTTTAAGAAGCAATTCTTTTTCAGCGCCCTCAAAAAAAAAAAAAATGTTTTGTCATTTTTTTTCAATAAAATCACCTCTCACCACCCGACCCTCTGTGGGTCACTAGCGCCAACTTTGAGAAGCGCCGCACCGGTTTATTTTATGAATTCTTATTTAATTTTTGCCCGAAAATTTTGCCGCATCAGATTTTCCCGACCTATAGGCTCGGGCATCATGGTCCTAAGCCTATTAAAATAAGTAATAATTATTTAAATAAAAAATAAAAAAAAAAAAAAAATTGTCGCCGATCTTGCCAGGAGTCGAACCTGGAATCTTCTGATCCGTAGTCAGACGCGTTATCCATTGCGCCACAAGACCGTTGAATTTTAGAAACATTAACACATATCTCAAAGCACAAATCAAAACATTGTGAACTTAATAATATTTACATAGGTTAGTTTTACATTGAATTTTTATCAAAAAGACATACCTGCCCAATGCCCATACCTACAATAGTGATAAGTTCGACTCCCAGTGGAGGCAAAAAACTTTAAAAATAAAATTGAACAATTATAACCACTTAAAGGACTCTGGCCTGTCAGTCCTGAAATATTTAGATATAACTCCAGCCCATAAAAACTTGGTGGTATCTACCTCACCCAAGTGTTTGTTGTTTCATTAAAAATTTTTTCATTTTAAATTTTTGTTACAAAGTCGTTAGAAGCGTTTTCAAATAAAATAAGCTTTTCCTTAACTTTATACGAGAGGTACTGTTATTTTAAAAGCTAAAAAATTCGATTTCCTTTTTTTTTGTCATTTTAACTATCATTCTTACATTAAATTAAATCACAACTCAAGGTCAAGATAAATAAGAACCTATGAATATTGCAAAAAAAAAATACCATGGAAAGAAATTAAATTAAAAACTAAAAGTGTTTTCTTTCCAAAACGTCATTAATTTAGATCAAACACTAAAACTCATCACTCATGATTTAGAAAAGTTTATTTCAAAAAATCTTTCCCAACTCAACTGCAGCTGTCTTGTTTGTTTTTTGTTTTAAAATATTTTTTGTTTCTATTTTTTTTTTCCAAAACACAAAAACCAATGTGTGAAGTTATTAATTCATTTAAATATTGAAATCATCATCATAAATTAAATCCTAACCAACACATTAAACCATGCATCGTTGGCAAGACTGCGTGAACTTTTTCATTAGAAAAAAAAAAAAAAAAAAAAAAAACAAAAAAGTTGCACAAGGAAGTTTTGAATATTTTCAATTCAGATAGAATATAATTTTTCAGTTCACACAAAATGCGGTGTTTCCCAACCAAATTCACCCAGCACCACATCATGAATAATTTGTTTATGTGAAATAAAATATTTCAAAACACCTAAATATGTTTCATTTTTGTTGTTGTTGTGGAATTTTTCTCTCACTTAAAATATATGCAGCAGTCCTACAGAAAAACTTGGCTGATAAAAGAAACCATCACTTACATATTTTATTCTACCATACCCTTAATGTTTAGACTTGTATAATTCGAAAAATGTTTTCTTAAATTTTATTTTTAAATGTTCCACACATTTGTTTGTATTTTTTTTTTTTGTGAAATGAAAGAAATGATTATGATGGTGCAGATATAAAACCCCAAGCTTATGGAATGTCAGAAAATTGGAAGGAAAGTTTATTAACACTTAAGTGTGAGCCAAAATAATGTTCTTTAATTGCCAAGAAGTGATATATCTGTATGTATTCTCGTAGTAAAAAGGGATACTTTGTTACTTTGTCTGATGATGGTTAAGTTCAGGAAAAGAAAAAAACAGAGGAAACACACTTCTAAAGGCTTGTTAAGCCATTTAAATGCAAAACATTGCCAACATATCAAAAGCCATGGCCCATGAATGTTGACACATTAATGTTTCGATTTTTTTTAGGAAGAAAGAAGATATTCTGTTCAAGAGGACTTTGGCATTTGTGGCTATGGAATCTCCACAACGACGGCCCACGTACTTATATGAGCCTAGTTTTTGTTGGTGATTAACTGCTTAACAGAAAGTGGATATTAAAAAAAATTAACATTTCAGAGCAAAATCAGTATTTAAATTCAAAGACCTGCAGAACAATTAGAGCCAAGGTATTATTTTCATTAAGTCGCAATTTTTTCCACGTTAAAGCCGACATCAGTGGTCTTAATTTTAAACGTTGTCTAACTCTAGACAACTGTCTAACTCTGGAAAGTGTGTTCAGAAACCTTGTTTATTGTTGTCTTATAGCTGCCTAACTTAGACACACGAGTAGATTGTCTTAACCGTGAATAATGTGATATTTATTTGTATTAAATAAAGCATATTTCCACCAATTTGAAAATAATTAGACAGTGTCTAAGTAGGCAAAAATCCACTAAATACCACTCCTATTTTTTATAGTTGATACATATAATCAAAATGCGTGTAGGTTTAAAGGTTTAAAAGTTTTTATTTTTGTTTTAAAAAGACCAACAAATCAATATCTCCAAAATCAGGCCCAAAAAGGAGATATTAGACAAAAGTCTTCATGTATTTATCGGAAAGTTTATTTCAAAAATTCAAATGGTAACCACAAGAAAAAAATCAATATCTCCAAGACTAAGTGTCAAAAAGCTTCAAGAATTCTAAAACAAGATATTACCTGCAGTTAGTAATCCAAGTGCTTTATTGTGCTCAAGAAGTATTTATCGAATAGTTTTTTTTTTTTTAAATGCCATTGGTAATCATATGAAAAAAATCAATTTCTCCGACAGCAGTTCCAAATAAACTTTCAAAATTAAAAACCGAGATATTAGCTACATGCACTCCAAATGCCTTATTATTTTCATTTATATATCGAAAAGTTTGATTCAAAAAGGCCAATGGTACCTTATCACAAGAAAAAAAATAAATATCTCCAAGACCAAGACCAAAAAGACTTGGAGAATTCCAAAACGAGATATTAGCTTCAGTTAATAATAAAAGAGCTTTATTGTGCTAATGGATTAAGCGAACAGCTTGTTTTAAAAATGTCATTGGTAATCATATGAAAAAATTCAATATCTCAGAGACCAAGTCCCAATAAGGGTTAAGAATTCTAAAACGAGATATTAGCTTCAAAGAGCTTTATTGTGTTCATGTATTTATGGAATAGTTTGGTAATCATAAGTAAAAAATTCAATATTTTCGAGAACAAAAAAGGTTTAATATTTGGAAACCGAGATATTATCTATAGGGAGCAATTCAATGGATTTATAATGATCATCGAAAAGTTGGTTTTAAAAATGCCAATATTAATCAATAAGAAAAAATCAATATCTCCAACATTAAGTTTCAAAAAGCTTTCAAAATTAAAACACGAGATATTAGCTATAAAGCTTTCAAAATTAAAACACGAGATATTATAGCTATAGTTAATATCTCGTGTTTTAATTTTGAAAGCTTTTTGAAACTTAATCTTGGAGATATTGGATTAATATTGGCATCATTCTTGAAACAAAAGGCCTTGTAGTACTCATATATTTACCAAAAAAGCAAATAGTAATCATACCAAAAACTTCAATATCTCCAAGACCAAGCTTAAAAAAAAGTTTGGAATAAAACGAGATATATTTAAAAAAAAAAAAAAATAATAATATCTCCAAAACTAAACGCCAAAACATTTAGGAATTAAAAAAAGACGAGATATGAGCCGTAGAGGCAATTCAAGGGGCCATCATTTATGCAGGTCCACTTTTATAACTAAATGTCTCAATGCAAAGTTCATTTATAGCAAAAATATCAATACCTTCAACACGTCATAAGCGTTAAAAAGCATTTCAATTGCAAAATGAGGCAAAAGTCTAAGTAATCCAACTATCTAATGATTTAATTTAAATTATCAAAAAAAGTCTAACTGCGGCCAAGGCAAAATCGAGGTTTTAACAGTAGGTAGGTATATAATGCAATCTTAGATGGTCAAAATCCAAAGGGCTAATTATGCCAAAAAGTATATATTCACATAATTAATTAAAACGAAATACTAACAAAAGTTCAATGCATATCTAGACATTTTTTTGTTTGTTTTAACAAAAGGCTTTTAAATTTTATTGAAACATTAAAAAAAAAATCCAGTTTTAATTATGTTTAAGTACTTACAGCTAAAAATGTAATAAACTTAAATAAAAACAATTTTAACAAAAGTAAGAGTATCTCGCCACCACCGACAGCCAGCCTTCGAAATTCAGTCATAAGCCTTACGTCAGATTAATTTATAAAGTAGCTAACCAAAATGTTTGCCTTTTGTTACCGCAGCTTACACAATTTCTTTTCAGCAAATTAAAAAGAGAAAAACAAAAAACTCTTTTATTAATTTCGCTAATTGCCTTAAATATTCATAAGGGTCGAGTAATTATATTTCCCAACTGGTCTTGGCACTTGCAAAAAATAAAAGCTGTTTAACAAACAATAATGTTTGTTTTATATTTTTTCATGTATAAGGGGGTGCGTTTTAATAATAATTATATTCCTTAGAACCAAGATGTTATTCCTACGTATTATAAACGATATGGCGAAAGGGTTGTAATTTCTTGACAACACATCATCCATAAAATTAAATACACGCTTGATCAATCTTCAATTTCATTCATCAGACAGGACAGGGTAAATGAACTTACGTAATCGCGTTGTGTCTCAAGCATTAAGAGGGTAGGGGCCGCGATGATGGTTTCTAAATTTCTAAACCACATTATTTTCTTCTTCAAGGCGTAGTTGACATAATTTTTTCTCTGAAAGAATCAAGAAATAACTACTTAAGTAAAAATACGCTAATGAACTTAAGACTGGATGGTTGAATGATTAAAATGTCTCTTTCACTTAGAGTTGGTTTAAAAAAAAAACCCTGTCCTCCAACAAGGTGAGGGTAGATATTATAAGGAAATAAAAACTGTTCACTTTTTGTTTGCACGTTTTTAATACCTTCTACGACCAGCTAGCAACTCGAGGAAAAAAAAATACATTTTTCCTTTCACATTGTGTCGTCTGCTGACATAAGAAAAACTTTTAATTTTTCTTATTTATTTTAATAAAAAAAAAAGAAGAAAAATATGAAGGCAAGAGTGGGAAAAGTTAAGAAAAAGATTATAACACAGTATTCTTGAGGTTTTTTTTTCAACTCATTCCCTAGAAAGGATTACACAAGCATAAGCTTTAAAAGTGAAAGACGAATGTTTAGTGCCGGATTATAAACTGTTTGCGAATAAACAGTGTGAACCGCAAGTTTGACATTTTTGCAATCATTTCCCACGCTAAAATTCATGACGAAAATCAATAAAATTTTGTGATTTGGAGACGCTAAATCATTGTATATTTTGGAGCTGTTCAAAATGAGGACCTCAAAATTTATGTCAGAATGTACCAAATTTATCTAGGTCTGAAATTAAGTCATTTGTGTCTTAAAAAAATATATGCTTAAATGTATACTTTGATATGAAAGAAATTTAAATGCAGATATGTATGTACCAAATTTAGAAAAAAGCAAGTCCAAAATGTTTCGGAATGTTCTCAAAAGATTATTTAAACTAATTGTTGTGTTATTGCTGAGATGATTAAAATTAAAATAATAGATGATAATAATAAAATAAAAATAATTTTAAGACCAAATTTTATTAAATTTTTAAATTATCTGATAGAAATTTGACTTTTACAGATAAAATTTAGAAAATATTTTTAAACAAATAAAAACATCATCAAAATAAGTTAGTTCTAATGCTATGGGAATAATACGGAACATTTTGGGTTTTCTTGTCTAAATTTAGTACTGTCGCAAAATAAAAGTAAAAATTAAAGGACATAACCTTCGACATTTCAGACATAAATTTGACTAAATTATTCTTAACATATACATATAAAGTTTTTTTTATTTTTAAAATTCGTACCAAATTTTAATCAACATTTTGGAACTCCCATTTTGAACAGCAAAAAAATTAGCTTCCCCATAAATGATTAGCAGTGCTTATTTTTTGCAGTTAAATTTGAAATGTTGGTCAAAAAAGCATTGTCTATGTCTATGTGTACCAAATTTCAATCAAATAGAAAGGCGAAATAATACAAAAAATTGGGGTTTTCTGCATTTGCGAGATTTTTGAATTATTTAGAGCCTCATTTTTAAAATGAGAAATATTGCCAAATTTGGCTAAACGAATCTTGTTTTTTTCCAAAATTGCGCTTTTAGATATTTTAGTTTTCGATCAAAGCGCTTACAAATAATTTATGTCATAGGAGATAAAAGTACATACATATAAATGTATTTAGTTTTTAAGTACTGAAACGCTGGCAACGACATTCTGCAACTTTCTTAATATTTTTTTTTTTTTAATACTCAGCTTGCTTTCCTAACACACTCTAATATTAAGAAAAACTCCTGTCAAAGTGAGAGATTAAGGAAAAATAAAAAAATATATATAAAATCTTATACACAGTCAGCTTATAAAGTTTTTCCTTCTTATACTAAAAGAGGGCGCGTTTAGTTCTTAACGTATATACGAGTATATACAACATTTTTGCTGTGTTAAAAATTTTAGTCATTTGTTTGACGTTTTAAAAACGTCCCCAAAAGGATTAAAGTTTTTCCTTTTTTTTTTTGCATTTTTATTCGCTCTTTTACCCCAACTTTTGACAAATTCTCAAGGATAATGGTGGCATACAAAAATTTAATTATCCATGATCTCACTTGGGAGGTATCTTTTATTTAATATTTGTTTTTTTTTTTTGCAATTTTTAAACACTGGGTTTATATTTCTGGTGTTAAATAGATACAAAAAAAAAATTAAAGGTGAGCTAGCGGTCATTTTTTTTTTAAAGAAATATCGGTACGAATAAATTTTCTCTGAATATCGAATCTTAAAATTTATATTGTAGGGGAAAGTGGGACACCTTTGACCGTGGGGTCATTTTGAGCATTACAAATAGAAGCATTTAACACAAATAGAAATACAAAATTTTCTAATTGATCTTTCTTGAATCTAAGGCTAATTTTTCCCGCCCGCTGCCACGCCCATCTATTTATTTTCAGTCCTTGAAATCACTCTCCACCCATTTTTATAAAATTTTTAGAATTTGTTTTTAAAAATAAGAGAAGGTTTAAAAAGTGGATTTAATAAAATCCGCCCACTGCCACGCCCATTTTTTTAATATTTGATTTTTCCTCCTATTTAAAATTCTTATGAAGTAAAAATTTGTGCAAAATTTATCTTAAGCTTAAAACAAGGCGTTATTTATTCCCAACCACATTTCTTGCACATAAATCATTAAATGTACAAATTTGTTCCAAAACTGCGTTCATTTTTAACTTAAGTTATTCCTAAAATTTTGTAAATATGTTTTCTTTGACCTAAAATATGTCATATGTAATAATTGTTTCGTAAATTAATACTCTCAATTTATTCATCGACTCTAGATAGCTGAAAATGTGTAACCAGGATATATGTATAGCCTAAAAAAAGTATTTGAATATCCGCCTCCTGCCACGCCCTATTTTCTCATATTAAACGTCCCTAGAAAGTTGAATATTTTGAAGTTTCGATTTCTTGAACATAAACTATTTACATGTAATTATTTTAAAATTAATCAAAAATAGGTTAAAATTAAACTTTTATTCAAGTTCCCAAAGTTTTAATAATTTAAAGATCCATTTGCTCAATCTCACTGGTTTTAAGGAGACTCTAAACTAAGAAATGTTTTCAAAGGTGCTCCCATCTCCCCTAAATTTGTTTAAAATTTCACTTATTAATAATTAATAATAATCAATAATAGATTAGCTAGACTTAAAGTTAAGTAGTTCAAAGTTTTGATAGTAAGTCTTCTAAAGATTTTTTTCTTTCAATTTCTAAGAATTATAAATTATAAAAATAAGTTAAAATCAGTGATCCCTAAAGAATTTAAATTTCATTAAAAAATGTGTAATATTATGTTGAAAAGTTGACATACGAGTATAGAAGACGTGTTATGATACTGCAGACCTATGACCTTTAAGTTCATTGACTTCTTGTATAGAGCTTCTAACATCAATTTATTGTTTACACACGCTTATAGTTTTTTTTTTAGTTGCCAATCGGTCTAGAATTCTTTATCCAGTAATTATAATATGTGATTAAGTTTTTTTTTTTAAATGTGTAGCTAAGCTATCTTTTTTTTTATCGTTATGAAGTCATTTTTTGTATAGCCTTGGCATTTATGAAAAAACACAAATGATAAGTCTCCATTGTTTCATTCACAAAAAAAAAAATAGTAATCAACAAAAAACACAAAAGTCACAAACAACTTTAAAGGAATGAAATACTACTTGTATTCGGATATAATCAAGAACAACAACAAACCTAAAAAAACTACAACATTGTGCAGCTACAAGTACTTCCTCTAAATTCTTTTGTTTATTTTTATTTTTGTTTTTGTTTTGTGATTGGGATTTATCTGTAGCTGCATAATAATGTACCTATATACTTCGTCTAGTTACAAAACAATGACGTTAATCGCATTAAAATATTATCAAGAAAAAAAAATGCACAATGTAAACTGAGCGCCATAATCCGAGACGAGTTAAATATTATCTCAAAAATTAAGTCTACAAATGGGTTGTATAAAATTGGTATTGTGTCTGAATAAAAATAGAAAAAAAAATATGTACAACCCAGTAAAATTATATTTTTAAGTCAATTATGGAGGTTGCGTTAAATTAAAAATTTTATATAAATTTCTCTCCAAAATTTCTCATTTATCTGTCAAAATTTTAGCACGTCATACACAAACATTTAAAATAAAACCATTAGAAGATTGTAAAATGCGTTTAATTTTGATTTCCCCGAGAGAAGAGTACTGGTTTTAAAGTCTAGTACGCAGCTGAAGCAAAACGAACATATTCTGTGGTCTCCAAAACAACAGCGAAAAAGTAAACGAAAATAATAAGGACTATTATTAATGGAGAGTTTTATTAGATGATGCATAAAGAAATTTATTAGTGTTTTCACTTTTCCGCACACAATTAATCTGTCGGTCGTGCAAATAATTCAGTTCGAAAAAGGAGCGGAGACTTTTCCAAATAATCTACAAAAAAATTATCAGCTTCGCTCGTTGAACAGCTTTCTACAAAATGTAGAGCAGAACAAAATTTTTCGTTTATAATTTTGTTGTGACATTTTTGTATAGAAATGTTCGTTTTGTTTCAACTGCATACTATACTCAAATTATAAAACTAAAACTCTCCACCAAAACTCAAATCTGACCGATTTTGCTGGTATACTAGGTGTGTTTTTTTTACTCCCTCGTGGGATCCTGTCTACCCGAAATGTGTTTCTTAACTTTTTTTTAAATTTATTTCATCTCCCCTACAACAAGATTTTACCCGAATATTTTACCTACTGGTTTTTCTTGCTTGTCAAAGTATTGATAATTCTTGTTGTCAAATGTGACGTTTACCTAGAAAGTAAATGAGTGATAGAAATAAGAATTTAAAAGACTATATTGATGCGCATTGGTTTTGAAATTCTGAATATGTATCAAAATGGAAAGGTTAAAACAGAGTCAGGTAAAGTGTTTCACATTCGTGTAGTACGGCTAAAAAAGATAACCTCTGTATTTAATCGAATAAACCTCCAAAGTTTGATGAAAAAAGTCCCTTTAATAATTTAGGTCAGAGGTGCAGTAAAAGAATAAAATGGTGTTCTTTAGAAATTTATTCGTGTTCTCCGTGTTGAACCAAAAAACTTGAATTGAATTTTTTTACGAATCCATACGATACCCTTATAGTAGTACCCATATAGCATGATGATAAAAAGGAAAAGGACGTCAAAATAAATGGTTTCGTGGTCAATGAAGAAGCAACCATTACCGGATGGGCTTTAAGAATCAAAAAAAAAAAACAAAATAGCAACATGAACAACAGCAACAACAACAAAAAAAAAAACATGAAACAAAAAAAAAAACGAGTATGATACAGGAAGGTCTAAACTATGAGATATGTTCATTGTGTAGTGGGTATACGGATCAGATCGGATGCGGAATTCGTTTATATATTGGGAACATATAAATTGGTTATTATTGTGTCGCCGCCGGTTTTTTTTTTTTTTTTTTTTTTAAGACTATAAGATCAAAAGCATCAGAAAACAAGCATCTGCACGGAAATGGAAAGCGAAGTGAAGAGATTCCCCATTGCTGCATTCAGCGGCGGTGGCGAAGGCCTATAGAACCAAGTCGAGGCTATGTGCATCATCAAAGTTGGTTTTGAGTTAGTGAAGCGTTAACTTGTAACAACAGATACAAACAAGAGTAAAAGATACACAAACGAACATGTTAGGAGTGTTTTGTTATAGTACGTTTAGGTAAGGTGGGTATATATGGGATGGGGATTGTTATTTGTTCTTGCCATGGGAAGTTGGAGGCAGTAATGAGCTTTGTAGCTTCATATAGCCATATATGGTTTGGAGTCATTGTGCGCAGCGATCATCAAAAAAAAAAAAAAAAAAAAAAAAAAACAGACACACACGATGGAAAAAAAAACAGAGAAAATGAAAACCTGTCCAAAGCTTACCTAATTTGACAATTATTATTGATATGTTCTGTTTTTGTTTTTGTTTTTTTTTTAATTGATCGGGAAAACGAATCTATAGGTTAAATGATACTTAAACAGGTGTTTTTGGGTGCAGTAGGCAAAAGAGATCAGGTTATTTAATTAATTATAATTTAAAAAAAAAAAAACGATTAATGAGAGCAATAACCTTTTAATAGAAAGCATTTTGTTATGTTCTTTTTTTAGAATATCGTTGTACTCATTTCTACAGAGGCTTTGATGTATAGACAAATATTTAATTTGTCGAATCACACATCTATTTTAGATACATTATACAGGGTGGACCAAAAGTTCGTTTACATTTCAAATGATGATTTAAAAGAAACTAGTTATGTGAGATAAAAACTGTTTATTTGTTATTAAAGTACACAAATCAGGATTTTATATTTTAAAAATTACATCATCCATATGGTGATCCTTGACCTTTTTGACACTGCTGCAACCTGGAGGGAAAATTTTCAATGACGGCCTCACAAGTGTTTCGTGAAATGTTTTGAATTTCCTCTCGAATATTTTCCTTTAATTCCTCTAAGGAAACTGGGTTGCTGTTGAAAACTTTACTTTAAAGGTATCCCCAAAGAAAGAAGTCCATTGGGGATAAGTCCGGGCTACGAGGTGGCCATTTAATGGCACCTCTTTTGGATATCACTTTTTGTCCAAAAATTTCGTGAACAGCACTTAATGAGTCGTTGGAAATGTGGCATGTTGCCCCATCTTGCCGAAACCACGATCGTTGATTAAAACCATCCAAATCGTTTTTTAAAGAATATGAATCAAAGATGTTCTGGGCACACCTAAGGCGTTAGACCGCTTCAGAGTAGAGAGTCCAGGATTTTCACGAATAGACGTTCTTACACGTTCGACGTTTTCGGGATCTCTTGATGTTCTAGGTCGGCCGGATCGTTGTTGATTCATTGCTAAACCTGTCTCCTCGAACTTCTGTACTCATTTTCTAATCAACTGAATCGATGGAGCTTCATTTTTACGCCGTATGTTGTAGTGATCGGAAAATATAGACGCGCCAGAGTAAAAGAATCGTTGTTGCGGTAGTACTCACGTACACAGAACGCACGTTGTTTATCGCTGAACGACGCCATAGTACTGAATTTTCATTGGCTGCTCTTGCACTTCGTGACCCCTCCACCCACCCCGCCGTCGCTGCGCATCGAAGCTACCGATTCAAATTTAAATGGACTTTTGTGTCCACCCTATACAAATATGAACATAATTAAATATTTTTAAGTGAAATTTCAATGTATAAACGTTTGGATTTCGCTCATTATTAGGGCTAGACCTTATACTAAAATAGAGCCTAAACGCTAAGATGAATTTGCTTCAAATTTGATACTAATCATGAAAATATACAGGTTCATAATTGCTCATGGCATGACTAAACAAACTCCTTTCTTGGAAAAAATATTATAAGACAAAAAAATCGGTTTCGTGATTTTAAAACCTCTTATATGGGATATTCGCAAAAATGTAAAGAATCATAGCAATTGATCAAAAAATCAACTTCTATCAGAAATTGGTCAGCCAGAGAAAATTTTATTATAAACAATGGTTAAAGTTTTTCCAGGTCATCAAAAACTCTTTAAAACTTATTTGTGGGATATTCGCAAAAACTATACCATTTAAAAGGCCATAAGTAAAAAAATTAATGGCTGACCAATTTCTGAAACTCATTGACTTTTTATATGAAAGTGACCTTTTGGTTGTTTTTTTTTTTTTTTTTGAATATCCCACTTCTCTTTAAAATACATTTGTGGGATATTCGCAAAAAAGTGTACAATTTGAAAGGCAACTAAATCGCCATAGCTAAAAAAATCAATGGCTGATCAATTTTTGAAACTCTTTGACGTTGACTTTTTCTGAGGATTAGGTAACCTTTCGGTTGGTTTATTTTTTATTTTTTGAATATCCAACGAATGAGTTCCTAACAATATTGATATGATTAAAAAAAAACTTTAAAAAATCTATAGCTGGTTAATTACTGAAACTTGTTGGCCTTTTCTGACGATTGGGTTGCGTTTAAAATATTATAGATATGTTACGAATATCCCAAAAATGAGGTGTTTAAAATTTCTAACTTTAAGCATTGATTACAAATTTTTTGTGTTGAAGCATTTTAGTAATTTTTAAAAGTAGTTGACCTTTTTTGATCAATTACTGGCATATTTAATTGCATACTTTTTTTGCGAATATCCCACATACATAGATATGAAGGGTTAAGATCCCGAAGGCAAAAATATCTGGTTTTCTTTAAATTTGTATGCAATGGCTTTCACTCAGACCGAATTTTGAAGTTCATGCTTCATGACTTGTTATAACACTAAAATATTTGTAGATATTTTTTGTTTTAATTTTTTGTAATTTAGTAAATTCATTTAAATTAAATGAGGAAGTAATAAAATGTAATAATTTTCATTTTCTAAAATTATATTTTATCTTTCCTTAAACTAATTCTTTTGTTTAAAATATAATTACAACAAAATTTAATTATAGAAACCCATAATGAATATCCGTCCAAAAGACTGGGCTCTGTGTGGCCATAATCGTTAGTACCGCAATTTATTTATGTTGGGCGCTTTTGCTGATGGTCTACCATGCAGAAAGACTAACTGACACCTCTTTGTATACCAATTAATTACACGCAACGTAGCATTTCAGACAAAAAAAGAAGAAAAAAACAGAAATGAAAATCCGCATGCTATTAATTCCAAACAATAGACATACACAGGGCCGGAATAAGGCATTATAAGGTTTTTGTAATTATTTGGTGCATGCTCTGCTCATGTTTCAAAGAAACTATTTATTGTTGTGTAAACATTTATGCCGAGGTTAAAATGTTTGCCTTACGGGTAACACGTTATGTGTAATACGTTACGTGTCACACATACTTGGTAGTTGGTACGATATGTAATCCGAAATCTGGCACTCGGGTCGCATTAAAATTAAATAAGTTTTTATTTTGCAAATAAAAGTAGAGTTTCTTTAAAATCAACAGCATTATTTTCAATTTATGTAACAATTTTCTCAAATTTTCTATATGTATCTGTAAAAAAAAGTAAAAAAAAAGTCACAAGCTAACTGGAAAAATATTTTTTCTAATTCTGATCGAAAGAATAAAGCGTATCTTTATAATTTTATTGAATATTATCAAAAAAGTTACAGGAGAAAGAAAAATATGACCCTCAGTCTATCGGGGGCCCCTTGAAAATGAAGGCCATAGACAACTACCAACTGCGCCCTATCGCCAAGTACAGCCATGGATAGATTTTGTTATTAGTTGTTTACCTACCTATACGAGCTTTACAGCATTGACCCCTTTGGGGATTATTATTATTTTTTTTTAGATTTTGCTCCAGTGATTTAGGCGTTCTTTTATTTTATCTATATCTTTGTTAATTTTGACTTTATTCTTTTTTTTTTTTGAGTGTGTTTAATCTCATCTTTTGGATGGACAATAGACATAAAAAAAATAAATTTAGTTAATCTTAGAAAACAAAAAAAAAAAAACAAAAAAATCACAAACACAATACAAAACATCTAAACTTTCTATTTCTTTTCAGATTCACTCATATTTTTTTAATTGGAAACGCCGCTGCTTGTATAAGTGTGTGTCTATAGCTGTAAAAAGGAATTGACAGAAAAAGATGCTTCAGTTAGAAGTTGATTTTTGTGAAATATTAGCATTAACAGAACAATAGACGGAATTATATTGTTAAGCCAAATGAAAAGAAGTTAGATTGAATTTTTAAGGTAAGTACATAAATATGTATATAGTGTTAAGTACAGTCTGTTAGTTCTTATAACTAACTTATAAATACAGGGTGTTTTCTTATTTTATTTTAATTTAATTTTGTTAAAAAAAAAGTGAAAAAGTATTGTGTTTGCCATTATTTTGTATATTTTATTATTCGTTTTTCTGAAAAATGTTACGACGAATTTGAAAATAAAAAAAAAAAACTTATTATTACTTATATGGGACTAAATAAATCACTCAAGTAGAAGATTGAGCACCATTTAATTGGACTAATTGAATTACTAATTTAAAATAGCTCTTAACGGCCTTAGTCTACAAAAAATTGAGCCGTTAAAAAAAAATAATTTTGTATACATACAATTTCATTCACATACAAAAAATAAAACGCACGACCGGGTCGCACGAATTTGCATGCTACTTTTGTACATTTTAGACTAAAAAATTGTTAAAAAATCAATATATGTAATTAGAAATAAAAATAATTAAACAACTTCTGAAACTGTCTTGACACCAACGCAATGTACACCATCCAGTATTTTACACAAATCTCAATTTATGAGAATAATATTTGAAAAATCGTTGGAGAAGATTTTTAAAGAATTAATTGTTTTATATATAAAATTTTGAAGACATTTTTTAAGAAAAAAAATTGGTACATCATTTTTTAGAACTTATTAATACAAAGTTAAAAATTAATTTTGAAAAAAAGTAATTTACCCATTTTCGAAATATCGAATTTTCAAAAATTAATTTTATTTTTTTTTTTAAATCAAAAATTTGGTTTTTTGAAAATTTTGATATGCAATATTATTTGATCTTATCAGAAGCTCACGTGTAAAAAATTTCATTGAAATTGCTTGAACAGATAATGGGATAGTCGAAAACCAAAAAATTGGTTCTATGAGATTGTTAGACGATAGATAAAATTTTATTTTCAATAATGATAGATCGTACTGATATTAGCTCACATAAAAATTTTAATCAAAATCTTAGGAGTCGTTTTTGAGAAAAATGAGATTTTCCATAACCGTTTTATAACGTTTGTATGGGAGGTACCGTTATTTTTAACTATAAGAATAATTTGTATTTAAAATCTGCTAGATAATGTCAAAAAACTGCTATATGCCAAATTTAATAGAAATCGATTAAATCGTTTTCGAATTATTAAGTTCTCAACAAAAAATTAAAAAAAAAAAAAAAAATTGAAAATTTTAGTATACAATACGTTTAAAAATTTTTGAAAAATTTTCTATAAGAAAAATTGGTCAAAATCGGTTGAGCCATTACTAAATTGGTTTTTAGAAAAGTTGTTGGTAGGTTTTTGAGAAAAAATAAGATATTCATAATTTGGTAAAAAAAATATACCTCAGGTACCGTTAGTTTTGGTCTAAAAAAAAAATGATGAAAAACTTATTGGAGGAATGCCCAAAAAACGCTATATACCAAGTTTAAAGAAAATCGACCCACCCGTTTAGGCTGCAGTCGAAAAGACAGAACAGACACACAGATAAACGGACAACTTTGATTAAAATCTCGAGTTCGACTTTTTATCATTTTATCATATCAAATATCACTGTATGTAGTACCAAACCTACATATGTATGTATATATCGCAAGTAAAATAATTCATATATTACATAAATTCATGCAACGCTATTTCCTAAACTATTTAGATTAAAAAATATTTCTAGTGCTGTCATATTAAAGGCCACTAAAATTTGATTTCTATTAAACTTCCATTAAAATTCCCAAAATGTCATAGTGATCAAAAATAAAATCATTAATAACTAATATCATAACATTAGTTTGTGGAACTAATATCACTTTTAGGATAAATTAATCACAAACCCTATTTCAAGTGAATTTATAATAAAATATTATGAACATTGAAGTTAAACATCTTTCAAATCATTCAATTTCCCAATAAACTCACACACGTGTGCTTAACTATACAGCTAACCCACATTTTTTTTTTGAACCTAAAACTTATCAAAAATAATAACATCTTCTCACAACATTGATGTAAAGCTTTAAATAATCTCATTTCATTAAATTTTGACAAGAGTAAACATCAAGATGGAAGAAGACGACATCCTTTTACAGATAAATTGAAGTAATAAAATATGTTTACTATCCGCCCATTTCAATCATTTTCAATAAAATGAACCTCCAAGGACTACAACACCTATGTATGTATATCAGAATATATTTAGGTCTTATAGTAGCTTGAATCTATCTATATTTTCTATATACATAAGTTTCAAAAAAACAAGCTCTTTAAACTTCAAAGTTTATTTGCAAATTCTGTCACTTCACTTCAACCTGAATGAGTTTCTTAAGATGAGGGTGGGAAAGAGACAGGTTGTTACTCATTCTTACAAATCTATATATACATACAACCATCATCAGCAAAAACAACTCATCATTATATGCCTTGTGTGAGTTGTTATAGACAATGCACATAAAATATTTAAATACCTACTTTCAAAGTCTACCAGATGACATAATAATTATATAAATATAAGCATACGAAAATCAACCAGAATGGCTTATAAATACAAGGCACTTGTAAGTGTATTAATGAATTTGATAGAATCTACACGAATACCTACCTACCACCATTGAAATGATTTATTACAAAATTAATTTATATTACAAACAAAATTTTGTAATTGAAACTGTCTGATGATTGTGTTTTGTCTGTTTATTTTATAAAGTTTGATTCTCCTCCTTTTTTACGTTCTTATCCATTTTCAAGATCTTATTATTAAATTCCACTAAAAGCAAATTTAAAACAAATCAATTTCATTCCATGGATATCGGTACCATCATCATCATCATCGTCAATTTTCTGTTGGATGCGGGTAGATAGACGGGGTCGAATTGAATAAACATTGCGCCTTGAAGCCGTCTGCACTAATGACACATTTTTTAATAAATATATTTTAATGCCGTAGCTAAAGAATTCGAATGAAAATTTAATTTCCATAGAAACATGTGTATTTGAAATAAACATCCAAAGTAATTTAATTGATTTATTGACAAAAATGTCAAAATTTGACACTTTTCTTCAGTTTTTACCTTGGTGACAGATGCTTGAACATTCTACATGTAAGAAAAATTTATGGAAGGTTATTGATTTGATTAAACTAAATCTACGGTCATGGTATAGATTTATGAAATTTTTTATTGGCGCCCTAATACAAGTTAAGGCCGGCCTATTGGTTGCTTAATATGTCACTTTGTTAATCCGGCAATGTGATCGAGAGATAGATTTTGGCATATATCCCAAATCGGATTTATATTCGCCTTGTTGTCTATGTCTAGTGCGTAAATGACGAGCCTCAAGGGCTTCTATCTGAAAGCTTTTATATTTTACTTTGTTTAATGCTGATAGCTGAAAAATTATATTTGGCAGAATTTTAGTTTGAATTTTATTATAAGAGGGTGGCATTTTGGCATTTAAAATGCCACTCTTAAGTCAATTATTATGAACCAACCTACTTTACATTGCAATGATTTTTATTAACTTCTTGAAAATGAATTTTTCGGAATTGCTTTCAGCATGTACCGACTGATAGTTATCTTTTTTATAAGGAATTTATATATATGTATATTTTTTGTAATTGACCAGTCTAGCGTATATACATTTCCGGGATTTTTATATTATTTTATTTGTTGATTTTTTAGTTCAATATAACTGTGGAAAAGAGTTAACTTATATATAAAGAACGAAGGGTAAAGTTGAATGGAGTTTATTTTGTTTTTGCTGTAACTATTCTTTTATTCACTACATATACATAGTTGGTGTTTTTTTTTTCTTCTGTTAAGGTTCAGTGATTTGACCCGCTTTGGTGATATTTTTCTTTTTAATGAAATTGAATTTATGTAGATACATATGGGTTTGAAAATTTTGTAAAGGAAATTATACTTAAATTTTCAGTTTACTGAACAGGGTGAATAAGTTAAGCATGTAATGAGCCGAAAGAAAGTTAAAAAAAAAAAAAATAAAACAATATAGGTAACACCGGTTAACAATAAAAAAAATATCTATTCTAGGTTCAGTTTGTTCAATTTTTATTTCTCCCATATACCTACCTAATTCTTTAAAGAATACAAAAGTTTAAATGGAAAAGTATACTTTTAAAAATTTAATAATAACTGATTTTCAATGCACGAGTGATTTACTGTGTCACCACGTTATCGAACTATCGAATAAACACGTACCTAAGGATGATATTACAATAGGCGTGTTTTTTTGGGAATATTTAATATATAGTACAGGAAGAAATTCAAAAAAAAACGCATCGGCAGTACCGTGATTTTTATAGTTCACATTTGGTACTATTGAACACCTGTCAGAATAAATTGAAAGAAAAAAAAAAATATATCCACAGTAAGATTCTACTTTAGCTTTTATCGGCCGTAATCCTACTGGCAATGTTGTATTTGTTATGCATTTAAAATCGTACTATACAACGGATAGCTTTTCCAATAAAACACCCCTAATAAGTAACAAGTATTAAATACAGTTTTTATGGTGCCGTGCGTCATAAGGCCATATTACAAAAAATGGTCTTATGACATAAAGCCATATTCGAACAAAATGGTCATTTGACGCTTTGATAAAGTGTCATAATGGCATATTTTCTTGCGACTTTAGGCCATATCTAAATATGACACTTTCGTTAATTGACGTAACACCATATTTCGAAAAAAAAAATTAATTCTCAATGTTCGAAAAAAATATTTTCTTCTATGGTACAGTGCTGTTGAACAAAAATTTTCTTCGCCGTATTCAGAATACGCAATTAAGTTTTATTTTAATTGCTAAAATTAATAATTAACGTAAGAATTCTGATTCACTTTGACCGTAGCGGAAAAAAAAATTAGAAGATCAATTTGTTGATTAAAAATTCGGGCGATCTGATCTTCTCTTGGCCAAAAATGTTTTCCACTATGCTTATTCTAATTTGAAGGCATATTTTAAAATTAAACTTAATTCGTAATTTTTATAGCGGGATCCTGTTCCTACGTTCTGTAACTCTCGCATCTTTAAAATCAGTCGAGATCATCGTTTCTTGAAATTGAAACAAGTCGTATGAGTTTTGTTCCATTTTTCAACGTTTCTCGACCAATTTTATCAATTAAAGAGTTGAACGTTAGCACTGGAATCTGGAAAGCTTTAGCGAGCAATATACTTAGCTTTTAAGGTCGTGGTCGAATTTTAATTCGCGGAAAGTGCTGCCGCAAAAATTATGCTTAAATAGGAAGATCATTTTGGGAGGTGTTTAGAACGAATTTTTTATTTTAATATCATATTCTTAACATTCTTTGCACGTGATTTTTTTTTAAATTACGTAAAAGAGTTTATTTTTAAATCAATAAACAATATTTATTTTATTTTTAAACAATAAATTCGCAGAAAACGAAATGCTTAAAGTTCTAAATAAACGGTTTGTCAAATCATGTTTAGGGCAAGGCATTAAAAGGCCAAATATTTGAATATGACGTTATATCACTTTGTGAAAGCTTCATACAGTCATATTTTAAAATATGTACATATGTCCTTATGACGCATGGCCCTGTGTCACGGCTTCGTTTTTATTGCACTAGGATAAATCTAGAGCATTTTATTTTGGAAACGTCATTTTTTCACCTGTCAGTTGCCTGTTTGACAATGATTTTGCTTGCGATTAAGTTTGGAAATTAATTTGAAAAGCTGACGCATACAAATGACAGTTCGATTAATTAAATACACTCGTTTTGCTCTCAGGCAGATTCTTTAACATCAGTTGTCAAAAGTAATTTGTTTTAGGATTTTGTGATTTTTTTTATGAAGTTTTGTGTTGCAAATTTTTTGTTGATGAACAAAAAAAAAAAATTAAATTAAATTAAATTAGACAAAAAATTTAAAGGACATTTTGTTGGTGGATTTTTAGTAATGAAATTAATTCCAATCTGTCGAAACAATTGCTTTCATTGGGTCACTCTTATTCGTTACATCCGCTCTCACGTCAATTGATCCGTTGCAGCAATGCATTTGACGTATTTTATGGGTCGGGACCTAAAGTCTGGTGGTCAGTTCTTCTCTAGCCTCTTCACGTCTAGCATCACTAATTTGTTATTGCCTTTCCCTGACCGGAGTTTGGAAAATTATTATTGGACAAATTGACAATGTTGTCCAATTTAACAGCGGGTTCTTGTAATATAATTAGTTTTGGAAAACGTCTTTTGCGTCAAAAATGCAATTGTAACATGTTCTTTAAAACGCAACAGCAAAAGTCAACTGTTCAAATACGTAAAGTGAAACTTTTATGTAAAAGTATTATTTTCAATAATGCAGTTTGCTAAAG
Source organism: Epistrophe eligans (assembly GCA_951394125.1). Taxonomy (NCBI): domain Eukaryota; kingdom Metazoa; phylum Arthropoda; class Insecta; order Diptera; family Syrphidae; genus Epistrophe; species Epistrophe eligans. The sequence goes on along the minus strand of OX596031.1, from coordinate 27,727,691 downwards.
TCATATAATTCAATAACATCATTTGTGGCGTACAGTAAAAAAAAAAAAGTTGACAACAAAAATATAAAAAAAAATGTGTTTGTAAACGCCAAATGCGTTGGCAAAGAAATTGACTGACGTTGGTTAAACAAATTTTGTGCAAGCACGAGGATTGCATTATTTGACGATCTGCGTACAAAAAATGACGATGTTTTGACGATCCAATTGACGTTGCTGATTTTATTTTACATTTTTGCATGCGCATCTACTGTTACCTTTTTCCGGTGTACGCATTCATTATCATACACCACGTATTCTTTCTTTGGGGTGTTTGGTAGCTTATGGTGGTTTCGGCTAACTCTTATGATGCCTTAGTCCACTAGTTTTTGACGTCTGTATAAGTTGAATGCCCAAAACTTCTCGCTCAGGTGTTTTCTGTATAGGCTCTTGTAATTCCAGATGTCGTGCTTAGACGTGCAAAGTCAGCTTTTTTCTTCTTGGAATTTCTTTTCTTTCGAAAGTTGAGTTTTGAATTTTACAGCAACAAGAACATGGTCGATAGTTGACGTTTGCTCCTCGAAAGAAAGGCACGTCTAACTGCCTGAACACAATGGATACGGAGCTGAAACTGGAACTGCAGCTGGAATAGCTGTCAAAGTATTCAATACACACAAATTCAATGTTACGAACACAACACAAAGCAAATGCAGTCGGTGCTGCAAGAGTTAAGTTCACCAACTTCTAACTTTTCACGTGTAGCATTTTTGACGTTTCAATTTGTAATGGGTGATTTTTTAAGAGGTTTAGAACTTTAAAAAAAAAAAAACACAAAAGATTCGAAAAAATGAATGAAATATTTATTTGAATCGATAGTTTGAACCTTGCAATTTAATGTTTAAAGATAATTTCATGCAAATGTTGACCGCGGCTGCGTCTCAGGTAGCCCATCCGCTGAGTCCAATTTTGGCATACTCTTTCACACATATCGGCCGCTATCTCACGAATGAATGCATGGATGTTGGCTTCCAGTGCGTCAATCGAAGCGGGCTTGTCCCTTTAGACATTAGCCTTGACATACCCCCACAAAAAATAATCTAATGGTGTCAAATCGCACGATCTAGGCGGCCAATTGACCGGCCCGAAACGTGAAATTAATTGTTCACCAAACTCGCCTCGCAATTGCGCCATTGTTTCGCGTGCTGTGTGGCATGTGGCACCGTCTTGTTAAAACCACATATCATGCAAGTCAAGAACTTCCATTTCGGGCAAAAAAAAGTTTGTTATCATCGCTCGGTAGCGTTCACCATTGACAGTAACGCTGCGATTCGCATCATCTTTGAAGAAATATGGCCCAATAATGCCGCCGGCCCATAAACCGCACCAAACAGTGCCTTTTTCGGGATGCATTGGTAGCTGTTGCAATGCTTCTGGCTGATCCTCACTCCAAATGCGGCAATTTTGCTTATTTACGTACCCATTCAACCAAAAATGAGCCTCATCGCTGAACACAATTTTTCGATAAAAAAGCGGATCCTCGGCCAGCTTTCCAAGAGCCCATTCACCAAAAATTCGGCGTTGTGGTAGGTCGGCTGGCTTTAGTTCTTGCACCAGCTGTATCTTAAAAGGCTTTACGCCCAAATCCTTCCGCAAAATTTTCCACGTAGTGCTGTAACAAAGGCCTAACTGCTGGGAACGGCGCCGAATCGACATTTCGCGGTCTTCTGTCACACTAGCTGATACGGCCGCAATATTTTCTTCACTACGCACAGTACGTAAACGTGTTGGTGGTTTAATGTCCAACAAAGTAAATTTGGTGCGAAATTTGGTCACAATCTTCCGAATAGACTGCTCAGAAGGTCGAGAATGCCGACCATAAAATGGAAGCAGCGCGCGATGAACATTTCGAACCGAGCACGAATTTTGATAGTAAAATTCAATAATTTGCAAGCGTTGTTCATTTGTAAGACGATCCATGGTTAAATTGCAAACCAAACTGAAGCTGTTTGACAGTGACACAAGGTACTAAACACACGTCAGCTGTCAAAACCAGTGTTGCCAAAACCAAACCAGCTAAAAAATCACCCGTTATGAAGAAATAAAGAGCCGGAAAAAAATATTGAAACTTTTTGTGGTTATATGTTTCGTGAAAAATATTATTAATTAAAAGAAAATTATGGGAAATAAAAAAAGTGAATAATGGGACCGTGATTGCTTTTTTTTTTCCTTAAAATATACAAAATTCTGTACAGCTGCATTGTGGGGCACGTACAAAATAGCACGTATACGACTCTTTTTCACAGCTGTTGCATCTCCAGCTCCAGTTCAAGTTGTAGCATTGTGTTCAGCAGTAAGACGTTGCATACGTACCGTGCCTCTTTAACATGTCCTAATGTTCGATTAGGTTGGGTATTCGAACGTCTAGAGGGGATTAAGTTGCTTTGTTGCCTTAGGAACCATGTTCTGCATACGGCAACAACAACCTTCTACTAACAACTAATTAGTTGGAAACCGATATTTGTGGACCAGCTTCAGTGGGGAATCCCGTTATTTATGTTAAATCTGCGAAAAGTAAGCATCTTAAAATTTAAATAAAATTTAAACTTAATTTTTTATAAAAATTAGTTTTGCCTTCAATTACAATATAATTCATAATTCATGGAGATCGTCTCTAGCTGATTGCTGAAAAACGTTGTTATTGAAAACCTTGGCACATAAAACAGTAATTTAATTTCACTTCAAATTAAACAAAAAGATTAATTAATTTACATTGTTGAAGTGATGAATTAAAATCCTTCTCCGAATCATAGTTTTCTTTTTAAATTATTGCCTCGCTTAACCGCATTCAACTTCATTTTTGTTAACTCTAATCCACAAAAAAAAAAAAACTTGAACTTTAAATCTGAAGAGGCTTAAAAGCATGTGTTAAAAAAGAATTTTCAACCTTGACTACCTATATATTATTTAACTATAAGCATGTTGAAAGTTTTAACATTTCATGTTCCAACAACAAAATACCTAGGTACCTACTTTAAAACTTGATGCCACCATTGTTAGTTAAACTCCAAGGACTTTCAATGCAATAACCTTGAAAACATGAATTTTCACAATAATTCTACGAGTGAAAATTGTATCAAATTCTCTCCATACTATGCTGAGTATTAAAAACCACTGCAACATGTTTCAGGGTTTAATGCAACATTCTTGTCAACATTGTTTAAAAATTCTTTGACAGCAGGTACTGAAATTTCATGAAAAAATAAAAACAATAAAAAAATCACTTTCATCGTTTGCTTCATTCATATTGTAGAAATTTAGAAAAAGAACAAAAACAAAAGTTACCGAAAAGAAAAGAGAGAGAGCAATATGGTGGAGAGAAAGAAAAATGCCGGAGAGCATGCGAATACCAAACCAATTTCAATTATTTGTATATTTTTCTTCCTTATATGGAAATGTAGTTGAGTAGGTCAGCAGAATGCTTGCCACCCGCACTGGCTTCATCGCACAATTGGGTTGGGGTAGGTTAACCGAACCCCAAAAACAACACAATAGTCCTCTCCATTGGATTTCACCTATATTTTTTTTGATTGTGCGTGCGTTTATTTTGTTTTTATATATACGTACATCTCTGAGAGTGAGTGTTTTTGTTGGTGTTTGTGAACGTTGTTCTCGCTCTCCTTGACCTTCAAAAACAACGCAACAACAATAAAATCCTTGTGCAAAACATTCTCCGCCGCCGCCGCCGCCATAAGGTGAAGAACTTATATTGAACTCTCCAAGTCTCCACCAGCATCCACCATAAAAGGAGCAGTATCCAGAGCATCGCTTGCACATTTCTCTCTCCTACAATATAGTTTTTCGTTTGTTTATGTGAGCAACAAAACTCTATTTTGCGTATAAACATTATCGTGTCTAGAATTCTTAGATGTAGAAGATGCGATGTGAATCTGATAGCTGCGAAGGATAGAATAACCATTTTTAAAACTTAATCAGGATACTATTTTCTGTTGCGCTCTCGTCCTTGTCAATCGTGGTGACACACTGACAGAGCTCGGGTCGATATCTCTGTATCTATTATCATCACCACACATCTCTTCTTCGCATCAGGATGGATTTTTGTGTTTGTTGTTTTTTTTCCTCGGTCGTCCTTTTGAAAACAAAATTCGTCCTTTTTGAATAATTTATGAATTTTTTTTCGGTGCAAATATCCTCGGTTAATTGAAAAACGATTTTAATAAATATCTCTCTTTATTTTTCAATTAAACCACACGGTAAAAAAAAAAGTGTTCATATATGTATTTAGAAAAGTTGGATTGCCAAAGGATAAAAAGGGATTAAAATGTGAATGATGCACGTTGGATCAGTATCTCTGACGACCAATAATTTGCAACCCCACATAGTGTCAGTGAAATTATGTCCTGAGGGTGGGATATATTGATTTTTTTTTTTCAACCAACAGCGAAGGATAATATTTTCTCTCTTGGGAAAAATGTTTTCAACGAATGGAAACTACAACCAACAGACATGGTTAATTTTTTTTATACAAATCCAAAAGATTAGTGAAGAAGAATAAAGGAAGGAAATTGGAAAAGTAAAAAAAAAAAACAAGACAAGACAAGAAATTCGTGTAAAGGAAATGAAATTTTTTCTCGGTGAGTGTGTGAAAAGTATTACCTTTACGATTGATCTATTCAAGTAAAATAATATTGGATATGGACAAAAACAAAATAATAGAAAATCAAAAAAGATTTAAAGGTGAACAAAGTGATGGTGCGCGGAGGTGCAGTTCGAGTTTAATGTTGGTATGTTTTTACGTCAATTGTATAAATTAATAGTGTAGAGTTTAGTTTTTTGATAACGTTTTCGGTATAGTTAATGCGGAAGAACTCTTCTACTTATATGAACAATTGAAAAGGCCATTTATTGTGTGGTTTTCTTATATTTTTAAGCTTAGTTCAAGGTAAAGTGGTGAGATTTTTAATTGATTCGTTAATGAGCTTTTATTTAGAATCAAAATTATTTAATTTTCGAGTAAAATTCCATATTTAAAAAAAAAACATTAGTAATAAAATCCTAAAAGTTCCTAATCTTTTAGAGACAATTCTAATATTTCAAAAATCCGTCCTTTTTCCCTACGCTGCACAGTGGAACGAATGTATGGGAAAAAAGGCAAAATTAATATCTTGTGAATAAAATAAGGAATTCAACCAAATATGCTTGAAATAGTATTTTAGCACTTATATCTATGATTGTAACCTAAAAACAAAGAAATTGATACACTAAAACTTGTAAATCCAGGATATTTTATTTAAAAGAGTTGAGCAGCGAAGTTGTTTTTATTTTAATTTTAATTAATGATTGTTTGCTTATGTTTTGTTATATAGATTGGATGATTTTAATAGCTAAATGAATAGTTACACTAATTAATACTTGTAGGTATACATAAATTAATCAGCTAGGGCAACTAAAAATATGCCCTAAAAAAACAGGCTTTAAGCGCTTATAATATACCCTTAAAAATCAAATATATGCCCTCAAAATATGCTCAATAAATGTAAAAGATGTATTTTTTTTTTTTAAATTAAAAGCGTTATTTGCTTTAGGAAATTAATTAATAAGAACAATACCAATAAAAAAAAGAAAAATCAAAACTCTTCTTCTTCACTCCAACTTTTTGAAGATAAATAAAACAACAAAAAAAATTTGTTTAATTGCGAATAGTTCAACTTCGCACACATGTATTATTTAAGAAAGAAAAAAAAAAAAAAAACAAAGTTAACAAAGCAAATTCATTTTTGAATATAAGAAATTTTTTAATGTCAGCGATCAATAGAAAAGCAAATTTACTGCAAATTTTTGTTGCAGTAAATAACTAACATTTCACTCAAATTTTTGAAAAGGAAGCTTTGTCTGTTTGATCGAAAAACACTTTTATACATGGAAAAGCTCCGTTCAACGTCAACAGAAGTGATCGGAGTGTATTTAAATGCTAAAACTTCAGCGATTGTATAGTCTTCAACTGCTATGGATTTCTCACTCTCCTGACAAAGCCATTGCAATTATTTTTAGTTTTTCAAAACCACCATTTTTTGCCATTACATTTTCAGTTTTTTTCTTCACTGATTTCGCAGCCGTGCTTTTAATGCTGTAGATTGTCTTCACCGCATCACTTATAATTTGTGTGCTGGAATTGAGGTTTCGTCTCTTTGTTCTTAATTATGCTTTGTTTTTATTGCTTGCCTTTACAAAAAAAGAAAAATATGCAATAATATACCTTTTGAAAGCAAAAAATGCAAAAATATACATTTTCAGTGAAATATGCAAAAAAATGCCCTAACAGATGGCGTTTAAAAGAAGAAGATTTCAATGAAACGCATTTCTATCACAGTCTCGTGATAATAGTGATGTTAACAAAAAATATGTTCGAACATATTTTTGGTTGCCCTATTAATCACTATTGCTTTCCGAAGAAGTATGCATATTAATAAGGTCTAATTCGACGGGTAATCCTGAAATTTCACTATTGTTAACCAAATAAAGATCTATATTTGGGTCATTTTTTGATTGAAATTTAGCACTAGATCGGATGTTTGAAATATAGGGATCTGACGTTATTAGCAAATAGTCGGTAATTGAGTTAACCCTTGAACTCTTTCGATTATGATCCAACCTAGTTTTCCTTATTTCTTTGTGCCTTGCTTCCAACGCTTCTTACGAAAGAACACCTATAGGTAGATCAAAAAATCTTATTATGTCTTTTGCATGGAGCAAAAGTTTATCTACACTGCTAGGCATATAGTACCAGCTGTACTTCGAAAGGTATAGGTTTTTTGTTTCAAGAATTAGTTCTTCAAACGTGTCCATATTTATTTCTCGACCAGCAGCGAGTGTTCTCAAAATTAAACCAAATTTGAAGATGAGATCCTTATCTACACCGGCTATTTTGGAACTAAACTCTGGATTCGAAAAAAAAACGTCGCGCAGTATTGCCATCATTTGTTGTACCATAACCAGGTTGGGAGTTTGTGGTTGAACTAAACAGAAAAAGTTTGCTTTAGAATTGGAATGATTTTTCAACTGAACTTCGAAAATAGCACTGGTTTATCAAACAAATCTTAACTTACTTACGGAATTTGAAAATCCGTCTGGTAAAGACAAATTAAGATTAAGCCATCGTTGGTTATCCTTCATAAACCTGTCCTTCTCAACGCTGCCATTTTTAATTTAAACTAACACAAAAAAGCCTCGAAATTTCTTCTAACCACGCATTTTCTCCTTCATTAAGCTCTTCCAATGCAAGTAACTGCTTAATTTTGTTGAAAACGTTTGAAACTTTCCTGGAATGTGCACTATCGAACCATAATGTAACTAAGTCACCATGCTTAATGAACGCAAATGAACCTAAAAATGTCAATTTTCTTAAAAGCGCAAACTTGCGCAAGATTTTTTTCGTGATTCGGTTTATTAACACATTGCTAATGATAAAACAAAAAAAAACCCAAGACCCATATTTGACCATTTTTAGAAAACTCCACTTAAAATTTGAAAATATTTTTTTTTCTTATAGTGCACTAACACTTTTAAAATCGCCATTAAAAAAAACACACACACGAAAAAAATCTCTTTTTTTTAAAAACTATTTTTATTTAAATACCTACCTTGATTATTAATATTCTCCATTCTTAATTTAATTTTCACACGCGAAATATATTTGCACAGCAATTAAATGTAACACAAGAACCACCTTACAACTCTTTATAAAAAAAAAAAAACGGAAGAGAGGCTATGTTCACGTGTCTATAATTTATGGACCAATAAATAAATGCAAAAAATTTTATTGCATTTTGAGCTTTCATATATTTGGGATGACTTACCAATTAATTTAAAGTACCGCTAAAATAGTTTTTTTTTTTTAATGATCGTCCCACTGTGCGCTGGTGCTGTGGATTTCAAACCGAAAATTAAATTTGGTGGAGCAATGGTTCGTAGGAAACCAGGGACCTATTTCCGTAGAACGAAAACGATCGAACGATATCTTTTTGGCGAAAGCTGTCCCTTTCTTTCTCTTAAGATGTGATAGAGATGGTATTGTCAAAACGATATCGTTCGATCGTTTCCGTTTTGCGTAATTAGGCCCCAAGGCTTTGTGACAACTCTAAACCAAAAGCGCAGTTAGGTATATCTTACAATAACTTTGGTCATTACAAATATGAAGTTGGATCAAAATCTTTTCAGGCGTTTTCGAGAACACTTGGAAAATCTAAAAACTTTGTCTAAAAACTATACCTTTCGAAATGAGCTTAAACAAAAATGTTCCTTTTAGAGAATTAAATGAATAAATCTGTGCCAAATTTGAAGCAAATCGGTTTACCCGTTTATAGGCTGTAGCTCCAATTCTTACAATGAATGCACGGATGCACTGTCGCACAGTATGACAAAACTCACTTTCACTTTCGGACTACTTTCAATACTAGACTTTTTCATATAATTAGACATTGTCTATATTTAAGAATATTAATTTGATGTTATGTTTTAATGAACAGGCACAAGGTTAAGTTAACCGAAGACCAGATTAAGTTCATCAGGAAAGCAATATTGTAAAAAGAACTCTTTGAGCAACAAGTAGTCAGGTACACACAGAGAAATTTACGCAATAAAATTTACAAAACCGTGCAGTAAATTTTACAAAAGGCACTTGTAGTGAAATTTACAACAAAAACTATGAAAACGTAGTACTCGTAATAAAATTCACAACAAAAACTCCGAGAATGTAGCGCTAGTAGTAAAATTTACTATGATTTTAAAGAAATTTGCAGCGAAAATCATTGCAATTGTAATGAAATTTACTACACTGATAGTACTACAAATGCAGTCTAATTTACTTCAAAAAAAGTAGAATTTACTATCAATGTAATAAAATTTACTATAATGATTTTGTAAAATTCACTACAAATCCAGTATATCATGTACCCGCCGTTTTTGCAAATACTTTTATTGTATTTACTACAAATACAGTGAAATTAACTGCACATACAATAAAATTCACTACTTTGCTGTGGTGAAATTTACTAAGTGATTTTGTAAAATGTATTGCTATTGTATTTAGTACAAGTACAGTTAAATTCACTACACATGCAATCAAATTCACTGCTATAGCGCAGTCAAATTAACTACAAGCTTTTGTAAAATTCATTACTATTGTGTTTAGTACAAAAACAGTGAAATTCACTACACATACAATTTAATTTACTACAAGTGTGATGAATTTTACTACCTGATTTTGTAAAATTTACTACTATTATATTTAGTACAAATACAGTGAAATTTACTACACATACAATATAATTCGCTTCCTTGGTGTGGTGAAATTTACTTCCTGATTTTGTAAAATTTATTACGAATGCAGTATCTCTTTTTCCCCCCTTTTTTGAAAACACTTTTATTGTATCTACTACGAATACAGTGAAATTCACTACACATACAATAAAATTCACTATTAAAGCGTAGTCAAATTTACTACGTGATTTTGTAAAATTTATTACAAATGCAGTATCTCCTTGCCCGCCCTTTTTAAAAATACTTTTATTCTATTTACTACGAATACAGTGAAATTCACTACACATACAATAAAATTCACTACTAAAGCGTAGTCAAATTTACTACGTGATTTTGTAAAATTTATTACAGATGCAGTATCTCCTTGCCCGCCCTTTTTAAAAATACTTTTATTCTATTTACTACGAATACAGTGAAATTCACTACACATACAATAAAATTCACTACTAAAGCGTAGTCAAATTTACTACGTGATTTTGTAAAATTTATTACAGATGCAGTATCTCCTTGCCCGCCCTTTTTAAAAATACTTTTATTCTATTTACTACGAATACAGTGAAATTCACTACACATACAATAAAATTCACTACTAAAACGTAGTCAAATTTACTACGTGATTTTGTAAAATTTATTACAGATGCAGTATCTCCTTGCCCGCCCTTTTTGAAAATACTTTTATTCTATTTACTACGAATACAGTGAAATTCACTACACATACAATAAAATTCACTACTAAAGCGTAGTCAAATTTACTACGTGATTTTGTAAAATTTATTACAGATGCAGTATCTCCTTGCCCGCCCTTTTTGAAAATACTTTTATTCTATTTACTACGAATACAGTGAAATTCACTACACATACAATAAAATTCACTACTAAAGCGTAGTCAAATTTACTACGTAATTTTGTAAAATTTATTACAGATGCAGTATCTCCTTGCCCGCCTTTTTGAAAACACTTTTATTGTATTTACTACGAATACAGTGAAATTCACTGCACATACAATAAAATTTACCATTAGTGTGGTAAAATATACTACGTGGTTTTGTAAAATTTATTACGAATGCAATATATCATTCGCCCATTTTTTTTTTGCAAATACTCTTGTGGCAATTACTACAAATGGAGTGGATTTCACTATACGAATAATAAAATTTACTACACATACAGTGAATTTTACTATCTGTATAGCGAATTTTATGAAAATAACAAAAAATAATAGTGCTCAAAATGAGGTCCAGAGAGGTCGTTTTTGTAAGTTTCGAGGGTATCATATCATTATTAGTATTAATGATCTCCCAAACCAGAGACGCAAGACATTTGGAACGACCGACGCAAAATATATTTACCGACCGATATAGCAACACTAACACGAGTGGTTAAGCGTTTAAAATATATTGACGGCAGAAAGTTTCGTCATCGTTCCCAATGTTTCGCATTTGTTTGGTAGAACCATAACTAAGGTTTTTCTTGGCGTTTTCGAAAAAAAAAACAATCAGAAACAACATCAAATAATTTCAGAAACATAAAATACAAATTACTTAAAGATCAAATATTTCGCGGGTTAGTTAAATGGTTGATATTCAAACCAGATTGTAATTAAACCCATTATAATCGGGAACAAAGAGGTATTTCGAACGGCAAATTGTTAAGAACAAAAAAAATAAAAATTTACATTTATTCCTAAATTTTAACTTAAATACCAAAAATGTCATTACTGTGGCGTGTCCCAAAATGTACCTTCCCTCATAAAAAGCAAAATATTAATATTTTGAAATACTAACCCACCCGGAAAAGTCAAATTTTAATCTCGGATGAAATTTAATCGAAACACATTGTCTAAGACCTTGACATTGTCTATTATATATTTTTTGACTCTTAATTTGGGATTTGTACATTTTTGTGATTTTAATTTGTATCTAGTGTTGTGCCGTAACTTATTTCAAAACTAAGTTCTTTTAAATATGTATTTAATTTGTGGATACTAAGTGGGGTTTTATAATAATAACAATACAAATTGAATATATCTCATATTTTCATTCTTCCATTGAACTCTTCATTTTCTTTGCTTTTTTTGGCAATTAATATAATTTCAACAAAAATTAATGAACATATTTTTGTATAAAGAAAATGAAAAGCTTGTGCAATCATTAACGCGTGAAAATTATCTCCTTCAATATTAATTCAATTTGCATGTAGTCTTGTGGCAATTACTACAAATGCAGTGAAATTTACCATAGATATAATGAAATTTACCAATAGTACGGTAAAATTTACTACGTGATTTTATAAAATTCATTACGAATGGAGTATTTTATTTACCCGCCTTTTTTGAAAACACTTTTATTAAATTTACTACAAATACAGTGAAATTTACTACACATACAATAAAATTCACTGTAAGTGTGGTGAAATTTACTACCTGATTTTGTAAAATTAATTACGAATGAACTATATCATTTACCCGCCTTTTTTGCAAATATACTCTTGTGGCTACTACCCATGCCTTGTAATTTGCCTTTTACAGTTTTACGCTTTTGTTTTTAAACTTTTGTTTTAAAAATTTATTTAATTTTTGTGTACATCTGGTTATAATAATAACAACTATAATAATCATGATATAAGAATAGAATATATCTCATATATTTATTCTTCCACAGAAATTTTCGTTATGTTATTATAGAATTTTTGACAATTTATATAATTTCAAACAATTAAATATAAACTTAATAAAAATTCTCAAAAAATGGTAGTTTATATATTTTTTCTAACAAACGTAAAATTCTTTTAATTTTCTTTTCTTCTAAAAGTCACAATGACGTTTGGTTAAGTTTTTTAAAAAAATTGATTAATTTTCCGCAGCGAAATCCTTGAGGTTTTTTAACTACCTATAAATTGTGTAAATCATTTCTCATAAAAAATTTGACAGTTCATTAACCAAGTAGTAAACTTAAACAAATTTTAAACTTATCTTGTGTTTTACATCAGTGTATGAAAAGTTTTAGGTTTACTTCACCCATTAAAAAATATATCCTCTAAAATTTGCTTGTTAGTCCTATTTGTTGACAGTCAGGCATATTTATTAGATTTTTGACTAGTTAGACAGTGTCTTGACAGTCCGAAATATTTGGAAATAATATATTTTATTTGATTAAATAAAATGTTACATTAAACAACCGAGTCTAAGTAAGATAACGTTTAAAACATCAACTAAAAATGTTTATCTATAACTTGGATGGTTGTTCAATGTACTACTACGTTCATAAATAAGATCGAATGTTTCTTTACCAATGAGGTAGATAGTCTCATAATTTTGTGTTCCTTAGTTCAGGATTTGTTATGCCATACTTGAAGTTTAAGTGAACCATCATACACACATGTGAACACTGGTTAACTGTTTTTATGCCACAACATGTTATTTCACCTCACGGAAAATTTTTAGCAAGAGATGTTATTTTCTTGGCATGGACACAATTGTCGTTTTAATAGTACCTTATTGTAAATAAATTGTAAAGAAATAAATATCATTTGCAAAAAAAATCTCTTTATTATCACTCCAATATACTACCAATGAGTAGCTACTGCGAAGTGTATAAGCAGCTTTATGAGACGACAGCACTGGCAACCATACCAAACACTAAATTCAAAATGGAGTTCTATTTCATTCGTTTCAGATTTCGGCGTGGCGCGGTGCGTTTAGTTTTAAACAGTTTAACTCGGCATCGGTATTTATCAAAAAAGTGAAAAAAGAAAAATCATTAAAACTAATAAATTCAGTGAATAAAGGTATGTATGTGAAATTGTGATAGTGTTTATTACATTGTCTAGAGCTTCTAGAAAAATGATAAAAAAATGTGCAATGAGAAAAAGCACTCTTAAAATACATATATAGGTTCGTACATATACGCGAGTTCCAAAAGAAAATTTTTTTTAATGGTGATTCTTTTTTATCAAGTTTTGATGCTTGCGTTTGAAGCATCAATTGCTGATTCCAAAAAGGTATCAACCATCTCTGTACGGCTTACGGTTGGTCAGATATACTCCAAAACGTTTTTGATTATTCTTCATGATGGCAGAAATTAGGAAAATTGAAAAAGGTTTTGGAGTGTATTTGGCCAACGGTAAATCGTACCTTTTTGGAATCAGCACTTGATGCTGTTAAAATAAACATTAAAATCTTTTACTTAAAATATCTAATGAGAAAAAGCACTCTTAAAATACGCATACGGGTTCCTATATGCGAGTTCCAAAAGTAATTTTTTTTAATGGTGATTCTTTTTTAACCCTGGATGGTTATGCATATTTAACGCACACTAAAGTTATGCTTCGTCGAATCGACGAAGTTCAACTTTAAACCTACGTTATTCTTAAATTTCTGTAACCTTGATCCTGCAAATTTTAAATGAAGCTCTTAGAAATGTTTTTTAAATAATAAATACGATTTATTAATAGTATCGACATGTTTTCTACCCTTAAAAATAAAATTAAAATTACTAGTCCATTTTGTTACACAAACAGCCATTGATTAAAAAAAAAATTTTTAAAAAAATAATAAAATAATATCACCTTTGGAAATAATTGCAAAAACTTAAAGTATTAATACGTATCTACTGTAAGAAATAAAAAAAAAAAAATAAAAATAATTATTATATACAAGAGGCACAAGCTTCAATTTTGTGTTCTCCACACATGCTTATCTTGCATTTAACACGATGATTTTGTCATTCGCCTTTTGGAATATGGGCAAAACCCACAAATTTTTCTTTTTTTTCTGGCAACGGTACTTGAATATTGTCTTGGTATGATGTGATCACAAAAAAACAACAACAAAAGAACACCCAAATTTCAAAAAGTACCAGACTCAAACAAAAAAAAATCACACAAAAGTTATCCTTCGTCGCTTCGACGAACATACCTGTAAAAAAAACATATTTTCATTGATCGCAGGATACCATACATCCGCCCACTGGTAGAGATCAATACCAACTAGAGTAATAAGAAGGTGGAATTAAAAGGGATGAATAGTTAAAGAGAAATCATACAAAATAAAAAAGTTGTTCGTCGATTCGACGAAGGATAACCATCCAGGGTTAACATATTTTGATGCTCGCTTTTGAAGCATCAATTGCTGATTCCAAAAAGGTATCAACTAGCTCTGTACGGCTTACGGTTGGTCAGATACACTCCAAAACGTATTTGATTTTTCTTCATGATGGCAGAAGTTAAGAAAATTGAAAAAGGTTTTGGGATGTATCTGACCAACAGTAAGCCGTACAGCGATGGTTGATACCTTTTTGAAATCAGCACTTAATGCTGTTACAATAAACATCAAAATCTTTTACTCAAAATATGTAATGAGAAAAAGCACTCTTAAAATACGCATACGGGTTCCTATATGCGAGTTCCAAAAGTAAATTTTTTTTAATGGTGATTCTTTTTTAACATATTTTGATGCTCGCTTTTGAAGCATCAATTGCTGATTCCAAAAAGGTATCAACTAGCTCTGTACGGCTTACGGTTGGTCAGATACACTCCAAAACGTATTTGATTTTTCTTCATGATGGCAGAAGTTAAGAAAATTGAAAAAGGTTTTGGGATGTATCTGACCAACGGTAAGCCGTACAGCGATGGTTGATACCTTTTTGAAATCAGCACTTAATGCTGTTAAAATAAACATCAAAATCTTTTACTCAAAATATGTAATGAGAAAAAGCACTCTTAAAATACGCATACGGGTTCCTATATGCGAGTTCCAAAAGTAAATTTTTTTTAATGGTGATTCTTTTTTAACATATTTTCATGCTCGCTTTTGAAGCATCAATTGCTGATTCCAAAAAGGTATCAACTAGCTCTGTACGGCTTACGGTTGGTCAGATACACTCCAAAACGTATTTGATTTTTCTTCATGATGGCAGAAGTTAAGAAAATTGAAAAAGGTTTTGGGATGTATCTGACCAACGGTAAGCCGTACAGCGATGGTTGATACCTTTTTGAAATCAGCACTTAATGCTGTTAAAATAAACATCAAAATCTTTTACTCAAAATATGTAATGAGAAAAAGCACTCTTAAAATACGCATACGGGTTCCTATATGCGAGTTCCAAAAGTAAATTTTTTTTAATGGTGATTCTTTTTTAACATATTTTGATGCTCGCTTTTGAAGCATCAATTGCTGATTCCAAAAAGGTATCAACTAGCTCTGTACGGCTTACGGTTGGTCAGATACACTCCAAAACGTATTTGATTTTTCTTCATGATGGCAGAAGTTAAGAAAATTGAAAAAGGTTTTGGGATGTATCTGACCAACGGTAAGCCGTACAGCGATGGTTGATACCTTTTTGAAATCAGCACTTAATGCTGTTAAAATAAACATCAAAATCTTTTACTCAAAATATGTAATGAGAAAAAGCACTCTTAAAATACGCATACGGGTTCCTATATGCGAGTTCCAAAAGTAAATTTTTTTTAATGGTGATTCTTTTTTAACATATTTTGATGCTCGCTTTTGAAGCATCAATTGCTGATTCCAAAAAGGTATCAACTAGCTCTGTACGGCTTACGGTTGGTCAGATACACTCCAAAACGTATTTGATTTTTCTTCATGATGGCAGAAGTTAAGAAAATTGAAAAAGGTTTTGGGATGTATCTGACCAACGGTAAGCCGTACAGCGATGGTTGATACCTTTTTGAAATCAGCACTTAATGCTGTTAAAATAAACATCAAAATCTTTTACTCAAAATATGTAATGAGAAAAAGCACTCTTAAAATACGCATACGGGTTCCTATATGCGAGTTCCAAAAGTAAATTTTTTTTAATGGTGATTCTTTTTTAACATATTTTGATGCTCGCTTTTGAAGCATCAATTGCTGATTCCAAAAAGGTATCAACTAGCTCTGTACGGCTTACGGTTGGTCAGATACACTCCAAAACGTATTTGATTTTTCTTCATGATGGCAGAAGTTAAGAAAATTGAAAAAGGTTTTGGGATGTATCTGACCAACGGTAAGCCGTACAGCGATGGTTGATACCTTTTTGAAATCAGCACTTACTGCTGTTAAAATAAACATTAAAATCTTTTACCTTTTTGAAATCAGCCCTTAATGCTGTTAAAATAAGCATTAAAATCTTTTACTCAAAATATTTAATGAGAAAAACAAAAAGATATTTTCTATTGTCTTTAAGTAGATACGTACAATGTCTGACCCTGAACTTAAAGGAAGCCAACATTCAGAGGGTGATTTAATTGAAGAAGTTTTAGAAGACTCAAGTGAAGTTGATTTGGGTGAAACAAATGAAAACTTAGATTTCAATCAGCAAATATCAAGCAAACACTCAGTCGCTGTAGAATATGTTTTCTCATATAAGTTGCAAGATGAAGCAATTAGCGATATATTGAAGCGATGGGGACTTTCAGAGCTCTGTGAGTTGTTTAATGGTAAATCATTATTAGTTTAATTTTTCCCTCCAGATTGTTTAATATCAGTGTTTTAGAAAAAAAAATTGATTCAGATTGCTTGGAACACATAACAGTTTCTGACATAGACAATTTAATTCCTCTAGAAATGATGGGATTGCGGATCAAGTTTAAGGCAAGGTTAACTGAATGGAGATCTGTAAAGGTAAGATGTCTGTAAAAAGAGGAAGTTCGTTTTATAATACATAGGGCTCACGATGTTTAATAACTTTTTAGAGCTTACCCTTAACTTCAATATCCGAAAAACTTAGTGGGTGTTCAAGTAGTGCTGTATCTGTATCAAGCGACATTATGGAAGCATTTCCCAAAAATTTACGATCTGATTCCGAAAATAGTTTCAACCAAGAAGTACAACACATGGTGAGTCATAATACCATTGAAATACTGAAAATGGAGATCCTTATTTTATTTGTTAGTACATTTTTTAAACTTTTCACCACACACAAAATTTTGATTAATGTAAAAAGTTATCGATAACAGAATTCGACAGCTGCTGTCTTTATAAGTATACATACATATAAATCTATTACACGAACAAAAATAATTTCTTCCTCTGACTGTTAATTGAACGTTTAAATTATGATTTAAAATTCGGTCCTAAATTAACATTTTAATGATGTGCAACGTTTTGAAAATATATGTAGGTTTCCACTTAGTTCGAAATTTCAAATTATTATTGTCTTAATTTTACTCATCAAACTAGAACGTATGTGAAGATTTTAAAATAATTGAGATTTGAGGCTTACATTAAATAACTGTCATCAATTCACACAGTATAAGGCGTATGTTGTATAAATAGCGCGAACCCATTCACTTGGCGTTTTCACTGCGCAGCTCTCTTTAAATTTCTCAGCTCATCTATTTAATTTTGAAACAAAGATACTGACTTATAAAGATGTGAATCCTAGCAGCAATCTTAATTTGCCTACAAGCTACAACTGTCAGACTACGGATAATAAATGAGATAGTAGACATACTTAAAAACCCCCACACATAGACAGTAGGGATCCGCACAACCCCTTTTATATTGTTGTTGGATTTCGCATCTATTCATAGACATGAAATAAAATTATATTATGTTGGATTTTTTTATTATAAGCGAGTCAAAATTTATCAACTCTATAATAAAAAAAATTAAAACAAATAGTACCTACATGTCCTACATGCAATAGCATTTTAATTTAAAAGAAAAATAAAGTTGAGTTAGGCATTGTACAATTTAGGAAATAGGACCTTCACTCATTAAATTGCGCACAATTTTTGTTTTCTTCAATCCTTTCTCTGCGCAGGCGATTGTTGGCCAAGTGATTTGATTCAAGCTATATTATACATAATTCAATTAAAGTAAGTTACCTCAATCGCTCTACCTTAACAGAAGTAATCATCATCTTCGTTATTATTATACCATACATACATAACATACATATACTTGTTTATTGATGTATCAATGTTTTTTTTTTCAATAAAACGTTCAACAGATATTAAAATCAAACTCCAGAGGGAAATTGTTGCTATCCAAAAAAACGGCGTTCAATTCTTCAGACAGAAAAGATCTCATATATTTAATAGTAGACTTTGCTCTATTTAACGAGATTTTACTCGGAACAAAAGAAATAAACTCATTAACGGAACAAATCATCAAACTTTTTCCGTTTGAATCCAAGGTCTTATATTAAATACTAAGAAAAATAGTTAACTAACGAAAATTTCTTATAGACTTCTTATTACGTGCCTAGTGGAAGTGGTGGTAGAGCTAGAGGTCAACTGTATTCAGCTTATAACAATAAAATTAAAGCCTTAAGAAAAAGAGGAGTTTTATCAAGGCGCTCAAAACATCATGTTTTTTTAATGTCTGAAAATTCATCTTCATCATCACCTTCATCGCCATCATGTTCACCGCTGGTAGATAACTCCCAAAGTAAGATGTAATATGATATAATATACATAAATAAATTATTTTATAACTATACAATTAAATGCTTTATTTACAAGTTGGTGGAAACCTAATGTAAGAAAAAAATTAAAATGTAAAAAATTGTTTTCCAAATCTTTGAAAAATATTTACGTAAAGTAAAGTTTCAATTGAGCTACTTGCAATCTATTCGCCAAATTAACAAATTTCAAATCCATGAATCATGATTCTTATCATATTCCTGGAAAATGTTGCTGTTTCAATAAAATTAAAATGGTTCCTTCTCCAATTGAACGAAGAGCAATTACAAGTTATAAGCTGAAAAGCACTTAAGTTGTTCAATTAAATCTCCTAGCCCAATACATTTATAACAAATATAAATCTCATAGCCCAATACATTTATAACAACACTCTTTTTAACAAACACTCTTTACTATTATCTGTTGCATCCACCCCACGAAGGGCTAGGATCGAAGATAAAAACGTTTAAAAACGTATTTTCTTGTTAAATCTGAAATAACTTGAAAAATTGAAACCAAAGGAGCACCAGTAAGCTTTATGAAGTTCTTACTTTGTATAGTTTCTGGTATTTTGTATAATACGTGTGAAATTGAGAGATTTAATTTTTTTCCAATTTTCAAAAAAACCAAAGCTGATTTCCACTGTTGTTAATTTTATGTAGCCAAAATGTTTAATTAACTCAACTGAAAACAGTTTTTTTCATAATACGAAAAATGTATTTAGTTTAAGTGATCTAAAGTCATCCATAATATGCACAAAAACTTATTGTTATTTTAATTCCTCAGGTTTAAATGAGAAGGATTGGCTGAAATACAACTCACAACCAATAGAGTTAGTAGTTATTAAATGGAAAAACTGCTTTCATATCAGGAGGGCAGAAATTTTAGAAAAGACCGCAGAGGAAATTTTTAATGACTGGCCACTTTTCACGCAATCTATCGGCCTTCATTTGGTATATTTTTTTTTTGTTTTAATTTTGGTAATGTTATTCATATTAATTATTCTTACAGATCGATTTAGACTTTATTTTTCTTTTCGGTGAAGAAAAATCAGTTTGCTTGAAAAAGAAATGGGATAGCTTTCAAAGAACCTTCTTGCAAAGTGTCGAGAATCAATCTGAAAGTGCAAGCAAACCTGTTAAGCAGATACTCGAGCAAATAAATGGTATTGATAGTAGTCAAGGTAATAAAAAAATTGTTTAAATAACTTTAAAAGCATACATTTTTGTCTACAATAATAAATACATTTCACCATTTTTCACGTATACTAACATATACAAATTAATTTCTTTACAGATTATAAAAACTTATTAACCTACAAGCTCATCCATTATAAATTGCCTCCATTTCAAAAAATTTCACTTCAAAGTGGGAAAAAGTGGCACGCTTCAATCCAGGACTCAATCAATAGCACTATATTAGAAGCCGAAAACCAGGCAGATATCCTGGTTAAATACCAACATATAAAAGAATCGTACAAGGGCTTACATTTCAACATTCAACCAATGGTAGTGGCAAGTGAAAAATTATATTATGTAATATCAGATAACATATTCCATAAAACAGAAAGCTTTTTATCGGCTCTTGATTCGGCTTTTAAATTAATGTATGTATTTAATCTTAAGTATCCACTTCAAAGCCAAAATGTGTGGTTGTTTTTAGAAAACTTCTTTTATGATATTAATTCAAGTCCTCCTAGCTCTGCAACAACAGCCCTGATTAATGAGTTACGAGATAAGCAAAATTAAGTTTTTTTTAAAAACAAAACAAATTGTAAGACGTTCTTATAAACCTTATTTAATTGCTTTGGTAGACTGATAAACTTGATACGACTAAGTTTCTAAAGACTTTTTTAACATCCTTTTAGACGTTTATTAGTGCTTAAGGGGATCAAGCTTGATTCTGACTTTGCTACTTAAGACTTTTTTAGCAGCTCTTTTAACAGTTTACTATTTCGGATCAAGCTGATAAACTTGAAACGACTTAGCTTCTTAAGAATATTTTTAACAAAATTTTAATCGTTTATTAGTGCTTTAGGGGATCAAGCTGATAAACTTGATTCTGACTTTGCTACTTCAGACTTTCTTAGCAGCTCTTTTAACAGTTTACTATTTCAGATCAAGCTGATAAACTTGAAACGACTTAGCTTCTTAAGAATATTTTTAACAAAATTTTAATCGTTTATTAGTGCTTTAGGGGATCAAGCTGATAAACTTGATTCTGACTTAGCTTCTTAAGACTTTTTAACAGTTTTCTAGTTCGGATCAAGCTGATAAACTTGAAACGACTTAACTCCTAAAGATCTTTTTAACATCCTTTTTAACAGGCTGATAAACTTGAAACGACTTAGTTTCTTAAGAATATTTTTAACAAAATTTTAATCGTTTATTAGTGCTTTAGGGGATCAAGCTGATAAACTTGATTCTGACTTTGCTACTTAAGACTTTTTTTGAATCTTTTTTAACAGTTTACTAGTCGAATCAAGCTGATAAACTTGAAACGACTTAGTTTCTTAAGAATATTTTTAACAAAATTTTAATCGTTTATTAGTGCTTTAAAGGATCAAGCTGATAAACTTGATTCTGACTTTGCTACTTAAGACTTTTTTAGCAGCTCTTTCAACAGTTTACTATTTCGGATCAAGCTGATAAACTTGAAACGACTTAGCTTCTTAAGAATATTTTTAACAAAATTTTAATCGTTTATTAGTGCTTTAGGGGATCAAGCTGATAAACTTGATTCTGACTTTGCTACTTAAGACTTTTTTAGCAGCTCTTTTAACAGTTTACTATTTCGGATCAAGCTGATAAACTTGAAACGACTTAGCTTCTTAAGAATATTTTTAACAAAATTTTAATCGTTTATTAGTGCTTTAGGGGATCAAGCTGATAAACTTGATTCTGACTTTGCTACTTAAGACTTTTTTAGCAGCTCTTTTAACAGTTTACTATTTCGGATCAAGCTGATAAACTTGATACGACTTAACTCCTTAAGATCTTTTTAACATCCTTTTTAACAGGCTGATAAACTTGAAACGACTTAGTTTCTTAAGAATATTTTTAACAAAATTTTAATCGTTTATTAGTGCTTTAGGGGATCAAGCTGATAAACTTGATTCTGACTTTGCTACTTAAGACTTTTTTAGCAGCTCTTTCAACAGTTTACTATTTCGGATCAAGCTGATAAACTTGAAATGACTTAGCTTCTTAAGAATATTTTTAACAAAATTTTAATCGTTTATTAGTGCTTTAGGGGATCAAGCTGATAAACTTGATTCTGACTTTGCTACTTCAGACTTTCTTAGCAGCTCTTTTAACAGTTTACTATTTCGGATCAAGCTGATAAACTTGAATCGACTTAGCTTCTTAAGACTTCTTTAACATCCTTTTAAACAGTTTACTAGTTCGGATCAAGCTGATAAACTTGAAACGACTTAGTTTCTTAAGAATATTTTTAACAAAATTTTAATCGTTTATTAGTGCTTTAGGGGATCAAGCTGATAAACTTGATTCTGACTTTGCTACTTAAGACTTTTTTAGCAGCTCTTTTAACAGTTTACTATTTCGGATCAAGCTGATAAACTTGAAACGACTTAGCTTCTTAAGAATATTTTTAACAAAATTTTAATCGTTTATTAGTGCTTTAGGGGATCAAGCTGATAAACTTGATTCTGACTTTGCTACTTAAGACTTTTTTAGCAGCTCTTTTAACAGTTTACTATTTCGGATCAAGCTGATAAACTTGAAACGACTTAGCTTCTTAAGAATATTTTTAACAAAATTTTAATCGTTTATTAGTGCTTTAGGTGATCAAGCTGATAAACTTGATTCTGACCTAGCTTCTTAAGACTTTTTAACAGTTTTCTAGTTCGGATCAAGCTGATAAACTTGATTCTGACTTATCATCTTTAGACTTTTTTAACATCCCTTTTAACAGTTTTCTATTTCGGATCAAGCTGATAAACTTGAAACGACTTAGCTTCTTAAGACTTTTTAGCATCTTTTTTAACAGTTTTCTAGTTCGGATCAAGCTGACAAACTTAAACGACTTAGCTTCTTAAGACTTCTTTAACATCCTTTTAAACAGTTTATTATTGCTTTGGCAAATCAAGCTGATAAACTTGATTCTGACTTATCATCTTTAGACTTTTTTAACATCCCTTTTAACAGTTTTCTATTTCGGATCAAGCTGATAAACTTGAAACGACTTAGCTTCTTAAGACTTTTTAGCATCTTTTTTAACAGTTTATTATTGCTTTGGCTAATAAACTTAACAAATTAAAATAAACATAACAAATTTTTAAGTTAAAAAAAACCGAATCAAGGGCCGATACAATTTATTTTATATTGTGAAGTATTTTATTGTATATACTATTTACATATATAATATATTAAACTTTTAGATTAAATATTAACTGTAGTCAATCATGTTCAGTTGTTTTGCTTGTGAATTAATTTTTTTAAATTTAGATGATTACTATTCACATTTAAAATGCAAGCATAAATATGAAAAAGAAATATATTGTAAACAAGGGGATTGTCCTCAAGCATTTTCCAATCTTTTTGTCTTAAAACGGCATTTAAAGAAAGTACATTTTGATTTAAATAGCAATTCAAACACCTCTACCAATACCACAAATTCTACCACTCTCCTCCCTGCGGAAAATGTAAACAATTTGAATCAAGACTTAAATTCAACGTTTCCATCTCAAAAATCAGAGAGTTCATTACATGCTTATAGTTTCGATCAAAAGTCTACTGAAAATTTTGAAGAATCGTTTATCAATAAAAAGGATGTCGACCTCTCAGAATGTGCTTTAAGATTTGTTTTAAAGTTGATGAATCACAATTCCGTTCCAAGAAATTTAGTATTCAAAGTTGTGACAGAAATTCAAAAACTTTTACTTGACCCTATTAAATGCGTTATTGAATTGAGCGATTCGAGCTTAGCAATTCAAAAAATAAGTCAATTTTGTGATACAGCTTTTTCTAAAATAGAGACTGAACATAAGCTTATAAACCATTTGTCGAAAAAAAAATTACTCGAATTACCAATAAATAGTACAGTTTCATCTGAAATTCAAAATACAATTGAACGGGGTAAACCAATTTTAAAATACAAGGAAATAAAAGGAACTATTCTATCTATTCCTTTCATAATTAAAAAATTTTTTGAAACTGAAAATTTGCTTAAAAAAACTTTGAAAGAAATGGAAGATCTTATGGCACATTCCGATGATATAAAAAATTTTGTATGTGGTTCTGTTTGGCGAGAAATTCATTCAAGATTTTCAAACGAAAACAAAACTGTTGTCCCATATTTTCTGTATAATGATGACTTTGATCCAGATAATGTGTTAGGCTCGCACTCCGGAGTGAATTCAATTTCTGCATTCTACATAAACTTTCCAACTTTACCAGAGCATAAACGTTCTTCTTTGACCAACATTTTGCCTGCTATGCTAATAAAAGCCGAGTATTTTAAAAAGTATGAGCGCCTCGATGTTCTTCATAACCTTCTGAAAATTTTATTAGATTTAGAACTGAATGGCATAATGATTCAGACGGAAGGTGTGGAAAAAAAAATTTATTTTGTTTTAGGCTTAGTAACTGGTGATAATCTTGGACTTAATAAGATTCTGGGCTTCAGATCATCCTTTTCGGCTCTGCATTTTTGTCGAATCTGTAAGGCTTCTAAAGCAGAAACGCAAAATCTTAGTTATGAGTTAAAGAGCAGTTTAAGAACAGTTTCAAATTATGATTCAGATCTTTTACTTAATGACCCAAAACATACTGGAATATCGGAAGTATGTATTTTCAATAGACTTCCGTCTTTTCATGCGGTTGTTAACGTGTCAGTTGATATCATGCATGATCTTTTCGAGGGAGTTTTGAAAAATGATATGTGTGCTATTATTTTATATTTCATTAAAACAAAGAAATATTTTTCTCTCGAAAATTTGAATGACAGAAAACAACTTTTTGATTATGGAAGCATAGACTCGAAAAACTATTCCCTTCCTATAAAACTTGAGGCTTTGCAAAACAAAAATTTGAATATGCAAGCTAGTGAAAGCCATTGCTTTGTACATTTTTTTTCGTTAATGGTTTGGGATTTTGTACCTAAGGACGATAAATGTTGGCTTTTTTTTTTAAATCTTCAAAAACTTGTAGATCTATGTTTATGTACTTCATTTAATAAAAATGATTTAGAAGAATTGAAATCTCGAGTAGCTGATCATAATAAAACTTACAGAGAATTGTTTAATGAAACTCTTAAGCCGAAAGCACATTTTTTGACCCACTATCCCACTGTTATTGAGAGGGTTGGACCCTTAAAAATGATTTGGAGCATGCGAAATGAAGGCAAACACAAAGAATTAAAACAATATGCACAGAGCATAACATCTAGGAAAAATTTATGCTACTCCGTTGGAATGAAGTTGTCTTTAAAACTAGCTAACTTTTTTTATTTAAATGAAAAAGACATTAAGATTAAAATTTTAAAAAGTAAAAATGTATGTATATCTCAAAAACCATATTTCAAAGATCTTCAAGAATTTGGGCTTGATGGTATTCAAATATTTTCAGAAAACATACAATTTATGGGAACACCATACACTTCCGGTTTTTTTTTGTTTCATAAGCAAAGTAACTTTATTTATAGAATTTCTGAAATAGTGATAAGCAATAAACGTGTAATAATTGTTTCCACTAAATATATGTTTCAATACGATGTAAATATAAATGCTTTTATTATAAAAGATAATACAAATATTTTAAGTTTGAAATTAATTACGGAATTTCAATATTATCCTGCTTTGCCACATAATCTTTCTGATGGTAGAATGGCCCTTAGGTTTAAAAATTTATAAAATTTATATTATAGTCATTTTAATTGTCATTACTTTTATTTAAGAGATTTTGATATTAGCTTGTATTAAATATTACCATAGTTATCAAAAATAAAATAAAATAAAAATACATATGAACATTCAAAATGATACCTGCTTTTAATTTCAGATATAGTATTCCACTAAAAAATGAAAAAAAAAAAAAAAATAAGAGAATTTTATTTCAGGAAGAATGGTTTTGACATAAGAAAAAAATCAGTACTCTAAATCTCTGTACAAGTACCTACATATGTAAGTATTCCTACATGCCTACATAATATTTAATTCATCCATTACTGTTTGTATAGGACTAATAGATCTCTGTAGAAAAACTCATGGTAGATATACCATTTTTAATTGTATTACAGATAAAAATCAAATAGTAAAATCTACTACAGCCGTAGTAAAATTCATTGCATGAAACAGTGAAATTTATTACATAGATATGTAGTAAAATGTATTACAGATTAAAGTTAAATTTATTGCATGAAACAGTGAAATCTATTACAGATGTAGTTAAATGTATCACATCAAATAGGGGATAATTTACTGCAGTTGTAGTTAAATTTACTACAACTACAGTTAAAAATCCACTATTTTATGTTATACATTTTATTACATCTGCAATAGATTTCACTGCTTCTATGTAATAAAATTTACTACCATTGTAGTATATTTTACTACAACTGCAATAGATTTCACTGTTCCATGTAATGAATTTTACTACGGCAGTAGTAGATTTTACTACAACTGCAATGAATTTTACTACAACTGCAATAGATTTTACTACAACTGCAATAGATTTCACTGTTCCATACAATGAATTTTACTACGGCTGTAGTAGATTTTACTACAACTGCAATGGATTTTACTTTTCCATGTAATGACTTTTACTACCACTGTAGTACATTTTCCTACAACTGCAATAGATTTCACTGTTCCATGCAATGAATTTTACTACGGCTGTAGTAGATTTTACTACAACTGCAATGGATTTTACTTTTCCATGTAATGAATTTTACTACAACTGCAATAGATTTTACTACAACTGCAATAGATTTCACTGTTCCATGCAATGAATTTTACTACGGCTGTAGTAGATTTTACTACAACTGCAATGGATTTTACTTTTCCATGTAATGACTTTTACTACCACTGTAGTACATTTTCCTACAACTGCAATAGATTTCACCGTTCCATGTAATAAATTTTACTACGGCTGCAGTACTATTTACTACAACTACAATTAATTTAATTTTTTAATGTAATAAATTTAACTACCACTGTTGTAGATTTTACTACAGCTGTAATAGATTTCATTGTTTAATGTAATGAATTTTACTACCACTCTAGTAGAGTTTACTACAACTGCAATAATTTTCACTGTTTTATGAAATGTATTTTACTACCAATATCGTGGATTTTACTACAACTGCAATAGATTTCACTGCATCATTAGTGTATTTTATTACTACTGTTCTAAAATTTTAGAACAATTACAATATATTTCACTGTTTATGTAATACAATTTACTACAACTACAATAGATTTTAATGCTCATGTTGGAAACTTTTAGTACAATGACAGTATATTTTACTGTTTCAGTAGTGAATTTAACTATCATTGCAAATCTTATTTTTATTACATTTTGTAGTGAATTTAACGACGTGTGTAGTAGGTTCGGATTTTACTGCTTTTATCGTAGATTTTACTACAGTTTTTCGTAGATTTTACTGATTTTTTCTCTGTGTGTACATGCAGAGTTAAAAAAGCAATGATTTGGTTAAATTTAATACTGCGATCATGTCTTGAATCTAGAATTTTTTGTATTTACCTACAAGAATTAAATGTTGGAATTGAAATTCATTCTCAATTTTTAAGTTCACCTTATAATGTGAATTTCAAAGAAATTCACTCAAACTTGCTGGTTTCCGAGATTTTTATGAGAATTTGGAAGTTTGAAGTTTTTATACGTGTTTCCAAATTTAAAAAAATAGTTTTTGGATATTATTTTGCAAATAAACAGAGAAAACTATTGTTCTTTCTTTTTTATTTCTCCTTCTGTTTCTGATTATGATATGTAATATCGACTAAGTACATAAGTCGAAAAATTCAAAAAAAAAATATTTTAATGCAAAAAAATTAGCACCTTTCAAAATAACAATATTATTCTGAATATTTTACAGAAAAATTAAGAATTCAAACCCTCGTATTTTAGTTAAATCCTAATTTTGTGGGCTTCAGGTTTTTCTTTTTAAATATAATTAAAGAAAGAAAGACCTGAAGCTCACAAAATTAGGATTACACTATTTTGATTAAAAAGAATATTGAATTTTCAAAAAAAATATTTTGATTTTTTTTTTTTTTTTAATCCAAAATTTGTTTTTTTGAAAATTTTGTATATGCAATAGTATTCAAACTTATTAGAAGCTCTTGTGTAAATAACTTCATAAAAATCGATTCTTCCAATAATAAGATCTATAGTTGCAAAAAAAAATAAGAGATACTACATATTTTTAATCGATTTTTTTTTTTCAATAATATGATAGATGATTATGATATTATGATAGTGTTTGAGAAAATCGAAAATAGGGAAATAGTTTTATGAGAGGTGCCTTTAACCATTTTTCCGATTTTTTTTTTATAAAAAATTATAGCCTCTATGTCAAAAAGTTATTAGTTAAAAGATAATGTCAAGTTTGATCAAAATCTCGAGTTAGATTTTTTTTAGGAACCCATAACTTGCCATATAAAAAAACATCGCAAGTACAAAATGAATTTCTTGGACTGATTTTGAAACACTCTTATACCAATACCAATAGATTGCCTGACATTTTGAGCTCAATCAGTTCCGAAAACTCGTGGTCTTATTTATAAACGTTGTCTAACTTTAGACAACTGTCCAACTTTGGAAAATGTATTCAAAAACCTTGTTTATTGTTGTCTTAGAGTTGCCTAACTTAGACACAAGAGTAGATTGTCTTAATCGTGATATTTTTTTTTATTAAATAAAGAATATTTCACCAATTTGAAAATAGTTAGACAGTGTCTAAGTAGACAAAAATATAATAAATACGACTGTCGGTGTCTATATAGCATACCTATACCTACTTAAAACACTTAAGGTACATTGAATTGTATATAATACGTACCTGAACTGAAGCCCACAAAAATAGGATTCAAATATATAATACGTACCTACATATAAATTTCATTGTGATACTTTCAAATATTTGGACGATTAACTTAGCTTTCACAAGAATTTCTCGAATTTCCAGTCTTCTGTTTTTGTCTATAGAATCTTTATTTGAAAGCATTAAGCATAATGCTACGTGAAAAGCAAACATTTTATTAAATTGCTACAACTTATACAAATATTATCTGGCTGCCATTTTCCTACTGATGACAAATAAATACCAGTCATTCACAACATTGCCCTTGAATTCCATTTCGAATAATATAACACTTTAGCACTTTAGGTATGATATGGAACGTTAAGCATAATTATTCCTGCAAATAGCATAAAAATAGAAGTAATTGAAAATATGAATCAGCTTTTATCACTTTCATCAGTAAAGGAATATCCTTAAGGACTGTCCTTAAACATAATTTTTCTTTCCAATTTGATATGAATCCGCAATAAATTAAAAAAAAAAAACAAAAAACATAAAAACTCACAAAATGTTTTTTCCTCCACAAAACCTCGAATTACAATGTTCGTTATTGCAATTAAGTCAAATTAATTTTTAAATGTATCCTATAAAATAAGTAAGTTTTTTGTGTATTTTATTTAAAGCCTAATTTGTTTACCTATTTTAAAAATAAATAAGGTATATAATCTGATTAAATTTATAACCTTTAGTTACCAACCATTATTTTTTTTGTTTGCATTAAAACTAAAATAAAACAATTTTAATTAAATTCAAATATATTTCAATCGGAATAACTTAATCCGTTTAGCACATAAATAGCTTTTATGTATTTTGTTAATGACAGATATGAATCAACAAACAATCCATAATAAACAAAGTCAAATTCAATAATTGGATGAACACATATTCCCCCCCTCCCCCTGTATTAATCCTACCTATATGCAAAACATTTATCCCACATCTGAATTTATCCATATATCCCTCTATTCAACCGGCGGCGGCGGGCGGGCGGCAGCAGCGGAGTAGGTTAGGTAGATATATATTTATATCTTCCGTTTAACACTCCCAGATTGCCCAAATACAGGAGATGAGATATAAAATTCAACATTAAAAAAAAAAGAAGAAAATCTCAACTCGTGTCAGATAAAATTCGTTCGTCTATAATAACGTTCTCCTCCACAGATTGAATTCATTCATCTTAATCGTTGTTGGAGCTAACATGAAAGCTTAATCTTGTTTCGGTATTTTTTTTTTTCTTTTATTATTATTTTTAAAGACTTTTTTATCAACATATGCCTTGCTTGCGGCTAGTGGTGTCGATCCCAGTTTTATATTTGTGTGAGTTTATAGCGCACGTTTATATGTATCAAACAAGAACACCAACACCAAAAAATTTAATGGTATAGTATTTATTATTTAAAGAAGACACATAGACACATATCTATTGGTAGGTACTTAACTCTTTGAAAAGATAGTCATGAATGGCTTTAATACACAAAAAATGTTAGATTTGGTAATTTTTCTACATTCAACACTTAAAAGTAAGGCTTTAAAAATGTAGGATTACACAAAAAAAAAATCAATTATTCTTAAATTGTAGAGTCCAAAGTTATACTCCGTGGATTTGGATTTAATCTTTGTTGTTTATAACCTATCTTTGTATAGTTATGGTATAGAAACCCTATTACACAATAGTCATGGATGTATCCTTCCGGATACGTGGGTTATAGTTATCACCTCAGAAAGGCACTTCCATCTTGCCTCCTGAAAACATTGTGACCTAGAAGAACGAATTTCAGGCTCTATTTATATGAACCCATTATTAATTGTTATTTACTTCCGGCCTATAATTCGTAACAAATGTCTATTGCTACGACAGCAAGTTAAAAAAAATACAAGGGGTGAAGGGCGGCACTCAACCGAGCCTAGGGCGGCAGCAAATCTAAAGCCGCCAGTGCATATTAGATAAAGCACATAAAGACACAAAATTACATCAAAATCAATGAAGTCATTTATGAGAAAAGTATGTTTTTTTTTATCTTTTCTTATTAAAACTGTGAGCTAAAGCAATCCTTGACCAATTCTTGGTCCCTTTTTGAATTGGATTAAAACTATAATTAAATTTTATCCAGAATAAAATTTTGACATTTTTATAGATTCAACGGGGAGAGTACGATTACTTAATAACGGATTTTTGTAGAAGGGTCAAATACATGCATTTTTTACTATAGGAGGGGGGGTCTAGCTCGCCCCGTTTAGGAGGTAGAGGTGATCTTCGAAAATAACGACTTAAATGGAAAAACAAAAATTAAAAAACAACGGCAATACTTAAATTGAAGTACTATACTGGTTTTGAAAGCCAGAAATCTGCTTTTTAATCCTAAATTTTAATTAAATTATTTATGTGAACAGTTTTTGAAAAATTCGCATGCAAACTCAACATTTTGATAAAAAAAGTTTAAACCAATTTTTTTTCAAAATTGTGAAATGAAGTGCTAAATTGTCTATTTGTGGTCAATGCTAATATCAGTTGTCAATCAAACACAAAAAACTGAATGGTCTTCTAGTTTTTGGAAAATTGAACATTTCTAAAAATACTTTTGTATGAGATTTTTGTTTTTTAGCTTGCTTACATAAAATACAGTTCTAGCACCCGGCATTACGGCGTTTAAAGAGTGAGGTATGTATTCCTCCTAAACGGGGCGATATAGACCGCCTCCCCCTCTTCCATAGTAAAAAATGTTTGTATTTGACCCCTCTACAAAAATGCGTTATCAATTTTTGGCGCCCAAGTTATCGTACTCGTGCTTCAACTTATTCATTAGTGTCAAAAATTTAAATTTGGTTAAAATTTATTTCGATTTAAACAAAATCATGTATTTTTTTACACTTATGCAAAAAAAGAAAACCGAATAATGTTTATAAATGACAACTTCCATAGAACAATTTTTTTGAATTTCAGTTTTCTCAAAAACGGTTAAACGGATTTTGATCAGTTTTTTCTTTTTTATCGAGAATGTTTAAAAAGTTTTAAAAGTATTGTACAAAATTTGCAATTTTTTTAGGATTCACACACGGCCTTAATTAACATTTTCTTCAAAATTATAATTTCTTATAATCTAAAAACCAGCAACGAACGCAAAATGTAAATCTATGTATACGTGATGCAGTGATTCTATACAGTTTTCCTAAGGAGTAGACAACAAAAAAAAAAACAGAATCGTTGTCAGTCGTCTGTGTGGTTTTTTGGTTCGGTTGGGTTTAAAATGTGCACACAAACAGTGCTTTTAATGTCGGGTATAAGCTATATCTCTGTTATCCACATGTGGTCGTGCGGTAACTTGAATTTTCAAATATTGGAACTCAAAAAATATATAACAACCCATATACTCGTTCATACATACGTTGGTTGGTTTGGCTTCTCTCAAATTGATTTGGTTTTTAGTTTCAAATTAATATGTATAAATATTTTTATCGAACTTTAACCAATGTATGTAGTTGCCAGGGCCAAATTGATCCTTGGAAGAGCCTGAATTTGAAAAATAGGGCCATGAGAAAATGTTTGTTATTCTGAATAAATTGACACACAACGAAGTACATAATATGTACATTCGGTATACACTTGCGTTTAAGTGATAACAAACGATCTCAAAGGCACATTTCTTGCTGCCATATCTCTAGTGTTCCTATTTCAAATCCCTCAATTTTTATTGTTTTTCTTTTTCCACCTTAATACCATGAATTAATTGTCTACATGACATGATATCATTTGAGCGATAGTGTTATCTTTATTTACTTTACTTTACTTTAGATGGCGCTCACAGTCCAGGATGGACTACGGCCTCAACCAACAAGCCTCTCCAGCCAGCTCGGTCCCTAGCTAGCTGCCTCAAGTTACGCACTCCAAGTTGGTTGAGGTCGTTCTCCACTTGTGTGCGCCACCTAAGGTGGGGTCTTCCTGTGCTGCGCAGACCGTCAGGGGTAGATTCGAAGACTCGTCGGGCTGGTGCGTTGGTGTTTATACGCTCCACGTGTCCCATCCATCTCCGCCGCTGTATTTTCAGCTTTTTGACCAGGTCGACGTCGCTGTAAAGCCCGTAAAGCTCGTTGTTGAATCTTCTCGTCCATACTCCATCGATACAGACTGGACCGAAAATCACTCGAAGAATCTTCCTTTCAAAGCACCCAAGCAGATTCTCATCCGTTTTTGACAGGGCCCATGCTTCTACCCCATATAGCAGGACTGGGATGATTAGGGTCTTATATAAGGTCTTGTTGGTTCTTTGAGAGAGGGCTTTACTACTCAAATGCCTTCTTAGCCCGAAGAAACAGCGATTGGCAAGAGTAATTCTTCGTTTGATCTCTGCACTGATGTCAGTATGCGTTGTTATAATGGATCCCAGGTAGACAAAGTCCTTGATGACTTCGAAGTTGTACCTATCCATCGTGACGTTTTGCCCGAGTCGACGAAGTTGAGATTCCTTTCTCGATGATAGCATATACTTTGTCTTGTCCTCATTAATAGCCAAACCCATTTTTACATTTACAAATATATACAAGGCTTTTTTCTCATTTTCTCTCTAACGATACAATAACAAGTTCGTGTGATTAAGTTATGTACATATGTTTATGTATGTATAATTTTATTTGCGATACATAAGTACTACATATAAGAGAGTTATGGATTCGTAAAAAAAAAAAATCAAAGACGAGATTTTGATCAAACTTGACATTAAGATGATAGCAAAGTAGAAAACATGACTCTCGCAATTCTGTCCGTCTGTTTTTTGTCTATTCGGCTGCAGCCTAATCCGGTGGGTCGATTTTCTTGAAATATTGTACCTAGCGTTTTTTTAAATTATTGTTTAGGATTAAAAACATACTTGCTGTAATTTTTTTTAGCAATTAATGAAAATATTATTTCTTTCAAAAACGTGCTAACAGTTTTAAAAAATCAAACGGGTTTCAATTTTGTAAGAAAAAATCCTAAAAACTTTTATTAATTAATGGCACCTCCCATTGAACTATTTCTTTTATTTTCCATTTTGTCAAAAACAATTAAAATGATTTTGATCAATTTTTTTATCGAGAATTTTTAAAAAAAGTTTTTAAACTGTTTTAGGTATACCTACCAGAATTTTCATATTTTTTTTATTTTTGGATAATTAAAGAAGTTTTTTTTTTTTTTTTGAAAACTTAATAAGTAATTCGAAAAGGACTTTGACGATTTTTATTAAACTTGGCACCAAACAGTTTTTTTTTAGCATTATTTAAAAGATTTCAAAAAAAAAAACAAAAAAACTATCCTTATAACCAAAAATAACGGTACCTACCATGTAAGTGTTTAAAAACCGTTAAGAAAAATCTTATTTTTTTCGAAAACGACTCTTTCGATTTTGATTAAATTTTTTTGTGATGTTATATCAATACGATAAACCATAATGTTATCTCTTATAGAATCAGTTTTTTTTTTTTGTCTAAAAAGTTTTTATAGTACTGCATAGTAAATTTTCTGATAAACCTATTTTTGGATTTTTGAGAAAACAAATTATCAAAATTAATTTTTTGAAAACTTAATATTTCGAGAATGGGTAGATGATTTTTTTCAAAAATAATTCTTTTAACTGCGCATTTTTAAAAATAGCGTACCATTTTTTTTTCTTACAAATGTTTACAAAGTTTTATATGTAAAAAACTTTAAAAAAAAAAAAAAAAACTCTTTAACGATTTACTAAAGTTTAAAATACAGGCTCATAACCAATGTATTTCTTTTAAATTCAAATGAATAGATCTTAAATATTCAGATGCAGACTTGAAAACCAAGTAAAACAAGTTTGTGCCACCCAGTCGTGCATTTTATTATTTGTTATTTCAACTCCTATTCTTTATTGTGTGACATTTCTTTTGTCATTTTTTCGATGTTACAATTCTATATTCTATATTCAATTCTATGCTATAAAATTTCAATTCAATATTATACCTCATTTTGTAACGCCACTCTCTGTCGCGCCTTCTATCACTGGCGCCTTTTTTATCCTAATTTATTGCGTACTAAGTGAAAGCCGTCCCTGGCATGCAGCAACCATCTATCAATGTGGCTATATGGTTGTTTGGTAATGCATATCATGGTTAAAAATAAATGGTAGAAGCTTACTTTGAGTATATATAGCGGTATTTTCTGAAAATATAAATTATTCTATAGTATATACTATATCTATAAAATTTATTTAATCCTTCAAAATGAGAAAAAGTAATCTCTTGAAGTTATTGAAAGTGCAGAAAATTAAAATCAAACCAAATTTACTATTATCGAGAATCTATATCGGTTTAGAAACTTTTCCATGAATGTGAGCTTATATTTTGTTTGAATAGAAAATAAGTTTTATTCAAATCAAGTTTAGGTAGGTACCTAAATCCTCTTCATATTAAAATCTCTTGAAACTTGAATTCACCGAAAATTTCCACTGAATTGATAGGAAGAAGATATATCTTCAATTTTTGATTGAAAATATCTGTGAAAATTCTAGTCATTCATTCTTCGGATATAGGTATATGCATATTTTAAAGATGAAAAGTCATGAAATCGATATCAGAACTTCGACCACCAATGCTACCAGCTGACGGCCATTTCAAATCTTTAGAGAATTTTAAATTATCCACCTCAGTTTGTATTTTTTTTGGGAGATACAAAAAAAAAAAAAAAAAAAAACACCCAAAGGCTTCCAATATCAGTTGTCATCTCATCTCTTTCACTAACGAGATGTCAAAACCCCACAGGCATGGTATCAACATTCAGATAAAAGAACAACTAGCTATAGGTTAGGTATGTATATCTTCACCCGTGAGTAACCTTTTTCTTTGAGGAGTCCATAGTTTGTTTTTGTTTGAAAAAGAAAAAAACTGGTAAAACAGGTCGACTGACCATCCCGCATGTTAGACGAGAAATGTACACACACCACACAGTCCAGAGAGCCAGACATATTTATAAGCTACAAAATATACAGTCCAAGACCTAACATGCGTGCTCCCGCAGTCTTCTTCATTTCATCCATTTAACTGTCCGTTATGTCCATGCATACAACACCAACTGCAATGACAGCATATAGAACCTCCTTGTATCATCTCTACACACACTAACAGTGCAAGTGTCAAAACGGAATGCGGAATGCCATCTATTAGAGACTTGTCCGCATTCAATGCATCAGACAGGCACACGTGTGTGTTGTGCTTTGCTCACTGCTCACTCCTGGAATCTAATTAAAATGTCAAAGGCCTTGTCCTTATGATGGTTTATTCTATCCGTCCTCTGTCCCATCCCAATGCAGGATGTGTGTGAATACATAAAGTTTATCGGGCCATGAATAATAACAATCATAAATAATGATGTGTGTGGAGAAAATCTCAAATGAAAAATATCTAATCGATATTCTGAGGTGACATGTTGTGATAAAAGATAGATTTTCGACATTAGATAATAATTTATTTCAACATTGATTTTAAGGATTTGCAATTGAATTAATGAAGTGATTTACAAAATTAATTTATTATACTAGCACCACACGAAGAGAAATTTTTTTTTACTTTTTTTAAGAGGTGAGTTTTTTTTCACGCAGAGCGCCAGTCTTTGGGATGAGAAGTTGAAAAAGAAAAACCTACCGAGACGAAAGTGACGTCACAGCATAGGTAGACATGAAATAGCAGTATCAGTAGAAAAAAATAGTAAAAATAAAAAATAGTTGTCTCCTGGTCGATGAAATTTTATTGGAGGCAACTCGTTATTTTAGTCAAACTTTAGGAAAAAAGGTCGATATTCTAAAGAAGGCCTTTTATAACTTGAGTTCAAATAGTCAGATTTTTAAGTTCAAATAGTAACATCAAGAAAAAATAAAAGGCCTAGGTACTTTAAAGCGGTGTGTGCAGAAAAAATCATTTCGGTTTTTTCTAATGTCCACTCAGTGTAAATATCGACTCTTACCCTACAAAAGGGAGTGGTGTCAATTTTTTAAGTTAATTGTTTAATTTCTAAGAAAATTAGACTTTTACTTCAAAAAATTCAGAAAAAAGTTAAATTTTATGGAAGAGTCTTATTTGTATATGTAAATAATTTTCTAAAAGTATCCTTAATTTGACCCAGAAATTTTGATTACGTCGGGTGAAACAAGGCGCATAATTTAGATTTTTGTAAATTTCTCTAAAACTATCAGGTTTTTGGACAAAGTGTCAAGCCAAAAATTGTACACTATAAAAATCTTCAGAAAAAATATTATAGGAATTTTTTTCCGTAACAGTAATAGATCTTAAGAAAAAAAAAACATGCACAAACTGAACAAGTACAGTAGGTACCTTACACCGCGGTGATGTAGGAAATGTACATTAAAACAAATTACTGATATTGTGAAGTTTGCGCATATTTTTTAGTCCGAATTTGTTTGAGATTTTTTTTTTATTGAAACTAGTTATACTGGGGTCTTTTTTTGTATAGTTTTGGAGATCATTCAAAATAAACGCGCCTAATTGCTCACTTCAGGATAGATGTTGAAAACTATTAAAATACAAAAAACTTTGAACATTTTAATATTCACAATTTTCAAAATATGTATAATAATAGTTTTTGAGATTTTTAAATTTCATCCCTTTTTTACGGTTACAAACATTTTCTAGGCAAGGTATGTAGGTAACGTTATTCTTCAATTTATTTAGAATTTTATGGGCATTCTCTCGACGTACTTTTTTAAATCTTTTAGGACCAAAAATAGTGTTAAAACTTTGGAAAATCTTATTATTTATTATTTATTATTTATTATTTATTACTTACTTATTATCAAAATGAGTCCATACTTAAAAAAAATAAAATAATTTTAATAGGTATAGTCTAACTTTTTCTGAAAATACATAAATTTCGAAAAATTGGTAATTAGTTGCATCTTCATATAGAAGATAGAACACGCTTGAACTGATTATGAGTGATTTTTTATGGATAATTTTTTTTTTTAATTTAAAACAGTGGATTTTGTGTTCTAAAATTTTCAAACACATTTTTTAAAAAAGTCTTTTTTTTGGAAAATTCAATGTTTCAAAAACGATTTTTACTAAACTAAGCATCGAGCGGTTTTCTAGCAGATTTTTAACAAAAATAATTCTTATAGCCGAAATTAACGGTACTTTCCATCAGTGTTGCCGCTGAAAAAATTTAAAGAGTGTCCCAAAAAGGGTCCCGCGACGAAAAAAGGGTCCCATATAGAAAAATGCCACAATGTATTAAATAAAATAGAATAAAGACATTTCATAAACATTGGGCGCATTCACTAATGTAG
Organism: Epistrophe eligans; assembly: GCA_951394125.1. Classification (NCBI taxonomy): domain Eukaryota; kingdom Metazoa; phylum Arthropoda; class Insecta; order Diptera; family Syrphidae; genus Epistrophe; species Epistrophe eligans. The sequence continues at coordinate 27,689,613 of OX596031.1, read as the reverse complement.
TCACTACGTAGTCAAGTCATTTTGATTGGCTACATACAACTACAAAATGAGTTGAAATTTCCCCTCCGACGTAGTGTAAAAATTTCGGCTTCAAAGTTAGTGGAGAATGATTTTGACGTTTTACAATCAGCTGTTCGGTTAAAATACAAAAAATTCAAACTATTCAAAATGAAACTTGACCACAATTAAATTATTTTGCATAATTATGACTTTATCTTCTTCCGAATCACTCATATTATAATTTATATTTGATATTATTTAATTTATAAAGAAAAGATTACTTAAAGTTATCAAAACACAAATGTTTCTTATTTTGTGTGTGTTTACATCTGTCATTAATATGACAGTTCAAAATAGACTATCTTTAAAGTGCAATTTTGCTTTCACAAAGCTAGTTGAATTTCGACTACGTAGTCACTACATTAGTGAATGCACCCATTTATTCAAAATCTCAATTAAAAATTATTTTCTTCTGATTATACATAAAACATCAAAAACTATTCGAATAACAGAAAACAAAATACGGTGTAGTGTCTTCTGTCAGATTTGCTTTTGCTGAATGCAAAGTTGGGTGCATGTCGAGATAAAATGACAGCGTTCAATACAAAATTTTGTGGAATTTAATTTTGTTTTTATGAGAAATGCAATTTTCAGTTTTCGAATGTAAATCTTATTGAATTAATAAAAAGGGGCCAATTGGGTCATTTTCAAAAAAGTGGTGGCCACGGGTCCCGAACGCAAAACAGTGGCCATTTGGCCACTATAGTGGCCAGACGGCAACGCTGCTTTCCATAGTTGTTTTGTTTTTTTATTCAAAAATGACTACTACGGTTTTGATTAAAATTTGTCTGTGTACGAATTTTAGTACGATCAAGAATTTAAAAGGAACAAATTTAACACTAGTACCTCTCATAGATTTTTTTTTGATTTTTAACTATCTCATGATCTGTTGAACCGGTTTAAATTAAATATTGTAAGCAAAAGGTCAAATATACGATCAAAAAATATTGCGCATCATAGTTTTCATTAAAAAAAAACAGATTTTGGAGTTTTTATTGAATTTTTTCTTCAATGATTAATAAATAAATACTACCAAATGGCGTTCCATTTTTACTTTGATATATGTATATATGTATACATGGGTACTACTTACATGTCAAGTTATGCGATTCGTAATAAAATCGAACTCGAGATTTTGATTAAACTTGACATAACGATTATATCGAAGTCAAAAAAAGTGGGTCCCGAAATTCTGTCTGTCAGTCTGTCCTGTACTGTTTTGTTCTTTCGGCAGCCTAAACGGATCGGTCGATTTTGTTTAAACTTGGTACCTAGCGCTTTTTAGGCACTCACCCAACTCGTTTTTTTTTTTTTTTCATTTTCTTAAGACCGTTATGGTCCTGCCGTAAAAATTTGTTTGCCAAATTATGAAACTCTTATTTTTTCTCTAAAACGGGCCACAACTTTTTTTTTTTAATATTTAGTAATTTTTTTAACAAAAAGGTTACCATTTTTTATTTTTTTTACCTTCCATAGAACCACTTTTTTGGTTTTCTATTTTCTCAAAACTGGCTCAACTGGTTTTGACCAATTTTTTTTTATAAAAAATCTTTTTAAAAGTTCTAAAAGTATTGTATACCAAAATTAATTTTTTTTTTTGAGATTTTAAAAAAGTTTCAAAATTCCTTAATTTAATAATTCGAAAACGACTTGACTGATTTGTATTAAACTTGCTTGCTAATTGCAGTTTTTTTTTTTACATTATCTAGCAGATTTTCAAGAAATGAATGCTTTTGACCAAAAATAATGGTACCTTCCACAGAAGTGTTTAAAAACCAGTAAGGAAAATCACATTTTTTTCAAAAACAACTCCTACGATTTTGATTAAAATTGTTATGTAAGTTTATATCATATATAACATATTATTTCATTTTAAATTTGTATTTAAAATTTTGTCTATTGATTAAAAATTGTATCTAACAAAGAACCCTTTTTTTTTTTTGGTTTTCGACTATTTCATTATCTGTTCAACCGATTTTAATGAAATGTTTTACACAAGAGCTTTTAATAAGTGTTAATAATATTGCATATCAAAATTTTCAAAAAAAACAAAAAGAAATTGTAGATTAAAACAAAAATTAAATCTATTTTTTGAAAATTAAATATTTTGAAAAAGGGTATGGGTATGAATTGTTTTCAAAATTAATTTTCAAAGTCCGGATTAAAAATACTAAAGAAATGACGTTACAATTTTTTTCTTAAAAATGTTTTCTCATAAATTGAGATTTGTGTAAGAAATCAGATGGCATACATCGCGTTGGTGTCAAAGCAATTTCAGAAATTGTTTAATCAATTTATTTCTAAATATGCCAATTTTTTTATTTTTCCTATTTAAGTTGCAAAATGGCGTTATATTACACCTAATTGTATCGGTAACAGTATAACTCTCATAATACTACCTAAAACTATACTACGTTTTTGGGAGGTAACATTAAATATAGTCTTCCAAAATTATTTTTTTTTCTTAAAATCAAATGAATAAGCTTACAAGATTCAGACCTTAAAACCACAGTGATGTAATCGTACATAAGAGCAAGCTCGTGCCCCTCAGTTGTGCATATATTGTTTTGTTCTTTTAAAGTCGTTTATAGTATAATAACCACTGGATCGATTTCTCAATATACAATTTAAACAATCACTCACTTAGCACAAAATTCAATCCTCATTTTATTCGATTTCCTTGTTTTCAGTAATGATTGAGAATATATTTGCAAATCATTTGTTTCAATTTATTTTCAATTTAAAATCAATTTGACAATCCAAAAAAAAAAAAAAAAAAAATACACCACTCCTATTATAGGTAAGCAAGATGCAAAGTTCTGCTGTTATCAAAGTTTTTGTACAGATACAGGTACATTTCTGTGGATAGCAGATATTCATTTTTTTCCAATCACTTAGTATTTCCACATAATGTACTGTACGTGTATCATAGCAATTGAAGAACAATTGTTCAAACATTATATTTTGTTCGAGGATATAAAAACATTTCATCCACAGAAATAAATATACACAATACTTTTTGTTTCAAGAATTGAGAAGAAAAAAAAACAAAAATAACGAAACAATATTTCACGGGGCACACGTATCGTCGTCGTCGTCGTACATACAAAATGGGAACATTGACATGTCACGTATTTATAAATGACGATTGCAAAAGTAAAGTTGTCGTTTTTTTTTTATTTTATTTTATTTATTTTTTTTTTTATTTTTTGAAAGAATGCTCCCAGGATTTTGTCCTCAATCTTTTTTCAAATAGAAAAAAAAAATAAGTAAAAAAATGTTTTTAACCCATTTTCGAAGAAGAACTTTGAAGGATTTAATGATAATTCTGTGACCTGATTTTGATTGTTTCTATTTAGTATATGAATGCGAAGAAGATGTCTTCCTTTTTTTTTTTTGTGTGTTTATACTCTGCTTTTCTGTATATTATCCTTGAAACCGAGAAAGAGGACAAAAGTTTCATAATTCAACTTTAGGTATGTATAGCTATTGTATGTATAGAGAAACCCTTAAGAAGGAGACTTAATAGTTGCCAATTAGAATCATGTTGCCAGAGTTTAATTAAGATGCTTGATGACACATTTAAAGTTCCTTTCATGATATAATTCCCTTTTAAGTTGACTTGTAAAATTATAAAATCTTGTCTTCTTGGCAGAGGCAAGAAACTATATAAATATATTATACATAAATCTGAAAGGATTGATGGGAATTGTAAAGGATGTAGGATGGCGTGTGTAGGTTGTCAATGTGACTTTTCATGAATATGAATATATATGGCAAAGAAAATTCCTTTATTTTTATTTTTGTAGGATTACGCTTGAAAAGCATATTTTGCACAATACATGCAAGAATCAATTGTACCTATATACAAAATATACGTATGTACATATGTAATGCATCAATTTGTCATGAAGTCATGAAGATGTTAGTCTATTGTTGGGAATTGCAGGTAACTCATGCATTAATTTTGTGCACAATTTTTCTAAAAAACGTTCTTTGATTTTTTCTTTGTAAATAAAAATGTTAAATTGAATGAGTAAGAAAAGGAATTGTTATAATAGAACGTCTCAATTTTAGTCGTTAAACCATTCTGATGAGTTCACTGAAGTTAGTATTTGTTATGAAGGATTTTTTGTCATTCACAAATTGTCCTACTTTAACAAAAACATATGTGAAAAAAATAAAATGTATACGAATGGGTCGCAGGAACTTGCTCTTATGTAAGATCACACAAATCTGAATATTGTTAACATATATGTACATATGTAGGTATATTTGATTTAAACAGAAATTAATTAGTTATGGTAGACTGTTTTTATATACCTGCCAAAAACGTAATTTATTTTACAGTAAAATTATGTGAGTACATAACAACGAAGAATATAGTACACCACCTGATTTCTTAAACAAATTTCAATTTATGAGGAAAAAAATTTATTTTGAAAATTGTTGGAGCGATTTGTAAAAAAAAATTATTTTTTATATATACAATTTTGAAAATATTTCTAAGAAAGAAAAATTGGTAAACAATTTTGTAAGCATTTATTAATTCGGAGTTTAAAAATTAATTTTGAAAAAAAATTCTATACATTTTCGAAATATCGAGTTTTCAAAATATAATTTTGATTTTTTTTTTTTTAAATCCAATTTTTTTTTTAAGTCCAAATTTGTTTTTCTTTTAATTTTGATGCAATATTATTCAAACTTATCAGATGCTCTTGTTTAAAAAATTTCATTAAAATTGGTTTTACGGATAATGTGTGTATGTACATATGTATGTATGTAGATAGTTGAAAACCAAAAAAATGATTCTATGAGAGAGGCCATTTTTAATCGATAGATAATTTTTTTTCCAATAATATGGTAGATCGTACTAATATTAGCTTCATATAAAATTTTTAATCAGAATCGTAGCAGCCCTTTTTGATGAAAATGAGATTTTCCTCGCCGGTTATTTTTAAAAATAGAGAAAGTATTTTAAAAAAATGCTACTTCTAGTGTGCTAAATTCGTGTCCACTTCTGTATATGGGATAGGTAGCGTTATTTTTGGTCATAAGAATTATTTTCATTTAAAATCTGCTAGATAATATTAAAAAACTGCTTAAGTTTAATAAAAATCAACCAAGTCAATTTCTAATAAGTACCAAAAAAAAAAATTGAAACTTTTTTAAAAATCGAAAAAAAAAACAAAAATTTAAAAATTCTGGTATATAATACTTTTAAAACTTTTTCAAAGATTTTCTATAAAAAAATCCGTAAAAATCTGAGCCGTTTCTGAGAAAATCGAAAATAAAAAAATTGGTTCTATGAGAGGTATCATTTATAACCATTTAGCCGAAAATATTTTTTACAAAATGTTAGCCTTTTGGAAAAAAATACTGATTCTGTTTTTTTAAAGTTGTGTGCACGTTTTTGAGAATAATTAGATTTTCATAATTTTTACGGCAGGTACCGTTATTTTTGGTTTTAAGAAAATGAAGAAAAAAAAAAACGTGTTGACCCACATTTAGGCTGCAGCCGAAAGGACGGAAAGATGTAATGTCACGTTTGCTCAAAATCTCGAGTCCAGTTTTTTTAAGGATTCGTAATTTGCCATTTATTTTCTATATACAATGAAATTTCTTTATAACGTTCTTTACGACAAAATTCTGTATTCAGATTTTTTTTAATTATTGAAAATATTTTTTTTTCAAGTTTCGTAATATAAATAAATAAAAAACAAAATATGTACCGTCATCAGCTATATGGGTAAAGCTGTTAAGTCCACTTCTAACTGAAATTGAAATTTTAATGCCATCTTTAAGAATTACTTTTTAGTACTTTTACTGTACTTTTTGTGAAATGAAACTTAGTTGTTGCAGAATATTAAAAAGAAAATGGAGATTTATGCTGCATTCTTTTGTTTCTTCTCTCATTTAAAATTTGTAAAAGTGGACATAGCGTTTTTACGTATTTAGCCGATGATACGCATATATTAATCGGTTCAAAATTGAAAATGAAATAACTAAAAATAAGTATTTTTCTAAAAAAGTTGGAAAAATTCAATATTTTTTTAATGGATATAATTTAATAAATATAAATTCGACTAACACAAATTCTATATCATATGGAAGGAGGAATTATATATATCTCCTAAAGATATAGGTGCAAAATTTTAAGCGATTTAGTAAAATGTTAAAGCCATTTTAGTGAGTTACTAAGTTAAAAGAAGATTTTGCTAATTTTAAACGATTTTAGCAACTTAAAATCTCTTAACATTTTACAAAAGTTAAAATCACAAAATGGCTACTTTAACTTTTAGTAACTTGCTAAATCCATATGAAATCTGTCATTGTCCTCGAAAAAAAAATTTTGCAAAGAGTTAAATTGTGTTTTTTTATGATTCGCGTGCTAATTGTTTTTCAAAGTAAATAAAAAAAATAAAATGTTTTCGGAGGACGAAGATTTCGATATGTTCGAAGCCTCAGCTATGTGCAGAAAAGTGCGATGTTTTAAGTCCCGAGCAAATCCTTTTGAAGAGCTGGACGATGGAGAATTTTACTCCAGGTTTAGGTTTGATAAGACTACAGTTCGGTTCTTTTTGTTGAAAACCTAAACATCCAAGACCGAATAACAAACCGTGGCTTCTGATTTCACCAAAATAACAAAATAGTTGTCACAATAAACAAATAATAAAATAAATTATAGATTGTCACTTTGACTTCTGACATTTCAAATTATTAGTTCCGTTCCCTAGGTTTAGGTTTGTTTGCTTTGTTTTTCTTTCACGAACTGTCATTGTTTGGACGTGTTCAGATGCACCGTTTTTAATAAAAGGGAATTAGTATTTTACTAGTTATTAAAACAAAAAAAAAGGATTCAAATTTCCGAAGAGCTAGTAAATTACTAAATGCTTAGCAAATGGCTAACTAGTAATATGCTAAGCCCTTAACAATTGGTTGTTTAAAATTTTGCGCCATAGAGTTTATGGTAATCGGAAAAATAGTTAATAACATTTATTTCATTATGTTGAAAAAAAAATGCTTTGGCGAAAATCGTCAAATAGCTTCTTTGGAAAAAAATGAGTGTAACTATTGTTTCCAGCAACCAAAAAGTAAAAAAAAAAATTTGAGATAAAAGTGGAGTTACCAACGCACTTCTCCATTATCTTATCTCTTAATTTTGGCACCCTGCAAGACTAAAACCTTGATACATTTTTTTATACCAAACACTTGCATTATAGAGCAAGTTAAAACAATTATTATGGGTCGCAAGAATTATTTCTCTTTATAAAGAGAATTTCACTATACAGTTGTTTAAGGGGAATGGGAGAGAATTGCACTTCGCAAAATAAAGACAATTTCATTGAAAGGAAGTTCGTTACAAAGAAGTTTGACGTTTGTATATAAAAAAATTTGATTCGGATGACATATTAACATTTCAAACATTAAAAGTGGAAGAGTGATTGTTAGCAAGTTTTCCAATTGAAAAGTTTTTAAACAACAAACAATTCTAAAGTAGACACATCTACTCGTTGCAACTTTCAAATATTGTTTTCTCAACTTTTATGTAGCTAAGTATACATATGTACATCCGTTAGAAAATTCTAAAAAGTAGATAATGATACTCGTAAATAAAACTTTGTGTGCACAATTTCATTTTTCAACGCGTTACAAATTATACAAGATTTTCTTTTGTCATAATAAAGTGTGAGCCCTTGCTGTATATACACATAGACATAACCAAAAGAAAATTTGTCAGAACAAAACAAAGATTTTGCAGCAAAAAAAAACTAGGTTAATCACCTAAGCATCAGACGTAATTTCCAGTGCATTTGAGTCATTTCGAACAAAAGCCACACCAGCGCCAGCACAAGCTCTCCCACGCACAAAATCATGAAGTAAACAATGCCCCGTCATTTTTCCAACATCATCGCAGAGTCGAGTTCCCAATTCAACTAAACCACCGCCCTCCTATTTCGTTTGTAGGCTAACCTTATACAAACTTATACGACCAAACAATAAACCAAAAAGACATTTTTCACAAAAAAAAAAAAAATAAATAAATAAAACAAAGAGTTGAAACCTCTTTTCCGCCAAAAAAAAAAATAGAAAAAAAATCTTAAACCCCGTTGAACTAGTTTACTGTTGTAGTTGTTACTGCGGACTGCCTACTGCCATCTTGAACTTTTTAATTAGCCTCTCTATCCCAAAAGAATGCGAGTAAAGTAACCCTAAGGGGTGGGAGGTAAATAGAAAGCAAAGTTTATGCCACACAACATTGGTGCACAGACAACACAACAATATTGATAATTGTCAAGTGTCAAACGAACTTGACCCTCCTGACAGGAAAGGAACGCTGTACTGCGTAAAGCTGTAAACCATCGTCGTCGTCACCATTGTTGTTGTTGGTGCAACAAATACCTCAGTATTGGCAGTAAGAATTAATCGAGTATGATGAATGTGACCATTTTCAATGAATGCGCGGTTAATAAATTAAATACTTCCGCTGCCCCAAACGCCACCGCCATTCCTTGAAACGAACGATGATTGGTGTCCTGTGTGGCATTTTATTTGACTTCAACTTCATTCTTCATTGAATTCCAGAGTCAAACGACAGCAAAAGAATATATACGAATACGAGACTATTAATCAAATAATAACGATGGCCGACATTATGAAGGAGGAAAACGAAGAATCATTTTAATTGACGACAAAAGAATTTATTCAGCGTTCGCAAAAATAATTATTATCCTCGAAAGACGCAATTATCTGGATGGGGAATTAACTTACAAGAAAGTATAAAAAGTAGCTCAAGAGGCAATTTGGATTATCCCAAGTACTCAGAGTAAATACATATATCTAAATATTATATACATATGTACTTAGAATGGGAGCGGTTAAAGCCAATTTAAAGAGTACTTCAAATTCTTTTCATGAAAACCACAATTTATGGGTTTTTCTTTTGAATTACATCTTCGGCAGTCAAGTCTTAAAGTTGTAGTAGATAAATGAAGAACAAACAATCTTTAGTTAAACAGAATTTATATAAAATGGAGTTTAACATGGATTAATAGTTTTGGTCTGAACTATACCTTGAGGGGAAGTAGATTTAATTGGAGAATGATTTTTCAATTAAAATTAAGAACGAATTGTTGTTGAGATATAAAAGAGTTGAAAAATTAAATCGACAGATAAAATCAATGTAGGTCAGGTGTGACGACTTTTAAAGCATTTTAGTTACAAGAACCAAGATGTACCTACATTATATTTAATTAAATCAACCAATTACTTATGAGTTAAATTAATTTATTGAAAAAAAGTAACTGTTAATCAAGAAAACTGTTGAATGCCTGGACTTTTAAAAGGTCATGATAAAAGAAGGATTTTTTAATTCCATGATTTCGTAATGCGAGATTTTAATTTGCGAGACCAACTTCAATGTTGTTATTACGATACTATTATGGACATTCGATTATTTTTAGATTTAAGAATAATGCGTGTTCGGGTGCGTCAGAAGATGACCCTAGGTGCTGGTATAGCAGTAGTACTCCGACGTAGTCGATAATAGAAAAAAAAACGTAGGTTTAAATTTTGACTGATTTTTATTGCTTGAAGAGAACTTACTTAGACAAAGGTAGATACAAGAAGAGGAAGTTAGATAACAGCCTGAAAGGCAGGTAGGTGGAATTTACAAAGTATGGTGAAAATATTACATTTACTATTTAGGAGCGACATCTTTCTGTCGGTATGCAATATTAAAATAGAATATTTATGCGTATAATTTAAATCACCAAAAAATCGTTAATTTTTAAATTTTAAATCGTTAAATTCGACCTACTTTTTGTTTTGAAAAGATTATTAGAATTTTGATTCAAAAAATAAAAAAAAAATATCGCTTTTTTTTGGCTACATCGCCAAACCGATTTTCGTGTCGCTAATGTTTGGCGCACAATCTAACAAGCCTGTTTGTATGTTGAAATTCGAGATTTTTTTTTCGTATATAGAATTTTGTATTTTGGGTATTTGTGATTTTGATGTATTAGGAGCGTATGGGGTTCGGAATTATGGGATTGAGACTTCCATTTAATGCCATCGTGATTTTCCCTGAGAAAAAAACAGATGTCTTTGTTAAGAAGTTTCGCTTCAAAAATATTAAAAGAAAAAAGATTTAACTAAGCTACTTTGACTGAGGCTAAAAACATATTGGAGCAGTGTTACCACTTCCGGAAAAAAAGTCAAAGTAGATTTGAAGAAGAATTTGAACTAGGTTAAAAAAATTGAATTAGACTTCAAATTTAACTTTTGACCTGTGATACATATACATACATATGTATTATGTATAGATAGGTACTACATAATATGGCAAGTTATGCATTCATAAAAAAAAATCGAACTCAAGATTTTGATCAAATTTATAGAATTTGTATTACATATTATAAAAAAAAAAAACCTTCGTATTACGATAATAGCGAAGTTGAAAAAGGTGGGTTTCGCAATTCTGTCTGCCTGTCTTACCTTTCGGCTGTAGCCTAAATGGGTGAATCGACTTTCTTTAAACTGTGCACATAGCATTTTTTGGGCATTCCTCTCATGTTTTTTTTTTTCATTTTTCTAAGACCAAAAAAAAAACGGTATCTGCCGTACAATTTTTTTATTAAGTTATGGAAATCTTATTTTTCTGAAAAACGTGCCCACAATTTTTTTTAAAACAAATTCAGTACTTAATGTTTTTTACAAAATTGCTACCATTTTATAATTGTTTTTTTTTTCGAAAAAATGGTTAAGTATAGAACCATTTTTTTGATTTTTAATTTTATCAAAAACCCTTCAACTGATTTTGATCTTTTTTTTTTTATAAAAAATGCTTACAATAATTTTAAAAATATTGTGTATTAAAATTTTTACTTTTTTTTGATTTTTAAAAAAGTGTCAATTTTTTTTTAACTTAATAATTCAAAAACGACTTGGTCGATTTTTATTAAACTTAGCACTCAGCAGTTTTTTGACATTATCTATCAGGTTATCAAAAATAACGGTACCTCTCATACAAATGTTTAAAAACAGGTATCGAAAATCTCATTTTTCTTGAAAATGGCTTCTACGATTTTGATTAAAATTTTTATGTAAATTTATATGAGAACGATCTACCATATTATTGCGAAAAAATGTATCTATCGTTTAAAAATGTTTCCTCTCATAGAACCATTTGTTTGGGTTTTCGATTATCTCATTATCTGTTGAACCAATTTTAATGAAATATTTTACACAAAAGTTGCTAATAAGTTTTAATAATATTGCATATCAAGATTTTCAAAAAAATAAATTTTGGAATTAAATTAAAATTTTAAAATTATTTTTTGAAAATTCGATATTTCAAAAATTGGTGAATGAGTTTTTTTTTCAAAATTAATTTTTAAACTCCGCATCAATCTATATATATATAAAAAAAAAGTTTTGTTTTGTGTACGTTCGCTAACCAGCCAAACCGGTTGACCGATTTTCTTATTTTTTTTTTAATTAAAGAGGAATAAGAGTAGAAGGTTTAGGATAAAAAAAATTATAAAAAATTAAAGAAAATCTGTTAAAAAAAGAAATTAAATTTCAATTGGTCACATGGGCTACTGATTTGAGCAATATTTAGTAATTTGCGCAATTCAAAAATAATAGAGTTCGTGGTGCAGTGGAATTTTTTTCAACATATTCTCTGCAAAACAAATAAAAAAAAATATTTTTTAATGCCCTGCGAAGAGGGCGGGGGTTTTGCTAGTAAGTTATAAAAATTGGATTACCAATTTATTTTTTGAAAATATATTCAAAATTTTATATATACAAAATTGTTTTCTTTTAAAAACCTTTCCTACGATTTTTTAAATTTCTTTTCTCATAAATTGAGAATTATGTAGGAAATCATTTGGTATACATTGCGTTGGTATCAAACCAATTTAAGATATTTTCGTAATACATTTATTTTTAATTTTATTGATTTTTTTAATTTTTTTTTCGGTCTAAATTGTAAATTCCATGCATATGTGCGAAGTACAAGACATCACGCTGCTATATTGTTCATGTTTATGTACTCACATAATACTTCCTTAACTAGGCTATATTTTGGCAGGTGACATACAATATATAGGTTCCAATAACTTTCTTTTATCAGGTGAACAGTTTTTAAAATTATTAAGACTTTAAAACCACAGTGTGATCGCACATAAGAGCAAGTTCGTGCGACCCAATCGTGCATTTTATTTTTTCTTGTTTCGAAAAAACGTTCCAGCTTTTTGACACATTTTATGTCGCATCTTATACGAATCTATCAAAATAGTACTAAGACAGTAAAATATGTATGTATTTAATTATTAATATTTAGAAGTATTGTTTGTCTTTTAAAAGTAAATTACATATATATTTTTTCTTAAAGAAATTAATTTCCCATATACAAATATGTCAATGAATATATTAACCTATTACGACTGGACTAGACTAGACTAAAATAATAATATAAAGTTATTCCTACTTTTCTCTCATACAATTTGTAAGGAAAAAATAAACAAAATGACCATCACCATTTTGTTTTTGATGTGTAAACGTCAAAGTTTTTACGTATTAGCCTTTTTAAGAGTCCCACTAACTATTTTTGGTTTCTAGAAGAAAACAGTAGTAATAATTCCACCCTACCTATACATATATTTTATTATAAATACATACATATGTATAATATTTGATTTACATTTCCAAAAAAAATGTCCAGGTTGAATGTCAATGAAACTCGCAGAAGTCACAGACGTCAAAAATTCAATTTACTCGTATAAACATACATAATACTAAAAAATTAAACATTTTGTCTTTAATCCCACAAATTGGAAGTTGTTTTTCCAGATTGAACTAACCAGGTCTGAATATTCAATTAGAACCCCCCTCCTTGAGTTCTTTATGTTTTGATGTGAATATGAATCCTTGAACCACATCAACCACAAAACATCCACCAGGCACCATATATGATTTGATTTAAAAAATTGAAAACAAAAATTATTCACACTTCAATCATGATCATGTCTCTTCATATATAACGTATGTATGGATGTGACAGTGACGCCTCTTACTTGACGTTCTCTGTCATTACACCATGTACGTATGTATTCTGCTTTTAGAAAATCAACAATTCTTTGACTCAGCCTCAGAGCTAAATAACCCTGCTGCACCATGTCGATGTCACCGCCTGTAGCCAGACTGGCAGCAACTAGTGTCAGACGATAGGTATAACGATTGCTATTTGACACAAACATGAAACTCGGATGGTTGGTTGCGTATGATAATGGTCATGGAATTTTCATGTGTATAAGTATGTACACCCTCAACATAACCCCCCATACATATATCTGTCACTGCCATTGCAAATATGTTGCTTCCAATTCCTTTATTCAAAATAAATACATACAGTGCGATGGTGGCGCCTCTAGTATAATCATACACATTTCTCGCCTTTTATTATAATGTCATGTCAGTTGCCAGATATATGATTTTATGCCTTTGTATGTATAGATATATCTTTTGTTTGTCCATTTTACCAGCCTTGACCTCAGCTTAAGTTGACATAAAGTGAATTATTAATTGATAGCTCAGTGTCTCGGCCATCTCATAATTGAAACTATTTTATAGAGGGTGACTATTTTCTGTGTTTATTTGACAAATCCAGAATTAAAACTACATGTGTGGGTTGCATGTACTTGCTCTCGTATATTTTATGATGCAAAAAGTTCCAATTTCAAAATTAAGTTTAAGCACGCGTATTCTTGAGTTTTTTTATTTTTTATTAGTCATAGAAATTAAAGCCAATACATCCATGTTGTTTTTTTAGACAAAACCAATAATTTGCCCTAAAGAGCAAGTAAAATGTTAATCTAGCATGTTTGGACATTAAACTGTGAAACAGATGTGGAGATGGTATTTTATTAATTATTATTATTTGTTTGATATTATGACTGACTGTGGCATTTTAAAGCCGCAGGCCAATTGCGGGAACTTGTTTGCCTGCAGAAATATTATAATATAGTGGTTATCTTTATTGTTGAGGATTAAATCGTGTCAATTTAAGGTGCTGAGTTATACAAGTTTGTTAATTTTGATTGTTTGTTTTCCATATCTTTTAAATTAGACTGGATTTTTTTGATACAAAAAGGTGTTTAGATAACAAACACACTACTTTAACATTGAACATGACATTGAACTAAATGTTGTCGCTGAGCAAATGCTCTTGAAATCACATTTTTTTTTGTTCACTGTTTGTTTTGATTTGTATGTTTTTTTAACAAACAACATGGCCCTGAATCAGGTTCAGGTACATATTACCTTCTCAGTTACAAAAAGAATATGTTTAAGAGTAAACACCAGCAGTCGTATTTATTAAATTTTTGTCTACTTAGACACTGTCTAACTATTCTCAAATTGGTGGAAATATGCTTTATTTGATGAAAATAAATATCACATTATTCACGGTTAAGACAATCTACTCTTGTGTCTAAGTTAGGCAGCTATAAGACAACAATAAACAAAGTTTTTGAACACACTTTCCAGAGTTGGACAATTGTCTAAAGTTAGACAACGTTTATAAATATATTTTTTTTTGAAAACCGTAAATTTCACTTAATTTTTTTAGACTTAAGTTTGGCACTTTATTATTTTTGACTTTACAAGCATGGTTTAATTTTTTTGTCAAGTCCATTTGTAGAGTATAAAGTCTTACAGTTGTATATAAAGGGTTTTTCAACAGGGACGCTACAAAAGTAGAGCAACAGGGACAGCAAACGACGCCATATTTCTTGCCGCTCTTTTGACATTTCTCTTCAGTAAGGTTTGCCATTTCATGATGGAAAGATATACGAGCCAACAACAGGTCGAAAATATTAAAATTTACTACCGAAATTCGGAGTCAGTAGCCTCAACGTTAAGAGCGGATTTTCATCGAAAAATCATCTTCAGCGATGAGGCTCATTTTTGGCTGAATGGCTTCGTCAATAAACAAAATATGCGGTATTGGTCAGGCAGCAATCCACACGTACTCCATGAGTCATCATTGCATCCCGAAAAAATTACGGTTTGGTGTGGTTTATGGGCCGGCGGCGTCATTGGGCCGTACTTCTTCCATGATGATCAAGACCGGCACGTTACTGTGAATGGGGATCGCTACCGTTCAATGATAACCGAATATTTTTGGCCCCAATTGAATGATATGGACTTGAAGGACATGTAGTTCCAACAGGACGGCGCCACAAGCCACACAGCGAATGTCACAATCAATTTATTAAAAACCAAGTTTGGAGAACGTGTTATCTCACGAAATGGTCCAGTCGCTTGGCCGCCTCGGTCGTGCGATTTGACGCCGTTAGACTTTTTCCTGTGGGGCTACGTCAAGTCTATGGTCTATGCCAACAAGCCAGCGACGATTGATGAACTATGTACGAATATCGAACAAGAAATTGCAGCAGTATCGGCCGATTTATGCTTGAAAACCGTCGAAAATTGGGTTCAGTGTCTGGACTTCTACAAGCGTGCCCGTGGTGGCCATGCAAAAGAAATCGAGTTCCATACATAATGGCATCGAACGTACTTTCACAGGAATAAAGAATTTCATTGATATCCAAAACCGTTTTTGTTTTATTTAAAAAAAACCTTTGTAGCGCTCTTATTGAAAAACCCGATATAAAGAAATTTTAAAGCCTTCTTAAATTTAAAACACCTGTAAATAGCTCTTTAAAAGATTTTTAAAATATTTTTTTTTGTTCAATTAGCTGCAGTTACCAAGTGACTGCATTTTTTAAATTTAAGCATTTTTGACAAGTTCATAATTTATTGACGGAAAAATCTTTTAATTTGTTGAATTTAAGATTCTGGAGAATCCTGCAATTGGGCATTTTTTTTTTTGGAAATTTTAGATAGAGGTTGTTGTAGGTCAGAAGGCAGTCAATTTTGCTGAAATGCTTGCTTACTTCTTAAGCTAAAACCATACCTATCTGGTGTGGTATGTTGTTGGGTGATGATTTTTATTGCGGTTCTGAATCCGTTACTGAGTCTCTCACTCTTTTAACAATGTGTAATATTTTCTATTTCACAAATTACAGAATTAATTTTGTTGTAATTAATACAATTAAGATTTCTGAACTTTCTCAAAAGTCTTTGATAATTGAGTTCGTCCCGTTGAAATAGCAATATAAATCCAAGACCTTACCATTTGAACTTGCTGAGTTGTGGTTGTTCGAATCTAATCTTACCAAAAACCTCTTTTTTGAATTTTGGGGTGAACATTTCAGATTCAATTTAACTTGTGACTTGTATTTTTGGTTTCCAGTGAAAAAGTTGCATTTTTGAACTTCTATTATTGGGACTTCATTATGTTAGAATTTAAATTTTAAAAGAAAAAAATTGTTAAACAGCCTTGTCATATGTATGTATAAACCTTTTATTAAAGAAACATACATATTACATATGTATTTTAATTACAAGCAAAATAGTTATAACAAAAGTTTAATGTACTCAACATTAAGCTCTTACTCTTGTGTAAAGAAGGACACAAACTCAAAGTTATATTAAGGATCTTAAGAAATCTATGAGACAGTAAGCACGCTGGGGCAATTTTTTGTAACTCAAAAAAAAATAAAGAAAAAAACTCCGAATAAAATATAAGAATTTATATCTTTTATCCTTTTATCTTTTTGAAGAAAATAAATATATATACATATATATTCCCCAAGATTCAACCGGAAAGATATAATCTGAATTACAGTGAATAGAAGTTTCCTCTATATTTTATTTTATATTTGAAAATCCCCTATTAAACTAATACCTCAGAATGTAAAGTTACAAATTCGTGTCTTACATATCTACTGGTGATTAGTTTAACCAATTTTAACATAATTTTCGATAAAGTAGAATTATTTCCCGCAGGGCCAATTTTAAAGTTAATAGCAGATAATACATGATTTAAAAAAATAAATGCTGGTGTATCCCAAGGTTTTGTTTTATCTCCTACTCCTTGACAGTACCATGAGATTTTTGTATTCTTTTCAAAATTTGTTTTCTTATTTTCAGACGTGAAACTTAAATAACTGTGTGCAATAAGCTCATTTCATTTTTACATATATTGAAAGCATTGTCCAATTAAGGGCCAGTTTGTTCACAGTTGGTCATCTTTAATCAAGGATTACTGCAACTGGTAAATCCTCGAATATGCAAGCTTACCAAAATTTTTATTAGGGAATCCAAAATTTTGGTTCGTAATCATGAAAATCCTTAATCAGTAGATTTGTATTGATTAGCGCCATTTAATTAGAGCCTGTTAAAGTGATGGTGCAGATTTAACCCACCGTGAACAAACTGGCCGTAAGAATTGAAAATACTTCATAAATTTAAAGTTGTCTTCTGTGGTTTAAGTGGAACTAATGTCTTGAATAGATTTCAAAAACTTGACATTTGAAATTCATTATTTTAATCAATTTTTTGAGTTCTAGTACGCTGATGATTCGAATCGAAATAAGACAGCAAACTGTTTGGGAAAGCACAGCGGAAAATATCCGTGATGGGAGAGTTTAAAAAATTACAAATAAAATAAAATGCAAAATCACACACAATGAACAAACAATGACATAAAATCAAATCGAATAAAACTCAAATGTGTCATTTGCCGCACACAATTAATGGTTAGGGGTAATTAATTCAGGACGAAAAAAATATTGCAGACACCTCCAAATAATTTGCTATAATTATTAATTTCGCTGATCGAACAGCGTACTGCTGAACGACAAGCAGAACCAAATTTTTCATTTGGGATATTGTACAGGGTTATTCATTTTTCGGTTTCGAAAGTAAAGCTGAATAAAACACACACAGCAATACATTTTTGATGAAAATTTCATTTCATTATAAAGTTTGGACTTTGCCATTAAGTGTAAAAAACAATATCATTCAAATGGAGACCTCGGAAAGATTCGCACCATGCGATTCTTTCGATGCAATTTTTAACCACTTTTTCGCACATTTCGGGCGGTATCTCGGCCATAACTTGAGTAATATTGGTTTTTAATGCATCTAGCGCTCGGGGATTCTTCGCGTAAACACGGTCTTTTTCAGAAAATAATCTAACGGTGTCAAATCACATGATCTTGGTGGTAAATTGACGTCGCCAAAAACGTGAAATTACGCGACCAGGAAAGCCATAAAGCCCTAATTGGTCGTGTTGTGTGGCTTGTTGCCCCGTCTTGTTAGAACCAAATATCGTCCAAGTCATGATCTTCAAACGCCGCAGGCCAAAAAAAATCGGTTAATTACTGCGAACGCATGGGAAATCGATAAATTCGGATCATCAGCAACACTTGCAGCAGCAATATTTTCGACTGAACGTGATGCACAGGCCTTACGACATCAGTAACACGCTTCCACTCTCTTAAAATTTCTTCACAATTTTACGGATTGCTTGTCGGTCCATTATGACGACCAAAATCATCACGTGATGCGCGAAAAGTGTCTACGTTTGAATCACCACTTTTGTAGTAAGTTTTGATAATTTTAACGCGTTGTTCGATTGTTAAGCGATCCATTATCGTAAATGACAAACATTCAACTACATAATATTATTACACTTCAAATGACAGTTGAATTTGACAGGTGTCAAATTCCAGCGGTACCAACTTGAAACCATGAAATGAATGACCCGTTGTTATGGGATTTCGTTTCGTTTCGCATCAGAAGCTTTAGAGACTAAAACATGAATAATCTGGAATAGAATGGGCTAAATTATTTGTAGGGTGACAAATTCAATACCTTAAGAGCTTACCTATCAAAAATATGATTGTGACTTCTTAATTTGAATTTGGGCTCCATTCCGCTCTATGGCAAGTGTAACCACAATTTTTCAAATTTTCTGGTTGTTTTGCTATTTAGCTTATATTTTATATAATTTTTTTTATCGTTACTATCAAGGTTTGAAATTTTTAAATGCAACGTTACCTCAAAAACTATAAATACACACACGCAAATACAAACACATCCGATGCATTCCTTTGGCTATATAGATACATTATATACTTTTCTCCTTTCCAAATTTAAGATATTCCTGTTGAATGGAAAGATAGCAGTTGCTTTCCATCTTAATGTCAGACATATCCTTAGGGATGACATCTAACGATTTAAAGAAGTTGAATTAAAAAAAAAAATACATGTTCATCTCTCTGCATTTCACAAAGAAAAGAAAAATCCTTCTATAGGTAGATATACCTTGTGAAAAGATTTATTTGATTTTTTCTTCTGACATCGAATTGCATGAAGATAATATGACCACCGTCACCGCACCACCGCCGCCGTGATGAAAAATCCATTCACACGAAAAATTAAATTCAAAAAAAAAAAAATCTCATTTTTCTGTCAATGGTATATGATTATACTTAAAAAAGGATCCTATGTAGAGACATACATATATTTTTAAAGTTTTATCCGCTTTGAGGAAAATAATCATCTCAAAGCTAAGCTCACTTTGATATACGAATATATATTTTTTTTTCTTATCTTGAGAGCAGATTTAGATTTATTTTTTTTGTTTTTATTTCAGCTTGAAATATAAAATAATGACTTTCAGTTGAGCAAATAAAAAAAAAATTAAAAACTGCACTTGGAAAACTCATAAAGTGAACATCAGAAAATCGATTTATTTATATCATGTGATGATTTATCTGCGTTCTACTTCCCATAAACCATTAGAACGATTATAATTATTTTTTTTTCTTTTTGTAAAACAATTATTATTTATAAAAATAGGAAAAGAGGAAAATTAATTACTCAGTGATGTGTAAAACTAGGATCGATTTTGATTAATGAATATAAACGGAATGGTTTTAGGGTCAAATCGAATATAAATTTAGGGAATTGGTTTCAAATGTAAATATATATATATGTAGGTATATAGTAATTTATAATTGGATTCTATTGATTGAAAAAGGATAAAATGGAGATTGACCCATTTCAAAAAATAAATTTTGCTGAAATAATTTTCAAATAAAATTATGTATTTTAATTTCTTTTTTTTTCTACATTGCATAATTTAATATTTAAATGATTTATTAGGGTACTTCTGCATTTATTTAAATAAATGAATAACTCAACTAAGCGATTATGATATTTCAAATAAGAAAAAAACAATAAATTGTTTGGGTCACTATGGCGTATACGTACCTTTTTTCGATATTTTATCCGATTTGTAAATTGAAAGCATTTTTTTTATTTATTTTTTTTTGGTTTTAAATACAGTTTCTTTTTTTTGTATGTGTATTTTTCAGAATGTCATCTGGCTTGATGTCGTGTGTACGAGAGAATTCTCCACCCTTAGACATGGATGGAAACGATTCGGGAGCTCTTTCTCTGCCAGCGGTGGACGGAACAACATCTTCAAATAATGCTCCTTCAGCTGGTGAGTGGTAACAATAAGAATAAAAAAAAAAAACTTCTCTTCTTTTTCATACGTATATCTATCTAATGTTATCTTACTATTTTTTTTTTGTCTATACAAATTGCATTGTTATAAGAGAATCAATACACATAGTTATTTCAAAGTGCAAACGAAGACACTTACTATGTTCTTGTGGCCCCCTGTATCTATGTATGTATGTATATATGCAAAAAAGAAAAAGGTGAAGTTAGGTCAAGAATCAATAAAAGTGGATCCTTTATCATTGCTTTTATTCTCTCTCGATAAAGTGCTTTTTATATTGAAAGTTGGAGTATTGGAAGAGGTGACACTTTGAAGTGACATTGATTGACACAGACAGTATTTTTTTTTTAAATGAGATTTGATATGATATTGAAAGTATCGAGTTTAAAAGGGTTAAAATAAAATTGACACTTTTTAGAAGATGAAAAAATAACAAAATTTAATATTTCTAAGAGCAAGAAAATTATCTATATCTGCTGATTGACTTGTCTGTCCATTTTTGTTCATTTTTGTTGCGCGTCGTGTTTGAGTTTAAAAACTTTTGAAATAGAATTTGTTGAATTATCATTTAAAATAAGTTTACCTTTGCTTGAAAAACAAAACACCTTTGATTTATTATGCTTCGATTAAACAGAAAATATATGTATTTAGAGGATGTTTATAGTTTTAAGACAGTATTTCTATTTTTTTTTTATTTACCTCACATTTCAAATTTAGTTTGTATGTTCTAGGGATTCTCTTCAAAATGCATTCTCTTAATTTTAATTTTCAAGTACAAAAATAAATTAATTTATTTGATATTTTATTTCACGCTGTATGAAGGGCTAAAATTCAAATAATATTTTATTTAGCTCTTAAGTGATAATCGAAGTTTGTTCTCTATATAAACTAAAAAAAGTTATTTTGAAATCTGATGGTATTTTTGTTGAGTTCACCCCATTTCACCTCATAAAAAGAATATTTTTGAAAATATCTAATTTCTCAGTGGTCCTGAATATCCAGCTACTAAATATTTGAGACGTTATGTCAAAATTTTAAAACAATCTGAAAAGAACTTTCGGCTATTTGATATTTTGAACAAATTAAGATTTACTTTCTTACTTGAGATATAAAGGTACTATGAAGCAAGTTACGCATTCGTAAAAAAAATCAAACTCGAGATTTTGATCAAAATTGAAATTACGATAATAGCGAAGTCGAAAGAAGTGGGTCTCGCAATTCTGTCTGTCTGTCTGTCTGTCCTTTCGGCTGTACACTAAACGGGTGGACCGATTTTCTTTAACCTAGCGTTTTTTGGGCATTCCCCCAAAATATTTTTTTCATTTTTTTTAAGACCAAAAATAACGGTACCTGCCGCACAAATTTCTTTTACTAAATTATGAAAATCTTATTTTTCCCAAAAACGTGCCCACAACGTTTAAAAAAAAAAAACAAAAATTTTTTTTTACCAAAATGCTACCATTTTATAAAAAAAATTCTGAAAAATAGTTAGAACAATTTTTTTGATTTTTTGATCAATTTTTTTTTTTATAGAAAATGTTTACAATAATTTTAAAAATATATATATATGTATATATATACGAAAATTTTCAAAAAATCTTTTTTTGGATTTTTAAAAAAAGTTTAAATTTTTTTTTTGAGAACTTAATAATTTGAAAAAGACTTAGTCGATTTTTATTAAACTTTGCACCCAGCGATTTTTGGAATTATCTAGCAGATTTTAAATACAAATTATTCTTATAGCTTAAAATAACGGTACCTCCTATACAAAATGTTAGAAAACCGGTATGGAAAATTTCATTTTGCTCAAAAATGACTCCTACGATTTTGATTAAAGTTTTCATGTGAACTAATATTAGTGCAGTCCATTATATTATTGGAAAGAAAATTATTTATCGTTTAAAAATGGTATCTCTTATTGAAGCTTTTTTTTAAACCGCTCCAACGATTTTTAAAATTTTTCTCATAAATTAGATTTATGTAAGAAATCGGATGTAAGAAGTCTTGCATTTTACTTTTAGTGGTTTTAGTTTGAAAATTTGTTGATTTAAAAAAAACTGTCAATTGAATAATTCTACAAACCTTATCAGTTATTGACTACGTCACTGTGTATACTAGAATAAAATTAGTCCAGCTTCGAAAGAGATGGAGAGTGCTTTTGACTTCTAGGGGAGAATTCTTGTTTAAGTTTCTCCTTCTCCGCAGTAAAGCTGACAGAATTTTCTTCAGTAAGATCTCAGAAACATGAATTGGCTAAATAGGTACAAAACTGGGCTTTAGGAAGTTACACCGATTTTTTTTTTTTTGGAGAAAGACCTTAAAAGAATTTCTTTAAAAAATCGAGAAAAAAATCCGATAAAATTGGCGGTTTTCCCCCCTACATTATTTTCTTCTTCCCATAAAAAAAAAATGCAATTTTTAGATATTGCTACCACTCACCCCTGAAAGTATGCAATTCCGGGTTTTCACGATTATATCGTATCAGTAGTGTCTTTACTGGGTTCAATATGAATCAATATGAAAGAATCTTTTGAGTTTCCTCATTCTGAAAGAATATTTTAAAGTGAGAGAATTTTAAATTGGCAACATTGTTTTCTGTGACATTTCTGTCATTTTATCGGTTATTTTAAGGTTATTTTGAGCACCGTTTGCAAATTGTTCAAATGTATTTTAAATAAACGGTTTAATTCGAGAAATTCATCAGGCATTTTCTGAAATTTATGGTGCTCACTGCTCACTTCTCACTGCTCATAACATATAATTATAATTGAATTTTAATAATTTGTTCAAAAACTTTATTTCGTTGTTAAATATTATTCCAATAAAAATGAACTCTAAAATTAACACTTCCACATTCTAATTGTTAATAATTTGGGATGTGACATTAGGTCTGTTCAATTTATTGCGTCCGTTCATTTTAAAATAAATAGTTCGTCGTTTATTTTTATTTAATTGCAAGAATTCTCGCATAGGTAGATTAGTTAAATAATAATTCTTTTTATTTTTTATTTTTTAGTTTTTTTTTTTTAATTTAATAAGTTAGTTGCCTTACCTTTTATTATATTGTTCAATTTTAATTCCAACTTATTTATAACCCTATAACTAATAAAACACAGGAATAGTTCAGAGTTCTTAGTAAATAGGCCCTGGTTCCTCACGAACTATAGAGCCACTAATTTATTTGTTTTATATAAGGATCGGAATACAAACATTAGATTGAGAAAAATATTTATGAAAGTACCATGGGTAATATGAACAAAATAATAGTTGAAGCCTTTTTCCAGTGTTGTTCCTCTACGTATCGACTTTAATTGTCTACATTTAAAGTTAGACAATTGCGTCGACAATGTCAAAAATGTCGACAACGTCAACAATCATGTATACAAGGTTAATAATTGCCACAATTTTTCAAATTGAAAATCAATAAAATTCATTCCAGAAAAACGAGTGATGGGGTGGACGCAGAAAGAGCTTTTAAGTCAAAGTATTATTTAAAAAGAAAAACTGAAATGTCGGGAAGGCCGAAGAATAAAGTGCTCGATGAGCTAGGCTTTATTTTGGTAAGAGCCAACAACAAATATTCAGCTATTTGCACGGTGTTCAATAAAAATTTGTTAAATACTGCTGAAAAACGTCTTCGAAGGCATAGGTAATATAAATTCTCATTATTTAAAATATACTCTGTTGAATAAACGAATAATGCTTCAATAGGAATGTTTGGCAGCTATACTCTGTTCAACAAAAATGTGTGTTTAATAAAAAAAAATTATGAATTGTCTACATTGTAGACGTTGCTATGTAGACAATTACCAATTGTCTACGTTGAATTGTCGACACGTAGACAATCGTGTAGTCTACATTTATAGTCTACATGGCACAACACTGCCTTTTTCTAAATATTTTAATTTCTTTCTTTTTCTTTTTTTTTTTATGTATGACTTGTTACTCAATCAAAATAAATTCATTTGTTCTTTTAATATCAAAATGTTGTACATCCATTTTCTTATTTCATAATGTTGTCTGATAATTGACAAAAAAATAAACTAAACTTAACTAAACTAAACTAAAAATGAAGGATGTGCTTAGAGCAGGTGTTCAACATAAAAAGTCGAGCAGGTGCTGCAAAAATTCTAGTATTTAAAAATTTTATTTATATCAAAT
Organism: Epistrophe eligans; assembly: GCA_951394125.1. Taxonomy (NCBI): domain Eukaryota; kingdom Metazoa; phylum Arthropoda; class Insecta; order Diptera; family Syrphidae; genus Epistrophe; species Epistrophe eligans. Next base: position 27,664,940 of record OX596031.1, on the reverse strand, counting down.
GGAGAACCTGCTTCAAAAAGTGGAGTTTTGAGCATATACTCCGTCTTATTCATATACCAACCTAACCCAATGCATCAAGAAAAGATATCCACCTAAAAAAAATTAAATTTCACGGATGGATTTGTATACCTTAAGAAAATCTAAGAGAAGACTTGTGCCGAAATCTCTCTGGATCATCATTAATTTTTGTGTTGGACTTTTTTTTCATCCTATCCATGGAAAACTTTCAACTTAGTTAGTAGTTGAAGTAGTTCTTAAGAATATATATATTTTTTTTAAATACCAAAGGAAGAAAAACTTTTCCTAAAGCTTGGACGGTCGTTGCACTAATCTGCCTATATATTTATTCCAACTAGATTTTCTTAAATTTACCACAAATTCCCAACTCTTCAACATAACCATATATCAAACTATATAACTCTGGCTTTTGGTATTTTAAGCAAAACAGACCACAAGTTCAGTTCAATATCCGTTCAATTTCATGTTTATAGTTTTCCCTTTCGACAGGCCATAGACCCTTTGGTAATAATATGGTCTTCACCAAGACCTCTTCATCCGTTTTGTATCAAGTTTTCTATTATATTTTTTTTTTCTTTCTGAGTTCATAACCACTCTGTAGTCTGTATACTGTGTGTATTTTTTTGTGTTGTTGTTTCTTGCACTCTTGGATGCTGTGTATCTTTTGTATCTTTATATCCCTTTTTCCAGCAGGCAGCAGCAGCAACAGCAACACACAGAGCGCATCATGTAATGGTGTGTGCTTGTGCATCGATCCAATAAATTCTTCCGTTTAACGAACTCGAAATCGGAATCTCAATCATCGACCGGGTTGCTTCTTACATCATGATGAAGTAAAGTGAAGACGAAGAAGCCTTTGGCAAATAATGGTGCGTGCAATTGGAATTGGAATTGGAACTGTATCTTGTATCTTTGTGTATATGCAAAACAAGAAGACGAAACCGATTTTTTTTTCTTTTAACTTCTTAGTAATTATTATTCTGTATATTTGAAATGCTCAGATAGTTGGAAGTAATTTCTTGGTCTTTGCTTGTGGTTTGTGTGTACGGAAAGCATTATTTCAAACTTATACGGATGTAGAGTATCTAGTACGTTTTTCCTTATATAGTGATACAAAACATTTTTTTTTGTTCCTTCAGCATATCACCTGAATGCGTCGTCGTCGTCGTCGTCGTAGACATCTACGTCGTCGTCGTATTCGTCGTTGTGGTAACACATTGCTAATGTTTTTTGCGCGTTGAACTAAGTAGTGTCGACCGCAGTATCGTCCGTCGCGTCGTCGTCAGACCAGCAAAATAGGTCTCTCTTTTGCCAGAGATACTTTCAACTTGCAGCACCACAAGAGTGAACTTTAAGTGTAGTAAAGTAAAAGAATGCATTGGAAAACCTCTTAGAAGACATATACATATGTAGATGGCAGGCTTGAATGTGTGTGTATATGGTTGATGTTGATAACGAACTAAATAAGGTATTGACATGCCTATAGGCAATGCATGCCACTTGATGGATACAGTCTGGCTTATTGGTTTACGTACTCAAAATAACTGGGCATATTTTTTTTTAGCTCAGACTGATGGGTACTCTGCGTGTATTTACTTGAATTTAAGTGAGAGATCAAAGTTTGACTCAAGTTAACATTTCCACAGTTCGGCTAGTAGGCCATCCGCACCAGAAACCTTTAAATGAACGGGTGAACGAAAGTGTTGGCCATCATTGTTCAACTTGAATAGAATGTTCAGAATGTTAAGTATTTTTGTCGCAGTTTAACAGTCTAGAAAAGAGTTCTTTCCAGAGCCTCATTAGCATCGGCTTCGTATCAACTAGCAATATCTGTTGGCAACAGAAAATTAAAAGCAAATTATTTTATGTTCTATAATTTTTATCGTTGCGACATTCTGATTCAACCATCAGCTGGTAAAAATATCTGTTCAGTGAAGTTCTAATCCTGAAGTCATGAACGTAACGTATTTTCCTGATTTGTGACGTTTGTGACACCGAACTTATTTTTGACTTGCATTACTACGAAAACAGTATTAGTTTGATAGAGAAGCTGCTCCTTAAGTAGATATTGAACGTATTGTGTATTTTTAATTTGTGACGTTTGTGACACTAAACTCATTTTTGTTTCCAATTACTTAAACAGTATTAGTTTAATGGGGAAGCGGCTCCTGTAGTTACGTGTGTAATGTGTTTTCCTGATTTGTGACGTTTGTGACACTGAACTCATTTATGACTTCTATTGTGACCACAGTTTAGTTTAATAGGAAAGCTGATCCTGTAGGCTCGAAAGTTTTGTTTATTTGTAATTTGTGACGTTTATGACACTGGATATATTTTTGAATCCCATTACGAAAACAGTATTAGTTTAATTGGAAAGTTGATTCCGTAATCTCGAACGTAACGTATATTTGTAATTTGTGACGTTTGTGACACTTGAAACATTTTTGATTCTCATTGTTAAAAAAGTATCATTTAATGGGGAAGCATCTCATATAGTCACGTTCGTAACCTATATCGATGATCTGTGACATTTGTGACACCAAATTCATTTTGCACTCCTCGGGGTTAAGGCCACACCTCGAACATTCCCCCCATAATTTGGTGATTATATCATCAAGTTGACGTTCAACTAACAATAACTTAAGCTGTGCAAGAGATGGTCTTTAAAAGCTGCCTCCTTTTATGAAGAATTTCAAGCATCGAGGTGTCGTTTCGTCTTAAACTTGACTCTAGTTACAAATGCCAGGTTTCTACTTGTCATTTGAAACTTACCAAAGATTAAATTTGACAAAACAGTGCCTGTTACCAATAAAAAGAGTAGATATTTTTTTTTTATTTAAAAACTTTCAAGCACCACTGTAATCACTTCCTTCTTTGAAGGGCTCTAGAAGTTTTGCCTTCGATTTGGTTTTTGTTCTTCGCATATACAATTTGCCTATACCTCTACTAAGCCTACATTTATAAAAGGAAACCTCTTTGAGTGTCGTGTCATGTCTTAATGCCTTTTCTCCATCATCATTGTCATCATCATCGATACATTACCCAAAGCGATGGTGCATACAGGAACAACAGCTCAACTCTGCCAATAGCACCACAACAACAACAATACAACAAAAAATCGAAGAATAATAATAAAAAAAAAAAATCATAAATAAATAATAACAAATCAACAATACACAACAACGCCGACTCCCAGTATACCAAGTCCTAACGACGAACGCGCCGCACGTTGTCGTCGTCGTATCTATATAATATTATCTTGTTGTTGTTTTTGTAGTTGTATAGGTAAAAGATATACCAACAATCCGACGAATGCGAGTTCCATAGCATTTCGCTTTTGATTTTCATTCAGTTGAATTACTTCACCTGGTGAATAGGTGAGAGAAAGGTTCTGTCATATTACGGGCGTCGTCGTCGGTATAGTGTTAAATAAAAATTAAATATAATTTGTCCCAAAACAAGATTCACAGATATAGATTATCTGAAATTTATTGTTACCCAAAAAAAAAAGAAGAAAAAAATAGAGCTGGTGAATTTTAATTTAGTGTGGTTCGCTGCCCTTTGAGCTTATATAATTTTTCAAATCAGGCCTTGGGCTCAAAATAAATCGCGTCATCTATTGTCAGCCAACACTTTGGTGTCATCTTAAAAAAAGAAAAAAAAACTCAATCCATAATCGCATGACACAAAAGATACATCATCTATCTAACGAAGCAAAGAGGCTTTAGTCAATGATGTGTATCTTCGTATCTGTCACCATTTGAAGATGCAACACTTTATAAGTGAAGATGCAGACGCGGATGTTGTGAAGATTTTATTCGTATAGTCATAATTTAATTGAACAACACCACCACACTTCTTCATTGTTTATAGATAGTTTTATGTCGCGTGTTAAAAGCGGGCTCATTTGTATCTTTTCTATCGATCCCGTTGTAAGCATAGATACAAAATTCTTTCTTGTGTACTATTATGAAATTTTATTTCCAGTGTTGTGATACGAAAAAAGAAAAATAAATTTTTGTTTACAATTAGTTTACAAAAAATGCATTAATTGTTTGATCGATGAAAGTGAAATATTTTTGTTTGTTTTATTTTTTTTTTTGATCAGAAGTGGGATGTGATGAATTAAAATTGTTATTTTTTTTTTCTCGTATATAAATTGAGTATATTTAATGGCATTACAAATTGTTTAAAGTGATTTTCTATGGTTTCTATGTCTAATTATATTGAAGAAATTACATTAATGAGGATACTTGCAATTTGTTTTTGCTGCAAATGGATAGAGGAATAAATCGATATCAATGGTAAGGTTTTTCTTCTTTTTTTTAATTTGCCTTCATTGTGATTTTATAGTGTCATAGTACTTAAGTTGAGAAATTGAGTTTTTTTGCAAAGAAAGTGCATTTTAACTTATTTTTATATAAAAGTATTAAAAATATATAAAAATATGTATATAGGTTTTTTAGATTGTAAGAAAGATAGTAGCACAATATTTATATGTGGAGAGGTATAATTTTTAATCCAAAGAAAAAATTAAAAAAAAAATTGAGGAAATTAATTTTTATCAGACAATATTAAAAAACTTAGTTCAAGTGTATATACCTGTAGAAAAAAAGCTTGTATTTTCCATCTCAGAAGATGCAATTTAAAATAACATATCTAGATATGTTGGTTGCAGCCCACATTGGTAAACACACACTCCACAAATATAATTATTTGATAAAACCCTGAAGAAAAATATCGAACAGAAACGTAATTTAATAACCTTTAAAGTCGATAGTTCAAATTATATCGCTGCTAGCGATTATTTCTCTACGAAGATTTTATTTCGGCAACAATACACACATTTAATGGAATTAAAGAATAATAAGAATCTACAAAATAAAATGCACGATTGGGTCACTTGAACTGACTTTTTTTTGGTTCAAGGCTAAAATTCTGTATGCATGTGCCTATATTTAACAAAAAAAGTATATACAATTTTTTGTGTATATCGTTGGTTTCCAAGCCAAAGGCACTAAGTCACATTTTTAAGATTTTTAGATTTAAATGCAAAACGGTTCAAAACGACGATATCTTTGTACTGAAATAATACATTATGTTTGTTCGTTAATAATAATTACTTCTGAGTATGAAAAATAATATTTCCTACTCAGAAGTACTTATTAAGACAAAATTTAACAAAGTATTTATTAACGAATGTATAAGTAGAAAAGACTATACTGAGTGCAACGTTTCGTAATGCATTGCGTTGCATTTAATGAATTTGTTTTTTCGATCTCAATCAATAAACTCATATTGGAAAAATATGAGAAAACATGGTCGCAACCATGGCCAATAACGCTTGTTTTCGGTGACTGAATTAGAATCTAGTAATAGTGAAAATTCTATAAAATTTTGAATAAAAAGAAAAAAAATAAATTAAATTTTGTCTGTATTCCTGACTGTTTACTTATTAACAAATTTTGTTCAGGTCAATATTGCTAATTTTTTCTCTTCGACCAATGGCTTTTTTCGGTATTTAAGTCAGAAAATCCATAGTTTTAATTTTCAGATTTTCTGTTGGGTTTGTGAATCATAATCTACAAATATTTAAATAATTTTAAATCAAATAATATTATATTTGAAACAAATTATACTTTATTGTAGATTCGTTGTTTTTTTAAAGTTCAAAAATTTTTTATCAGCTTACGATTTTTAAATTATCAAAAAACGAATCTTTTTATCTTAAGAACTAATTTCAATAATTTTTTCTATAAAAAAATCTGATTGAAATTTTTCACAAAAATGGGGCTTACAATTTTTCTTTGATTTTTTTGAGATTTGATGCTTAAAAACTCAACTTGTAATCTTCAAAAGGCAAACATTATTCTATATCGACTTTTTTCAAAAATTTTGAATTTAAAAAAAAAAAATAAAATAGTTTTACTTTTGACAAAAATTCCTTAAATGCCTTCGATATCGCCTCTTCTATTGCATTCATTGCAATACTTTATCTGAATATGGGAAATAGGTTAGGATATAAAATCCAAAAATTACAAATACGAAGTTTAATCAAAATCCTAAAAAGTTGTTTCAGAGAGATTTAGAAAACAAATTCATAAAAAATGAGCTAAAGAATATTCTAATTTTTCCTGCATTACAAAAATTTTTACTTTATTTCGAAAACAAAAATTTTAACGAAGCTTAATTTTTGGTGGAGAGCTTTCTTTTTATTTGTAAAATAGTTCCTTAAATATATTTATAAATTTTGATTTTGTAAAGCAAAAGAGACAATATTTAGTTTTTTTGTAAATTGTTCGTAAATTATCCAGTTTTTTTGACAAATAAAAATTTGTTGCTTATACAATTCTACACAAAAAAAAATGCATATATTGTTTTTGTTAGAGTAACAGATTAAAAAAAAAAAAAAAACGTGCAAACGAGTCTAATACGAGTCTAATGCTGAAAGTGTGTATGAACTCATGTGCAAACAACAACAAACCATTTTTTGTTTTGTGTACAAACAAAGTATTTATAAGCACCTTATTTTTTTTCACCAAAACACGGCTATTGAAATAAATAAACAACTAAACTGATATTATAACGATTGCCCACGTTTTTCTCTTCCACGAAAAAAATATTTTGTAATCACTTTTTGTGTAAAATTTTATAAGGTATAATTTTTGTCTTGAAATTCTATCCAAAAAACTAAGAGCCTTCTCGTGGGAAAAAACTGTAGGTATGCTCCCCATTTATTTTTGCAAAAATAAAACATACGTAATATTTTCAAATACAAAAATTGAAAACTTGAAATAACGCTTTCACAAACCTAAAAATTTTAGCCAAGATTTAAATTCAAGTTACTTTTTCAGTAAATGCTTAAGACCAGTGGCAAGGCGCGAATAAAAAATGCAGACATTCACTTCATTTATTTTCTTTAAGTTTACAATTTACAGATACATATATTATGTGGGTATTACATACTAATATTTTAATTCAAATCTTTTTGATTTCTTCAAAAATAATTGTAAAAAGAATCTTCCAACAGTTTCCGTCGAAAAAATCATTGAAAGTTCTGATAGCCTACTTTAATCAATTGTAGTTCTTTTATATGTTTTTACTTTTTAAAATATATTTTTTTTTTATTTTCGTAAACACTATAATAATTACGTCTGCAAAAAAAAATCAAATAGGAAAAAAAATGAGCTGCTTGTGATTTGTATAAGATGCGCTTTGAAAGAAATGTCCTTAAAAATGTATCCCTCAAAAACGGCTCTCTTGCTAGGAATGCTTATGTGATTTCGATCGCACGATTATTCCGTCACAAAACCAAGAGTTTCAATGTTTAAATCAATGCATTTGATAAGAAACATTGGCATTTTTCTAAAGGGTACAATTTGTATAATTTTCTGACAATTCTACTAAAGTCAAATTGAATTTATTCAAATGGACTTAAATGCTTGGGTTACCTAGGAACGCGTCACTTGCAATTTTTTGTCGAAAATCACACGTCACAACTCAATACAAAAATGGGTTTTAAGAAATGTTTAAAAGAAAGAAAGAAATGAAAAAAAGAAAGATTTAAATGATTTTCTTATAAAAATGACTCGGGTAATGAGTCTTTTTTCAGATATTTATCGAAATATAAAAAAAAACTGGTGGCGCAATAGCTCGTGCAAAACAAAGGCCTAGTGACTTACAACTCTCAACTATTCCTGTGTGCGTGGTCATTGGCAGAAATAGATGGGACCTACAATTTTCTGCCAAACGGCTAAGGTGAGAAGTACTTTTTCATGACAAGAGCTACCATGAAAAACTTTCCTTTTTTTTGGTGACATAGGCTGGGAATTGAACCTAAGGTCTTCGGGATAACAGCACAACATACTAACTACTACTACGCCACGGGCTAGTACTTTTTGTAAATACCAAACATAAAGTCATCTTTGTCAGAATTTGTCCGAATTCAAATTTAGTGGCAATAGAATTGAACAGGAGCAACCAATAAAAGCAGTGGAATGGGACTTGTCTTCTTTTTAAACATGGCATATTTTTAGTTGGTACAATAGTTGAAAAATCCTAACAAATCATTATTTTTTTAACAAAAAGCATAAACTTTAAACACAAAAATACTAAATCGAAGTCAATATTTGTTTTTCTAAAAAAATTTCGACATATTACATGAAATTTGAAGTGAATAAAAAATAATATTATCTTTGGTTGTAGATATAATTTATGTCCTATAATGAAGGTTGAAATTCCCACGTCTAGCATTGAACAATATTTTAAGAGCACTTTTCAATCTATCGTGTTTTAATATTTATGTACTTGTAGAAAAATAACAAATTCCTATCGATCTATCAACTCTTAAGACTCCATCAAGTATTATGGTATACCTCCATAACTTTGTCGTGATTGAAGTTTGAAATTCTTAATTTAGTTCGCCTACAAAGCTTTTCAACTCTATAACAGCATCCATTCAGACACAATACATATATCTTAACAGATTCTTTCGTATCTCGTTTAGTTTAAACGTGTCTTAATTGCACAAACAATGTAACCTAACCATTAGGTATACATTTAAGACTCCTACTCGTGTGCCATTTTGTATTTTTTTTTCTTTGTTACACCGCACCACAAGAACGCGCATCGACTTCAACTTGTTTTTTTTTTTGTCTAAAATGACACCATAACGTTCAATGATCATTGAGAATGTTTTTTTTCTTTTCTTTAATAAATTGATTGTAAATTTGACTCCGAATGATGTAAACAATCCATTTATAGACAAAATTTCGAAATAATTATATGTGTACATTAAATTGTATACATACATATATCCAGACGCGCAGACCCACACATTTGACAACAAAGTTCTATGCAATGAAATAAAGCTTTTGAGATTTTGAATCTTGTGATGTGTTTCTTGTTTTTTTTTTTTTTTTTAGTTTTTGTTGTTTATTTACTAATTAATTAAATTCATTAGACGAAGAAAAAGATAAACAAATTCCGGTTTGTCTGGATGAATCATAAGAAGCAAGTATAAATGTTTAGCTTTAATATAAATATTTAGGATGACATAATCAATAGTATATAGTTTGGTCTTGAGCTCATCATCTATGATTCACAATTAATATGGTCTTGAGTTGTCTGCAGCAAATAATTAATTATCAGCAATACTATACTTTTGATTTGCTAAAAGGCATTAGCATTAAAAATAAAAAAAAAAACAAAGAGATTCAAGGTTTATGTTATCAATTTAGTTTTTTTTTGTTTTATAACCAAAACTGCTCCATATAATTTGACGGGACATTAGTTCTGCTTTTTATACTTGCGGCTTTGGTAGAAACAATAATTAAAAAAAAAAAAAAAAAAAAAACAATTCTAAAACTTTTTTCGATGGCATATACTGTCAAATTGAAAATCTTAAACTAAACAAATCACGAGAAAGTTCGGGAAAAGTTTAGGCTCGAGCTTTTTGATGCTGTTAATGTTATTTTTGACCAGAAATGAAAAGTGAGGAGTACACTTGGGATGTTTCTGATTTGTTTCTGAGTAAACATCACATGACATAAAAAAATTTCAAATTTTTCGATCAACTGATTTTTTGTTTGACAAGCATGAAAAGGCATTAGGTAAAATGTTTGGGTAAATTCTTGATGGAGGTGATATGAAATAATTTTTAAAAAAAACGTCAAAAGCTCTGGGATTTTCGTGCCAGAAAGAGTAATGGGTTATCCATTAAGTGGGTCGTAATTTTGACAGCTGTCAAACAGAAAAGAAACAAACCTATTGTGTGACAGAAAATTTCTTAAAACCATAAACAAACGTTAAACATTGAAGTTTATCAAGCTGAACCGAATCGAAAAATGAGATTTTCTAAAATTTACTCTGTCAAAAATTGAGGAAGCAAATCCAAAATTAAGGCTCTCCTAAACCGGCGCTAAACATGGTGAATATTCGACGATGTTTAAAAACTTACATCGCACCCGTGTCGCCATTAATCACTATGTAAATTAATTTAGACGGGTGAAAGATTCGTTGTCGTTCCGAATTATTCGCGTTGGTTTGGGAGAGACCTTAGTTTTCCTCAATTTTTGAAAGCAAAACTGATAAATTTTGTCATAGAATCCGGTTCGTACTTATTTGCTGAGAATACTAATATCTCCGTGATCGAGTTTTTCTGAATTGACCAATATCGTAGATACATCAGTATCAGTAGCAGTGGAATTTAAACGTATCCACATATCACGTTGATGTGTACCTTTCTATTAATATTCACATGTTGTGCGACAGTCAAATTGTAATCGAGAACGAAACCGACATTGCCTTTCGGTTGGGGTATTACCTGAATAAGTGAAACTTTAAGGACTATTCACATGAGAGCGACCAACGACCAACGACCAACGACCAACGACCAACGACCAACGACCAACGACCAACGACCAACGACCAACGACCAACGACCAACGACCAACGACCAACGACCAACGACCAACGACCAACGACCAACGACCAACGACCAACGACCAACGACCAACGACCAACGACCAACGACCAACGACCAACGACCAACGACCAACGACCAACGACCAACGACCAACGACCAACGACCAACGACCAACGACCAACGACCAACGACCAACGACCAACGACCAACGACCAACGACCAACGACCAACGACCAACGACCAACGACCAACGACCAACGACCAACGACCAACGACCAACGACCAACGACCAACGACCAACGACCAACGACCAACGACCAACGACCAACGACCAACGACCAACGACCAACGACCAACGACCAACGACCAACGACCAACGACCAACGACCAGCGACCAACGACCAACGACCAACGACCAACGACCAACGACCAACGACCAACGACCAACGACCAACGACCAACGACCAACGACCAACGACCAACGACCAACGACCAACGACCAACGACCAACGACCGACGAATGAACGAACATTCGTCCATTTTGAAATATCCTTCATATAGCTTTTTTTTTGTTCGTTGCGAATGACGTTTATTTTAACCATGACCATGTTTCAGCCATGACCAATCATCAAGTAAACAAAAATGATTTGTGATTATTCACGCGCGAACAATTCATTCATTCATTGCAGTGTGGTCTGTGGATGGTATGTGGAACGCGAATTGAGTTTGACAGTTCTTAACAATCAAATTGGAATTCGTGGCCGCTTTCATGCAAATAGTCCTTTAGTCTCTCATATTGTCCACTTAAGTGTCACTCATTCAGACTGTGAAACTGGACATAAAGTGGCAACATGCAAAACGTAAGCCATGTACATTTTATGTACATACGATTTTTCGTCGCATTAAACGCCATAAGATTTCAACTCTCTTGGGTTTGAGTCTGAATGGCTGTAAAATCAGATTTGCATTTATCAAGGTTAACTAAAAGTTGTTCGTTTACATGCTTTAAGTACGGTAATTCCATATGCAGACCCTTATTTCTTTAGATTTGTGTCGTTTCCTGGTATCGTAAGATCATCTATCATAGTTAGAAGGTCAGGCCCCTTGGACGTTATCAAAGGGCACAATATGGGCACAATTTTCCAACCTTTAGAAAATGTTTACACACTGAACTCATCTTTACAATACAAATGGCTGAGTTTGATGGATAATCTGTCTTAGAATGTTTGACGCCACCGCGTCAATTCTGTCCCATAGCGATCAGGATTACCATCTCAAATCGATTAAACCGAAGACACTTAAAAAAAGTTAATAAAAACAGTTTGAATACAATTCTTTGAATATCTGATTATTTTATTTAAATATTGAGAGAAAATAATTAAAATCGAAGAAATAAATTTATAGACTTGAAATTCTATGTGATTTGAATTTAATGTTTCTTTTTTTTAATTGGTTGTCAAATTTATTGGAATTTTTTATAATTTATGACCAAAGCAAGAAGTGTTAAATTATTGTTTGTGTTTGGTTTGTTGATTTTCCAAAAATAAGTTTATACAAAAATTTCTAGTATTTATAAAAGCAACTCATTGAACAAATTAATATTTAAAATTCAAATCTCTATTATGAACTATGGCAAGCAGATTTTATGTATTGTATTTTTTTTCTATTGTTCTTTTTTTTTTTAATTTAACAAAAGATCCTGTTTTTAGATTAAAGCTTTCTAGAATTTAAACTGCAATTTGCATTGCATTAAATAATTTATGTCTGTATATTTATACCCAACAAATAGGTAGAATAAAACATTAAGTCAAGAAACGATTTATTTGTTAGCTAAAAACAAACTTTAAAATTTGTTCGAATCAATTATTCTTATGTATTTGATTTAATCTTAAAAGAATTTTGTAGATAGCCTTAACCTTTGGTAAAAAGAATTCCTGGCAGTATAAGAAGTGGAATCAGAGATCTGTACCTATTAAGTTCATTAAAAAAAATATAATAAATTTAAATATGTCGATAATTAAAAGTTAGGCAACTCTAAATATGGACAACGGTTTTAAAAACAACATAGTACCATCGTAATGGTAATAAAATTTTCTTTATGTTGATATTTTTTATTTAATGAAAGTACGAATTAGGGTAAAAAGGAAAAAAAATCTAAAACCAGCAAAAATTTCTTAAAAAAATATTGTAAAATTCACCTATCCAAGAAAAAAAGCAAACACGGATCTTTTCATTTCTTATCTGCTTTTCAGAATATACAATTTATTTCTAGAAAACATTTCCCTGATTTTATGTGATTTTTTTCTCTGGTCGGAGTTTGCTTTATCACTGGCAATCTTACTTAGTTACATTCTCTGCTTTCGCTATATTCTTTCACAGTTTATATAAAAATATCAGTGTTACCGTAGGCAAAATTATTTATGAATCCCTTTGCATCAAAAAATGTGTCCTTTTGAAAATAAATATATTCTTTTAGAAATAAATACTTACATAAAATTTAAAAAATGTTCGAATTTAAGAATTATCAAATCTTTTTTATTTTATACCTATAACAAAAACTTAATAACACAATTATAGAATACAACAATTTAGATTTACATACATAAAAACTTAACTCTCTGGCAAACATGATTGCTATCACCGTTTTATTTTTATTGTTTGTTTTTAAATATAAATAAATTTTACATTTCGTGGAGTTAAAATGATCTTGAATAAATGTGTCCTTTTTTAAAAAAATGTGTCCCGGAATTCCACTCAAAAAAAAAAAGAATCCCCCGAGATACTATTGTATCCCAGTGGTTACTCTGCAAAATATATATGTATAAAAATCTCAAAAACATCGAATGCAGAGTTGCCAGACTCGTGTAGTTCAATACACTATCTACAAAACTGCATACCACTTATCCGGCAATCTGATGAGGGTAGGTCGTCCTATGATGGGATCTTCTACTATATAGGACATACTTTTCCAATACAAATTTGTATTTGATTTCTGTACTTTTTACTACACATACAGGAATGAATTTTATTTCTCTGGAACTAAGCTCTATTTTTTTTCTTTATTCAATTTCCAATTTAACAGTTTTTGTTAGCGTTGTTTTATAATCCAAGCAGATTGTACTTTTGCCACGGAAAAAATTCAAGTGAATATCGGATTTTCGCATCTAATTTAATTTAAACGGTAAAGTCTATCGAAGAGTATTTTTTTTTAAACAAAGAAGGTTCCAACAATTTTGTTAACTCCGATTGATCGTTTAGTATCTTAAAACTTAAAATGATGAAAAGAACATTTTTTTTTTGTGTATAACTTCTAAAAAGTAAGTGTTATATAAAAATCTTCATGTAAAATGTATACAATATGCGAACCTCTACAACTAAACATCAACTTTTCTTTCCTAACAGTGACCATTTAAAAGATATCATTACTTAAAAAGTTTTGTAAAAAAAAAAAAAACAAAATTTTCGGTTTATTTGTTGTTTTCATTTAAATGGCAAAGTTGTCGAAAAATAACTTAAGCACACTCTACAGATTAAAATATTCGATACAAAATAGACATGTGATATTTGTTTGTAATATATATGTAGTGTATTTTCACATAAAACTCTTAACTGGTAAATTTTATTGAATTTTGTTCAAAATATTTGTTGATTATTTGATTTTTAATGAAAATGCATTAACATATTTTTTCAAAGGGTTATAAAAGAAACCATTCATTATTTCAAAAGCTCGGTCAAAAGTAAAAAAAAAAATACTGGCGAAACAGTTGAAAGTGTTCAGTGATTCCTTTTTTAAGTTTTTGAAAATAATTCAACAAACCTCTTTTTAAATTTGAAACTTATACATTTTAGATGTAAAATCCGCAATAAAGGGTCAACATAGTCTGCTTTGAAGATGTCACGAAATAACAATAAAAAAAACTAATAATGCTGTGTTTCAACTTAGCCTGACTAAGGGCTAAGGTTCAACAAGAATAAAAAAAAACAATCTTTTTTTTTAAGAAAATTATTTTTTTTTTAAATTATTTATTACAAAAAATAAGGTCAAATTCCTAAACGCAAAACTTGCGCAAGCAGACTGTTTCAAAATGCAAACGTTAACATCCCTGCAAAGCAGATTGTCCCAAAATGTAGTAGATTTTTGTTTTCTTTTAGTCAATGTAAGTTTTAAGTTTCTTTCATAATCAATGTAAAAAATATTTTGCTTTTTGCATTTGCTTTGCAAATTTCCTTTAGGAATTTTCCCTAAGTAATTATGAGAAAATGACTATAACAGCAAATGATGCAGAAATATTTCTTATCTACTTCTTCCTTTGATGAAGAGGCTTAAACTATTTTCTTCAACTTTGTTTTTTGGCTTCATTTTTTTTCGTCAAGCTATGTGCTTGCTTCTCCGGATTATCGCACAAAATATCACATACATATACCTACTCACACAAAAATTGAAAAGCATGTCTAAAAAAAAATAACCACTGATAGCCTATTTCAAGGAATATTCATCACCAGATGCCCTTGTCAATATTTTATTTTTTTTTTGTTTTAATTGTGTGATTTCGACTTTTTAAAACGATTTGTTGTTGATTAAAGAGGAAGACCAAAAATACTGCTTATTTATGAAACCAATCGCAGACCCGCAGAACTTCATTCTTTGTCGTCTAATAAACAAATGAAGTAGATATGTACTAGTAGCTATCAATAAAATGAATTTTTTCCTTAATTTAAAGGGGGCCCTGTTTTTTTTAGCTGGTACGTCTTAGTCTTATACCCCTGTTATTTCTAGCCCCGCTCTCTTACTTATAGCCTGCTTTTCACTTTTTTTTTCAATTTATTTCTATTTTTGACGTGCTTTGTTGGTTAGATAAATTCCATAAGTTCCTATACCCTCCTATATATCAAATTCATTTAGTGTAAAGAACATGGTCTTCATTTTTATCAATTTTTCCATTCTTTCATAATAACATACCCATAAGGTATGATAAATTTCATAACATCAATAAATATCATGACATCATTTAATTTAATAAAAAAAAAATATTTTAATCCTCTTACCAACCCTTTTTAGACAAATTCAAGACGCAAAAAAATAACACACCCTTATACTTTATTATATTATCATAAAAAATACAAACAAACTCAAAAGGAATTCACCCTCCTATATTTATCTTCTTTTCTTTTTTGCGTGCAAATTAATATTTTTGAATAAGTTTCTTTCATAATCAAATCAATAATGGAATGTCATCGGATAGGTATAGTTACATATGTAGCCCTCAATTTGACAATCGATGTTTTTCCTCATATCCTCACATATAAGTCCTCAATAATATATAAGTTGTCTGTCAATAGAGGTTTTTATTCTTCACTTCACCATTGCAAAAAAAACCCTCAACTTCCCCGTTGTGTTTGTTTTTATTTCAAGAGCGGAACAGAGTGTTCTTCAGAAAAAAAAAGAATTCAATTTTATTGCACATAGGTGGGTAATACACGTTTCACGACTTCCCGACTTTTAAAGGCACTAATTGTCTACCTTGTCTGTTTCTGTTTGATTGTGTGTGTATTCAATGAAAAAAAAAAAAACGATCAATAAGATAAATATTATTTCTTATTGCCCATGCAATCAAAATATTGACATTTTGAAGAAAGATTAAGCCCGCGCCGCTCCGACATGATTGGCAATACTGATAAGACATTAAATATGCCTATTTAAGGAATTGTTTAATTTTTAAGAAAGCTATTATCAGTTTAAATAAGTTTACCAACACTTTATAAAGCTTACATAGATTCTACCAAACTTTTTCTCTCACATCCAATCTCTCTCAGCTCTTAAACTTGATAACCTGAAGGTCGATGTGATAAGAAAACAACGTGTTTTAAAGAAATTTCAATGCCGTATAAAGTCTCATTATTTGGGCGTAGTGCGTCGTCGTCGTCGTACTCATATTGAAATATTAGGGGATTATCGCGAAAATATAAAATATATCTCTTACCTTGATGAGAGTTGGGGATTTGTATTTTTTTTTTTTTTTGCAATCTATCCAGAATCATAAGAGGCATTAAGTGCTTATATACTGCGCTATAAAAAATTTAGTGTGTGTATCAAGGTGAATTAAAATTTGACACGCAATTTTTTTGTTTTGTGTGAAAAACGTGTGAGAGTTGAAATAAGGTATTTACAAATAGGGTTTAAAGCTTTTGACACAAAAAGTGGTGGAGCGAGATAAGATATTAGCATATATTTTAATTAGAAAGAAATTTGATATGTTTGTTTTTTGTTTTGTCAAGAGCTTCATGCTTTATAATGGGTGATTTTTTAAGAGGTTTAGAACTTTTAAAAAAAAAAAACACAAAAAATTCGAAAAAATGAATGAAATATTTATTTGAATCGATAGTTTGAACCTTGCAATTTAATGTTTAAAGATAATTTCATGCAAATATTGACCGCGGCTGCGTCTCAGGTAGCCCATCCGCTGAGTCCAATTTTGGCATACTCTTTCACACATATCGGCCGGTATCTCACGAATGAATGCATGGATGTTGGCTTCCAATGCGTCAATCGAAGCGGGCTTGTCCCTATAGACATTAGCCTTGACATACCCCCACAAAAAATAATCTAATGGTGTCAAATCGCACGATCTAGGCGGCCAATTGACCGGCCCGAAACGTGAAATTAACTGTTCACCAAACTCGCCTCGCAATTGCGCCATTGTTTCGCGTGCTGTGTGGCATGTGGCACCGTCTTGTTGAAACCACATATCATGCAAGTCAAGAACTTCCATTTCGGGCAAAAAAAAGTTTGTTATCATCGCTCGGTAGCGATGATAACTGCTGGGAACGGCGCCGAATCGACATTTCGCGGTCTTCTGTCACACTAGCTGATACGGCCGCAATATTTTCTTCACTACGCACAGTACGTAAACGTGTTGGTGGTTTAATGTCCAACAAAGTAAATTTGGTGCAAAATTTGGTCACAATCTTCCGAATAGACTGCTCAGAAGGTCGAGAATGCCGACCATAAAATGGAAGCAGCGCGCGATGAACATTTCGAACCGAGCAAGAATTTTGATAGTAAAATTCAATAATTTGCAAGCGTTGTTCATTTGTAAGACGATCCATGGTTAAATTGCAAACCAAACTGAAGCTGTTTGACAGTGACACAAGGTACTAAACACACGTCAGCTGTCAAAACCAGTGTTGCCAAAACCAAACCAGCTAAAAAATCACCCGTTAAATACTTCATGTAGATATTTCCATGTTTTTTGGATGGAAAATAAATTAAGTTAATTAATTAAAGTAGATACGTAGATGGGCTTGTAAAATCTGAAGTAGTATAGAGACACTTAAGTTTTTTTATGACGTTCTTAAGTAAATTGTTTATTCGGACATTCTTTATGGTATGCGAAGTATTATTTAAAAGGAAAATGTTGAAATATGAAAATATGTAATGAGTTTAGGGCTTAATACGCAATGTCTAAGTAATGTCCCGATTAATTATCTGACACATCAATATTGAAAAAATTCATAAGTCGACAAAAGGAAAATTCTTTGTTGTCTTCTGGCCCATCTAAATGGGTTATAAATTCACAAATAATTTTTTCGAACTGACGGAGTTACGTACGACTCTGTACCAATATTTATGTGTCAGATAACTAATCAGTACTTTATCTACTTATTATTTTATTATTATTATTATTTTTTTATTTATTGATTTATACTCAAAAAGCGCCTCCACCTGAATTTAATACAAGACTGATAAGTTCAAACTTACTCATTTTGAAAGTACAAGAGTTAAATGTGTTGTGATGTAAGAGCCATTGTTTTTATATAAAGTCGAATGTTTTTGTCGTAATTCTCGTATACTTCCAAAATGTATTTTATTTCATTCATACATTCCGGTACAGGAGGTGAAACTTTATATAGATCATTATTTTTATTCCAATTTAAATTATAAAAATTCTTGTTTAACCATTTCAATAAATTAATGAAATAAATTTGATTCTGAAGGGCCCTTTTTAGGCCCCTCCATACATTTGGTTACTCTAGATATAGCTTTGAACTTGTAATTAATTCCTAAGAACATGTGAATCATGTTAAATTTACATGTAGATAAAGTTAAAGTTACAAGAATTTAAAATTACCTTAAATATATGTGTAGAAAGTGATGTTAAAGATTATGTAGTCTTTGGTCACGGCTCTTATGAGTAATAGAATGCCGAAACTCAAAAAATCAAATTTTCAAATTATTTAAACCATTTTCTCGTGATCAGTAGTTCCAAGCCCGATTTGACGGCAGCTGACGCTCTGCCAGACAGATTGATAAATCTTAAAAAAAGCTTACTTTGTATTAACTTAAACTTCTTTTCACACTTCCTCTCGTCATTGAACCGCCCCAAAAGTCTGCTTGTATGTATTTAGAAAATTTACTAATGCATGTAGATTCTACTAACAGCATGTGAATGACGCGATAACGTAAAGTTAGGTTAGGTTAGATAAGCGGGCTGACAGTTGATCTTGTTACCGTCACACTTAGATCAGTTTAGATCCATTGTGATACCCTAGGGATATGATCCCGATATGAAGAAAACCTATGATAAAAATTCTATGACAAAGGCCCGTAAAGGGTGTGGTTGACGTTTCAGCGGGGTGTAGCCCGTAAAGTCGGAGGGCGCCCTAAAATTAGTTGAGTTAGGAAGTGTCTGTTGGCACATAGTCACCTGGGTGAGAAGGGGTTAACGCACCATTGTCTTACTTGGGCGTGCTCCCCTCCTTAGCCTCCACAGAGTAAATCATCCCTCCCGAGGCCCGTAGGAGCAGTGGCGGGTGGATTAGATAGGACGGTGGTTGGTGTATGTGATCGTGATCGTGATGATATCTTCACCCTAAGTGGATACAGAAAAAAAAGTTATTGACAGTACAAGCAAATACTCAACGATAGGACGACGTTAAAAAATATGCGAGTACGAAAATAAAGAGCAGTCAAAAAAAACACAAGCAACTTAAGTTAAAACCAAAACAAAATTGCCTAAAAGTTTACTTTTTCTCTGATGTACTTTTAATTTCAAAGTGCAGCTAATTTCGTCTTGTCTCCCTCACAAAAAATCACCTGTCTCCTTTTTTTACTTCATTCCGCGTTAAGAAATACCCACCTCTATTAATAAACCTAAATAAGAATAAATTCTTTTTAACCAGTGAACTAAGTGGAAGTTAAGTATTTTTATTAATAGAGATGTAACGGGTGATTTTTAAGCTGGTTTGGTTTTGGCAACACTGGTTTTGACAGCTGACGTGTGTTTAGTACCTTGTGTCACTGTCAAACAGCTTCAGTTTGGTTTGCAATTTAACCATAGATCGTCTTACAAATGAACAACGCTTGCAAATTATTGAATTTTACTATCAAAATTCGTGCTCGGTTCGAAATGTTGTTTATCGAAAAATTGTGTTCAGCGATGAGGCTCATTTTTGGTTGAATGGGTACGTAAATAAGCAAAATTGCCGCATTTGGAGTGAAGATCAGCCAGAAGCATTGCAACAGCTACCAATGCATCCCGAAAAAGCCACTGTTTGGTGCGGTTTATGGGCCGGCGGCATTATTGGGCCATATTTCTTCAAAGATGATGCGAATCGCAGCGTTACTGTCAATGGTGAACGCTACCGAGCGATGATAACAAACTTTTTTTTTCCCGAAATGGAAGTTCTTGACTTGCATGATATGTGGTTTCAACAAGACGGTGCCACATGCCACACAGCACGCGAAACAATGGCGCAATTGCGAGGCGAGTTTGGTGAACAGTTAATTTCACGTTCCGGGCCGGTCAATTGGCCGCCTAGATCGTGCGATTTGACACCATTAGATTATTTTTTGTGGGGGTATGTCAAGGCTAATGTCTATAGGGACAAGCCCGCTTCGATTGACGCACTGGAAGCCAACATCCATGCATTCATTCGTGAGATACCGGCCGATATGTGTGAAAGAGTATGCCAAAATTGGACTCAGCGGATGGGCTACCTGAGACGCAGCCGCGGTCAACATTTGCATGAAATTATCTTTAAACATTAAATTGCAAGGTTCAAACTATCGATTCAAATAAATATTTCATTCATTTTTTCGAATTTTTTGTGTTTTTTTTTTTTTAAAGTTCTAAACCTCTTAAAAAATCACCCATTATAAGTTTAAGAAAGAGAATATTGAATAGAGAATGTGGCTGGCACCTCTCTTTCAAACGGATATTATTTTGGATTAGGTAGTTTGTTCTCAAATTTTAATAAAACGGATATCCTTCACTGAGCGATGATATGGGCCTATTCATAATTAAGACAGCTGATAACTAACCATTTACAAAAAAATATCTTAAACTTTTATCGTTGAATAGTGTTTAGTTAAAATTATCAATTATTCTGTGTTATATGTAATAACAAAAATTCTAATCACCCATATAACTCAATTCAATTTTAAATTGATTTTCCATAACTCTTTTTAATTTTTAATGAAAACAAATCCATTAATCATTAAACAGAAATTATAAAAAGTTATTATTTTTATTACAAACTAAAATTGTAATGTATAATTAATGAATGATGAAATTTAATTAAATATTTCTCCAACCATGTCACATTGATCAGTTTAATGCTGGTCTTATCTGACATGACCTTCACATATTGGTCTTGAAATGTGCATTTCTCCATATCAAACTTCCTGAACAATTTTTACGTCTATATGTTGTTTGCTTCCCATTTATTATACGGCCATTCAACTCGTTCATATTTTGTATACATATATTGCTTAGTCACTCACACTCACCGTAATTAACCTAAATACATATCGTTAGTTGTGCCAAACCCATAATGTGTGTGATTTCAGACATTTTGCACCAAATTCAGTAGCACTGCATCCGTTCCACAAACGTGATATTTTCAATCAAAGAAAAAAATAATATCGAAAGGCAAAGCGTGCCAATTTATCAAAGAAATATAAATCCGTAACTGAGCAATATTTAGCTATGTAAAATAATAATTTATTATCAAACTATCATAAAAACAATATTATATACCTACCTGAATAATTATAAACTCATTCAATTTGTATCTAGGTATTCTGTCACAAATAGTCACACACGTCATTTCTTTATTTTGCAATCAAACATCGCATACACCAACAACAACCAACACCCTGAAGTTGTTAAGTATTATTGTTGTTCTCTTGTATATTTACTTACATCAAGGTCATTTCTATGAAAAGTATCTGAACCCAGTGACAAAGAAATAATCTATACTATCATACTTCAAATAAAAACCCACTCTTCGTTGGTAAAATTTAAAACAACAACAAAAACAAAAACAGCACGAAAGTTGAAGTATCTAATTGCATTTTAGTGCAAAACAACTCTCTAAATTACTTGCAACTATATCGATAAAGTAAAACAACAGCAACAAACACAAATAACCCATTTCCCACGCGCAAAATTATAAAATTTATGACACCTAGAAGCTCTACACACATTTACGATATTCTGTGACATTTGTATACAGTCGAACCTGGATAAGTTAAATTGATTTATTTTGGTTTTCCTTTTTGATGACAAAAATGTTCCAATATTTTTGATGGGACCTTCCGTTTTACCAAAGTTGAATGATATTTCATTGAAAATAATTTAAATAGTTTGAAATAAAGACCACGTTCTTACAATCATATAATTGACACTTATTTAAAAACTTAATTTTAAAAGCAAAACTAGTTGTGTAGGGATTTTTGGATAAGTCGGTATTATTCACGAAAGTTTTGATATCTTAAACTCGAAATATTAAAACTAGTTTTGGATAAAATTTTAAATTACTGGTTTTATGAGTTTCAAACCCAGTATTATTCATCAATAAATAAAAAAATAGCAAACAATACTCATAAGTCAACCAGAATGTCGACAAGTAAATCAGAAACTGACATTGGAATGTCCTATTCCGCGAATTGTTGTATGTTTTATCGTTCAGTACTTAAAATATTACTGTGGGCTTTTGGTCTCAATTGGCATTAAGATTTCTTACACAAATCTCAATTTATGAAAAAAAAAAAAAAATTTAAATCGTTGAGCGGTTTTTTAAACAAAATTATTTTTTATGTATAAAGTTTTAAAAGCATTTTTAAGAAAATAAATTGGTATTCCATTTTTAAGTATTTATTAATGCGTAGTATAAAAATTTATTTAAAAAAAAATCATCGAATTAATATCAAATTTTCAAAAAAAATATTTTTTTTACGAATTCATAACTTGCTATACCTATAGTACCTACATTACATATACATATGTATGTACATACATATCGCAAGTAAAAAATATCTGAAAGTGTTTTTTTTTTTTTCTTTTATGAAGAAAAATAACATAATGGTCTTTCTTTTGGTAAAATTTGTTTATAAAAAAATAGTTCTGTGTGGTGCCTTCAATTTAACTTTTTTTAAAATCCAAAATCTGTTTTTTTGAAAATATTGATATGCAATGTTGAACCGATTTTAGCATAATGAGATAGTCAAAAACCAAAAAAATCGTTCAATGAGAAATATGATTTTTGGGAGGTATCGTTATTTTTAGCCATAAGAATAATTTTTATTTAAAATCTGTTTTGTTAAAATCTGTGATTATAAAATCGACTGGGTGCCAAGTTTAATAAAAATCGCCTAAGTCATTTTCGCATTATATTATAGGTTCTCAAAAAAAAAAAATTGAAAATTTTGGTACACAAAACTTTAAAAGCTTTTTGAAAGAATTTTTATGAAAACATTGGTCAAAATCAGTTGAGCTCTTTTTGGAAAAATAACCATTTTTTTAATGGTAGCCTTTTTGTAAAAAATTACTGATTTTTTAAAGTTGTGGTTTTGAGAAAAATAAGATTTTCATAATTTGGTAAAATGAAAAAACGTGTGGTGGGAATGCCCAACAACCACTAGGTTCCAAGTTTAAAGAAAATCGACCCACCCGTTTAGGCTCCAGCCTAACTGACAGACCAGAATTGCGAGACCCACTTTTTTCGACTTCGCTATCATCGTAATGTTATGTTTGATCTCGAGTTCGATTTTTGTACGAATTTCATAGGTTGCCATATAGTACCTACATAAGTACAATATCGCAAGTAAAAAATAGATGAAAGTATTTTTTTTCTTTTATGAAAACATATAAGATATGGTCTTTTTTCTGGTAAAATTTGTTTATCAAAAAATTGTTCTGTGTGGTGCCTTCAATTTAATCTTCACTTATATCTTTTTATATTTCTATTTTTCACCGAAAACTTCTAGATAGTTGTACCAATACTGAATACCTTCTAAGTTTTTTTCAAAAAAGTATTTTATTTAATGAATTTAAAAAAAGATTTAATTTTTTTGAAAATATTTTACATATTGTTTTATGTACATACATATAGTTATTAAAAAGTTACATTATTTCAAATTAAAAATATTTTGTTTGTAAAAAATATTATCCCTAAAAAGCAAATGCAACAAAAAATCATCCAACAAATTTATGTCTTCCTTGCCAATAAAAAGCTCTGTATTCAATTAATATTATTACTAGTCATGAATTTTAAGATTTTAATGATCATTGATAAGATAGTTAAATCATTGAAATTAATTTCATGTGCAATGTTGTGCAAATGAAATTTTTTGGGTAAAAATTTATAATTAAGTCGCAAGCTTTACATAAACATCAAAATAATCAATGATTTCGCTTTTTAAGTGCCTCAAAACTTAAGTTTAAAATTTCCAGTGATGATTTTAAGTGATAGCACCATAAGGCTACAAAAATTGGTTTTTCATACGATTTGTTTAAGATGGATAAAATTAAAATTTGTATTCATTTACATTGACCTTGTTTCAAAACGTCAGACTTAATCATACTTATTATATTTAAACGGGTTTTACTGTATGTTAACGTTAAGTCTACAAACTAGTTAAATTGAAACAAATTGGCACATTTAAGCTAATTCTAGGAAAAGATTGTAATTTCCAATACGTGTATAGAAAATCCAATTAAAAAAAAAACAAATTTGTAGACAACAAAGTTTCAAGTGCACCCTTTTCGCCCCATATTCTTTTGTAATTATATTGTTTACGTTTTATTTTTGAAGAAGAAGGTACTTTCCCTTCTTAACGCAGTTAAAGTTTTTTTTTTTTGAAATTGTTCTGGGTTGATTTGTAAAAGGTTGATTTTTTTTTTGTACACGAACGCACAATTAATTTTTCAACTTATTTATACATAGGTATTTGTGTACTGTATACTTGGTACAATAAACTTAAGCGCTCAGATAAATTAATGTGTAAGGTTGTTTGATTATGCAGAACACTTACAAAGTGGCTTTTCTTTGAAGGCGTATAGAAATAATCTAATCTAGCTTGAAGGATCAATTTATTCATTACATTATAAATTATTGTAAGAGACTTTGAACCGATATTTCAGGTCTAAAGAATCAATAAAATACCTATATCTTGATTTTTAACATTTATGGTTTTAAATTTTGGCTGGTACATTTGTACTTGTACTCATAATCAAATTGAAAAACTCTGTCAATTTTATTTTTAAATCATGCCCTACTCAACGTTCTCACATTATTATATTGGCGTTATCCTTGTTTGTTCATATTTTTTTTAAGGCCATGGTTTTGTATCCGGTCAAATTATTTTTACAAAATTCTCAAAAGTTACAAATCAACAATGAGAATTAAAAACACAGGATTTTACGCTAAGTTTTTTTTTAAATACTATTGGTCTTATTTATAAACGTTGTCTAACTTTAGACAACTGTCCAACTTTGGAAAATGTGTTCAAAAACCTTGTTTATTGTTGTCTTAGAGTTGCCTAATTTAGACACAAGAGTAGATTGTCTTAACCGTGAATAATGTGATATTTACTTTTATTAAATAAAGCATATTTCCACCATTTTAAAAATAGTTAGACAATGTCTAAGTAGACAAAAGTCTAATAAATATGACTGTATGACTTTACTTAATTATTATTTATTCTCTTTTGAAATGTGAACAGCTGCTAATTTGTATTTTTTCCTTTTTTTAAGTTTGTAAATTGTAACCTTGAATTATACAAAAAAAAAAAACCTTGAATTATGTTATGTAAAATTTCCCATTGAATTGTCTAACACCTTCCGTATATTTTTTTTATTTTCTCTTTAGAGCAACAAAAACGTCGACGATTTCATCCCTTAAGAAATCTGCGTCGAATGTTTCGACGTCGCACCCTAACCAGTGTCGACTTGTCATCATCCCCTTCTATTGTGGATACAAATCAATTGTCCGCATCATCCCCATCATCACCGTTGCAACATCAACAACAACAACAGCAGCAACAGCATTTGACCAAAAATCCACCCACCGTTGTTGGAAATACCTTATCCGTACCTGCGCACGGCTATGCCGGGACATCAGCCTCATCAACATCATTGCCTACATCACCCCTATCGCTGTCACCGTCACCATCGGTAATAGCTGTTGGCAGTCAAAGTTGTGCCACCAACAAAGCTGCATCGTCGTCGCCAAATAATAGTTACAATTATATGCAACATCACACGTCGTCAGACGTCAATGTAAACGTCAGCAGTGCAATGTCACTCTCTACGTCATTACATCACCAGCAACAATATTTTACAAGTACTTCAACCACAACTACAACAACAGGTCGTATCCTGGGGACATGCGGTGGTATCGGTGTACTGCCAGGAGCCTTCAATGGCCGAACATCGTTGTCGGGTGGATTTTTTGCCAGTAAGGATAAAATAGGAAATAACACAGTGGGTCTGATGGCTCGCGATACGAAGCTTAAAAGCACCGGAACGGATTCAAGCAATGATCTCGAAAGCAATCGTGAGATGACTGATAGCCAAAGGAGTTTAAGCGAAGGACGATTAGTCGATAGGTAAGTTTTTTTTTTTTTACTTTATGATTATTTTGTATGTACATCTGTGCAACAGTATGTTGGGAAAGAAAGTGAATTGTGATAAATTAAAAAAATACAGGTACATTAAATTTGATTTGTGATTAAAGTTAAGATCAAATATAAAACTAATATGAATCCCAAGTGAATCAAGATCAAGAATACTTTTTTTAAATGGCGCCCAAACATTTCTGCGGGGAAAAAATTCACTACATTCCAAGAGATAGAGAAGCTATATTGATTCTATGATTTTAATGATTCATTGAAAACATTTTAAATTTGTGCTATGGCAACCATGATTTTGACAAATGTCAATAGAAAGTGTTCAATTAAATCGAGTTGAATAATATATTACGCAGACACGGAAAACTCAGCGACAATCGCAATTGAAATGTGACAATCACTTATAACCTTTGCCGCGGTTCCACCTCATCAAGAAGGTGGATGTTATCATAACCAGGGGGTAAAGCTGCTTTGTTTCATTTTATTTATGTATATCATTTTGGCTTTCTTACTCCCTTCCATGTATGCATAGGTATTTTCTTTTTTAATCTCTATTCCAATTATTAAATTGTTGACTATGTTTAGGTACTTGCAATTCAAAATATAAATATAAAAATGTATGGATTGGTAGAAAAATCGTTCGCGAGGAAAAAATTAAACTTAAAATTACGACGATAGAGAATACGAAAAAGGAGGTGCTCAAATTATGTCGAGTGTGTCAGTTGAACTTGAACCTTCTTAAAATAAAAACAAATACATTTTTAAAAACCTTTAAATTTTTTTAAGAATTGATTTTATCTGAAAATTTGAGCATACGAGTACTAAAACTTTTTCTTAAATTTAAATTTTAATTTTTTTGTGGCAGAAATTGTGGTTGGCCCTATTTGAATCATTTGATATGCTTCTATTTATATGGTTTTATAAGTTATTGATGTGTAAACATCTATGCCGGTGGAGGTGGTAGGGTATTTTAAAAACGTGGAAATTTCTATAGCACATTACGTTGTGCTGTTACACGTTACAATACGTTGATGCATATTGAATACGTTCCTTCGTACCTCAAACTAAATCGAAATGTTGATTTTGGGTTGACATTTGTTAGACAGTTCGTACTCACCGTGTTCTGTGGTGTAAAACCAGCACTTGAATATTTAATTTGATGTTTACATAAATCTTAACCGTAAGTCCCGGCACTCATACTTTTTTTCTTAAAACTTTTCGAAGCAACGCTAGCTTGGATCTGTTAAAAAAAACAAACGCAAACATATATATGCCAGTAAGACCTAGGGTCTTATAAATTAGGCAATGTTAGAAAGAATAGAAGGATAGGATAGATTTTTGTTGGTACAGTGGATTGAGAAATTAGGTTTTGATTGTTCTCATTAAATCCCAGGTTAGTTAGTTTGTAAATAAATTTTGATTTTTTTTTATCACTTAATATAGTACTTATCAGAAGCTTTCATTTCCAGTTTTCCCGAGTGAATTTTTCCCGTGCGGTATAAATGGACTGGTAAAAATGTCAATTCGACGGTATATTTTTGGCTAAAATTGCAAGTAAATAAAATTCTAGTCGTATTTTAACGTTTGTTTGCGATTGGAATTTTTCTTTTTCATTTGTATATGTTTAAGTTTAAGCAATTTATGTTATTATGAAAAAAACAGAGCATGTGCTCCATAAGAATTAGAGGAGATGCACAGTAGAAAAAGAGCTATTCTCGTTTCATATATGAATACAATTTAACACTAACCCGTAAGTAAACAATACCTCCTTCTTCACCGGAGTAGGCGCTCTCATATCACAAATCTAAAACAAAAGTGGCGTGACATTACTTTCAGAGACTTTTAAATTTCCCAAGCTATATTTTCCAAAAATCTTACCTATTTTTTTGAAGAAGTGCCCGATATCACAGTCGAAGGAGTGAAAAGTTATATAAAAAAATAAATAACCAGGGCCTATAGTGACTTACAACTCTCAACCATTTCTGTGTGCTTGTTTTTGCCAGGAATGGAGGGGACCTTCAATTTTCTGCCGTATCCAAACGTAGAAGCACTGTTTTATGACAAGGGATACTCTTGAAAGATTCGTCAGGTTGAGGTGTAGCTTTGGACCAGAAGTGCGAACCATTCTTTATGGCTGATCAAAAATTACAATTTTGTGATTTTCTTCGTGGAAACAATATTGTTCTTGGCCAAAATTTTGATAGCAAAAATGATTTAAAATACTCTGCTGGTTACCGTTTGATTTTTATTTAAAATTTTGAGAAATACTACTTAGAAGTTTTCTTATAGGGTATTTTTTTATGTGACACACTTGCAGTTAAGCTGCCAAGCTTTCGCACCATATCATATTAATATTGAAGTGTTGTGTTTTCATTAGGGGTTTTCGTTTAAGAAACTCGATAAAAATCAACGTAGCTACATATATTTAGTTTTTAACCCAAAAGCCAAAAATTCTAAAATGGTTCTTTTGGTTTAATTGGTTTTCTCAAAAAGAAAGAACATAATATAGAATAGCTCGAGCACCACACAACACAGTGATTTTTTCTTTCAAAATTTGTAAGAGCCGGTTTCAAGAAAAAAAAAACTTTTTAAAAGGTAGCTATAAAAAAAAAATTACATTAATTCTCTGGAAAATAACCTAAAACAATTTAGCAACCCAAAAACTACGATTTTCGGCTATTATTTCCTATACATATATTGTAACTAGTTTGTTAAAATTCCATTTCTAGTTTAGCAAAAATGAGAATCTTAATAAGTTACATATACGAACCAACATTATTTCCACACACAGATATGTACATATGTAATGGGTGATTTTTTAAGAGGTTTAGAACTTTAAAAAAAAAAAAAACACAAAAAATTCGAAAAAATGAATGAAATATTTATTTGAATCGATAGTTTGAACCTTGCAATTTAATGTTTAAAGATAATTTCATGCAAATGTTGACCGCGGCTGCGTCTCAGGTAGCCCATCCGCTGAGTCCAATTTTGGCATACTCTTTCACACATATCGGCCGGTATCTCACGAATGAATGCATGGATGTTGGCTTCCAGTGCGTCAATCGAAGCGGGCTTGTCCCTATAGACATTAGCCTTGACATACCCCCACAAAAAATAATCTAATGGTGTCAAATCGCACGATCTAGGCGGCCAATTGACCGGCCCGAAACGTGAAATTAACTGTTCACCAAACTCGCCTCGCAATTGCGCCATTGTTTCGCGTGCTGTGTGGCATGTGGCACCGTCTTGTTGAAACCACATATCATGCAAGTCAAGAACTTCCATTTCGGGCAAAAAAAAGTTTGTTATCATCGCTCGGTAGCGTTCACCATTGACAGTAACGCTGCGATTCGCATCATCTTTGAAGAAATATGGCCCAATAATGCCGCCGGCCCATAAACCGCACCAAACAGTGGCTTTTTCGGGATGCATTGGTAGCTGTTGCAATGCTTCTGGCTGATCTTCACTCCAAATGCGGCAATTTTGCTTATTTACGTACCCATTCAACCAAAAATGAGCCTCATCGATGCCGACCATAAAATGGAAGCAGCGCGCGATGAACATTTCGAACCGAGCACGAATTTTGATAGTAAAATTCAATAATTTGCAAGCGTTGTTCATTTGTAAGACGATCCATGGTTAAATTGCAAACCAAACTGAAGCTGTTTGACAGTGACACAAGGTACTAAACACACGTCAGCTGTCAAAACCAGTGTTGCCAAAACCAAACCAGCTTAAAAATCACCCGTTATAAGTAATGCTCATAAGAAGAAATAGCCATTTTATGACTAAATCTATGTTCGTATAAGGACAAAAGTTATTATTCTACCTTCATTAGAAGCTTAAAGAGAAAACCCCTACAATTCCACAAGTAAATTGAAAAGGGATTTTAAGGGTTCAAATAGGAAAACCACATTTTGGAATATAATTTTCATCAATACTGATACTCAATGGGAAATTTCATTTTTAACACAAACCCTAATTGTTCTTGTTATTTGTTCTTATAGAGAACTCGAATCTATGTTCAAACAAATAAGCCATTTCGGCTTAAAAAAATAAAAAAAAACCTGACATAAAATTAAAGCCAGAAATTCAGATCGATTAACTTCTTTTTAAACTTACATTTTATTCTCTGAATTTAAATGTGCTCTATAAAAACCTTAATTATAATTTGATTGCCATTGTCAGAATTTTACTTTTGAGTTCCCAATTTTATTCGATTTTAACTGCAATTGGAAAAGGTACATGCAGGATATATGCAGTCCCTATACATACCTACACATAGCTAACCTACACTTACTTCCCATGTGACCCAATTTCAAAACACGTGTTCCTATAGCAACTGGTGAACCCCTACACAAATATATCAACGTGGGGGTTGGAAGTATCCTGTCCTGATTTCCATAGAAACTCCTTTGTGTTGGTTGTGTTGGCTCCTTTGTTTCCAGGAAACAAAAATCTTATCATTTTATTCTGGCCCCAATGCCTTTCAATTTGTCTGTGCATACAATTTATGTGTTTTCACCCCCTTCTTCTCCTCCCCCCCCAAAGAAAACCTCCACTTGAGTAATGAGCAATAACGTTCGTTATGGCCCTATGCAAAGAAGTGGGAAGCTCTACAAGTTTCCTATATAGTATAAACCCAACAACAAAACAACTTGATGATGGGGAGAACACTTTTGGCACAGGTTGGTTGGTTGTAAAAAATTGTGCAACACTCAAAAGTGCTATTTCGTGCAATTTTCTCAAAGCTCCTGCCTCCTATGTACTTCTGCAACCTCATCATCACTTAACATTAATCACAGTCTAGTTGAATAAAAAAGACGGTCGCAAGCAAGCAACCAAACAAGCAAGCATAATATATACCTTTATAAGTAAGATGGTGCAGTAACAGTTTCCATGCCATGAATTCCGGAATGAATGTCGGGGGAAATCTGTTTATACTTCCATTTCCCTGGTTTAGCGATCTTTTGTTTGTGTTACGTTACTTGAGAGAGTTGTGTTGTGACTGTGATTGTGATTACAAAAGTAATAATCATCATCTTCGTTATCATCTCGTCTTCGTCGTCGTCTTCGGTCGTCTCGTATGTGTATCTTTGGAAGACACTCTATCCAAATCAAACGCACTAACAAGTCATGAACGTGTCGGGATTTCAATTTTGTTTGGGAGGTTGTTTGAAATGTAATTTTTGTTTCGTCATTGAAATGGTAAAACTTCTGCTTTAACTATTCATGATCTTTTCAATATACAGCGCAAATTTTAAAACTTCAGTTTTTGAATGAAGGGTAAGCCCATTCTTCCTGTTTTGATGACAATGACTTATTTGAATTTTTCAAAGAAACTTAGTTTTCTTCAAGTTTTATAATTCAAATTCTATATGGGGCATTGAATTCGGATTACTGAAGCTTTGATTTCAAAAAGCTCTATACAGCTTTAAGTCCAGAAAAAATAAGTGTTTCATGCAAGTAGGCCTTGCTTGGAATGTTCGTCATACAAATGTGGTGTTAAAATATAAATAAATTTGGTGACCAAGTACAAAGGATCATCAGTGATATTCTTCCTTATTTGTCTGCATTTTATTAGTCAGCAGGAATAGTGGGGACCTTCAATTTCCTTCCTTTCTACCTTTAATTGTGGTGGGCCAAATATAAGTTTCTTTTTAAAAATGCAATAAAATGAACAACATCAATTTTTTTCCAAATTATATTATGGCTTTATTAGAAAGAGCAAACATTCCCATCAATTATGGAATACAACGTCGTTCAAGTGGCTGCCTCGGCTGGTTTCGCAGTAGCGCATTCTGTCACTCCAATTTTCCAAGACCTTGTTGATGGTTTCGGGCTGTAGCTCACGGATTGCTTGGATATTTTGGCCTTACGTGCTTGATTCGTTTCCGTATTGTTGACATTACATTAGTCCTTTAAGGTTTCCAACAAAAAAAAAATGTCCAAAGGGGTCAAATCGCAGCTCGCAGGCGGCCAATTGACATCGCTGATAACACGGTTTGGGAATTTGGTGGGCAAAATATCGATTTCGATTGTGGCATGGCGCGCCGTCCTGCTTGAACCAGAGAACGTCAAAATCCATGTCTTCAATTTCAGTAAAAAAAAGTCGGTTAACATGGCTCTGTAACGCCCACCGTTGACCGAAACGTTGTTCCCAGTTTCATTTTCGAAGAAAAATGGTCCAATGATGCGAACATTTCACAATCCGCACCAAACTGTCACTCTCTGTGTATCCATTGGCTTCTCGAAAATAACGTGCGGGTTTGTTAACGTAGCCACTGAGATGAAAATGCGCCTCGTCAGAAAAGATGATTTTTCGCCCAAAATTGTTGTCCAATTCAAGCTGCTCTAAACCAACGTTGTTCAAGCGTAAAGTGAATCATTTCAGAAACAGCTGTCAGTGTCAAAATAACCTATGATTTAAAAAGAAACCACTAGATGGCCCACCCTTTGTTCTTTTGGAAAAACTTCCCAACATCGTTCCTGGAATACATATTTCCTTTCTTATTTCGATATTGACGGTTTTCTAATTTATATTACCTCATTTGGTGTTTGTAGCGCCCCATTTACTCGTGGAACTCGCAATAAGCTCTCATCTTCATCTGCAGCGCCACTTTGTATGCTTCTTGTTTTGTTGCGTGTACTTTCCTTATGAAACCATGCCATAAACCCCCAAAAATCCTCCTCTATAGCTACGCGCTTGTTGAATTTAGTTTATCTTTTATTATTATGGTTGAGAGATTCATTAGATTTTATTTGTACTACTTAATTGGCCAAAGTTGACAAAAGAATTGATTATATTTTTAAAGTAGAAATTTATGTATAATTAAGCAAGATTGTTAACATTATAAGAAAGATTATACATACTTACTTACGATGAAATTGTGAATGTTTGAAAGCTGTAAATCATTTGGATTTACCGGAAATAGACATCTACTTATACAAACATTATGACATTACAGTTTATTAATTGGAGAAATAATCAATAAGATATCAAAAATAATGTGTAATGTGTTTGAATAATACACAGATGTTTGTATACAAATCTGTTGATTGTTAAGTTAATGACATTATACGTATGTATATGTATGTATTTGTGTATGTATCTAGTTAACAGTGTTGACAAATTAAAACTTACACTTTGAGGAAGTTTATAAACAATTAATTAGAAAGTTATTTTTTGGTTGTGAGACAAGTTTAATGCAAATTTAGCATTTATTTAAAAAATACTTGAGACTTTAATCATAGGTACTTATCATATAATGATGAATAGAGAAGACGAAAAAAGTTGGTCCCGAAATTTCATCTAAACAGGCTTGTTATATTATTAAGTGCACTGTAGAGCTATCCACAGTGAAATCTTCCTCGGTAAACAATTACAAAATCAATAATTAATCTATCGACACTCTGTTAGTTTTGTTGTTATTTACCAAGAGAAATTTGTGGGTACTAGTCTTAATACTTTCCAATAAAACACGTCTAATATTATTTTGTCAATTTTTCAACAAAAAAAAAAACTATGTTTAAATTTATTCCGTATAAAATAAAATGCAGGACTTGGTCGCACGAACTTGCTTTTATGTGCGATTGCACTGTGGTTTTAAAGTCTGAAGAGTTCAGATGTATTCATCTAATTTTAAAAGATATAATCTATATTTTGTGCCGCTTGAGAAAAAAGTTAAGTTTAAGGAAGTATTTATGTAAGCGTATAAATATGAACAAATAAACACCGTTTTGAACATATGCTTGGAACTTAGACTGGAAAACTGTTAAAAAATCAGTCAATTTATAAGAAAAAATATTTTAAAAATCGTTGGAACAGTTGTTTAAAAAAAAATAAATTTTGTATTTATAAAATTTTGAAAACATTTCTACAAAAAAAATTTGGTACGCCATTTTGTAGTCTCTATTAATGGGGAGTATAAAAATTAATTTTGAAAAAAAATTATCAAAATATTTTTGAAATATCGAATTTTCAAAAAACAATTTTGAATTCTTTTTTTCAAAATTTGTTTTTTTTTTTTTTCTAAAATTTTAATATGCAATTTATTAGAAGCTTTTGTGTAAAAAATTTCATTAAAATTGGTTCGACAATGAGATAGTCGAAAACACAAAAAATGGTTCTATGAGAGCTACCATTTTTGAACGATAGATAATTTTTTTTCCCAATAATATGGTAGATCGTTGTGATATTAATTCACACACAAATTTTAAACAAAATCGTAGTAGCCGTTTTTAAGAAAAATGAGATTTCAATACCGGTTTTTTTAAAATTTGTATGGGAGGTACCGTTATTTTTGGTTCTAAGAAATTTTTTTTTTTTAAATCTGCTAGATAATGTCAAAAAAATGCTGGGTGCTAAGTTTAATAAAACAATCGACCTAGTCGTTTTCGAATTTTGGTAGGTACACAATATTTTTAAAATTATTGTAAACAGTTTCTGTAAAAAATTGGATCAAAATTAATCAAAAAACTATTTCTTTGGAAGGTACCATTTAAAACCATTTTTAAAAATTTATTTTTATATGGTAGCATTTTTGTAAAAAAAATTACTGATTTTTTTTTTAAGATGTGGGCACGTTTTTGAGTAAAATAAGCTTTTTATAATTTGTTAAAAAATTAATTAATTAAAGTAAAAATTTAAAGAAAATCGATCCACCCGTTTACGCTACAGCCGAAATGACGGACAGACAGACAGATTTGCGAGACCTACTTTTTTCGATTTTGCTATCATCGTAACGTCAAGTTTGATCAAAATCTCGAGTTCAATTTTTTACGAATTCATAAATTCAAGAAATTAAGTAAGTGATTAAAAGAATGAAAGACAAATATCGGTTCGTATGTGTCATTCACATTATGTAATACGAGATGCTGTGAAATACTAAACATGCTACAATACTTTTTTGGATTTCCAAATTTTTTATGTTTTGAGTTCCAGTGCAAAAAGTAAAGGATCAAACTCAGACTTAATATGATTTCCATTTTTTTTGCTAATGTTCGAAAAAAAAATATAAAAAAAATAAAAAAAAAAATATGAAATTCATAGAAAAATAGACTTTAATCTATTTCTCAAATGACAATAAAATGTCTCCGTTAAAGCCATATTTAATTTTATTAGATTCTACAATTTTAATTTATTTTTTCTTTTTAATTTCAGTGATTTCAGTCGAGATGGTCTCTCACAATCGCACGATAGTGTATTTTCTGAATCGGCAACAGCTAGCAGTTTATCAATTGTACTTAAGGTGAGTAAATTCCAAAACAATTATTTTATTTTATGACAATCCAAATCTAAAGTCTTAATATTCATCATTTCCCTAAAAGTCTCAAATCATTAAAAAGAAAAAGAAAATTAAAATTCAAACTACACATACATATGTATATTAATGTATCTTTCTCACTTTCGAACAACGCAATTTCATCCTCACACACCACACACCCCCAATGGTGTCTTTTTTTAATATCTTGCTTAAAATGTGCAACGTTGTCAAAGTAACGATTATTCTCAAATGGAAAAATAAAATAAAAAATTTTCATTATATCGTACACAATAGTAAATTGATTTTAATCAAAATCAATTTTGATTACATGACTGACAATCACTATAAAGCTACAATGTAAATAAATATAGCTTGCCATATAGATAGTGCTGTTTTAATAGTTGTAAGACGGGCGAGAAGTACATATCTGCGCAATACCGAGCTGAGCGCATTTCAAATTCATGAATCACCTTTTTTATTTGATGTTTGTAACGTAACTATAGTAATTGGCAATCAGAAAATGTATGATGCTCATTCGTTGTTTATAGATCCAAGTAAACAGTCTGTTATAAAAGTTTGAATACTTTTTCATGTTTTGTTGGAAAGATTTTTTATTAATTAATTTAATTTTTATTTAACTAGCTGAGACAATATGTTTATCTTCATGTAGTGACTATTCCATCAATAAATACAGAATATATAAAACAAAAATTGTGATGCACAGGGTGTAAGGTTAACTTTTGAACCGTGCTTTTTGACATTTCTTCATTCATTCATTCAGTCTTGTTTGATAAATCAAATGGAGAGCATCATTTGAATCGGTTGCTCTTGGATTAAGCTCTTGAGCAGTTTTAAATCGACCTTTAGTACCTAAAATCGACAGGTGCTAGTGCTGGTTTCTTTTGTGTTAACTGATATCGTCTAAAATCCGACAATTTTGCTTTTTCACACATCCATTCGTTCAAAAATATAGCAACATTTGGGTTAACTCGAATTGCTCCAGTGTCCAATTTTGAAATTTGATGATAATATACACGTTGTTAAACTCTATTATATTCCCCAGTGTATTGCCTTTCATATACTCGGAGAAAATACCATGCAAAATTAACCAATTATCACATTTTTATTTTTTTAACATCTGTGATCATGTTAAATATTTAACAGCTTACCGAATTTCAACGTCGACGCATAGTGGGACTCGTGTTGAATCAACACAAGTTTATTGTTGAAATTGTGTTCGGTTTTGTACCCCGAATACAGCTGCAATTGCGGTAACAGAAACTCATCAATAATACGGCAATACACCGGAGCAGTGACTGTCTCACCTTGGTTAAAAAAATAAGGGCCAATTACCCCGCTCGCTGAAATGACACACCAAACTGTCGTTTTCAAACAATGTAAACGTTTGTGATGGCGTTCTCTAGGGTTGTTGGGGCACCAGTATCGCATATTTTGTTTGTTAACGTATCCATCAATATGGAAATGTGTTTCGTCACTGAATAAAATGTTTCCAAGCGTAAGTGCTGTCCGAAAACGTTCCAGTATTGTTCTTGCGAAGGATTCTCGCAAAGGATAGTCACTTTCGTTGAGATACTGAACAATTTGCATTTTGTACCTTTCAATTCAATTTCGAACTTGAGACACATGTTCTGGCGTTGTTGCTGACGTTGGTGGTCCAGGAATAAGTCTATTGCCTGAATCTTTGTACCCACGACCAGATAAGTTGCGTGCTCGGCCCATCACTTAGTCGTCGAATATTAAAATGAGTACAAAAAGCGTGACACGCACGTACCAATGATTCGCCGCACTTCAAATATTTCTCCACCGCAAACACGCGGTGCGCTCCCGACCAGTGACTCATGGCGACTAACAATTTCGCAAATCCTGCGCTTTGAATGATACCCCCTCCTGCTTAAATAAATCTGTTAAATCTGGATAAATAAACTCCACATACTATTAAACTGACAGTACTTGCCAGTATAATTTATTTAAGTTTTAATAAAACCATTAACTATGTTAAGTTTATGTCAAACACATCAAGTTGTGATTTTTAAAAATTACATTTTCTACACCAACAAGTTAATCACTTTAACTTAACAAGTTAAACCTGAGACATACTGTCAAACCAACACTTTATTCTGGTGATATGAATTTTTATTTCATCAGGTAAATAATTGTTAAAACAAATATATGAAACGTTAAGTTAACAGGTATATGTAGTAAAATTGAAATTTACAAGATTAAGGGTCTGTTTCACAATCTCTGAGTAAAGTTCTAAGTAAGCTAATTAGAACTTTTTTGACATAAAATTGTAGGAAAATCTGTCAAGTAATGTTCTGATCTGCTTATTCAGTGATCGTGAAACGAGTACTAAATGTTAAAATGGCACGAATTTTGTTAAAATTAAAACTGCAGCCTTTTCAAAAATTTGGATATTTTTTGTTACCAACAAGAACGTCATTTTGAAACAACCTGATATCTTTTTAAATCAACTACATCAACTGCAATAGTGCTCACAAATATATTATTCTTGAGATTGTTTAATTTTCTGCATTTTTAATCGGAAAGTACACCTTGTTAATTTGACAAGACACTTTTTAAAAAAATGTATAACTCATTTTTTTTGGTTATGTGCACCTGTTACTGAAAAATGTACATCAACTTTGTCAGATGTTGTTTTTTACAACTTGGCCCCTATAACCTAAAAAAATGCGAGCATTTCCTTCTAACAGGAATAAGGACAAAATGTCAAGGCTTGTAGAGACCTCATAAATTATCTTCTTTTTTTCTCTAAAAATATTTTCCAATGAATCACTTTCTTCCAGAACAGACTATTTATCTAATCAGCGATGATTGGCATTGTAATAAACGATAATGCCATCATTCTGGACAACCCCATCGCCATCAGTGTCAACACAA
Source organism: Epistrophe eligans (assembly GCA_951394125.1). Classification (NCBI taxonomy): domain Eukaryota; kingdom Metazoa; phylum Arthropoda; class Insecta; order Diptera; family Syrphidae; genus Epistrophe; species Epistrophe eligans. The sequence goes on along the minus strand of OX596031.1, from coordinate 27,626,398 downwards.
TAGAATATCCCTTGGGGGTGTATGGTATATGTAGTTATAGCTTATGATTAAAGGTCTGCAACCCAAACTCAAATATCATCATATTCATCACAATGATGTGGCTATCTGGCTGGTGGAATGCAGGCGAGGCTTCATCATCATCATCATCATAATCAATTCAATTAGATTAATCTATTCTCGTTTTGTATTTTAATTTGAAAACAAATTCAATTCAAGCAAAGAGGGTTATGTAGTGTATAGTCCAGTGCAGTGATGTGCAACTTGCGAGGTCTTTTACATCTGAGATTTTTTAAATTGTTTCCATCGATTGTTGGGTTTTTTTTTGTGCGTGTAAAAACAAAGTTAGAAGTCAGAAATTCAATTAAAATTTAACTCTTTTAAAAGAAAGGAGGGTTGGGTTGGTTTGATGCATACAATGTGGGAATTTAAACTAATCTAAGAAACAAATTTTACAAATTCAATAATTGCAATATCGCAATACTTCACTTGAATTCATTGCACAAATGGTAAACCAAGAAGAAGAAAAAAAAAAAAAACAACAAACAAACCAGAACCCAGAACCAGGTGAAATTCCACCGACGAAACAGACCAAACCAATCGGTGGCGCACGACTTTGCATTTCTGCACATCCACACCATTTTACCTACCAACACCATACCACCACCACAACCACAACCGTCGCATCGTCGTTCGTGCCGGCCTGCCAAGTATTGATGTTTTAAGTGATGTGAGCTCAGTGGGTTTTAGTGCTGAGCCTCATTTCTATCATGTATCTGAAAAAAACATACAGCAACTACGATTTGAAGCTTGACATAGCTCAAGCCGACATACGAGTAGGTACACCATGACTTGATCGTATGAACGAGTACCTACCTGTTTTTTTTCTTTATACCCATCATATCGATGTTATACTTTTAAGCCAAGTTTTTCTTCCTTTCAAACTACCAGACTTTCCAGTTCTTCAGATTGGCATAGCGCCCCACTGGATTAAATTGAACAAAAGACTAAACAAAAAAAAACTGCAAGCAAGCCCAAAGGCAAGAAGAAGATGTGGCAAAATCGGGGAAAATTAATAAACAAAAAGAAATAAACTAATAGATAGTAACAAAAAAAATTGTTAAGATACATTGCACATCTCATATATGTTATGGTATACGAATATGTATGAGGATTAGATACTTATAGACATTTTGAAAAATAGCACCAACAAAAAAAAAAAACATTAGACTTAAGCAACCGGGAAACGGGTCTGTATACATATATTGGCTCCACAAAGTCGTCATCACACCATCATCATCATCATTATCATCATAATAATCATGATCAAGATGTCGGTCGGCAAAAAAGAAACAGTGGTAAACGAAGAAGTCTTCAACTGCCATAGTTAGAGTAGTAAGTCATCTAATACGGTAGGCCGTAGTTTTCTGCAAAGTTAGTTTGTCTTCAGACGTTTGATCGGATGTATCTTTACTGTTTTTTCGATTATTATTTTTTTTATTCAAAACAAAAAAAACATATTAAATAATAAAAATAATTTTCATTTTTTTTTGTTAATTATAATTTTATTAATTGATATCGCATCAGTGTTATAATAATTTTTTTGTGAGAGAAAAGTAAAGTGACATAATGTATAAAACAGGGTTCTTGATCTGTTTTGCTTGCGAATTGTTGGTGATTCTGATTAGATTGTGATTCTTTTAATTATCAAAGCATTATGACCCTTTTTAGAAAAAAAAAACAATAGCAATAAAGCTATAAAAGCCTCTTATTATATTTAAGCAGAAATATATGTTTGATTTGTCTTTATTTCCGAAAAACTATGCCGATACTTTCTAATTAATAATTTGTATTAGATATTTTTCTATCTGACCTGATTTTTTGTTTAAAATGGGTGTATTTGATTTATTTATTTTTTGTTTGTATAATAAACAAGTAATTGTAATAATTTGTAGTCTTTAAAGCTTTGGACCAATAATTCATTAATGTTGTCTAAAAGGATTATAGACAGTTCTATAAGTGCAAATTAATATTCAGCGTGATATTTACAATTTTACACTCCACAATTTCGATAAATGAAAAAAAAAAATATACAAACCAATTTCCAATATTTAAAATTTTAACCTACTGATTAAGACTTTTCCCTTGTGGATTGTGGAATCTAGAAAAATTGGAGAACGTATTAGTTTTTTTTATAATGTATGTATGTTTAAATGAATACTTGACAATAAATTATGGAACAAAGTTCGCGTAAAATAAACTTTTGAATATTGTCTAGCGGAAAACTCGCAACTTCACATTTCACAGCATCTGTAAAAAAAAAAATCATATTGAAAAATTTCCCAAACGTTTTGCACCTCCCAAAAACACCTCACTCTGATTAAATTATGTAATCATGCAGCTTTTCCGATGTGGCACAATTGTACTTTTTTGACACGACAATTTTCTCGTGGAATCTTGGCACGAAAAATTTTAATGCAACACACTTTTCTCGTTTCCATTATTTTACATAAATCGATTTTTTTTATATGGCACGAAAATAGCACAATGTTTAAGAAAATGGGGCGCGATGATTTTTTTTGTTGCGGAAACGCTGTAAAAAAGTGTAAGAGTTGTATTTTTAATTTAAAAAAACCTATATTTTGTTCGTTATTCGTCCCTATTACGGTTGTCAATTATCAATTGATAGTTGATAGCCCTAGGTTGTATGTATAAATACCCGCGCCTCCACAAGAATTTTTTTGTTTGATTATTGTTTTTAAAGTTATATACTTTTATTTAATTTATTAATTTTATTCATACTCCGGCACTTGTGCGATGCTAATAAATCGAAAAAAAACTTTATTTAATTTAATTTTAATGAAGTTGGGCTTATTTATTACAAGGTCAGATCATTAAGATTACTTGGGTCCAAGAATTGCAAAAGAAGTTCTTTATTCTACGAAATATCGAAAATGATATCTCCACTGCATAGTGGGTTTAAGTCTTCAAATTGTTGGAAAAATTAGAAATGTGAAATATCTGCTATCGTTCTATATGTATTTTACATGCTAAATAAAATATCACTGTTCCTTGTACAATTACCTAAAGTAAATGGCAATAATTTAGATCTAAATTTATACTGGAAAGTAAACAGTTCCACTTTGAAATTAGAATATTTCGTCATCTAATTACGTTGGCAAATCGATTTAGATTTCTAGGAAACTTGAAACATTTAGGTTTATTTGCTGAAATGAAACTTAAATAAATATAGGTATTCAACTTAAACGTTTATGTTCACTTATATTTGTCAAATAAATTCTTATGTTGAACTTAAATATTAAAGTTTTATTTCAACAAATGAGGCTAAGATCCCACATTTGCGAAAAAATTGATTTCCGTGCGAAAAATTGTTCCAGGTATTCTAATGTTAAAATATCTGCTCTAGTATATTTTGTGCGTTTGGAAGTAGGACAAAAATTCGACAAAATTATTTTCACATCGAAAATTGATCTCTCCGGTGCAGTGCAATAAGACCCACGGAAAAAAAGCCCGTATTTCTTATTTCTAAAATAAAAGGAATTAACACCGGCAGGCCTTTTTCTTTTTTGGAGTGGCAATAAGACCCAGCACAAGAAAGCATTAAGACCCGCAGGTATTATTGCCTCCCTGAATTCCCACTAAGACCCATACTTAAAGTGTGATGCAATAACTCTTTAAGTTTATACTAGTGTCCAAGAAAATTTTTGACATTGGCGCCTGCCTGGCGACTAAACATACCCTAAACGGAGCAACGGAGTTGTGTGAGCGGGAGAGATGACCCAAAGAGGGAGTTAAAAACCGCCAAGCGGTCCGTCCAAAGTACTGTTGGCAAAGTCCAAAATCGTTTTGTGTTCTTTACTGAATGAGTTTTTTTCCTCATATTCTTCGAATTTAAATCTTCGAAAAAAAAGGAATTAAAACCCACAGCTTTTATTTCCATTTTAAAAAGGAAAAAACGCCCGTGAGTGCTATTTCCCTTCATTTTTAGAAATAACAACCGCGGTCTTTATTTTCGTGGGGCTTTTTGCACAGCACCTGCACTACTTTGTATACATATTGAAATTTTTCGATTCGATTTGTGATGCGATACAGAAATGACTCGTCTCGTGTCGTGTATTGTCATGTCGTGTCGTGTCGTGTCGTGTCGTGTCGTGTCGTGGCCAGCCCCACAAATGTGTCCTAGATTGAGTACCTCATTCCCTTTTTGCCATATTTTGCCATTAAAGCAACACCCTCCCCCCTTATAAATAAGTTATAATGGACAACCCCTTCTCCAACGTTTTTCAATAACTGAGAAGTTTTTCCTTGGACTGTAGTTTGAAATATATGTACATCTTTGTCATACCAAGCTTTTAGGCCGGAATATAAAAAAATAATATAGATTTTTGTGACTTTTTTAGGCCTGTTCCATCTTTACACTTTTTCTCTCAGCCTTAAATATAGAAATTGAAATATCTAATTTAATTTAAGAGGGTAAAATTATATAGAAGGGGAATCAAGCCAAATTTTGTAAATGATTAAAAATAAAATTCTTGAAAAATGTGTTAGTATTTTTGATTTCCTCTCTATTTTTTGTACAAATTGATTAATTACATAATAAAAAATTTAAAAAAATTTCTTTAATTATTATAGAATTATTAAAGGTTTCAATATGTTATTTTTAAATGAAAAAAATAAACTAACTATAATTCCTCTTATTATCCCAAATCAAAACTCATTTCCTCGACCTACATCTAAATCCTGTCGCATTAATCATTCAAACTGACCAAATGCACATAAAGATAAATCTTCCGTATACATATATTGATCCGGTTTTAATAAACCTAGTTATAAAATATAATTTCAATCATAAATTTATCCCATCAAAATCTCTTTCTATATATAATAGAATTCTTGCATTAAAAACTTCGACCAATCTATTTCGCTGATGCACTCTAAAAGTGGAACAGCAACATGATTGTCCCATTTTAAAAATTTTATCCCCAAAGGAATTATACAATAATTCTATCGTTTCTACCGCGATGATGATTGTAGGTATAGAATGTAGACTAGAGTACTTGGCGTTATAGCTGAGCCTTCACATCTTCCAGCATAAATGTATCTTTCTTTATGCTTAGTTTTCCCAGAATTATGCATCTACATAGACATCACTCATGTTATAGAAACAGCAGCAGCAACATCACTACTTTTATATGTGTCACAAAGTATATCAAGTTTCCTTTCTCTCTGCTGCGTGTAAACCAAAAATAAAAACAACAACAACATGGAACACTTTTTCCCAACCTATATTTTACTCTTTTGCAATGCTGTTTGACATTAGTTACCTAGTTTTTTTTTTGTTTCGAAGATAACTGGACTTTTTTCAACAAAAACAAAAATAATAACAAAACTGGTCCTAGTAGAAAAAGTTCATTCAATTAATCAGCCGTAAGGAAAAGATAAAAAAATCAAGGAAAAGAGATCACTCACAACAAAAGTCCCAAAAGGCTCTTTGTGCTTTGAATCTAAAATTACTTCCTTTTATCATGGACATTCAGGAAGTAACTGGCTCTGATGTCCAGGAGTAATAGTAGGTAGGTATAGATGATGATGGTTGCCAGAGATAATAGATAATTCCACAAAAGACTTCTTTTTATTTTTTATTTTATTATGACCTACCGCACACCGCTGCCGTGCCGGTGGTAGTGGTAGCGTTTATCTAAAAGTTTGAATCTCTATCTTATGTAAACTTTCCTTCTGTTATTGTCAGGGATGGATTTTTAATTTCAAAGTGAAAAGGCGTAGATGTTTTTTTTTGGAGGGCCCATGATCAAGGTTTTCTATATAATTTGAAATTAACAAAAGTCTATCATTAGCTAAAGTCTATTTTTTTTGTATAAGGAAAACTTCATAAAATTCATTAAAAAATCTTATGGCTGATCAATTACTGAAACTAGGTGAATTTTATGAGGATTTTGTGGCCTTTAAATTTAGATGCTAAAAATCTCTTTAGACCTTAACAAAAACTTCAACCATTGATTAAAAATATGACCAATTTCTGACTTTTTTGACCAATTTACTGACATTTAAAATGGTATACTTTTATTGCAAATATCCGACATACAAGGTACTAAAGATCCCTTAGCCAGATATATTACTAAAAAATTCTTGAGGGGTTAACCAATTCATAGAGTCAAAAATCATATCACCATGGGATTTTTATGTTTTTTTTTAAAGTCATTAAAAATTGGCCCTCGTAAAGCAAGCGCCCTAACCCATCACTCATTGTTTTCTTCTGTTAATCCCGACCTGATTTCTGTTGTATATCTAGGTTGTGTGCAATTTTTGCAAAGCAAATAACAAAATAATGAGTAAGCTGCGGAGTGTTTTGTGTATTTCTGTTGCAGTGCTTGTTGCACTATGCAACAAGTTGTCTCTGATACTCATCTACTAAACACCGCGTCGCTGTATAAATGGCGGAATGGTGTTGCTTACTAAAAAACTATATGACCGGCATTATTATGTTATTGTATTTGTGATGTACCCACTTTTTACTGACTTCGTGATGAAGTGAAAACTATCTATTTATTTGTATGTACAAATAGATACCAAAAAGTATCGAAGTCATCAGAAAAACACACACACATTGTGGATTGTAATTGAAAATCAATGGTGATGAAGTTTGTCACTACCTATATGAAAGTACTTACACGTAGATAAATAGATAGATAAATGTTGAATGCATATATGTATGTAGGTAGGTACACTAAAATTTTCACCAGAAATGGACAACTTCAAGTCAAATTCGAATGCAAGTTAGTAGGTGCACTTGGGACGTGAGATGAATTTAACAAAAAAAAATTAATTGAATTTTGTTATGGAACAATGGCTATTAGTGCGGATATTTTGTGTTGATTGAATAATATACAAGGAGTATTAAGGCTGCACGTTTTTGGGTATCTAACGTCGTCGGTGGGTTTTTTGGTTGTTTGGCTGGTTTCCTATGAGTAGAGGTGAGGCTGCTATTGCGATAGCTGCTTTTAATCACTCTGCTATTTCACTGAGCAGAGAGCAGTAGCGATTGCTCTTCAATTTAACTGCTCACTGCTCACTGCTCAGTGCTCAGTGGTGAACCTTACAAAAATTCACAAACAAATTCAACTCGCAATCGCAATAACCGGGAAGCAGGTATGGGATCTCATATAGTGTATACATTTAGCTATATCTCCAAAGAGGAGACTGAAAAGATAGAATGAGCAAGAAACAGTAATGTGCTTAGTGCTTATTCAATGCGAATAAATCGCGAAAGCGATTAGATGAGCACTGAGCAGTCAGAACAAAATGTTATATGCTCTTTAAACTGCTCATTGCTATTTAAACTATACTGTTAATCATTAAATATAATGCAAAGAAACTGAACAGAGAGCAGGTTGAAGTTGAAATCGCATTACATACTTGGAAATTCAATGGATGTGTGGAGTTTCTCCAAATAACTTGGACACGATGACTACGATGACGATAGATAAAAACCTCTAAAAATACGAAAAATTTCGATATTTCGGGGAAATGCTTTTTTAGGGCAAACCGTTGACATTTGGAACGAAATATTCTCTATTCCTCAAAGTATAGGTTGTCACTCATCTGTCAAGCCATCAACTGTCAAATTCCATCGAAGGATGGCTACGATGACGATGGATTAAAAAACCTCTAAAAAAACGAAAATTTTCGAATTTTTTTTTCTGCTCCGGAAAAATGCTTTTTAAGGGCAATCCGTTGACATTTGGAACGAAATATTCTCTATGCCTCAAAGTATAGGTTGTCACTCATCTGTCAAGCCATCAACTGTCAAATTCCATCGAAGGATGGCTACGATGACGATGGATTAAAAAACCTCTAAAAAAACGAAAATTTTCGAATTTTTTTTTCTGCTCCGGAAAAATGCTTTTTAAGGGCAATCCGTTGACATTTGGAACGAAATATTCTCTATGCCTCAAAGTATAGGTTGTCACCCATCTGTCAAGCCATCAACTGTCAAATTCCATCGAAGGATGGCTACGATGACGATGGATTAAAAAACCTCTAAAAAAACGAAAATTTTCGAATTTTTTTTTCTGCTCCGGAAAAATGCTTTTTAAGGGCAATCCGTTGACATTTGGAACGAAATATTCTCTATGCCTCAAAGTGTAGGTTCTCACACACCTGTCCAATTCCATCGAAGGATGGCTATAATGATGATGGATTAAACGAATTTCAAATCAGAAAACAAAATTTAAAGTACATTCTGTATAATATACCAATTAAAATGAAAGACGGTACGAATATTATTGTGGGAAAAATATACAAAAAACCCACATTTATTATCTCCGCTTCTTCGGTATAAAAATACGTCTGTCACGGCCAGAGACCGATCAAGAACTCACTATTACATTTCATTTAACAATATATATATTAAGACACGGATGGCCAGTGTTGCCATACGTAACAGTCCCGGCTAAAAACTTGTTTTTATTTACTCCGACTCCATTGCCCAACTGGCTTTTAGGCCCTCCTTCTCCTTTCTCCATTTTTTCCGCTCCATTTGCTGTTTCTCCTTGAATACTTTAGCTCCTGCTTTGTCTGGTCTTTCTTCTAATCTGAAAGGAAGAGGTAAAATTAATGGTTCACCTACCAAAAAATGTCCCGGCGTTAGCGCCTGAATATCCATTGGATCGTCACTCAAAGGATGGAGAGGTCTCGAATTGAGAAACGCTTCAATTTGAGTGTGTAGATTCCGAACTCCTCGTAAGGCAAAATCGTTTTCCCGATCCGCTCCAAATGGAATTTCATCGATTTCTCCTTGATGTGGCGCTGCTGGTGTCATGAAATGCCAGTCAGTACCTTTTTTATGAAGATTCTCCAATACTCCTTTATCTGAAAATACTTTCAAAACTTTATTTAATTCTCCAACGCTCCAACGAAAGCTGTTCCGTTGTCGCTTCATATTTTTTCGCATCTCCCTCTTCTTGCAATAAACCTTTCATAACTAGCTATGAAGGCTATTGAAGATAAATCTCCTATAATTTCAATATGAACTGCCCTAGTCCTAAGTCAGACAAATATAGCAACCCAACATTTTCTCCTATTTCTCCTTCCGACTCCCCCGACCATTTTCAATTCAAAAGGGCCAGTATAATCCAACCTGGACTTTTTCTGATGGTAACTCCGCCATCAGCTGTCCCTCCATGCGAGCATTCAACCACATTTATAAATATGACTCCGTAAACCACTCCTAAGTTTTGGTATCCAATACCTTTGCCTAATAAACTGCATCTATACTTGGATGCCTCCATGTTCCGTCTCCCGGTGAGCATAATCCATTAATAATTCCGCTAACCTTGATTCATTTGCGATGATTACTGGATATTTCATCTCATAATCAATCTCCGATCTCCCTAATCTCCCCCCAACTCGGAGCAAACCGTTTGCATCCAAAATTGGTTTCAAACTTTCTATTGAATTCCTCTCCGGTAAATGCTTCCCAGCATTCAATGCTGTTATCTCCTTGTTATAATTCTCCTTCTGATTTCTCCGTATCAGATACTCCATAGCTGATGTTTTCTCCGTTAGAGTTGGTGGTAAAACTTCCTGCTGAACCACTTTTCTCTTAGATCTGTATTTCTTTAGGTTTCTGTTTTAGTTCTTTTCTCCATTTAATCCAGTTTGCTACATACCTCCCGACATAACTAAGAATGTTTATTATTTTCTCTAATCTGTTTGTATACTCCAATATCGACACACTTGACTTAGTTCGACTAAGCCTTATGTGCACGATCTCCTTGAAAGATGAAATAGAATATATTTTCAATTCATTTCTTACCTCCTGTTGTATGTTCTCCATTATTTTGCTTTTCTCCTTGTCTCCTTTTTTATTCAATATTATGCTGGACTGGAATCAATCCATAGCACATACTCCACAGTCGGCCATTCCATTGACTCCATAACTCCTTTTATCATTTTCGACAGCAACTCTGCTGCCGATAACTCCAGTTTTTGATGTCAAAAGCTTACTAGTTACTATCCCGTTCCTATATTCAACATGAACGTATATTGCTGCTCCTAATGTCGAAATGATGAATGATGAATGATGAAAACCCGTGAATTTGTATTTTTGGAATTTTCCCTGCACACAACCATCTATCAATTTTAAAATTTTCTAAATAACTAATAGAATCCTAAAATTCTAACCATCTGTTTTCTAGTTTAACTGGCGGCCTATCATCCCAATTTATTTTAAGTTTCCATAGCTCCTGAATTAATATTTTTCCGATAATCATATAGTTGCGCTACATGACTCACAATTCTCCTCTTTGTTATAACTCCATTGAATGTAGGGTTTTTTTACTACAAACGTAAATTTGTCCTCCTCTATCAACCATTTAAATCCTAAAATGGTTGTGCCTTCCCCCTCCGAAAACAATAATGTTTTCTCCAACTCCGAATCCATAGCCCGTACAACTACCCGGCTGTTTGACTTCCATTTCCGCAATTCGAAATTAGCTCTTTCTCCGTGGCCAAAACAAGATGACCTATTTGTATTTTTTCCCTCATTTTCTCCACAAATTCTCCTCATCTCCTTATTTTTCGCAAGACGCTTCTCTAAATATAAGAAACGCCTTAACGTTATCTCCCTCGAACTTCCGACTTCTTTAATATTATCCTTTAAAAGGATTTTAACTATGAACCTTCCTGATTCATCCCTCCTATATGTCTCCATAAAATGTTTTTCAACTAAAATTTCTTCCTCCGTAAACCTAGAGCATGAACTGACCTGATCTTGTTGCCACAGTCGCTCTTATAACTTGTATAATTGCTCCTCCTCCTTATACTGAATAGATGAAATCGACTGCCCTGTCAACTCATCTATCTTTTCATTTTGTGTTCCAAAAATCATAACTCCTAAAAGCGTTTCTATTAACGCAACTCCATTTATATTCCTTTGGATAACTGATGTGACAGTATTGTTTTATCTCCGGATGCCACCCTTTCTCCGCTTTTCTCCCCTTTCTCTACTGACCTTTTTTTGTCTTACCTCCTTTTCATGCAATGAGATAAATTAGACTACGTGTCAATTTTTATTCAAAAATAAATTCAATTCCTACAAAATATTATCAACCTCATTAAAAAAAGAAAATATTCAAATGAATTCCTATTCTAGTTAAAAATCCCCAAATTGTGTGTGGGTTTGCATGTGTGTGTGGTGTGTAAATTTGTAAAAAAAAATAATATAAGTAAAGAATTTAAAAAAAAATCCTCCTCCTGAAAGATCTTCAAATACAATCTCCATTTTTAATTTTTAGAATTTTTGTTTGCGGTCCACGCATCTATGTGCTCACGCGAAACAACTCCCTCCAACTCCCTCCAATTTTAGCTAAAATAATTCTCCTTTCTCAAGTCCCCAAGAGAAAAATAAAAAAAATTAATTTAATTTTGTTTGCGGTCCACGCATCTATGTGCTCACGCGAAACAATTCTCCTAACTCCCTCCAATTTCCCCTATTTTTTTCCCATTTTTTTCCAAATTTTCATAAATATAATTTTCGTTTTCTCCAAAAAAATAATTTATATTTTCTCCAATTTTTTATAAATATAATTTCGGTTTCCCCAATTTCTCCATAAAAAAAATTATGTTTTCTCCAATTTCTTATAAATAATTTCCGTTTTCTCCAAAAAAAAATATACATATTTTCTCCAATTTTTCATAAATATAATTTTCGTTTTCTCCAATTCCTCCAAAAAAAAAATTTATATTTTCTCCAATTTCTCCAAAAAAATAATTTATATTTTCTCCAATTTCTCCAAAAAAATAATTTATATTTTCTCCAATTTCTCCAAAAAATAATTTATATTTTCTCCAATTTTTTATAAATAATTTCCAATTTCTCCAAAAAAAATAATTTATATCATCTCCAATTTTTAAAAATAAAATATATAAAAATATTATATATAACTCCATAGTAAAATAATCAAAAATGAAAATATCAACACTCCAAATTCCAAGTTCCAAACTCCACAAATAACTCCAAAATATAATACTAAACAATAGTAAAATATCTTAACTCCAGATAACGAATAAAATATTTCCATATTTTTTGTCGTGTATGTTCACTAATTTATTTTTCCTACCTAGAAAAAATTTTACGAAACTCCATTTAATTTTATCAAGGAAAAAACTATCTCCAAAACAATTTAATACTCCCATATTTGTCCAATTTAATATTTCTATATATCATCAAAGCTATCATAATAATATCTAACTCCAAATTAAATTAATTTATTTTCTCCTTTTCCTGCCTTCAAAATATTTAAAAGATCCATAGTTACAAATTAGTAACATAAAATGAACAAATTAAATACACTCCGCTTTAATATAATTCGTGTTTTTATAGAAAATATTATCTACACAATAAATTCCATTTTTTCCAAAAAAAATATCTCCAAAAACTCCACTGTAAAAATTCAAAATTCAGTCTACAAATGAACGACAAACATTCCACTGTCTCCATTCTGTTGACATACAAATATTTTCTCTCTCCGAGCAAACTAACTGATGGTGGTGGCGGCGCCGACGCACGTCATCGCATGCACCATCAACACATTCCGTTTTCTCCTTTAAAAAAAAATAAACTCCAAAACAATATTCTCCATTCTAATTTTCCACTTTTATTTTAAATTGAATCCATTTTCGAATGGATATTGCAATTTATTTTTTCTTTTCCTCCACTCCACTAAATTATTCTACCTAGCACAACACAACACACACTGCAGACGCAAACTCACCCCTTTTCGTCATGGTGTAAATACACATGATTCTCTTTGAGACTCGAGTCTCGATTTGTTTATTTTCTTATGCGCAAATAATTTGCACATGCGTTTGAGTTTTTTCTCCGTTGCATGTTCTACATGTATTTTTTCTCCGATTTCGCTCCGTTTATATTGTTTTGTGTGAATGGGTATTCAACACAATATCTCCATCGCATGCTCCTACATGTCTTCCATGATTCTATGTATTGTAGATATGTACATAGGTATTTAAATTTTTTGGTGGTTGTAAGGCACCAAATAAACTACTCCTTTTGGTTTTTTATATTTGGTGGTTGTAAGGCACCAAAAAACGAACTTCTCCATTGCATGTTGCTGCATGCATTTTTAAAATTCCATTTGATATCTGGTGGTTGTAAGGCACCAAATACAAATATATAATAATTCCTGAAAATAGTGATTGCAAGTCACCAAAAAATTAATTTATTAAATCCTGAAAATAGTGATTGTAAGTCACCAAAAAAAATTTGTAAAGTAGAAAAAGTGAGAAAATAAAAATAAAACTCCCTTTTGTGTGTAAGTGAATTGCACACTTCCTTGTGTTGCAAATCCACTACACACTCAAACCTTCCAGTTGTTTCTCCATTTCCATATACATGTGTATTACTCCGTTATAGCTCCATTGTTTCTCACTTAACACTTTTCACAAAAAAAATTTCCGATCTCCGATTTTTTTTTATATTATCCCGTCTCGAAGGACCATATTGTATAATATACCAATTAAAATGAAAGACGGTACGAATATTATTGTGGGAAAAATATACAAAAAACCCACATTTATTATCTCCGCTTCTTCGGTATAAAAATACGTCTGTCACGGCCAGAGACCGATCAAGAACTCACTATTACATTTCATTTAACAATATATATATTAAGACACGGATGGCCAGTGTTGCCATACGTAACACATTCTTCGACTTTAACTTGTTTTTAAAGAGTGATTAAATAGCTGCGAAAAAGAGCTGTTCTTTTTGTAAACTGCTCTCTGCGATCGCTGCTCATTTAAAATCGCTCTTTAGCACACCTCTACCTATGAGTATATTAGCTCAAAATATTTACTGCTATATAGCAAGATTATTGGTTGATTTGATTTGTGAAATATAAAAAGTGCAATACTGAGTTGCATATGCCTGATCTTATAGCTCAAGGGGCTTAAAGTTGTTCGGATTAATAAACTACAGGCTGGTTCCAAATTTATAAAGTCTGTAATTTGTACGAAAATGTTAAAAGTGTACTTTTCGAACATCTAGCAACATTCCGTTAGCCGCCATATTGAATTTAAGGTAAACTAGGTTTGTTAAATAACACGTTCATTTCGAACTTCTCACAAAAAATGTACGCGAAAAAATGCAAACAATTGTCAAAACTAAAATGTTAGAGCATTAAATTTTAAACAACATTTATTAAAAATTTAATGCTCTACAATTAAATTTTAAAAAAACATCTGTTTAAAATTTAATGCTCTACAATTTCAGTTTTGACAATTGTTTGCATTTTTTCGAGTTAATATTAAAGCTCCCTTAAATATAAAATTTAATTGAAACTTTTATAAAAAAGCTTTCAGTTTACTTTCAGATAAATAAATAGGAACACTGCTTTTTCTGATTTGGTTTTATTGATGTACATTTTGTTGACATTATTTAAGAGAAAGGCTCGTTGGAAACAAATGTGTATAGTCAAAACTTTGAAATTTACCATCATTCATCAACTATTAGAAATTTAAATGTAAAGTGAAAAATTGACATCACCTTAAAATTTTAGTTTTTTTTTGTTAAATCCAAATAATTTGTATTCGAATTTTGTAATATTTTGTCTCTTCAATTTTTACACACACTTTTAGTCTCAGTTTCAATTCTTAGTTCTCAAGTTAAAAGGCTTTTGAAAGGAGTTTTTGCGAAGAGTTAGTTTTTTTAAGAGAAGAACAAAAAATTGGCAACACTGTTTTCTGTGACTGATTTGATTTGACAGTTCTGCATATGTTGCTTTGATGTTAATTTGGTTTGGTAATTTATAATAAATAGACATACGACGGCAGAACGTTTGGCAATGGCACAAATTTATTTATAAAACATGATTTACTTCCAGAATCTCATCGGACACACTTTTGGTTAAATAGTTATGTCAATAAACCGCATTTGGAACGATGAAATACTATTAAATCCAGAAATAATCACTGTTTAGTGCGCTTTATGGGCCGGTGAAATCATTGGTCCATATGTCTTCAAAAAAGATTTTGGTAAAAACAGCTAACTAACGGTGAAGAGTGCATATTCATTATTGCTAACTTGTCTAAAGTCTGCAATAAGAGGATTAAATTCAAAACATCTTTGGTCATCAAAAAAAGACAATAAGTATTTTTCTTTACTGTTTTGGGAACAAATTTGGATAAAGTTCGAACTCGAGCCTTTTGATGTTGTTGTTGTAATTTTTGACCAGAAATTAAAAGTAAGGAAAGTCATTTGGGATGTTTCTGATTTGTTTCTGGGCAAACGTCACATTTGACAACAGAAATTAGGTCTGTTTCTTTGCTTGCCCGCGGGATCCCCTTGTATCCCAAATCTACCCAAAATGTGTTTCATTACCTTTTTCTGGCATGAAATATGCCACAGCTTTTAACTTTTTTTTTTTTAAATTAATTTCATATTCCCTTCAGCAAGAACCTACCCGAACATTTAACCTTTCTTGCTTGTCAAACTTGATAACTTATGTTATCAAATGTGACGTTTACCCAGAAACAAATCAAAAACTTCCCAAATGCATTTGTTTAGTTTTCATTTCTCGTCAAAAATTACAACAACAACATCAAAAAGTTTGACCCGATTTTTTTCTTATTTTTTTCACGAACAGTAAAGAAACGGACCTATTAGCAGATAGTTTGACAAGCAAGGAAGTCAAAATGATCGGGTAGGTTCTTGCTGAAGGGAAAATGAAATAAATGTGTGTGTGGTGTAGTCTCCATGTTGTGTGATATATATGCAAGGAAATTTGTTGAAAATATAAATAATTTAAAGAATTAAAAAATTAAAAAACTTTGTTTTATTTTATATTTTTATATATTTAATATTATCACAACATTTAATTTTTATTTAAAATAGCGACGCGTTTCGGATTAAAAATCCATCATCGGGCTAATGCTAACGGACTGCGGTGTTGGTTTTCCAACGGTTTGGTTTTTCCAACGTTTTGCAAAACCAACACCGCAGTCCGTTAGTATTAGCCCGATGATGGATTTTTAATCCGAAACGCGTCGCTATTTTAAATAAAAATTAAATGTTGTGATAATATTAAATATATAAAAATATAAAATAAAACAAAGTTTTTTAATTTTTTACTTCTTTAAATTATTTGTATTTTCAACAAATTTCATTGCATATGAAATAAATTTAAAAAAAGTCAAAAGCCCTAGCGTTTTTGTGCTGATAAAATTAAAGAATCACATTTTGGGTAGATAATTTGGGATACTATATGGACCCCACGGGCGAGTAAAGAAACAGACCTAATATCGATACAAACTTTTTTCTATAACACCGACACCAAAAAATGGCTGAGCTTTACTCAGTTTGTTGAAGTCACGCACCCTGTCTTGTCAAAATTTGACATTCGTCAATTGCATAAGTAAAGTAGAAGTTTTGCATAATGCATGATCTACACCACTGACACATCGCCTTATTTTCTGCTCTTTTTGTTGCCATTTGTTTGTCATATAAAATAAGATTATGGCAATAAACGGAAGAAATAAGTCAGAAATAATGACGTTTTGTCAGTCGTGATGTTTGTGTAAATCAAGCATAACTTTGCCAATTAACAGTAGGTATTGTTTAATTTCATTTCTTAAGCCTTTAATTGGAATCATCTATTTGAATACCTATGAATATTTTCAAACCACTTTTATTCAGGCTTAAGTGACATAACATAACAACATTTTTGGCATCTATGAACAAAACGAAATATGAAATCATTAATATATTTTCCCTAGTACAACTATAGAGCTGCGACAGTCACTCATATTGCATATTATTACAACAACCAATTTTTGAATCCAAATCGGGTAACAACCCACCGGAATCAACATAATGTATATACTTAAACCACGCTTAAGTTGGTTAGCTAGGTAGACTTTGAATCTGTTTTGTGGGGAAAACATTGAAGGTGTTCCTTTTATACCTGTGCTACGCGCGATCACCAAATCTACAAGATACGTGTTGAAATTCAATATACAATTAAAAAAAAAAGATATCTTTTACATAAATAACAACAACAAAAAGAAAAATACACGCTCCAAAGGTATAGAAGATAATCTTCTGTCAACTTGACAGGTGATTATGCAGTCTGCACTGAAAGACATGAAAATTTGCATAAGCCACATGTAGACAGACCTCCATAAGAAGTTACATAACAGTTCCATACTCGTGTAGTATAACTATTGCACTTTCTGGTGTCGGTGTCGCGTTTAAAAAGAAAAACAAAATTACGACAGCAACAGAACCCCCTCAGATAAATATGTAGCTGTAGCTTTTCTTAACTTGTTTTTGTTTGGTAGAAGATTTTGTATCTAAGACTTTAAATGGGACGCATAACCGTTTACCTGTGTCGTCTGGCCACCACCGCCACCGCCGCCGCCGCCGTCACAACCACCATCAGTACAACAACCGCCTGCTGCTACTGAAGGTGAATTTTTTGTTTTCCTTAATTTTTTTTTTAAACTCGACTTGAACAAGAAGTATCCGAATCTGTGGCTTCATCTGTGTGCGTGAAGCTGAGTATATCTTTCTTACTGACTGTGAAGCCGAGCCGGTTTGGCAAAATTTAGCACAATGCACTCTCGATCTATACCCGAGATCTTTAACCAGCTTATGGTGTCGTTACGGAGTTCATGGATCGAAAAGGTGCATTTTGTGTCAGAACAAGTTTTCCATTAAATGCCGCTTTTAATGCGGTGTGCGGCAGTTTAGAATTTAATTGATTATTATGCGCTGCCTTACATAATTCCAGACAATTGGGCGGGTTGACCAGTCCACATGTCCGCATCATATTGACGTATTACTTCCGGTCAGGGTCCGTTCAAATTTTGTTAATTTGTTGTTAAAGCTCTCAAGTTTTCATTGCCATCAGCCATTTTCGGGAGTAGCATAGACTTTTGTAATAGAACTTTGGATATGAAACCTTTGATTAATGGGGCTCAAAATAGCCTTAAGGCTCAATGCACATGAGTTTCCAAACAAGCTTGTAAGACAAACCTTTTTTGGTAGAGTTTTTTTTTTCTTTTCATTGAAATTTTCGACAAGGGGCGTGTTGGAGTTTTGGATTTATTTTATTTTTAATTGAAAAATCGATTTTTGGATCGAAGAAGGAGTGTTTGGTGCTAAAGTAGGTATATAGCTTGAGGCAGGAATATAAATAATATTTTGTGTTGAATAAAGTTGTATAGAATTCATACAGAAATGAAATATAAACGTTTTTTTTTTAGGTGTGTGCTGCTCATAAATCCAAAGTCGAGCCAACCTATAGCTCTCGGATTTTAAATTATGTCATGCAACTATACTTACCTAACTTCTAACAGTAAAATACAAATATCTAATAACTGATTGTGATTGATAGGTATAGATAGATAATATTAGTATTTATATTTATTTTGATTTATTGCAGTTACTTAAGTTTTGAGTCTAATCTTAAGACTTTTGTCGATGATTTGAGTATAGTTCAATTGGAATTGAAATTATATATAGATAAGAAAGTTACGTAGTTTTTGATATCGGTCAATATTTAATCTTTACGTTTATTTTCTTAAACTTATAAAAAATAAACAGAGGTATGAGAAAGTATAGTAGCTTATAAATTGATAAGACTTGATGAGATTTTTTTTTATTCATTTTAATAAAATAAATGGTTATAAAGAACAGATAAGATTTTGTATAAATAAATTTATTTAAAGAATTTTTCAATTAACTAGCTTTTGCCAGCAGACTTCGAACCGTATCCGTCTTTATTTTTTTTTTAAATAGAAGATGAATCTTACATCATGTACGACTCTTATTAAAAATAAAGGGTAATTCATTTTTCGGTTTCGAAAGTAAAGCTATAGATAAAACACACGCCAGCGATAAAAATTTGATCTAAATTTTATTTCATTATAAAGTTTGGACTTTACCATTAAGTGTGAAAAACAATATTATTCAAATAGACGCCTCGGGAACATTCTTAGCATGCGATTTTTTCGAGGTAATTTTTAACCACTTTTTCACATATTTCGGGCGGTATCTCGGCCATAACTTGAGTAATGTTGGTTTTTAATGCGTCTAGAATTAAGGAATTATTCCCCCCCCCCCCCAAAAAAAAAATAAAAAAAAAACTAACGGTGTCAAATCGCATGATCTTGGTGGCCAATTGACGTCACCAAAACAGGAAATTCCACCAGGAAACTTCTAACGCAATAAAGCCATAATTGGTCGTGTTGTGTGGCTTGTTGCCCCATCTTGTTGGAACCACATATCGTCCAAGTCATGATCTTTAATCGCCGCCGGCCAAAAAACAATCGGTTAATTGCTGGAAAATCGATAAATTCGAATCATCAGCAACACTTGCACTTGCAGCAGCAATATTTTCGACTGAACGTGCATTACGATGATGCACAGGCCTTACGACATCAGTAACACGCTTCCACTCTCTTAAAATTTCTTCACAATTTTACCGATTGCTTGCGGTCGTTTATGACGATCATAATCATCGCGTAATGCGCCAAAGGTGGCTACGTTTGAATCGCCACTTTTGTAGTAAGTTTTAATAATTTTAACGCGTTATTCGATTGTATAGCGATCCATTATCGTAAATTCCAAACATTTAACTAATATTATGACACTTGAAATGACAGCTGAGTTTGACAGGTGTCAAATGCCAGCGCTACCAAACGAAATGAATGACCCTTTACCTTAAAATAGTTTTTTTTTTCTCTGAATAATTTTACTTTTTTGCAACAACTAAATCTGCAATTGCAACTTCCACCAACTTTTTGTTAAGTTGTGGTTAGCTCTTCGAAGAAAGCAAAGTTAGGAAGGAAATAACTCTAACCATTTACCAAAATTAGAGTGTTACAATTTCATTAAAAATGTATTCTAAAAAATACGGTATACAAACCTACAAGTTTAAACTAACCCACGCCATTCACTTAGAAGAAATTAACCGAGGAAAAAAGTTAAGATCCTAATTCTAGTCCAAGGCTAATCTAATTTTGGGGAAAAGAAGCCCACCGCTCAGTTAAAAAGTAAATTAATAGGAATAACAGTATAGGAATCTAATTCCAGTCCATAATTCATTAAAAGTGAAGGGGAATAACAATAGTCTTCTTTTTAGGATGATTTCCTTTCCTGGTACGTGAATTCACTAAAAAAAAAGGAAACTAATAGCCCTAATCTGGCAAACCTCACTAATAACTTACAAGTCACAACAACTTCACAATGGTGAGGCTTACATAATATTCTGGTAGCGCCATCAAAACTTGTGAGCCACACAAGAACTATCGAATTTGTAGTCTCCTTTTAAGTCAACTCACAAGTTTGACATTTCAAAACCACAACAAAGCATTATTCAATGGGTCCCTTCAACAAAAATTCAGAACTTAACAATCACAATAGAAAAATCACCTTGCCTTGGTGAGTTGATTATTCTCCCCCCATTTAATTCGAAAACAAGAAAATCATGAGTGGATAAGTTTTAAATTCTTGAAATTTGTTAAGTCCTCTTGTTATATTTTTTTGCTACGTCATACTGTCAATTATAAAGGCGACGCACGAAATAAATGTGATTATTTTAAGTGATGATTTTGACTTCGTCTAATTGTTTATATCGCTTCTGCTTCAATTCATACAATTGGGCCAGTGAAAGTTCGCCTTATTTTTCCCATATACATATGTAGTGTCAATATCATCATCAGCAGCTGTTCAGTTCAGTTGCGTGCAATTGCTTCAAGAATTATCTAAAAGAGGTTGCATAATATCCCGTGACCTTGTCCAAGACATTTGTCGCGACATCAAAAAAAGCTTCATTGGGTGTTCTTGCCAAATATAATGGAGTAGCGAGATTTCTCATTCTGAAAAACTTTTATAGATGCAGTGGAACTCTCACCTCCTTATTTCTATTTCACCAATTAGACACATGAATTTTGGTTAAAAATCGACAAAGGTACTTAATTTTCTTACGAAATAGCTTTACATAAATAATAATAAATTCCTTGCACTAATACTCTTTAAGATTTAACAAGATAAGTCGTTTAAAATAATCTATGTAATTAAGTCATTAAATAAATCGCTATCCAATATATCTAAACATCCATTTACCTTGTCATGTAAGTTCATTAATTTTGGAATCTTTATTATAAATTTATCTTGTTTCTGTTAAACTTTTTTTCCAATAAAATACTTTTAATTAAACATAAATTGTATCTCCAAAGAAATAACCATTTTAAACAAGAAATGAGGACCAAGTATCTTTTAATTCAATTTCTTACAAAAAACACATAATTTAAATTTATACACACAAAATAATATATAAACTTTCTTAACTATAGGTATACATACCTACATGATGTGTTTATAAAATGCCAACAAATTTAAAATAGTCCCAAAACGTTTTTCCCTTAAGCCACATACTGAAAGGTAATTTCGTATACCTCATCCCAAACCTAAAGAAATTATACCACGAGATACATTTATATATATATGTTCAAAGATACATCACAGTACGGTAATCCATTAATATTTAACTCAAGAGAATTATCCTTGTTTTCGTGTCCATTAACATCTTCAGTACCTAACCTACCTACCTACTATACACACATCATGACAACATCGTTCTAATTTAAAGTGTAGAATTTGGAGGATATGCTTTTGAAAAAAATTCTCTTCAGTCTGGAATTAGGGAAAGGTATATGTAATGTAGTGTAGATGTAGGTATATCTTTGCCTATATCTCTTCTTAAATACACCCGGAAATCTGCATCCATATTTTATGATTCTTCTTATTGTTTTATTTTTGGGATTTTCATTCTGGCTTTTCTCTTGACAATTATTGTGTTGTTTTTACTCTTGGGATGTAGAACTATAGGTACTTTTGTAAGGGATAGTTATGGGTTTTATGAAAAAAAAAAACTTGGAGATTTTAATAAAACTTCAGATTTATGTTTTCAAAATGGAGGCGAAAAAATATTTCTGGCCTTTGTATCAAAAATAGAAAAGCTCTCTGTTATAATTATAATATTTTAGATATCTGCTATATAAATACTCAAAGATTAATCTTCTCTTCTCTGAATCTGACGACTTAATTCAACATTTTTGAAACTATTTAAAACCATATGAGTTTATTAATATCCAACTAATCGCATGCAATCTTTTTTTTTTGTAATGATGTTTTCTGCAGAAGCTGTATAGGAACGAAAAAGAATCCTCACCTTCTCTGTACATGTTCTGCAATATCTCAAAGACATAGGTTCCACTTGGGAGAATTCTACTACAATGATCCCATAGACTTAAAAGTCTCGCACGCTTCGTAAAGAGCTGTATAGAGTAGGAAAACAATTTTCATAGATTCTAGTCTTAGGTATATCACAATGAACCAGCTTTGTGTCTGAGTGTGTCAAGCGTTCCTTGCTGTAAGCCACGTAAACCTATTTGAACCTAAGGTTTGTTTACTCCTTCTTGTTAAAATTGGTGTCCCTCAAGAATCAATTCTTGGTCCTTTACTATTTTCTTTTTTCATAAATACATAATTTGATTTCTTCTTCTTTTGATATCAGTGCAAATGTTCTAGACTGAGTTAATAAAGAAGCTTAATTAGACAAAGTCACTTACTAACCGCAAAGTTATGACTGTTAATGGAGGGTTATGTATGGTTTCATTATTTTTAATTCCTTAATATTGTAGACTAGCTGAACTACCCGGCCGGCGTCGCACGGAATTTCATCAATTTTATAATTTTAAAATAAGTGAAAACGCAATGAAGTTTTTTGCACTGATCCAATAATTTTTATAAACAAATGTAGCAGTCTGAGAGCGTAACGCCATCTGTTGGGGATCCAATGGATGCATCATGATGGACAAAATTATCTGATGGTCTATTCCGTAGTGTTTGTCATTCCTTAGAACCAAATGAAATTTTTATATATATACACCGTCCACCGTTTAAAGTATGCAATTTTGGGTTTTCACGGTTTTTAGACTTTTTCGGTTCAACGGCATTTTGAGAATCTATACTAAATTAAACTTTTAATATAAGGCGTGATTGCGGTGAACTAACTGCGATGAACAAACACGTAAAGGTATCAAAAAACTCACTGAACAAACTGAAAACGGGATGAACGTTCCGATCGAATCGATCGTGCAGTGTGCACTAACAAGATTCTAGGGAAGATTTCGGGTTTGGGGAAATAATTTTTTTCAAAGTTCTGAAATGTTTGTCATTTAAAAAACGTTAAAAAAATTTGTTAAGTGATAGTCGTTAAGTTTTCTGAAATTATCGAATTTTCTACGCAACTTTCTTCATATTTCTTCCTTTTTTTTAAGTTTTCTGAAATTATCCAATTTTCTAAGCAACTGTCTTAATTTTTCTTTCAATAAGAACCTTCTACAAAGTATTAGAAAACATAAGAAAAAAAGTTGAACGAAATCGGTAAAGTAGTTCTCAAGTTATGCCGTGACCAAGGGAAACAGGGATTCATTTTTATAAATATAGAAGATAATACAATCTGTAAGTAAATCACAAACATTTCTAACAAATAAACAAATCCTTACAACCCAGTCATGCACATTAATTTCATTTTTCTTGGAGTTTGTAAAAATAGATTCCTAGGTAGACAAGAACAACAAAAAAATCATATCCTTTCTCACCTTTTATACTTGACGTTGCAATATTCATGCATGGATAGCGTGTGCCGGCAGTGTTGACATGCTTTCTGTGTATCTAAATATTGGATTGAAAAAAAAAAAAAAAAAACAATAGATATACATTTGTATGTAGATGTAAAAGTACATATTAAAGTATCCGTTCCGTATAGTTAGGATTAGAATGCTCTTTATATATGTTCCTTGGAAAAATTTGGAAGATTCTACTATATTACTTTTTATGAGACAAATATTTTTTTTTTGAGAGTGCTTCGACTTTTCCTTGCCCTATGCCAGTAAGATTTGAACACCCAAACTGTGCAGTTGGAATATTTTTTTTTTTTCAATTGATGTTGGTTTTTATAAATTTGTTTGTGTTTCAAATATGACTAGGATATTGACATTCTCGGTAAGAAAAATTAGTCAAACATAATTTAGAATTTTAAAATTAAAATTTCATAAACTCAAAAACAAATATTAAAACGCCAAAATATTTATTTATTCAAATGTTAAAAACTAGAGTTTCCAAGTTATAATTGGTTATAAAACTAGAGTGCACTAAGTAATTTGACGAGAAAAAAAATAATTCATTTTTAGTGGCTTTCTTCTTATTTTATTTCTGTTATTGTTAAAATACGAAGATTACAAAAATTACATCCCTTAAAGGACCATTTGCTTAAACGAAACTTAATTATTTAAGCCCAACATGAGTATTTATTTGACATTTTACGCGAATAAAAAAGTAAGAATAACATGGTGTTAATAGTTGATATTGAATATTTAAGTTTCGTATCCACAAAAATAGACCGGTTTTAAAGTAGAACTTACAAATGATGGATTGGAAATCTTCAAGCCAACAATATTTTAAAATCTTTATGAAATCTGAAAACAAAACAAAATAAAACATAGGTGTTAAAGCCATATTACAGTTTTCTTGTAGTGTTTATAAATCAATAAAAATAAATATCTCTATAACAATCATAGGGATATGTTCCGAATCATCGACAGAAAAGTGTTTTGAATTTTGTTTGTATTGATAACCCAGTTACTGATGTTGCTTATATAGGAATTTAATAAGCTTAAGCTTAACAACGCTTATGATGAAATTCCAATAGTGGAAGATTAATTCTGCAAACGTATATGAATATCTCAAGGCACTGCCATCAGAGGACTAAATGTATCTTTCCTATTTCCTATAAAAATTGATATTCCTCAAGAATCAATTCTTGGGCCTTTACTATTTTCTTTGTTCATAAATTGTTGATATCAGTAGTTTTATTATTGGCTGAGTTAATAGCGAAGCCTTACGTAAACAAAGTCTGCAAATAAAAGATATATATGTCATTAACATTAGGTTTCGTTATTTTATTTTTATCTGAAAATATTATAGAAAATTGTTTAAACTATTATAAAAATTATATATCATTTTTCTATACTTTTTTAATTTTCATAAAAAAACTTCAGCTCACCTAAAACAAAATTTAACTTACCCATTAGATTTTTCTGGCTAGGACTGTGAGATACCGAAATTGTTTCCTTAAAAAAAAAAAAAAAAAACACCTGATTAAACTTCGTCCATTCGCAGAGACGAAGTTTAATCAAAATCGTAAAATCTGTTTTCGAGAAAATTGAAAAAGAGAAACGAAATAGTTGTGTATATAAGATCTGCCATTTCAAAATTGCAAAACAAAGTATAAAAAACAAATATATGGCGATGTTACTATTTTATAATTTGACCTTGTGGTAAATTTTTCAAATTTTCTTATCTTTTCTCTTTTCTTATCAACTTTCGAAGTCATTTTGACGTAACTAAGATCTCAAGAAGTCCATCACTAGTTTTATTTCATAAATACTTTATTTATGCGTTAAGGATGACTGTTAATGCAGATTTTTTTTTTGGGAAAAGACTTTTTTTATTAAGTTAATTATTTAAAAAAGTTATATAAAAAATTTAATAATAACGAAGAAAATTATAAAACTACTAAGAGCTAATGTCACTTGAACTTTTAAATTGAATTAAAAAAATTAATATTAAATATACAAAGTTAATAATAATTAAGTCGGCAACAACTTTTGTAGTTCTTTTTTTTTTTTATTTTAAGAAATTAATATTAATATAACTGCAAAAAAAATCTAAGTTCTAACTTATGTGTTGTTTCGTTTTTGGTTGTATTCTAAACTATCGAATATGGATATTTTTTCACTCCTATTCCAAATATTCATATATGCGATAAAAATGGAACACTTTCAAAAACTAGCTAACTTAAAAAGATATGTATGAAGACCCCAAATCAACTTAGCTTATATCCCATACAAAAATGTGTATTTGTATAAAATAAATTAAAATTGAAGTTAAATTCTTTAAATCAAAAGTTCAATTTCAAAATTTGTTTATTTTTCAAAATTATTTATTGATCTGAACTTTTTGCGGCCAAATTTCTAAAAATTTCACCAACAATTCGCATATTTGAAGAAGTATCAAACCTTTTTTTGAAATTTAATAATGTTCGTAATAAAAAGGTAACCTAAGCCCAATCAGCAATGATCGAATTCAAGAGGCATCCATTTAAAATGAAAATAAATTCGGCAACAACTGAAAAAATTGGCCGAAGTTGTCTACGAGCAAGACTAGTTTTCTCTTGGAAAACATGGGTAGGGCGATTATTTCCAAAAATATCAATCCTTAAAACATTCTCAATTTATATAGTATGAGTAAACTAAAATTTGATTTTTTTTTTATTATTTTCAGGCTGAGCTCGCTGATGTCCTCCGCAAACGTCGCAATCGACCCGATGCTTCGGATGAAGATTTGGGACTGCCACGCAGTCCCACGACCCCACAACGTCGAGAAACCAATAACACAACTAATCAAAGTGAAGTTTCATCGTTGAGTATGCTCAGCATGAATTCCACCATTGATTTCGATGATGAGCTACCCTCATCAACAGCAAATCATTCGGGAGATTTTTCTTCGGCAGCAGATCGAACATCGTCGAGTATTTCGAGCAAATTTTCAGCCGATAATTCTCGTTCGGAGGATGTGGAACTCTTCTCATCGAATTGGACACGTCTCTCTCATTCGGCTGCTAAGCACAAGATGGCTGTAAGGCCTGTTAAAAAGAAGGGGCCAACTAGACATCGCCGGACTTTGGAGGTGAGCTCTATGTGAAAACAAACAAAAAAACATAATGCTTAAGCAAATGTTGTCTTTATTTAGAGTTCGGTTCTGCCATCAACCCCAGAAGTCAATGAAGATCAAACTAAGGCAGTTTCTGCAACCCTAGAAGTTAAAGGTTAGTTTTTGACATCTAACGTATACATAATTGTTTTATTCATTTTATTTATTTCTTTTGCAAAGATATCTCCTTGGACAAAGCTAAATCCCGATCTCTGCCACCAGGTGTCAATGCAAAGATCCTTGAACAACATAGCCACGAGATGAAACAAGCAGTCAGCATTAAACGCTCGAAAACCGAAAAAGGCCCATCACCAAACTCGACCTACGCCATGCGTAGCAATGCAACTAAAAGTTCCATATTCGAATCAGTATCGTCTAGCGTACAAAGTTCGCCAATCGAGAGCAGCAAGGACGATGATAGTGGCTTCTTCCGTCGATTTGTTTACAGAAATTCAAAGCGTGGTGCTTCCAAATCCACCAATTCCAATAGCAACAGTAAGATTGCCGATGAACTCGACAGTCAGCCAGAGAGCAAGAAGCCAAATCCACCACTCACTGAAGCTTCCAAAACAATTGAATCAACAAAATCCGCTGAATACTCGCAGAAAGTTGAAGAAACTCGCAAGGAAATCCGTAGGGATATACTATCGACGGGCAATTCTGCCCTCAGTGCAATGTTGAATACGTTCATACTCTCACCAGAATCGGAAAAAATGGTGGCTCATGCTACTAATGAAAACATCACCACAAGTCAGTCAGCCAAACCGAAATCCGGTCCTGCTGCTAGACAGCGTTACATTCCAAAAGATCTCGCCCAACAACAACAACAACAGATGATGATGGATGTCGACGTAAATCTTAAGCACTCCCGAACAAGTTTGGAGAGTTGCGACAAGGCCGACTCGCACATGAGAGAAGAATTCATTTCGAAATCTATAACCCTATCGAAAATATCCAAGTCACACACTGAAGAGAGCTTCCAATCGACAACTCTCGTTCGAGAAATCAACGCAATGAAGGACCAACAAAAGGAACATTTTGAGAAAAAACCAAAGATTCTCGGAATGAGTGCGTTCCAACAGAAGATTTCCCGCTCCACGGATTCTTTCAATACCAGTTCGAGTACAGACTCTGTTGAGTTGTTATTGGGAAGTGATCTCAGAAAACGGGGAAAATCCGTCGAAAAGTCGAAGAGCTTTCGAACCTACATTGAGTCGAAAGAGGACAAAGCAATCCCATCTTTGAGGAATCAAGTGCCAAGTCTTCCCGATTTGTCTCAGAAGAGTGACAATGACTTGGAAGATGAAAAACACCTATCACTAGGATTTGAAATCAACGACAATAACCTAGTTAAGCAGAAATCAAGTGATCTACCATTGACACACGGAATCTACACCAAGAACATCATATTGACCACGTCCAAGAATATGCCGTCTAGAATTCAAACTAAGTCTCCACTTTTGGGCACTTCTCCTTGTAGTACGAATATCTCGGAGATCGAACAAAATATAGATATGCTGGTGAAGTCACCATTCGTAAGTGTTTTGAGGAAGTCGGCAACTATAAGTGATTCGGTGTCATCAAAACTGGCGCCCAACGTTACAATTAGTCCGATGCCAAACAAAAGGATAGATGTGAATGCCAAAGTTGAGACTAAAATTGACAGAATACTCAGAACAGAAGATAAAGATCTCTTCATTCCACCAGCAACTCCTGCTGCTCCTCCACCAACACCAGCTACTCCCCCACCGCCATTAGTTGCGCCCACAATCGTACATTCACCCACTAAGGTTCAAATGCGGGAGAAGCCCAAAATTGTTGCCGATAGTGAGAGTCGAAAGTCCCTGCGTGAGAGGAATTCATCGCCACAGACAACTGCTTCTTCCAAATCAAATAGCTTCCATCGAAGCCGCCGAAGTTCTTCGGTAATCGAGTCATCTGCAAACAATAAGGGTGTGCCAGAGTTCATGAAGATTCAACTAAATCGGGTCGATCCAATTCGACCTAAGAGTAATGTGGTTTTGTCGAAGAACGTACGTGAAAGTACCGAAGACTTAACTCGTCGTTTCAGTAATGAAAGCGTTGAAATCTCTGAGGTAAAACCTCCAACCCCGACCGAATATGATAGACCCACCACCATGGTTCGATCGAATAGTTCGACTTCATCTCGATCCGATGAATCACTACCAAAAAGTCCCGTTAAGAAGACCGCCGACGAGGAGAACAATATCTTACGTATCGAAACAAATACTCCGTTTAATAATAATATTCCACTCCATGAGCGACGCAGACTCTTCCTCAGTGAAGATAAGCTGAAAAACGATCGTAAAATCGAAGAAATGAAGCTCGAGCGTAAGAAATCCATGTCCGAAGAGGTGCGAAAGATGCCCATGGAAGAAGAACCTATTGTTGTGGTTCTTCGCAAGAAATCTTTTGGTGTTATTCAGCCTTCAGCCAATAATAACAAAGATGATCCCACACCAGAATTGATGAAAGTCTTTGCTAGACGATCGCTGAAGATCAAAGACGAAGATCTTCCTGATCCACCAATTAAGAAATTCGTTCCCAGCGTCGACAGTGACAAGGAGAACCAATCGTCTAGCGAAGAAAAACTTGACAAACTCTCAGCAATTCAGCAGCAACAAAACGGACTGCCAAAAACGGATAGTGACATTTCCAAAAATCGTAATTCATTAGCGGATTTCCGAAACAACAAATCACAGTCATTGAATAATAATGGAATCGGAACACCCACTAAGACATTTCTACCACCAATCCGGCTGAGTGGCCCATTTCGACAGGCATCCCAAGGATCTCCGATAATGGGAAAGAGTATTGATTCAACGACAAACAACAACAACAACAACAGTTTGACAAATAACAATAATAATGTGTCAACAAAACCAATAGAACGTCAGTCACTTGGAACAGTTTTACTTTCGTCATCAGTGCCACCTAGCGTTACTTCTACGGTTGAACAAAACAATTTTTCAACCACAACTACATTCACTAGGGCAACTATTGAACGATCAGCAACAATGGCAACAATGAATAGGGTTGAGAGCGAATTTAAGGGCATTCATCAACGTCGGGCCGAATGGGAGAAACGGGCCAAAGAAGCCTTGAAATAAATTAAAAAAAAAAAAAAGAATTTAAAGGCAATTGAATGTGTGAATGAAATAAATTTTTATATGACTATGGTGATAGTGTGGCTATAATGCATGTTGAAAATTTGAATTGAAGATGTATTTAGATATAATTTGACATTGTTGAGGTGAAACAAATTTTTGATCGAAAATCTAAAAAGAATTTAAAAAAAAAGAAAAGGAAATTCAGAAGGAAAATTAATTTAAGAAATTTATGGACATATTTGGGTCAATTGACAGTGTTGAGGTGAATTTCTGTCTATTTTAAACAACTTTTCCCAGCTCTAATAGCAAGCACATCCAAACAAGTTTTCTTATTACTTAAGTAGTACGCATAGATGTTTCTTGAAAATATGACAGTTTTATGGATTTTGACACTATCGAGTTGAAAAGTCAACACAGTTTTTGGTGAATTAGGTGAATTTCTTTAATTTTGCATGAAAACACCTTGAATTTCAATAATTGATTTTGAGAATTATTTTGTCTGGTTCAAATTGGGTGTAACATGTAAATAATTAATTTCTAACTACTTTACAGTTCTTTAAGACCAAATAAATAGACTCACTTGCACTGAGAAACAATGCAGAATATTTATACAAATTCAGTTCATGCATGAAAATGACTTTTATAATAATCAAAATATATTTTTTACTATCAAAACTCATCAATCTTTAGATTAAGATTAAAAGAAGATATATATCTAATGTATAGTTTTTATTTACCTCACTTCAACATAATTTAATATTCTGAAAACTAAAGACCTTTTAACTTCACCAGAGTCATAATAAATTTATAGTATTTGTTGTGTGTAATTATTTAATATTTACGAATGATTTGACGAAAAGCTAACTGTGAGAAGATGAAATAAAAAAAAAAAAGAATAATACCATTAAAAATAAAAACAAAACCAAGTTAAAAATAAATTATATAAATGTTTTCTTATTATTATTAACAAAAAAAAAACACTATAAATTGACAATTATATTATTAAATTTACATAGCAAATATACAAATATATTTACATTTTTAAGAAAAACACAAAAAAATCAAAAGTAAAAAACAAACTGCTTCAGTAAAAAAAAAAAAACATATTTTGTTAATAAAGATAGTTTTGTTAATGTTTGATTTATTTTATATATTTAAAAAAAGAAACAATCTTATTTCAAAAAAAAAAAAAAAAAAAATATTTATCAAAAATAAAACAAAAATACTTTCAAATGATTTGAAAATAATAGTTATAAATAAATGTTAAGGTTGAATAAATTAAAAAAAAAAATATAACATTGTTAACTATATACTGATGGAAATATAAAGAATATAAAAAAGAAACCATTATTTTTTTTTTAGTTGTATTATAGAAAATAATTTTTATTAAAATCTTACTAAGTTTATTTTAAAGTATAAAAGTAAAAGTAAAAAGTATAAATGTAAAATATAGAATTATTAAAACAAATAAAAAACTACTACTATACTATAATATTATGATATTACAAAAATAAAATCAAAAACTAAAAATTAAAACCATAATGAAATAAAATTTACTTCATTTTTTTTTCTTTTAATTTGATGATTAAAGACTTTTTCAATATAGGCACAGTTTCACAGAAGTGGCCAGTTCACAGAAGTGGCACTTAAGTGGCCAATATGGAAAACTAAGCTCAAATTTTGGAGTGTAATTTTGCCTGATTTAGTGTCACTTATATCACCAATATTGTCTACTTATGTAAGTGCGACTTACTCAGACTGTCACTGGGCTAAAAGTGTCAATATGGGAATCTTAACTGCCACTTATTCTGGTAAGTGTTCACTGTCACTCTGGCATTGAGTTATGTTCCGACTAATTATTTCATTAATAGATTTTGGTCCGGAGAGTGAATATTTTGCTATAGAAACAGCACAGCACAAGAAATAAACCAAAAGAAAAAAAAATTGATTAACATAAATTGCGGTAAAGGGTATCACTTGTAAGTTAGTTCAAAACAAGAAAAAAATTGTATCGAGTTTATTTCGCTTTAATTTATTAAATAAATTTTTATAAATAAAATGCGTGACTGGGTCGTATGAACATACTAGTCTAAGATCCCGCCATAGGACGATCTACCCTCATCGAGTTACCGGATAAAAGGTATGTAGTTTTTTAGATAGTGTTTTAACTAACATTTTTCGCAAGGGTTGCCTGGTGAAATATGGTCAAGGCATAGGGTTGCCACGCTTTAAAGGTCGATTTTTGGGTTGTTTCAATTATGTGACCCAGCCCATATGGTAGGTTTTAGTGTTAAAAAAAAATATCATATGAAATGAAATTTTATTTAAAAATTAAAAAAAAAATCGTGTTTTTTTTTTTATCGGAATTTCAATAGGGTAAATTAGGGTAAAAGAAAAGAAAGGTCTAAATTCTATTTTCTAAACGATAAGTGAGTTTTTTGTTTCTTTTATCGATAGTTCTTGTAAATACAAGAAAGTCACACATATAAAAAAAAATTCTATAAAATCTAAAACTCGAGATAAAAACATTTTAAAGTCAGCAAATGAAAAATGGACGTTGGAGAAAAAAATCACATAAAATCAGGGATATATTTTCTAGAAATAAATTTTATATTTCTGAGAAGACGATTAAAAATAAAAAGATTGGTTTTTTTTCAATGTTTTTGATTTAAGTTTTTTTCTTGGCTATGTGAATTTTTGAAAACTTCATATTTTTTAAATCAATTTTTCTTGGCTTTTAATTTTTTTTCCTTTTTATACTAACTGGTATTTTCATTTAAAACAACAGTAACATAAAGATAATTTTATTATTATTACCATGGTACTATGTTATTTTTAAAACTGTTGTCTACTTTTAGAGTTGCCGAAATTTTAATAATCGACGTTTTTAAATTTCTTATAGCGTTAAAGAAAACAATTTTAATAGTCTCAGAGAGGTGTCAGAAAATTCTGGGACAGAAACTATAACCAAAATGTGAGTAATTGGGTTAATAGGTATAAGTGTCATGATAAAAAATTCAAAAGTATGGCAGTTTTTTTTTCAGCTTGTATCTACCACAAGCTGAAAAAAAAACTGGGTGGTTAAAAATTGCCATTTTTCCAATTATTGTTCCAGGAGCATTACTACTCAAATTCATATTTTAAAACAAGAATTGGAGCTCTCTCATTTTTCTTAAGCTTAAAGATCTCAATCTTGATGATCTAGTCTATAGAACCTGAGATATAAGCTTTTAAAACTTCCATTTTTCATTTTCTTACTTTAAAATGTTTTTATCTTGATTTTTAGATTTTGTAGAATTTTCTTTTATATGTGTGACTTTCTTGTATTTACAACATCTATCGATAAAAGAAACAAAAAACTCTCTATCACTTTTCGTTTAGAAAATAGAATATACCTAATTTACCCTATTGAAATTCCGATAAAAAAAAAACACGTATTTTGAAATTTTTAAATAAAATTTCATTTCATCTGCTGGTTTTTTTTTAGCACTAAAACCTACCATATGGGCTGGGTCACATAATTGAAAAAAAAAAGCAAAAATCGATCCTTGCGCAAAATGTTAGCTAAAACACTATCTAAAAAACTGCATACCACTTATCTGGTAACACGATGAGGGTAGGTCGTCCTATGGCGGGATCTAAGACTATAAGAACTACGTAACATTTCTTCTGCATTTAAAAAAATAAAATTGCAAAAAATAAAATTAAAAAAAATTTACCCATGCGAAAATTTTTGAGGGGAGGTTTTTCAAATGTTTACCTCTTCCCTTTGCATGGGTCTTTTTCAATAAGAAGATTATTTGCGTATATCTCTTTGATGAAATGTCGTATTTTTTTTTTTGCAAAAATGTGCGTAAACAAAATTGATTTTCAAAATATTTAAAGTGTTTTACTTTTTAGGAACTATATTACATCGTTCATAATTAAACGGCGTATATAAGTTTTTAAACTGAATACTTTGGATTTGAATAAGCTGACTTTACAGCGAATCGTCATTAGCTTTCGTTTCATAAACCTTAACCGTTATTTTTATAATAACATTGACAACCACTAGGGATTTACCAAAATAACTCCACAATCACATGAAAAAGATTATTTTTTTTGTACCTCTTTTTATGATTGGAACTATAAATACTAACCATTGACCAAAGAAACTTCTCCAATATTTCTCGCCCTGGGCCTCCATTGATGTTTCCCAAAAAGGTATTTTATCTCAAACGTCTTTCTCCATTTAAACTCCCATTTTGAAAATAAAAAAATAAATCAACGTTTTGTTTCATAATGTACATAACCATATTCTATATCCGAACCTTTTTTTTTAAGTCAGCGCCCTCTGTTTTCTGAAGCGATATCTATAACTTCATATAATATTCGAATTTTGAACAACTTTTTCGATGTTTGATAAATTAAATTTGTTTTATATTTTGTGTATTGCGCAAGAACAATAATATAAAGAAATTCAAAATTAATGACGATTTTTTTTATTTTAATTTCTAATCAGTGGAATAGTTTATGGAATCCGCTCTACAACACTGATGAAATGATGAGTCATCCGCTTAACTTCCCCACTTGCGTGTCTTTTTCAAAAATCAACACTTTATTGAAAAATAGTAGCTCTGTTTGATAATTTGAAATTTTTTAAAGAGTTTCGCTAAATGTATTTTGAACAAGTTACCAAACAAAACAGACCTAACATTACAATGTAGGAAAAATGCAAAAAAAGCTGTTTCTTGTATAGGTTAGATACGTACAGGAAACCATTCTTCAACTACGGAATTGGGCAAAAAGTGTTTGTAACTTATTTAAAAAAAAAATTTTTAGGGGTATATGGAGTTCTTAAGATGCCCTGCAAAAACTGGGACAATTTAAAAAAAAGCAATTTTTTTTTAATTTTAAACATGTTAGTTAGCTCACCAAATGCCTGTTTTAACTTTTTAGTTTACTAGTTTTAAATTTTACTTTGATAGTAACAAATGTGAAAATGGTATGTTTGCTTACTTTTTTGCATGAACTGTCACTGTTTTAAGTGTGTTCAGCTGAGTTTATTAAGAAAATAAGTTCAGTATGATAATAGTTAAAAAATGTTTAAAACTAAAACATTTTAGTAAAGAGCTTTAAAGTTAGAAAATTGTGACAGAGTATAGATTTTTGAAATATGTTTTTTTTTTTTTATCAAATAATTATACTGGGCTCTGTAATCTGTTTATAATGGTAATCGAGTTGAAGATCCATTAAAGTCACTTTTAATGAAATATTGCGAGTACCAGATCTCGTGATGTTTAAAAAAAAATACCTGTCAATATTATTATGATTTTAGGATCAATAAAAATGTCTCTTTATGTTCAACTCAGAAAACCGCTCACAGTAACAAGGCTTGGTTTTCGAAAATATGTACATTCAAAGATCCGCTTACAAATGCTTTCATAAAGCATAAAAAAAAAACATTCTGCCCTAGCGAGGTATCCGTCGGAGCGGAAATTTTTTTTGCAACGCACACACTGTCGGAGGTTCAAATTACATTCGAGGTATCCTTCATCGGAAAAAAATACTAAACAATGCGACGACGTGTCGGGTTTCTCTTGCATTAAATTAACCAATAGCTCGATTTGCCGGGACCTAAAAAATAAAAAACTGCAAGCAATAGTTCCAAAATTATTTTATTAACATGTTTTTTTTTTTTAATTTCTTACATTTTTCAACACTTTACACAAATCTTTAAAATGTTCCGCGAACTATTTGTGTCGGAGGATATCGGAAAAATAAATTTTTTAGATGTCAAAAAATCACTCAAATAAGCAATTGATCGCACTGTAACGCAAAACGCCGGTGTGCGTTGCATAATGTCGGAA
The DNA here is from genome assembly GCA_951394125.1 of Epistrophe eligans. Classification (NCBI taxonomy): domain Eukaryota; kingdom Metazoa; phylum Arthropoda; class Insecta; order Diptera; family Syrphidae; genus Epistrophe; species Epistrophe eligans. Next base: position 27,590,519 of record OX596031.1, on the reverse strand, counting down.
AAATGTTCCGAACATCTGTCCGAAAGTATGCCTCGAAGCAAATATTCTCCGATTCGTATAAAATCGGAGAATTTTCCGCTCCGACGGATACCTCGCTAGAGCCGATTATCCTTTTGTTTTATCTTGCATATTAATGAATTGAGTTTTTACCAAAAAATATATTCATCACGTCAGCAGCTATGTCCTTCAAGTTCAAAATAATTTAAGTCTTCAAATGAAACTATATAAAACTTTGTAAAAACAAATCAATAAGACATTATAATCTTAAAGTAAATGATTCTTAGGCTCGAAATAAAGCACTTAACTGGAAAATCCCTACACATTCAAATACAAACAATATTACGTATACGCCATACGCACTACTTCCATCGAGGAAAGGTAACTTTATTCTTATTCTTATCCGGAAATGTTTTATTGAAAAAGAAGACCGAATTTAGGATTTAATCAACGTCATTTCTGTTAACTAAAATTCAACCTAGCCATGGATGGCTGCCGCCGCTGCCATAAGAGAAATTTATATGCATAAGGGTTAAAACAAAGCCTACCTAAACAATCCACACTGTAAAGAGTTTTATATTTAATCAACACTAAATTTAGGATTAACTGAATAAAAGTTTTATATCTGCCCAGTTTTAGATATGGATTAGCTTTTAGTTCGTGATGTCTACTAAAAACATTTTACCAAAAATAAGTGTGTATGGATAAGGAGATATATGTATGTATGTATGAACATAACTCAGAATGGAATACAAAATACGGACAAGGAAGGAAAGTAGTATTAGGTATTCAATCAAGGTATCATATTACTAGGGTCGTGTTGGAATTAAATAATTTGTGTGTAAGCTGTTAGGTTGGTCCCAAAATAATCTGAGAGAAATGAATCCTATTTTAGAATTACGGCCTATTTTATAAGATTTTTTGGGGTAGGTGTATGTTATAGTTAAAGCAAATCGATGTTGGGACGAATATCTCTTTCAAAACTTTAGCTAAATATTTGTTAAGGATATCAATTACGCTCTCTGTCTTAATTGGGCAGAAGAGAACAATAATATTGCAGATATACAAAATTTAATTTTAATGCGGAACATGTCTCAATTTATGTCACTTCTTAACTAGGTTCTTATATTTTTTTCAAAGAATATTTTTTGGTTTCAGTTTTGAATAAACCTTAATTCTCAATCGTCAAAAATCAAAAACAAAATTGGGATACTATGAAGAAACGATTAAAACTTCTTATAGTAAATTATTGCTTAAAATTTATTGTTAACTAGTCTTTAATTAGTTTTGAAAATTTCAATTTTATGTGCAATGTTTTCTGTTTTTTGCTTTATTCATTTAAAGTTAGCAAAGCAACTCCTTTTTCTTTTTTTTAGTTTTTAAATAGTTGTGGCAATATTAATTTTTTAGTGCAGTGTTTTTTATGTTTTTAAGAAGCATTTTGTTTCATTAAGTCGGATGCTTTAAAAAAAAAAAAATGCGGTGAGATTCCAATATGCTTCAACAAAAATGCCTACCGCTTGGTTTCTATTTCTCCATTGCGTCCTTATCTTTCACAGGTGGCTTGAAAAAAGTTAAAGCCATTTTAGTTGCTAAAAACCAAATCCTAACATTAGATCGAATTTTGTTTCCTTGCTTGTAGAAATTTTTTGACTTGCCTCACAATTATATATAAAATTTTAATTCAATTAATTTATATCAGCTGTCAAACTGCATTACTTTAAGCTCTCAAAGATTTTAGGTTAAAATATGAAAAACGTTTAAATTATTTAAAAACGACACTTTGGTGTGCCATTTCAGCGAGCGGGGTAATTGGCCCTTATTTTTTTAACCAAGGTGAGACAGTCACTGCTCCGGTGTATTGCCGTATGATTCATGAGTTCCTGTTACCGCAATTGCACCTGTATTCAGGGTACAACAAGCAAACACAATTTCAACAGGACAGTTCCACTCAGCACACAGCTAGGGTGTCGATGGAAAGGCTAAGGACAGTTTTTCCGAATAAACTGATCAGCAAGTACACCATACGGAGACATTCCATGGCCGCCTCGGCCGCCAGACCTCACACCTTGCGATTTATTTTTATGGGGATACCTCAAATCAAAGATTTACAATAACAATCCCCGGACAATTCAGGCCCTGCAGGAAAGTATTCGCCATGAAATTCAAAGCGCTTTGCCGTCGCGTAATCGCAAATGTAAGGGTCCGACTGCAAGAGTACATTGAAAAAACGGCCATCATTTGGATTATATCGTTTTAAAAAAATAAAATCCGCATTGTTACTCTGCATTTAATTTAAGTAAAAATAAATAAAAAAGATGTAGTTTTTTTTATATTGAATTTTAAAGTTGAAAATATTTCGCTGGACACCCTTTACGATTTCATAACATTATTTACTGGATTAGTGGATTTATTAAAGACTTTGAAAAAGTGATCTTTGATTTATAAAATATTTTGTAGAAAATAAAATTATTATTTTATATATCATGAACGAGCTGATACGTTTCGAGTTAAAAGTTCTAAGTGTGCTATTTCTGCCAAAAATTAAAGTTTGGGTTACAGAGTATTTGAACATGCAAATGGGTGTACCACAAGGTTATTTCTTAGAGCCTTTATTACTTTGAATATTTATTAATTTGCTTGTGCCTTTCAATAACATGAATTATGCTATAAAACATTGCTTTAAAATATATGTATAAGTAAAGCTCTCATTAGTAATTTTGCACATTTAAGCGCAGGATTATTAGTCCATAAGTCAAAAGTTCCACAGCAGTGAATTCTTAATCCACAAATTTATAACTTCTTATAACCCAAACTTTTAAATAATGTGTCGGATAACTTATCAGAATCAAAATTTCGAAGCAAGCCCTAAGTCGTTAAATTTTTAAACAGGTTTCTTAGGCAAAGTTAAAATTTTTGAATAGAAAATCAATTATTCGAGAGATTGATAATACAAGTAACAGCTCATTTCCTAGGAAAACCACTGTCAATTATATGTTTTCCAAAATTAATTTTATTGTTTTATGACCACTTGCAACAAGTTTTGTGATACGTGAATGTTCCTACATGATGCCATTAAATAGGTTACAATATGTCCAAATACCACAGCAATCCAATAAAACTCTGCAAATAAAAAAAAAAAAAACCCTAATAAAGTACAAACAAATTATGTCCTTTTATGGAACATTTATACGATGCTACATGCATGGTTCGGTGTGCTTTCATAAAGTTATAGTGTGATTCATTTTGACTGCATATATGCATAGAGAGACTCACCACACGTAATGCAACATATAAACACCCTTTGAAGCAGGAAGTGTGGACTTCAATCAGACAAGAAGCAAAAGCAAGTTAAAATGAAAAAGACCAACAAAACAATACACTAAGGTTACTCTATGCGAAGAGGAGATTCCTTTGGTTGGGCTTTTCATGTTTGCCGCATCGTAAATAACACCACTCCATCGTTTGAACTCGTGTTGTGTGTCGTTCCAATCGGCATATCATCCTCATGCACTGACTCTTTACAACTCCTCCTGATGTAGTCGTATATAACCTCAAATGTGCACTCTCTCTCTCTCTTTTTCTCTTTCCATAATCAAATGTATATTTTCTTAAAATTGAGGAGTAAACCTAGGATAAGAAGGGAATACAAAAATCCTCTACCACAAGAAAATCCATAAATGCAACCCGAACAACAAAAATAACTCCTTTGAATAAACACAAAACGAGTATAATATGGCTGGCTTTTAACTTTGCGCCCAGTCGGTATTTTTTTGAAAAAAAAAAAAAAACATTAAAAAGAGAAGAGTTCGAGGGGACATTAAAAGACCAGCAACAGCAACAAAACTCAAGAAAATTCCCTGTCCTGCACTGCAACCATGGACAGGGGTGCCCAATTCGATAAAGATGGGGCACTCCCCCGGTGTTCTTTCTATTTTTAACCCATTTCCAGAACCACACACCATCAGAAGCCTAAGCAAGAGCAAGAGTTGTGGAACATGTGTTTTTGCTATACCGCTGCTACTGCTGCTGCTGCTGCTACGGGTCGGTTTGGCTAGAAAGGAGTTTTTACTGCTGCAACACATGCGAAGAATATTTAATGGTCGTTTGAAGTCTTCACTGCAGCAGCTTTGAAGATATAAATGAATTTCACAAGTTTGATAATTTTTTTTTAAATTTAAAAAAAGGATCAAAGTGAGAGCAGTTTAATGCACTCTTTTACCTACGATATTCAAGTATTAAATAGCAAATTATAAGCATTCTAGCTTTTTAGTCCGCCTGTGTTAGGTGGATGGTTCGATTTTCTTTACAGGGATGAGCCCAAAAAATCAAAGGCCTAAAACTCAAGAGTACAAACTTAGGGTTATTTTGAGGAAAAGCCTAACACTTCATTACTTCAATGTTAAGCTATCCACCGCAATATTCACATTTGTCGAGATTTTTAAGAATTTAAATGCAATTTTTCATTTTTAATCTTTTCTGTCAAGACCAACTTCATATGTATGTACTGACTGACATTCTGCACATTTTAGCCCAAAAATTAAAATTAATTAATTAAAAGAAAATAAAGAGAACGCAATTTTTTTCAATATAAAATTAATTTTCAATTTCATCACTTGCCTATAAATAATTTTTAAGTTCAGAATTTTGAAATACCGAATTTTTAATAATCTGAATTTCGGTACATTCTGTATTTTCCATTAAAATGTCTTGACGAACTATTATAAATAATATAAAATTGTTCAGAATTTTTAGAATATCGAATTTTGAGAAACCACATTTTAGAAGATTCTGAATTTTCCATCAAAAAGTCTTGAAGAACTTTGGGAAGGCTTTTGTTATTTCATATCAATTTTGTACATTCCAAAAATTATGTAGGTAATTGAATTTCGGAATACAGAATGCAGATTTTGAATTTTTCATCAAAATGTCTTAACGACGAACTTTTGGAAAGCTTTTTATATTTTATAAAAATTTTCGAAAATTATTACATTTGTACCAAATTTTATAAAATTGTCAAAAATTTGATGAAATACAAAAAATTGACACAAGTAATTATCTTCCACATGAAATTCTTTTTTCTTTTTATTTTCACAATAAAGATTCTAGTTCATATTGATTCCTTATTTCAATAAATTAAAAATTCTTTTTCATCTTAAAGTATAACCAAAACTCATTCAAATAATTTATTTATTTTGACAACAACAAATGGGTGAGCTACCACCAAGATTTTATAGGCTGGAGTTATAGCTATTTCACGAGTGACAGGCCGATCATCAGACTCCTTTAGTGGTGCTTGGTCATTGTTCAATTTTATTTGAAAAACTTTTTGCCCCAGCTGGGGATCGTACCTTTATTTTTTGTTTATGAAATTCACCTTTTATTATCAGTTGAGTATTTTCATAACAAAAGTAGTCGGCACGAGCTCGAGTTGATTTAATTTGATGTATTTGAAAATTCAGTACGAAAATCAGTTTTTCGTTCTTCGTCTCCTATTGGTATAATATACCTATATCGTATATCCTATCTAAGCCCACGTCTGTATATACTCATTGAGGTTCAATTTATTAATTTTATTACATTGTACGGCTTTAAAAAAACACATTCAAAGTCAAGGAGACAAGAATTGCGAACGCAAGGAACATGAAACCATTCAGCTATTTGGCTTCGATGTTAACCAGACGAAAAACTATAGCTTTCATTTTTGCAATCTTGAATCCTTAGAGCACATGAGCACACAGTTATACTGCAATGATAAAGAAGATGCGTTAAAGACAATTGATATTTTGTTAATCGAAGAGTTATCGGGGTGTGAAGTAGACACATTGAGGTGGTCCTTTTATAAAAAAAATCATTCTTCAGAAAATTTCCTTATTTTTAATTTATTTCTAAATATTTCGTTAATGGCTTGATCTTGATTGAAAGTCCCGTTTAAGTACTTAAAATCAGTTCCACTAATATTACATTTATTTATAAATTCTTTTTACTTGCCCCATAATAATGGTAAGTATAGTTTTCGTTTGACATTTGCAATTTGAATTTATTAGACTTTCGCAATCATATGCATTTCTGAGTTGTGCATTTTATTTATTCGTGGTAAATCAAAGAGAAAATTAAACAATGGCTAGTATAAGCACCACCCTTATATGGAACATACACACATAAATTACTAAATAAAAATGGTGTTGTAAATTTACTCAAGTTTAGGGTATAGGCAGGTATGTTGAAAGATAACTAGCTGATGGTTGTGAAAGTGAGTAAGTCCCACTTCCATTTTCTTTAAATAAAAAAAATTGTAATGTTTATTATAAATTTATTAGTTAAAGCTTGTTACATGTCCAAGTTAAGTAAATGTTTGATGCTCCTGTATTTTGAGCTATGACATCAACACACTTCAACCACGAAGATGATTAAAACACTTGCTTTATTTTTAACTAAACAGGAGTGTCCATTGTTGTTGTATAATATGCAGTCTCTGGTTGATTTTTACCCATCACGTCGTTTATCCATGGTTCATACTTTCTAATATTTGTAAAGACCGAGGGAGTAGAATTTTCACAATCGTTAGATGTGGATGAATAAATTCCTATCAATTCTGGCTTAGCTGGCCAGCCGACAACTAAACCATTTCCAAATTCCGTATGGCAAGGAGTATTTCGGTTGTTTGGCGTAGCACACATATTAAGAAACTCATCGTAAGCATTTTGGTAGTACCTCTGGCAGACTTGATTTGAAGCTAAAGTCAACATAGCATAAGTGAGCTGATCCTTTTGAGCATCAAATCCAGGTAAAACACCGAGTTTTTTCACCATCTCAGCAGAAGACCCTGAAAACAGACCGATTGGCTTGACTTTATCGGAGAAAATTATGCGGAATGGTATCTTGATAATCGCAATGTCATCGTATTCTGTGGGATACTTGGTAACTGAATTTTCATCGTTATTCACCACAGCACTGTAAGATCCAACAGTACTATTTTTGTGGAGCTTTTGAAAGTTGATTTGAAGTGTGTCACCTTGCTCGACACAGTGCATTGAAGTCAGGACAAATTGATCGCTTAAAATTGATCCTCCACACATTGGCAGTTCTTTAGAACCAAAACCATTGTTAAGTGGTTGAATGGTTACATGGTGTGGAAATCGCCTCATTGTATCAGCTAGAATTCCATTTAGCATTCTTGGAGATATTCTTTGTCCAAACGAAACTGTGATGAACGCCGAAACAGCCAGTAAAACTACGAATTTTTTGTTTAATGCCACCATTTTGATAAGTTAACTTTCACAAATTGACTGCAGCACTCATTTCTGTGGGACCTCAATTTATATCCAGATTTTCGAAGAAGTTTATCTCAGATTTTAGGTACGTGCATATCAAATATGTACAAATAGTGTTAATTATTTTTTTTTATTTTTAGAAACTGTATTGGCAAATTGTGTTATTTTTATTTATTTAAGTAAAGCAAAGTAAATACAAGGCAAGATTTTTATAATGAGCCAATTATTGTTTTAATCTTGTTTGTTTGTGATACTAAATTTTAGTCTTTATATTGGAGTAAGTATCCAAAATTGTTTTTGTCAAAAAATATGAAATAGAACACGGCCTTGGACAGTTTAAATATTATGCGAACGTGTATCTTAGAATAATAAAACCTATAAAAACCTTATATAAAAGCTTTCATTAGAGAGTCATTTGATTTTTAATTTAATTTATGGAAGCCGTCGGAAATGGATTCAGAAACATTTCATGACGGTAACGGTAGGTACTTTGGCCGACTTATATGAGAATTTAAAGACTGAATGATTGAAGCTCTGTTAATAGGAACATTTCAAAATTGTGGATAAGTTTTTTAAGATCTTTCTAAAACTGAAAACCAAAAAATTTTACGACCTCTGGTTGTCAAAATATCTTCATCCAAATTGAAATTACCTTTTTTCAACCCAATTTAATTTAAATTGTTAAAAAGAAATGTTTGGATGGCGATATTTCTGCAATCGAGACTCGTAGAGAGTTGAAAATTTCAAGAAGGTTTATTAGTTTTTTAAGATCTTTCCAAAACTGAAAACCAAAAAATTTTACGACCTCTGGTTGTCGAAATATCTTCATCCAAATTAAAATTACCTTATTTCAACCCAATTTAATTAAAATTGTTAAAAAGAAATGTTTGGATGGCGATATTTCTGCAATCGAGACTCGTAGAGAGTTGAAAATTTCAAGAAGGTTTATTAGTTTTTTAAGATCTTTCCAAAACTGAAAACCAACAAATTTTACGACCTCTGGTTGTCAAAATATCTTCATCCAAATTGAAATTACCTTTTTTCAACCCAATTTAATTTAAATTGTTATACACAAATGTTTGGATGGCGATATTTCCGCAATCGAAACTCGTAAGTGGTTGCGGTTTTCAGTTCTGAATTGGAAATTCATAGACCTTTCCGCCAATATAAAAATGTTTGCCAATTTTGACAATTTAAATTTTATTGACTTTTTGAAAAAATTAATGGACTAACCCCTTTGCTTATTTTGCCCAAAAAAGTAATTTTTTTAAAAATGTTTCCAGAAATATACATCAAAAGAAAGGTCTTTAAAAACTGTATTCGTACGTGTAAGCAAAAATCTTCTACTAGGTCTGGTCCTCAAAATATTTACATCCAAAGTTATATTTAGACCCAATTACAAAAACCAACCCAACAAATTGTTTGGATGGCGATATTTCTGCAATCGAGACTCGAAGATAGTTGAAAATTTCAAAAATATTTATTAGTTTTTTAAGGTCATTCTAAAACTGAAAACCAAAAAATTTTACGACCTCTGGTTGTCGAAATATCTTCATCCAAAGTGAAACTACCTTATTTCAACCCAATTTAATTAAAATTGTTAAAAAGAAATGTTTGGATGGCTATATTTCTGCAATCGAGACTCGTAGATAGTTGAAAATTTCAAGAATTTATTAGCTTTTTAAGATCTTTCCAAAACTGAAAACCAAAAAATTTTAAGACCTCTGGTTGTCGAAATATCTTCATCCAAAGTGAAATTACCTTATTTCAACCCAATTTAATTAAAATTGTTAAAAAGAAATGTTTGGATGGCGATATTTCTGCAATCGAGACTCGTAGATAGTTGAAAATTTCAAAAAGGTTTATTAGTTTTTTAAGATCTTTCCAAAACTGAAAACCAAAAAATTTTACGACCTCTGGTTGTCAAAATATCTTCATCCAAATTGAAATTACCTTTTTTCAACCCAATTTAATTTAAATTGTTATACACAAATGTTTGGATGGCGATATTTCCGCAATCGAAACTCGTAAGTGGTTGCGGTTTTCAGTTCTGAATTGGAAATTCATAGACCTTTCCGCCAATATAAAAATGTTTGCCAATTTTGACAATTTAAATTTTATTGACTTTTTGAAAAAATTAATGGACTAACCCCTTTGCTTATTTTGCCCAAAAAAGTAATTTTTTTAAAAATGTTTCCAGAACCCATCGAAATATACATCAAAAGAAAGGTCTTTAAAAACTGTATTTGTACGTGTAAGCAAAAATCTTCTACTAGGTCTGGTCCTCAAAATATTTACATCCAAAGTTATATTTAGACCCAATTACAAAAACCAACCCAACAGATTGTTTGGATGGCGATATTTCTGCAATCGAGACTCGAAGATAGTTGAAAATTTCAAAAATATTTATTAGTTTTTTAAGGTCATTCTAAAACTGAAAACCAAAAAATTTTACGACCTCTGGTTGTCGAAATATCTTCATCCAAAGTGAAACTACCTTATTTCAACCCAATTTAATTAAAATTGTTAAAAAGAAATGTTTGGATGGCTATATTTCTGCAATCGAGACTCGTAGATAGTTGAAAATTTCAAGAATTTATTAGTTTTTTAAGATCTTTCCAAAACTGAAAACCAAAAAATTTTAAGACCTCTGGTTGTCGAAATATCTTCATCCAAAGTGAAATTACCTTATTTCAACCCAATTTAATTAAAATTGTTAAAAAGAAATGTTTGGATGGCGATATTTCTGCAATCGAGACTCGTAGATAGTTGAAAATTTCAAAAAGGTTTATTAGTTTTTTAAGATCTTTCCAAAACTGAAAACCAAAAAATTTTACGACCTCTGGTTGTCAAAATATCTTCATCCAAATTGAAATTACCTTTTTTCAACCCAATTTAATTTAAATTGTTATACACAAATGTTTGGATGGCGATATTTCCGCAATCGAAACTCGTAAGTGGTTGCGGTTTTCAGTTCTGAATTGGAAATTCATAGACCTTTCCGCCAATATAAAAATGTTTGCCAATTTTGACAATTTAAATTTTATTGACTTTTTGAAAAAATTAATGGACTAACCCCTTTGCTTATTTTGCCCAAAAAAGTAATTTTTTTAAAAATGTTTCCAGAACCCATCGAAATATACATCAAAAGAAAGGTCTTTAAAAACTGTATTTGTACGTGTAAGCAAAAATCTTCTACTAGGTCTGGTCCTCAAAATATTTACATCCAAAGTTATATTTAGACCCAATTACAAAAACCAACCCAACAGATTGTTTGGATGGCGATATTTCTGCAATCGAGACTCGAAGATAGTTGAAAATTTCAAAAATATTTATTAGTTTTTTAAGGTCATTCTAAAACTGAAAACCAAAAAATTGTACGACCTCTGGTTGTCGAAATATCTTCATCCTAAGTGAAACTACCTTATTTCAACCCAATTTAATTAAAATTGTTAAAAAGAAATGTTTGGATGGCGATATTTCTGCAATCGAGACTCGTAGATAGTTGAAAATTTCAAGAAGGTTTATTGGTTTTTTAAGATCTTTCCAAAACTGAAAACCAAAAAATTTTACGACCTCTGGTTGTCAAAATATCTTCATCCAAATTGAAATTACCTTTTTTCAACCCAATTTAATTTAAATTGTTATACACAAATGTTTGGATGGCGATATTTCTGCAATCGAGACTCGTAGATAGTTTAAAATTTCAAAAAGGTTTATTAGTTATTTAAGATCTTTCTAAAACTGAAAACCAAAAAATTTTACGACCTCTGGTTGTCGAAATATCTTCATCCAAAGTGAAACTACCTTATTTCAACCCAATTTAATTAAAATTGTTAAAAAGAAATGTTTGGATGGCGATATTTCTGCAATCGAGACTCGTAGATAGTTTAAAATTTCAAAAAGGTTTATTAGTTTTTTAAGATCTTTCTAAAACTGAAAACCAAAAAATTTTACGACCTCTGGTTGTCGAAATATCTTCATCCAAAGTGAAATTACCTTATTTCAACCCAATTTAATTAAAATTGTTAAAAAGAAATGTTTGGATGGCGATATTTCTGCAATCGAGACTCGTAGATAGTTTAAAATTTCAAAAAGGTTTATTAGTTTTTTAAGATCTTTCTAAAACTGAAAACCAAAAAATTTTACGACCTCTGGTTGTCGAAATATCTTCATCCAAAGTGAAACTACCTTATTTCAACCCAATTTAATTAAAATTGTTAAAAAGAAATGTTTGGATGGCGATATTTCTGCAATCGAGACTCGTAGATAGTTTAAAATTTCAAAAAGGTTTATTAGTTTTTTAAGATCTTTCTAAAACTGAAAACCAAAAAATTTTACGACCTCTGGTTGTCGAAATATCTTCATCCAAAGTGAAATTACCTTATTTCAACCCAATTTAATTAAAATTGTTAAAAAGAAATGTTTGGATGGCGATATTTCTGCAATCGAGACTCGTAGATAGTTTAAAATTTCAAAAAGGTTTATTAGTTTTTTAAGATCTTTCTAAAACTGAAAACCAAAAAATTTTACGACCTCTGCTTGTCGAAATATCTTCATCCAAAGTGAAACTACCTTATTTCAACCCAATTTAATTAAAATTGTTAAAAAGAAATGTTTGGATGGCGATATTTCTGCAATCGAGACTCGTAGATAGTTTAAAATTTCAAAAAGGTTTATTAGTTTTTTAAGATCTTTCTAAAACTGAAAACCAAAAAATTTTACGACCTCTGGTTGTCGAAATATCTTCATCCAAAGTGAAACTACCTTATTTCAACCCAATTTAATTAAAATTGTTAAAAAGAAATGTTTGGATGGCGATATTTCTGCAATCGAGACTCGTATATAGTTAAAAATTTCAAAAAGGTTTATTAGTTTTTTAAGATCTTTCTAAAACTGAAAACCAAAAAATTTTACGACCTCTGGTTGTCGAAATATCTTCATCCAAAGTGAAACTACCTTATTTCAACCCAATTTAATTAAAATTGTTAAAAAGAAATGTTTGGATGGCGATATTTCTGCAATCGAGACTCGTAGATAGTTGAAAATTTCAAGAAGGTTTATTGGTTTTTTAAGATCTTTCCAAAACTGAAAACCAAAAAATTTTACGACCTCTGGTTGTCAAAATATCTTCATCCAAATTGAAATTACCTTTTTTCAACCCAATTTAATTTAAATTGTTATACACAAATGTTTGGATGGCGATATTTCCGCAATCGAAACTCGTAAGTGGTTGCGGTTTTCAGTTCTGAATTGGAAATTCATAGACCTTTCCGCCAATATAAAAATGTTTGCCAATTTTGACAATTTAAATTTTATTGACTTTTTGAAAAAATTAATGGACTAACCCCTTTGCTTATTTTGCCCAAAAAAGTAATTTTTTTAAAAATGTTTCCAGAACCCATCGAAATATACATCAAAAGAAAGGTCTTTAAAAACTGTATTCGTACGTGTAAGCAAAAATCTTCTACTAGGTCTGGTCCTCAAAATATTTACATCCAAAGTTATATTTAGACCCAATTACAAAAACCAACCCAACAAATTGTTTGGATGGCGATATTTCTGCAATCGAGACTCGTAGATAGTTGAAAATTTCAAGAAGGTTTATTAGTTTTTTAAGATCTTTCCAAAACTGAAAACCAACAAATTTTACGACCTCTGGTTGTCAAAATATCTTCATCCAAATTGAAATTACCTTTTTTCAACCCAATTTAATTTAAATTGTTATACACAAATGTTTGGATGGCGATATTTCCGCAATCGAAACTCGTAAGTGGTTGCGGTTTTCAGTTCTGAATTGGAAATTCATAGACCTTTCCGCCAATATAAAAATGTTTGCCAATTTTGACAATTTAAATTTTATTGACTTTTTGAAAAAATTAATGGACTAACCCCTTTGCTTATTTTGCCCAAAAAAGTAATTTTTTTAAAAATGTTTCCAGAACCCATCGAAATATACATCAAAAGAAAGGTCTTTAAAAACTGTATTCGTACGTGTAAGCAAAAATCTTCTACTAGGTCTGGTCCTCAAAATATTTACATCCAAAGTTATATTTAGACCCAATTACAAAAACCAACCCAACAAATTGTTTGGATGGCGATATTTCTGCAATCGAGACTCGTAGATAGTTGAAAATTTCAAGAAGGTTTATTAGTTTTTTAAGATCTTTCCAAAACTGAAAACCAAAAAATTTTACGACCTCTGGTTGTCAAAATATCTTCATCCAAATTGAAATTACCTTTTTTCAACCCAATTTAATTTAAATTGTTATACACAAATGTTTGGATGGCGATATTTCCGCAATCGAAACTCGTAAGTGGTTGCGGTTTTCAGTTCTGAATTGGAAATTCATAGACCTTTCCGCCAATATAAAAATGTTTGCCAATTTTGACAATTTAAATTTTATTGACTTTTTGAAAAAATTAATGGACTAACCCCTTTGCTTATTTTGCCCAAAAAAGTAATTTTTTTAAAAATGTTTCCAGAACCCATCGAAATATACATCAAAAGAAAGGTCTTTAAAAACTGTATTCGTACGTGTAAGCAAAAATCTTCTACTAGGTCTGGTCCTCAAAATATTTACATCCAAAGTTATATTTAGACCCAATTACAAAAACCAACCCAACAAATTGTTTGGATGGCGATATTTCTGCAATCGAGACTCGAAGATAGTTGAAAATTTCAAAAATATTTATTAGTTTTTTAAGGTCATTCTAAAACTGAAAACCAAAAAATTGTACGACCTCTGGTTGTCGAAATATCTTCATCCAAAGTGAAACTACCTTATTTCAACCCAATTTAATTTAAATTGTTATACACAAATGTTTGGATGGCGATATTTCCGCAATCGAAACTCGTAAGTGGTTGCGGTTTTCACTTCTGAATTGGAAATTCATAGACCTTTCCGCCAATATAAAAATGTTTGCCAATTTTGACAATTTAAATTTTATTGACTTTTTGAAAAAATTAATGGACTAACCCCTTTGCTTATTTTGCCCAAAAAAGTAATTTTTTTAAAAATGTTTCCAGAACCCATCGAAATATACATCAAAAGAAAGGTCTTTAAAAACTGTATTCGTACGTGTAAGCAAAAATCTTCTACTAGGTCTGGTCCTCAAAATATTTACATCCAAAGTTATATTTAGACCCAATTACAAAAACCAACCCAACAAATTGTTTGGATGGCGATATTTCTGCAATCGAGACTCGTAGATAGTTGAAAATTTCAAGAAGGTTTATTAGTTTTTTAAGATCTTTCCAAAACTGAAAACCAAAAAATTTTACGACCTCTGGTTGTCAAAATATCTTCATCCAAATTGAAATTACCTTTTTTCAACCCAATTTAATTTAAATTGTTATACACAAATGTTTGGATGGCGATATTTCCGCAATCGAAACTCGTAAGTGGTTGCGGTTTTCAGTTCTGAATTGGAAATTCATAGACCTTTCCGCCAATATAAAAATGTTTGCCAATTTTGACAATTTAAATTTTATTGACTTTTTGAAAAAATTAATGGACTAACCCCTTTGCTTATTTTGCCCAAAAAAGTAATTTTTTTAAAAATGTTTCCAGAACCCATCGAAATATACATCAAAAGAAAGGTCTTTAAAAACTGTATTCGTACGTGTAAGCAAAAATCTTCTACTAGGTCTGGTCCTCAAAATATTTACATCCAAAGTTATATTTAGACCCAATTACAAAAACCAACCCAACAAATTGTTTGGATGGCGATATTTCTGCAATCGAGACTCGAAGATAGTTGAAAATTTCAAAAATATTTATTAGTTTTTTAAGGTCATTCTAAAACTGAAAACCAAAAAATTGTACGACCTCTGGTTGTCGAAATATCTTCATCCAAAGTGAAACTACCTTATTTCAACCCAATTTAATTAAAATTGTTAAAAAGAAATGTTTGGATGGCGATATTTCTGCAATCGAGACTCGTAGATAGTTTAAAATTTCAAAAAGGTTTATTAGTTTTTTAAGATCTTTCTAAAACTGAAAACCAAAAAATTTTACGACCTCTGGTTGTCGAAATTTCTTCATCCAAAGTGAAATTACCTTATTTCAACCCAATTTAATTAAAATTGTTAAAAAGAAATGTTTGGATGGCGATATTTCTGCAATCGAGACTCGTAGAGAGTTGAAAATTTCAAGAAGGTTTATTAGTTTTTTAAGATCTTTCCAAAACTGAAAACCAAAAAATTTTACGACCTCTGGTTGTCAAAATATCTTCATCCAAATTGAAATTACCTTTTTTCAACCCAATTTAATTTAAATTTTTATACACAAATGTTTGGATGGCGATATTTCCGCAATCGAAACTCGTAAGTGGTTGCGGTTTTCAGTTCTGAATTGGAAATTCATAGACCTTTCCGCCAATATAAAAATGTTTGCCAATTTTGACAATTTAAATTTTATTGACTTTTTGAAAAAATTAATGGACTAACCCCTTTGCTTATTTTGCCCAAAAAAGTAATTTTTTTAAAAATGTTTCCAGAACCCGTCGAAATATACATCAAAAGAAAGGTCTTTAAAAACTGTATTCGTACGTGTAAGCAAAAATCTTCTACTAGGTCTGGTCCTCAAAATATTTACATCCAAAGTTATATTTAGACCCAATTACAAAAACCAACCCAACAAATTGTTTGGATGGCGATATTTCTGCAATCGAGACTCGAAGATAGTTGAAAATTTCAAAAATATTTATTAGTTTTTTAAGGTCATTCTAAAACTGAAAACCAAAAAATTTTACGACCTCTGGTTGTCGAAATATCTTCATCCTAAGTGAAACTACCTTATTTCAACCCAATTTAATTAAAATTGTTAAAAAGAAATGTTTGGATGGCGATATTTCTGCAATCGAGACTCGTAGATAGTTGAAAATTTCAAAAAGGTTTATTAGTTTTTTAAGATCCTTCTAAAACTGAAAACCAACAAATTTTACGACCTCTGGTTGTCGAAATATCTTCATCCAAATTAAAATTACCTTATTTCAACCCAATTTAATTAAAATTGTTAAAAAGAAATGTTTGGATGGCGATATTTCTGCAATCGAGACTCGTAGAGAGTTGAACATTTCAAGAAGGTTTATTAGTTTTTTAATATCTTTCCAAAACTGAAAACCAAAAAATTTTACGACCTCTGGTTGTCAAAATATCTTCATCCAAATTGAAATTACCTTTTTTCAACCCAATTAAATTTAAATTGTTATACACAAATGTTTGGATGGCGATATTTCCGCAATCGAAACTCGTAAGTGGTTGCGGTTTTCAGTTCTGAATTGGAAATTCATAGACCTTTCCGCTAATATAAAAATGTTTGCCAATTTTGACAATTTAAATTTTATTGACTTTTTGAAAAAAATTAATGGACTAACCCCTTTGCTTATTTTGCCCAAAAAAGTAATTTTTTTAAAAATGTTTCCAGAACCCATCGAAATATACATCAAAAGAAAGGTCTTTAAAAACTGTATTCGTACGTGTAAGCAAAAATCTTCTACTAGGTCTGGTCCTCAAAATATTTACATCCAAAGTTATATTTAGACCCAATTACAAAAACCAACCCAACAAATTGTTTGGATGGCGATATTTCTGCAATCGAGACTCGAAGATAGTTGAAAATTTCAAAAATATTTATTAGTTTTTTAAGGTCATTCTAAAACTGAAAACCAAAAAATTTTACGACCTCTGGTTGTCAAAATATCTTCATCCAAATTGAAATTACCTTTTTTCAACCCAATTTAATTTAAATTGTTATACACAAATGTTTGGATGGCGATATTTCTGCAATCGAGACTCGTAGATAGTTTAAAATTTCAAAAAGGTTTATTAGTTTTTTAAGATCTTTCTAAAACTGAAAACCAAAAAATTTTACGACCTCTGGTTGTCGAAATATCTTCATCCAAAGTGAAACTACCTTATTTCAACCCAATTTAATTAAAATTGTTAAAAAGAAATGTTTGGATGGCGATATTTCTGCAATCGAGACTCGTAGATAGTTTAAAATTTCAAAAAGGTTTATTAGTTTTTTAAGATCTTTCTAAAACTGAAAACCAAAAAATTTTACGACCTCTGCTTGTCGAAATATCTTCATCCAAAGTGAAACTACCTTATTTCAACCCAATTTAATTAAAATTGTTAAAAAGAAATGTTTGGATGGCGATATTTCTGCAATCGAGACTCGTAGATAGTTTAAAATTTCAAAAAGGTTTATTAGTTTTTTAAGATCTTTCTAAAACTGAAAACCAAAAAATTTTACGACCTCTGGTTGTCGAAATATCTTCATCCAAAGTGAAACTACCTTATTTCAACCCAATTTAATTAAAATTGTTAAAAAGAAATGTTTGGATGGCGATATTTCTGCAATCGAGACTCGTAGATAGTTTAAAATTTCAAAAAGGTTTATTAGTTTTTTAAGATTTTTCTAAAACTGAAAACCAAAAAATTTTACGACCTCTGGTTGTCGAAATATCTTCATCCAAAGTGAAACTACCTTATTTCAACCCAATTTAATTAAAATTGTTAAAAAGAAATGTTTGGATGGCGATATTTCTGCAATCGAGACTCGTAGATAGTTTAAAATTTCAAAAAGGTTTATTAGTTTTTTAAGATCTTTCTAAAACTGAAAACCAAAAAATTTTACGACCTCTGCTTGTCGAAATATCTTCATCCAAAGTGAAACTACCTTATTTCAACCCAATTTAATTAAAATTGTTAAAAAGAAATGTTTGGATGGCGATATTTCTGCAATCGAGACTCGAAGATAGTTGAAAATTTCAAAAATATTTATTAGTTTTTTAAGGTCATTCTAAAACTGAAAACCAAAAAATTGTACGACCTCTGGTTGTCGAAATATCTTCATCCAAAGTGAAACTACCTTATTTCAACCCAATTTAATTAAAATTGTTAAAAAGAAATGTTTGGATGGCGATATTTCTGCAATCGAGACTCGTAGATAGTTGAAAATTTCAAGAAGGTTTATTAGTTTTTTAAGATCTTTCCAAAACTGAAAACCAAAAAATTTTACGACCTCTGGTTGTCAAAATATCTTCATCCAAATTGAAATTACCTTTTTTCAACCCAATTTAATTTAAATTGTTATACACAAATGTTTGGATGGCGATATTTCCGCAATCGAAACTCGTAAGTGGTTGCGGTTTTCAGTTCTGAATTGGAAATTCATAGACCTTTCCGCCAATATAAAAATGTTTGCCAATTTTGACAATTTAAATTTTATTGACTTTTTGAAAAAATTAATGGACTAACCCCTTTGCTTATTTTGCCCAAAAAAGTAATTTTTTTAAAAATGTTTCCAGAACCCATCGAAATATACATCAAAAGAAAGGTCTTTAAAAACTGTATTCGTACGTGTAAGCAAAAATCTTCTACTAGGTCTGGTCCTCAAAATATTTACATCCAAAGTTATATTTAGACCCAATTACAAAAACCAACCCAACAAATTGTTTGGATGGCGATATTTCTGCAATCGAGACGCGAAGATAGTTGAAAATTTCAAAAATATTTATTAGTTTTTTATGATCTTTCTAAAATTGAAAACCAAAAAATTTTACGACCTCTGGTTGTCGAAATATCTTCATCCAAAGTGAAACTACCTTATTTCAACCCAATTTAATTAAAATTGTTAAAAAGAAATGTTTGGATGGCGATATTTCTGCAATCGAGGCTCATAGATAGTTGAAAATTTCAAGAAGGTTTATTAGTTTTTTAAGATCTTTCCAAAACTGAAAACCAAAAAATTTTACGACCTCTGGTTGTCGAAATATCTTCATCCAAAATGAAATTACCTTATTTCAACCCAATTTAATTAAAATTGTTAAAAAGAAATGTTTGGATGGCGATATTTCTGCAATCGAGACTCGTAGATAGTTGAAAATTTCAAGAAGGTTTATTAGTTTTTTAAGATCTTTCCAAAACTGAAAACCAAAAAATTTTACGACCTCTGGTTGTCAAAATATCTTCATCCAAATTGAAATTACCTTTTTTCAACCCAATTTAATTTAAATTGTTATACACAAATGTTTGGATGGCGATATTTCCGCAATCGAAACTCGTAAGTGGTTGCGGTTTTCAGTTCTGAATTGGAAATTCATAGACCTTTCCGCCAATATAAAAATGTTTGCCAATTTTGACAATTTAAATTTTATTGACTTTTTGAAAAAATTAATGGACTAACCCCTTTGCTTATTTTGCCCAAAAAAGTAATTTTTTTAAAAATGTTTCCAGAACCCATCGAAATATACATCAAAAGAAAGGTCTTTAAAAACTGTATTCGTACGTGTAAGCAAAAATCTTCTACTAGGTCTGGTCCTCAAAATATTTACATCCAAAGTTATATTTAGACCCAATTACAAAAACCAACCCAACAAATTGTTTGGATGGCGATATTTCTGCAATCGAGACTCGAAGATAGTTGAAAATTTCAAAAATATTTATTAGTTTTTTAAGGTCATTCTAAAACTGAAAACCAACAAATTTTACGACCTCTGGTTGTCGAAATATCTTCATCCAAAGTGAAACTACCTTATTTCAACCCAATTTAATTAAAATTGTTAAAAAGAAATGTTTGGATGGCGATATTTCTGCAATCGAGACTCGTAGATAGTTGAAAATTTCAAGAAGGTTTATTAGTTTTTTAAGATCTTTCCAAAACTGAAAACCAAAAAATTTTACGACCTCTGGTTGTCAAAATATCTTCATCCAAATTGAAATTACCTTTTTTCAACCCAATTTAATTTAAATTGTTATACACAAATGTTTGGATGGCGATATTTCCGCAATCGAAACTCGTAAGTGGTTGCGGTTTTCAGTTCTGAATTGGAAATTCATAGACCTTTCCGCCAATATAAAAATGTTTGCCAATTTTGACAATTTAAATTTTATTGACTTTTTGAAAAAATTAATGGACTAACCCCTTTGCTTATTTTGCCCAAAAAAGTAATTTTTTTAAAAATGTTTCCAGAACCCATCGAAATATACATCAAAAGAAAGGTCTTTAAAAACTGTATTCGTACGTGTAAGCAAAAATCTTCTACTAGGTCTGGTCCTCAAAATATTTACATCCAAAGTTATATTTAGACCCAATTACAAAAACCAACCCAACAAATTGTTTGGATGGCGATATTTCTGCAATCGAGACTCGAAGATAGTTGAAAATTTCAAAAATATTTATTAGTTTTTTAAGGTCATTCTAAAACTGAAAACCAAAAAATTGTACGACCTCTGGTTGTCGAAATATCTTCATCCAAAGTGAAACTACCTTATTTCAACCCAATTTAATTAAAATTGTTAAAAAGAAATGTTTGGATGGCGATATTTCTGCAATCGAGACTCGTAGATAGTTTAAAATTTCAAAAAGGTTTATTAGTTTTTTAAGATCTTTCTAAAACTGAAAACCAAAAAATTTTACGACCTCTGGTTGTCGAAATTTCTTCATCCAAAGTGAAATTACCTTATTTCAACCCAATTTAATTAAAATTGTTAAAAAGAAATGTTTGGATGGCGATATTTCTGCAATCGAGACTCGTAGAGAGTTGAAAATTTCAAGAAGGTTTATTAGTTTTTTAAGATCTTTCCAAAACTGAAAACCAAAAAATTTTACGACCTCTGGTTGTCAAAATATCTTCATCCAAATTGAAATTACCTTTTTTCAACCCAATTTAATTTAAATTTTTATACACAAATGTTTGGATGGCGATATTTCCGCAATCGAAACTCGTAAGTGGTTGCGGTTTTCAGTTCTGAATTGGAAATTCATAGACCTTTCCGCCAATATAAAAATGTTTGCCAATTTTGACAATTTAAATTTTATTGACTTTTTGAAAAAATTAATGGACTAACCCCTTTGCTTATTTTGCCCAAAAAAGTAATTTTTTTAAAAATGTTTCCAGAACCCGTCGAAATATACATCAAAAGAAAGGTCTTTAAAAACTGTATTCGTACGTGTAAGCAAAAATCTTCTACTAGGTCTGGTCCTCAAAATATTTACATCCAAAGTTATATTTAGACCCAATTACAAAAACCAACCCAACAAATTGTTTGGATGGCGATATTTCTGCAATCGAGACTCGAAGATAGTTGAAAATTTCAAAAATATTTATTAGTTTTTTAAGGTCATTCTAAAACTGAAAACCAAAAAATTTTACGACCTCTGGTTGTCGAAATATCTTCATCCTAAGTGAAACTACCTTATTTCAACCCAATTTAATTAAAATTGTTAAAAAGAAATGTTTGGATGGCGATATTTCTGCAATCGAGACTCGTAGATAGTTGAAAATTTCAAAAAGGTTTATTAGTTTTTTAAGATCCTTCTAAAACTGAAAACCAACAAATTTTACGACCTCTGGTTGTCGAAATATCTTCATCCAAATTAAAATTACCTTATTTCAACCCAATTTAATTAAAATTGTTAAAAAGAAATGTTTGGATGGCGATATTTCTGCAATCGAGACTCGTAGAGAGTTGAACATTTCAAGAAGGTTTATTAGTTTTTTAATATCTTTCCAAAACTGAAAACCAAAAAATTTTACGACCTCTGGTTGTCAAAATATCTTCATCCAAATTGAAATTACCTTTTTTCAACCCAATTAAATTTAAATTGTTATACACAAATGTTTGGATGGCGATATTTCCGCAATCGAAACTCGTAAGTGGTTGCGGTTTTCAGTTCTGAATTGGAAATTCATAGACCTTTCCGCTAATATAAAAATGTTTGCCAATTTTGACAATTTAAATTTTATTGACTTTTTGAAAAAAATTAATGGACTAACCCCTTTGCTTATTTTGCCCAAAAAAGTAATTTTTTTAAAAATGTTTCCAGAACCCATCGAAATATACATCAAAAGAAAGGTCTTTAAAAACTGTATTCGTACGTGTAAGCAAAAATCTTCTACTAGGTCTGGTCCTCAAAATATTTACATCCAAAGTTATATTTAGACCCAATTACAAAAACCAACCCAACAAATTGTTTGGATGGCGATATTTCTGCAATCGAGACTCGAAGATAGTTGAAAATTTCAAAAATATTTATTAGTTTTTTAAGGTCATTCTAAAACTGAAAACCAAAAAATTTTACGACCTCTGGTTGTCAAAATATCTTCATCCAAATTGAAATTACCTTTTTTCAACCCAATTTAATTTAAATTGTTATACACAAATGTTTGGATGGCGATATTTCTGCAATCGAGACTCGTAGATAGTTTAAAATTTCAAAAAGGTTTATTAGTTTTTTAAGATCTTTCTAAAACTGAAAACCAAAAAATTTTACGACCTCTGGTTGTCGAAATATCTTCATCCAAAGTGAAACTACCTTATTTCAACCCAATTTAATTAAAATTGTTAAAAAGAAATGTTTGGATGGCGATATTTCTGCAATCGAGACTCGTAGATAGTTTAAAATTTCAAAAAGGTTTATTAGTTTTTTAAGATCTTTCTAAAACTGAAAACCAAAAAATTTTACGACCTCTGCTTGTCGAAATATCTTCATCCAAAGTGAAACTACCTTATTTCAACCCAATTTAATTAAAATTGTTAAAAAGAAATGTTTGGATGGCGATATTTCTGCAATCGAGACTCGTAGATAGTTTAAAATTTCAAAAAGGTTTATTAGTTTTTTAAGATCTTTCTAAAACTGAAAACCAAAAAATTTTACGACCTCTGGTTGTCGAAATATCTTCATCCAAAGTGAAACTACCTTATTTCAACCCAATTTAATTAAAATTGTTAAAAAGAAATGTTTGGATGGCGATATTTCTGCAATCGAGACTCGTAGATAGTTTAAAATTTCAAAAAGGTTTATTAGTTTTTTAAGATTTTTCTAAAACTGAAAACCAAAAAATTTTACGACCTCTGGTTGTCGAAATATCTTCATCCAAAGTGAAACTACCTTATTTCAACCCAATTTAATTTAAATTGTTAAAAAGAAATGTTTGGATGGCGATATTTCTGCAATCGAGACTCGTAGATAGTTTAAAATTTCAAAAAGGTTTATTAGTTTTTTAAGATCTTTCTAAAACTGAAAACCAAAAAATTTTACGACCTCTGCTTGTCGAAATATCTTCATCCAAAGTGAAACTACCTTATTTCAACCCAATTTAATTAAAATTGTTAAAAAGAAATGTTTGGATGGCGATATTTCTGCAATCGAGACTCGAAGATAGTTGAAAATTTCAAAAATATTTATTAGTTTTTTAAGGTCATTCTAAAACTGAAAACCAAAAAATTGTACGACCTCTGGTTGTCGAAATATCTTCATCCAAAGTGAAACTACCTTATTTCAACCCAATTTAATTAAAATTGTTAAAAAGAAATGTTTGGATGGCGATATTTCTGCAATCGAGACTCGTAGATAGTTGAAAATTTCAAGAAGGTTTATTAGTTTTTTAAGATCTTTCCAAAACTGAAAACCAAAAAATTTTACGACCTCTGGTTGTCAAAATATCTTCATCCAAATTGAAATTACCTTTTTTCAACCCAATTTAATTTAAATTGTTATACACAAATGTTTGGATGGCGATATTTCCGCAATCGAAACTCGTAAGTGGTTGCGGTTTTCAGTTCTGAATTGGAAATTCATAGACCTTTCCGCCAATATAAAAATGTTTGCCAATTTTGACAATTTAAATTTTATTGACTTTTTGAAAAAATTAATGGACTAACCCCTTTGCTTATTTTGCCCAAAAAAGTAATTTTTTTAAAAATGTTTCCAGAACCCATCGAAATATACATCAAAAGAAAGGTCTTTAAAAACTGTATTCGTACGTGTAAGCAAAAATCTTCTACTAGGTCTGGTCCTCAAAATATTTACATCCAAAGTTATATTTAGACCCAATTACAAAAACCAACCCAACAAATTGTTTGGATGGCGATATTTCTGCAATCGAGACGCGAAGATAGTTGAAAATTTCAAAAATATTTATTAGTTTTTTATGATCTTTCTAAAATTGAAAACCAAAAAATTTTACGACCTCTGGTTGTCGAAATATCTTCATCCAAAGTGAAACTACCTTATTTCAACCCAATTTAATTAAAATTGTTAAAAAGAAATGTTTGGATGGCGATATTTCTGCAATCGAGGCTCATAGATAGTTGAAAATTTCAAGAAGGTTTATTAGTTTTTTAAGATCTTTCCAAAACTGAAAACCAAAAAATTTTACGACCTCTGGTTGTCGAAATATCTTCATCCAAAATGAAATTACCTTATTTCAACCCAATTTAATTAAAATTGTTAAAAAGAAATGTTTGGATGGCGATATTTCTGCAATCGAGACTCGTAGATAGTTGAAAATTTCAAGAAGGTTTATTAGTTTTTTAAGATCTTTCCAAAACTGAAAACCAAAAAATTTTACGACCTCTGGTTGTCAAAATATCTTCATCCAAATTGAAATTACCTTTTTTCAACCCAATTTAATTTAAATTGTTATACACAAATGTTTGGATGGCGATATTTCCGCAATCGAAACTCGTAAGTGGTTGCGGTTTTCAGTTCTGAATTGGAAATTCATAGACCTTTCCGCCAATATAAAAATGTTTGCCAATTTTGACAATTTAAATTTTATTGACTTTTTGAAAAAATTAATGGACTAACCCCTTTGCTTATTTTGCCCAAAAAAGTAATTTTTTTAAAAATGTTTCCAGAACCCATCGAAATATACATCAAAAGAAAGGTCTTTAAAAACTGTATTCGTACGTGTAAGCAAAAATCTTCTACTAGGTCTGGTCCTCAAAATATTTACATCCAAAGTTATATTTAGACCCAATTACAAAAACCAACCCAACAAATTGTTTGGATGGCGATATTTCTGCAATCGAGACTCGAAGATAGTTGAAAATTTCAAAAATATTTATTAGTTTTTTAAGGTCATTCTAAAACTGAAAACCAACAAATTTTACGACCTCTGGTTGTCGAAATATCTTCATCCAAAGTGAAACTACCTTATTTCAACCCAATTTAATTAAAATTGTTAAAAAGAAATGTTTGGATGGCGATATTTCTGCAATCGAGACTCGTAGATAGTTGAAAATTTCAAGAAGGTTTATTAGTTTTTTAAGATCTTTCCAAAACTGAAAACCAAAAAATTTTACGACCTCTGGTTGTCAAAATATCTTCATCCAAATTAAAATTACCTTTTTTCAACCCAATTTAATTTAAATTGTTATACACAAATGTTTGGATGGCGATATTTCCGCAATCGAAACTCGTAAGTGGTTGCGGTTTTCAGTTCTGAATTGGAAATTCATAGACCTTTCCGCCAATATAAAAATGTTTGCCAATTTTGACAATTTAAATTTTATTGACTTTTTGAAAAAATTAATGGACTAACCCCTTTGCTTATTTTGCCCAAAAAAGTAATTTTTTTAAAAATGTTTCCAGAACCCATCGAAATATACATCAAAAGAAAGGTCTTTAAAAACTGTATTCGAACGTGTAAGCAAAAATCTTCTACTAGGTCTGGTCCTCAAAATATTTACATCCAAAGTTATATTTAGACCCAATTACAAAAACCAACCCAACAAATTGTTTGGATGGCGATATTTCTGCAATCGAGACGCGAAGATAGTTGAAAATTTCAAAAATATTTATTAGTTTTTTAAGGTCATTCTAAAACTGAAAATCAAAAAATTGTACGACCTCTGGTTGTCGAAATATCTTCATCCAAAGTGAAACTACCTTATTTCAACCCAATTTAATTAAAATTGTTAAAAAGAAATGTTTGGATGGCGATATTTCTGCAATCGAGACTCGTAGATAGTTGAAAATTTCAAGAAGGTTTATTAGTTTTTTAAGATCTTTCCAAAACTGAAAACCAAAAAATTTTACGACCTCTGGTTGTCAAAATATCTTCATCCAAATTGAAATTACCTTTTTTCAACCCAATTTAATTTAAATTGTTATACACAAATGTTTGGATGGCGATATTTCCGCAATCGAAACTCGTAAGTGGTTGCGGTTTTCAGTTCTGAATTGGAAATTCATAGACCTTTCCGCCAATATAAAAATGTTTGCCAATTTTGACAATTTAAATTTTATTGACTTTTTGAAAAAATTAATGGACTAACCCCTTTGCTTATTTTGCCCAAAAAAGTAATTTTTTTAAAAATGTTTCCAGAACCCATCGAAATATACATCAAAAGAAAGGTCTTTAAAAACTGTATTCGTACGTGTAAGCAAAAATCTTCTACTAGGTCTGGTCCTCAAAATATTTACATCCAAAGTTATATTTAGACCCAATTACAAAAACCAACCCAACAAATTGTTTGGATGGCGATATTTCTGCAATCGAGACTCGAAGATAGTTGAAAATTTCAAAAATATTTATTAGTTTTTTAAGGTCATTCTAAAACTGAAAACCAACAAATTTTACGACCTCTGGTTGTCGAAATATCTTCATCCAAAGTGAAACTACCTTATTTCAACCCAATTTAATTAAAATTGTTAAAAAGAAATGTTTGGATGGCGATATTTCTGCAATCGAGACTCGTAGATAGTTGAAAATTTCAAGAAGGTTTATTAGTTTTTTAAGATCTTTCCAAAACTGAAAACCAAAAAATTTTACGACCTCTGGTTGTCAAAATATCTTCATCCAAATTAAAATTACCTTTTTTCAACCCAATTTAATTTAAATTGTTATACACAAATGTTTGGATGGCGATATTTCCGCAATCGAAACTCGTAAGTGGTTGCGGTTTTCAGTTCTGAATTGGAAATTCATAGACCTTTCCGCCAATATAAAAATGTTTGCCAATTTTGACAATTTAAATTTTATTGACTTTTTGAAAAAATTAATGGACTAACCCCTTTGCTTATTTTGCCCAAAAAAGTAATTTTTTTAAAAATGTTTCCAGAACCCATCGAAATATACATCAAAAGAAAGGTCTTTAAAAACTGTATTCGTACGTGTAAGCAAAAATCTTCTACTAGGTCTGGTCCTCAAAATATTTACATCCAAAGTTATATTTAGACCCAATTACAAAAACCAACCCAACAAATTGTTTGGATGGCGATATTTCTGCAATCGAGACGCGAAGATAGTTGAAAATTTCAAAAATATTTATTAGTTTTTTATGATCTTTCTAAAATTGAAAACCAAAAAATTTTACGACCTCTGGTTGTCGAAATATCTTCATCCAAAGTGAAACTACCTTATTTCAACCCAATTTAATTAAAATTGTTAAAAAGAAATGTTTGGATGGCGATATTTCTGCAATCGAGGCTCATAGATAGTTGAAAATTTCAAGAAGGTTTATTAGTTTTTTAAGATCTTTCCAAAACTGAAAACCAAAAAATTTTACGACCTCTGGTTGTCGAAATATCTTCATCCAAAATGAAATTACCTTATTTCAACCCAATTTAATTAAAATTGTTAAAAAGAAATGTTTGGATGGCGATATTTCTGCAATCGAGACTCGTAGATAGTTGAAAATTTCAAGAAGGTTTATTAGTTTTTTAAGATCTTTCCAAAACTGAAAACCAAAAAATTTTACGACCTCTGGTTGTCAAAATATCTTCATCCAAATTGAAATTACCTTTTTTCAACCCAATTTAATTTAAATTGTTATACACAAATGTTTGGATGGCGATATTTCCGCAATCGAAACTCGTAAGTGGTTGCGGTTTTCAGTTCTGAATTGGAAATTCATAGACCTTTCCGCCAATATAAAAATGTTTGCCAATTTTGACAATTTAAATTTTATTGACTTTTTGAAAAAATTAATGGACTAACCCCTTTGCTTATTTTGCCCAAAAAAGTAATTTTTTTAAAAATGTTTCCAGAACCCATCGAAATATACATCAAAAGAAAGGTCTTTAAAAACTGTATTCGTACGTGTAAGCAAAAATCTTCTACTAGGTCTGGTCCTCAAAATATTTACATCCAAAGTTATATTTAGACCCAATTACAAAAACCAACCCAACAAATTGTTTGGATGGCGATATTTCTGCAATCGAGACTCGAAGATAGTTGAAAATTTCAAAAATATTTATTAGTTTTTTAAGGTCATTCTAAAACTGAAAACCAACAAATTTTACGACCTCTGGTTGTCGAAATATCTTCATCCAAAGTGAAACTACCTTATTTCAACCCAATTTAATTAAAATTGTTAAAAAGAAATGTTTGGATGGCGATATTTCTGCAATCGAGACTCGTAGATAGTTGAAAATTTC
The DNA here is from genome assembly GCA_951394125.1 of Epistrophe eligans. NCBI lineage: Eukaryota > Metazoa > Arthropoda > Insecta > Diptera > Syrphidae > Epistrophe > Epistrophe eligans. Next base: position 27,562,066 of record OX596031.1, on the reverse strand, counting down.
AAGAAGGTTTATTAGTTTTTTAAGATCTTTCCAAAACTGAAAACCAAAAAATTTTACGACCTCTGGTTGTCAAAATATCTTCATCCAAATTAAAATTACCTTTTTTCAACCCAATTTAATTTAAATTGTTATACACAAATGTTTGGATGGCGATATTTCCGCAATCGAAACTCGTAAGTGGTTGCGGTTTTCAGTTCTGAATTGGAAATTCATAGACCTTTCCGCCAATATAAAAATGTTTGCCAATTTTGACAATTTAAATTTTATTGACTTTTTGAAAAAATTAATGGACTAACCCCTTTGCTTATTTTGCCCAAAAAAGTAATTTTTTTAAAAATGTTTCCAGAACCCATCGAAATATACATCAAAAGAAAGGTCTTTAAAAACTGTATTCGTACGTGTAAGCAAAAATCTTCTACTAGGTCTGGTCCTCAAAATATTTACATCCAAAGTTATATTTAGACCCAATTACAAAAACCAACCCAACAAATTGTTTGGATGGCGATATTTCTGCAATCGAGACTCGAAGATAGTTGAAAATTTCAAAAATATTTATTAGTTTTTTAAGGTCATTCTAAAACTGAAAACCAAAAAATTGTACGACCTCTGGTTGTCGAAATATCTTCATCCAAAGTGAAACTACCTTATTTCAACCCAATTTAATTAAAATTGTTAAAAAGAAATGTTTGGATGGCGATATTTCTGCAATCGAGACTCGTAGATAGTTGAAAATTTCAAGAAGGTTTATTAGTTTTTTAAGATCTTTCCAAAACTGAAAACCAAAAAATTTTACGACCTCTGGTTGTCAAAATATCTTCATCCAAATTGAAATTACCTTTTTTCAACCCAATTTAATTTAAATTGTTATACACAAATGTTTGGATGGCGATATTTCCGCAATCGAAACTCGTAAGTGGTTGCGGTTTTCAGTTCTGAATTGGAAATTCATAGACCTTTCCGCCAATATAAAAATGTTTGCCAATTTTGACAATTTAAATTTTATTGACTTTTTGAAAAAATTAATGGACTAACCCCTTTGCTTATTTTGCCCAAAAAAGTAATTTTTTTAAAAATGTTTCCAGAACCCATCGAAATATACATCAAAAGAAAGGTCTTTAAAAACTGTATTCGTACGTGTAAGCAAAAATCTTCTACTAGGTCTGGTCCTCAAAATATTTACATCCAAAGTTATATTTAGACCCAATTACAAAAACCAACCCAACAAATTGTTTGGATGGCGATATTTCTGCAATCGAGACTCGAAGATAGTTGAAAATTTCAAAAATATTTATTAGTTTTTTAAGGTCATTCTAAAACTGAAAACCAAAAAATTGTACGACCTCTGGTTGTCGAAATATCTTCATCCAAAGTGAAACTACCTTATTTCAACCCAATTTAATTAAAATTGTTAAAAAGAAATGTTTGGATGGCGATATTTCTGCAATCGAGACTCGTAGATAGTTGAAAATTTCAAGAAGGTTTATTAGTTTTTTAAGATCTTTCCAAAACTGAAAACCAAAAAATTTTACGACCTCTGGTTGTCAAAATATCTTCATCCAAATTGAAATTACCTTTTTTCAACCCAATTTAATTTAAATTGTTATACACAAATGTTTGGATGGCGATATTTCCGCAATCGAAACTCGTAAGTGGTTGCGGTTTTCAGTTCTGAATTGGAAATTCATAGACCTTTCCGCCAATATAAAAATGTTTGCCAATTTTGACAATTTAAATTTTATTGACTTTTTGAAAAAATTAATGGACTAACCCCTTTGCTTATTTTGCCCAAAAAAGTAATTTTTTTAAAAATGTTTCCAGAACCCATCGAAATATACATCAAAAGAAAGGTCTTTAAAAACTGTATTCGTACGTGTAAGCAAAAATCTTCTACTAGGTCTGGTCCTCAAAATATTTACATCCAAAGTTATATTTAGACCCAATTACAAAAACCAACCCAACAAATTGTTTGGATGGCGATATTTCTGCAATCGAGGCTCATAGATAGTTGAAAATTTCAAGAAGGTTTATTAGTTTTTTAAGATCTTTCCAAAACTGAAAACCAAAAAATTTTACGACCTCTGGTTGTCGAAATATCTTCATCCAAAATGAAATTACCTTATTTCAACCCAATTTAATTAAAATTGTTAAAAAGAAATGTTTGGATGGCGATATTTCTGCAATCGAGACTCGTAGATAGTTGAAAATTTCAAAAAGGTTTATTAGTTTTTTAAGATCTATCTAAAACTGAAAACCAAAAAATTTTACGACCTCTGGTTGTCGAAATATCTTCATCCAAAATGAAATTACCTTATTTCAACCCAATTTAATTAAAATTGTTAAAAAGAAATGTTTGGATAGCGATATTTCTGCAATCGAGACTCGTAGAGAGTTGAAAATTTCAAGAAGGTTTATTAGTTTTTTAAGATCTTTCCAAAACTGAAAACCAAAAAATTTTACGACCTCTGGTTGTCAAAATACCTTCTTCCAAATTAAAATTACCTTTTTTCAACCCAATTTAATTTAAATTGTTATACACAAATGCTTGGATGGCGATATTTCCGCAATCAAAACTCGTAAGTGGTTGCGGTTTTCAGTTCTAAATTGGAAATTCATAGACCTTTCCGCCAATATAAAAATGTTTGCCAATTTTGACAATTTAAATTTTATTGACTTTTTGAAAAAATTAATGGACTAACCCCTTTGCTTATTTTGCCCAAAAAAGTAATTTTTTTAAAAATGTTTCCAGAACCCATCGAAATATACATCAAAAGAAAGGTCTTTAAAAACTGTATTCGTACGTGTAAGCAAAAATCTTCTACTAGGTCTGGTCCTCAAAATATTTACATCCAAAGTTATATTTAGACCCAATTACAAAAACCAACCCAACAAATTGTTTGGATGGCGATATTTCTGCAATCGAGACTCGAAGATAGTTGAAAATTTCAAAAATATTTATTAGTTTTTTAAGGTCATTCTTAAACTGAAAACCAACAAATTTTACGACCTCTGGTTGTCGAAATATCTTCATCCAAAGTGAAACTACCTTATTTCAACCCAATTTAATTAAAATTGTTAAAAAGAAATGTTTGGATGGCGATATTTCTGCAATCGAGACTCGTAGATAGTTGAAAATTTCAAGAAGGTTTATTAGTTTTTTAAGATCTTTCCAAAACTGAAAACCAAAAAATTTTACGACCTCTGGTTGTCAAAATATCTTCATCCAAATTAAAATTACCTTTTTTCAACCCAATTTAATTTAAATTGTTATACACAAATGTTTGGATGGCGATATTTCCGCAATCGAAACTCGTAAGTGGTTGCGGTTTTCAGTTCTGAATTGGAAATTCATAGACCTTTCCGCCAATATAAAAATGTTTGCCAATTTTGACAATTTAAATTTTATTGACTTTTTGAAAAAATTAATGGACTAACCCCTTTGCTTATTTTGCCCAAAAAAGTAATTTTTTTAAAAATGTTTCCAGAACCCATCGAAATATACATCAAAAGAAAGGTCTTTAAAAACTGTATTCGTACGTGTAAGCAAAAATCTTCTACTAGGTCTGGTCCTCAAAATATTTACATCCAAAGTTATATTTAGACCCAATTACAAAAACCAACCCAACAAATTGTTTGGATGGCGATATTTCTGCAATCGAGACGCGAAGATAGTTGAAAATTTCAAAAATATTTATTAGTTTTTTAAGATCTTTCTAAAATTGAAAACCAAAAAATTTTACGACCTCTGGTTGTCGAAATATCTTCATCCAAAGTGAAACTACCTTATTTCAACCCAATTTAATTAAAATTGTTAAAAAGAAATGTTTGGATGGCGATATTTCTGCAATCGAGGCTCATAGATAGTTGAAAATTTCAAGAAGGTTTATTAGTTTTTTAAGATCTTTCCAAAACTGAAAACCAAAAAATTTTACGACCTCTGGTTGTCGAAATATCTTCATCCAAAATGAAATTACCTTATTTCAACCCAATTTAATTAAAATTGTTAAAAAGAAATGTTTGGATGGCGATATTTCTGCAATCGAGACTCGTAGATAGTTGAAAATTTCAAAAAGGTTTATTAGTTTTTTAAGATCTATCTAAAACTGAAAACCAAAAAATTTTACGACCTCTGGTTGTCGAAATATCTTCATCCAAAATGAAATTACCTTATTTCAACCCAATTTAATTAAAATTGTTAAAAAGAAATGTTTGGATGGCGATATTTCTACAATCGAGACTAGAAGATAGTTGGAAATTTCAAGAAGGTTTATTAGTTTTTTAAGATCTTTCCAAAACTGAAAACCAAAAAATTTTACGACCTCTGGTTGTCGAAATATCTTCATCCAAAGTGAAACTACCTTATTTCAACCCAATTTAATTAAAATTGTTAAAAAGAAATGTTTGGATGGCGATATTTCTGCAATCGAGACTCGTAGATAGTTGAAAATTTCAAGAAGGTTTATTAGTTTTTTAAGATCTTTCCAAAACTGAAAACCAAAAAATTTTACGACCTCTGGTTGTCAAAATATCTTCATCCAAATTAAAATTACCTTTTTTCAACCCAATTTAATTTAAATTGTTATACACAAATGTTTGGATGGCGATATTTCCGCAATCGAAACTCGTAAGTGGTTGCGGTTTTCAGTTCTGAATTGGAAATTCATAGACCTTTCCGCCAATATAAAAATGTTTGCCAATTTTGACAATTTAAATTTTATTGACTTTTTGAAAAAATTAATGGACTAACCCCTTTGCTTATTTTGCCCAAAAAAGTAATTTTTTTAAAAATGTTTCCAGAACCCATCGAAATATACATCAAAAGAAAGGTCTTTAAAAACTGTATTCGTACGTGTAAGCAAAAATCTTCTACTAGGTCTGGTCCTCAAAATATTTACATCCAAAGTTATATTTAGACCCAATTACAAAAACCAACCCAACAAATTGTTTGGATGGCGATATTTCTGCAATCGAGACGCGAAGATAGTTGAAAATTTCAAAAATATTTATTAGTTTTTTAAGATCTTTCTAAAATTGAAAACCAAAACATTTTACGACCTCTGGTTGTCGAAATATCTTCATCCAAAGTGAAACTACCTTATTTCAACCCAATTTAATTAAAATTGTTAAAAAGAAATGTTTGGATGGCGATATTTCTGCAATCGAGGCTCATAGATAGTTGAAAATTTCAAGAAGGTTTATTAGTTTTTTAAGATCTTTCCAAAACTGAAAACCAAAAAATTTTACGACCTCTGGTTGTCGAAATATCTTCATCCAAAATGAAATTACCTTATTTCAACCCAATTTAATTAAAATTGTTAAAAAGAAATGTTTGGATGGCGATATTTCTGCAATCGAGACTCGTAGATAGTTGAAAATTTTAAAAAGGTTTATTAGTTTTTTAAGATCTATCTAAAACTGAAAACCAAAAAATTTTACGACCTCTGGTTGTCGAAATATCTTCATCCAAAATGAAATTACCTTATTTCAACCCAATTTAATTAAAATTGTTAAAAAGAAATGTTTGGATGGCGATATTTCTACAATCGAGACTAGAAGATAGTTGGAAATTTCAAGAAGGTTTATTAGTTTTTTAAGATCTTTCCAAAACTGAAAACCAAAAAATTTTACGACCTCTGGTTGTCGAAATATCTTCATCCAAAATGAAATTACCTTATTTCAACCCAATTTAATTAAAATTGTTAAAAAGAAATGTTTGGATGGCGATATTTCTACAATCGAGACTAGAAGATAGTTGGAAATTTCAAGAAGGTTTATTAGTTTTTTAAGATCTTTCCAAAACTGAAAACCAAAAAATTTTACGACCTCTGGTTGTCGAAATATCTTCATCCAAAGTGAAACTACCTTATTTCAACCCAATTTAATTAAAATTGTTAAAAAGAAATGTTTGGATGGCGATATTTCTGCAATCGAGACTCGTAGATAGTTGAAAATTTCAAGAAGGTTTATTAGTTTTTTAAGATCTTTCCAAAACTGAAAACCAAAAAATTTTACGACCTCTGGTTGTCAAAATATCTTCATCCAAATTAAAATTACCTTTTTTCAACCCAATTTAATTTAAATTGTTATACACAAATGTTTGGATGGCGATATTTCCGCAATCGAAACTCGTAAGTGGTTGCGGTTTTCAGTTCTGAATTGGAAATTCATAGACCTTTCCGCCAATATAAAAATGTTTGCCAATTTTGACAATTTAAATTTTATTGACTTTTTGAAAAAATTAATGGACTAACCCCTTTGCTTATTTTGCCCAAAAAAGTAATTTTTTTAAAAATGTTTCCAGAACCCATCGAAATATACATCAAAAGAAAGGTCTTTAAAAACTGTATTCGTACGTGTAAGCAAAAATCTTCTACTAGGTCTGGTCCTCAAAATATTTACATCCAAAGTTATATTTAGACCCAATTACAAAAACCAACCCAACAAATTGTTTGGATGGCGATATTTCTGCAATCGAGACGCGAAGATAGTTGAAAATTTCAAAAATATTTATTAGTTTTTTAAGATCTTTCTAAAATTGAAAACCAAAAAATTTTACGACCTCTGGTTGTCGAAATATCTTCATCCAAAATGAAATTACCTTATTTCAACCCAATTTAATTAAAATTGTTAAAAAGAAATGTTTGGATGGCGATATTTCTGCAATCGAGACTCGTAGAGAGTTGAAAATTTCAAGAAGGTTTATTAGTTTTTTAAGATCTTTCCAAAACTGAAAACCAAAAAATTTTACGACCTCTGGTTGTCAAAATACCTTCTTCCAAATTAAAATTACCTTTTTTCAACCCAATTTAATTTAAATTGTTATACACAAATGCTTGGATGGCGATATTTCCGCAATCAAAACTCGTAAGTGGTTGCGGTTTTCAGTTCTAAATTGGAAATTCATAGACCTTTCCGCCAATATAAAAATGTTTGCCAATTTTGACAATTTAAATTTTATTGACTTTTTGAAAAAATTAATGGACTAACCCCTTTGCTTATTTTGCCCAAAAAAGTAATTTTTTTAAAAATGTTTCCAGAACCCATCGAAATATACATCAAAAGAAAGGTCTTTAAAAACTGTATTCGTACGTGTAAGCAAAAATCTTCTACTAGGTCTGGTCCTCAAAATATTTACATCCAAAGTTATATTTAGACCCAATTACAAAAACCAACCCAACAAATTGTTTGGATGGCGATATTTCTGCAATCGAGACGCGAAGATAGTTGAAAATTTCAAAAATATTTATTAGTTTTTTAAGATCTTTCTAAAACTGAAAACCAAAAAATTTTACGACCTCTGGTTGTCGAAATATCTTCATCCAAAGTGAAACTACCTTATTTCAACCCAATTTAATTAAAATTGTTAAAAAGAAATGTTTGGATGGCGATATTTCTGCAATCGAGACTCGTAGATAGTTGAAAATTTCAAGAAGGTTTATTAGTTTTTTAAGATCTTTCCAAAACTGAAAACCAAAAAATTTTACGACCTCTGGTTGTCCAAATACCTTCTTCCAAATTGAAATTACCTTTTTTCAACCCAATTTAATTTAAATTGTTATACACAAATGTTTGGATGGCGATATTTCCGCAATCGAAACTCGTAAGTGGTTGCGGTTTTCAGTTCTGAATTGGAAATTCATAGACCTTTCCGCCAATATAAAAATGTTTGCCAATTTTGACAATTTAAATTTTATTGACTTTTTGAAAAAATTAATGGACTAACCCCTTTGCTTATTTTGCCCAAAAAAGTAATTTTTTTAAAAATGTTTCCAGAACCCATCGAAATATACATCAAAAGAAAGGTCTTTAAAAACTGTATTCGTACGTGTAAGCAAAAATCTTCTACTAGGTCTGGTCCTCAAAATATTTACATCCAAAGTTATATTTAGACCCAATTACAAAAACCAACCCAACAAATTGTTTGGATGGCGATATTTCTGCAATCGAGACTCGAAGATAGTTGAAAATTTCAAAAATATTTATTAGTTTTTTAAGGTCATTCTAAAACTGAAAACCAAAAAATTTTACGACCTCTGGTTGTCGAAATATCTTCATCCAAAGTGAAACTACCTTATTTCAACCCAATTTAATTAAAATTGTTAAAAAGAAATGTTTGGATGGCGATATTTCTGCAATCGAGACTCGTAGATAGTTGAAAATTTCAAGAAGGTTTATTGGTTTTTTAAGATCTTTCCAAAACTGAAAACCAAAAAATTTTACGACCTCTGGTTGTCAAAATATCTTCATCCAAATTGAAATTACCTTTTTTCAACCCAATTTAATTTAAATTGTTATACACAAATGTTTGGATGGCGATATTTCTGCAATCGAGACGCGAAGATAGTTGAAAATTTCAAAAATATTTATTAATTTTTTAAGATCTTTCTAAAACTGAAAACCAAAAAATTTTACGACCTCTGGTTGTCGAAATATCTTCATCCAAAGTGAAATTACCTTATTTCAACCCAATTTAATTAAAATTGTTAAAAAGAAATGTTTGGATGGCGATATTTCTGCAATCGAGACTCGTAGATAGTTGAAAATTTCAAGAAGGTTTATTAGTTTTTTTAAGATCTTTCCAAAACTGAAAACCAAAAAATTTTACGACCTCTGGTTGTCAAAATATCTTCATCCAAATTGAAATTACCTTTTTTCAACCCAATTTAATTTAAATTGTTATACACAAATGTTTGGATGGCGATATTTCTGCAATCGAGACGCGAAGATAGTTGAAAATTTCAAAAATATTTATTAATTTTTTAAGATCTTTCTAAAACTGAAAACCAAAAAATTTTACGACCTCTGGTTGTCGAAATATCTTCATCCAAAGTGAAATTACCTTATTTCAACCCAATTTAATTAAAATTGTTAAAAAGAAATGTTTGGATGGCGATATTTCTGCAATCGAGACTCGTAGATAGTTTAAAATTTCAAAAAGGTTTATTAGTTTTTTAAGATCTTTCTAAAACTGAAAACCAAAAAATTTTACGACCTCTGGTTGTCGAAATATCTTCATCCAAAGTGAAACTACCTTATTTCAACCCAATTTAATTAAAATTGTTAAAAAGAAATGTTTGGATGGCGATATTTCTGCAATCGAGACTCGTAGATAGTTGAAAATTTTAAAAAGGTTTATTAGTTTTTTAAGATCTTTCCAAAACTGAAAACCAAAAAATTTTACGACCTCTGGTTGTCGAAATATCTTCATCCAAAGTGAAACTACCTTATTTCAACCCAATTTAATTAAAATTGTTAAAAAGAAATGTTTGGATGGCGATATTTCTGCAATCGAGACTCGTAGATAGTTGAAAATTTCAAGAAGGTTTATTGGTTTTTTAAGATCTTTCCAAAACTGAAAACCAAAAAATTTTACGACCTCTGGTTGTCAAAATATCTTCATCCAAATTGAAATTACCTTTTTTCAACCCAATTTAATTTAAATTGTTATACACAAATGTTTGGATGGCGATATTTCCGCAATCGAAACTCGTAAGTGGTTGCGGTTTTCACTTCTGAATTGGTAAAATTCATAGACCTTTCCGCCAATATAAAAATGTTTGCCAATTTTGACAATTTAAATTTTATTGACTTTTTGAAAAAATTAATGGACTAACCCCTTTGCTTATTTTGCCCAAAAAAGTAATTTTTTTAAAAATGTTTCCAGAACCCATCGAAATATACATCAAAAGAAAGGTCTTTAAAAACTGTATTCGTACGTGTAAGCAAAAATCTTCTACTAGGTCTGGTCCTCAAAATATTTACATCCAAAGTTATATTTAGACCCAATTACAAAAACCAACCCAACAAATTGTTTGGATGGCGATATTTCTGCAATCGAGACTCGAAGATAGTTGAAAATTTCAAAAATATTTATTAGTTTTTTAAGGTCATTCTAAAACTGAAAACCAACAAATTTTACGACCTCTGGTTGTCGAAATATCTTCATCCAAAGTGAAACTACCTTATTTCAACCCAATTTAATTAAAATTGTTAAAAAGAAATGTTTGGATGGCGATATTTCTGCAATCGAGACTCGTAGATAGTTGAAAATTTCAAGAAGGTTTATTAGTTTTTTAAGATCTTTCCAAAACTGAAAACCAAAAAATTTTACGACCTCTGGTTGTCAAAATATCTTCATCCAAATTAAAATTACCTTTTTTCAACCCAATTTAATTTAAATTGTTATACACAAATGTTTGGATGGCGATATTTCCGCAATCGAAACTCGTAAGTGGTTGCGGTTTTCAGTTCTGAATTGGAAATTCATAGACCTTTTCGCCAATATAAAAATGTTTGCCAATTTTGACAATTTAAATTTTATTGACTTTTTGAAAAAATTAATGGACTAACCCCTTTGGTTATTTTGCCCAAAAAAGTAATTTTTTTAAAAATGTTTCCAGAACCCATCGAAATATACATCAAAAGAAAGGTCTTTAAAAACTGTATTCGTACGTGTAAGCAAAAATCTTCTACTAGGTCTGGTCCTCAAAATATTTACATCCAAAGTTATATTTAGACCCAATTACAAAAACCAACCCAACAAATTGTTTGGATGGCGATATTTCTGCAATCGAGACTTTTAGATAGTTGAAAATTTCAAAAAGGTTTATTAGTTTTTTAAGATCTTTCTAAAACTGAAAACCAAAAAATTGTACGACCTCTGGTTGTCGAAATATCTTCATCCAAAGTGAAACTACCTTATTTCAACCCAATTTAATTAAAATTGTTAAAAAGAAATGTTTGGATGGCGATATTTCTGCAATCGAGACTCGTAGATAGTTGAAAATTTCAAGAAGGTTTATTAGTTTTTTAAGATCTTTCCAAAACTGAAAACCAAAAAATTTTACGACCTCTGGTTGTCAAAATACCTTCTTCCAAATTGAAATTACCTTTTTTCAACCCAATTTAATTTAAATTGTTATACACAAATGTTTGGATGGCGATATTTCCGCAATCGAAACTCGTAAGTGGTTGCGGTTTTCAGTTCTGAATTGGAAATTCATAGACCTTTCGGCCAATATAAAAATGTTTGCCAATTTTGACAATTTAAATTTTATTGACTTTTTGAAAAAATTAATGGACTAACCCCTTTGCTTATTTTGCCCAAAAAAGTAATTTTTTTAAAAATGTTTCCAGAACCCATCGAAATATACATCAAAAGAAAGGTCTTTAAAAACTGTATTCGTACGTGTAAGCAAAAATCTTCTACTAGGTCTGGTCCTCAAAATATTTACATCCAAAGTTATATTTAGACCCAATTACAAAAACCAACCCAACAAATTGTTTGGATGGCGATATTTCTGCAATCGAGACTCGAAGATAGTTGAAAATTTCAAAAATATTTATTAGTTTTTTAAGGTCATTCTAAAACTGAAAACCAACAAATTTTACGACCTCTGGTTGTCGAAATATCTTCATCCAAAGTGAAACTACCTTATTTCAACCCAATTTAATTTAAATTGTTAAAAAGAAATGTTTGGATGGCGATATTTCTGCAATCGAGACTCGTAGATAGTTGAAAATTTCAAGAAGGTTTATTAGTTTTTTAAGATCTTTCCAAAACTGAAAACCAAAAAATTTTACGACCTCTGGTTGTCAAAATATCTTCATCCAAATTGAAATTACCTTTTTTCAACCCAATTTAATTTAAATTGTTATACACAAATGTTTGGATGGCGATATTTCCGCAATCGAAACTCGTAAGTGGTTGCGGTTTTCAGTTCTGAATTGGAAATTCATAGACCTTTCCGCCAATATAAAAATGTTTGCCAATTTTGACAATTTAAATTTTATTGACTTTTTGAAAAAATTAATGGACTAACCCCTTTGCTTATTTTGCCCAAAAAAGTAATTTTTTTAAAAATGTTTCCAGAACCCATCGAAATATACATCAAAAGAAAGGTCTTTAAAAACTGTATTCGTACGTGTAAGCAAAAATCTTCTACTAGGTCTGGTCCTCAAAATATTTACATCCAAAGTTATATTTAGACCCAATTACAAAAACCAACCCAACAAATTGTTTGGATGGCGATATATTTATTAGTTTTTTAAGGTCATTCTAAAACTGAAAACCAACAAATTTTACGACCTCTGGTTGTCGAAATATCTTCATCCAAAGTGAAACTACCTTATTTCAACCCAATTTAATTAAAATTGTTAAAAAGAAATGTTTGGATGGCGATATTTCTGCAATCGAGACTCGTAGATAGTTGAAAATTTCAAGAAGGTTTATTAGTTTTTTAAGATCTTTCCAAAACTGAAAACCAAAAAATTTTACGACCTCTGGTTGTCAAAATATCTTCATCCAAATTAAAATTACCTTTTTTCAACCCAATTTAATTTAAATTGTTATACACAAATGTTTGGATGGCGATATTTCCGCAATCGAAACTCGTAAGTGGTTGCGGTTTTCAGTTCTGAATTGGAAATTCATAGACCTTTCCGCCAATATAAAAATGTTTGCCAATTTTGACAATTTAAATTTTATTGACTTTTTGAAAAAATTAATGGACTAACCCCTTTGCTTATTTTGCCCAAAAAAGTAATTTTTTTAAAAATGTTTCCAGAACCCATCGAAATATACATCAAAAGAAAGGTCTTTAAAAACTGTATTCGTACGTGTAAGCAAAAATCTTCTACTAGGTCTGGTCCTCAAAATATTTACATCCAAAGTTATATTTAGACCCAATTACAAAAACCAACCCAACAAATTGTTTGGATGGCGATATTTCTGCAATCGAGACGCGAAGATAGTTGAAAATTTCAAAAATATTTATTAGTTTTTTAAGATCTTTCTAAAACTGAAAACCAAAAAATTTTACGACCTCTGGTTGTCGAAATATCTTCATCCAAAATGAAATTACCTTATTTCAACCCAATTTAATTAAAATTGTTAAAAAGAAATGTTTGGATGGCGATATTTCTGCAATCGAGACTCGTAGAGAGTTGAAAATTTCAAGAAGGTTTATTAGTTTTTTAAGATCTTTCCAAAACTGAAAACCAAAAAATTTTACGACCTCTGGTTGTCAAAATATCTTCATCCAAATTGAAATTACCTTTTTTCAACCCAATTTAATTTAAATTGTTATACACAAATGTTTGGATGGCGATATTTCCGCAATCGAAACTCGTAAGTGGTTGCGGTTTTCAGTTCTGAATTGGAAATTCATAGACCTTTCCGCCAATATAAAAATGTTTGCCAATTTTGACAATTTAAATTTTATTGACTTTTTGAAAAAATTAATGGACTAACCCCTTTGCTTATTTTGCCCAAAAAAGTAATTTTTTTAAAAATGTTTCCAGAACCCATCGAAATATACATCAAAAGAAAGGTCTTTAAAAACTGTATTCGTACGTGTAAGCAAAAATCTTCTACTAGGTCTGGTCCTCAAAATATTTACATCCAAAGTTATATTTAGACCCAATTACAAAAACCAACCCAACAAATTGTTTGGATGGCGATATTTCTGCAATCGAGACTCGTAGATAGTTGAAAATTTCAAAAAGGTTTATTAGTTTTTTAAGATCTTTCTAAAACTGAAAACCAAAAAATTGTACGACCTCTGGTTGTCGAAATATCTTCATCCAAAGTGAAACTACCTTATTTCAACCCAATTTAATTAAAATTGTTAAAAAGAAATGTTTGGATGGCGATATTTCTGCAATCGAGACTCGTAGATAGTTGAAAATTTCAAGAAGGTTTATTAGTTTTTTAAGATCTTTCCAAAACTGAAAACCAAAAAATTTTACGACCTCTGGTTGTCAAAATACCTTCTTCCAAATTGAAATTACCTTTTTTCAACCCAATTTAATTTAAATTGTTATACACAAATGTTTGGATGGCGATATTTCCGCAATCGAAACTCGTAAGTGGTTGCGGTTTTCAGTTCTGAATTGGAAATTCATAGACCTTTCGGCCAATATAAAAATGTTTGCCAATTTTGACAATTTAAATTTTATTGACTTTTTGAAAAAATTAATGGACTAACCCCTTTGCTTATTTTGCCCAAAAAAGTAATTTTTTTAAAAATGTTTCCAGAACCCATCGAAATATACATCAAAAGAAAGGTCTTTAAAAACTGTATTCGTACGTGTAAGCAAAAATCTTCTACTAGGTCTGGTCCTCAAAATATTTACATCCAAAGTTATATTTAGACCCAAATACAAAAACCAACCCAACAAATTGTTTCGATGGCGATATTTCTGCAATCGAGACTCGAAGATAGTTGAAAATTTCAAAAATATTTATTAGTTTTTTAAGGTCATTCTAAAACTGAAAACCAAAAAATTGTACGACCTCTGGTTGTCGAAATATCTTCATCCAAAGTGAAACTACCTTATTTCAACCCAATTTAATTTAAATTGTTAAAAAGAAATGTTTGGATGGCGATATTTCTGCAATCGAGACTCGTAGATAGTTGAAAATTTCAAGAAGGTTTATTAGTTTTTTAAGATCTTTCCAAAACTGAAAACCAAAAAATTTTACGACCTCTGGTTGTCCAAATACCTTCTTCCAAATTGAAATTACCTTTTTTCAACCCAATTTAATTTAAATTGTTATACACAAATGTTTGGATGGCGATATTTCCGCAATCGAAACTCGTAAGTGGTTGCGGTTTTCAGTTCTGAATTGGAAATTCATAGACCTTTCCGCCAATATAAAAATGTTTGCCAATTTTGACAATTTAAATTTTATTGACTTTTTGAAAAAATTAATGGACTAACCCCTTTGCTTATTTTGCCCAAAAAAGTAATTTTTTTAAAAATGTTTCCAGAACCCATCGAAATATACATCAAAAGAAAGGTCTTTAAAAACTGTATTCGTACGTGTAAGCAAAAATCTTCTACTAGGTCTGGTCCTCAAAATATTTACATCCAAAGTTATATTTAGACCCAATTACAAAAACCAACCCAACAAATTGTTTGGATGGCGATATTTCTGCAATCGAGACTCGAAGATAGTTGAAAATTTCAAAAATATTTATTAGTTTTTTAAGGTCATTCTAAAACTGAAAACCAAAAAATTTTACGACCTCTGGTTGTCGAAATATCTTCATCCAAAGTGAAACTACCTTATTTCAACCCAATTTAATTAAAATTGTTAAAAAGAAATGTTTGGATGGCGATATTTCTGCAATCGAGACTCGTAGATAGTTGAAAATTTCAAGAAGGTTTATTGGTTTTTTAAGATCTTTCCAAAACTGAAAACCAAAAAATTTTACGACCTCTGGTTGTCAAAATATCTTCATCCAAATTGAAATTACCTTTTTTCAACCCAATTTAATTTAAATTGTTATACACAAATGTTTGGATGGCGATATTTCTGCAATCGAGACGCGAAGATAGTTGAAAATTTCAAAAATATTTATTAATTTTTTAAGATCTTTCTAAAACTGAAAACCAAAAAATTTTACGACCTCTGGTTGTCGAAATATCTTCATCCAAAGTGAAATTACCTTATTTCAACCCAATTTAATTAAAATTGCTAAAAAGAAATGTTTGGATGGCGATATTTCTGCAATCGAGACTCGTAGATAGTTTAAAATTTCAAAAAGGTTTATTAGTTTTTTAAGATCTTTCTAAAACTGAAAACCAAAAAATTTTACGACCTCTGGTTGTCGAAATATCTTCATCCAAAGTGAAACTACCTTATTTCAACCCAATTTAATTAAAATTGTTAAAAAGAAATGTTTGGATGGCGATATTTCTGCAATCGAGACTCGTAGATAGTTGAAAATTTTAAAAAGGTTTATTAGTTTTTTAAGATCTTTCCAAAACTGAAAACCAAAAAATTTTACGACCTCTGGTTGTCGAAATATCTTCATCCAAAGTGAAACTACCTTATTTCAACCCAATTTAATTAAAATTGTTAAAAAGAAATGTTTGGATGGCGATATTTCTGCAATCGAGACTCGTAGATAGTTGAAAATTTCAAGAAGGTTTATTGGTTTTTTAAGATCTTTCCAAAACTGAAAACCAAAAAATTTTACGACCTCTGGTTGTCAAAATATCTTCATCCAAATTGAAATTACCTTTTTTCAACCCAATTTAATTTAAATTGTTATACACAAATGTTTGGATGGCGATATTTCCGCAATCGAAACTCGTAAGTGGTTGCGGTTTTCACTTCTGAATTGGTAAAATTCATAGACCTTTCCGCCAATATAAAAATGTTTGCCAATTTTGACAATTTAAATTTTATTGACTTTTTGAAAAAATTAATGGACTAACCCCTTTGCTTATTTTGCCCAAAAAAGTAATTTTTTTAAAAATGTTTCCAGAACCCATCGAAATATACATCAAAAGAAAGGTCTTTAAAAACTGTATTCGTACGTGTAAGCAAAAATCTTCTACTAGGTCTGGTCCTCAAAATATTTACATCCAAAGTTATATTTAGACCCAATTACAAAAACCAACCCAACAAATTGTTTGGATGGCGATATTTCTGCAATCGAGACTCGAAGATAGTTGAAAATTTCAAAAATATTTATTAGTTTTTTAAGGTCATTCTAAAACTGAAAACCAACAAATTTTACGACCTCTGGTTGTCGAAATATCTTCATCCAAAGTGAAACTACCTTATTTCAACCCAATTTAATTAAAATTGTTAAAAAGAAATGTTTGGATGGCGATATTTCTGCAATCGAGACTCGTAGATAGTTGAAAATTTCAAGAAGGTTTATTAGTTTTTTAAGATCTTTCCAAAACTGAAAACCAAAAAATTTTACGACCTCTGGTTGTCAAAATATCTTCATCCAAATTAAAATTACCTTTTTTCAACCCAATTTAATTTAAATTGTTATACACAAATGTTTGGATGGCGATATTTCCGCAATCGAAACTCGTAAGTGGTTGCGGTTTTCAGTTCTGAATTGGAAATTCATAGACCTTTCCGCCAATATAAAAATGTTTGCCAATTTTGACAATTTAAATTTTATTGACTTTTTGAAAAAATTAATGGACTAACCCCTTTGCTTATTTTGCCCAAAAAAGTAATTTTTTTAAAAATGTTTCCAGAACCCATCGAAATATACATCAAAAGAAAGGTCTTTAAAAACTGTATTCGTACGTGTAAGCAAAAATCTTCTACTAGGTCTGGTCCTCAAAATATTTACATCCAAAGTTATATTTAGACCCAATTACAAAAACCAACCCAACAAATTGTTTGGATGGCGATATTTCTGCAATCGAGACGCGAAGATAGTTGAAAATTTCAAAAATATTTATTAGTTTTTTAAGATCTTTCTAAAACTGAAAACCAAAAAATTTTACGACCTCTGGTTGTCGAAATATCTTCATCCAAAATGAAATTACCTTATTTCAACCCAATTTAATTAAAATTGTTAAAAAGAAATGTTTGGATGGCGATATTTCTGCAATCGAGACTCGTAGATAGTTGAAAATTTCAAGAAGGTTTATTAGTTTTTTAAGATCTTTCCAAAACTGAAAACCAAAAAATTTTACGACCTCTGGTTGTCAAAATATCTTCATCCAAATTGAAATTACCTTTTTTCAACCCAATTTAATTTAAATTGTTATACACAAATGTTTGGATGGCGATATTTCCGCAATCGAAACTCGTAAGTGGTTGCGGTTTTCAGTTCTGAATTGGAAATTCATAGACCTTTCCGCCAATATAAAAATGTTTGCCAATTTTGACAATTTAAATTTTATTGACTTTTTGAAAAAATTAATGGACTAACCCCTTTGCTTATTTTGCCCAAAAAAGTAATTTTTTTAAAAATGTTTCCAGAACCCATCGAAATATACATCAAAAGAAAGGTCTTTAAAAACTGTATTCGTACGTGTAAGCAAAAATCTTCTACTAGGTCTGGTCCTCAAAATATTTACATCCAAAGTTATATTTAGACCCAATTACAAAAACCAACCCAACAAATTGTTTGGATGGCGATATTTCTGCAATCGAGACTCGTAGATAGTTGAAAATTTCAAAAAGGTTTATTAGTTTTTTAAGATCTTTCTAAAACTGAAAACCAAAAAATTGTACGACCTCTGGTTGTCGAAATATCTTCATCCAAAGTGAAACTACCTTATTTCAACCCAATTTAATTAAAATTGTTAAAAAGAAATGTTTGGATGGCGATATTTCTGCAATCGAGACTCGTAGATAGTTGAAAATTTCAAGAAGGTTTATTAGTTTTTTAAGATCTTTCCAAAACTGAAAACCAAAAAATTTTACGACCTCTGGTTGTCAAAATACCTTCTTCCAAATTGAAATTACCTTTTTTCAACCCAATTTAATTTAAATTGTTATACACAAATGTTTGGATGGCGATATTTCCGCAATCGAAACTCGTAAGTGGTTGCGGTTTTCAGTTCTGAATTGGAAATTCATAGACCTTTCGGCCAATATAAAAATGTTTGCCAATTTTGACAATTTAAATTTTATTGACTTTTTGAAAAAATTAATGGACTAACCCCTTTGCTTATTTTGCCCAAAAAAGTAATTTTTTTAAAAATGTTTCCAGAACCCATCGAAATATACATCAAAAGAAAGGTCTTTAAAAACTGTATTCGTACGTGTAAGCAAAAATCTTCTACTAGGTCTGGTCCTCAAAATATTTACATCCAAAGTTATATTTAGACCCAATTACAAAAACCAACCCAACAAATTGTTTGGATGGCGATATTTCTGCAATCGAGACTCGAAGATAGTTGAAAATTTCAAAAATATTTATTAGTTTTTTAAGGTCATTCTAAAACTGAAAACCAAAAAATTGTACGACCTCTGGTTGTCGAAATATCTTCATCCAAAGTGAAACTACCTTATTTCAACCCAATTTAATTTAAATTGTTATACACAAATGTTTGGATGGCGATATTTCCGCAATCGAAACTCGTAAGTGGTTGCGGTTTTCAGTTCTGAATTGGAAATTCATAGACCTTTCCACCAATATAAAAATGTTTGCCAATTTTGACAATTTAAATTTTATTGACTTTTTGAAAAAATTAATGGACTAACCCCTTTGCTTATTTTGCCCAAAAACGTTATTTTTTTTAAAATGTTTCCAGAACCCATCGAAATATACATCAAAAGAAAGGTCTTTAAAAACTGTATTCGTACGTGTAAGCAAAAATCTTCTACTAGGTCTGGTCCTCAAAATATTTACATCCAAAGTTATATTTAGACCCAATTACAAAAACCAACCCAACAAATTGTTTGGATGGCGATATTTCTGCAATCGAGACTCGAAGATAGTTGAAAATTTCAAAAATATTTATTAGTTTTTTAAGGTCATTCTAAAACTGAAAACCAAAAAATTGTACGACCTCTGGTTGTCGAAATATCTTCATCCAAAGTGAAACTACCTTATTTCAACCCAATTTAATTAAAATTGTTAAAAAGAAATGTTTGGATGGCGATATTTCTGCAATCGAGACTCGTAGATAGTTGAAAATTTCAAGAAGGTTTATTAGTTTTTTAAGATCTTTCCAAAACTGAAAACCAAAAAATTTTACGACCTCTGGTTGTCAAAATATCTTCATCCAAATTGAAATTACCTTTTTTCAACCCAATTTAATTTAAATTGTTATACACAAATGTTTGGATGGCGATATTTCCGCAATCGAAACTCGTAAGTGGTTGCGGTTTTCAGTTCTGAATTGGAAATTCATAGACCTTTCCGCCAATATAAAAATGTTTGCCAATTTTGACAATTTAAATTTTATTGACTTTTTGAAAAAATTAATGGACTAACCCCTTTGCTTATTTTGCCCAAAAAAGTAATTTTTTTAAAAATGTTTCCAGAACCCATCGAAATATACATCAAAAGAAAGGTCTTTAAAAACTGTATTCGTACGTGTAAGCAAAAATCTTCTACTAGGTCTGGTCCTCAAAATATTTACATCCAAAGTTATATTTAGACCCAATTACAAAAACCAACCCAACAAATTGTTTGGATGGCGATATTTCTGCAATCGAGACTCGAAGATAGTTGAAAATTTCAAAAATATTTATTAGTTTTTTAAGGTCATTCTAAAACTGAAAACCAACAAATTTTACGACCTCTGGTTGTCGAAATATCTTCATCCAAAGTGAAACTACCTTATTTCAACCCAATTTAATTAAAATTGTTAAAAAGAAATGTTTGGATGGCGATATTTCTGCAATCGAGACTCGTAGATAGTTGAAAATTTCAAGAAGGTTTATTAGTTTTTTAAGATCTTTCCAAAACTGAAAACCAAAAAATTTTACGACCTCTGGTTGTCAAAATATCTTCATCCAAATTAAAATTACCTTTTTTCAACCCAATTTAATTTAAATTGTTATACACAAATGTTTGGATGGCGATATTTCCGCAATCGAAACTCGTAAGTGGTTGCGGTTTTCAGTTCTGAATTGGAAATTCATAGACCTTTCCGCCAATATAAAAATGTTTGCCAATTTTGACAATTTAAATTTTATTGACTTTTTGAAAAAATTAATGGACTAACCCCTTTGCTTATTTTGCCCAAAAAAGTAATTTTTTTAAAAATGTTTCCAGAACCCATCGAAATATACATCAAAAGAAAGGTCTTTAAAAACTGTATTCGTACGTGTAAGCAAAAATCTTCTACTAGGTCTGGTCCTCAAAATATTTACATCCAAAGTTATATTTAGACCCAATTACAAAAACCAACCCAACAAATTGTTTGGATGGCGATATTTCTGCAATCGAGACTCGAAGATAGTTGAAAATTTCAAAAATATTTATTAGTTTTTTAAGGTCATTCTAAAACTGAAAACCAAAAAATTTTACGACCTCTGGTTGTCGAAATATCTTCATCCAAAGTGAAACTACCTTATTTCAACCCAATTTAATTAAAATTGTTAAAAAGAAATGTTTGGATGGCGATATTTCTGCAATCGAGACTCGTAGATAGTTGAAAATTTCAAAAAGGTTTATTAGTTTTTTAAGATCTATCTAAAACTGAAAACCAAAAAATTTTACGACCTCTGGTTGTCGAAATATCTTCATCCAAAATGAAATTACCTTATTTCAACCCAATTTAATTAAAATTGTTAAAAAGAAATGTTTGGATGGCGATATTTCTACAATCGAGACTAGAAGATAGTTGGAAATTTCAAGAAGGTTTATTAGTTTTTTAAGATCTTTCCAAAACTGAAAACCAAAAAATTTTACGACCTCTGGTTGTCAAAATATCTTCATCCAAATTGAAATTACCTTTTTTCAACCCAATTTAATTTAAATTGTTATACACAAATGTTTGGATGGCGATATTTCCGCAATCGAAACTCGTAAGTGGTTGCGGTTTTCAGTTCTGAATTGGAAATTCATAGACCTTTCCGCCAATATAAAAATGTTTGCCAATTTTGACAATTTAAATTTTATTGACTTTTTGAAAAAATTAATGGAAAGTAATTTTTTTAAAAATGTTTCCAGAACCCATCGAAATATACATCAAAAGAAAGGTCTTTAAAAACTGTATTCGTACGTGTAAGCAAAAATCTTCTACTAGGTCTGGTCCTCAAAATATTTACATCCAAAGTTATATTTAGACCCAATTACAAAAACCAACCCAACAAATTGTTTGGATGGCGATATTTCTGCAATCGAGACTCGAAGATAGTTGAAAATTTCAAAAATATTTATTAGTTTTTTAAGGTCATTCTAAAACTGAAAACCAAAAAATTTTACGACCTCTGGTTGTCGAAATATCTTCATCCAAAGTGAAACTACCTTATTTCAACCCAATTTAATTAAAATTGTTAAAAAGAAATGTTTGGATGGCGATATTTCTGCAATCGAGACTCGTAGAGAGTTGAAAATTTCAAGAAGGTTTATTAGTTTTTTAAGATCTTTCCAAAACTGAAAACCAAAAAATTTTACGACCTCTGGTTGTCAAAATACCTTCTTCCAAATTGAAATTACCTTTTTTCAACCCAATTTAATTTAAATTGTTATACACAAATGTTTGGATGGCGATATTTCCGCAATCGAAACTCGTAAGTGGTTGCGGTTTTCAGTTCTAAATTGGAAATTCATAGACCTTTCCGCCAATATAAAAATGTTTGCCAATTTTGACAATTTAAATTTTATTGACTTTTTGAAAAAATTAATGGACTAACCCCTTTGCTTATTTTGCCCAAAAAAGTAATTTTTTTAAAAATGTTTCCAGAACCCATCGAAATATACATCAAAAGAAAGGTCTTTAAAAACTGTATTCGTACGTGTAAGCAAAAATCTTCTACTAGGTCTGGTCCTCAAAATATTTACATCCAAAGTTATATTTAGACCCAATTACAAAAACCAACCCAACAAATTGTTTGGATGGCGATATTTCTGCAATCGAGACGCGAAGATAGTTGAAAATTTCAAAAATATTTATTAGTTTTTTAAGATCTTTCTAAAACTGAAAACCAAAAAATTTTACGACCTCTGGTTGTCGAAATATCTTCATCCAAAATGAAATTACCTTATTTCAACCCAATTTAATTAAAATTGTTAAAAAGAAATGTTTGGATGGCGATATTTCTGCAATCGAGACTCGTAGATAGTTGAAAATTTCAAGAAGGTTTATTAGTTTTTTAAGATCTTTCCAAAACTGAAAACCAAAAAATTTTACGACCTCTGGTTGTCAAAATATCTTCATCCAAATTGAAATTACCTTTTTTCAACCCAATTTAATTTAAATTGTTATACACAAATGTTTGGATGGCGATATTTCCGCAATCGAAACTCGTAAGTGGTTACGGTTTTCAGTTCTGAATTGGAAATTCATAGACCTTTCCGCCAATATAAAAATGTTTGCCAATTTTGACAATTTAAATTTTATTGACTTTTTGAAAAAATTAATGGACTAACCCCTTTGCTTATTTTGCCCAAAAAAGTAATTTTTTTAAAAATGTTTCCAGAACCCATCGAAATATACATCAAAAGAAAGGTCTTTAAAAACTGTATTCGTACGTGTAAGCAAAAATCTTCTACTAGGTCTGGTCCTCAAAATATTTACATCCAAAGTTATATTTAGACCCAATTACAAAAACCAACCCAACAAATTGTTTGGATGGCGATATTTCTGCAATCGAGACTCGTAGATAGTTGAAAATTTCAAAAAGGTTTATTAGTTTTTTAAGATCTTTCTAAAACTGAAAACCAAAAAATTGTACGACCTCTGGTTGTCGAAATATCTTCATCCAAAGTGAAACTACCTTATTTCAACCCAATTTAATTAAAATTGTTAAAAAGAAATGTTTGGATGGCGATATTTCTGCAATCGAGACTCGTAGATAGTTGAAAATTTCAAGAAGGTTTATTAGTTTTTTAAGATCTTTCCAAAACTGAAAACCAAAAAATTTTACGACCTCTGGTTGTCAAAATACCTTCTTCCAAATTGAAATTACCTTTTTTCAACCCAATTTAATTTAAATTGTTATACACAAATGTTTGGATGGCGATATTTCCGCAATCGAAACTCGTAAGTGGTTGCGGTTTTCAGTTCTGAATTGGAAATTCATAGACCTTTCGGCCAATATAAAAATGTTTGCCAATTTTGACAATTTAAATTTTATTGACTTTTTGAAAAAATTAATGGACTAACCCCTTTGCTTATTTTGCCCAAAAAAGTAATTTTTTTAAAAATGTTTCCAGAACCCATCGAAATATACATCAAAAGAAAGGTCTTTAAAAACTGTATTCGTACGTGTAAGCAAAAATCTTCTACTAGGTCTGGTCCTCAAAATATTTACATCCAAAGTTATATTTAGACCCAATTACAAAAACCAACCCAACAAATTGTTTCGATGGCGATATTTCTGCAATCGAGACTCGAAGATAGTTGAAAATTTCAAAAATATTTATTAGTTTTTTAAGGTCATTCTAAAACTGAAAACAAAAAATTGTACGACCTCTGGTTGTCGAAATATCTTCATCCAAAGTGAAACTACCTTATTTCAACCCAATTTAATTTAAATTGTTATACACAAATGTTTGGATGGCGATATTTCCGCAATCGAAACTCGTAAGTGGTTGCGGTTTTCAGTTCTGAATTGGAAATGCATAGACCTTTCCACCAATATAAAAATGTTTGCCAATTTTGACAATTTAAATTTTATTGACTTTTTGAAAAAATTAATGGACTAACCCCTTTGCTTATTTTGCCCAAAAAAGTTATTTTTTTTAAAATGTTTCCAGAACCCATCGAAATATACATCAAAAGAAAGGTCTTTAAAAACTGTATTCGTACGTGTAAGCAAAAATCTTCTACTAGGTCTGGTCCTCAAAATATTTACATCCAAAGTTATATTTAGACCCAATTACAAAAACCAACCCAACAAATTGTTTGGATGGCGATATTTCTGCAATCGAGACTCGAAGATAGTTGAAAATTTCAAAAATATTTATTAGTTTTTTAAGGTCATTCTAAAACTGAAAACCAAAAAATTGTACGACCTCTGGTTGTCGAAATATCTTCATCCAAAGTGAAACTACCTTATTTCAACCCAATTTAATTAAAATTGTTAAAAAGAAATGTTTGGATGGCGATATTTCTGCAATCGAGACTCGTAGATAGTTGAAAATTTCAAGAAGGTTTATTAGTTTTTTAAGATCTTTCCAAAACTGAAAACCAAAAAATTTTACGACCTCTGGTTGTCAAAATATCTTCATCCAAATTGAAATTACCTTTTTTCAACCCAATTTAATTTAAATTGTTATACACAAATGTTTGGATGGCGATATTTCCGCAATCGAAACTCGTAAGTGGTTGCGGTTTTCAGTTCTGAATTGGAAATTCATAGACCTTTCCGCCAATATAAAAATGTTTGCCAATTTTGACAATTTAAATTTTATTGACTTTTTGAAAAAATTAATGGACTAACCCCTTTGCTTATTTTGCCCAAAAAAGTAATTTTTTTAAAAATGTTTCCAGAACCCATCGAAATATACATCAAAAGAAAGGTCTTTAAAAACTGTATTCGTACGTGTAAGCAAAAATCTTCTACTAGGTCTGGTCCTCAAAATATTTACATCCAAAGTTATATTTAGACCCAATTACAAAAACCAACCCAACAAATTGTTTGGATGGCGATATTTCTGCAATCGAGACTCGAAGATAGTTGAACATTTCAAAAATATTTATTAGTTTTTTAAGGTCATTCTAAAACTGAAAACCAACAAATTTTACGACCTCTGGTTGTCGAAATATCTTCATCCAAAGTGAAACTACCTTATTTCAACCCAATTTAATTAAAATTGTTAAAAAGAAATGTTTGGATGGCGATATTTCTGCAATCGAGACTCGTAGATAGTTGAAAATTTCAAGAAGGTTTATTAGTTTTTTAAGATCTTTCCAAAACTGAAAACCAAAAAATTTTACGACCTCTGGTTGTCAAAATATCTTCATCCAAATTAAAATTACCTTTTTTCAACCCAATTTAATTTAAATTGTTATACACAAATGTTTGGATGGCGATATTTCCGCAATCGAAACTCGTAAGTGGTTGCGGTTTTCAGTTCTGAATTGGAAATTCATAGACCTTTTCGCCAATATAAAAATGTTTGCCAATTTTGACAATTTAAATTTTATTGACTTTTTGAAAAAATTAATGGACTAACCCCTTTGCTTATTTTGCC
This sequence comes from Epistrophe eligans, assembly GCA_951394125.1. Lineage (NCBI taxonomy): Eukaryota > Metazoa > Arthropoda > Insecta > Diptera > Syrphidae > Epistrophe > Epistrophe eligans. The sequence goes on along the minus strand of OX596031.1, from coordinate 27,536,474 downwards.
CAAAAAAGTAATTTTTTTAAAAATGTTTCCAGAACCCATCGAAATATACATCAAAAGAAAGGTCTTTAAAAACTGTATTCGTACGTGTAAGCAAAAATCTTCTACTAGGTCTGGTCCTCAAAATATTTACATCCAAAGTTATATTTAGACCCAATTACAAAAACCAACCCAACAAATTGTTTGGATGGCGATATTTCTGCAATCGAGACTCGAAGATAGTTGAAAATTTCAAAAATATTTATTAGTTTTTTAAGGTCATTCTAAAACTGAAAACCAAAAAATTGTACGACCTCTGGTTGTCGAAATATCTTCATCCAAAGTGAAACTACCTTATTTCAACCCAATTTAATTAAAATTGTTAAAAAGAAATGTTTGGATGGCGATATTTCTGCAATCGAGACTCGTAGATAGTTGAAAATTTCAAGAAGGTTTATTAGTTTTTTAAGATCTTTCCAAAACTGAAAACCAAAAAATTTTACGACCTCTGGTTGTCAAAATATCTTCATCCAAATTGAAATTACCTTTTTTCAACCCAATTTAATTTAAATTGTTATACACAAATGTTTGGATGGCGATATTTCCGCAATCGAAACTCGTAAGTGGTTGCGGTTTTCAGTTCTGAATTGGAAATTCATAGACCTTTCCGCCAATATAAAAATGTTTGCCAATTTTGACAATTTAAATTTTATTGACTTTTTGAAAAAATTAATGGACTAACCCCTTTGCTTATTTTGCCCAAAAAAGTAATTTTTTTAAAAATGTTTCCAGAACCCATCGAAATATACATCAAAAGAAAGGTCTTTAAAAACTGTATTCGTACGTGTAAGCAAAAATCTTCTACTAGGTCTGGTCCTCAAAATATTTACATCCAAAGTTATATTTAGACCCAATTACAAAAACCAACCCAACAAATTGTTTGGATGGCGATATTTCTGCAATCGAGACTCGAAGATAGTTGAAAATTTCAAAAATATTTATTAGTTTTTTAAGGTCATTCTAAAACTGAAAACCAACAAATTTTACGACCTCTGGTTGTCGAAATATCTTCATCCAAAGTGAAACTACCTTATTTCAACCCAATTTAATTAAAATTGTTAAAAAGAAATGTTTGGATGGCGATATTTCTGCAATCGAGACTCGTAGATAGTTGAAAATTTCAAGAAGGTTTATTAGTTTTTTAAGATCTTTCCAAAACTGAAAACCAAAAAATTTTACGACCTCTGGTTGTCAAAATATCTTCATCCAAATTAAAATTACCTTTTTTCAACCCAATTTAATTTAAATTGTTATACACAAATGTTTGGATGGCGATATTTCCGCAATCGAAACTCGTAAGTGGTTGCGGTTTTCAGTTCTGAATTGGAAATTCATAGACCTTTCCGCCAATATAAAAATGTTTGCCAATTTTGACAATTTAAATTTTATTGACTTTTTGAAAAAATTAATGGACTAACCCCTTTGCTTATTTTGCCCAAAAAAGTAATTTTTTTAAAAATGTTTCCAGAACCCATCGAAATATACATCAAAAGAAAGGTCTTTAAAAACTGTATTCGTACGTGTAAGCAAAAATCTTCTACTAGGTCTGGTCCTCAAAATATTTACATCCAAAGTTATATTTAGACCCAATTACAAAAACCAACCCAACAAATTGTTTGGATGGCGATATTTCTGCAATCGAGACTCGAAGATAGTTGAAAATTTCAAAAATATTTATTAGTTTTTTAAGGTCATTCTAAAACTGAAAACCAAAAAATTTTACGACCTCTGGTTGTCGAAATATCTTCATCCAAAGTGAAACTACCTTATTTCAACCCAATTTAATTAAAATTGTTAAAAAGAAATGTTTGGATGGCGATATTTCTGCAATCGAGACTCGTAGAGAGTTGAAAATTTCAAGAAGGTTTATTAGTTTTTTAAGATCTTTCCAAAACTGAAAACCAAAAAATTTTACGACCTCTGGTTGTCAAAATACCTTCTTCCAAATTGAAATTACCTTTTTTCAACCCAATTTAATTTAAATTGTTATACACAAATGTTTGGATGGCGATATTTCCGCAATCGAAACTCGTAAGTGGTTGCGGTTTTCAGTTCTAAATTGGAAATTCATAGACCTTTCCGCCAATATAAAAATGTTTGCCAATTTTGACAATTTAAATTTTATTGACTTTTTGAAAAAATTAATGGACTAACCCCTTTGCTTATTTTGCCCAAAAAAGTAATTTTTTTAAAAATGTTTCCAGAACCCATCGAAATATACATCAAAAGAAAGGTCTTTAAAAACTGTATTCGTACGTGTAAGCAAAAATCTTCTACTAGGTCTGGTCCTCAAAATATTTACATCCAAAGTTATATTTAGACCCAATTACAAAAACCAACCCAACAAATTGTTTGGATGGCGATATTTCTGCAATCGAGACTCGTAGATAGTTGAAAATTTCAAAAAGGTTTATTAGTTTTTTAAGATCTTTCTAAAACTGAAAACCAAAAAATTGTACGACCTCTGGTTGTCGAAATATCTTCATCCAAAGTGAAACTACCTTATTTCAACCCAATTTAATTAAAATTGTTAAAAAGAAATGTTTGGATGGCGATATTTCTGCAATCGAGACTCGTAGATAGTTGAAAATTTCAAGAAGGTTTATTAGTTTTTTAAGATCTTTCCAAAACTGAAAACCAAAAAATTTTACGACCTCTGGTTGTCAAAATACCTTCTTCCAAATTGAAATTACCTTTTTTCAACCCAATTTAATTTAAATTGTTATACACAAATGTTTGGATGGCGATATTTCCGCAATCGAAACTCGTAAGTGGTTGCGGTTTTCAGTTCTGAATTGGAAATTCATAGACCTTTCGGCCAATATAAAAATGTTTGCCAATTTTGACAATTTAAATTTTATTGACTTTTTGAAAAAATTAATGGACTAACCCCTTTGCTTATTTTGCCCAAAAAAGTAATTTTTTTAAAAATGTTTCCAGAACCCATCGAAATATACATCAAAAGAAAGGTCTTTAAAAACTGTATTCGTACGTGTAAGCAAAAATCTTCTACTAGGTCTGGTCCTCAAAATATTTACATCCAAAGTTATATTTAGACCCAATTACAAAAACCAACCCAACAAATTGTTTGGATGGCGATATTTCTGCAATCGAGACTCGAAGATAGTTGAAAATTTCAAAAATATTTATTAGTTTTTTAAGGTCATTCTAAAACTGAAAACCAAAAAATTGTACGACCTCTGGTTGTCGAAATATCTTCATCCAAAGTGAAACTACCTTATTTCAACCCAATTTAATTAAAATTGTTAAAAAGAAATGTTTGGATGGCGATATTTCTGCAATCGAGACTCGTAGATAGTTGAAAATTTCAAGAAGGTTTATTAGTTTTTTAAGATCTTTCCAAAACTGAAAACCAAAAAATTTTACGACCTCTGGTTGTCAAAATATCTTCATCCAAATTGAAATTACCTTTTTTCAACCCAATTTAATTTAAATTGTTATACACAAATGTTTGGATGGCGATATTTCCGCAATCGAAACTCGTAAGTGGTTGCGGTTTTCAGTTCTGAATTGGAAATTCATAGACCTTTCCGCCAATATAAAAATGTTTGCCAATTTTGACAATTTAAATTTTATTGACTTTTTGAAAAAATTAATGGACTAACCCCTTTGCTTATTTTGCCCAAAAAAGTAATTTTTTTAAAAATGTTTCCAGAACCCATCGAAATATACATCAAAAGAAAGGTCTTTAAAAACTGTATTCGTACGTGTAAGCAAAAATCTTCTACTAAGTCTGGTCCTCAAAATATTTACATCCAAAGTTATATTTAGACCCAATTACAAAAACCAACCCAACAAATTGTTTGGATGGCGATATTTCTGCAATCGAGACTCGAAGATAGTTGAACATTTCAAAAATATTTATTAGTTTTTTAAGGTCATTCTAAAACTGAAAACCAACAAATTTTACGACCTCTGGTTGTCGAAATATCTTCATCCAAAGTGAAACTACCTTATTTCAACCCAATTTAATTAAAATTGTTAAAAAGAAATGTTTGGATGGCGATATTTCTGCAATCGAGACTCGTAGATAGTTGAAAATTTCAAGAAGGTTTATTAGTTTTTTAAGATCTTTCCAAAACTGAAAACCAAAAAATTTTACGACCTCTGGTTGTCAAAATATCTTCATCCAAATTAAAATTACCTTTTTTCAACCCAATTTAATTTAAATTGTTATACACAAATGTTTGGATGGCGATATTTCCGCAATCGAAACTCGTAAGTGGTTGCGGTTTTCAGTTCTGAATTGGAAATTCATAGACCTTTTCGCCAATATAAAAATGTTTGCCAATTTTGACAATTTAAATTTTATTGACTTTTTGAAAAAATTAATGGACTAACCCCTTTGCTTATTTTGCCCAAAAAAGTAATTTTTTTAAAAATGTTTCCAGAACCCATCGAAATATACATCAAAAGAAAGGTCTTTAAAAACTGTATTCGTACGTGTAAGCAAAAATCTTCTACTAGGTCTGGTCCTCAAAATATTTACATCCAAAGTTATATTTAGACCCAATTACAAAAACCAACCCAACAAATTGTTTGGATGGCGATATTTCTGCAATCGAGACTCGAAGATAGTTGAAAATTTCAAAAATATTTATTAGTTTTTTAAGGTCATTCTAAAACTGAAAACCAAAAAATTGTACGACCTCTGGTTGTCGAAATATCTTCATCCAAAGTGAAACTACCTTATTTCAACCCAATTTAATTAAAATTGTTAAAAAGAAATGTTTGGATGGCGATATTTCTGCAATCGAGACTCGTAGATAGTTGAAAATTTCAAGAAGGTTTATTAGTTTTTTAAGATCTTTCCAAAACTGAAAACCAAAAAATTTTACGACCTCTGGTTGTCAAAATATCTTCATCCAAATTGAAATTACCTTTTTTCAACCCAATTTAATTTAAATTGTTATACACAAATGTTTGGATGGCGATATTTCCGCAATCGAAACTCGTAAGTGGTTGCGGTTTTCAGTTCTGAATTGGAAATTCATAGACCTTTCCGCCAATATAAAAATGTTTGCCAATTTTGACAATTTAAATTTTATTGACTTTTTGAAAAAATTAATGGACTAACCCCTTTGCTTATTTTGCCCAAAAAAGTAATTTTTTTAAAAATGTTTCCAGAACCCATCGAAATATACATCAAAAGAAAGGTCTTTAAAAACTGTATTCGTACGTGTAAGCAAAAATCTTCTACTAGGTCTGGTCCTCAAAATATTTACATCCAAAGTTATATTTAGACCCAATTACAAAAACCAACCCAACAAATTGTTTGGATGGCGATATTTCTGCAATCGAGACTCGAAGATAGTTGAAAATTTCAAAAATATTTATTAGTTTTTTAAGGTCATTCTAAAACTGAAAACCAACAAATTTTACGACCTCTGGTTGTCGAAATATCTTCATCCAAAGTGAAACTACCTTATTTCAACCCAATTTAATTAAAATTGTTAAAAAGAAATGTTTGGATGGCGATATTTCTGCAATCGAGACTCGTAGATAGTTGAAAATTTCAAAAAGGTTTATTAGTTTTTTAAGATCTATCTAAAACTGAAAACCAAAAAATTTTACGACCTCTGGTTGTCGAAATATCTTCATCCAAAGTGAAACTACCTTATTTCAACCCAATTTAATTAAAATTGTTAAAAAGAAATGTTTGGATGGCGATATTTCTGCAATCGAGACTCGTAGATAGTTAAAAATTTCAAGAAGGTTTATTAGTTTTTTAAGATCTTTCCAAAACTGAAAACCAAAAAATTTTACGACCTCTGGTTGTCGAAATATCTTCATCCAAAATGAAATTACCTTATTTCAACCCAATTTAATTAAAATTGTTAAAAAGAAATGTTTGGATGGCGATATTTCTGCAATCGAGACTCGTAGAGAGTTGAAAATTTCAAGAAGGTTTATTAGTTTTTTAAGATCTTTCCAAAACTGAAAACCAAAAAATTTTACGACCTCTGGTTGTCAAAATACCTTCTTCCAAATTAAAATTACCTTTTTTCAACCCAATTTAATTTAAATTGTTATACACAAATGTTTGGATGGCGATATTTCCGCAATCGAAACTCGTAAGTGGTTGCGGTTTTCAGTTCTAAATTGGAAATTCATAGACCTTTCCGCCAATATAAAAATGTTTGCCAATTTTGACAATTTAAATTTTATTGACTTTTTGAAAAAATTAATGGACTAACCCCTTTGCTTATTTTGCCCAAAAAAGTAATTTTTTTAAAAATGTTTCCAGAACCCATCGAAATATACATCAAAAGAAAGGTCTTTAAAAACTGTATTCGTACGTGTAAGCAAAAATCTTCTACTAGGTCTGGTCCTCAAAATATTTACATCCAAAGTTATATTTAGACCCAATTACAAAAACCAACCCAACAAATTGTTTGGATGGCGATATTTCTGCAATCGAGACGCGAAGATAGTTGAAAATTTCAAAAATATTTATTAGTTTTTTAAGATCTTTCTAAAACTGAAAAACAAAAAATTTTACGACCTCTGGTTGTCGAAATATCTTCATCCAAAGTGAAACTACCTTATTTCAACCCAATTTAATTAAAATTGTTAAAAAGAAATGTTTGGATGGCGATATTTCTGCAATCGAGACGCGAAGATAGTTGAAAATTTCAAGAAGGTTTATTAGTTTTTTAAGATCTTTCCAAAACTGAAAACCAAAAAATTTTACGACCTCTGGTTGTCAAAATACCTTCTTCCAAATTAAAATTACCTTTTTTCAACCCAATTTAATTTAAATTGTTATACACAAATGTTTGGATGGCGATATTTCCGCAATCGAAACTCGTAAGTGGTTGCGGTTTTCAGTTCTGAATTGGAAATTCATAGACCTTTCCACCAATATAAAAATGTTTGCCAATTTTGACAATTTAAATTTTATTGACTTTTTGAAAAAATTAATGGACTAACCCCTTTGCTTATTTTGCCCAAAAAAGTTATTTTTTTTAAAATGTTTCCAGAACCCATCGAAATATACATCAAAAGAAAGGTCTTTAAAAACTGTATTCGTACGTGTAAGCAAAAATCTTCTACTAGGTCTGGTCCTCAAAATATTTACATCCAAAGTTATATTTAGACCCAATTACAAAAACCAACCCAACAAATTGTTTGGATGGCGATATTTCTGCAATCGAGACTCGAAGATAGTTGAAAATTTCAAAAATATTTATTAGTTTTTTAAGGTCATTCTAAAACTGAAAACCAAAAAATTGTACGACCTCTGGTTGTCGAAATATCTTCATCCAAAGTGAAACTACCTTATTTCAACCCAATTTAATTAAAATTGTTAAAAAGAAATGTTTGGATGGCGATATTTCTGCAATCGAGACTCGTAGATAGTTGAAAATTTCAAGAAGGTTTATTAGTTTTTTAAGATCTTTCCAAAACTGAAAACCAAAAAATTTTACGACCTCTGGTTGTCAAAATACCTTCTTCCAAATTGAAATTACCTTTTTTCAACCCAATTTAATTTAAATTGTTATACACAAATGCTTGGATGGCGATATTTCCGCAATCAAAACTCGTAAGTGGTTGCGGTTTTCAGTTCTAAATTGGAAATTCATAGACCTTTCCGCCAATATAAAAATGTTTGCCAATTTTGACAATTTAAATTTTATTGACTTTTTGAAAAAATTAATGGACTAACCCCTTTGCTTATTTTGCCCAAAAAAGTAATTTTTTTAAAAATGTTTCCAGAACCCATCGAAATATACATCAAAAGAAAGGTCTTTAAAAACTGTATTCGTACGTGTAAGCAAAAATCTTCTACTAGGTCTGGTCCTCAAAATATTTACATCCAAAGTTATATTTAGACCCAATTACAAAAACCAACCCAACAAATTGTTTGGATGGCGATATTTCTGCAATCGAGACGCGAAGATAGTTGAAAATTTCAAAAATATTTATTAGTTTTTTAAGATCTTTCTAAAATTGAAAACCAAAAAATTTTACGACCTCTGGTTGTCGAAATATCTTCATCCAAAGTGAAACTACCTTATTTCAACCCAATTTAATTAAAATTGTTAAAAAGAAATGTTTGGATGGCGATATTTCTGCAATCGAGGCTCATAGATAGTTGAAAATTTCAAGAAGGTTTATTAGTTTTTTAAGATCTTTCCAAAACTGAAAACCAAAAAATTTTACGACCTCTGGTTGTCGAAATATCTTCATCCAAAATGAAATTACCTTATTTCAACCCAATTTAATTAAAATTGTTAAAAAGAAATGTTTGGATGGCGATATTTCTGCAATCGAGACTCGTAGAGAGTTGAAAATTTCAAGAAGGTTTATTAGTTTTTTAAGATCTTTCCAAAACTGAAAACCAAAAAATTTTACGACCTCTGGTTGTCAAAATACCTTCTTCCAAATTGAAATTACCTTTTTTCAACCCAATTTAATTTAAATTGTTATACACAAATGCTTGGATGGCGATATTTCCGCAATCAAAACTCGTAAGTGGTTGCGGTTTTCAGTTCTAAATTGGAAATTCATAGACCTTTCCGCCAATATAAAAATGTTTGCCAATTTTGACAATTTAAATTTTATTGACTTTTTGAAAAAATTAATGGACTAACCCCTTTGCTTATTTTGCCCAAAAAAGTAATTTTTTTAAAAATGTTTCCAGAACCCATCGAAATATACATCAAAAGAAAGGTCTTTAAAAACTGTATTCGTACGTGTAAGCAAAAATCTTCTACTAGGTCTGGTCCTCAAAATATTTACATCCAAAGTTATATTTAGACCCAATTACAAAAACCAACCCAACAAATTGTTTGGATGGCGATATTTCTGCAATCGAGACGCGAAGATAGTTGAAAATTTCAAAAATATTTATTAGTTTTTTAAGATCTTTCTAAAACTGAAAACCAAAAAATTTTACGACCTCTGGTTGTCGAAATATCTTCATCCAAAGTGAAACTACCTTATTTCAACCCAATTTAATTAAAATTGTTAAAAAGAAATGTTTGGATGGCGATATTTCTGCAATCGAGACTCGTAGATAGTTGAAAATTTCAAAAAGGTTTATTAGTTTTTTAAGATCTATCTAAAACTGAAAACCAAAAAATTTTACGACCTCTGGTTGTCGAAATATCTTCATCCAAAATGAAATTACCTTATTTCAACCCAATTTAATTAAAATTGTTAAAAAGAAATGTTTGGATGGCGATATTTCTACAATCGAGACTAGAAGATAGTTGGAAATTTCAAGAAGGTTTATTAGTTTTTTAAGATCTTTCCAAAACTGAAAACCAAAAAATTTTACGACCTCTGGTTGTCAAAATATCTTCATCCAAATTGAAATTACCTTTTTTCAACCCAATTTAATTTAAATTGTTATACACAAATGTTTGGATGGCGATATTTCCGCAATCGAAACTCGTAAGTGGTTGCGGTTTTCAGTTCTGAATTGGAAATTCATAGACCTTTCCGCCAATATAAAAATGTTTGCCAATTTTGACAATTTAAATTTTATTGACTTTTTGAAAAAATTAATGGACTAACCCCTTTGCTTATTTTGCCCAAAAAAGTAATTTTTTTAAAAATGTTTCCAGAACCCATCGAAATATACATCAAAAGAAAGGTCTTTAAAAACTGTATTCGTACGTGTAAGCAAAAATCTTCTACTAGGTCTGGTCCTCAAAATATTTACATCCAAAGTTATATTTAGACCCAATTACAAAAACCAACCCAACAAATTGTTTGGATGGCGATATTTCTGCAATCGAGACGCGAAGATAGTTGAAAATTTCAAAAATATTTATTAGTTTTTTAAGATCTTTCTAAAACTGAAAACCAAAAAATTTTACGACCTCTGGTTGTCGAAATATCTTCATCCAAAGTGAAACTACCTTATTTCAACCCAATTTAATTAAAATTGTTAAAAAGAAATGTTTGGATGGCGATATTTCTGCAATCGAGACTCGTAGATAGTTGAAAATTTCAAGAAGGTTTATTAGTTTTTTAAGATCTTTCCAAAACTGAAAACCAAAAAATTTTACGACCTCTGGTTGTCCAAATACCTTCTTCCAAATTGAAATTACCTTTTTTCAACCCAATTTAATTTAAATTGTTATACACAAATGTTTGGATGGCGATATTTCCGCAATCGAAACTCGTAAGTGGTTGCGGTTTTCAGTTCTGAATTGGAAATTCATAGACCTTTCCGCCAATATAAAAATGTTTGCCAATTTTGACAATTTAAATTTTATTGACTTTTTGAAAAAATTAATGGACTAACCCCTTTGCTTATTTTGCCCAAAAAAGTAATTTTTTTAAAAATGTTTCCAGAACCCATCGAAATATACATCAAAAGAAAGGTCTTTAAAAACTGTATTCGTACGTGTAAGCAAAAATCTTCTACTAGGTCTGGTCCTCAAAATATTTACATCCAAAGTTATATTTAGACCCAATTACAAAAACCAACCCAACAAATTGTTTGGATGGCGATATTTCTGCAATCGAGACTCGAAGATAGTTGAAAATTTCAAAAATATTTATTAGTTTTTTAAGGTCATTCTAAAACTGAAAACCAAAAAATTTTACGACCTCTGGTTGTCGAAATATCTTCATCCAAAGTGAAACTACCTTATTTCAACCCAATTTAATTTAAATTGTTATACACAAATGTTTGGATGGCGATATTTCCGCAATCGAAACTCGTAAGTGGTTGCGGTTTTCAGTTCTGAATTGGAAATTCATAGACCTTTCCGCCAATATAAAAATGTTTGCCAATTTTGACAATTTAAATTTTATTGACTTTTTGAAAAAATTAATGGACTAACCCCTTTGCTTATTTTGCCCAAAAAAGTAATTTTTTTAAAAATGTTTCCAGAACCCATCGAAATATACATCAAAAGAAAGGTCTTTAAAAACTGTATTCGTACGTGTAAGCAAAAATCTTCTACTAGGTCTGGTCCTCAAAATATTTACATCCAAAGTTATATTTAGACCCAATTACAAAAACCAACCCAACAAATTGTTTGGATGGCGATATTTCTGCAATCGAGACGCGAAGATAGTTGAAAATTTTAAAAATATTTATTAGTTTTTTAAGATCTTTCTAAAACTGAAAACCAAAAAATTTTACGACCTCTGGTTGTCGAAATATCTTCATCCAAAGTGAAACTACCTTATTTCAACCCAATTTAATTAAAATTGTTAAAAAGAAATGTTTGGATGGCGATATTTCTGCAATCGAGACTCGTAGATAGTTGAAAATTTCAAGAAGGTTTATTAGTTTTTTAAGATCTTTCCAAAACTGAAAACCAAAAAATTTTACGACCTCTGGTTGTCCAAATACCTTCTTCCAAATTGAAATTACCTTTTTTCAACCCAATTTAATTTAAATTGTTATACACAAATGTTTGGATGGCGATATTTCCGCAATCGAAACTCGTAAGTGGTTGCGGTTTTCAGTTCTGAATTGGAAATTCATAGACCTTTCCGCCAATATAAAAATGTTTGCCAATTTTGACAATTTAAATTTTATTGACTTTTTGAAAAAATTAATGGACTAACCCCTTTGCTTATTTTGCCCAAAAAAGTAATTTTTTTAAAAATGTTTCCAGAACCCATCGAAATATACATCAAAAGAAAGGTCTTTAAAAACTGTATTCGTACGTGTAAGCAAAAATCTTCTACTAGGTCTGGTCCTCAAAATATTTACATCCAAAGTTATATTTAGACCCAATTACAAAAACCAACCCAACAAATTGTTTGGATGGCGATATTTCTGCAATCGAGACGCGAAGATAGTTGAAAATTTCAAAAATATTTATTAGTTTTTTAAGATCTTTCTAAAATTGAAAACCAAAAAATTTTACGACCTCTGGTTGTCGAAATATCTTCATCCAAAGTGAAACTACCTTATTTCAACCCAATTTAATTAAAATTGTTAAAAAGAAATGTTTGGATGGCGATATTTCTGCAATCGAGGCTCATAGATAGTTGAAAATTTCAAGAAGGTTTATTAGTTTTTTAAGATCTTTCCAAAACTGAAAACCAAAAAATTTTACGACCTCTGGTTGTCGAAATATCTTCATCCAAAATGAAATTACCTTATTTCAACCCAATTTAATTAAAATTGTTAAAAAGAAATGTTTGGATGGCGATATTTCTGCAATCGAGACTCGTAGAGAGTTGAAAATTTCAAGAAGGTTTATTAGTTTTTTAAGATCTTTCCAAAACTGAAAACCAAAAAATTTTACGACCTCTGGTTGTCAAAATACCTTCTTCCAAATTGAAATTACCTTTTTTCAACCCAATTTAATTTAAATTGTTATACACAAATGCTTGGATGGCGATATTTCCGCAATCAAAACTCGTAAGTGGTTGCGGTTTTCAGTTCTAAATTGGAAATTCATAGACCTTTCCGCCAATATAAAAATGTTTGCCAATTTTGACAATTTAAATTTTATTGACTTTTTGAAAAAATTAATGGACTAACCCCTTTGCTTATTTTGCCCAAAAAAGTAATTTTTTTAAAAATGTTTCCAGAACCCATCGAAATATACATCAAAAGAAAGGTCTTTAAAAACTGTATTCGTACGTGTAAGCAAAAATCTTCTACTAGGTCTGGTCCTCAAAATATTTACATCCAAAGTTATATTTAGACCCAATTACAAAAACCAACCCAACAAATTGTTTGGATGGCGATATTTCTGCAATCGAGACGCGAAGATAGTTGAAAATTTCAAAAATATTTATTAGTTTTTTAAGATCTTTCTAAAACTGAAAACCAAAAAATTTTACGACCTCTGGTTGTCGAAATATCTTCATCCAAAGTGAAACTACCTTATTTCAACCCAATTTAATTAAAATTGTTAAAAAGAAATGTTTGGATGGCGATATTTCTGCAATCGAGACTCGTAGATAGTTGAAAATTTCAAAAAGGTTTATTAGTTTTTTAAGATCTATCTAAAACTGAAAACCAAAAAATTTTACGACCTCTGGTTGTCGAAATATCTTCATCCAAAATGAAATTACCTTATTTCAACCCAATTTAATTAAAATTGTTAAAAAGAAATGTTTGGATGGCGATATTTCTACAATCGAGACTAGAAGATAGTTGGAAATTTCAAGAAGGTTTATTAGTTTTTTAAGATCTTTCCAAAACTGAAAACCAAAAAATTTTACGACCTCTGGTTGTCAAAATATCTTCATCCAAATTGAAATTACCTTTTTTCAACCCAATTTAATTTAAATTGTTATACACAAATGTTTGGATGGCGATATTTCCGCAATCGAAACTCGTAAGTGGTTGCGGTTTTCAGTTCTGAATTGGAAATTCATAGACCTTTCCGCCAATATAAAAATGTTTGCCAATTTTGACAATTTAAATTTTATTGACTTTTTGAAAAAATTAATGGACTAACCCCTTTGCTTATTTTGCCCAAAAAAGTAATTTTTTTAAAAATGTTTCCAGAACCCATCGAAATATACATCAAAAGAAAGGTCTTTAAAAACTGTATTCGTACGTGTAAGCAAAAATCTTCTACTAGGTCTGGTCCTCAAAATATTTACATCCAAAGTTATATTTAGACCCAATTACAAAAACCAACCCAACAAATTGTTTGGATGGCGATATTTCTGCAATCGAGACGCGAAGATAGTTGAAAATTTCAAAAATATTTATTAGTTTTTTAAGATCTTTCTAAAACTGAAAACCAAAAAATTTTACGACCTCTGGTTGTCGAAATATCTTCATCCAAAGTGAAACTACCTTATTTCAACCCAATTTAATTAAAATTGTTAAAAAGAAATGTTTGGATGGCGATATTTCTGCAATCGAGACTCGTAGATAGTTGAAAATTTCAAGAAGGTTTATTAGTTTTTTAAGATCTTTCCAAAACTGAAAACCAAAAAATTTTACGACCTCTGGTTGTCCAAATACCTTCTTCCAAATTGAAATTACCTTTTTTCAACCCAATTTAATTTAAATTGTTATACACAAATGTTTGGATGGCGATATTTCCGCAATCGAAACTCGTAAGTGGTTGCGGTTTTCAGTTCTGAATTGGAAATTCATAGACCTTTCCGCCAATATAAAAATGTTTGCCAATTTTGACAATTTAAATTTTATTGACTTTTTGAAAAAATTAATGGACTAACCCCTTTGCTTATTTTGCCCAAAAAAGTAATTTTTTTAAAAATGTTTCCAGAACCCATCGAAATATACATCAAAAGAAAGGTCTTTAAAAACTGTATTCGTACGTGTAAGCAAAAATCTTCTACTAGGTCTGGTCCTCAAAATATTTACATCCAAAGTTATATTTAGACCCAATTACAAAAACCAACCCAACAAATTGTTTGGATGGCGATATTTCTGCAATCGAGACTCGAAGATAGTTGAAAATTTCAAAAATATTTATTAGTTTTTTAAGGTCATTCTAAAACTGAAAACCAAAAAATTTTACGACCTCTGGTTGTCGAAATATCTTCATCCAAAGTGAAACTACCTTATTTCAACCCAATTTAATTTAAATTGTTATACACAAATGTTTGGATGGCGATATTTCCGCAATCGAAACTCGTAAGTGGTTGCGGTTTTCAGTTCTGAATTGGAAATTCATAGACCTTTCCGCCAATATAAAAATGTTTGCCAATTTTGACAATTTAAATTTTATTGACTTTTTGAAAAAATTAATGGACTAACCCCTTTGCTTATTTTGCCCAAAAAAGTAATTTTTTTAAAAATGTTTCCAGAACCCATCGAAATATACATCAAAAGAAAGGTCTTTAAAAACTGTATTCGTACGTGTAAGCAAAAATCTTCTACTAGGTCTGGTCCTCAAAATATTTACATCCAAAGTTATATTTAGACCCAATTACAAAAACCAACCCAACAAATTGTTTGGATGGCGATATTTCTGCAATCGAGACGCGAAGATAGTTGAAAATTTTAAAAATATTTATTAGTTTTTTAAGATCTTTCTAAAACTGAAAACCAAAAAATTTTACGACCTCTGGTTGTCGAAATATCTTCATCCAAAGTGAAACTACCTTATTTCAACCCAATTTAATTAAAATTGTTAAAAAGAAATGTTTGGATGGCGATATTTCTGCAATCGAGACTCGTAGATAGTTGAAAATTTCAAGAAGGTTTATTAGTTTTTTAAGATCTTTCCAAAACTGAAAACCAAAAAATTTTACGACCTCTGGTTGTCCAAATACCTTCTTCCAAATTGAAATTACCTTTTTTCAACCCAATTTAATTTAAATTGTTATACACAAATGTTTGGATGGCGATATTTCCGCAATCGAAACTCGTAAGTGGTTGCGGTTTTCAGTTCTGAATTGGAAATTCATAGACCTTTCCGCCAATATAAAAATGTTTGCCAATTTTGACAATTTAAATTTTATTGACTTTTTGAAAAAATTAATGGACTAACCCCTTTGCTTATTTTGCCCAAAAAAGTAATTTTTTTAAAAATGTTTCCAGAACCCATCGAAATATACATCAAAAGAAAGGTCTTTAAAAACTGTATTCGTACGTGTAAGCAAAAATCTTCTACTAGGTCTGGTCCTCAAAATATTTACATCCAAAGTTATATTTAGACCCAATTACAAAAACCAACCCAACAAATTGTTTGGATGGCGATATTTCTGCAATCGAGACGCGAAGATAGTTGAAAATTTCAAAAATATTTATTAGTTTTTTAAGATCTTTCTAAAACTGAAAACCAAAAAATTTTACGACCTCTGGTTGTCGAAATATCTTCATCCAAAGTGAAACTACCTTATTTCAACCCAATTTAATTAAAATTGTTAAAAAGAAATGTTTGGATGGCGATATTTCTGCAATCGAGACTCGTAGATAGTTGAAAATTTCAAGAAGGTTTATTAGTTTTTTAAGATCTTTCCAAAACTGAAAACCAAAAAATTTTACGACCTCTGGTTGTCCAAATACCTTCTTCCAAATTGAAATTACCTTTTTTCAACCCAATTTAATTTAAATTGTTATACACAAATGTTTGGATGGCGATATTTCCGCAATCGAAACTCGTAAGTGGTTGCGGTTTTCAGTTCTGAATTGGAAATTCATAGACCTTTCCGCCAATATAAAAATGTTTGCCAATTTTGACAATTTAAATTTTATTGACTTTTTGAAAAAATTAATGGACTAACCCCTTTGCTTATTTTGCCCAAAAAAGTAATTTTTTTAAAAATGTTTCCAGAACCCATCGAAATATACATCAAAAGAAAGGTCTTTAAAAACTGTATTCGTACGTGTAAGCAAAAATCTTCTACTAGGTCTGGTCCTCAAAATATTTACATCCAAAGTTATATTTAGACCCAATTACAAAAACCAACCCAACAAATTGTTTGGATGGCGATATTTCTGCAATCGAGACGCGAAGATAGTTGAAAATTTCAAAAATATTTATTAGTTTTTTAAGATCTTTCTAAAACTGAAAACCAAAAAATTTTACGACCTCTGGTTGTCGAAATATCTTCATCCAAAGTGAAACTACCTTATTTCAACCCAATTTAATTAAAATTGTTAAAAAGAAATGTTTGGATGGCGATATTTCTGCAATCGAGACTCGTAGATAGTTGAAAATTTCAAGAAGGTTTATTAGTTTTTTAAGATCTTTCCAAAACTGAAAACCAAAAAATTTTACGACCTCTGGTTGTCCAAATACCTTCTTCCAAATTGAAATTACCTTTTTTCAACCCAATTTAATTTAAATTGTTATACACAAATGTTTGGATGGCGATATTTCCGCAATCGAAACTCGTAAGTGGTTGCGGTTTTCAGTTCTGAATTGGAAATTCATAGACCTTTCCGCCAATATAAAAATGTTTGCCAATTTTGACAATTTAAATTTTATTGACTTTTTGAAAAAATTAATGGACTAACCCCTTTGCTTATTTTGCCCAAAAAAGTAATTTTTTTAAAAATGTTTCCAGAACCCATCGAAATATACATCAAAAGAAAGGTCTTTAAAAACTGTATTCGTACGTGTAAGCAAAAATCTTCTACTAGGTCTGGTCCTCAAAATATTTACATCCAAAGTTATATTTAGACCCAATTACAAAAACCAACCCAACAAATTGTTTGGATGGCGATATTTCTGCAATCGAGACTCGAAGATAGTTGAAAATTTCAAAAATATTTATTAGTTTTTTAAGGTCATTCTAAAACTGAAAACCAAAAAATTGTACGACCTCTGGTTGTCGAAATATCTTCATCCAAAGTGAAACTACCTTATTTCAACCCAATTTAATTAAAATTGTTAAAAAGAAATGTTTGGATGGCGATATTTCTGCAATCGAGACTCGTAGATAGTTGAAAATTTCAAGAAGGTTTATTAGTTTTTTAATATCTTTCCAAAACTGAAAACCAAAAAATTTTACGACCTCTGGTTGTCGAAATATCTTCATCCAAAGTGAAACTACCTTATTTCAACCCAATTTAATTAAAATTGTTAAAAAGAAATGTTTGGATGGCGATATTTCTGCAATCGAGACTCGTAGATAGTTGAAAATTTCAAGAAGGTTTATTAGTTTTTTAATATCTTTCCAAAACTGAAAACCAAAAAATTGTACGACCTCTTGTTGTCGAAATATCTTCATCCAAAGTGAAACTACCTTATTTCAACCCAATTTAATTAAAATTGTTAAAAAGAAATGTTTGGATGGCGATATTTCTGCAATCGAGACTCGTAGATAGTTAAAAATTTCAAAAAGGTTTATTAGTTTTTTAAGATCTTTCTAAAACTGAAAACCAAAAAATTTTACGACCTCTGGTTGTCGAAATATCTTCATCCAAAGTGAAACTACCTTATTTCAACCCAATTTAATTAAAATTGTTAAAAAGAAATGTTTGGATGGCGATATTTCTGCAATCGAGACTCGTAGATAGTTGAAAATTTCAAGAAGGTTTATTAGTTTTTTAAGATCTTTCCAAAACTGAAAACCAAAAAATTTTACGACCTCTGGTTGTCGAAATATCTTCATCCAAAGTGAAACTACCTTATTTCAACCCAATTTAATTAAAATTGTTAAAAAGAAATGTTTGGATGGCGATATTTCTGCAATCGAGACTCGTAGATAGTTGAAAATTTCAAGAAGGTTTATTAGTTTTTTAAGATCTTTCCAAAACTGAAAACCAAAAAATTTTACGACCTCTGGTTGTCGAAATATCTTCATCCAAAGTGAAATTACCTTATTTCAACCCAATTTAATTAAAATTGTTAAAAAGAAATGTTTGGATGGCGATATTTCTGCAATCGAGACTCGTAGAGAGTTGAAAATTTCAAAAAGGTTTATTAGTTTTTTAAGATCTTTCCGAAACTGAAAACCAAAAAATTTTACGACCTCTGGTTGTCAAAATACCTTCTTCCAAATTGAAATTACCTTTTTTCAACCCAATTTAATTTAAATTGTTATACACAAATGTTTGGATGGCGATATTTCCGCAATCGAAACTCGTAAGTGGTTGCGGTTTTCAGTTCTGAATTGGAAATTCATAGACCTTTCGGCCAATATAAAAATGTTTGCCAATTTTGACAATTTAAATTTTATTGACTTTTTGAAAAAATTAATGGACTAACCCCTTTGCTTATTTTGCCCAAAAAAGTAATTTTTTTAAAAATGTTTCCAGAACCCATCGAAATATACATCAAAAGAAAGGTCTTTAAAAACTGTATTCGTACGTGTAAGCAAAAATCTTCTACTAGGTCTGGTTCTCAAAATATTTACATCCAAAGTTATATTTAGACCCAATTACAAAAATCAACCCAACAAATTGTTTGGATGGCGATATTTCTGCAATCGAGACTCGTAGATAGTTGAAAATTTCAAAAAGGTTTATTAGTTTTTTAACATCTTTCCAAAACTGAAAATCAAAAAATTTTACGACCTCTGGTTGTCGAAATATCTTCATCCAAATTTATAATACCTTATTTCACAGATTACCCCATTGGGAAAGTAAAATTCTTTTTTTTTTTATTTTAAACAAACGTAAAGTTTTGTCCTCTTTTTAATTTCAGAACTTTTAATCATGGCTCACCATCACCACAGAAATTCAGGATGCAATTTTCAAAAAACAAATAAGAAACAAGAAGAAGCACTTGATTACTTCTGGATGATGATTTGCTTATATGATGCCATTCATGAAAACCCCAAACTCCATGTATACTTATCCAAGAAAACCCTATACGCAGTTAACCTCAGCATAATTCTTGAACACGGTTGCATTTATTCCGCATCACGTCCGTGTAATTTATTAAAATTAAAATCCACGATAACTGTCATGCATCTACGCCTCCAAGGTGCAGAAAACTCATTTCGAAAACATAATAGGTACATATATGTAATACGTAGCCAGGTATATATTTTAGAACGCACGTCCCGTCCTCATCGTCGTTGGAGCAGTTTCGTCCTGCGAAACAAATAACAATTTCTAATGCAAGTATGTACATATATATGTAAAAAAGTATTACCATGTCCTTGCTAATTAACGTGAAATACTCTTATATACACAGCATCAACCTCGCGAGCACCATTATTCCATTTCTGTCCCGCAGGACATTGCGAACAGTGATACATCCTTATACCTACCTAAGAATCTACCTCAGGAGCAATAGAGTGCACATCATCATCATCAACATCATCGTCGTCAACGTTGTCGTCGTCATTCTAGGACAACGACGACGATACGAAGGATCTATCTCGATTTGTTATTACTTCAGTGCAATTGGCAATTGCTTGAATGGATATACACAAAACAGGTACCAAGTGCGCTGCACGATGTAAAATTATTATTCCCGACGAATTGGAAACCATGTGCCTCATCTGGTATAGTCGTGTGTGCTAGCCATATAGTTCTTCAGCTATCAACAACACCAGCACTCAAGGAAAACGTAAAGAAAAAAGTAAATTCACTCTCAAGTCCTGGCACGAAGAATGATGAACTTATTTAGAATGCATGGCTGTCATGCAATTTAAATTTTTCAGAAAAAAAAATTCTTACACAACGAGAAAGTAGATACCAACACACAAGAGCAGCATCAGAGCATCCCGATGATGGCACAACACAATTGTCCTGATGTTGGATCTTCTCTCTCTCCAAAAGCATTTGAATGCATCCTGGATATATGTACAAAAATAAAAAAAAAAAGTCATCGACATCATCACCAGGTTGAATGCATGATGCTTCCCACTCCCATGGCATAATCGCATTCCTAAATAAATCTCGTGAAAATGGACCCGTGCCAAACAAGTCCTTTTCAGGATACGTCAACCGAACCAAACCACCACAGCATGCACATTGCACAGTGCACATGCATAGCTGCTGCAGCAGTTAGCAGCAATCAGCCAGCAGCTTTTAAATTAATTAAAAAGAAAAACGAACGAAAATGAGGAACTTGTGTAAATTTATTCTACAGGACACACCATCATCATATCGCGAATTGGGTATTCCTTTCAGGATATGAATAACAGTACATATCCACATCCACTTTAGCGCCGAGACAATATATGCGTTAAGTGCCAATTGATGACAAGACATACATACAACATTTTGGAGTGGGTGTGTGAATTAACTAGCGGCCATCAAGCAAGAACCAAGAGAGGTGCTGTATCCCTGTTTCCATTCATGTCGTTCATGGTGCATGATGCAGTCTTGGGATTCCTGTAACGGCAGGAAAGGGTTTCGCAAGCAGGAACGATTACTCTGAGTATATATGTACATATATGTCCTTTTTCTAAACGTATGTAGTATCAATGTTGAAAAAGTAATTTTGTGAATGAATAGGGGAACATATAAGTCAGTATACTTCACTCCTGCGTCCTGTGTGTAAGGTGGCGCTCCTATACAGTATACAACTCCGTGCGTCCTCGTCCTGGTCCTCGTCGTCGTAGCCATCGCCATCTTCATCCCCAACTTCGTCGTCATCGTGGAGCGCTTATAGTTGAATTGAGCAGTGTTGACAAATAGAATAAGGTGAGGGCATTATACGAGGAGGCGTATGACGTCGTCGACGTGTGGTGAGAATCATCGCCCGAAGGATATTTTTGTTGAACACTCTAGAGTCATCAGTTTTTGTGTTGGCTTGTCGAGATTGAACAATGCCTCGACTTTAGTACCTACCTACCTAGGCGATGTTTTTTCAGCTCGTTTTTTTTTTTTTTGTTTTATTTTTTTTTTTTTTTGTTTTATTTTTTTTTTTTTTCATTTTGTTTTGTTCGTTTTTATGTAATGAAGGAGCAAACTGTTAAGTGGGAAGGATTATAATGGATGCAGGAAGTTTCTCGTTGATGGGCCATGATTCATTTGTACTTCTTAGTTTCTGTTTTGTTTAATTTAGTAAATAAATATAAATTTAAGTTTTGGGACATGTTTCACAATTTTCATTAGTTTTCTCACACATACATAATTATTGGCGCCAGATCATAAGTTCACAGGATAAACATTTAAATTATGTCGTTTATGTACTTTTATGGAAGTTACTTTTAAGTTGTGGACTTATACCGTGTGTGGATTAAATTTGATGCAAAGTTTCATTTTTTACACTGATGAGGTAAATACATACGTAGAAACGTCAACATTTTATTTGGCATCAAATTTAATCGAAATTTTAATCCAATTAACACGCGGCCTAATGAAACTACTTCATAATGTTTTATACTCTGAACTGTAGCGCCTTTATCTTAACTAAGTTGGTCAGAAAGGATAATTCATTAGAATTTAGAACTTTACTCAGGCACGTTATGATAAAGGGCCTCAACTATGGCCAAAATTCCAAAACGTAAAACAAAATTACTTTACTTGATTCGATAGAGTTACAACTATTTATGCGCATTTGGAACGCATCCCGGATGCCTTGATGCACATTCATTTTAATTTGCAATTGTTTGACATTTCGGAATTTTATGCAGCTTTAAATGAAAGAACGGTTAGATGTCAATTAAGTAAAACGAAAACCATAATAAAAGTCAATAACAAACCATAACTTACGAAAAAAAAACAATAACAATAGAAAAATAAACTTGATTCGCTCGTGATTCCATTTTCTTGTTTCCATTTCAGATGAAAAGTCAAAATGTCAAATGAAAGAATTAAAACAAAATTGGCGTTTGGGATGCGTTTAGAAACTCATGACCATTTTCTGTTTTGAGTTTGGGAACTCTTTACTTATAAAATTTGCATCTGATACATTTTGGAACTCTGCTTATTTCTTCGTTGTTCAATGTAAATTCCCCCCAAAGTTCACTTACTCAAAACTGTTTTAACTGAATTATGTCAAGGCTCCCTAAAACTTTTTACGAATTACAATCTCGACTCTCCTCAAATTCAATTATTTTTTATTTCTTGTCCGATTAAGATCATTTGCAAATAGAAATATGTAACTCAAAAAAAGAGAAACATGAATTCAAGGAGTTTTCATTGAAATTGCCATGAAATTGGTCAATGCAAACGTAACATATTCTTCTCTATATAGAATGCAATTGTTACCTACTGGTATATACATATAGTGCGTTTTCGTTAGGGAAAATAAGTAATTCTTTGGAAATTTCCAAATTTTATTTCAAATCATTTCATTTCCCATACAAATTCATAATTCGAAATGAGGTAATTTAATCCAAATAAGCACAAAATTAATGCAGAAATTCAGTAAATTTTTTACGAACACAACCAAGGGAATCAATTTAAAGATGAAACCATTGAAAGTGTCAAAATTCGAAAAACAAGCGATTAACTGTCAAATTAAATTCAAAATGCATTGAGCTGTCAAACAAAATTAACTAATTTAAGATGAAAAAAAACTTTTTCTGTAATTTGTGAAATCGATTAAAGAATTAAATGAATTGTATATAAAGATAAAGCCCTCAACGACTGGAATTATATATAATTTAAATATAATGCATAGAAGGTATTTTTAAGTTTTTTTTTTAAATAATTTATCAAAAATATTTGGTGATGTGTACCTATTAATTACATTGTAGGTTGGCATTACTATTTTCTGCTTACAATAGACCTGTTCGTTTACTTCAGATAGAAAATCAAAGAGTTTTAAAGTAAAGAAACACACATAATAATTCAGTACATATTTCAGAGCCTTTAATTTTTGATGAGATTTTAAATAACTTCGAGATCTCAGAAATATCAACTGAAAAGTGTAATAATAAAACTTTGTAAAGGGTATCCAGGCGACGACATACACCACTGTTCGTGAAGGTTAATAAAGAAATAACCAATAAATAAGAGTTCAGATCAATTTATTTAAATATTATAGTTAAACTCAATTTAAAAATCAAGTGACCTCAGCAACTCAAAAAATTGTTTTGAACAGGTACGACCAGTTGGCTCATCAGTTACCTAATCCTCTGTACGGATTTTCCCGGACATGCGAAGAAGGTCTCAGATATGGTTGTCCTCTATTTAGGTAAATTTAAAGTAATTATTTAATATTCATAATTTATTGCCCATTCTTAAAATCAAATGGTAACTTTGGTTAAATTTAAGAAACGAACAGAACCAGTAATTAGGTTTGTTCGGGTACTTTCCGGGCTAAAAATGGCAATCTATCAAATTTTGAGGAGTGAAATTCACTCAAAGAGAAGTGAAACTTCGAAAATGCGAAAATACACGAATGCCTTGAACCACAAAATTGCCACTTTTTAAACTCCAACAAAAAGTAAACAAAAGCAGAAAAGTAAACAAAGCGACAAAATTGAAATTTACATCATAACTTCATATTGTTTATTAAATTTGATAATAAATGAATTAAAATTTGCATTTTAATTATTTTTAAATGAAAACACACTTAGCAAGAATATCGCGTATTTTTTTTTTCATAAATCCCAAATTCGATAAAGAATCGCAACCTAAGCAGAACCAATTTAAAACAAAACAAAAACAAGACTGAAACACTTAAAAATACAATTTCTTTATTTAAATATTTTACTGCAAAATTTCTTTTTATTAAAAACTTAATTTCTTTATTAAAATAATTTATTTTTTTATAAGAACGAACAAGAAAAAATTCAAGTTAAACAAAACAAAAAGTAAACAACAGCCATTTTGTATTTTTGTTGTCGTTTTTTTGACTTTCAAAATGGCTTCTGACAGAACACATAACTTACCAGTTTGCGCCCGAAGAAATTTCTCGGGTAAAAACTGGCAAGAAGGGGAAATAATTTTCTCTTTCATGAGCGCTCTCTTCTGCCATAAATTATACGAAATGTGCGTAAGCGAACACGTTTGGACTAAATCTGGTAGAAAATGGTAGTTTTGGGTAGTTTCTGGATAGATACGTGAACGAACCTATTGAGAAGATAGAATTCAAAATGAAGAGAATTTTTTAGCTGTCAAATGTCAAACTTAGTATGTCTATAAGCAATCGAGTTCGTTCTTAGTAAAATTTTAATTTATTGTAATTGCAGAATTCTACACAAATTGAATTTATTTGATATTCTGAAATAAACAGGAAACTCGGGGATCTTAAATCACAATAACTAATTTCACCAAAACATTTCTTACAACCCTAGAACAGTTAGATACATATATAATGATATTACCCTTCTATATAATATGCACATTTTGGTCTATGTTTAGCGACTCTTAAATCACAGTATAAATACATATATTATTAATTTTTAATTATCTTCAGTAATTTGTTTAAATTCAATCACCTATAAAAAATAAGATTCGCTATAATCATTAATCAAAATTTGGTTAGTTTTAAGATAAAGTTGGGGCAAAAGTAATGTCATATTTTTTTTTTTAAATCCATCGTTACCCCGGATAGGATTACTAACAGAATATGAGAACACCCTTCACACATTTCCCAGTGCGAACCCACTATTTTTTTATTCAATCTCATTGGAAATCTTTATTTGATAAAAATCCCGAGTTCGATGTCACATACATACATACATACATTTTTACATACATATAAAGGAAGTAACAAATTTATGAAATTATTTATTAAATTTAAATCATCATTAACTTAAGCTTTCAAGTAAAAATTTTGCAATGAATTTTGTGTGTTTGCTTGTGTATACATTTAGATACACTTTAACAAGCACTCATATACCTATACATATATAGGTGCCCGTGTTGTTGTGAAAACTGATCTGATGCATCGCACCCAATAGCCCTTCACTCGTTCTCTTAACGATGAGGGCTTTTCAGGGTGAAAAGTCAACATAAATTCGCAAGAGAACCAACAAAAAAAAAACACGAAAAAAAATTATGAGCTGAATTGTACATCACATCCTCGTTAAGTAATCACTGCGCCCAGGACTCGCAGGCTCAACAAATTATTTACCAGCACACTTTTTACCCACCCACCTCTCTACATCTGTATAATGCACCTGTATACACATACACAGTACACCCACACACCAACTAACACAAAAACAAAATAAAACATATACAATTGGGAAGCAAACAAATAACGCTCGCGGTTAGGGCGAATATGTGTATTTTTCTGCACTTGAGCGTGAAGAGACCGTGCACCCAGCCATCCAGCCAGGACCATCAGACGGGCAATATTATATAAATGTGTATACGTATACCAATGGCATTCAGCCAGGGTAGACCCTCATTACGATTTCTACCCAACCGATTCCTTTTCACATTAAGGATGCAAATAACAAACAATAAGGTGAATGAGAAGGGTGGTGGAGGTATATTGAGGTAATGAGGGTTGGGGGTGTTGATGACAACAACTGAGCTGGTTACTGAAACTGGAAGGTTGCAGATGATGTCGATGGAGTTTGTAGGTAGCTCTGAATGAAAATTCCAAGAAAATTATTCACCATGCATTGGTGCTGCAGTGGTGTGCCTGGGAGCTGCTTCTGGCGCTCTTACTAATGCATATTATCCTTACCCAGGATCTAGTGGATCTGTACATAGATCCGAAAAAAAAAATCGTACCTAGCCAAGAACCGTCATCATCTGTTTTGTGCATGATGTCAGGGCTGGATGCGAAGAATTTATAAGGAAGGGCTGACATAATATAAACTTAAAAAATGTGTACAAATAAAAATTGTGAGTTTTTTCATTGGGGAGAATGCAATGATTTTCTGTGTTGTCATTTCTGAGCCGTTTTGAAAGACTTTATTGTTTGTATCAATTATTTTACTATTTTTCAACTTGCATTCTCATTTGCATTCCTGCCTTCTGTCATTCCATCATATGTTTTCATTTCGCAAAAAAATCACATTTCGCATTGTTATGTTTTTTTTGCATAATGTATCTACATATTTTGCATATATATAATTATGCAAAATATTACGACTTTTCTTTATTTCATTTCCTTAATTGCGTTTTTAATAATCTCGCACAAAAAATGTTTGATGCATGTTCTGGTGTATTAACAACAAAGTATAAAACAACAAATTAAAATTGCGAAGTTCATTTTTTTAGAAACTTTAATTACATATAATACTGTGCGAACCGAACAGTAGTGGGAGACGCGATGCGATGTGATGCCATGCGATGTGATGCAAGTAATGCGATGTGATGCGATGTGATGCGATGTGATGTGATGTGATGCGATGCGATGTGATGCGATGTGATGCGATGTGATATGATGTGATGTGATGTGATGCGATTCGATTCGATTCGATGCGATGTGATGCGATACGATACGATGCGATGCGATGCGATGCGATGCGATGCGATTCGATTCGATTCGATTCGATTCGATTCGATTCGATTCGATGCGATGCGATGCGATTCGATGCGATGCGATGTGATGCTATGCGATTTAATGCGATGCGATGTGATGCTATGTAAGAAGCGAAGAATGCGATGTCCCTTTTATAAACGGGCCTGCCGTAGAAAAATATGACACTTAACAGTTAGCAGGAGTCGGAGTTGAATTGAGTTTTGTTGTACGACTCCAAATGTACCTACTTTATGATGGAGAAAAAAGAAATGAAACTCACATAATGTAGGTATAAAATATACAAAAAAAAAAAAAAAAAAAAAAACAGAAGAAACCCCCATTCAGAGAGGAAAACAGGAAAACTCGTAGAAGGAAAAGTAATTTTAAGCACCAACAATAGCAAATATAGCTAAAGGGGCACACCAGGATTCAGGAATCCATCGCATCGGTTATATATAAACCTGTATATCCTCATAGTATAGAGATTCTGATACTTCGGCAGGAACGCAGTAATTTTCACCTTTAGAATGGATGTCACTCTGTTGCTGGATTATGGAATGGTTTCAGCAGGAGAGCATGAGATCTCCTCGAGTTTCCTATACTTCCTCGTTTGTCGCGTCTTCTGCTCCCACCACGCCAAAATGCTGTTGGTTCTATAGATTGTTGTATATGCAAACGTACCACACTAATTTACAATGCTCTTAAGAATGTTTAAGAATTATACCTTGCCTCGTTGCAAGGCAAGGCAAGGATAAAGTGCAAGTCCTTGCTTCATTCTATGTATGCTAGAAAATGCTATGGAATTTGTGTTTTTATATTTTTAGGAAGACTAACTACCTATACGTTGTTCTCGTCGAGTAAAATGTAGCTGATGATGATGGTTGATGATTGTCAACAAATAATTTTGTGATCCTTGAAGCAGCAAGCAGCCTCGAAGGGTTTATAATATTTTGGTTTATAGATATATCTACCTAATACGCAATTCGGCAACATACATACATATGTATGTACATAAGTATGAGATTGTGGTATTTTGTGAGGCAACAAATTAAAGGTGTAGACATTTGTTTTAAGGTGGTTTCGAAGTGTTTTGCCTCATTCAGCATCAGCAGGAAGGAAAATCATTATTATATGAGAAATCCTCTTAGATTTGACGTGTATTAAATTAAGTGTTTGTCATTTAGTTTAGTTAATTAAGGATAATGGGATGTTTCGTAGATTTTAGTATTTGAACTTTGTTTATTAGCGAAATAGAAAAAGATAGTAATACGATTTTATGTATGAATTTAATCCACACCGGAAATATATAAATATTATGTTCCGTATAGGCATTCTGTTAAAAACGCTAAAATTTACTAACACAGCACTGAGCCTCTTGAAAAATTGACAAGTTTGAAAAAAGATATGAAAAGTGATTAAAACCTTACTAAAAATTGTGGGGCAAAATTTTAGACGATATAGTTTGATGTTAAAGCAGTTTTAGCATGATGTTGGGTAAAAAACAATATTTTTCAAATTTTGCTATCACCAAATTCCTTTCATTTCATTTCATTTATTTATTTAGAATCTTTTACAATGGGCTACGAAGCCTACAATTAATAGTAAAAGTTAAATATTGAATAATTATAATTAAATTACTATTTTAAATTTTTAGTTTCATACTTACTCTAAATGTCACTTTAACAGTTAAAAATATTAAAATTGCATGTTTGCTTAATTGTTTGTATTGTTTGCACGAACAGTCACTTTTTTAAAACGTGTTCAGTTGAAGTTTATCAAGAAAATAAGATGAATATAATATTAGTTAAAAAAATGTTTAAAATTAAGGATATTTTAGTAAAGAGATTTAAAGTCAGTAAGTTAGTAGTGGCGTAATGGTTAGTGCGTAGGACTGTTGGGTCGAAGGTCTTAGGTTCGATTCCAAGCATATGCGACATAAATACTGAAATATGTTTCACTAGTTACTGCCTCTTGAGAGGAATTGAAAAATTCTTCAATGTCGTATCTCTTGTCATGAAAAAGTGCTTCCCCAATTAGCCGTTCAGATTTGGCAGTAAAATCTAGGTCCCTTCCATTCTTGCAAATATTACGCACACCACACAGGAATGGTTGAGAATTATAAGTCACTAAGTCCTGGTTCTACACGAGCTGTTAAACCACACAATTTATTTTATTTATTTAAACTTAGTAAATTATTTATTAGTATCTATCAGGTTGTTTAAAGTTTTACTCCAATATCTTTAAATTAATATAATTTTAAGTTTCTGAATAAATTGATAGGTTAAAGTTAAGGCTTTTGTACGGTGGATCTCATGTCTGTCTGCAGCCTCGGTAAATTTTTTAAAACTTCGTACCTTTTTTGGCGTTTTTTACTTTAACCTGACGTGCACTTTCTAGAGAATTTTCCATTACTTTTCTTAGGATTTCAGGTCCCAGCGCCCTCACTTCTTATTCGATATCCACCTTAAGCTGTTGCCTGATTCTTGGCTTATTGGTATATAAAACACTTTTTAGGTAGGTAGCCCCAGAGAAAAAAATCTAGAGTCGTTAAATCGGGCGAATAATGACGGTGACCAGTTAAAAATAGAAAAATGCGATATCGGAACAATTCTTGAAAACATCGAGCATACTGAAGGCGTACTTGTTGATCATTTGCTTTTAAATCGTGATACAATTATATCGAAAAGATGTAACTGCCGTAAAATCTTTTGCAAAAACCGCCTAGACATCATCAACTACTGAAAACGCCACCTGGTAGAAGTTTCTTGATTTTCCTCAATACTTGTTTGCACCCGAGCATTTCTCACATTTCACATCATTTTGAACTGCAAGAGGTTTTCCAGCACCCGGAAGATCACAGACAGCCTCTTGTTCCTGAAAATTTACCAATCGGTAAATTGTTGGAGCACTGGATCTTGGTGTCTGTGTTATTAATAATGTCGACTTTCAAAATTAATTTTGGAGAACTTTGGTTCTTTGTTCTGTGCTGAGGTTTTCCATTATTTCCCAAATTTTTCAAAGATAATTCTGAAAAAAAAAAAAATCGTTATTAAAAACAATTATTCAATAATTTAATCATACAAAAGTGAATAAAGCTTTAAGTAATAATTATAAAATAAAAAGTCATTAACAAATTATTTTTTTAGTATGCCTAGCAATATTTTTAAAAGATAGCAATATTAAAAAAAAAAAGAGGCTGGGTGCGACCCACACTGGTAACTTTCCATTGGTGCCCTTGGCAGCTAATTATATTTGTTTTCAGGGAATTCCTAATTAAATATGCGATCAAGTGAAAACCAAAGTTGGGGCGTATTATATTTTTTAACTATTTAAGTTGTATTTTTGGCAGATGTTTTTGCTTCAAAAAAAAACTATCAATTTAATTTTTTTACAAGCCCCACCATAGTTACAGCATTGAGTGTAAAATAAAATTATTCCGGAGTCGATAGCTGTGTTTGTTTTCGAGATATTCGAGTCGAATAACATTTTTTAGTGGTTTTAGTTTGAAAATTTGTTGATATAAAAACAACTGTCAATTGAATAATTCTAAAAATCTTATCACTTACTGACTTAGCATGTCACTATGTATAGAATAAAATTGGCCCGGCTTCTAATCTAGTGCTTGTTTTCAAAATATTCGAGCAGAAAAACTTTTTTCAACGGTTTTTAGTATTTTCTTGTAGTTTTTTTGCTTTAAAAAAAACCGTTAATTGATTTTTTTTTTTAAATTTATATCAGTAACCAAATATCGCATCATGTGTAGAATAAAATTATCCCGAAGTTAATATCATTGTTTTTTTTTTCTCAAAATTTTACAACCGAAACACGTTTTTCACAAAATTTTAGCATGTTTTTTGATAAAAAAAAAAAACTGCCCGCAGATTTTTGTTTTAATTCTTTTTAATGCTTTATTACGTCATTATGTGTAGAATAAAATTAACCTGAAGTCGATGGCATTTTTTGTTATCGAAATATTCGAGACGAAACATTTTTTACAACTTTTTTTTTTAATTTGCTGTAGTGAAAAAAACTGTTAATTGAATTTTTCTAAGAACCCTTTCTGCACTTCGTGATGTTATTATGTGTAAAATAAAATTTATTCGAGGTCGATATCTTTATTCGTTCTCGAGATACAGTGAACGATATAGAAAGGCTCACGAACGTACGAATGTGCATACACACACACATACAGACACCTCTCAAAAAATTATAGATTCTGATTCCTGGGACCTCGAAACGTCAAAACTTTCAATTCGACAAATCGGACTAATTACAATAACTTCCAATGGGAAGTTTAAAATGGTCAAAGTCAAAAACACCGAGTCTTTGCTCTCTTCTCTTAAGTAGCGAAATTTTCAAAAATAATTTATACCTAGGTAGGTAGGTAGGTAGGTAACCTAGATACTCACTTCAAAGATTCTAAAATTTATTAGGTATCTTCAAATTGGATTTATTTCGCAGGTTGGTCTTTTTTGTACATTTTTCCTGGGCTATTAATTAGATGTATCTGATTCTAAATGTGATATTTAGACTGTGTTTAATTAAGTGTTGCACATAGCTGCCTCATAATTTCTGTAGAAATATTTCTTAGAACTGCTAGCTAAAACGAAACTTTCTATTTATGTTCAACTTAAACACTTACGTTTTTCTATTTCATTAAACTGTCACATAATCTCTTATGTTGAACCTACATAAATAGGTAGCTATTTAAATTTCGCTTTAGCAAATGGGCCTTAATTTGTTATTTGTGCTTACCTCAAAAGATTCAATAAAATAATTTTGAGGATGAGAAATAAGTTTAAGTTGACGATATTTTTTGATACTCAAGTTTCAACTTGCATTAATTTTGTAGATATGCTTGTATCTTCCTCGCTAATCTGTTCTTTGCTATAATTTTGCATTATAGGTTACAATTTTTTCTTGATCAAAAGGAACCCACAGGACTCTGCTTAATTATCCCCATCGTCAAAGAATACAAATAATTACTCAAATCTTAAAGTTTCCCAAATTCGCGTTTAGTAACGGATGATTGCCTTTTCGCAATCAACATGAACACTTATATTTAACGTCTTATATTTATTACTGTACTCTTATTCCTCTTCTCTTCACTTCACCATGATGGTTTAAAAATCCCTTAAACTTTTCATCCAGATTACACAATTTTAAATAGATTTTGTCTCATTACCCTCTCTATCTCACTTTGATATTCACCCAACCAAACAAACCCAATGCATACCAACACAACACCAATTTACCAACTCCAACCGAATGGTAAAAGAATGTTAATCAAAATCCCTGGAAAACGCTGAGGACACATAAAATCAAATAAAATCCAGAGGTCCTTTCCTTTTTATATCCAAACGCAAAGGGAGCAAAATAATAACACGCAAAACATTGAAGGACATAAAAATAATAACCACCATACCGATACCGATACCGATACCACTATACCACCCCAACCTTAACGCAGGGATACATCAGGGTTTTTTCGAGTGTAAATTTGATAGCTGTTGCAACTTGCACCCCTAATAACCTCCAGGATATAAAACTAAGGACTGATGAAGACTGCTCGCCTGCTCCTGGTGAAGTAAAAGTATAAAAAGTAATAATATTGAAAGCCATATCCTTGCAACTGTATGTATAGTATAAATACCTAAAGCGATCGCTTCTATGAAAATTCCCGTTTTCTATTGTGTGGCTGCATGCATCTGTGTTTATGTGTGGATTTTTATGATATTCGGATCCTGTTCCTGATTCCATGCCACACACTATTGAGTGTGCATAGCATATTTAGGGTGAAATTAAAGGAAAGGAAAGTATGTAAAGAAAGGACGGGACAGGACAGTGTTCTAGAAAACAGCAGAAGCCAAAGCCAAGTCAAACTTATAGACAGACGCTAGACATAAATCTTCAACTTTATGGCATCAATAAATGTCGAGGCAAAACTGATTCCACCCTTCGTTTCGTTTCGTCAATAAAAATGCTGCACGCCAGAAGAAAGGATTTTTTCCATTCCACAGCTAAATGTACAAAAACCACCCCAAATGGCCAATGACAATGTTAAGATACATACCTATAACTGAACCAAACCAAACCGAATAGAACAAAACCCCGCGCTGCCATCATGATTTGGAATATGGATATCCTTGTGCTCCTGTATAGTCCTGTATACATATTTCTATTTTTATATGAATTTTCTCTCTAGAGAGCTGCTAGAAGTTAGCCACTGTCATGTCGGTCGGTGCTTCGGTGATGATGTTGATGGTAGAAGGTAGAAAAGCTATAACTTTTAAGGACGAAAAAAACGTTGTTTTCGTTGCCGTTGTCGTTGTCGTTTCGCTTGTCGACAGCCAGAGCGTCATCATTGTTTGTTGGGTCGTTCATTCGAGTTGGAAGAACACAAACTGCGTTTATTTTTTCCAGTGCAGGATTAAATCTATGATCCCCTTTTTTGTGTGGATATTTCTATTTATTTGTGTGTGTGTGTGTGCTCTTTTTTATGGGACACTCATTTTCACCTATAATAGGAAAAATTACTCGACTGAACGTCAACCGAAAAATCCATAGCTATATAATAGTTGAAGTTTGTAGAGGGTTTTTAGTTTAGATTAGCTTTACTGCTAAAAGCCAAAATGAAAGGGGGAGTCAGTTCAGTCGTTGTGTAGCTTCCAACGATGATGACGACGATGTTATCATCCCTTAGCAGAACTCTCGTGGAAAAGTACAATAAAATTGTAGAGTATCTGTATGAGCTTGAGTGAGCCCTATAGGCACACTGGGAACTGGGATGGAAATAAATACCGCACTCTGCATGAATGTTATTAAAAGTTTTAATAGTAACCCAGCTAAGGTAGGTAGGTATACAGATTTTTCTTCATCTCCCTTTGGAAGTACTTAACAAGGATTAGAATACCAAAATTAAAAACAAAAAAACATTGTTTAGAGTTGTTAAGTTAAGTTTATGTGAATTCATGTTCTATGTGATTATTGGGAGGATAGCTTGTTAAAAAATCCTTTTTTTTTAATTTTAGGACTCATACGAAAAAGTTTAATTATTATAATGTAGGTGTAACATTAAAAAAAATGCTTTGTTTTTTTAGCAAGGAGTCTTTAGTTCGAAGATTATAGAACGTCGCTAATTGCCATTGCCAAGCTTTAGTGCCTGCTGATCTAAAAATTTCTGGAGGTATAGTACCTGCTGATCTACCAGTTCGAGAGTCTGCTGTTCTGAAAGCTGCTGATCCGAAAGCCATCAGGTAGCGTTGCAACAAAATAAATAAATTCCAGAATGGGAGGATGACGCAGTAGATAAATATGGAGCGCAAACGTAGAAGACTGTGATCTTCCTCAAAAACTATAAAAATTGTATAATGAATACCGTTATTTTTGAATTTTTGAAAAAAAAAAAAATTTAAGCTATATAAAGGGTTTTCCAATAGGGACGGGTTGATTTTGACAGCTCGTGGCAGCCATATTGTTTCTTTTTCTTTCTGTCAAAATATTGTCTTTTAATCAGTTACTAAAGACAAATCGTCATGACAAGTTACAGCAGCATGAGCAACACGTGCAAAAGACAAAACTTATCAAAATGGGTGTTCTCTAGTAGCAACGATGCGGGCGTTGCGCCCTTTAGCGATGAGGCCCATTTTTGGATGAATGGGTACGTGAATAAGCAAAACTGCCGGATTTGCGACGATCACCAATCACGAGGTGCCAATGTATCCAAATAAAGTTACTGATTGGTGTGGAGTTTGGGCTGGAGGCGTCATCGGTCCGTACTTCTTCGAAAATGATGCTGGCCAGGCCATCACCGTCAACGGCGATCGCTATAGGTCGATGATCACCAACTTCTTGTGACCTGAATTGGATGATATGGACACCGAAGTCACATAGTTTCAACAGGATGGCGCTGCGTGCCACACAGCTCAAGACACAATCGATATTCTGCACGAGCGGTTTCATGGCATGGCACAAGTTTTGTGGTTGAATTGCAAATGGCACTACATATTTGTTTGCGCAAGATCAGATTTAATTTCCTTGTTCCTGGTAATGCGCCCCCAGAATTTATCGCCCTGTGGATTTGCACATCTTGCACATATGGTTGGCCTGGCCCTGACTGCATGACGTGCTTTACTAAAAACTATAAAAAACATGCAATTCAAAGTGGTTGCGTTGGATAATGATCACTTTCCAAGTAGTGATCACTTACTAAATATTAGACGTCTTTTTTTTTGCAAGCCCAGGGGGAATTGGACGAAAAAACGACGTCGGTGCTAAACAATCACCATGTTAAATGCAACACCATCTAATCTCCTTCGGGCTAAACTAAACCCAGAGAATTCTCCGGGCTTAATTTAAGTGCAGAAAAACTGTGTTACCGACGTGAATTATATACTTCTTATCGATAGTTTGTATGAAAACTCCATTTTGTTTCTGTGATGGTGTCGCTAATCCCCATGGTCGTTTTTTTCGTCAATTTCCCTTGGGCTTGCAAAAAACACGCCTATTATCAGCGTAGTCAAGAGTTAAGATGTTTTAAGTAAATATATTATTGTTCATTGGGGTTCTTCGTTTCGTTTGACAGCGCTACACGGATAAATATCACTTTTATTACAATTTTCTCCGAGTTAGTAAAAGTAAATTATGCTGATTCACTGCTTAAAACAATTTTCAAAAAAATGGTACTCCATATTAATGTTAATTTTGTGTAAAATTTGATTTGATTAATGAGAGCTAAACGTCTTAAATTTTAAAACAGTAAAGAAAATTTCAAATAGACAGAATTTACATGCAATATATCTATGTATGTAAAAGTGTTGCAGAACCGACTGACGACGCGTCGACAATTTAGTTATAGGTGTTAAAGCATTTTTAGTATGATTTTAGGTTAGAAAACAGGATTTTCCATATTTTAAACGAATTAGCACTTTAGGAACTATATTTTTAGTATTTAATTAAAGTTAAAATCACCAAATACCTATTTTTAAGTATACCATAGACGACTTTTAAACGATGCAATTTAACCTTGCGATTTTAAAGCCCGATAGCGATAGACGAATATGGTAGCCGGGATAGACGAAATTTCTGATTTTGGAAAAATTGCAAAGTTATCGCTCTTTCTTCTTTGGGCTTTTCCTTATTGTTCCAGGCGTAAGCGGAGTAAAGAGTGTAGAGAGATTTTTCCTTTTCATTCAACAAAATTAACATTCATATATTAGAAATATTAAAAATCGCAGTGTTTAAAAGAATCTCTGCAACCAAAATGAAGCCAAAAGAGAAACAAAGCTTTATAGGTAAAAATCGCTGTCGTCTAAAAGCAGTCATTCTAGCTACGAATGTCACTTTGACAGTTATAAATAATGTGAAAATGACATGTTTGGTTACTAGTTTCTACAAACAGTCTTTCTTTTAGGCGTGTTGAGACGGAGTTTATAAAGAAAAAAGTTGAAGAATTTTTAAAACTAAGAACATTTTTAGTACAGTAAGCTTTTAATTTAGAAAATACAAGTACAGTATCATGATACAACTTTATTATCGGCCTGTTTGAAATTTTGTGCAAATAAGGTTAAAAGAACTCTGCCGAATTACTTGACACAGCTTGCAAAAATTACACAGAAAAACCATCAAAAATATATCTGGCTTTGTCTTTTTTTATAGAACTCTTAAAATCTTTGTATTGCAGATTGCTAGAGGGCCATTGCCATTTAATTTCCTATCTATTTATTTCTGACGATATAAAATGGGAATAGGCAAAGTCAAATATAAAAACCTATTTTTTTAAATAAAATAATTTTAAATTAAAATCATGATTTTCTTTTATCAACATCATAATATCTTGCATTTACCTATAAACAATTCTTCCAACAGACTCTATAAGATATAACAAGTTGTTTTCATTAAAAATTTACGACATTTACCCGAGTGCCACCGCGGAATTTTTTTTTTAGACTAAACAATCCATAAAGCACAACAAAGTAACACACACTCCAACATCAAAATCATCAACAGAAAAAAAAATAAGTATAGGAACTCTTTCTTTTAGTTTGTATGCAATAAAAATGAAATTAATTTCCTTAAAAGATCATAAAAACTTAATGTAGACTATAAAAAAAAGACTAAACCTTCTCTATCTAGCTTCTGTAATAAGAACTGAACTATACAAAATAAAAATAAACTTGTCCATGGAGCTCCATAAAAACACATGATCCGTGTTGTTGTTGAAATAAACAAAACAACAACCTTCACACGAGAATGCATACTAGAGATTGTGTGTAAAAGAGAGACAGAGAGAGATAGTTCTTTGGGGTATACACACCAAGTACCAGTACCACCATGAACAGAAGAAGCCCTTTGATGTTTACGGATTAAAATATTTTCTTAAGGAAAAAGTAAAATTTGTTAAGTGTTCAACTGGGTCGCATATTCCAACTAACTACATATTTGTGTCTTTTTAAAAATAATATCAAAAATTGAATTAAGCTATAGGAGAAACTATTTATCATACTTTTTAATGCATTTTAAAAACATAAACTTAAAATTTTTAAAATCTTGATGTTAAGGTAGCATGACACTATTAAACAATTTTTTATTGGCCATTTTGAACCTATGGGATTGGTTTTTGATTTTAACTTTGTTCTACGATTTCAAACTGCCTAAATTTTATTTTATTTAAACCAAAATCGCTGTCTATAGACCTAATAGTTTCCAAGATACAGCTTCTTAAAATATAGCAATATATAGCAATAAATACTTAATAACAACAAAAGAAGTATACAAAGATGCATCAAAATACTACAGCGTATAGACTGGGTCAAAAGAAGAATAAAATCGTGTGAGAAAGGGTTTCTCTCACTTCCCGTTTGAGTGAGAGGTGCAATTTTATACAAAAATAAAATAGAAAAAGAACCATAAAAAATTTTTAATGCACGCAACTTTTTCTGTATGCAACTTTTATTGCATGCAAATTTTATTGCATGCTAAATTTATTGCATACAACTTAAATTGCATAGAACTTTAATCGCATGCAACTTTTATTGCATGCGACTTTTATTGCACGCAACTTTTCTCGCTGGCAACTTTTTTTGCATGCAACTTTTACTGCATGCTAAATTTATTGCTTGCAACTTTAATTGTTTTGAACTTTAATCGCATGCAACTTTTAAGGACATACAACTTACATATATTGAATGAAACTTTTATTGCATGCCACTTTTATTGCACGCAACTTTTCTTTCATGCAACTTTTTCTACACGAAATTTTTCTCGCATACAATTTTTATTGCATGCAACTTTTATTGAATGAAACTTTTATTATGCAACTTTTATTGCACGCAACTTTTCTCGCATGCAACTTTTTCTGCAAGCAACTTTTACTGCATACAACTTCTTCTGCAAGCAACTTTTACTGCATGCAACTTTTATTGCATACATCATTTATTGCAATTAACTTTAACATTCAAGTATTTCGGAAACAATTCATTCAGTTTTTTTAATTTAAGTTTGTCGCCTGACATTGTTTATACAATAAAATACGATTTATACAATAAAACTTCCTTAGGGCCAAATATTTCCTGTGCCTGACATTGTTTATACAATAAAATACGATTTATACAATAAAACTTCCTTAGGGCCAAATATTTCCTGTGCCATACAACTGATACCTGGAAAATCTTATTTTTATCAAAAATAGCTTTCACGATTTAAAAAAAAAAAAAACATTTTTTTTATCTTTAACTTTCTCAATAAGAGCTTAACGATTTGAAGGAATCTTCTAAAGAATTTAAATATTTCGTACTTATTAAAATTTTCAAAAAAAAATTTTAAGATTTGAAAAAAATATTAAAAAGAATTCAAAGTGCCATGGGTGTTGTAAAAAATGGATTTCTTTTTCGATTTTTTTTACATTTTAGAACTGTTAGCATAATATGTCCAAGTTTTGCGTTTAGAAATTCGGCCTATGTCTGTATACAGAGTAAATACAAAATAGGATTACTTATAATAACAAAAGAATTACCACATTTTTTTTATTCATCCAAACCTAATTTAGAGGCATCCCCAGTTTTTTTTTCTTATTTTTGATTCTTATTAAGAACCTAATCCTAATGTTCATACCAACAAACAAATAGCAAAAATAATAATTGCATCAGAGTCACCTTCTCCATCTTTTCTATCAATTTTGATTAAAATCCCTATTTCGATTTTCTTTTATTAAAGCCTATAGCTTATCTTTATGTTATGGTACTACCGAAATTGCAAGTAAAAACAAAGGAATCGACCGAAACAAGAAGCATTTCATTACAAAAGGATAACATGCGTGCTTTGATAGAGACATTATTCGGGCGGGTGGATATACAAGTATAGAGTATAGGATCGAGGAAGTCGGGTGCAGGTTCTAGGACACCAAACACAATGAGTGCTGTGTGTACTTAGTACCTACCATGTTGGTGCGGTAAATGGTGGATTTTATAGTTTAATACCTAAGTTTTTACGACTAGATTCTATAAATTTGGAAGTTAATCTTCCTCTTTAATGTCGGACATATTATGAGTTCTCCTTTTTTTTACGTTTAAGTAGGGGAGAGGGGTAGTTGTGATAATGCCCTTTTGTTGGCTGCACAATATAAAATGTACCCTGTGTTACAATGTGAATCTGTTATCCCAACCATTGGGTGTAAGCAATTTGTTAAAATAAAAAAAATAACACTAAAAGATGAACAATATGTAAAACCTTTAAGTAACTAACGGGTGATTTTTTAGCTGGTTTGGTTTTGGCAACACTGGTTTTGACAGCTGACGTGTGTTTAGTACCTTGTGTCACTGTCAAACAGCTTCAGTTTGGTTTGCAATTTAACCATGGATCGTCTTACAAATGAACAACGCTTGCAAATTATTGAATTTTACTATCAAAATTCGTGCTCGGTTCGAAATGTTGTTTATCGAAAAATTGTGTTCAGCGATGAGGCTCATTTTTGGTTGAATGGGTACGTAAATAAGCAAAATTGCCGCATTTGGAGTGAAGATCAGCCAGAGGCATTGCAACAGCTACCAATGCATCCCGAAAAAGCCACTGTTTGGTGCGGTTTATGGGCCGGCGGCATTATTGGGCCATATTTCTTCAAAGATGATGCGAATCGCAGCGTTACTGTCAATGGTGAACGCTACCGAGCGATGATAACAAACTTTTTTTTGCCCGAAATGGAAGTTGTTGACTTGCATGATATGTGGTTTCAACAAGACGGTGCCACATGCCACACAGCACGCGAAACAATGGCGCAATTGCGAGGCGAGTTTGGTGAACAGTTAATTTCACGTTTCGGGCCGGTCAATTGGCCGCCTAGATCGTGCGATTTGACACCATTAGATTATTTTTTGTGGGGTTTTGTCAAGGTTAATGTCTATAGGGACAAGCCCGCTTCGATTGACGCACTGGAAGCCAACATCCATGCATTCATTCGTGAGATACCGGCCGATATGTGTGAAAGAGTATGCCAAAATTGGACTCAGCGGATGGGCTACCTGAGACGCAGCCGCGGTCAACATTTGCATGAAATTATCTTTAAACATTAAATTGCAAGGTTCAAACTATCGATTCAAATAAATATTTCATTCATTTTTTTCGAATTTTTTGTGTTTTTTTTTTTTTAAAGTTCTAAACCTCTTAAAAAATCACCCATTATAACTACTCGTATAGGTATATGCAAACTTTTACGACACAGGCTGAACGTTGGTTGTGTGTATTAAAAAATACAGGAGCTGATTATTATAAAAAGCTTTATGATCACGTGATGCACCCTTTGCGTGCTGTGGTGGTTTTTATAGTGATTTTTTGCGGTTGGTAAATTAAAAGCCGATTGAGTTGCAAAACCATTTTAAAATATGTACAACATAACAGAGGTGCACGCTAATGTGTTTTCGGTTTTATTATTATTATTATTATTATTTTTTTTTAATACAATGTGTTAGGTTTCTTTTTTAAAAGGCGATATGGTTGGTTGTATTTTTTTGTCTGAACTTCATTATATATAGGTAAATGTATGCAAAGCTCTGGTACCTAGACCTATTTCGGACATATTATGAGTTCTTTTTTTTTACAGCCTTTTTTTGATAGCTTTTTTCTTCCTACAAGATTTTGATTAGCTCTCATATCACCGATCAATCATTACTCTTATTTACAGTTAACTCTCTGATTGGAAAAATGGGCCTCTATAAATTATTAATTTAAACTTTAAGTTATAATTTTCAATAAAAGCTTTGCTGTCGTATTTATTAGATGTTTGTCTACTTAGACATTGTCTAACTATTTTCAAATTGGTGGAAATATGCTTTATTTAATAAAAATAAATATATCACATTATTCACGGTTAAGTCAATTCACTCTTGTATCTAAATTAGGCAGCTATAAGACAACAATAAACAAGGTTTTTGAACACATTTTCCAAAGTTGGACAGTTGTCTAAAGTTAGACAACGTTTATAAATAAGACCGCATTGGTGTCTATAAGGATGTCAGTTTTGTATGATTCAATAATTTATTTAAAAATAAAAAAACTTTGATTACAGTTTTTGTTTGTTCAATTTAATCACAAAATATATACCCCCAGACATCACATAATTAAAAGTCAAGGTCCTGTGTCTCTAAAATACTTATGTACCTACCTACATTCTTTTTAAACAACACACATCTCTCAAATAACATGATTTACATGAGAGTGTGTTTGTTGGATAAAAGATACTACATATATTTATATAGAGTGCTGGTTCTTTTTTCATGTATGTTTTAAATAAAACCAACATTTTATCTCGTACAATGTAGGTACAGACAAAAAAGGATCTACGAACCAGGACATCCAGGATAATAATGTAATCCCACTGTAGCAACATGGTGTAAAGTTTCGCTTGTTTTTGGGGTATCCCATTTTTGCGGGGGGTTAAATTAAGCTGGACAAAAACTCAGTAGCATGCTATAGTGGGACATGCGCAGTTATTTATTGATAAAATGATATTTAAAGGAAGTGAGAATAAATTGAGTGAGTTACCTACACAGAATGGGTATGCGCTAATTAACTGAAAATGTAATGACAATGAGAATATATACTCAATTTTTTTTAAGAGAAACTATACGTATAGGTTCTCTCTTTTGTCATTTAAAAACATATTTTCCAGAAATTATACTTATGGAAGGCATCAACAAAAACAAAAACAAAAAAAAAATAGAACTAAAAAAACTAAAAAAAAAACATTTGCAACCTTTCGCATGACGATTTGGTGTATTGAAATTTTCTTGGCTTTTTGGTTACAAAAACTAGAAGGTGATCTAATAAGACTAGATTTTTGTTTTATATTTGCACAATAAATTCACATTACCAAACAAATCTGGTGCTGCACAAAAACCATGCCAATCACTTTTTCTTACTAACGAAAAAAAAAAAAACCATTTCAATAAAATTTCAGTAACATCACTGAAAATCAAAGACCAGCACCAGATCGTTTTAAATGGTCGTATTTAAAAGGGGTATCCGCAAGGGCGTCATCTCTAATTTTACGTATTTTAGTTGAAGTTGAAGCTGAAGTTAAATATCTCGTTAATTATTATTGTTATAGAATAGATATTATTTTTTAGGTCAAAAATATTTACCTATTTAAAATAAATATTTACGCACTCATCACTTCGCATTCATCACCTAGAACTCATCATTCCACAATCATCACTTCGCATTCATTACTTCGCAGTTATCACTTCGCACTTACCACTTCGCACTCATCACTTCACATTCATCGCTTCGCAATCATCACTTTGCAATCGATCACTTCGCACTAATCACTTCGCACTACTTACTTGGCACTCATAAATTCGTAATCATCAATTCATGTAGGGTATGTTTCGTTTCGCATTTTTTTATTTAGCATTTTGGTATTTCGGATTTTAAGTTTTGCAAAATACGTTTTTTTTTTTTAATGATATGACATCCTTTCGCAATTTGT
Organism: Epistrophe eligans; assembly: GCA_951394125.1. Taxonomy (NCBI): domain Eukaryota; kingdom Metazoa; phylum Arthropoda; class Insecta; order Diptera; family Syrphidae; genus Epistrophe; species Epistrophe eligans. The sequence goes on along the minus strand of OX596031.1, from coordinate 27,493,787 downwards.
ATTAATTTAGTTTTTTGTGATTGGAAGTTTTTTATTTGACATTTTGTTATTAAGGTTTTTTTATTTGGTATTTTGTTTTTTCGCTTTTTTTATTTGGCATTCAATTGTTTTCTAATTGATTGGCTAACAATAAATTACATGTTCTTAAATTTCGCGCCAAAATTCTGACAGAGCTGAGCACATCCCAAAATTTGAATCTCCGTTTTTTTTATTTTTGAGGGGTGAAGGGGTTCTGCCCCTAATCAAAAATAATTATTTTTTTTTTATAAATTCAAAGAACAATAATTGAAGCTCATGAATATGTAGCCCCCTTTACTTTACCCTTCTCCTTCCTACCACTTTCAAGCTTTAAATAAAAAAATTAAACTTTGACGCCATTGTTTTCAAAGAAAAAACCTCTGCCAACGTGCCTAACTGTTAAACGACAACGCTGCTAAACAAAATTCACTCACTCGACAAGTGCAATGTTTAAAAATGCAAAAAAAGATATACAAAAATGCATCCTATCGTACCTTCCTATCCGTAGTTTGAAAACAACTCATTTTTTTTTATTTTATCCGATTGTACTCGGATAAAAAAGTATTTATGTAAACATAAACAATAAAAATCCACTCAATATTCATGGCACAAAAATGAATATAGTACAAAAAAATAGCACTCCAACTCGTCCGAATTCCACTCTCTTTCTCTCGTATCGCGGTCCTAACATTTAAACAAGGAATTTAAATTGAATATGCAATCTGACTCATTTATTTAACTCACTCACAACACACTAACACTAATTAAGAACCAGAAAGTCAACACCACTACCGCCAAATCAACCATCAACACTAAAGGAAAAAGGGAATTTATCGGGAACATGCATTCATCCAGCAATAACGCTACACGAAACTCCCTATAGAAATACAAGCAAAACAGGGAATTTTATTTATGTGTGTATCTTGTATCTAAATATATTTCAACTCCAACTCGAAAAAGTGTTATTCTTCCCGTTTTACAAGAATCTCAAATCTTTTGGATTTCAGTTGTTTTGAGTCGGTTCGCGGATACGGTTGGTCTTATCAGAATACAGTCGTAATTTGAATTGGATTTTTTTTTAATTTATCACAAAATAAATTAAATTTATTTGTTTTTACCCGGCTCTGTCCAAATAAATATACCCAGTTAAGTCTACCTGGTCAACATACATATATACCTAGACTTTGTGATTTGTTCGTCGAGTGAGTTTTGCTTAAAAAGCAAAAAAGATAAACAATCTGCATCGACTTTATGACCGGTCGGTCGTGGCGGCATGCATCTGTATTTCCAAAAGCCGGCAAGTTGAATCACTAAAATTAATGGACTAATCCCCAATCCCTGCCGCATTTGCATCACATTTTTGATCACACTCCCTCGTCCGTCTGTAATAATTTCGCATCGCGCGGTTTTTATCTTTGTTTGCTCATCATTATTTATAGTTTACAGTTTTAAATTGGCGCAAGAGCTAATTCCGAATTCGAATCCGAACCTTTGTCAAGTGAATTGTTGGAGTACTTTTCAACTGCAATTACAATCTATCTAGCCCTCCTCACCACACACTCACACACACATATTATGATGTGTATATTTTTATGTGTTGCCGTGTCCCTTTCATCTATAAACCCGGGGTAAAATATAAATAAATAAAAAAAAAAATTAAGATAAATATCTTTTGTGAGGTAATTGAACCGTACTAATAGATACGAGTGATGAGTGAGGCAATTCATTTTCGGTTATCGTCAAACTAAGAAAAAACAGGAATACCTACATACATATCGACGCATACACAACGTAAATAAACAAAACACACTCAAATATTCCTAACTACAGTGCGAAGGATAGATACGAATTCGAGAGTATCTATCTATATATCTGCCGTCTATAGATAGTTAGGTGCATATACAAAAAATAGTTGAAAGGAAAAGTGAATTAATGTGTTCCTCCTTTATCTAGACAGTTGGGATGTTTATCACGGTTTGTTAAATAAAAAAAAAAATAAAAGAATTGAAAAAGGTGCGTTTTTAATATCACACCACAGCTAAAGTGCAGTGCACTTTGTATTTGTATCTTGTATCTATCAATCTTTTTGGCCCGTGTTGCGTTTCGTTTCGTTCTTCTTTTATAATTCAAAACACATCTATACACCTATGTACCTATGCCTACCAACACCTTACAAAATAATGAAAAATGATTGAGTGTTAATTAAGTGAAGTTTTGTTGTTGTTCTTTTGTTTTATTTTGTTGTTGTTAAATAAAAATACGATTCAATCTGTGCAAGAATAATAATAATTTTATTAGAAGACATCAACTTAGATCTTCGAAAAGGATAATTAAATTTAATTCTTCAACAATGGATTTATTATTATTGAATACAATTAAAATGATTTCCGGATTCAAGAAACTCTTAGGAGTAAAATTTTTAATTGGATTTTTGAGCTTAAGCGGTAAGTTAAGTTTTTTTTTTGAATTTTACTAAATTATTTTAGATTTAAATCTGAAGAGTAACCTACTGTTTTCAACAATCTGCAAATTACCTCATAAATATAAATTATTTTAAGTAGGTAGGTTTATAAATTTGTTGCACTTGTCGAGAATTCTGAGTGGCCCAAATGCTTTCCGTTAAATTATGAATTAAAAATTTATTTCATTCAACACAATAATGTAAACGATTCTAGATTTTGTTTAAAAAAGGCTTCCGAGAATTGAGATAGGTGAACAACTCCAATAGTTTTCAGTCAGTTGCAGACAAACCTAGGTAGGTAACAGAGGTCATTGTCATCCCTGCTTTTCGTAAAATAAGGAAAAACAATTTAAAACAATAGTATTACCATTTGGTTGAAAAAAATAGAGGTTAGGCACTTGGAAAGTTTCCGGGAGTTTTAAAAATTGTCAATTTTATAGATTTCGATGTGCTCTTTCAGAATTTCAACTTTCCCGCCTCGTATCTTTTCCGCTAGCGCCGCCATATTGGAAAAATGAGGGGTTAAAGACCCCCTAAAATGTTTTTTCAGGAATAATTCCCGAATGGTTAGTTGTAGAAATAAAATGTCAATGACTAATTTATAGCTTAGAAAATTTCCTAGAAAAAACATTAACATACTTTTTTCATAAAAAATAACCATTTTCGAAATAAACCAATTCGAAGAGTTAAGTGTTTTACTTTTCTATGAAGTTGGGCGGTTTAATTCAAACATTTTCCTTTATGATTAAAGCATAATTTTGTTTAATTGTTTATACATTTTATGAACATGATTTTAAGACATTGACCTACCCTATATGTCCGCCCCCTTTGGGTGGGTGGTGCAAATTAAAAAAAAAAAAAAAAAACATAAGATAGAAAATGAAAATAAAAATAAAAACACAACGGCACCACTTACACAATATTATGTTATAGCTTTTTCAAAGCCATTAGGTTATTCTTTAATTGTGTTTTTAAATGAAGTTATTTAAGTGCTTAGTTTTTGAATAAATAATTTTTAAATTATTTTTCTTCGAATTTTATTTTCAAAACATTGAATTTGAAAAAGCTATAACATAATATTGTAAGCCATTTGCCATATAGAGTAGGCCAAAACTTTATATTTTTCCTTAATCTTGAAGATCTGACAAGTATTCTTAAAGTTTTATAATTATTATTGAATAAATATTAATTATTATTAAAGGCTTTAAGTTATTGCATTGTCGTTATGTTAAGACTTTCATGGGATGACAAACTTTTTACATTCAGCCTTATTTTGAGTTTCACCCAAACAACATTTTACCCGGAAAATATGACTTTCATTTATTGCGAATTTCACCGGAAATTTCATATTCGAAAAATCCCCCTTATTGTGAATATTCATTTGGTGCAGAATGCAATGCTTTTGACAGCTTAAATTTTCACTTATTTTTAGTAGGCGAACGAAATTTCGTTCGGGGGAAACTCCCAAAAGATTTTAAAATTACGGGTGAACAAAAAAATTTTTAAGGTGAAATATTTTACGGGTAAAACTCACAATAAGGAATTTCGTGTTCATGTTCATAAGAAGTATTTTTCGAAAATAACGGAATTATGTTAAAAAAAATTGTCAATGAAACTGGAAAATTCAAATAATTGTTGCTCAAAACTCCCATTTCAAATTATCATAAAATAATGTGGATAAATGTGATTATTTTTAAACTCACCCTTAAAAGAGGTTAAAAAAAATAACATCTCAAATATTTCCTTACAATTGGCACCCAAATAAGCGCATAGATACATAATTCCTCAGGATAGTGTGTTTTTTTTTTAATTATCAAATTACCTATTCAACATTCAATTGTTAAGCTTAACTTTAAATAGGAATAGGTACATAGGCCTTGTTCTTTTTGAACCTGATTCATAACTTAAGAGTTTTGCGAGCAACCAAATTATGAACTTATTAACATGTAGATACCTAAAATATTGAACAGTGAACTTTTAACTAATTTTATAATTTAATCTATAAACGAGTTTGAAAGCAATGCTATTATATCTATTTTATCATACAAATACACAATATGCTCCAGATTCAATTCCACTTCCTGCAATAAAAAAATAAATAAATAAATGCGGTGTCCGTTTGGATAAAGAGTGAAATCAGTAAAAGGTACTTTACCCTTTAAGTAAACACAATCTTTCCAGCTGCTGCTGCTTATATTTAATATTTATTATCGGATGAGTAAAATCACCTCAACAGCCAGGTAGGTACCTATAACCTATGTTTGCCTTCAAAAGCCGTCCGGCATTCATTCGAGTTGATTCTGACAAACAATCCGAAGTGAGTAATGAAAAAGGTGAACAAACTTCCGAATACAATACCATTTAAGTAGGTATAGCGCCCCTAGTATAATATTGAGTTCTATATTAATTAATTTGCAATCCCTTATGCTCTGTTATCCTTTGGTTGGTAAATTTCAAACTATAACTGTATCTATGTATATGAATGTACCTTAGCTATACGTAATAATATATATACATACATAATGCACTGCGATTTAATGTTATTGTGGGTAATTTTTGGTCGAATTTTCAAACACAAAAGAGTTCATTTAATTATTTTATTACAGTGGATCTTTTGAAACTCAAACAATTAGTTAATTTAAAATTTGTGGATCGGGAAAGACTGTTTGTTATAATTTACGTATATCTGCCAGTCGGTAGGTACATCACAAATGTAGGTAGGTATAGCTCTTTTTAAATAAAATTATCCACTTATTATGCCTGTTACACAAAAGAACTTCTAGACGCATGCCGTTATTGCTAAACAGGTAAGTAAGTATGACCAAGGGCAAGAAAACTTTTTGCGTGTAGCGTGGCGGCGCGGCGCACAGTGGGAACAAACCTACAATTTTAGGAAACAACCTGTAAATGGTATCATTATTGCCCACTGAATCGAATGGTACTGTTAGCTTTTTGACTATGGGGAAAAGTTGGAGAAAAACTGATTTTGGAACAATTAAAGAATATGATACATGAATTTAGGGAAATTTTTAATGCTGAATCTAATGAAATCAAAAATCAAGACGCTAAAATTAGGTACCCTTAGGCGTCAGTTATAGCGATCAGGAAAACGAAACAGGAAAAACTTTCAAGTAGATTATTTACTAGGTTTTCATTCGATTTGAAACGCAAATGTTGTACTAATCGATGACAAATAACTCAATGAATTTTTTATGCAAATAAAATTTTCAACTCAACAATTATTTTATTGTTAAAAATGCATTAATATGTTTTCCTGATGTAAATTCATTTTTCGTGCTAGCTGACTGTCACTTCACACAAAATGGAACAAATCGTTCCAATTATTTGCGTTCCAGCTTTTACTTGTTCCACTGACAGATTTGTAAAAGGAAAAAAAAATCGTATCCATCTGTTTCAACTTTTCGTGAAGGTTTTTCCTGATCGCTATAACTGACGCCTTAGAAAGGAAAAGTCCTTTGTATGCGAAGATAATCGTATCTTCAATTTCTATAATGAATTATTCACTGAGCCCAAAACCGACAGAACCTAACGATGAAATTAACACAGTGCGTTTTGATTACTATCAGTGAGTTATGAAGACAAAACTGATCTACACGTACGATACGTCGGTCGTATCGTACCAGAAACCCACAAAATTAGGATTAAAATATTTTGAATTAAAAGGTCACGAAAAATGAATAATTAATTTAAGTTATTTGCTTATATTATATAAAATTATTAATCAATCAAAATATTAAAGCATCAGGTGGAAAAATTATACAAAACATGACCTTTTAAGCTCATTACTTCAAAGTTCCGGTTTGATTCCTTATTTCCGCTATATAACATTTTTTCGTCCCCAAAACCTTTAACACAGCCAAATTCCTCATAAAAAATTCTGTTATAAAAATATATCACAAAATAAAATCAAGCACCTTTAAAAATATGGTTTTTTCCACCTTGGCCCTCGGCGGCTGCCGGTGCACTGTAGTCCAAAAGACTTTTCTCATTGCAAAATTAATAACTTCTGAACGCCTGAAAAGGTCGCTACTATTTTAATTTCTTGTTAAAGGAAATTTCCAAGGCTATAAAAATAGTGATTTTAGAGAAAATTGCTTCACAGGGTGTTTTTAAATAAGAGGCTAAAGTAAGATTTTCTTGGAAAAAGAATTAACAGAGAAAGGAATTTAAGCAAAACTTTAAAAATTTTGCGAATTTTGAAATAAAAAGTCTATGGGTATTTAATTGATCATAGGGTGTTCCAATCAGTGTTGTTCCTCTACGTGTCGACTTCAATTGTCTACATTTAAAGGAAGACAATTGCGTCGACAATGTCAACAATCATGTATGCAATGTAAACAATTGCTGTCACATTTTATAAATCAATAAAATTCATTCCAGAACAAAGCGTGGAGTAGACGCAGAAAGAGCTTTTAAGTCAAAGTATTATTTAAAAAGAAAAACTGAAATATCGGGAAGGCCGAAGAATAAAGCGTTCGATGAGCTGGGCTTTATTTTGGTAAAATCCAACAACAAATATTCAGCTACTTTCACGGTGTGCAATAAAAATGTGTTAAATACTGATAAAACCGTCTTCAAAGGTATTGGTAATATAAATAAAAATTTTTTTAGAATAAAATATAATCTGTTGAATAAACGAATAATGCTACAATAGGAATGTTTGGCAGCTATACTCTGTTCAATAAAAAAAATTATGAATTGTGTACATTGTCTATATTGTCGACGTTGTTGTGTAGACAATTACCAATTGTCTACGTTGAATTGTCTACACGTAGACAATCGTGTAGTCTACATGGAACAACACTGGTTCCAACTAAATTGTTCATAACAGTGGATGCAAAAAGTTAACGAACCAGTTTTTGATGTTATTATAGGAAGTATATAAACAATATTTTTTTTTTCATTTTGTGGCTCGTGCTCTATCATATATTTCACACTATCATATAAAATAATAATATTTTTGTTTATTTTTTCTGCGTTGAAAGTTGAAAAATTTTGCAGGCAGAAATAAATGGTTTCGCAAAAATCAAATTTCTTACACCTGAGTCTATGTATTTATTTTATTTTGTTATATTTTATTTTATTTTATTTTATTTTATTTTATTTTATTTTATTTTATTTTATTTTATTTTATTTTATTTTATTTTATTGTTTTTAAAATAAATGTACACATTTTTTCTTAAAATAATGGGCTTAACCACTTCATTCTTACAGTTAGTAGGTACCTACCGAAGAAATTATAACTTTTAGATATAGGTATACCACCGTCAAAACGGTGTTTTTTGAAACCCGATTCAGTGAGATAAATTTGAACATAACTCCCAGATCTGCAAGTATCTGCAGCTGATTTTTTTTGCTGTGCTGTAACTTGAAAGTATGGAGCACACGTTGATATATGTCACTGCTTTGAAGCAAGTGGAGCTCTAAATAAAACTCCAAAAGTTTTCATTAAAACCATTTTATTTAATAACATTGTTTGAGGCTACTTATAGAAGTCTTCTTTTATAAAGGATCTTTTTTTTTTATTTTAGAATGATATATAGAGTTACAGAATATTTGAATTCTATTTTTGTGGGCTTCAGGTCTTTCTTTCTTTAATTATATTTAGAATAAAAAGGTCTCGAAAAAGGAATAATTAAAGTTACTGAATTTATTTTAAGAAACTTCGAAAAAAGACATTTAATTAAAGATTGTTGAAAATAATATGGTTCGCGACTTAAATAAAATATTTTTTAACTATATAGGTAGGTATATAATTTATGTACCTATATAGGTACCTATATTAAAAAATGCAATATCTTTGCAAACCTTTTTTGAAAACCGGTTAAATAATTATTACAAAAGTGCTGGGAAAAGAGTAACCTTATGTGGTGACAAGTTGACTATTAATTTCGACTCATTCAAAGAACTACCTAACACATTATTCCTATAACGAATAGTGACGTAATACCAAGCTATAGACATTCATGTTTTGAAAAGAAATAATGTTTTTTTATTGTTTTTTGTCTTAAGGACAAAAAAAAAAAAAAAAACTTGACACTTGAAGCATCATGTCTTCAATATGTACAAGTCATCAAACCTACAAAACTCTAGCCAAACAAACAATTCAAAAGTCCATTGAAACCGATTCATTTAAGTTGACTTAAAAATATATTCCTATGTAGGATTGGGAGGTACATAGATATGTACATGTATGCAAGTCGGTATTTATTTACATATATGTTCACATTATTTCTTACTTAGAATAAAGGAGTCATGATGAAGCATTCAGATACCTCACTACCATCATGGTGGTGTCCTAACTCCTAACTTGTAAACAAAAAGAATAAAAACAAACCACCATAACTCCCATCCTAACATCATTTGCAACAAAAGAACATTTTTACTTTCCTTCAAGCCTTTTTTGTTCCATAAAAAGACACCAACTATATACATATACGAAAAAAAAAAATACAACACATTCACTTCCAAACCGGGAATAATTGAAAAAGCTCCGAGCAGGGATTTTTTTTTTAGCTACAATTTTTGGTCGCCATCCTGGTTCTGCAACACCAATTTACCACCACACCATGACATCAGGAACCTTGCAGCCTGAACGGCAAAGAAAAAGTAAAATAAGTCCAGGAGAAGAAGTGTGCAAAAGTAAAAACAAAAAAAGGAACTCTTATTTACGTTTTTTTTTTGCTTTGTTTTATTGATAATTTTCCAAGTGAATTTCCCAAATAAAATTGCAAAACAAAAAAGGAATTTCTACTTGGGCATCAATGTGAAATGTGAATGTATTCTCTCCAGAACCCAGAACAGAACACCACACTCTTAAGTGCATTACGCCATGCATTAAAGTCAAGACAAGGATTGAAAATTTATGGCAATGCCAACAGAAAGAGGCAAACAAAGTAAAGAAAAAAAAAACACTAACAAAAACAGAAAAAAAAAACACAGGATTAAGGAATGACATAGTCTGCATCAACAGCAACAGCAAGTCCGTTTCCAGGTTCTTGTGCTCACTTGTGACTTGCTAGAAGCACGGCCCGGCACGGCAGCGATGGTAGGTGACAAGCAAGTACAATTGGTATCACGGGCACATACCAACTTTGCGACACAAAAGCTGCAATCGAATGGGAGAATAAACGTGAAATGACAAAGAAGGAGAAGTAAGAAACCACATCGTAGACGACATTTCCCAAAAACAAAAAAAAATATAACTCACAAAAAGAACGTCAAAAACTTTCTACAAACCGAAAATGGTAAAGTGGTATCCATAGAACCATCTTTCGGGACATTCATTCAATCGTCTCTGGAATGTATGTCCTTTCTTTCCCTTAAACAAGCCGTCCGCGTCCGTCGCCATCGGTCGTCCATAAGTTGATCACAGATGACTAGGGAATTAATTGAAATTGAAAAGGAAAAGTTTGGTATGTTTTTATGATTTTTTTTTTTGTTTGTTCATAACAAAATTATTAGGGATGAAGTAATGAAAAAAAAGGATTCTATTGTCCTTTTCTTAATCGAACATACACACAAAAAAAACCAACATACATACTTTTATCGGTATACGTATGTATATGGGATAAATTATCCACATTTATAGAATGACGATGATGATGTGAAAAATGCAAAATGATTCATAATTTTAGAATGAAAACAAAATGAAGAATATCTAGCCGGAGGAAGGATAAGAGCAAAAAAAAATTCTATCCTTTGTTGTCATAAATCAGAAGAAGAAGGTTTCTTTTATCTGACCCAGACTGAATGGAATTATTATTAGTTTTATATTCATATACTGTGGTTTCTTTCGAATGAGGGCAAAAACCGCATTGTCTCTTCGTTGTCGAGTTTTTTTTTTTTTTGTTTTAGCCATCATATCATAATGAATATAAGAACTAACGACACGATTATTAGGTGTAGGAAGAATGAAGTTTTTGTGGAATTTATTACATGCGATATAAGAACGGTAGGAAAGGTAGGCAGGTATCCTACAAGTTTTGCATTTTTTTGTAAAAAATCGAAATCCATGATATTTATGCCGTTGTACTTCCCCGGGCAGTCAGAGAGTTATCAAACAAACAGAACTACAGTTCTATGAAAAATTTGAGATTTATACCTTTTAGTATCAACCTATTTTATGAAAAAAACAGTTATACAGTTATTATTATCGATCAAACACAGCCCCGTTTTGTGGGCATCAGTTTTGAGTGACAAACCATCAGTCAGATGGTCACACTATCAGCCGTGGACAAAACTGTCAGTCATGATCGATAATGCGTACAGTACACAAATCTAAGGTAATATAGGCGCGTTCAGAAAAATAAGATCTCTGAGATTTCGATCCGTCATCGGATCGCCTGTTGCGAAACACTGTTGACTGAGGAATGGTATTTGGGTACACATTATCGATCAAACACAGCAACAGTCAACTGGATGTCAGTCAATATCAAACATTTTTGTGGGCATCAATTTTAAGTGACAAACCATCAGTCAAATGGTCACGATATCAGTCGTGAACAAAACTGTCAGTCATGATGGAAAATCGGTATAGTACACAAATCCAAGGTAATATAGGCAGAGATTTCGCTCCGTCAAAAATTTAGCAAATGAAACCAATATTTTAAAATTTTGACAGCAAAGATAATGAATTATGTTCATGTAACTGAGATCTCTGTGATCTCATTTTGCTAAACATTCCTAATATATTGCGCAGGTTGTCAAAGTTGAAAGTGTCAAAAATTAAAAATGTCTGCCCATAAAAACTTAGAAAAAACAACAAAATATTTAAATTGGGAACCTGAAGGGGCACTGCATGCACCATTTTCTTCGATTTTGACATAATGTCCAGAACTTAAGCAAAAATGAAAACGCTAATGATATTATTTCCTTTAAAATAATGTACTGTAGATTAGGGCTACCATTCACTTTAAGTGTTGTGCAAAATAGCTTTGTTTGTTTACTTCCAAAAACTGCCAATTTCCACAAAATTTCTGTCAAATTTCATAAGAAGAAAAAAAACATTGATAGAAATTTTCAGTTTTGGCAAGTAAACTATTATGACTGACAGTTTTGATTGATTTCAGGGATGCTTACAAAATCATTCTGCCATCATTCGGAATAGGTCTTCCACAATTTGCTGTGAAAACGCATAGGAAAAAAACTCAGTTTTAGGAAATTTGTTGAAAAATATTTCTCAAACAGGCTTAACGTACAAATTAGATCTGTTCGTTTTCATCAGCAAACTGCAGAAAAACGACAGAATTTTCAAACAAAATTGTTAGGTAGAAATTGTCAGTTTTGAGTGTTGGGAAGTTTCCGAAAAAAAGGAAGATACTATAAGTCTATAGTCAAAACTGTCAGTCATGATCGATAATGTGTACCGTCAAACTTAAACCTACCAAGATTGAACCTTATTGAAGAGTGATTATTTTATTAATCAATCCGAGTATATTTATAATAAAGAATTTTAATTATAATGGCTCAGCGGTTAGCCTTACAGTTGACAGCTTTTTCCATTCGTGCTTGGTGAAGTTAAAGCAAAATGAAAGTAGATATTATTAAAAGTAATTTTGACATCATGTCCTACTCTTACCGTATATACACCGTACGTCAGACATTGGCATTTTAATAACAATTATTATCTCAACTCGACCTCTCGCTTGGTTATTTACAAAAAAAGCCTTTAAGAATACATACATATATCTACCTATACATACATACATAATATTATGCACCTAGGCAAGTTTATATTTTCCGTCTGACAAGTTAAATTTATGCAATCCGAAGCAATTTTCTGAACAAACTGGCCATATTTTGGCATTTATTCGTATATAGGATAGTACCTTCAATTTGTGAGTTCATTTTACTTATGTTCATTTTTTTTTTTCAATTTTATTTTTTTCGAACGATCATTAATCTTTCGAAGGCAACAAAAAAAATTGAGCTGTCAGATTAATTAAGGTGCCTCACAGGAAAATAACAATATTGGACCAGTGCACGTAGGTATTTTTTTTTTATGATTATTTGGTTGTTGTGCTTGTGTGTTTCCTGTTTGTCGTCGTTGACCGAGCAAATTTGATGGCGGATTTTGTGCCTTTTTCCTTTTCAAAGTCGTGTCGTATTGAAAAATCGAATTTTACAATTGACTGGGTCTTTCACATGCCTGAATGCTGGATATGCTGGTTGGGATGTGTTATGCCATGTTTGGGGGGGAGGGGACAAAAATAGCATTTTCCTGATGCGTGATGTATGAGATGGATTTCTGAAAGCAAAAACACTGATGCTCCTATAGTAGCAGTACAGTACGTATAGTTCTAGCTTTGTATCATCGGCGTCGTCAGTCGGTCGTTATGATGATGATGATGATGATTATATGAATTTTGTTGTTTAACGATGAACACAGAGGGCGTGTGTGCATCTCTCAAAGTAGATATAAAATTATTGAACGTTATATCTGCGGTATTTTTTGCAAATCTGAATATTTTGTGAGGCTTTTTTGGCGATAGTGCATTAATTTGTTGCTGTATAAGTGTATACATAGCGACAGACTATGCACAACACCACCGATGTGCATTTATGTTCTTCCATTAAGAATGCAAATTATTCGTTTTATTGATGCCATAGTGCAGATGCTTTGTGAGGGATTTTATGTTCTATATGGCAGATTGATTGGGAGTTTAATAATGGAAATTGTATAGAAGCGATAGCTTTTTGCCTTTGTCATAGCATTATTTTCATATTATAGAAAATGATGACGTTTATAATATAGTGGTTTGATTGACACTTAGCACTAATGGCTTTTCAGAATATAGATAGGTATAGGTATAAGGTGTTTGGCAAATCAAATAAAAAATATATAGAGTTTTATAAATTGTCAAAAGGCAAAACCATTTACTTTAATTAGTTATGCATAAATATGTGCATATACGTACTTCAACAAAACAACTATTATAGTAGTGGTAGAGGCAATGGAAACATATACAGTTGATTAAGCATATAATATTATGAGGACTGGAAAATATTAAGTTGGTGAAAATGATACACAACTTATTTACTTACTGCCTTGCTTCCGCTCCGGCCTCCGTGTCACGTTAGGTTAGGTTAGGTTGACGTGTATGTCGGCGGAGAACCAACACATGGTCTCTGTGACAGAGCAGGACAGGTACAAAGAAGGTGAGGAATTGTTTCCTCCTCTTCTTCATCCATGCAGCTTTTGCAAAAATCATTAGAGTAGAAGCCTAGTCGCCTGGCGTGCCTACCTTTTAGACAGTGTCCGCGCTTATGACACCTATTACTGGGCTAATGTGCAATCTGCTTAAAGATATCAATTGCTTAGAGCGTTCCAGATCCAGCATTGGCCAGATTTGTTTTGTCGCTAAGCAAGTGGTGAGGTTGTTCCACTTAAGGTTTGTTTCCTTTATAGCATCTTGCTTTAGAAAATGTTTAAATGTAGCAATAGGTTTCATTCGTAGTATTGGTACTGTTGTATGTCAGCTTTACAGTTTCCTGGAATGTCCCTGTTTCCCGGCACCCAACAAAGGTGAATGTTGATCTGCTCCACCAACTCAATGAGAGATGATCGACAGTTTTGGGCTGTTAAAGAATTTGTAGAAACAGAGTTCAGAGATTTGATGGCAGCTTGGCTGTCTGAGAAGATGCGGATATCAGTAGTTGATATCACGTTTTCTTTAAGCCAAGATAAAGCTTCTTTAATCGCTAAAAGTTCCGCCTGAAAGATGCTACAATGATTAGGAAGACGGAATGAGAGACCTAAATTAAGTCTATCTGAGTACACGCCTCCACCAACCCCGTCGACGGTTTTTGATCCATCAGTATAAAAGTGAACGGATTCATCTTTCAAGAAAGTCTCATCCTCCCAAGTTGAAATGGTGTAGTCGATGTTATCTACTTGAAAATGATCTGAATGAATTCAATTTCATTATTGTTCCACTGTGAAGAGGCTTTAAGACGAATAGCTGTACTTGCGGCCGTTTGTTTACTAAAAATGTCTTGGGCTATCACATGGAAAAGAATGTTTAGTGCAGCAGAGGGGGTGGAGCGAAATGATCCGCCGTATAAACTGGTCTAAAGAACATTGAAAAAAGATTTTGATCTAGTATAGAGTGAAAAAGAAATACAGAGGATTAATTCGAATGTCCAAACGAAAACTTTTTGCTTAAAATCCGCAAAACTACAAAGGAAAAACAAACAAAAATACATTGTTAGGTTTTTGCTAGAATCCAAAGCCAAATTGTTTAATTGACCAACTACTATCCTTGTCCTCCTAATAGATTGACGTTCATAAAAGACCACACCTTTCTCCATTAGTTAGAAACCTGAGACAATAATGGTTAGCAAAATATCTATCCAAACAATATACATACATACAAATAAATAGCCAGCATATGTATACTAACCTGAATCTCAATAAATTTATATCATTTGTCATTTACTCCTCAGTCACACTTTGTTATTTGATACCCCATAATAACGTATCGTGTAAACATGGTGTCAAACACTTCAATTAGTAAAGAGAATAGCTAAAGACAACAAAAAAGACTGACTGGAAGTTAATCAAGATTTCCAAAAAAAATACGTATAGGTATCCTTAGATTTAAGATTTATTCCGTTTTGTTTTTTTTCTTTTCCTTCAGTATTATAATCCCTTTCCCTTCAAATCCTTGACGCTGTAATTCAGAAAAATAAGAATTGTATACCTACGACTTGTAAGTATTTTTTTTTATTTCACCAGTATATCTACTAACTGTTGTTGTGGGGTGTTTTGAGTGAATCAAAAAAAAAAAAAAAAACAACCAAGTTGTTGACAAGCAGTAGCTCATCTAGTTAATAATGTTTTTATAAGAGATGATGACAGGAGCTGTGTTACTATAGGGATCAATAAAATCATTAGGTGGACAAAAAATTGAGGCTTACTTACATATATTTATGTTGCTTAGTTAAAAAAAAAATTTCTTTTGTGTTTTAAGAACCGATTTATATATTGGCTTTTCAATAAGAAGCTGAGGGTTTGTTTAACTCGATAGTTAAAGTTAGCGAGAAATCATAAATAGATAGGTAGAAATTAATCTTGTTAACTCATCATACCGCCAATATAGTTTTACAAATCGAACTTATTTTATGTTCTCGTTGAACGCATTCATTTAGAAAATAGAATTTTATTTTCGTTATTGACACAAAAGAAACTTCTTGTTGTACTTGCACTTTATAAGAAAATGAAACACCATCTGCATTTTGACAGCACTGTCAAAGTTTATCTACTTGTTGATTTTTGTGTGCGGTGGAAACATTTATATATGTAAACCGAGTTTTCGTAAATCACAAGTTTTTTATAAGACATCTCACAACTCAGAAATGTACTACACAAACAAACCTTTTGAAACATTCATTCAATTCTCAATCAAAAGTAAGAAAAACACTAAAGACAACTGACGCGACATCTTAAACAGAATTAAACAGACTTACTATGTTAAAGATTGACTTAAAAGGAAGTGAATTGTATGAGGAATAGTGAAAATCAAAAAATCTGATAAATTGTCATACACAAATCTGAGGTAATATGTATATTGCGCAGGTTGTCAATAAGTTGAAAGTGTCAAAAAATTAAAAATGGCTGTTCGAGTTCCCACAGGAACTTAACACGCATCAATAGAAACAATAATAACAAAATTTAAAATAAGACAGATAAAGGGGCACTGGTTCTATAATTTTCCCACCATAATATCTCGAATTTGACAGATGCGCAGAACTGAACAAAAATGAAAACGCTAATGATATAAACTTTAATATGATGTACTGTGCGATGTAGCTCTTTACGAATAAGCAATATATCCCTCTTCCCAAACGTCAAAATCATCACTTTGTAGAGACTGACATTTGTCATTTTTGAAAGCAAATTTTAACATTTCCTGTGATATATTAATAGCAAGGTTATTTTTTATTATAAATACACTATAAATAACAAAATTGAACAAACAATCTTAATCTTAAAGTTTAAAAACTGTCTTTTATTTTTGCTTCACCTGTCATTTTTCCACAAAACAGTGGTTTTCATTTTTGATGTTTACTTGTCTTACTATGTGTTTTATTTACCGTATCCGCCATTTGAGAATGTGGTAAGACTCGCTTAAGAGAAACAGAAAATCCACTTAAGCGAAAATTCCTTTAAACAATGACATTTTAACATTCTTTTCTGACACAACAACAATAGTTAACAGAAAGTTAATAGAAAAAGAAAGCACCACAGAAGTGCTGTACGTGAAAAGTTAAAAGTTGGTGAACTCTTGCAGCACTGTCCGGAGCTTCGCTTGCAGATGCGTTGCGTTGTGTTCGTTACATTGAATTTGTGCGTATATTGAATATTTTGACAGCTATTCCATTTGCAGCCCCATCTGCATTGTATTCAGTCAGTAACTCACCAAATTTTGATGATACAATTCGAAAAGTTCATCTTTGAATCTTATCTTCCAGATTCCAGAACCCGTCAATGCAAAAGGGGACCATTTTCTCTTGAAGCAACCAACTGTCGTTACCTAAAATCATTTTTGATTGAATTAATTTTTCAATTAAATGCCTTCAAATATATTTTTATTTTTTTTCATCAAACCCACATATGTATACACCTTCAATATATTAAATGGAAACCTTTGGGGGATTTATTTCCAACCAACCACAATCATCAACATATTTTTCTTTTCAAATTCTTTTACATTTTAATTCTACTTTTTTTTTATTTTTTTGAATCCACCATATCGTGTTGGAATTAAAAGTGAAGCGACAAAAATATCCCAGACCAGTGTATTTATTTTATACATACATATATCAACAACAACGTCAGAAACCAAAAATAATAATAAATAAAACAAAAATATTGCCAAAAGCTTGTGTAAAAAGGCGAGGAGGATTCGCTTTGTGGCAAATCGTTTTTTTTTTTCTCATTTTTTTTGCTTCATATTTAGGGCTTTAGACCAGTTTTAATAAATCCCTACTTTATCTCTGAGGGGCTGGGCTATATGTATGAATGTATGAACATTGCACATATATTTTTTTTTGTTTCATCATTCGCACAACAATGGGATGAATTTTTTTATTCGTGCAAATTTTTTGTTACTGTTTCATTTTCAGATCAGAGACAGATTTGTACCTGGAAGCGAATACATATCCACTATACAGAAGTAGGTACTCTGGAACAAACACTATTTTTTACGAAAATGGTAAATTTCAGATACATTTTTGTCGGTTTTTTGTTTTCCTTTTTGTTTTTTGTTAAGCGCGGTGAATTTTTTGCCGGTTTTTTTTTTCATTTTTTGTTGATGGGTATGTGGATTATTTCTCAAGGCTCACAAATTCTTTTTTGATGGATAAATGCAGGTATTTTTAAGGTAAAAAGAATGAGAGAATAAGTTAGGTATGCGACGGAATGCTGTTGGCAGTACCTTTATTGGATTGATATTATTTAAGCTTTCACTTTCTTACGCCCGGTTTTCCAGTACATCCCATGTTTCGGAGTTATAAACCTGATTTAACTTCTGAAACTAGTTTTTTTTTTTAGTCAATTTAGATGCCGAGTTAACTCGGGGTTAACTCAATGAATTTGATATTTTTAAAAAATTTCATTCTTTTGTTAAAAATCAAAAGAAAAAAATCGAATCGAAATCTTGGTAAAAGATTCTTTATAAAAAAATTGATTCAATCAATTGATTCAATCAATTGAATTATTTTGAATAAAATCAAAATTTAAGAAAATGGATAATCAAAAAAGAGATTATCATTTTCGGGATTTTTTCCTTCTTCTTCTGAGTTAACTCAACTTCTATTTATTTGCATGAAATAAGTTAATCTGTCTTAACTCGGAGTTAAATTAGCACTGAAAATCTGGCCCTTAATAATGCAGAAAAAATAATAAATATTTTAATCACAGAAAGATCTATGACTTTCAAGATTAAAAAAAAACAATACTGCACTCCGATTCCGATGATTAGATCTTATACATCAATAAAAAAAAAAAAAAAAAAAAAAAAAAAAAAAAACTAAAAATACCTAATCGACCAAATCGGAGTGGTTCTGCCACTTGTTGTTTTTGTATTATTTGATATAGCCATAAGAAATTTTATGTCCGAAATTTCAACCAATTATGAAATGGAATATGTAAGTAAATCGGTAGCTAGGCTCTTTGACTAGACCAGGATTTAGCAGTGATTTTACCAACGTTAAAAAAATGAATCTGTGGTAAACAGACAGATTTATCGCTATCAAATACAAAAACAATAGTTTGTCATTCCGGTTCCGTCGATTAAGTCCCAATTAAATTTTTTTTTTAGATAATAAGTAAGATCTAAGCCTCTGAACTGGAGTGTAAGATCAGCGTTTTTGTATTTTATTTTTTTTCTGTCTGTGACTAAAAACCATATGAGGTTAAAAAAAAATCGGTTGTTATCTTTCCGTTTAAGAAAATGGCTTTTGAATAACAAAAAGTCTAACGTTGTTTTTAATAGGCTTGTTGCCTTTTTTCCAGGTTCCTTGCATTTAGATGAACATTTCTAGATTTTTTGATCTTCAGTTAAAAATTTTAAATTTGTCACAAAAATTAAAAGATTAAAATTTCTTAATATCTTAGCATAAAGAAGAAATCAAAAAGTGACATTACCTATATAAATATTTATGTAGAAGCCGAAACAACAAAAAAATAAAGTTCCTTCTGACCGAAATTATTGTTTATTTTTTTTTTTTTTTGCAGATACCTACCTACCTACATTTTAGTTTAATTTAAGGTAGGCAGGAAGAAAAAATATTTCTATTGAAATTCAAGCCATTAACCACAAATTACCTCACACCAATTCTCTGAGAGCCTGGAGAAAAAAAAAATCTCTTCTCTTCCCTTTTGCTAATTAATTTTTCCACCGATTCAGCAAGAAAATTTATATAAATGTTCATATATACATACATATGTATGTATATACAAAATATATAAAAAGAAAAAAAAATACATCATCCATCAATATAAACAAAAGGCTAGCACACTCGTAAATGCCCCCAGAAAATAACTTTACGTTTTTTTTTTCTTTTTTTTTTTATTCCTGTTGCCTCGTATTTCGATGCGAATTTTGTATTCAAGGCGCACACACATTTTTGCCGACACATATGAGTGAAAAAAAATTATTTTTTCTTCTTTTTTGTTTACGATTATTACTAACTCCCTGAGTCCTGTCCTGAGTTGAGTTGACTCTTCAGCCTCCCTTCTTTGGATCTGTCTGGAGGAGCATGGCAAATCGATTTCATCCGAAGAAAGAATGTCTGGCTTGGCTGCTTGCTTCATGGTGATGATGATGATGATGATGCTCCTGCAGGGTTCAGCAGACACGTTTCCCTAAGGACACACGAGAATATAACGAAAATTACATTGATGGGATAGATGGTCTCGGGTCTCAGGCGAGACCGAGCAAACATATACCTACCTACATCCACACATGTTTATATATATAAAATATGCACGACGATGTGAGAGGAGCTACGGCTCTTGATGGAGCAGCACCCAGGTAGGTAATTAGGCTGACTGCTATGGTGAAGAAGATTATAATATGATTCGTCTACCGCACCAAAGTCATAATCAGGATTTTTTTTTCTCGCTTCGAACTCAGGATTCTTGAAAACTCGTCTCATTGCCGTATGTACATACCTATTGCTGTTCTGTGGAAACTCATCGCATCGCACACAAAAGAGTGAAAAATAATTACGAAATTAAGCCTTGAATGGCGTTCTGATGTGAGCACTTCTGATATTTTTTTTTTGTATACTTACGTATACCTGATGCTGTTGATGCGTGCTTTTGCTTTGTCCAGCCACAACCAGCCCCATCAGCGAGAGCGTGCAGGAACAGAGATCGTTTAATTATATAGGTGCCTTCCTAAACTCAAATGGAGATTTATGTATCTTTTTACACATGCAGATACCAAACTTCCATAATAAATGTCTTCAAAAAGAAAACGAAAATAAATTCGAAAGAATGGCATTTAATAAGCGGTGTTGAGATAGTTTATTACTATTATAATGGAATTTAATTCAAAAGTATAGGTATCTCACATTTTCTATGCATGTATTGTCTTCAGTCAGGTTTAGGTTTATCACAAATTACAAATTAAAGATAACATTATTCTCAATCTACCTACTTTTATTTTTTTTTTTTTAATATAATTAAAAGTATCTATACTCGCATATGTAATTATATGTATAACGTATAGGTTAGGTAGATAGCCAATAAATGGTGCTTTTTTGAATGAAATAATTTTCAGAATTTAATTTATTTGTTTATTTCCGTTAAATCAGAATCCAAACACACTTTCAAAATTTATCTAATCTCTTATCATCAGGAATTTAACTTCTTTTTTTTTAACTGCTTTAGCTTTTGTTTTATGGGGGTTTTAATTTTTATTGTACCGACCCACGGTTGTGTGATTAATAAAGGCTTTTTTTTTAAACGGGGCTTTTTAAAATTATCTACAAATGGATCAAAGTCTATCGAAAAATCATGGATGAATTGGTACTTTATTTGAATGAATGAATTTGAATAAGCCATAGATTATAAGATACTACTATTAAATTTTATTCAAATTTTAGTTGCTCTATAGGGCAAGTATTGGTTTTGTGTAAGAAATATATTATCCGACTTGTACAATTTTGATTTAAATTTTTGTGTTAATTAATATTTGTACGATCTACCATATAATTTATAAAAAATATGTTAAGCCATTATCAACAGTAAATTCTTATAGAAACAATTTTTTTTTCTGATTTTAACTTTCTCATTATAATCGTTAAATCAATGACCTGTCAAAAGACATTTAAATAAATATTAAGAAAATTTATCGATAGGAAACAAAATCAACCCTTATTAGACTTTCGTTAAGAAAACACTTTTTCGAACTTTACTCAATGGTACACCATTTTACCGTGCCTTAAATTTTCATTTAAACAAATTTCGTCTTTAGCCGCATTTAATACATTAAATTTATTTTCTACATTTTTTTAAGGAAGCGACTTTGGTTTAGACATTCCGATTTATAACAATTTTATTATAAAAGTACTGTTTTTGCGCCGCACCGTCCCACACCCTCCGTTGTGTCGGTGGGAGTACTTAAAATGTTATGAATTATTTTGTTGACCCTAGAATCTATCTTTCCTGATGGTCAAGTACCAAATCTTAGCTAATGAAATGAAGCTTCAATTTTTCTATTGTTTAAAGGCCATGACTTAAGAATAATACTACAATTGGAGGGCGCTGTGGCGTGTCGTCACCGTGCGTCGCACTATGGGACCAAACGATCAAATCCATCTCAAAAATGGTCTTAACGAATTTCGTAATTTTAGTAATTTCAAAAATCTAATGATGAGTTCAAATACTTGAAAAAGGGTTCTTTACGACACAATAATTTTTTTTTAACATTATTTTTGTTTTGGGTACTTAAAATGACCCTTAAAAATGACATTTCTATATTTTATATTTTTCGAATTATAAGAAGTGAGAGTTTAAAGTCAATTATTTCTTAAGTTTCTGAATAAACATTATTAACGTTGTACATTTTTGAAAAGCCCTATTCTCTTCTTTTCAAAACAGTTATTTATTTTATTCAAGTTAAATGCAACAGTAAATTTATAAATTAATTGAGTAAAATGTTAAAGGGTAACTTTATCAAAAAGGGCTTGGTGTAAGGTTAGGCGGATGTTACAAGAAAATAATAGTTTTTATAATTCCAGTTATGTATATAAAATTTAAATTAAGATATATGTATCTGCTTTCAAAGAACTTTGAATAAGATTAAAAACAAATAAGGAGGCAGTGAAAGTAGGCGGGTAAGTGGGCGAAAAAAATGCCAATAAAAAGTTTAAAAAGACTTAATTAAAAATATTGGGCTTCCCAAGTACTTAAAATAAGAAAATAACTCAAATAAAAAAATGGGCATGGTTGTGGGCAGATTTTCCAAAAACTACTTTAAAACCTTTTTACCGGTAAAAGAAATAGTTTGCGAAAACTTCATTGAAATTGGTGTAATTTACCTACAACTTTGCTGTTTTATATTACATATTTAAAAAAAAAGAAAATAATATATTTCAAGTCCAAAGGTTTTATTAATTTGAATGCCTGTAATTCAAGTATAAGTGTGCAAAATTAAAAAAAAAAAATGTTGATAAAGAAGTTTCGGATTTTTGAAATGGTTTGCACCATTTGGTCCAATAGTGCGTCGCCCCGAGTAACAAAAAGCTTTTTATAATAAAGATTTTTCAAAAAGTAAAATCAAGAGATAAAAACTTGTAATAGATCGTGTGTTGTCTTAAATGAGTTTAAAGTTAACGGTTTGTATTTATTTTGAATTTCTCTTTGAGTGCATCGTCTACTGTTCTTCGAGTTGTTGTGATGCAGCTACATATGTATTGACATTTTTAAAAGGTTTTTGGAAGTGTAGTGTAGTTTTTTATGTCTCAGTTTGGGTTCAAAAAGTTTTAATCTGTACTTTGATTTATTTTTGTAAGTTTTAATGATTTTAATTTAGTATTCCGTATTATTCTGCAATTGTTTGGACTGCATAAGTTTATTCAAAAAATAAAAAAATTGTTTGCTAAATGAAAAAAAAAACACTCATACGCCATACAACTTTTTTTAATGAATAGGTATTGCAATTGCAATTATTCTACTGTTATTCTTTATTTTTTATTTTCGAGGAGAAATGGAACATTGGGATATGTTTTTATTATAGTAAAAATATGAGCAGAGCATGAATTGGGAGGTGGAAAGCAAGAAAAAAGGTCAATTTGCGTATTTCTATTGAACACAAACTTGTGCTATTATTTTGATACATTTTTTTAGGATCATCAGGTTCGATAGGTGTGACTAAAAAAATATTTATTTTATATTAATAGGTATTTTATATTTTATTTAGTGAACAATACGCCAAAGAAGAACGAAGAAAAAGGAGTATCTAATCGAGAAAGTCACTTAAAAACTCCATATTTAATTGCCAAGCAAAATTTTGCGATTCTGTATGATTTGGGTGAAATTTGTTTTGACAGATAACGTTTACACGGAAACACAAATTTATTCATGCAAATTTTGAGGGTGAATAGAAAATGTACACAGAAAATTATTCACATTTGTGAATTCAGAGTTAAAAATATTTATATTGATATTTTAAATTATTTATATGTTGTCATACTTCACATCTAGCGGTTAGTGATAGATGAAAGTTTAGGCTTGAATAATAACTAGAAGGAAAACTTAAATTTAAGGGCAAATTTCAAAAATGAGGAAATGCAAACTTAAGTTACTTGATAAGAAATCGAAGGCAGATAACAGGTTAAAGGAAAAATTTCACATTTCTATCAATTCTGGGCTCAAAGTTTTTATGAAGATTTCATAACAAAAAAAAAAAAAAATGTTATGTGCGTTAGGGTCTTTCGGGGTCTTTTGGTCGTAAAACAAATATTTAAAGAGTGGGTCATCTAGTGGTTTCTTTTTAAATCATAGGTTATTTTGACACTGACAGCTGTTTTCCGCTCGAAATCTTGACAGAAAGTCAGTATCATACCTCCGCGGAACGAAATGAGTCGCTTTACGCTTGAACAACGTTGGGAAATATTGTAAACTTATTTCCAAAGCGAGTGCTGTGTAGCCCAAGCAGTGCGTTTTTTGAAAAGAAGTTTTGGCCAAAATGAAGCAAAAATTACGCAAAAAGTTCGTGAGACTGGTTTGTTAGTGGACAACACTCATGGTCCCTGTGCGTCGTCGTCGTAGAGTGCGCACAGACGAGAATGTGGCTGCTGTAGCCAAGAGTGTGACACCCAATTTACGAACATCAACTCGCCATCGATTTCAACGGTGGGCGTTACAGAGCCATGTTAACCAACTTTCTTTTTTTTTACTGAAATTGAAGACATGGATTTGGACGATCTCTGGTTCATGCAGGATGGCGCGCCATAGATACCACCAAGCCCATACCACAATCGATCTTTTGCGCACCAAATTCCCGTATCGTGTTATCAGCCGTCTTGGCGATGTCAATTATTCTTTGATTAATGAATAAATAAATAAATGTGTCAAATAAATATGTCAATTGGCTGCCTCGGAGCTGCGATTTGACCCCTTTGGACTTTTGTTTTTTTTGGGGAACCGTAAAGGACCGATGTTATGCCAAAAATCCGGAAACGCAAACGACTCAAGGCCAATATCATCCAAGCAATCCGTGAGCTACAGCCCGAAACCATCAAGAAGATATTGGAAAATTGGAGTGACAGAATGCGCTACTGCGAAGCCACCCAAGGCAGCCACTTGAATGACGTTGTGTTCCATACTTAATGGAAATGTTTGTTCTTATACTAATAAAGCCATAATACATGGAAAAAAAAATTATTTTCCTTCATTTTATTGTTTTTTTAAAAACAAACTTGTATTTAGCTCACCCTGTATTTTCGACATTATACATGTGACTAAGGCAGCTTTTATTTATACAATCAAATAATAAAGATTTTATATTTACATATAAACCAAACTCAAATCAAATAGCGAATACCTAGAGTTCAACATTTGCTACTCAATGAACCAAGATCCAAATGTTGTTTTTGAATCATATTTTATTATTTCAAATTTCGAACGCGTGACCTTAAAAAAATGTGTCGTATGACAAATAAAACGGCGGCGGCGTCGACGCGGCGTGATTTTCTGAATATAAATAACAATAAAATTAAAAAGAAAAAACCCTCTTTTTTTACACTGACCTGCTAATGGATTTTACGATCTTTTTCATCGCTCTTCGCCATTTCAAATTCCAAGTTCCAAGTAAAAACTCCCTGATGCTTAACCACATGTTATAATTATATGTATACAGTTGAAAGCGTATTTCTTCTCTCAAAGTTAATTGACTTCGGCGCACACATTGCTTGTGCGGAATTAATTACTACGCTCCATAAAGAGTTTTTTTTTTTTCTGGATGCGCTTGCTTTATTCTCTAAATGGAAATGGAAACATTCTAAAGAAAAAAAAAAAAAGGAATAATGTGCGCAGGCAGTCCGCTCAGCACCGCTTATAATATTGACTTCAAAATGTGATCCCTTTAAAAGCACATCATTTCAGACAACTATACCTACACTACGTGACTACGTTACGTACAGAGCTCCAGCTATACCTTTAAATAGCGCATAATATGAGCCAACCATAAGCAACCCATTGAGTCCAGTGGTTTTTAATTGAATTTTGTTGTTCGCGATCAGATTGAAGAGTTGATTGTTAATGCAGTCGTGTGTCCATGCAAAATCCGCACTTCAAAAGGAATGTCGAATGAAATTATATATATAAAAAAAAAACACAAAATAGCATCATCATCATGTTTCTGATTGTAACGCAAAACACTGAAGAACTGGTGAAGATATTTTTAGTAGAACTAAAGCGAATTAATGGTTGGTTTGGACCTTGGACAGTTGGGCATGGTGTATCCTTTGCGTTTCAATTTTTCGTTCAAGCTTATCGCATGACAAATTAAATGTGATTATATTTATTAAAACCACGCTTTTCAATATTAATTTCAAAATAATGAACATAGTACATTTCATTTTTGAAAAAAGTAAGCATTATTGATGACGCCTCCAGCTAAATAGTTGAAAAATGTCAAATCGCGCTCTTTGACGGATATAAAAACAAACAAAAATTTTGTTGACCGATTACCTATAAAACACTCCTCTTAAGCGAAACTCCCTTAAGTAAAAAACCTGTTTACCTGAAACATATTTTCAGTTAAATTTTATATTTTTCATTGAAAAAAACTCTTAAGTTAACAAAAAAATTGAATCGAAGAGAACAAAAAATTTTCTGAACGCTTTCACTTCTTTTTTTATTTTTCACCTCCATTTCTGATATGTCACAACCATTTTAGTTAATCTATCTATTTTATTTAAATTTTTTCTAGGCAACTCCAAAAGATGAATTAAATTTTTTCTAGCTTTAAATTTCCGCTTAAGGTATTAAAAAATAACAGAAAATAACAGAACACAATTCCAAAACACAAAGTCGACAAAAAAAATCAATTATACATATTTAAGAGAAATACAAAAATTAAAATAATTCCAAATCGAAAGAAAAAAAAAAGTAAACAAAAGAAATGAAACATTTCCGAATTCAGCTACTTTGACAGATCGCAACATTTCAGTTCTAATCAATGAGGTGAGTTGGAAATTGTTACAAAGTGTTAAACTCTGACATTTCAACATTGAATTTAGGAAAGATTTGAAAACGTCATAATGTTACACAATGTTACAATTTTGCAATTTAGGAACGTTTACAATAGTTAACATTTTAGAGAAAAGAACACACCACTGACGTTTCAATTTGTATGAAGAAAAAAAGAGCCGGACAAAAATATTGAAGCTTTCTGTGCTTGTTTCGCGAAAAAATTATTACATAATTAAAAGAAAAATATCGAAAAAAAAGTGAATGAATAATAAGCCCGTGATTGTTTTTTTTCTCTCTAAAATTCACAAAAAGCTGTGCAGCTGTATTGTTGGTATGTACAAAAAAGAAGTCGCACTGAATTTTTGACAGATGCGTGTCAAAACAATTTCGAAATAGAGACGGCGACGCTGTTTGAAATATCCCTTTCTGCAAAGTGTCGCCCTCTCTGTTTCCTTGGTGAAAGAACATTTTCATAGTCTTGCATTTTGATTTAGGTAGGTACATTTTGACAGCTGAAAGATGTATTTTGATACATTTTTGACAGCAAAAAGTTTTAATATTAATCTTATACTGAAAAACTGCTCTTAAGTTAATTTGGGTTCAATTTATTTGCAGGATTAAGTAACTGTGGTTTATCTCAGAATTAACTCATTCACTGAAAAATTGACATTATAATCACAATTTTGCGTATTCTCAAGTTGTTAGGATAGTTTTTTCGTGGTGAAAACTGTTGTTTTACAGCATTTTAGCTTCACAACATAACACCTTGGCATATTGGTTATAGTGGCGTTGGACTATCAAACTGAATGCAGCCTATTTAACCAAAAATAATTTTTTTTTTTTCCAGAGGTACCACGTCTTGCAAACAAGTGAAAAATCCTCCAAGAGTATTTCTCGGTTTGAAGTTCCTCTAGTCTTAGCTGTTCGGGTTTTGGCAAGCAGAAAATTGTAACGGGTGTTTTTTTAGAGGCATAGAACTTTAAGTTTGCAACACTATTTTAGCTGGCGGCCATTTTGTCAGCTGTCAAGTGATTTATTTTTAGTTTGGTTTGGCATTTCAACATAAATAGACCACGCCTGAATAACGCATGCAAATTATTGTAAATGGACTTGGAACGAGATTGCTGTTTTTACATGAAAATTTTGTTCAGCGATAAAGCTCAAGTCATTGCTGAGACGCTGTTACATCCAGAAAAACTGACAGTTTGGTGTACTTTATGGGTTGGTGGAATAATTGGTCCGTACTCCTTTAAAAATGATGCTGGCCACAACGTTATAGTCAATGGTGACCGCTAAAGAGCCATGATTACTGACTTTTTCGTTCATCAATTGAACAAGCATGATGTGCAGAAGCTGTGGTTTCAACACGACGGCTCAACATGTCACATAGTTCGTGCCACAATTGATTTATTGAAGGAAACGTTTGGTAACCGCATAGTTTCACGTTACGGATCAGTGAATTGGCCTCCAAGTTCGTGCGATTTAACGCCGCTTGACTATTTTCTGTGGGGCTAGTCTACCCCGATAAGCAAGAAACGATTGACCACTTGGAGGACACACATTCGCCGCGTTATTGCCGATATACGGCCACAAATGTTGGAAAAAGTCATCGAAAATTGGACTTCCAGATTAGACTACGAGCTACGTCCGAGCAGGCCGTGGCGGTCATATACCAGAAATCATATTTTAATTATAATGCCAGAAGATTATCTTTCGAATAAAGTAAATTTCATGTCAATTACAAAAAATCATCTTTGTTTTATTCCATTTCAAAGTTCTATACCACTAAAAAAAACACTCTTTATAACCCACCATTCGTGATGACTAAAGTGTATTTCACCAACAAGTTCTTTAAAAATTAAACTTCAATTAAACTTAAAACAAAATACATATTTTTGTTGTAAAAAGATTTTATTTGCAAAATATTTTTTATGGTGAGAGATTAATAACACTATAAATCCATGGCAAAAACTCAGCAATACTTGTATAAACTACAGGGTTCGAACTACTACAATTATTCATAAAAACAGAGTAGATGCCAACTAATTCAGATCTTGCTGGCCATCCAACAAGCAGACCATTACCATAATCCCAACAAGAACTGCTATCACTGGACGTTACCCAATTCTCGGTACAAATTTGTAAATACTCATCGAATTTACTATCAATGTACTTGCATCTTCTGTTTGATAGAATTCGGAACATTCCATACATGAGCTGTTGATGGGGCTGATTGTAGGAATGAAAGCTTTTCGGTTCATCCAAGTCACGTTCATAATCATCAGATGTGATTGAAGTCGTACTATAATCAGTTGTAGACAGCGACCAGTTACCACCACTTCCCTCAGGTCCTGATGTTGTAGTTGTAGTTGTCGTTGTGGTAGTCAAAGCTGGTGTCTTTTGAACATCAAATCCTGGCATCACAGCCAATCGATTCTCCAATTCATTCAATGGAATCGATGACAAATTTACAGGTTTCAGAATATCAGAGAAGACCAATCTTACCGGAATATTTATCAAAGCAATGTCATAGTAGTTAGTCGGATGCATATGAATTGCATCTTTATTCACCACAATTGTAAATGATCCGTTATAAGAATTGTAATAGAGTTTCGTAAAATGTAACTGCAAACTATTACTTCCATCAATACATATTCTAGACGTCAATATCCAGTGCTCACTTAATATCGATCCACCACATAGGCGATTTGTTTCGACTTGGATGCGATTGTTAACTGTTTCGATGGTAACATGATGAGGAAATCGTTTTAAAGAGTCAACTGTTTGACCGTTTCTTAATCTTGGTGAATTAATTGACTGCGGCAGTACTTCACCTACCACATTTAAAAGAAAAATCGAAGCGATAATTAAGAGTGATTTCAAAGACATTTGAGTTCTCGTTTGAAGTACGTCCATTAACTAAAGTCATGGGTTGGAAAAATAACATTTATATTGCAGATTTTTTCACGTATTTTTTTATATCAGTTTGAATTGCTTATCAGTGATTATTTATTTGCAATTAGATATTATACCAATTTGCACGGAATGCACAAAGTTTTATATTCACTTTCCCGGAATTGAGATAAGATTTGATTTATTATGTTTTTTGTTTTTATGGGGAAGATTTTGTTTTAAGAAAATCACCGTCTTTGGTGACTACTGATTACATATACCTTTCATCACATTCAAGATCTTATTAACTTCAATTGAATTGACAGTTATTATACTATTCATTATACCATTAGTTGTTATTCATTATAGCAGACTTAATTGTAGCTGAATATGATGTTCATCACAAGTGACAATTTAGTTTGTTTAGTTGTTGTTTATTTAAAATAATTAAGTAACAATTCCTTATCTTACTATAAAAAATGTTTTATACCATTAATTAGTTTTTAGTAGGTTTTTTCTGACAGGTAAACTTGATAAATATAACGTCCAAATGAAATTTACCATAATATAATGTTTTTTGCCAGTTTATACCAATAAGCCAATAAACGGAACAACAACCAAAATTAGGTGTAACAGTTCTAGATATATTTGAAAAAATAAAAAAACAATTTTATACCATTAGTAAAAGATTAACATTTGTATTTCCAGTTCAAATTCACAAATTTAATAAACGAAATTATAAATTTTACATAAACAAAAGTTGGTATAACATACATTTGTTCGATGAAATTATACCAACAAGGAGAAAAGTTAACATTAATATAGTTAATAAAAAAAAAATGTAGATTATACCATTTAGAAGATAAATAAACAAAAATTTGGTCGTCAATTTTTCGATATGTATGATGACTCGTATGAAAATTGCTCTTGAGTGTTTATCTATGTAAAATTAATTAAATAATACTCTTTAAAACTTTTTAGTTTTGACACTTGTGGCTTAGTTAGACCAGTTATAGTCGTTTTTTATATCGATTATAAGTTCTTGTGCTGACAAACTTTTTACCCTTTCATTTCTTACACGACTAAATGTCTAAATATAATTATTTCTGTCACTTTATTCCAATTAATTATTTGTCATAACACAGGATTATGAAAAAAAAAATTGGTATAAAATGACAGATATAATGACATTTTGTTACTGCTGTTAATAAGGCATCCGAAAAACGATTAGTGAATTTGAAAAACGATAACGCTAAAACTTGACATTTACATCATTTGTGAATATACATAGTACCGTCAGAAAATAATGAAAAAGGGTTGCCGCATCATTATTTTAAGAGTTTTTTTTTTTTTTTAATTTTGCAAAATCGATGGTAACATTGGAAAGGCGTCAACACTGCAACAGCATAATTGTCTGACTTAAATAAATCTTCACTAATGATAAGTTTTATCATTGTATTAAAGAAGTTTCTCAAATTAACTAATGCTATTTCTTATATTATTCTTATTAAAACTTTAGGAGCGTCTGGCAACCATACAAATTTTTTTTCTTATTTTATTTTTTATTTCATGCATTAGAATGTATTCATTAACACTTATGCAATTAAGGTAGCTTTTTAATTTATATTGTATTTTTTAAAAGCGTGACAATTTTGGAAGTGCGGCCACCCTGTCACATTGTTATATTTTCGTACTTAAATAATCAATAATTAAGTAAAAACATACCCGAATATTTGTTGTGAATGAATTTATAGTACTATTATAAATCCCAACTCGTTGCGACAATGACACTTCAATTTTGATTTTTTTTGATTACTGAGAAAATTGATTTGACTGATGCCTTGTCCTTCCACGAATGAATATAGCCACGTTTTTTTTCTCTTGCATATATGGACGTATACGATTTAAAAATAAATAGTTTGTGGAATAAGACGATACCTATCATATATCCACTTAGTTAAGTTGATGGCGGTAAATTTCCCCGTTTATGAGTCAATGAAATGGCATCATAAAAGTTCATTCAGATTATTCAATTAAATTCATAACAAAACAATCCATTTCGTTAAATTGATTTGTTTTTTTGATTGATTGAGTTCGTCATAATGACTTGCTCTAAAGGGAAAGTATTGGATTCGTGCCAACAGCAAAAATTCGAATAATTAAAAATAATTCAAAATATTGGAAATTCCCTTTGTATATGGTTGGGTACGTAATTGGGTAAGCTTATTAAAAAATAACAACACTTAAGAAATTTAAAATTTAAAAAGCCAAAATCCCAATAAACCCCAAAATTCAAAAAATCCATTCAGCCTTATTGTGCGTTTCACCCGAACAACATTTCACCCGGAAAATTTTGGCATTTCACTATTCGCCTATTGTGAGTTTCATCCGAAATTTCATGTTCGAAAAATTCCCCTTGTTGTGAACATTTTACTTTCGGGCGAAATGTAATGCCATTGACAGCTTGCATTTACATTTTTTTTTTAGTAACGGGTACAACTCACAATAAAACTGATTATACCGAAGAAGCGAATTTGGTTTTTCTAAACTTTTGGTGTTTGGGACTTGGATTTTCGGGATTTTGACCTCAATCCAAAAATATAGTCAACACGGAAAAAATACAAGTACAAAATCAAAGATGATTCAAATTACCACTTTAAAATTTAAAGATTCTAATAATTTGATTAATTGTCGTGAATTTGTCGTGAAAGAAAAAAATTATCGCACTTTTTTTTTGCAAAAATAACCACTGGTAATGCTTACTTGACGTTCAAGTTAGAATTACCACACCTCAATAAAAATTCAAAAAATAAATACGTTTATGCCATTAGTTGTCGTAAATTTGTGGTAAATTTATCATGAAAGAAAAAAAAATGTAGGAATTTTTTTTTTGCTTTCAAAAAAACTTTGAAATTGCATCTATAAATACGACATTACTATAGAACTTTGACTGGCTAAGTATATGTTTTTCCTACAAGATTTTTTGATGTGGAAATTTTTTAAACAATTGTCGCTCGACGTCCTTAAATAAGTTGTGTCAAAAAACTTGACAACTAATTTGACGGACATTTCAAAAACAAAAACTACAAGCTTTTTCAAAACACACACAATATTGTTATTGATGTTAAATTTCAAATTTGACAGATCAATCATAAGAATTTTTACGGAACAGTGCTGCCAATTTAACATAATATTTTACAAATTTGGCAAATTTTAATTTTCAATTAAAGCAATTTCCACATTATTTCTTGGCTTAACAAAAAACCCTTAACCCTTGTATTATATATATTGAAGATTTTCTTGTATAATGGCAATAAATAAGAGCAATTAATTCATAATTAATTGTTTAAATGATTAAAAAGTCAAGTTAATTGATAAAACTACGAGGGAAGTAGCTACTTGAATTCGAAAAGAAAAAAAAAAAACAATTAAAGCTAAAAGTTAATCACACTAAAAACATAAGTTTTCTATCGTCAATGTTTATTGCATACAAAAAAAAAGTACCGAGATGGCACTCAAAAGCTTAAATAGGTAATGGAAGTAAACATCCTTATTTGACAAATAATATTCCATTATAAAAATATTTTTGTTTTTCTTTGTCTCTTGTTTGTGATGCATCTTATTTTATTTATTTTAACAAATACCTATTAATAAAATAATATAAATTTGTCACTCAAATTTCTCCGAATCGCATTTAGAATCGCGTAGATAAAAAAATGCCATGTGATAAGACATTTTATATCACTGCAACTTTCATTAAGCGATAAACCTTCAACAATAGTTACCTATACATTTTAGGGGTATAAATATCATGCCTGACTTATAACCAAGATATATCACATTCGAAAGTTTGCCCGGTTAAAGTATAAAATGGCAATCAGTTTAAGCTTTTTGTTCGTTGTGTTGGCGGTTTTAGGAATTGATACAGTTACTTCTGCAACTGCCATTCAGCCAAGAATGAGCAATGGTGCTACGGTAGATACTTTGAGGCGATTCCCACATCACGTGACCATTGAACCGATTTACGACTGGTACAGAGGACAGGAACTTTGCGGAGGATCAATTTTAAATGAAAAATGGATCTTGACAACTTCGCGTTGTGTAGAGGGCAGTTTGAGATTAAATTTACACATGCAGAGGCTCCACAAGAATGACACATCAGGATCATTTACAATTGTAGTTAATAACAATCCAAGCAACGTTATTGTATATCCGACTATTTTCGATGACATTGCATTGGTTAAGCTTCCAGTTGGTCTTCTCTTTTCAAACACTCTCAAGCCGATAGCCATATTGGAAACATCTTTATATGAACATCAATACAAATTGGCTGTTTTGCCAGGATTTGATTTATCTACAGTTTCTTTGAATTCAAGTGTTACACCTCGTCCGACTTATTCAACATATAATGATGTCCTGACATATGCCATGTTAAGTATTGTTCCAAATGACATATGCATGAATGCTTATAAGCCTGATGTTTTTGATGAATTTTTAAATGTGTGTGCCAAGGGCTGGGGCAACAATCGCAATGCACCTTGTTTGACAGACTTTGGAAATGGCTTAGTTGTTAATTGGCCAGCAAATCCTAAATTGGTTGGTATGTATGCCACTTCATCTAATGACTGTGATTCTGGTAGTCCTTCAATTTACATGAATGTCCAGAAGTACAAGCCTTGGATTGACAGTGTTATGGAAAATAATTAAGGCGTTTTTTTGTTTTTTTTTGTTTTATTAAAAATGTAAATTTAAATTAATTTCATTTATGTAAATAAAATAAGTGCATTCTCAAAATTTGTCAAATTTTTAATCGAAATAAATTTAAATAAATATTTAGCCTAGTGGTGGAATTAAATTTTAACTTCTATTTTAAAAAAATGCGAAAAGTTGAAATTTTAACTTCAATTAAAAAAAAAAAAATTACAAAAAGTGAAGAGCTTTATTTTGTTTGTATTCTAGAATTTTCTAAAAAGTAGGTTGCCGAAATTTCCTGACAATGGCTTTTTGATGAAAGGGACAAAATTAGTTTTTTTTTTTTGTTAAACTATCAATTTCAATGGAAATGGAAGAAATGTCAAAACAAACATTGTACCTTTTAAACTTCACAAAAAAAAAAAAAATAAAACACTTTTTTCGTAAGTGCAATACCTAGGTTTTAGCAAAAGTGGTGTGTAAGACATTAGGGGTTATTGCGAGTTTATAATGAGTGGTGCGATAGCCATGGCGTTTAATTCTGAAGAGGATTGAACTGTGGGAAGGTACACTCCGGAAACTAAAACATCTCTTGTTTCCAAAATAATGATTGTTATGAAAAATTGTTGTAGGGAAAACCTTTAAGGATTATAGAGCCCAATTTGAATTTTTTTTTGTCTAGGCATGTTATTACGATACGGCAGTCCAGTGGCGGGTACAAGTTCCCACCCCACCGACGAGTTAGCCTTCGGCCATCGCGAGCATGCCTGCGCGTACTCAGCCGACTGGACACTCTACTTCGCAATCCCCTTTCCATCAGAGAATCCTGTGGTTCTGAATGGACTTTGGGAAGGCAAATCATCGCCCATATGCGAAATAGAAACACCTTCCGTTACACAGGTGGCAAAATCTTATGATTCTTAAAAAAAAAGTGTTGCATTTTTTTTTTTGTGTAGAATTCAATAAGTTTCCATAAGTTAATCTTAACATTAAAAATTTTGTGTAGAGATATATGTACAAAAACCCTTCCTACCTACAATAAAGCTCTTCACCAAAAATTCTGCTTTGCCGGGTTTTATTTTTGTTGTTGAAGTGTGACCTCTTTTGTCTAATTTTTCTGGACTAGTTAAGAGATGTGAATTTCATGAATCTTAGTAGATTCGAAGTCTATTTTCCTTTCTAACTCAATCGATTGCAGATTTAAGTTCGATGTTGTTAGCTCTAAAAGGCTGATAAATTGCACATCTCTTAGCATATTATGCCCTTTATGTAATCAAACACATTCTGATAATTAGGTTTTTATTGATTAAATTTAAAACAAATTTTAAACTTCACCTGGGTCATGTATCACCACGGGTTAGCAATGGGTTAAAGTGTTTCGATTCTCCGCATACAGCGACTTTTACCTTACCTACGTCATAGTTCACATTCACTTTCGACAAGAAATATTACCTATAAGGTTCCGAAATATTCTTTTTCCCAAGTTGTATGATTTTTCATAAGGATTCCTGCCAACTTATCAAGACTTTCTGTGAAAAAGGATTCCCTATAGGTCCATAATTTGGGCTTCCCGAGATTTTACGCTAAGAAAACCAGATTTATTTTAAGTTTTCGCCAAGGTATTGCCTCAATATCAGTTTGGACAATGTTCCCCGAAATGGTTTTGTGGTACAACAGTTCTTCTTCTTGGAGCGATTCTCTAAGATTATCTGTCTCATAGTTTCACTAAATTTCCTAGAGGATCATCCAATGTTTTGTGCTGTGCCAGAGACAAGAGTTTTCTATTAGAAATACCGCCAAGCTCATCTTTAAGTCTTCTTAAGAGAACGTTCCCCAAATGGATAAAGCTGGCCACAAAATGGTCTTTTTTAAATTAAAAAATTTCAATATCATCTCAGTGTCAGTCTCGTTTCATTTCATTTAGGTATCGTCGCTTAAAGGAGAAAATTCTCGGTTTCCCCAAACCGACACTGATACTCCAAGAATCCGAGACAGCTCATGAAAACCTAGAGCCTTGTGACTTACAATTTACATATGTGCGTGTTGTTAGTCAATATATCAACAAAAATAGAGAGGACCTACAATTTTCTGCCAAATCTCAACGGCTAAACTGAGAAGCAATTTTTTCTTGACAACAGAATAATATTCTTCGAAGATTTATTACTTATTCGCAAGAAGCAACTTCTAAGGAATTAAATAAGCTAGAATTCCATCTCCTTACTTCAAGTGTGTCTTTTGTTTAAATAAGTTTTTTTTTATAAATAATTAAAATGCCTATTAAAATGTATTTTATGTATATTTTTTTTTCAATTTAAAATATCATACATTTTATAAAAAATTAAACCTTCATTTTCATCATCGAATAATAAAATATTATGATACGTGACATTCTGATGACCAATGCAAATTGAGTCTGTCTCCTCAAACCTCAAATCTAAATAAGGACATAAGCAAGAATGGGCGTCACATCACATTATATGCATATCATTGCATATAAAAATACAAAATTGTGTCTCGAGAAGTTAAATGTGTATGCTGAATAGCTCTAAATGTTCATATAATGTCCTGCTGCTGCCGTCCAGACTGTCCTCTATATGCATTTTAAGCTCAATTTGTACACAAAGGACCATAAAGCATATATTCCAACATATATGTATATATATTTTCATATAAATAAGTGTACACTTAAAAGTCATAAAAGCAAATATTTGCATTGTGCAAATAAATGGAGAAGGATCGACAGAAAAATGTAAAAATAAAACAACAAAATCTAAAATGTCCAAATGAGTGGAAAATGCATATACTTATATTATGTCCTTTCATATTTTGTTGTGCATATGCAATATGCATGTGTAAAAATAAAAAAAGATAAAAAATAACTTTATTGGCAGTGGGGACACATACATAGGTACATATGTACATTCGCATATAATAAAACATTTTTATACAAAAAAAAATAAATTTTATTTTGTTTGCATATTTTATTTGACAAAAAGCTTTTAAGCATGAAAACGCCAAGCATATTTTATTGCAAGGAAGAATTCAAGGTTTTTTTTTTTTAATGATTTATTCTTGACCATAGAAGTAGTGTGGATTGTGGAAAATAAAAATGACTACCTACCTAATTCAAAAAAAAGGACATTAAACCCACAAAGTTCGATGATGGAAAGGAAGTTCAGTATTCAGCTGTATGAAAACTTTGTCAATAAGCCAAAAATTATTTAATTCTTTTTCTATTTGAATTTGCATTTCTGGATTTATGTACCTAGATCATTTTTTTGTTCTTAAAACGAGATTGATCAGGTTAACATCGGGCAAATATCGCAGGTAAATCAACACTTGAACAGATCCTTTATATCATAAGGCAGGATAGATAGGCAGTTGCCTGGAAGTTAGCATTTTATAGACCATAAGACTTTTTAAAATATTACCAGTATAGCCAGGATATAGAACTCTAGTCTTACAAATTATTTTGTTAATACAAAAAATCCAAAAAAGACACTGGGTGTGACCCACACTGGTAACCTCCCATTACTGCCTTGGAAACTGGACAACCGATGTTATTTTATTATAAGAAAATTCATAATTCTAAATCTTAAAAGACCAAGTGAAAATCAAAACTAGGGCATGTTATATTGTTCAACTATTTTAGTTGTATTTTTGGCAGATTTGTTTTTCTTTAAAAAAATCGGCTCGAGATATTTGAGACGAAAAACATTTTTGAACAATTGTTAGTATTTTCAAAATAGCTTTTAACGGCCTTTAGTCCACAAGAAGTTTAGGCGTTTCGTCCCGGCGATCTCACTTAGACTCATCAGTTGACTAGTGAGGACCTTGTCAATACGTAATTTTTGTTAAGTTCAGTTCATCTAACATAGATTTCATGACGAATATCTAGTGTGATAATGGGCAAGAAAATGCGGCATTGAATTAGAAATACAGTATAATAATACAATTTTGCTTAAGAAACAACTTTATGGGTTATTGCAGGCTGTTGATATATTCCAGCGAAATGATAACCTCCAAAGTATGGCTTCATCAATTAATAGAATTATTTACCCTGAATTAAAGCATGATCTTTTAAATAATTATTTTAGCGATGAATATAGTATAAGAGCGATATCCCTTATTTGTAGAGCAAGATCAGATCAACTTAATCTTAATGGTTCACCATATAAAAACACACCCACAGCTCTCTGCACCCTTTGTAATCTCAATTCAAAAGAAGATAACTTTCATTTCATTGTAATCTGTCCAATTTACAAGGAACTAAGAGTAAGATACTTTGGAACATTAACACTAACCATGGAAAAAACCATCAATATTTTAAATGGTGAAAATTGAAATAATTTGTTTCAATATCTGGAAAGAGCATCCGCGTATAGAAATTTGATTTTACATGAATTTGAATAAGTATTAGTATGTCATGTTTTTACTATTTGCTTTTAATAATTTTTACATTTTGTATGCATACATTCTTTTAAATTTCCGTTTTAACTAAACTAAAAGTCCTATATAAAACTCTAATATCTCGATACGAAGTTCGTAGTACATACATTTTCTTTTTTGTTTTAGCCAAACTAAAAGCACTTCATATACTCTAAACTATGTTTTAAGTTTGTATTAATTTAAATTATTTTTGTTTTAGCTAAACTGAAAGCCATATTTAATAGTTTTTTGTTTTTATAATTATAAAATATAATAACTCAATTCTTTTATAAAATTTTATTGATTAAAAAAGTAATTTTTTCATTTTGAAAATCTATTATGTAAATTATTAGTCAATCTGGCAGACGGCAATGCCACCGCCAAAACACTTTATTATTATTTATTTAAGTATCAGAAAATTGTATTTTTTGTAACTATATATACATATGTAATAATAAAATCTAATCTAATCTAATCTAGTGTGATAATTCAACAAGTCCAATTAAATAGTGCTAAGTCTTCTACTTCGAATTTGTATTATTAAAAAAAAAAAAAAAAACCTTCGTTAGTATTTTTGTTTTGCAATTTTGTTGCTTTAAAAAAAAATTGTTAATTGAATGTACAGACTTTATCAGTTATTGACTACGTCATTGTAGAATAAAATTAGACCGGCTTTGGAACCAGTTTGTTTGTTCTCAAGATATTTGAGCCGAAAAACGTTTTGCAACTACATAATTTTAGTAAGTTTTATGCTTTACAAAAAAACAAACTGTCAGTTGAATTTTTACATGCGATTGTACATATACATATGTAGGTACTATATGACAAGTTATGCATCATTCGCAAAAAAACGAACTGGAGATTTTGATCAAAGTTGACATTAAAAAGACATTAGAAAGAAAAAAGTGGGTCTTGCAATTCTGTCTGTCTGCCTGTCCTTTCGGCTGTAGCCGAGTCGATTGTCTTTAAACTTGGTATCTAGCCTTTTTGGACATTTCCCCACGCGTTTTTTTTTCCATTTTTTTTAAGACCAAAAATAACGGTACCTGCCGTTCATTTTTTAATAGCAAAAAATAAAAATCTTATTTTTCTCAAAAATGTCCATAAATTTAAAAAAAAAATCGTTAATTTTTTTTACAAAAATGCTGCCTTTTTATAAAAAAAAATCCGAAAAATGGTTATAAATGCTACCTCCCACAGAACTATTTTTTTTTGATTTTCGATTTTCTCAAAAACGGTTCAACTGATTTCGATAAATTTTTTTTATAGAGAATGTTTACAAAAATTTTAAAAATATTGTATACCAAAATTTTCAAAAAAAAAAAATGTTTTTTTGAATTTTTAGAAAAAGTTTCAAAATTTTTTTTGAGAACTTAATATGTAATTCGAAAACGACTTGGTCGATTTTTTTTATTAAACTTAGTACCCAGCAGTTTTTTTTTAATTATCTAGCAGATTTTAAATCAAATTGTTTCTCATAACCAAAAATAACGGTACCTCCCATCAAAATTTAAAAAAAAAGTCCGGCATTGAAAATCGCATTTTTCTCAAAAACGGCACTTACGATTTTGATTAAAATTTGTGTGTCATAAATATCAGAACGATCTACCATATTATTGGAAAAAAAAATGTATCTATCGTTTAAAAATGGTACCTCTCATAGAACCATTTTTTTTGGTCTTCGACTATCTCATTATCTGTTGAACCAATTTTAATGAAATATTTTACACAAAAGCTCCTAATTAGTTTGAATAAAAATATTGCATATCAGAATTTTCAAAGAATCAAGTTTTGAATTAAAAAAAAAAAACTGTCTGTTAATTTTTGAAATTAAAAAAAAAACTGTCTGTTGATTTTTTTAAAATTCTTTTTTATTCTTCGTTATTTCCTTACGATGGTATTTTTTGTTCTCAAAATATTCGAGACGAAAGAATTTTAACAACTTTCTTTTTTAAAATTAATGTAGTAAAACAACCGCTTATTAAATTTGATTGAAAAGCTTTTCTGTACTTTATGACGTTTTTATCTATAAAATAAAATTTTTTTGAAGTCTATTCGTTCTCGAGATACCGTGAAGTAAGAGTCCAACGCACTAACCATTACGCCACGGATTACTACGCGTTAACGAGAATAGACATTTTTATCCTCTTGTTAACTCTCGTCTACCATTAAAATTATTTTCTCGAAAATTTCATTTTAAATAATTTTTTGGGATTTCAATTAAGAGAAAAAAAAATTGTTGGGATGATCCGTTTTCGGGATTTTGGGCTTTCGGGATTTTAGGCTTTCGGGATTTTGGGTTTTCTGGATTGAGGGTTTTTGGGATTTTTAGTTAGTTTAGTTTAGTTAGTTAATGTAGGTATATTATGATTGAATATATTGTTTTTTTGAAGGTTTATGTTTTCCGAATTTTGAGTTTTAGGGATTCTTCCACTAAGCTGTTTTGCCCTCGCGGCTCCACTATAGGTGGCGCTCATATATGTATGTATTTAGGTGAGGACTTTATGCCCGTTCTATTAGATGATTTATGCTAAAACCCAGCTTGCTGGATATTTTTCCGGGATTTTGATACCATATCGATTCGATAATTTTTAAGAAGACTCTTCTATTATCACCGTTATTAGATATTGCCTATATTGCATATGTATATGTATGTATACATTATGTTTGGATATATTGTTTAGGTTTTTTATTCTGTTTTCAAATTGAATCCTTAATTTTATAATTACTTTATGAAAGCACTGCATTTCAAAATCAAATTAACAAGACTACTAAAGCGTGAAATAATCATTAAATTTTCATGTGGTGTGGTTGAATTGAAAAGAAAAGAAAGTAACCATAATTATTTCCTTAACGTCTGCATCTACATATTATACTCTATAGCTCAGTATATATACTCCTGTATCCTATAGTCCTCGTGATTATTATCGTTAACGTTGACGTTAGCATTGGCGTCATCATCCTCATCATCATCATCATCGTCCTTCATCCTGGTGGCCAAGAGTTAGTAGGTATAAGTATAGGTATAGATATAATATTTCTGCAAATTGAGACGATAAATGAAAAGCAAACTCATTTCTGAAGTGCAATTTTGAATGTGTACTTTATAAAAATACAAACATATACATAAATACAAATACATATATGTATGTGGGTTCATTTATAATTATGTGAAAGACTTACACACATGTGTATAATATTTTAATTTCTGTCGTATATTTTTCTCGTTGAAAAGTTTGCTTGCAATATTATGCAACTTCAATATTGCACCCTTATTATTTTATTGCAGTTTATATAAATTGAATGCAACATTGCCAACATAGTGCAAAGTGCAAGGTACCCTTTATTCTTATAGCATTTTTGTTGTTGTTTAAAGTCGTCTCATGTATAATGAGACGGGTTTTGTATTTTAATTTTTTTTTTTTTACTTGCGAGGTGTTTTTTTTTTTTTAATTACATTTTGAATGTCCTGAAGGCTGTTGGTTACATAACAATTATTATAATTAAATTAACTTCCATGTAACATCATTATTAATTTATGACTTCTGTTTTATTGGTTTTTTCTTTTTATTCATTTTTTTTTTGCAGTAATTGGAAGCATTAATGCTGAAACATCCAGATTTGTGACGCTCCCACAGAGTCAGACAGTAATTGAAGGCGATTCGGTTGTATTTACGTGTCATGCGACTCCTGTTGGAGGTATGGATTATTCATGGACACATAATGGTAAGTGATATATGAATTTTATTAAAAAAAAAAATCTTTTGATGGTTGGTATAGAAAATTCCCCACTGCAACATGTTTTTTTTTTGTTTGAAACAACAGAAAGGGACGAATATAAAACTTTGTTTCAATATTGTTCGTTGATTGGTATTATAGGAGGGGTCTTACAATACTTTTGATGGCATGGATGAATTTTTCAATAGGACTTTTAAGGAACATCTTTCTTATTATGAATGTGATTTGTATATAATCAAATTAGAAGAAGAATACATATATTCTACTAGGTTTTCCTGTGGGATCTTTTTCATTCAAATTTACAATATATAGTTTTTTTTAATTTTGTACTTTTCTCATAATTTTTTTAGTTCATAAAATGAACTGATATAGTTAAGCATGTTCAGGAAAAGGAGATTTTAGAAATTTCGCTCTGTCAAAATTCAAAAAGTCAGCAAGTGAGTTTAAAATTTTTTCTCAGTATTTTGACAGAAAAACTGAGAAATTTTGCTGAGAAATCCTTTTCATGTATATATACATATATGCAACTGAGATTGCTGAGATCTCATTTTCCTGAACTTGCTGTATTACTTACACAACTCCACTGGCAAAATGTCGTGATTTTTGCTTATATTTTACTTATTAAGCCAGTTCACGTTTCTGTGGTCTCCCTGAGCAATCATCTGTCAGCTTCACTGAATAGAAGAAGAAACCTGAAGAAGATTTCTCCGCTAGAAGTCTCCATCTCTTTTTTACTTGCGATATATACATACATAGGCACTATATGGCAAGTTATGCATTCGTAAAAAAAATTGAACTCGAGATTTTGATCAAATTATGATGATAGCGAAGTCGAAAAAAGTGGGTCTCGCAATTCTGTCTGTTTGTCTGGAGCCTAAACGGTTGGGTCGATTTTCTTTAAAATTGGTACCTAGAGTTTTTAGGTAATCCCCCCCACACGTTTCTTTCATTCAAAAATAACGGTATACCTACATACATACATATTTTGTTTAGCAAAAAATGAAAATCTTATTTTTCTCAAAACCGTGTCCACAACTTAAAAAAATATCAGCAATTTTTTTACAAAAATGCAACCATTTTATAAAAAAGAATTTTCGGAAAAATGGTTTTAAATGGTCCTCCCATATAGAACAATTTTTTTGATTTTCAACTGACGGTTCAACTGATTTCAGTTAATTTTTTTTAAATAGAGAATGATTTACAATTTGTTTAAAAATATTGTGTACCAAAATTTTGAATTGAAATTGAGAACTTAATAATTCGAAAACGACTTGGTCGTTTTGCAGTTTTTTAGAAATTATCTAGCAGATTTTGAACAATTTTTTTTCTTATAACCAAAAATAACGGTACCTTCCATACAAATGTTTAAAACCGGTATTGAAAATCTCATTTTTTTCAAAAACGGCTACTACGATTTTGATTAAAATTTTTGTGTGAACTAATATCAGAACGATCTACCATATTATTGGAGAAAAAAATGTATCCATCATTTAAAAATGGTACCTCTCATAGAACCATTTTTTGTGTTTTCGACTATCAAATTATCTGTTAAACCAATTTTAATGAAATATTTTACACAAAAATTACTAATAAGTATAAATAATATTGCATATCAAAATTTTCAAAAAATCAAATTTTGGATTTAAAAAAAAAAAATTCTAAATAATTTTTTTTAAATTCGATATTTCGAAAATGTGTGGATGATTTTTTTTTCAAAATTAATTTTTAAACTCCGCATAAATAAGTACTAAAAATTTGCGTACCAATTTTTTTCTTAACAATATATTCAAAAATTTAGATATAAAAAATTAATTTTTAAAAAAACCGCTCCAACGATTTTAAAAATTTTTTCTCACTCATAAATTGAAATTTGTGAAAGAAATCACTTGGTGTAAAATGCGTTGGTATCAAATCAATTTCAGATATTTTTTTAATCAATTTATTTCTAATTTTATTGATTTTTTAACATTTTTTTTCAGTCTAAACTGTAAATTCCATGCATATGTGCGAAGTGCAAGACAGCGCACGGTGCCATATTGTTCATATTTATGTACTCACATAATACTTCCTTAAACTAGGCTATAGTTTTGGCAGGTGGCATTAATTATAGGCTCCAATTATATTAATAAATTTCTTTTATAAGATGAAAAGTTTTTAAAATTATTAAGACTTTAAAACCACAGTATGATCGCACATAAGAGCAAGTTCGTGCGACCCAGTTGTGTATTTTATTTATAATT
Organism: Epistrophe eligans; assembly: GCA_951394125.1. NCBI lineage: Eukaryota > Metazoa > Arthropoda > Insecta > Diptera > Syrphidae > Epistrophe > Epistrophe eligans. Next base: position 27,449,083 of record OX596031.1, on the reverse strand, counting down.
TGATTACCTACGACAAAAAATAATTGAGCATGCGAATTCAAAAATATCAGTCTTAGCTTTTTGACAGCAAAAGGGAGGAATCTCACTGAGAAACTACGTTCAGATATCTGAGATTGCTGAGATCTCCAGAGATCTCCAGATATCTCAGTGTGCCTGATGAGAAACCCAAACTTGGTAATTTATTACCACAATCATTATGGTTCATCAAAACGGTAAACAAAATGGGGATTTGTCTGTCATATATGTATGTCAATCCAGCATAAGTGCGGTAGTTGTTCGACATTACTGTCAAAAATATTATATAAAATTTTATGTACTCTTTACGCAAATGACACACGACCATTAAAATAAAAGATCCATATGCACATACATATTTGGTGTGGCATATTGACTGCGGTTAATGTACCCACAGAAGACAATAATAAATATAATTCTTACCTGCACTCTAATTCCCATTTTTTATTTTTTTTTGCTCTGACATTATTGTCCTCAATCTTTTCCCATTCATGATTTTTTTTTTATTCCTGATGATGTGCTGTGCTTGCTATAAACCTTCCTACTCTTACTGTTTTGAAACTTCATCTTCGTTTTGCGCGTGATAATGATAACACTTGAGGTGAAGTATCCATATACAATTCACATACATATTATAGAGGTAGGATCTTATGCCTCACTTTAGGGGTGCGAACAAGACGACACTTCAAGACTCAACAACAAGTCTCGTATAGTCGTACCTATTTGTATATAAAACATCTAGATATATCTTATAACTCTTGATTTGTGTACATTTCATTTCTCTTTCTTTTGTATTGCAATTTTGCAACTTTAAGCAACAACAAATAAAAAATCCAGATAATGTATACATATGTGAATATTAATAAATTTGCAACAATAAAAACATTGCCGGATTTTGACAACTTGATGTCTTACAAAATTAATATTTTAAAGAGCCGGCCCGTTTATCACAGAGGTATGAATATTATGATCAGAACTTTAAAAGCGAATAGGTTGCCAATTTTTGTGGAGCAAAGGCTGTTAAAAGCTATTTTGAATCAACTTCCGAAATTGTTTTAATCTCAATTTATGAGAATAAAAATTCAAAACTCGTTGGAGCGGTTTTTTTTTAAATTTATTTTTTTATATATAAAATGTTGACAATATTTTGAACAAAAAAATTGGTAAACCATTTTTTAATATTTATTAAATGGGAGTTAAAAATTTAATTTTGAAAAAAAATCATTTTTGAAATCTCGAATTTAAAAAAAAAAATATTTTGAATTTTTTTTTTTTTTAATCCAACACTTATTTTTTTTTTTCTGAAAATTTTGATTGGCAATTTAAAAGTTTTTGCGTAAAAAATTTCATTAAAATCGGTTGAAAAGATAATAAGATAGTGGAGAACCAAAAAAAAGGTTCTATATAGAGATACCGTTGATAATGGATTAATTAACAATTTGTTTCAATAATATGGTAGAACGTACTGATACTAGTTCACCGAAAAAAATCTTAATCGAAATCGTAAAAGTCGTTTTTGAGAAAAATGAGATTTTCCTTAACGATTTCCAAACACATTTATGGTAGTTACCGTTATTTTGGGTTATAAGAATAATTTTTGTTTAAAGAAAATATGCTAGATAAGGTTAAAAAACTGCCATGATTAAAAATAAAATATAAAAATCGACAAATTTTGTTTTCAAATAATTAAAATTTCAAAAAAATAACTTTTAAAATTTTTTTAAAACGCAAAAAAATGACAATTCATGGCATAAAATAGCTTTAAAACTTTTGAAAACATTCTCTATGAGAAAATTGATCAAAAACAGTTAAACGGTTTTTGAGAAAATCGAAAATAAATAAATGGTTCTATGAGAGATACAACCATTGATACAAATTTTTCGTAATTTTTTTTTAACGAATGGTAGACTTTTAAAAAAAAATATCTTCTTTTTTAAAAAAATTTGTTGGGCACGTTTAAGAGAAAAATAAAAATTTTATTAATTGTTTAAAAAAAAAATTTACGACATGGTACCGTTATTTTGGATCTTAAAAAAAAAAGAAAAAACATGTTAAAAAACACTAGATATCAAATTTAAAGAAAATCGAGCCCCCCTTTAGGCTGCAGACGAATGGACAGACAGAGAGTAACAGTACTTCCTGAAAATAAAATAAAAATTTTAGGTAGAAGTTGTAGCATCCAAAATTATAATAAACAACCTCTTACTTTCGTGTCTGAATTACAAGTGTCATTTATTATAGAATTCATATATCAATACTCATTACTCATAAGAATATAAAGTACACTAATAATAGAAAACATAAATATGAGAGACAACAGTAGAACTGCCTTATATGCTACAGAAGTAAAATAGGTTGGATTCGAATGAAACCAGAAACAAATTGTCAGAAGTTTTAGTACGTACAGCCTATTTCAGACTTGGTGATTATTTTTGTTTTTTTTTTTAAATCCGCCACTGAACATAAAAATATATATATTTTCGAATAGAAGAATCTTTCATGCGCTTTCTCGACTAGCGAGCTCTATATATTAATACTCCTTTTGGATGCTCGCTGATGTGGCTCTGTATATAACAATAGAACTTTTATTTTCACATTTCAGGTCATGCCATTCAGAACTCTACTCGTGTACATCAAGTTGGCTCCAATCTGCATGTGAATAATGTTGTCAAGGATGTAGATGGCGGAGACTATGCATGCATAGCTACAACTGACTCAAGTGGAGCACGTCAGGCCTCACCGCCAGCTCGTCTTAACATCATATGTAAGTATTAAAATTTATACATTATATTTACTTATATATATTTTTATTTACTTTTTATCTAAATATACATGCATAGATATAAATTTATTTATATATAAAAATGTGTTGGAATTTTACATTGTATGTAGGTATAAGAAAATACCAGAGGAGTGATGAAAAAAAGAGGTGGTTTTTTGTATATGCGCGCATTATGCAAATAAGTCAACATTTTTCACAACTGCTGTTAATTTATTTCACGCGAGAGAGCAATCTCACAGAAATGAGTTTCTCAAAATCTTCAAGTTCTTCTATGTTTAAAACAAAGTAATATTAAATATGTACGTACATATGTATATGTATGACTGGCTACATCAGCTGCTGCGGGTTTTAATTTGAACGCATAAACATAACTTTTGGTGAAGAAATGAAGGCATTATTCTTTGTTTTTTTTGTCTAGATATAAACTTAAGAACAAAGAATGGAAGTGGGAAGAAGGAAGTATTTTAATTGGTACATTCTTGGAGGCGAATTCAAAATACATAATTATTTAAAGTTAAGCTCAGATAAGAAAGTTGCCAGTGGTGGCTTGAAATTTAATCAATTTGGAGAAAAATAAAAGTTTTCTTATTTCCTAAATTAGTTTTTATCATTTTATTTTATGTACAATTTTGAAACTGTAAAATTAAATTTTAGTTTGTATTAATTTTTTTACTCCACAAATTGCTATTTTAAACCAAAGTTAAATAAATATTTCCAACGCTCTGCTTTAATTTTTTCCTTACCATTCCCTGCTCAAAAATTAAAAATGTATCGTTTAGAAGGTTGTTACATTTTAAAACAGTTGAGTACTTGTATATTTTCATGACGTTAAAAATAAAATTTACGACTAGGTCGCACGAACTTGATATTATCGTCCCCTATCTCACGAACTGACGTAACTGCTTTTTTCACATTTTACAAAAACGCTTTTTAAAAGTGTTGGCGGCCATTGTTAAACATATTTTTTTTCTTTTATTTTGTAAACTACAGGATTTCTATTTTTAAATTTAATAATCAATTTAATGGTTTAAGGAAGACCTTTAGCTAAAATATAAGTTATCCCAACGTGCGTCAGTTCATGAGGTGAGCGACGTTATGTGCGATTACGCTGTGGTTTTAAAGTCCGAATAGTTTAGATCTATCTATCTATTTTAAAAGTAATAAATTAATTGTGGGAGCCTATATTTTATGCCGCTTGCCAAAAACGTAGTTTAGTTTAAGGTAGTGTTATATGAGTACATAAATATGTACAATAAAGCACATGTGCTCCATGCATACTTACTTAATTTAGACTGAAAAATTGTTAAAAATCAATACAATTAGAAATAAATTGATTAAACAACTTCTGAAATTTTTTTGAGACCAATTTATTTAAAAATCATTGAAGGGGTATTTTTAAAAAATATTTTTTATATATATAATATTTTGAAAAGAAAAAAAATTGGTACACCATTTTTTAGTAATTATTAATACGGCGTTTAAAAATTAATTTTGAAAAAAAAATCATCTACCCTTTTTCGAAATGTCGAATTGTCAAAAAATAATTTTGAAATTTTATTAAAAATCCAAATTTTTTTTTTTGAAAATAGTAATATTATTAAAACTTATTAAAAGAGAAGCTCTTGAGTAAAAAAAATTGAGTAAAATCGGTTAAACAGATAATGAGACAGTCGAAAACTAAAAAAAATGGTTCTATGAAAGAAACCGTTTTTAATCGATGAATAGTTTTTTTTTCCCAATAATATAGTACATTGTAATATTAGTTCACATAAAAATTTTAATCAAAATCGAAGGAGCCGTTTTTGGGGAAAAGAAGATTTTTCTTATTGGTTTTTTAACACTTGTATGGGAGGTACCGTTATTTTTGGTCATAAAAATAAATTTAATTTGAAATCTGCTAGATAATGTTTAAAAACTGATGGGTACCAAGTTTAAAAAAAATCAAGCAAGTGGCTTTCGAGTTATTAAATTCTCAAAAAAAAATGAAACTTTTTTAAGAATCAAAAAAAAAAAATGGAAATTTCAGTATATAATACTTTATAAGTTTTTGAAAGATTCTCAATAAAAAAATTGATCGAATTCAATTGAGACGTTTCTGAGAAAATCGAAAATCAAAAAAATGGTTTGATGGGAGATATACCATTTATAATCATTTTCTGATTTTTTTATAAAATGGGAGTCTTTTAGTAAAAAAAATTACTGAATTTTTTTATTTGTCGGCACATGTTTGAGAAAAATATGATTTTCAAAATTTGGTAAAAAAATTTACACGGTAGATACCGTTATTTTTTGGGGGGTTTTCTAAAACCCACTAGATACCAAGTTGAAAAAAATTCGATCCAATTTGGAAAAAAAAAAAACAGCTGGTCTCCTTTTTTATATATTCAAGTTCATTAACTTCTTACAATTATTACTTTACAAAATTTAAAATATTATAAATGTAGCTTCACCAACCACGTTGCCCACCAGCGAGCTAGAAAAGAAAGGTTGCAAACGAAAGGACAGACAGGCAGGCAGACATAAGGACACAATTGCAAAACCCACTTTTATAGATTTTTTACGAATTGATTTTTTTACGAATCCATAACTTAATTGTCATATATATAGTACCTATATATGGCAAGTAAAAATGAAGCCAATTGGCTTCCATGACGAGCTTATAGAATCAGAATACCACATTTCCCAGTTCGTAATAGTAGCGGCACGACACGTATCTACACATTTATTTTAAGCTTTTTTAAATTCCATCTTTTCTGAAGTGGCCATCAGAAAACGTTATCATAATTTATTAAAATCACGAATTTGATTTCCTTTTTATTTAATCCCAAACATTTGATTCTTTAATGCGCAATTAGTCCTTAATTCCAAGATAGTGTTCACAAAAACAGAAAATAAATCGTTGTGTTCGTTAATTTTTTTTTTCTGAACTAAAATCACGAAACTTTCTACATTTGTTTCCCCTTTGAAATAATACTCATTATAAATAAAGCTTATTCCCTCTGGTGCGCTTTAAAGGTGTTAAAACTTCATCTCCTTCTTAATATTGTCATTAATTCTTAATTATTTATATTCTTATGTACATACATACATATATAAATATATATTTATTTTTAAAACGAAAGACAAAAACTTTATCTGTATATACAAAATCCAATTAAAAAAAATATAAAGGTACGCTACCCCATTAACCTAATAGATTTATCTTCTATAGCATAAAATTCAACAATCTTTCGCTATAATTTCTTGGTTGAAAGTATATTCTCCTTTTGTGACACTTGATGTTGAAAAAAGGGTTCGTTGTTATACTGAGAACTAAGTTTATTGTTTTTTTTTTTTTTAATTTTTTTGCAAAAAATAAATTTAATGATGATTGAACAAATAAAATTCGTAGTGACATTTTATATCTTATTATGAAGTTTTGTACAAAAGTTACTGCATCTGCATTTGCATAAGAAGAGGTGTAGCTCTCTACTCAAAAATAAATTAAAGTGCATCAGCAGAATCACGAATTGGGTTTCGACTCATTGCTCTTTTTGCTGAAGACATTGTATGTACCTACTTATATCTACTGATGTCGATAAAGAAAAGTGTTGATTATATTTTTTTAAATACAAAATAAAAAACACTGGTGGAAAATTTTAGTGGATTTAGTCCGATTTAACAACATATCAATACAATGAGTATATTTTGCAATTTTTTTATAAATTTAGCAACTTATATCTTTTTGACGTTTTATTATAATCACCAATAAAGGTTCGATCCTTTACTTTGTACACAGAAGCTCACAAACTGTAAAATTTTAAAGAAATCTTCTCAAAAATTTTAAAATTGTACCTTTAAAGCGTGGCAACCCTATGCCTTGACCATATTTCACCAGGCAACCTTTGCGCAAAATGTTAGTTAAAAAAACACTATCTAAAAAACTGCATACCACTTATCCGGTAACTTGATGAGGGTAGATCGTCCTATGGCGGGATCTTCTACTAAAAAGAACGGGAACGAAAATTCAGACAAATTCACAGTATTCCGTACTTCCTTATGTGAGTGACACGCATGACATAATGTTTGGATTTCATTAATTTATTCTCATACTGACTGTTGAACTCTGTCTAAATACCTGTCACACAAATGGACCTGAACGTAACCCCTGTGACACATTCGAAACACCTCCCAAAATTATAGCATGTATGAAGGTTAAATGGAGGTTAAATAACAAATAAACACTGGAAATTTATAATTGAAGGTTTTGGATGTGTTTTATTTCGGAGTTTTTGATAGCGATTTTTTTGGGTAATTTTTATATTGTAAATTGGCAAGTTTTAGTTGGTTTGAACAACTAACATTTTGGTCCTTCGAGCCTTTTAGAAAGAGCGACCGCGAAAGCGAATTGATTCGTACATTGTTAAAAACATTTTTGATTATACAAAAAAAAAAAAAAACTGAGTGACGACCATTTTGTCGCGTTTCATAGATTTATTATTTTAATTAACATACATACAATAAATCAAATAGACTTGAAAAAAAAAAATAATATTATAATTTTTACAAATTAATTTAAAAACAAAAGTAAAAATTAAGTGAAGAAATTTCATCATCCAGTAAAAGAGGCAGTTGAAGCAGACGGCTGGTACACGGAAAGAAATCAAAGTGAGTACATTTTCACTTCCTTAATATATTTTATAAATATACAATCATATAAAAATCAAATCACAAAATGAGTGCTGCGAAAATTTTTAAAAGTAGCTGCAAGCAAGTATCAAAAGATTTCGAGAACTTTAAAAAGACTGTAAATCCTGATCGTCGGACGAAAAACTACGTCACAACACGACTTGATTTACTCGAAACCAATTTGCTAAGCATACAAAAGCAGTACGAAGATAGTCTTTCCGATGATGATGTGAAAGAGGATGCTTTGTCAACTTTGGAGAACATTTACACCGTAGCAAAAGACACATATACTATTTACAAATCGTTGCTTTTAGATGAATTGGACAAATTAAATCCCGTCACTCAAGGAAGTTCGAAGGAACCTCAACAACCGTCTCAGCCTCAGCATCAGAAGAAGTAAACAACGAGCTCAAGTTGTTTTACGAGTTGCCTTCTGTTCACGAAGAAAGCGCAAAAGGGATTCGCGAATTGTTGGATAATTCAACCAAAATCTTGCATGCGCTGAAAAATTTGGATTTGCCAGTCCAACATTGGGATGCGATAATTATATTTTTGCTGCTGAAAAAACTTCCTGCGACTATACAGTCAAAGTGGGAAACCTCTTTGGGTACTAAAAAAGAAATTCCAACGTTCAAAGAATTCTCTGAATTTTTGGAAACCAAATTTCGAACTTTGGAGATGGTTGACCAACAGCAAAATGTTAAACCGTCATCAAATAAGAGGCAGCCTAAGAATGTTTTTCATGTCAACACGGAGCCAACCGAGAAATTTACCTGCAAAGTATGCCATAGAGGTGTACATTCCTTGCGCACCTGCGCTAGATTTTTAAAAATGGATGTCAAGGCTAGACAACGAGTTGTCAAACAATTTGGCAATTGCTTCAACTGTTTAGCTTATAGCCATCGAACGAATAGCTGTCCAAGTAACAAGTTGTGTCATTTTTGTCAAAGGCCACACAATTCGTTGTTACATTTTGGCAACAACCACAACACAAGTTTTAGTAATTTGAATCAACAACCATTCTCACACTCGAACAATTCACAACACAACTCAAACACACAACAATCATTCGCTCAATCTAACCAACAGCCACCCAACTCAAATAACGTCAACACATTCTCTCGTTCTCAACCATCATCGCTTCCACTCACTCATTCACACTCTAATACAAATCAAAACTCATTTATTCACCCAAATACAAACAATCACCCTCAAAATCGATCACAAACACATCATATTTCTACTGAAATAAACCCCAATGCAGCACCCTTCCACCCTTCAGATCTACAACAACAATCAACGTCTGCGAATTGCTTTCATCTAAATGAATTTAGAAATACACAAATATTACTAGCAACTGCAATTGTAAAAGTTAAATCTGCACAAGGCGAGTTCATAAAACTTAGAGCTCTTATCGATCCTGGATCACAGGCCTCATTCATAACTGAGTCTGCTGTTCAGCTTCTTAGTTTGAAAAAACATCGAACATCTTTTGATGTTTCGGTGTTAGGACAAATGAAGACCGGTTCTTGTCAAAACTATGTAGAATTGTACCTTGGTTCTAACCACTCGAACTTCGAAACTTTAACAAGAGGATATGTGTATAAGACTCTTACTGGACTTCTACCAAGTCGAGAAGTAGTTCCAACGAGGTGGAAACATATCCAAGGTCTGAAATTAGCCGATCCAGCGTTTCATCAACCTGCAAATATCGACCTTTTGCTAGGTAATGACGTATTTTGCGATGTAATTCTACCCGACGTTATAAGAGGAGAGGAACCGATTTCGCCAATTGCTCAAAAAACACTATTCGGTTGGATCATCTTGGGAAAAGTTCCACTCGAAACACATCACACACTACAAGTGTTTACACAGTTTTACGATATTGATACTCAATTGAGACAATTTTGGGAAATTGAAGAATCACCATATGAAGAAGCCGAAGCAGAAGACGACGTTGCGTGCGAACAGCACTTTCTACACAACACCAAGAGGTTGCCGGGAGGGCGTTTTGAAGTTTCGTTACCCTTCAAAGAAAACAAACGTCCAGCACTTAATTCAACACATCAAAATGCTCTAAGAATGTTCCATAAACAAGAGAAGAAGCTATTAGTCAACCCAACACTATATGAAGAATATAACAGATGCATAGCTGAATACCTTCAATTAAATCAGATGGAAGAAGTTAACATCAATGAAGACAACATAAAAAAATCACCATTCCAATATGTAGTACCACACCATGCTGTTTTCAAAGAGTCCAGTACCACAACAAAGCTTCGTGTCGTCTTCAATGCTTCATTTAACACTTCGGACGGAAGTTCCTTAAATGATCATCTGATGACTGGACCTAAAACACAAACAGATATCATATCTATAGTTTTGAGATGGAGAATTCACAAAATTACCTTCACAGCTGATATAGAAAAAATGTATAGGCAAATCCAAATCCATCCAGAGGACGCCTATTACCAGCTTATCTATTGGCGGGAGGACCCAACAATACCAGTGAAACTTTTTAAAGTTAAAGTTTTGATGTTTGGTACTGCTCCAGCTCCATATCTTGCAAATCGAACACTCAAAAAACTTGCTGCAGATGAAGAATCAAAATATCCACTAGCAGCTCAAATGATTCGTAATGATATGTATATCGACGACTTGGTGTCAGGTGCAGAATCGGTAGAAGCAGCTAAAGAAAAGTATCGACAAATTTCAGGGCTGCTACTATCAGCTGGTTTTCATCTCCGAAAATGGATGAGTAATGATAAGGACTTCCTACAAGATATACCGCAAGAAGATAGAGAAACAAGTGTGTCACTCACCCTAGGATCATTGGACCATATGAAGACACTGGGAATCAGTTGGTACCCTTCATCAGACTCGTTTTCCTTCCAAAAGGTTGCCATCGAAGAAATAGTTTCCAAACGCACAATTCTTTCCACAATTGCACGCCTCTTCGACCCACTTGGATGGATTTCACCATGCATCATTAAAGCGAAGATCATCATGCAGCAATTATGGCTGAGGGGACTTTCATGGGATGAAACGATTCCAGTAGATTTGCAACAGGAATGGCTTTCTTTTCAGGAAGAGTTAACCATTTTAGAGGACATCCGAATCCCCAGATGGATTAATGTGGAAGGTGATGTTAAACAACTTGAACTTCATGGTTTCAGCGATGCTTCTACAAAAGCATATGGAGCCGTAGTGTATCTACGAGTGTTGGACAATAACTATGAAATCCACACTCACTTATTAATCTCAAAGACAAGAGTGGCTCCAGTAAACACGGTGTCGCTGCCAAGGTTAGAGCTTTGTGGAGCTGTCATGCTTGCCAAGCTCCTAAGCTACACCCAGTCAGTGATCCCATTCAAGAATGTAAAAACGTATGCATGGACTGACTCCACAATAACCCTCTGCTGGTTAACCGCATCACCATCCAGATGGAAAACTTTCATAGCTAATCGAGTCACTGAAATTCAACGGCTGACGAATGTTAGCATATGGCGACATATTCCCACAAAATTAAATCCAGCTGATCTTGCATCTCGCGGTGTTTTACCATCAAAGCTTGGAACTTCATTCCTCCCGCTTCTCCACACTTCGGTGGATTATGGGAAGCAGGAGTTAAATCAGTGAAATACCACTTGAAACTTGTTGCCCAAAACCAAGCGTTGACCTATGAGGAACTCAGCACGCTTCTAGCTCAAATAGAAGCATGTCTTAACTCGAGACCCCTCTGCCCGGTAACAGACGGCTTGGACGATTTCACCGCATTAACACCAGCACACTTCCTGATCGGAACTTCATTGCATATTGTTCCAGAAGGCGAATTAGAAATTGAAAGAATTGGATACATCGACCGATGGAAACGACTTCAAGCATCACTTCAAACCTTTTGGAAAGAATGGAGTGGCGAATATCTAACCAGGCTACAAAATCGCCCAAAATGGCTTCAAGAGCAAAAGCAACCTAAAGTCGGAGACTTAGTTTTGCTTAAGGATGAAAGACTACCGCCTTCACGATGGTCCATGGCACGAATCATAGTTACATATCCAGGAAAAGATGAACTCATCCGAGTAGTCAAATTAAGAACTCAAAATGGTGAATTCAAAAGACCTATCACGAAAATTTGTCCACTTCCAACTAACAGCACTAACCCAGAAAATGAAATCATATAAAATTAATACTCAAAACGAAAGAAAACCTCCAATAAAAATATTATAAATAATTCAAAACCTTAGATCAACTTAATTAATCATGAAACTAAAATATTAAACCCAATCAAATCAGTAAAAGAAATTAAATCTAGAATAAAATAGAATAAAGTAAATTAACTTAATAAATCATCATTCAACACACATTCAACACACATTCACTCACTCACTCACTCACTCACTCACTCACTCACTTACTTATTCATAATTCACTCACTCATTCAACACACATTCATTCATCACTCACTCATTTATCATTCATCATTCACTCATTCATCATTCATTACTCACTCATTCATCATTCACTCACTCATTCATCATTCACTCATTCATTCATTCACTCATCATTCACTCACTGACCACTCACTCACTCATTGGTCATTCATAAAACAAACATTCACTCCATCATGCAGTTTAAAATAAAATAAAAATCAAATACAGTCCACTTTAAAGAAACATACACCACACAGTATCCAAAACCTAAAATTAAAAATTAAAACACGAATCAAGCTATCAAACAAAAGGCATTTCAACTTTAAAACAAAATTAAAACATAAGCTGAATAATTAAAGATTAAAATCACCCAATTAATAATTCGCTCATTCATCAAAATTACTAAAATCTGCATAATAAATTAACTAAATGAATTAAAAAAGAAAAAAAAAAACAAAAAAGGAAATTTAAAAAAAAAGGAAATCATTACTAAATGCAACATGAATTATTTGAAATAATATTTAGAATCATCTGCCGACACCACACAGAATGAAAAAACCTGTAAAAAAAAATAAATTGAATGAATAAATGAATAATAAATGTATATAAAAATAAAACCCAATCCACCAGCCAACAGCACAGAAAATAAATAATTTAATTAAAAATCGATTATAATAAATTCTATTACCTAATAAATATGAAATTAAAATATCAGAAAATAATTATTTATAAGATTTAATTCGAAATTTATAAAATAAAATCCGAATCAACACAAAATATAACTAACAAAATATAACTAACAAATACCATCCATGGTGGCAACCATGCGCCAGTATATAATTCATTGAGAGAAAAAAAAAACATTCATAGCCCACCGTATACATACACACATACACAACGTCGATTTGATTCAATCGATTTTTGATTTCAAATTAATAATATTGTTTCAGTAAATCCACGGCATGGGTCAAGAAAAAAAAAAAAAAAAAAAAAAAAGAAAAACATAATAATCTAACACCATCTCCATGTATAACAAAACAAAACACATAATAAGAAGAATATAGGCTCCAATGGCGACTGCACGGCACTACCACGTATAAGCTATATAAAATTTCGTAGTAAGCATGCCATGGAGTAAATTATGAAAATTAAATAACATAAAACACAATAAAATTTACTCACAAATCAAACACAATTCATGTAACACAAAACAAATCAGATAACTTAAGATACCGACTTAATTAAAACTATATTATAAACAAAAAAACTCACAAATATGAACAACAAGATCGTTCATTGATGGATGCCGGCAATTACAATAAAATGCATTGTGAAGTTGGCGCCGATTAGTAAGAAGGAAGTCGGGACGAGAGCAGTACTGCCAAATTGTTTGCATGCAACTTTCCAATACATTGGAATTTCGAATTGGGTCCACGTTACATGGTTATTATTTCCAATTTGTTTACAAGATGCAATTTTCAAATAAAATTTATAAGTTTTTCAAATTCAAATGCAAATTAGTTACATATAAAATTTTATAATTTATTCTATAATAATATTAATAAAATCTTTCTTTGCATGTGAGAAACAATTAATACATGAAGATGAGTTTCCAAATAACCTTGTGACATAATTAAGCAGGCCCAGAAGACCACAGATTACAATGAAGTCGTTTACCTTGTTCACTGGCGGGGGAGAATGTTGAACTCTGTCTAAATACCTGTCACACAAATGGACCTGAACGTAACCCCTGTGACACATTCGAAACACCTCCCAAAATTATAGCATGTATGAAGGTTAAATGGAGGTTAAATAACAAATAAACACTGGAAATTTATAATTGAAGGTTTTGGATGTGTTTTATTTCGGAGTTTTTGATAGCGATTTTTTTGGGTAATTTTTATATTGTAAATTGGCAAGTTTTAGTTGGTTTGAACAACTAACACTGACATTTTGCTGAAGTGTGACATTCTGTCCAATGACATTATTTTGTTGAACAGAAACTCACAGATAGGACATGGGAAAAATAACTTAATCTTTCACAAGCGTTCTCTTTTAAGAACAAAATTTGTGAATTTTTTGAGTACGGAAACTTCAGAAAATAACAGATTTTCAAAGTAAAGGAACAAACCTTTAATGATTTTAGCATAATTCTAATTCATATGACACTTTGACATTTATATAAATATCAAAAAAGGTTTGTTTGCTTAGTTTTTTTTTCACATTAACTTTCACTGTTTTGAGGTGTGTTCAGCTGAAGTTTATAAACAGCCAATTTCTTCACAGAGTTCTAACGCTAGTACCGGCAATAGTCCTGAAGATAGTACTCGAATCAGTATCAACTCATTTCTTCACACAAATTCTAAGCCCCAAACCTGTAAATTTGGTAGTATTAGTTAGGACTCGGTACTAGCTAGCTCATCAAAATTATTATACCTGGTTATTATACCAGTTGTTAGTACTCAAATCGGTACCATGTGATTTCTTCACACAAGTACTAAGCTCTAGTCCTGTCAAATTGGTACCGAGTACTAGTTAGGACTCGGTATTAGCTAGTACCTCGGAATCGGCAGTCTAGCACCTTAATACTTAAATTAGACCAATTCATTTTATTCGTTTAATAATTTATTAGTTGTCATTTGTTAAGAAATAGGTAATAAATACATTTTTTTTGTTAATTTTGTTGATTTTCATTTTATATTTTCGCTTTTAAATTTTGTAAATTCGAAATTTTAAGATTAAATTTTTTGCTCCGGAAAAACGCTTTTTTACGTCTTTTGATGTCATTCAAAAGCCGTAAAAAAGCGTTTGGATTGAAATATTGAATATGTCATAGTTTGTTACCTATCTGTCAAGCCATAAACTGTCAAATTCCATTGGAGGATGGTTACGATGTTGATGGACTAAAAAACGTCTTAAAAATCAAAAATTTATGAAATTTGTATAGTAAACCCGATGACGAGCATTATGTCTATGCGTCCCAACTGCGTTGAGTGGGTGATTACAACCACGATAAACAACGCGTTGACCCTAAAATTCATGTCAACGCTAGTTTCAACCCATTGACGGTGTTCTTCGTTAAAGATCACACGCCTTGAGAACTTTGGGACAAAATTATACGTCATTTTGGCGCCAGGGAGTCAACGTGTTGACCTTTAACGTTGATCGTCTAATCGTAGCTTAATAATGCCGACTAGCAATGATTGTGCTCAAGAATTAACGACTCGAGCGTTAGATTGCATTCATTGATAGAAATATTCCAAAACTGTAATTGTTTTGTTTTTCTATTTCGTCCAAACGACCAGTACTCTCATCTTGATAGAACTGCATACGTTCTGCCTTCAACTTGCGCTCCTCGTTATAGCGTTGCTTGGGCATGGATAAGTGTTTGAATTGACAATTTTCCACTTAACTTGCCGATGGTAATTTCATATGGCGTTGATACTTTATTGAGAATGAGTTCCAAAGAACCAGAATAAGCAAAGAGCTATGTAAATATTTTACAGAGAGAAAATTATGCTGAAGGGTATTCTAAAAACGACATTTTATTTAAAATTATCACTATGGGCGCATTCACTAATGTAGTGACTACGTAGTCGAAATTCAACTAGCTTTGTGAATGCAAAATTGCACTACAAAGGTAGTCACTTCTAAACTGTCATATTAATGACAGATGTAAACACACACGAAATAAGAAACAGTTGTGTTTTGAGAATTTAAATAATATTTTCTTTTTAAATTAAATAATATCAAATATAAGATATAATATGAGTGATTTGGAAGAAGATAAAATCATAATTATGCAAAATAATTTAATTGTGGTCAAGTTTCAATTTGAATAGTTTGAATCTTTTGTATTTTAACCGAACAGCTGATTGTGAAACGTCAAAATCATTCTCCACTAACTTTGAAGCCGAAATTTTTACACTACGTCAGAGGGGAAATTTCAACTCATTTTGTAGTTGTATGTAGCCAATCAGAATAACTTGACTACGTAGTGACTACATTAGTGAATGCGCCCTATGTATTTTCAATTAATATCAAAATAATATTTAAAAATGTCAAAATAGAGTCAAAATCTCTGAATTATGCCAGTTTTAAATTCCTAATACCGCTTTGTGAACTTAGATGCAGTACTAGTGATGTGAAGAAATGCTCAGATACTAAATTTTCGTTGGGAGTAAGTATTAGAGCTAGTACCGGGTCTAGCTAGACTGGGTACTAGGTTGGTTAAGTACTTCTGTGAAGAAATTGGGCGTATGAAAAGGATTTTGAAATAACAACAGTTGAAAATTTGTTTAAATTAAGACAATTTTATATTAAATTAATTTAAACTTAAAAATTGTTATGTAATATCATCCATCAGAATGTTTGAAAATGTGTACAATTGTTTTAAAATAAATAAACCAACGATTCTTAATTGATCTGAATTAAACAACATATATAAACAAATTTTGTCTAAAACTTTACTCAAAACATTAAAATTCATTTCTTAGAACAACATCAAGGTGAATTTATGAAACCCTCCGCGATACTCGCTTTAAAGAACAAGCTAAAATTTCAACTTGATTCGAAATTCTTCAGATGATGCATTTCAATCCACTTGTGTGTTTTTTTTTTTTTTCCAATTTAATTTCGAATAATTATTTCCACTATATCGACACATCTAATGTGTGTATTGCAATGGGGTTGTTTTTCTGTAATACACCCTCTGCAAACCTTATCACGGCCATATGGTTTGTATGTGTTTATATGGAGGGGTTGATGGTTGATGAAATTAACACACGGATGCATGCGCATGTTGGGTGTTTCTTTTACGAGATCGTTAATATAACTTAATCAGATTTCGCTTTGTTTTCGCTGAGAATTGTGTTAGATTCTGTTTCTGCTACTACTTCTACATTCTACTACTTTTTCGTAAAACCATAAAATCACAAACACACTCACTAAAATAAACTATAGACAACAAAATGCAGAAATAAAAAAAATAACAAAACCAACCCTTCAAACTAGCGAGCGAGTCAACCCCCTAAAGGCTCTTTTGATAGCTAGAACCATAAAAATGAGATTTACCCGTGGAATTGGATATTTCTATGAAAAGTTTACTTATACAGGGAGATCCAATACGAAAAATAATACCGCGCTGATGTTTCGTTGTTCCTCATCTTCTTTTTGTTGAAATGAAAATGACGATGAGTATATATACAGTTCCATCAGGAGGGTTCTGAATGTTTGGTTGTTGGGTATAGTGAGGGTGATGGTGATGTGACGATGATGATGATGATGAGTTTTGTCCTGCGCTTCGGATATATCTACAAAGAAATATACAATAGATGACTACAACACACAAACCAAACCAACATCAACAATAAAAAAAAAAAAAAAACTCCAAACAAACTCATTTTGACGGAAGGATTTTTAGGTTACATCAGAGTAATAAAAAAAAAAAAATAACAAACAAAAAATCGTAAAAATTCAAATGGAAAACAGTAAAAGACAGAAAGAGTATTTTATATGTTTTCAGTTTTAACGACTGCAATCTGTGTGCGTTGCAATATAAATACCTAACTCCATATACCTACCTACAGTGTGGGCAAAAAGTGTTTGTGTTTCTGTTTCTTATCTGGGGTAAGGGTTTTCCCTTATTTTTTTTTTATAGTTTTATGTTAAAACAAATCATAAAGTTTGGGGAACAGTTTTTTATCTTAAGTCAAAACGGATTTAGGCGGTTTATGTATTTTAGTGCGAATAAAATGTCTTATCATTGAAAGGGCAGGCTACACTATACAATACACACCAGAGTGATTGGGGGTAGAATATAAAAAAGCAGTAAAAAAATACTCTGCCCAAAATTCTTTAATCAAAAATTTTTATAACCCTGTTTTATTTGACAAAAAATAACTTAACCTTAATAACTATAGCGTTCCGCAGTTAAAAAAATTCCTTTGTCAGCAAATCATATTTTTTTACATTGACAAGTCGTATTTTTACACACTCATAATTTAGTTTTGTTAACGAAACCACAACACGAATCAAACATTGTGCTTAGTAAAAAATAAATAAATTGGTCGGCGCGACAGCTCGTACAGAACCAGGGCCTAGTGACTTACAACTCGGAACCATTCCTGTGTGCGTGTTATTGGCAGGAATAGAGAGACCTACAATTTTCTGCCGAATCCGAACGGCTAGGGTGGGAAGCTCTTTTTCATGACAATAGATACTATTGGAGAATTTGTCAATTCCTCGCAAGAGGCAGTAACTCGTGAGAAAAACATTTTTGTTTTTATAGGTGGCATGCATAGGCTGGAAATCGAACCCAAGCCCTTCAACCCAAGAACTTAAGACAGTCCAACGCACTAACCATTACACCACGGGCTACTACTTGTGCTTAGTACATAATTTATTAAATGAG
Source organism: Epistrophe eligans (assembly GCA_951394125.1). Classification (NCBI taxonomy): domain Eukaryota; kingdom Metazoa; phylum Arthropoda; class Insecta; order Diptera; family Syrphidae; genus Epistrophe; species Epistrophe eligans. Next base: position 27,430,776 of record OX596031.1, on the reverse strand, counting down.
ATGCTACTGAGTAATACAACAATACGACTTTTATGAATTATATTTTATTTTATTTTAAAAATGTTAATAATTTGTTCAAAAACTGCATTTGTTTGTTAAATATCATTCCAATGAACACTGAAATGTACACTATCCAATAATTGATAATATTTTGACATGTGACATTAGGTGGGTTCCATTTATTAGATCCGTTCATTTTAAAGTAATTTGTGCGTCTTTTATTTTTATGTAATTGCAAGAATTCATTCTTTGGTTTTAATTTCTATATGCTATATCTATATCTTTAAAATGCTGTCTCTTGATTTTAAGCTGGTACGTGATATTCTTAATAAATTTTGGGTCTGGATAAAAAGATCAGCGGTAGAGTTTTTCTAATACTAAGCCGACACAATTTTATGTTGAAATTGCTCCCAGTGGAAGAAAATTCACTATTTTGGGCTTAAACCCTTATATGGAAAAAGGCATTTGAACAGATATCTCGAGTACAACTTATCATTCCCAAAATTTGCAAGTATTTTTTCTTAAGGAAATTTAATTTTAATACTTTATATTAATAGGTACTTCTATTATGACATTTTTTCGCTGAGTTTATACTTTAACAACCCTATTAATTAAAAAAAAAGTTTAACTCACCTCTAATCTACGAATTTTTTACTAAATCATGGAATAAGGTCTAACTCTGGAGTTAAAATTTCCGAAAGATCAATAAAGTGTTTGTGGAATGTCAAATGGACGTTTATTTAAAATTCTTTAAGAAAATATACTACAAAATAAAAGAAATTTCCTTTATTTAATTGAAATGTTACTTTGACCTTGCATTTTCTTCAAGACATGATTTCTTTTTTTGTATGTGTTATTTTGTAGGGGGTGCTCAGTGTGAGTATACAACACCATTTTTGGTGTTTTAAGCACCCCCATTGGGTCCTTAAGACCACCTTAAGTCTGACAAACAAAGTTTTAGCACGTTTTTCAAGATATTTAATATTAAATTAAAAATAGATGACTTGCATAGTATTTTTTTTTTTTTTTTTGAAGTCTTCGTCTATTCCTTATTCTTTCGCAAAACCACCTTCTTCAGTGATCCAATATTTTTCTGGGAAACTATTTGCTATTTGTATATTTGCAACTTTAACATTGTTAAGAATTTTTCAAACGGTTGTTGGAAAAAAATCCGAGAAATTATTGGCCAGTTGCACCAAAATCCACTAAAACCAGTTTTTTCACTGAATTTTTAGCTAAAATGCTGTTTGCGAACCATCCCTGGTTTTTGTCAGCTGATTTTAAACTGAACGAAAAAGTTTCACTCGTGTTAAGTAAGATAGCAATATGAGAGATGTCAAACTCGAACTGCTATTTTATTTTGTTTGCCAAAACAACAAACAAACAAATTATTATTATTTATAATTTAAATTTCAACTATTTTATAAATAAAAAATGGATACAAAGAAAAAGAGGGAAAGAGGGAAGAATTATGTGGAGGAAGAGAAAAATGCTCTGGTCGACATTACTTTAAGATTCCGTAAGATCATAGAAAACAGATCCACGGATGGAGTGACTCTGATTGAAAAAAATAAAGCGTGGGCGAAAATAGCTTCAAGGCACAAATGCTCTGTGGCAAAAACTGGAGACAGAAGGCTTTACAGTAGAGACACTTGAAATGGACCCAACTCCAGAGCCAACCGTACCACAACCACCAACTCCAGAGTTTAACACCAGTCCAAAATCACCAACGCTAGACCAACAAATTAAATATGTGATGAATACCACTCCTGAAGCCAAGATTGAAAAATTTCAACTAACGCCTGCAAACAAAATATGTCTTGTCAAAGGTGAAATATTTTTTTTTTGTAGATTTCGTTAAAACTAGCTTTTAAAATTTATCTGGAGGAAAATGGCGTTTTTGTTTATTGGCTTGTTTGTCGGCCTTTTAAATCTAAAATTGGTTGGTGCAACCGATAAAAGCCATTTTAAAATTTAAAGGCAATAAATATTTAAAAGCGTTTGGTTCAACTGGCCATAAGTTTTTTTATAAGCTGTCAAATTTTGACGTTTGAACGAAAATCCTTCCCCAAACATACTCTCCAGTTATCAAAATAAATTTTAATTGACTTCTGCAATAGTTCATTCACGATTTTTTCTTTGATTTTTGAATTAACTCGCAAACCGATAATTTTGCAAAATTTCTCTCGCAGTTCAGTTTTCAAGATTTTATCTTTCTAACTGTTCTAATGGGTGATTTTTTAAGAGGTTTAGAACTTTAAAAAAAAAAAAAACACAAAAAATTCGAAAAAATGAATGAAATATTTATTTGAATCGATAGTTTGAACCTTGCAATTTAATGTTTAAAGATAATTTCATGCAAATGTTGACCGCGGCTGCGTCTCAGGTAGCCCATCCGCTGAGTCCAATTTTGGCATACTCTTTCACACATATCGGCCGGTATCTCACGAATGAATGCATGGATGTTGGCTTCCAGTGCGTCAATCGAAGCGGGCTTGTCCCTATAGACATTAGCCTTGACATACCCCCACAAAAAATAATCTAATGGTGTCAAATCGCACGATCTAGGCGGCCAATTGACCGGCCCGAAACGTGAAATTAACTGTTCACCAAACTCGCCTCGCAATTGCGCCATTGTTTCGCGTGCTGTGTGGCATGTGGCACCGTCTTGTTGAAACCACATATCATGCAAGTCAAGAACTTCCATTTCGGGCAAAAAAAAATTTGTTATCATCGCTCGGTAGCGTTCACCATTGACAGTAACGCTGCGATTCGCATCATCTTTGAAGAAATATGGCCCAATAATGCCGCCGGCCCATAAACCGCACCAAATAGTGGCTTTTTTGGGATGCATTGGTAGCTGTTGCAATGCTTCTGGCTAATCTTCACTCCAAATGCGGCAATTTTGCTTATTTACGTACCCATTCAACCAAAAATGAGCCTCATCGATGCCGACCATAAAATGGAAGCAGCGCGCGATGAACATTTCGAACCGAGCACGAATTTTGATAGTAAAATTCAATAATTTGCAAGCGTTGTTCATTTGTAAGACGATCCATGGTTAAATTGCAAACCAAACTGAAGCTGTTTGACAGTGACACAAGGTACTAAACACACGTCAGCTGTCAAAACCAGTGTTGCCAAAACCAAACCAGCTAAAAAATCACCCGTTATTAACTCGCTATTTATGTATTTGAATAAATAAAATCAGTGCATAAAAATAGCATTTTTTTAATGTATAAAGTTTTTATTTAAAACGATTTCGAAAGACAGGACTTAATAATACTAGCGAAATAATAAATTGCGAAATAATAAAAAGCAATATACAATCTATATCGAAATTATAATTTGAAATATAATTAAATGTGAATTAGTGAAGTAATATATTGGGAAATACCAAAATAAAGACAAAAGTTACGATGTGAAATATTATAATTTTTGCGAAACGATAACAAACTAGCCAAATAAAAAGCAATTAAACACGAAATATTTAAAATATAAGAAAAGGAATTTCAAAACGAACATTGCGAAATGAAAGACAAATTTTCGTGATGTAAAAAAAAAAAGATGACTCGCACACTTTTGCAAAGAGATTTTGTTACGAGTAGTCTTTAAAATTTAAGAGATTTTAACTGAAGATTGATGAAACTATAGGTGGCATCTAGTTGCAACTGGGCGTATAAACAAAAGAATGCTGCTTTGAGTGTGGCTTGAACTCCCATCTCTTAGTTTACAATCCGAAGCTATGTATATCTATTTTACTATGTCGACCGCAAATTGTTAAAATTGCAATGCAATTAAATTAACCATTTAGGTATATAGATACTATTTGTTGTTCATTTTGTATTATATTTTCTTCTAAACGAAACGAGTATACAAATACAAATTCCTATCCACTCCATCTTACTTCACTTTCAATATTTATAAATATTCCATATCAGCTGTCAATATACATATATCCATCATCAAAGTTCTGCCAACACTGACTGTGTCGAATGGCCATTTATTTCTCCTATAGCAGCCCTCTGAATGTACAGAAAAATACAGAGATACTGTTTGATGGAATGGAATTCCACTTCTGATCCAAAGGCATATATCGCATCACTTGAACACAACACCATCAGTACACTACTGTAGAGACATACCATTGCCATTTGCATGCACATACATATTAACATTCCCTGATATTTTCAAATATCCCAGGGGACTCTCTCCGTCCGACTCTGATTCCGTCCGTCTCGGCTTCGACTAATGTACTGTGAAGTAGGATGGAGATCGTATCTCTCCATTCATTGGATGTATACATTTCATCAGTCAAGAGCTTCGGTGTATATTTAATTTTTTTTATTTTGTAGAAAATCAAAAAGATTTTGCTGGAACAGCGAAATGCGAAAGTAGAAATGCGGTAGCGCAGGGGGAATATGGTCATTCACTTGCCATAAAAATATTACTATCATCACCACCACACCAACTGCCAACTGCCACTGTGCGCCTCTTGAAGTTTGTCTGAAGCATCTGGCTGGAGAGAATACATTTTGGCAATACACATTGAAATTTTGCCGGTGATGGTTGGTGGATGAAATGAATTCGGAGAAGAGCGAAGAGAAAGATGATGATCTATACCAATCTTTTGTAATTTGTCAAAGGAAACGCAAAAAAGAAAATTAATTATGTCTGAAGCACGGAACGCAAAACTCCGCGTTGAGAATGAAGACGGCAACGACCGTCGACGACGAAAACGACGCCGACACGCTATTTCGCTTCATTGAGCATTACGAATGGCGAAAAAAGAGCCAGGAAGTCGCTTTAACGTTAAAACCAAAAACGAAAATGCGATAAGATGAAAGGAGTTCTTTAGCGAAGTTGGCAGTTGGAGAACCCAATTCGATGACAGAATAGTGCGGTGGTGGTGCATCGAAGAAGTGCACAGTAATAGCAATGACGGATGCATTGCTGTGTGAACCAATGCGCTGATGGATGTCGTATAGATACGATACGAGTATATAGCAAAGGAACTCGCAATATGCTTGGCTTGGCTGGAACATCAGCAAAGTGTGTATGGATGCGTTAAATAAATCGTGGTCATGCATCTTGCAAAGCGACTTGTCTTCCTTTGTCGAAATGTTGTTTAGGTGATGATAGAAAGAGACTGACTTGCAAATGGACTAATCCGTAACATATGCCTGAACGAGTGGTATAGAGGTATAAGTTTCAACGCAGTATAAACATCAAACAGTTCGGTTTTTCTATACATTCCTTTGATTGAGTAAAAGAAGTATTTCGCCATTGAACTTCACGAATAATTAAAAGCCACATCATAGTGAAACAGTTTAGAAAAATGTTTAATGATTTTGTTTACAAATTGTTTCAGAAGCGTAAGATACAACCAATTTTCAGGTCGCAATAAATTCTTGTCTGCCTAATCTTATAAACATTCCAAAGAATCAAAAGAGGGTTTGGTTTAATAAACATTCAGTACAGGCTTTCAAGCTAACTATCAGATTTCTAGTACAGGATATCAATTAAATTAAACCGATAAGTAATTATTAATAATCATAATTAAATGAGAAATACGAAGTTCCGCAAGGTTCAACATTGGGTCCGCTCTTATTCATACTTTATTTCATCTACATATTTGCTATTTTGTCTGTGCCCACAATGCATCTGTTCAGCTTATTGTGTATTTTAAAGAAAAAAAACAAACACGGACTTAGTATCCTCTTTTTTTTATTTCCGATATTTTTTCTTCTATTTGATAATTTTTTTTCGCGTAATAAAAAAGCGCTAAAAGCTTTTATATTTTCCCGTCACTTTTTTATAATCCAATTTTAAACATCAAAATCGCTGTACGTGAATAGTTAAAAGTTGGTGAATTCCAGCTTCAATATTTTGACAAATATTCCAGTTCCAGTATACCTCTTCGGGTTATATACAGCAATTTTACTATTTTAGTAATTGACGTAGCCATTAAAGTGCCCCTCATCGTTGATCTTCTTCCTCGGAGAACGCTGATTTTCTTAATACAGCTGAATAATTTGTAGACAGCTTAGAATTCCTAATATGAAATGTCAAACAATTCTGAACAAAAATACCTATCATAGACAGCTTTTAAACGCTGCAATTACCCCCTGCAATTTTTAAGCATGTAGGCGGGGGACGTATGCGGTGTCCGGGATAAACAAAGTTGCAGAGGTTGAAATAATTGCAGAGTTATCGCTCTTTCTTTTTTGTGCTTTTTCTTATTGTTTGACACATAAGCGGATTAAAGAGTGTGGAGATATATTTCCTTCTCATTTAACAAAAATTGCAGCTATTAAAACTTGCAGCATTTAAATGGATGCTGCAATCGGAAAGAAACTCCAAAGAGAATTGCGGATAAAAATTGCAGTCGTCTAAAAGCAGCCATAGCAGTTTGTCACGACCCAAGCTCTCTCTATCTGTCATTTATTCCTACTCTATCTCTATATTGTGAATAGATCTATTGTGTGTATTTCTATTAGGCGCGTTCAAAAAATTGAGATCTTGGAGATTTAGCGAAATTTTGCTGAGGAATTCTGTTCATGTAACATATAACTAGAATGCTGAGATCTCATTTTCCTGAACACGCCTATACATACATTATTTGCCTACTGAAATTCACCTTAGTAATAGTCTTTGTTGGTTAATTTTTGTTCATAAAAAAAATAAACTTGTAAATACCTACATACTTGGTCTATACTATAGGGAAGGGAAATGTTGGAAAGCTGCCGCACTATCATTGCGCTTATCAAATCTATCTTAATGACGACGACCGACGACGACGACGAGGACGCAAAGCCTCGACCGATGCCGCCGGCTGCTTTCATAATGGACGTGTGTTATGTATATATGTATCTTTTGCAAATGGCGACGACCACGATGGTGATAATGAAGGCGATGGCAATGGCTCTAGTTCTAGCTTCTTTTTCGCATGTAATTCGATCAGACTTTGTGCAAGCTACATGCATGTCTAAAGCTGACTGAAAACAACCACAAAACTCCAACTTTCGTTCCGTCTATACGTACGTACATATTGCCGCGTCGTCGTGCAGTAATGGTGATGCGAATTCTTGTTTTTATTTTGTTTCGTTTTTTTTTCTATCTGATTTTCTGTTGCGGTAAACAATGCTCATACCTACTATATGGTGTGGTGATGCGGTAGATATAGTATATACGCGCGTTATAAAAGTAGGTGCAGATAGTGCATACTTTTGTGCGATAGTTTCATGTCAGATAGTGTGTCAGTTGTGGGCCCCAAAAGGGATTTGCATTATTGTTGTTGTTGTTGTTGTTGGCTGCTTCTATGTATATGTACTAAGGTAATCGTGGGTATACAAGTATAGTTAGTATACGTATAGAAATTGTAGATTAAACGATTGTGACCGGCAAGCAAAAGTAAATACTGCAAATGAAAAAAAAAGAAATAACTAAATGACACAAAGAGCGAGCGACAACCAACCGAAGCCCGAAACAAAACATGAGTATAGAACAGATGCAGGACAGTTTAGAATAAGCCTTGCAATTGCAATGAAAGTAAGTACTAACCTATTATAGGCACCAAAATGTAACTTGCTGGAGGGTCTTTGAATATTTTATGCGTAAGATTATAATATGTTATAGGAATACCAATCTAAACTCTGCCAACTGCATTTTTGATGTTATGAAAAGACACGTTTTTTTAAATTAAACCCACGGGGTTGCTGGCTTGAGTATGGATTAAAAAGTGTAAATTTGATATAGAACTTTGTTTGACAAAAGTAGTTGAGTTAAATCGCATATAATATTAGAAATGATTGGAGATTCTTATTTTATTCTTAATTTATTTCTTACAACCAAATGGAGACTACTCAAATTAAAAAAAACAAACAGTTCCAATAATTGGGAAGAGGAAATTCAAAACGAACAGAGTTTTTAAGCTGTCAAACGTCAAAATAATCTTTAAGGTTATTCATGCAACGTCGGAAAACCATCGTAAACGTGGTAGATGTCAGAAAATTTACGATGTCGTAAACGAACTGTCAAAATTTGTATGGAAGTACTTTTCCGACAAATTGTAAACTTTCCCACAAAAATTTGTATCGTAAATGAAAATGGTAAACATGGTAAACTTTTTTTTAATGTTTTTTAATGTCATAATACATAATGGTTGAATAAGCTATGTAATCGGTTTACCTATCACAATTTACACAAGATGTTAAAAGTTACGTACGTGTGTCGGAAACTTAACGATTTTACAACGTCGTAAAGTTACCGACGTTGCATCAATACTTGTTTTACGTTATAAGTGCCTGTTTACATCAGAGATTATGAATTATAAAGATTGGAAAGCTCGGCTGTCATTCTGGTTTAACTACGAGCTAAACAAACATGGTGGTGAGTTCATATTTTTGCACTAGTGTCCATGTTTTAACGCACACTAATGCAAAATTTGAATTCACCACCGCATAAATTGTTGTTGCAATTAACATATATTCATCGACACAAGATGAAATTACAAAAACAACAATGTAAACAAATGGGTTTTGGAGGGTGGAAAGAATCGTATCTTTATAATTCATAATCTTTGGTTTACATAGTCGTTAAAATGAAAGTAGCATTCAGTGAGACAGGTAGATTTTATGCGCAGTACACATATCTAAGGTTGTCAAAGTTGGAAGTGTTAAAAATTAAAAATGGCTATCGAGTGCCCACGAGAACTACTCACTGTATGATTAGAAACAACAACAAAATATTAAAATTAAACAAGAAAAATGGCACTTGATCCACCATTTTCCACGATTTTGACAGATGCTTTCATTAATGCATGGTTGCGAAAGTCTGACGAATGCATAACTTTCATAAATGCAAATGAGAAATGTCAGATTTTCATAAAAGCAAAACGCAAATATTTGCAGCGCAAATGTGCAACTATAAAAACTCATATGCAATCTGAGTTTCTTAAAGAAAGAGACAGGTATATTGTATAAACGATTTCCTTTCCTTTATTGTTTCCATCTGTCTTTTGACATATGATGTAAATCATAAATGCAGCGTAAAACACATGCGCAAATATTTTGTATGACGATAATATGATTGCAATTTTATTGCATGTAAACAAAGCAACCTTGCATTTATGAAAGCACCCATTTGTGCTGGTGGATTTAATGTGCCTGAAACGATAATGATTTTGGTGGATTTTGGAATGAAATCTACCCTTCTCGCTTCTACGCACACATAAAATTTAACTGTCTCACTGGATGCGCCTTCCAGTTGAAAGACGTAGATAGATATTTACGTCTCTTGTGGAGTGGCGCGATTTCTAAGTGATTTTTTTTTTTTGATTTGCTGAATTTTTAGATAAGTTTGATTTAGTTTAATTTATGCAAGCACGTACATAATATGTACGGGTATTTTTCAGTTAAATACCTATTTATCCACTTGAATACAAGAGAATACAATAAAATTTTGAATTATTCAAATTCATTTATCTTAAATGAAACTATATCCAGAAATTTTAACAGAATCCTCTAAACTCCATCTACATATATACTTTCTTTTAATGTAAAACTACTAAAAAGTTATGTCTGCAAACGGGCAGTTCCATAGGAACAATAACATAAGCAATTTAAAAAAAAAAAAAAAACACAATTCCAAAGATTGAAGTAATTTAAATGTAGTTTGTTGCAAACCGTTGAACAGCACAAGTACCTATTACAGGTACCTATAGTTACTTTAGACCAAAAGCCCTTGCAGAGTTTAAAATACTAGATAGATACAACAATCAAAAATGCAATTTTAAATGCTGGCACGTTTGCAATATATACTATGCCCCATAAATTTATATGCATCAAGTATTTTCGTAACGAAATACATTCTTACTTTTTTTTTTAGATATTCAACTAACTTTTTGCTCAACTCGCCTCAAGTTTTCTTGCTCAATTACTAATTCTTGAAGTATGTAATAAAATGTTTTGTTCAAAGAATAAAAATATAAAAACAGGAATAAGAATAACAGAATAACAGAACAACAACACAACACCAAAAGAAAAGAAAGAAATAAAATACATAAATAAAATGCCAAAATGAAAACATAAAAACACAAATCGTGAAATAACAATAAAAATGTGAGGAGAAGTATAAGAAAAATGCTAATGCTGTTGCCCATTGTAGATATATACACGGATACGGAACTAAAACGAATTCCAGAAAAATTGAGAAACCAAAAATTGAGGACGACGAAGACGATGATGGCTATGGCCTGGATACCCTGTTCGTCCCAATATGTACATTATTATAACACCCAACCCTCCCCACATTTTTATTATCCATATAAAAAAAAGAAAAAGAAAAAGAAAAAGAAAGATATAGATGGACAACAGCAGGAAACATGAAATCGTTACGCCGCATTAGACAGGAAGGTATAGCTTTTGTGGGCCCATGCACAACATCATGATGGCATATAGGATAGGACAAGCAAAGCAAGCAAAGGAGGCAAAATTATTTTGGCTTTGAATTTTTGGTGCTCCATTAGATTTTGAAAAGTTGTTTTTGGATTTTTGGGAAATTAAGTTTTTTTTGTTTTGTTTTGGAAAGATTTGCATTAATTTATCTTTTCGCTTGCTTTCTTTCTTTATATCTATGATTCGGTATCTGAATTTTCTGAAGTAATGATAATGAGTCTTCCTTAATTAAAAGATATATCTATCTACCTAATCATCCAGATTCTGTATTGAAAATTTCATGTATTTAAGGATATGACTTTAACGTTAAGGTTTGTAAACAGTTACAACAAATAAACAAAGAGGAGATGATATTTTCAAAGTAAAAAAAAAAAAACTTATATTTTATTTTAAAATTTGCTTCTGAGGATGCATTTAAAAATTAAACAGGAGTTTATGATATGTATATATAACTATTGAGAGTAGTGTACACAGTTAGAGGGATTTTTTATTCCGTTTTTTGTTTATTTCAACAAAAATAATGAAATGTGTGTAATTGTTTTGGGACTTTTAACTAATTGCAATATAGATTCTTTTTGTGTAGTTTCTTATCAACACTGAGATTTGTTTGAAATTTCAAACAAAATTAAGCCTATGTGTAGTGTGAACGATTCAATGACATTTGGCATGAAAACCCTATTAAGTAGTATAGTGTATCCATCATCTAACATATATATTATTTCCAATTTTGACAAATCAGGTGTCAAACGAAACGAAATTACCTGCTGATTTGACGAATTATGAATATTTTATTTTAAAAATGTTTATAATTTGTTTAAAAACTGCATTTTTTGTTAAATATTATTCCAATTAAAATGAACTCTAAAATGAACACTTCCACTTTGGTAATATTTTGGCATGTGACATTTGGTCGTTTGAATTACCTAAAAGATCCGTTCACAAAAATTTTGATATTAAATGATACGGAATTCATTTCTTTAATTTTGTAATTTAAGGGGATGAAATTACATTTTTTAGAAGCTTGAATATGTTTAAAAAGTTGACGTTTAAATGTTAAAATAAATAAGAAACGAAAAGAGAAATTTTTCTCAAAAACTGAGTTATCTTGATGTTTTTATAAACAAGGAGTTGTAAGGATTTTCTCGAATCGGTGTACGAGATTTGTTGTGTGTAACTCTATACGTAAAAATTCAATTTGTGAATCCTGTCGCTTAATTCATTCGGTTGTTTGCAACTGTCAGATTAGTAAAATAGTTTTTGTCAATGAATGAAGACTATATCTTTGGAAGGAGGAATTATTGCTTATAAGAGTGGTTTGTTTTTAAATCATAGGTTATTTTGACACTGACAGCTGTTTCCCGCTCGAAATCTTGACAGAAAGTCAGTATCATACCTCCAGCAGCGCAGCGAAATGAGTCGCTTAACGTTGAACAACTCTGGAAAATATTAAAAACTTATTTACAAAGTGAGTGCTGTGTAGCCCAAGCAGTGATTTTTTGAAAAGAAGTTTTGGCCGAAATGAAGCTTCCACCGCGCCTGCTGTACGCAAGTCTGTGCAAAAATTTCGTTAAACTGGTATGAGTGGACGTTATTGTCGAGAAGCCAATGCATCCACAGAGAGTGACAGTTTGATGCGGATTGTGGAGTGGTGGCATCATTGGACCATTTTTCTTCGAACTTGGAACAACGTTTTGGTCAACGGTGGGCGTTACAAAACTATGTTAACCGATTTTTTTTTTTATTGAAATTGAAGACATGGATTTGGACGACCTCTGGTTCATGCAGGATGACGCGCCATGCCACACAGCCTATACCACAATGGATCTTTTGTGCACCAAATCCCCAAATCGTGTTATCAGCCATCTTGGCAATGGCAATTGGCCGCCTCGGAGCTGCGATTTGACTTCTTTGGACTTTTTTTTTTTTGGGGAACCATGAAGGACCGATGTTATGCCAAAAATACGGAAACGATCCAAGCACTTAAGGCCAATGTCATCCAAGCAATCCGTGAGCTACAGCCCAAAAACATCAATAAGGACTCGGAAAATTGGAGTGACAGAATGCGCTATTGCGAAGCCAGCCGAGGCAGCCACTTGAATGACTTTGTGTTCCATAATTAATTGGATTTTTTGCTCTTAAACTAATAAAGCCATAATACTTGGAAAAAATTTAATTTTGTTCAATTTATTGCATTTTTAAAAAGAAACTTGTATTTGGCCCACCCTGTAAAAAAATACACTTCCGATATTGAGATACACCCTTCAATTTATAAAAACCTTCGCTTATTTGACAAAACAGGGGGAAGTTCTAAAATTTTGTTGTTTTTTTTTTTTGAAAAAATTTTATTTAATTTTTGAATTTTTAAAATAAAAAAAATATAAAATATCACATACTTCACTACACACTACACACTTCACTACTACATAAATAAAAATAAAACAATTTTAGCATCTGACTTGCGTACTGCCTTAAAAAAAAATGTTCCACATACGCCACCACACCCTGCCTCCTGTAAGCTTCAGAAAAACTATTATTATTATTTTTTGGAAAACTAAAACTAATTGGGCTTGTTGAATTATTTATTCTAGATAGAAACAGGCTATAGGTCTACAAAATTTGACGTTTTATATGGGTAATCTCACTTGGAATCATTCCTGTACAAGTTAGGACCTTGTTAATTATTTAACTATTTATTTTTAGTTAAGTTCAGTTTACACCGATTTTGGACTTAAAAAAAAGCTAAAGCACATTTTGTGAGTGTTTGGTTTTTTTTTAAATAATTCTGTCTATATTTTAAGTACTTGAATCTTGAACGGGTGAAAAAAGAACCCCTTTGCTAAAAATGTAAAAAAAATAAGTTTGAACAAATGGTTCTAGAGATATAAAAATCCGACCGCATCTCCATGTTTTGCTCATCTATGCATTTAATATTAAAACCAGAAAATCACCCTGCCCGACTCCTAAAACATTTAAGAAAAATTCTGTTTTGAATTATCAAACGAAATTTTGAGACCAATTTCATTGAAAAGAGAATTAATCTTTTGCATAAGCCCGATAAAAGGCTAGAACATGTTAGATAGGTAAAAAAAAAAATCATAATACCAGAAGGAGTCTATTATTCGACCCGTTTAGACGGGAGGGGCAATTTTCTAAAAAAAAACAAAACAGTGACAATTTTATGCTTAAGCTTTTTTTAAGCCAGAAATCCATTCTTTTTACAATTCTCTCGAAAAATAAAAAATATTTAAGTAAGTTTGTTTTTAGTGTTCGACTGAAAATTAATAAAAGCATGGAATATTAAAAATAAAAATAATACTTCATAACTTAATGTTTTGAAAAAAAAGTAACATTTTTTTATTTTTTTTTTTTCATAATTTTTAGCTTAAAAATTTATTTTTTTTTAAAATATACACAAACAATTTGATTTTAAAATAAAATACAAAAATACATTTTTGGATTAAAAAAAACTATAGCATGACATTGTCAGTGTTGCCGTTGTTTTTAAATTATTTATTTTTTCGATTAAAAGTATTTTTTTTTAGAAAATTATTTATGTAACTTTTAATTTGTAGTCATTTAAATATTTTATTATTTTTAATAATAAAATAAAAATATGTATTATTATATAAATTGGAAGGAAATAGAACCTCCTGTCTTACAATTTACATGTTTCTATCTGACCTATACATTCTCCAGACTTTTGTCTGCAAAAAAAAAAACCAGTATATATTTCACATTTCTTTAGTAAATCTAACCAACGCAACGGGAGAAAATTATTTTTTTTAAGCTCGTCTTTGAAAAGAAATACCTTCCATCTATCGGCTTTAGGTAAGCAGTAAAGTACACGTAGACGTAATGTCCAAAGTTTTGTCTTAAAAAATCAATTCCAAGCAGACCAAGTATTCGAAACAAATTTAAGTTCTTTTGATTTTTTTCACACTCTTTACTTTACAATTGCATATCCAAAATCTTTAATTTTTAAAGAAAACTGATTAATTATATATTTGTGATCCGGCCATGTATTTTATTTATTTATTTTTATTTGAATCTAGCATCGGATTAAGGGAATAAATATAGACATCTTGTTTTTACTACACAAAGCTTTTGAAAGTCCCATAATTTGAAATAAAAGAACCAAGGTATCAAACCCACAAAAACTTCTAAAAACTTGACAATCAACGATACCTTGATGGTATCGTTATTTAAAGTTAAATGACTTTCAAAGGCTTTTGTGCATCAAAAACTGTTAGTCTACTTAATACATTTCATCATAAATTTTATCGATTCCCTTCGATGCACGTCTCATTTTCCAAGTGTCAAACGACAACGACGACGCTTTGTTGTCTGCCTGATAGGTATACTCCACTGTCAAATGGACTATTTCTTTTATCAAAACCGATTGTCATATATCCCATACTAAACGATCAGATACAAAATTTAAGAACGGATTCGGGTGTGTGTGTTTTACTTTTTCCTAATTCTATATGAAATTTCTCTAAAAAGCTTAGTGAAAACAAAACGACACACAGAATGACAGAAAAACACATAGATAGGCACTGACAGAGAATAAAACTCACACATCCAAAATATCAGACTTTTACTGAGCAACCAAATGGCAGTAAGTATAAGGTCTTCTTCTTCTTTAACGTCAACGTTATTCTATTCTATTTTCATTGCCGGAAAAGACATAAAATTTTACGATGGAAAACATTAAAGAGGGCGCTCGCATAGCAACTGAACAACAACCTCAAATATATACATGGATATCTATATTCTACATGTTGTATACTGAATGGCACGAGACTTCTGCAAGACTTCCTATTCAACAAAGCGTCTGGTTAATTGCCGGCATTTTGGTCATAGCCGGGAGGGTGTATGTTTCAAAATACACAATGAGACATAATATCCCCCTTTAACTCCTGTTTATTTTTTGTGTGTGTTTGTGTGTGCATGTTTCTCGTCACCCACTCAAACCCGCCTCAAAATAACACGGTCTGTCGATATTTTTATATATGTTGGTGTAGAAATATAGGTATACCAAAAACTGTGGTGTTTAAGTCCTTTTTTTTCCTTAAGGATCTACCATACATACATTACATACATATATAATAAACAGGATACAAAAAAAAACAACTTTACGATTCTCTACTTGGGTTGACTTGAATACAAGTTAAAGGCAGAACGGAACGAAGCGTTAAAATTGAATGTTTGACGAAATCGTTCTGAATTTTATGGATGAAACGTGCTGGGACCGTAAATTTTCACTTTCACCAAAGCAAACGCAACAAAAGCGGAAGCGTATATATATGTATCTAGCAACAATGGCACAAACAAAAATAAAATAAAAGAAAAGACTATACCCTCTCTGATTGTGGCATCTAAACACCTACATAAAGCCGCGCCGCTCTGAGCCTCATCATCTTGAATTTACATTTTCTATAATATATATTTTTGTTCAATTGAACACAGGGTGTGATGGTTATAAATAGTGGAGAGAAATAAAACAATTTTTTATTTAATTTATTGTTTTTGTAAAACTATACGATAAGACGATCATCGTAAATGGTCAATGCATTCACTGCTTAATGTCACCAAAAATATTGTCAATATAGACTGTGTCAACGTATAAAACATGACGATCACACAAATGAATAAAGTCGCCCGTCAATTCTGTCACAAAATGCTTTGAAGAAGTATCTGTGTTTATTGCTTGACAGATAGGCAAGAAATAGTTTTTTGACGCATGTCAAATATTTCAAACTAAATGTCACTTGAAAACTCCGTTGACAATAAAAAGTGTCAACTGTCAAGCAATAAACTCTTAAATTTCATAGAAGGATGGTTATGATGTCGATGGATTTAAAAGATAATAATTATTTGTTGCTCCTGAAAAATGCAATTTTAGAGCGTTAGCTTTCGGGGTGAATTTTGGAACGAAATATTCTACATACATATATCCTAAAAACAAATAATTGCTTTGCATATATGTATGCCAAGCTATAAACTATCAAATTCCATTTAAGGAAAGCTTCGATGTCAAAAGGCGTGTTCGAGATAATGAGATCTCAGCAATCTCATTTACATGAACAGGACTCTTAGTTTTGCTGTCAAAACTCTGAGGAAAAAAAAATCTTAGATTCGCTTGTTCACCTTTTTAGTGGGAAAAATCTCTGAGATCTTATTTTTCTGAACGCACCAAGTAAATTAAAAAAACATCTAAAAATTGAGATATTATATAGATTGTGGAAGGTCAAAGC
Organism: Epistrophe eligans; assembly: GCA_951394125.1. Classification (NCBI taxonomy): domain Eukaryota; kingdom Metazoa; phylum Arthropoda; class Insecta; order Diptera; family Syrphidae; genus Epistrophe; species Epistrophe eligans. Next base: position 27,414,062 of record OX596031.1, on the reverse strand, counting down.
GAGCATTGACATGGCAGAATATTTTACTGTGTCAACATTGGGCTACAGTCAACGTGCTGTCTAGTAGTCTGTTGATGTGTCCTTACTGCGTTTAACAGGTGATTTGATTACACGGTTATACAATATAATCAATTCGTTAACACCCTTAAATTCATGCCAACGCGAGTGTCAATGCAGCTGTCAAAGAATTGACACATGACTTAACAACTTTGGAATATCATTTTACGTAATTTTGACATCAGATTTTCAACGCGTTGACCATCGTAGGTTAAGTCTACAAATATGACTTACAATTTACCTAACATATCTTTACTATTTACTAAAAAAAACAGTCGCACATTTAAGTGATGACAGGTAGGCCGCTTCGTGTAGAAATGAAAATAGAATAGAAAAGAACCACCCTGTGTGTCAAACTGATCAAAATATCTTCACTGTCATGTAAAGGAAAAAAAAAACACATTGGCAAAAAAGGCTCATGATGACAAAAGAGTCCTAAAAATATTGAAGGATTTCCCAAACGAAAAAAAAAAATAACCAAAACCATTATCCCTCGTAGCAAAAGAGAACAGTAAAGTTAGCCAATTATGTTTTAAGACTTTCTTAGACTCAGTGACTCCAATAAGCATATTTAAGTTTTACTTTGTTCTGTTTATGTATGTATATGTGTGGATTTCCTTTTTTTACTATAATGTTGTGCGTGTATATGAATGTACCTATAGGTGTATGGGTAAATTTAACGACCTTGCAAGTTATGCTTTTCGGATGGAAATTTGTTGGTAAATTCATTTCGATAGAACTACTATATGTCGAAGTCGATTTGCCATCAAAAAATATATGTATGTATGTATGAATGTAATATTGAAGTGACACACACATGACAGACATAATATTATAGGGCTTGTGTTTTATATAAAGACATTTTAACATTTTGTAATATTTTTGTTGATGTTTTTTTATGACTAAAGTTTTAGTATTGCGACGACAGAGTGCGATAAAATATAAATGAGGGACTTTAAGTTCGTTTGTAACAATTTATATTTTATGACTTTTGATTCTGATGGAGCTAATCAAAAGAGCTTTGGTTGACGAATAGATGTGTGAATGTGTGTGTGTGTTTCTGTGTGTGGAAGGAAGAAAGTATTATATCCGATAATTTAAAGTAATTAATAAATAAGTAGGTACTTACCTTAAATATTTTTTTTTTTATTTTTAGGATTAAAAGTAACATAATGTAGGTACAGATCCATCAAATACAAAAAACTTCTGGTACAAATGATTAAGACTTATTTATCAAAAAAAAAAATCAAATACAAAAACGGCAATCTTATATTCCATTTTATTTATTGAAAAAAAAGCTAAATATAGGGTAGAGGTTCAATCGACCGAACCGGAGTGGCAGATTGTTGTTTTTGACGCAATAAATCTTGATGTGACCAAAGTTTCATCCATCATTAATAATTAATCTATGTCTATAAAAACGCGATATAGAGTTTTTTGTTCGAGGTTTATCATTTATGTGATTCTAATCTTCCTATCGAGATGATTTAGCAAGTCAAACTTTTTAAACTGGAAGTTGGTTCTGATAGATAAATATTGAGATTCTATAGCCGTCATTACTCTCAATTCACTAATTCTCATATTTTGTATATACTTTTCGGGTAATATTCAAAACATTGTGTACCTAAATTGTCGGCATTTTTACAAAAATACAGTGACTCAAATGCTGCACTAAACTGTTCGATATTAAATAAAATGCACGATTGGGTCGCACAAACTTGCTCTTATGTACGATCACACTGTAGCACCGTGCTGTCTTGCACTCCGCACATATGTATGGAATTTACATTGAAAAAATGAAATTGATTTGATACCAAGGCAACATTACACCAGTTGATTTCTTACACAAATCTCAATTTATGAGCGGTTTTTTAAAATAAAATTTTTTTATATATAAATTTTTGAATATATGAATGAATTTTTAGAACTTATTTATGCGGAGTTTAAAAATTAATTTTGATAAAAAAATCATCCACCCATTTTTGAAATATCGAATCTAAACATTTTTTTTTTTTTTAATTTTTTGTATGCAATAATATTCAAACTTATTAGTTTCGAAAAAAATTTATTAAACTAGGTTCAACATATAATGAGATAGTCAAAAACCCAAAAAATGCTTCTGTGAGAGGTACCATTTTTAAACGATAGATAACATTTTTTCCCAATAAATATAGTAGATCGTTCTGATATTAGTTTATAAAAAAATTTTAATCAAAATCGTAGGGGCCGTTTTTGAGAAAAATGAGATTTTCAATACCGGTTTTTAAACATTTGTAAGGGAGGTAAGGGAGGTTATTTTTGGTTATAAGAAAAAATTTAATTTAAAATCTGCTAGATAATGTTTAAAAACAGCTGCGTGCTAAGTTTAATAAAAATCGACTAAGTCGTTTTCGAATTATTAAGTTCTCAAAAAAAAATTTTTAAACTTTTTTTAAAAATCAAAAAAAAAAATCAAAAAAAAATTGAAAATTTTAGAACACAATATTTTTAAAGTTATTGCAAATTCTTTATAAAAGTTGAACCGTTTTTGAGAAAATCTAAAATCAAAAAAATGGTTCAATGGGAGTAGGGTGACCAGATCTGTCCTCATTGAAAAGAGGACTTCCAAAAAAATCTCAAAGTAAAAAAAAAAAAAAATATTTTTTTTATTGGAATTGAAGATTTGAATAAAATAACAACAATTTAGTGGGCTACCACCAAGATTTTATGGGCTAGAGTTATAGCTATTTCGAACAAAAAAGGCTTCATAAATTAGTGTTAATTAATAAAAAAAATATAAAAAAAAAAATATATCAGCTATTAAGTAAAGTTAAAATAAATTTAACAAATGAAAATTTACTAACTAATAGTAGTATTGTTTTTTTTTTTCAAGTACTATTCAAGTAAGTATAGGTATCATTTTAGCTTTTATTTTATTTACCATTGGACCTTATTTTCATTGAAAATTTGGGGCTCTTTAATTTTTAAATTTAAAAAATTGGTCGACTATCTATTTCTGTCTATTTTATCCCTTTTAAGACCATGTTCAACCAACATGCATTTTTGATTGTGGTTTTGTTTCGCAGAAAATTGTAAATTAAAAAATAACCCAAAAAAAAGAAGACAAATCGTTTATTTTTCAAAAAGATACCGGACAAAAGTCTCTTAGGATAAAAAGAGAGGACTTATCCTCTTAAAAGAGGACGTCTGGTCAGCCTATATGGGAGGTACCTACCATTTAAGACCCATTTTCCGAAAAAAAAATGTAAAATGGTTCCGTTTTTGTAAAACAAAATTACTGAATATTTTTTTTTTTAATTTGAAAAAATAAGATTTTCATAATTTGGTAAACAAAATTGTACGGCAAGTACCGTTATTTTTGATCTTAAAAAAATGAAAAAAAAACGTTTGGGGGGAATGCCCAAAAAACGCTACGTACCAAGTTTAAAGAAAATCTATCCACCCATTTAGCTTCAGCCGAAAGGATAGACAGACAGAATTGCGGGACCCACTGTTTTCGACTTCGCTATCATCGTAATGTCAACTTTGATCAAAATTTTGAGAAAGATTATTTTTACAAATGCATAACTTACCATATAGAACCAATATATCGCAAGTAAAAACGGGCCAAAGAATATTTATTTTGATTCAACTACTACTTCTATAAATGGTTTTTGCCGGAAATTTCTAGGTCTCTGAATTATTTTTGCTTTTCACTTTTTCACTGAAAAATTTGAAACGTCAATTTTCTGTCAATTAAAACGGATTATTTGTATATCCAATTTGTCATGACGCCTTGACTTGGAGAATTTCACACTTTCTTGTCAAAAATAAATTTTCTTAAATAAAAATTTAGGTGGGACTTTTGATGGGATTTACAGTCAACTCAAATATCCCAGATGTTATGTCTTCACAACATGTCCAGTAAATCACCATTACAAAGGATCAATTTTAACTTTTAAACTAAAATGTTAATTACATAAAATATAGTTTATTATTAGTTCAATAATTCTATAGAAAGAGGATTAGGAGAACCTTTTGAAACTTTTTAATGAAGTTAGTTATTGTTATGTATAAAGCTTTAAATTTTAAAATTAATCATATATGTATATCAAACACTCTTGAAAGTTTTCAACTCTTATATCGTCATTTTAATGTCTATGTATATTATTCCCCTTCAAACATAAATACTTATAACATATACTCCCCTATATACAAAGACAATTATATCAACATAGTTATTTTAACTTGCTAATATTGCAACTAATTTTCAAGTAGTCTCATCGTCATCATAGTAGATTTTGTAAACAAACTAATAGATATAAATCTTAAGGAAGAACCAGCAACGAACACAAAAGCAAAACAAAAGTTTGTCGTTCATTCCACCTCTTATACACAACATTAAAACATCACCCTTTTGGTTGAATAAACAAAGAGGGCTTTTGGTTTGGTGACAATGGTAGACATAGTCGAAGGTCGATCGATTTACAAAGTAAAATCTAAAAAATGCAGAACGCTTAACCAAGCGCTGAATTTTGGAACAAATCCAACTTTTTTAAATTTATTTTTCTTAATCTTAAATTCGTCCCTAAAATGGTCTTTTTATTTTGCATCAGGTAACCTAGAAATTAGACAAATTCTATTTTTTTTATTATTGGTTGGGGGGATCATTTTCAAGACACCACCTCCTCAGGCGCGATTTTGGAAAAAGGAACAAAAGAGATTTGATTTATACCTCAATAACTGTACGTCCGAAATAAAATTTGTTAAAATATTTTTGGTCATGAATTAAAATCGGGTTGACCGATTTACTTTAAATTTGGTACATAGTATTTATATGCGGCATTCCCTATAAGAAAAATTCGAATTTTTGTGCTAGTCCTTCTAGAATGGGTTACTCTAGAATAACGGTTTTGGTATTTTTAAATTAATGTAATAATCAAAGCAATTTTAATAAACCAGATATTTGTAAAGTTTTGATGTTTTTTTTTAGAAAATTGTATTATTTTGGGTTATTCCTGTACATTAAACACCGAACTGAAATTCAGGTTCACGCAAAATATCTAAAAATGTTTGCATTCTCAGCTCCAGGGTCGGCCCCAGCCAAACTTGCACCCTGTGCGAAATTTGTAGAAAGCGCCCGTTTTTATATTTGCACATACACTGATACACATGCATAAAACTTTTCCACATTACCCAGGAGGTAGACTTTCAATGCGTTTTTTTATTCCCGGTAGGTGATGTTAGTTAGTGTGCAAGAAATAACTTAGCACAGCTGTGATCGATTCTATTTTGGGATAATTTGGGCAAGTTTTATGGCAGTACATATTTGTTTGCGCAAGATCAGATTACATTTTCTTGTTCCTGGTTACTGCGCCCCTAGAATTTTGCGCCCTTTCTATTTGCACTTCTTGAACATATGGTTGGTTCGGCCCTGCTCAGCTCAAAGATCATTGCACCTTCTCCAAGCTCTCTGTTGAGTCCCCTTAAAAGTAATCACAAAATTTCTACACATTTTCTTCTGAAAATTGGAACAATCAATGAAAGAAATCTTTTTTAATTTCTGACCGTTTCCTACAAGCTTCTTGAACATATCATTGTCTGTTTTAAAAAAAAATTATTACTAAAAGAAATCTTTTACTATCTATAATTTAAGCTTCACTTTTGCGAGTGACTTTTACTTAAAAGACTCAGTTTTACCTTGATCCTTTTTTATTCACAAGATTCTGTTAACGTTACCTGACCCGAAGAGAAACACAAACTAAAAGTCGAAAACTTTGAAAGAAATTCTAGAAGATAAAGTCAGAGGTAAGTATTTTATCAATAAACTCTCGTTGATAGTATACCTCCCATAGAAACCTTCTCTATAAATCTGACGACCTTGTCCTAAGCAACAACTTTTCTTTGAATGATTTTTTTTCAAACGGAGCTTCTATACGTAATACTTTTTAAGATATATATACACAGTCGTATTTATTAGATTTTTGTCTACTTAGACACTGTCTAACTATTTTCAAATTTGTAGAAAAATATTCTTTATTTAATAAAAATAAATATCACATTATTCACGGTTAAGACAGTCTACTCTTGTGTCTAAGTTAGGCAGCTATAAGACAACAATAAACAAGGTTTTTGAATACATTTTCCAAAGTTAGACAGTTGCCTAAAGTTAGACAACGTTTATAAATAAGATCAAAAATGTACATTTATAAAAAAAATTACATTTTTGATTTTTAAAAAATATTTGATATGATTTTGTTTTTTGAAAAATCATAATTTATTTTTATTTTTTTTAAATTTAATTAATTTTTGAAAAATATTTATAACAAAATATTTTTTTAAATGTAAAAAATAGATTTAAACAAAAACTCCCCAAAATTATTAGGTAAAAGTTTTAGACTTACCCACTATTCAACCAATATCGCCTTGGATCTTTGACTTTTGCAGGACTCGACTCATTCGATATTCTATTGTGAATAAATCTGAAGTTTGCCTGCAAATTGGTCTTTGACATAAGGAAGGATATCCCACTACATATAATATATATTTATTATATTCATGTAAATTGTGACTGTATTTACCCTCATTTAAAGGTCATTGATTGTTTGAGTGATTAATCAGTGAATACTTATACAACGTGCTGCTGCCGTTGTTATATCGTTATTGGCGTTGTCATCAATGTCGATGTCATTGTTTGTTGTTGGTTCGGTTGATGATGGTTGTTTGGTGCGATGAGTTCTTGAGTAGGTATACATATTATATTGAGTGAAGGGTTTGTTGTTATTCATTCAAAGAGTCAACGTCAAACAACCCTGTAATTTAGTCATTACAAACGAGCCACCAACCAAGTCTTTTGTTATTTTCTCAATTTAATTACACTTTGGAAAGTTTTTTTTTGGGAAGAAGAGTTTATTAGCATTTTGGTTGACAATATTCATTGATAAGTATTTATATATGCATAGCATAGGGATTGACTTTATATTATGGCTTCGAGGGATTCATATAATTTTTGAATGGCTTAGTGGTGATTTGTCTTTATACCTTATTTGAATTAAAACAATATTATTTAAAGATTAAAATCATATATTTCAAAATGACGAAAGGAATAATATAATTTGGGGGAAACTTTCTAATTGACCAAAAAAGATAGAACTTTCAAACATATTTAGGTTATAAAGTTCAAATAAGCTTTCAATAGAAAAAATTCTTTATTATTCTTTGATCTCTAAGACATTAAGCGTGTTTAGTTAACTCCAGATAATTTTCGGGACTTAACTTTAGTCCAGATTAAATCTGTTTTACTGGTGGTACTATTAATCACGTTTGTATGGAAATGTCAAATTATCTGGACTCATCGAATGAAACAATTTTTTTATGAAAACAAAATGGCGCTCATTATCATGGATTTTAGTTTGTTTGCCTATCAATGACTTGAAATTAAGTTCTATGGTTTTACTTAACTAAGCGGAATAATATTCTATATGAGTTTTCTTTTTATTCTAATATGGCAATGCTGGTAAGTTTTTCATTTGCATGCTTGCCCCACAAAGCTGAAAAGGCAGTGATGGCGTTTTATTACAGGGATGAGCTTGCTTCCTGTGTACTGATGTCGTTTTTTTCGTCTAACTCTGGACTTGCAAAAAAACAACCCTATTATTTCAACTTAATAGACTTTTTATTCCAACAGTAAGTAAGCCTAATCAACTTTAGACTCAAGCATATAATGGGTGATTTTTTAAGAGGTTTAGAACTTTAAAAAAAAAAAACACAAAAAATTCGAAAAAATGAATGAAATATTTATTTGAATCGATAGTTTGAACCTTGCAATTTAATGTTTAAAGATAATTTCATGCAAATGTTGACCGCGGCTGCGTCTCAGGTAGCCCATCCGCTGAGTCCAATTTTGGCATACTCTTTCACACATATCGGCCGGTATCTCACGAATGAATGCATGGATGTTGGCTTCCAGTGCGTCAATCGAAGCGGGCTTGTCCCTATAGACATTAGCCTTGACATACCCCCACAAAAAATAATCTAATGGTGTCAAATCGCACGATCTAGGCGGCCAATTGACCGGCCGAAACGTGAAATTAACTGTTCACCAAACTCGCCTCGCAATTGCGCCATTGTTTCGCGTGCTGTGTGGCATGTGGCACCGTCTTGTTGAAACCACATATCATGCAAGTCAAGAACTTCCATTTCGGGCAAAAAAAAGTTTGTTATCATCGCTCGGTAGCGTTCACCATTGACAGTAACGCTGCGATTCGCATCATCTTTGAAGAAATATGGCCCAATAATGCCGCCGGCCCATAAACCGCACCAAACAGTGGCTTTTTCGGGATGCATTGGTAGCTGTTGCAATGCTTCTGGCTGATCTTCACTCCAAATGCGGCAATTTTGCTTATTTACGTACCCATTCAACCAAAAATGAGCCTCATCGCTGAACACAATTTTTCGATAAACAACATTTTGAACCGAGCACGAATTTTGATAGTAAAATTCAATAATTTGCAAGCGTTGTTCATTTGTAAGACGATCCATGGTTAAATTGCAAACCAAACTGAAGCTGTTTGACAGTGACACAAGGTACTAAACACACGTCAGCTGTCAAAACCAGTGTTGCCAAAACCAAACCAGCTTAAAAATCACCCGTTATAATAAATAGGTTCTTAAGAATTGTATCTTTTCTTATGTAAATAGTTTCAAATGGTCTTATTTATAAACGTTGTCAAACTTTAGACAACTGTCCAACTTTGAAAATGTGTTTAAAACCCTTGTTTATAGCTGCCTAACTTAGACACAAGAGTAGATTGTCTTAACCGTGTATAATGTTATATTTATTTTTATTAAATAAAGCATATTTCCACCGATTTGAGAATAGTTAGACAGTGTCTAAGTAGACAAAAATTTAATAAATACGACTGTAAGTGTTTGCTCGCTCATTTAAAAATGTCAGACACAATTATCTCTGAACTAATGTACGTAAATAATTTTAAATACTTAATCAATAAACAAGATTGGTTGACTATTTAAGCCAGATTAAAACATCTCCAATATTTTCTGAAAGTCTCAAAAAGTTAAGAATTGTAAAAAAAGACATCTTTGTTGCGGTATATTGTCAATCAAAACCTTCTATTATTTTTTTTTTAATTTATAATTGTTATTTCTGCCAATCTCTATTCAAACAAAAAAAAATAAGTCAATAACTTTAATTTATCTTTGTTAATTGTTAGTGCACACAACCTATTCATACCGGCCGCCGGCGGCGGCGGCGTTGGTGGTGGCATCGGCACTTCTTCGCAGGTCTTATCTAAACAATTACCTATACTATATATATTTATAAATTCTTATAAAGAAAAAGCGCTTAGCAAACATTAAATCCCTCACTCACTCATCACTCAGTTAATTTGCTGCCTTCACTTAATTTACAATCTCTCTCATCACTATAAGAATTAAAAAAAAAAACAGTCATTCTCTCTTATCAGCTCAATTTTCCTGCTGCCTCCTATATCTATATAATGTTTAAAAGGAGAAAAGGGCTTGGATGCATACATGTGGTAATCTAAGTTAAATAAGCAAAAGTATATCCACACAAGGTATAACTATTTATAATGAAAAAAAAATAAAAATTACATTTTCTTTTATTACACCGGGTATAGTGTTGACTTCAATCAAATGTTTGCCTTGAATCACAAACATTAACGTCGACATATCGCCACTACGCCGCACTGACTCTGGGGCCTTGCATTGCGTCGTTATTGGTGCTGGTGCTGGTAGTGTCAGTGCAGCTTTGTTGTAGTTATATGGCATTTTAAAAATAACACTGCGGGCTATAAAGCTATAACCATCATCGGAGAAGGATAGTCTTTAAATGTAAACAATAATCCATCGAAGCATAAGCCAAGCCAAGCTAAGCTAAGAAGTCAAAGAAAATTGGACAAATACGATTTTGTCTGTCGATATGCGAGCGATGCATGCGTTAAATTTTAGTACGACGTCGTCGGTCGGCATCACATCACACAACACACCTTTTTTTACAAGTTTTGAACAGGCCATATGTGTGGTTGATGAAGTATCAGAAGACGAGTCTTGATAAACGTATGATGTGCGCCCTATCTCTTGGGTGTTTATCTATCGCAAATGCACTTTTTTCCAAATGAAAAATAAAAAAAAAAAAAACAACATAAAACAATTTTTGAATTGTGTTTACATTTCGTGTAAAAGCAATAAGCCATATTAATTTTTTTGTAAACTCTTCTTCAATGCTGCCGCAAGGTGGAAGAAAATACATACCTACAAGAACAAGTATATCTACAAGCCTATAACAGGCACACCCAAATAAGTGTAATCAGTGGTTTTTGAAATAAATGGAAATCTAAACAAAGTTAGGGAACCACTTTTTAACATTTTAAGTCCATTTACCATCATCCAATATTAATAATGTGAAAAACATTTTACCTAACAACCATTCGAGTGTCTAACTACATTTTAGTACATGTTGAATACGGGTATCGAAAATTTTATCTTCAATCTTGTAAACAATAGATCTGTTTCTTGACAGTTTGGGAAAAGTTTATTGGAAAAAGTTTGGGAATGACTTTTTTGATATTGTTGTTGTAATTTTTGACAAGAAATATAAAGTAAGGAAACACATTCGGGATATTTCTGATTTATTTCTTGGTAAACGTCACATTTGACAACAGAAATAATCAGTAATTTGACAAGCAAGAAAAGGTAGGTAAAATGTTCGGGTATAGATTCTTGCTGGAGGGGAGGTGTTTTTTTTTTGTCCATATACATAATATTCGCTAATAAAACAAAATTTCCACAAATTCGCTTAGTTAGCGACGACAAGCGTTCCAAAACATTCTTTTGATAAGCTTCATCAATTCATTCAAAATTCATCCTTTTGACATTATAATTTGACATACACAAACTGTCTGAACAAAATGTCTGAAATAGGAATTTTGAATAGAATTATCAATTAAGTAAGATAAATTAAAAAAAAAGACACACAAATTATTTTTAAATGAACGGGCCTAATAAATTAAACCGACCTAATGTCACATTCCAAAATATTATCAATTGGAAACTGGAAGTGTTCATATTAAAGTTAATTTTTTTGGAATAATATTTAACAAAAAATGTAGTTTTTGAACAAATAATTAAAATTTTTTAAATTAAAATTATAATTGTAGTACTTCTATGTACCTATTTCAAAACCAGATTTATTTTCAGACATTCATATATGATTAATATTAAAAATAAATAAAGAAAAGGACATTTTTTAAAACAAATTAACAAAAAATATTTGTTTTATTGATTGGTGTTCTTCACAATTTATACAGATGTATTTTTTTTTTTCAAAACAGCTGACAGATAAAATATCATTAAAATGTTTTGAGCGTATATATTTGCACTAAAAAAAAAAAAAAAACATAGTGAAAATTATGGTCAATATTATATATATGTATACTGTTTTCGACCATATTCTGTTTGTACCTTTTGAATCTCTATTTTCTCAACACATCCCGATAACCAAACTTACAACCGCCATTTTTGTGGTGAAAAGCTGGTGAGTTTAATTGCTGTTACAATTCACATCTTTTAATAAACTTACAAAAACAAATAATCAAAACAAATGAGTTTTGTGAGTTCATTGGCCGTCTGAACACTCAAAACATACTCTGAGCGATCTTTAAACTGCGTGTTCTGCTCTGAGAGTTCTGATGTATTTATTTCCGGCATTATTACTGGTTTGATGTTTTTTTCCACTTGTTAAATTTGTACTAAGCTATTCAACTCCGTCTGCTCTATCAATTTATTCTGAGCTCATAGAGCGCGCACTTAATATGCTCAGAGCGAAAAAAGAAACACAAAATTGAAGCTCTGATTTCTGAATGCTCTGAACTAAAAGAGAAACACAATTTTTTTTGACAGTTCAGACTCTGCTCTGAACTAAAAAAGAAAAACGCCCTATAAAAGATATTTATTACTCATATATGTATTTATTACTTATATATGTGTATTTATGTATAAATATATGTACATTTATTTATCATAAAAATGGTAGACAGCTCGTTGGACTATCGTACAGGATTGCGATTGACACCAAAGGTTTATTTTAGACTTCCCAGTTCAATTTCCCAATTTTACTAATTTCTAGCGTTGTTTCTTTTTTTTTAGTTTTAAATTTTGATAGGTTAATTTTTTAAGATCAGTAATAAAAAAGCTTAGGTTGAGTTAAGTCGATTTGGAATTTATATTTTTTTTTATATTTTTTAGAAAAAAAAATGGAATAATGTAAAATTTGTTAATTGAAACTTCGAATTGTTCTCCACTAATTTATCAAATTTCCCTTGAATAAATCCTAAAATTTAAACAAAATCATACAAAAAAATAGAGTTGTTTCCTCACCTCTACTTCAAATCATATCTCAGGGCTTCGAATTTACCACAGCACAAAAAAAAAATAAAAGCAATCTCTTACGATTTTCATTAATGCAATACCCCGTATCTACTTGTCAATATTTATCGGATGAATATAAAAACATACCTACTTCAGATATATTATTTACATATTCACCTACCACCTACTAAGCTACATAAATGTAGAAAATGAAGGAAAAAAAAGAAATTCTCTCACTTATCTTTGGTAAAAAATGCAAGGACATGCTCTCAAAAAAATAAACAAACAAAAACAACACACACAAAAAAAATAATACAATATGCAATCAGGTGTGAGATAAAAGAATTATAGGCGTGAATTTACCCCTTGAGATATTTAAACAACAACAAAAAAAAAACGAAAAAAGCACCACACATAAAAGTCGTGTTATAACACCTTTTAACAAAAGCCAAGGATATGCAATTGACAAAAGAAATTTCACACCCCATCGAAACTCGTTGTCCTCGAAATGCACTTTTTTAGAGGTTTTACCTAAGAGTTATGTAGAAATAAAAGGTAAAAATAAAAAAAAAAAAACAGAATTTAACCGACAAAAAATGCATCCTAGAGACACAAAAAATAAAATAAAAAAAAAAGAAAAAGTAAAGCGGAAAAGGATATCGTGAACATCTCGCGCTTTTCTTTACCATTTTAGCTTTTAACACCATAGCTACCTATTATAGAACACGCGGTGATAGCAGAATATAGAACCATTGAAGTATTTCCTCTCCCCACTTTTATTCCGCCGGCATCGTTGCTTTAATCCTTTGATGGCCATTATTCAAATAAAAATGTTCCACACACAGACACTGCACTTTGCTACAGCAGAGTCAAACAGAAGAGAGTTTGGCGAAAGCGATGCACATTACACACCATGCGAATTCTAAAAGCAACAGTGTGCACTGTGCACTGTTCACATCATCCTGTCATTCAAAATGGCAAAGATCTGCTGCTGCGACAAGAGAGTCGGCACCTCTTTTATGGCTTTGAAATATGGAGTTGGAGTGGCAGTGGAGGGATATATAATATTGTGGAATTGGATAGATGCAGAATGCAAGCTTCGAAATAAAGGAAACCAGTCAGTTGACAGTTGTATCTTTCATCTTGACGTATGCTATTTTCTCACGTGGAATTTCCATTTGCAAGTCAAGTTACACAATGTAAATCCTTTGATTTATGTAGGTGAGAGAGACAAGAGGAGGACATACACACACATCATGATTTGTAGTAATAACATTGAAGATGAAGATTGCATCAAAATAGTTGAAAATGCAAATTCCATTTGTAAAGTTGCCTTGAAATGGAGAAAGGACATAAAATGATAGATAATTTAAGACCTAATCTTATGCTCCCTTCTATCGCATCATCTCTGCCATTTCAGATATATACATCATAGGTACTTAAAGCTGGTTGAGTTTTGTCTTATAAATTAAATTGAATTTTGGAAGTCATTGTTCATAATTTGTATAACTTATAATTTTGAACAGATCTTCTTGAAAAGAGCATTCATTTTCTGAATTAATTTTTTTGGTAACATTAACTCGAGTTTTTTGTGTGTTCTGTGACTACTATAGATGTTATTTACTCAATATCCGTTTTAATAATATTAATGCAAAATTTAAACACTATGATGTAAAGGCATGATACTACTTTACAATTTTCTTACTTTCTCTTTACTAAAATGTTCTTAATTTTAAACATTTTTAACTATAGGATCATACTTAACCTATTTTAAGTATGATACTGCAAAAAAGTAAGCATAACACACCATTTTTAACATTTGAACCTAAATTGTCAAAATGACATTTAGAGTTTTTGTAAATCGAATTTAACCAAACTTTCCGACGTCGTAAAACCTTTAAAGTTTCCGACGACGACGTTTCATAAAGGCCCCTTAAAACAACTTGCGTATAAATGTTGTGATAAATCAATCAGATGATTCATCCATTAAAAAAAAATTGTCAAAGTTTACCATTTTTATTTACGACGTTTACGACACAAATTTTTGTCGGTAAGTCTACGAAACAAATTTTGACAATTTTTTCTGTGTAAACTATACTATACATTTAGCAAAGACCATATAATTATATATGATTTTTTTTTGACGCTGCTGTGTAGTTCCATCAAGTGAGGTTTTACCTTAATGACATCTGAGCAGTTCATATGTCATTAATGACGGAACGCGCCCATTAGATGGGTTGACGCATAGGGGGTTTTTCTTTTTCAGTTCAGAGTTCAGTTCTAAGCAGAGTCTGAACACGCTGAGCGTAGGCTTGTGTAGTTCGCGAACGAACTAGTTCAATGAACTAGTTCATTTAACTGAACTAGTGAACTTAGTTCACATACTTAGTTCACTAGTTCATTTAGTTCTCGAGGAGCGAGGAAGAATTAGTTTAAATTTTACATTCCTTCTAAGGTACATATATGTATAAATATAATGGTCGCGTTCGGGGATCAATTCAAAGCTATCCGGATAGGTTTGTGTTGTTTTAATACATTGTGACAAAACAGCTGATGCAACAACAACCCAACGTATCTGAAAATTTTGGGGTAGGTGGATAGCCTATCTGGAATCACATTTATGTGTGCATTCAACCCATTAACAGACAACGAAGTCATTTATGACATGACGGAACTGCTCACACTCACCCGACCCTGTTTAGATTAGGCGTGTTCAGGAAAATAAGATCTTAGTTAAATAAACAGGATTCCTCAGCAAAATTTCTCAGATCCCATTATTCTGAACGCACCAATTGTGATTTTTACACTACGCCATGACGATGATTTTGTGGGTGAAAGCGGTGAAGAGCTTTGCAACCTTCAACGATCTCACCCACGAACCCATCGTCATCGCGTAGTGAAAAGTCAGAATCTAAACAGGGTCTAGCTCAATAGGTACTCTCTTTTTATATTTATTTTTGATGAATGGAGCTTCTATTATAAGGAATTTTTACAATTTGCCCTTTCTTTCTAATTTGATGTAGGTACAACTTAATTTTTTTTTATTCTTTGTAAAATATACGATTTTGAACTAAATTGAACTAAAATGAACGAACTAGTTCAGTAGCGTGATTTGAACTAAATTGATCGATCACTCAAATGAACTAAATTGCCCAACTCTAACTGAGCGATCTCTGAAGTGAGCGTGCTCTGCTCTGAGAGTTCAGATTTATTTATTTCCGCCATTTTTACTATTTTGATGTTTTTTTTTCCACTTGTCAAATTTGTGTTCAGCTATTCAACTCCGTCTGCTCTATCAATTTATTCTGAGCTCATAGAGCGCGCTCTGAATAACTCAGAGCGAAAAAAGAAACACAGTTCTGAGCTAAAAAAGAAACACGTTTTTTTTATTGACAGTTCAGACTCTGCTTTGACCTAAAAAAGAAAAACGCCCATAAATTCACTTTGATTTGCATATTTCATAGATTTCAATTAAACACATCATCTGTCATTGGCAAACGTGAAATTTATTGCAAAATTGCACAAATTGTCTAAAATTCCTGTTTGTTAACTTAAAAAAGTTGCAACGAGAGAGCATAATCAGAGAGCAAATAATTTCCCCATCATTGGATAACTTGCAAATTCTAATACACAAATTTCTATGTGCAATGAATATAAAAACTGTCAAATACAGAGCTGTCAGTGTCACTTGATGTTTTGGCTTTGAATATACAAAAAATTCATTTTAATATTCGCTATCTTAATTGCAAATCACCTACGGTCTACAAACTCGACGTATCGGAATCGGTAGTTCTGTACAAATTTTACAATTTAAAATTTTTATGTCTTGTACACAAACGTGAAATTATATACAAAAAGTGGTTGAGTGCATTTATAAACTTTTTGACAAATTTTCCCTCTCTGAGAGTATTTTCTCATTATTTCAAAGTTTGACAGGTTTTACCCTAAAAAAGATACCACACAAACCTATTGAATGTTTTATAACACAGTACTAACTTCAAATATTTCTATTTGTTAAACTAATTGTCAGATTGCAAGCTGTCAGTATTATTTTTATTCAGTAGACTTTTGAAAATTTGGTTCCTAAGTTATGGTTGTACCATAAATTACACCTGAAACAATCGAACATCCGAGAACACTATTCGCCGTACTTTTGACCTATTTCGCAAAATATTTTCTATGCTGTGAAACAGTAGTACCGAGACGCATAAAATTCGACGTCGTTCACAATAGCTTAGTTTTTGTTAAATTATTTTACTATAATTTAAACAAAATTAAACCGCTTGAATTATTATCAAGCAATAACTTACGACCTAGTAGATCATTTTATTTTTTTTAGACATAAAAGTATCTAACTATATTTAAACATTATTGGCCTTATTTATAAACGTTGTCTAACTTTAGACAACTGTCCAACTTTAAAGAATGTGTTCAAAAACCTTGTTTATTGTTGTCTTATAGCTGCCAAACTTAGACACAAGAGTAGATTGTCTTAACCGTGAATTGAATAATGGGATATTTATTTTTATTATAAATAAAACATATTTCCATCAATTTGAAAATAGTTAGACAGTGTCTAAGTAGACAAAAATCTAATTAATACGACTGTATGTATCTTTAAAAGCATTCAATCAATCTGTTTATACGTGAGTCGAATTCATTTTTTTTTAATCTATATATTACATATTTCTCAAACAAAACGTTCAAATAGAAAATGCAGATAAATCAATGAATAAAATCTCTGCAGTCGAAACGATTTCAAAAATAATCTCCTTCCAAAGACTGATCGTCCATAAATCAAAAAAAAAAAACTAAAATATTATAACCTAGAAAGAGATAGCATCATCTCTCTTTACTGTATCTATATACATATATTTATATCTATACTCTTTAAACTGTCATCGATCAAAACAATGAATGTCATTATGCTTCGAACCAAACGAAAGCATTTCGACGTTTGCACAAATTTATATCTCTTCTGCATCGAATTGCAGATATAATCCATATTCGAAGACCTAAACTGTGTGCAATATTTTTTGTTATATGATGATGTCGGCTGCATCGCATGACCACACAAATTTAAATCTTATAGGTTAGGTAAGTATATACCAACAAATATATACTCAGTTCTGCGCAGATACACTGGATATACATAGTGGAGTAAGCAATGTTAATGATAGTCGGCCTTAATGCGTTATGCAGCAATAAAATGCACTTAATGCATTTGCATATACATGTGTACAGCTAAGCTGAACCGGTGCAACTGCCACCATCCTCAAGTCCTTCTACTATAATACTAGTGCCATTCTCGACATTAAGGAGCGCTCACTCACATAACTCTAACCAAGAAAACCCAAGTCGTCGAGTTAAGAATGGTTAGTTGGGCTTTAAGACTCTACACTCATATATTATGTATAGCTGCAGTTGCTATATATCCTACTAGAGTGACTACATACTGCCGCCGCCGACAATAAGATTAATATCTTTCTGATGTAAGATTCCTTACCGCCACACACTGTACTGTAAATGTGTGCTGTATATTCACATACCTACTTTGCATCCACAGCTTAAGACTAAAAGATGCCTTGAAGGCTGAACCATGAGTCACTTATGCATCTATGCAGTCAACGTTCCACGTGCTTTGCATAGGCTCTTAGTTTTGTTTAAAAAAAAAAAAATAAAAAGAAAAAAAAACGTTTATCGTTCCTTCCGTGATTCACTGTACATTTTGAATTTTAACTTTAAGATGTGCCCATAATCGTTTTCCGCTTCGCATTCCACCTTTTCTTTGCATATTTTTTGCTTCGTCTTCCATTATTTTTTTTATTGTTTTCTTGAAGTTAAATGCAAGCAGCCAACATATAACTAAAGGATTCTTTCCGCTTTTTTTTTTTATTTTTGTAGAGCAATTTATTTTATTTATTTTTTGCTTCTACACTATTCGCAATGGTAGACAATAAACTTTTTGCAAGATATTGCTTGAGTGAACATTCCATGTTAAAAATTGTGAAGTAAATAAAAAATTCAACAATTTTGAATTGAATGCAATTGGATGTATAGAGTTATAGGCAGTGTTGTTATTAAAACATCAAAATAGAATTGTATTTGTCACAATTTACTTCATTTCAAATCTGTGTAGTGTTTACAACACCTAAATTATTTACAATGAAAATAATTTTGACAGCAAAATACATGTCAAAATAAAAATCGTATTTTGGTGTTTCCTAACGACGAGTAAGAGAGATAGAAAGTGTCATTTGACAAAATACTTTCTTTTAGTATCGAGTAATGAACAAATATAGATACTCAAATAAATTCATTAAGCAGTATGTTATTGGTAACTAAGTTCGGTATGTAAGAGTATTGGAATATTTAACCAACATTAATTAAGTGCTTACATACATACCAGATCAAAGAGACAGACACAAATTAAAAAAAAAAAAAAAACATTTAATTTGTATTTGTTAGAATGCCAAGAGAGCTCAAAAAATCCTTCTTTTTTTTTTAAATTGCAGATGTAAATGTTAATGTTTTACTCATAAAAAATAACATTAAATCAAATAAAAAACAATCTCTACAAAATATAACATCACTGGTTACATCATTAAAAATTCTTTATTATTTTGTATTTATTGTGGCTTTTGTGTAAAAAAAAGAAGAAGGATAATGACTTTAAAATTCGAGCCGGAAGTTGAAATTTAATTTTGAATTGAATATAAGCGAGGGTTTAATTTCTGAGGCCAATACATAGATGGCTTAAATCCTAGTTTTTTTACAAGGATTTCTATAGTTTTGCCGCATTTGCACAATTGACAAATTGTCATAATTTCTTCCATTTTCTATAAATTTTTGACCTAATGGTGTGGATGTTTCAAAAAGTTGTCATTGTTTTTGTAATTAAAATATTGATAAATGGCAAGTGACGTTTAATTTTACCGCTGTGGTGGTATTGTGTTTCTTAATACAATGAAGAGTGAATCTCTCATTCAGTACAATGCCACAACATAAAAAAACTGTGTGTAAATTTATATGATTTAGGCATTAATTTCATCCAATTATGTTTGACAGTTTTTTGGCAGAGAATAGGTCTGTTCATTTACATCACAAAACTGTCAATTTCTAACAATTTTATTGCACTTACTTACTACTACTTTAGTAGAAATTGAAAGTTTTGAGAAGTAAACGAACAGAGCTATTTTTTGCCACAAAACTGTCAAAATTTACACACTTTTAAATGCACCATTATACGAAATTTGTCGTCAGTATTTTATGTTCAAGCCCTTTGAATTTTATTGTAACATTTTTGCATTAGAATAATTCTTACCACGTACCTACAAAAATATCAATCATTGAGTAAGGTTACTGACAGTTTTTGGTGTTTTTTTTATGTTGAACCAATATTTTGGCAAAAATTATTTTTAATCAAAAGAAAATTTGTATGTTTTTTACAAACACAAATGGTCTTATTTATAAACGTTGTCTAACTTTAGGCAACTGTCCAACTTTGGGAAATGTGTTCAAAAACCTTGTTTATTGTTATCTAATAGCTGCCTAACTTAGACACAAGAGTTGATTGTCTTAACCGTGAATAATGTGATATTTATTTTTATTACATAAAGCATATTTCCGCCAATTTGAAAATAGTTAGACAGTGTCTAAGTAGGCAAAAATCTAATAAATACGACTGTAAGTTGCCACTGATTTCTTTTGACAGTTTAAATAAACTTATTCGATTGCTACATCAGCATCTTTTTTCAAAAATATCGTTTAGTTAATCACCAAATTTGTTGACTGAGTTATCTGTTGGTTAAAATTAATTGGAATATATTTTTCCGAATTTTTATTCTTTTTAACCCCGACACTTAGATGGCCTCGAATTGAAAAATTATAGGCGTTTTAGTATTGTCACTTTTAACCATTCACAGTGTAAAAAGGCCTTCAGGTTCCTTTTAGCATTTTATTTTACAATTATTTAGCCTTATTGTGAGTTTCACCCGAAAAATATTTCACCTTAAAATTTTTTGTTCGCCTGGAATTTTAAATGCTATTGTGAGTTTCGCCCGAACGAAATTTCGTTCACCTAATAAAAAATAAGTGAACAATTATGTTGTCAATGGCATTACATTCCGCCCGAAATGAATGTTTACAATAAGGGGAATTTTTCGAACATGAAATTTCGGGTGAAACTAAGAATAGGCGAACAGTGAAATGTCAAATTTTTCAGGCGAAATGTTGTTCGGGGAAAATTCACAATAAGGCTGATTGTTTCAAAATCTGATGACATGAGGGCATTAAAAACATTCTAAAAACGTATAGTCTATTTTTGTGGAGAAATAAAAAGGACCTATAGTTCTTCTTGTTTATCAAAGTAGAAATAAACAAAAAATGAAAAATGCAGGTTCGAAAAAATTTCAAAAATTCAGCATTATTCACTTGTGGCAAAACTGATTTAGCGAAGTTAGTTCATTGTTCAGTAAAACCTTGAACAATCGGTTAGGAAAGAAAAAACCACCGAAAACATACAAAAACCTGTGTTCCTTTCGTTAGTTACTTTTTTTTCTTAATTCAACAAGGTTTTTTCTAAAATATTTATTGCTTCACTACAAGCAATGCATCAAGTCGAACGCAGTTCATCTGTGAGGGGCAATACACTCGTCTCGTACCATTCGAAGTTAGGTTGACGTTAAACAAACTTGGATTTTATTTTTTTTTTTTTTTTTTTGTATACTCCTTCCTTCCTCTGCCCTTTTATCCGTAGCAATGTTACGGAAGAATGCCCAATAGAAATTAAATTGGATAGTCACGAATTGAAATGCGACTTCTTTTTTTTTTTGTCAGACTTTGTTTATTTTTATTTTTTTTTTTTTGAAGTTCAAGCGTTGAGGAATTATACCCTGTAGCCATTAATTTTATTTTCATTCAAAGGATTTTTGTCAACCATTCATTCCTGTTTATATAATGTAGGTATGTTGTGTTTTTGTTTTGGATGAAAGCGTGTGCCAATATTATTGTGGATATACCTATCTTTAGTAAAAAGTACCAAAAATGGGGTTGCTATCACAGGACCCGGGATAAGGCCATTTTAGAAATTGCGCACAAGTTTTGTTTTTAAAAGGGTTTTATACGACTGTAAGGTATATTGTCATATAATATAGAGGAGGAAACTTTGAATGTGTTGCGGTGTGTTTTTGAAATACGATATATTAGGAACGTTTTGTTGGTACGCATTCTGCTGTATATATTTACATAGGTACTCCCAGTCAGAAAGTTAAAATATTTAAAATAACATTCGCCTGAAGCAAATAAGGCATATAATATTACACGTACGAGTATGTATGTATGTATGTAGTATGCGTATAATGTACGAGTACTAGCTGTGGGGTTAAATAACTTTAACAGTACCTAAATGTTTATCTTTCTTTTTTTTTTATTTTTGGATTGCGGTTGTAGTTTGTGGAATTAAATTGTTTTTGATATAATGTATGAACTTTGGAGTGAGAAAGGATATAATAACAATATATGTAGGTACAAAGATGTGAGGAGCATTTTGCTTCACTGAAACAATTTTACAAGGAATAATGGCTGCGTCTAACATAAATAAGATACGGAGAAATCAGCCAGGTTACATTCACTGTAATACATTTCGTCAATGCGATAAAAGTGCCGATTTTTGAATCCTTATTTTAAAACCCTGTATGCGAGTTTTGAATGAATCTCGACGAACTGATTTTTACTTGTGTTTTTTTTTTAATCCAAGGTATATTTTTTTGGAAAATTTCGATATACATACAATACTATTTAAATTTATAAGAAGCTTCTGAATAAAATTAATTTAACTAATTAATACATTATGGAGAAATTTAAAAATAAAAAAAAAATATTTTATTAAAGATCAAAATCGTAGGAGTCATTTTCGAGAGCATTAAGATTTTATCTTTAAACAGTTGTATAGATGGTTCCATTTATTTCATCAAAAATATTTTTTTTTCTAAAATCTGATAGTTAATTTTAAAAAATCGCTTGCTGTGAAGCGCAAAAATCGGCCAAATGGTTTTCGAAATATTATGTCTTCAAGAAAAAATTTTAAACTTTTTTTAAAAGTTCAAAAAACACTTTTCGGTAAATTTTTGAACAAAATACTTATCAAACTTTGCTCAAACATTCTCCACACAAAAATTGATCGAAATCAGTTCAACCGATTTCGAGAAAAAGGAAAAAAGTGAAAAATTTTAACGAAAAATATTTTTTTTTGATCTAATAATTTTTAATTAAAACAAAGAGTTTTCGAAATGCTAAAAGAAAAAATGGCAGGTACCCTACCCTTAATTTTGATCCTAAAAAAAATTAAAAAAAAAATTGTCGGGAGAATGTCTATAACTAACGCTAGGTACCAAGATTAAGGAAAAACCGAACAGGAAGACAGTCGAACAAAATTGCGAGGCTCGATTTTGTTCGTCATCCCTATCATCGTAATGTCAAATTTGATCCTAAGAATAAGAGGTTCAGGAAGAGGTGTATATCACATAATACAGTGTATGTGAGATTTAAAAAAAAAGGTCTCATGTCATTTTGCCGAGCTAAACGAAAATGTTTTGAGATTTTAAAACATTAAAAAAGTGAAAAAAGCTTATTAAACTAAATGAAAAAGTGAAATAACATGCGGTGCTAAGTTAAATCATGTAAAAAAAATCTATGATATGGAATATTATGTTTTTAATTTTTTTAAAATGAAGTTACTGCATGTATTGATGCAAAAATAGCTTTTAACGGCCTTTAGTCCACGAAAATGTTTGGCCTTTCGTCCCGGCGATCTCAATTGGACTCATCAGTTGACTGTAGTGAGGACCTTGTCAACACGCAATTTTTGTTAAGTTCAGTTCATCTTGCTTGTTATTGCATGTATTCACTTTATTAATTTTTATTTAACTTTTTTATTTAGTTTAAATTCACTTTTATTAAAATCTCAAAACACATTCCTCAAAAAACAGCTTCATTTGAGCGCCCCAGCATTTAGCTGTCCAACAGTGCACACCGACACTGTGTCAATTAATATGTATATATTTGTGTAGCTCACAACTTTTTCCTCGATATGCCCTTTTCTGTATTTCTTCTTCTAACGTTTGATCTAAATCTCGTGTTCGATTTTTTTGCGAATCCATAACTTGATATCAACGTAGAACAACCTATAGCAAGTAAAAAGCATTTATTCGAAAACCTTTAACTGTACCGAGATAACGTTAGAATTAGAACACGTATATATAAAAGCTTTAATTGCATTTTCCCAGAATTGTAATTATTTATAAGCAGTAGGTATTATTTTTTTTAATGAGCTTTAATACCTACTCATATTTAAAAATGTTAAGTTTATATTTCCGTCCAATTAATGAATCAATTATTCATTACTTTTAATTACTCCGCTTAAGAAAATACATTCAATATTCATTAAGAAGCACGTAATGAGCTTATCCCAAAGGAATTGAAATTATTTTTTTTAATTTTTTGTCTTATAAATTTTAAGCAAGTGTTTAAAATAAAACAAATCAGTTTTAATTCAAAACAAACAGAATGAATGAAGGGAATTTTTATCTTTTGGGATACAATTCATAAATTATTATTTACCATCAAATCCTAATGGGAATCAAACCCTTTTTTACTTTTTTTTTTGTACACCAAAATTTAGTTATAAATCAACATTGTACGTGATTCTGATGAAACAAAAGAAAAAAAAAAGGAAAAAATTTATGTTGCATTAACAAACAAAATTCATTGGGCATAAGACATTGCAATTATTTTTGCGATTTAATGTTTTATTGCATGCCGTAGATATCTTTGTGACTCTCAAATTTAAAAAAAAACTGAATAAATAAACAAATTATACGATCTTAAAATGGAATTATTTTAGGAGAAACTAATGATGCGTTCGTCATCAATGATTTAAAGTAAAACAAAAATTCAATTCAATGCTCCAAAAAAATCATATTTTCAGCAAATACAAAAATAAACGTGAATCCATGTCCTCTACTATACCTATACCCTTTCTGTATTGTTTTTTTTTTTATCGTTACTCCCTGCAGACAGAAATAATCGCCGGCAAAAGTCAAACAAAAAAAAAAAAGAGAGAAATGTATACCCACGGGAAAAATTTAATGCTTTTTTCAAAGAAAAAATACAAAAAAAAAAAAGAAAACAATTCCAACTGAGTAAAGGCTGCACTGAGAAGAAAGTAATAATAAATTTGAGAATGAAATAAATCCTACATATTACGGTAATTTATTTATAACTGAGTCACAAGAAATATTTTCGTAAATATGTACATAAATATATAAAAAAGAATCCCTTTCAATAAAATTCCTTTTTTTTTTAATTTAAAAAATAATGTTGTTTAAATAAAAAAAAAAGTAAAACCTCTTAACAAACTGTCAATAAAATGTATGTATTTAATAGTTGCGCCAAAAACGAAAACAACGTGACAATTTGTAAAAAATCTAACTTTGCATTTTGAGCAAATCTGACATAACAATGAAAGAAAAGTTAAAGAAAGGGAGACCCGAAATTCTATCTGTCAGTTTTTAGGAGTACATCCAGTGTCAATTGGAAATCAATGTATTTTCTTAACTCTTACTATTGCCTCAAAAACTATTTTATTAAACAAAAATATGATATTTTTCTCGAAAACGGCTTTTACGATTTTGATTAAACTTCATACCTATATAATCACACCAAAGTGATTCTTGGAAAACTGCCTTTAAAGTTTTTGCCAAAAAAATCCCATAACGGAAATAGGATTTTGATGTTTGAAATTGGCCTTATTTTTTTAATTATTGACGTATTGCTTTTTCCCAATAAAAATTGAAAAAAAAATTTAAACGAGAAATTCATTTTATTGGGACTTTTGACTTTTCATACATTTTTTTCGTTAAAATGTAGCTTCATTAAAGTTTTTTAGAGCAAATTCGCAAATTCTAATCGTGCATATTTAAAAAAAAAAGTATGGCATCAGCATCATACATAATAATAGAAAATTTCTTTCTGTGTTGCCAAAGGGACCATCGCGGACTGGGTAAGAAAAATAATAGGTAACGACATTGAAAAAGTTTTGTCTAAGTGGATTTTTGTCAGGAATTTTGAGGATTAAATTGTTTTGCTGTTGTTTTTTTTTTCGAGGGATAATAATGATGATGTGTATTCATTTTTATTTACTTTGTTCTTGCATGGATTTCAGTTAACAAAAAGCCGAAAAAGAGTTAAAAAAAATACGAATTCTTTTGTTTTGATTCAAATCAAAACTGGATTTTATTTAAGGATTTTTAATTTATTTCCTTCATTTGAACAGTTTTTAATTTTTATTTTTATTAAAATAAATTATGGAAATGAAAATTGGTCAAAAAGATGATGAAATTAATTCAATATAAGTATATAGGTATTTGGGCTAGTACTACATTAAATGTGGCTCACCCCAGGTATGATAGTGGGGATGGCCGCATCAGTTTGATGCCATCATACACATTTTTTTCAAAATGTTTTTTTTCCAATTATTTTTAACGACTTCTTCAAATAAAAATAAGTGAGAAAACTCAATGAAAATCATAATAATTGGTAATTCATTTAGAGGTACTTTTTCCAACAATTAAAAAATTCAATTTTATCGAGCAATTCTTGGTTTTTCGAAAATGGCTCTAACGATTTAGATGAAATTTTCATAAATTATTCTGAAGAACGACAACAAATTTTTAAAATTAATTTTATTAAAATCCAACTACTTTTACGCTCACTTTTTTTAACATATCAAATTATTGAAAACTTCATTGAAATTTTCAGAGTTTATTCTGGTGAATAAGACAATTTTGTTTTTAAATAGATTTAGATAGATAGATCCTGTCACTGCCACGCCCACTTTTTTTATTTATTTGTTTCTCGGATATGTTTCTATTTCTTGAAAGAAAATGACTGGAAATGTTTCGGATGAAATTTTCAGAGTTTGTACTGATACACAAAAAAAAGATAAAGTGATTTTAGTAAAATTAGCTTAATGCCACGCCCACTTTTATTGTTTCTTTGTATTTCAGAAGCAGTTCCAACGATTTGTATGCAGTTTTCAGAGTTTATTGTTATGAGTGAGACGAAATTAAGACAAATTTAGTCAATGGGCCGTAAGAGGTGCTATATAATTGAAGTTTTGCATTCAAGTAATATTTTACTTTAAGAGTTAATCTACATATGTAGGTATGTAGTGTAGGTGTTATCAATGGTAGTAGTCAAGGGGAAGCTTTTTTTGTAGATCCTAATATTTAAATTTGTAAGATCGCCAGAGTATTAGAAAAGGAGCTTATTGACGAAACTCTGTTAGTTCATCCTATAATTTGAAGAGTGAGTTCTAATGCACACGGGTCTAAAGCGTGAAATTAAATGCTTACCGAGTTTATCTGGCACTAAATCCACCATGGATTTACGATTTAAGTGATGGCTTTGAGGAAAGTAGCACCTTTCCTAATTTTTGAAGAAATATTACCTAATAAGGGTTGCTCAAATATGGGACTTTTGCTTCTTGACCTAGCCATAAACACACAACTAAGCCTCACTGGTGAACAAAAGTTTAGTCAGAAACACTGGATATTCTTTAAAAAAAAAAATGAATTTCAGAATAAATATAATGTTAACTGCAGCTGCGATCACCATTTTAGAGAAATAATCTTTGAAAAATAGGTATGTCAGCAATAGTTCTACTGTATGAAAATAACGATTGCCCGATGAAACTGATTTTTTTTATTTTGAAAAGAACCTGTAAATGAAGCACCCTTTAATATTCTTCTTTTTTATGTTTAGAATTCTCATATTATATTATTTAAAAGAAATTATAAAGTCTGGTCAAGGAATAAAAGTTATATTTTGTTGGTATCATCGATCTTAATTTTTTGGATTTTTCTGCAAATTATCTACCTGATTTATTTTTTTTGCAAGTTTCAAAAAATTCGCTAAATATTTTAATATTTTCTCGATAAATCATTCACTCTAAACGAATCAATTTATCACGAATATTTTTACAAAGCTGAACAAACAAACAATGTAAATACCTTTCAATCCTTATAATATATTACCTCAAAGACTACCATTTGTATATCTAGCTTTTTTTTCTTACAAACTTCTTTCCGATTGACCGACGACCAACCAACGACTGACTGACTCAACTGACGATGAAAACATCTATAGAAAATAATATTCAAAACAGAATCTTTTAACAATCATCCCCTGCAAACTTTAATCAATGCAAATTGGGGTTGATAGAATCATGAACAGAAGCAGGCAGACTCCTCGGAAATGAAGTTAAAAAAAAAAGGAAAGAAAATGGCCACTTCCTTTCAACCCTCCCAACTTGATTATTTTTGCTTTTCAGTTAATTTGAAAACTTTCACCCGCACTCTACCATGCTATATGTACCTACCTACTGATTAGTATCTTTTCCTTTTCATGTTTATATAACGTTTTTCTTTCTTCTTCTTCTTCTTTTCTTTCAGGGATACAAACAGCTAGTGTTCAATTACTGACCAACCGCAAGGACGAAGTAATCTTGAAATGCCATGTCGAGGGTACAGGCCAAATGGAAATTGAATGGTTCCGGAATAGTGAAAAATTAACTTCAATTCAAAACATCCATCTGGATGGGAATCGTCTGATTATTAAAAGTCCATCCGTCTATGATAATGGACTCTATCGATGCGTTGCATCAAATCCAGCTGGTCGGGCGATGAGCAAAAAAGGATACGTCCTTAAGTGGGCTGGCACTGATTCGCAATCGGGTTCCGGATGCATTCCTCGTTTTTCCGATGGTAAAAAAGGTCAAAAACTGTTCGATAAATCGTCATCGAAAAACGTTTTCTTATGTCGTGGCAAGCGAGGCGATAAATCTGCCAAAGCACCTACCGTCTCAGATGTTAGTTTCAGCCAGCAGCCATCTGTGAAACAGGTAGCCAAGGAGAATGATCCCGTCGAGCTACCTTGTACTTACCAACTGCCTGAGAAATACCGAAGCACAGCTGTTCAACTGAGATGGCGAAAGGATGGGAAAGTTTTTCGTCAAACAGATTTGGGTGTATCGACGTCAACCACAGCCGAACCGAATATGGAATCAATGCTACGTGAAGACTTCCGAATTACACTGAATCGCGCCAATGGTTCTTTGATGTTCTCCTCGGTAATAGCTAGTGATGCGGGACAATACTTTTGTCAGATTAACATCGAAGGACATAGTCCGATATCGTCGGAAAGTGGTGAATTGGTAGTTATAGAGCAGTTGAAATTTGCCCCACAGCCAACTTCGAAGAATCTAGAATTGGGTTCAGTGGGGAAGATTCATTGCAAAGCACAAGGAACTCCACCGCCACAAGTGAAGTGGATAAGGGTGAGTTATATAACTTTGATTTTGCTTTAAAAAATAAACTCTCGTTGTGTCAGTTCTTTATATTGAACATCCCTTGGCAGTCAATTACGTTTCCACGAATAACCATAGACCATCATCCCTAAGGATAAATTTCGACTAGGGATTGAGGAAATTTAATTCAAACTGTAGTCTAAATTTGCCTCCTCCTTCCCTCTATATTAAAAAAAAAAAAAAACTTAAGCAAATTTCCCTCAAAAACACAAAAAGAAAAGGATGCTAACAGAGAACAAAATTGTTGGGATTGTTGACCCAGTCCTTATATACCTACTGACAAGGACTTCAATGAAAAGGTTTTCGGTGTCGTTAGGAATATAAAAAAAAACTCGTCAAGAGATTTAAGAACATTTTCCTTTTTTTTATTAAAAAAAAAAAAAAAAAAAAAAAAAAAAAAAAAAAAAAAAACTGGACAAGGACATACAATGTTGTCTCTTCTGTTGTCAGTTTAAGGCTTCCTTTTATATACATTTATCCCTTTTTCTGTGTACCTTATTTATATATAAAGTGGACACTAGCCAGTAGCTAAACAATATATGTCAGGACAAGACTCCTAGGCTGGTTTTGTCACCCAAATCAAATAAAGTAAATCTTTGCCAAGTTATTGCACACCCCATTTAATTTTATTCTTTTGAAAGTTTTTTTTTCTAGTTTATTTTTTTTTTCATCCTCTCAATCTATGTTGTGGGACTTAAAAGCTTAAGTAAAATTTGTTTGGAATTTTATTAAAATTGTTTGAAGAAAGTATACATATGTACATAATATAGACGCAGAAGGTCGATAATAGTCCTTCATTTTATTTTATACATATTGATGTCGTATGTTTGCCGATTTCAAAGAAAAATCAATTAGGGCGGCTTAAAAGATGTTTGGTTTTTTTTTTATTTCATGTTAGATGAAAATTCTTTTCCCAGAAGGCGACCACACTGTCTCTTAATTTCTGAAAGCCCAGCTGATTAAAGGCAGACAAAATTCAATTTGACTTCATAAAAATGTAAAAATTGTGAGATGCTAGAAGTGCAAAAATACAAAAAAAACTATAGGCTCAGTTAGTAGATGGCACTGTAGTCCCCTTTTACACGAGGAAACTAATGGTCTTATTTATAAACGTTGTTTAACTTTAGACAACTGCCCAACTTTTGAAAATGTATTCAAAAACCTTTTTTATTAATGTCTTATAGGTACCTAACTTAGACAAGAGAGTAGATGGTCTCAACCGTGAATAATGTGATATTCATTTTTATTAAATAAAGCATATTTCCACCAATTTGAAAATAGTTAGACAGTGTCTAAGTAGGCAAAAATCTAAAAAATACGACTATAAGTTTACAGAAACGATAGTTGGACATCTTCTTATTTATAAACGTATTCCAACAGTGGCCAACAAATGTTCTCATACACTTAATCACATCCCTGTAATCTGTCAATTTCATGAGCATTTAGATACGTTCAATGAACATTCCATACATTTGAAGATTATTTTACAATTTTTTTTTCATTGAACGTACCCACTTTAGAATAGGTTTGGACAACCAATTTCAGTGTCTAAGTTAGACACTCGATGGAACATGATTATAAATAAGGTTTTGGACAGTTGTCCAACTGTCCAAAGTTAGACATACTTTGGAATGGGTTTATAAATACGACTGTAATATTATATAAACAACATTTGGTCATTATTATAACTCTACAAATATTAAGCCAATATCAAAAAGCAAACATCAATCCCATCATCATTCCTGTCGATTTTATCTGTTTTAAAAATTCAATTTCATTTAAAAGCAAACACAGCTCTCCGTCAAATGGAAAAACTATACCGATGCGATATTAAGTTGTACAGATGCAATTGATCCACACCACTATTCCGATATTGGCTAAATCATAAATTCAGTACCCTTTCTGATGTCATGCCGCGCTAAAATGAATGTTAAATTCCAAACAACATTTTCACCGGCTCGGCGATGTGGCCCTGGGTGGTCTTTTTCTGTATTTCCAAAACCCTCTTCTCCCACAAAGTTAGCCATAGTTATTATCAAAAACGAATTCCCCAGTAGAGTATTGAATTGCAACATTATATTGTCGAATCTGATTCATGGACATCAGGACACACAGTGCGTCAAAGCAGCTGCCGGCTTCTGGCTGATGGTGATGCTGAATTCATTCCTTGGTTTTATTGCATTTGATTTAGTTTCATGGTGGGATAAAAGTTTCTACCATTTTTTTTGTGTTACTTTTGCTGTGTAAGTTGCATCCGTCGGCTTTGGTGGATCGATAGAGTCGATACGGACAAAACTAAGCTGTGTGTTGGATGGGTGTGCTTGATGTGCACAAACTATGATGAAAAATGCAAATATAGGCAAGTTAGCCCTAGGTAAACATTTCGAAAAACTTTTGTACAATAGTTAGGCAAATAATATTTCAACATTGGACTCGCGCTTTTCTAATATAAAAAATTTCAACAATTCAATTGAATGCGAGGACACATCACATAAAGTTCGGGGATAACAATTTACTTGGGAGCATCCATAGCATAGCAAAGCAATGGCAAACTTTACGTTTTATACGATGAGGCAAATAAATTGTGCAGATGTCTTTCCCTGGCTCTATAATTTCTATATATATGCAAAGTCAGACAGACAACAATGAAACCATGCTGCAGGATGAGATCCACTAACTATATTATGTATATAGTCAGCAGAATTGGATTTATGTACCTATATAGGTATACAAGAGAACGGGACTTACAATGTTCGAATAAGTTTTATTTTTGTCAACTTTGTTGCCGATATAATTGATTTACTATAGTTTGTTAGTTTATTGATTTATTAGTTACAGTTAAGATGAAAGTTTTTTGGTTAGGCTTTAAAGAAAGGCAGATGAGAACTTCTATATTATTTTTAGTATTAAGAAGATCTTAAGTTCTCTCCTTCAAATTTTGTTATTTAATTAAAATTGGATTATGAGTAAGACCTTAAATAAGGCGTCCGAGTTTATGAAATAGTGTCGGGATAACATTATATCGTCTCATATCGTCAAAAAAAATTCTCTGTGGTTTTCGTTCTGCGGTATTTTGTTCAATGAGCGAAATTGATAAATGTAGCACATTATTTGGAGAAGTCTGCACTATTTTCTGGCAAAGAATTAATTGCCCAGGCCATTAATTGTGCGTAAAAATTACACTTGAGTTCTTTTCGGTTTATTTTTGTTATTTCTTTTATTGTTCGTTAATTTGTTGTAGTTGTTAGTTTTTGACAAAATTAACCTCAAAAATTATTTTATTTTTCAAACTGTGTGCTTGCCAAGAAAAGTATTTTCGAATTTTATTTTTTTTTTTTTTTAATGACCATTCAGTTCTGTTTTTACCCTAAACAAATTTTATAGTGACATTTGAAGCACGTCATATAAAGTATATTTGTCATCTAGATGTCAAGCCACGAGCTGTCAAATTCAATTGAATATATAGAAAATTCCCTAAAAAGAATGAAAATTATAAAAATGTTGTTTTATGATTCGAAAATGGATCATTTAATTGCTTTCCAGTGATATTTACAAGAAAAAACTCAACAGTTTAACTCTATCGGTCAAGTCTACCGATGGACGGCCGGACACGATGTCAATGGAAAGGCTTTAAAGAAACCGAAAGTAATAGCCACAACATTTTAGACGGTTAAGTACGTTGTTAAAGCATTTAGGTTAAACGAGTAAGAATCTTGCCATTATTTTAAAATTTTATTAAAGTTAAAATCACCAAATGCCTATTTAAACTTTTTAGTATATCACATTTGGCGTGTTCAGAAAAATGAGATCTCAGAGATTTTTTTCTCTCAAAAGGTGAGCAAGCGAATCCAAGATTTTTTTTCCTCAGAGTTTTGACAGCAAAACTGAGAAATTTTGCTGAGTAATCCTGTTCTGAGATTTCCGAAATCTCATTTTCCTGAACACGCCTATTAACTCCAAATGTCACTTTGACAATTAGAATTGTTAAAATGGTATGTTTGCTTACTTATTTGAAGCCAAACAGGACCCAGTTCACCTTCAACTTCATAGAGTACATTATATTATCTAGAGAAACGACTTAAGGTGTTTGTTCTCTTTTACCCTAAAAGCTGTTAAATCACTGATATCAACTTTTGCATGAGTATGTATAAGTTGTCTCGTGCATTTTAAATGGGACCCGAACCAACACTAAGTTTAAAAATTTTAGACATGCTTTGGAACTAATAATAATAATAAATATAATTTTTTTTTTGTTTCTGGTACATTAGTCGACCATAGACACGGACTCACCGATAGGAAAAAAATAGAGAAATAAGACAGTTTTCTCTTACAGATGCCCAAATAAAATTAGCGGGTTTTTTTTTTAGACAAAGGGTACGAATCGGTTCTCTATTCTATTGGCGTTTTTCTTTTTTGGCTCTGAGCAGAGGCTGATCGATCAAAGCAAAGCTCTGAAGAGATTATGATCAGAGCCCTCAGTTTTAATTATGAAACGCACTTCAGAACTGAACAGTCATTTCATTCTAAAATAATAATTATTTACCTGAAGTGGACAAACGACCGGTTTGAGAATCCAATTATAATTTATGGCGTTTATTATTTTTTTATGTCAAGTCTGTCAAAACACATAAAAAATAAAAGTGAAGTTGGCTTCGCTCAGCGTTTTGCTCCATTTGCTCGGAGCTAGCTCCGATGGAAAAATGAAAAACGACTTATGTGCTCTGATTTGTCTGAGGTAAAAAAGAAACATACAGTCGTATTTATTAGATTTTTGGCTACTTAGACATTGTCTAACTATTTTCAAATTGGTGGAATATGCTTTATTTAATAAAAATAAATGTCACATTATTCACGGTTAAGACAATCTACTCTTGTGCCTAAGTTAGGCAGCTATAAGACAACAATAAACAAGGTTTTCGAACACATTTTTCAAAGTTGGACAGTTGTCTAAAGTTGGACAACGTTTATAAATAAGAACCATAGAATTTATTTTTGATAGCTCAGTGATCTGCTCTGAGGTAAATAAGAAAAACACCATCAGTCGTATTTATTAGATTTCCTTAGAACACTCTTGGACAGTTGTCCAGCTAGCCATTGTCTAACATCTTCAGTCGTATTTATTAGATTTTTGTCTACTTAGACACTGTCTAACTATTTCCAAATTTTTTTCAATATGATTTATTTGATAAAAATAAATACCACATTATTCACGGTTAAGACAATCTACTCTTGTATCTAAGTTTGGCAGCTATAAGACAACAATAAACGAGGTTTTTGAACACATTTTCCAAAATTGGACAGTTGCATAAAGTTAGACAACGTTTATAAATAAGACCACTTATTTATAAACGCATTCCAACAGTGGCCTACAAATGTTCTCATACACTCACTCACATCCCTGTAATCTGCCAATTTCGTGAGCATTGGGATACGTTCAATGAACATTTCGTTCATTTGAAGATTATTTTACAATTTTTTTTTCATTGAACGTACCCACTTTAGAATAGGTTTGGACAACCAATTTCAGTGTCTAAGTTAGACACTCGATGGAACATGATTATAAATAAGGTTTTGGACTTGGACAGCTGTCCAAAGTTAGACATACTTTGGAATGGGTTTATAAATACGACTTCATATGTTCACCCTGTTTATTGATGTCCTAACGATCCAAAACACTATCAGAACTCACATGAAAAGAATGTAAATTCATAAAGAATGGCGAAAACATGCCACCAAGCAAAGCTGTGAAGGATATTCGTACGACTATATTTCCCATACTTATAATGCTACAAAATGTTCTTTCAAATGAACCAAAAAGAATTAGAAACAACTTATATTATTTACATTTAAAAATCAAGCTATACCCTTATTGAAAGACCCTTTACACTACTTTCATATTTTCATTTTTCCAATAGTGTTTAGATGTGTTTTTTCTTGTGTAAAATTTAATTATTTTAAGCAAATCTCCCCCTATTTGCAGTATTATCTGCTTAAAATCTATTTTTTTTAAACCCATTATCGTATTGTATAAAATTTATAAAATCTCCCTTAAATCTAACAAGCTTAATTACAACTTAAAGAAACTTTCGTTACTATAAAATATTCCAAATAATGGTGTGTACTTACATACTCCATTTTAAAATTTTGAACAAAAAACTAACAACGAATTACGTTTTCTTTCTCCTTTTGCTAATCCCTAGAGAAAACTTTAAAAGTCCTTCACCTTTCCCATTCTCTTTATTCTTTCTCTCTCACTCTCTCTCTAGAGACAAATTAAAAACATTCAACGACCATCGTTTTAGTTTACTGTTGCAAAAAAAAAAAAAAACTTTTCGACGTTATAAAATAAAACCTAACTTTTGTTTTCTCATTTTTATTTTATAGGACTTTTCGGATCAATTGCCCGAGACAATTGACGATATTAACGGTACGTTATTATTTAAAAATGTATCCGCCGAGAATCGTGGCAACTACACCTGCATCGCTAGTAATACTCAAGGACAAATAAATGCCACTGTTAGCATAGCAGTGGTTGTGGCACCCAAATTTTCTGTAGCACCTGAGGGACCAATTCAAGCAACCGAAATGGGTGTTGCCAGTATTCATTGTCAGGCTATTGGTGATCCGAAACCAACTATTCAATGGGACAAAGACTTGAAGTATCTTAGTGAGAATAATACCGATAAGAATCGTTTCAAGTTTTTGGAGAATGGAACTTTGGAGATAACTGATGTACATTTGGATGATGAAGGGAGGTATGGTTGTACCATTGGCAATAGTGCTGGTTTGAAGCGTGAAGAAGTACGATTTGTCGTCAAAGGTGAATATATATAATTTTTTTTGTTAATTAATTTGAGTTGAAATATGAACTAACATTCTTTAATTTGTCTTGCAGCAGTAGAGGGCTTTGCAACTGAAGAATCTTCCGATGGCTTCTTAATCACTCGTGCAGTACTTATAACAATGTCAGTGGCATTTGCTTATATAATCCTCGTAGTAGGCTTGATGTTGTGGTGTCGTTATCGGCGACAAGCTCGCAAAGCACGCCTTACCGAAGCTGGCAAGGATAACATCGAAACCGGAGAGGTAAATAACAAAATGGCCGAAATCGAACCATGTCTACCGGAAAATGGTAAATCCGAAAAGAATGCCAAAACAAAGAAAATGAACGGCAACAACAATCCCCGAGGTAGTGGCAATGAAGCACAAAAAAGCGATGACACCATTTCCAGTGTAAATTCAAAAGGCTCCAAAAAGTCACATGCCTTCGATCAATTAGCCCTGCCACGGTCCAGTTTATCTGAGCTCATTCAAATCGGTCGCGGGGAATTCGGTGATGTTTTTGTTGGGAAAATAAAATCCTCACTAATAAAAATCAATGAAGCAAGCGAAAAGGACACAGATGAGCGACAAAGTGGAACACCGCCGAATATGGAGAAAAGACGCTCCAAAACTTCAATGGATGACATTGAGGAAATCAAAGAAGAACAAGAATCTAACACAGAAGTTTCGGATGAATATAAATTAATATTGGTAAAGGCGTTGAATAAAATCAAGGACGAAACAGCCTGTCAGGAGTTTAAGAGGCAAATCGAAATGTTTCGGGCTATATCACATAAGGGGGTTGTTAAGTTGTTTGGCCTATGCCGAGAGAAGGATCCACACTATTTGGTGTTGGAATATACTGATTGGGTGAGTTTTAACTTCTACATAGATTAAGTCCTTTTTCATTCTATATATGTATGTATGTAGTTTGGTCTGTTTTACGTTACTTTTATAGTTTGTATCCTTTAATGTCCCAGTTCAGCTCTATTTAACTCGAAACAATTATGAAAACGAGGCTATCTGCTCTCCTTAAAAAAAACTTTCAATAAGAACTCCTTGAACCGAGAAAATTATAATAAAGGATATATAAGTTCCAACAAACCCATTATTACCTCCTACTTTTCTTAACTTTATCCCTGCTACATAATATAGTTTCGTAAACACTTTTCCAACACTTTGCAGCCATTTACATTTTCCTTATTATTTTCTCGTCCTTTCTAGGGTGATTTGAAGCAATTTCTTTTGGCCACAGCTGGCAAGGCGAATACAGCAACTACTGCGTCTGGACAAAATGGAGCAAATGGCGCAGTTGCCGGTTCAATACCACCCCTTAAGACTGGACAAATTCTGGCTGTAGCATATCAAATTGCCCGGGGAATGGATGCAATTTATCGTGCTCGCTACATTCACAAGTAAGTCCCGATCCCGACTACCGCGATGGATGTGATCCAAGTATAATTTCATCGCCTCAGCCGAATTGTATCTTTATATAGTTTTGGGATTAAGAAGGGATTTATTTTTATTTCATTTGCATGAAATGATTGTTCTCGTAAAAATTAATTTCAATTAATTGATTTTTTATTTTATTATTTTTTTCTCTCTTTCTCTCTCGCTCTGATTCTTGCAGGGATTTAGCTACCCGTAACTGTATAATCTCAAGTGATTTCATTGTTAAAGTTTCATATCCAGCATTATCGAAGGATAAATACAATCGGGAATATTTTAAACATCGAAATACATTACTTCCAATACGTTGGTTAGCACCTGAATGCATCCAAGAGGATGAATTTACAACGAAGAGTGATATCTATGCCTATGGGGCTGTTGTCTGGGAACTGTTTAATCAAGCGACAAAACTGCCATTCGAAGAACTTAGTAATGAGGAATATTTACAAAAGAGTTCTGGTGGGAGTTTGAAATGGGATGTGGCCGAAGGAACACCGGAGGCTCTCAAGGAAATTATGGTGAGTGCAAACATTTTTTTTTGTTTTTCCTTTAATTACATCGACAGACAGTAAAATATTTAAAATATTGTTCAAACAATAAATTTATGGTTTATTGATTGTTTATAAATTGATGGATTGAGAATTTCGTCAGAAAGAGATTTTAACTTTGAAGTTTTTAAATTATGTAAATAATTTGATATTTATGTTCAAGTAAATAAGACATCAGGGTTCATTAATAAAAACACGATTTCTTTAAAAAAAAAAAAATAAATGGACTTACCTGACAAAAAGCTAAATCTTGATTATGTTTCTTTGCACCACAAGTTCAATTGATTTGATTGATTTGATTATCGAATGTTTATATGTAAACAACCTTTTTCGATGATCGAAAGTTTGCGATATTTTAAGTTAGGATACGGCAGTATACAGCTTCTTGGTCTCTAAGCCACAGGTTCAGTCTTCCGTTTCGAATCGATCTAAAATTTTCGTCCGTGAGGAGAGATGTTTCGCCAAACCGAAATAGCATTGGTTTCTTACCGTTATTCTGCGCCAAATCTGCAATAAGGGCCAGTTTTTAGTGCTAAGTTAACTCTGAGTTTAACCAGAGTTAATTAATTCTGTAAATAAATTGAATCAACTCAGAATTTTTCAGTGTAGATTTCACTTTTACTTTCAGTTGTCAAAAATCTTTCGAAATTAAAGTGCAACACTATGAAAATGCACTTTTCCTAACGAAAAACAGAGTGGGCGACACTATGCGGCACTATGAAAAGGATAATTTAAAATTAGGTTTGTCTGGGTAATTTCCGAGCTAAAAACGGCAATCTGTCAAATTTTGAGGAGTTGGGGTGAAATTATCTAAAAGAGAATTGAAACTATCCGAAAATACACAAACACCTTAAACCAAAATATTTTCCACTTTTTAAACGTCAAAAAAATCAAAAAAGTAATAAAACAAAGCGACAACATTTATAAATTTCCATAATAACTTTATATTCTGTATTAAATTTGATAATAAATAAATTAAAATTTGCGTTATAATTATTTACAAATGGAAACACACTTAACAAGAACTTCACGTAATTTTTTTTTTATAAATCCCAATTTCGATGAAGAACCTTAAAGGAACAGAATTAAAAAAAAAAAAAACACTGAACACTTCAAAAATACAGTTTCTTTAATTAAATATTTTACTAATAAATTTTTTTTTATAAAAAAGTTAATTTCTTTTTATTAAAACAATTTATTTTTTTTTTATACGAACGAAAAAGAAAAAAATTCACTGCTGCCAAGTTAAACAAAACAAAAAGTAAACAGGAGCAATTTTATATTTTTGTTGTTGTTCTTTGACTTTCAAACTGGCTTCTGACAGAACACAGAATTTACCAATTTGTGTCCAGAGAAATTTCTCGGGCAAAAACTGGCAAGAAGGGGAAATAATTTTCTCTCTCTCATGAGCGCTCTCTTCTGCCCAAAACTACACAAAATGTGCGTACGCGAACACAATTGGACTAAATCTGGTAGAAAATCGTAATTTTGGGATAGTTTCGGAGTGGTATGCGAAGAAAGCTTGTCGCCCTCCCTCTTTCCTTCACTGATCTCTATATACACTGGATAGATGTATTATACAAAATTTTACAGGGATCAGTGATTTCCATTAGTATTTTGACAATTATTTGTAAGAAATATCTATTCAGGGCGTTTTTCTGTTTTAGTTCAGAGCCGAGCTTGAACTGTCAAAAAAAATCGTGATTTTGTTTTTCTTTTTCGCTCTGAGTATGTTCATAGCGCGCTCTATGAGCTCAGAATAAATTGATAGAGCAGACGGAGTTGAATGGCTGAACACAAATTTGACAAGTGAAGCGTGTTCCTTTAAATAAATCTGAACTCTCAGAGCAGAGCACGATCAGTTCAGAGATTGCTCAGAGTATGTTTGGAGTGTTCAGACTCTGTTCAGAACTCTAATCTGAACTAAAAAAGAGAAACGCCCTCAGTTAGTCCGGGATATATGTAAATTGAAAGAAAGAAAAATATGAATGGTCTCGCACTGAAAAACTTGTTTTAAGGTGGCATTAGTGGATTTTCTTTTAACTCCAAGGCATCTAAGCTCTTGAACTACCTCGAATTTCATTCTATCAATAGTGACGTTCTGTCCTAAATGATGCACAGATCAAGTTGATAGCAAGTGCTTGGTGTTGATATCGTTTACTTCAAACAAGTTTCACCTGTTCTTCAATTGTGGTGAAGGACTCTTTTATACATCACGTTGCGTATGTTGAAGATAGTTCCTTCCGTGTTATCACTATATCGTTCCAGAACGAGATATCGCATTTCCTTCTCAAAACCCTGTAGATATTGGGAATAGTTCGGAAAAGCTTTTGCTCAGTTGCAAATGGCACCTTGTATTTTATAATGTCATGTGACACAACTGGATCAGTTGTAAAATTTCAGATTCTTGAAATTCTCAAAATATGACACAACTTCCATTGCCTTACAGTTACAATTAAATTTTCAACATTTTTTACTCACAAATTTTAAATTAAAATATAATAATTATTTCATTAAAATTATTAATAATTTACAGGCATCCTGTTGGAATCAAAATCCAAAAGACCGTCCCTCATTTAGTCAGCTTTGTACGGCACTAAGTAAAGCAATGCAATCCAGTGATAATTAATTTTAGTCGTTGTAAGTTTTAATAAATTGTATTTTATTATTTTAAAAACATGTAATTATAAACAAACAAAAAAAAAAAATTAAAAACAAAAACAGAAATTCAAAAATAATACTAGAAAAAATATAAAGTATATATTTTTTGTTACTTAAATATTATTATTTATTTATCCTTTTTTTATTTTAAACAATTTTCCAGTTTTAATTTTTAAAATTTTATCTTTTAATTAAGAATATGAATATTAAATTATATTAATAGCAGCAGCTACCCACCCATGACAAAGAACTGAACAAAAATAATAAAATATTAACAAAATATTGTAATGATTTTTATATTTATTTAAAAATATAATGATTTAAAATAACACAAATTCTAGCTACAAGTCATTGCCAATTTTTACGAAGACATTTTTTTGTATTGTTTTATATACAAATTTAAAATTTAAAAAAAAAATTAACATCACTCTCAAGGGGTGAGAGATATAAAAAAATAAAATAATATATTTAACTCATATAGTTTTGTAGAATGTAAATTTTATAGATTTTGTTTTTTTTTTTTTATCTAATAATAATATGATGATGACGTTGTCTTCTTAATACAAAACTTGTCTTACCAATAATTTTATTTAAGAATATTAATTTTAAAAATATTAGTAGGTATTTTAAGAATTAAAGTACATACATAAATATATTAAGCTAGAGCTATAGACGGTTAATAAAAATAATAATAAAAAAACCGTATGCCATTGTCAAAAGAAAAGTCTTCGTATGGTTTATATAAATTCAAAAAATCTAATAAAAAAGAGAAGTTTATTAATAGTAAGTAATGTAATATATGAACGAATAATTTAAGTATTTAACGTTGTAGTTTTTAAGTTATTTAAGAATATAAATATTTTATTTTTTTTTTTTACAATTTTTTATGTTTCACTTAGAATTCTTTAATGTAAAGGAGAAAGAAAAAACAGTTTAAACAAAAATAAGCTGTATAATATTATATTGTACATCATTTCAATAAATTTATTAAAACTACATTCAATTGTTTTACTTAAATAGTTAATGTTAAAAGTGACAAAAAACATACTTCCTACTTACTTAAGGTGGCGCTACAGTCCGAAGTGGATCAGGTTCTCAACAAACAAACTACTTTCAGCCAGGTCGGTAGCTAGCTAAATGTCTTCCGTTTCGCATACCACGTTAGTTGAGGTCCTTTTCCACCTGGGTGTGCAACTTGAGTCGCGGTCGTACAATTCACCGTCGAATATTCTTCGGATTTTTCTTATAGGGAATCATACAAAAATGCTCTGTACTAAATTTTAAGGAAATCCGTCATTCCGTTTAGAATCTAGCTCGATATATGTAACGATGTGATATATATTTAAAGGTAAAGAACTTTAAATTGACAACACTATTTTAACTGGGGGCCATTTCGTCAGCTGTGAACTGATTTATTTTTAGTTTGTTTTGGCATGAATAGACTGACGCCTGAACAATGCATGCAAAATGTTTTGAATGGGCTTGGAACGAGATTGCTGATTTTTACAAGAAAATTTAGTTCAGCGATGAAGCTCATTTTTGGTTGAATGGCTACATCAATAAGCAGAACTGCCGGATTTTGAGTGCAGATAATCCTTAAGCCATTGTTGAGACGCTATTACTTCCAGAAAAACTGACAGTTTGGTGTGCTTTATGGGCTGGTGGAATAATTGGTCCGTACTTCTTTAAAAACGATGCTAGCCAGAAGGTTACAGTCAACGGTGACCTTTATAGAGCCATGATTACTGACTTTTTCGTTCATCAATTGAACAACTATTATGTGCAGGAGCTGTGGTTTCAACAAGACGGCGGCGTATCATGTCACAGCTCGTGCCACAATTGATTTATTGAAGGAAACGTTTGGTAACCGCATAGTTTCACGTTACGGACCCTTGAATTGGCCTCCAAGATCGTGCGATTTAACGCCGCTTGACTATTTGCTGTGGGGATATGTAAAGTCGCTAGTCTACGCCGACAAGCCCGAAACGATTGACCACTTGGAGGACAACATTCGCCGCGTTATTGCCAATATACGGCCACAAATGTTGAAAAAATTCATCGAAAATTGGACCTCCAGATTAGACTACGTCCGAGTCAGCCGTGGAGGTCATAAGCCAGAAATCATATTTAAATTATAATGTCAGAAGATTATCTTCCGAATAAATTAAATTTCATGTTCAAAGTTCTATACCTCTAAGAAAAAAAAACACCCTTTACATAGCTGGACGCCCGGACGAACAGACGCACATACCGACTTTTTTTAAACTTTTTCATCACCGTTATATTAGCAATTAAAAACAAAATTAAGGATGACTTTGTATGAAATCTTAACCAGTACTTTATCGAAGGCAGATGCAAACATTTTTAGTATCTTCGTGCAAATTAAAACTACATTT
Source organism: Epistrophe eligans (assembly GCA_951394125.1). Lineage (NCBI taxonomy): Eukaryota > Metazoa > Arthropoda > Insecta > Diptera > Syrphidae > Epistrophe > Epistrophe eligans. Next base: position 27,371,316 of record OX596031.1, on the reverse strand, counting down.
CCACTGATAGTTAAGATTTAATAAATTCTAGGTAGTGTTTACACAGTACAAAAAAATTAAAAAGAAGATTAACTTTGACAGTTTCATTACAAATGCAAATGCTGTTTAATTTTTTTCTTCTGAAGTGGAAGTGAAATAGATAGTTTGATTTTTTTTTGAAACGATGAGAAAAAAAACTCGTTTCTCAAATGTTTTGCAATCTCTCGATTCTCGAATATTGTACGCAGCAAAATATAAGAATAGGTGTGTTCCATTTGTAAAACTATTGGCCCTATATGAAGATTAAACGAGATTAATTTTAAATCTCCTAGATTAACGAAATAAGTCTTCGAAATTTAAAGAAGATTTAGGTTAAATCTACCAAAATCCGTAAGTAAGTAATATTATGGGGAGACAGCGTGGTAAATTGAGTGATAATTGAATGCGTATAATTATGCTTTAGGTTGATTTTAAAAGAAAGTTTTTATGATGAGTATGAGTAGGAGAAAAGACAAAAATACCAACGACTGAGATGGATGCGTCATGTCCATGAAACGTATACAAAATGGTCCGATGGTCCCGACTCAGGTGTGTTAGTCAAGAAGGAAGGTTAGAAGAAGCCCATAACTAACTTAGCTCAACAAACTGAAGTAATACAGCTTAAAGTTTGGCTCCATGAAAATCTTTGTTGTTTGAAGCCCAAGTCCGCTCCGGACTTCACCGTAACCTTAAAACAAAAATAAAAAAATTCTGTTTATGTCATTGAATTAGGAAAGGTTTAAGATGTTAAGATTCCACAATACACAAATAACACGTTCCTACCCCAATATTTGCACACCAAATTTTGCCACCTCCTTACAAAAATTGCTGGCACGATTTCACATGACATTTATCCCAATTCATCCTTAAAAAAAAATAAAACCACTTTTTACAAAAAGCAAGTCATCAAAAATAAAAAAAATTCTTATACTGAATGAATGATAACATTTTATTTATTTAAATATAAATAAGCATTACATAGATCCACCATCACGTGCGAATATATTTTATTTCGTTAATTCTAAAAGAAAAAAAAAATTATAAAAATAAATACTTGCATGGTAAGTAGGAATATGTCCATATATAATACGACTATGCTCCTCTTGTATATTTAAGCTAAACCAAGCGTTAAAAACGCTGAAGCAAAAGACAAACTCCGATAGCAAAGAAGCCCGCTCAACAATATTCCATCCGCCTCTTACTTTGGTATTCATAACAAATTGCCTACGTGATTGACTTACCAAGTAGTCCATATCTCCAAACCTACTTAATGAAGAAGTGCGTGCGAAAATGCCACTTCCATACTGGTTACAATTTTTTTTTTTTTTATTCTGCCATAGAAACGACTTTGCACAAAATGATGGAGCACGATATTTAAATTGATTCTCTATTCTTGTCGTCGTCCTTGCGGCCAGGATGGCATTTATGTTGATTGTTTTTTTTTTTTTTTTTCCTTGTCTTAACAGTAATTATTATTGTATAAGGAATGTTATATCCTTGTACACAAGCTGTCATCACTATAGAACTATCATGCTGATGGGGTTCTCCAACATTATCGTAAGGAATTGTTATCTCATCATTACGTGAGTGATTTTTTCCTGTTGCGGTTTGAAAAAGTTGAACGAAGTTTCCTTGAATTGCAAAATAAGTTTTATATTGTTTAAAATTGTATAGGTATTTTAGTTTGTTGGTTGGGTTTACCGCATTTTGTGGTATGTTACATTAACAACCTACTCGTACAATGTAGCAAAATACAAGAAATCTGAAGTCGAAGTTATATTCAATTTATTTGAATTTTTGGAGTTTGCCCAGGAAAAGTTTGTCTATATTGAGAATAACAACTAATGCCATTAAGAAGGTAGATATTGCATGTATAGAAGGTTTTCTGAACACAAGATTCTAGTAATGCATTTTATATAAAAAAAAAAATAGAAAACAAACTTAAGGAATCAAATTTGTTGTATTTTTCTTATTTTTGCAAGGAAGGGTTGTTTTTAAAGTTAGAAATTTAAAGATTCTCCTCAGTTCACTTATCACTTGTATGTAACAAGTGAACTGAGGAGAATCTTTAAGATTTAAATGCTGCACTGATCCAAGTTTAATTGATAAGCTGTGATTTGTTTGCGTTTTAAATTGTAGATTAATAAATATTAAAGAAAGGCATACAACTTTTTGTTTTTTTTTATATTGGAAAAAGTAAGTAAATATGCATATTATACAGGGTGATTTGCTTAAGATGCGAGCTTATTGTATAGGTTTGATCAAGACAAACAACAATCTTCTGTCAACGGCATAGATATCCAATGATATCCCATCATATCTGTTTTTAAAGCTTGTTTTGATTTTCAATAAAGTTATTTCAATATTTTTTTTAAATAAAATGTATTATATAATTTTTTTTTAATTAACGTACTTAAGCACTAATTTTTCTTTAAGTATTTAATGTGTTCTTATGCATTTTTTGTTGAAATCTTAAAATTGGATGCTTTCAAAAAAAAAAAATTAACTAGCAATTTTCTAGCTACAGAAATTTTTAAAAAAAGTTGTACAATATTTTTCGTCTCAAATATCTCGCGGACAAATAATGCGATCGATTTTGACTCAGTATAATTCTACACATATTAAATAACAAAAATTGCCGAAAAAAAAGTTTTTCCGCTCGAATATCTTGAGACTAAATAATAATATAATCTTCAGGCTAATTCTATTTTACACACAATACCATAATTGATAAGGTTTGTAAACAAAATTTACTAACAGTTTTTCTTTAAATCAAAAAAATTATTGAAAAATGTTTCTCGAATGTTTCGAAAGTAAACCGGTTCAACTTTGTTCTTCACCTGATAAGGTATTCGAAGATCTTGAATTGGAAATATTTTTATAACAAAATAACATCGGGTATCTAGTTTCCATGGGCACCAATTGGAAGTTATCAGTGTTGGTTGCATCCTGCCTCTCTTTTATAATATTTTCAAGTCTCATAAAAAAGATTAAATTTATATTCCGAAATAGATTCGATGTCATTTCTGCCATTTATCTGCTTGATATTGTGCAATCGAAGTACTGCACTGCATTTTCAAAACGTTCGCTTGAAGCAGTAATGGCATAAATCTAAACCTTAATAAGCCTTATTATGAGTTTCACCCGAAATATATTTCACCTTAAATTCTTTTGTTCGCCCGGGATTTTAAAAGCTATTGTGAGTTTCGCACGAACGAAATTTCATTCGCCTACAAAAAATAAGTGAACATTTAGACTTTAAATGGCTTTAAGTTCCACCCGAAATGAATAAGGGAAAACAATAAGGGAAATTTCGGGTGAAACTCACAATAGGCGAAAAGTGAAATGTCAAATTTTGCGGGAGGAATTTTGTTCGGGCAAAACTCACAATAAGGCTGAATATAAAACTAAAATTAAAAGTTTTGTTTGTTTATCGTTAGGAAACGGTTTAATTTTGAAACTCTTACTCTGTTTAAGGAACATGTCATTTACATTATGATTTAAACTTAAGCATAGTACGTTTGGCTAAAGTAAAACGAAAATTTCCATACAAAAATGACGCAATGAAATCATAAACAAATAATTTTGGTCTGCTCTTCGTTTTGTAGTACGCTGTTCAACAAGCGAAATTAAAATTGTAGCAGTTTGAAAGTAGTTTGAAGAAGTCTCCGCTCCTTTTTCGCACAGTTTTATTTGCACGAACCATTAATTTTGTGCGCAAAGGGAGACCACAAACAATTTTGCTATGCATCATCTAATAAAACTCTCCATTAATATTTGTCCGTAGTCTTTTCGTTTACGTTTTCGCTTTTGATTTGGAGACGTTGACGTTTCGCTTCAGCTGCGTACTTGGCTTTAAGAGATAAACTAATCAACAGCTCTACAAAAAAAAATCGATTATTTAAATTTTCATAAAACAAAAATTAAATGATTTTCAATTTTAACTAAGCGATTCGCAGAGTTACGTTACAAGTAGTTCTGGTGAAAGTTTATTTACCAGCACTTAGTGGTATTAATTAAGTCCAAAAATTGGTGATTTATTTATTTACGTTTAAATAATATGTTTGGAGCAGGCCACCACACTGGTGGGCAAACCATAGGATCATTCTACTTTAAAGCATACATACAAAGTCGTTTTTCTCATCGACAGAGAACCTCCTTGGCTCTGCAGGACTTTATTTACAGTTATTTTAGAAACCTTATAACTCTAAGTTTTTATGTATATTAGTTAAGTTTCTGTAATTTATTAAAAAAAAACTATTTTAATGCCCTCTCTTGGGCTTTTTTCAGGTTTTTTTGGGGAATTATTTAAGTTTAATATTCAATCGTAAAATTTGGAACTCGAATTTTCTTTTTTGCTCACTGTGGCGTATACGCATTTTTTAATATGTAACTTCTTAATACAATAGGCAGTTTTTTTTAACCTATTTTTTTTATCTCAAACCTCTGAATGTGGAATTCCTTTTCTTGTAGAATTTTGTATTTTTGTATTTTAAGAGCGTAATTTAAGAATTCGAAAATCATTTACTCCGAGTAGTAAAAGTAAAAAGTCAAATATCGCTAACAATTAAAAAATAAAGAAGCAAGGTGGTCGAAGTTGCTGGGTTTATGATATAAAAGTTGGCATCTAAATACATTAATGATCAAATTGATTTCTTTTTAACAAATCGAAACACAGGGGTGGAATCGTGTAAGGTGATTTTCGATAAGTGATAGCCAAGATCAATCAAATCCGTCGGTACAAGATGATATCACATTTGATAACTAAAGATAGCTATCACATCAAAAATGTGATTGTCATTTTCCAACAAATTTGACGTTTCTCCCGCAGTACGACTAGAGTTACCACCAGAGCTTATAAAAATTGTACAATTTTTCCTGATTTCTTATTTTAACCATTCATATAAACATTCCTGTGAATACAAAAGTTTCCTAAATCCCAGAATGTGAAGAAAATATAATACCTAATTTTATCGCAAAGACGTCAATTTAGTTCTATAATTTCGATAGCTTATAACAAATATTTGAAAAGTTCAATATATGGCAACCATGTTTTTGACAAATGTCATTTAAAATAATTTTATTGAATTGAATTGAGTTGAATCATTTTACCCAGACGGAAAACACAATGAAAATCACATGTAACTATGGCTGATTTGACAATCATTTATCACTTTATCACTCCTAAATATCTACGCCAACCTTTTTAAAAAATGCCTTTTTCTTATATAACTTGATAAAAATTTTTTATGAGAAAAATATTTAATTTAACTGTTTAAAAATAAGTAAAACAACAGTTAAAAATTTAGTTTCAAAATCAGAGTTAACACTGGGTTACAATAGGGAAGATCCCGTGGGGTTCTTTTTTTAGCGGGATTCTGGTATACATTTTTTTTTTGAAGGACCCATTTTTTCAAGATCATTTTAACTCCACAAAATGTTAATTTCCCGTTTATCCCGTTAATTTTAATGTAATTTAAAATTGCGTTGAAGGTTTTATTTTTAAATGAAAATATATTTTTAAATTCTAAATACAAGGATTAAATAAAACAGCAGACCTCCACAGTCACAACTCATATAGTCACGTTATAATTTATGTACATATGTATATTTAAATTGAATCTTTAATTTTAATTCTTCAACCCTCTGTAAACTTGATAACAAAATACATTCAACATTATAGCAATTAAAATAATCACATCGTATAGAGTTGCATTTTTGTTGTTGTTTCCTTTCACAAACTGTAGAATATTGTAACTTAAACTAAATCCTTTCATAACATTCTACTCGTACTTATACCCATTAGATTGTAGCCATAATATTGCATCTCTACTCACTGAATAAAAAACATTTCATATGCCAATATAATCTAGCTGCTGCACTTCCATGGGGGACACCTGAAGCACGACAACATATTTAATATTTTAAGTATTGTCAAGGATAACATCTTATTCAAGAGTGAAACCAAATTGCACCTTCTTCACTTTTACCATTGCCATATTATCCTGTGCTGTGGATTCCATTTGAATAGAAAAGATACATAAATTCTGAAGAAGAATGCAAAACAAGAATTCCAAGATATATAATATAGAGTGTACCATACCTACACCATCGGATAAGGGACAAGAATATAGGAGAGATATACAACATCAACATGCAAGTATGTTGTCATGATGGGTGAAGCGAAGACTTAGTGGGAGGGGGGGGGGACCTTTTTATAGAATATATCACCCAGTAATGAGGGTTGAAAGTTACTTGAAGTGGACACTTTAAATCCAGCAGTGCTTTCGAGAGTCAGCCATAGTATGCAGGATTTAAGGGAAAAGATGGTGGGTGAATTTCCATTCAAAATTTTTTCCCTCTTACAGCCTATAGAATCATAGAGTCTGTATCCAGGGAAGAATTTGATATAACATTGTTACCTTTCAGATTTTTAAAGTCCGTAAGCTTGCATTGAATTCCTGGTTTCGATATTATTTCCCGTTTCATTATATGTTGGGTAAGATTCTTTAAAACTTTTAAAAATTGAAAAATTATCGTAGACTACCGAAGACTTGAAAAATATGTTTGCCTTTTAGGCCAAGAACTGTTCAAAAATCATAAATACAACCCTGTTCTGTGTGCATTTAAAGAATGCGTTGATGGTCTGAATTTTTTGTTTAAGGATGAGGAATATGGCTTTATCCAGGAGCCCCTACCTGCCAAGTTTATCGTTCTTCTTATTCAGCACTAAATGGAAGGCACAACGAACGAAGAAGTTATGTTGATATGCTGATGATGATGTTATAGGATTTGTTGGTTGGTTTAGTTTTGGTTCTGATTATGGTTATACTTATGTATGTATATAAACGCCTGGATGGTTTTATACATTCTAGGACCAACTTGATGTTTGCCAGTGCATAAATCTTCAATATAGACTGGAAAAATGTGAGGAAAGATGTCTATTATGTTGTTGTTTATGTTTTTTTTTATTATTTTTATTTCTTTCTCTCTTGAAATCGTTGTATTAGATGAAACTATATTCACATTGGACTCTTGAATTTACGGTTGAGACTTATTGGCATTATTTGAAGAGAAGTTTATTTTATAAATCAAATTTTTATTTTAAAACAAAACTAATATGTACATAGCTACCCATGTATATTATATATTTACATACATATATATTTTATTGTGATTTGTAGTGGAATAGAGCAAAAGAATTAGCCCCCCCAATTTAAATAGTTAGATGCTTATGGAAGTACATGAATTTTTTGTGAGAGAAATCAAAAGAATAGACTTGTGTGCATTTCAAATTGGTCTAAGCCCAAACTAAAAAAATATTGTTTTTATTTTCTTTTGAATTATAATTATTTATAATTTATTTAAAATTAAAATTCTTCCAAGCGATTGCTGGTCAACCCAATTTTGGCTATCGTAAAATTCTGTATTTTTTGGATACTTCAAACTGCGATGTCAAGAAATTAAAACTGTACATCCGTCCCCCCTTGAACAATTTTGATGTGCGGCTTGAACACAAAATACAAGAATTCGCCTTAGTAATATTTTGTCCTTCCTTCCGGTGCATAGTATTTTATGCAGAAATACTAAAAGAAAAATATAATAAATTTTGCACCTCTATGTTAAGGCAATTAAACACTCTATTTTAAATTAACATTAACAACGCTTCATTTATTTTCTTAGACAAATAAATAGAATTTAACTTAAAAATAATAGGTATGCATTGATTGAGTCTATAATTAATTAATTAATTAATATTGCTTAACTAAAAAATAATTTTCTAGTTTTCTTTTTAAGGAAGCCATCAAAAAATCCATTTAATTGCTATAAGTAGAGGGGTTTCCATAGTATTTCAAATTCAATAATTTTGTACTACTTCCATAAAATTTATTATCATTATTTTTGCTTTGTAATATAAATTTCATCAAAAAGTTAAGGTAAATAAAAAATATAATAAATGCTATTTTATGTAATATTTCGAAAATAAACAAATCCCACTACATTTTTGACTAGACTTACACTGGCACAATAATTTCTACGAAAATTAAAATTGAATCTTAATTAATTTTGTACGAATCAATCGCTAGACCAGTTCACTTACACTTGACATTTAAACATATTATTCACATAACTCCTTTAGATAAATTGGGGAGAATTAAGTGTTTTTTAAAAATTTAGCAATTATAAGTAGAATAAATGAGGTGGTTAAAAAAATGCTTCCCGGAATAGAACGTCTTATTGGTAGATTTGGGTCCCGTTCTCGTTGTCTGAATAATTCCATATCTTTTTCGTATGTTTCAAAATTATTCCAATTGAGACATTTTTTCACAGCATAGTTCCATCGACAATAAAGAAGTTCACGACCTTAAAGGAAAAGAAAATTATTTTATGATTATCAAATATCACGGAAGATTGTATGGAATCTAAAAATTGTTTTGAAAACATACGATTTGGCGCCGTTGTTGGATGAAAAATATCATAGGGCGGTGTGAACATTTTTTGAGCATTTTCTATCGAGATGATCTTCATTGTTATTCCAGCAGCAATCATCGTTCCCAGACATGAGGATGAGGTAGTTTGTGGTCGCTCTGTAATGGAAATATAATAATTTTAAATAGATATTCAAAATCAACGTAATATTTTATAAATACCCAAGGCATTTCCAATGATATCAGCCATAAACTGCATGAAATGATTATTTTCTGAGAACTCTCCACCAACAATTAATTTCGGTGATCGATCCCATGTTGGAGTATCTTGTCGGAATGACTCTAAAATCTCATGAACTTGAAACCCAGTTGATTCGTATGCTGCTTGAGTAATATTTTCAGCAGTTGTGTGACTATTTAATCCCAAAATTATGCCTCTAGCATCATAACGCCAATATGGCGCATACAGACCATTAAATGCTGGTACAAAAATAATCTCACTACGTTTGGCAGTTGTTCCATTTTCATTTAACATTGTCGACGATGAGGATGAAATCATTGAATTTTCTCCTAGAAAATTACTTAAGACCTCAGCTACAATTCCATTTTGATTAATTTCTGTATTTATTCGTAATTGATCTTGGAGCCATGTGACTGTTGATCCGGCATTGGAAACTGCACCTTCTAAGGCGTAAAATGTATTTTCTTTTGGACCTAGTTTAAATGCTACGCTACTCAGAAGACCATTGTTTGAGTCTATAACCTCTTGGCCTGTGTTGAGGAGTACAAAACAACTATCGTCTATTGTGCATACGCACTGGCCCACTTTGGTACACAGTTGTCCGAGTAGAGCTGCTGGTTGATCTCCCATGCACTATAGAAATTAAATAAATCATTAGAAAAATATGGAATAGAGTGTTAATTACTTAAGTGAAATATACAAGGTTTAAACGAAATAACTAATTGATTTATATTAATTAACAGGAAAATTAAGTTTATCCAAATCACCAGGGAATTCTAGACCCCAATTTTTCGTAAAAAAAAATATATATTTAAAATTAACGTTTATGCGAGGAATAAAGCTGACAGCACTTTATTATTAGAAAATTTATTTCACTTAAATCAGTTAAATACCTTCAGAGATTATCGCATTAATTATACATATTTATAACATTGATTATTATCTATGACTTACACTTGCAATAGGTAATCCATTGAGGGCTCCATCAACAACAAAGCCATACGTTTCAGAATTTGAACGAATCTCTGGTAAAATTGTCATTGGAATTTGAAAGAACTCACATAGCTTTGGTTCCCATTTTAGAGTGTGAACATTCATAAGCATTGTGTAGTTGGCATTTGTAACATCAGTCACATGAATTCCACTACTTACACCTCCACTAAGGTTCTAAAAATAAAAATCCTCATTTATATATACAAACTTCTTTGAAACTATTTCAAGTACTACCCGTACCCATATTATCCAAGAATCCAGAGTTCCAAATAGACATCTTTTGTCATCGATGCTTTCTTTAACTGATGCCAAATTCTCCATCAACCATTTGATCTTTAAGGAACTAAAACACGTACTTAGAGGCAAGCCACACACAGCTTTCAGATAATTGAGTTTGCCTTTGATATTGTGAAGAATCGATTTCAATGTCGTCGATGTCCTGTTGTCTGCCCAACCTACAAAATGAATTGATTAATTTTTTATGAATGAGGTCATTACACACAGAGCAGCAACAATGATAATGACACTGACATACCGATGGCATTATGTAATGGAATTCCAGTAACTTTGTCCCAAAGAAGGGTCGTACCACGTTGTGTACAGACTCCCAATGCTACTATGTCTTGTGGATTTATTTCCAATATTAATAAGTTTTTGCATGCAGTCTGGAATGAGACAGAAAAGTCTTTGATTAATCGATTTTACTTTACACAATTTGTATGTAAAATCAAACCTCGATACACTGTTGGGTGCATTTCCAAATGTCTATGGGGTCATATTCTATCCATCCGGGATTAGGTGAGTACTGTTTTAATTTAAGTTCATGAAATGTTAGGACTTCGGCGTTTCGTGAGGAGTAAACCTGGTAGAAAGGTTATGTTATTTAAGGAAAACAAAAGTAGATTTAATGGTATTTACTTACTAGAAATTTACAGATGTTATTAGCGACAGAAACTACACCTAATAGCGGTCCGAAACGACCGAAACTTGCCATTATTGGAGATTGCATTGCCGCTGGAATTGCATTTGGTTTTGGTTTTGGTTGCGTAAATGTTTTTGAATTTTTCGGGTGAAACTTTTTTGGTCTTATTTTTGTTGTATGGATGACAGCTGTCATTTTTTTTGGGAATAACTATTTTTTGACAGGTTTAAAATGGATGTGTTTGATTTGTTATAATGTATCACTTTATACCAGTAAAAAAACAGGGTGGGTCTTTATGTTGCAATAACTTACCGTCCCCAATGGTTATGAACGATAGTCGGATTAATGGACATGTGAAGAAAAAAATTAACGGATGTCCACCCAGCAACATAATACAAATCACTTTATTGATTGGAATGTGCTTACGATGTTGCACATCATTCATGTCCAGTGGAGGTGGCATGTTAGGTAAACATTCGTTAATTATACGTTTTTGGTCAAGCAAATTAGGGTCAGTTTGTTCAGTTGGTCATTTTTAATAAGGGATTATTGCAACTAGTATTTCATCAAATGTGCAAGTGCGCTGACTCCCATATAAACCATAGGACTCAAAATCGAAACCAAACTTTCAAAACTAATGGTCTTATTTATAAACGTTTTCTAACTTTAGACAACTGTCCAACTTTGGAAAATGTGTTTTAAAACCTTGCTTATTGTTGTCTTATAGCTGCCTAACTTCAACACAAGAGTAGGTTGTCTTAAACGTGAAAAATGTGATATTTATTTTTATCAAATAAAGCATATTTCCACCAATTTGAAAATAGTTAGACAGTGTCTAAGTAGACAAAAATCTAATAAATACGCATGTAAATGTTGCTTGTGCGCGCCAGGCCTTGCCACTTTCCTTTAGAGAAGTTGAAGTACTCAAATGCAAACGATAACCTAGTTTTACCAATTAATCTTACATTTTGCACATACGTTACTGGTATACTCTACAAAAAATATTTCCCCAAATTAATAACCGCAAACAACAGTAAGATATCAATATATTGAAATTACCAGTTTCCCTATTCGTATCCGTAATCTCAAAAAAAAATAAAAATAATTTCATTAAAAAATACAAATGGCAAATAATTATGAGGTTATTGGCAGCACCCGCCAAACCGACCCAATTTGTCTCCTCCAAAATAAAAAAATCAAACAAGTCTTTCCGCTGACCAATCGAAATTGATCACAGGAGCAGGACCTAAAAAGGACAATTCAAATGACACTTTGTGCTACAAGAACAAGGATCAAATTTTCAGTGCCAGCAAAAGCAAAAGATTTCATATTTAAAAAATAAACTTGTTTATATTTAAATTAAAGTAATATTGTTATGTCTATCCTAGATTATAACTATAACGGTTCCACCCTAACATTTGGTAAATAAATAAACAAAACTACATACAATTTGTTTATACATTATAACCTTGTCAACATTTCTTTTTTCAAATACACAAAGATGACCGATTAATCGATTTGGTCAGAGCTCATCCGGCCATTTATGATGTGAACGATATAAATTACCGCAGAAATAGTGCACGTCAGGAAATATGGCACAAAATATCACGTATGCTTGGTGCTTCATGTAAGTTCTGTGATTTTCAAAATCATAACAGAGAGTATTGGTTAGGAATTGTGTTTTTGATGTGTTTTGTTTTCTAGCAAAAATATGCCAAGTAAAGTGGAAGAACATACGGTACAATTATTTACAGGAAATCAAAAATCCCAAAAACCCGAATATTCGCCGAAGAAGACTTACACGGGATTTATCGTTTCTGAAGTCCACAGCATTTACATACAAAAAAAAGGGGTAAGTAATTATCCAATTATATTCTTACTTGTTTAAGTTGCAATCCCAATGTCTTAGTAATAAGGATTCTACCTTTATTATTGTTGTTAAAGTTTACTTCTGTAAATGGGACAACTATTTACATATTATGTGCTTTTAAAAAACGTATACGAATCTACTCGCGACAGTATAGAAAAACTGCGCTTTTAAAAGCCAACAAACTTTAAACATGTCAAAAACGAGCCCTTATCTTGGTGCTACGGTATACGTCAATTTCTTCATAAATTCAATTTCTTAACGTTTATAATCGAAAGCAGAGATCGTAACTGTTGTCAACGGTAGCGCAATGAATCCATTGAGATGCGAGCGAAGTGATGCGGTTTACCGTATAAACACTCCTTTTAACCTAAACTAACTGTTGTCTACAGTAATTGTTCCAAAAAATTGTATGTTATTAATCCTGTGTATTTTATTTTGTTTATTCTCAGGGATAAAAAATCATCAGATGCTGGTTATATCTATCGACCTGAGAATCAAGATGATTTCTATGAAATAGTCATGGTCGAACCTAGTGAAGATGAATCAACAGTCGGAATGTCTTCTTCACTTTATGTCCCAGATGACGAAATCGATATTAAACCAACAGTATTCGCCGATACTGATTTAACTAAAGTCACTGCTTCGGATGATACAACACCGATACCCACTAAAAGCCCGGAAATTAGTGAAGTGGCAACATCATCTGTTTCGGATTTTAAATCTAGTACGCAAAGGAGAGAAGAAGAATGGAATCAAACATCACGAAGGGAATTAGATCGTTCTGCTCCAGATGCAATTGAAATGTATTGTTTATCACTGGCCGATTCATTGCGAGCCATGACACGAAGTGAACGAGAACGCGTCAAGTTCGAATTCGCACATATTCTTAAAGATGCTCAATATCAAGATAACAGTTAAATTCTCTGATTGTCCTTCTGCTTGCTTTATCTCTTATGCCATGTATGATTAATAAGTACAATTATTTATTTTAATTTTAAACTATTTATTCAAATTGTAAGCAATAACAAAAAAAAAAGAGTAATTTTTATCCGAAATAAAATTTGATTTTCATACATAATTTTAAATTATAAAATAAATGATTCTAGAACGTCCAATGTTCTAGATTTAGTTCCACAAAGCATTGTCATTCTTCAAAATGATGCTGATTATATTGTAGTCTTAAGTACTTATTTATTAAAAACTTGTATATAAATAATAATACAAAATTATCGATGTTTTTTTTTTATAACAATGTATACCATCATAAATATAATGTATGTAAATATCCAGGAACAAAAATGTTTAATAATAAAAACTAAACTTTGTAAATTAGGGTGGTACTTATTTTAAAATATTTTGCTCAAAAAATGATTCTACAAGTTTCAAATGTAAGTATCTTAATTTCAGCACGTGCCGCTTGCATTTTTTAATTTTCCCTTCATACAAAATACAAAGATTTCGAAGCATTTAAATAAAAAACTGCGTAAAGTTGAAGTGTATGAAATAGTACAAACAAAAATTTGTTTTACTTATAAACAATAAAATGTTTCCTGTTTTGTTTATAGGAGCTTCAGTATAGAAACAAAAGCTTTTAATAAACATTACTCTTTAAATACAAATTCGTATTTGTTAACCCACAAAAGTAGCAACGAAAGAGCAGATACAAAAAATGTCAGGCCCAAGAACAATAAAAAGACGACTGATTTTAGTGTGTTTTACTAAGAAAATATCAAAAATACTAAAAAAAAAAGTACATTTTTCTGTTTAATTTTTGTATTCATAAAAAAAAATTAGTTATACAAATTTTAATGTAATAGAACTTGGAACTGCTGAGAAATAGCGCACTGCAAATCACATCAAGCAGTTAACGGAAGGAAATTCGGGAATAAAAACTCAAAATTACGGGAATTTTCACAAAAAAATCTCAAACCCCAGCTATTTCCGTAATACGATTTTTGTTGGCAATAAACTGATGTATATTTGAGACTGCACAAAAGTTCAATTTATGGACTAAAGGCCGTTAAAAGCTATTGTGAATTAAAAATTCAAATTTCTCTACGGAATTACATAAAGCAATGATCAGATTTGAATTGAATCAAACGCAGTGAAACAGGCCAATGAAGGGCATAATGAAAATCACTTTTAAGAAATGCAATTAAAAGTAATAATTTACGTTTACACTGTGAAACTAATATCAAAGACGCGAAAAAAGTATTTTATTTAATAATAAGGTAGATTTTTTTACAAAATCGATCTATACATTTCCATTGGTCGAAAAAGTGGTTTGGATCGTAAGTTTCTCTCTTTCTGTGAAAGTGTCCTCTAAGCGTCGAATATGGAACGATGAAAATATGTAATATGTACCTACCTTCAAAAATTTTTATCTAACAGTCGATTAAGTCTCCAATTATTCACCGTATTCGATAGAAATATTTTCCCCAGTATTTTATAAATAAAAACAAAATAAATTTGGTTCCATTTAACATCAAGTTATATAATGTATGTATGTATTTAAGGAGTGTATTTTTATATTTTTTTTTATTTTTAAGTGTTTTTTTTTGTAATGATAAAATAAAAATTTACAAAAGAAAAACAAGAAAATATATAAAAACTCAAATTTGTGTTTTTTTTCTTCAATATAAACATTTTTTTTTAATTTCTTATTTATCCTAAAGTTTTGTTTTTTTTTTGTTTTAATTTAAAATTTATTTTAATCACCTTTCGCCAAAATGAGAACATAATATTTTTTTTTTTAAATTTTGTATATCTATTCAGATCAAAAATAAATTTAATAAAAATTCAACTACAATATTAGAATAGTAATAGATTTGTTTATTATTTAGACATCGATTACCATTGGCTTTATTAATATTTTTATATTTGTTGAGAAAATAAATTTATTTATATTCTTCATATTCGCCATATTTAATTATAGTTTTCATTTTTTTCTTTCTTTTTTTTTTGTAAAATTCCTGAAATTGCACAATTAAAACCTGTATTTTATTACAAAATGCATCTCTATTGGATGCAGCACACTTTGCATTTTTGCATTGATTCATTTTATTTATTTAATTTGTATAACAAGTGTTACATTTTTTATATTAAAAAAAAAAAAAAAAAACTATGTAATATGAAAAAAAAAATTTAAACTTGGCAGTGATCAGAATTACATTTTTTTCATTTAGTTTTCACAACAAAAAATAAAAGATCAAAGAGAGCTCTTTTTTCAGAACACTCTCCTTTCTCTTTGTCTCTTTGCTCTCATTTTGTGCCACAGACTTTTTTAAAGCCAAAATAACTATTTTATAATATTACTACATCGACATAACACTAATATTTAATATTAAATTTAAAATTTATAAGGAAAATGTCCGAATGATTTTAAACAGTTATGTACGTAAAGGTGTTTTGAGAATCGATAACACACTTCACATCAATACCATTTACGATTCCCATTCGATTAAATACTGCGTGTGTCCACTGGTAGTTCGACGTTTTGCGCGAATGGTGAATTGTTCGCCATTTTCAATGCGGTTAGCCGCTCCGAAGTATTTATTCACCGATAACTTCAGATCGGTCAATGGGACTGCACTCTGGGGCTGAGATGGGGGTGGTGGCAATGTGGTGCCTGTATATGAATTTGAACTTGAGGAACTGGATATGGAATTACGTCGACTGTTTTGGGGAGAAATCTTTTCAGGACGCTTTCGCAGGCGTCGACCGTGCGTCGCAACTGTTACTGAGGGAACACTATCCAAGCTAGATGATGTGTTATTAGGTGAATTTGATGGCTGTGAAGATGGTGTTGTTGATTTACTGCTTATTGTTGTATTTATTGATTCGGGTATTGGAGCACGAATTGGAAAGAAGTTACTTGGAATTGGATTTATTGTTGTTGTACTTATAACCTGAATAAATTAGATAAAATAACAATTGAAAACTAAACAAATTATAATAAAAAATTTTAAAACCGTAAGACTGCGTTTAAACGATTTAATTTAACCTTGCGATTTTTAGGCACGTTGATGAAGGATGTATTTGGTGGCAGGGTAAACAAAATTGCTAAGCTTGGGTAAATTGCAGAGTTATCGCTATTTGTGATTTTCCACATAAGTTGATTAAAGAGCGTGGAGAAATGATTCCTTTTCATTTGTACAAAGTTGAAATCTATTAAAAATTGGAGTGTTTAAAAGAATCCTTGCAACCAAAAGAGAAAAAAAGCTCAAAAATCGCTCTGGTCTAAAACCAGTCTATGGTAGTTTTTTTCTCTTTTTCTTCACACGGGGTTATGTAGATCTAAGGAACAAATCTACTGGGCAAAGCAAAAGAGTTTTTTTTTTTAGCAAAGAAACAATGCGATCAAAAAGAAGAGTAAAGGTAGAACTATAATAGTCGGAACCTTACTTAAGCTAAAGTTATAAACCAATGAAAAGAAGCTTTGCGAATTGTCAAAAGAAGAAGTCACTCATAATCCACTCTAGCGAAAGAAATTATTTATCTCTTCTTTGTACTTCTATTTCTTCAAATACCAGTTCCACTAATGTGAAATGTGCATTTGGAAATAAAAAATAATCTGTATGTAGAATTTAAGCTCGGTACCCCAAATAAAGTATAGGTATTTCCGCATTCAAATCACATAATTATCTTTGAATTTGTTCGCTCAAAATGTTTTCACTTTGCACTTATTGCTATACCATTACCTTAGCCAGACAATTTTTCATTTTTTACACCCATAGCTAAGATTTTGCTTAGTTAATAAATTAATTAATCGTACAAAATATTTATGAAGCTTAGAACTCACTCTCATTCCTTTGATGTGTTATGTCTTGGTCTTTTTAAGCCAACTAATCACATCCCTTTTTGTGCTCGTTAAATGATTTAAATTAAAAACAATCAAAAACTCACCTCCACATTGGATGACAATGGCCTAGTTCGACGTCGCCGAACCTCCTGATTTGGCCCGATCATTATATCTTTGGCACTCAGTCTTCGTTTAATCGTACGTACTAGCCTCGGCTGGCCAGCAGCTTTGGCAATATCACTATTACTAATATTCGGGAATAGCCCGGAACTTTTTAATGCTGCTATCTTAGAATTAAGATCTAAAGTACTCGTGAATATGCTATTACTACCAAAACTGACACTCTTCTTTGTATAACCGCTGTTATTTTTTGATGTCACAGCAGATGTTTTTGTGGCAGTGTGTTCACTCTTTTTGGGCGTAACCATTCTAAATGGATTATTTAAACCGAGAAAGTTTTTCGGTGGTGGTATTATGAGATCGAGAGTCCCACGACTACTACTCGAGTTCTCGTCAGATGATGAATCACAGATGTTGCGAGGTAAGCTGTTTGACTTTTCTGAATCTTTATAGCCCTTTGATAATGTGAATGCTTTTCGTTTACGACTACTTTTCTGTTGTTGAGGTTTCACAACGGGACATTCTTCTTGTGTGTCTTTTTTCTCTTTTTCATCTTTAGGTTTTTGATTTTCTGCTGATGCAGATGCTTCCTCGGGAATAATTTGATCAAGTAATTCTGTCAAGGGATCTGATAAATCTTGCATATTGGATGATTCTGATTTGACTTGTTCGAGTATTTGTTTGATGGGAATTTCATCGTCTGAAGTAAATTTATCATCATCATCGTCATCATCAGCTTCGGATTTTTCAAGTTTTAAATTAATTTTTGATTCTGCTGGTATTTTTGGAAGTATTTCAATTAATTTTGTCGAAATCCTAATAATAAGAAAATTGTAAAATAATATACCCAATAAAAGCTTCGATTTCGAACTTACTCATTTCCTTTCTCCTCTTTTTGTCCATCATTATCACCCAAATCTACATCCATCTTTTCCTCGTCTTCAACAAAGGGCAGGATATTTATTTTAAGCTTTTCCTTAATCAACTTATTACAAAGAACTTCATCCTTTTGAATATCAACAGTAATGCTTTGTGGTGGTTTGGTGACACGTAAACTCCAAACTGCAAATTCTTTTTTTAATTCCCTGCCACAAATGAACAACTTTGGATTGTTTTGTAGTGTTTTAAGTAATTCATTTTTAAACTCCACATCTCCAAGATCGAGTATCTGTGGATAAAATAGGGATTAGCATTGATATAAAAAGATATAATCGAGTATTAATTCTTACCGATTTTGGCAATTGTAATGCTTCCCTGTTTTCCAGAGCAAATGGATAGATTTCTCTATGCAGATGATGATATTTTTGGAAATTCTTCATTATTGTCATATTGTAAAGCAAAAGATGTACTAATTCCTCCCATTTGATTTCAATACGCCGAAGGAATTCTTTGCCATTGTTACACAATAAACAACCAAACAAGTAAAAGCTGCAATTAAAAAAAAAAAAAATATTTCTTGGGTGAAATGTGTTGATGCCTTCATTTTAATATTATATACTTACACATCACCCCTGAATATTGATTGAAGACATTGCGACTGGACACAATCAGCATGGAACCATTGCTTGCATTTACAGCATTGTATCATCTTGTTATCAAATTGTCCACTCTTTCCGCAGTAGCAATAGATTTTCTCGATATTTACACGATGTTTTTCATCCCAAGTTAATTTGTCCAACTGCAAATATGTACAAAATGTTTACAGAAAAAATATATACATATTTATGTATTTAGCTTGAAATGAGTAAGTTTTGTTATGAAGCTACAATAGTCAGTGTGCATTTTAACGACTTTCGAGTCTTACAGGAATATGGATAAAATTAAAAAAAAAAAAATAACTTACCTCATACGGAAGTTGCTTTATAACTTTTTTGGTTTTTGTCTTTTTTACTAAATTTTTTAACGGTTGATCTTCTAACGAATACTTCATTGGTTTTGCACATCTAAAAAAAAAATTAAAAAAAAATTACTATCATTATCGGCGAACTTAAGAAATTTAATATACTAGCCTCTTGCACATCCATTGACCGGAACCGGGTGACACTTCTTCAGTGCATCGTCGATGATATCCCCTTCCGCATCGGTCACAAGTCTCAACAACATCCTCATCATTATCAAGTTTGCAAGTCAGACATCTTGGCTTCACCTTGCTTTGAATATTGTCACTTAGTTTTTTAAGTTCATCAACATTTGACCAATAATCTGTTTTGTCATCGAACTGCATCAGATATTGTTGCCTGTGTTTGCAAACAATTGTACCAAGGTAATAACGTCCATCGCGACGCTTCACAAGTGCATCTTCTCCTATTTCAAATGATTGCATAGAAATGTCTTCGAAACTGGCACATTTTTCCATATCAACTTCCTGTTCGTCAGTTTCTTGTTCGATAATTGGATTATCTTGCTCCATGGGCGCCAATTCACTGTGGCAGTGGGTTGAAGTTGTTGAATCAGGTTCATCGATATGCATGTCGAGCATGTTGGCAGTATCCATTTGCTTGATCATTGGCGCACATGTGTCTATAATAGTCGTTTTCTGACTTACTATTGGTGGGATAATGGGACTATGTAGAGCGGCCTTTTGCATTGTGCCTGATGCTGTTGTTGGAATTGAGGTAGCGTCTCCATAGTGATTATTGATGCATATATTTATTCTATCTAACACTACAGTCGAGGTATTTGTCTGTGGCCCTGACGATGGTCCTCTCGTCACTAGGGAATTTGGCATTTTTATTACTGGATTGGGTAGAGATGATGATGATGGAGAATGTTGCAATGTCATTGTCGGCATAGGCTTTGGTGATGTATGTTGCAAGTGGTGGAGATTATTATGGTATTGGTGCGATTGTTTATCACTATTGACGTTAAAGTTTGTCTCCTCCAAGGAAGCTAATTTATTGCCACAACTATTGTTATTATTGTTATTGTTGTTGTTAGTGTTATTGTTGTTATTGTTATGCGTTACTATTCTTATTGAACTATTAGCGAAATTGTTGTTAACTCCTGAGATTGCTGATGACTCATCTGGTCCAAAATTATTTGTTATCAAAATTGTCCCAGGCGCTTGTGCAACTAATTGCGTTGAATAATATGCTGTTGGATTTGCCGATGGAGCAAAAAATGTAGCCGTAGATTGTTTATCTAAAATTAATCCACTTTCTGATGTCGCAATACCAGGGTAAGTGGCCATAGCTGCGGCCCCATTATGATTAAGATAATCAATTGTGGCGGCAGTGAGATTATGTTGTTGTAAACCATTACCAAATGCTGTTGCGCCTGTGTTGGACATCATTTGAATTCAGACTTTTGGGCAGTTCTGTGAAGAGAGAAAAATTATTAAAAACATCATTAAAAAATGAATTTGTATATACATATGTACATATGTACGACATTCAGGGGAAAGAACTTTTTAAAAAACTAATGCAATTTAATGTAATTGCATAAATCACGTCACTGTTCAAGCACACATTTTATTGGTTTTCCCATGACAATAAACAGAAATCAACTCGATTCATTTTTTGGAGTGTTGTTTGAAGAAAAATCATAAAATATTTTTAACTGATTTTTTAATTACTTTTTGTGTATTTAATGGACAAGCATATGTATGTGTTGATAGCATTCTTGTTTTTTATTATTTCTTTTATGCACTTACATTTTTTTTTTTCTTGGTGATTTGTTAAACTTGTGTCTGTTAAGCTTCATGCAAAATAAAATAAAAAAATTAAAATAGCGATGACTTAATTTTGCATACCAATATATTTCAAAAATATTTCTTATCAAAATTAAAAAATAAACCAATAGTTTTTACAATATTTTTTTAAAAAATTTATTTTTTCTAGTAAAGTATGAACCTAGTTTAGTCTCCTTACTCTTTGTAAACATTTATCTAGGTGTACACTAAAAATGGAAATTTTTGTTTTCCATAACTAAAATCAGTGGGCAGTGGACAGTACCTATCTCTTTGTGTAAATTTATGTAAAAATAGAATTTTTTCTGGTTTGTTTTCAAACCATCACACAAATTTAATTCATATAATAAATATATTAAATAATGATCCTTTAAATTGTTACATAACAAATTTTGTATGCCAAACACATTTTTTTAATTTAAAAAAAAATCTTGTTTTCGTAATTTGGATATGTAATATACATAATTTAAACTTTCAAAAAACGTTCGTATAGGAATTTCGATTGAAATCGGTGAAAGCCTTAGAGAAAAATTCAAAGTAAAAACAAAACGGTCTTATGGCCGGTACCATTAATAACCTATTTTGTATGTTTGTATTTTTTAAGCGAAAATTGAGACCATATCAAAAAATAGCACACAAAACAATGTCAAATTTTTGTCTACCATCGGTTTTTGCTTGTCTGGGTCCAACCTACACGCCACGCTCTAGCTCTTTGTCGCATCATATGCAGCTCCTCGTGGTGGCCGTCATATTTCTTTTCATTTCCTTCATTGTTCTTTTGTGACTTTATTCGTAAAACTCTATCACACAAACTTCTCACGAAAGATTGGTTGAAGAAATTTTGACAGGTTAGGCAGTCACCAAGTAAAAAAAAAAAAAAAAAAAGATGGCTAAAGCAATCAAGTATAGTAAGTGCAAAGGATTTCAATAAGGAGCAGGAAACAGGGTTATGATTATATTGAGGATTTTTTTGTATGAATTCTGAAAGACTTGCCACAATCTGGTAATAGGTATTTTAATTATTCAGGTCTATTATTTGGGTGAGGCAACAATTTTAAATGGACAAAGATTATTCGTTCGATGAAAGAGCCGTCCAACCCAGACAGTCTTGTAGAAACTATACCCAGCAAAGCAGATATGAGACGTTTCAATTTCTTCGAAGAAATCGTAACGAATCAATATTGCAAACGAGTACTGGAAAGCTCTGTTCTCTTTAAATTCAACTAAATTAAAAATTTCATATAGGAAATTAATAGCCACTAATAATTGGGCCAGCCTTCATTTTCTAACTCTCAATAAAACAAACATAATTTTTCCAAATAAACATTTAGAATAGTTAGGAAGTTATCCATATTTGCATCCAATGCGAAACAATAATGTTTAGGTAGCTGTGTAATCTATTACGATTTGTGGTTGGAATTGCAATATTAATTGACAAAATCAATTATTGAATAGGTATGCAGTCGTCTTTCTATTTTGTCTATGCATAAACTTTTCCGTAGACTTGTCACGTCTGCATAGTTTTAATTTCTCCAAAACCGTGCCAAGTCAAAAACTTAAATTATTCAACAATAAAAACAACAAAATAGCTAGATTAAGTTGATAAGTAAATTTAATTTGATTTCATTATCATATCATTTTGATTGCAGCAATGTGGCTCTAAATTCCAGAAGCCCTTTGTCACTTCTACCACATTAAGTAGGCAGCAAAAACAAAAGGGCCTAACATTTATGTACTTGAAAGTACCTACATTCATCCATTTTTACCCAGATATTATGGCCTTCAATGGCAGAATATTCCAAAGCCTACGTGCGTCGTCCAAGTTATATTTTGGAAGAGTACACGACTGCACAACGGACATTCACTACAATATTCCCTTGCAACTATGAAAAATTTAAAATTTTCTTTTAAACATCGGAAAGAAAATTTAATATTCTATAAAACTTTTCATTCAAGATTATTGAAATGCCGCAAAATTACATGTGGGAAAAAATGTATGGGTTGAGTTACACACATTTCGATTTTATGTTAGCCTAAAAAATAAAAAATAAACTTGTAGCTTTAAATTTATTTTGTTGGTAATTTAAATCAATGGAACTCTGGAGTCTGGGTTGATTTTATTAAATTGCAAAGGGAATTCAGTTATCCAATTCGCTTGGAGCATAGAAACATAAAATCAAAGCAAAAGGCATGAAAAAAAATATATTCAATCGCGCGTTGGTTTCGTGGAAGGTGGAACAGGCAATCATATTTCTTTCATGTTTTAATACTATTTTTATGTACAATATCAATTTACCTTCAAAATAAACACTCGGTAAATCGAAAAATATTAAGTTTTAAGTTGATATTTGATTAAAATATTTGAAAAAACAACAAAAATATGTTTAATAAGAAATCCCGACAGCCATTTTTCCACTGTAGTGTATGGTCGTTTTTTCGTTGTACCTTTCCAAGATTCTATATGGGCGCAAACGATTGGTATAGATTCAGCTGTTTTTTTTTTTTTTTTTGGTACTGGATTTTCCATTGAAGATTTGTTTCTTTTGTGACAGTTTTAAGAAACGGGTTTTTTTATATCGTTTATTATACCATTTGATGACATTTGTATGTTTAGGACTGTTTATGTCTGCGCGTGCACTTATGTCGTTTTCCTTGCCATTTCGGATTTTGATCCGGGACTGTGGATTTTTCGTGATAAAAGCACTGCTGATCTCTATATACACTCGATTATTGATGCAAATCACTTGTCTTCTAATTCTTGTGTCTTAAAATTCCTCCCGGGCTTGCAAAAAAACACGCCTAAAGCCATAACTTCATTGCAAAAGTAAAAATATTTTTTTTCCGCCAGTTATTATGTGAAAAAGAATATACAAATTTTTTTTATAACCGAAAATTAAGCTTTCTACATCAGTTTTATGAGTTTCCCAGTAAGAAACACTATCCCAAAATGAGTTTTAAATTGTTCACTTTTGTACTTTTTCACTTTTTTGGTCAATGTAGTTAAGGCTTTATTTTAAAATTTTCGAAACAAACGGACGCAGAATGATGAAAATAATTTTGGCAGCGTTAATTATGAAGGAAATTCTTGAAGCATTAAGATCTATTTCTTTATATTTTTTTAGCAACACTTCGTATCCTTTTAGCTTCAATTTTTTTTGTTTTATAAAGTTCGCTTTTTATTTTCCATACCTCTAGTTCTCTAGTAAGTTTTCGTATATTGTTTGAAAAACTGTGATGAATTTTTGTGAATTCACTATTATTTGGTATTGTTGCCATTATTTCTGCGTACCGTTGGACGAGACAATTTACCGAATAATACAAACAAAAAAGATAAGTTGTAGAGCATCTGTTCACACAAGTTGGCTGGTTTCAGATAAAAACACTTTCTGTAATTTGTGAAATTGCCTCATTTCGGGACTAAAGGCTTAACGAAATTTAAAACTTTTGCAAAAAGTACAAGGAAGGTAAACAAATTTGGTGTAAAAGTAAAATTTAAGACAGCTTTAACTTTTGTAAAATTTGAGAAAGAAGATAAGTTAAAAAAAGACAAAACATTTTATTCATTTTTGTTTTGTTGAATGTAGTGACCTTTAAAAATGATTTTTATATGACTGCTTTTAGACGACGAATTTAAACGGTGCTTCTCTTTTGAATTTCTTTCGGATTGCAACATCCATTTAAACGCTGCAAATTTTAATAGCTGCAATTTTTGTAAAATGAGAAGGAAACATCTCTATCTCTAAGACTTTAATTTTTATCCGCCATTTAAACGCTGCAAATTTTAATAGCTGCAATTTTTGTTAAATGAGAAGGAAACAACTCTATCTCTAAGACTGCAATTTTTATCCGCCATTTAAACGCTGCAAATTTTAATAGCTGCAATTTTTATTAAATGAGAAGGAAATATCTCTTTACACTCTTTACTCCGCCTACAATACAATAGGAAAAAGCACAAAGAAGAAAGAGCGATAACTCTGCAATTATTTCAACATCTGCAACTTTGTTTACCCCGGCCACCGCATACGTCCTCCGCCGCGTTTAAAAGCAGTCTATTTTGCTTCCACACTTGTATACAAAAATTAGAGTTTCATTCATCATCCACAGGGAAGTACTAAAACGGACTAAAATGCACAAAGGAACGCACCTAATTAAACAGTGACAGTACGGAGTAGATGAAAAGTCTATACAAATTGAAATCAAACTAACCTATTAAATGAAGTTTCCGTGTGTTGACATATCCTGTCAAAAGTACACAACATCGCGTATTTTTGTTTTCTGATTTTTTTTATAAATTGAAATTAAAAAAACTTTTAATTCAAAATTTAAATAAACAAAGTTAAGCATATCCATTTAAATGTTTTCTTTAGCGAAAGTAACCCATCCACCAACTGGTGTAGAATTCGCTATAAACTGCCGCTTCTTTAATAGCACCGATGAGAATCTCGTCACTGCCGGCACAAACATCCTCAAAGTCTATCGCATCTTTCCCGATGTTGATCCCGCTATTCGAGCTAAAAACATTGAAATCCTCAATCCTAAAATGAGATTGGAATGCCTTGCTTCATATACATTAAATGGAAACGTTATGTCTCTGGAGCGAGTAACTCTATCTGGATCTCTCCGTGATGCTCTACTGATAAGCTTCAAAGAAGCGAAGTTATCAGTGCTGCAATATGACCCAGATACCTTTGCTTTGAAGACGCTTTCTCTGCATTATTTTGAGGAGGACGATATAAAAGGTGGATGGACGGGAAGACACTTTACTCCAACAGTTCGTGTGGATCCAGACAACAGATGCGCGGTAATGTTGGCTTACAGTAAGAAATTGATTGTTCTGCCTTTCAGGAAAGACAATAGTTTAGACGAAATTGAGCTACCCGATGTGAAACCAATCAAAAAGACACCAACACAATTGATTTCCAGGACTCCAATACTAGCTTCGTATATAATTTCCCTCAAAGATCTTGACGAGAAGATTGACAATGTGGTGGACATTCAGTTTTTGTTCGGCTACTACGAGCCAACACTGCTGATTCTGTATGAGCCCGTCAAGACATTCCCTGGACGTATTGCCGTCCGCTCAGATACCTGTGTTATGGTAGCGATATCTCTAAACATTCAACAGCGCGTTCATCCTGTCATCTGGACCGTCACTGGTCTTCCATTCGATTGCTTTCGTCTTCTTGCAATTCAGAAGCCCATTGGTGGGTGTTTAGTTGCATCCAACAACGCCTTGATGTACTTGAACCAAAGTGTTCCACCATATGGTGTAAGCTTAAACAGTATCGCCGACAATAGCACAACCTTTCCACTTAAGCCGCAAGATGGGGTGAAGATAACCCTAGACACCGCCAAGTTTGTCTTTATCGATGCAGACAAGATTGTCATTTCCCTCAAAGGTGGGGAGCTCTATGTTCTGACTCTTTGTGTTGACTCCATGCGCAGCGTTCGAAATTTCCACTTCAACAAAGCAGCTGCAAGTGTGCTGACCAGTTGCATTTGCGTCTGTCAAGAAGAGTATCTCTTCCTGGGTTCCCGCTTGGGCAATTCTCTACTTCTGCACTTCATCGAAGAAGATCAGAGCACAGTGATAACCATCGACGATACTGACGTGGAAAAAGACAAAGAAGCTCCAAAGAAGCGATCCGAAGATGAAGAGCTCGAAGTGTATGGATCGGGAATCAAGACCTCTGTCCAGCTGCGTAAATTTATCTTCGAAGTTTGCGACAGCATCTTGAATGCTGGGCCGATTGGGTTTATGTGTGTTGGCGAACGAGTCGAAGTAGAGGACGAAACTCCACATCGATTAGCCGAGAACGTAGCCGATGTTAAGATGGAAATAGTTTGCTCCAGTGGATATGGCAAAAATGGAGCCCTTTGTGTTATGGTGAGTACAATATTTCCACAGATTATCACAAGCTTCGAGCTGCAAGGATGTTTCGAAGTTTGGACGGTATTTGATGATTCAAACAAAAAACCCCATGGATTATCTGATCATCATGACTTCATGATTCTCAGTCAGAGGTCAAGTACTTTGGTTCTCGAGACGGGTGATGAGATCAATGAAATTGAGAACTCTGGCTTTAGTGTTAATCAGCCGACGATTTTCGTTGGCAATCTGGGTAACAATCGGTTCATCATTCAAGTAACAACAAGAAATGTGCGGCTTCTACAGGGAACCCGTTTGATTCAAAATGTTCCAATTGATGTGGGATCACCAATGGTGGAAGTCTCCTTGGCCGATCCATATGTGTGCATTCGCGTGCTCAATGGACAAGTAATCACTTTAGCCTTGCGAGAAACTAAAGGAACTCCACGATTGGCAATCAACAAGAACACAATCAGCACTGTTCCAGCGGTGGTGTCGATATCAGCTCTGAAAGATGTCTCTGGTTTGTTCACATCCAAATGTGAGGATGTTATGAACCTAACCGGAACGGGAGCTTCCCTATATGGTAGTGGTTTTGGTTACATGAAGGCTGAACCGAACATGAAGACAGAAGACGAAGAAGAAATGCTGTATGGAGAATCTGGAAACGCTCTCAAAATGAAGAATCTGGCAGATCTTGCAAAGAAATCACGATCCAAGAATAGTGACTGGTGGAGGAGACTTCTTACCCAATCAAAGCCAACTTATTGGCTGTTGGTCTCGCGAGATAATGGAAATTTGGAAATCTATTCGATGCCTGATCTCAAGCTGATGTATCTAATCACGAATGTTGGCAACGGTGCGGATGTTCTTACCGATTCTATGGAATTTGTTCCGATGCCACTCAATAATCAAGGAGAAAGTAGTAAAGCTGGAATTCTACTCAATTGCATGCCACAGAACTTGAACGTTCCAGTACCCATTGAGATCATCATTGTTCCTCTGGGAAATCAAGGCAACCGGCCACTGCTTCTCATACGCACACGACTGGAAATAATGGTCTACCAAGTATTCAGGTATATGAAGGGTCATTTGAAGATTCGTTTTAAGAAAATACACAGCATCAACCAAATTGACACCACAGAGAAAATGATTGAAGACGTTGACGAACATGATCCTTTCCATTTGCATGATGAATATGTTAATAAAATGCATTACTTTACCAACGTCGCTGGACTAAATGGAGTTGCTGTATCAGGTCTGAATCCGTGTTTCATTTTCCTGACTATCAAAGGAGAATTGCGTGTACATAAGCTATACGGCAATGCCACAAATAAAAGTTTCGCTCCCTTCAACAATATCAATTGTCCTGGAGGATTTTTGTTTTTTGACAATTCGTTCAATTTGAAAATTGCAGTTCTACCAAATTATCTAACATTCGATGCTCCGTGGCCAATCCGAAAGGTGCCCCTACGCTGCACTCCACGCCAGATTGTCTATCATAGAGAAAACCGTGTCTATTGTGTGGTTACTCAGACCGAAGAGATAACAAACAAGTATTATCGTTTTAACGGAGAGGATAAGGAGTTGACTGAGGAGAACAAAGGGGAGAGGTTTATTTATCCGACCAGGTCTAAGTTTAGTGTTGTTCTGATATCGCCAAATACTTGGGAAATGGTTCCGGATGCCTCGATCGATTTGGAAGAATGGGAACACGTGACAGCTTTCAAGATAGTTTCTCTGGCATATGAAGGAACTCGGTCTGGTCTGAAGGAGTACCTTTCCATTGGAACAAACTTTAATTACAGCGAGGACATTACATCTCGAGGAAATATTTACATCTACGACATAATCGAAGTTGTTCCAGAACCTGGTAAACCTTTGACTAAATTCAAATTGAAAGAAGTCTTCAAGAAAGAACAAAAGGGACCAGTTTCTGCCATCGCTGATGTTCTTGGCTTCCTTATAACTGCCTTGGGACAAAAGATATACCTATGGCAGCTTAAGGACGACGATCTCATAGGTGTGGCATTTATCGACACTCACATCTATGTTCATCGAATCATCTGCGTTAAGTCGTTGATTCTTATTGCCGATGTCTACAAATCAATCAGTATTCTCCGTTTCCAGGACGAGTATCGTACTTTATCCTTAGTTTCGAGAGATTTACAACCGCTGGAAGTTTATGATATTGAATTCGTTGTAGACAGCACGAATTTAGGGTTTTTTGTAACCGATGCTGATGAGAATTTTATCGTATACATGTATCAACCGGAATCGCGTGAATCCTTCGGAGGACAAAAACTCATTCGCAAGGCCGATTTCCATTTGGGACAAAAAGTCAACACGATGTTCCGAGTGCAATGT
Organism: Epistrophe eligans; assembly: GCA_951394125.1. NCBI lineage: Eukaryota > Metazoa > Arthropoda > Insecta > Diptera > Syrphidae > Epistrophe > Epistrophe eligans. The sequence goes on along the minus strand of OX596031.1, from coordinate 27,341,998 downwards.
CATCAGAAGGGTCCACATCAACGGCATCCGTTCTTTTTTGAAAATAAACATATGATTGTTTTCGGGACATTGGACGGTGGTATTGGTTATTGTTTGCCTTTGCCCGAAAAGACATACAGGCGGTTATTGATGTTGCAAAATGTTCTCCTAACACATAAAGAACATTTAGCTGGGCTCAATCCAAAGGAGTTCAGGACGCTTAAGAGTTCACGAAAACTAACAACGAATCCCTGTCGTTGCATTGTTGATGGGGAGCTGATTTGGTCATATTTTTCGCTGCCACATACAGAGAAGCAGGAGGTAGCGAAGAAAATTGGAACCAAACTGGAAGATCTTTATTCCGAATTAATAGACATCGATAGAGTGACGAATATATTTTAGAATTTCAGATGAAATAAAATAATTTTAAAATTCTAAATTGTTTATTTATTGCTTGTTGCCTTTCATGGAATTTTATTGGTGTATTTAAGTTGGCGTTTTTTGAATTAAATAGTTTGCACACATGGTAAAGTAAAATCAATTCATGATAACCAATAATTTACAAATAACTAAAAATAAAATTTTATAAAAACATTTTGTTTAGAAAGCAAACAAAACTTTGGAGTAGGTAACCGTAACACCGCACATAAGGGAGTTGCTTCGCTATTGGTTACGTTACCATGGCTGATATCTTCTATGATGTTTATCATTTTCCACATCGATAGCAAATTAAACTTGTCTTTCATTTACTTTTTTGTTTTTCAATTAAAATATTAATTTAAAAAAAAATGGAAACTCCTTTGCTAGCAAATTCCAGCGCTTTAGCACTAGCTGATAATTGTACTGTTGATTGTAAGTAAAACCATTTTCCTTTTCCTAAACATTTTATGGTTATACATTATACATTTCCAAAGGCGATATTTCTGCTGAAAATTTTGCGGTAGCTGAATGTGTTTTGAGGATTATTGAGAATGGAATTGAAAAAATCCAAATTGCTATATTAATTCCTGAATTTCTAGAAAACAAAGATTTATTGATGCAGTGTATGGGTAAATCTCAATTACATAAATGCATACAATACTACGAGGAATATATCATTCATGCTGAGAAAGTGAGTTGGCAATTAAAGTAAAGTGTACATTAAAAGTTATCTTTTATTTTATTTTGTTTTATAAGATGAATGAAACTAAAAAACACAAAGTGCCCATTTCTCTTATTGAATTAATTGATTTGTTTTGTGAAAACAAGTGCATAAAAGAAATATTGCCAGAATATGTTTTCAAAATACCTGAGGAGTATAAAAAACTTATAGATGCATTGAGGCAATTGAAGATAATTGCTGACGATCGGTTAAAGACTTCAGCAGTTGTTGAGATGCAGAAAGAAAAAGCAATTCATCGAATTTATCAGGATAACGAAAAAACAGTCATGAATCTTCAAAGTAAGTTTACCTATAATTTTTAAAAATAGGGTAGTAGTTCCTTTTCTATTTAATCTCAAAAGGTCCGTCTGTGTAGAAAACCAGTTTTTGAAAACAAAGTCTTAGAAAATTCTTTATGCCTACCTAAATAACTTTGAAAAATTTATTTTATCACATAGAACTTAAGAAGCAACTTCACGATCAAGAGATCAACTTGCGCTGGAAATTAGCTGCCAAGCAGGCTCTCATTAAAAAATACGAAGAAGACCTGGCCACGAAGAAGTGGGAAAACAATTTGAAAATCAAACAAGAAATGTAAGTTTATACTTCAAATGATCTTTATACTTAATGAATAATTTTTAGACTAAGATCAAGTCATAAAATCCGAGAGTTTCATGCAAAAAGTTTGATCAAACAAGAACAATTGACAGAAGAAGTGGAGAGGGCTCAAACTACCTATGAGAAAAGTCTTAAATCGAATTTGAAAACAGAAAAAGATATAAGAGATGAGAAGTATGTTGTAGATTGATCCTAAGGTCATAATGAATTTTTATGATTTATTTTGTATTTGTGGATCTTTTAGAAACAAGCTCCTTCTTCAACTACAAGGTGTCATAAAAAAATACGACCAAAATATTGGCGATAAGATTCAAGAAAATTCAGATCTGCAAGAAGCCTACGATGAGCAAAGACGAAAGTTAGACGAATTCCTCATCGAATTCCGTCGTCAAGAAGATGAATACAACGAACTGGCCAAAATGAAATTGGATGAAGAAACTGCTGAATTCCAACGGAAACTGCTGCTGTTTATGACGACAAGAGCGGCAAAAACTGTCCAACGGTATTGGCGAAAATATATAAAAACCAAAAAGAAGTCATCGAAGGGCAAAGGCAAGGGAAAAAAGAATAAAAAGAAATAGATTATGGAAGAGAACAAACCACATCTACTTTGAACCCAAATAAAAAATTAAATATAATCAAAAAGAAATTTTAGTAAACTTCAAAAATTAAACAAAAATTTTCATAATTATTTGTCTTTACTTTTCGTTCGTGTGGTGTATCAAAAAACTCTTCATTTAGTTTTTCGTTTGAATTTTTTTTTTTTTATAAAAAACGGGAAAAAAATGTTCTGAATCCAAAAATCCATATCCATTTTTTGTTAATTTTGTTTTTTAATAAATAATTTATAGAAAAACCCACCGATCATTTAATCAAGATTATTTGTGCATTTAATTAGCTTTTTTTGTGAAATTTTAAAACATAATTTGGTGAGTTGATTGTTTTTAATTTATTTAACGGTTTTATCAATTTTTACCAAAAATTCTTTTGTTTATCGATTTTACTCGTTATAACATTGCTAGAGATGGAACAGCCTATTTTTGTATATAGGCTGTTCCATATTGTGTATATTTTATATCCTGATTGAAACTGCGGCTATATGGTGTGTAGTATTGTCAGCTCTTTATTTACATAGTCGCTTTTCTGAAAGACGCCTCCAGTCAGCCAGGTAGATTCATGTGTGTGTAGAAACGGGAAAAAAAAACTTCTCGTTTCTAAACCCATAACATCTACCTGTCTTACTAGATACGACTGTGTAAACAGGCACTTAGGACTAGTTGCTTAAATCTGTACTATAATTTTCTACTACACTACATATTTATAATTTCGATCAAAAAAAGTCATATTATGGATTGTGATTGATTATTTATCTCTTATTTAAATTTCGATGATTTTCCGTTTGCAATACATTGATTAAACATGATAAGCTTTTAACAAATTGGCCTTTACACTCAAAGCCTACTTAAATACCTTCTATGTAGAATGAAATGTAGATTAAAACTTAAATCCGGATGTATTTAAATTAAATTTGTATATTTTACATCCGGATTTAAGTTTTAATCTGGATGAATCGATTAAATAATATGGCCGTAGGTGATAATTCCAAATTAAAAATTAAAGCAACTTTTAACCATAGTAATTATCTCAATTAAACACGCGGCTAACTACTTTTCTTTAATTTTGTTCAAATAAACCCAATGATTGTAGAAATTCGTTACATTCAAACTCATATCCATATAATCCGTACCTCTCGCTGTTTCACCATCAACTTTCCAGTAAATTTCTCGAAAAAAATTTAACACAACGAAGCAAATTCACCAATCGCTCGTTCATTTTCAATCTACCCTCAAACGAGTCGAGTAGGGTCCGTTTTGGTGGGCGGTCGTGCTGAAGTTACACGACTTTTCACAATCTTTTTTGTGACAAAAAAAAAATTATAAAAAAAATATAAAAAAATTTAAAAATATTACAAAAAAACCAAAACAAAAAAAAATTGAAAAAAGTAGCAAAAATCGAGCAGTGTTGAAATATAAAAAAGAAAAAAACGTGAGTGGTTGTTCTTTTTTTCATCTATCCAGTGTACATACGAACTTTTAGCTACTCGCCAAAGCAAAGAAAAAAGAAATTTTTTAGCTCCGCTTTACTTCTAAACTAATTGACGTAGACACTTTTTCATTGCTTTCGATGCTGAAAAAAATGCAGAAAAAATGATCTAGAAGGAAAAATGGCAAAGTGATTTTTTTCTCCTTGTCGTTGCAACTTGTATTGAAAAAGTTTTCTTTGTGTAGATTTGGAGAGCGTAGTTCGAGTACGAATAACTAATAAAACTAATCCTAAGCTAAAACTAACTACCTAACCAAAAAATAAAAAGTAAAAGCAAAACTGATCATATAATAAAAATGAATTCAACAGGACCCAATTATCAAATGGCTTCCCTATACGTTGGAGACCTGCACCAGGATGTGAATGAGGCTGGCCTCTTTGAAAAATTCTCTTCTGCTGGGCCCGTGCTATCGATCCGTGTGTGCCGCGATGTGATTACACGACGCTCGCTGGGATATGCTTACGTTAACTTTGCCCAACCAGCTGATGGTAAGTTATTTTTATTGTAATTTTAATTATTCATAATTGAATCTGAAAGTACAAAATTAGTGAAAATATTTTAAAATGGATAACACGTGGTCATTTTTGGTGTATCTTGTCTCTTCCTTCGTTGTTCGTTGTCGTTGTCGCCTTGCTTGTCGGTGTGCAGCGCTGTGGAAAAATTTGCGTCCATTTTATTTATATTTCGTCAAGTTTTTCCCGTAGTGTCGCCATTTTTCTTTTCAATGAAAAGAAAAAAAAGTCCATGGCACGAAAGAATTTCCAGGATTCCAGTTGGAAAGAAAGTTGTATGTTTGTCCTTGTTACACGCGAATGTTATTCGTCTTTTTTTTATTTTTTTTTTTGCACATAAACATGTGTGTTTTGTTTTGAATTGAAAAAGGGGAGGGTTGCCATTGCCATGACAACGTGGCTCTTTTTTTTTTTTTTTTTTAATAAATTGGACACTTATCTGTTATGTGTCGTTTTTTTTATTAATCAAACTTTTTTTTGTAAAAAAATGTATTACTTTATATAATTATACTCTATATACCCTAATTACAATCTATATACAATTTGTTTCGATTTTTTCTGAGTGTCATTAAGCACAAAAGTTGTTTTCGCTAAAAATGGTCGATTATTTCATCGTGCTACCTGCTACTTACTACCCATGAAAAGCGAAAAGAAATTCCTTTAAATTTTCTTTGCAATCTCTTTTGATGAATTTAGCACTTTACAATAGGATTTTTTTATTTACATACATACATACATGATAACAAATTTATTTACAAAATGTATTACCTGAGTGTAATGAATTCGTTCGTCTTTATATCTTCCAATGCTTACGTATGTATGTATTTGCTGTTATGAAAAATTGATCATCAAAGCTTATGTTCTTGAATATATTGTCTATCCAGGCTTAGGAAATGGAAACAAAATAAGTCCTGATATATTATATCTAGGGTAACGATTAACTGTATAGTTTTGCTATGACATTTTATTTATGTTTAATATGGGCCTGCCAAAAAAAAATATTGCGTGAATATTTACCGTATCGCAATACAGCTCTAACACGATCAATATTACTGGGCAATACTTGATATTAAGCAATGATATTGGCTGCTTTAAGGCCAGCTTAAAACTATATAGATTAGCAAAGAAAAAACACACACCTGTTGTATATTTTAAATTTTGTACGAAGCTCACTGAGCGTAGGTATGTAGGTACCTATTCCCTTAGAAATTACAAAAACCCTACCGGTTGTCGGAGGTGGCATTGCAGCCTAGCATAAACCTTTGTTGTACCCAGAGCTCAAAAATGGAAAATCTATTCCACCATTTTTTACCAATTTAAAAAGGTATTTATTAATCTTTGACGAAAATTATTGTACATCAAAGCTGCTTCAATGCGTTTTTGAATGAAATCAAACGGTCGTTTCATGTATATAGAAAAATGCATAAACTTGCTTCATTAAGATTCCTATTTATTCCTTTCATATTGTGAGAGACTCAACTACGACGGTCTAAATATAACTAGCAAGTTTATATTTCTAATTTTTTTTATATAAATACAATGTCTCACCTATGATGTAAAGTTGTAGTGCTAAGAATTATAAACTAGGAAATGGCGCCCAATTTCAAAGCCTAAGTGTTCACCACCAAAAGAAATATGAATCTTAAAAATAAAAAAACTGTTTAGGTATATCTGTATATTTATGACAAAAATATTGACAAATAAAAAGAATATTTTTAATTTATTTTTTTAATTTGTGTACGTACCTACGTATGTACATAGGTATAACATTTTGAATAACTGGCATCAAAACGTATATTCAAGGACAAGAAGCAGATGGACAAAGTCCTTTGTTTACATGTCTTCAAACTGGTTTAAAGACAAATGATTAAGTTGTATCACGTTTGTAGTAGGTACATATAATTCTTATTCAATTTTTTTCAATTACGTACTGCACTGGGGATTTTTTCTTTGTTGTTATTTTTTTTTTGTTAAAAATACATACATACATATGTACTTTTCATACAATCAAATGTACCTACGTAGGAATTTAACAAGTTCTGGAAAATGTATATACCTACTGCCTATTAATCATATGGACTGATAAGTAAGCCCCCTAAAAAAAGAACAAATGGTTGAAAAGATCTTTATAGAATAATAAATAAATTGTCATCATTGTTGTGACATTGCTTTTTTTAATTAAAACATTTTTATATTGGTAGCTACGTTTACATTTGTATATTCTTATCGATTTCGATTGTTTTGTCTTGTTTTTTTTTTCAAGAGTATTTTGTGTGCAAAGGCCAAGATGGCACAATTTGAAAATACATATGCATGCACATACCTATACCTATCTATATTACAAACAAAATATTTTTTTTTTAATGAATCATTTTCTTAAAATATTTACTCAGCTGAACACAAAATTGAATAAATTATCAATTATATTGCTGAGAATGTTAAATTTGCAGGTTTTAAAAGAAAAGGCACAGCCGACATCAATTTTTTTTAAAGTGTTTTTATTTTTTAGAGACGTACAATTTTAAAATAAAATAAAACTCGTAGGTACCTTCAAATAATATAAATGACTTTATCGATTACTTTCTGCCAAAAATGTTTAAAAATGAGTCCAAACTGGAACTGAAACGAAGTCAAAATTTCGTCCTCTTCATTAATTATTTGGCAATTATAATTTGCAAGCATTGTTCTGCCGCAAGGCTCCTGTTATAGCTTCTATTGAAATTTATCATTGAAAATTTAAATTTTAGGTTTTGAAGTACATACATACATACTTAAAAAGCAATATCAGTAATTATTTTGATGCATATATAGAGCTGATAACTCAATTATTAATTCTTGCCAAAAATAATTTTATTTTTGCCAAAACTTACGCATAAAATAACTTTTATTATTCATTAATTTCAGGTTTTTTGTTCTTGTTGCTATGCATCGAAAAAAAGAGTGACTTTTGATTTCCATTAAATTTAATGAAAAAGATCTTGTACGTATTCAGTTACGCCACGTTTCGACATGAAATTAAGTTAAGCTTGTTTCTTTAAAAGAAGATAGTCAGTTGACTGCTTTAGAACCAGATTTTCAAAGGAAATCTCCCAGACGTTGTTCTTCTTTTTAACTCGTTCTCATTTTTCTTTTGTCTACATGTACAGATTATTCAACTTTCATGTTTGCGTTCATAAGATCGGAGCAGTCATCGGCAAATTTTAAAAATTCAAGATGCATTTTATTCCTTTGTCATTTTTTTGCATTTGTTTTATTGAAATATTTCGATGAAAAATATTCTTTGTTGCTATCTGGCTGCAACATATGTATGTGCTTGGTATATTAAAAGAGTATTAAACTTTCACCTTGAAAGTGATTATTTTGTTTCCCTTTCATCGTGCGTGCATAGCAAGGATGAACAAAAAAGTCAGTTAGATAGATGTACCTACAATCAATTGCAAATGTCTCTTACGCATCCAAATTCAATGACGATGCGCTAAACTGGATAAACCAGACAGTCATATAATATAAATACCTACTATACATCGTTATTCGGTTTATACTTTCACTTTTTTTTTTAATGATGTATTTTTGTCGACTGCCGCAGTAGCTTAATGATGAAAGTGGTGTTTTTTTTTTATTATTTTTGTGGCCGCAAGTATGGAAAAGGTCTACGGACTGTGTTGGAATGTTTAGTATGAATAACACATAAGTTGTATTGTGCTGCTGCTGTCTTGGTGGTCAATTTTCTATAACTTAAGCTAGTAACCCATTGATATATTTAAAAGTGAATACATTATGCATGAGTCAATTCACATTCTTCGTTGCTCGTGGCTATTAAGAGTATCAAAATTCTGAAAATCATGTGGATATAACAATGGCTTGCCAACATTTTTTTTTCTTGAAACGTAAAAGTTGTTTTCTTGTTTTGCTTTCATTATTTTTTGTGTGTAGCCTTGTGCAAAAAATGCAGAAACGAAAAGCCACAAAATTGGTGAAATTAAAATTAATCCAAGGTCGTTATGTTTTTCGCAGCTTTTAAACATTTTAAAACATGTTCTCCATACCTACATATGTACATAATATGTAGATAGTACATATGTATGTATGTATGTACATCAAATGACTGAAATTTTTTTTGGAATTTAGATTTAAGTAAACAAAAATGAAGGTACTGCACTTAAAATTTGCACAGGTGTTTATTCTAAAAATTGCTACTGTTCATCATCTTCATCATTTTTTAATTATTTATTTCAGATATGTCCATAGGTACTATGTACATAATACATATAAAGGGTATTCATACAACGAGATAAGTTTACCAATTGTGTAAAAAGATAAGTTTACGCAAAAGTTTGCGTGAACGTCCTTTTTATTTATTTGGATAAATGCTGCGTAATTGAATCAGGTGTTCGTTAAACGTCAGTTAAAAGTCACAATGACGTTTGTATAAGTTTATCCAAATAAATTTGTATAAGTTTCCGCAACAAAATCCTTAGATTATTTTATCCAATTTGCGTAAACCATTTCCCATAAAAACTTTGACAGTTCATTTACCAAAAGATAAACTTATCTAGTGTTTTAGGACGGACGTTGCATGAATCCCCCTATTATCTTAAATAATCAATTTCCAAATAAAGTTCTTTTTTTTTTTATTTATTTATATTTATAAAAAATAAGTTCTTATTAGATCAACTTTAAAGTTTTAAAATAATTTTATGATCACAGCTTTTATTTTCCTGTTATGTATGTTGATATTTGAATGCGTTTTAAAGTAGGTACCTAACACACTATTAAAAGAGTGATTAGAAACATTTATAGGTTTAGTAAAGATATGAGCAATAGGTAGATATAAGCTCTGAACATAACTTTATCAATTCCTTCAACATGCTTATAAAATTGCAGCAACATTTCAATTCTTGACTGAAGATACATAGTAAACAAATGTCAAAAATTTTAAAAGATTTAATCGACAGCGTCTAACCATTAATCGCAGAATGTTTACAAATCATGATCGATTGAAATTTAACGCTGTTACAACAATGAGCAAAAAGTATTTTAATCTTAATTTTGCTACATTAATTATCTAATGCGGTATATTACACTTGCTTACAAATGTGATTGTGTTTATTACAATTTACAAATTCGATATTGACTAGCGTTGACTTTCAAGTTTGATTTTATCTACATTGTAATAACTTATTCTCTATTACCGTGTATTTGGTAAAACATGAACAAAGTTTAATATTTCTTAAACCTAACTAACAATACATTTTATATATTGAAAACTTAAACAATTAACAATAAACCTAAGAAAATTTTTTTGAATTTTTTTTAAGGCTACACTGAACGCGTTTAGACTAAAACTGAAATGCATATAAACAAATTTATAGTTAGGGAAATAACCCTAATATTTAAATTTTTTTTAAGGAATATCGTTATTATCATCTCTTTATAACTTAAAAATAATAGTAATAAATGGACATTCCACAAAAACAACTTAGACAGTCTCTACCCATTGGTCGATGGATGTTACCCATATTCCTTGATTAAGATTTATGACTGTGAGAAAAACAAGCTCAACTTACCGTGTTTATTAAACTCATTTAATTAGCAGAAGTAGTTGTGTTACAAATATGTATATGTAAATATATAAAAATTTCTCATCGATAATTGCTTTAAGTTAAAAAGTTAAAAAAAAAATATCAAGATATTGCTTACAGCCTACAACCCATTGGTCGATGGATGTAAACTCAAATCCTTGATTAAGATTCATGGCTGTTATATAAACGTACTCAACTTACCGTGCTAATCAAACTCATTTGACTAGCAGAAGTAGTTGTGTTACAAATATGAACGATAAATATTTTTTGAAGAATGAATAAAACAAAACTCGGCTTTTAGAGCAAAAAATTTACCTTTGAAACTGTTAAGTCCCTCTCACGGAGCAATTGTTCTGAGCACGTTGTTCTTTTTATTAAAATCACTTATTGTATAGCTGGATAAAACTTATAATATGTTTAATGCAACACAAGGTTTGTGCAAAGATAGTGTTAAATTAATTCGTCATTACTTCTCTCATTTAAAAGACAATACCAATTTGACGAAAATAAAAGCCCGATGTTGATGATGTGTCGATGGTCAAACAACCTGTATAAAATGTTATTGGTCGAATAATACTGAAGAGGTAAACTTGAAGATAATAGGAGCGACATGTTGTAATTTATTAGGTATTTCGATATTTAAATTCAGAATCATTTTTTAACAATCTATTACCCATTGATCGTGGAAGGTTTTTTTTTAATACCTCTGTTACGATTATTTAGATTCATTACTGTTAACAAACATCAGCATTACTTACCTTTTTTTCATTATTTTGTTTCAATTATTTAACCAATCTAGAGAAGCCTTGCTACAAATTCGATTTTAAAGAAATTATGCCGGTAATATAAACTTACTTAACTTACCGTGCTAATCTAATTGCATTTCACTAGCAAACGTACCTAGTTGTGATAGAAATTATTTTATTATTTTAACATCAAAACTGATCACGTGAATATTAACAGCTTTCCACCCATTGGTCAATCAATTTATATATTTTTGAGTTGACTAAGATTTATAGCTGTAACAATAAATAGCTCAACTTACCGTGTTTCTTGAAATTTATTCAAGTTACAGAAGTATATGAGCAACATAAATTAATTTATAGTTTTTGTTTCCTTAATTGATAATCTAAAAATTCCTTCGTTTTTTTTTCTTCTCTACTTTACAGCTGAACGTGCTCTTGATACAATGAATTTTGATTTGATCAGAAATCGCCCAATCCGCATTATGTGGTCTCAACGTGATCCATCGCTTCGCCGTTCCGGTGTTGGCAATGTATTCATCAAAAATCTAGACAAAAGCATCGACAACAAGGCCATCTACGATACATTCTCTGCTTTTGGTAATATTCTCAGTTGCAAAGTCGCTGTCGATGAGAAAAATAACTCAAAAGGATACGGTTTCGTACATTTTGAGACAGAAGAAGCTGCTAATATGTCTATTGAAAAAGTAAATGGCATGTTGTTGGCTGCTAAGAAAGTCTACGTAGGCAAATTCATTCCACACAAGGAACGCGAGAAGGAATTAGGCGAAAAGGCTAAACTTTTCACAAACGTTTATGTGAAGAACTTTGGCGAGGACTTCGATGATGAGAAATTGAAGGAACTGTTTGAGCTTTTCGGAAAGATCACAAGTCATAAGGTTGGTTGGTGGTGTATGATGTTTAAAAACTTGTCTTATTTATAAACGTTGTCTAACTTTAGACAACTGTCCAACTTTGGAAAATGTGTTCAAAAACCTTGTTTATTGTTGTCTTATTATAGCTGCCTAACTTAGACACAAAAGTAGATTGTCTTAACCGTCAATAATGTGATATTTATTTTTATTAAATAAAGCATATTTCTACCAAAATAGTTAGACAGTGTCTAAGTAGACAAAAATCTAATAAATATGACTATTGGTCTTTTAATAAAATTTGTATTTTAATTTTAGGTTATGACCAAAGAAGATGGCAAAGGTAAGGGCTTTGGATTTGTTGCATTCGAGACAACTGAAGCTGCTGAGGCCGCTGTTACTGCACTCAATGGCAAGGAAATGTCCGATGGCAAGAATTTGTACGTGGCTCGTGCCCAAAAGAAGGCTGAACGTCAAATGGAATTGCGTCGTAAATTCGAAGAACTCAAAAAGAAACGTCACGAATCTGTTTATGGCGTTAATTTGTACGTCAAAAATCTTGACGACAGCATCGATGATGAACGCCTTCGCAAGGAGTTCTCACTCTATGGTACAATTACATCAGCCAAGGTGATGACCGATGAAGACGGCCGCTCCAAGGGATTCGGATTCGTTTGCTTCATCTCGCCAAACGAAGCCACATGTGCAGTAACAGAGCTCAACGGACGTGTTGTTGGCTCAAAACCATTGTACGTTGCTTTGGCACAACGCAAAGAAGACCGCAAGGCTCATCTCGCATCACAATACATGCGTCACATGTCTGGCATGCGTATGCAACAGATTGGACAAATCTTCCAGCCCAACGCCGCTGGTGGATTCTTTGTACCAACAATGGCCCCAAGCCAACGATTCTTTGGACCACAAGTCACCACACCAATGCGCAACACACCACGATGGGCACCACAAGTACGTCCAGCTGCTGTTGGACAAGGAGTTGCTCAGGGAGCAGCTGCCGCCGCCGGTGGCTTCCAAAATGCTGCTATGGCTGCATCAACAGCTCAATTCAGGCCACAAGGAGCCCGTGGAGCTCCACAGGCTGTACAAGGCGCTCATGCTGCAGCAACAGCAAGTGCATTGAGAAATACTGGTGCACGTGCCATTACCGGTCAACAGGCTGTTACTGCAAACATTCAGATGGCAGCTCCAATTGCAACAGGACCACAACCACGTGCCCCCAACTACAAATATACAGCAAACATGCGCAATCCACCAGCACAACAAGTGCAAGCTCAAGCTGCTGTACAACAGATGCATCCAAAAGGTAAAAAACATTTTTTTTTTGGTTACTTCTATTCAAATCAAAAAAAAGATGAACATTCTAAACGAAAATAACCGCGAGTAGAAAAAAATTTTGTTTGAGATGCCACTGTCGCGTACCGAATAACCTGCCGCGCTGAGCGAAAATATTTGGTTAGAACGAATTTTGCTATAAATTGTATGCCATTTTAAAACCAACATTAGAAAACTTACAATTTACAGCTTACTACCCATTGGTCGATCAATTTATAAGTTTTGACTTGACTAAGATTCATAGCTGTTACATAAAATAGCTCAACTTACCGTGTTTCTCGACATTTATTCAAGTAACAGAAGTAGTTGGGCGACATAAAATAATGTACATCTTGAGAACAGAGCTCGAGGTGCCATTTTCGCGCACCCAAACAACCTACCTCGCTGAGCGAAAATATTTGATTAGAACGGATTTTGCTATAAATTGTATGCCATTTTAAAACCAACATTAGAAAACTTACAATTTACAGCTTACTACCCATTGGTCGATCAATTTATAAGTTTTGACTTGACTAAGATTCATAGCTGTTACATAAAATAGCTCAACTTACCGTGTTTCTCGACATTTATTCAAGTAACAGAAGTAGTTGGGCAACATAAAATAATGTACATCTTGAGAATAGAGCTCGAGGTGCCATTTTCGCGCATCCAAACAACCTACCTCGCTGAGCGAAAATATTTGGTTAGAACGAATTTTGCTATAAATTGTATGCCATTTTAAAACCAATATTAGAAAACTTACAATTTACAGCTTACTACCCATTGGTCGATCAATTTATAAGTTTTGACTTGACTAAGATTCATAGCTGTTACATAAAATAGCTCAACTTACCGTGTTTCTCGACATTTATTCAAGTAACAGAAGTAGTTGGGCGACATAAAATAATGTACATCTTGAGAACAGAGCTCGAGGTGCCATTTTCGCGCACCCAAACAACCTACCTCGCTGAGCGAAAATATTTGGTTAGAACGGATTTTGCTATAAATTGTATGCCATTTTAAAACCAACATTAGAAAACTTACAATTTACAGCTTACTACCCATTGGTCGATCAATTTATAAGTTTTGACTTGACTAAGATTCATAGCTGTTACATAAAATAGCTCAACTTACCGTGTTTCTCGACATTTATTCAAGTAACAGAAGTAGTTGGGCAACATAAAATAATGTACATCTTGAGAATAGAGCTCGAGGTGCCATTTTCGCGCACCCAAACAACCTACCTCGCTGAGCGAAAATATTTGGTTAGAACGAATTTTGCTATAAATTGTATGCCATTTTAAAACCAACATTAGAAAACTTACAATTTACAGCTTACTACCCATTGGTCGATCAATTTATAAGTTTTGACTTGACTAAGATTCATAGCTGTTACATAAAATAGCTCAACTTACCGTGTTTCTCGACATTTATTCAAGTAACAGAAGTAGTTGGGCGACATAAAATAATGTACATCTTGAGAACAGAGCTCGAGGTGCCATTTTCGCGCACCCAAACAACCTACCTCGCTGAGCGAAAATATTTGGTTAGAACGAATTTTGCTATAAATTGCATTTTAAAACCAACATTAGAAAACTTAAAATTCACAGCTTACTACCCATTGGTCGATCAATTTATAAGTTTTGACTTGACTAAGATTCATAGCTGTAACATAAAATAGCTCAACTTACCGTGTTTCTCGACATTTATTCAAGTAACAGAAGTAGTTGGGCAACATAAAATAATGTACATCTTGAGAATAGAGCTCGAGGTGCCATTTTCGCGCACCCAAACAACCAACCTCGCTGAGCGAAAATATTTGGTTAGAACGAATTTTGCTATAAATTGTATGCCATTTTAAAACCAACATTAGAAAACTTACAATTTACAGCTTACTACCCATTGGTCGATCAATTTATAAGTTTTGACTTGACTAAGATTCATAGCTGTTACATAAAATAGCTCAACTTACCGTGTTTCTCGACATTTATTCAAGTAACAGAAGTAGTTGGGCAACATAAAATAATGAACATCCTCAGAACAGAGCTCGAGGTACGGCTTAAGATGTCATAAAAATGTTCTTTTTTATTTTTAAGATAAGAGGTTCGATCTTTTGTTTCTTTCTTTCTTCATTTTATCGCCATATATTACGGTTTGCAAGAAGAAAGATATAAATAAGAAGTCATGAATGCTAATTTTAAAATCTGAAGATGTAAATATGGTATCACTAATTTTAATTTATTTTCCTTCTTTTCAGGACAAGAGAAACTTATCGCTTCCCTTTTGGCTAATGCTGCACCTCAAGAACAAAAACAAATCTTGGGTGAACGTCTTTATCCATTGATCGAACGTATGTATCCATCATTAGCTGGTAAAATCACCGGAATGTTATTGGAGATTGAAAACTCCGAACTTCTGCACATGTTGGAAGACAATGAAGCCCTTAAGGCTAAGGTCGAGGAAGCCGTAGCCGTTTTGCAGGTTCACCGTGTTAAGGACCAACAAAACTAAAGTAAATTTAAATAAAATCCATTAAAAGAACTCGTTAAAAAAAAAACAACAACAACAAAAATCAACAACCTGCAAGAAAAAAAAAGTAGCAATCTTAAAAAAAAGCCTAACACCATACACAAGTCGCGTTACTCACACGTCATAATAATCCTCCCAATGTTTTTGTTTTTCTTAGTAATTTTTTTTTTTTAGTTTTTGAAATCAACCTGAACATCTAAGCTCTAAAAAAAATAATCAATCAGTCAAGCTACTGAAAAAACAAATCGAACCTTAAAATTTGAAAGAAGAATGCGTTTTCTCAAAAAATGCAAACCCAAGGAAGATTTGTTCGAAAAAAGGTTTTGAGTTTTATTTACAAATAATAATAATAATAGTAATAATAATAATAAAAGATATCTTACACGTGCCCTTTTGCAGGAAAAGAAGAAAGAAGATTAAGCCGTTTGTTTTTCGTCGTTTCAATCATAATTTGGATGGAAGCTGACACAAGTATTTTTTTTTTTCTCTTCAAAGCGGCAAGTCTTGCTAATGAAATTATTCTTTATTGTTTTTAAAGGCAAGTTGTGCCTTGAATTGTATCAATTGCCCAATAAATTTTTTGTGTGCATTTAGTTACGAATTTATTCTTCACTTCTTCCTGTCTTCAACATCAGATCACGTCAATTGATATTTTTACGTTTTCTTTTTAATTTTTCGTAGAGCTTTGGGTTGTTTTTTTGTTTCTGTTTTTTTCATAAATAACCAAAACCTGAATTTTTCCCTCAAAACGAAGAAATATCTTATATACTAAAAAGCAAAAATACAATAAAAATGGAAAACATAAAAAAGAAACAAAAAATCGAAAATTAATTAAAAACAAAAAAGAAAAAAAAAAACTTCTTATGAAAGAAAATTTAAAAAAAATCTCAAAAAAATTGTAAAACGAAACAAAAAATTTTAAAAAATTTACAAAACAAATCAATGGTATAGGAAAGAAGAAAAAAATACAAAATTATCCAAAAAATGGTTATTATTGTCGTCAAAAAAGAGATAAAGGGAAGAAATATATGATTTTGCTACTTTAAAACAAAAAACTTCAACAAAAATTATAAAAAAACATAAAAACTTTATATAAAAAAAACCTCAAAAAAATCGTAAAACCGAGTAAAAAATAAAGACAAAAAAATGTTTAAAACACAGTGATGTCAAAAAACAAGAAAAATTATATAAAAAAATGTAAAATATAAAAAAAAAAAACATGAAAACAATTGCGTTCGCGACAAAAAATTTCATACAAAAAGCATAAAACAAAGATAAAGTAAATACAAAAAAAAATTGCAAAAAATGAATACACAAAAAATATTGAATAAAAATATTTATACAAAATATTAAAAGAATACAAAAAAATCCATTGAATTTTCCAACCCCACACATAATACATGATTTTTTGTTCTTGCTTTGACGAATCCACATTTAAAAGGGTATCTTGTTTCTATATCCTGTGGTTCGAGTCAATCTTATTGTTTTTTTTAGCCCTTTTGTTCAATTTTAGTTTACTTATTTCAAATCTTTGTTTATATTCTCTTCATTTTCGAATCATCACAATGAACTGAAAAAAATCTTGTGCCTGAAATGTTGCGCGTGGGGAAGGCAAACAAATTTCCAATTTTCAATTTTTTTTCTTAATTTCATATTTGTGATGAATGAGAAACAAAACATAAAATAAACAACGTGGTGATTTTAAATACAACAAATACAATGGCAACAACATATATCTCATTTAAATTTAAATTTTATTATTTCCTTCGCATTCGATATTATGTGATTTGAATTCCGTTATTGTTTGCGAGATAAAAATTAACCAGCCATTATGAAAATCACCAGAGATATATGATGATAATTTTCTACAAATTCACTTATTATTTTTTAAAACAAGATAAAAATATATAAAAACATTTAAAAAAAATTAAAAAAAAAATATAAAAAAGTATTTTTTTTTACTCCGAAGCGGAAATATTGAATTTGAACTAACATATTTTGATTTATTGTTTGTTAAGTATTTAATTTTAGTATGCATTTTAATTTATATTATTTGCCGAAAATGAAATAAAAACAAAATATATAAATAAATATCTTATCATTATATAAATACATATATGAAAAATAGAAACAAAATTATAATTCCATATTGTACAAGAATTTTGAAATAAAACAGAAAATGCACTTCCACTTCGGTTAAAAAACGAGAATTTTATTTTTGAATTTGTTGGCAGTTTATTTTCAATAATTTTACAGGTTACTTCTAGGTTAAATACTACATATGTAGGTTAAATGGTTGTGGGAGTTTTATTAGATTTCTTTCTAATCGGCCTAATAACTATGGAGTGCAACGTGAGTTTGTATTTTGTGGTATTTGGTATTACAGTTTAGGGTAAGTTTAAGTTTAGGGTTAAGCCTTAAAAACGCTGGTTCATTCCAACCGCTTTGGACGTTAGTTATACGGAGAATTAAATTTGATAAATCAATTTTCGAGTTACCCGTTCTAAATAAGCAAAATACAAAAATTGAATTTTTCCTCTTAGGAATTATATAATTGTATTCATTAAGAACGTATTTGGTCATTTGGTTATATGTATGAATGTATTTTCCGATTTCAATAGAATTCGTAACAGGGCTGGATAAAATTGTAAATATGTCGCTGGGAGATTCTGAAAGGAACCGCAAAACGAAAACGAATTTCTTTTTCACCTTAGAACGAAAATATTCAGTCCTATTCTGCTATCCGATCCGATCGAATCCGATTCACGTGAATTGTTCACATAATTTGTCACAAATTATTCTATAAACTTTAGAGTTCAATGCTCTATCAAGAATTAATTTTGAAGTTCTTGAGAGAATCTAATTGTTAAAATTTCATTTTTATCACAATTTATATGCTTTATGGAACATTCGTTTCCCTCCGACGGATAGCAGAATGCGAAAATTCACGTGAACGTTTAGCAGAATAGGGCTGATTATCTTAGCTCATTTCATTTTCTCGCGATCGGAGTGTAATTCTATTATTTAAGGTTTCCTTAAACTAATCTCTGTTACTTTTTTTTTATTTTTCACAATTTTAAATTTGCTCACGAATAAAATGGATCGTCGGATAAATTATAAATAAAAAGTTTTACATACCGTAGAACAAAAATCTTTTTTTTTTTTAATATTTTTCATTCTAAGGAAGCTCTTTGGAATTAAATTAGAAAAAGCTTGGAAAATTCGCTATTTTTAAGCCCCACACCAACCAAACGCTGAGAAAAAAAACCTTCCACAATGCACATTTTGGTTATAATGTGCATCAACTCCCAAAATTTTCAGTGGAATCTTGAACTACAGGTTTTTGCTGTACCCCTATTCAACACGTCATAATTATGTTAAATGGTAGTTTACAAAATTAGACATTCTCTAACAAGAAAAAATTAGGAATTATATATAAATCCTCACTTGCTTTAACATGTCGTCAATAATATTTTAAAATGCAAATAAAAAAATTTAAAAGTTAAATGTTTTTAATTTATTAAAGAACAAGAATTATTTACACAAAAATTAACTTTTTACTCTGTATTTTGATATGAAATACTTTTCAATCTATCGGGCTGGTCACAATTTCTAATTTGCCACTGAAACTCGGGACTTTTAACCAATGTACCAGGTTTCCATGTGAAAACATAATTATTGTCCTGATTATATTTCAATGATGGTGCGAACATGTATTCATTGTAATATGTTGTTTTAATATAGCAAAAGTCGCCATCCAATTCAATACCCCATGCACTTTGTGCATCTGTATTATTTCCTGGGATCCATGTGAAAACATAACGCATGTCCTTATTGTAGTCAATGGCAACCGAATACATATACTCATTAAAATGTTCTTCGTTTTTGAAATAATACATGTCACCAATTTTTTCGATGTAGAACAAAGATCCTGGTTGTACTCCACCTGGATGCCAAGTATATATACTCCGTCTGTATTGATCGTAGCCTAGGGATGTATCCGCTGCGTATAAGTACTGTCCACGTCCTTTGTTCCAAAAGCAAATTCGATCATTGAAAAAAAGATTTTTAGCGCACAGTGGAAGTTGCTCAACTACTTTGAGTACCTCATCCTTCAATTCTGGGCTAATTTGAGAGTATTTATCTCTTTTTGTCAGTTTTTGAAGGTGAAACGCCAGATTAAGAGTAGCGTCATTGTTTAAATTACCGGCATAGTTAAAACGATCGAATATTGCACTCAATCCCATTATGACCTGGGGAATATGTTTTTGGCTACTGATGTTGTCCATAATTCTTGTGGCAGAAACAACTCCAAACACACTGTCGACGACACCTTCCATTACATCATTTGAAACTTCCGAACGGAACTCAAAGAGAGCATTTGTCAAATTGTCGACTTCCGTTGACATTTGGTACTTATTCTTTACCATAGCAATCTTCAACAGACTAACAGATGCGTCCTTAATATCCTCAATAGCGTCGTCGATCAGCACATTTACTTTGGCCTTAAATGCTTTATTATCACTTTGTTTTGACGCAATAGTTTCCAGAGAATCAACCAACTCTATTAATTTTATAGGATCTCTGAAACCACTGGCACGAATTTCGTTTAGAATTGATTTGAAAAAAAGAAACTGAGATTCTGCGTTTTTAAGCTTTTTGGCAAATTCCACAAGTTTTTCCAAATTTATTGGTGAATCTGCATAGACATCATGAGTAATATATTGAATTCTTTTCGAATTACCCAATTCTTTTAGTTTTTCTTCGGCCAGATCAAGTCGATGGTTATTTATTGCATCAACAATATCACGAGCCACGCACTTACTATCATCGGACGAGGCTTTTTGTTCCAGAGCATTTTGTATGTTTTTCAGTCGTGAGTCTAGAGAGTCTAGTTGCTTCTTGAAGTTTTCAAAATCTTGCACCAATTTGTTGAGAGTATCTGATGTCGTAGGTGTATCTAGAGCAAAAATTACACTAGCGTTAATTGTAAGCAAATATAATGCAACGATGACAGAATATCGCCAAATCATTTTGCTCAAAGCGACTTAATAAAATTCGATTTTGACTACGCGACTATTCGATATCAACTAAATATTATAGATTGAATGTTCACAAAGATATAGTCGCTATTTTGTTCGTTATTTTAATTATTTAGTAAGTTGTCTAGACCTGCAATTTATTGCAATTTATTCACGTAGAGATCCTCTAAACCAGGAATATATTTATTTATATAAACAGGTTGGATTTACAAAAAAAAAAAACAAAATCTGCAAAACAAGTATGAAATAATATAATCTAATAAATGATGATACTAAAATTAAATTTTTTGTTTATTATTATTAGCAGAAAAACAATGCGCAATTTTTATTAAAATTGCTTTTTATGAGAAACAGCCAATACAATAAATGCATGTAAACCGCCGCCGCCATTTACCGTTAGCATGGTCAAGCTTTATTACGAATTCCATCGTTTTTGGGAACTTGTTACAAAAGAAAACTATCATGGAATACATCGATACAGTAGATAAAGAACTACAAGCAACCTCATTTTAACTAGGATGAATCCCCTCTCTGGCAATGGGAAGATTTATGGCCATCAAATAATAAAACGTACACTACGGTTCGGTTGACAAGACATTCATTTATTTCAAAGATAAACCTTTAGTATTAAGCGATCGCACTAGAGTGTAAAATTTCTTTATAATCGACTTAAAAAAATTAAAACAGCGAAACTACTAACAATAATATGCAGTTAGCTAAGTTTTAAGCCAAAAACCTTTAACTTTGTTACTGAAGCTATTTTAATGAAAAGTTTTTGAAAATAAATTTGTTTTTTTTTATTTGTACGTTATCATTATACAAAAATCGTCGCCTTTGAACAAGAAAAACTGCACGTTGGTTTTTATTTTAGCTTTCCTAAGCGTAACAAAACCAAATTTTCGTACCCCTTAATTTTTTCACATTTAAATAAAATCGATGGAATTATTTTAAAAACTTTTTAAGCGCGAATTTTAAAAAGTTATTTTATAAAATCTTCGAAACGAAATTTCAATTTTTAAAAAATGATTTATTAAAAATTTAATAAAAAAAAATTACGAGAGTTTTTTTTTTTGCAGTGTCAAATAAAAGAATGTGATGAGCCAGTTATACTGAAAGATACTCTTCTGAAGATTTAAATAAAACTTAAGGGGTTTTTTTCTTGGCAAATGGAACACAATTCAATTTGATTTTTTTTTGTTGCCACTATATTGGTGTACTTTCTTGTCTGTGAAACTAGTGCGGCATAGCTGTTAAATTTCTATTCAAAGTTTTTATCTTTTTGAAGGTGTATTATAAATTTATAATAAAAAACAAAAAGAGGAAATAAAAAGAAAGTAATAGGTATTCAAAAATTAAATCATCTATAGTTTTAGAGGATTTTGAAATCGTAAGTGATGATGAAGGATGTGTTTTAATTGAAAATAACATGTTTTTTTTTTAGAGCATCGTTTGAGTGAGTTGAATAATAATATTTTGTTTTTAACATAATTTCCCATCTATTTTAAGGTAAAGAAATTGTGAGCGCGCAGTTTGCACAAGTAGAAGAATATTTCAATCTTCAGGAAATACAGAAATTCTTCATCACTTGAATCAGAAGAAGATGGTGTTGATGAATTTAATAATTCATATAAAACTGCTTCCATTTTTCAATAGGATTGTATTTATTTAAAAATTTGAGCAAACTTTTCGCGAAACGAATAAATTTAAAAGCAAAAACCACATTTGTCAAGCTGACAACTTAAATTTGTATTGGTGTTAGTAAATTGAGGGGTAAATCTGTCGAAAAATTTAGATTTGCAAATTTGATTTAAAATCAAAAATAAGTTTTGTTGGATATAGTTCATACTAGATATTCGTCATGAAATCTATGTTAGATGAACTGAACTTAACAAAAATTGCATATTGACAAGGTCTTCACTAGTCAACTGATGAGTCCAAGTGAGATCGCCGGGACGAAACGCCTAAATTTTTGTGGACTGAAGGCCGTTAAAAGCTATTTTGAATCAAAAATAAATCAATTTATTTTGCCTCATGGAAAGTAAAAAGAGGGGAATTGTGTTTTTGACAGATCCAAATAAAAAATAAATTGATTTATTTTACCAATGGAAAACCCCATTAATAATTTGTTAATATTAGAGGTAAATTATTGTTGTTTAAATATTGAGTTGTTTTTTTTTTTTGTAAATTATTAATTATTATATAATAAAATTAGTAGGTACGGGTTTTTAATGATTTCTAAATTAAAAAAAAAAACAATTTTAATTTCCTTAAATAAATAAATAGTACGTATACGACCGAGTATTTCATTAACAAAGAACAAAACAATTATTGAAGTTGGATTACATAGTCTAAGTTAAGGCTGCAGAACTCAACTAGCTACAGATATAGATATGAACATATGTACATACATATATAATAAGGGTATTCATGCAACGAGATAAGTTTACGAATTGTGTAAAAAGATAAGTTTACGCAAAAGTTTGCGCCCAACTAACAAACTCTCAAGAGCTTAGCTCTCGAAATCTGAAAAAAACTCGCATAAGAGTCTTTTATATCCCATTGCTATACATAAGAACTATTATCTTGTTATGAAACTTAAAATAGTCTCATAGCGTTTTTATTTTGAGAGTCTAACACTTTTCTCTCTTCAAAATACTCAAATCTTATTTCTAAATAAATTTCTCTTCTTGAAATAGGATTTTATAAACTTATAGTCTTATAATAATCCTTTTGTGAAACTTCAGCTCTAAACATATGTTCGAAGACTTCATGATCCCACAACAACACAATTATAAGAGTTTTAGTCATTCTATACTTCTATGAAAACGCTTACAGGATCTGAGTATAATACCTCCTATATCAAGAATATCGGGAGTTGAAATACCAAGCTTTGCAATAGGATGCTAATGAGATCATTAATATGTATTTGAAAATTATAAATAAAATAATTTAAATATGCATTATTTTAGAGGCGCGTTGTTGTTTTTCGAGGTAAAAGCTCAAATTAGTAGAAACATTTTCAACCGCATATGTATTTTGGTTCCCATGTGTGAAAATATTAAATATAAAGTTTCGCCATTATAACGCACAATAATATAATTGATTGACTTACAGAATAAATTCTCACACAAGCCTATCATTTTTTTGACATGCGACATACACACAAAATAAAAAAGTAGTTTGTTGCTCTCTAAGAAAATGAGAAAGACAATATTATTCCAAGAGAAGGATACATAATTTTTTAAAGTTTACAAATACAAATACAAATATTGTTCTCTTTTGAGCGCATCTCATTAGAAGAGACGCATTCTCATAGCAAGACTAAGATGAGGTGAGAGCCTCCCATAACTAGGCCATTTAACGCTTTTAACAGTATTTTAACAATCTAGTAGAAGTCTTCAAGATTACTTTTAGCTCCCTTACATTAGTCTAGTTAAATTCTTGGAGCATCTTATGAGAGCAAAAATGTTACTTGGGCGTGAACGTCCTTTTTATTTATTTGGATAAATGCTGCGTAATTGAATCAGGTGTTCGTTAAACGTCAGTTAAAAGTCACAATGATGTTTGTATAAGTTTATCCAAATAAATTTGTATAAGTTTCCGCAACAAAATCCCTAGATAATTTTATCCAATTTGCGTAAACCATTTCCCATACAAAATTTGACAGTTCATTTACCAAAAGATAAATTTATCCAAAAGATAAACTTATCTAGTGTTTTACGACGTTGTATTTGCTTCATTGGTATAATTTTCAATATAAGACTAATTATTGAAATTAAAATTCTTAAGTTAAGTTATGTAATTTAATTAAGTAAGACAAGTTAAAGGAATAGTTAGTTACTCAAAGGGAAATTACGTATTACGTATGCATTCTGAATTAATTTTGATTGTAATAAATATAAATTTTCACTTAAAAGCAATGCTTTCCGAATTATTTAAGATAAATTCCAGATGGTACAAGATATTCATGGTTGAACCTTTATCTTTGACTATGTTAGCTTCTTTTATGGTACTTTCTCTTGGTCCTCAATTAACTGCAATAATAAAATCTAAATATATAATAAACTATATGCACTTATTAGTACAAACAACTTTTTGTAAAATATCTAGAGTTTTTGTAAAAAATGATTACAACAATAATTATAAAGATTTGTTTGGCCAAAATATATGACATCATTTTTTAATACACTTAAATGATGAATTTCTTAAAAAAAATGCACAAACACAAATAATAAAAAGAAAAACTCAAAAACCATATTTATTGAAATGTATGTTTTTATTGATTAAAATTCTAAGCTTACAGAAAAATCTTGATACCCTCAACCCATGAACAAAAGAAGAACTAAGATTACGACTGTTCAGTTTTTCATTTTGTTCTTGAAGTTTTTTCTACGCATTGTGACGTAACTGGTGAAGAGAAAGAATAGTTTTTAGTTAGATTTTGTGAAATATTCATATTTTAATTGTGAATTGTGAATCATATTTAAAGTGAATTGTTGTTATTTTGTAATTTATTTGAAATATTGACAGCAATTTAAGCATATCAATTTAAAAACATTTTCACGCCCAAACATCTCTCCACCTAAAAAATGTATTCTTCTTGTTTCATCACCATGACGTATGTATGTAGCTACCAGTATCGTAATCTTGTATTCATTTGAATCATGCCCTCTCTCAACCAACTCTTACATCCATCTGACCACAGTTTCTAATTTGCCATTGAAATTCTGGGCTTCTCACCAAAGAACCCGGCTTCCAAGTAAAGACATAACTATTCAATTGATTATATCTTATGTCAGTTGCATACAAATATTCATTGTGAAAGATTGTCTTAATGTAGCAATAATCTCCATCTAGCTCAACACCCCATGCACTCTGTGCATCTGTGTTATTGCCCGGAATCCATGTGAAAGCATAACGCTGATCCTTGCTGAAGGTGAAATCGGCAAGTGGCGAATACAAATACTCATCGGCATGTTCGTTATTTTTCAAATAAAATGCATCTCCCATTCGTTTGACATTCCAGAATGCACCTGTGGGAATGTCTCCCGGATACCAAGTGAAAATATTGCGGCGTTCGGCATCATGGCTCTCTTCTGTACTAGCGGCATATAAGTACTGCTGTTTGGCTTTGTTCCACAAACAAACATAAGTGTGGAAGAAAAGATTTTTAGCACATTCTGGAAGTCGTTGAATCACTTTTTCCACCTCATCCTTTAATTGCTTACTCAAACTTTTGTACTGCTCCCGTTCTTGTAGCTTACGCAAGTGAGAAGCTAAGGTAAGAGTAGCATCATTATTAAGGTTTCCGGCATAGTTGAATCTATTGAAAATCGCCGTCAGTCCTTCGATAACTTGAGGAATATTCTTATGGCTGCTTATATTGTCTAGAATCTTTCCGGCAGCAACAACTCCAAATACACTATCGACGACACGATCCATCACATCATTGGACACTTCCGTTTTAAACTCAAACAAGGCGTTTGCCAGATTATCAATCTCCACATTCATTTCATATTTATTCGCAATCATAGCCCCCTGAAAGACAGCAACTGAAGCAACCTTAATGTCCTCGATGGCCTTGTCAATGACAGTTTTAGCGTTTAATTTCAATGTTTTGTCGTTTTGCCTAGCCACCTCGCGCTCGAAAGCTTCAACCAGTTTTATCAGCTTAATTGGTTCGGCATTCCCACCTAAAACCATTTCGTCAAGAACAGCACTAAACACTAGGAACTGGGACTCCCCGTTCTTTAGAGCTTTTGCGAAGCCCACAATTTTGTCCACATTCACTACCGAGCCAGCATACACATCGTGAATAATCTTGGGTATTTTTTTATTATCCCCCAATTCATTTAGTTTTTCCTCAGCTATTGCAAATCGTTGATTATTAATTGCATCTGCCACATCTCTCATCAAGCACTTACTATCATCTGGTGTGGTTTTTTGTTCTAGAGTCGTTTGCAGTATACTTAATCGACCATCTAGTGCATCGATTTTTTTGTTAATCTTTTCGATAGCTTCGAATAGCTTCTGAATTCCATCTATTTCGAGACCGGTGGCGGTGTTATCTGCCAAATTACTTGAAAAATTTATTAAAATAATGTAAAGAGTGAAAATTAGAATTAAATAGCTTGACCGCCTCATCTTCGTAAGCGCGAACAACGTAATTCGATCGACGATCAGCACATAACTGAATGAGATCTTCAATTTTCATCCAGAGAAGAAATTGTTAAATCTTGTTCTCAAAACTGGTAGATAATAATAATTCTTGTTTCCAGTGCTAAGGTTTCATGGGATTTTTATTTTTAGCAAGTTCGAGGCTTTTTTGTGTCGGTATTTGAGGTTGTTCTTGGGAAAAAAAAATAAAAAAAAAAATAAAAACAAATGTTTGTTCAAGATCAATTCAGGCAAGCTTGGTTAAGTCCATTGACTTTGTAATTGAGAACTTGAGATGCGGTATAAATCCTTACCTTAGTAGCGCAACCTATTCTTGATAAATGCACTGAGCATTTCGAGAATTTTTGCAATAATGTTTGTGTATGGGAATACCAATGGCGACGATAAGAAACATTTGTCTATAATAAATGATGAAATGGAAATGGGGGGATTTATAGTTAATTAATTTATTATCGGTGATGTAATTTGATTTACCATGTGTTAATAAAAATTGAAGGAGATGTGCGATATAAAGTCAACAATTTCGCAAAGTCAAACGCTTTAATTTGATCATCGCTCAATACTTTTATCGATTTTTTAAGTTTTTTAAATTGTAAGAGAATTTTTTTATCAATTTAAGTGAAAATAAAATTTATAGGGGCTTTAAAAAACACTTTACGATGCATTTTTTGCACGCTGCAATAATTTAATAATAATTTATTTATTTATTATAAAATCCAACAAAAAGTCGCCATGCAAATCGAATGATTTTCAGCCGAGTTATGAGCGTACAAACAAAATCCAATTAATTTTTATAAATTTACATACCTAGATAATTTTTTTCTATAAAAAAACTTCGTAAAATTTTTGAAAAAAAAAATCGTTACGCCATTTTTAAGTATGTTAAATGCAGAGTTGAAATATCGAATTTTCAATTTAAATCCAAAATTATTTTTTGGTTTTAAAGTGATATGCAATATTATTTAAACTTACTAAAGGCTATTGTATACAAATAGATACATATCTAATTATAATAAATTGCGGGAAAACCGTTATCCACACAGAAAAAAATTTTATGGTAGATACAAATTTCTAACTTCTCTTGTTTAAATTAAAAAAAAAATCAAAAATGTGTTGTAAATAGTTTGGCAAAGTTAGAGCCAGTCAAAGAAAAAAAAAGAATACAAATAAAAAAAAACCGTTATATGTATAAGCCGATAACGAAGCGAAAACGAGAAAATTTCCTCTTAAGTTTTTCGATTTCAAATGACCTCAGGAACTCATGGTTTTCTTCTGTGGCGGTGATTTCGGGATACCCTTATAAGTATCATATTATGGTCAGTTATGAATTCATAAAAAAAATCGAACTCGATATTTTGATCAAACTTGACAAACTTGATGATAGCAAAGTCGAAAAAAGTGGGTCTTTCAATTCTATCTGCCTCTATGTCTGTCCTGTTCTTTCGGCTGCAGCCTACACGGATGGTTCAATTTTCTTTGGTATTTTTTTTGGGAATTCCCGCGATAAAAACGGCTCGACGTTTTTTTTTTTTTTAAAGAAAATCCATCAAAAAGTTTCATATACCAAATTTTTTTTTGGAACTTAATTATTTGAAAACGAATTGGTCAATTTTTATTAAAGTTGACATTTGGCTGATTTTTAACATTGTTTAGCAAATTTTAAATTTAAAAAAAAAATCTTATGACCAAAAATAACGGTACTTCCCATACAAGTGTTTTAAGGAAGGAAGGAAGGTAAGGAAAATCTTATTTTTCACGTACGGTTTTGATTCAAATTTTTATGTGATCTAATATCAGTACGGTCTACCATATTATTGGAAACAAAATTGTATCTATTGTTTAAAAATGGTAGGTATCTCTTATAGAACCATTTTTTTTGGTTTTCAACCATCTCATTGTCTGTTAAACCGATTTAAATGCAATTTTTTACACAAGGGCTTCTAATAATTTGAATAATATTGTATATCAAAATTTAAAAAAAAAAAATATTTTGGATTTAAAAATTATTTTTTGAAAATTCGATATTATGAAAATGGGTAGATTATGTTTTTTCAAAATTTATTTTTTAACTTTGCATTAATGAATAATAAAAAATGGCATACCTACCTATTTTTTTTTTCTTAAAAATGTGTTTTTTTTTTTAATTGATATTACTAGGAGACATCTTTAACTGGCTTAAACTTATTTTTATTCACCAAAAACCTAGCTTTTACTTAAAAATCCAAGTTTTAGCTTTTGCTTTTTTTGCTCACATTAAAGAATTGGCCTTTGTCCGGTTTTTGTAAGCAGAACTTTCATGTGCATTGTGCACCTATTGTGGGGTGCAGTATAATTTTATCTACAGACTTGACTAGCTAATGTAGAACATGCAATTATTTCGTTTGTTTTTTTTTTTCAAATTTTCACGAAAACGACTATTACGGTTTTGATTAAATTTCGTACCTGTTAATGTTGAAAATTCATTCAATGGAAGAGACATAGGGTTTTGAGTTTTTTTTTTTTAGTGTTTGTATTGTATAAAGTACACAGGATATAGGGTTATTTATAAAATAACATCGAAATGGCAAAAGTAACCTACATCACAGCTTTGCTGACACATACGCACTCCTTTGTCAAAATTTTCTATGACCGAATTTCATAAATGTGAATTCAGTCGCTTTCACCAATAATCTCACTGCTTCGATATTTTAATCGGGTAGTTAATCGGATAGTGTTAAGCATCACCAATTAATGGTCCAGTTTCCCTGAAATTTTTAACTCTTTTAAAATTTGACGAAGTTAAATCAATATTACGAGAATTACGAAATTTTCAAAAGAAATTTTAATTATTTTTCAAATATTGTTCTCCAATAAAAACATGTTGTTCTCTCGTGTAATCTTCCATTTTTACTAACACTAAATAGACAGCTGTCAATTTTTTTTAGGGTTTCCAACATTTTACTACCTATATAAAAATGGCAGCGAATTCAAAACTTGCGTCAATTTTGGGAAACCCTTTTTATAATGCTGAAATAAATTAGCCAAGTAGAAGACATAGTAGGTACCTATTATTCAACTGGACTTATTGAATTAAATATCTAGGTATGTATTCAAAGAAGCTTTTAACGGCCTTTAGTCCACAAAAATTGGTATTTAATCCCAGCGATCTCCTTGGACTCATTAGTTGACTATAGGAGGGCCTTGTCAATACGCAATTTTTGTTAATCTTGTTTTGTTCATGTTAAAAAGATTTCCATGACTATTTTTTCAAGAGAATTTTTTTTTTCAATTTCTTGCTTTTTAAACTCGAATATTTCTGTTGAGAAATATTTTAATTTTGTTCATAAACAATATAAACGAAAATAACTCCTTTTGCTTCAACACTCGTGAAATAAAACACAAACACACAGAATGCGGACAACAAATTCCTTAAGCAAAACTTTATTATAAAATACGCTTCAAAGGACATAGTTGATGAAGTTAAACTATGCTAAATTTTCTATATGAAAAATATTTTCCCTTAATCTCATTACACATAATTTTATTCCTTTTACGCACACGTCTTATGTCTTATGTATATATATATTTATGTCTTGTTTCTTGTGTGGCATGTGAACGTTATTAAATAACTTCTTACAAGTTAATTTGTTAAGAATTTTTTGTTTTTTATTTTACCAGTATATTTTAGAATACGAAGTATGATGCACGCATAATATGGAAATTAATGTTTTTTGTTTAAATTTATGACATAATTTAGGTGAATCAACCTTAGTTGTTTTTCTGTTGAATATCTAAGTTTTTCTTCATTTACTTATAGAAATGTCTTTAATCTGAGGAAACCCCAAGTTAAAATGTTACCACTAAAACCTGTTATTTTCATTGGGTATGATTCTCTGTAGAAATTAAAAGGTAAATGCAAAAATAGATTACTGAAGGCCAAATTTAAAGACTGTGCTTAAACAAAAATTATTCCGAGAATATTGTAATTATTAATATATGTTTTTTTATCTTTTAATAAATAGTCATTACATCTTCTAACAAAAAAAAATGTAAATGTATAAAATAAAAAAATGTACAGATTTCACTCATAAGTAACTATGGGGACATTGAAAATGACTTGTATTACGTCGATAAAACAAAAACATGTCTAATCCTTGTGATTTTGATTTTGTATACTATTATTAGGTACAATATAACTTCACAAACTGTCTTAGAAACCATTCTACAGTCTGAAGTACCAATTTGTATATTTAGTGTTAGGTACTTCCCAGTTGGCGGTTAAATTAATGCTGTTAATTTTTTAATAAGGTGAATCTTAGTATTAATTGTAGCTTAACTCGCAATTACTCAATCATACTCATTTTCATCCGCATCGGTACAGCGCTTATACACGAAATTAAAAATACATATACCATCTATTTTAACGTATATCTAGGTATTTGACATTTTTGCCTAGCTAAGCTTTGCAGAAAGGTAACTGAATTATTACAGATCGATTAAGGCATACGGTTCTGTTAAACTTAGCAGAATAAAACGAAAGTCCGTTTGTTAAGAGGATTGAACAGCAAGTAGTTGTAATTTATTAATCTACATAATTTGCTTCAGTTATTGATATACATATATTCGTACAAGAGCGAGTATATAAAGAACTCCGAATGTTATATAGGTACCTACAAGAAGTGTAGAGTACAATGATTACAAGAAAGTACTTTGCATAATAATACAATTTTAACAGGTTCAATTTTGTTCTCGACTCAGTTGATTGTTTTTGAATCAACCCGTGTGTTTGATTAAATGT
The DNA here is from genome assembly GCA_951394125.1 of Epistrophe eligans. Lineage (NCBI taxonomy): Eukaryota > Metazoa > Arthropoda > Insecta > Diptera > Syrphidae > Epistrophe > Epistrophe eligans. The sequence continues at coordinate 27,310,593 of OX596031.1, read as the reverse complement.
CCAGGTAAACCCTTTTTAAATCGAGACATTTACAAAGAATTTGATGCGAAGCCCAACCCCACTGCTAATTGTTTTTATTCTATAATATTGTCAGACAAAATTGTGTGTTCAGACGATTGTAAGACATTTGGGACAGTTTTTCACTGACAGATCTGACAATATTGTAAGATCTTACAATCGTCTGTACTTAGCTTAATCGTTTGTACTCGTATGATTTGTGTGTTGAAACACTATTCATCACACTCGTGGACAGAAAAACTTGTAAACATCTACCTTCAGTTGACTCTGTTTGTTTGAACTCGCTTTTTCGAGTGAATATTCGATGTTTGTGAATAACACTCGACTCGTTTTATTTTCTGGACCTTTGTACCTTGCACGTGTGGTATACTCTTTGTTATTTTTTTTAAACTCCTATAAACGTTTGGGTACTTACCAAACTTACTATGTTTCCAACTTTCTCAAGAACGGTTCAACTGATTTCAAATGTTTTACAAACAAAAATTTTAATTTTCGCAAAAACAGCTCCAATTATTTTGATAAAACTTGTTTGGTGTGTTATTATAGATATTTTCTTTTTTGACAGGAAACCGTAGGTAATTACATATCTATAGAACGACTTTTTTAAAATTTATTTTCGACTTTCTCAATAAGAGCTTAATCGATTTGAATAGAATTATTTATAAAAAAGCAATAATATTGGATATTAAAATGTTTCTCTTTAATGTTTTGTACATTTTTTCCTCGAAACAATCAAATTTATTTGAGAAATCGTTTTAATGCTCCAATCACTCTTTATATCTACATATACATATGTAGGTATTGTATGTATATTTTTTATTATTCATCATATACATATGTACATAATTTGCTGATATTATGTCATAATACTACATAACGAGCTCTTTATATAAAAAAAAAATATAATTGACTCCCAAGTGCTTATATTATAAAACCTTACAATAGACTAACATGAAGTTTATCTTTCTTTTCTTATGCTGAACGCAACAGGCCAACCAACTAGCTAATAAAACTGCATTAAAATGACCCATTTACACCGACTATAAATGCATAAAACCATTTTGAGCTTAAATTTATACAGAGTTAGGTTCGTATAACTCTCGTCTCGTCTCATATTATATACATACCTACATACATATATAGAAGAGGATGCAGAACATCAAAGCTGAATGAGTGCCACAATAATTCTTGGATTCCCCCAGAGCATTCAGTAGAAGAGGTGGATAGAGTGTGTTAGCTTGAATGAATATATACTTTTTTTATTTTATTAAGCTGATATGCACCTAAAAGGAGGAGGACAAATCCACCAGCAAACTTCTTAATGGAGAAAGAGCGAGCTTGGCTTAGCTGGAATGCCTTCTGCTTTTACCCCCAAGCTAAGTTACTTCGTTATAAATTCCATCTCAGCTGAGAGCTGACATGAATCATTGCGGTAAAGAGCACCACTCGGTCAGAAAAAGGTGTCCACGACGACGTCGACAACGATGACGTCGGTCGTTGGTCGTTTTGTTGGAATTGTTGTCGTTCATATCGTTGTCGGCCCAGATGTGGAATATCGTCTTGACTGTGATTATGATGGCGGCATGAGAGATGATGCTTTCCTGGTTTGGCGTTGAAGATACCATAGTTGTAAAACATTAAGCAATAGAGATGGGTTTTGTTCTCTCGACATAATGGCTTTGAGCTGCGGGTAATGATGTTACTTTGTAATGAGCTAAGATATTCCCAGAGTGTCCTTGGGTGTTAATGCATTTTATTGTAGTGCAATAGAAATAGAATAAGATGGTGCCAGAATAATCAGCTTGTAGATACAATTTTTTTTAAGAGAATGTAGCGGATTGTAGATGTATCAGTATAGGTATATAATAATGCGGGTTTTCAAAATATTAGGTCATCATATGTAGGTGGTAAAGGTTTGAAAATTTTAGACTAAAATTTTCATTTTAAAAATAGATTAGGTACGTGGGAAATTGCTGGATGGATGTGCAAGATTGGCGGTTTAAAGCTATAAAATGTCCTAGGTCGAATTTTAGCTTCAAGGGATGGAACAATAAACATATCAATATATTTATATGTATACAGTGAAACCTCTCTAGGACGGACAGCGACGTTCGCAACACTTTTGTTCGTCTAAGGGAGTTGTTGGTTTAACGGAAAAAATAAGAAAATAGTTATACAAGAAACAAGATACAAAAACGGACCACAGCTGCAGAAATAAAATTCGTTTAATGACAAACAGTGACATTTGGTGGCATGAATCATAAACACGCTCTGAGCTACTTTGCTGCAATTTTTTAGTTTTCTTTATATTTTAGTTAGTTCATTTATTTTTATTGTTCGCATCTATTGCCACTGTGAATGAGAGGTACTATTTTTAATGCCAAAGAAGATATGAAAAAGTATTTCTGAAAATAATGGTTGAAATTTACAAAATTGCAATCATTTTTGTCCGCCTAAGAGAGTTCAATTTAACAAATTGCGTCTGATATTTTTGTCCGCGTCCGGGTAAGGGAGTGTCCGCTTAAGGAACCCAAAAATGTATGGAATTAAAATCCAAGATCCACGGTCGTGAGAAATAGTCCACCGAAGAGGATTGTTCGCTTAAGAGAGTTGTCCGTAATAAGGAGGTTTCACTGTATATGCCTGAAGCCTATTACACAGTTCGAGTGGAAATAAAGTTCATTATAGAGTGAAATATTTTACTTTACATTCCTCACCTTTGGTCGCTTAAACAAAAGCTGATTATTTTAAAATCTAAAACTTTTCCATACTACATCATCAGCTTTTACCTTGGTTGACAAGATATTTGTATAGTGATTTTTTTTTCGGAAAAAAATTTGTTTCATTATTGGGAGTTTACTGATAATTATTTGTATGCAATATGATCAAACATATCTTCAAGCAGATCTGGGTAATTAAAGCTTAAATGCGATTATTTGTACTTTAAACGTTTTAAGTAGAATTACATTTCCTCGTATACTTGCATACATATCTTTTTACGGTCACTACGACGTGATCAGTAATGCCACATGAAAACAAAAAGTCCCTACATTTTCCCTACACCCACAAAATTCATTAAATAAATCTGTTCCTTTTCTTGTACGAATATCCGTTAAAATTGAGAAAATCCTCTCTTCTTCACCATTGACAAAAGGCAGTGTCATGACATACTTAGCAAGACTTGAAAAAATTGGAAACTTTTTGCATTAAAATTTTGATTACTTATTTATAATTTAAATCTAGAAATCTACAACTTCTAACTTAGATAAGTGGCATCTTTATTTTTCGAAAAAATTAAATAAAATAAATTCTATAATATGTATTTATCTCCACCCTTGCAAAAGCGCATTGATATTTAAAGAACATTTTTGGGATATGAGGGATACAATTTCTGCAGGGTGTGTGGTAGGTACGATTTTAAAAAGAAATAAATAGTAAATTCTAATATTTCAAAAGTCCGTCCTTTTTTCCTTACAGTGTAGTTTTTAAACCTATTTCTATGTGTAGGGATTTTTCCCTAAAAAAAAAGTTTTCCAATAGGTAGTTACAATTGAATAAAACAGGTTGGGGTTGAAGTACGGACAGTTCATTCCACTTGCCCAAAATCCACACAAAACGCTTGCTTTCTGAAGATGCAATGGTGTACCTCAAATAAGGCAATTTTGCTCGTGGACCAATTCATCGAAAAATCGGCCTCGTCGTTAAAAAGGAATTTTTTTTGCGAAATAGTGGTCCACTTGGAACTGCTTCAGAATCCAGTCAGTCAGGACACGACGCTAGAAGTTGCCATAGATCAGTGCCTGAAAAATAAAAAAATAAAAAGTCAAAATTTACACTATTGGAAAACCCTTTATAAAGGGTGTTTTTTTAGAGCTATAGAACTTTGAAATGGAATAAAACAAAGATGATTTTTTTAAATTGACATGAAATTAACTTTATTCGAGAGATAATCTTCTGGCATTATAATTTGAATATGATTTCTGGCATATGACCGCCGTGGCTGGCTCGGACGTAGTTTAATTTGGAGGTTCAATTTTCAATGACGGTTTCCATCATTTGTGGCCGTATATTGGCAATAACGCGGCGAATGTTGTCCTCCAAGTGGTCAATCGTTTCGGACTTATCGGCGTAGACTAGCGACTTTACATATCCCCACAGAAAATAGTCAATCGTCGTTAAATCACACGATCTTGGGGGCCAATTCAAGGGTCCGTAACGTGAAACTATGCGGTTACCAAACGTTTCCTTCAATAAATCAATTGTGGCACGAGCTGTGTGACATTTTGCGCCGTCTTGAATTGAAACCACAACTCCTGCACATCATGGTTGTTCAAATGATGAACGAAAAAGTCAGTAATCATAGTTCTATAGCAGTCACCATTGACTGCAACGTTTTGGCCAGCATATTTTTTAAAGAAGTACGGACCAATTATTGCACCAACCCATAAAGCACCAGTCATTTTTTGTGGATGTAACAGTGTCTCAAAATACACTTGACGGTTATCATCACTCCAAATACGGTAGTTTTGTTTATTGACGTATCCATTCAACCAAAAGTGATCTTCATCGCTAACAAAATTCGCTTATGAAAGTTGGGATCAACGGCAATTATTTTCAAAATAAATTTGCACAATTTGGAAGCGTTGTTCAGGCGTCAGTCTATTTATGTTGAAATGCCAAATAAATCAGTTGACAGCTGACAAAATGCCCGCCAGTTAAAATAGTGTTGCCAACTTAAAGTTCTATACCTCTAAAAAAACACCCGTTATAAAGCATTTACCCGTCCAAAACTTGAGTACATTCATATTTATAATCATCGTCTCTTGGACAGGTGCTCCTTTAACACACATCAGTCTCAAAAATAGAAAATTTCAAAATTATAGGTGATAATACTTAACCGGAATAGCGTGTCATTTTCATGCCATATAATATATAGAAAAAAAAAAACAAATTAATAAAAATTAAACTATGTATTCGTGTAGGTGCATATATTTAAAAAGTAGGTCTAACAATTTCTAAGAAATAATGGAAATAATAAAGATCTGCCATATTATTTTTTTCGTGCCACCGTGCAACGAAAAAATTATTGTTTCAAAAAAGCATGATAATGAGTAATGACATATTACAACGCTGTAACGGAGAAGAGACTAAAGCAAGCTCTATTAAATTTGAGAATTCGCCAGCGTTGTTATATTGGCAGCTCCTATTGACCCTTGGTAGTTAAATGATTGAACTATGTACTTTTAAATTCATGTCGCCGAAACGGTTTTCTTCTTGCAGACAAACTTTCCATAAATTTGTTTCCTTTTACCATAAAGACGGACAAAATAATTGTTTGTTTCATGCGAGATACAATTTAAAGAACATCTGGGATTCAATCTTTTTGTGGAATTTTGTAGGAACTATGAGCTATATAATGAATTTAAGAAATATCGTACAAACATTTGTAAGGTTATGGCCTTATTTCCCTGATATGAATGTTTAAAAAAAAACTGATACGATAATTTAAATAAACTAGGAAAAAAAATTAAGTGACATTGATAAGAGGAGTGATTTTTAGGTGCCTACAAAAGTATTTCGACATAGATACATACCTATAAATGTTTACTTATGCAACAAGAAAAAGATTGTTATCGAAAAATTGCCTGACATTTGGATTTCTATTTTATGCAAACAAAAAGCTTTTCACCGCCCGAAAGACTCCCAAAACTTATCAAACCGATCTCATCATCAGATGACTTTGACTTTATCCTTTATCAAAAGGTCTTGCCCGCGCTCCAAACGAAACGAAAAGGTCTATTGACTTTTGTGCCAATTGGTTCAACAATAAATGCCAAAATATTTGTTTATCTTCTTCTTCTTCTCCTGAGAACTGAGAGACCTTTGTCAGAGTTTATTGATTGGTGTCTAATGAAGGCAAATGTTGCTTTATATTATATTGACCCAAACACCGTCTGTTGCATAACAATGAACCATATTTTCCTTATACAAAAAAAAGAAGAGGACTCCTCTATCCAGAGAATATACGTAACATTAACATTTCAAAATAAATACACAAGAAATGGATTTATCCAGTCCAGAGCTCTGAAAGTTAACAATATACACAAAAATGAACCCACATTGAGTTATGGCCAATAATTAAAATTACTCCCATCTAAAAGGATTACACAAGAAGATGGAATAAGCAAAAGATACCCTTATTTGAATATAATTAAGCATTCATGACGAAGGTCTAGAAGGAAAATTTCAATAAATTTTCCGTTCGGTTGAAATTATGTATTATACACGTTGACGCACTCTCTCACGATGGTTAGAGAGGCGATTCGACGACGAGGGGAAAGATTGAGCGGGTATATTTTGCCTGATTCGTTGGTTCGTTTTTGCTGCAAAAAACAGAAGTATATTCCATAACACTTTACACGTAGTTTGCTTTTATTACGTTGAGTGTTAAGAGGAAGGATAATAAATTACAATGGAAAACATTTTGAGCGGAATCCTGAACTGAGAGCAACATTAAAAGAGTGTTAATTTACTTCCGGGTAATTCGAGAAAATATTTCATTCAACTCGAGAAATAAACTCTTGCAGGGTTTTCGTCGTCGTTTTATAAGGACCCGGGACCAATTAGTCAATTTGATATCCTTAATAAATTGAATTCCGGACAGGCACTCAATTCATTCATTCATTCACATTTTTTTTTCTCTTCCACTCTTACTCTCTTTACGAATATAAATAGTACTACCATAGTATAGTTGATATTTTTATTGAGTTTGGGTTTTTTTTTGGGTTGAGGCAATGGAATTGGAATGAAATCGGGATGGATTATTGTTTTGACCTTCGAATTAAAATTCTGAACATGAATTCAATTATGAATTAAATAATTTGCGTGCCGGTCGTTTGGTATAGGTTCTTACGCAATTAGTCTTTGTATATTGCAGGATTGGAATGTCCTTTTGTGATGTTGGACATGTTTTTGCAAATTTGATTGGGGAAATCATTTAATTTGTATTCGTTCATTGTTTTCTTAGCAAAAAGATGTTGGTTGGTATGGTTTAGTTTATAAATATGCAAAAATTTAAATATTTAATTGATGACCCACTGCTTTTACAAATTGAGTTGAGAGAAGAAATTTGAAAGTGAAACAAATGAACTGAAGCCTTAAACGTGCTTAATTTGGAAGAAAAGTTCGTTTGGCCAATCAGGACTATATAATAAGTTTATGCAAAGAGGGCTTTCCTTTATTGTAGATTTATGGATGCCATTAAAAGAAAGTTTTCTTATTTAATGAAAAACAAAAATAAACTAAATTTGAGAGTGAAGTTTGTCATTGGGGAAAAGAGAATTGGCCAATTAAGATGCAATTAATCTCGATGGAATTGTTTAAATATGTAGTATAGGTATAGTAGGTTTGAGCTTGAAGATCTGTGAAAATTATAAAAAAAAACTCTCACCAACTACCTAGAATCTTATTTTTTATTTTATAGGCTTAATATCGGATTTATTTTTGAATTTGAGGTTTCAATCAAAGCTTACATTATGATGATGGAGAAGTGCAAGAGTGGTTTTCTGCATGCCGTTAGTCACGTGCGTCAATCGATCGGTTTGTCTTGCCTGGTCCAGTCTTTTTGTCTGTGCGTCCTGGTGTAAGGCTAAAGCTCGATTTAACTGGTGTGACAGTTAAACGTTACAGGTGTTACAGGTTTTACGAATGAAAAGAGTATAATAATTATAATGTGAAATTATTGTCAAAGAAATATGCAATCAAATGAAGTTTATCTCTTCGATAAGATTTGTTCCTTGTTTTTTTTTTTTTGTATGTGGGGAATTTTCTCACTTTAAAAAAAATTAGAGCCATTCAAAAGAAAAACCATAAAAACCGTTATAAATCGAAAACGAAGCGAAAACGAGAAAATTACCTCCTAAGTTTTTCGACTTGAAATTACCTCAGGAACTCATGGTTTTCTTTTGTGGTGGTGATTTCGGGACACCCTGTAGATATAGTTAAAACAATTATTTTAGTACCGCTTAGAGCCCCGCTTGTTTTGAAATGGGTTAAAAATGTTATTTTTTAAGGAATCATACATCATTTTATGATTCTTTAAACGATCGCAGACAATTCCTTAAAGATTTTATTTTAAATGTTGGCCCAGGCCACATTGATACTTAAAAAATCGGCAGCGATCCTCAAGTACACTGAAACTCAGGCTGTTTTTATTATGTCTACAAAAACTAAATCAATAGCGCCATAAAATGATACTGCACCCCATATAACACACCTAGAGCTCATACCCGCTATGTTAGCGATCCAACACAAATTTTCTTTTCATAAAACATGGAACCGAACCCTCAGCATTCATTGGCATGTAGACAATATCTTGCTTAAAAAGCAGCTTTAGTTTACGCACTTTGTCAAACAGAGTTTATTTTTTTTAGCTTTAAGTGCTTTAGGTGTTCGGTACTTATCATATGTAACTCGACTTAAGGCCATTCGGCTTATTTCTAACCCCAGCTCTGTGTCTTGTTTTATCCAGATAGTGGTTGTTTTTTGCGTAAAATAAGGGATTTTTCAAAAAAAAATCCTTATTAAATTCCTAAATTCGAATCCGAATTGTGTGACCTATAAAACATTAACTAAACCCTTGCTTCTAAATAGACCTACAAATATTTTGGCAATTGCTGTAAATTAATTTTGACTACCCCGCATTAAATTTCTTAAATTCTTTCAATCTCAAAGTGCTTCCTCTTACCTTGTCTTTAAATATACTTATATATAATATCGTAAGTAAAAATAATTTAATACAAATAATTTTTTAGATATAATCATTTAATATGAACTATTAATAGAAAGTATAAAACAACTTCTCTTACCCAAGCAAAACAATCAATCAATAAACACTTCACAGATTTATTTAATAAGCCACCAAACAACTAGGAATCAACCCATCATATTTTTAAAACATTTTTTTTAATGATATTGATAACCCAACTATACCCAACCACCCAAACAAATCCAAACATGCAAACATTTCAATATATATTCATGCCCTCGCTTCGCCTGCATTCCCATACCCATGTCATTCATGTGAGTGTCCACAACTACATCACCCACAACCCAACTCTCGCTATAAGTTTTCAGTTGTCCCTCTCAGTTTATTTTTCTTAAGATTCCCTCCGCGATCGTGTTATAAAAAATAAATATTTTTGCTGTAAATTTGCATTGTTCGGTCGTAAAATTGTGAAATAATTGTTTTTTAATTTGTGTAGATCGTTTTTCCGAAAAAAATTTACAAATTTCCTTTGCTTAAAAGTGTATTTTTTAAGAAATAAAATTCGATTTAATTCCCTTCAAATTAATACCTTGGTTATTCGTTTCGTGCGTTGCCGTGCGTTGTCGTCAGTTTTGGTAGTGGTGGTTATATAGTTTGCCAGTGTGACCATTTTAAATTAGAAATCATGAACAGTGTTATTATACGGGTAAAGAAAATTTTGTGATCCAAAAACAAAAATGTTTTAATTTTTATTTTAAAACGGTCTTGATAAATCCATTGTGTTTCATTCCTCTGTTAGTTTTGAAATTAAATTCCGGTAGTAGAAAATCAGTGTTCTTTTAAATATCCAAATGAAAATTAAAATTAGTGTTTTTTTTTTGTAAGTGTGTATCTATTTGGTGAAGATGGCAATAACTAAGAAAGAACCTTATTCGATATAATATAAGTGTTCAGAAATTTGGTAAGTTATTTTTTGATGGTGTAAACATTTTTTGATTTTATCAATAATGGCATACCTTGTAGGTAATACCAAACTTTTCATTAAAAATATTTTTCGAATTTTATTTAGCTATTTGTCTTAAAATTTCGCACAAAGGTAAAAAAAAAATGCCAAATAAAATATTGCCGAACTTCAAAAAAACAAAAAGCTTTTAAAACAAAAACACTGATTAAATGAAATTTGTGAAATGAAAAATCCGAAACGATAATTTCATTTAAAACGCAATTTGGAAAACGTAGAATTCGAAATAACAAAACGCTTATTAAAAAATACGAAACGAAAAACGGCAAAATGATCCCCTTGAATCGTTAGTTTGCCACAAAATTCAGAAAAAAACTATCAGAATTTCGTGGTCTAAAACAACAATTTTATAAAAATTGGTTCAGAGATTGGGGGTTGTAAAGAATTCAATAAAGTTTGTATTGCTAAATATTGAAAAGCTGTGGCCTAATTATAATTCACATAGTTGTTGCCAAAACGATATCGTTCGATTGTTTTACGAAATAAGGCCCCTTACCAGGTTTTTCAGATTTAAAAGAAAAATTCGTTCAATGCTCGAGGTCGCAAACTTGGGTTATTTAGCCAACATCATAATACCGGATCTGACGACAAGGTTAGTGGAATATAATAGCTTATCGTATTTTTTTTTCAAATAATGGTTTCGTTAACGTTTAACTAAACCTAAGTAAAATTTTACACAGTAAACAACAACAAAGGTGTCGATAACTTAGTCAGTAAAGTTAGTGAATATAAAAGTTGAGAACAAATTTTGAATGTCTGCTATAGCTTGACAATCAATGAGATTGCAGAAAAAGGATGCGTTCGTTGATATTTTTCAATGTTTATCTATGCTTTGTTTTCATTAGAACTAACATGTATGGGTTTGAAAAATTAAGCTACGGTTAGACGGCCAAAGTGAATAATCAATGCATTGAATACTTGACAAAACAAAATATCATCAGTACGCACAATGTTTTTTCCTAGATGCGTTGACATATAATCTGGATAACGTGTGTGTAAACGAAATCGGTTCCTAAATTAAAGCTAGATGTATATATCGAAAACGCTATTTGCACTTTCTCGGGAGAGTTCGCATTAAAAATGTACTGAATGAAAACAAGATGCAGTTTTTTCCCTATCTATCAAGTATGAGTAGTAATTTAATTTCTAACGTAGGGTGGCTACGATGTAAATGGTGAAAACCCCCACAAAATTGATGTTTTATATTTCGCATAGGAAATTGGGCGCATTGTGGTTGCATCTGAAACAAAATACTTTTTATACACGTTAAAAGTTCGTCCTCTATCAGTCAAGTAAAACTGTCAAATTCCATTAAATAATGGTTACTATGCAACCAAGTGAAATTTAAGAAATAGTCTAAGCAAAAGAGACATTAAAATGTCATTCCTAATGTCAACACTAATGGCAGATTTAGACGAACGACAAGTTTTCATAATTTCTTAACAATTATAACTTCATAGTCTTAATGGTGTAAAACCTGTCATTTTGTTTTGTCAAAAAAGCATACAAGTGCAACTGGATACCATTCAACAAAATTTATGACGTTTAATCGAGACATAACACTGGCCACACGTCGTATAAAAATAGTGAGAACAATTTTCTTCATTCTTGTTTGACTTCGTGTCAAGAAATATATCGTTCATTGTTTTAGGACGGCAGTTCGGACAATCGTGTAAATCCAGCATAAACGAAAAACCATCTGTTGACATTTTGATTGAGTTTAAAAATTTTAGTTGTATTAGTATAAATAAGGTAATCCTTTTTTTTAAATATTATTTTTCAGTACTAGATGCAAAAGTAAGATTTATTACACCTATTAAAAAAAAATGTTGAAGAAAAATGCTTTTTTGTTATTTCAATATTTCAACAGTTACTCAACGCTAATCCAACTCAACCTGCATATTACCATTCCCTCTAATTTAACTTCACATGAAAAAGACAATATTATCCCAACACACCCCTGTACTTTTTAGTTGATATTTCGTATTTGACTGCTTTTAAACGCTGCAAATATGCTGAAATTACCCCTGCAATTTTTAAGCATGTAGGCGGGGGACGTATGCGGTGTCCGGGGTAGACAAAGTTGCAGAGGTTGAAATAATTGCAGAGTTATCGCACTTTCTTCTTTGTGCTTTTTCTTATTGTTTGAGACATAAGCGGAGTAAAGAGTGAGGAGATATATTTCCTTCTCATTCAACAAAAATTGCAGGTATTAAAATTTGCAGCATTTAAATGGATGCTGCAATCGGAAAGAAACTTAAAAGAGAATTGCGGATAGAAATTGCAGTCGTTTAAAAGCAGTCTTTGTTTTGGAAAAAAAAAACACCCAGTGTAAAATGGAAAGAAAACATATTAAAATATTATACTTATTAGGTAATATACAGGGTGGCGCAAAATTAATCACCGGGTCCAAAAATTGTCACCAGTTGAAAATAGCGGCAAATGTCAATTTTACTTCGACATTTCAGAAGTAAATAAACACAAAATATTCGTCAGTAAGACATGAATCACTAAACTCCTATAAAATGCGGAATATTTATTCCGATTTTGACACTTGCCGTGATTTGCAAAACTGAAAACCTTAGCACCAGGTGACTAATAATGCTGTTCCAAATAAATGCCGATTATAACCTTTTTTAATTTCTATTTTTTCCCAAATAATTTTTCATTTCGGCGACAGCTGATTTTGACACGCATACCAACTTTGCGACGCACGGTTTAAAAGTGGATATAATAGTGATTATAACGTTTTAATCGGACATGCATTGCTGTGCAAGCTAAAGGTTCCTAATAAAAATATCCTACTGAAAAGATATTCGAAATTGCAATCACCAACTGTTTCCGGCTTAAATCTTCATCCTCGAATACGTCTTTCCGAATTATAATTAAAAAACTTAAAATATCAACATAAAAAAAAAAAACCCTAGAGATAATTCATTTATATTAATTTCTGTCCCAAATAACAATGAAAAAGGAACTTGCTTTTTAAACAAAAAAAAAAAAATAAATAAAAATAAAAATACAAACAAAAAATTAAAAGCAGTTGTATTCAAATTTCAAATTGAAAACTTTAATCACGAACACAAACAAAAATGAATGAAGAAAAGAGATAAAACTTTAATTCCATGCCTTATCCATTTTTTTGTTTTTGTTTTACACGAGTATATAATGTTAAGGGATTTTTGTTATGTTATGAGCGATGCAGAAGCTATGTACAACGCGATGGAATATCAAATATAAAATAATAATAAAAAAAAAAACGGTTATGTTAACCGGAAGAAAAACTTAACAAACCGGAAAGTATGCTAATTTTTATTCCGATCTGCATTTATAATGTCTGCGATTGCTTTTGTTTACGAAGGATATTCTTAATTTTTTTATTCGCTTTCCATTGTTTTCGGTGAGGGTTTTGCAAAAACAAAATATTTTTGTTTAGTATAAAATTTTGCAAAACAAAAAAGAAAAGATTAAAATTAAATGAAAGAAGAAAAAGAAGAGATTATTATTTCTTAACAAAATGTTCAGAAAAATCACCAATTTCCTCATCGATGAAAATTGCTGACTGTATTTTTGTATTTCTCGTTGTATAGCACTTATCGAACTCCCACATCGAGGACAAATTGAACATCATTAAATACATTTCCGATTGCTATTTGTCCTGCTTACAATCTGTATGAGTGCTTTCAAAAAGTTAACTCTCCTCCTCCTCCTCTATATATGTACCTACTATTTTTCAGCCGGAAACTGTTTCCATAAAATAAAATAAAATGTTTACACACCACCGACAGCGACCAGTTATTTGAAGAAAGACGAAGAAGAATAAGTTTTGAAAAAGTTTTTTTTTTTTTTTTATATACATATATATATTTTCTAAAAATTCTTGTTATGGTACTTAAACGATCTTAATCCAAAAAGTTTACTCGTTTTGCGTTTCGTTTCTTTGAGTTTGCGGCAAGGACATAGTTAAAGAAAATACAAACATATTAGTAAACAAATAATATTTTTCATTTCTGGCCTCAGTGATGGGTAGGTATTATGAAAATACCGGAAAAGTTATTTGAGTTTTTTTTTTTATTTTTTATTTTTCGTTTGAAAATAAGTTAAAAACGGCTTAAGGATCAATTCGCCATGGATAGGTATATAGACCGTCGTCGTCGGTGCGGGTTCTGGAAATATCTTTTTTCCAGACAGAGTAGTCTTTCCTTTTCGTTTGTAATTTATGTCCTGCTGCGTTGCAGCTCAACCAGGACGAAATGTAATTTAAATGCAAAATCTTTTTCTTTTGCCTCTGTGTCCTTTCACTTCCTCATCTTTTTCTGATAGCCTCGCTTATACATACATACATACATATTCTTCATATACCTACCTATGAGTTTATGTACATTTATATGTATTGGCAATGGTAATCTTCGTTGGGATCAATTTCATGGTTAGTAAAAAAGTAAAGTAATTCAAGTTGAAAATTAAATTTGAATATGAATATGGGACAGATTTGTATCATCGTTTAAAGTTTCGGAAGGGTATTTATATGATGCTGCTTGCATAGCCATGAAAATGAGATTTTTAATTTTATGAGGCTTGCAGAAGTATATGGAGAAAAAAAAATAAAATAAAATTCATGATGGGATTTTTTTCTTTTTGAAAATATAGACCCCCGTCCCGTCTATATAATGGAATTATATGAAAAAAGGGGTGTGCGTGCTTGAGTTGTTGTCTTTGCGAAATGAGGTCAAGAGTGCAAGCTGGCGATGCGAATTGGATTTTTGTGTTTATTGCTTTTGCACTTGAAAGTTATGGAGTTGAATTTTTAATAAGTTCATACAGAGGAGCTCATATAATGATGATGATGGTGAGATATACGAGCATATATTGTTCCTTACATGTGCCTTAAAAAGCTAATTTATTAATTTTGATCTTAAATTAAGGTTGATTTTTTAGTCAGAACAGCAATAATTTCAAGCATATCGGTTTACCCTTTTAGGCTCTATTCAGAGGCTTTATAGAAACTTGTTTAGTAATATATAAAGTATTTTTGAGACCTGTGTCTACTTTCTGCAACTTTCGCATCGATAAAATTGGTCGCGAAACGGTGAAACATGGAACAAAACTCATACGATTTGTTTCATTTTTCAACGTTCCTCGATCAATTTTATCAATGCGAGAGTTACAGATGAACGCACAATAGGTTATTTTTTTTTTCTTAAACATTTAAATAATATTTTTAAATAAATAA
Organism: Epistrophe eligans; assembly: GCA_951394125.1. Lineage (NCBI taxonomy): Eukaryota > Metazoa > Arthropoda > Insecta > Diptera > Syrphidae > Epistrophe > Epistrophe eligans. The sequence continues at coordinate 27,295,554 of OX596031.1, read as the reverse complement.
AAGAAAAAAAGGGACATGTTTTGGGGGCTTGGAATTCAAAAACAAAAATAGTCAACAAAATGTCCTTGCTCCCCAAAGATTACTACCTAAATAATTTAAATAATGGAAAGACCATTTTGACAATTCTGTCACGAATTATATGTTTAAAATGTTTTAACAAAATCCCTTAATTACGTTTTATTAACGCATGGTTTAATTGTGTCGTATAAATGATTCAATAATCTTCCCACACAAATAAAAGACTATATTTGCACCAAAAATCACACATAAACTAATCCTTTGACGCACACTGAACGTGTCAAAATTAAGGTTTTGCCTTTTCACCCAATGATTACTGTTTACGTAAATTGCTAAAAGCAAGAGAGCGTGGTGCTACGATTTATAAATACATAAATGTAGATATACCTTATAATATTTGTGTTGCTATTTATGTACATACATATACAATATTATGTACGTATGTATGATCCTGCAGGTATCCTTTATTAGATATTTGAAACAAATCATTTATAATCCTTTTTCAGCGTGATAACCATAATACGTATAAATACACTGCGTGTCATTTTGACACATTGTCAAAACAAAATAAAATCCTCCTTGTTTTTTTTTTTTTTTTTTTTTTATAATTTCGTTTGAATTTTTGGTTTTGAAAAGTTTAGCCCTGGGATATATGTAGTAGGTATGGCTGCATGAATGTGGGAGATTTTATGAAGAACAAAGATAAATTAAAATGCTATACACATAAAGCTCCTGTCTGTGTAGTTTTTTTTTTTTTTTTTTTGTATTTTTGAAATTCCATGTGTGCTTCCTAAAATAACATCAGGGATTTGTTCCAGTTAATCCTTTTACCAGCTGATGTGTGCAGAAAGGATGTCGGCTCAAATCCATTCATTTTATATTCTTCATTCAAAAAACGTTTAATTTTTTTTGTTTTGGTTATATTTTGTTAGATGTTGTTTTAGATTTGAAAAGCGAGGTTATGTGTGATGTGGAGTTTGGAGTTTAGTATGTAGAGCCTTGTGTTTAATTAATTTCATTTTGTAATGCAGTGCAGTATATATTTCTTAATAATTGATGAGTCTTGTGAGATTATTTAGTCAAAGAATGAGAATGGGAGAGTTTGTCTTAAAATTAATTGTTTCAGACAATTTAATTTACATTTTATATCAATTTTAAGTTAATTTTACATTTTTAATTTTATTCGTTTGAAAATGTAAATTTGGTATAAGATTTTGTATCTCAGCTAACTTAAGATAGGGTTCCTTAGTTTTGTTGTAAAAATACTGAAAAAAATCAAATTTTTAAATTGTTTACTCAAAATTTCATTATTTATAGGGTAACATGGGGGAAACAAAGAAAAAATAGCAATCATTTTTTTTAATTTTTCTTTCCTCTTTTAGATTCTACAGCAACCAAGTTATATTGGACACAATTAATTAAAGCGATTTGTATATTCATATGTACATGTGTTTCTAAAGAAAATTGGAATAAAAATCTCAATTTCGACCAAAAGTTGAATAGAAGTAGAAATATTACGCATTTATACCTAAGACAATTTATTTCTTTGTTTAAAGATTTTTACTTAAAAAATGGTTGTATGGCTTAATATTTTTCAGGATTTTTCTATTTTTAGGGTGAACTGGGGTAAAAATAAAAATACCTCAATATTTTTTACATTTTTGTTTATATGGTTATAATTGTATGAATACATAATTAGACGATATGGACGATTTTCACTTAAATAGTAGGAATGCGATATTACCAATCTAAAAAATTGGGCTCCGAGAAATTAGGCCCCAAGAAATAAGACCCCAAAACATGAACGAAGAGTCAAGAAGTCAATCATTATATGTAACAATATTTTTGGTTTTTATGACAGTTTTTTTTTTTTTTTGTAATAACGTTTCACCACTGATATTTTGATGAACTATTTAGTTTCTGAGTTCTCATGATTAAAGAATTAATCGGTCCAAACCATGAAATTAATATTTACAAATATATAATACAATAAATTAAATGCATGGCTTTGCCGTCTGTCTGATTGACAATGAATCCATATACTTCAATTTTCTTTTATACATTATATAAGTTACAGTTTTCAATTAAAAATATTCGTTTATAATCTTGCTTCTATAATTAAGTGCCACTTTACAAAATTTTGATAATTTAGATACGTTTGCTTCATTTAGGAGGTATAGGGTTTCGTCATCTGTAAGAAAGTCGTTACCCAATATGGGTCTTCTGGTTTCTCTTTATGCCGGGCATCTTCCAACAAAATGTAAAATATCTTCACGCTCTGCCATATTGCACATGTTGCAAAGTATTGGTAATTCTTCACGATGCGGTATAAAATTCAAATTAAGTAGCTCACCTCTTAGCCGGAAAATACTTGAAATTTGATCGATAGTGTAATCATCTCGGAAATAGTTACGTTCGTTGAGGTTATAACTGAGTTTACTGTAGATCATTCGGTGTAATGAACTTGATGCCACTTCTTTGTACCTGTCTCTATAAATTTCATCTAAACGAGTAATCATCGTATACATCGTAGTCTTCAATGAACTCCATTCACCAGCGATTATTTCAATACCAGTATCTTGCGAAAGTTCCATCCAGTCTTTAAACCATCCTGTCTTGGGGTTAATAGCATGAAGAGCCGCTTTTTTCGGAAGACGATTATTTGACATCTTAAGTACTTTTTCAATGTAGTCTACTTGCAGTTTTAATGTTTTGATAAATAGTGGAGATAATCCCGTTTCCAGCAATATCATGTAATTCGGAGTGATAGGGGGCAAGCGAAATATTCGTTTGATATAATACCTGAGGAGTTTTTCCACTGGTTCATATTTTTTACCACCCCACACATGAGCTGCATAGAAAAGAATCGATTGAGATACTGCCTCGAAAACTTTATATTTATTGCTGTGTGCAATAGCCTTGTTGCTGAAACATTCACGCCATGCTACGTTAATAGCTGTCTTGGCTTTCGAAAGCTTATCTGTGAGATGCATATCCATGTTGAGGTTTTTGGTGAAATAGACTCCCAAGTATTTGTACTCTTTCACAACTTCAATTTGTTCATTATTCAAAGACCATTGCTCGTTGGCACTTGCCCTGCCTCCACCTTTTTTAAATACCATAACTTTTGACTTGTTTAGGTTGATCAACAAACTCCATCGCATGCAATATTCGGCCAGTCTATTTATCATAAGCTGCAACGACTCTGCTGAGCTAGCAAACATTTATATGTCACCAGCGTTAGAACCTTACTCCAATCGGAGTAAATTTACTCCAATTTTAGGAAAAAACTATATAAATCTACTCTGCCACCCCTCTTTTTTGAGATCTACTCCTTTTTTCTATATGTACTGAAAAAATCAAAAATTCAAGAAAAGCCAAACAACAAGAAAGGAAATGACAGCACTGTGTTATACAATTTTTAACCAACTATGACTCCGAATATTTGAATTTGAAATTCTATTCTGTTCTGAAACATGTGATTTATTAATAATATTTTTTATTATAATTAATTATTAAAATAAATTTTTTGAAAACTTGACAATTTCTTTTGATTTCAAATCTACTCCGGAAATTTTCGAATTACTCAAATTTTTTTTTTTTACAAATCTGCTCCAAAATTTTACAACTGAGGGTCTTATCCGTGATAGTCACTTAGCTGAACAAAATTTTAGTCGGAAACAGTGGATCTTCAAACGCTGATTTTTTTAGTACATTTTTGGTAGACGCTGTGCCAAGCTAATTGTTTTCATGCTGAAATGTCAATTAGGTATATATTTATTTCTGTACACAAATGTTATGACAGTTTGACACGACCCAAAGTGATATCTGTCAATAATCCCTGTCAGTTATGAAATCGGTTGTCAGTTAGTTATTAAACGTGAATAGCTTTTAAGGGTGAGCAGCACGAGTTATTAACACTAACTCCTTTTATCTAGAGCAGTTAAAAACTGTCCATGAGCAACCAACCTGTTAAGTGTAGTATAGATTATATACTTACTTTACAACTTTTACCTTAGCTATATCTTAATAACCCACTTTAGCTGCACAACCATAGAAATCAAGTGAAATAAAATCAAAGAACCAATTTAATGTGCAGAATAATGCAATGCATTCAATGGCAGAACATTATCACACCTTCTTATTGACTGACACAAAGTTATAAATATATACTCAAGTCACTGGTTTCAATAAATATTGTTGCGCAAAGACATGATAACAGTTCTTTCTACATACATATACATACATATATGTGAACCATCATTAAAGTTTCATTAATCTGTATAGATATTAAACTCAATGATAATATCTTTTCGTCCTTAAAGAATTTCAAAATGTAACAAAATCACGCATATCAAACTACGAGTTATAAGTATATCTACTGTATTTTCACCCTTTCGCTAATTAATTCCATGGATAACTTTACAATTTCTGACTGAAAGCCATTCGCGTGACATGACTGAATATTTTTAACGAGTCAACACTTAAGTTGATGATTTTTATCAGAAATTGTTATTTAAAGGGATTTTTTATGGTAAATTATCACCGCATAGTTATTTAGTATATGATAAAACAAATATTGTTCTAAGAGGGTTAAGGGCTTATAAAGCTTATAAGGGATATGTTTAGTTAGTTTATGTAAGTTTCAAGGTAAGTTATTTAGGAAAATTAGCTTATCCCTCTATACATTAATGAAAAACCATTTTTTCCTAATAAATATTTAATAAACATCATGATAAAAAAAACCACAACATAAAAAAAAAAACAAAACCATATATACTCATAATATAACCAACCCTCAATATTGTTTTAAGTAACCATCTTCAGATAGTTTCGCCTCATTTACATTATATTTAAGGTTCTCTGTTAAATATGTTTTTTTTTTTTTTTTGACGTCAAAAAAAGAATATCCTTCCCAAAAATAAAGTCAGGACAAGAAGAAAAATGAAAACAAAAATACAACGCAGTTGGAAGATGATAAAAATTTCAGATCAAGAGGATATGAAAATGGATGGGTACATCATTGGCAATATTGTCAGAGCACCATGAACGGTAATGGTATTTTGTATTATAGTCATTTATCTTTTTATTATTATTTTATAGCTTCAACAAAAAAAAAAAAAAGAAGATGAAAAAAAACAAGAATGGATTTCCATAACGCCAAGGAAATGGATTACCAATTGCCGGGATATAAAGAAAAGATGTCGTTATGACTATTATTCATTATGAGCTACTAGTGATTTTATTTATTTATTTATTTTGTTTTGGAAAAGGCATTTTGTCAGAACAATTTTTCATTATAAGAATTGACGGCGGCGCGGCGTGGCGTGAAGACAAATTTTTTGTTTACTTATAAATGCCAGGATTTTAGTTGATATTGGAAGGTTTTTAAATGATTGTTATCAAGGCTCAATATCTCAAATGACAAATGGATTTTAACAGAATTAAATGCATGACTTGCTTTGTTGTGATTATTCTAGAATTTCTCTTGACTAATCCTTACGTAAGCCTACCATCTCTTCTCACAAAGTACCCGTGTGTTTTTCATGAGTATATATAAACAAAATCAATTAATAGCCCAACAGCTAGTGGACCTAGCAGAGAAATTTGTTGATTTGGCATATATGACGGTTGTGTAGTAGCCCATGGCGTAATGGTTGGTGCGTTGGACTTTCCTTTTTCCTTTTTTTTTTGTTTTAATCCAGACGATTTATTTTTCATCATCAAGTCATTTATTGCATTAAATTCGCATTTGATGAATGACAGGTGCAGGAAATACATCTCCAAGGGTGGAAACACAAGAACCATAGATTTTTCCGAATGAAATGTGATGCAGCATAATTTTAAATTGCCCCTCTGTGGAGCATGGGCCCCATGTTTGGAAATACTGCTGTAGACGAACAAACAGATAGACAGACAAAAAGGCAGACAGGCAGACAAAATTACAAGACTTCGACTTCGCTATCGTCGTAATGTCAACTTTGATCAAAATCTCAGTTTATGTTTTTATAACGAATCCATAACTAATTGTTATATAGTACCTACCTACCTACCGCGTATGTTAAGTGGAAACTGGAACTGGGTAAAACATTAAATTTTCTTCAAAATATTTGTTTTTTTTTACAACCACATTCAGTCGTATTTATTAGATTTTTGTCTACTTAGACACTGTCTAACTATTTTTAAATTGGTGTAAATATGCTTTATTTAATAAAAATAAATATCACACTATTCACGGTTAGGATAATCTACTCTTGTGTCTAAGTTAGGCAGCTATAAGACAACAATAAACAAGGTTTTTGAACAAATTTTCCAAAGTTGAACAGTTGTCTAAAGTTAGACAACGTATATAGGTGAAAGTGTCTGAAAATAAAATGAGTGCAAAATATTAAAATATTTCTTTCTTTTTGAATTCAAATAAATTAACCCTGGATAAAAGTTTTTAAATTCAATTAATCCCGATTTTAAGTTTTAATCAGGACTAATCGAATGAATAATATGTCAGTAAGCAAGTTCCTTAATATTTAAATTAAAAAAAGGAAAAAATACGTAGATTTTTTACTATCTATCTAAAAGATATTATTATATCTTATATAATCTTTAATAAATAATCGTATACATATATCGTCGTTGATACTGCAAAAATTCGTTTATCAAAAATTTCCCATGTTGGAATCATATTGGTGATTAAGTTTGTACAGTTCTAAAAATATATATGAAGCTTGTAGAGAATTTTCTGTTCTACACACTTTGTTTCCGAGTTTTTTTTTCTTTCAATTATTTCATACCTCCATAGTATTGCAGGAGAGTTTCTAAGTATTCATTTAAAAACGTTTATTTTCAAAAAGTACCATGATTATCGCCCTTTTAGACATTAAAAGAATTGCCAAAAACCCAAAAATGTAGACCTCATCATTTTTGTTCAAGTGCAGCTTACTCGAGATAAATGTATAAGCTTGGCAAGGACCCTTTTCCACGAACAATAAAATATCCCCGTTTTGTCTGCAATCTACAATTTACAATTTAATTGGACAAGGATTTTGAAATTCTACGTGTAACCGCACATAGAAACAGTTTGATATTAAACCAACCTTCATGTTATTGATTTTTAAATAAAGTACATATAACCTTTATTATGTATTTCCTTCAAAGTTTGCGTTCACTGTTAAATTTTGCGTTTTTAATTTGAATTTCAAACAAACTGACTTTTGAACATACGTACATACGTACATACATACATACATACATATGTAGGTATATCCACTTATGTATGTATATCCAAAATTGAAAACAACTTCATTCGTTATAACTCCTACACTTTGATTGCTTAGCTAGAACTCGCTTAGATTAAATATTACTATACGATATTCCCGGAGTAAAGATCTGACTAAATACTTCTATTATTTTCTGTTGGTTCTTGAAAACAAGACTTTTGACATCGAAAACAAAATGATTTGCAAACAACAATCCCTCTCAAAAAAAAAAAGAAAAAAAAAAAACAAAGTACCTACACAGTAGATTCTCGTATACCTACACACTTATGCTATGTCTGCTCCTATTCTTACCGAGGAGAAAGCGTAAATTGAAGCATATGATGTATAGAAAGTGTGTAAACAAAACAATCAAACAAACAATTTGCAATCCTCAAGTGCCGGTGGGTTGTTTTGTTGTACTGTACAGAAGAACAGAAGAGCAACTGAACTGCCATGTCAATGCCGGTAGTATACTCGTACATAAATATTCATTCCTACATTCAATGTTAAATGCAAAATGTATTCTAGGCAACGGAATTCATCAAAATGTGAGACAACAAGGATATTTACCAAATAAGTACACACATCCTAGAGCACACCTATACTCTACAGTCTACAGTTTACACACTGAGACTGACTGTAAATTTTAATTAATTACACAGTCGCATATACACACACAAAGCGATATACAGAAAGTGAATTTTCAATTTTCGCAAAACGTGGGTAGTTACGTTACGTATAATATAGATACCGTTTAGTACAGATGAGAAGGTATATGAATCTCTGGGAATATCCTTTCAGAGTTAATAAAGTCCTTATTTCTGAATGCATTTATGTGTTTGTATATTCAGATTCTGATTGCTCAATTGGAAGCAATTCAAGTTATTTTGTTTTTTTTTTTTCAGAAAAAAGTGTAAAAATTGTTTTCAATAGAATCACTTCATTTTGTAGCTTCTTGATGTGCTTGTAGCACTTTTTCAATTTCAGTCAACAGTCATTTTATTGTGTAATAAATTATGAGTTTTTATGGCACGATTTAGAATTTTTAATACAAATTTTTTTTCCAAATTATTTACTTATTAGGTTTTTCTTTTTTAGTTCAGAGCAGAGACTAACCTGTCAAAAAAATAATAATTGTTTCTTTTTTTAGCTCTGATTGTTCAGAGCTTCAAATTTGTGTTTCTTTTTTAATTCTGATCATGTTCAGAGTGCACACTGTGAGCTCAGAATAAAATAGCAGATTAAACGAAGTCAAATGCTGAACACAACCGAGTTGACATTTGAAAGGCGGGAAATTCAAAAAAAAAAAAAATCATCGTTAAAACAATAAAATGGCGGAAGAAGCTGGTTGCTCTAGTGGAGAAGGTAAAATAATTTCGAAAAATACTAATAGTATAATTCATTTTTATGGATTAAATTTATTTGAGGAGTCATGACATGACATGACATCATGACAGTTCAGTGCTCAAGTTGTTTAAAAATTAAATCAGAAAGTTCTGAACATACTTTGCTCAGAACTTTACTCTTTTCGCTCAGACTCTCTTCAGTGCTCAGCTCTGAACTAAAAAAGAAAAACACCTACGCTGCCCTACCGGTTGGATTTGGGCCTCAATCGCAACAAACGACTTCATGCAATCTTGGATCTTCAACTTGCTACAAAGTAACTGCGATCAGGTCCCCTTCTAATTGCGTTTGCAGGTCTTCCACTTCCACTAATGCGCGCACTGATCTTCTAAAGTAAAGACAAAGAAAAAGTAGTGAGGACTCTAAAATCATTGGCGCAAAATTTTAGACCATTAAGTGCGATGTTCAAGCATTTTTAGTATGCTGCCTAGGTTAAAAACAGGATTTTCCAAATTCTAAACCAGTTGGCATAGTGTCTTTTTTTTTTTTAATTGTATTAAAGTTAAAATTATAAAATGCCCATTTTAACTTTAATTAATGTCATACTAACTAGAAATGTCAATTTGACAATTATAAATGTGATAATCGTATGATTGCTTACTTATTTAAACAACTGTCACTTGTCACTTTTTAAGGCGTGTTCAGCTGAAGTTTATTTATAAAATAAATTTAGTATGATAATATTTAAAAAATGTTTAAAACTAAGAACATTTGAGTAAAGTGCTTTAACACCTTAACATCAGGCTGTTTTAAATTTTTCATTCTTATTAAGATTGTTAATTTATCAATTGAAAGTTAATAAATGGTGAAACTTTGTACTACATTCAAACTAAATTTATAAAAAAAAAAACTGATCAACTATTTCGTGATAATTATCAATTTTTCACAATAAATCATAACAGCCTGCAGCATTCACAATGATCAAAACTTTTATCAATTTATTTGTTAAATATTGATTTTCAATATTTCAATACATTCAAACAAAAATAAATTGGGGGGCGCAAAAGCTTGTACAGAACCAAGGTCTAGTGACTTGAAAACTCTCAACCATTCCTGTATGCGTGATATTGGCACCAGAGGGGACCTACAATTTTCTGCCAAATCCGAACAGCCAAAGTGGAAAGCATTTTTTTATGATAAGAGATTTGTCAATTCCTCGGAAGAGGTAGTAACCCGTGAAAAAAATTTCTGCTTTAAGGTGACATAACCTGATGGGAATCGAACCCAAGACCTTTAGTCCTAACCATTACACCACTCTACTAAAATATTTATCAACTATCAATTGATATAATTGACAGTCGTATAACAGTGGTGTTAGACTAATATTGTGAACGTTGACACTTGAAACACCTTGTCAACACCTTGACCGTCCAATCGTAGCTTTACTCCATTGTTACATTTTCGATTTTGTTCACAATTTGACAGTAGTCTGGAATGTCAATGAGTTTACAAATAACGCAGTATATTCTAGCAACACTCGCTCCAACAAATTTTTCTGCGCAGTCTTCACTATTCCTATTATCCATATAGGTTACTTGGAAACAAACTTTGTTTAAATTTGACAAGTAAAAAACTTCAGTTTGTTGTTTAATCGATACAAATATTTTCTTAATTAAATACGAACGAGGAATAAATTTATTTAAAATGTCTCTATTTGATAATTCAAATAATATTTTATTGCTTAAAAAACTTCTTCAACCACATGAAAATGAAGGATCAAGTTCTGACTCAGAAGATGACAACCATCAACCTAAAAGTAAAAGTTTAGGTAAGAATGAGATGACAAACAAAAAGTGTTCAAATTATATAAATATTCTTACATACATATGTACATGTACATACATATGTACATAATGCATATTGTTGTTTTTTTTTCCTGTTTAATATTTAGGTCCTTCTAATTTCGGTCCAAGACCACAAAAGTCCATTGTGACAACTAAAAAGCCTAATAATTTACGTGAATCAGAGCCCAAAAATGACATAACTATTGATGAATGGCTGGTTAAACAAGAAAAAGAAGACAATGACATTTTAGAAACTCGTAAAAGACCAGAATATACTATCAGCTATAAGCAATCCATTGGAACAGAAGATGTATTTCTACAGGTAAATTTGATAGCCTCAACTAAATTTCTGTAAAAAGGTTGTATTATGCCAAAACTTAATTGGGCACTACCCTTTGATAAATGAATTATGTATATTGAATATGGTTTAATATTTGTATTTTATTTTAAGATGGGAAATAAAACAAGTGCATCTAGTAGCTGTGAAGATATGATTATAGAAATTCAAATGCCTGACGAAACAGTTGGAGTAAATCAAATGGATATTTCAGTTACGGCAACAGAAATAGATTTGGCCACTCCTATCTATAGACTCAAATTACCATTGACTCAGCCTATAAATCCAGATAAAAGTACTGCTAAGTACTTTACTGAACGTAAAACTTTGTGCTTAACTTGTCGCATGAATCGCGAGTATGATTTTGTTAATTTTTAGAAAATTTAACTTTAAATAAATATATTTTTTGGTGAAGAATTACTGTGTTTTTTTTACCCACATAATGCCGTCGCATGAAATAAAAGTGAACAAAAAGATGACATCGCCGCTTAAGAAAATAATAATATTTATAATAGACATCAAAATTATGAATGTTATCAACTGCTTTCTTATAAATATTTAAAATCGATATTCAATCCAATTGATAAAAAAAAGTTTTGATCAATGAGAATGGTGCAGACCGTTGTGAGTCACAAGAAAATTGACATTTTTATCACTCAATAGTTTTTTTTTTTTATAAATTAAGTTCAACTTTTAATTGAAGGCTCTCCCAAACCAATGTTACTGTCAATATATTTTGCATGAGATTTGACGCGTCGTCGAGTTGGTGTGGGTGCTCTTCTTATTTATCACCGTGTGAATATATTTTGCCATGCAAAGTTTTCTTGTCGTTCGGAATGTTTCGTGTTGGTTTTGGGAGAACCTTAAACCTTGATTTCAAAACATAATTGAATTTTTTTTTAGACCTCATTAAACCTCATATAAGCCCACTCAAGTTTTACGCATCTAATATGTAAATACTTTATCGACTTTTCTTCGCAAATTTTAAAGCACAGTGAGCCGTTTGTTAAGTTCTGCCAACAAAAATCATTTCCGCAGCTAATTCTTGAATTTGAAAAAATCACATTTTGGACGGTGAATTTAGTGAATCTGGGGTGGAATCGGCTAACGCGATAGTTGATAATCAAAATCGACAATTTTGCTCCATGTAAGGTGATTATCAAATCGACAATCGTTTTTTGTACTGATATTAAGCGACAGCTTTTTAGGTGTCGTTTTCATACAATTATGTCATATTCATAAAAAGTTTGATGCGGTCGGCTTAAAATTGGTTGGTTTTTTAATAATATAATTAATTAAAACCAACACAATTATAAAAATGCAAAAATGACATTTAATTCTTGACTGAATTGTAAGTTATTCCAAAGAACAAACAATTTTTGGCGAACGATTTACACAGAGCAACGAATAGTTGATAATAAAAACCGACAATCAAAAAAGCGACAATCAACTATCGCCTTACGCGATTCCACCCCTGCCTATATTCTTCTGTATTCGAAATACGGACTTCATAATTTAAGTCAGAATATAATTATGTAGTATGAAATTTCAAAATTAAAGAAAAAGTTTTGCTAAAAGTAAGGAACTTAGTCAAATGTATGTTAAAAATATTTAGCTTAAAACTTGTGATTGAATTTGTTTTTTTTTTCGTATGAAAGTGATGCCAATTTGGATATGTATGTACCAAATTTAGAAAAATAAATCGAAAATGATGCACACTGTTTCCAACATTATTACAAATAATTTTCAATAAAATTCAGAAATGATTTTTTGACTGGAAGTTAATTGATTCTGATAGAAATTTGACAATTTTAACAGTTAAAAGTTTACAATCAAATTTTAGGTTATCTAAATTTTTTATTGAACATTTCAGATTTATGTTAAAGCTTAGTATGCAGTTAAGCAAAACGAAAATTTTCTTTGGTCTCCAAATCGATAAAAAAAAAAACGTAAACGAAAATATATTAATGCAGATTTTTATAAGATGATGCTGTACGAAATTCGTCCGTGGTATCCAAGACTATAGTAAAATCCACAACTCAAAAATACCAATTGAAGTGCCACTAATTGCCAAACAAATAAATAAAAAAAGCTACAATTATTAATTTTGTTTGCTGAACAGCGTACTGCAGAACGAAAATGAGAACGAAATTTTTCGTTTATGATTTTGTTGTTTCAATTTTTGTATGAAAATTTTCGTTTCGCTTCAGCTGCGTAGTATGCTTAAAAATTTTTTAGGTATAAAGGGGCGTTCAGAAAATAAGATCTCAGAGATGATTTTTTTTTAAATTAATATTTTACTCCGCATTAATAAGTAGGTATGTACTAAAATATGGGGTACCATTTTTTTCTAAAATGTTTACAAAATTTTATATATAAGAACATATATATGTTTTTTATATATGTATATATTTGGTAAAACCATGCTCCAATAGTTTTTAAAATTTTTTCCTCATTAATTAAGATTTAGTATATTAATTAATTTATTTTTTAATTTATTTATTTTTATTTGTTTTAAGGAAATCATCATCGCGTTGTTGTCAAAACAGTTTCATAATCTGTTAAATTAATATAAGTGCTTCCTTAACTAATATTCGTTTTTTTATCAGTTCAATAGGTTTACAATATTTTGACTTTAAACTTGCTAGCATTTTGTACTTTTTCTGTGGAAAAAATCTAACTACAGATAATCTTTATTTTGGCATAAGAAATACTATCTACAAAGTACATTTCCAAAATGTATACAAATTTATTCAGGTTGAAAAAATGTTGAAAATATCAGTTCGATTAGGAAATGAGCTTTGTAAATAGTGGTATAGGTTTAAAAATTTCCACATATAGATTTTTTCCACAGATTGGTCTTTTATTGTACATTTTTCAAGTCAACTTGATCTTAAGTTCTTAAGTCACCTTAAGACCGATTTTTCCGGTTTTAGTTTAATTTATTTATGTCAACATAATTAGTGTTTTTGGAAAATTTAGATTACAATTTTTAAGATACATATATGTGTCTAAAATAACGAGCATGCGGAATCTAATGATTTTAAAATTCTTAATTTCGTCTTAAATTAATTAATTAAGAGGTTTTGATTTGTTGACACAGTTTTATGGGACAGAACAACCTTTGAAAATCGCTCTACTGATCCCAATACAACCAATGGAATCTGTGAGTTAGTTCTGTGTCTTTTACCTCACATTATGTGAGAAAATTACGTTACTTTACTAACCTACCTGGAAATGTTAATTAAAACGCTCAATGAGGGTTAGAACCTCAGTAGGTAGTAGAATTTCGGAGCAAATTAAAAAAAAGGAGTTAATCGAGAATTTCCCAAGTAGATTTGAAAACAAAACATAAAATTTAGTGTTTTTCAAAAACTGTATTTTTAACAAAAAATTTATTTAAGTAATTATTTTTTCAACTTCAAAGTTACCCTCATTTCCATTTCCATTTTTGATTTCGTCTTCATCTCGTTCTAACAATTTTTGTAGTTGGTTTATTTTTTTTTTCTCCCATTAATGGAAAATTGTTAAAAGTAAAATTGAAAAACTGAAAAATATTTTTAACACTCCCAAAGTTTTCTTATATACCAGCTTTGAATTCCTAATTTCTAATTTCTAGATTCTTGATAGGAAATTCTCATATCCATTAATTTATTGTTTCTCAGACAAATAGATATCGATGTTGTTGTTTTTTTTGTATCAAAAGCAACTTTGCTTTCCTATTTTTATTCTTTTTCAGCATCCACCCACCTAGTTTATTATGGTTATAATGTTTCATCATTTTCGAAGTAACTAATTTATTTATGATTAATATCACGTATTAAGTTCAAAGACTTTGGCGACACACAAATAGCCATAAACTTCCATTTTTGTTTGTACAGTTTTCTTCCATTTTTTTGTTTTGTTTTTTTTTTTTGTTTTATGACTTTTATAACCTCTGAAAAGTTTATCCTTGGATGATTAATACTATACAACTGGGAATTTTGCCAGTTAGCTATGAAGCGTATAGGTATGGTAAAGGAGACGCATCGGTATCAAAAAGATCATAAAGAAGTAGTTTGTTGTTGTTTTATTTTTTTGTTGATGGTGATGGTGGTGGATGTGGTACAACTTCCGGCAGAAGACACTATTATAAAAGTAGGTACTTTCCAATTTTGTTGGAATAAATTGCTAAAGGCGTTAACATGTGAAAATGACAAAATACTAACATACAAGAAACGAGTGGGAGAATATTTATTATAGGTTGAGGGGAGTAGTAATATGTTGAAGCAAATAAAAAAAGTATTAAGGGAAAAAATTACTTGTACTTATTTGTACAGATGTATCTTGTAGAAAACTGTTTTTGGGGAGTCTATAGGTACCGATGCAATAGAACGAGGATAGCACAAAAGTTTGTTCTTTTAAATATCTTGACTTCTATAGGAAAATAAAATTGATGATATAGGTGTCGAGACTGTATATATAGACTATTCAGCCCATATAGATCTCCTAAGCTAGCTAGACCTTGGTATAGATATTTTAGATGGTCTAGATGTAAACTTTGTTGGTCAAAAGAATGTTTGGTTTGGTTGAAGGAAAAATTTGTAAAATTTTTGTAGGCTTATGGTAAATTTAATCATACTGCAGCATTAGTAGATTTAGTTATTTTTGATTTTCTCAAAAACAAGAAGACATTTAAGCATGTGGATGTTTGAATAAAAATTAAATAAAAGCATTGAATATTCAAAACGTATAGTAAAAGATCCCGGACAACCTACCTTCTAGGGTTGTCTGGCGAAATATGGTCAAGCTATGCCTTGACCAGGTTGCCACGCTTTAAAGGTCGATTTTTGGGTTTTTGCAATTATTTGACCCAGCTATATGAAAGGTTTTAGGGACAAAAAAAAATATCATGTGAAAGGAAACTCTATTTGAAAATTTTAAAATACGTGACTTTTTTTAAATCGGAATTTCAGTAGGGTACATAAGGGTAAACGAAGAAAAACATCTAGATTCTAAATGAAAAATGATAGAGAATTTTTTGTTTCTTTAATCAATAGATCTTATAAATACAGGAAAGTCATACATATTAAAGAAAATTCTAGAAAATCTAAAATTCGAGATAAAAAGATTTTAAAGTCAAAAAAATGAAAAAAAAAAATGTTGAAGGAAAAAAATCACATAAAATCGGGGAGATGTTTTCTAGAAATAAATTTTATATATTTGAAAAGTAGATAAGAAATTTAAAGATCCATGTTTGTAATTAGTTTAAATAATTTTTTTTTTTGAATTTTCTTATTTTTGAAATTTTGAGTTTGAAAATTAATTTTCAAAAACTAATTATTACTAAAACAATTTTATTTATAAACAAAATAAGAGGATGGATTTCTGGCTTTATAAAAAGGTGTAACATTATATTGTTAGTGTTGTCATTGATTTTTAATGATTTTGTTTCTTTATTTCAAGTTGGCTTGTTTTAAGAAAATTGCCCCTCTCACCTAAACAGGGGAAAATAGTGCCTCATCCCATACGATTTTTTTATTTTCATGACCCAATCTACACGCCTTGAATTTTATCGTACTTTATACAAATCAAACTGTATAAAAATAAATGTTTGTATGTAATTATGCGAGGTTATTTAACTTGAAAACAACTGAACCAACTTCGCTGAAATTTTAAAAATTTATTCTTATTAACAGCAAGATGTTTTAAAAAGTAGTTTAAATAAAAATTGTCTTAGAAAGCAAAAATTTTGTAATTATACTCTTTTCAATGTAAAGCATGAAATGTGTTATTTTTCCCACCCATTGCCACGCCCACTTTTACTATAATAGAATTTTATACTGATGTAACTTCCTTAGAAGACTGAAATTTGAATAAATCTCTCTTCAAAATTATGACATATTTAGTTATTTTTTGAAAATCCGCCTACTACCACGCCCACTTATAGATATCTTATATCTAGGATTCCTCCTTAGTTAACATCCATAGAAAAATTTATTTTTTTAATTAAAATCTTTTGAACCAAAGACATGTACATTTTAAATTTTTTTTAAGTCCGCCTACTGCCACACCCACTTGACTTATTTTTGAGTTTTTTCCTTATACATGCAACATAAGATTTTATTTGAAATTCAAAATTATTTAGTTTGAAAAATGGTCAATATTTGGAGCCGTAAAGCCTTGCAGGGTTCAGCTAGTCTTCTATATGTAAATAAAAATATACATAAATGTTCGTTTGTTCCTAATCTACGAATATAATCTCAGAGAGTTATTCAACGATTACCTTGCAAGTTTTAACACAACATTGCATTTGAATAGAGAAATGTTTTTATATAATTTTTTTAGCGCAGCGCCATCTAGTGGACGTAACAATAAATCACAGATGTCACTAATTTCTGGACAGAATTCTTCTGCTTTGTTGTCAAAATACTGAGGAAATAGCTTTTCAACCGCTTGCTCAAAATTTAACTATTTATAGGGTAAAATAGGGAAAAAAACAAAAAAAAAAACTTACATTCGATTTTAAAATTTCTTTAAGTGCTTGAAAAGTTTTACTTTAGCGGGTAATGGGTGCAATAGAATAAAACAAAAATTACCATCAGATTTTAAACATAATTTTTGTTTTTGAAAAGAGAGTATCGACTTCGAAGATAATTTTAAAATTCATATAAATATAGGGTGAAATAGGGATAATTTTCCCTTGCATCCTATTTTTATTTTTTGTCTCCGAATCTATGATGATATATGATCCTCGTTCAAAATGTTCTCGATTTCGTTGTTCAAATAATGATACAAAATAATTAGATTTAAAATTAGGGTAAAATGGGGTAAAACCAATAAAATGGTATCTTACTTAAAAAAAAAACTCTTCTCTTTTGTATTTTAAGGCAATTATTTGAGGATTTTTTGCACTTACCGCAGGATATTTTAAACATAATCTAGCTCTATTTATAGGTGTAGGGTGAATTGGGGTAAATACAAACAAGTGGTATCTGATTTTAAAAACTCTTATTTAGAAATGGTAATATTTAAACCATATTAAACTTAAAAGATCATTTTAGAGCTATTTATTTTTTAAAATTAAGCTATTTATATTTGTAATTGTGTGATCTTCGGTGTTATAGTTCTAAGTCTCGGCACAATACGAACAAAAAATATTGGGTTTGCCTAGTTTAAAATGGTTGCATTGATCTTAACAACCCAATTTGTAATGACCTACATAGGGAATTCCAAGTATGTATTTGTTTAAGTTCATCAAGAACAGATAAATTCCATATACAAATTAATCAATAATATTTACCAATTACACATATAATTTCTCATGCATATATAGAAAGACTCTGCGGTTTAAATAACTTTGTATAGAATATTGAACTTAATTATCCAACACACATCGTAAGTGGCTGACTTAATCAATGCAATTAATTAAATTTAATAAATTGCCAAAGAGAAAATCAATTATAGGTTTCGGTTAACAGAGGTTAGTAATTAACGCTGTGGTTAAATTGGTTAGTTAGCTGATGTCACTTGTCCTTATAAATATAAATACAATGTTTAAGTAACACAAAGTAAACAAAAAAAAAAATCAAAGAAATTCTATATTCTTTGTCCTACAAACAGAAAAAAAAAGAAGAAAAAAAAAAGAAATTCCTTTACCCACTGAACTGAAACCGTTTGTATGTATAGGTATGTATTTCAATAATATATTGACCAAGGACTTCCTTATACTCGTATACGTAGAAGCCAATTGGCCGTGATTACAATAATGATCGATTTTCATTACAAAGCCAAATTGAATCTATCAAAGAAATGATTTTCAACCTTAATTCAACACTGATAAGCCCATCCTTGCATGAAAATGGCCATGAAATTCCTTTTGCTCCTACATACATAGGTATACATATACGAGTATAATCCTAACTCCTGAGGCCAGAACTGATGGCCTTATAACCCCAATATAACTTTGAAGTAGAATAATGTTTGAAAGTACGAGTACATATCTATCAATTAGATGAACGTCTATATATGTATTATGTACTTTGAGCCTGTATTCGGTATTGACCGATGGATATTAAATTTCTTAGAAGGAATTTCCCTTGGGCGCCTTTATTTGTTGGGGCGAAGAAAGGGGAGGCAGTGTTTGACCACACAAGCCACTCATGAACACATATACATATATAGATACAGTTCGATCAGGATGGATGCTGTTCACTCGATCTAATAATATATTTATTGATTGGTTTCCGGGGGACTATCATCATGATGGTGGAAGATGCTGCCTTCAATGGTATGTTTTTATATATGTATGTAGGACTGTAGGTATAGGTACGTAAGTATAAGGTAAGGAAATTAATATTGTGTTCATTATCAGTCGTTCTTAAAGTTGAAGATGGCGTTAAAGTTAATTTATGCATGAAAAATCAGTCGACTTCCGCATTAAACGTGTGTTGTTTAAACGGTACCATGTGGCGTATGAGTAATATTTCAAATTAGTAGAACTGATTTTAGTTTGTATTGAGTTTATTTTCAAAAAAAAAAAATATAACCTTTCACTTCAATCATGCATGATATTTCAATGATAGAGAACTCGAAAAAATCTTAGTTTTTGAGAAAAAGTTTTTAAAAATCGTTGAAGCGGTTTTTTAAAAAAATAATTTTGTATACATATAATTTTGAATATATTTTTAAGAAAAAAAATTGGTACGCCAATGCCGAGTTTAAAAATTAATTTAAAAAAAAAAATCATCCACCAATTTTTGAAATTTCAAAAAATGATTTTGAAATTTTTTTTAAAAATCCAAAATTTGATTTTTAAAAAATTTTCATATGAAATATTTTTCAAAAATTTAAAATTGATTCAACAGATAATGAAATAGTCGAAAACCCAAAAAATGGTGCCATGAAAGGTACCATTTTTCAAAGATAGATACATTTTGTTCCCTATGGTAGATCGTTTTGATATTAGTTCACATAAATTTTAATCAAAATGGCAGGAGCAGTTTTTGAGAAAAATGAGATTTTCAATACCGGTTTTTAAACATTTGTATTTATTTTTGGTTATAAGAAAAAATTTTTATTTAAAATCTGTTAGATAATGTCAAAAAACTCGTTTTCGAATTATTAAGTTCTCAAAAAAAAAAAAATTGAAACTTTTTTAAAAATCCAAAAAAAAATTTTGAAAATTTTGGTACACAATATTTTTTTTTAAATTATTTTAAACATTCTCTATAAAAAATTGATCAAAGTCAGTTGAACCATTTTTGAGAAAATCGAAAATCAAATAAATGGTTCTATTGCAAGTACCATTTAAAACCATTTTTCCGATTTTTTTTTATAAAATGCTAGCCTTTTTTGAAAAAAAAATTACTGAATTTTTTTAAAAATAAGTTGTGGGCACGTTTTTGAGAAAAATAAGATTATTATAATTTGGTAAAAAAAAATTTGTACGGCAGGTACCGTTATTTTTGGTCTTAAAAAATTAAAAAAACTTGTCGGGGGTTTGCCCAAAACGCGCTAGATTCCACGTTTAAAAAAAATCGACCTACCCGTTTAGGCTGTAGCCGAAATGACAGGACAGCACAGACAGACAGAATCGCTGGACCCACTTTTTTCGACTTCACTATCATCGTAATGTCAACATCGATCAAAATAATTTCGATTTCGATTTTTTTTACGAATGCATAACTTGCCATGTACCTATGTACAATCGCAAGTAAAAAATGTTGTAATCAAAATTAATACTACTATGATCACATTTTCGTCACACTGTCTGTGATATGAGCTAGAGCCTAAAAAATTGGAGCCATATGTTTTAAATTTTCTACAGAACATTAATTTTTATGTGATTCCCTAAAATAAAAATTCGAATTTTTCTTTAAGCTTATCCTAAAAAGGTTAGCTGTCATACAACAAATTGTTTTTTTTTTTTTTAATTTTCTCAAAAACCGCCAATAATGACAAAAGTGTTCTTAGGAAAACTGCATTTCAAGTTTTTGCCAAAAAATTCGAATTGTGCAAATAGGATTTCGAGAAAATTATCGTATTTTTTTTAGTTATTCACGTATAGCATTTAATGGCTGGACCGGTTTTTGTTATAATTTCCCAATGAAGTGTTTCTGAATAATTTAAGCAAGTTTTTTTAAATGCAACTAAAAAAATTGAAAATAAATTCATTTTAAACAAAACAAAAAATTTACAGATTTCACTCATAGAGTAACTATGGGGACATTGAAAATGACTTGTATTACGTCAATAAAACAAAAACATGTCTAATGTTTTGTTTGCATTATAACTTCACAAACTGTCTTAGAAACCATTCTACAGTCTGAAGTACCAATTTGTATATTTAGTGTCACTTCCCAGTTGGCGGTTAAATTAATGTTGTATAATTTTTTTAATAAGATCTTAGTCTTAATTGTAGCTTAATTTGCAATTACACAATCATACTCATTTTCATCCGCACCGGTACAGCACTTATACACGAAATTAAAGTTACATACCATCTATCTTAACGTATATCTAGGTATTTGTCATTTTTGCATAGCTAACCATTGCAGAAAGGTAACTGAATTATTACAGATCGATTAAAGCATACCTCGTATACGGTTCAACTTAGTTCTCGACTCAGTCGGTTGTTGTTCAAATCAACCCGTGAGTTGGCTTGTTATTTTATCAGTTTGACGGTTGATGAAAAAATCAAAAGATTTTGAATTTTTTTCAAATTGATTTACAAGTATTTCAAATCATTGAACTATGTATATTGTATAAAGCCAAGACATTTGATTTACTGTCCAGGCAAACCTTTTTTAAATCGAGACAAAATTTACAAAGAATTTGATGCGAAGCCCCACCTCACTGGTAATTGTTTTTATTCTATAATTTTTTTTTTTTTATATTTTTAACTCATCTTTTAATCAATTTAACAATATCGAGTCGCGTAATTTACCCAGACGTTGTCTAGTATATTCTACGTTCTTTAGGTTGATTTAGAAAAAAATCAACTTTTGTCACATTTTACCTTATTTTAAGACTTTAATCCCAAACATCCGATTATTAGAATAGAAGTTAGAAGCTAACCAAAACCTTAACCTTGATGATTTGTTCCTTAGAACTTAAGTTATAATTTTATGTAAGAGGTTCAAGAAGGTGCCTATGCATATTCTAGGTTCAACAATCGAGTTGATATAGATGTAAGTTAAGTTTTGTCACATAAATTGTACCTATAGCCTAACATTTTACCTTAATTTTAAGACTTTAACTTCAAACATCTGATTATTAAAACAGAAGTTATAATACAAACAAACCAACAGAATCCAACCTTTACGATTTTATTATTTGTAAAATACCTACTATAAATTTCATGCACATACCTACATGCATTCATAATTACATACCTACATAATGTATATCATTTTTATGCCCAATGCAAAGCCAATTTTGTTTGCCACGTGGTGTTTTTTTATTGCACACACTCCACCGTCTTCTCCCTTCTATCAATATATTCTTTGTAGGTAGGTACGTATCTACAATCTACATACATACAGACATATTTTTTTTTTTTTTTTTATTTTGCCGTGTTGAAATTAGTTCTAAAAAGACAATTTTTCAAGTTTCTAGTATGAAATTTTGTACGCCTTTGCAAAAATTTTTATGATTTGTAGCTTGTCATTTAAACTTTAATTATCTAGCTTAATATTGAACATCCAATAATTATAACCAAAGTTATAGGCTTCTAAGTGGGCTCAAATCGAGCATTTTTCGAATTTAATAATTCCTCCACTGAATCTCGTCCGTTGGCAATGATCAACATGTAGGTACGCTGGCTGAAATTCATCACTTGTGTTTTTTTCTTCATTTTATTCATTTTGGTAGTTTCTTTGGTAACACCAACCAAAAATTCAATCTTTCTACGCTAGACTTCATTCTCTATCTTTGTTCATTTTGGTAACCATACTTTTATTACTTTACTTTTATCAAAACGACCCTATAAACATTTTCAATGTTAAAATCTACATTAAGTTTGTTTACAAGAGCAAGTTCGTGCATATTTTTTTCATATCCAGATGCTCAAATAACGGAAATAACCAAAATTGCCTCTTCAACAAAAAGGCATTTAAACTTTGAAAATATAGAAATTGATGCAAAGTTAAAAACTTATTCATTTATCTCTGACATTTAAAGCAAGAATTAATGTTTTCATTTATTTGAACATCTATCTATTGATACGTTTTTGATTCAAAACTGCCTCTAATACTGCAATTAAATGCAAATTTCTCAATAATGTTATGTAAAATTGTGGAAAATTTAAATCCAATATAGAAGACTTCCTTTGCTGATATTATATATGTATCTTGACTGTGCATTCTTGCTGTATCAATAATTTATATGCAGAATTTTCATAAAATTATGCAAATTTATATTACTAAACTCTATCAATTACCACCGATATAATTGTCAAATAAATTCTGTCAGGGAGACGAAGACGAAGACGACAAACGACAACGACAAAACCACCTGTAATGCTCCTCTCTGTATGCCCCTATCGTATCGTATTCGTCCGCTTTCATTCTATGGTACAATTTGCCTTTACATGATTAAACTATGCTTGAAGATCAAAGAGAAAGGAGAAGGCAACTCCTGTCTCCTTGCTTATGGGTTAACGTTTATATTATATTCTAGAAACGCACTAGGTACATATGTGTTGTGTATCTTAGCATACAGATTCTGCCTTCATTGAATATGCGGTGTGTCTACATATCTATGCATCTTTGCTGGATGCGTTTTCCTTTCCTTACCTTGATGATGATTTTATGTTCGAACGTAAATGCAAATCAATGATCTTTAGAGATAATTGCTGAATCTGTTCTATGTCCTATAATATGCGATACATATACTCTTTTGGATTGAAGTGCAATGGATGACATGACTTTAACCAGTTTACTGCAATTATGCGTTTATATTGTATGTAGAAGAAGCATTGCAACAGGTTTCTAATTAAAATGAGCAAAGTTCCATGAAGATGATGGTAAATTTGTAAAGTGAAATTTTCAAAGTGCTTTGACAGGATTTGCATAACGGATTTTTCTTTGTGGTCAATCAATCTGCATACATAGCAATTGTATAGGTATCTATATAGTGCTTTACAAAATTATCAATAGATTGATTTTTAAAGAATGAATCAATATTAAATAATTACGTAAATTTAAGATAGTCTTGTCTTTTGATGGGGTTTTGAAATGATTTATAAAAATGCCGTTGCTAACACAAGAACTGCGTGCATTTTTTTAAATTTAAAGAAAAAGGCTCTTCATTTATAGGTACTATAATCAGCGATCTAAACCAAAAGTCTGTAAAGTTGCTTATGGAAATATTTTAACCAAAGATTCCTATGCTTTAGTCAACTGCGATAATGCTGTATATAAAGATCATATAAGATTTTCAGAATTAGTTGAATATACTTCAGAGGTCGTAAAAGTTAACAGTTTTGCGGCTGTCAAAGTGGCCAAGCGTATCTTCATTCTGCATGATAGAGATATGTAGTTATTGGGTTGAGATGGTTAAGCTATTGTTTAGATATGCATTAATCTCATTGTTTTGTTCTGTTCAAGAAACGGTGGTTAGCAAAAATTATTCTGTGCTTGTTTTCAGTTTGTTTATAGTAACGGGTGATTTTTTAAGAGGTTTAAAACTTTAAAAAAAAAAAAAACACAAACAATTCGAAAAAATGAATGAAATATTTATTTGAATCGATAGTTTGAACCTTGCAATTTAATGTTTAAAGATAATTTCATGCAAATGTTGACCGCGGCTGCGTCTCAGGTAGCCCATCCGCTGAGTCCAATTTTGGCATACTCTTTCACACATATCGGCCGGTATCTCACGAATGAATGCATGGATGTTGGCTTCCAGTGCGTCAATCGAAGCGGGCTTGTCCCTATAGACATTAGCCTTGACATACCCCCACAAAAAATAATCTAATGGTGTCAAATCGCACGATCTAGGCGGCCAATTGACCGGCCCGAAACGTGAAATTAACTGTTCACCAAACTCGCCTCGCAATTGCGCCATTGTTTCGCGTGCTGTGTGGCATGTGGCACCGTCTTGTTGAAACCACATATCATGCAAGTCAAGAACTTCCATTTCGGGCAAAAAAAAGTTTGTTATCATCGCTCGGTAGCGTTCACCATTGACAGTAACGCTGCGATTCGCATCATCTTTGAAGAAATATGGCCCAATAATGCCGCCGGCCCATAAACCGCACCAAACAGTGGCTTTTTCGGGATGCATTGGTAGCTGTTGCAATGCTTCTGGCTGATCTTCACTCCAAATGCGGCAATTTTGCTTATTTACGTACCCATTCAACCAAAAATGAGCCTCATCGCTGAACACAATTTTTCGATAAACAACATTTCGAACCGAGCACGAATTTTGATAGTAAAATTCAATAATTTGCAAGCGTTGTTCATTTGTAAGACGATCCATGGTTAAATTGCAAACCAAACTGAAGCTGTTTGACAGTGACACAAGGTACTAAACACACGTCAGCTGTCAAAACCAGTGTTGCCAAAACCAAACCAGCTTAAAAATCACCCGTTAGAACTGCAGTACAGTACATGTGGAAGTGCATGGAATATGAATGAAAATAATGAAAAATTCATTTTTGTTAAAACTGTGGACACGATGTCTGCGCCATGTAAATTTTTAGACAAAAAAAAAAAAAAAAAACAGACTAGGTCTCTTATCACAATTAATGCTGGGAACATTTCACCATCAATATCCAGTTCTGTTAAAAATATCGTTATTTTTGATTATAAGAATAATTTTTGTTTAAAATATTGTAGATTATGTTGAAAACCCTCTTGGGGTCAAGTGTAGTAAAAATCGACTAATTCCGTTTCTAAATATTTTTTTCAAAATTTTTGGAGCACAGCAAATACATATATTAAGACATTTGAAAATGTTTTCCTAATAAAAATGATCAAAACCAGTTTGACCGCGACGGCGCGCGGTAGGGTAACCTAAAAACGTGGGAAATTTTTGTAGCACATTACATTGTACTGTTACAGGCAACAGAAGCAGTTTTCTAAAAAAATCAATTTGAAATAGAAAAAAATCATTAAAAAAATCAAGAGCTTACAAACAATGTCATGTTTTTCTTTTTTTTTTTTAGAGTCAGAAATACATTTATTAGTTATGTTTAGAAAAATTTATTTTTTAAACTCAAAATAAAAACGAAATGAAAACAAAATGTTTACTAATTTTGTTCAAATTTTTACAACAGTTGGTTTGTTTCTAATATTCAATTTTTAGTCAAAACTTAAAACTAAATGCTTAAAAATGTCTTCAAGTTTTTGAAAATAAAATGCACGACTGGGTCGTGCGAACTTACTCTTATGTGCGAACAGTCTTAATAATTTTTTATTTAAAATCTGCTAGATAATGTCAAAAAACTGCTGGTGCTGAGTTTAGTAAAAATCGACGAAATCGTATTCGATTTATTAAGTTCTCAAAAAAAAAAAAATGTGAAACTTTTTTTTAAAATCCAAAAAAAAAATTTTGGTACACAATATTTTTAAAATTATTTTAAACATTCTCTATAAAAAATTTTTGAGAAAATCGAAAATAAATGGTTCTATTGGAAGTACCATAATTTTTCCGAAATTTTTTTAATAAAATGCTACCCTTTTTGAAAAAAAATTACTGATTTTTTTTCTTTAAATAAGTTTTGGGCACGTTTTTGAGAAAAATAAGATTATCATAATTTGGTAAAAAAATTTGTACGGCAGGTACCGTTATTTTTGGTCTTAAAAAAATGAAAGAAATGTGTGGGGGGGGGGGAAAGCCAAAAAAACGCTAGGAACCCAGTTCAAAGAAAATAGATCCACCCGTTTAGGCTACAGCCGAAATAAACAGACGTAATGTCAACTTTGATCAAAATGTCGAGTTGAATTTTTTTTACTAATGCATAACTTGCCATATAATATCTACATATATGTATGTACATATTATATTGCAAGTAAAAATTACAAAATCTTGTTTGTTGTTGTTGAATTTGTTACCATTTGTGTAGTAAGGTATTGGCAATACTTAAAAAAAAATCAATTTGACAACTGATAGTTAAGGTTTAGTAAAAATGGTGCATACACAAGATAATAATGCGTTTTTATTTGATGAACAATATTTTAAAAATAATGAAAATTTGGCAGCCGCCATTCGAAAATTTTGAATTTTACGCATGGCTTTCGATACTGACATTTTTGAACGTCTTGTTTTTGGCCACCATGACCATTTGAACCAATCCCCCTGAATTTTTCAATTAATCTCTTTACAGAATTTTAGAACTGTAGCTTCTAATTTTAATTATTTTTAAAAAATTATTCATTTTGTATAAGTAACGTATCCTTTGACATAAGATAACATTTTTTTTGTTAATTTTGAGTTTAAAAACTACTTTTTTCTTAAACTATTCACTTAAACATTTGATTAAGAAAGAAAATAAGAACGGATTTATAGCTCCAAAAAAACATGGGGTAAAAGCGGGGATAGATGTGGCTTACATCTCTTCCATTTATTATTCAATCAAAACATATAAACCCTTTTTGTATAAATTTTCCCATTTCAAAAACGTATGTCATATCACCAACATTTACCCTATTATCGTGAAATTTTTTTTAGAACATTAGCAATCCGCACAACTTAAACGCTTAAGCTTTTTTTCATCTTTTGCAAAATACTCTGTAATCCTTTAGTATTAAAATGTAATAAATACATCATCCACGGGGTGGTAAGTGCCCCTCTTGCCCTCACCTTGCGAACGCCTATATGCTTAAATCGAAAAGACTGAAATTTTTGTCTAGGTTTCGCTTTAATATTTTTTTGTGCAAAATAGAAAATGCTTCAATTAATCACTAAAAATTATAATTCTTCATTAAATCTAAAATGGCGACTTAAGCTCCATCGAAATTTTCTCGGAAAACATTAGGTACATAAACATAATATGCTCCTAATACCCTTTCCAATAAATATTGAATGAAAAGTTTACAATAATTTTTGTTTGTACTTAAAGTGTTTATTTCGATTGCCCCAACCTACTTTACTATGTTTTCATATTTTGATCCAATAGTGGGAGGAAAATGTGCGTCCATTGCCGAGTCTGACACGCTCAATATTTTCTAATTAAAATCTTTATTTTTTTAAGAAAAGATAAACTCCACCTTTAAGTTTATTTTGAGCTTAAAAAATTTTCAGGAGAAGAATTCCCGAACTTAAACTATTTACCTTAAGTATCAACAAAAAAAACATAATGACTATTTGGGCTGCCTGCACTTGCAATTTAAATTGCTTTTTTTCGTTATAAATTCTACCTGTAGAAGTAGGTACCTTCTTTCGAGATTTGGTACCTAAATTAAAACTGGGAAATCCAATATTTTATGAAAAAGATAAAATCAGTCAATTCATAAAAAAATAAAAACCCATTGCAAAAGCACATGAACAAAAAAATTAATTTAGCACAAAATAAGTTCGTTTAAGGCACATCAGGCAGTTAGTCAGTAAAATTTCAAAAACATCCATCACTTCAGATTTGTCATGAGAAATAAGAAAAGGGCCCGTCTTTACCAGCAGTACCTAAATAAAGAATACAGGGAGCAAGCAGGGAGTTGAATATATTTTCTCTACCGCAGAAAACTACAACAAAACAAATAAATCAGTGGTAATTACCACAAAAACACAAATTCAACGTTAATTACCAATTTAAATGCAAAAAACTACCAGAAATCGCGCAATTTCTTGAAGAAGCTTTATTAGGCAATCTGATGTCGTCGTCGTCGTCGTCTTGCTTGGTGCTTGGGTGTGCTTGGATGTCTTGGATTGGATATTCTGGTGCTCTATCTTGGCCCTTTTAACCAACAGATGACGAACTAAAAACGCTCATCCTTCCTTAATGCATAAAGGGAGCCAAAGCGGAAAATATTGAAGAAGAATTCTCATGGACCAAATGGAGAGGGTCGGAACTTGGAGGATCGTTGTCGCGTCGTCGTCGTCGTCGGTCTTGCGGTGTCGCTGTATTCGTTGAAAATATGATTTCTGCACAGAGGGCCACGTCGTCGGTCGGAGAGAGGTAGAGAGAGCACTAACGTTTTTGTTTGGTTGTTCATCTGTGAGTTAAGGTCCTTTTATTTTCCTTATATAGGAGGGCTGGCACTCTGATGATGGCAGTGTTATATATAGTGGAAGCATCAGCAATCAACTACTACTTCTGGATTCTGCTGGTTATGTGCTTGGGTTGCCTTTTAATGTTTACAATTCATTGTGACAAATTGGACAGACACTACTTCTTCTTTGCCGTCATTTCACTCTTTGCGTTTCTGACTGCGAAATTAATTAAAGCCCTGGGGGCGCTCCTAACACTACCACCACCACCATCACTATCACCACCACCACAAACGTTCCGACTGCGACAACGATGACGATGACACCACCCATTCAGAGAATCCTGTGGTGTTCTAAAAAGACAGTCTGTTCTGTGATTTTCTTCATACTTAGTGGTGAGCATCATAATTGTCGTCGTTGTCGTTGTTGCTGTCGTTATACCACCTCTAACAGCTTGCGTGAGTAGACTTTTAGTGTGTTTATTTATATTAGTGTGTACGAGTACTTTGCTAGTTTAGTTGCAAGGATCTATGAAAGCTAAAAAGCTGCAGAGAGAGAGATAGTTATTGTATGGCGGAGAATACAATCATAATGCATCATCGCGGTGAAGGATGTAACGGCTTCCTTTTAGTTTTCTTTGAAGTTAAAGAAGGTGCAGAAATGAGGAGATGGTGAAACATAATTCTGATGAGGTATTTCCTTATGCATCATTATTGGGCTTCCAATGAGACACCAGCTTGGGGGGGGGGGGGAACGTGTTTCAAGTCGATTTTGATATTTAGCTTCTCTATATAAATAAATGCTACAAGGAAGGAAGTTTGGTTAAATTTGAATTAATTCAGTCGATCTATTTAAATTTTGAGCGAGATGATGTGCAAATGGACTATTATATTCATAGAAGTAATCTACTACAGATTGACAAATGACGACACATGCCACACTGTGGTTCAAAATGACATTTTTTCGATGCAAAATCATAACTTTTGAATGTTTTTTTTTATTCTTTTTAAAGAAAATTTGCAAGGCTATAAAATTGGTGAATTTTAAGAAAATTGCTGTACAGGGTGTTTCGGAATCATGTCCTGAGTTAAGAATTTTAACAAAAAAGGAATTAATGAAAAATTTTAAATCAGTCTTAAATTTTTTGGCGGATTTTTTAAAACAGCTCATGGCTATTTAAGTACCCACGGGTATTACAAAAAGCAGCAAAATTGGTCACAACAGTGGATGCATAAAGTTAAAGAACTATTTTTTAAAATATTTTAGCAACTATGTATTTAAACAATATTTTTTTTACATTTTGTAGAGCATCAGTAGGTAGAGCTTATGAACTATTTCATTGATATTGATATTTTGTACGGAACAGTGTAGGAATAAAGTAAACGGACCATAATAAAATAAAATTAAAAAGAATTACACGTTCTTAGATGACAAAAAACTTGTTTAAAAAACTCTTCCGGTTTAGAAAAAACAAATTTATTTAAAAAGGGGTGTAAAAGTGGGCGGAATTTCTAATATTTCCTTGAGAAAATTAAAAAAAAAAAACAAAATCGTTATATCGCAGCTACCCGTTTAAGATGAGCCCCTGGCGTAATATTAAGAGCGTAGGATTGTTACGCCGAAGGTCTTTTGTTTGAATCCCAGTTTATGTTATTAAAAAAAAGAAATGATTTTCATGGATTACTGCCTCTTGTGAGGCATTGACAAATACTCCAAGTCATGAAAAGTGCCTCTCACATTAGCCGTTCAGACGCAGAAAATTGTAGGTCCCCTCCAACCGTTTAGGCTCTAGCTCAAATTATAATAAACGCATGGAAGCACGGACGCATGAACGCACGAACGCGAAAACAAGAAACACGAAAAAAGCAAAACGCATTAACGCA
Source organism: Epistrophe eligans (assembly GCA_951394125.1). Lineage (NCBI taxonomy): Eukaryota > Metazoa > Arthropoda > Insecta > Diptera > Syrphidae > Epistrophe > Epistrophe eligans. The sequence goes on along the minus strand of OX596031.1, from coordinate 27,264,743 downwards.
CGAACACAGTAGCTCACTAACGCATGAACGCAGTAACGGATGGACGCATATACATAGGGATGCACGAACGCATAGACGCACGAACGCATGGACGCACATACGAACGGGCCCACAATTCTTTCGGACTTCTCCCTTATCGTGGTTTACACTAAACCAATACTTTCCTTAGAGACCAAGTAAAAGGAGATTTTAAGCTCTTTCACTCCCTTAGAGGTTAACACTTCGTTCGTAATAGAATGATACCTATCATATCAATTTTTATAATTTTTATTACCTTTGTGCCACTGTATCGCTACAAGACACTAAATCCATTTTAAAACACTTAATTTTTTATCTTAAATATTATATTCACCTTAAAGGTTCATTTCATATAAAATCGCAATAAAAAAAAAAATACCCATAACGAAAGGATCAAATACAAATTGATTGGAAATACCTCTATAACTTCAATAATTCCATAAGCCGATTAGCCTGGTTCGATATCGTAATCCCATTATGGCTTTTTATTTAGAAATAACAATAACCTGGAGGTGCACCTGTGTTATACACCAAAAACTTCCCATTTTAACATTCCCTCTATTATATTTTGTTGTTACCCCAAAAATGCCATAATATCATATACTATACCCCATCACCGTGATATAGGGAGTATATAGGTAGCAGATGTTGGCAATTTTCCTCAGAGACAAAGGGTAAACCAAGAGAAAAAGCAAACATTTCTATATTTTTACTTTTTGATAGTCAAATGGGACTTTTGTTATAACGTATAACGTAACGTATAGTTATGCGAACTCAATGGCGGCGGGCGGGATAAAGTTGAAATCTGTAACTTTTACGTACCTTTAAAAAAAAAAGTTCTTCTACCTTCTCGCTAAACTATTATTTTCCCAAACGGGAAATGAGTGTTCATGAATAATAAAGAAAAGAATAAATGCCATAAAGTGATATTATGTTCGAGTTTCGAGTAAACACATACCTAACCTTAAGCAAGCTTTGGGGATTTTATCTTTGGTAGGTAGGTACCTGCACTAGATAGGTACTTTTTGGTGATGTTATGCGGTGATATGTTTCTTTTTGTACATCGGAAACGAGAAAGTGTTTAAGGATTAGAAATACATTTTTGTATGGCTTGAACTACTTGAAGTTGGAGAAGTAATTTTAAAGATTTTTAAATGAAAGGTGTTGGTTTGATCAGAATGAAGTTGGTAATAATATGTAATAATATTGACAGTTCTAATTTGATATTCAATATTATACATTACGTAAGAAAAGAAATTAAAAAATATTAAAAACTAGCGGAGCCCGGCTAACGTTGCTTCATCTTACAACATAGCAATTATTACCGTTTTAAAAAATAAAAAAAGGTGAGAAGAGTTACCTACATATTTCTCAGAATAAATTTAATATTTCAATTGCACGACTTTACAACTACATCAGATGCGATAGAAATTTAAATATGTACAATGTACATATAAGAAATATGGTCGCGGTATAGAAGATGGATTTGCAAAAAAATTATAAATGTCATCTCATGTCTAAACTTGAACTTTCTAGTCACGTAAAATAAGGAGACAATTCAAATATAAAAAAAGTTGGTGTGGCACAATGACCCTCCTTGACTTAAAAAACTAAAATCTTGCTTTACCAAAAATGCAAGACCAATGTAACAATTCAATGGTGTTGATTGAACCCATAAAATTTTTATAAGTAACAAATAAATATTTAGAAGAATTTATCACTTTTTTTTAAACATTTATGTTTTTGATCTAATTTATTTCACTTGACTAAAAACAAGGAATAATAAAATGCATAACCTGGGTCGCATGAATTTGCTCTTATGTGCGATCAACCTGTGGTTTTAAAGTTTAAATGAAGTTGATTTAACAACTTCTTTAAATGTTTTGACACCTTCTAATTTTCTACACAAATATCAATTTATGAGAACACTATTTTAATAATCGTTGGAGCGGTTTTAGAAAAGATTAATTTTGTATACATATATAAAATTTTGAAAAAAATTTTCAAGAAAAAATTTGGCATGCCATTTTTTTAGCTTTTATTACCTAAAAAAATAAAAAAAATCATCAACTCATTTTCGAAATATCGAATTTTCGATTTTTTTTTTTCAATAATATAGTACATCACATAAAATATTTAATAAGAATCGTAGTAGCTGTTTTTGAGAAAAATGAGTTTTCCTTACCGGTTTTTAAACACTTTTTTGGGAACTACCGTTGTTTTTGGTCATAAGATATATCATAAGATTTATATAAAATCTGCTAGATATAATGTTAAAAAACTGCTAAATGCTAGGTCTCATAAAATTTGACTAAGTCTTTTTCGAATTATTAAGTTCTCTTTAAAATTTTTTTCAAAAATAAAAAAATGAAATTTTGGTATACAGAAATTCTTAAACTTTTATCTTGAGTTTCTATAAAAAATTGGTCAACATCAGTTGAGCTGTTTTTGAAAACATCAAAAATAAAAAAAAAATGGTTCTATCGGAGGTACCGTTTTAACCAATTTTACGAAAAAAGGTTGTTATAAAATGATAGCCTTTTTATAAAAAAAATTACCGAAATCTTTTTGAAAAAAATTTATTGGTTAAAAAAATAAAAAAAAAAACCTTTCGATCAAAATTACCTGATCATCAGGGAATACGATGCGAATCGTTTTTGTTGGCGAAAATGAGGTTTGGTAATACTGCTTTCACTTTCGCCTTTACATTCGCCCTCTTTTTGAAATCGAAAGCGAACGTGAAATGAAATTTCCATTTTTAAAGCGTAAATTTGTTATCAAGACGTATTTAACATTTTGGTTTTATTAAAAATAATTATAACCATTCATTTCAATTTAAAGTTAAATGTCATCGCTCTTGTCGGCGAAGCAGTGTGTGGTGGTTTCGAAATAGAATTTTTTTTATATAGAATAAGTTAAGTTTTTGGATCCGGAAATTATAGTTACGGTTTGTAAAAAAAAATATTTTACCGTTCTTTATATTGAAAAATGTTATTCCTTAAAAAAAGCGCTGTTTTTATAAAAAAAATGATTTCTTGGAAAATAAAATAAAATTATAATAATAAATTCAAAGCCAAGATTTAATAATTATTTTTTTTTTCTTTTAAGGAAACACCCCACGAGGGATATAATAAAGTTACTCGGTCATTTGCAGTTTGACCGTTTTTTTTTTATTTACTTTTGCACAAAAATGGTGAGTAATTTGTATATATATTTTTTATATATTTTATTTTCTATTCTAAATAAAATAAAAAATACTCTTGAGGTATAACATTTTTAAGTTAAAACTTTATTTAAACATCGCTATTAATATAAATTAATGAAATGCCATACTCGGTCACAATCACACGTATCTTTATTAAAGTTGGTTAAGAAGATTTAATATAACGTATAAATTTGCAAACATTTATACCATTTATTATATGGTGATGGGTAAATGTAAAACGCTTAAAATTTTATCAATTTCTTCTAATATACAAAATAAATCAAAGTCTTGAGATTTAAAAAAATAGATAAACTATTTAAAATCTAATACAGTTCCAAAAATCTCTAGACAGCCGTTTTTCACAAAGGTATTACACTAAAATCCGCTTTAGAGAAAAACCCGACCAACTATTTATAAAACACTCCGCTTAAACAAAACTCGTTTAAGTGAAAAACCCGCTTACCTGAACCATATTTTCAGTTTTTATTTTTCATTGAAAAAAACTCTCTCAAGTGAAAAAAAAAAAAAAAATAATTTATTATTTTTGAAGCGACCATATCTTCTACACGATTAGTCACAGGAAGAAAAATGTTTTAACCTATTTTTTTTATAGAAAATTCTACAATCTAAAAAAAATTTTTGCTAGCGGTTACCTATGAAAAGTTGTATGGTAAAATTATTTTCGACCTAGAATAACTAAAATTTTAAAAATTTTGTTTATGTTATACTTCATGTTCAAGTAAGCTTAATAAAAATATTCAGCTTTCTAGGTACTTTAAATCAGTAGAAAATTCAAATATAGGAAAGCAGGGCGTGGTAATTTGGATACAAGCCGTCTGAAAAAATCCCATTTGTCAAGTACGTATTAGATTCAAAAGAGTTTTATTTTATTCTCAAAATGTTTGCTTTGGTGCAGTGCAATAAGACCCGCGGGAATAAAGCCCATGGGTTCTATTTCCAAAATTAAAGAAAATTACACCTGCGGTTTTTTTTTTTAATTTTAAATTGAAAGGTGAGATAATACAGCGATAATGTGCACCTGTAGATTAAGCAAAAAATTTATGGTGCATGTAGCAAACTTCTGCTTTTTGCCACAGATAGCTATACCTAGCTACATATCCATTGGGTTCAAGGGTTAAGATGAAAGCAGATATCCGGCGTGAGCATGGCGTTTCTAACTCTAACAAAAAGAAACACATTTTGCCTCACTTAAAATCCAGTTGTTGGCAAACTGTAATTTTGATCAAACTTAAAAAAACAAAACACTTTAGCACCGATACCAAAGATTTCCTTACAATTTCAGCTGAATCACTTTAGATGTTTCAGAGTCCAAAACATACCTACAAGAAAAGGTACTTTAAGTGTTTTTAATTTAAATGGATTCATTCCCTTACGGTTTAAAGAAGCCCTGATTTTGTTCACTGAACAAAAAAGTTCAACATCTTACCTCAATAATAATTGTTATTCAAATACGTGACATACTTTCCTTAATAGTAACCCATATAATTTAAGAATGAATATTATTTTCTTGTGTAGATAATTTAAAAATTAGGGTTTCAAATGTATTTCAACTTAAAGAAGTCATTTAAAAAGCCATTTATTCATTTCGATATAAATGTATGTATGTATGTTAGTACCTTTAAAAAAAGACAAGTCACACACAAAAAATATTTAAAAATCCTAAAATTCCTGTGAAAATGAATAGTGCGTCATTGAGACGTTGCAAAAGTAAGAAAATCTTATAAAGAACTTATGCGCACGTAGTTATCCAATAAACGAGATTCATTCCCATCACACCGCATAGCGCCATGGGGTTATATGCGTCTTAAGAATTTCAATAGGAAAAATCTTATAGAAAATGAAAAAAAAAAAAAAAAAAAAAAAAAAAAAAACTCACTGTATCCCCCTTAGCTACCTCCCCATCATCTATATATATTTCTTGTTCCTTTACCACTTGGTAGTAATATTCTATATATGTGCTTGTAGAAATTTCAGAAGGCTGCGGCAGCGACAAAATCATCCTTTTTGGGGACACAGTCACGTTTTTTTTTAAGTCGACTTAGGTTTTTAATACAATCCTTTTTTTTTTTGGTCTCAAAAGAAAAGCCAAAAAGGATGATGATGATAAGAATATTCGTGTGAGCAAGTCTATTCTACATACACACACCAAATGAATTCGTACGTGATGTTTTATTTTATTACATTTTTTTTGTTGAAGTGGATTTTTATATCATTTGCCGAGAGGATAATGCTTAATACTTTCTCGTATAGTTAAATTATGTCATCCTATCATTTTTATAGTTTTTTGAGTGAGGTCTCTTTTTCAACAAAACCACAAAATATTTGACAATTGATTTATAACATTCTTCATTATTTCAATTGAGCGGTTGACTTTTAAAAGCCAAAGAGCGTATTAAGTATAAAGAAATGATTGCCAACAAATTGAATTGAAAAGTTTTTCAAGATTTATGGATGATGTATTGGTGTTAACTATCAATTTTATTGATTAGAGCTGTAACGAGCAGTCCTTTCGAAAGAAAGAGGGGAAGGGGGATCACACTAAGCTTGGGTTTTGAAAGGCCAAAATACTGAAAAGAAACAAATATACATTTTTGTGTTACTTATTTTGTTTGCCTCTTAAACAAAATGAGACAATATGGGCATCCCATACAGTTTATTTAAAAAAATGTACCTGCCTATTGTAAACAATTGAGTTAGGGAAACATAAAATAACACGTTGAGACAATTTTAAATTGGTGGAAATAATTTTTATTTTATTTTAATGCAATACCAAAAAAAGTACGCATACGCCATAGTGTACAATTGGTTTGATAAATTAAATATAAGTTTAAGTTTATTAAATAAATTCATAACCTTCTAAAAACTTAAAGCTTTGCACAAACCTAAGTGATGGCGTTGGCGAACACGATAATATTTATTGTACAATAAAGATGTGTCATTCGGCAGAAAAAACTAAAAATATTTGTATACATAGTTCAAAAATATACTGCTAAAATTTTATGTTTTAAATTTGGCAGGTAACTTTCCTCTGAGCTATATAGCTGTAGGTATTATGCTTCGGCTCCCATTTCATAAAAATTACTTCGAAAAAAAATTATTATTCAAAAAACTTGAAGAATTTTTTCATACTTCCGATTGAAAGCTCCGAAAAGTTTTTATTTTTCATTTTTTGCCTCATAACTCCCTAACCAATGATAAAAATACCGCAATCATAGCTAAATTTTTGGAGCTTTAACTGTTAAAGTTAGGCTAGGCGCGCAAAATTTTATTTAAATATGCTGATTCCTTGTAAAGTTGCTCATTGCACGCTTAATGGTGATTAAAATGAAATGATTAAACTACATATTTAGTTGCGTTAAAGTTTCATGTGCGCACCTAGCCTTAGAGTACTTTAAAAATTTCCTATCGGAAAGATAAATAATATTTTTTTGTATAAGTTATCGAGATGAAGTGCGTTTTTTTTTTCAAAAAAGGTGGCCTTAACACAACAAAAGTGAAAAATGTATTTTGTACTAAAATTTTGAAAAAAAGAATATTTTTTTTTTGATTTTTTAAAATAGTTTTAAAATTATTTTTTTAAAACTCGGTATTTAGAAAACAACTTGATCTTTTTTTAAATTTTTTTTTTTTCAGATTTTAAACAAAAATTATTCTTATAGATACATAAAAATACAAATTTAAAAAAATCTTATTTTTCTCGAAAACAACTTTTACGATTTTGACAAAAACTTTGATTTTCCACTATCTAACTATCTGTTTGACTGATTTAAATTAAATTTTTTACACAAGGGTTTCTACTAAGTTAAAATAATATTGCAAATCAAAATTTTCAAAAAATAAAAATTTAGGATTTACAGAAAAAAATCATAAATTAAAATTCGATAGGTACATATATCGAATTTCTTTTCAAAATTTATTTTTTATTTCTTATTAATAATAAATAGGTACTAAAAAATTTCGTACCAATTATTTTTCTTACAAATATTTAAAAAAAAATGTATACATTTTATTTTTATTTTTTTATAAAACAGCTCCAACAGCCGGGTCCCTATTGTTTGAGGAACAAATTTATGCCGATTAAGAAATGTAAAATTTCTCAAAGAATTGGACAATTATTTACTGTTTAAAATGCATTTATTTATTTTCTTGATGGAAATAGATTGTCGTTTCGACTGATTGTCATTTCACAAAAAATGGAACAAATTAATCCGTTGATTTGTATTTTAATTTCTGCTTGTTCTGACTGCCCGTGGCGTAATGGTTAGTATGTTGGATTGTTACGCCGAAGGTCTTGGGTTCGATTCCCACCCTATACCACCTAAAAAAATAGAAATGTTTTTCACGGGTTACTGCCTCTTGCGAGGAATTGACAAATCCTCCAAGAGTATCTCTTGTCATAAAAAAGTGCTTCTTAACCTAGCTGTTCGGATTTGGCAGAAACTTGTAGGTCCCCTCTATTCCTTCCAATAACACAAACATAGGAATGTTTGAGAGTTGTAAGTCATTAGGCCCTGGTTCTACACGAGCTGTCGCGGCAACCAAATTATTTATTTATTTTTTTTCTGACTGAAAGAATTGTGAAAGAAAATTTGTTCGTGGGCAATACAAAAAAATTTGTGGTTAGTTCGCCAACTGACTTAATTTTTCTGTTCACTATAAACGATTTGATGTATCCACAGCCCACGTGTGCAATATATGTCCAAATATTTGGCGTACATTTAGCAAAGTGGGATGTTTCGAAAAAAGTACAATTCGAAGATGAAATGTTAAAACTGTCAAAAAGCCAAGCAGTCTGATTGTTTTACATTTACATAATTTGAAATTGCTACACATGTAAAAATTCCAATCCCATCATTAATCCTACTTAAACGCTCAGTGTGACTAGAGTGGATTTGAGTTGAGTATGTTTTTTTCACGTTGTCAAGTTTAAAAAATTTTGTGTTTGTTGTTTGTTTGTTTGTTTTTAAAGAAACTTTCTAAAATAATTAAAATATTTTTCTTTTCTTTTAATTATTTATTTAATGACTCTCCTTATTTAATAACTTCTACGCAGCTTAAAAATTTATGACGCTTTTAAGAATGTTTGAACATTATTTTAGCCGCACTACACGAGTGTGAATTTGTTTACCGAGTCTCGTGTTCACTTTCCACACACCAATTCTAGCTCCTATATTAAATTAAAAGATACATTATTTAAATTTTCGGACTGTGGTTAATATTCTTAAAGTTTAAACATCTAAACATCCTCTTTCCTCCTTAACAAATCCCGTTATGTCTTTTAAAGAAGGTGGGGTACAATTTTGAAAAATATCCAAATTATATGACACTCAAAAACTGTGACTTACAATGCGCTTAATATTTCATGAGCTTGAAATTGAGCACCTACTTTCACAACTCATGTAATACCAAAACGATTCCCATTGTTAAACAGCTATTCGTATTTTTTTTTTTTACATATTTTATACTTGGACCTGAATTAGCATTGATTTATTGTAAATTGCTTCACTTTTTAAAATATTCATATTAAATAACTCAAGTGGGTATCATTCCCTTTATACGAGTCCTACCTACATACATATAAAAAAAAGAAGTCCTCCTTTTAGATATTTATTATCATAAAAAAGGTGAGTTCACTTATGCGCTATTTACATCATCTTGTCATCTTACAAACACTTAAGACTTAACTCACACAATGTGCTTAAAAAAAAAAAAATAGACTTCACAAAACGTCTCACTATCCCAATCTCAATCCCTCAAAATCATCAATCAAAAGAATTTCATAAAAATGGCAGGCAAAACTGAAAATGAATAATAAATGAAATCGTAAACGTGGAAGTGCAAAAGCAAAGAAAAAACAAGTATAGTTACAAAAGCGCTCCATGATATGCCGCCGCCACCGCCGTCCGCAAGCACCAAACAGCATTTGGAGCTCCGAAGGCGCTTCTTAATGGTTCCGCACACGCTCCAATAAAAAAAAAATATACATATACTGACTGCCATGCCATTTACAGGGTTGGGTAGAATAGGGAGGGCATATGTATGTATATCTGCCTGTGTGTATGAAGGATATAGAGCCTGTGAGACAAATTGGACTTTGATTTATGAAAATGGAATCCTTTGCCCGCCGCCACTGTCGAGAGTACCTATGTACCTCTATACACACCATCTCACTAAAACTAAACGTCTTCATGAGGGTCCCCCTTTAAAAAAAGCGTGCACAAGGGCAAACACATTTTTATGAATGGCAAGGTGTCAAAGTGATGGATTTGTGTTTTTTTGTTGCCATTTTTGTTTCCTATTTTTTTTAAAGCTTTTTTTGTTGAGGAATGAGATAGAAGTAGTTATCTTTTTAGCAGGGATATGCATTTCACGTTGTGCGCAGAATGGAGACAGCAAAAACAACAACAACAACAACAACAAAAAAAATGCTTCAATTTTACTTTGCCTGAAGGCTCACATCGTAATTATGCTATACCAAGAGATATTACAACAGTTAATCATGTTACAAATAAAAAATAAGTGTCGTGCTCATTTATTTGTCAGGTGCGAAATTTGAATTTGAAGGTGAATATCACCTAGACAGTTGTGGTCTAATTTATAAACGTTGTCTAACTTTAGACAACTGTGCAACTTTGGGAAATGTGTTCAAAAACCTTGTTTATTGTTGCCTTATAGCTGCCTAACTTAGACACAAGAGTAGATTGTCTTAATTGTGAATAATGTGTTATTTATTTCTATTAAATAAAGCATATTTACACCAATTTAAAAATAGTTAGACAGTGCCTAAGTTGACAAAAATCTAATAAATACGACTATTGGATTTTTATACTATATATTTCATTTTTCTATTGCGATTTTCAGCCGTTGCGAAAAATCGCGATCGTAATAATTTATTGTTGTGCACGTAGTTTTTAGTCGTTCGATTTTTTAATCGCAATTTTTATTCAACAAACATCTTTTAATGACAATGCACGCATTCGCTAAAAATAAATCGTAGAGTTTAAAAAAAATATTTGTTTTCGATTTGTTTGTTGAAAAATAAAGCTAAAAGGCAATTATTCAAAAAATTGAAGATAATATGACAAAACTTGTCCATTTGATCTATTTAATTTTTTGGCTGAAACAACACCCAAGAGTAAGAAAATGTTTAATTTTTTTAATCACTGCAATTTTTCAGTTGCATAATTTAAAACCGTGTGTCTTACTCATCTCTTGCGACTAAAAAATCGTGCGATTGAAAAACTTAAGTGAGTGGATGTTTATTTTTTGTTGCAACTAAGATTTTTTGTAGTCCTTGAAATTTAAATCGCACAAACATAAAGGATGTTTTTTTTAGAGGTATATAACTTTAAGTTGGCAATACTATTTTAACTGGCGGCTATTTTTTCAGCTGTCTGGCAACACTATTTTAACTGGCGGCTATTTTGTCAGCTGTCTGTCAAGTGATTTATTTTTAGTTTGGTTTGGCATTGCAAGAATTAAAGCCACAGGATCACCTAGCAAGGCGTAGATTCGGTGAATGGGCCCAAAACAAGATTGCCGTTGATCCCAATTTTCATAAGCGAATTTTGTTTAGCGATGAAGCTAACTCTTGGTTGAATGACTACGTCAATAAACAGAACTGCCAGATTTAGAGTGCAGATAATCCTCAAGCCATTGTTGAGACGCTGTTACATCCACAAAAACTTACAGTTTGGTGTACTTTATGGGGTGGTGGAATCATTGGTCCGTACTTCTTTAAAAACGATGTTAGCCAGAACGTTACAGTCGGTGACTGCTATAGAACTATGATTACTGACTTTTTCGTTCATCAATTGAACAACCATGATGTGCAGGAGCTGTGGTTTCAACAAGACGGCGGCGGCGGCGCAACATGTCACACAGCTCGTGCCACAATTGATTTATTGAAGGAAACGTTTGGTAACCACATAATTTAAAGTTACGGACCCTTGAATTGGTCTTCAAGATCGTGCGATTTAACGCCGCCGCTTGACTATTTGCTGTGGGGATATGTGAAGTCGCTAGTCTACGCCGATAAGCCCGAAACGATTGACCACTTGGAGGACAACATTCGCCGCGTTATTGCCAATATACGGCCACAAATATTGGAAAAAGTGTAAAATAAAATTAGGCCCAGGATGAACTTCCCGAGTTTATTCCCGAAATATTGGAACCGAAAAACATTTTTCAGCAATTTTTAGCATTTTTTTTTTTAAGAGAGCTATTAGTTCATTTTATTTAAATTCTTATGAATTCATTGCATTTTTATGTGTAAAATAAAATTTGAGATGAAATTGATGACATTATTTGTTCGTGAGATATTCCAGACATTCAACAACTTTTTTTTAACATTTATAAGATAACCGCTAAATTATGTTTTTTCTGTTAAAAAATCTTTTCTTCAATTTATTACATTATTGAGTGACCTACTATATATAGAAATCAAAATGTCCGTTAAGTTAGCATTACTACTTAAAAATTTTAAGATTCTTATAATTGGATTAATTCAGCCGTTTTGTCTACCTTAAAAAATATAATTAAAAAAAAATCTTTTTTTCTGTCAAAGAATAATTTCTAATATTTTTCATAAACTACATAAATGAACATTGAACATACAAATAATAATACACACATTCAATATGAGTTGGAAAGAATACGTCGAAAAACAACTCTTGGCGTCGCAGTGCATTTCAAAGGCTGCAATCGCTGGACACGATGGTAACATCTGGGGACAATCCAATGGTTTCAAGGTGACAAAAAACGAACTAGTTAAGTTAGTTCAAGGTTTCGAGAAACAGGATCTCTTAATCAGCAATGGAGTTACGCTAGCCGGCAAGAAGTATATATATCTATCAGGAAGTGATTGCGTAATACGTGCTAAATTAAGACTAAGTGGTGTTCATTGTATGAAAACGCAAAAAGCTGTTATTGTTTCTATATATGAAGGACCTGTACAGCCAGAACAGGCTGCTTGCACTGTAGAGAAACTTGGAGATCATCTCATTTCTTGCGGATATTAGAACAAAAAATAAAATTTAATTTTGTATCTGTAATTTTTGATTTAACAAAAAAAAAAACGAAAATTATGAGAATAAAAAAATAATTTATAATTTCTACGATGTGTTGTGTCTTGTGTCCACTATTGCTATCTTATCTTAAATTATCTACTTTCTATTTTTTGGTACGTAGAAACAAATCATTAAAAATCATACTAACATCTTATTTTCGAAGAGCTTAGGTGACGAGAGAGTGAGAGCTTAGATTGAGCTTTGACGTCTTGAGAGAGTGAGATACCATATGAAACTGTCGCCCATGTTCTGCATTTTGGATGACATCGAATTGAAATCGAATTTCATTTTCACGTGAATTGAAATTCCAATTCGCTCGTTTTCGAAAATTTTGCAATTACTTCGAACTGCCAAAATTAAAGGTGCGTCCATTTTGAATTGTTTTTTAAAGTGAAGTTACCCTGCAGATGATATGGATTTATTATAAGCAAAAAAGGAAGCAGAATCCTAAAGAAAAAAATAAGACAAACTATTTTACGAGACAAATCTAATTAGATTTACCCAAATATAAATTTTTCTGATGAATTGGTTTTTCTTATATTTCTTTAATTTAGAAACTTTCAGACTCAGCAAAGGTGCAGTCTTTTATTTTCGAAGTGCTAATTCACAATTAGCATTCCAAACGAATTGTGGAACACCCAAATGCAATTCATAATAAGTGGAATGCAGAACATGCGCGAGTATTTGTTGTTTCGTCTGGTATTAACAATCCACTGTAAAACTTATAACGAAATAAAAATCTATCTAAAGGGTGGTTAAATTTTAAGGGCCGACGTTGATTTTGAATAAAACACAAATTATTTAGGAAATTATTGTCATTTCTTTTTATTATGATAATATTGGTATAGTTCAATTATGTGTGGAACAAAATATCGGCCAAATGGCCGACACAGCTCCATCCGATGGTCCATATTTTCGATGACGCTGACGCATTATTGAGGTTCTATGCCGTTAATGTGCCGAATTATCTCATCCTTTAGCTCTTGAATTATTGCTGGCTTATCGACGTACACCTTTTCTTTCAAATAACCCCAAAGAAAGAACTCCAACGGTGTCAAATCACATGATCTTGGCGGCCAATTGACATCGCCACTACGTGAGATAACAGGGCCATTGAATTTGTCGCGCAAAAGAGCCATTGTTTCGTTAGCTGTGTGGCAAGTGGCACCGTCCTGTTGAAACCACATATCGTCCACATCTATTTCTTCCAATTCGGGCCATAAAAAGTTCGTTATCATCTCACGATAGCGAACACCATTCACAGTAACTGCCTGACCGGCCTCATTTTGAAAAAAAATACGGCCCGATGATGCCGCCAGCCCATAAACCGCACCAAACAGTCACTCTTTGTGGGTGCATTGGTTTTTCGCCAATCACTCTTGGATTATCATTCGCCCAAATGCGGCAATTCTGCTTATTGACGAATCCACTGAGGTAAAAATGTTCCTCATCACTGAAGATGATTTTCTTCGAAAATTGATCATCCACTGTTGCCATTTCTGACCATTGACAATGCTTGAAATGTCAAGTGAAATGCAGAAAAAAACTTGACGTTTAGGTGTGGTTCACATTCAACATCGGCCCTTGAAATTTAACCACCCGTTATCTATCTAAAAGATAGAATAAGGCAATTTAAAATAAGATAGCAATAAAGGACACAACACATCGTATAAAATATAAATTATTTTTTTATTCTCATAATTTTCGTTTTTTTTGTTTTGTTAAATCAAAAATTACAGATACAAAATTAAATTTTATTTTTTGTTCTAGTATCCGCAAGAAATGAGATGATCTCCAAGTTTCTCTATTGTGCAAGCAGCCTGTTCTGGCTGTACAGGTCCTTCATATATAGAAACAATAACAGCTTTTTGCGTTTTCATACAATGAACACCACTTAGTCTTAATTTAGCACGTATTACGCAATCACTTCCTGATAGATATATATACTTCTTGCCGGCTAGCGTAACTCCATTGCTGATTAAGAGATCCTGTTTCTCGAAACCTTGAACTAACTTAACTAGTTCGTTTTTTGTCACCTTGAAACCATTGGATTGTCCCCAGATGTTACCATCGTGTCCAGCGATTGCAGCCTTTGAAATGCACTGCGACGCCAAAAGTTGTTTTTCGACGTATTCTTTCCAACTCATATTGAATGTGTGTATTATTATTTGTATGTTCAATGTTCATATGTAGTTTATGAAAAATATTAGAAATTATTCTTTGACAGAAAAAAAGATTTTTTTTTTAATTATATTTTTTTAAGGTAGAAAAAACGGCTGAATTAATCCAATTCTAAGAATGTTAAAATTTTTAAGTAGTAATGCTAACTTAACGGACATTTTGATTTCTATATATAGTAGGTAACTCAATAATGTAATAAATTGAAGAAAAGATTTTTTAACAGAAAAAAAATAATTTAGCGGTTATCTTATAAATGTTAAAAAAAAAGTTGTTGAATGTCTGGAATATCTCACGAACAAATAATGTCATCGCATGATCTTGAAGACCAATTCAAGGGTCCGTAAATTGAATCTATGTGGTTACCAAACGTTTCCTTCAATAAATCAATTGTGACACGAGCTGTTTGACATGTTGCGCCGCCGTCTTGTTGAAACCACAGTTCCTGCATATCATGGTTGTTCAATTGATGAACGAAAAAGTCAGTAATCATAGTTCTATAGCAGTCACCATTGACTGTAACGTTTTGGCCAGCATCGTTTTTAAAGAAGTACGGACCAATTATCCCACCAACCCATAAAGCACCAGTCATTTTTTGTGGATGTAACAGTGTCTCAACATACACTTGACGGTTATCATCACTCCAAACGCGGTAGTTTTGTTTATTGACGTATCCATTCAACCAAAAGTGAGTGGCAAAACTGCAGCAAAATAGAAAGAGCGACACTAACGAATTCGCCCTTTCCATAATGGCACATTGTATCGCCCTCTCTCTTTCGATAGTAAAAGCGCATTTCCCTATAGTGTATTATTTTGATTTCGATAGATTTTTGACAACTAAAACTTAAAGTTAATCCTGCATTAAGAATGCACTCCTTTTGATTTAACTCGGGTTTAATCTTTTTACAGGATTAACTAACAATGGTTTAACTCAGAGTTAATTCCGTTATATTGTCAAATTGAATGGTATCACACCATTCACAAAACATGTCCCAGTTATCGTGTTTCGCATTCTTTTTTTTTTAGACAGCTGTTAAAATTCACCTTTCCTACTATTCCACATGAATGCATAACTAAGCAAGAAAATATTTAACATTTGCTTAATAACCATAAAACATCAGAAGACTAAAAGGAATTGTCTTCGCATGAATCAAACTCCATGCAACTCTAAGTACATACATATGTACATATTTATATGAAGTGATAATCCAGAACGAACAACCTATAGCCGCTGACGAATATTCAGGAGTCAGAGTATAGGTATACATTTTATGCGAAAGGTGATGTTTTATATTCCTTTGTGAATCCCTATTGCAAATCCCAAGGGAACATGATGCCAAATCCCGTGGAAATCATATGTATATAAGATACCCTACCCAAAACGAGCTACGATAGATAGTATTTTTTTCGCGCTCACGTATATGTATGTAAGCACAGCTTCAAGGATTCTTTTTAAGAAATTCCACAAAAGGCAAGGCACACAACAAGGAGCGACAGTGGATTTGTTTGAGAAATATTTATTTGATAAAATCTAAAGTATGTTTGGTTGGAAATGGAATGACGCCGACGACGCACGCAGAGAGAAAGAGAGCTTTATATTATCAAGAAATGAATAAACATATAGATTTAGGTACATATACATATGAAAGACTTATAAACGTATGTGGGCAACTATTTTACAATTTTGTGCACGTTTTTGTGTTAT
The DNA here is from genome assembly GCA_951394125.1 of Epistrophe eligans. Classification (NCBI taxonomy): domain Eukaryota; kingdom Metazoa; phylum Arthropoda; class Insecta; order Diptera; family Syrphidae; genus Epistrophe; species Epistrophe eligans. Next base: position 27,248,548 of record OX596031.1, on the reverse strand, counting down.
TGTATGCATTGGGTGATAAAAGGCGAAGGGGGGAGGGGGTTTGCTTATTGTTACACATGGGAAAAGCCCAAAAACAGAAAAAAAAAAGTTATGAGTTTTCTGGTGATGACTTGACTGTTCTATATTTTTATTTTATTCAGTTTGGGGGCCTTGTTGGCCACGACTTAATAAGCATAAAGTGGATTGAACTTTGACTTTCTGTTTGAAGATATACATAGTTGCTAGTGATCCCGATTGGAATGCTAACAAGATTCATGATTGAATGTACATATATAGGTATATATTTTGCTGAGGTTCATTTAGGGTCGATTAGTTGATTTTTGTAAATAGATTGAGAATAGAAATCCCTCAGTCAGCACATGAAAATCATCTTTTGGTGATAATGTAAGGTTTTTGTTATTTATAAATTCATAGGATTGAAAAGCAAAAGAAAAAAAACAAACAAACTAGAAATCATGATATATTAAAAAAATACAGAATCGCTGTTTCGCGCACAAAATCCCACAAAAACTGAAATCTTACGGCCATATTATTCAATCTGGATTTAAATTGGATTTCAGTTGATTTTAAATCCAACCATTAAATCCGGATTTGTTACATCCAACTATCAACTATCTATCTAACACTCGCTTCCGGAAATCAGTTTAAATCCAATTGGATTTTTTGACATTAGATTTAAAATATTGGATTTAAATGTGGTTTTAACTAATGAACAATATGGATTTAACTTTTGGATTTAAATTAATTTACATGTGGATTTAAATTTTAATCTGGATCTGGCCGTTAATGTAAAAATTAGAGATGCCGCGAATAGTGACTTGGCCGAATACCAAATACCGAATATTCGGCCACCCTCGTCGGCCGAATACCGAATATTCGGCAGCCGAACATTCGGCCAACGATGTACCGAGGAGGATTCTTCTCCAACTCGTAAGAAAAGAAACAAACAAATTGATGAGACCAACGAAACGCACAACAGTTTCTGGGAATGTTTTGAGGAAGTTGCTAAAGGCAATATTCAAAATGATGAAGATATTAAAAAAAACTGATATTGAAAACGAAATAGAATTTTTAAGAACTGTTCGCCAAGATCAGACGGCAGACCCTTACAAATGGTGGTCAGCAAACACAAAACAGTATCCCAATTTGACAACATTTGCTAAAATCTAACTCTCTTCTCCTGGTACTAGTGTGTGTGAAAGACTATTTTCAGAAGCTGGAATTTTTTACGAAGATAGACGTAATCGTTTGCTACCAACGAATGCCGAAAAAGTATTTTTTATTCACCACAATTTACCATTAGTAGATTTTAAATACTAAAATACAAATTTTTGAATAAAAGAAAACATTTATTAAAAATAGCTTTTTACGGCCTTTAGTCCACAAAAATTTTAGGCGTTTCGTCCCGGCGATCTCACTTGGACTCATCTAGTGAGGACCTTGTCAATACGCAATTTTTGTTAAGTTCAGTCCATCTAACATAGATTTCATGACGAATATCTAGTGTGAACTATATCCAACAAGACTAATATTCCTAGTCATTAAATTGGAAGTTTTTGTTTTTTATTGTAAGATAATAAGCCTTTTTTATTCTCCATTTGTTATTCGGTCGAGTACCGAATATCAAAAATATAGGCCGAATAGGCCAAATGCCGAATAATGGCCGAATATTCGCGGCATCTCTAGTAAAAATCACATGAGTGCTTCTGACAATTTAAAAATAGGAAGGGTTACGCTATGGAAAACCCTTTTTCCCTAGGGCCTCATATAATCACCCTATCTGACATGGAATGATGAGTGTTCGCGCTGACAACTACAAATTTTCATTAAAAATAAACAAGTTTAATGAGTATTTTAGTTTTAGGTTAAATCCGAAGGAATTTTCTATTCGCCGATTTGTGGAATATTGCGTATTGCAAATTCACATTTGACAGTCCGCAGAATATTGTTGGTTGCATAGAAAATATTCATTTACATAAAAAAATGTATTTATTCTGGAAATTATATATAAAACCATTTTTTCGCGAATTAAAATTCAAAAATAAAATGAGATGTCAGACAAATTAGTGAATTTAAGATGAAAATATTTGTTTCTATAATTTTCAAAATTAACTCATTTCGATATGAAAAATTAAAAAAAAAAAGTTTTCCACGAGCAGATTTTTGTCGCCAGCAACTTTTGTTTTTAAGACAGAAGGGTACGCTACAAGAGAAATAAACGAAATCGCCCCGGTCAAAGATTTGAAGTGAATTTTTGTTTCCTCGTTCATAAAAAGGGATTAAGTCACCTTTCATTTTTCACACGAGGAAACTGAGTTCCCAGCAGCTTTCAGTTTTTAGGAGAGCCAGGGCAACAAGGAATATGAATGAACGGTCTACAACTGGTGTGAAATGGAAATTAAAAGAAAACGTCAAAAATCACCAGCAACTTGTTTCCTCGTGATTTAGATGATAAAATGAACTTAAACGAGTTTAGTGGATATGAGTATCCAAAAATAAAATTTTACAATGTGTACCTTTTTTTTATGTGAATATGAAAATAAGTATAACTATACTACATATATGGCTTATAGACTCCAGAACTACTGAATCGATTTCATTGAAATTGTAAAAATTTCTTTGTAACAGCAGCGGAAAGATTTGAGTAAAATTAGGTCGCTGCCCATTTTTTTTAAATATTATAATTTTCAAATTATTAAATTCGCTTGGCAGTGGGGTAATTTTAATCAAATCTCTCCCCTGCTCATACGAAAAAATTCTTAAAATTTCAACGAAATCGATTCAGTAGTTCTGGAGAGCTTTGAAATTTTTATTTGCGATATATACATAAATACTACATACACATGTAGGTACTATTATGGCAAAAAAAATCGAACTTGAGATTTTGATCAATGTTGACATTACGATGATAGTGAAGTCGAAAAAAGTGCCGATAGACCTGAGAATATTTTGTAGGTAAAAAGTAGTAGGTATAGCGGGACGATGGATAATTTGTTGAGAAAGTGCAATTTTATTGAAAAAATGACAAAATAATATTTTTTATTTTATCTCTTTCTTTGAATGAATTAAGTTTAAGAATTTGTGAAATAAAATATAAAGCACATAAATAAAATTTGTGTATAAAACGGATAGTATCTAGTCACAAGTTGACAAATTGTGGTGGCGCCATCTAACACAGAAAAAAGTATCTGCAAGAACGACTAAGAATAAAGGTAATTAATAGAATTTAATTATAAAAAAACAAGAGGGGTGGTGTGCTCAACTTGGCCTAGGGTGGCAGAAAACCTAAATCCGCCACTGAAATGACTGGGTCGATTTTTATTAAACTTGACACCTTGCAGTTTTTTAACATTGTCTAGCAAATTTTTGATACAAATTATTCTTTTATGACAAAAAATAACGGTACCTCCCATACAAGTGTTTAAAAACCGGTAAGGAAAATCTCATTTTTCTCAAAAAGGGCTCCCACAATTTTGATTAAAATTTTTATATGAATTAATTTTAGTACGATCTACTATATTATGTTTTCGAATATCTGAATTTCGAATTCGAATATCTGAATCGATTTAAATGAATTTTTTTACACAATAGCTTCTACTAAATTTGAATAATATTACATATTAATTGTAATTTGCCTACTACCACGCCCATTTTTCTTTATATCCTATACATCTACTCTATAGAAAATTGAAAAATTTATCCTAAAAAGCAAACATTTTTTGTTTTAATCCACGCCTACTTTTCTTATATTTCAGTTTTTTCTTTATTTAAAGTCTTCTTTTTGTGTCGAAATTTTCTAGTCTGAGAAATTTTCAATTGGTGCACTGAGAAACTTGGCAGGATTGATCTGTTTATTTTCTTCTCGAAACTGCCAATTTTATTTTTTTTATAAAGTTTGTACTAAAATTGGTAAAAATTGACAGTTTTGTGAAGTAAACCAACAGTGATGTTATATAAAGAATAATTTTTCGTTTTGATTTTAAAATGGAATATTTTTCTGAAAAGATTTATTTTGAAAATATTTTGTTTGTTTAAAAAAAATAGAAACAGTTTAAAATAAAATTTCGTCCATTAACTGTGTATTTAGTAATACTTGGCTCGTATAGTTATGAAGAATGAGACAAAATGCTCTTCAAGTCCATTGTTATTGAATCCTAGACCAGGTTCAATTTATTTTTAGCTCTTGTCCTTTACATGTTACAAATACTCAAAATATTAATTCGCATTAAAAAATGCATACAAGTATGGAATATCAATAATGTACCTAATCACTTAAAAAGTGAAAATCGAATAGTTCGAAAATTTTAATAAAATCTGAAATTTTTATTTTTATTTTATTTTATTTCAATTAATTTTATCCTTTTTTATTTCATTTTATTTTATTATATTTTATTTCATTTTATATTATATACAACTATGTATGTAGCTTAGTAAAATTCGAAGCTGAAAAAATTAAAATTCATATTCGCAGTAATGTTTAATTGCATTTGTTCCTGAATTATTCATCTAAATTCGTACAAATGGAATAAAACTTTCACAAAAAAAAAAAAAATAATGAATATACGATTCCACAATCCATGTCGTAAATCTGCGTAGCTATGGTGTTGGTAGACGTAAAGCAATGAATATTACATACATTTATGTATGAAAGTACATGATTTAGTTCAGTGTAAGGCTATTGTTCTAATTTTATATACTTCGTCAGCATCAGCGCATTAATTGCGTTAGTCGTTGTCGTCATTGTCATTTTAGCCACAAATTCCAGCTAAGCCAGACGATTATAATGTCGTCCAAAGTCTGCTCTTGTCGGTCTACATCGACAGTATATCTAGTCTATTTCTATTCCAACAACAACGACGACGGGTGGACATGAATTCAACCTGTAATCATCAAAACTTATCCGCCATTGCAGTTAGCAGCAGCAGCAGCGGAACGAAAGCTCCTTTACAAACAACATTCTTTTGTTATAGGTATACAAAGGTACATATAGTCTGCAGAATAACACGATGATGATGATGTTATTATCTGGACCGCTGCTGGCCAACATGTTAAACGAAAATTCCTTTATGTGATTCCTTGCTTGCGACCAAGATGGATAGAAGGAGAGAATAGTGAAAACATCAGAACTTCTAATATATTACATACAATAGACGAATTGCTAAGACATAATTGCCAACTGAGATATATAAAAACATATTTAACAGATTTGTGTAACGTGTCGTAATTAAAATATCTAATTTCATAAAGGGAATTCACATCGGAAAAGCGCTAACACACTTAATGCAAAGTTTCTTTTAGGCGCAGATTATAAACTTCACTGAAAAAGATAATTGAAAATTTTAATTTTAAGCCATTTAGAAAGCTATATCAGTGTTTATTTTGAATATTTCATTGATCATTCGAAGAAGGTAGTTCAGTCGATGAAATAATTAAAGCCATTATATGTGGAAGGTTGGGCCAAAATGAATATTTTTAATTTTTGCATCAAAATAATCATCTATTTTGCTTTCCAAACGTCTCAAAATTAAAAATTAAAATTTTCAACTGTGACAGTCAATAATAGCTGAGTGCTATAGCTTGAGCATTTAAATAAGAAAAAAAAATACTTTAAAAAATAAGTGTGACGCATTAGCTCAGGTCGAAAAGAATCAGTCTCAAAATATAAGTATGTATTGCGATTTCAAAAAATAAAATTAAGTGGAAAATCAAAAAAAGTTTTATGGGTGCTAGCATTAACAATATTGTTGACCATACCTTTACAATAGGCATGTTTTTTTGCAAGCCCGGGGGTAATTGCACGAAAAAAAACGACCACAGGGATTAGCGACATCATGGAGTTTTCATACAAACTATCGATAACAAGTATATAATTTACGCCCGTAACACAGTTTTTCTGTGTTTCTTAAGCTAAGCCCGGAGAATTCTCTGGGTTTAGCTTAGCCCGTAGGGCATTAGTTTTTGTTGTATTTATTTAACATGGTGATAGTTTTGCAGCGACGTCGTTTTTTTCGACCAATTCCCTCCGGGCTTACAAAACAACACCCCAATTATACATAAAAATTATACACAAAATTGTTAGGGCCGTTTTCAAGATAAATTAATTTTTTAAAACGATTGTATGTATTTTGAAAATAACGAAATTCAATTTCGCTTAAGCTCAAATCGCTTAAGTGCAGTTTGGCTGTAGAATCTTGGTACAGACATACATTTTTGCGGGACCCAATTTTTTCGTGCTATCTTTCTACATAATATAAATTTTGAATAAAACCTCAAAATGTCCAGAAAACGCTAGATGCTAAATTTTAAATAAATTGAACCAGCCATTTAGGTTGATAGCCGAAGTGACTGACAGAGAGAATTGCGTGACTCACGTTTTTCATCTTGTGAATTTTGATCGAAATCTCGAGTAAATTTTTTTTTCACGAGTGCATAACTTTCCATATGAATGTAATAAAGGGTGTCCCAAAACTCACACTAGAAGTCGTGATGAGCTCAAAAGCCTACTCCTATCTGGGTTCCAAATCACTGTGGCATTGAGAGAAACAAGTATGCAGATGAACTGGCCAGGCAAGAATCAACCATTCATTGCTCACTTGCGGAAAGAGTCAACATTCCTCTTGGGTTTATGAAGGGCAATATATTCTCAATTTTTCTTAACGAATGAAACCGCAGGTTCCGAACAAATGAATTTATTTGCAGACCTAGACAAGATATAGTCAGAATCGTTTCAACCTGTTCTGGACACTGGGCATTAGAAGATCATGCGGCAAAGCTGGGAATCTAGCAAGAATGATATTACAGTCATTTGGTAAACCATTCTTCGACGACGCTCGGTTAAAGCGTAGGGCCTGATAAGTCGAAAAATTTAACAAAAAAATTATTAATGATGCTTAAGAGATTTTGCGTTTTAACCGTCGATATAGGGAATAGAATACCGGGTAAGTGACCTACTTGGCTTTGCTGGCATATCTTAACTTTTGTTGACATTTTCCATGACCATTCCGCATAAATGTAGCTGAATATCATTGGTACAGCGATCAATTTTTTCAATTTACAAGAAACAATGACACTTTGTGGATCAGCTATCACATATGTATATTTTCTAAACCACAAATCTGACAATTTTTGACGAATCCATCAATTTATGAAAATGAGCCTAATCATCGAAAATGATTTTGTTCGAAAATTTCACCACCAAAACCAATAAAAAGCTTTGTATACCTACTTTCATGTAGTGCTTCATTTTCAATAACTGGTCAGCTGTCAAACTGTCTTTTTATTACTTGGCAACACCTTAGTGTCGTAAAATTACGTGATATTCAAATTAGCGTTTATATTCAGCATATATTTACTTTGCAAGTAGATTTTGTAGTTTTAAACTTTCTAAAAAAGTATTTAAAAGAGCTGTAACAATAAACCCACAATGTTGTAATTGTTGACGTTGTTATTTTTAATAATGTTTTCTTAATTTCAAGTATTTATTTTTTTGGAAAGAAAACTCGCTCTTACACCTTACCGGCAAAAAAGACCCACCTCTCCTATAAGATTTTTTTCTTATGGCTTAGGTTTTTATTTCATCTCCTGTGCATAAGACTGTATACAAAATAATGAGAATTTCCAAAATGTTTTTCTTTAAAATTATTTTTTAGGCCCAAATATAACGGTATAGTTTTCTAACGACACATTTTAACAAATATCATTTTTAAAAATAGACGATATAAAATTAGATTAAAATTTGGAAATTTATCAATTTTTTTTCGAAATATTAAAACCAGAAAAGAGCTATGTTAATTTCAAATATTGTATAGTAAGGCTGTATGTATGATCGTGATCTAGTTTTCTTCTTAGCAAAACTATAAGCTTTGTTTCGCAGCTAGTTTCAAACATTTTCACACCCCCAGATTTAGTAAATTTTGGTTTTAACTTGTTCTTTAAGTAAAAAAATTGTGCTATTTCTTGCAAAAGAGAGATGCTAACCAGATAGATAAACATTTAACCTTCCTTTCAATTTTAGTCCGAGAAATTTCTTCTGGATATTTTTTGCTGGTTTTTTCTAGTTGAATTATGTCAGATGACATAATTTGTCAGTTGCATTCAAATATCACACAAGTTTCTTATTTAATCCATAATTTAAGATTTATTATTTTGTTATTAATAAACTTTTTATAAAAAGGTAGGTATACATTTATTGTTTGTTAACATTTTATTTTCTTGCAGTCGTATTTATTACATTTTTGTCTACTTAGACACTGTCTTACTATTTTCAAATTGCTGGATATAATATTTTAATTTTTAATTTTTTAACTAATTATAAAAAATTATAATTTTTTTTTCTTAATTTTATGCTTTATTTAATAAAAATAAATATCACATTATTCACGGTTAAAACAATCTACGTTAGGCAACTATAAGACAACAATAAACACGGTTTTTGAACACATTTTCTAAAGTTTGACAGTTGTCAAAAGTTAGACAATGTTTATAAATAAGACCATTCGTTTGAGATTTTTAAAATGTTGATTATGATTCATCATTATGTTATTTGCCAACTCTAATCAAGTATTTTTGTTGACGCTTAAATAGTGCCTCAAATTGGTGCACAAAACGCTCTTAAAAAATTTGGCATTTATCCCTACTCCTCAAAACTTGACATTTAGTTAGATTTAGTGCGAAGAATTTTATGAACAAATTTATACTTATAACTTATTTTCTGAATAAAATTCCAGATGACCACGTCTAAGACTATGACAGTTCGTGCAAATACTTAGCAAACATACCTTTTTTGACATTTGTAAATGTCAAAGTGGCATATGGAAGATAAAATGAGCATTTAGTGATTTAAACTTTAATTAAATACAAATTTAAAAAAAAATAGTAGCTACCATTCCAAACTCGCTTTAAATTTGGAAATACTTAAAGATTGAACAATAGCGTCTTAAATGTTGCGCCAATATCTTTAATTTGTTTCATAACAACATAAATAAAATATTTGAAGGTTCTAATATAAAATTTCCAGGCACCATTAATTCTGTTTTGGATAAATTTCAATTTTGCTTGTCCATGCATAAAAACATATACAAAGTCTTCTTTCAACCCCAATATTCAGTTGTAAATTTTACGTAACCAACTTTACTTGAATTAAAACGTTGGTAACAATGTTCAAGGTGATGTCCATTTTGGAGCTTGTTTAGCTGTATATTGAAGGAAATTAATTGTTCAGGTCAATTGTTCACAGAATTGTTTAGTCGGTTTACCAACCTTACATACATACATATATAGCCATAAGGTCTGCCACAGGAAGTTGTGTAAGAACTTTGCCCTCAATTGTTCAACACTAATCGTCCATGGCATACCTTTGTTTTTTTCTCCCATTTTTTATTCGATTTTAATCGCTTTTGGCACTAACAACCACAGAAACTCAAATTGCATCATACCTACATACATATTACATACAATCATCATCATCGATCGGTTGGTCGGTGGGATTGCCCGAAAAGAAAAAAAGTGAAAAATCTGCGATTAATTAAAGCAAAGCACATGCATGCTTGTCGCACACGGATCGCATCAATCAAAATCCTATACATACCTCCATTCACCCCTAAAAACTGTCAGAAATATAAATCGGGTCACATAATGACTTGTGAAACTCTGGGGCTACACATGTAGAGATTGCTATAGGTATGTACGAGGAGGTAGATTCCTTCAAAATAAAGCAAAAGTAAAAAAAAAAAAAAACTACAAAATAACGCAAAATTCGCATCAATTCCAGATTTCCCTGCCATCAGAGCCCCCGTATACTCTATGCATAGTATATATTCCCCCTCAATTTAGGGTGGAAAATCATTTATTTTTTAATTCGAAAATAAAACCAAATCGTGGGTACTTTCTGTTGCCGACCAATTAATCAACGTCCTTATGAGGCGTAAATCCCGCTGAGAGTCTCGTTTAGTTTGGTTCATTTGGTTAACAAAAAAAAAAATGAGAAACAAAAAAAAAACAGCAACGTTAAAAATGGATTAATATAAGCAGAGTTGCTGGTGGCAATGGTAATGCGTCTTGTTGTCGCCAACACTTAGTCGAAAGTCGACACAAGGGCTTATTGTGCAATTGAGGTGCGTTCCGGTGATTCACGAGAAATGTTTTGATTAAATCAGAAAATTTTCAAGAAAGATACATCAAAACATCGAGTTGCTTTTGCTTAACATATTTACAAAGAGTTGACATTAAGTACACACGCACAGCATAGCACAGCTTGGCTTGTATAGAATTTCCAATTAGGATCTTAATCAGTGACGGTAAAGATCTGGAAAACTTGCTAATGCCCTTATGGTAAAACGGGTGGTAGGTATATTCATATGACTGCTTAATAGAGTTTTGTGTTTGGATTTTCTTTAAAAGAAAATATAATTAAGTATGATTATTAAAATAGCTCGAAGTAGTAATTTTGTGTAAAATGTTTCATTACGATTTTTTGGAGTTTTCCAAGTGTATTTATACAAGTGTATTATACATTTCTAAGCCAACTGGCATTCCTACAAGCGAAATGGGTGAATACTAAGTTTGGGAAGTTCTGTAATTTCCCTCATTCTGTAAACCAGAGCTGCAAGTGTAGAAAAAAAATACATCCAAATTGAGGAATTGAAAGAATCTTACGGGTGATTTAAGACTTGTAGGAAGCAGCTGTATAGTGATATTATTAAATCAGTTAATAGTTTAAAATTCTGCTTTAAATTTTTAAACTTTTAGGAATTGCAAAAAAATCAAACAAAAAAAAACGCGTCAGGAAGATTGGAAAATAATTTCGAGCACCCTGTGATTTTGAAAAGATCTTTTACGTTTTGGCTCATGATTTTCTATGAGTCGAAAAATTAAATTTAAATCAGAAAAAAATGATGAAAAACTACTGAAATATCAAATATGAGAAAATTAAGAGATTTGTACAAGATTACTGTATTTCCAATGTTCTATTTATGTTGACTTCATGGAAATGGCGCCATTTGATTTGTCATATTACTCGTGTTTGTACAAATAACATGATATGTGCAAAAAAATATCAAAAGACTCGAAGTATAAAATAAATTTTACATGTAACAGACGAAACTATTTATATGAAGATTCAACTAGTAGCCGCGGATTTAAGTAGGAATTTTGTTCAAAAGTAAAAAAAATAATTATCTTAGAAATTAAAACCTTCAAGTTCAAATCTCAACCCACAGTTTAGATACTAAGTACCTAAATGTAAAAATCAAAAATTTTAAAATAAGGCGGGTGATCATCATAACGCCACCTGAATACCCACATGAGTGCTATAGAACTAGGTAACACTTGATTTTTTAAATTTTGGAGATAGCAACGTTCTTCTTCTAGGGCGATGAAAATTTTAATTTTTCATTTTGCTTCACAATAGAATTTGTTTGAACTGTATTTAAATAAAATGCACGACTGGGTCACACGGACTTGCTCTTATGTGCGATCACACTGTGGTTTTGAAGTCTTAATAATTTTAAAAATACTTTTCATCTGATAAAAGAAATTTATTAATTATTTTGGAGCCTATATTTGATGATATATGAACAATATAGCACCGTGCTGTCTTGAACTTCGTACATATGCATGGAATATACAGTTTAGACTCAAAAAATGTTAAAAAATCAATAAAATTATAAATAAATTGATTAAAAAAATAATTTAATAATAATCTTACACAAATCTTAATTTATGAGCATAAATTAAAAAAAAAAATCGTTGGAGCGGTTTTTTTTTTTTAAATTAATTTTTTTATATATAAAATTTTGAATATATTTTTAAGAAAAAAAAAAGTTACGCCAATTCTTAGAACTTATTTATGCGGAGTTTAAAAATTAATTTTGCGAAAAAATTATTCACCCATTTTCGAAATATCGAATTTTCAAAAAATAATTTAAAATTTTTTTTTAAAATCCAAAATTTGATTTTTTGAAAATTTTGATATGCATATTATTCAAACTTATTAGTAGCTTTTGTGTAAAAAATTTCATTAAATTGGTTCAACAGATGATGAGATAGTCGAAAACCCACAAAATGGTTCTGTGAGAGGTACCATTTTTAAACGATAGATATATAATTTTTTTTTTCCCAATAATATAGTAGATTAGTAATTAGTAATTAGTTCATACACAAATTTTAATCAAAATCGTGGGAGCCGTTTTTGAGAAAAATAAGATTTTTAATACCGGTTTTTAAACATTTGTATGGGAGGTACCGTTATTTTTGGCTATAAGAAAAAAATTTATTTAAAATCTGCTAGACAATGTCAAAAACTGCTGTGTGCTAAGTTTAATAAAAATCGACTAAGTCGTTTTCGAAATATTAAGTTCTCAAAAAAAAATTTTGAAACTTTTTTTAAAAATCTAAAAAAAAATTTGAAAATTTTGGTATACAATATTTTTAAACTTATTGTAAACATTATGTCCAAAAAAATTGATCAAAATCAGTCGAACCGTTTTTGAGAAAATCGAAAATCAAAAAAATGGTTCTATGGGAGGTACCATTTAAAATCGTTTTTCCGAATTTTTTTTTATAAACTGGTAGCATTTTTGTAAAAAAAAATTTCTGATTTTTTTTTTAAGTTGTGGGCACGTTTTTGAGAAAAAAAAGATTTTCATAATTTGCTAAAAAAAAATGTGTAATGCAGGTGCCGTTATTTTTGGTCTTAAAAAATGATAAAAACTTGTTATGGGGGGATGCCCAAAAGCTGCTAGTTTCTACGTCTAAATAAAATCGACCCACTCGTTTTGGCTGCAGCCGAAAGTACAGGCCAGACAGATAAAATTGCGAGACCCAATTTCTGAAATTATCCAATTTTCTACACAATTTTCTTAATTTTTCTTTTCATAAGAAAACTTCAAAAAAATATGAATGAAATCGGTTAAGTCGTTCTCAAATTATGGCGTGACCAAGGGAAACAGAGATTTATAGATTTATTTTTATATATGTATATAGATATAGATGAATAAGTAAAGTACATACATTTATTGAGCCAACGGGCTCAGCTCATAATTAAAAATTAATCACGCTAACGATATGTAAGAATTTGTTTCAGTATGGAAAATGTAACTTTAAGACACTTATTATTATCTTATTGCCATATTTTTCTAAAATTTCGAAAATCGAAATTATGTGTCTATAAGAAAATAATAAAATACTTTTTTTCGCTTTCGTACCACCGTGAAATGCTGAAATAAATCAAGTTATGTTTAATTAAAACCTCAAAATTTGTTATGCACTTAATTAGTGTTTACTTGCTACTATTTTTTGTTTTTGTTTTTATTTTAGAAATTTAAATTAAACTTTGAAGTCATTAAGTAGCTTAATTCTAATTTTTTTACCAATTAAATGATTTTCAGCAAAATTGCCTCCGTTCTGTTATTTTTTTCCCAGCTCATTGCCTTTTGATAACTTCTTGAAGAAGACTTTTTGTTATTTGTTGTTTCGTTCAATTTCCTTTAAACTTGCCCTTAATTGATGTTCTATATAGGTATATTATCGAATAACCCTGCAGTCTGTAGATCTAAACCCAAAGGCATCTTGTCGAGCTCATTTTAATCATCATCGTTTTATAGTAAACTTTTTAACACACCAGTGGCCAACATCAAAAATTTAATTATAATTACAAAAGCATAATGAAGTTACGCATAAATTTGCCATTTCTCGCTCAAGTAGCAAGTACATATAATATTCCTCTGTTTATAGGGTTTGTGTTTTTTTGAATCCCTGTAGGTTGTTTAGCTGTTCTATAGGTACACCAGGCAAATTTATATATAGGGCTCACAAAAATGATAACGACAACACGCAATCATTTCACCCGAAAACATAATTAATTACTCTCGCTCTCGACTTCGTTATAGATATATACGCGCCCAAGGGACCCCCACACCTGATTAATGCCAGGACTTTCTATACCTTTCTTCACTTCATTCAAATGGCCCCCAACGTCGTCGTCGTCTTCCTCGTCTTGATCGTGGTCGTGGTTGGAGAGTATAGACGTCCTCGTTCGCGTCTTGGTCGTCCCAGTCGTCAAATAATATGCTGCCACCCACCTCCATGATTTGCATATTTCTTCCAAGCTCTAACTTCTATACCTACCTATGCCTACGTCCCGCTCATTATGACGAAAATGTAATTTCCATCTTGTCGACCATAAAAACTCAAATTGCGAGTAATACTAACATAGGTACAAGTGTGTGTATAAAAATATTTTTCTAATTTTTTTTTTACTTTTATGTATTTTATATTTTTTTTTTTTTTTGAAATTCAACGCCCAGAAAATAGGTCGAAGCAATTTTTCTTATGTGCCGTTGTTCATCCTGTTGTTATGCTGCAGGAAATGTTTTCGTGAGCCTTACGACATAAGAATGTACGTATACCACCTTTTTAGAGAGAGGATGGGGGTTCAGTTAGGTTGGAGTCTTTGGATGTGGCATGTGCCCTGGGATGACTTGAATAAATGAGGGGGTGTCGCTGTGGTAAGCACACGACCAGACGCCAGTAGTCAACAGCTAGTCGGTCATCAATCAAAAGCAGAGAAAGCCTTTAAAAAGGAACAACGAATCTGCCTTGAGTATATTTTTCGTATTTTAAGTATTTTCCCAGAGGGGTGGGGTGGCGGAATATATATATAAAACGCCCATTAGGTAAGACGGTGTTTCGAGTTTGTCGTCGTCGTCTTTGACATTGTCGTTGTCGTCTTCGTCTATACAGTGGAGCACATTCCACTGCTGTGCTTGCTTTAAGTTGCATTAAAGAAATAGTGGAACTCAATGACGTCATTATGATGGTGATGTTGAAGGTGGACATGTCTTATGATAATTTTTCAATCTTCCATCAACAGCGGAAAATAAATGCAAATGGTGGTATGTCATTATTGTTGACAGCCGACCACGACAACGACGACGACTTACGACAAAGACGACGACGCGACGATGATGATGGTGGAGGTGGAGGTAATTTTCCTTAGCTGGTGACATTTATCATGACAATCTAAAGGCTACTGTTTATATCATTTTGCTCTTGGGGATTCTAATTCCAATTTGATGAAATGAATGATTTGATGGGCTAAGTTGATACCTAACTAATGAGATGTCCAAAGAGGCTTTGAAAATGAGTTTTTTTTTTTTTTTTTGAAGATGGAAAAACTGAACGATGATATAATTTTGTCGGAAAAGACCAAACATATAACCATTTGTGCTTCTTCTGTCTGATTTTAATATTGACGATGCCTCTGATAGAAGGGACAATGATTTTTTGGCACTTTTACTTGCGAAATATACAAAGGTAAAGTGGGTCTCGCAATTCTGTCTGTCTGTCCTTTCGGCTGTATCCTAAACGGGGGGTTAATTTTCTTTAAATTTGGTACCTATAGCATTTTTTGAGCATTCCCTCACACTTTTTTTTATTTTTTTAAGACGATAAATAAGGATACAGGTACAGTT
The DNA here is from genome assembly GCA_951394125.1 of Epistrophe eligans. Classification (NCBI taxonomy): domain Eukaryota; kingdom Metazoa; phylum Arthropoda; class Insecta; order Diptera; family Syrphidae; genus Epistrophe; species Epistrophe eligans. The sequence continues at coordinate 27,233,078 of OX596031.1, read as the reverse complement.
TTAAAAAAAATCAAAAATTTTTTATTCAAAAATGCTACCATTTTATAAAAAAAAAATTGTCGGAAAAATAGTTTTAAATGGTAGGTACCTCCTGTAGAAACATTTTTTTTTCTTTTCGATTTTCTCAAAAACAGTTCAACTGATTTTCATTAATTTTTTTATAGAGAATGTTTACATAATTTTAAAAATATTGTGTTAAAAATTTTCCAAAAGAATTTTTTTTGATTTTTAAAAAAAGTTTAAATTTTTTTTTTTTAGGAACTTAATAATTCGAAAACGACTTGGTTGATTTTTATTAAATTTAGTACTTAGCAGTTCTTTGACATTATCTAGCAGATTTTAAATAAAATTTTTTCTTATAACAAAAAATAACGGTAACTCCCATACAAATGTTCAAAAACCGGTATTTTAAATCTTATTTTTCTCAAAAAACATCTCCTACGATTTTGTTTAAAATTTTTACATATGTGAACTAATATCAAAACGGTCTACCATATTGAATATATTATTGAAAAAAGAATATATATCGTGTAAAAATGGTACTTCTCATAGAACCATTTTTTTGGTTTTCGACTATCTCATTATTTGTTGAACCAATTTTAATGAAATAAGTTTGAATAATAATATTGCATATCGAAATTTTCAAAAAAAAAAAATAAAATTTTGTAGTAAAAAAAAAAATTCAAAATTATTTTTTGAAAATTCGATATTTCGAAAATGGGTGGATGATTTTTTTTTTCAAAATTAATTTTCAAACTCCGCAAAAATAAGTACTAAAAATTAGCGTACCAATTTTTTTTTCTTAAAAATATATATTAAAAATTTTATATATAAAAAAATTATTTTTAAAAAAACCGCTCCAACGATTTTTAAAATTTTTTCTCTTAAATTGAGATTTGTACTTTGTGTACATTGCGTTTGTGCCAAATTAATTTTTTTAAACAATTTATTTCTAAACTTTTTTTTTTTTTGAAAATCAAAAATGCCGGTAATAACTTCACGATAAAAAAAGGCTTGTCTCTAAAAACCATACGTTTAGTACGATTTTTTTTGTTTAAATATGGCACATCGCAGCACAAGTTGGGCAGATCGCAGCACAACCGTTTTTTTACAAAAATAAAAAATGTCGGTGCTTACTTCACGCAGATCACAAAATATATATACAGTGCTGCCAAAAACATTCCGGATTTTTTCCCATAGTAATGATTTTCTTAATACCAAGTAGAAAACTAACAACTTTCCATAAGTTTTTTAATAATTTGTAAAGAGTATGAGACAAGTTAATAATAACCTTATAAATTTAATGCTACGATGACAAGAACAATAAAAAAAAAATTATTTTATAAAGTTACTCAGTAACATGCCTGTGCAAAACTAACCGGATTTCAAGAAGATTGCGTGTCTCGATGTTAAAGTAACGGTTTTTTCGAGTCTTTTGACTCAAACCGTAGATTAAAACGTTTTTACAAGTTGGGAGCTGTGTAAGTTGAAATTATATAGTGCATAAAATGGCTAAAACACGTTATAGCAACGCGTTCGATACGAAATAATAGAAAAGTTCCAAGCCGGTATAAAACAAAATGTAATCGCTGAAATCTTAAAAATTCCAACGTTAACGGTTTGCGACATCATTAAAAAATTTAAAAGTGGAAAATCCGTAGAAGCAGATCATTTTGGTGGACGCCCTCGCAAAACAACAATTAAAACCGATTGGCGCATAAAGAATTTCGTGCTTAAAGACCCTTTTGCGACTTCAAAGACAATTTGTGATGAACTTAATCTACCCATAGGGCCAAGTACGGTCAGGAAGCGTTTAAGAGATTTCGGTCTTTTTGCATTTCGACCAGCTAAAAAACCTCTTCTTACTGCTAAACATCGTAAAAAAACGTAATCCGTAAAAGGGATTTGGGAAAGACTTAAAATTCCTAATCAAAACATTTAACCCAGAGTTGAATTTGCAAAAAAATCATCTTAACTGGTCTTTAAGCAAATGGAGGAGTGTGCTTTTCAGTGATGAAAGCAAATTCAACTTATTTTACTCCGATGGTGCAAGGACAGTGAGGCGCTCAAAAGGTACGCGATTAAAGCCTGCAAATGTACTCCCTACAGTTAAGCACAGTGGAGCCTCGGTGATGGTTTGGGGCTGTTTTTTAGGAGCAGGCTGCGGTCCTATACACCAAATCACAGGAATTATGGACCGTTTCCAATATAGGGACATTTTGGAGTCAGTAATGCTTCCATACACAGAGGAAGAAAAGCCTCTGCGTTGGGTTTTTCAGCAGGATAATGACCCCAAACATTCTTCAAAGAGTGGTTTGCAACTAAAAATATTCGTGTCTTAGAATGGCCATCTCAATCACCCGATTTAAACCCGATAGAAAACTTGTGGGCCATTTTAAAAAGGCGGGTTGGGAAAAAAAAGCACACGTCAACAACTTCTCTTTTTGCAGCTTTGAAAAATGAATGGGAGAATGTTCCTGCTTCTGTTTTCGAGCATTTAATCCAGTCAATGCCTCGTCGATGCCGAGCTGTGATAAAAAAATAGGGGTTAGTGGACAAAATATTAAATAAATAATAAAAGTTAATTGAAAAAAAAATAAAATCCGGTTAGTTTGTCACATTAAAATTTTGAATTAACTATAATTTTTTGAATTTTTTTTGGTTTTGATGGATAACGTTTCATGGTTTTTGTTTCAAATAATAAAATTGTTCAATAAAAATGGGAAAAAATTGCAAACATTTGATTTTTTCATTTTTATATTACAAACCAACAATCAATGCAGTTTACCAAAAAAATCCGGAATGTTTTTGACACCACTGTACATATTATAAAAAATCTGCGTTTGAGAAACAGTTACATTTTATATACAACGATTGCTATTATAACAATAGCGCTTACTATGAACATTTATAGATTTTAAATTCTTAAAATTAAGAATACTTCATTTGAAAAATCAAATTTGAAAAATCAAATCAATGAAAAACTTTTAATTTAACTTAACTACTTTAAATGCAAAGCTAAAACTTATTTGCTTTTCATTTATTTCTCACATCCCCAGAAGAGTAGTTATATCAAAAAAAAAGTCTATAGCAGAAGAAATAATAAATATATATAGGTATAATGGAAACGAATGAATTCGGGGACCAACAAAATTTAAACTCGGTAGCTATTTTATTCTCATGAAAAGGGCATACGAAACTCATTTCGAACATTTAATCAATTCTTTGAATCTTAATCGTATATAGAAGAAAAAAAGAAGAAGAGCCAAACGACCGTCGACGATGACGACGTGATACGCTGAAGGCGTTTTTCTTAATTAAACTTCTTTAACACAATCGACGACTATGTATATGTATGTATGTATGTATATCTAGGAGATTTGGAATATAATTTCTTTGCAGGGATTCTTTGATTTGAGTGTTATTTTTTATTCTCAAAAAGGCAAAAGCAACAACATAAAAAAAAAAAAATAAGACAACACAGAAAACGAGAAAAGAATTTGTATTATCTTTCCTTAGGCTTATTCAATGACACTTATGTATATATAGGCATTTTAGGTCGTAAGAACTTTTTAGGACGCCAACTTGTTCTGCATAACAAATGCTGAGACGCGTTAAGGATTTAAAGCTATTTTAACAACAAAGAATATAGGTGTAGGTATGATTGAGGAGGATGTACAGAAAAACAAGTACAGCTACTTTGTCCTTAAAAAAAAAAATATTGAGACATATAAATTGGCCTTATTTGAGTTACCCAATTCCATTAAATTAGAGAATGTCGAACATAGTTAATATTTTTTTAGAATTATATAAAAAAAAATACCTTTGTATGTTTGTACAATAAAATTTAGATAATATGTGATATAAACATTTATTTAGGTTAAGTTGGAGGACCAAAAAAGTTTAAATTTTTGAGTCAAGTTATTTATTTGCGTACTACACAAGGATGGTACCAATTTGTTTTTTTTTGTGTTTTTTTTTTTTTTTGCAAAAATCAAGTTTTGCAGCCCCTGAATCAGTTGTAAATAATAAAAAAGCAGTGATTTTTCAATTTTTACTTGCGACTATATGGCAAGTAAGACTCGTAAGAAAAATTGGACTCTGGATTTTGATTTGATCAATAGTTAACCTTACCATGAATGTTAACATAACGATGATAGCGAAGTCGAAAAAAGTGGGTCTCACAATTCTGTCTGGCTGGTCCTGTCCCTTCGGCTGCAGCTTCAACGGGTGGATCGATTTTCGTTAAACTTGGTACCTAGCGGTTTATGGGCATTTCCCCGACATATTTTTTTTTCATTTTTAAAACTAAAAATAACCATACTTGTTGTACAATTTTTTTTACCAAATTATGAAAATTTTATTTTTCTCAAAAAAACGTGCCAATAACTGAAAAATAAAAATAGGTAATTTTTTTTACAAAAGGGCTACCATTTTATAAAAAAATAAAATCCACGACTGGGTCGCACGAACTTCCTCTTATGTGCGATCACACTGTGGTTTTGAAGTCTTAATAATTCAAAAAAAAAAAAACTTTTCATCTGATAAAAAAAAAAATATGAATTATTGGATCCTTGTTTAACGATGTATTATGTGAGAAGATAAATATGAACGAAATAGCACAGTGCTGTCTTCCACTTCACACATATGCGTGGAATTTACAGTTAAGACTGAAAAAAAAAAGTTAAAAACCAATAAAATTAGAAATAAATTGATCAAATGTACACCAAATCATTTCTTATACAAATCCCAATTTATAAGAAATTTTTTTTTTAAATCGTTTGAGCGGTTTTTTAAAAATATAATTTTTTTATATATAAAATTTTGAATATATTTTTAAGAAAAAAAAATTATTCCTACGTCAATTTTTAGTACATATTTATGTGAAGTTTAAACATTAATTTTGACAAAAAATCATCTACCCATTTTCGAAATATCGAATTAAAAAAAAAAAAAAAACGAGCACAAACATATATATATGCCAGTAAGACCTAGGTTCTTATAAATTAGGGTCTTATAAAGAAGGAATAGAAGGATAGGATAGATTGTTTTTGGCACAGTGGATTGAGAAATTAGGTTTTTGATTTTCTCATTAAATCCCAGTTAAGGGAATATAGAAAAGAATGCTGCCTAGACTGGGGATCGAACCAACACATCCAAGTTAGCAGTCAAGCACCACTTCCACTGCGCCGGGGCCACCCCCCATTTTCAAAAAATTATTTTAAAATATTTTTTAAAAATTTAAAATTTTGTTTTTTGACAATTTTGATATTCAATATTATTCAAAATTATTAGGAGCTTTTCTGCCAAAAAATTCCATTAAAATTGGTTTATCAGATAATGAGATAGTCGAAAACAAAAAAAAAATGATTCTATGAGAGGTTCCATTTTTAACGGACAGTTAATTTTTTTCCTGAATAATATAGTAGATCGTTTTGATATTAATCAAAACCGTAGGAGCCGTTTTTCAGAAAAATGAGATTTTCAACAACGGTTTTTAAAAATTTGTGTGGTTATAAGAAAAAAATGTATCTATTTAAAATCTGCTAGTTAAGGTCAAAAAACTATTGGGTGCTAAGTTTAATAAAAATCGACCAAGTTGTTTAAGTAAGTAAGTACTTTTTTTTCTTTTAATTTTTTTTTTAAATCCAAAAAATTTTTTTTTGGAAAATTTTGGTACACAATATTTTTAAAATTAAATGTTTACATTCTCTATGAAAAAAATTGATCAAAATCAGTTCAACCATTTAAAAAAAACCAAAAACGAAAACAAATGGTTCTATGGGAGGCACCATTTAAAACCATTTCTCGGATTTTGTTTTTTATAAAATGGCAGCATTTTTGTGTGTGTATTAATAAGATCTACCAAATTATTGGAAACAAATTTTTATCAAGCGATTAAAAATGGTATCTCCTATAGAACCATTTTTTGATTTTCGACTATCTCATTATCTGTTGAAAGAATTTTAATCAATTTTTTGACACAAGTTTGAATAATATTGCATATCAAAATCTACAAATTTAAAAAAGCAAATTTGGTACTTAAAAAAAAAATCAATATTATTTTTTTGAAAATTCGATATTTCGAAAATAAGTAGGTACCTACATAATTTTTTTTTTCAAAATTAATTTTTCTAAACCCGCATTAACAAAGGCTAAAAAATAGCGTACCAATTTTTTTCTTAAAAACGCTTTCGAAATTTTAAATATAAAAAATGAATTTTCCAAAAGACGGATCCAACGAATTTTAAATTTTTTTCTCATAAATTATTTCTACAAGTCATTGGCTTTTACGTGTAAAGCGAAAGTGCCTAAAAAAGTAGACGTAAGGATCATTAAACTCCCTTACTTAAAGAAATGTTTACCTACAGGATATTTAATTTTATATTTTAAATGTTTTTCTCCGTCAAATGAATAAGGAATACAAAAAATTAATGTTTATAACAAAAATTAACACCTCGGAAAGGATTATCTATCTTAAACAAGAAAATACACCCTCCAATATAAATTCCACATCAATAATTCTAAAAATGTATACCTACCTTTCTCCCATCTCCTTATCATGGCACCTTTTCCTCGCCTACATACCGCAACAAAACAATAATCCTGAATCCTGATCCTGACAATATAATTTCTAAGAGTTGCACAAAGGACTTGGGTTCATTATTATTATAATAATTACTTATTTGTCTAATTGCCGAGCAAATCTTAGCAACTTGAAGATTAATTAAAGCGCTGCTGTGCTGTTGTTATAGATTTTGCTATTTCTGGTTGCTGTTTCTATACACTCTCAGCTTGTGATTTGGCCAAAACCATCATCCTTATTGTAGATGCTTCTGATTCGTCTCAATCCTTGGAATCATTGTCATTTCCGTTTTCATTTTCCTCTGCCTAATGAACGCAATGTTCTTGTGTCATCATCGTGCTTTTTGTACTTTTCTCAGCCCTCAAGACATGTAGCTACTAGATACGAGGATACGAGCTTCCAGAACGATGATGATGATGATGACGATGATGACGATGACGACAACGTATTCCAGGATGATCCTATTCTATTTTTTTTTGTACTTTTAGCTATTTTCGTTTGTAGCTTTAAGTACCTACCTACGTACGTATATGTGTTCTGTCAAATAGAACACCCAAGAAAAGCATGGTAACAATCATTCTTTTGTCCTGTGCGGCTGTGTTTGCTTTTCAACTATAATAATAATGTTTGTGTATGAACAGCGAGCGAAGAGGATGTTCAAGTCGTGTCGTCCTATATTATCTGTTATATTGCTATATTTTTGTCGTCGGATTGCTTGTTGTTCAGTTGAACGGGCAGGCGGTTTTTCTCTAGGACTCCGTCAAAAAAATGGAGGGGGAAGGGTATTAAATGAGGAAAACATACATAGGAAAGAGATAGGAGGTATATGCTGTCGCTACTACTCTTCATCCTAGAATAAAATGACAGGAGCTTTGTGTAATGTTTTGTTTCAATGATGTCTGAAAATCAGTTGCGAGCTTGTACGAGCTTCGTTATGATGCTTTTGTAGGATTAATGTTGTCGTTTGATTTTCAATGGAATCAGGCAGCAACAACGCCATGACGACCCACCAAGCAGGGCACAAGCATCAACAGCCCCGCATGGACGTGGTGGAATGTAAAGTGGCAAAACATTAACGCCAATTTAAAGTTCATTCAACCATTTTATATTTTCAAATGACAATTTATAATTTTTTTGTTTTTTGTTTTGTTTTGTTTCTTTTGTTTATTATGAACGAGAACATGGAAATTCAAGTTATGATTATGTATTTTTTTTTCTGATTATTGTTAGAGGGATATTTTTTTCTGTGAGGGTTGAAAGTACTATTTGAAGTTACTAGTTCAAAAATTAACAGACTTATATTGAATTATATCGGATTTGGTTTTATCATATCAATAAAAATGTTTTCATGCTTAAAGGCTTTACAAAATGCTTCGAAGTGTCTTGAAAAGAGCGATTTTTCCAATTTTCAATTCACTTATTAAAAATTGGAAATGATGCTCTGCTCAAAGTTTTTTATCTCGATGATCTTAGTATAAAAAAAAATCAGAATTAAAGTAACTTTATGAAGATTCTTTTAATAATACAAATTCTATATATTACTGAAATACATATTCCTATTATGGGTTTTCCAATAAAATATTTCATTTTGAATATCCCGCTATTTGGACAGCTATCACTTTTAAAGCTGCTATCTTTTGACATTTGACAAGTAAAAACTCAGCTAAAAAACTAAGTAAAAATGGAACGATACACGCTTCAACAACCCATTGAAATTGTTTAAATTCACTACAAAAATGGCTGCACGTGCCACACAAGCAACGAAACAATCGCAATTTTGCAAGAAAAGTTTCCTGACCGTATTATTTCTCGAAGAGGTGATCACAATTGGCCACCGAGATCTTATGATTTAAAACCTTTAGACTTTCTTCTTTGGAGCCACGTGAAAGATGAGGTCTATGGATGTCAATGCTCCACAATCGATTCAAGGCCTTAAAGATAGAATTCGTGAAGTTATCGCATATGTGCGAATTTGTCATGGAAAATTTCATGAAACGGTTTAGGTGCTGCAACCGTAGCCGTGGCGGCCATTTAACGTTTTCCATTGATAATGGCATAACTTGTTCTTTACAATGAAATAAATATCCATTGATTTATCTTCAAAAATAATAGTTTTTTTTTTTTATATCAAAAGTAACCTCTTATTGGAATAGAAGACTTAGAACTATTTTAAAGTGACTTTTGTTTGTTAGTTTCTTGCTTTATATATGTACAAAATCTTCAAACAGTCTGATATATGGTTCGCTAAATTCTCTTACTCAGATTTTAAGCTATTTGGACTCGTATTTCATTTAATAGATCCACATCCAAAAATTTGTCATCGGCTCGATTAGTTTTTTGTGAATTTACTGAACGGTGGCGGTGTGGACTGGCGTATGTGGAACATTTTATTTACGCAACAGAAATTCCCTGTGAATTAAGCGCAAACTTCTCAAAACTATGCGAGTTAAAAAAAATCAAGTTTTATGCAATAAATCTAGATGTGTGAAACTTCAAATTATGGAAAATAAAATTCTTTAGATTTTTGTACCCCACTTTGGAGTTAACTTTAACTAAAGGCTGTAAATATTGGTTATAATTAATTTTTGTTACTGTATCTTAAATAATGTTTAAAAATCAATTATTCCTGAGCAGTGGCGGCTGGTGGGTTATCGAACAGGTGGTGCACTTTACTTGCTCACTAAATATTAGGATTAGAAATTACAACAAAACAACAATTTACATAAAATATGTTAATTTTTTTATTATTTTGTATACATTAAGTCATTATTATAAAACAATTGTAAAATTGCAACTGCACTATTTGCATTGATGAAATCGTCACGATTGTACATATATTGCAGAGAGTTCGTTTTTCAATTTGTATTTGTCCAAAGCAGCGTACATAAGTGGAAACTGTGATCGTGAAATCTTTATCAGTAAAAGTAGAACGGTATGTAGTAAAGTTCTCACAGTAAAATAATTTGGCTGCTATCAAATGATTACAAAAATTTAATCTGTCTTTCAATTGAGTAATATTTATATCGCATACTTCTTTTGCTATGACAGAGCTAGACGATTTAAACCTTTTTTGAGGAAGTTCTTCAAGTTGATCTATGGTGTTACGTACATTCTGTATACTGATTTCAAAATCATTAATACAGTTTTTTATATGAACCAATTTAATATTTCTTTTTTGCATTTGTTTGAATAAAATTTCACTATGTGGCAGAATAGATTGAAAAAAATCAAGCCAATATAAAAAAGTATTGTCGTTCAAATATCTTTCAGTATAGAATATTAGAATCAAACCAAAATAAAAAACTAACTTACTAAACACACAGACACAATATTTAACGCGTCACAGATACAGGGAAACTACATGCAGCGAAACTACATACATAATGGCCGCCGTGCGTCGTCGGTTCCTTGCAACCAGTGTTGCCTTCGAAAAAATTCAAAAAGGGTCCTAAAAAGGGGCCCACGCCAAAAAAAGGGGCCTCCACAAATACAAAGCAAAAAAAAAAACAATAAACTGCAGTAAAAACATTTTTAAAAAATTATTAGTAGCAAAAAAAATAAAAAAATAAATAATATGTACCTATTCTAAATACCTACATAATTTGAAATAGTATTCCTATTTTTATTTTATTTTTTTGTGTATAAGGTTTTTATTTGGTACCCAATTTCCCAAATCTTTTTTGTTTCTAATAAATTAAGTGCAGATATTATAGAATCGCAGGTCTTAATTTTATTGTTTCGTTCTTTTTTATTCTTTTTCGTTCTATAAAGTATAAAATATTACTTAAACAAAAAAAGGTGCCATTTTGATCATTTTTGAAAAAGTGGGGGCCACGGGTCCCGAGGCTGAAAATGGGGCCATTTGGCCCCTAAAGGGGCCAAAAGGCAACACTGCTTGCAACGCAACATCGGGTGCTCTCGGTAATCTTCGGTTCGCTCGTGCGGCGCACGAGAGCAGACTCATTACTCATACATTTCAATGATATATCTTTTGTTTCACGCGCCAGGCATATTAGCTTGTAACTCATACAAGTTATATTAGCAATCCTCGTGCACTCGCCGAAGCGCACGAGAATTTTTCTTTACAGGGAAAATAAGTTTGGATAGTTTAGCAAAGCGCTTAAATTGTTTCGTCATAATTGGAAATTTTATTTGTTATATATTTTTGTATGTTTAAAAAATAAATTAATATTAAAATAAAGATGAAGTTATATTTTGTAATTTTTTAATCTTTTGAATTGGTAGTTCAGCGCACGAGCGCACTTAAGAAACAGCCGCCACTGTTCCTGAGTATAATAAAAATCTACTGAGCCGTTTTCGAAATACTAAGTATACTGCGATATAACTTATAACTTTGAAAAAAAATTCTGTGTAAAAAATTCATCAAAATCAGTTGGAACTTTTTCGAGAAAATCGAAAAAAAATAAAATGCACGACTGGGTCCACCGAACTTGCTTTAATGTGCGATCACACTGTGGTTTTAAAGTCTGAATAGTTTAGATCTAATCATCTGAATTTTGAAAGAATTAAATGAGATATGGGAGCCTATATTTTGGGCCGCTTGGCAAAGACCTAGTTGAGTTTAAGGAAGTATTATATGCGAGTACATAAATGAGCAATAAAACAAATTGTTAAAAAATCAATTTATAATTATTAGAAATAAATTGATTAAACAACTTCTGAAATTGTTTTGAAACCAACGCGATGTACACCATCTGATTTCTTACACAAATCTAATTTTATGAGAAAAAACCTTTAAAAATCTTTGGAGCGTTTTTTTTTTTTAATATATTTTTATATATGTATGTACTTATTTACATATGTAATATGTATAAAATTTTGAAAACATTTTTGAGAAAAAAAATTGGCATGTAAGTTTTTAGTAGGTACCTACTATGATTGCGGAACTTAAAAATTAATTTAAAAATAAAAATAAATACCGTTTTCCGAAATATCAAATTTTCAAAAAAAATTATTTGAGTTCTTTTTCATTAAAAAATTTTATTTTTTGAAAATTTTGGTATGCAATATTATTTAAACTTATTACAAGCTGTTGTGTAAAAAATTTCATTAAAATCAGTTCATCTGCTAATGAAATATTCGAAAACCAAAAAAAAAGGTTCTATGAGAGATACCGTTAATAATCAATGGATATACATTTTTTTTCCCAGTAATATGGTAGATCGATATTAATTTTATTTCATAAAATTTTTTATCAAAATCGTATGAGTCGTTTTTAAGAAAAATGTGGTTTTCCTTAACGGCTTTTTAAACACTTGTATGTGAGGTCCGTTAGTTTCGGATATAAGAATAATTTGGGTTGGGGTCGAAATTCTGGCAAGGTCAAAATTGTTTTTTCAAAATTCTGCTTTTAAAATTCTGTTTTTCAAAATTCTGCTTTTAAAATTCTGTTTTCCAGAATTCTGTTTTACAAAATTCTACGAATAATAAAAATAAAAAATGTAAAAAGCGGCTTTTTTTATTATTCGCAGAATTTTGTAAACAATGTTTCAAAATTTGAATTTTTATTAATTTTATTTTTAAAAATAAAACTTTCTTATTCTTATTTTAATTGCATTTAACAATTTTTTTTGAAAAAATAAGTAGGTTTGTATACACCTCAAAAATAGAGAGTACCTAGTTTCCGTTACATTTGTTATGAGAATGAATAATTTTGAAAAGCAGAATTTTGTAAAACAGAATCGGAAAAAAACGGATTTTGGAAAACAGATTTTTTGTAAAGGCATAGGCAGAATTTTGAGAAGCAGAATTTTAAAACCAGAATTTCGACCCACTCCCGAATAATTTTTATTTGAAATCTGCTAGATAATGTTAAAAAACTCCTAAGTGCTAAATTTAATAAAAATCGTCCAAGTAGTTTTCGAATTATTAAATACCTACTCTAAAAAATTTTTGAAACTCTTTTTAAAAATACCCAAAAAAAATTTTGAACATAATAGCTTTAAAATTTTTTGAAATATTTTCTATAAAAAAAATTGGTCAATATATTCAGTCGAGCCGTTATTGAGAAAATCGAAATAATGGTTCTATGGGAGGTACCATTTATAACAACTTTTGCGATTTTTTTTTCTATAAAATAGTAGCCTTTTTGTAAAAAAAAATTACTGATTTTTTTTATAAAAATAAAGTTGTGGACATGTTTTTGAGAGAAATAAGATTTTCATTATCTGCTTAGAAAAAAATTGTACGACAAGTACCGTTATTTTGGTTCAACAAAAATGACAAAATGTGTGGGGGAAATGTCCAAAATATGCTAGGCATCAAGTTTAAAGAAAATCGACTCACCCGTTTAGGCTGGAGCTGAAAGGACAAGGCAGGACAGACAGTCAGACAGATAGACAGAAACAGAATTGTGAGATTCACTTTTTTCGACTTCTCTATCATCGTAATGTCAAATTTGTTCAGAATCTCGTCTTCTAATTTTTTGACGAATTCATAGCTTGCTAAAAAAACATAGAAAACATTAAATGACACATTCGAAATTATCTGTGTTTTTTTGAAAAAGTGAATAGCCAGCTCAGCAAAATGATTACCCCTAAACAATAACAAATAAAAGTGATTATAAATATTTTGTTATTGTTTGTATACAAAACAAAAAAATGATTTGTTTTTATTTGCGTGTAAATGTGTTGAATTGCTTTACACTTTTATCAAAACAGAGCTAATATTACAACTAACTAACCACAAATGTTGCTTCGCTAACTTTACATCTTGTCTACTAAAAAAAGCGATTCTACAAATACAACAATTTAGAAAAAAATTGAATTCAAAGTTTTAAGTTCTAAGGAAACAAAACAAGTTCACAATAAAAAAAAAATATTAAACTAAAACCCATTACAATACTTAAACGTCCTCTTGCGATGCCATATAAATCACTATCTCGTTTCTATTTTCTTCACAACTCACATTTCGCCTAAGGACATGTCAAATTTTATTTACAGGGATCATGCATATTACATGCAAAATTTATCACCAAATAAGCCACCTATAAAACATCGGAAACGCATCTTATTATAAAGGCGGTATAATCAGTTCTCTCTCTCTCTAAAATGGAAAACTCTCTGATGATGCAAGATCAGTAGCCTGAGGCAATCAATTTATGCTGATTGCTTATTTGTAAAGGGAAACACTGTAATTGGATAAAGCCAGCGTGTACATTCGTAGGTGGATTATGATCGAAAACCTATCATCTTATCGATTGGGATTTCACGCAGCGATCGACCACAACTGGGGTCGATTGAAAATTGACTCATGATTTGTTGGCCTTTCATATACATATGTTTGTATGAGAGAAAAATCTCCAGCTGTGTTTGGAACTTTAAAACGAAAAGAAATTCCCATGTGAATCACACGAAATCACTGAAGCTGAAAATTAGGGAATAAATAAACAAAAAACCCAATCAAAGCTTGATGGGGCATAATTTTAAATTCAAAAATCGGAAAAGGACATATTTTATTCAAGGATATACAGATGGAGGAAGATACACACTCTTATACAACGGCAACGATGCTGATGATGACGAGAAAGCCCGTGCTCCGTGCATAAGAAATTAGTCATCTCATGGGGGCGGGTTTCAATTAGGAATGTTTTGCATAAGTTTTCAATCATTCTGCATGTTTTGCGAGCTAAAATTTTGGCCTACCTACTCACTTAAGATCCCGGCACGAGGGTGGCGGTGGCGGTGGTCACGGGCCGATACACTCCTCAAGATATTCGTTGTCGTTTGTCGTCGTCGTCGTATGGTCGGTCGGTTGTATGTACCAGATAGAGATACTACCACACCGACGGCGGAGCAACCGACATTAATATGCCAAGCACGCTCGCAGAATTAACTTCAATTTCAGTTAAACCCTAATAACAGTATGCCATCACAAGTGGTGTCTTCTGTTTTTGGGTTCGGGTTCGGGTGCGGGATTTGGGATTAGGTCGTGGGTCCTGGCCGCTCTCATGACAAGATGGGGTGTGTTTCGCATCCTGCACCATGCTAATGGCTTGTTGTAGTCAATTAATATTCTCCATCTACATTGCATACTAATGAGGGCACTATAGTTGCTTGCTTTGGTGTAGCTATATAGCCCAAGAAGACAGTGAAGTGCTTTGACTTTGACCATGGTTTATAAAAGGATTCTAAACTGACAGAATTAAAATTTAATTGAAAATTTTGAATTCGTCTTGTTTTTTTTTTGTTCTCAAATCAAAAAACAAAAAAAAAAAGCCGACCAAGAGACATTTTAGGGGTCAAAGAGAATTTCCAGAAGATAAATAGAAAAAGGTTGCCTTCATGAGCCCATGGAAATCAATTACCCACAAAAAAAGGCTCAAACAGAATCCCCCTTTTCCGATGCGACGGCGATGATGACGGCGACGGCTTACATGGTTGGCGGTCATGTCCTTCAAATCCATTGGCACGAAAACTAATATCAAACACCTGTACGTGGTGGTGTTGGTTGCATGCGGTAAAAGGCCGCTCAAAGTACACACAAAACACAAGCCGTAACCAAAAGAACACTCGAGTTCCCGATTAAATGAAAAATTTCCTCCTCAACAAATTAAACATCCTGCCAAAGGCATAACAAACACAGGAACATGGATTTCACATTCGGGTTTGTGAATCGACAGTGAGAGAGAGGGGGAAGGCCAGGAAGGTAAGAGAGAGTAGGATTTAGGTAAACACCACTGCACCGAGAGCCTGAATGAAAAGCAGTGAACCTCTATTATATCCTTCCTCGGCACCACCTGTAAATTACAGAAACCAGGACAGTCAGTCGATTGCAATTGGGATTGGGTTAGTTTGCACTTCGGGCATTTTGAAGTTCGATATAAGCGTTGTGTGAGGTGCTAGGTACTTGTATATACATCCAATCAGAGCACATAGGTAAGATTTAGCTGTTTATTGGAATTGCATTTGGCGTTGCTGTTGCTCCGCACGTCCAGTCCATGGTGCGTTGTTTGTGGCTCTGATCGAAATGGGAAGTCGATGTTTGAATAGAGATTGGCACGGCTGTCCATGTCACTGTTGCTGCCGCACATTTTCACTGACTGGAGAGACATTATTGTTTGTATACCATCCCGCGCGTTTGAACGAATGTGATAGTCGAGTCGAACAAGAATTTGATTTGAGTATGTTTGCTTAGGGCCAGCTAGAGTGTCATTACTGATTGTGAAAATTGGAGTTCTATTTGTGGGGTATTGTGGCTTATGGGAAGCTATAAGGGTAGCTCGTATTTATTGACTTAAAAGCAAGTAGGCCAGTTATGATGGAAAATGCTTTCAGACGTAATTCTATTAACAAAAGAATTTTCCAAAAATGTTGATTTAGCACCTTAAATGCTTTTACCTTCGAGATCGAATTTCCAAAAAAAAATTCTAAATTTTAATTAAACTTAAGCTTCATGCTCCGCTATCTGGTCTTGTCTGTGTCTAGCTTTGGCTTTGGTATGTTAGTCTCGTCATGGAAACAATTTTTGATTTTTGTAATTCCTATTTGCAACCTTAGACTTAAGAGTTTCTAAGTTTGGATAACATATACGTTTTTTTTCTTTGGTGATTTTTAATTTCTGCATGATTTGAATATGAAATCAATTGGGACCAAGCGAGTATTTTTAAGTTGTTCTTCAAAGTATGTTTTTATACCCTTCATAGGTCTTCGATCTCACATTGGGGTATTTGGTTCATTTTTATGGTTGTACATAAATTCCGAACCAAGTGGTTAGAAACTTTATGGATTTATATCCCTAATCGAATTCGAATCTTGTACTTTGACAGTTATCTCCACACATTTGGTGGAACTCTAAATTTGTCTTTACAAAAACTGCATTTAAAATAATATCCTTTCAAAAGTGAATTTTAAAAAATCGTAGAATTTTACGGAACTTTGCTTTTATAAAATCTTTTTTTTTTTTAATTCTAGAAAAAGAATTAATAACAACGTTTTTCGAAAATTTGCATACATTTGTTTTTCAAAAACTTAATTTTGAAAAAAATTCGTAAAAAACATAGGACTCGAGATTTTGATCAAAGTTGACATTACGATGAAAGCGAAGTCGAAAAAATTGGGTCTCGGGCACAAGTACGATAACAATGGCGCCAAAAATTGATAACGGTTTTTTATAGAGGGGTCAAAAACAAGCAGTTTTTACTATGGGAGGGGGGGGGTCTATCTCGCCCCGTCTAGGAGGTAAAGGCAATTTTAGAAAAAATGACTTAAAATAAAAAAACTTTAGACCATTTTTTTTTAAAAATTGTGTAATGAATTGCTAATTTGGTTATTTGTGGTCAATGCTTATATGAATTGTGAATCGAACACAAGCAACCGAATGGTTATATGTCTTCTAGTTTTTGAGAAAATTGAAAATAACTAAAATTTTGAGTTTGCATGCGAAATTTTCAAAAACTTTTGTCATAAATAATTTAAATTAAAGGACCATGGGCAATTTTGTATGGAGTTTGGGCCCACTTTCAACATTGCTCAACAGTAATGAAACTTATGTCATATGAAAGCGTATGGAGAGCACTTTATTTCATTCTATGGCAGCTAAATTGAAATCGAGCGCAAAAATGGTGTTTTGGCGCATTTTATAAAAAAAGTATTGAAAATGCAAAAAAAAATATTTAAAAAAATGGCAACACTTACTAAAAAGTGTTTCAACTTTTCTGAAAGCTAGAAGTCTGTTCTTTCATTTTATTTTTAAATCAACTTATTTGTATAAATAGTTTTCGAAAAAATTACTTTCAAACTCAAAAATGTTGAAAAACAAAACATTGAATACTGATTTGTACACAATTTTAAATACTAAGTTCTAAATTGGCTTTTAGTATTCACCGCCTCTATTAATTCTGCATTGAAAACTGAAAACCAGATGGTCTTATCTCATCTAGTTTTTGAGAAAATTGAAAATTACTAAAACTTGCTCCTTTTTTATAAGAATTTTTAAGTATTTATTTTGGTATTTACGTGAACTTTTCGTGAGGTTAACGAATTTTGTAAATGTTCATTTAGGAATGAATAATATATCCAGGGAAAGCATGCTTCAAAGGAACTTGTTTTTACCAAAAATGATATATGGTAATGAAGAAAACACAAATGCTATACTAATATGTGATGGAACATAATATGTTTATACACAGAAAAGTAGTAACTTTCTATTTCAGCGTTTGACCTATAGCCATCACAAGTTTCAACATCTATTGAAACCGTTCTTAATGATACGCGGTGATGGTTATATTATAGACGTTCTTGGTCCATACGCTCCACCAACAAGCGATGCCACAATTATGACTAGCTTATGCGCTGACAAAGACAATAATTTCCATTGGATGTTTCATCGAAACGATGTATTCATTTTAGATAGGGGTTTTAGGGATAGTGTTGTTGATCTCCAGTCATTAGGATATGAAACACTTATTCCTCCAACAAAGAATAGAGACGAGACTCAATTGACGACCGAACAAGCTAACGATGCAAGATTAGTGACAATATGTCATTGGGTTGTGGAAGCGGTGAAAGGCAAGTTTAAAAATAGATTTAAACTATTACGCCAAGATTATTATATTAATAAAGCATTGCCACATTATGTTCGTTGATTTTAAAATTGCTGCTTCTCTCATAAATGCTTTTTATGGAGTAGCCACTAATCACCGACTTAGTCATGATATTTGGAATGTTATAAATGAGAAATTCACCTTGCCGAATCTTTTATTTAATAATGTTACACATGAAAAACCTAAACAGGCAAAGGGTGTCGTTCATAAGGATGGAAGCCAACCTGCCTCATTTAGAAGATTTTCCCAACTTACTACCGACGATATTATTATGATTTCCTTGGGCTCTTATCAAGTGAAACTTGGCAGGTCATACGCTAGTGAAAACTTACGGGATGGTGGTGTTTACACGATAGAGGTATAACGTGAAAACAATTTAATGGACTTGGGACAATGTAGTATTGAGCAAAATAATGTATGGTTACTTAGGGGACGTGTGCAGTCACGACACGTTAGATCGCGGATATATTATACTTATATCCTAATTGACAGTGACCAAGTAGGCAAAAACTCCATTACACTATATTACTGCACAAATGTCTTACGGGTAGACGCACCATCGGAAGTTGTGCTCATGTCATATCTATAATATGGTACTTGTGACTAGGTAGACATGGGGAAGGCTTTCATCGACCAGCCTTACAATTAGATGATATCATAATAGTTACATTTTAAAGTCTGACCAAAGCCACCGCGCAATATTGTGGCTTAATGTAATGGATGAACTTAAATCATATTATGTCATTATTGAATTATTTTTTTAAGTAATTAATAAACATTAACAACATCTAATGATGTAATGTAAAATAAAAACTAACAAAAATAACTTGTTTTTTATTTGTAAATATGTAATTTTAATCATATCAAACAAAAAAAGAAACAAGATCAACAAAAACAACATAAACGTTTTGTTTCTTAAAAACAAAATTACAGCTATCGGGAACGATACATATTTTACTGTTCCGTCTTTGTATTTTGTTTTGCTTCATTCACCATTTTGGCCCTTGATTTGAACTTATCATAGAATGAAATAAAATAGGTACCTACACCCCAAGAGCATTCATATGACATAGATTTCATCACTGTTCTTAGGCCTAGTTTCACAGTCTGAAGAAGTTGCATTTAAGTGGCAAATATGGAATGCTTGAGTGCCACTTAATCAGGTAAGTGTGGGCTGTAAAACTAGGCCTTAATCTATTCATTATTTGTTAACCTGACGAAAAGTTCACGTAAATACCAAAATAAATACTTAAAAATTCTTATAAAAAAGGAGCAAGTTTTAGTAATTTACAATTTTCTCAAAAACTAGATGAGATAAGACCATCTGGTTTTCAGTTTTCAATGCAGAATTAATAGAGGCGGTGAATACTAAAAATAAAAATACTAAAAATACAATTTAGAACTTAGTATTTAAAATTGTGTACAAATCAGTATTCAATGTTTTGTTTTTCAACATTTTTGAGTTTGAAAGTAATTTTTTCGAAAACTATTTATACAAATAAGTTGATTTAAAAATAAAATGAAAGAACAGACTTCTAGCTTTCAGAAAAGTTGAAAAACTTTTTAGTAAGTGTTGCCATTTTTTTAAATATTTTTTTTTGCATTTTCAATACTTTTTTTATAAAATGCGCCAAAACACCATTTTTGCGCTCGATTTCAATTTAGCTGCCATAGAATGAAATAAAGTGCTCTCCATACGCTTTCATATGACATAAGTTTCATTACTGTTGAGCAATGTTGAAAGTGGGCCCAAAATGCCCATGGTCCTTTAGCATTTTTCATTTTTTTTTTCATTTTGTTTTTATTGAGACATTAATACATTTGAAAATTTATGATTACATTATTTTGAATTCATGGTAACCGACTTTAACAATTATATCTGGTTAAGCTTAGTTTATAAATACAATAAATGTTTTTAGTAGAACATCTATACATACATTTTTACTTTTATTAATTCTTTTGATAATTCTCTTTTTTTAATTTCATATGTTTGCTCCCGACATATGTTCACTTTCTGGCTCAGATGGCCTGGATTAAATTTATGACTAGAATTACTTACAAACTACCTATAAACTAAATTTATATATATTACAAAAATATATATAAAGACAAATCTTATTCAAAACAAGATACAATAAGAATTAAAGAAGCATCAGCGTATAATAATCATGTCTACTTAGTTAGATATATAATATTTATATAATAACAAGAAGAATGTATTATTAAAATTAAGCTGACCTATATCATAATAAATAATATAATATATATAATATATATATATAAAAAATACAAAACAAAATATAGAAAACAAGAGTCTATGTTACATTTGTATAGATACAATTTGTCATATATTTGGTTATTATTATTATTTTATTTGTTTATAATATTAACCACATTTGAGATAATTACCCTCTTAGAACAGGCAAAGAGGCTTTTTCGTAAAATTGTAACTTTAAGTTAGAACTAGATGTTGGTTCAAATAATGATTGAGATCTTAAATTCAATATATTTATTGGAGATAAGTAAAAGTGACTATCAAGCACGCTTTCGTTTATATTTCTGTCCCAAATATCTTTTAAAACTGGGTTAGGATGGTTGGCGAGGGATTGTAATTTACTTTTCAGTAGGTTTACCATATATATAAAAAGAGGTTCAATGTTATTTTCTCTATATATTGTTGTATTTGAATACCATTTTTTATTTGGTCTTCTGTATTTTCCGCAGCAAAATCTTAGTAATTTTCGCTCGAACTTTTCCAATTCATTTGTAGCTGTTGGCGAAATACTAAACCAACAACCAAATCCGTATGTAATTATAGGTCTTATAAGCGTTTTATAGATAAGCAGTTTGGTTTTCTTTGAAGTGTACCTTGATGATAGAAGTTGTTTGAGCAAGCCAGAAGCCATTTTGGCTTTATTCAACACTTCCCTAGCATGTTTGTTAAATTTAAATTTATTTTGGTAGTGTATACCAAGATATTTTGGTTCCGTTTTCAGTGGGATCGAAATATTGTCAATCACTAGAGAGAGGGTTTTACTCTCCTTAACTGCCTTACGATGCCCTTTTCCATACACGTTTCTAAAACAAGTTATGCTACTTTTCCCTGCGTTTAGTACTAATCCCCAAGTTTTGAGGTACGATGTTAATGTCGGCACGAAATCTTTTAATTTGTTTAGTGCATCGGGAGGCCTTACTGCACTAGCCAATATTTTAGTGTCATCTGCATATAAAAAAGCTTCAAGCTCATTTACTGGGCTGCTAGTTGGAAAATCATGAAGATATATATTAAAAAGTTTTGGCCCGAGTAACGATCCTTGAGCAACCCCCATAAGAACTGGAAACTCTTCTGAGTATTCAGATGCAATAGAGATCATTGCTGTCCTAGAACTCAAGAAACTGATAATCATTCGTATAAAGGATTCAGAAAACTCTAGCATTATCAATTTAAAAATCAGTCCGTTGTGCCATATAGAATCAAAAGCAGCTTGCAGATCTAAGTCGAGAACCACAGAACACTTTTTATTCCTAAGGTTTTGAACAATCCTATCGTTTAGTACCAATAATGAGTGTTCGGTAGAATGATTTTTTCTAAAGCCGAATTGGTTATTCGGAATGATGTTTTTATCATCGCAGAAACTGTCTAAGTATTCAGCCAGAACTCTTTCGAAGAGTTTTCCCATATTTGATAGTAACGATATAGGACGGAAATCTTTAATTTCTTTCCCGCTTTTTTGTTTTGCTATAGGAATAAGTTTCGATTTTTTCCATATTGAGGGAAAGTACCCATTATTTATGCATTGATTGAAAATACAAGAGAGTGTTACATCAAGCGTATGAGGACATTTTTTCAAAATATAGTTGGAAATTTTATCTATACCATACGATTTTTTGCTGTTTATATTTAGTCTATGAGCATTAACTTTGTCTGGAGACGTAAAAGGTGGAGCTAAGTTATCTGAGGTAGTGTGGGATGGTAGAAAAGACGTCAAACATATATTAGTATGTCTGCTTATAAACTCGTTGACTGTAAAATTAACATGATCTGTTAAGTTTCTGTCAAACTGAGGTATTTTTTCAGAGTACAAGTCGGAATACACTGTCTTAAATGCGATGAGTTTATCTTCATTATCTGATAGTTCTTCTCCATTAAAAGTCACTGTATCTTTGGCTATATTCGTACCAAAATATTTTCTGCCAGTTATTCTGTCGATTTCTTTAAAGGCTTGTGGAGAAGGCTTTATTTTTTTTAAACGTGACCTAAAGTCATTGTCAAGATCTATTTTAACTCTTGCAGCTATTATTTTACTAAGACATTGTATCCTAGAAGACAACTCTCTGTATTCAGTGTTTACTCTGTTTAAATGTCTATGGAAAATTCTTTTAAGTTTTCTTAGCCAAATACTTTGAATTTTCAAAAGGTTTTTAGTCAAGAGTGAGATGTTTTTGTATCTCAGGTTTTTAGTTATTTTAGTAACTGAATGGTTATCTACACTAGTATTTATTTTATTACTTACGTCTTGTATTAGATCATCAATATCGGTATTAGAAATATTTTTACCTACTGGAAGATTCATTCTGGAGAGGCTACTGTGTAGTTCTATTCTAAAATGATCCCAGTTCGTATTTTCGAAACATGTATAGGTAGTAGGAGGCACTAGTACAGGGTAAACGTTGAATATTTGTATATTAGTTTCTACACCATAGTGATCAGAAAGAAATGAAAATGTTTTGCAAACAATATTATTACCTGTGTTTAATGAACTCGACAACATGAAAAAGTCTAGTACGGATGATGATCTAGGAAATGTTGGACTGTTTGGTGAAACTATATCTATATTGAGATATGGTCCATTGTAAAACCATCTTTGTATTGTATTCCCATTGGGATTAGTTATTACATCACCCCAATCAGGATGTCGGGCGTTAAAATCACCTCCTAATATAACCGCGTCATATGATCTTGCGATACTAAGTAGCCTATCTAATTCGCTTGAAAGAGATTGACCTGCGGCTGATGGAATGTAAATACTTCCAAGAAGTATTCGTTTCGTGGCTTGATTATTGTTCTGGCAAATTAGGGCACCTAGGCAGGCTGAGAAGGTATCACTGTGAAAGTGTACTTTATTAATTTTAAACTTTTCTTCTATTACGATGGCTGTTCCCCTACCATCGTCGTTTCTTAGTAGGTTGTAACCTTCAAAGGAAGGGTTATGTCTCTTATGTAATCTTGTTTCAGATATGAAACTAATTTGGGGCTTTTTGTTTTGAAGAGTTCGAATTAAGGTTTGCGTTTGAGCCCATTATGTAACAATGGAAGCAACGAAGTCAAGATATGCAAACATCTTGTCTTCTTTACTCTGTAATTTTTGATAATTTGGCCAAAATTGCCTAATTTTGAACAAAAGCTCTTTGAAAGATATGTTAAATAAATTTTTGGCTTCGTTAAGGAAGTCGTTCATATTTGTACCAGAAGAGGGCTGAATATTTTCAACAACTGGAGCTTGGTACACTTTTTCTTTCATCGTAGGTTTGTTTGCATTCCTGGCCATATCGGCAAAGGTCATATTTTTTGTTACATTGTTTACCATGTCATTCACTTCGATTCTTGTCTTATTAGCTACAAACCTAGAGCTTTGAGTTAATATTATTTTTTTTTCCCTATACCGCTTATAATACTCACAGTTGGAAGAGCTTGCAGCATGACCCTCTATGTTACAGTTTACACATTTTGGAATGGGAACTTGTTGATTTTGTTCTTTTAATGCTTTAAATGATTGAATACATACCTCTGATTCATGGAATTCACCACACAAAACACAGCGACTGTTATAGGAACAGCATTCACCCGTGTGCCCAAACCTTTGACAGCGATAGCAACGGATAACAACATTGTTATGTTTCCTTTCCCAGTAAACTTTTTGATGGAGAAGATATTTAATGTTAATTAAGTCTTTGGTGCTTTCTCCTACTTCTAATTGAACTACAAAAATATTTAGTTTAAGACCTTGTTCTTTAGTTTTTGCTGTCATAAATTGACTTATTTTGTGTATCTTGACATTAGGAGAAGCTTCCTTTAATGCCTTTTCGATTAATCTCACCTCGGTGTCACCATCTATTCCCTTCAAGAGAATTGTGGCCCTTTTTGTTTCTTTTGGGGAGAAAGAAAAAGCCCCTATACCTGTTCCACGGATTTTTTCTATGATTAACTTATGAACACTAGCATTATCTACATAGACTTTTGTTTTTCTGTACCCTAGGTTTACAAATTTGTGTCTTAAATTATTTACTTTACATTCTAAAGCGGATAGATTTATTAAATCGGTTACCAGACTACAATTTGCGCCAAAAATAAAAATAGGCGGGCAAAACAACTTGTTGCTTATCTTTGTGTCATCGTTGTCAATGATAGTGGTTGAGCTGCTCTCTCCCTCTCCAATATTATTAAGCGCTGAGTTGTTATTTTGAATTGTTGTTTCAATCGAATTCGCGCTTTTTTTTGATTTTTTCCTATCAGGCAAATTGATCGATGGATTTGTAAGGTCAGATAATGGTGCAAATTGATTATTTGCAAGATTTGATACGGATGATGTCGATGTCTCAGTATCTCCTGGATCAATTCGTCTTCTTTTTTTACTTGCAAAATTACTTGCTGCTGTTTTAAGATTAGAAATTACTATATTCCAATCACTTTTATTTAATTGTTCATTGTAAGTGTCCATGCCTATCTCAGTGAGATCATCACCTGGATTATCACTCAAATGTTTGTTGGTCATGGCCATTTTATTGGATAAATAACACAATTTTAGGTTTTGTTTATTTGACGTGTCCCCCAGAACTTGTTCTGGGGTACTATGATAATTGACTTTGTTATTTTTTTCCACTGTTTATAGTCTTTTAAGAGTATCTGTCTTAGGTAATATTTGGTTTTAATTGGGCATGTAAAGCCCTTAATTAACACAAATATAATTTTTTGTAACTTGAGAGAATGCACTCAGAAAAGTAAAACACATGTGCTCACTACGAAGGCCAAATGTCAACTCGGTCCTTTAGCATTAAAAAAACAGAAATCTTCATTATGTTGCCGTTGTTTTTTTAATATTTTTTTTAAATTTTAAGTAATTTTTTTATAAAACTGCCCTTCTTCCTAAACGGTACCTGCCGTATAGTTTTTTTTAGCAAAAAATTAAAATCTTATTTTCCTCAAAAACGTGCCCACAACTTTAAAAAAAAATACATTAATTCTTTTTACAAAAATGCGATTCAACTGATTTTGATAAATTTTTTATAGAAAATTTTTCAAAAATTTTAAAAATATTGTGTACCAAAATTTCCAAAAAAATTTTTGAAAAAAGTTTCAAATTGTTTTTCGAGAACTTAATAATTCGACAACGACTTAGTCGATTTTTATAAAGTTTAGCACCTAGCAGTTTTTTGACATTATCTAGCAGGTTTTTAATAATTTTTTTTCTTATAACCAAAAATAACGGTACCTCCCATACAAATTTTTAAAAATGTGTATTGAAAATCTCATTTTTCTGAAAAACGGCTCCTATGAGTTTGATTATAATTTTTGTGTGAACTAATATCAGAACGATCTACCGAAAAAAATATCTATCGTTTAAATAGTATGGTGCCTCTCTTAGAACCATTTTTTTTGGTTTTCGACTACCTCATTATCTGTTCAATCAATTTTAATGAAATTTTTTATGCAAAAGCCCCTAACAAGTTTGAATAATATTGCATATCAAAATTTTCAAAAAATCTAATTTTGGATTTAAAAAAAAAAAATAAAAATAATTTTTTGAAAATTCTATATTGCGAAAATGGGTAAATGATATTTTTTTAAAACTATTTTTTTAACTCCGTATTAATAAGTACTAAAAATTGGCATACCATTTTTATTTCTTCAAAATATATTCAAAATTTTATATATACAAAAATTATTTTTTGAAAAACCGCTCCAACGCTTTTCAAAAATGTTTTCTCATTAATTGAGATTTGTGTAAGAAATCACTTGGTTTAGTGTACATTGCGTTGGTTTTAAATCAAATTCAGATATTTTTTTATTCAATTTATTTCTAATTTTATTGATTTTTTAACATTTTTATGAAAAAAAAAAAAAATAAATTCGCCTATAAGGCTGTGGGATTTTAGCACTTAAAATTTGGGATATTCGCAAAAAAGTATGCCATTTAAAAGGTCAGTAGTTGGTCAAAAAATTTATAGGTACTACTTTTAGAAATAAGTCAGTCATATAAAAAAGTTTCAATCAATGCTTAAAATTTTTCAAGGTCATTATAGATTTTTAACATTTCATTTATGGGATATTCGCAAAAAATGTATACCATTTGAAAGGTCCCCAAATTTTCATAAAAGATTAACTAGTTTTAGTAATTCGTCAGCCTTAGGTTTTTTTTAATGGTTTTTAAAAGTTTTTTTTAAATGTTGTCCAGATTGTTACAGTCGTATTTATAAGATTTTTTTCTACATAGACACTGTCTAACTATTTTAAAATTAGTGTAAATATGCTTTATTTAATAAAAATAAGTATCACATTATTCACGGTTAAGGCAATCTACTCTTGTGTCTAAGTTAGGCAGCTATAAGACAACAATAAACAAGGTTTTTAAACACATTTTCTAAAGTTGGACAGCTGTCTAAAGTTAGACAACGTTTATAAATAAGACGATTTGAATCTTATTCGTGTGATATTCGAAAATAATATACCATTACTAAAATTATAGGTATATAATCCTCAGAAAACAAGGAAAAAATTTGCATTTTTTTTGGGAATCCACTCTGGGAAATTTGTTAAATAATACATTTTTGTTAAAATTTCGAAACCGTTCATGAACCGTTAGCCAGATTATAAGTTTTGAACCACCAGAGCAAGTAGTGCATTTTATTTAGTTTTATCTGACTAGATTTTAAATTATTGGGATTTTGAGCTTAAAGGTTTTTGGGGTATTGATTTTCTGTTTTTGGGATTTTATGGAATTAAGATTTCGGGACTCGGGAATTATAAGGAGTGTTATTTTCAGAAAAATAAGGAAGCACCAAATAAAGAGCCGAATAAATTATTATGTTAATATGATACATTATTATTATTATGATGCTTATATTTTTTGAATATAATGGGTGATTTTTTAAGAGGTTTAGAACTTTAAAAAAAAAAAAACATATTTGAATCGATAGTTTGAACCTTGCAATTTAATGTTTAAAGATAATTTCATGCAAATGTTGACCGCGGCTGCGTCTCAGGTAGCCCATCCGCTGAGTCCAATTTTGGCATACTCTTTCACACATATCGGCCGGTATCTCACGAAAGAATGCATGGATGTTGGCTTCCAGTGCGTCAATCGAAGCGGGCTTGTCCCTATAGACATTAGCCTTGACATACCCCCACAAAAAATAATCTAATGGTGTCAAATCGCACGATCTAGGCGGCCAATTGACCGGCCCGAAACGTGAAATTAACTGTTCACCAAACTCGCCTCGCAATTGCGCCATTGTTTCGCGTGCTGTGTGGCATGTGGCACCGTCTTGTTGAAACCACATATCATGCAAGTCAAGAACTTCCATTTCGGGCAAAAAAAAGTTTGTTATCATCGCTCGGTAGCGTTCACCATTGACAGTAACGCTGCGATTCGCATCATCTTTGAAGAAATATGGCCCAATAATGCCGCCGGCCCATAAACCGCACCAAACAGTGGCTTTTTCGGGATGCATTGGTAGCTGTTGCAATGCTTCTGGCTGATCTTCACTCCAAATGCGGCAATTTTGCTTATTTACGTACCCATTCAACCAAAAATTAGCCTCATCGCTGAACACAATTTTTCGATAAAAAAGCGGATCCTCGGCCAGCTTTCCAAGAGCCCATTCACCAAAAATTCGGCGTTGTGGTAGGTCGGCTGGCTTTAGTTCTTGCACCAGCTGTATCTTAAAAGGCTTTACGCCCAAATCCTTCCGCAAAATTTTCCACGTAGTGCTGTAACAAAGGCCTAACTGCTGGGAACGGCGCCGAATCGACATTTCGCGGTCTTCTGTCACACTAGCTGATACGGCCGCAATATTTTCTTCACTACGCACAGTACGTAAACGTGTTGGTGGTTTAATGTCCAACAAAGTAAATTTGGTGCGAAATTTGGTCACAATCTTCCGAATAGACTGCTCAGAAGGTCGAGAATGCCGACCATAAAATGGAAGCAGCGCGCGATGAACATTTCGAACCGAGCACGAATTTTGATAGTAAAATTCAATAATTTGCAAGCGTTGTTCATTTGTAAGACGATCCATGGTTAAATTGCAAACCAAACTGAAGCTGTTTGACAGTGACACAAGGTACTAAACACACGTTAGCTGTCAAAACCAGTGTTGCCAAAACCAAACCAGCTAAAAAATCACCCGTTACATATTATCATCATAGCTAACGAGAACAAGAAACCTACTCTTTCTTTAAGATCACTTAATTACAATTTATATTCACAACTTCTAAGAATACCACTTTCAAAATATATTGTAAGAATAATCTTAATAAATATTTGCTGAAATAAAATCCAAACAACTTTCTACTTAAAAAGAAAATCTAAAAAAAAAACACAAAGCCTATGTACCTACAACACCCCCCCCCATATTCTAGCTTTTCCTCAACTACAACAACCACTTACAACTCAACCAAGTGCTTGTCCTTTTGTCGCATTTCCATACCAGACTATAACACACCCACTATATGAAAATTTAAAGGTAAATATCCGTTTTTGAAGTGCAGTTAATATCCAATTTACGTTGTAGCCCCTTGTATAACTTCTATTGTAACCAATGCAAAAGGCCATATAGACTAGACATACATACATATATATAGCTAACTACTATACCATCAGGATATATAAGTGAGAGAGAATTGAGTGGTCCTTGAAGCATACATTCGGGGTCGATTCGATGGTTTGTTTGCCGTCTGGTAGCCTCAAGCAATAAATAAAATTGCAGCACAATAGAGGCAGAGCCTTTTTGCTTGAGCTTTTATACAAACCTACATACATACTTATGTATATGAAGGTATGGTATGTTCTAGGTAGTAAAAACCGGCACCGCCTGTGATGTATACACAACCTGCCTCCTCCGAGCTTAGGGCATGTTAGCTGGGCAAAAAAAAAAGGGCAAATATTAAATGGATTTGGGAAGTTCGAAGAGGTCCGCTTCTATCAATTTATGGAGAACACAATTTGAACTTTGTTCGGATTATAGTGGTCCTCTTGACTAACTATAGCAAGTGAATCGAATTCAAAGGGAGTGCTGCTGCTTGTGTGTTATATATAGCGCAAAGGATATCCGGAAATTGAAAAATAACGAGAGCAAAAAAATAAAAAAAAGAAACAAAATTAAATAACAGCACCTATTGATATATTGAAAACTGCAACAAAAGAGCTTTTTACGCGCAACCATAGCCTCCCGCCACTGCCGCCGCACCATCGCCATAAATGTAAATAAATAAAAAAAACATATCCTTATATTGTTGAAACGAAAAAGAGGTCCTTATACAAGTATCAGATATTTGAATGTTTGTTAAAATTGAAATACCCTTAATAAACAAACAGGTTCGAACAAGAAAAGCTGTGCAATAATTCGTGCTAAAAACGACAATTATACGAGGAGTCTTTAGATTGAATCCTTGTTGTTAAAGGAAAAAACTTCCTTGATAAAAAATATGCAAATTCATCCTTATAACCAAATTTTAATACAATTTTTTTTTTTTTATAAATTATAAGGCAACACTTTCACCAGACAATTTCCTGCAATCATCAATCATAATTTGATGAGAAAGCAATGAACATCATGCGGACCCGGACGACTTTTGAGAAAGCCTCAAAGCCTCAACCCCAGACGGACTTCTATGTTCTGTCAGGGAGTTTTTGATAGAAATCCTTTGGTTTAGTGTTGAGTCCATAGTGTGCTTCCATCCTTTAAAAAAAAAAAAAACCAGACAAATTAAACAATGATTTATGAGCTTGAATCCTTTTCGTCCAGACGCAATTTCCAAAAAAAAAAAGGGTCACCATTATCCCCAAAACCACCAGATGGTACACCTTGTCAATAAAGATAGATTTCTTTTGTTTGAAGTGAAAAATATTAAATAAAAGGATTTTTTTTTTGTGTGTTAAGGTTATATCCTATATAATAATAAAAAGGACGAAAATTGGTATTTGTTTTTGTGCTGAATCATGAGCTTGTTATAATATTATGGAAACAAAGAAACGACATAAATAGCATCCGGAAAACCATGTTTTGTTTATTTATATAGAAGCTTGTGTACTTTTGGATATCCTTTTCAAGGATAAAATGAATTTTCATTATCACTTGAAATTTAATTTTTCCTAAAAAGATGACAATTTATTTAAATATGTAAAAAATAAATAAATCAATATAAAATTAATTATCACTCTCTAAATGGTTTTCAATTACTATGTATATACTCACTCTTCTTTTCGTTATGTGGTTTTGGTCTCTAATTAAAAAAAAAAAGAAAAGGAAGGTCGCCTTGTCCTATCCATGATTCCTCTGAGGTTCCACAAAATTGCTATATACTAATAAAAGTTAAAAAAGACACATAAATCGTATATTTTGTTTTTATTATGTTTCCTCAAGTAGTCGTTACGACTTAAATGGGATTAATTCAATTATGTCAGCAGACTATAAAGCTATATCTATTCAACGAAAAGGACGAAGAACGAAGGACGACAGTCACATCTTTGTTTTATTTATTGACCAATAAACATGTCGGGTTTAAGAATTCAGTTTAATTATAACATTGCCAATGGGATGCTTTAAGATTGTTTCTTCTAATTTTTAAGGCATTACCTACCAACTACTAACATTACTATGTATAAGGACAAAACAGTTAAACATCTATGAGCACGTTTATTGTTGAATGAATATATGGCATAAAAATAGAAAATTGCTCAAGACAAATGATTACAAATAAAGGAAAAATAGAAAAGCCATCAGTTATTAAAGCTTTTCAATGTGTGTTAATATGTGTGTATGTATCTGAGGAAAAATAGTGGAACGATGATCGTAATGACAGTATTATGGTTTTTCGCCATTTGCTATTTCGGTAGAACGTTTCAGCTTAAATTGTTCAGACCCGATTGTCCAGTAGTAATTTTGATGTATAGATTGAGGATGAGGTTTGTATTATAAGCTGCGGTGGTAGACTGCAACCCTGATTCAGGGGAGAATGTAACTGCTTCCTCGTTGTCATTTGCTATTACATATAACGGTTGGGCCATCTAGTGGTTTCTTTTTAAATCATAGGTTATTTTGACACTGACAGCTGTTTCCCGCTCGAAATTTTGACAGAAAGTATCAGTGTGCGTTTTTCTTTTTAAGTTCAGAGTAGAGCCTGAACTGTCAAAAAAATATTGTGTTTCTTTTTTAGCTCAGAGCTCCAACTTTGTGTTTCTTTTTTAGTTCTGAGCATGTTCAGGGTGCGCTCTATGAGCTCAGAATAAATTAATAGAGCAGATGGAGTTAAATAGTTGAACACAAATTTGACAAGTGGAAAAAAGCATCAAAACAGTAAAAATGGCGGAAAAGAATAGTCGACCTGCAAAAGAAGGTAAAATAATTTCATAAATTTACTAATTCTAATAAAATTATTATTTTCAATTGTGGCAGCTGGAGTGTTTCTTTAAATAAATCTGAACTCTCAGAGCAGAGCACGCTCAGTTCAGAGAACGCTCAGAGTATGTTCGGAGGGTTCAGATTCAGACTCTGTTCACAGCTCTACTCTGAACTAAAAAAGAAAAATGCCCAGTATTATATCTCCGCGGAATGAGTTGATTCGCTTTGCGCTTGAAAATGTTGGGAAGTTTGAAAAGTGAGCGCTGTGTAACCCACACAGGCGTTTTTTAAAAAGAAGCGCATTTTCATATCGGCGGCTACTTTAACAAACAAAATTGTGGCATCTGGGGCTCGAAAAACCCGCACGTCATTTTCGAGAAGCCAATGCATCCACAGGGAGTGTTTGTTTGGTGCGGATTGTAGAGTGTTGGATTATTGGTCCATTTTTCTTCGAAAACGTTTCGGTCAACGGTGGGCGTTACAGAACTATGTTAACCGACTTTTTTTTTTACTGAAATTGAAGACATGGATTTGGATGACCTCTGGTTCATACAGGATGGTGCGCCATGCCACAATCCATTTTTTGCGCATCAAATTCCCAAATCGTGTTATTTATCAGCCGTTTTGGCGATGTCAATTGGCGCCTCGGAGCTGCGATTTGACCCATTTGGACTTTTTGCCAACAATTCCAAAACTTAAGGCCAATATCATCCAAGCAATCTGCGAGCTACAGCTCAAAACCATCAACAAGGTCTTAGAAAATTGTAGTGACAGAATGCGCTGCTGCGAAGCCAGCCGAGGCAGCCATTTGGACGACGTTGTATTCCATAATTAATGGGAATGTTTCCTCTTATACTAATAAAGCCATAATACAGGGAAAACATTTAATTTTGTTCATTTTATTGCATTTTTAAAAAGAAACTCTTATTTGGCCCACCCTGTATTGTCATATATATATAGTTTACATATATATATATATAGTTTACATATATATAGTTTACTTTACACTAAGATATCTTAGCTCTGGATATTTAGGTGGGGATGCCATTTTTCAAATTATTATATTGGAGGTTTTTCCTTCTAGCTTCCTTGCCGAAAGCCAAAAGTGTATTAAGATTGATTAAGTTTGATTTAGAATATAATAATATTGCCACCTGAGTGCAAGAATATGTTAAAATTTTAGATATAGCGACTTTTTTAAGTATATGTATGTATATCTACCTGAGGGCGATGAAAATTAAGTAATTCATTTTTATATACTTTCACGAGTATTATATATTTTTCTGCGATGGAATATTATTAAACGAAAAGTCTAGTTAATTATACACAAATAGGTACGTTTAGAAATAAGAGATCTCAAAGATTTTATTCCATGGAAAAAAATATTTCCTCAGCATTTTCGACTAAAAAACTGAGAAAGAGAATGTCCATTTTACTTGGAGCCTTGGCTAAAGAGTAAACATGAAGGAATTTGGTATCAATATTTTAAAATATTTTTAAAATCGTTAATGGAGAAGTCTAGCTAGATATTTGAGCTTGAATCTGCCGACTGAAAAATTAGAATTTCAGTTTTCGGGAGGATGTCATTTACTTAGAATGAATATAGAATTATTTAAAAAGAACGGAAACAGTTAGAATATTAAATTATTTTTTTTTAAACCAGAAACCTTGGTTTTTATTTTATTTTTAAATCAAGTTGTTTAATTTACAATTTATCAAAAATTCTTTTTAAAGTAAAATTTTTGTAAAATAGAAATACCTATCGAAAAAATAATTAGCACCGTTTTTTTAAATTTTGTTTGTTTTAAGTACAAGTTTTATTTTCAATTTACTGTTCTTATTAATTTTTAACGTTAATTACTTTTTTTTTAGAAAATTTAAATTAATGAAAATTACTTTTTATGAGAAAAAGGCAAAAAGAGGTAAGTTTTGGGGGAGGTGATATGCATAATTTGGGACTTTAGGGCAGTGTTGCCACTGACAAAATTTGAAAAGGTCGCAAAAAAGGAGTCACGAGAAAAAAAGTCGCATTTTTAATTTTATTTTATAGTTACTATCTATCAACCTAAACAAAACAAACAAAAATCAAACAAAATTTGAAAAAATAAAATATATTTTGGAGTAATTTTAGATTTTTATAAAAAAAAAAAATAACTAAAGCAATTGTTATCCGCAATTTTCCCCACTTGAGTGTGGGTCAATGTTCCCTAATTTTAAAAAGGAAGTGTGTCATGAGCTCACAAATATTTTCTTGATTTTTTTAAATTACCAAACTTACTGTTTATTAAGCAAACTGTTGACATTGGTGCCTGCCCGAAGATTCAACATAATATACCCATAGCGGAGCAACGGAGTTGCTTGAACGGTACAGAGGACCCAGAAAGGGAGTAAAAATCATTTGAACCCACGAAGCAGGCCATCCGATGAACTGATTGTTCAAGAAACTGCTTTCTGGTATTTTAATGAAAAAAATATTATTTCCTGTTGAACTCTTAAAACGCATCTTAAGTTTAAAAAAGGCAGAATAAATACTTTTTCAATAAAAATAAACTACATATTTTTGAAATCACAAATCAAACTTTTTTTCCACAAAAATTAGAACTTATTATTTCCATGTATTTTTCTAAAATTTTTCGTAAAAAATACTACACTATTTTCATGATAGACAAAATTATCTGATTGTCAATTTCGTAGCGTTTGTCATTTCTTAGACCCAAATTTTAAGATATAGACACCTTCCACCCTTGAAAGTATGCAATTTTGGACTTAAACGATTTTCAGATTTTTCTAGTCAAAATTTCAAATTTTCGGTGGGGTGTTTACTCCACGATTTTGAATTTTGGAAATTCGTGGACTATTTAATGTGGAATTCCGTCAAATCAGGAGCACTAAAATAGCACTTAAATCCTTCAACATTAGTTTTTTCAAATTTTAATGTGGTGTTCCTAGCTTGACATCAAGCTGGTTACACCACAAGTTTGGAGGGTAAGGGAAGGAGTATTTAATTTGGAGTTCGGCCAGATAAGGAGCACCTAAATCCTCATCATTAGTTTTTTGAAAATTAGTTTTTAGAGATGTGGTGTTTCTAGCTTGATGTCAAGCTAAGAACACCACAGGTTTGAGGGGGAAGGGATTTTAGTTCCAAGCTAGGATTAGCACTTAATTCCTGCATCATTCGAATTTTGAATTTCAGTTGTGGTGTTTTCAGCTTGATGGGCCTGAATAACTAAAAGCTCTTGATTGATGTTCTGGAACTACTGTGGAAAATATTGTGCAAGTTCCACCTCAATCAGATGATTAATTTTGATCTTTGGCTTCGCTGATGTTTCAAATTATACATTTATGCATTTGTAAGGATTTTCTCTATTCCTTTATTTTAATTATTTTTCTAAATAATCTTTCCCTGAAGCTTATATATTAACTTCAGCTCAAATAATTTCAATTAAAGCCTCTTATTTAAAATTAAATTCATTAAGAATATAGTGACCTCACTGCCACCCATTTATATAATAAAATACAAAAATATTCTGGAAAATCAAGAAGCTATTTTCTTTAATGAAGTTATGAAACACCTTAATCCGGTTCGATCTTATATAATTAATCCCATTAATTGAAGAATTGATTATTCCTGTACCGATTTTTCATGATTTTTATCCTGACATCTTTCAATAATAAAACGCCTCTCTGGCAAACAACATTCTCAAGAGTAGTAATTTACCTATGTGGGTCCATTTAACGCTTGCGAAGGTGTTATAGGCCGTCGGCAATGATGGCGCGGCGGCGGCGCCTCTTTTGCCCTTCCATTCTTCATCGCAATTTACGATCTCACTTATTGCTTGCAGTTCAGCGAGAAGCAACTGCCAGGCCAAAGCCAGGACAAGACCTTATATTAGCAGCACACGACAAATAGCCGCGTGATTATTTATGTCACCAGTGGATTTGAGGGTTTTCGTTGAGCAATTTCAAATGACACCTCATTAAGATTATCTTCACCCGGTTGGAAGGTGCCCATAAACAAAGTCGGCCTACACACACATGTGGTTCGCACCATGATGGCTCTCTGCGATGATATCCTCGGGGCTATGAGATAATAAATATATAGGACGTGTGTAGTGTAGTCTGTACATACGCACAGATATTATATTCGTAAGACAAACATACCTGATGAATACGAATTTGAGGGTGTACATCTATCTGAATACTGCACACACATATTCACCGTGGAGGTGGCAGCGACGACGACGATGCACGACCGACCGACAACGGATCTGGCCGCGGTTTGGTTTAAAGCATGGCCGTGGACACATCTTGGTGAATTCCCAATTAAATTAGCATTAAATTAGTCAACTCTTGGAGATGCATTGTTTAATTAATTACACTCAAGAGGAGCGGATAGTGTAGGTGTAGGTTGGTCATTGGACGCACACGTTGCTGATAGCTTCGAGCGAGTGCACTACAAAATGAGGAATGTCTTTGAGGATTGAATGAATGACGATCGCTTATACAGTGCGCTGGAGGATAATTGTGCTATCTTTGTGGTTTATTGCGAAATTCTGAGAAATAATTGACAATGGAATTAAAACAGACAATATATTATTATAATTTTGTTAAGATGACAACAAATTAAGAAAAATGTAATTTAACTGGCATTCGTTTGCTACTTTTTTTTTTTCTTCTGAGAAACAGGTCGTAGAGTTCGCTGAGTCAAGCTAAACTATTTCTTGTGAGCTATAACCATGAATGTTGTACGTGTTGTATCACTTTAAGCAGGAATGGTACATAAAATCCAAAATCCCGAAAACCCAAAATCAAACAAAAATTGATTTAGGACTTTGGGATCTTCTTGGTTTAAAAAAAAAATATATGAAAAATCTATCGGAAAGGGACCTAGCGATTTATTGGCATTAAACACCAAACCTCCTCACATCACAGTTGTTCCTCATTTCGAGAGCCGGAAATCCAGAAATCCCGATATTTAGAAAATCCAAAATCCCAAAAGCTATAAAACCCAAAATCCCGAAAATCTATTATCCCGAAAACTTAAGATCCAAAAAGCCAAGAATACATAAAATGCAAAATTCAGAAAATCAAAAATTCAAAAATCCCAAAATATAGAAAACTCAAAATCCAAAAAAGCCAAAATCCCGAAAACCCAAAAGAAGCTATGGATATTTATTTCTTCTTGATTATAAAAGTTACTAAACAGAGAATCGATCGGTAAAGGATATGACAATCATCCTCACGTCATAGTATTTTCGTTTTTCGGGAGTCGGACAGAATTTTGAAATCCATAATCTAGAAAACCGTATATCCAGAAACCCCCAAATCCCTAAAACTTAAAAGCCTTGAATATCCAAAATGCGAAACTCATTATGCTTAAAAAATAAAATCCAGAAAGCTTTGAATCCATAAAACCTAAAATCCAGAAAAATCCAAAATTCACAAAACCCAAAATCCTGGAAATACCCTCAAAATTTTCAGTAAACATTTACTAAAAAAAAAAAAACAAAATAATCTTTTAACAAATAAAATATGACAAAAACTAAACTTCAAACAAGGAAAACATACCAGTTTAAAATTCAAAACATTTAAAATTGTTTTTTTCGAAATGAAAATCCCGGAAAATTATATGAAACGAAAAATTTGCCAATTTCAGGATTTTTCGAGATTTTTATTTCCTGAAAAATTTTGTTCGGTATTTCGGTAATTCGGTATTTCGGGTTTTTGGGATATCGAATTTTCTGGATTTTGGGTTTTCAGGATTTCGGGTTTTTGGGATTTTTAATTTTCTGGATTTGCTATTTATGGGATATTGTATTTTCTGGATTTCCGGGAATTTTTGTTTTGGGATTTTCGAATTTTGGGTATTCTAGATTTTGGGTTGTTTTCTGGATTTTGGGTTTTCTGGATCTAGGGTTTTATGTGTTTTGGGGGTTTCGGTATTTGTTTTTCGGGATTGTGACTCCAACCCTCTTGTTATATTTGTGGTCAAGATATCCTTGGCTATACAAAGAGGTAGTGGAAACTTACTTCAAACAGTTTTTAACCAACCTATTTCCTGCAACACTTATTTTTTTACCGAATTTATTAATATACATATTTATTTAAATATTTAAATTTAATTAATTCAAATGTCTTTTTGTACTGTTTTACTGTTTACCTAGAGATGGAAATATATTCTAGGAACAGCAGCACCTTAATGACAATTTTTATTATGCAGTTATGTATGTATATGAAAAATAAATTTAGGATAGCACCAAGTGTTTCATTCAAAAACACTAATTCCCTACCTCCTACTTACTGTTACCATCTTTTAGAATTACACGACCATCATAAGAATGCCATGGAAAATATACTCAATTACCTCTTCAACACCCAAACTCTTTCATAAAATTTTCCCTAATAGTCTCTCGTTTTTCTTTTAAGTCGTCGTCCTCGTCTTAGACGTCGTCGTCGTCGTCGCAAAGGCACTAAGTCCTGAATAGGTTAAATGATAATTAAAAACAACTGTCTATTTGTGTTTAACCTTTGTGCTAACATTTCTTCATACATATGTATGTAAGGAAGGGGTATATGGGCTTCCTTCTTGTAATCCTAAACCGACCGACGATACAATGAAGAGGACGACGACAACGAAGCCTCTCAAGGAAGTGTGCCTCCACCTTATGTATCTAAACTATAAGACGATTTACCCGACCCGCATACGATACGCAAATGCAACCGTTTTCCTTTACAACCCTGTCCGTTTTTGTATTTTTTCTTGTAATCCGTTTTACAATGACTTTTGAAAGCAAAAGGATTGTTGTTTGGAGGAAGTTTAAGGACCAAGAAGCAAGCACATCATGAAAACAAAATAGCTTTGGCCTCTGCTAGCATAGCAGTCTCGTGTGTGGGTAGGTATGTATGTATATAAAGGTTGGAGGCAAAGTGCAAAATAATTGTACGCATTAGTGGAGCGGAAAATTTCGTAAAACGATTCACTGTTGGAAAATTCTAAAACTGAAATTGTGCTAATTAGTTTTGCACTTGGTTGTGTGCCTCAGGATCATGATGGTAAAAAGTACATACGATGTGATATGGGAGGGGAGAAGGAAGAGAGCGGTGATGGTGGTAATCGTATAACCATGGTTGGCGTTTGAAGGGGGTCAATAACAAAAGGATTGGCCGGATATGGGAGTGGAAATGTGGAATGTCCTTTGAACGTGTAATTAAGTGTGCAGTGCGAGAGAAATAATAATGGTTATTAATAAACTTTGATGGGGTGTTTACGAAATTAATTGTCGGCAATTCGTTGAGTGTATATGGCTCATTATCTGTCTTTAATCGCCACACTACCACCGCCGCCGCCACCGCCGCTACGCAGAATGTATAACACGCGTGTGTTTTTAATTTAAATACATACCTAAATTTTTTTGTCCAAGGATATTTTTTTAAATGCAAAAGGGTGGTAATTATGGATATGTACCTGATGTGTAATGTACCTGCTTGTACCTACATAAACCAAAGGCAGTAATCTTTTTAATTGAAATCAACCAAAACGAAAAGGTTGAATTTTTAAATCTAAACCTTTATTTGTATGGGAATTAAAAAAATTACTTAGAGGTGGGGTTTATACTTTCTATATACGCAAGAAAATCTATAGGGAAATCAAATAGTACTGACCTCGAAAAAATTATATTATCCTTCGTAGAATTTCTCACAGAACAAATATCAGAAGTACGCTAAATTAAATCAACGGAAAAACAAATTCGAAATAAAAGTTCTTCCATTTATGAAACATCATGGAAACACGTTTAGGAATCATGGTTCTTTATACGAGCTGTGGCGCTACCAAATTTGTATGATGGAATTTTATTAAAATGAATTATTTGTCATAAGAATTATGAATCAAGAGTCCGAGTGACAGGTTGTTTTTGTTTTTTTGAGACTAAAATTTTATTTTGGTCCCATTGCGGAATATGGCAGATGATTTAAAAATATTTTTGTGTTTTAAGTTGCGAGGTAGGTACTATAGGGTAAGTTTGGATTCGTTAAAATATAGAACAGTATCCCTTAATTGTTTAATAATAGAAGATAGTAGTAGTGAATTTTATTAAACTCCTATAAGATATTTACAATTTTGATTTTTTTTTTTTAATTCATATAGCAATGGCAAAAGTCGTCAGCCTGATTGTTTAACACTTTGGAACTACTAGAATGTTAAGGTCTGTTAACAAAATTCTTGGAAAATCTGTCAGAATGATTTTTCACTAATTTTTTATGAAAAAAAAATTATAATTTTTCAAAAAAAATTGTTAGAAACGGAAAAAATCATTTATTTGGCTTTCCGCACTTGGCTCTCCACACTTTACTTGGTACTCCGCACTTGGTACTCCGCACTTGGTACTCCGCACTTGGTACTCCGCACTTGGTACTCCGCACTTGGTACTCCGCACTTGGTACTCCGCACTTGGTACTCCGCACTTGGTACTCCGCACTTGGTACTCCGCACTTGGTACTCCGCACTTGGTACTACGCACTTGGTACTCCGCACTTGGTACTCCGCACTTGGTACTCCGCACTTGGTACTCCGCACTTGGTACTCCGCACTTGGTACTCCGTACTTGGTACTCCGCAATCGGTACTTCGCACTTGGCACTCCGCACTTTTGAAATCCGTACTTGGCACTTGAAACTCTCCACTTTGCACTTGTTCATCCGTACTTGGCATACTCCGCACTGAAGCTATAGATTTCCTCTTAACTGAATTTTAGTTTGGCTAAATTTTAGAGAGAATTTTGTATGAAGGCTAAAATCAAGGGCTATCTGCATACCAGGCTTAAATTTTGAAAAATATTAACCCATATCTTGTTTAATTCTTACAAACACCAACATTAATTTAAAATATCTAATGCAATTTTTTTTTGTTGAATGCTTTTTATATTCACGTTAACTTTGTCTGGGTTTTTATGAATTTTTCTTTGTGTTAAGTTGCATTAAGCTCGATAAATTCTGCACAAATAAATCAATTTTAGTGAAATTTCCAAGCATTCAAGAAGGTAGATAGTATGTATAAGGAATGGTTAAAAATTGTTTGTAATTATTCCTTTTACATACTACCTTCCAAAAAAATCATACATTTTTTTTCTAGAAAAAGAACTTTTGCTCCTAATAAGTAGGGCAAGTAATTTTTGATGTGTAAACTTCTATGCTGGCGTTAGGGTTAACTTAAAACCTGGACCTTACATGTTACATGTTACGTG
Organism: Epistrophe eligans; assembly: GCA_951394125.1. Lineage (NCBI taxonomy): Eukaryota > Metazoa > Arthropoda > Insecta > Diptera > Syrphidae > Epistrophe > Epistrophe eligans. The sequence goes on along the minus strand of OX596031.1, from coordinate 27,192,068 downwards.
TAAATACGTTACCTGTCACGATTGCAAGTTACGATATGTGTTCGTCGATATAAAAGATAAATATCACTCAAAAAAATCTTCTAATAAAATTTGCTAATAAAATCTTTGAAATAAAACAACTATTTCGCTTGGGTGGTAAATTAACAGTAAGTATATAAAGTCATATAACTTTGGGTGTAATATTTAATTTGGAGTTTGGCGATGGCAGCATTCGGTCACGTAAGTTGAGGTTCTGATAAGGGCAGCATCCAACAGGTTGATTTGTGTATATTGGGTACGTTTATTTGAGAAAATCCAGCACTTGGACTTATGAATTTGTTTACACATCCGTGAGTCCCGGTACCTACATTGTTGCCGCAATATTTTAATTAAAAACAACTTCGAAATTACTTGTTATAATTCAGTTTACTTTAATTTTATTTTCTGACTATTGTAAATTTACTAAAAATTTCATTTTTTTTTCTGTGACTATATCGTGGCAACTTCTAATATTGGTTCTAGTAAAAAAAAGATCGCCAAAGTTAGTTGGGAATGGTGATTGTTAAGCGAGTAGCCGGCTCAGATTTTCCACGGCTATAATTTTGGTTGGTTTACTTAAAACTGCTGCCAGGTTTGGCAACACACATATTTATTTTAGAAAAATTCTTTTTCGAAAAAGAAACCTTTTCTGTGAGTCATTTTACTTTTTACACATCAAATTATGAACTTTGAACTTTATTTTAAAATCTTTTCAAAGATTTCAATTGCTAGTTACAATAATTTAAACATTGCGCACTAATAGCTGTTTGTTTCATTTCCGTTCAAATAAAAAAATCATTAAATTTTGTAAAATCTTTTTTCAATCTTTGCAGCTTACCCTGAGTAAAAATCTCTGTCAGTTATAATATTTTATTCTCTTACATAATGTTTCTTAAATAAAATTGAAATAAATTATTGTTTTATTTTTTCTTTTTCAAATACCTAAATAAACTCATATCAGAGATGATACAATATGAAAATAAACGTATATCTGAAGATAACTTAAGTTAAGCGACTCTTTAAATCAAGGTGCGTATATACCTACATAGTTTATCAATAAGTAATGCCTTCTGTCTTTTGAGACTCCCTCGTAAGAGATAAGATAGCGCGCATATATAGTTGTTAAAGAATATTCCTGCACGAAAAGATGAAAACCTTGTAAAACAAAACAAGAAAATGTATGTTTATCTAAATGCAATAAATCCTTAACACGTTTTTGAATCGCGCGTGAAAAGTAAACCTTTGAGGATTAACCTGACGCCTAAAAGAAAAACAATAAATTTTCAAAGGCATATCATATCGTCTTCGTCTTCATCGTCATCGTCATCGTCGTCGACGTCGTTATTTGTTGTTAATTAATGCGCATATACATACGTTATTTCAATCTTAATGGATAATTCATTATTTATTTAAAACGAAATATCTTTTATGTTTTGTGAGATATGATAACACCTTTGAATAAAGTCAGATTTTGAAGCTATAGGTGGGCTACAATCACGTTTTGGATGAATTCTGTGTTTTTTTTTTTTTTTTTTTATTAAAAGATTTGCAGTGCTTTGTAACAACTGTTTTATATTAAACGTGTTTTTTGATGTAATTGCTTTTTAAAACGTAAATCATTATTCCTTGCGATTAAAAAGGCTTAAAACGTGTCCTATACAGAAAACACATTTCTTGGTGGAAAAGTTTAATTATACATCAATAGGTACGAAATAAGTTACAAAGATACGCAGCAACGTAACCTTTACCCTAAAAAAGAACTTTTGTAAGAGTTATATGTACGTGTTAAAAATCTACCGTGTACTTTCCTTTTCAAATGACTTTTACCTTAGAGCTTAGTCAATGTTTGACAAATAAAAAGGGAAGGTGTAATGTATATATGTAAATATTGTGTTTAGGCAATGTTTTTGATAAATTGTCTTTTATTGCTTGTCCAGAGGGCAAAATCTTAATTTCCTATATTCATCAAATACAAGGATTACTTTGATAAAAGTGTCCGTGTTAATGAAGTTATAACATTAAACCATTATAGGGTTATGTATTTACCATCACCAACCCTTTAAAAGCTTGACTGAACTTTTAATTTTATTGGCACTCTTCTTTTCTTCTTCCTTTAAAGTTGAGAATGCAAATAAAGGTAACCCAGAGACCAGAGAGACAAAGGCCAAGAAGTTCACTTTTAATTTCAAAATAAAAACTTTGGGCGATTTTATAACTTTTTTAAACGATAACCATTTATACTTATAAGCATTCATCTCAACAGGAGTTTTAATTGTTTGACTATAAAGGTTCGTCAAGCTTGGGCCCACCACAATAGAAATTCAAAATTTTAATGATTTAGAATTTAAGTTCGTTAATTAGGGTCTGATTTAGTATTGTAATCCTTGCTGCAGTGTAATAACTTCCACAGAAATAAAGCCCGTGGGTCTTATTTCCCAAAATAAAAGAAAATAAGAACCGGGCTTCTTTTTCTTTTATAAATGGAAACAAAAAGCTGTGTAGATATATGAATTATGGAATAACACAGTCTGGGTATTAATGCTATTTCAGAAAGGCAATAAATCCCGCGGGTGATTTTTTGTCGTGGGTCTTATTGCCAATATTTTGGAAATAGAACCTACAGACCACGGGTTTTTTTTCTGCGGGTCTTATTTCACTGCACCACAATCCTTATTGAGAACTAAACTCCCTTCCGCGTAAAACTTATGGGGACTCAGATTTACGTCAAACTATCACCTTTAAACACAGAATTAAAAAAAAATATAATGACGAAAAGATTTAAGTGCTTTTAGGGGCCAGTCATTTGGTGGAACGTCAAACTATAAGTCCTCAACGCACCATAGGGCTTATCAAGAAATCATTTGTGGCAGACTCATCAGGGGACAGCGGACAGACGGACGTGTGCAACGGCAACACTATTTGTTGTCACAGCTTAACTTGCTTGTCATCGGCAATGTGCTCTCTGCCATTCCAGTTTACTTATTTCCGTCTTCAACGAAACCAGTCACCATCTTATCGCCTTCAGCGCAACACATAAAAAACTTTTTTTTAATATTTTAATTTAGTTAATAAATTTGTTTAATAATTAGAGGAATCTTTTTCTTTTATTTAGACGAGAAAAATCGATATTATTCTCTAAACATTATTTTGCGGAATCAATTTTTACTTGTGATATATGTAGGTATTATATGGCAAGTTATTAATTCAAGTTATTAAATCGAACTCGAAATTTTGGTCAAAGTTGAGATTACGATCAAAGCGAAATCGAAAAAAGTGTGTCACGCAATTCTGTATGTCTGTCCTTTCGGCTGTAGCCTAAACGAATGGATAGATTTACTTTAAACTTGGTACCTAGCGTTTTTTGGGCACTCCCCCACACGTTTTTTTTTCGTTTTTTTAAGAACAAAAATAATGGTACCTGCCGTACAAATTTTTTACCAAATTATGAAAATATTATTTTTCTCAAAAACGTGCTAACAACTTTAAAAAATAAAAAATTCATAAATTTTTTTTTACGAAAATGCTACCATTTTATAAAAAAAAATTTCGGAAAAATGGTTTTAAATGGTAGCTCTCATAGAACCATTTTTTTGATTTTCGGTTTTCTCCAAAACGATTCAACTGATTATGATCAATTTTTTTTTATAGAGAATGTTTACAATAATTTTAAAAATATTGTTTACCAAAATTTTCATAAAATTATTTTTTGATTTTTAAAAAAAAGTTTCAAAAATTTTTTTTGAGAACTTAATAATTCGAAAACGACTTGGTCGATTTTTATTAAACTTAGCACTAAGCATTTTTTTTTGACAGTTTCTAGCAGATTTAAAATAAATTTTTTTTCTTATAACCGAAAATAACGGTACCTCCTATACAAATGTTTAAAAACCGGTACCTACTGAAAATCTCATTTTTCCGAATAACGGTTCCTACGATTTTGATTAAAATTTTTTTGTGAACTAATATCAGAACAGTCTATCATATTATTGGGAACAAAATGTATGTATTGTATATAAATGGTACCTCTAATAGAACCATTTTTTTGGGTTTCGACTATCTCATAAATTTTTTACACAAAAGCTCCTAATAAGTTTGAATAATATTGTATATCAAAATATTAAAAAAAAAAAACAAATATTGGTTGGGGTTAATTAACTCCGCACAACTATGTATACTAAAAATTGACGTACAGTTTTTTTTCTTAAAAATAAATTCAAAATTTTATATATAAAAAAATATTTTTACCGCTTCAACGATTTTTAAAATTTTTTTCTCATAAATTAAGATTTTTGTAAGAAATCACTTCTTGTACCTATGTACATTGCGTTGGTGTCAAATGAATTTCAGATTTTTTTCAATCAATTTATTTCTAATTTTATTGATTTTTTAACATTTTTTTCAGTCTAAACTGTAAATTCCGTTAATTGCATATGTGCAAAGTGCAAGACAGCCCGGTGCTATATTTTTCATAATACTTTCTTGGCACGTGGCATAAAATATAGGCTCCAATAATTAATAAATTTCTTTTATCAGATGAAAAGTTTTTTAAATTATTAAAACTTTAAAACCACGGTGTGATCGCACATAAGAGCAAGTTCGTGCGATCTAGTCGTGCATGTAATTTTTTCTAATCTTCAAAATTGTTTTAAAAATCTTCGTTTTTAAATTAAAATTTTTTATTATTACGTATTAAGTTTAAAGAAATATATTTAACTTTTTTAATAATCTAAACATTCATTTTTCGATCAATTTTGTATTCAATACTATTAAATTTTTTAAAAACATCTAGATACCGTACAAAATTGTATTAAATCAGTTTTACAGTTTTTAAGAAAAGTGAAAGAAGATGGGTGATGTTTTTTGGAATTTTTTCACTAAAAACCAAAAGAAAGCCTCTGAATTAAAAAAGAATTAGTTAACAACTTTAATATGTAGCTACATTTTTACGAAAAAAAAAAAAAAAAAAAAATTACAAAGTTGGAAGCGTCTCTAAAATTGTTCTGTGTTTATTTCTATTTTGTTAAAAAAAATCATTTGCAAAATGTTTAAATGCAACAATGTTATTAAAAAGCTATACGTGAATATTTAAAAAATGAGTTCATTTTCTCAAAAAAAAAGTGTAAACGCTATTTCCGTTATTCATTTTTTTTTTTGTAAAAAGCTTAAATGCAGTTAACCTTCTATTATTTGGTCATAAAGCAGCCAATAGACACTACACTTGTGTCTACACCGGTGTCGGTGTACGGAAATGTGTGCTGTGTGTGGGCTGGTGCGCACACCGATTTTCGGTGTCAGACACGGTGCGAGTAAAATCAAAAGTTTTTGGTTTTTGGTGTCGGTGTCTTGATCGGTGTGGCGTGTGTGGCGGAATGCCACACCGGTGTCAGTACACCGGTGCAGACACAAGTGTAGTGTCTATGGACTGCTTTAAAAGTACGGAGTTTAATAAAAATCGTAAGAACCATTCTTGAGAAAACTTTAAACTAAACCGAAATTTTTGCCTTTCACCTATCCGTTTTAGCAAATCTAAAATAAAAATTAAGATTTTCCATCTTAGGGAATTACATAAAAATGATCTGTATCAAATTTGAAGCTAATCGGACCACTCGTTTAGGCTTTGGCTCTTATTACGGAGGACGCATGGATGTATAGACGCACTGACGCACAGACGCACAGACGCACTGACAGTCAGATCCACAAACACACAGACACGCACCCATAAACGCACAATCCAACGGACGGCATGACGAAACACACTTTTTAGATTTTTGCATCGTAGTGTTTTTTTACAACATTGCCTTCTTTTCAAAAATTTCTTTCTAACTTTGCTACTTTATTAATAAATCTTAATTGCTTATCTACTTGATTGCCTTGAATCATACCAGGAAGTACATGCGACAATTTCACTTTTATCTTAAACTTCTAATCTTCCCCTTTCTATTTGTCATAGGTAACTTCATTATTGCAATAACAAAAAAAAACCATCTGATAATAAATGGAATCAAAACAGACAAAATAACGACTTCTGAAAACACTGAACAGAACGTTCAAGCGCTTTCCATTTCAGCTCCATATACTTTACTGATGTGCTCATTGACTGTGCTTTTTTGATTCCATTTTTCCAACAAGAATTACAATTAATTGCCTTTTAAATAGCCAATTATCTATTGATTCTCTCACTTTGCCTGGCAAAGCGATATAGTGTTGATTCTCTTCTTAATCCGGTAATTATCTTCTTTGTTCCTCCTTTCGATGTTCCATTCCTGCACATTCATTGAGTATTCTTCTCATTTTCTGCTCATCCTTGTGTCTTGTCTGCTTTAGGAAATCATCTCGATAAACAAGTGAATTTCAATCTGATAACCACAATGCGCTGTCCGAAATCCGCATGTTCAGTGTTAAGCAATTGCAAACAAAAAGCAGACTTCAGACTGTATAGTATACTCTGTGTGTGCTGTGCGTGTGTGTGTGTGTTATAAGAGAGTGCTTTAGCTCAATCTCATAGATGGCACCCGGCGATGGACGTTGAAGGAAGATTAATTACATTGGCTATCACGAAGAATCCCAGACCCAAACGAATAAAGAAATCTAAACCACTGTCCACAATAAAGACACTCGGATAATGTATCCATGAAGTCATTCACTATAACACACTATCTAAGTCTTGCAATCTTTTTCACTCCACTCTTTTCTGTTCTCGTTCAATTTTGGGGCTGCAAACAATAAAAAATAAAAAAAAAAAATAAGTAAAATATAATAAAAGTGTATTTTTTGAGATTTTCCGGATGGCCATTTTGACATCCGACGGGCGTTGGTGGCGATGAACTGCAGCACTAAGCGTGTGTGAATTGAGAACTGCAGATATGACAGGCGGAATGAGATCTTCATCAAGATGGTGCGGCATTGCTTTATGAGAGTCATCGGATTTTGGGTGGAAATGTCATTTGCTAAATCGTTGGAGCTCAAAATCTGATAGCAAAGGAAAATGAATCCCAAACTGATGAAAGTCAAAAAAATAAATGAGATCTCTCTCTGGGAATATAGAGTACTCGTATAGATAAACGACAGAGAAAAATATAAGTTTTTAAAGAAGGCATTATATAGGACTAGGAGGAGTATAAAGGAGGGTTCTTCATTTAATGGACCAATCCAGTGAAATTGGTTGAATTGCGAAAAAGAAGATTATATTATGGTAATGGATGATTTTCTACGCTCAAATGACTCTGAATTAAAGAAAGAATGAAGAAATGATTGCGATTTTAAATTTGGAGAATTCCAAGTGGCACACCATGCGAGGAATCGATTAATATAAAAATTAAAGACTTTTCCATTTTTTGGTTGTGTGCGCATTCATTTTTATTCTATTTATCTCTTTAGTGTATGCTATATCACCTTTTTAATTAATCAGTAGTTAAGTCGATTTTTTTTTTCAGGACCAACTAAAAAAAAAACTGTTGGAACATGGCAACTTAATTACTTACGGGGACTTTGTGGATTCATTAAAAATTAAGTTTCTCACAAAAATTTATTCTGTAAAGTCCAGTGTAGTATTTTTTTTTTGTTGAAAAAGTTTGATAATCAAGATTATTTAGATTTACTGGAAGCTCTTTTGTAAAAAAATCATTAAGATCGGTTGGTCAAGAACTAAAAAGATTGATACCATTAATAATGAAATAATTTATAATTTTTTCCAATAATATGGTAGAAAGTATTGATATTATCTGATGACAAACATTTTTTGATCAAAATCGGAGGAGTCGTTTTCGACAAGAACAAGATTTTCTTAAACGGTTTTTTTGGTTAAAAGAATAATTTTAATTTAAAATCTGGTAGACAACAGCAAACGTAGTCGTTTTGCAATTAATATGAAAAAAATTTATTATTAAAAAAATAAAATTCACGATTGGGTCTCAATAATTTAAAAAAATTTAATTTAAAAAAAATTTCATCTGATAAAAGAAATTTATTTTTTATTGGAGCTTATATTTTATGTCACCTGCCAAAAATTTAGCCTAGTTTAAGGAAGTATTATGTGAGTACATAAATATTAACAATATAGCACGGTGCTGTCGTGCACTTCGCACATATGCATGGAATTTACAGTTTAGACTAAAAAAAATGTTAAAAAAAGAAATAAATTGATTTGACACCGGCGCAATGTGCACCAAGTGAGAAAAAATTTTTAAAAATCGTTGGAGTGGATTAAAAAAAAAAAATTATTTTTTATATATGTATGTATATAAAATTTTGAATATATTTTAAAGAAACAAAATTGGTACGCCAATTTATAGTACTTATTTATGGGGAGTTTAAAAATTAATTTTGAAAAAAAGTCATTCACCCATTTTCGAAATACCGAATTTTCAAAAAATTATTTTGAAATCAAAATTTTATTTTTTGGAAATTTTGATATGAAATATAATTCAAACTTATTAGGAGCTTTTTCGTATTTTTCTAAATTCAAAATTTGATTTTTTTTAAATTTTGATATGTAACATTATTCAAACTTATTAGGAACTTATTTGTAAAAGATTTCATTGAAATTGGGTCGAAAACCCAAAAAATGGTTCTATGAGAGGTATCACTTTTAACGATAGATAATTTGTTTTCATAATAATGTGGTGATCGTTCTGATATTTTAGTTCAGACAAAAATTTTTATCAAAATCGTAGCAGCCGTTTTTGAGAAAAATGAGATTTTCAATACCAGTTTTTAAACATTTGTATGGGAGGTGTTGTTATTTTTTTTATAAGAAAAAATTGTATTTAAAATCTGTTAGATAATGTCAAAAAACTGCTGGGTGCTAAGTTTAATAAAAATCGACCAAACCGTTTTCGAATTATTAAAATGTCAAAAAAAAAATTTTAACTTTTTTAAAAACCAAAAAAAAAAAAAATTTTTGGAAAATTTTGGTAAACAATATTTTTTAAATTATTGTTAACATTCTCTTTAAAAAAATTGATCAAAATCAGTTCAACGGTTTTTGAGAAAATCGAAAATAAAAAAAAAAAGCTTCTATGGGAGGTACCATTTAGCACCATTTTTCCGATTTTTTTTTTTTATAAAATGGTAGCATTTTTGTAAAAAAAATTAGTGGATTATTTTAAAAAGTTGTGGGCACGTTTTTGAGAAAAATAATATTTTCATAATTTGGTAACAAAATTTGTAAGACAGGTACCGTTATTTTTGGACTAAAAAAAAATTTAAAAAAAAGCCCAAAAAGCGCTAGGTACCAAGTTTAAAGAAAATCGGTCCACCTATTTAGAATACAACTGAAAGAATACATTTTTTTTGACTTCGCTATTATCATAATGTCAACTTTGATCAAAATCTGGAGTTGGATTTTTTTTTACAAAGGCATAACTTGTCATATAGTACCTATGTTATATATGTCGCAAGTAAAGATGTGTAACTATACTAAAAGCTCAAGCAGATATTATTAAACATAAAAAACATTTTCGTTTTTGTATCTTTTCAATTTACGTGCACTTTGATTTGAATACATTCAAATTTTAAACCTTTAAAGTAAAACAGTTATGTTTCTTTTTTTGTAATAAAAATCAATTTACATTTTTTTTCATAGACATTTTAATGTAAGTGTCAACACGTGACTATTATTATGATAATTTTATCAAAATAATTTATTACTTTACTTCGTTGTGGAATGTTTATGTTTTTTTTGTTAAGGTTTTCTAAGAAGTAATTTTCTATTTTGAATAATGGTCTCACGAAAAATAAATAATAAATCTTTAGGAGAGACATATTATGACTAAGAATTCGTAGGTGGTCTTGGTTCTTGCAATTGTGATTTTAATACTTCAAATGAAACAACCAAATTAGCCCTTTACAATTTTTCTTTTATTGTTAAGGGAATATAAAATCTTATAAAGACGGTAGTATGTGAAGAGGGGAACTCCCATTGGGAAATAAAAAAAAAAGAGAAGGCACGTTGAGGGTTCCAGTATTGTTTCAATCTCCACAAAAGATATTAAACAAGTCATAGCATCGTAAAATCTAATGTTTCATGTAACTTCATATATCTTGTCAAATAAGTTTAACGTTGTACATATTTATTCTTAAATATTTATATATAATTGTAAACATGGTTGTGAACAGCACTTGCCTATGGAAATGAGTTTTTTTTTTTGTTTTCTCACCAGGCAAAAGTTTTGCAGTAATAATTTAGTTAGAGATAGAATAAATTTGTATGTATCTAGTTTAATTGATTTACATTTCAGAAGTCAATTTGGCAATTACTAAAAATATATCCATCTAATCTTCAAAAAAAAAAAACAAATTGTTTAAAGTTCTTGCATCAGCTCTTTCGTTTTATATTCGATTTTTAGATCTCAACACATTTCTGAGTCGCAAATCTTAATTAAAATAATTAATTCAACCATAAAAGCAAGAAAGCATGAAATGCGGTGAAAATTCCTAATAAACATCCATATCCCCAGATCATGTATAATATAATATCGTAAAATATTCATGAACCCCATATAAAACGCGTATTTGAGCAATTTGATAACTCCAACTCGTCTCAATGCCACAACTTTGCCAAAAAAAAAGAACAACTTTTATGATTTTATTTTTCAACTCTAGCAGGTACGTGGTTTTATTTACTCATGGAGTTACATAGTTAAAAATAAAAAAAACTGACTAAGACTGCAACTTCAACACTTTGTTGCAACTTCGAGGATATCTTAATAATTTTATAACATCACATACTAATGTGAACACACACTGGGTATTAAAATAATAAATGCTCAACGAAACAAGTTTACATCATACGTATAAGATACAATTGCTGTTTGAAATGCATTTTGATCATAAAATTTTAATTATATATGTAAGCGGCAAAATAGCTTTGTTCAGAGTTCTGAGTGTTCATATTTTTTTATGACTTTCGTATAAGTCTGATAATTTTATGTCAAATGGAAGCCTATTTATCTAAGATTAAAAAATAATTTCAAACTCGCTAAGTGAATATTTGTACAATAAAAAATAAAAAGATGTTATGTTCCTTTAATCAGTTAATAAAAATATAAAGAGAATTTTCATTTTAATTTAATAATTTTAAGGACCTACAATTTCAACATGTTTATGACCAGTAGTAAAAATATGAGTTTTAAAGCTTTTTTTTTAAATTTAAATTAAATCCCAAATATTTAAAATAAGGTAAAACAATTGCGAAACATTTTTATATCCTCGGAGGAAAAATAAAGTATTGATTTCGTGTAAAAAAAACAATTATTTGATGGACAAGGACAGACATTGCTATAACATGGGAAAGTATAAAAAAAACTTCTTCATCATACCACCTGTCAGTCTGTGTAAACATTAGTGCCTCTATTTTTAATTGTTTTTATTTAAAATTTTTAAACAATAATTTCTGAAATGTAAACTGCCCACAGACGTTCAGGGTTTCATGTGAGAATATTTCTCGCAAATCTATGAGATCAAAGACAATCAGGGTTGTATAATTTTATATAGTATTGATACTCTATAGTTGAAGCACAAAGAGCGTCTCAAAATTCATCTAGATGTACATTAATTAATAGTTGTCCTGTTTGCAACACTTTCAATGATAAACGCATTTTCTAGAGGTATTTTTTGACTTTTTCGATGCACAGGGGTTTGTTTGTAAAATTTTGGAGATAAAAATCATTTCCCACGCATTAGAAATTTAGATATGTACCAAATTTATAAAAGCAAGTAGAAAATGTTCTGCAATTCTCCCAAGGTATTATAAATAATTTTTGGCCTATAGCTTTTATATTCTTTTATTATTGAAAATATTATTAAGACCAAAATTGATTGATACAAATTTGACATTTTTTTTTAGTTAAAATCTGTCGAAACAAATTTTAGGGCAATGAAATTTTTGATCCATCGCCAAGTTTTGGTACCAAATTTCATTGATTTTCATCTAAAATTGGTAAGTAAAATGATATTTGTAGCCAAAATTTAAATTTAAAAAATCGTTGGATCGGTTTTTAAAAAAAAAATAAAAATATTTTTTATATATAAAATTTTGAAAACATTTTTGAAAAAAAAATTGTACGCCAGTTTTTAGAACTTATTAATGCGGAGTTAAAAAATTAATTTTGAAAAAAAATTACCACCTATTTTCGAAATACCTAATTTTCAAAAATTAATTTTGAATTTTTTTTAAATCCAGAATTTGGTTTTTTGAAAATATTGATATGCAACATTATTTCATCTTATCAGAAACTCATATGTAAAAAATTTCATTAAAATTGCTTGAACAGATAATGAGACAGTCGAAAACCAAAAAAATAGTTCTATGAGAGATACTATTTTTAGACGATAGATAATATTTTTTCTCACATACAAATTTTAATCAAAATCGTAGGAGTCTTTTTGAGAAGAATGAGATTTTCCATAACGGTTTTATAACATTTGTATGGGAGGTACCGTTATTTTTAGCTATAAGAATAATTTGTGTTTAAAATCTGCCAGATAATTAAAAAAAAAAATGCTGGATGCCAAGTTTCATAAGATTCTCAAAAAAAAGTTCGAACTTTTTTTAAAAATCAAAAAAATAAAAGTTTCGGTATGCAATACATTTTAAACTTTTTGAAAAAATTTATATTAAAAAAATTGATCAAATTCGAAACAAAATGGAACCATTTTTGAGAAATTAGAAAATAAAAAAAAATGGTTCTATGGGAGGTGCCATTTATAATTTTTCGGATTTTTTTTTTTAAATGTTAGCCTTTTTGTAAAAAAAAAATTTATGGATTTTTTTTTTTAAAGTTGTGAGCACGTTTTTGAGTAAAAAAATTAGATTTTCATAATTTGGCAAAAAAAAAAATTATACGGCAGGTACCAATATTTTTGGTGTTAAAAAAATTTAAAAAAAACTATGGGGGGAATGCCCAAAAAACGCTAGGTACCAAGTTTAAAAAAAATCAACCCACCCGTTTAGGCTACAGCCGAAAGGACAGACAGACAGAATTGCGAGACCCAGTTTTTTCGACTTCGCTATTATCGTAATGTCAACTTTGATCAAAATCTCGAATTCGATTACTTTTACTAATGCATAACTTGCCATATAATACTTATGTATATATCGCAGGTAAAAAACTATAGCTCTTTCGATCGTTTAATTTCGAAAATGGTTATTTAAAAAAAAAAAAGTATAAACATGTTTTTTGTAGGAAATTTTCTAAGCTACAAATAAGTCATTGACATTTTTGTACAAATAACCATTTAGGGGGCTTTTAACCCCCCTAAAATCATTAGCGGCGCTCATATCGATTGCCACTTTTAACAGTTTCTTAAGAACACCATTAAGAGGCTTTATACCAAAATCCAGCTTTCCTGCGATTTTTCCCTAATTCGACTGGTTTTATATCTAATATGACTGAACTATATTATCTTAAGTTCATTTTTTACTTTTAAAGACCCCATGCAGTTAAAAGATTGAAATTAATTAATTAATTAATCATTTTTCCTATATAACATTTTTTATTGATATAATATTTTTAAAGTTCTAGGAACACCCGTCGACATTGCGTGTATTTTTTAATTTCGATTTCCAAAAATCATGTTCTGGTCAAAATTTGCCAGTGCTTTTTTTTCTGTCTACCAAATCATTATTTCAACATCTCCTTTCTTCAAAATTGCTAAATGTATAAGTTTGCTTTGACATACCTTGCCTTGTTGCGGCAACTTGATGAACATATAAATAGTAGGTAAGGTATAGGATTCTCCGGCCGTTCAGTGACGCAAAATACGACAACGACAACGACATGACAAAACCCACATTTACTGCATTTTGCTTGACAGACGTTTTAGCATGAAAAAAAAAAAAAAAAAACATTCAAACAACAACTCTATCAACAGACTAACGAGTGGCGACCAGTGACCACGTCTGGATCCTTCTCCCACGTTATCGTCTCGCATTTGTCCAGAATTTTGTATTTTTTTTTCTGTTGTATTTGTCCCTGTGGAGGCTTGTGTCATCGTCGTACTTCGTCATACAAATAAAAATAAAACTTAAAGCACACATTTTGCTGTATTTATTTTGTCTTGACTGTGATGATGATGATGATGATTTTTCGTTTGGTCGGTCCGTATCGGTTTACTTTGCGGTACAACTGTGCCATAGGATTCGAATTCGAATATAAAATGTTTAATTCATGAGAGTTATTAAAATTCTCGAATAAATTATAACGACTACGACTATATACGACGACTATGGACGCACATATAGGTACAGTGGCTTCTATGCTACTTGCCAAGTTGCACAGTCTAATAGGCCACAAGGTTTAAAAACCAATGTTAAATATAAATATGATTTTATATGAAAAGCCGCTGCGGGACGTTGAATGCACGTCGAAGACCAACGCACGGGGTGAGGCGACGCATGGTGTTTTGTTTTGGTTTGGTGGTGGTGGTGGTTTCAATGGATTCACCATCCAAGCAAGCTTCGAGGTAACTATAGCTCGCGGAATTACAATGAATGCGCGCGATTATCGCATCGAATGTGCTCTTTGTGGTTCTTGATCAAGGATACACCATTGTGAGTGGCATTTATTGGGCTTTCTGAATGCAAACATTGGCCTTTACGGAGATTTGTCGTTAGCATATGGAACACTTTAACCTGGGAAAAAAATGTTTATAGCTCTGCGATGGCAAACCAACATCAAAAACAACAAAAAAGAGCTACCTAGATTGTTGGTCGAAAAGGAATGGCTTTACACCATATATAATATTTTAAAAATTTCCAGACAAAATGTTTGTATTGATTTTTGTTAAAAATTAATTTAAAAAAAATATTATTTTTAAAATTTTTACGAAGCTCGATATTTTAGCAGCCGAGCCTCGTGAATGGTTGCGGTTTTCAGTGCTGAACTGCAAATAAACCGACCTTTTCGTCAATGTACAAGATTTTACAAATCTTGGCCAACAATTTTTTATTGATTTTTGGAAAAAAAAAATTAAAAAAAAATTTTTTTAAGAATTTTTACGAAATCCGATATTTCCGCAAGCGAACCTCGTATGTGGTTAGAGTTTTGAGTGCTGAATTTGAAATAAACGCAATTTTCCATCGATGAGCAAGATTTAACAATTTTCAATTTTAATGCAAAACAAAAAAAAAGATTTCTTAATAATTTTTACGAAACTCGATATTTCCGCAACCGAGCCTTGTAAGTGGTTGTATTAAGAATAAACATACCGTTCACCGATTAACAAGATTTTAAAAATCTCAAAACAATTTTTTTTATTGTTCTAAAATAATTAAACATGGTCAACGTTCTTGGTTTTCCAACGAAATTCGATGCCTCTTACTACTTAGGGATCAGATATACGACTAGTGGAAACGTTAAAGATTAGAAACACATCATCAAATGTATCGTATACTTTGCGCAACCAAGTGGTCGGTTAAATAAGAATTGCTAAAACTCTTTTGTGTTGTAGCATATTAGGTTCATCGGTCAATTGGCGTCAATTATGGAAGAACCTGTGAGAGAAATAGGCGTAGGTAAGCAAAATAAAATTTGCGACGAAAATGTTGATTAAGAATCGCTTTACCAAAATTTCGTCACTCTTCCTTTTCCCACGTTTTCTAACCCTTTCCCTGATCTAAGATTTCTTCCTAATAGACCTACTTCAGATAATGAAATTTGGCTTTCGCCAACATCACAGATGTACCAGCGCTATTATAAAAGTTGTTGAAGATATTAGACAGGCTTTGGATGATAATCATGTTACATTTTTAGTACTTCTGGGTGTTTCCAAAGCCTTTGATACTGTGGGCCGCAACAACTTATGTTATAAGTTCGCAACAATGTATGGTTTTTCATCTTCTGCGGTACGTTTAATGTCATCTTATCTGCAGGACAGAGAAGAATAGGTTTCAGTTAAAAATAAGTTTTCAAATTGTCTTTCGACAACTTGAGGGATCGATTCTGGGGCCTCTTATTCTTTTTTCATTATTTATTAATGAACTGGCTATATTCAAAAGTTGTCCTCTTGGACTCATCGAGGATTGTGCATATACTTTAAACAGGGACCTTGAAGATATTTCCTATTGGTCAGAACGTAATGGACTATTCCTTAATCCCCTTTAGACCAAATGCATCGTCATAAGTAAAAAGCTTATATGGAACTTGGAGTATTTTCCTGGCCTGTTTTTAAATGGATTACCAATCGCTTTCACACCATCAGCAAGAAATCTTGGTATTGTCTTGAACAGAACATTGTCTTGGGAGACGCACATCAACGTGACTGTGGGTAAAGTTTATAGTGTGCTTCAAATGTAATGGTCCTCACAATATTACACGCCCTTAAAAACTCGCTTAATGTTGGCAAAAACTCTTGTAGTTAAAATACTAACTGTGATGCTATCAGTAGAAGAAAACTTGAATGTTGCTTTCAATAATATAGCTTGGCCTACGTCGTTTTGATCGAATATCAAGTGTTTCAGTAAAAATGTATAACTTTTCATTTGACCACCTACTTCGTTATAAGACCCTTACCTTATTATATAACATTATTCACAGACAACAACCCTGTAGTTTGTTCAATTGGATTAGATTCAGCTCCTCCAACAGATCCCGTAATACTAAAAGACCCGCGGTATTCTTGTCTGACCTCTGAGCGACAATTTTTCATCGGCGCCATCCATTTGTGGAATCTTCTACGTCCTACCAAAGGACATAAGAAGAATCAATGACGTTACAAAGTTTAGTTAAGAGCTAAGAACATACTTTAAAATACCAAAACCTCCCCTAATCTTTATTTTGATCAATAACCTCTTGTATAATCGAATCATCGAGTCTTTAAGTTAAGATGTTTTGTAAATTACTATTGCAAATGTTCAAACTAATTTTCGAAAATAAATGTTTTTTCTTTTAATTATTACTAAATTATTACTTTAAAATTTATTTTTTTTCAAGGAATATGAATATTTTCTTACCAATAATTTAATAATAAATTATTGTTAACCAAAATACACGCAATATAGCTTTAACTCCATATTTACTTATATATAATTAAGTTTATCATTAATTTATAAGAATTGTATTCTTACTGCGTATAGGAATTAAACTAATCTATTGATTTTTTTTGAAAAAAATCAATTAAAAAAAAAATTTAAATTCTTACGAATCCCGGTATTTCCTCAAGTGAGCCTCGTAAATGGTTGCGGTTTTCAGTGCTTAATTGAAAATAAACAGACCTTATCGTCGATGTAGGTACAAGATTTTACAAATCTCGGCCAACATTTGTTTTAATTGATTCTTTGAATTTTTTTTTTTGTATTTTTTTTTTTTAATATTTTCGAAACCCGGTATTTCCGCAACCGAGCCTCGTAAAGTAAATGCGTTGACCATTTCCTGGGCAAAGATGGTCCTTAAATTTTCAGCTAGTGCCCATTTAAAAAAAAAAAAATCATGATGAGCCCCGTAATCTTAGGGTTGCTCCCAAACTTTTAGTATTTACATTCTTCTGTATTTTCAATGAATTAAATTAATGAAGATAAACCCACCTCGCACATACAGCTTCCTAAAACCACTTTTTTACACTTCTCCACAATGAAATAATGTTTATCGGTTTATTTTTAACCTTGTAGTTCATTATTTTTATACGAAACCAATACATACCCTATACTCACTAACTTGCTCTATAGAGTAAAAATTATTCTGTCACTTTTTCATATCTTAACATTATTTCTATTTGCCTTATTGTGTTATTCATATTATATACTAGGACAACACACAGCATCCACCATCGCAGCAAAGCATCTAACAACAGAAGCACATCATCTGCCATCTGCTGTCGCTCCCTAACAACAAAATCTTTTGCATAAATCATGCGATAAATATCTTCAACTATACTCTACGCTGATGCTGCCTTATACACAGAGATACATAAATATTTAGATACGAGAGTATATCTATACAACGATACAAAGTGTGTGCAGCACACAGATAAAGTCAACGAAAATAAGATGAAATATTTAATATTGATTTCATTTATTATGCATCATTAGGTGTATCTATCGATCTCTGAGAATATTGCAACTGATTTATTATCGATTTTGCAAAGACGACAACACAACCGAAGAACGAGGAAATTCAGAAACTCAGAGGAATCTGAGAGGAACTGAGAGAGGAACACCCAAGAGGCCAAAATACATCAGGATGTGTCGCTAATGTTGCCTATCTGTCTTCCGCATCCTCTCTATATTATAGCACATCGTCCATTAGAGTTTGTGTGCTGTATTATGGGGTGATTGAATTGATAGCATAAGTTATTGCATTTATATCTACAAATTTCATAAATTGTAATGGATATGGATACTCATGCTGTTGCCTATAATATTTATTCACATCATCCTTAGCCTAGGACTTGGATTGGAGGATTGAAGGAGCGCAGGACTAGGACAAGACGTCTGCCACCGCACCGCACCGTCGTCGCCGCGCCCTTACGCCTTCGACACGCTATATACCATAAGACCATCAACGATAAACGACAAGGAAGACGACGACGACAACGACTACTCCGATGACGAAAGGCGAAGATGTCGATAAGAAACGTTTACGATCGAAGTATAAACCTACTTCATGTTTATGTTGTTGTTGTTGTTTTTGTTATAGATGTAGCAAATTTTCTTGTTATTATTGAGGTTAAACGCAACTTTTAACTTGAGTTGGCAATTATGCAAATTGTCGCGAAGTAGTTTTGAAATTTAATTTACTAAAATCAAACCTATGCTATGCCAGAGGGTAGAGAGTGAGTTCTAAAAGGGGGTTGGGAGGGGGGGGGGGGGGGTCTTCATCATCACATCAGGCATTTTATACCTATAGCAAGATTGACTATAATTATATTGCCATAATGAAGGTAATGGGAATATTCAATGAGACTTCCTTCATACCTACTAACTGCTTACTGTGGAATTTGAATTGAGGAAAAATAAATATAATTATAAAATATGGTTACAGGCAGAGAGAAGACGATAAAAGACCTCATTATTAAGGACATTTTACATGCAAAAAAAAAAAAATCCCCGTTAAGGTATAAATAATAATTCATAGGTTTATATAATAAATATACAATGAGACCCAGAAGGTATATTGTTTTTGAGTTAAGTTTAAAGGTAATGGCATGCCTTGCAGGCTCTTATCAAGTTCTCTTGTAACTTTGGAATAAATACAATATACCTACACCCTTATTAACATGAACCAATTCAGATTAATTTTAACCCCGCACTCTTTTAGCTTTGTTGCTAATAAATCTATAGAAACGAAAAAGTTGTAGAGTTTTCAAGAATTGGTAATATTTTTGATTTTTGTAATCATACAAAATTACAATATACGTACTTAAAGGGCTTTTTTCAGAGTAGATTTTCGCTTCGAAAAAATGTCGACAACGATGAATATTAGTTGAGTTCTTTATAAAA
Source organism: Epistrophe eligans (assembly GCA_951394125.1). Classification (NCBI taxonomy): domain Eukaryota; kingdom Metazoa; phylum Arthropoda; class Insecta; order Diptera; family Syrphidae; genus Epistrophe; species Epistrophe eligans. The sequence continues at coordinate 27,172,615 of OX596031.1, read as the reverse complement.
AGTCAACTGGGTAGCCCGAACTTTCGTATATCATGTCCTTCAAGTTAGCATTACCACTTCAAAATTTTAAGATTCTAATAATTAGATTAATTGTCGAGAATTTTTCGTGAAAGAAAAAAAATTGTCGCGCTTGTTTTTTTTTTTTTTAATAACCCCTGGTAATGCTAACTTGACGCTCAACTTAGCTTTGCCACCCCCAAAAAAAATCAATAAAATAAAAACGAGTATGTTATTAGTTGTCGTGAATTTTTCGTAAATTTAAGGTGACAGAAATAAAATTGTAGGAATTTTTTTTTCTATGAATCCGGCATTACTACCTATACAGATTGAATGTCTATATGTTTTTACTACAAGGTTTTTTGAGGTGGTTATTTGAATTATCTAATCGACCTGTTTTTGGTAAAAAAAAAAAAAAATGTTCGTGTTTTTTTAGAACCTACAAAATACGGAATTTTTGAAAAATTTAGGTAGCATTTTCTAAATATTGGAAAATGTCACAAAAATTATAATTTTTCAAAATAATGTCAACTATACGGGTTCAAATTATATTCTAAAATAATGTTCACGCAATTTATATGTGTTGTCTGCCTGACAGGTTTCCGATCGTTGCGTTTTTAAATCAGAATGATCGGTGTTTTCGCAGAATATTGTGTGTTTATGTTAATAATGTGCCAATTTTTGCAAAAAAAAACATAATATTTGATTGCATCTTTGCATCCTGTCCAAAAAAGGATGCATATTTTAGTTCTGAGGAAAAAAATATGAATATGGGTTGTTTGCATTTGATTTATTTTTTACTTATAAGCTGTGAGTTGGTCAAAAGTAGTGTTTTAAAAATTATCTCTGTATTCAAAAAAAGAATCAACATTATATATTGCAAAAAGTTTTTATCTGCTAGAGAGTTCGAAGCGTTATTGATGAATCCAATTTCTGATGAAGAAGACATAATAAATTTGAATTTAAATGCAGAACTTCAAACAAATGTTATAATTTTGCCTCCAAGGACAATGAGGAAATTGATGATAATGTGCAGTTCTCAGAAGATGGAAACATGTACCTAGATGAATTAGCTGGTGAAATTGAGCTAGAATGTCGATTTGATGATTTAAACTCTCAAAGTCCTTGTGAAAAATACGACGAACCGCAAGTCGATGTTTTACGAAAAAGATTCAAACAGTGCATCAACATTCGAAAACGTCGCTTCAACATCTAAAAAAGAATCAACATGTGTCCATTATAAGTTGCCGAAGTGGTCAAAAAGTCATCGAGTTAAATTTTCAAAAAAAAAAAAAAACAAAGACGTGTCAAGTGAAAATATACGAGCAATTTATGACAAAATTGGTAAGCTTATACTTATACCAACGTCACAGCTAGAATTTAGAACATTTCTTGTAGATTCCTTGTTGCGATCGGAAAAAAATATCCAATCTGTAATTCAAACGGAAGGAAATCCTAGTGAAGTATTTAGTTCGTTTTGATAACATCAAGCATACAGTCATCAAAACAGAAAAGCGTCTTCGATGTTCCAAGTGTTCCCGCCAAATCGTTTTTCATGCAAGAACTGTAATACCCCGCTTCATCAAAAATGCTTCGATGAATACCACACAAATACCATTTCTTTGTAAACATATAATATGTAAATTGTATACTGTATACCTTGTTATGAATTACTTCACTTTTAATTTTCAACAATCTTTTCATTCCTAGTGCATCTAAATAATTCATTTTTCATAAAATTATTCAAATAAAGTTGACTCATATTGTATGTAAGAAGAAAATTTTCTTCCAATAATTTTAATACACTTTTCGGTGAGGATTGCGAAAACGCAACCTGAATTTTTTGGAAAACCAGAAGCTCTTCCAATTTTTGTTTTGACAGATTTCCTCTAATATAAAGGCAAACAAATAGACATGTATGTGAAATTTCAAGTTTCTAAGTCAACTGGAACTGGTAGCCGCCGGAAATGGGTTAAAATCAGTTCATGAGAGATAGCATATTTAATTGATAGTTAATGTTTTCTTCAATAATATGGTAGATCGTACTGAAATTAGCTCACATAAAAATTTTAATCAAAATCGTAAGAGCCATTTTTGAGAAAAATTAGATTTTCCTTATTGGTTTTTAAGCACTTGTATGGGAGTTACCGTTATTGTTGGTCATAGGAATATTTTTTATTTAAAATCGGCTAGATAATATAAAAAACTGCTAAATGCCAAATTTTATAAAAATCGACCAAATAGTTTTCGAAATATTAAGTTATCAAAAAAAAAAAAAAAAAATTGGAAACTTTTTTATAAATCAAAAAAAAAATTTAAAATTTTGGTATACAATACTTTTAAAACCTTTTGAAAAAGCTTTTTTAAAAAAATTGGCCACAATCATAAAAATGGTTCTATGAGAGGCATCATTTATAACAATTTTTCCGATTTTGTTTTTTATAAATTGGTAGCCTTTTTGTTAAAAAAAATTACTGAATTAAAAAAAAAGTTATGGGCATGGTATTGAGGAAAATAAGTTTTTCATAATTTGCTAAAAAGAAATTTTACGGTAGGTACTGTTATTTTTGTTCTTAAAAAGAATGAAAAAAGGTGTGAGGAAATGCCCAAAAACCGCTAATATCAAGTTCAAAGAGAATCGACCCACCTGTTTAGGCTACATCCGAAAGGACAGACAGACAGTTATTCAGAATTGCGAGACCCAGTTTTTTCGACTTCGCTATCATCGTAATGTCAACTTTGATCTAAATCTCGAGTTCGATTTTTGTTTACGAATCTACATATAACTTGCCATATATGTAGTTCCTACAAGTAAAAAAGTTTTTTGAACTTTGGGAATTAAATATTTCTTTCTAGAATTTAAATCAATTGAGCAATTTTGCATTCATATTTGATCGAGTTTAGGCAGCAGAAATTGCATTAAGCTAATTTTATATTTTTTTTTAAAGGTTTTTTTTTCTTCTTCTCACAAAATATGTTCACACAGAATAATTTTCTTAAAGAATTTCGGAATAACGTCCCATTTTAATTTTAATTTGGTATATGAACGCACAAACTTTAAACATTTTAATTGTATATGAAATTTTAAAAAAGCTCTGTAGACTGTTATGTGGGGTTATAAATTTTATGTACCGTATAAACATTTCTCTGAGCACTTCTTGCATTTTTTTTCTTCCATAAAATTTTATATTTTTATGTGCCTCCTTAAAAATACATTCATTTAATCAAAGGACATTGTTTTCAATTTTCTTTCTAAATTTTCTAACAAACAGAAACATAACCAATATGAGTCCCAAAGACAAAAATAACAAAACTTTTCTACAACATCATTATTAATATTGTACGAGTATTTCTCCTTGTCATGAAAGGAGAAGAAGAAAGTATCCTCAGAAAAAATGGGTTCATTCATTTTCTTTATGCAAATCTTGAGCCACTAATGTGTTATAATAAAAGATGATGACCAAACCATAACCTTAAAGCTGACACAATAGGATATGAGAGAGGAGACAAAGGACCAAACTTTGTTCTTATTGTATTTGTATTCCTCTTGCCCTGAATCCTGATGATGGTCACTTTTGGTTTGGTTTTCAAAGTTTTGTTTAGATCTTTGTACATTATTATTATTATTATGTTATGTTAGTCTACTTTCTGGTCTGCTAGCTTAAGGCATTTTTATTTGTCTTAAATTTCTTTTGGGACAGGAAATTTGTTTTGAAAAGAATAATATTTTATATCAAATCACATTTTCAGTTTTGGATTTGTTGACTTTTATTGTAATTTATTTATATAAAACAACAACAACGAAAAAAAAAAATAACAAAACATAAATAAATGAGATTTTATTTCAAGAAAATATAATTTGAATTCAGAGGAAATTTAAAAAGGAATGAAATGTAAATTTATTGGTATCCAATGGAACTTCAAGTGGATAACTTTTAATTCCTTTTTTTTGTGACTTCTTTTGGGGGAAAGGTTGAATTACTATTTACGAAGTTACATAAGTCTAGACTTTGAGTTTAAATCGAAACTAAGGTGTTTTGAATCGAAAAATCAAATTATATGAAATTACTGAGCATTGCTTAAAAATTGTATTCGCCCACCAGATTAAGGAGGATGTAATCCCTCACTCCAGGAAAAGATGCCTCATATTTTGATGGGTAGGAGCAGCATATTTATATTCAATTTATTACAGACACTTTCAGACACAAAAGTCACAAAAATATACACGATTTAGAGTTAGAATTAGAGTTAGAGTTAGAGTTAGAGTTAGAGTTAGAGTTAGAGTTAGAGTTAGAGTTAGAGTTAGAGTTAGAGTTAGAGTTAGAGTTAGAGTTAGAGTTAGAGTTAGAGTTAGAGTTAGAGTTAGAGTTAGAGTTAGAGTTAGAGTTAGAGTTAGAGTTAGAGTTAGAGTTAGAGTTAGAGTTAGAGTTAGAGTTAGAGTTAGAGTTAGAGTTAGAGTTAGAGTTAGAGTTAGAGTTAGAGTTAGAGTTAGAGTTAGAGTTAGAGTTAGAGTTAGAGTTAGAGTTAGAGTTAGAGTTAGAGTTAGAGTTAGAGTTAGAGTTAGAGTTAGAGTTAGAGTTAGAGTTAGAGTTAGAGTTAGAGTTAGAGTTAGAGTTAGAGTTAGAGTTAGAGTTAGAGTTAGAGTTAGAGTTAGAGTTAGAGTTAGAGTTAGAGTTAGAGTTAGAGTTAGAGTTAGAGTTAGAGTTAGAGTTAGAGTTAGAGTTAGAGTTAGAGTTAGAGTTAGAGTTAGAGTTAGAGTTAGAGTTAGAGTTAGAGTTAGAGTTAGAGTTAGAGTTAGAGTTAGAGTTAGAGTTAGAGTTAGAGTTAGAGTTAGAGTTAGAGTTAGAGTTAGAGTTAGAGTTAGAGTTGGAGTTGGAGTTGGAGTTGGAGTTGGAGTTGGAGTTGGAGTTGGAGTTGGAGTTGGAGTTGGAGTTGGAGTTGGAGTTGGAGTTGGAGTTGGAGTTGGAGTTGGAGTTGGAGTTGGAGTTGGAGTTGGAGTTGGAGTTGGAGTTGGAGTTGGAGTTGGAGTTGGAGTTGGAGTTGGAGTTGGAGTTGGAGTTGGAGTTGGAGTTGGAGTTGGAGTTGGAGTTGGAGTTGGAGTTGGAGTTGGAGTTGGAGTTAGAGTTGGAGTTAGATTATAAATTTTCCTTTTAATACAGTGAAGGACAATGATTAAAATAGAATTTCTGCCTGAAAGCTGTGGTTATCTTAAATTTAGGGTTAGAGTTAGATTCCATTCGTAATAATATAATAAATTAACGTTAAATTTATCTACAGCTAATTTTATTTTAACAGTTCGAAATGCACAACATTTTCGACATGAAGTTTCCTTCTTAAAAATTATGCCTATCATTTAAAACTCTAATGAGTTACTATAACCACAACTTGTTCGGCAAAATTAAAACCAGCAGTTTATATTTCTTGTCTGATTAAATTGTAAGACTCCCATTGGAGAAAAACCTATTAAACTTCTATTACCAACAATTTGTAATTCACCGACAAATGACTTAGACCATCTAAGCTACATATACCGCCAGATCGCCTGCTGTGGTATTCAAGTTCAAAACCGACCATCGTCGTCGGTTCCTGTGACCGTTGCTTAATTCCGAAGCGATCATGTGTATCATGTCCAAAACTAATAAAACTTACATAGCGAAATAATAATTCAACATAGTTTTCCTTTGATTAAATTATAAATTCCAAAACGAAATGCAAACATGATCACTCGATATCACGGCACACGATATCGCATCGCAACTGGCTGCGCGCGCGGCATGCATTTATGGTCTCCACGCTCACACCGACCGATGATGACGACACGACGACGATAGTGATGTTTGCTCGGAGCACAACTCTCAGGACGGTCTTATTGCACTTCGTCGTCATCGCCGCTCGTCGCTGTTGTTGTTGGTCTTTGGTTATGGCAATTAATTGAGATCATTCGTGCGCTATATAAATATTTGCCATCTCTGGGTGCATTTACAATTCACAACCGCCAACCATATAGGTACTAACAATTGTGCCCTCGTATTCTGCGCGCCATCTCTTCGTGATTCCTTCAAGTTTAATGACTCCAATAATTACGCCCGTCCCCTTTAACATGGCAGCATTACGCCTCCGTGCGATTCAATTAAGATATCGACATCGATGAACTTATACAATCCCTGTTTCCGATACGATATGGACGCGGGGCTTTTGGGCCGTAGTGTAGGTATCGCCATTGCGTGAGCAACAGCGCAGCGGCCGGCGCTGTTCAGTGCGCTGCTGTGATAGTCACGAGCTCATATCTCTTGAAATCATCATCAAATACGAGTTCGTAACTTGGAAGTCATAAGTATGTAGGTATACATCCCCCTCCCTGATCCCCGCCCCCATCAACATCAACAAACCCCACTGATGATGCACTCCATAAAGACACTTTGTGCACAAAGATGATGATGCTTTTGGATTTGATTTGTAATTAGGTACTACAGAATCCACTTTGAAGAGTCGTGTCTTGAGATGTGGTTTTACATTTTACGTGCAATTGTGTATATAGATATGACTCAGGTCTTGATTATTATGAATAATTTATGAGGGGAGCTATATAGCTGAATGTTTGCGGTAAGCCTTCTTAAAGTCCATAAATGACGTATGGAGAGCAATCTTCAAACATTTTAAGTTTTCTTTGAAAAGTATTTATGTACCTAACTCCATACGAGTAGTTGTTGATTGATTTGGAAGATGTGTACCTTAAGTGGTTTCAAGAACAATTAGTTATGAGCATGATGTTATGTCGATTGGTTTATTTATAAAGATTTTCTGATAAATTAGATTGTTTTAATGGAAGTGGGTCTTATCTTGGAGATAAGTAAATTTTAAAGGTATGATGTGAGTTAAATGTAATGAGTGTTGGACATTCTTTGAATACTTCATTAAATTTTCAAGTTTGGTTTTGAGAAAGTAGTTCTTTATTATTTTTAATATATGGGGACATGAATTGAGTAGATTGTGTCATACTTAAGTTTGTACATACTTATTTTAAGTTCATATGTGATTAAAGCAGGTAAGGGGGCAACAATCTATAACCACTCTGAATATATTCCAAATATTTTTGTAATTTATTATAGCTGGTTTGGATCCTTAAAGGGTTCGGGTCATTATTCTGTGTGCGCTAAAATTCGGTTTTCAAGATTCTGTATTCCAAAATTCTGTAAATCCAAAATTCGGTTGTATTTCAAAATTCTGTAAATCCATAATTCTGTATTTCAAAATTCTGTAAATCCATAATTATTCTCTATTTCAAAATTCTGTAAATCTATAATTCTCTATTTCAAAATTCTGTATTCCAAAATTCTGTAAATTATAAAAGAAAAATTGTTTTGATAATGAATTCTTTTATAATACAAAATGAAATACAGGATTTAAGAGCTAAGCTTTGGTTTGAGTAATTGGTGTATTTCAATATTCAAATTTAAATAAATAAGAGTCGAATTTAGAAATTTTAAACGTAACTATTTAAAGAAAACGTAGTAAAATTTGCGCACTATTTTCCAATATAAATGTTTTTTTTCCTTATATAATTTTGAAGTTCATATTTTATTGAAAGTATGCTAAGTATGGAAAAAATTGTTAAAAAAAAAAACAGTAAAAGAATAGTAACGCATCCATCACCATACATTATTTCAATTTTTCCAGAATGTTATTGTTTTGAAATACACAATTCTGAATTTACAGAATTTTGTTCATACAGAATTTTAATCCAATTACAGAATTTTAGTCATACAGAATTTTAGAAACAATCATGCTCTTATTATTCACTTTTTTATTTCAGATCATTTTCTTTTAATTAATAATATTTTTCGCGAAATAAATATCCCCAAAAACTTGAATATTTTTTTCTGGCTCTTTTTTCTCCATACAAATTGAAAATTGCTACACATGAAAAATTAAAAGTTGGTGAACTCTTGCAGCACCGTCTGCAGCACCGACTGCAGTTGCATTGTGTTGTGTTCGTGTTAACATTGAATTTGTGTGTTTTGAATATTTTGCAAGCTATTCCAGCTGCAGCTCCAGTTGCAGCTTCGTATCCATTGTGTTCAGGCAGTTAGTCGTTAAATATTTCACTTAATTCGCAACCCTTAATTGGCAATTTAAGTTTTCTTTTTTAACAATTATGTTTTTTAATCATTACGCAATTATCATTCGGCGTTTTTACAATTCGCTTTTTTTTTTCAAAAATATTGACCAATCAGTTCGCAAAATCATTTGTCAATATGTTGTTTATTTTTTTTTTTTTTGTTGAAATGTTTGATATTTGGCTGAGTGTTTTTTTTCGCGAAATAACGTTTCGCCGTTTCATTGTTTCGCAAAACATCGCCAAAGCCGTTTTATTATTTCGCTAATGGATCATTTTGTCATTTAATTGTTTTTATAATAAAGAATAATGTTTTTTTAAAAACTGTTTTTTTTTTTTTTTTAATAAAAATACATACATATGTGTTTCCGTTCCAAATAAAAATAAAATTATAGGAATTTTTTTTTTGAGTATTTTTCATATAACTTTTTTTCGTTCATGGTATTTACACATTTTTCTCCTAGAAACTCAAGTTTTTATAATAAATGGGCATTTATTTATTTTTTAAAGGTTAATTTATTTTTTATATTCTCTATATTCTTAATTTTGTTGTTTCGCTTTTTTTATTTGGCGTTCAATTGTTTTTCAATTTTTGTACATGTCTTAAATCGTTGATACACTAGCTACTTGATTTCAAAAATACACCCTAAACAGTGACACAATTTCTCAGCAATCACTCGTGTATTTTCTAAACTTCTAATGCACAGTGTTGTGTCGTTTTTTTACACCGAGTTTTTTACCAGGTTATTTATGTACATGTAAAAAACTCAGTGTAAAAATCTCAGCAAAAACTGTAAAACTGTAAAAAGTAAAAAAAAAAAACAAAACAAAAAAAATTCTATTGACTTTATTTATTAAAAAAAAAAAAAAAAAACATATTTAATTCTTTCAATTTTTTGTATAGTTCAAGTACAATATTCAAAATACTTCATCATCGTAATTATCAAACTCCATAGGAAACTCTTCATTCCGTTTTTCATTTAACGTAAAATAAACGTGTATTAATTTTTTCGACCTGTCAAAGGTTAGGCGAATTCGAAGAGGCATATAGATTTGGGCCCAATTCGAAATACTCTTTCAATTTGAGCCGATGAAGCTGGCATGTTTAGTATAGCTTTAAAGCCAATCTGGCAAATTTAGGTCATCAAAATTTGTTGTATTCGGGCGCGGTATTTTAATTAATTTTTAATAAATTCTTGATGTGTTTGTTTTCTCCACTCGGACAATATTTTCTGATCAAAAACGTGCTTTAAATGACAATCTGTCAAAATAAATACATATTTTACCGTTTTCTACCGTTTTTTACAGTTTTTTACAGTTTTTTACATTTTTTACAAATTATTTACTATTATTTACCGATTTTTAAACAGAAAATGTAAAAAACTGTTTTTTACAGCAAATCGCATATCACTGCTAATGCACGATTTTTGAAGATTAAAGAAACAAGATAACCAAAATAAACCTCAGTGCTAAAAATGATTTTGTTCGAAAAATCACCGTTACTTTTTCAAATAGTTGCCTAACATTAAAAACGAATTGAAGCATCTAGAATGAGAAGTAGGTGTTAAGTGACATTGACTGATATTTGTTTAAAACATACTTTTAGTTTGAATTTAAATAAAAACATTATACATTTAGCATTTTTCTCTATTTGTATGGCCTATTTCTATATTTCTCTAGCATTAAGAAAAAATTTCTAAGCAAATCTACGAAATAATCGTTTAAAGACAATAAATCAGAATATAAAATTTTGTCTTATAACACCTTCTCATTTTAAACGCTTCAATTTTTCTTTCGTGTAGCATTCTTTTTTTTTTTAAATAACCTTCAACTGCCTGCTGTCAAGCTGTCTCCTTTGTTTTGTTGGCATCACCTTACCGCACAAAAGGCGGGAAATTCAAATATTGCATTCATTTTGGGACACCCTTTATAAAGGAGTCTCCATCCTTTACTTGGTTCTACCGCAAACTTAATTTTCAATGTTAATATTGATTTTATACCTACTTTAAAAAAAAGTACAAATACTGCATGTATTTAAAATTAAAGATTTAAAAGTCTTATCATATTCACAACAAATAATCAATTTTTCAAGTTAATCTTGATGAATTACCTGTACAGTGTACACACAATAAGATCTGGTATGTTATTATTTTCCCCTAAGTTAATGTCTGCAACATATAATAACTCTTTTAAATGAACGCCATTTTAATTATTTTTTTAAATACACCTTCTTAATTGCAAAGGAATGCATAGCAATTTATATATTTTCAAAACTATTAATCAAGATATTACGAAAGATTATAAAAATAAAGTCTTCAGAGTTTTAATTAATAGAACCAACAAACAGCTTATTTTTTGCAAGACCGGTTTTTATAGATCAAATTAATCTTTAGTTCAGATAATTCGATAAAAGGCGTTAAAATTCTTTGATTATCACTTTTCTCTCTGCTTCGCTGCCGATCTAAAGATTTCTCTTGTAAAATTAATAAAACTATTTTGTATCTCTTTTGAGAAATCGTATAATTTAAGTAATCAAACCGATCAGGCCTAAAGTAATTTGCTGGACTTTATTATACAATTGTGGTCTTATTTATAAACGTTGTCTAACTTTAGACAACTGCCCAACTTTGGAAAATGTGTTCAAAAACCGTGAATAATGTGATATTTATTTTTATTAAATAAAGAATATTTCCACCAATTTGAAAATAGTTAGACAGTGTCTAAGTAGACAAAAATCTAATAAATACGACTGTAGGTGTTTTTATCGGGTTTTTCAATAAGAGCGCTACAAAAGTTTTTTTTAAATAAAACAAAAACGGTTTTGGATATCAGTGAAATTCTTTATTCCTTTGAAAGTACGTTTGATGCCATTATGTATGGAACTCGATTTCTTTTGCATGGCCACCACGGGCACGCTTGCAGAAGTCCAGACGCTGAACCCAATTTTCGACGGTTTTCAAGTATAAATCGGACGATACTGCTGCAATTTCACGTTCGATATTCGTACAAAGTTCATCAATCGTCGCTGGCTTGTTGGCATGGACCATAGACTTGACGCAACCCCACAGGAAATAGTCTAACGGCGTCAAATCGACGACCGAGGTGGCCAAGCGACTGGACCATTTCGTGAGATAACACGTTCTCCAAACTTGGCTTCCAATAAATTGATTGTGACATTTGCTGTGTGGCTTGTGGCGCCGTCCTGTTGGAACCACATGTCCTCCAAGTCCATATCATCTAATTGGGGCCAAAAATATTCGGTTATTATTGGACGGTAGCGATCCCCATTCACAGTAACGTGCCGGTCTTGATCATCACGGATGAAGTACGACCCAATGACGCCGCCGGCCCATAAACCACACCAAACCGTAATTTTTTCGGGATGCAATGATGACTCATGGAGTACGTGTGGATTGCTGCCTGACCAATACCGCATATTTTGTTTATTGACGAAGCAATTCAGACAGAAATGAGCCACATCGCTGAAGATGATTTTTCGATGAAAATCCGCTCTTAACGTTGAGGCCACTGACTCCGAATTTCGGTAGTAAATTTTAATAATTTCGACTCGTTGTTGGCTCGTATATCTTTCCACTATGAAATGGCAAACCTTACTAAAGAGAAATGTCAAAAGAGCGGCAAGAAATATGGCGTCGTTTGCTGTCCCTGTTGCTTTACTGTTCAGAGCTGCCTGAACACAGTGGGTACGGAGCTGCAACTGGAACTGCAGCTGGAATAGCTGTCAAAATTTTCAATACACACAAATTCAATGTAAACGAATACAACACAACGCAACTACAGTTGTTGCTGCAAGAGTTCACCAACTTTTATATTTTCACATGCAGCAATTTTGACGTTTTAATATGTATGAAGAAAAGAAGAGCCGGAAAAAAGTATTGAAGATTTTTGTGCTTATTTGTTTCGCGAAAATTATTATTAATTAAAAGAAAAGTATCTCCAATAAAAAAAGTGAAAAATAAACTCGTGGTTTTTTGTTTTGTTTTTAAAATATATAAAAAGCCGTACAGCTGCATTGTGAACACGTAAAAACTAGCACGTACGATACTGTGTGCGTGTTATTGGCAGGAATGGAGGGAACCTACAATTTTTGGCCGAATTCAAATGGCTAGAGTGAGAAGCACTTTTTCATGACAAGAGATACTCTAGGAGGATTTGTCAATTCTTCGTAGGGGGCAGTAACCCGTGAAAAACATTTCTGTTTTTTTTTTTTAGGTGGCATAGGCTGGGAATCGAACCCAAGAACTTCGGAGCAACAGTGTAACACACTAACCAGCCACGGTCTACTGACCCCCAACTTTTATGAACAACATAAATATTTGACTAGTCTAAGTAATACTTGGGTTTTAGCCGTAAATACAGGTAGGTATAAATTTTATCATCATTGGTTAATTTGACAGTTACCGAAAGAAAAAGAGAAAAAAAAAACACAAATACATATATGAAGAAAGCTTCAAACATAAATACTTGTTCTCTTAATAATTAAATTGACTGAAATTATAATCAAGAAACACTCTATAAGCTCATCAAATATTATCCACACGAATTGTCAAATCTCATACAAACTTTGCATTTGCATACACTGCATAATTTATCAACCGCATAAATTGCTCTACTTATGAATAGTATATTTAAATAGGAACAGAGAGGTACCTACATACCTTTTCTTCTTTATATACACAATCCGAACAGCTCATTTCACCTTTCACAAGCACAGCAATAGCAAGTAATATTATTTGTTTACTCGCCTTTAAGGAAATTGTTTTCTATTTTGACAATAATTCCATAGATGATGATATTACCATTTGCATATTTGTTCATATTGCAAGCAATAATAATTTACCTAAAAGCCTTGAAGCCTCTTCAAATAAACGACGACGAGACGACTACAACCAGTACAATTCTCATGCATGGAATTCCACTCTTGGTAAACTACCATATTATCATCATCAGACTATACTCGCCAAATTCGACAAGTGAATATCTCTTGATGGTTTCAATGTTGTAATTAAAACATAACTTAAAATAGCATCATCTGCAATGTGTGTGCTGCTGCTGCTGCTGCAGGACATCAACATGCAAACATAATGCAAGCATTTGCATTGCACATCAACTTGCACATCTCGGCCTTAGCCAAGAATCAACAACGACAACTAAAACCACGACCGACTCTTTCCCTCTCTTTGATTTTGCTGTGATGGTCATGGCTGAAGTTCCCTTAAGCTCTATAATAAACAAACTAACAAACTTATTCATTCCGAAACACTATGAGCCATCCCTCTCGTAAACCTATATCCATAACATAACTAGGCGAAGCCGTCCACAACTCCTGCCCCATGCCTCGTCTATGTATATCAGGCCCGGCATATCTCTATTAAAAATTTGTAATTACAAATCAACTGGTTCGTTTAACGATCAAGATCCAATAGCCAAGGTGGTGGTGGTGGTAGCGGTGTCGTAAATTTTTGACACTTTCAGTTGTGGAAGCCCGATAAGCCGGACCCACCCTAAGTATATCTACGAGTAGGTTATAGATATATCCTTTACAAAACGTGAGCACGGTCGGGGTGCATGCTGCTTGCATCGCGGCGGTGGCGGTGTAGTTGTGTAGCTGTACAACAAAACCTGACTGAAACATGCGACATGCAATTAGCTGAGGCGGCAGCAAATAAATCATTTAAGACAATTGAACCGTGAAACGAAAAGGAGCTCCTTTGCTGACGTCTTGATGAGAGGTGAGGCGACACGCAAAATACACTGTGGGTCGATTCTATCCATATAATCAGAGTCAGAGAAACGAAAACGATAATGGATTAAGGATGTTATGCAATTAATGTTTAATGAGAAGGGCCTGCTGTTTTGTTATGCCTAAATTGCAAAGAGATACGGGCTAATGCGGGGTTAAATGAATTTAAAGTCGTTGACGGATACGATGTAATGTAAACCACCCACCCCTCCTGATGTTTTTGAAAGAGGGTTGATGGAATTTTTTGAAAAGAGATGAATTCCTAGACAAAAAAAAGGACATTTAAGTCGTCATTTTGCATCACACAAGGGGAATTCCCGAAATGTTATCATCATCTACGTCCGCATTTAAGCCAAAGCCAACACTATATATATACAAAGATTGAACATTTCATTCGTCAAGGGATGAGTAGGGGTGATTATGCCTGCCCACTCCCAATCTCCTCATACTCATCATACAACCATCTCCCTATTGTTTGCCTTTTTTTTTTTTTTGTTTGGCCTTCTTTTTCATTTGTTTCAATTATACCTAAGGGTGCTGTAATCAAAATCCCCCGGATAAGATCAAAGTTAAATTCCTCCTCACTTCTTTGTCATCGCCATATCGCCAGTGTCAGTCTTCTATATGTAGCTACGTTTTTATAACTGTGAATGTAGGACAAAATACTGTCTCTGGAGGTATGGGAATGGGAAGAGTATAGCGGAGCGGTGGCGGCGGCGGCGGCGTAGCGTACACAACATCACAGTGCAACTAAATATGTGTGTCATTGAATGCCTTCATTTCATGCTTACTTTAATGTCAAGTCTGCGAAGGGATGATGTCCTTTTTTGTTTTGGCATTTTGTCGGTCGTCGACAAAATGTTTCTGAGGATGAGTTTGGGTTTGATGAGAATTTTCTTAGAACAAAAAAATTTAAAGTTGCTTTAGCTTTCCTCGCGTTTGTTCGACACATTTATTTTGTATATATACAGACATATTTGTGTAGGTATCATCATCATCACTGCGAAACAATTTTAAATGGCATGCTAAACATAAATAAATTTGCATAAATTGTATAAAAGATATATCTGTTTGTTTTCTTTGTTTGTTTGTTGATGAAATTAATATAAATCATTTGAAGTTTTTTTTTTTGGAAAACTTTGAGATTCGTTTGTTTTGGGAGTTCGTTTGACAAAGAGTTTTAAGAGAAAATCCTATTTATCTACAAAATTTCATCAAAGAAGGGATGCAATGATTTTGGTATTTAAAATCTGGAATTTAACAAATATGTAGGTATACGCATATAGCACAGTATTTCAATTAAAAATTGTAATAGCACCTTAGCTAGTGGTGCTGTATTAATTACATATGAAGGGTGATTCGAAATTTTACATGACAAATTGTTGGAGGTGAAGGTGAATGTTCACAAAAAATATGGTAGGAGAGGGAAAAAACAACAGAGATTAATGCTTAAACTATCGCAATATACTCTGTCTCCATAATGAGTCACATACAGGGTGTCCCATAATCAATGGTCCAAACTGGTGATAGGCCAGATCATGTGCTCTCAGAATTTAGTTATCATAACGGTATTCGATTTACGACTGTTTTTTTTTTTTAATTTTTAAAATTATGTATAATATTTTTTCATCTTAAATATCCTGTGCAATGTCAATTTTGCTACCTAATTCCAGTTTTCCTTTCGATACAATAAATTTGGGAAGCACAAGACATGACAGCTTTTAAGACGTTGTTAGGCTTCTGTAAATGCGATAGGTAAACATTTTGAACAAAATTTCTAAATTTAGTAAAAATAAAAAAAAAAAAAAAAATAAAATAAAAAAACAGCTCTTATTTGAAAGGGGTTAATTTAGAACCCTGTCTGATTGCATTAAAATTGCTATAACTGTCAATCTAACACTATAGCTTTATTTATTTTTATGCCTTTTCAAAAATTTCAAAAACATGCAAAATTTATAAAAGTAAAAACCAGCATTGATTTATACTATTATTTTTCAGAATGCTCTTTTAAAGATTGAAGTAAAAAAAATTTCATAATATTTTTATGTTTATTAGTGTAAAAATTAAAAAAAAATAATTCAAATTATGGGCTGGGTGACCAAAAGCAAAGTTTAAAGTAGGGGTTTCTGAAATTAAAAAAAGACGGAGAGAGAAGGTCCCACAAAAATGTTTTTTAGAACCAAAAAGAACGGCACCTTCAAATTTTGAATTTGAAAATAAAAATTCAAAACTATTTTTTGAAAATTCAGTACCTAATTCGAAAATGGGTATAGATGACTTTTTCTTTAATTAATTTTTAAACTCCTCATTAATAAATACTAAATGGCGTACTAATTTTTTTTGTTAAAATTTTTTTAAAAATTTTATATATAAAAAAATATTTTTTTTTTTTAAATTGCCCCAAAGATTTTTAAAAATGTGCTCTCTTAAATTGAGATGTGTGTAAGAATTCAGATGTTGTGCCTACACATTGCGTTGGTTTCAAAGTAATTTCAGAAGTTGTTTAATCAATTTATTCCTAATTCTATTGATTTTTTAACATTTTTTTAGTCTAAAGTGTAAGTAGATACCACGCATATGTGCAATGCAGTTCTAATTTATGTACTCACATAATACTACCTTAAACTGAACTACGTTTTTGGCGTTTTTGGCAGGTGGCATAAAATATAGACTCCCATAACTAATTTTTTTCTTTAAAAATCAGAATAGATCTAAACTTTTTAGACCACACCACAATGTGCGATCCTGCCGTTGGATTTTATTTTTTAATTTTAGTGTAATTTTTCTAGGTGAGTTCTGCATTTTAGTGAACAAAATTTTATCAAGAAATTGACGGTACCACCCATGGAATCTTTTTTCGATTTTCTCATGACTTAACCAACAAAATTAGGTTTATTATTAAAAATACATATGTATGTACCTACTTAAAAATGGCATTCCATTTTTTTAAGAAATTTTATAAATACAAAAATATTTTTCTAAGAAAACCGCTTCAACGATATTTATGTTATTCATACATATTTTTTTTTTTTTGTAATTCAGAAGGGATACAGTGGCCGGTTTTGATATCTACGTAACAATTTTTTTGTATCTTTAAGGGAATTTCTAAGGCTATCAAGCTGTTAAGTCTACAGGGTATTTCAGAAGACATATGTAGCTTATATTTTACTTTATAAAGGTAAAAAGTTAAAATTTAGAGAAACGACAACACTCTGCTAAATTGAGTTTCACTCAAAAAGAAAAAGCCAAATAAACTATTTTTTTAATATTCTTTTTTTTTTTGTGTAATAAGTGTAATGAACATTTAAATTTTTTGACATATGTAAATGAGTGCATTAAGAAAATATTTTAGTGATAGATTACAAGTAATATAGTGAAATATATTTCCCCCTGTGGGCAATTTAAAAAAAAGAACCGACTTGAATTGGAACAAAAATGATTAAAAATAAACAATGTCATGTTTCATTTTATTTTAAACCCAGAATTCCATTCATTAATTCTCTTCTGAAATTAATTTAGTGAATAGTTTTGGAAAAATTAATTTTCCAAATCAAAATTTTGACATCAAAAATCATCACAAAATCAAAATTGATTGACTTTTTCAAATAAAATCTCTCTACCACAGATCTATGCAGCTTTATGCAGCTGAATTGTTGGTATTACAAAATTATGAATGTTTTTCCGTTAAGTCCTAGACATGAATTTGCGATTTTTTTTTTGTAACTCAATTAAAAGTTATAAAAGAGCAAAGGTGGTGTTTCAAAAAACAGTGAATTACAAAGTTTTAAAATTAAAAAAAAAATCAAAAAATTATTTACTATTCATCAAAATGAAATTTATTTTTTGATTCAATAAATTTAAGAGTTTTGCATTATAGACCCACCCAAAAAATTATTGTTGCCACTATACTTTTGCATAGATCCCACACTGTGTGGCGTTTTTTATTTTTCTGATTACAACATTTTTAGGAGTTCTTTTAGCAATTTACAAAACAAAGTTTTGTAATTGTAATAATTTTCATAATTCTTTTCCATTTTCTTTAATTTATTAATTACGTTGATATTATTATTAATTATTTATATAGAAATTTATTGTATGAAATCTTTTAAATACTCAGTCACTGATCGAACCGCAAGAGCAAGATCGTGCAATCTATTTGTGCATTTAAATCAATGCGTTCATATTACAATAAAACAAAATGTTTATAACTCTGAAAAAAGCTTTAGCGTAAGTGTTTCCGTTGTTTTTAAATAATCTTTTGTTATCCATTAAGTCATTATCCATTTTAAGGCAAGGAAGTAGAGTCGCTCCCGTATACGATTTCCTTCTGAGAACATGCCAAACAATTATTTTCTCAAATTATTGACATTTAATTTGGAAACACCCTATAACTATGAAGATACACAACACAATTTAAAAAAAAAAAACACAAAAAGCTAATTTATTTAAGAGATAATAAATCTCAAATCTACCTTTATATACCGTCATTATATTATTCTGTAGGTATACAATTTAAGTAAACTGTCCAAAGTCCTTTTTACTCATACATTAACATTTTAAGCAAAATGGTGATCTTACATGCTTTCGCACAATATTGTTGTCATAACTTCCTCAATTAAGCGTGACGTATCTATGTACATAGCTATGTTTATATATCTTTATATGACTTTATATATCGCGACAATCACCTCACTCAATCACTCTCTTGGTACCTACTTTATTAATCAGATCCAGACAACATTTTCGTCTGATGTTATAATATAAAAGAACATTTATATACACATTTTGCAGTCTAGGGATTGAAAGTAATTTGCAGTAAATTATAACTGCGTGAAATCAATATTTTTGTGTCTATGTAATATTAAGTCTACTTTATGCATTCCATCCTTGACCTAAGCCTTGTGGATTGACATCCTCACGAACTAAATCCAGTAGGTGTTCAATTATTATCAATGGATGTCTATATATGAATATACACAGACAAGAGCCGCTGAAGGGACAAGGGGTAGAAGATATACAAAAAGAACAAATATATAGCATCTCTTTCCCTAAGTTAACATGCCAACTTATAACCCAACACCAGCAAATCTCGGCAACATATAACAGCAAAGCCTGAATCGAAAAGCTTTAAGAACCAGGGTTGGATCGCTATATATATATAAACTTAAACGACTAATACAAATATTTAAATCCTATTTTTGTGGGGTTGAGGTCTTTCTTTCTTTATTTATTTTTTGATAAATAAAGAAAGACCGGAAGCCCACAAAAATAGGATTCAAATATATTGAATAAAAAAGGTCACGAAAAAGGAATAATTATACTTAAACGACTAAATCAATGATCTTGAAATACTTTGCCGAAACAATAATTTAAAAAATTCCTAAAATTAAACTTATGGTCAAAAATAAGCCTTGCTAATTTTTGAAATGAAAAGCAACCAATTTTATTGAATTTTTTTCAAATACCTTAGAAATTATTTCTGAGGTGAAAAATTAGTCTGTAAAGCCGTATGTCAATTTTATAGAGTTACAAAATAAGAATAAAGCCGACTAATCTTTCACGAGTTAGTCTCAATGACTGTGCCCATAATTTATCGGTGTTTTTCTATCGGAATCTTCTCTTGAGAGTAGACCATGAGAATTTTTCTCTCAAATGGACACGCATTACCTACCTTAATATTTCTCGTGAGTCGCCTTATTTTCAAAATTCCAACTGCAACCCTGTTTTTAAAAAAACTACCCCCCCTATTTTTACACCTGATTTTACAAAGCCACTGACTGCATCAAGGACGCAGTTACCTACAAATTCTTTATATATATAGTTAATGCAGGCCGAACACAACCCATGGAACGTGGGTTGTGTGCGATGCGGTGCGCATCGCCTCCTGTTATGTTTCAAGAGCCCATCGTGAACACAAGACTTACCCTTTTTTTTACCTTTCTTGTCTCCTGCTAGGTATATACTCTACATACAATATGCAGACATCCTCATAATCACATCTTGAAGGGTTCTTCTTCATTTAAAATTAAAAAAAAAAATTCTTCAACTTGTTACAAAAATATAAACTATACTCTTGGAGTAGGTATACCTACAAAATATACCTACCTATACGGATCGAGCGTTGCGGGGAGTAGGTGCTACTCCCTACACTTCCCCTGCACTTTCAGACAATTCAGGGCTTCTACTGGGTTTCTCTTGTCATCATCATCAGAGCCTGGTGGAGCTATGGTCATTGAGTGAATGTAGTGTAGTGTAATTTAAATTTATGCTAATTCGGACATGCATAAATATTTTGAGGTGTTGTGTTAACTCGATTGCGTGGAACGAATTCATAAGCAACTGACTGAGGTACCACACCGCCGCTGCTGCTGCTGCTGGTGTGTATGATGGCCAGGCTCGGCCACCAAATGAAAATAGTGCAAGAAATTGTGTTCGCTCTGTGTGTATATTATCTGGCACTGTACACTCTGTGCAGTGCAGTGCACTTCACTTAGCTATAGAAGGAGGTTCCAAGAGGATGGGTTGGGTATGGAATTTTTTTTTTTTATTTTCATTAAAGATGCAATGTGGG
Organism: Epistrophe eligans; assembly: GCA_951394125.1. NCBI lineage: Eukaryota > Metazoa > Arthropoda > Insecta > Diptera > Syrphidae > Epistrophe > Epistrophe eligans. The sequence goes on along the minus strand of OX596031.1, from coordinate 27,152,167 downwards.
TTTTATTGTGAGTGGGCTTTCAGACGCCTATATGATGATGATGGTGTGACAGAAGAGAATGCTCAGACAGGGGCATTGAAACATAAAACAATTCAAAAAAAAAATTGTTATTTATATCAGGAGCACTATACCTGCCTACTTGTGTAATTGTGCAATTTTCTTCCTTTTTTTTTTTTGTTTTTTCTTTTTGTTTATGAAGCTGTTCGTTTTGCGATTAAACCTTTTTTGAAGGAAAAATTTTGTAGGTACATGATGTTTTATGCAAAAATAGGGAGGAGCCAATTTTGATATTTAAGGGCAAGTCAAAAAGCTGACATTCTGGAGGCTGAAAAGTGAAAACAGTATCTCAAAATAAATTAGGTTGGTATAATAATATTTATAACTAAAAAATGCGAGTTACATACATACATATGTATATATAGGTGGGGAAATATTATTTAAAAGGCCATTATTAAACACACTCAAAATGAAGTAAATTATTTAAAGCTTTTATATATCTACCTACACGAGCTTTTCGATGAGTTTCGACAACAAACGTATTTTTTGACAAGTTGTTTTTATTTGTTAAACGTGATTTTTGACAATTATAGGTACTAAATTTAACAATTATAATAAATCCCAGACTAAATAAAAAATCAAGGAAACTAAATTTTTGTAATTGGACAAGCTATGATCCAACATCTCGAATAAATACAAATTTAAATGTTTGTTTTTTTTTAACTTCAGAAAATGCTTCACCGATTGTTTTGATTCTTTGGCACGGAGATGCATTAAAATACTAAAAAAAAATTCTTTACTTCAAACAGCGCCATCTGTTAGACGTAAAATCAACACAAACTTAACTGAGACCACGCAGTTTTAGTTACATGAACAGGACTCCTTAATAAAATTTCTCAGTTTTGCTGTCACAATAATGATGTAAAAACAAATTGGAATACGTTGCTCAAAATTTTACTAATTATAGGATATAATGGGGTAAACACTCGATACATCAAGATTAAAACTGAAATCAGGATGTATTTACATTGAATTTGTATAATTTACATCCGGATTTAAGTTTTAATCTGGTTGAATCGAGTGAATTATATGGCCGTAAATAAGGGAAGTCTTTATGGCTTAAAATTGTTTGTTTTTTAAATTAAGCTATTTATAAGGTGAAATGGGGTAAAATACAAAAATGTCATCAGATTTTAAACATTTTTTTTTTTTTTTGAAAAGTGTATATTTAGAGGTAAGAGTTACTTTTGAGAAATTTAAAAGTCTTATTATAGGGTGAAATGGGGTAAAAACCACAAAAACTGGATCCGATTTCAATAATCCTTTTTTTAAGGTTATTCTTCGAGGATCACTTATGAGTTTAAATTTATAAAATTTAGCTATTTTTAGAAATTAAATGGGAAAACAACAAGAAGTTAGTATTTCTTCTTTTTGTGTTTGAAAGATTTCGAGGATTGATTTCGACCCTTACTTAAGACCCAGATATTTTTAAAATTTTTAAATTTATAAATGGGGTTAAAACACAAGAAATATAGAAAATGTTGGGAAATGAGATGAGTAAAAAAATAATATTCAAAAAAAAAAAAAAAAAAAATATATAAAAAAAGGAAAACTTCAGATTTCTCCTCTTTTTGTGGGCAAGAAATACCAGTCCTTCAGTTTATTTCATTTTTAACTTGAAATTATTGTGCAAATAAATCTATTGTATCCAAATATTATAATTGTGAAAGTGTGTTTATTTGAATTTTAGTCCTTCTGCCAGGTTGGCCGAGCTAGTTGGAATTAAATTGATGAAACTAACTCCTAATATTGAAGACTATTCGATTTTTTTTTAACAAAATTTATTTATGGAAAATAATTTTTAAAATCGTTGCATATGTTTTTTCAACGAATTTTTGCTTGCAATAATATCTACATAAAGGTGTGGCGTGTTTAAGATTCTTATTAATTGTCGTAAATTTGGCATGAAAGAAAAAAATTGTCGCGGTTGTTTTTTTTTTTTTTTTAATTAACCCCTGGTAATGCTTACGGTCAAGTTCTGCCAAAAAATATTTTGACAGCAATTATTTCAGGGCCGAGCGACGAATTCCACCTCAAAAAATATTGTTGGAAAAACATATAGCCAATCAAAGCTGTAGATAGGTATAGTAATACCGGATTCATAGATGCAATTTCAATGATTTTTTTGAAAGCAAAAAAAATCCTATTTTTTTTTCTTTCACAACGAATTCACAACAATTAATACAACTATTAGAATCTTAAAATTTTGAAGTGGTAACGCTAACTTGACGGACATACATTACGATGATAGGGAAGACGAACAAGTGGGTCTCGCAATTCTGTCCGTCTGTTTGTTTGTCCCTTCGGCTGTGACCTAAACGGGTTGGGTCAATTTTTTTTTTAATTTGGTACCTAGTGTTTTTTGGGCACTTTTGGGCGAAACGTAATTTTTATTTTTTTGGAACCAAAACTTACAGTACAAAGTTTTTTATCGATAAATTAATGAAAATCTTATTTTTCTCAAAAACCAACACCTTTTTTCAATTTAGTATTTTTTTTACTTATAGGGTAGCTTTTTGCAAAAAAATCTCCAAAAATGGTACCCCAATAGAATCATTTTTTTTTTTTTCATTTTCTAAATTCTCAAAAATATTTCAACTGATTTTGATCAAATTGATCATTTTATGAAGAAAAAAATTAAAAATTTTAAAAACAATTTTTTTTTAAATTTTTTTAAAAATAGAAACCTAGTTAAATTTTTTTTGAAAACTTAAGAGTTTGAAATCGGCTTGGTCTATTGAACCATTATCTAGCAGATATTAAGCAAAAACTATACCAAAAACTAATGGGTGATTTTTTAAGAGGTTTAGAACTTTTTAAAAAAAAAAACACAAAAAATTCGAAAAAATGAATGAAATATTTATTTGAATCGATAGTTTGAACCTTGCAATTTAATGTTTAAAGATAATTTCATGCAAATGTTGACCGCGGCTGCGTCTCAGGTAGCCCATCCGCTGAGTCCAATTTTGGCATACTCTTTCACACATATCGGCCGGTATCTCACGAAAGAATGCATGGATGTTGGCTTCCAGTGCGTCAATCGAAGCGGGCTTGTCCCTATAGACATTAGCCTTGACATACCCCCACAAAAAATAATCTAATGGTGTCAAATCGCACGATCTAGGCGGCCAATTGACCGGCCCGAAACGTGAAATTAACTGTTCACCAAACTCGCCTCGCAATTGCGCCATTGTTTCGCGTGCTGTGTGGCATGTGGCACCGTCTTGTTGAAACCACATATCATGCAAGTCAAGAACTTCCATTTCGGGCAAAAAAAAGTTTGTTATCATCGCTCGGTAGCGTTCACCATTGACAGTAACGCTGCGATTCGCATCATCTTTGAAGAAATATGGCCCAATAATGCCGCCGGCCCATAAACCGCACCAAACAGTGGCTTTTTCGGGATGCATTGGTAGCTGTTGCAATGCTTCTGGCTGATCTTCACTCCAAATGCGGCAATTTTGCTTATTTACGTACCCATTCAACCAAAAATGAGCCTCATCGCTGAACACAATTTTTCGATAAACAACATTTCGAACCGAGCACGAATTTTTATAGTAAAATTCAATAATTTGCAAGCGTTGTTCATTTGTAAGACGATCCATGGTTAAATTGCAAACCAAACTGAAGCTGTTTGACAGTGACACAAGGTACTAAACACACGTCAGCTGTCAAAACCAGTGTTGCCAAAACCAAACCAGCTTAAAAATCACCCGTTATAACCAATAATAACGGTTCCTATCATAAAAAAAGTTTAAAAACCGTTTATTTAGGAAAATTTAATTTTTCTCGAAAACCACTCCTTCGGCTGTGCTTAAAATTTTTATGTGGGCTAAATCAGTACAATGTATAATTTTTGAAAAAAAAAAATTTATAATTAAAGACATCTCTCATAGAATGATTTTTTTTGTCTTCGACTATTTCATTATCTGTTCTACAGATTAAATTTTTTTTTTTTTTGAAAAGAGCTCCTAATAAGTTTAAACAATATTGCTTATCAAAATCTTCAAAAAAAAAAAACAAATTTTGCATTTTGTAAAAATACATTTCACAATTATTTTTTTGAAAATTCTACATTGGATGATTTTTTACAAAATTAATTTTTAAACTCCGCATTAATAAATACTAAAAATAGTGTACCAATTTTATTTGTGAAAAATGTTAACAGAATTTTATTTAAAGGAAAAATATTTATTTTTACAAAACCACTGGAACGATTTTTAAAATTATCCAAAAATATAAATTTCCTTAAAAATGGTTCCAAAAAATAAAAAAAAAAAATCAATCATTTTAATTTTTGATCAGTTTTTTTTGTACGACACACATACCATTTAACAGGAATAAAGTTTTGCATTTAATCTCATTAACAGTACGTCTCATAAAACATTTTATTATTAAGTTTTTCATTCTGCTAAAGCGAATTAAAATTTATTTAATAATTAAAAACAAAATTTCTGTCTTTTCGACTTTAAAAAAATATCCTCATTTTCAAAAAAAAAAAAAATTGTTTTGTTTTTAATTCCAAAACATAATTTCATGAAAATTTGTATATACATATGTATGTAATATGAATTATAAATTTTAGAAGCATATATGTACCTATAGATATTTAAACAAAATTAATTCTAATCGGTTTACCTAATTAGATAATGGGAAAGTTGAAAATATAAAAAAATGGTTATGTGGGAGGTAAGTACGGGTATGTGCTCTTAATTAACAACGACTTATCGTAAAGCTTAGTACTATACTTCAATGTAAAGCATTGTCTGTTCCAAAAAAATATATTTTGCTAAAAAAAGAATTAATATTATGAAAAAAATATTGTTTGTTTGAAAGATTTTAAGTGTAGATACAGTACATCCCTTTGTAATCAATACTTCTTGTTAAAAAAAAAAATTATTTGCGGTGAAAACGAAGGTAGATATTTTGTTCCTTGTTTGTCAATTTTGATGTCATATCTACAAAAGACACGCTAAAATCCCCAAAAAAAGGCAAACAGTTTGTTGGTTAATATATTTTTTTTATATTATATTGCTTATGTTGTTATTTGATGCTCAACAAATATTTATGTGGCAAACATAATAAATTGAAGATTTTCGGTATAGACTGTCAACAAGAAAGTTATGTTATACGTACGTCCTATAAAAGTCTTTCTAGCATTTGAAATATTAATTTAGATACTCTTCCTTATAAATACATAGAAGATAAAGATATATATTTACAACCTTCCTCAAGAAAAAATAGAAATAAAAATAGGAGATAGGTAGCTTAAGGGCATTATCAAATGAATGTGGTAAGGCTTAACGGAAATATATTATATATAGGTACTGTGCTTATATCTCTTTGTTATTTGGGGACTGTTTGTAAAGGATAAGTTTCAAGTCAATAAAATGTTTTTCTGCAGGTTGTTTATAAAGTACGCAATGGAGAATTAAAAAAAAACAATATTCGCTTATTGAATTGTCAAAGACCGGTTTATAAAATTTCGAACAGTATTTTGCACAATCGAAGTTGGACTTAGGAAAAAAAAGAGCTATTGAACTCACCATACAAAATTTTCATTTATTCATACGGAATTTTTCAAAAACATCTAAGATTTATAACCACCAAGTATTAAACCCTCAATCTATTGACTATGTAACAAATTTTGAATTTTAAACGGGTAACTATATTTCGTCGCGAAGGGTCTAATGGGTGAGTTAGTGAAAAATAATTTATTAAAAAAATAATTTAAAAAAAGCCAAACTTGGCTTGATATGCAGTAAAGGGACAGATTTTTCCCAACATTTCTCACACAGTTAACGAATACTTTATTCGTTAACTGTTAAAATTTCATGAAATTCATACCGCTACCGCTACGTCTCGATATAATTTTTTATTTATTTTTTATTCTCCTTAATTGGAGAGCTAAAGTCACTCGAAAGATGAGATTTTGTAACAATTTTTAACGTTGACCTTTTTAAGATAGGATAAAAATTAGCTTTTAAAGGAATTTTCTTCAGGTGATATTTGGTCCTGTGTGTATCGATGGAGTATGTGGAAGAAAAAAAAAAATCCAACGACGAGCTCTTCGGGTAGGTACTACGGATGTAAATTAATTGGGTTAAACTGTTGAAAATACAGCGACTGGACTGATGTTGACATGGCTGGGCCCAGTGGAAGAAATGAATAGTAAAATCTACTTTAATATATTAACTAAGTGGAAATAGTATATTTGACGGAATCAAGTTAAAATTAAAGAAAAATTTTGTTTTTTTATTTTCGATTTTCTCGAAAACCAGATGACATTATGCATCTGGTTTTAATATTTGATTAAATATTGATAAGAGCCAGTGCCGTAGCCAGGATTTTGGTTCGGGGGGGGGCTTGCTTCAAAATTTTACGAGGAATTCTTTAAACAAAAAACTATATATATAACAATTTATTGATTTTTATTAGTTTTTAAATTGTATGTACTCAAACGAACATATACTTAAATTATTTTTTTTATACACACATTTTATCAAAGCAGAAGACGTCTTGATTTTCTTTTTGACATGAGATCAATCACCTTATCTGGATCCACATTAATATCTGAATGAGCAGATATCATAACAAGTGAGCTTAATCTTGCATTCCCCATAACTCTTCGGGACACTGTTTTAATCCTTTTCATAGTTGGAAAGGTTCTTTCAACACTAGCTGTGGTCACTGGAGGCGTGGCCAAAACCGTAAGCAAGAAGTTTATCTTAAGTTAGTCTTGTCACATATATCAAGCAATTTTAAAACTTCGATAGAAGGATCAATCGACGATATTTTTTCGCTCCAGAGAATGTACTCAGCTTTCACAGCTGACAACGAAATTGCATTATCAAAGTAACATGTTAGCTTTTCCATTTCGTTGACTCGCCCAACCGCAGAAAAACCTGGGAGAAGAGCTTGAAACGATGGTAGAACGTCTTCGTTGATCATGAATCTGTCCGTAAGATTTTGTATTAACGAATTTATTCAAGGAATCAATACAGACACTCTAAAATAGGATTCAGTAGAAGAGGTTTCTGGATTGGAACGCGTGGTTTGTTTCAATGAAGTTCTTGGAGCCTTAATTCAACTTTAAATAAGTCCTCGGCAAGGTTAGATACGGATTGAAAAGCCTCTCTGAAAAAATCTTCGGCTTTTTCTCTGATGTTCTCAAGAGAATTCAGAACTCTTCTTTGGTACGGTCGATTGCAGAAACGAAATCTAAGGATTTGTTCTGTAGGAAAACTGATAAGGGCAGCGTTAAACTGAACAGCTTTTCGCATACAATGGGGCTAACTAGGAAATCACATTTTTGGACCGCTGCCAAAAGTGTTGATGCCTTCGAAGACATTGCCCACGTTCTGCTCGTTATTTCTTCAAGACTTATTGAGATGCATTTGAAGAGCTCTTCAAAGGAAATAATACTGTATATTAGAAAGTTTTAGTTTTTATTTTAGACTTTCGGGGGGGGCTTCAGCCCCTCAAGCCCCCCCCCCCCCTGACTACGTGCCTGATAAGAGCATTTAATATTAAAAACAAAAAAATACTACCTTAGTCACGTAAAATTTCGAATAAAAATAGTTTGAACAAAATTCTTTTAAAAGAAGGTTTTTTTTTAATACATAAAACAAATTCTATATACTACTGAAATACATCAGCCAAGTAGAAGACTTTTATTGTTTGCGCTGGGCAAAAAACAAAAACAAAAAAACTTCCAATTTAATTCTAGTTTTGCTGGATATAGTTCACACTAGTTATTCGTCATGAAATCTATGTTAGATGAACTGAACTTAACAAAAATTTCGTATTGACAAGGTCTTCACTAGTCAACTGATGAGTCCAAGTGAGATCGCCGGGATTAAAGGCCGTTAAAAGCTATTTTAAATCAAAAATTCTTTTAATTTTTTTTAAAATTTTGATCTTGGAAATTATTTTTTCTAAGGCCGTTAAAAGCTATTTTAAATCAAAAATTCTTTTAATTTTTTTTAAAATTTTGATCTTGGAAATTATTTTTTCTAAAACAAATCAATAAAAGAATTGATTTACACAAAATTAAAAACTGGGATGACTGGCTTTAAAAAAAAAAAAAGAATAAAATGACATTGTAATTGTGTTTTTGATGTTTAATTATTTTTCTCCATTTCAAGGCATTTTGTTTTTAAATTGCCCCTTTTGCCTTAAGAGGAAGATAAAGAACCCCCTCCCGTACGTTTTTTTTGTTGTGTTATCCCAACCGTCAAGATCTATTATTTTTTTGCATCTTATAGAAAATACCCTGTATAACAAGGTGGTAACCCCGGAACTTTGGAAACACTGCCATATAACACTAGTTTACAGCCAAAATGGACATTCAATGTCACTATTTTTTTTTGTATGCATTTTAGCCTTCTAGGCACGGAAATCACATTTTAAGAAAATTCGAATGGATAGGTTTTTTTCGAGATATGAATTTTTGAAATTTTTGTGTTCTTTGTTCGAAAGCAGCCTTACAATTTAGCCAATATATTGACCTAGATTAAACTAATCTTGTTGCAAATGGTTGATTGAAGACTATTAAATTGTCAATGAAGATCCGATTTATTTTTTCTTGAGAAGTTGAGTAGTTTGAAAGATATAGGAAAAAATATCCAATAAAATATAAAAAAAATGGCCATTTTGATTTGATTTTGATTTTTTTTTAAATTTTACCCTATATCTTTTAAACTACTCAACTTCTCAAGAAAAAATAAATGTGATCTTTATTGGCAATTTAATAGTGTTCAATCGAGCCTATTTACAACCAGATTAGTTTAATCTAGGTTAATATATGGGCTAAATTGTAAGGCTGCTTTGGAACAAAGCATACAAAAATTTAAAAAATTCGTTATCAATTGAAAAAATTTTCGAATTCATCGGGCTTAAATATATACGAAAAATATAGCGGCATTAAGTATCCAAAAATAATAATAATTTTTTTGTACTTAATAACTCGGGAATGAGCTTTGCACGAAGTTTTAGCCATGTTGCTAACACATTACTAAAATTATAAGATGACCAATTTCAGCTTTTCTGGCAACCCCTTGCAGCCAACAAATACATCTGAGATTTTTTTTTTGTTTCTTGTATAAAAATGCTTAAATAAAAACATACCCAAGTGCCAATCTTGTAGATGAAGGTTGACCATTCGTCTGGTGTTTTAAAAATCTGGGTATCAACCTTGCACCCTTGGCAACCCTGTGAGTCTTTGATTTTCCTACATAAGTTTTATTCACAGTTTTAACCTCTTATAGGTAAGTCAAAGTGTCTGCTGACTCTTGAAGAAGAAATCAATAAGAAGAAGAAATCAATAATTATTCATTATTCAAAGGTTGTTCTTAATGTGTTTCAGAATCTCTTACAGGTCTAACAATCAATATTTGAGGTCCAAAGGGAAAAAAGCTTTCTCATTATGGAAAAGTTTTTGTTGACACTTGGCAATTAATTATAGTTTCGAAATATTAGCAGAACTCTGAAATATTGTGTTCAAAACATCACGCTTTTTGAAATTCCATCCACTCAAATTCTTAACCAATAAAGAATAAAGCTTTGATTGTGACTTACAAAAAAAATTATTTCCCCTAAGGCACTATTAATTAAAGACGTTTTCCACCCTAATTTTGTTTCTCTTCTCTTTAAGACAATTTTTAGGCCTCATTAATCAATTAATATACACCTACTTAATTAGAACTTTCACGGTCTAGCTCACAATAATTTTTTTTTTTGTTAAATGCCTTCTAGACAATATTCACCTACTTAGTTCCTAGTTTCAATTTACAAAAAAAAATAGTTTCACTCCGCATTGACATACATATCCTCTCTCCCACCATCATTGACTTTATAAATTTTCACATCCTTATACCCTAAATAGAAGTTGAAATGAAATGAAGGCAATTTTTAACTATTAGTCACATGCTGTTGGTTTTTATTTTATGGATCAATTATTAGAAATAAGTTGAATCTTCATTGGTTCCATCACTCTATAAACACTACAATCAAATAAACGAACTGAAAACTATTTCCTTCGATATCTCCAACTATATGTTGGTATTAAGGGAAGGAAGGCAGACACAGCCATGCCATGTGTTTCCTATTCCTTTTCGTTTTCCTTCCTCTGCCAACACAGTTAACACTGCAATCCAAAGGCGTCATCAATAAATACGAATTAAAATCCCAGGTATACATACTGTCACAGAAAACTAAACTAAATGGGTTCGTTGGAGAGGAAAGCGAAGAAACACAGAACCCCCACGCTTACTCGTTCGCTTCGCATCCCTTTCGATCTAAAAAGAGTGATAATAAATTCCACTTAATGTTTGTCATCGTTAGAATCACCGACGCGACGCATTGCAACTCCAACGATCGACAATGATGGTTGTATGGATAGGAATCTACTACATCTAATATTAAAACTCTTACTACTGCTCCCTTTTAGCAATTTTGGTTTTCGATTTGTTTTTTTTTTTCATTCAAGACAAAAGATACATTTTTGAAAAAAAAAAAAAATTAAATAAATGAAACTAAAGATCCATTTAACGATACACAAGACTCCGCGACATCGAGATTCGAGATGTGGTATTAATGAGACCCTTCTATATATACCAACTTCTAACCGAACCGCATCCAATCAGTTTTATTGCGCGGGAGGGAGCGTTTATTATACATATTACTATTTTGGTAGCTGGGTTATTCGAACATAACCGCCGCCGTCGTACCTATGGCATTAAGCGGAAGCCCCATTTTTGTTGAATTTTATTTTATTTTATTTGTTTTCTGTTGTCATTTTCTACTTTTGTTTTTTATCAAACTCAACACACACAACAAAAAATTAAATCAGAAGATTTTAATTTAATTGGACTTGTTTTGGGAGTCACATATTAAAAAAGAAAATCTGAAAATTTTTACGACATTTTCGTTCGGTAATATAATAGAACTTCAAATCTTTTGTTTTTTTATTTTTGTCTTTTAAAAGATGTTTTCCGTTTGTCTTATGTGAATGTAATTAGAGGCACTCCTATATTTCGTTTAGAGAACATCAAAATGAATATTTAATTGAGTGTTATGGTGGAAGTTATAAATAAATCACTATATAATATGTAGTTTTAATAGTTCTCCAATAAAACAATCAAAATAAAAAACATAATTTTATTTGTTAACCAATTTTATGGAATAAATATTTTGACAACACTTTTGGAAAAATTAATTTTATTTTTATTTTGAAAGTTGATGACTAATTTTATATAGGCATCTTGTGACAATCTACAATATGTTTGATAATGATATGTACATTTGCTTTTTGTTTATTTTGAAATATTAAAAATAAGCAGGACCGGGTCGCATGAAGTTACTGTTGCTATTACTATAACAAAGATACATTTAAAAAAATTACTTTTTTGGTTAAAAAAAATCATTATCAATTTTTTTAAATGGAATATTGTTTAAACTTTTAAAAAGCATAAGTAAAAAAATTATAATAACATCGGTTCAGTCAATGAAAAGATATACGTGGATAACTCAAATATGAGTCAATTTTATCAAAAAAAAAGTCAAAACACTATTTTCGTAATTTTATAATTCATTTTTTTTTATAATTACTTCGGCCATTAAGGTATACAAAATTTAATCAAAATCCGTATAGCCGTTTTCGAGAAAATTTTTATGGCATTTCTGCGATTTAAATAAGGATCATATAAAAATGAGATGTTGCAGTTTTTTTTTTTTTTTTTTTTTTTTTTTTTTTTTTTTTTTTTTTTATTTTATTTTTAACAGAACATGTGTGAAATTTTTATTTTCAAAAAAAAAAATTGTAAACTTGTTGTTTTTAAATACCTTTTTGTTTAAAACCTAGATAAAAAACAATGTTTTCCTTTAAATAAATTACATATTATATTACTTTTTTCTTAAAATAAAACCAATTTTTAATACTTATTTTTATATAATTTTATTACTTTTTTTTGTTTATCTTAAAACCAAAGTACATAATTTAAAAAAATTGTATCTCTTTAAGCAAAGTTAAGAAAACGGCACACGGCTTATAGCCATGCTTTAAAATCTTATAGAAATTGTATTTGCATATGTATTATTTTGTTTTAATATACAATAAAGATTCTAATCTAATCTAATCTAATCTAATCTAAAAATGCTTTTTTCCGAATTTGAAGCAAACAATTTATCAAAATACGGAGGAGGTACGGACGTACAAACGATCAGAAGGACACACCGAGGACGATATGACGAAATTCACTTTTTCGGACTTCTTCATCATTTCAGTGTTAATTTTTAATACAATCACGAAATTTTCACTTGCAATTCTAGGTACTATATCCATAATAAGGCAAATTATGGATTCTTAAGAAAAATCCAGATTTTGATCAAACTTCATTGCGATGATAGCAAAGTCGGGTTTTTTTTTAACAAAAAGGCTAAGAATTTATTAAAAATGTTTTTTTTCGAAAAAATTGTTATACCTACATGGTTTTGGATTTTCTCAAAAACGACTTAAACAAAAAATTCAGTAATTTTTTGTTTACAAAAAGGCTTCAATTTTAAAACGTTTCAACTGATTTTGATACATTTTTTTATAGAGAATATTTGCAATAATTTTAAATATTTTTTACCAAATTAAAAAAAAAAATTTTTGGATTTTCAAAAATTCCAAAATTTCTTTTTGAGGCCTTAATAAATCGAAAATGACTTGTTCGATTTTTATTAAACTTTGAACCCAGCAGTTTTTTGTCATTATCTAGCAGATTTTAAATAAAATTTTTTCTTATAACCAAAAATAACGGTACCTCCCATACAAATGTTTAAAACCGGTATCCGACTATCTCATTATCTGTTGAACCAATTTTAGTGAAATTTTGTACGCAAAATCTCCTAATAAGTTAGAATAATATTGCATGCCAAAATTTTCAAAAAATCAAATTTTAGATTTTTTAAAAAATTTCAAAATTATTTTATGAAAATTCGATATTGCGAAAATGGGTGGATGATTTTTTTCAAAAATAATTAATTTTTAAACTCTGCATAAATAAGTACTAAAAATTGGCGTACATACCAATTTTATTTCTTAAAAATATATTTAAAATTTTATATATAAAAAATTCATTTTTTAAAAAAACCGATCCAACGATTTTGAAAAATTTTGTCTCATAAATTGATATTTTTTAATCAATTTATTTGTAATTTTTATGATTTTTTAACATTTTTTCAGTCTAAACTGTATATATATTGTTCATATTTATGTACTCGCATAATACTCCCTTAAACTAAGCTATATTTTTGGCAGGTGGCATAAAATATAGGATCCAATAATTAATAAATTTCTTTTATCAGATGAAAGGTTTTTAAAATTATTAAGACTTTAAAACCACAGTGTGATCGCACATAAGAGCAAGTTCCTGCGATCCAGTCGGGCATTTTAATTTTTTTAGATTTTTAAAAAAGTTTCTATTGTTTTTTGAGATTTTAGCAGATTTTAAATAAAAATTATTCTTATAACTAAAAATAACTGTACCTTCCATACAAATGCTTAAAATTCGGTGAGGAAAATTTCATTTATCGATTTAGATTAAAATTTTTATGTGAGCTCAATATATGGTAGATACGATCTACCATATATTTTGTAAATGGTAGGCATCTCCAGTAGAAGCATTTTTTAATTTTAATTTTGTATGAAATTTCTTACACAAGAGTTTATAATAATTTTGAATAACATTGCGTAGGTATAAAAATTAAAAAAAAAAAAAACAAATCGTGGATTTAAAAAAAAAATCAAAATAATTTTTTTTGCAAAATTCGATATTTCGATTTTTTTAATAAAAATTAATTTTTTAGCTCCGCTTTATTGAATACTAAAAAATGGCGTACCAAGTTTTTTCCTTAAAATATTTTCACAACTTAATACATATAATAAAAAAATATTTTTTAAAAAACCACAGTGGTGATCGCACATATTCATAAGAGCAAGTTCGTGAGACTAAGTCGTGCATTTTATTTTATTAACGTCAAACCAATACTTGCCTTAGCAAAAAATTTGTGCCATATTGTTTTTTTTAACATTTCTCAAGTTCGTAATTTAAATTTTTTTTTGTTCTTTTTTCAAAGATATTTCCAAAAATTCAAATATTTCTCAAAACCCGGTTTTCTGTTTCCGATTATAAATTAATATGAGCATTGAATTTTGAAAACAAAAATAATACTTAATTACGTAAAATTAAAAAAAAAAAATAATTTGCCTTTTTTTTTCATTTTGATTTTAAAAAATAATTTTTCAAAAAATGTTCACTTGAACAACTTTATAAAAAATAAAAAAAGCTTTAGCATTGCATTGTAAGTAATACCATTGTTTTCTAGTAATGTTGTTTCTGTTTTAAGTCAATTTTTTAGAAAATTGCCTCTCCCGGCTAAATGGTGGGGAATAGACCCCCCATCTCGTACGATATTTTTCTTTTCTCAACCCAACCTACTCTCTAGCTCTAGCTTTAGTCACAACGAGTGAAAATAACCACGTAGATATATTTACGGAATAAACATTATTTGAGACATTCACTTCTCTTAAATATTAACATGCCTCTTCAATTTGTTCAACTTAAATTATTAATAAGAGACAGCCTTTAGATCTTCCTTGATGTTATATCCCCTCAAAAAGGGTTCAAAGTAATAAATTATAATTTTTATTTCAGTAGTAAATCTGATTCTCCTTCAAAGTACTTTTATTAACAGAAGAAGGAGAAGGAAAAAAAAACCTGCAAAGTGCCTTGTTGATTAAATAAAGAACATCAAGCATTCCAAAAACACATCAGAAAAAAAATGGAAAGAAAAACTATAAAACTCACATTTAAAATCAACTAGGACATTAGAAAATTCCACGGAACTCACTAATGGCCCTCAGCTTGACACCTAAAATCCCTGCTCTTGGCTCTATAGCCAAATCAAATCGAATCCCACCCAACTTGAGAGACGAGACACAATCAGAATCAAAAACATCATTTTCAAATTTACGGACTCAAATTTGGTAATAAAATGTAAATTTCAAAATGTTTCGGTTTTGTCTTTGACTTAGGTATAGTTGGAATATTATGCCGGGATGGGATACCAAATGGTCTGGGTCTGGGTATAATGAATCACATCAAGGATGAGCAGCGAGCATCTAAGTCTATAAAATAGGAAATTAAAAAGCACTGTCAAATTAGACCACTTAAGATACATCCAATTTGCTGTGCTGTGTTTGTTTTTGGAAGACCAAGAGTTGGAAGGGAATCCCACGGGAGAGGAGGGAGTTTGGAGTTCCAAACATGCCCTTTTAATTCCCAAAAAAAAAAGGAGCTATGTATGTTGTGACTAATGTGTCGGTTTGTCGTTAATTCATTACAGACAGTTTTTTTTTATTACATCAGAACACGACAATCGGCCTATGTCTGGAGGATCTGGTGTATCTGTGACGAGAACGTTATTTATGGCATAGAACTACAGTTTTCCCGATCATTCCCAGAAGAATTCTGGCATATTTTATTTTTTGCTTCCACTGTACGTGGGCATAGGTACTGGAAGAACAAGAGAAAGATGCAAGTTCCGATGATGGGAGAGACACTGGGACAGTTGGAATTGTTGAGAGAATATATATACGTGCGGTGAAAGTCTTTTGAAGTGGTGTAAAGCAACGCGCAATTTATGGCGCACGCCACGAAGCAGAAGCAACTTGTTTGAAGTTTTCCACAGAGTGTAAAGTGAGGATATTTAATTGTCGTCACTTAAGATACTTTTGTGGCGCTTTGGCAATAGCAGGCGGTTTACGTTTACTTCATACCTATTTACTTATAGTCAGTTTGAGGTTGTTTCTTGTGGAAATCCGAGAATGTTCTTCTTTGAAGATGATATACCGTGGCGGAAAGTTGAATAAAATATCCACAAACACCTAATTTAAAAACAAAATCAAATGGAAAAACATCATTGTATTGTATACCAGATATATGCCCGTTATTTGTCGTATATGCCAGTTTATAACAGTTTTTCAAACTTGAAATGGGGAAATGACTGCAGAAATGCCAATTTGAAAAAGTTCTTGTTCTAAAGTTACCTACCTACTGTTTATGCGGATCCGCAGCACAAAAAGAGCTCATTAAATTAAAATATAATACACCTATATTAATAAACTCATATTAAACTTTAATTATTTTAATCTTGTGCGGATTTTTTATAAATAACAAATAAAAAGATAATTCTTCTTAACAAAATAATTCACCTAAGTAGTTTGAGAGCATAAAAATGAAAAATATCACCGTGTTCCACATAGGAGTAAAAGTTTAGACTGTAAAATTGTTTAAAAAAATAATATAATTAGAAGTAAATTGTTTAAACAACCTCCGGAATTATTTTTACGCCAATGCAATGAACACCATCTGATTTCCAGGGTTGTGAATTTAATTAATTATTATTAATTAAAAAAACGTTAAGCCGTAAGCTCTTTTTGGACTTGTGAATTAAAAAAGAGAAAATATTCAACTCACAAGCTATTTTTGATTGGGAATTGAATGAATTTCATTTCGCAAGCTCTTTTGGATTTGTGAATTGAGAAATATTTGATTCACAAGCTAGTTGGGATTTGTGATTTGAAAATTTTTTAATTCATAAGCTAGTTGGGATTTGTCATTTGAATTACTTTTGATTAATAACCTTTTTTCAGCTTATGATTTCTGAATTGAAGAAAACATTGTGTAATTCAGTGTATGATGCACGTGTGGCTTTATCATGAGACACCATGCATGCGACATGCTGCACGTGGCTTGGTTGATGTTTGCTACCCCATTTTAGAGAATGTTTAGGCTAATCTTTAAAAATAATTTCAACTTTTACCAAATAAAAACAATAAGCTTATGAATTAAAAAATTTTCAAATCACAAATCCCAACTAGCTTGTGAATTAAAAAATTTTCAAATCACAAATCCTAAAGAGTTTGTGAATTAAAAATTTTTTAAATCACCAATCCCAAATAGCTTATGAATTAAATATTTTTAAATTCACGAGCCCATTACTGACTTGTGAATTGAACGAGGGCTTAAGCTAAGAAAGAGCTTAAGCTTTTACAACCCTGCTGATTTCCTTACCAAATCCCAATTTATGAGAAAAAAATTTTAAAAATTGTTGTAGCGGTTTTTTATGTAGGTAGGTACCTATAAAATTTTGAAAACATATTTAACAAAAAAATTAGTATTTATTAGCACGGAGTTAAAAAATTTTGAAAAGAATTTTCGAAATATCGAATTTTCAAAAATGTGATTTTATTTTTTTTTTATTCAAAATGATATGCATATATATTATTTAAACTTATTAGAAAATATTGTTAAAGAAATTTCATTAAAATCGGTTCAACCAAAAAAAAATGGTTCTATAACAGATCATTAACAATCGATATTACGGCAGATCGTACTGATATTAGCTTACACAAACATTTTAATCAAAATCGCAAAGCCATTTTTGAGAAAAATTAGATTTTTCTTACCGTATTTTAAATACTTGTATGGTAGGTACCGTTATTTTTAGTTATAAGAATAAATTATGTTTAAGATCTTGTAGATAATGTTAAAAAAACGATGGATACCAAGTTTAAATTAAATCGACCAAGTAACGGGTCATTGATTTCGTGGTTTCAAGTTTGTAGCGCTGGAATTTGATTCCTTTCAGCTTTTATTTGAAGTTTCATTATATTAGTTGCATGTTTGCCATTTGTACGATAGTGGATCGCTTAACAATAGAACAACGCGTTAAAATTATTAAAACCTACTACAAAAGTGGTGATTCAAACGTAGTCACTTTCGCGCATTACGCGACGATTATGGTCGTCATAATCGGCCGACTCCGCAATCAATCGGTAAAATTGTGAAGAAATTTAAAGAGAGTGTAATCGTTACTGATGTCGTAAGGCCTATGCATCATCGTAATGCACGCTCAGTCGAAAATATTGCTGCTGCTGCAATTGCAAGTGCTGCTGATAATCCGAATTTTATCGATTTCCCAGTGTTCGCAGCAATTAACCGGTGAGAAGTTTCCTGGTCGCGTAATTTCACGTTTTAGCGACCTTAATTGGCCACCAAGATTATGCGATTTTACACCGTTCGATTTTTTTTCTGTGGGGCTACGCAAAAGACCGTATTAACGCGAATAATCCCTAAACTCTATAGACGCATTAAAAACCAACATTCCTCAAGTTATGGCCGAGATACCGCCCGATAAGTGCGAAAAAGTGGTTAAAAATTACCTCAAAAGAATCTCATGCTTCGAATCTTCCCGAGGCGGCCATTTGAAGACATTATTTTTCACACTTAATGGCAAAGTTCAAACTTTATAATTAATAAAATTTTCACCAAAAATATATCGCTGTTTGTGTTTTATTTAGCTTTACTTTACTGAAAAATGAATGACCCTTTCAAATAAAAATTTTGATTTGTTTTTTTTTAATCAAAAAATTATTGTAAACATTCTCTTTAAAAAAAATTGATCAAAATCATTTGAACCGTTTTTGAAAAAACCGAAAATCAAAAAAAAAAAAAAATGTCCTATGGGAGGTATGCATTTAAAACAATTTTTCCGAAAAATGGCAGCATTTTTGCAAAAAAAAAAAAAAAAAAAAATTGACTTTTTTTTAAAGATGTGGGCACGTTTTTGAGGAAAATGAGATTTTCATAATTTGGTAAAAAAATTTTTACGACAGGTACCGTTAAAAATAATTAAAAAAAAAAAAACGTTTGGGGGAATGCCAAAAAAACGCTAGGTAACAAAGTTTAAAGAAAATCGATCCACCCGTTTAGTCTACAGCCGAAAGAACAGACAGACAGAATTGCGAGACCCAGTTTTTTCGACTTCGCTATTATCGTAATGTCAACTTTGATCAAAACTCGAATTCGATTTCTTTTACGAATGCATACCTTGCCATATAATATCTACCTATATATCGTTAAAAACTCTTAACCTCATTTAAGATTTTGTGGTTTTTGGATATGGACGGTAACGGTACATGGAAATATTCGTAATAACTATAACAAAGCTCAAATTCAATTCAATGGAGTGAGGAATTATTTCACTTTTATAAGTGAGAGCTTAAAGCTTATAATAGCATTTACTATATTTGTTTTGATATACAAAGCTTATATTATATGTTATAACTTATATAAGGTTATATTTAAGCTTTGGAGTTAGTGTTATCTCTAGTCGTATTGATCAAGACTTTTCTCATCTCATGGTAAGCCATATTTTTTGTTGTTTTTTTAGATGCAATATATTGATGATAAAAACAACGGAATTTTAAATAGAATTTTAAAAGCTCTGATGTTCTTCCAACTTAGCATGTGGAAATTGTGATGCAACATAACAACCTGCCAGATCTTTTACATCATTAAAATTGATTGATAGTTAGCTTCTTGTATAATTAAAAAACTACTAACCACATTGTTGAATTACTAAAAACCTATTTGATCGTGTCTTCTCCATCAGTCTCTGATCATCATCATCTCTTTGAGATCTTTAACTTTCCCCATTTAAAGAATTCCCTCACAGCCGGTCTAGGTACCTTACCTTATACATACCTTACAGATGGAGTTACTTTGAAAAGGAAAATATTTTAATTGCCAAGCAAGTTTCCATCTTCAGAAAACTTCTCATCTCAGACGATGCAATGGACGACGACCGAAGACGCGACAGGACGGTGGTAACTTATATATAGCTACATGTTACCGCTCATGTACATACACCTCGATCATGACCTCTGGTTTCGCATTTCCTAGTTCGCAACCCTGATGGTGCGCAACCTGCAACATGTTTATAATGTTGTTTGTTATCTTGTCGAGCAAATCACCATCCAGATGAAATTAAATTCCTCATCGTTGTTTCATGGATACACGTCCTCCCGTGTCGGTCGTCGATGATTTCCCAAACATGGAATCAGATATCGGATACCCGACCGACGACGACGCGAATTTCAACTCAGCGTTGCGTCCTCCGTGTTGTAGTAGCGCACAGAATTCAAAATCTCAACCTACAATGTCTGGTGCTGGTATGAACACACAAAAGTCAACAAGTTACTTTTTTTTTATTGTTGTTGTTGTTTGGCTTCAGATGACATTGTTTGTATAGAAGAACCCGATGTATTTTGAAAAAAAAAGGACAAAAATTGGCAAACATCTTTGGACATCGCCAATTCAGTATCCAATGACCACGATATGGATGCCCATCCGAGATGCGATCGCGAGCAGAAACAATCGGAGATAGATATTCAAGAGTGTGTCCCACGCCATCCTGGCCTCCTGCCAATCGCCGGGTAATTAATTAAGCGACATGGGGCCAGCCAGCGCAAGGTAATTAAAAATTAATTCTTCTTGTCCGTTTTCTGGATTTCGCTCGACCCGATGACGCTGCGCGAGATGCACGTTTTCCAAATGATCCCTTGCTGAGCTGAGTGGAATGGAGCCCTCGCATGGGTTGGGATGAGATGGGTGTCTGTGGTGAGTCCGTTGTTTTAACTTTTGTTTTTTTTTATTCCTCGCAATATCCCAATCGATGTTCATAATTTTTTTTTGTTCCTCTATATAGTAACTTCAGATTGGTTTTTATTGATGATTGGATTCCCTGTTCAGGTCCACTGGGAGATGGCGCTGTTGGGCTCTTTATGAGGTATAAATTGGACATTTTATTGGGCAGTGTTTTGAAGAGACACCACGAATAAAAATATTCTGCTATATCTATGCATATTTATCTGCAGCTAGCTGTTTAAGTTTGTATCCTGGATGGTTTATAATATATATGTGCATAGTTTGGCGTATATGTATATACTTTAATTCTTTTTTGCAGTCTTGTTGACTAGTTAACGTTTAGTTTGTAGCTCATTAAGAGGAACATGCCGACTAGAAAATATAAAAAAATAAAAATGTAATAGGTATAGGCAAACTAAATGCGTTGGTCAAAATATACATATAGCTGTGGGATTAGATCAGGTTTAGAAAAAAGGAAGTCCCACAGGGTTTTAGGAATTTCATTTCACTAACTATCGATTGTGAAGAGTTTGATTTTTATGTCTAACCAGAAGTTGGACTAATTGAATCTCAGAGGATAACAAAAAAAAACTCAAATCTAAGAAAAAACGGGTTTGAGTTTTGAGTGTGAGGTAAACTGCTACCAAAACACTCTCAAAAACCTTAGTATGAGTGGAACATGATTTTTGACATTCGATATATGTATTTGTATACTATAGGTTAGGTATAGCAAGTTATGAATTTGTAAAAAAAATCAAACTCGAGGTTTTGATCAAACTTGACCCCAAGATGATACCGAAGTCGAAAAAAGTGGGTCCCGCTATTCTCTGTGTTCATCATGTTCTTTCGACTGTATCCTGAACGGGTGGGTCGATTTTCTTTAAACTTGGTACCTAAGCTTTTTTAGGTATCCCCCACACAGTTTTTTATTTTTTTTTAAGACCAAAAATAACGGTACCTGCCATACAAATTTTATTTAGCGAAAAATGAATTTTTTTTTCTCAAAAACGTGCCCACAACTTTTTTTTTTAATTCAGTAATTTTTTTTATAAAAAAAAAATCGGAAAAATGGTTTCAAACCATTTTTTTATAAAATGGTAGCATTTTTATAAAAAAAAAATATTCCCATAAAACCATTTTTTTGATTTTCGATTTTCTCATAAACGGTTCAACTGATTTTCATCAATTTTTTATAGAGAATGTTTACAAAAATTTAAAAACTATTGTGTACCAAAATCTTCAAAAGACTATTTTTTGTTGGAAATTTAAAAAAAGTTTCAAATTTATTTTTTGAGAACGAAAACTGCTTGGTCAAGCAGTTTTTTGACATTATCTAGCAGATTAATAGAAATAAAATGTTTTCTTATAGGTAACCAAAAATAACGGTACCTCCCATAAAATTTTTTTTAAGAACAGGTGTTGAAAATCTCATTTTTCTCTAAAACGACTTCTAAGATTTTGAATAATATTTTTGTGTGAACTAAAAGCAGAACTATCTACCTTCATATATTATTGGGAACACAAATTTATCTATCGTTTAAAAATGGTACCTTTCATAGAAGCATTTTTTGAGTTTCCGACATCTCATTATGTATTAAACCAATTGTAATGACATTTCTTACACAAAAGCTACTAATAAGTTTGCATATCAAAATTTTCAAAAAATTAAATTTTGGATTAAAAAAAAATTTTAAAATTATTTTTTGAGAATTCGATATTTCGAAAATGGGTGGAAGATTTTTTTTTTTCAAAATTAATTTTTAAACTCCGCATAAATAATAAAAATTGGCGTACCAATTATTAAAAATTTTATACACAAAACATTTATTTTTTAAATATTGTTTATAATTATGCACTCACATAATACTTCCTTAAACTAGGCTATATTTTTGGTAGGTGGCATAAAATATAGGATCCAATAATTAATAAATTTCTTTTACTAGATGAAAAGTTTTTGAAATTATTAAGACTTTAAAACCACAGTATGATCGCACATGAGAGCAAGTTCGTGAAATCCAGTCGTTCGTTTTATTTTCATTGCATTTTAAACACTTTTTGCAATATAAATTTACACATCTGTAAGGTTGCTGAATCCATTGAATTGAAAATTCAAATAATAATTTAAAAATTAATTCTACATAGAAGGTCGCTGTTAAAACCTTAAAACCTAAAAATAAATTATCTAACTATAGCTTCATTTGACGTATCGTAATTGATTGTTATTATTATTTATTATTAATTTATTTTATTTTTCAACTTAAAACTATATATGTGTACATAATTTATCAACGTCATCATGTGAGCTAAATTATTATTTATTAAAATTTAATTAATATAATAATTTCCCATTTTAGCCATAAACCTATATTTTACCAATTAAAGCGTAATTTTGCTTTCTATTGTCCATGTTGATATGAGCAAGGAGTATATATGTATGTAGGTAATAGCACTGTTGCCCTACATAAACGTCACTATCATCGTTCATTTAAACAGCAGCATTCCATTCACGCGATGAGGAGGCAAATGCAAGCTGCTACTGGCAGGTGGCTGCGGCTCCTCATTCGACCATGACCTTTTTTGATAGCCCATATAATCAATCAGCCGTTTAGCATTGATTCTCTGGACCAGTTGAGGCGTCCCAAAGGTATGAAACACTCAACTGGGTTGATGGGAATTAATTTATGAGTGCTAACGCCTTCTCTTCTCGCACCTATATTGATGTGATTCCATTCCTTCCACCTTGGATTTTCTCTCATCATCCATTTATATGATCAAGTGCAACATAGAATGCAATTCGTTCAAACATCCCCAACCCATCTAACTCCGCGTCATCATTGCATCGGTCAGGTAAGAAGAATGCAACATTAATCAAATATTAATTCTATTGTTCAAGCCGGTGGTGGTGGCCGGGCGCTCGTCTTGTTCGCCGGGGCCTTCCTGGGGCTATAGAAAAGGGCGGCCGGTAATGGTGTGCCATTCCAGGGATAAATGGAAGACCGCACACACACAGAATGTGCCAACTGTTCAACTCAAATTCATACATCAAAATGTTCGAATTCAAACTGAAATGTTGGTCACGTTTACCTTATACAATTTAAACATACACATATATGTATGTATGAGGAGGGCTTGGTTGGTTATACGGATAGTGGGCGATGGCCCATTAATTATTTCAACAGAGATGGAAATACATAACGGAAATCAGAATTTCGATGAAATAATTTGGCATCATGTTGGATTTTATTGATGTCTTTAAATAAAAAAAAATTAAATGGAGGTAAATACCTACCAGATGTTACATATTTGTGTGGAAAATTATGTTCCTTGTTGACAGAGTACAACACTACTGACCTAGATGATGTCATAAATATTAAAGGATCATTTTAAAAGTGAATTAAGTGAAAACATGAGTTTTCTTGTTGTTACTCTGGTCAATGGGGTGAATCCATCAACATAGGAATGGGGTGACCATCGGGAAACATGTTACCTGCAACTTTATTTGCAACACAGTTGAGAGGAACAAGTGATTTTTATTTTTTAGCTGCTTCTGCTTCCAACTAAGATATTATGCTTTTGGACATGAAAAAATTGTACACAACATTCGGGAACTGTTAAACATACAACCAAAAATTGTGGCAATAGATTAAGGTCAAGTTCAGAAAACTGCGTTCAACTAATGCAAATTTTGTTAACTTTTTCAAAAAAGTCCTATATTTTTATCAATGAATTCAAGTTGAAAAAAAAAAAAAATATTAAAATTAACTCAGGAAAAATTTGATAGGCAGACATAATCCCCAATCCAATAGAACACAATGATTTCGAACTCGAAGCAGTTTAATGCTGGTAGCACTAAGCTAAAGGAGTTAAAAGCTAAATATCGAACAATTAAACTTTTGTTTTTTTTTTTTAATTTAATTTTATTAATTAAACTATCTCCCAAAACCCCTTTAGAAGGTCAAGAAATGCTGCTTTTTCTGACAATTTATCGAATAACCAAATTTGCCGAAAATTACGCCGGAAACTTAACAATGCTATTCTGGCGTTTTGAGGGCTCACAAATCACAAGTTCTTGTGAGGTTGTTGTGATTCGATAACATATTCGATATTTCATACAATACTCACAAGAAACATGACAGAAAACTCACAACAACAAGGTAAATTTTTATTTGATTGTAGAGTTCTGAATTTTTGATGAACAGACCCAATGAATATTTTTTTTCGTAAATGTCAAATGAAATGTCAAACTTGTGACTTGTCGGCTATTCAAAACCAAATTATAGCTGCTATATCGGAAAAGGGAAACCTCACAAAATCGATTTTACCTCATTTCTTGTGAGGTTGTTGTGACTTGTGAGGTATCAGTGAGTTTTGGCAGAATAGAGCTATAACCAACAAGTTTTTGGCAAAAAGTCGATTTCTTGTTTGTTTTCCGCAAGTTGGTTGATGCTTCTGTAAGTAGAGGTTTTTTCTGGAAAATCTATCTCGTTACCGATGATTAGAAAATAAAATGCACGACTGCGTCGCACTAACTTGCTCTTATGCGCGATCACACTGTGGGTTTAAAGTATGCGCGGTAATTACACTTTGGACTGAAATAATGTTAAAAAAATCAATTAATAAGAAATAAATTGATTAAATAACTTCTGAAACTGACACTAACGCAATGTACACCATCTAATTTCTTACATAAATCTTAATTTATGAGAAAACATTTTAAAATCGTTAGATCGCTGTTTTTTTTAAATAATTTTGTAAAATATATAAATATTTAAAAAAAGGGTACGCCATTTTTAAGAACATATTAATGCGGAGTTAAAAAATGTATTTAAAAAAAAAAATTAACCACTTATTTTCGAAATATCGAATTTTCAAAATTAATTTTGATTTTTTTTTAAATCCAAAATCTGGTTTTTTGAAAATTTTGATATGCAGTATTATTTGGCCTTATCAGAAGGACAGAAGCTCATGTGTAAAAAATTTCATTAAAATTGCTTGAACAGATAATGAAATAGTCGAAAACCAAAAAAATGGTTCTATGGGAGAAACGAGTTTTTGACGGTACATAAAATTTTCTTTGTAACATTAAGATAGATCGTACTGTTATTAGCTCTCATAATAATTTTAATCAAAATCGTAAGAGTCGTTTTTGTGAAAAATTAGATTTACCATACGGGTTTTATAACATTTGTAAATTTTTAATGGGAGGTACCGTTATTTTTATATACAAGAACAATTTGTATTTAAAATCTGCTAGATAATATTAAAAAAACTGGTGAATGCCAAGTTTAATAAAAATCGATCGAGTGGTTTTCGAATTACATATTAAGTTTTGAAAAAAAAAAAATGTTTAAACTTATTTAAAAACCAATTTTTTCTT
Organism: Epistrophe eligans; assembly: GCA_951394125.1. Taxonomy (NCBI): domain Eukaryota; kingdom Metazoa; phylum Arthropoda; class Insecta; order Diptera; family Syrphidae; genus Epistrophe; species Epistrophe eligans. Next base: position 27,126,196 of record OX596031.1, on the reverse strand, counting down.
TAAATTTTGGTATGCAATACTTTTTGAAAAATTCTCTATAAAAAATTAATCTAATTCAGTTGAACCATTTTTGAGAAAATCGAAAATAAAATAAAATGGTTCTGTTGGAGGCACCTTTTATAACCATTTTTCAGATTTTTTTTTAAATGGTAGCCTTTTTGTAAAAAAAAAATGATTGTATTTCTTTTTTTAAAGTTGTGGGTAAGATTTTGAGAAAAATAATATTTTCATAGTTTGGTAAAAAAAAATTGTACGGCAGGTATCGTTATTTTGGCCTTAAAAAATAAAAAAAAAAGTGGGAGGAATGCCCAAAAACCGCTAGGTTCTAAGTTTGAAGAAAATCGATCCACCCTTGAGGCTACTGCCGAAGGGACAGACAGACAGACAGAATTGCGAGACCTACTTTTTTCGACTTCGCTATCATCGTAATGTTAACTTTGGTCAAAATCTTGAGTTCAATTTTTGTACGTATACCTATACCTAACTACCTACATACATATACATCGCAAGTAAAAACCAAGCTCAAAACCCATAAACATTTCCTACATCAACGTACTCTACATGCCTTTGATATCACTGAAGCCATCGTTGGTGTAATGCATTAAAATATTAATACTAGTTTTTCTGTGGAATTTAGTTCGCACTTGGTTTGATCCAAAATAAATACATTTTAAGAGACCTTGGATGAACTCCAGAAAAAGAGCTTTGACATAGTATGAATAGTACCAATCAAGAGTATACATGTTTAATCTCCCTTTTGATAGACTTAGGATCCAGAAATGACAGTGGAAGGCAAGTTTTTAATTATTTAGGGACGTCTACTATCTCAGAATGTAATTTAAACAATTCTGCTATCCCAGATTGTAAATTAGTGATGTTTAGTACAGGATCGGAATTGATAAGTTCGTCATTCCTGAGTATTGGTAAATATTCACACAATAAATTGAAAATGTCTCCTAGTCTTGATCCTAAAAGAAACCGCAAACCTAGATAAAGAATTGCGTTATAACCTTAAAGTGGAAATGGTAAACAAAAAACACAAATTTAACATCTAAAGCACTTAAAATAGTCAGCTTGTTTCATTAATTTGCAAGCCAGCAATAGAAAAATTAGGCCCAAGGATTTCCTGGGGCCTAAAAAAAAATTAAAATAGGGCCCCAAACCTATGAATGCAAAACAATACCAGCGAAAATTCTCAAATGCTGGAAAATTATTTCATTTCGTCAGGGCCTTATTGCATGGGGCATAATTTCATTATGAAAATGGCCCCAATTTTAAGACCTTGTTTCATTTTTGGGTTTTATTTCCTGGGGCCTAATTTCACGAAGCCTAAATTTTTCAGACATTAAGTATGTATTATAATAAAGAATATCTCCTGAAAACATTACTGATACTACTGGCGCTGGTCATAACCTCACTTTAAACTCGTTTGCCTTCAGTTAGATTGTAACAAAGCACCTTTCTTAAATTTTCTCAATCTTAAGCTTATTCCGATTTTTAAATTAAACGTTCGATTCGAATTTCCATTAAAATGAATATTTGTTCAACTGTTCACAATTTTATAATATCGTTCCGATTTCATTTTATATCTCCTAAGAATAGTCTCACAATATAGGTAATCTATAGACTATAATAGGACTTAAGGCGTATCTACTACTTATACACTTTTAAATTAGACTTTCACAAAAATCTTTAACCTCGCATTTTCTTCCGGGGTTTAACTTAAATTCTTATTATACGAATAGGTACCTGAATTTTTCCTTTAGAAATCAAGATAATGCTTTTCCAATTTACTTTTCTACGAGTATACATATTCGTTTATGGCCCGTAAACTTCTTATATCTAATACAACCTGGAAATCGAACTTCTGTGTGAACTGTATATGATGGGGATAGAGAAAATCCACCTCTGTCTCTCTCCATGTACATCCATACTTACGCTAACGGCCAGCTTTAAAAGTTGAATATATACTTATAGTAAAGGTATCCATCCCATCACCTGTGCTATGTGCTGCCATCTCGCGCACTTTACGATAATCTACCTCAAAGGCTCGTTACTACATCACATAGAAATGGTTAGGTGCAGGGTACATGAATAAACCAACTTAAACGATTTGATTCTAGCACTTGTTTTGGTTTTGAAAAGAAAGCCTAAATCCCCGCCACTGTTCTGTTGCCCCATCAGAAGTTCTCCAAAGCCATTATTTTCAGCCGAAATGTGCGAAACCATTATCCCATCTATTTTAATGGTTTCCCCAGCTCCATTCATCCAAGCAATGGGTATAATAATATGTTGGTGGACGGACGGTATATATGGTGGTCTTCCATATAATACCACATCGCTCTACTATATCTCTTTCCAAACATATCTCCTCTCCTCCTTTCTCTCGTCCACAGAAATTATGATATTGGCTTTAAAAAAAAAAAGCAAGTGGAAGAAAAATCCAAATTCACAGAGGAATAGGTTTTTATGTCTCTGTTACCAACTAAATGGGTCATATTTATGCGATTTTATTGCGGTTGCTCTGGCTGATGTAGTTCGTGCACATAAAAATGATGAGGTTTTGGCGGCGTCTTTTTGAAAAAAAAAATTATCTAATTTGTTGGCCAGGAAAGAAGTGTGCTCATTTTTTTTTCTCCACTCGTCGTCGTCTGTTAAAGACATCTCTGATCTCTAACCGAAGTGTACTCAGCTAATTATTATCCAACGGGATTTCAAAACTTCACAACTTGACGTTGATAATAAAAGTTAAATCCTAACATTTGGTTGTATGAAGTTGCTCTTTTTATAAAGTGTCTAAATAAATCAAAATAATTTTTTTGTTTAGCCTTTTTTTTTTGTATATTTTTTTTTTGAAGTTTGACAGGTCAGCTTTCATAAAGCTTGTTTTATTTTTAACACGAATTCTTATAAAAGATAGTCTCTATAGAATTAACTTTAATTAAGTTTGAAGCAAGGCCTCTAAGAAATTCTAGAAAATTGTTAATAGAATTAAAGAAACATCAAAGGACGGAAATGGAATTCAACAACACTTTATGGTTAACGAAATGTTTCAAAGGCTTTACAGAAGCTTAAAACGTTATTTAGTTAAACCTTATCCAAGCTGGATTTTTGGCAAGAATGATCTTTCATATAAATGGTGGTTTAAAAAAACCATCAGTCAAGCAACGGGTTTCCTAAATATTGCCCATTTGTGTATGCTGAAACAATTGAGAGAAAAATGTTGCTGGCAACAATCGTTTGGCATTAAGCCCAAAACAAATACTTGGCAACACTCCCTACAAAACTGTCTGCACCACAAAAGCCAACGCTGGTGAAGTGCATTAGAATAAATATTAGTATTAGTTTTTTCAGTAGAATTATAGTTCAGACTCGGTTCAAACCGAAATATATATTAGAGACCGTAGACGAACACAAGAAAAGCAAGCTCGGCTATATTAAAAATACTACCAACCAATATTAAGAGTATAATTGGTGAATGGGTCTCCCTTTTGAAGGACTTAGGTTCCTGAAATTACAGTGGAAGCTCAAGTTTAAAGTAGTTAGTTACTGAGCTGTGCTATGTCAAACTTTAATTTAGTAACGTCTGCTTTTTTTAACTATAATTTTGTGACGTCTGCTATTCCAGACTGTAATTTAGTAACATCTCCTATTTTAGACTGTAATTAAGTGAGGTCTGCTAAGTTAGACTGTAATTTATTGATGTCTGCTTCCTTAGACTGTAATTTAGTGACGTCTGTTATTTTTTACTGTAATTTAGTGACATCTGCTATCTCAGACTTCGATTAAGTGACGTCTGCTATCTTAGACTGTAGCTTAGTGACGTTCTATCTTAGACTGTAATTTGGTGATATATCTTTAGACTGTAATTTAGTATCGTCTCATATTTAAGACTGTATTTTATTGACGTCTGTTTAGTTCGTCTGCTATCTAAGATTGTAATTTTGTAACGTGTGCAATCTCAGACTGTAAATTAGTGACGTGGGCTCAGGTAGAATCGCAAGGGATTCTTTCGAAAATAGTTTTGCGTTCCTTTAAGTTCAGGGTCATTCTCTTTAAATTCTATCAAAAAATTTCAATTCCGCATCACTCATTCTTCAACGATAAACTTTATTAGAAAAAAAAAAAATTTTCACTATTGCAATACTTGCCCCAATCACATCACGGAGCAATTAAAGATGACATATTCATTTGTGTTACACACAACTTAGTTAAGACATTTTAATTACCTCAGAATGGTCGTATTAGTTTCATTAATAAAAGTTGAGTAGAGTTACATAAGGTAGGATTAGGTATGTGGATGGATTCTTGAAAAATATTATAAAAGAAATATCTTGTATCAATTTGTTTATCAACAACTTACGTTCGACTTCATTCACCTTCTCATAAATTATAAATACTGATTTTGGTTCTTTAAGTCTCGAACATAAAGTCGCAATTCCTTTTTATATAGCTTTAGATTTGGATATATGTATGTAATGTACTGCCAGTAACAAACATTTCCATTTGTTAACTTGTAATAGATTTATGGCCAATTCCAAGTCGACAAATCAACGCCCCTTTTGGAAACAATTTCCTACTTCTGCGAGAGAACATTCATCGTGTATTTTATAAGAACCTCTAACAGCATCTATACCTACATATGTATATGTGTATATTATAAGAGAAAGGGACCCGCAAAGTCGACAAAATAATATGTGCGGTTATAGTCGCTGCAAGTTGCTTTCAAAGTTGGCTCTAAAAAGACTGGCCTGGAATATGTCTCGAGAGAAAGAACATGGTATTAAACTTGCTCCAAATTGGCATTTGTACAAAAAAAAAAAAAAAAAGAAACGGTTTTAGGTCTGGAATCTAACAGATGAGGATTAACGTTAACGTTACTTGTGGGTTTTTTTTTAGAAAATGTTTCTAAAGGAGTTAAGAACTTGTTGCCTTATAACTGGGAATACCTAGACTTACATATATAGAAGTTCAAAAAAGGTGCATGGACCTACCTATCTGCCTACTTTAGCTGCGCCATAGAGCTACTATAGGGTATAGCAAATATAAATCATTTCAATGGGTTGTCTGCACTGAGTACAACAATAATTTTGTTAGAGTACTTATGCAGACCTATCTTAGCCCGGGAAAATAAGGAGGTGCACTTCGGCAGCGGTATAGAAGTTGATTATAGGTACATTTATATAAAATAACTCTGAAACCGAAAATTTGTGTGGACATTGGGTTAAGTGTCTGTGTGTGTGTTTGAGTGTATATTTGGAGAGAGAAAGTTCCATTTGAGTGCAGTGGTATAATGCAGTGCAGATACAGATACAGGAGACAGGTGATGGATTTATGGTTCTTGCTTGTTTGAGAAATATATTACATTATATACCTACAAAGAGAGTCGAGGGTGTTGAGTAGATAAAGTTGGTTGTAAAATATTTGTCCAAAATGTTATTTGTTGTGGAAGTTTTAAAGATTGATAGGATATAAATCTTAGAGTGATTTGGGGGCTAAATATATATGCGCAGCATCAATTCTAACTTTAAAAGTGTCACCACAATTTAAAATAAGTACGGTATTTAAATTCAAACTAGTTTAGACAAATCCATTTGTCTTATAAATAGTCTAGTATAGCCTGCTTGACAATGTGCAGAGGGACCTGTCTATAAGAACTTGATTTGACAAAGTGAAGACAGTTGGCTCTAAAAAGGACATGTATATAAAATGAAGTCAATGTAGGTAACAATATTAATCTAAGTAAAATGGGGACGCAACAAAAATTTGTATGCAGTTCCAGAATAGTCTTGACACAATTTAGAATTTAAAAAAGTCTTACCTCAACGCTAGCCTCACCGGTGAGGAATTTTTTTTTAAATTAACAGTTTTGTATGCAGTTCAAACAAAAAAAACCTCAAACTAAATTTTTTGAAGTCCCAATTAAAAAAAAGCTGCGTGAAGTTAGCATAACAGGTGTTTTCTTAGGAAGCAATTTAGGTAAATCTTAAACCAAATTTAAACAAAAATTCATAAAGGGTCATTCATTTCGTGGTTTTAAGTTGGTTGGTAGCGTTGGCATTTGACACCTTTTCAAACTGAGCTGTCATTTGAACTGTCATAATATTAGATGAATATTTGCCATTTACGATAATGGATTGTTTGACAATCGAACAACGAGTTACAATTATTAAAACTTACTACAAAAGTGGTGATTTAAACGTAGCCACTTTTCGCGCATTACGCAATGATTATGGTCGTGATAAATTGTGAAGAAATTTGAAGAGAGTGGAAGTGTTACTGAAGTCGTAAGGTCTGTGCATCATCGTAATGCACGTTCAGTCGAAATAATTGCTGCTGCAAGTGCAAGTGTTGCTGATAATCCAAATTTATCGATTTTCTGGCGTTCGCAGCAATTAACCGATTTTTTTTTTTTTTTCCGCCGATTGAAGATCATGACTTGGACTTGGATATGTAGTTCCAACAAGACGGGGTAACTAGTCACACAACACCACCAATTATGGCTTTATTGCATGAGAAGTTTCCTGGTCGCGTAATTTTACGTTTTGGCGACGTCAATTGGCCAACAAGATCATGCCATTTTACACCGTTAGATTTTTGTCTGTGGAGTTACGTAAAAGATCGTGTATTAATTTCTGAACTCTAGATGCATTAAAAAACAACATTACTCAAGTTATGGCCGAGATACTGCTCAAAATGTGCGAAAAAGTGGTTAAAAATTACCTTAAAAGAATCGCATGCTGTGAATCTTCCCGAGGTGGCCATTTGAATGATATTGTTTTTCACACTTAATGGCATAGTACAAACTTTAAATTGAAATAAAATTTTCATCAAAAATGTATCATTGGGTGTGTTTTATTTAGTTTTACTTTTGAAACCGAAAAATGAATGACCATTTATAAGCTCTAATTTCCTTCAGTTAACAAAATCAAGAGCTTCGTCCAAATTTTAAGTAAGTTTAAGAAAACAAATAAAAATAAAGCTATTAACTAAAATTCAATTTTATCGCAAATTTAAATCTATCTTTCCTTGTTTAACTTAACTTCGGTACTTTTCTGAACTGACCAATATCAATTTCTACAAAAAAAGGTGAACTAGTTTCTTGATTTATTTTGCCCATCTCCCGTCCACCGTGATGGAAATTATGCATACGTCCTTGATGGAAGTTAAAAGCTTCTCTTTTTAGAACTTATCAATCTTTGCAGCAAAATATTTTATAAAGACTCATCTTTTCGTCTAAAACTACAACATAAACTGCCTACAGCGTAGGTTTTAAGAAAAATCGAATTTTAGAGTAAGTAATTTATTTTTAAGTTATTTTTCCATTTAACTTTTCCATTTAATTTTCTGATAAAAATTTCTTGAAAACGAATTTATCAACCTAACTCATCCTATGTACCTAAGAGCTATTTCGTTGACTAATGTGCTAATACTCGAAAAATTTAGTAAACAAGCACGATGACGATGAGAGAGCACACAGGGAATATTATAATCTCCCACATTTACACACATTCATGAACTATTACTCATATATGACTTTGATTAATTGAGCCCTTCTATTAACATGACAGAAGTATTTTTTTTTTTTTGAATAACAGCAAAATATTATACGCAGATAGACTCATATGCCTGTTTGACAGATGTATGTACAACATGTAGCGCTTCTCTTTATAAATACTTACTTAAAAACATTTAAAATGAATTCGAGATGGCACCTATCATCATCTGTTTTGTGATATGGGGTGGGTGGTATAATATGATGCGACGGCCTCTATTTTATATGTAGATATGATAGACTCTAGAGTTATACGTTTATTATCAAAACGAAGTTGAATAAAGTGTTTGTTTTTGGGACTAATTAAGTGAAGTTAATTAATAATACTAGGTGGTCGTATAGCGCCTCACATTTGGATTGGACCTCCCATGAGGAAGTTGAATATCTCTTTGAGAATTTATATACGAATAATTTATTTGAGGCTCTTTATATGTCCCCTCTTGAGTGTTGGATCTCGCTCGACTATATAAGATGAAGGTTTTTAGTTTATTTAGATAACCTACATTAAGAAGAGTCTGGAGTCGGAAACTATATATGTACGTACCTAATTGGTCTAGTTGAATAGTAATTAGACAATTGGGATGCTTAACATTTTAATCTTTTCTGTCAACTTGAGCAATTGTGATTAAATTTTACTGATTATTTTTAAATGTATGTATATGAAAAGGATTCTTTAGTAAATCCTTGAAATAAAATGAAGTGAAAAATGGATAAAGTGGTACAAACGTGCAGGATATAAGTGGTAGGTATACCTAGAACTTACTAGCCATAGACAAAAAAATACTAAGCATACAATTTATATTAAACCAGAAACAATAAAATGTAGCGGCTGGACCGTCTATAGTGATTTCTTTTTAAATCATAGGTTATTTTGACACTGACAGCTGTTTCCCGCTCGAAATTTTGACAGATAATTAGTATCACACCTCCGCGGAATGAAATGAGTCGCTTTAGGTTTGAACAACGTTGGGAAATATTGAAAACTTTTTTTCTAAAGTGAGTGCTGTGTAACCCAAACAGTGCGTTTTTTGAAAAGAGGCTCATTTTCATCTCGGCGGCTACGTTAACAAACAAAATTGCCGCATCTGGGGCTCGGAAAACCCACACGTTATTGTCGAGAAGGCAATGCATCCACAGAGAGTGACAGTTATGTGCGGATTGTGGAGTGGTAGCATCATGGACCATTTTTCTTCGTACATTTTTCGGTCAACGGTGGGCGTTACATGTTAACGGACTTTTTTTTTTACTGAAATTGAAGACATGGATTTGGACGACCTCTGGTTCAAACATCATACAGGATGGCGCGCCATGCCACAATCGATGTTTTGCGCACCAAATTCCCAAATCGTGTTATCAGCCGTCTTGGTGATGTGAATTGGCAGCCTCGAAGCTACAATTTGACTCCTTTGGACTTTTTTTTTTTGTGGGGAACCGCAAAGGACCGATGTCATGCCAATAATCCGTAAACGATTCAAGATTCAAGCACTTAAGGCCAATATCATCTAAGCAATCCTTGAGCTACAGCCCGAAGCTATCAACAAGGTCTTGAAAAATTGGAGTGACAGAATGCACTACTGCGAAGCCAGCCGAGGCAGCCACTTGGACGACGACCGACGTTGTGTTCCATAATTAATGGGAATGTTTGTTCTTATACTAATAAAGCCATAATAAATGGATAAAATTTGATTTTGTTTGTTTTATTAAATTTTTAAAAAGAAACTTCTATTTGGTTCATCCTGTACTTATAGGGTAAAATTGGGGTGAAATAAAACATGGGATCTCATTTTAAAAATTTGTTTTATGTTTCAAAAGTTATATTCAAAGCAAGAACAAGGCTGAATAATTAAGATATTTATAGGGTGAATTGGGGTAAGACAATTATTGAAATTCTTTTTGTTTTTAAAAGATATTTAGTGAATGGATTAAGAAGATCGTTTTAGAGTAAGATATTTAAAAAAGAATGCTATTTATAGGGTGAAATAGGGTAAAAACAGAAAACAACAACCTACAATAGTAGGTATCTAGTAGTAGGTAACTATATCAAAAATTCAATGTACCTAAATTATGTATGTTTGTAAGTCTGCTTTGGACTCCGAAATATCTAAACCAATTGAACTAACGGGTGATTTTTAAAGAGGTTTAGAACTTTAAAAAAAAAAAAAAACACAAAAAATTCGAAAAAATGAATGAAATATTTATTTGAATCGATAGTTTGAACCTTGCAATTTAATGTTTAAAGATAATTTCATGCAAATGTTGACCGCGGCTGCGTCTCAGGTAGCCCATCCGCTGAGTCCAATTTTGGCATACTCTTTCACACATATCGGCCGGTATCTCACGAATGAATGCATGGATGTTGGCTTCCAGTGCGTCAATCGAAGCGGGCTTGTCCCTATAGACATTAGCCTTGACATACCCTCACAAAAAATAATCTAATGGTGTCAAATCGCACGATCTAGGCGGCCAATTGACCGGCCCGAAACGTGAAATTAACTGTTCACCAAACTCGCCTCGCAATTGCGCCATTGTTTCGCGTGCTGTGTGGCATGTGGCACCGTCTTGTTGAAACCACATATCATGCAAGTCAAGAACTTCCATTTCGGGCAAAAAAAAATTTGTTATCATCGCTCGGTAGCGTTCACCATTGACAGTAACGCTACGATTCGCATCATCTTTGAAGAAATATGGCCCAATAATGCCGCCGGCCCATAAACCGCACCAAACAGTGGCTTTTTCGGGATGCATTGGTAGCTGTTGCAATGCTTCTGGCTGATCTTCACTCCAAATGCGGCAATTTTGCTTATTTACGTACCCATTCAACCAAAAATGAGCCTCATCGCTGAACACAATTTTTCGATAAACAACATTTCGAACCGAGCACGAATTTTGATAGTAAAATTCAATAATTTGCAAGCGTTGTTCATTTGTAAGACGATCCATGGTTAAATTGCAAACCAAACTGAAGCTGTTTGACAGTGACACAAGGTACTAAACACACGTCAGCTGTCAAAACCAGTGTTGCCAAAACCAAACCAGCTTAAAAATCACCCGTTAAAAACGTCAGGAAATTTTGTGGGATTTTTCCCCGAGTGTTTCTGTAAAGTTTGGACAAGATCAGTCAGGCAGTTTGCCAAAAAGGTGAAGTAGCATAATGCATGTTCGGACGAATCTCAGAAACCATAGAAACTAACTTTTTATTTTTGAAAGATTTTACTGATAGGATGGATTTAAGGAATAATAATTTATAAAAGAAAGCTTAAGTATGGTGAAATGGGGGTAGAAATAAAAAAAATAAATGATTTTAAATATTCTTTTAGGGTTTGAAATATGTCATTTTTAGGCAGTCTTAAAATTTAAATTTGAGTATTAGCTATTTATAGGATCAAATAGGGTAAAAATAAAAAATGGTAGGTATTCCATTTTTAAATTTGTTTTGTTTTTGAAAAGTTTAGTTAAAAAAATGGCTTAAGGGCTAAAATGGGGTTAAAAAAATATTGACAATTTTAAATTTTTAATTTGCTTTTAAAAGATATTTTTGTAAATAGAGGATTGTTTTTGAATAAGTTATTTTTAAAATTTAGCAAAAAAATGGTAGCATCTACACAAAAAAAATTAAGAGTAGGTATCTATATATGTATATGTAAGTATGTACCTACATATGTTTGTTTAGACCAAAACTTCACAATTGATTACGCAATTTTTTTTTGCCGACAGTCTTCCATATTGGCCCGAGATACAACAATGTATTTCTTTTTGTTAGGAGCTATCACTTTTAGACTAAAAACTATTGAAATATGGAAATTTTAATTATTAAATTTTAATTTTAACATACGCCCACATCTCCGCCCACTCTCTTATACATGTAGGAAACTAGTATTTGGCAACTCTTTCCTGGAAGTGAACGAAGAACCGATTCACTACTGGAATCACTAACAGCTGGCAATATCGAAGATTGCGGCAAGGAAGGAAAAAGAGAATTAGGCTGGGGCCTCTTTGACTGCCAACCACCGATCGAACAACACCTTAAAACTACATTTGAACTACTTTAACTGCATACTAACTATATCTTTTTATAACCAACTTACTTAACTTACCTTAATTTTAACTTTAATTAATAAATTATAAAAACTTAAATTGAATTAAACTCTACATACATATATGAATTTTATCCAATTTTATTAATCCCTTTTAATACATTTAAACTTTTGTAAATCCGCCTACTACCACGCCCACTATTCTTACATCTGAGTTTTATCCGAATTAAAGACCCCTAAATAGATGTAGTTTTGTAAAAAACCTGTCCTCAAATTAAAGCATGACAAGTGTTTTTTTTTTTTTTTAAGAAAACGCCTACTGCCACACCTACTTTTTTAAATTTGGTTTTCTACTTACTTCTATAACATCACTATAGAAAGTTAAAATTTTGTTATTTTAGGTACTTTGATTACACATGGAATGTTAATTTTTTACATTTGCAATTAGAGTTTCTGCTGGAAAAAGAAAAATTTATTTTTAGGATGAAAAATTCTTTTAAAGTCTTTTTGATAAAGCGTCAAAAACACGCAACATATTTACTAAAACAGGCATAATTTTAAAGTATTTGGGCAATACAACGTTCACCAGGCTCCGCTAGTATTTTTACAAAAATTAAAGATTTTTGTATTTTGGAATTTTACAAATTCCTTAACTAAAGGATATGAGTACCTACCTTGCCATATAGGACGACCGTATGCTTACAGAAATAATAGCTATAATGGTTTAAAGTGTCGAAATTATTTAGCTTGGGAGCCACTTTAACATAACATAACTACGCTAGAATTCTCCCTGTCTTTATCCAATTTCTTATAAGAATAATATTTCACCAGGTGTTAAATGCCAACAAGCTTTTCATGTTTTTCAGCAAGAACATCGATCTCCTATATACAAAGGCAAGTATTAAATAAATTCCAAAACACCGCAAATCCTTAAATCATTCTGTCTTCGATTCACCTTTCTACATTTATAGTATAAATGTAAACCTCTTGTCCAAATAACCTTTCATATACAACACCTCCTTTTTATAAGATATAGGTAACTACTGCAAATAGTATATTTCCAATGAGTGCAATAACCATCCACCCGTCTATAACAAACAACTCCTTATTCACTCATGACAAGTCTTCTATTTCTCAGTCATGGAGCGAAAAAATATCTATAGCGGTACATACATGCTTACATTTTTATTTATACATTACTCGTACGGAGGTATATACCCTTAATCAAATACTTTTTCAGACATAAGAACTCTGTTCAGTGCAAATAAAAAATATATTAAATCTGCGTAGCACGTTTGCATAGAAAGATTTATTACACTTGAACGTTAGAATACATACCTAGCCGCCGCCGCCACAGTCTCCAGTTCCCATTCAAGGAAAGGGATTGATACAGGATACAGTACAAGAGTGTATAACTAGGTACGACGACGACGCCGACGACTGACGACGACGACGCAGGGTACGGATACTCTGAAGTGATGATGCTCCCCTTCATTTTGATCTTTCTCGCCGTATTCTATGTGCGACCATAAGACGTGTCTTTCCCATAGATAAAAGCGAAACATAAAATATCTTCTATTCTAGAAAATAGGAAATCTCAAAAACAAGAAGGTGTATCTATCTATATGTAAAGTCCATATAAACGTTGTGCTTACAATCGCCTTTTGTAAATATTGATTAATATTTCGTTTGGAAATTAATAATATCTGACAATTGAGGGAAAATATTTATTTAACGAACTTTTGCTCTTCCAAAACATGCATTAAAGAGCGAATAGCTTTAAATATAAATGTACAGTACATATGCCAAAAAACAACGATAGAAAAATTAGTACAGCTTACTATAGAAATACAAATAATAACCCAGGTGTTGAACAAGGAATAAATAAATATGTTTTACTTACGATATTTATGTAAGGAATTTTTAAATAATAAGGGAAGTATATTCCCATAAGTTGAAAACTGGGGTCAGAAACCAAAGTCATGCTTATCTTGTAATTAAAGTTAAAAGTGCCTCTTATCTTAGCCTTTCGGTTTACACAGAAAATTGAACTGGTTTAACTTGGTCCCAAAGAGTCTACATTTTATTTTGTTAAAGATAACAAATTTAATGACCCAGTTCTCGAAAAAATCGAATTTGAAAAATCGTAGACCAAAAGAACACTTTGTTCATCTCCAGTTCCCATATTCAATGGATTTTAAAATTTTATTAATATTACTGACTATTTCTTATTCTTTTCTTGACCACCTCTAAAACTATAAGTTTTTGATGCATTCGTAAACAAAATCGAACTCAAGATTTTGGTTTTAAATTTTTTTTACAAAAAAGCTACCATTTTACAAAAAAAAAATTCCGGAAAAAAGGTTTTAAATGGTAACCCCAATAGAGCCATTTTTTTACTTTCGATTTTCTAAAAAAACGGTCTAACTGATTTTGATAAATTTTTTTTTATAGAGAATTTTTACAATCAATTCAAAAACATTGTGTACGAAAATTTTCAAAAAAAATTTTGTTTGGATTTTTAAAAAAAGTTTAAATTTTTTTTTTGAGAATTTTATAATTTAAAAACGACTTTGCAGATTTTTTTAAAACTTGGTACCCAGCAGTTTTTTGACATTATCTAGAAGATTTAAATTTTTTTCTCATAACCAAAAATAACGGTATTTCCCATACAAATGTTTAAAAAACCGGTATTGAATATCTCATTTTTCTCAATGATTTTGATTAAAATTTTTGTGTTAACTAATATCAGAAGAATCTACCATATTATTGGAAACAAATATATTTATCGTTTAAAAATGATGCCTCTCTATTTCTTGGGGTTTTGATTATCTCATTATCTGTAGAACAAATTTTTTTTTCACAAAAGCTTCTAATAAATTTGAGTAAAATTTTTGGATTTAAAAAAAAAATTTCAAATTATTTTTTGAAAATTCGATATTTCGAAAATGGGTGGATTATTTTCTTTCAAAATTAATTTTTAAATTCCGCATAAATAAGTTCTAAAAATAGCCGAAGAATTTTTTTTCTTAAAAATATTTTAATATATTTTATATATAAAAAATTATTTTTTTGAAAAACCGCTCCAACGATTTTTAAAAGTTTTTTCTCATAAATTGAGATTTTTTTTATTATTTTTTTTAATCAAGTTATTTAAATGCTTAGTTATTAAATAAATTATTTTAAAACTCAAGATTTTTAAAAATAAAAATCGAAAACACTAATTTATTCAAAAACTAAGTATTTAAATAACTTAATTTAAAAACATAATAAAAGAATGAGTTCCTGGCTTTTAAAGAAGCTATGAAATAATATGTATATGGAAAGTGTTGACATTTTTTTAAATATTTGTTTTCTATTTTTTGGGATTTATTTTTTAATTTGCTCCTCCCATCTTAAGGGGTGGACACATAAATGGCCTGCTATATTAAAATCATATTCATATAATGTACCAACATTGAAAACAATTTAATGCTTTTACCACAAAATGCGCAATTTTTTAACAAAGCCTTCCCACTACCTATATAGAACAGTAAAACCCTTAACTCTTACGATTGGTTTATTTCGAAAACCGTTATTTTTATGAAAAAAGTATCAAAATGTTTTTTATAGGAATTTTTCTAAGCTAAAAATTAGTTTTGGACATTTTTTGTGTACAACTAACCATTTGGAAGATATTCCTGAAAAAACCATTTTGGGGGCCTTAAACCCCCGCGCTCATATCAATGGCGACTTCTTATAGTTTCTTTCCATGATGAGGCCATATACCGATATTTTCGTAGTCAAATGTCTTTAATGATTGGACTATTCGTCATAAAGAGTGGAAAATTACTTAGAGTCAAGTCGACGAAGCAAGTTGTCACATTGTGAATCAGGCATTAAGGTGTCGCCAATAATGGAAAATGACCAAAAAGGGGGCGACCAAAAAAGGACTTCAAAAAGAGACGTGTGCTTGAAGGGTGTGGTCTAAGAAGAGGCATGGTTTAAACAAGAGCGTGACCAAAGAATAACATGAATGTTACCTCAAAGGGGCGATGTCAAAAGATGTCTTAAATGGGCTTTGCTAAAAATGGCGTAGCTAAAAAAGGGCGTGAACTTACGGGGGCATGGCCAAAAAGGGGGTTTATGAGAGCATGCAATTGTTTAAGGAGATTTTTTTTGTCGATCGAAATTCATTGGAATCAGTAAGAAAAATATCGCGAGAACTAGATTTCGCACCAGCTTTTCGTTAGCAGATGCGGATTGAGTTTGAAAAGACCTTTCCTTTGATGTTATAAAATACCGTAAAACATCGAAATTTGTAAATTCTAAAATTTACCTGTGCTTAGGAGGGAATTTAGAATATTGGTTTTAGCTCATCAAGAATAGATATTTACCTTTTGTGGGCACTGAAAGTCAGGCTATATAACCCTTGATCTTGAAAGGTCGTGTCACGTATTTATATTTAGACATAATACTCCGCTGTGATTCCATGAATTCTCTTTGTAATCAGTCATCCTTTTTTTCCGAAAATATAATTAATTGTGACCACCTCAAAGTCGGTAAATATTTTTCAAATAGATATTTACATTATGTAGGTAGGTACACTACCTACGTGATCAAGCAGTAAGAGTGCTTCCAAGATTTCACTTAAGAATTGATTCCCACGTCCAAATAGCCAAACAAAAAAAAATAACCATAATTAAATTCTAACAGCATAACCTCATCAATAATAATATGCTTAATAAAAAGACAAAAACGATGTTAATCTATTTCGTCTATGAATACAAAACAGTACCTCTATGCGTTTAATTCACGAATGAAAAACAAAAAAAAATTCATCATTAAAATAATAATAGTCACGTCGATTCTTCAATCGGTCGGTCTTTCGTATCAAATGACATTTTCATTTCAACAACTATGATTTTTTATGATAATTTTTTGTTCCATCAACAATGAAACAAAAAATATCTTGACATTAACTATTTGAATTAACGACATCAATCGTAGAAAATAATCAAAGTAATGAGCCCATTCAAGTGCATGTCAGATGAACTCATTCACGATCGCCATCATTTACCTCACATTCACATTGTCACGTTGTTGTTGCCTTTTCTTATTTTCTTAAACACTTTTTTTTCTCAAAAAACAGTCAAACCTGTGAAAAGTTATAAGAAAGAATAAAAAGCTCATTAATCCACCAAGAATTGATTTTCCCCAATAATAAAATACAAGAAATTCCAAATTGAACTCATAAGTTAAAATAATTTAACCATTATCTCTTAAAATTTCCATAACAAATGCCCACAGAAATAAAACCAAAAAGAGGAAAAAAAAAAAAAAAAAACGAACAGAACTAAAAACAGATCTGTCAAATTATTCGAATTCGAATTTAATTAATAATGACACTTAAGTGTGAATAGTGTGTGAGGTGCAGAGGGCAGACGGGAGGATTTAATTGACCTCCAAACAACACCCTAATGACTCTAAATGAGCCACAATGACCAATTCAACAATAACAGCAACAGCAACAGCATCATCCATTCCACAACAGACAACAATAGGGGCGATCCCAATGGCCAATCTCAACTGCCAACCAAAACAAATGGCAACGAAACAAATCCTGTTATTCAAATCACTTTTCATGGCTGTTGTTCACTTTTGGGAACACACATTTGACAATTGTTTCTAGATAATATGATGTCTGTCTCTCGTCTCATGGTCTCGGTCTATAGCCTCGAACACAGGACCGAATACAAAACCCACAGGCCGTTTGTAGCAGACATTCGGTCGAAACGAAGCTCTACAGGTAGATAGTCAATTGAGAGAATCGTTTTCCTTTGCATCTCAGGTCCGTGTTTCAATCACGGTCCCGGTTTAGGTACGATAGAAATTGCTCGTTTATTCAAATCGTATGGTTTCGATAATTTATTACGTCATGAAAAACATGATACGAAGTTAGTATCAGTTGTGTTTGTGTTCTCTGTTCCTTTTGGGACATTAGGCAAAGTAAAAAAAAAAAGAGACATAGGCACACAGATAACGGCATTTTGTTAACGTGACACTTTGCATTCTTGTCAAATGAATTCACCACTAGCAATCCGAACTGTTCGAATCACATCTACCGCATCAACTTACCCACAGTTACCACACAAACCGAAACAAGGTTTAGGCTATTCGACTTGTTGTTGTTGTTGTTGGTGTAGTTGTTTTTTTTTTTTTTTTTTTTTTTCTCGATGATGACGATGATGATGATTGTATCGTTATTTTGAATTCGATGAACATGACAAGGAATTGTTAATAAATTGCCTTTACGTGATTATGTCAGGGAGATGTCAAGTGAATTATGACACATGATTTCGAAACGCTAAGAGCATTCAATTGTGTCAGTTTAAGACTCTTTTTTTAAGCTCAACAATATACCTAATAAAAATATCTACTTCTCCTGTCAAAAGTTTGAAAATGACATTTTGACTTTCTTTGTTGTGCGTTTTGTGAAAATCGTGATCCGAGCGTCGCGTTGCGGCGATGTGATGTCGGCTGCTAGGTATATAAAAAAAAATAAACAAAAGTGCGTGTCAGTGAACGGATATATAGCGTGTGTGACGAATTTCAGAGTTCTCTGTGACAATTATATTGAATTTAAAGATATACAACTTTATATACAATGTATGTAGGTACAAAGACCTCTTTCAGTGTTATTATTTTTTTTCTGTTATGTTTGTATGATAGGTATGGTAATATGCTCTTGAGACTGAGAGAGGGTGCGTGTTGAAATCTAATATTTTTGCATACTAATCAGGGTGAAAGCTCTTTGACATGTTACACTGTTTCGGTTTTTGAAAATTTATGAGATTTATATAGGATGAACATGTTAAGGGAACACACACGAATTGAATGTAGTCGATTTGTCAAGTTCTTGACCTCAAGACAAAACTTAGCTAGGTACTATTGGAAAAGTTTAACTTGAGTTAATAGTCAAAAGTCCATACATGTACCTTAACCTATACGTCTACCTGTTGTAACTTTTAATAATTTTTTGTTTATTGAAATACATTTGTTGATGTGTCAGCTGTTTTTTCATAAGAGATTAAAACAAAACAAAACTATCTGTTGGATAGCTTTGGATATATCCTCAAATTCGAACAATTTTCGAAAGAGACAAAGTCCTCTTTCGCACTAGGAAACAGAGTTCCTAGAAACTTTCACTTTTTAGTAGAGAAGGGCACCAAGTAACAGGAATAAATGATCTGCGATTGGTGGAAATTGGAAATTAAAAGAAAACGTCAAAAAATCTCAAATGTCAAATGTCAAAGAGGACAAACATTAAATTACAAGGTTTGTTTGATTTTCATTGACTTAGTGCGCATTGAGGCATTTGACACCTCGTCAAAAAGTTTTTTTTTTAAAATATTTTTTATGTTTATATGATGAATTTACACGACTAACAAATAATTGCCAAATTGTCATTGCTGTCACAGAACTGAAAAAATAATGATATGAGCAATTTCTAGTTTTTCTTGAATTTTGTCATAATTTGAAATTTACACGATGCCATTATAATGGTAAAATTAAACGTCAGTTGCACTTGTCACTTTTTCAATGATTAAAACAAATGCAAATTTTATAGACACTGTATACCATAAGAAAAGAAAAAAGCGTTAGTTCTGGGACTCACGGTTAAGATGTGTTAACATTAAATTAAATATCAAAGTGCTGGTTTTACAGCACAGCACACGGCGAGTTCGAACTGTCAACCAAATTTCAATCTAAACTCAACTCGAAATTTCAATTTAGTTTGAGCTACGAAGGAACATACCCAATATTGAACGTATCAAATATACGTCAACGTATCGTAACGTGTAACAGCACAAGGGAATGTGCTACAGAAATTTTCACGTTTTTAGTTTACCCTACCGCCACCGCCGCGCCGACATAGATGTTAACAAATCAAAAAATGACTTAAATTTAGGAGAAATGACCAATCACCAAGTAAACAAAAACATGAATGATTTTGAGATTATTCGGGCGTGAACAATTAATTCGTTTTAGTGTGAATGGTACATATGTGGAACGCAAATAGAGTTTGACATTTTGTAGCAATAAAATTAAAATTCGTTACGAACAATTTTCTTAAATTTCTCTTATTTTAGTAGGTAATTAAAATGCAAATTTTAGTATCTTAAGATTAATTTAATTAAATTTTCTACCATTTTGTCTAGTTTTTGTAAAAAAAATTAGGCGCATTTACTGTTTTAAATCCAATTTGTTCTTTTAAGCTATGCGCAAACAGAGGCGATGGCGAGCACGATTACTTTTATGGCGTGATAAAGATGCGATCAGTATCTAAAAAATCTGAAGTTTTTGCACTAAATTTTTTTCCCCGGAAAAAGGTGTTTTTAAGACTTTTGGATGATGTTTGGATCGAAATATTCAATAAACGTCAAAATATAGTTTGTTTCCCATCTATCAAGCTATAAACTGTCCAGTTTCATTGCAGGATGGCTGTGATATCGATGGATTAAAAAACATCTAAAATATCAGTAATGTAAAAAAAATGTTTTTCTGTATTTATTTAAATTTTTTTTTTTTCAAAAACTGAATGCTAACTTTATGCGATATGGCTATATGTTTTCTCGTGTGAAAGGTAAAAGATTCTTTCCATTAATTTGTTTCTTCGTGTGAAAAGGTACTAAGTGCAAGGTTTAAACAAAAACGGAGTAAAGTCTTTTAGCTTAGGATGTAGCTTAATGAAACAGATATAATTGCGTCACCTAATTTTTTCATCTTCTTTTTCATCGCCATGTCTCTTACAATATTGCAAGTGAAAACTGTTAAAAATAAATTAAATTTTAAAACCTATTTTAAAAATAAAAAAATGTGTAACCACCCTAACAATGATTGGTTTAAATTTTAAAAGCACGGTCCACGGTGGCGCTCGTGTTTTCACATATATTTATTTTTTTTTTATGAAATCGGAAGTTCCAACATACGTCAGTGTGAAATAAGCAAAAAAGGTAGTTTTACAGATCTTTTTGGAGAAAAAACTGTATGCACACTTTCACACGAGTCAACTTTTAATCGCTAAGTGTGAAGGGCACAGAGTAAGAGGAGTGAACTGTTTACAATTGGTGGAGATTGGAAATTAAAAGATAACTTCAAAAAATCTCCAGCATATTGCTTTCTCGTGTCAAATGAGAGAGAGAGAGAAAAGACAAAGATAGTTTCTCGAAAAGTGCAATTCTTCTATAAATTTGTCGTTCTAATATTTTGCATTGTCTGAAGTAGATGTGTTTCAGTTTCAATCACTTTTAATCAATAACAACAAAACCATATATGGATGGAAACCCTTTGTTTATGTGGTCTCTTTTTGAAGAATTTAGGCATAAGAATTTCCCAAATAGCTCTTAACATTCTCATTAACTATAAAAGAACATTAAATATTATAAAGTATTTTTATTTTTATTTTAACTTATCACAAAAACCCATCAAGACCAAATGATGAATGTTATGTCTCAAAAGGACGGAAAAAGGTATACCCAATCATTTAACTACCCTCAAAAGACCCTATAACTGATCGCCTCCCTTTTCAAAACTCCAAACACTTGATGGACACAAGTCATAAACATCCCATTAGACCACAATCGTTTCCATTTAATCTGAATAACCTTCAAATTTGTCTCGCTCTCCTCTTTTAACTTATATAACGTTAGTCTGAAGAAAATTCGACAGGTCGGGTGGTTTGTTTTTCATTTTACCACTCAGAATTCTTTGAAATGGAAAACATTTATATTGCTCCATAGAACATACAGACAGATAGCAGGTGAAGAAGCAGTAGCTGGCACCATCAAACCTAAACCAAAAAAGGATCCCCATGACAAATGCGAAGTGAGTGAGTTAAAACTACCATAAAATAATTTCCTTTTCTATCCCTTTCTATTCTTTGGGAGGAAAATGTTGAAATCGAATACCTTCGTCTCCAATTTTCTTCCTCGCATTTAACAATGAATTATGCGACGCTAAATTCAGCCACTAGGTGGCCTTCTCAACCGATTGATGTAATTGACACTGACAGTCTATACGAGTAGAATATTTTGCCTTGCCTTGCCCTTGCTATCCAACCAAAAACTTAACTAAAAATGAGTAAACGGTAAAGTTTCAACTCCTCATGATTAACAAAATGTAAATAATTAACTTGGTATTTATTATTCGTTCTCAAATCTCAAGGGGTTGTTTATATGCGCTGCATCTGCTTGTTATGTGGGGGAAAGAGGGAGGTTCATATCTTTTTAGAAAATCTCCCCTTTGACATAAGACTATACCTTATACCTATATATAAAAAAAAAAAGCAATAACACTTTGTCTAACTTCAAGTGAGGTATTGAATTGCTACTTGAAAATTTATATAGACTATTACTTATTCCGTTTAGCTAAAACCTAAAATGGGTTAACTCTACTGAAAGTGTTGAAACTGAAAGATGATATTTTTTTGGGGCGGAATATGGGCACCCAAAATAAACTTATAAGAGGCTTAGTTTATTTGCCTATGCTTCTATGGCGGGTCTATATTAAAAAATTCTTCGAATTAGTCAAGGAGTTTCGTTGAAAATTTACGGTTTCGTTTTTGGAAGAATTTCCAACTCGAGAGATATTTTTTATTTATTTATTTTATTTCATCGTAAGCTTAAATAGTAAAATTTCAAGTGGAGATAGGTATGTAACCAACTAAAAAATCAATTATTATTTATTATTTTATTTTTTAAATGAATTATTATATTCCTTGATTTGAAACCCTTTTTGCTTTAGAACAAATGAAAATATATTTTTGGGAAAATGAGATGCCTTTATAAACCAGTGCTTTAGTTTGCATGGGAATTGCTTCCTGAGTTATTCAATAAATGGCTATAGTTAAAAACAGAAGTGATCCAAGTAACATTTTTTGAAAACTGAGTTAAGTATGTTATTGGACTTCTAAAACATTAATTCAGTTAATGTAAAAGAGATCCAAGTGCTATCAAACATTTTTTCTATTAAACTCCACTTTTTGACATTTCTGGATTGCGTTAAATATATAAATTATTAGTGCAGATGTGATCTAAGTTACTTGAATGTCTTGAGGGTCCAAGTTGTTCAAGGTATGCACTTATGCAGTGCTTCAAACTCAAAATTTCGACTCTGAGCACTATGTGCCATTCTGCCATCATCCATTTTATTTAATCTTACCACACCTAAATAGAAGGAGCAATGCGTCAGAAAATGAGGAGGATGTGCTACCAAACGAAGAGGGCGATGAAAGCGCCTAATTATGGCATTGTTATTTTTATTAATAATTTCCCTATAAAAGCTCGTTTTCTTCATTTCTTTTCCATAGTGTATAATTTTTTATTAAAAGCAGAAGTGATTCAAGTTCATAAAAGTGTCAAAAACTTCGTCAATATTGAATGTGTCAAAATCAGATTCTAGGAAAGACTAAGTTACATTAATATCTATCATAAAAAAAATAAATAGTAATAAACACATTAGCCACATTTGTGATAATAAAGCAAACGCGTTTGGCTCATTATCTCAATAATCACAAAATGCTACTTGGATCAATTCTATTCTTAACTAGCCAAATACAGTTTTCCTATTACAGAGAAAAAATTCAGTGACAAAACAATCTGATTTGTTGGAGATTTTTGTTTTTAAAAATTCAAAACTGTTGTCTAATTTGACCTAGCACTTTCTTATCATGAGGTGGGAGTGAGATAAAATAAAAGGACGTCAAAATGAGTAGTGCGGTTCTTAAGCACACCATACCCGATTGAACTTTATTGTCAACTCAGTCGGTTGTTGATCAAATCAACCAGTTTGTTGGATTTTTATTTGATAAATTTGACGGTTGACGATTGAGTTTAAGAAAATCAAAAAAATGTCAATTTGTTCAAGTTGATTTACAAATCTTTCAATTCTTTAAACTGGGTGAAGGAAAGTCATTTGATTTACTGTCAATCCAAACCTAGAAACCAGATTTATCAGAGGTCAATTTTAAGATCAATCTCACTGCAAACCTGGTTCACCTTACGCATAATATTATTTTATTCTTAGCATCAGCCATTCTGTCCATTCGTCTGCAGCCTAAATGGGTAGGTCGACTTTCTTTGAACTTGGTATCTAGCATTTTTTGAGCCCGACATGTTTTATTTTATTTTTTTTAAGACCAAAAATAACGGTTTAGTAAAAAATTGAAAAAAAAAAAAAAAAAAAAATAACGGTAGGTACCTTGCAATTTTTTTGAGCAATTTATGAAAATCTTATTTTTCTCAAAAACGCGCCCACAACTTTTTTTTTTTTTTTTTAAAGTTCAGTAATTTTGGTTTTTACAAAAGGCTACCATTTTATAAAAAAAATAGTTATAAATGATACCTCCCATAGAAACGTTTTTTTGACTTTCCATTTTCTCAAAAATGGTTCAAATGATTTTGAACACCTTTTTATAGAGAATCTTTCAAAAAGATTTAAAAGTATTTTTATACCAAGATTTTCTATTTTTTTTTTAAAGTTTCAGTCTTTTTTTTTGAAATCGTATTTTTTCGAAAACGACTTTGTTGATTTTATTAAACTTTGACATTAAGCTGTAATTTAACATTATCTAGCGGATTTTATTTAAAAATTATTCTTATGACCAGAATAAACGGTGCCTAACTAAGTGGTGGAAAACTAATTTTTCTCAAAAATGGCTACCACGATTTTGATTAAAACTTTTATGTGAACTATCAGTACGATCAACCATATTATTGGAAACAAAAATTTTATCTATCGATTAAAAATGGTATTTCTCATAGAACCATTTTTTTGGTTTTGGCTATCTCATTATCTATAGAATCAATTTTAATGAAATTCTTTACAAAAGAGCTTCTAATAAGTTTTAATAATATTACATATCGAAATTTTCAAAAAGTTTTGAAAATAATTTTTTGAAAATTCGATAGATATTCTAAAAATGGGTTGATGATTTTTTTTTTAATTTAATTTTAAAACTCCGCATTAATAAGTAACAAAAAAATGGCGTACCTACACATTTTTTGTTTGAAAAATTTTATATACCTATAAAAAAATAATTTTTTTTAAAAAGTATTCGAATGATTTTTAATTTTTTTTCTCAAATATTTGTTTTAAAAATTAGATGGAATACATCGCGTTGGTGTCAAAACAATTTCAGAATTGCTCTTAATCAATTTATTTCTAATTATATTAATTTTTTTAAAATATTTCAGTCTAAAGTCTAAGTTCGATGTATCTATATGAGCAAGAGGGTGCTATATTTTCATATTTATGTACATATATAAAACTACCTTAAACTAAACTACGTTTTTGACAAGTGGCAAAAAATATAGGATCCCATAGCTAATTTATTTCTTTTAAAATCAGATGAATAGATCTAAACTATTAAGACTTTGAAACCACAGATGTGATCGCAAATAAAAGCAAGTTCATGCGACCAATTTATGTAAACATATAAATGTATGTACATATATATATGTATGTATATTGCATTTTATATACTTATCTTATTTTAAAAAAGAACTCGAGTCTTGTAACGTCTTTTGACAAATAATGACAGTTGAAGCAGCAGTCTTTCAACTCGGTAGAAGTATTGGTCGTAAAATTTTTTAAAAGAATCATTTTTGGAAAGGATAAAATTATTATGAGTTAATCTCGTAGTTTGTTATTTTCTTCTAACCTTAAAAATATGATAAAAACGTTTCTGAAAAATATATACTAAAATTGTTATTATTACAAAAATTCTGATTATTTTTGTTTTTTTTTTGAAATTGTCATCAAACATAAATTTCAGAAAATTGTTAAAAACGCACTCCAATATCGTCGTTAAACAATTATACTAATAGTAATAAATTTATTATTTAAATAATTAAGAGAAACAAAATAATTTAAGAAAACAAATTAATGGGACCCTTACAAAAAATAATTAACAAAAATTGAAAAAAAATAACCAATTCAAATTATTTTCGAGTATTTCTGTTGTTGAGCAAGGAGCATGAAACACAATATCTAACAAGTTGACATTCTACAGCTGTTTCATTTATTTTTATACTTCTAATTAAATGTTTCCAATTTTAAATGTAACGGAAGAAAATCGTCAGCTAAAAAGTATCTATTTCCATCGCATTTATAGATTATCACGACCCTAAGCAGATGAATCCGCACACCGTTACTCATTTTGAAGACACACAACATATTGTCGTATATTTTCTAATAACAGCGACATGAGGAGGGAGGACTACAAAGCAAGCCGCACTTAAATTAGGCTCTGATATTAAAGTGAATATCCTTGTTGCTGCTTTTATTTTTGAATTAAATTCTTTCCATCAAACCTCAAATTACAACGTTCAGCTCTGCAAACACACTGTGATGTGTGTTTGCTTAACACCCTCTATCCGTATAAATAAGGGATGACAATAATTATATTTATTTGAAGCAAAACGACAACGACCTAGAGAAACTCTAGAGGTATAACTTGACTATCTAAAGATCCTGTCATCATCTGTTCGCATGAAATAAATATGAGTGTGTAAATATAGATACATTCGATGCATTTCTGTGACCTGTCAGAAAATGGAAGGATATGACGTGACGTGAGTCTTCAAAAATCGTTGCCAGATGCGGGTTGGTTTGTAGGTATGTACATATATGATGGAGGGATGAAGCCCAGTGAGGAAACCATTTATGGGTTAAAAGTCAAACTTGATAATAATTATTTCTCCATCAGAGTCGATATGTGTTCTCCATTAAGAATGCATCCTCCTATACATGACATGGCTGTGTTGGTGTTGTCGTATCTTGCCAAGGATGCATGAATGAGAGGGTGCTATTCTGGGATGAATGTTAAAAATATCTTATTTCCATTTACATTTAAAAAACAAAATCAAAAAAAAACTGTATACTTTTTGTACAGACACGATGCAACAAGGAATACGAGAATACGACAACGACAACGACGACTCAACAAGTCATTGACGGGGGAATTCCATTCAGATTTTGAATTCATATGTGGTTTTTAGTGCGAGGGAGGAGAGAAAACATTTTATGCAGACGCGAGGTTGACGAGTTTTGTTGTGCACTCTCAACTCAAAATGCTCTGATGATGGAGGATATGTTTACATTAACAACTTTACTTTGAAATATGATCCACTGAAAGGATCAAATGTTCAAAAAAAAAAAAAAAATAGAATTCACTTCATATATCGGTATAGAGAAATTCTTTATGAGAAAGCAATCCAGGGGTGCAGATTGCAGATACATCCTATCTATACTCGTATTGGTTTTGAAGTGGAATTTTTTTGTTGCTGATGTCGATTTTCTTCTTAAAATGTGTATTTTGGGTGTGTTTTTAAGTGGAAGTAAGCAATATTAGAAACATTACCTACATATGCATTGTGAGAAATGAGTATGGGTATAGGTATCGTTTTTCCAGATAACCGCAACGTATTTTTTGGAAAATGATTTTAGTTTCATATGTTTTTGACTTATGTAAATTTAAAAGAAAAAATGTAATGAAAATTAACGATATCCTTGAGCAACAAAAAACATAGGATGCTATATCAAGCAATTTCTAAACTTCCAAGAAATGATAACTTAACGGACCTTTGGCGCCAAAATAGACGAACTAGAACTGCCAACACAAAAGACGTCCTTTTTTAAAATATTTTTTTTTATTCGTCTTAAAAATAATGTTCGTGTAAGTTTTTGAAAAACTAAGCGATTTATTTTCTTTTTAGTATTTTTCTAATTTATTATTTTTTTATAAAAAAAAAAACAAAATGTCTGTGAAAAAAATTTGTTATTTTAAAACATTTTTAGAACAAGAAACATTAATTTTTGAAGTTTTATTTTTTTTTAAGGTACCTTTACCTACTATTTTCCTTTATTAATTGAAGACCTTTTTGTAACAATAAATTTAATAAATAATATGAATTTCTTAGTTTTAACATTAGAAATGTTTAAACGGAGGCATACAATATAAAAAAATCAAAAAAATATGAAACGCCTAGTAGACAAAGGGGGCGAAACGTGAGGGGAATAAACAAAATAAACAAAATAAACAAAATCAACAAAATAAAAAAAATAAACAAACTAAACAAAATAAACAAAATTATTTCGTTCATGCTTTGTTGTTACTAGTTTGAGGAAACAGAAAACGAAGAAGATGATAAAACGGACAGAAAAAAAGGAGAAATGTTCGTAGGAAAAAAATGGGTATGTTTTTGATGATGATTTTTGCGATATCCGAAAAATATCCGATTTGCGTTTACTTAAATGCTTATATCTTTCGATCCAATTATCCGATTTTCATTATTAAGGTATATAATTAAAGGAAAAATGACTGGCGTGTTAGAGCCAAAAATTTTCAAAATCATTCAAAAAACAACACAACTAAAAACATGAAAATAAATATCGGACAAATAATTTAATTCAACGAGGAAGTTGATTAAAAAAAAAGCATTAAAATACTTTCAACCACCAATTGGCGAGAGGAATATAGTATTCTAAAGCCCGCGGCGGCGGAGTGTGTGCAATAAAAAACCACAATCGTGGCAAATTTGCTTCGCGTCGGAAAAAAAATGCTAAATGTTCATATGTACCTACCTAAATTTGTAGTCGGTATAATAATTGTAAAGATACATTGTGTTTGGTTTGGCTTGCTTATAACTTCGGTTTAAGGTCTTAAAATTTAGCTAGAATATCGGACTACATTTTTTGTATTATATCATTGCACAGTCACATAAAACTATATATGAAAAACCCTATTAAATTGCGTATTTAATAGAAACAAAAATTTAATACAAAACAATAATTTTTTAAACCACATGTATTTGACCCTTTTTAGGAAAGTTATGATGTTGGTACCTATGTTCAGAAAAGTTGCTCAACATTTAAATTTGACATTCAATGTGCATACATAAATACATAAAGCTTTTTTCATTTCTAATGTTCCTCAACTATGCTGGAATGGCAAATCGGGTAAATTTTTTTATTTATATATTTTTTTTACAGATTTTTCCTTTATTATTAAAGTCTCCTATTTGTGCATAGATCTGGTAACCTTAAAAATGTATGAAAATATTGTCGATTAAATGTTTTTGTTGATAGCAATATGCAAGTGTCTTACAAATAAACTAAAAAAATATTAAAAATTAACATAGTAATTCGAAATAATAATAAATTTAAATTTATCAGAAAAATATTAAAAATCGGTTAAAAAAAAAAAACAAACTAATTATGTAATAAGAAATAAATATCTTCTCTATAAAATTTTAAGAAAAAATGTAGGTTGATCAATTTCAATTCGCAACTCTGTTCGTCTGTGTTTTCGACTATACAGCCTAAACAGATAGGTCGATTTTTTGGACAATTCCCTGGCATATATTTTTTTTCTTTTCATTTTTAATAGGACCAAAAATAATGGCTCCTGCTATGTATTCTTTTTAACATTTTTGAATAATTTTATTTTTCTCAAAATTCGGTGGAGCCAATTTTGAGAAAAATAAGATTATTATTATTATTATTTATCAAAATAACAAAAATCAGTAAATTTGAATAAAAATAGTTGGTGAAAAAAAAAAATCAAAAATGGTTATTAATTGGCACGAAAGCAGCTCCTACAATTTTGTTTTGAAATTTCAAGGTGGGCTCAGTGATGCCACATGCAAACAAAAGAAATACTTGCAGCATAGACAAAAAATCCCTACATTACAGAATTATGAAAGGAAGAAAAATATTTTGGGATATAATTTCTGCAGGGTGTGTGGTACGATTTTAAAAAGAATTTAGTAATGAAATTCTAAAAGTACTTACTCTTTCATAGAAAATTCTAATACACATTTAAAAAATCCGTCCTTTTCCTCTACGGTAACTACACCGTAGAGAAAAACCGAAAATTTTATTTATTATCTCACTATAATTACATATGTACATATATATTTTCAGCCGATTTTAATATATTTTTTTATACCTACAATGTTTCTAATAAGTTTACAAATATTGCGTACCAAAAAAACAAATTTTTGGATTTAAATTTTTTTTTTGTTTTTTTACAATTTTTCAGTTTAAACTTTAGTTCCATAGCAACTTAACATAACTTGTATTTTGTTCTCACATAATACAAAAAATAAAATAAATTGGTCGGCGCGACAGCTCGTGTAGAACTAGGGCCTTATGACTTACAACTCTTAACCATTCCTGTGTGCGTGTTATTGGCAGGTATAGAGGGGACCTACAATTTTCTGCCGAATCCGAATAACTAGGATAAGAAGCACTTTTTCATAACAAGAGATACTCTTGGAGGATTTGTCAATTCCTCGCAAGAGGTAGTAACTCGTGAGAAAAAATTTCTGTTTTTAGGTGGCTTAGGCTGGGAATCGAACCCAAGACCTCCGGCGCAACAGTCCAACGCACTAACCATTACGCCACGGGCTTCTATAATAGTACAACCTTAAATTAAACTACTTTTTTGGCAGCTGGTATAAAATATAGGCCCCATATGAATAGGCTTAAAATATTCAGACTTTAAAACCACATAAGGGTAAGTTCGTGTAACCCAGTCATGCATTTTATTTTAAGCTACACATGTTTCGAAATATTAAACTAAAAAAAAAAAAAATCATTATTTTCATTAAAAACCTTAATATATTTTCTAGGAGCTTATTTGGATTGGTTATGATACACATTATTCATTTTATTTTATCAGAATCATATGATTCGTATTCAAAAAATTAAGCCTGTCCTCGATAGATAGCTGTGGGTTTTGATCCCAAGAAATTCTATCTTTCCAAGACACTATCACTGTAACTTCTTAAAAATTCATACCTTTGTAAGTATGTACGTTAGGTACAGATAGACAAACATCAGACAGAATAGTTCGACTCACAATTTCAACTTCTCTATAATCGTAGGTAATATCAAATTTTTGTCAAAATATAAATTCAGATTTTTTTTTTCTAATGCATAACTTAATTTGTCCTATTAAATCTTATTTTTAAAATCTTTTGGAAAACCATGCTGCCGGGTGTTCCAAAGCTCAGAATAACGTAGAAATGAATATAAAAGTCCATAGTTCATTTAAAATCCGTTGAATTGCTTGTCAATAAAATTCTTTGTTCATACAAAGAATGTATCTTTAATTTATGACACCATAATTCAAGTCTTGACCTTGTGAATCAGAGCGAAGAGATTAAAGTATTAAAACAACCATCCCCTTATAATTCGTTAAATCTAACTCTCAATCTGTAGCCAGCCCTATTATATTTTTTTCTTACATAAAACTTCTTTAAATGCTTCTGTTCGAAATTAAGGTCTAACAAATCTGATATTGCATTTTAATTCAAATCACATTTTGATGTTTTGTTTATAAATTAAGTCGAGCTCTTGAGATAAGCGCATCTTTTTTTTTCTCTTTTTTTTTTTAATCCAGATTACGCATAATTTTAATTTGATTCGGGTCATCAAACGTATAAATAAATCACTGGCCTGTCACTCATTTATCGATAAGAAAAGGCTACAGACCGGTAAGTCCCCTAACAAAAAATAAATAAATAAATTAAAGAATAGAGTTGAGTAACAGAAAATGAAAAAGAAAACACTTCCTCGATATATTTTGATAAGAAAGATCCTTATCGTTTTTTTATTTTGGTTTCGGTGTTTTTCAACAAACTTTGTTTGAACAAAAGGCTGAGAAAGAATAACACTCCATCTGCTTTGATGTGTAAATTAATGACACTGTAAATAGATAGATAATAAGTAGAAAAATAATTGCCAATTACAGACAAGCTGATGTGTCTGCCAGGCCAGTATATGGAGATGGACATAGAGGAAAAAGGAACAACAATCAAAACAACCATCATCGTTGATGAACATTTATTGATAAAAGATAAAATGAAAAACTGAATGAGAGATAACACAGAAGATAGCAGAAATATGTTCTCAAAAAGTTGCATGTGAATTTTCTCTTAAATTTGTTATCATCATGTTCTCTATTTTACTTTAATAACTAAGAGTCATGACTCATGGGAGAAAAGTGCTCTTTTTATGTCATGACATTTTACTACTAAAGTGTTAATACTAAATACTCATAAAGATGATAATTCTGTATCATATAATACGTCTCCGGTCTCAATAAAAGAAAACGTAGGGGTATAAAGATTCAGGACACAGTTAAAAGAATTTAAACTAGGTATAATTATGAATTTTTTTTTATGTTTGTATTGCAATTTGTATTTTGTTGAATAATTATCATTCTTTAACTACTTTTAAATGCAGCCTGAATTACATGACACTGATATAAGAAGGAATAGCAAGATACAACAGAATTTTTATTGACTGAGAATGAGGTAGGCTTGTGTAGTTCGCGAACGAACTAGTTCACTGAACTAGTTCATTTTACTGAACTAGAGAACTTAGTTCACATACTTAGTTCACTAGTTCATTTAGTTCTCGAGGAAGAATTAGTTTCAATTTTACATTCCTTCTTAGGTATATAATTTGGGATAGGTGGATAGCCTATCTGGAATCACATTTATGTGTGCATTCGACCCATTAACAGACAACGAAGTCATTTATGACATGACGGAATTGCTCACACTCACCCAAACCTGTTTAGATTAGGCGTGTTCAGGAAGATAAGATCTTAGCAATGACAGTTACATAAACAGGATTCCTCAGAAAAATTTCTCAGTTTTACTGTCAAAACTCTGAGGAAAAAAAATTTGGATTTGCTTGCTCACCTTTTGAGTGAAAAAAATCTCAGAGATCCTATTTTTCTGAACGCGCCAATTGTGATTTTTACGCTACGCCATGCCGATGATTTTGTTGGTGAAAGCGGTGAAGAGCTTTGCAACCTTCAATAATCTCACCCACGAACCCATCGTCATGGCGTAGTGAAAAGTCAGAATCTAAACACTAAACAGGGTCTAGCTCAATGGGTTCTCTCTTTTTATATTTATTTTTGATGAATGGAGTTTCTATTATAAAGAATTTTTACAATTTGCCCTTGTTTTCTCTTTCTAATTCGATGTACAGATTAATTTTTTTTAAATTCTTTGTAAAATATACTATTTTGAACTAAGTTGAACTAAAATGAACGAACTAGTTCAGTAGCGTGATTTGAACTAAATTGATCGATCACTCAAATGAACTAAATTGCCCAACTCTAGAATGAGGTGATTTTCATCTCGTAAAACTCCATAAAATCTCGAACCAAAGTCAACCTCAACAAACTAGATTATAAATATTATTAGACGATTAAGTAAGATTTTAAATCAGTTTTAGCATGATGCTAGGTTAAAAACCGGATTTTCCAAATTTAAACGCCAAATGTCTCTTTGACAATAAAAAAATGTGAAAATGGTGGGTTTGCTTACTTATTTGCTGTCACTATTTTAGGGGTGTTTAGCTTGAGTTTATTAAGAAAATAGTTTTAATATGAAAAATGCTCAAAACTAAGAACATTTTAGCAAATACCTTTTAAATTAGAAAATTGTTAAGTAGTATCATACCTTAATGACAGGCTGGTTACAATTTTTTTGAGACATGTTTTAAAAAGTTAAAAGTATAAAAAAAAATTGATTTCTTTTAAATATTTTATTTTTTTTAAACTTTTTTTTATCAATATCAGTGAAGCCATACAATACAAAGTAGATATATTTTCTCAAAAAAGATTCAAAACCTTATTTCCGTTATGTGAAGTTTTTACCTTAAACCTGAAACGCAGTTTTTTTTAATCATTTTTTTTTTATAACAGGTAGAAAATTTAATCAAAATCGTTAAAGCCGTTTTCGAGAAAATTCGAAAAAAAACCGAATTTGTTGCATGACAGCTAGCCATTTTAGATTAGCTAAACAAAAAAATTGAATGGTGTGTGTCAAATTTATAGCAAAATAGTTCACTTTTGCATATGCCCTAGCTCAAGTGTAGGGACAGATAGTCAAGGATACTAGGATTCTAGATCAAGAGCACTAAAAAAGTACTTTCAACAAATGTGCTGAACATCTGGAACTGTGTTATGTTGTTTTCTTTTAGTCATCAAAGCCTCTAGAGTCTAGAATCATTAAAGAAATCATTTTTATGGCACAAAAACGTCGTACGTGCTGTTTTTTTACGTGCGCTGCGGAATCACGTGGTTATTATCCACCTTTTTTAATCCGATATTTGTTCTTTTAATTTATAATTTTTTTGCAAAACAAGAAAGCCGGCTCTTTTTCTTCATGCAATCTGAAACTCTAAAAGTGCTGTACATGAAAAGTTAAAAGTTGGCAAAATCTTCCAGCTTCGATTGCAGCTGTGTTAACAGCATTGCGTTCGTTACATTCCGCGCGTTCAACACATGGCATTTTATATCTGTAAATTCAGATTCTAGAATTTTTCTGGCTTCTCATTGGGCAGCTGTCATAAAAAGTTAGATGACTTTTAGAGTCATCTGACAGCTGACTTATCAGTAGCTCAGAAATCTGAATTTTCAGATGCAAATTATTGTCATGTGTTTAATACGCGGATTGAATTTATTCGTACTTTTCAAAATATTAACAGATATTCCATTAATTCCAGCTGAAGTTCCAGTTGCAACTCCGTCTCATCTCATTGCGTCATGCGCATCTGGAACGCTTCTCAGATGTTTTGCATACATTTTACATTACGGAGCGCATTTATAATTTTTTTTGTTGATTTCTTTCTTAGAAAATGGGAATTGATCGTTTATTTCCACATTTCTTTGCAGCAATCTTTGCTACAGAACATTTGATTTCTTGCGTTTGCGGATAAATTCTTTTTCCATTTTTAATTTTCATTTGGAGCTCGTGATTAGAAGATTTCCTGCTGAAATAAATACCAATTATTATCGTCGATACCTCGATAATAGATATATAATAACAAACCATTATTTACAAAAAAAAAAAAAAAAAAACAATAGTTAGTGCCTGTCTACACGATCGTTTTAATGGACATCACTGACGTTTGGGACGCGTTTAGAAACTCTTGAAACTTGAAACTTTTGTCCATTATCTCTTTTGACTTTCGAAACTGATGATTTTGCATCAAATACCTACGCACCGATGAGTTTTGGAACCCACCCTAATAATTCGATTTCAAGTCATTGAATCCACTCAAGACGCATCAACACATTCAATCCTGATTCGCTATGCGACGAGGAAATGGACGAGAGCGCGACGTGAATTTGTCGCAGTTGTCAAACCAATTTCAAGCAATGAAAGTGTATACCAGAGTATACACAATAAAGCATTTCTCGTAGTCAAGTTACGCCAAGAGTTCGAAAAATTGAAAAAAAAAGACACAACGAGACGACGATTTTCTTCATTTGACAAGTTAGTGACAGAGAAAAAAAACAAAAACACAGAAGACCAGTGCATCTCAACTGAATAGAATGCATCTTTTAATTATAAACTAATTCAATTAAATAAAATACAATGAAACAAAAATTAAGGAACATCAAAAAGAACATCAAGAGTGAAGAATTAATCCAAAACCTGCGTCTATTTTAACTGTCGGTGAAAATGCCATATATTCTATCTCCTGCCTGATACTTCAGTTCTGCTAGCATCGTCCGTCGCCACCGTCCAGGCTAAACACAACACAAGCTTTTTTTTCTGTTTTTCTTTTTTCTAATTGTATTTCTTTTTTTTTTATTTTCACTTTTTGCACACCGCAGTGAAAGCAAACAATGTGAATGAAATAACGTTGTCAAAAAAAAAACTCTTCAAGAAACTCGTCGCATTATAAATTGGAGAACGATTTTATAACGAGAAGAAAAAGATGACACCGTTTCACGTCACGCTCTCGTCTCGTTTCCTCGTCGCATTGTGAATCGGCTTCAAACTTATCTACTAAAAATTTCCTTAAGTCCATTTTTTATTGAAACTCCAACCTCTCTTGAAGAAAATCACTTCATAATTATTCAATTAACATACAAACCTTCTGTGATATCGTCATAAGTCATTGCTCTATTTCTAAAAAAAAATCTCCCTTAATTTAATCCTTATCAGTAAATAAAAATCCCCATAGCAAAATCATCAAAAAGGTATCTCAAAACAAATAAAAATGTCTTGGGAATTTTCATCGATGGACTACGAAATTATTGGTACGTAATTTGTATTCTTTTAAATATTCTATTAAATAAATTCACATGGGAAATCTATCATAAACATATTTACTTGCATGATAAAAATTTACAAATATCTCTCAATACAATATCTCTCGAGATACATAAGTACCTACTTTTATTTCATGACATTTTGACCTATAACAGGATTTTCTTACCAAAAAATTTAACTATCCAATATTTTTCCAAAACATTAAATAAAAATATCACGAAAGAATTCGTCCTACGATTGTATTTTTCTTTTTATATCATAAATGAAATCTCCCATGCAATATATTTCAACAAAACAAAAACAAACAATTCTCTTTTCCGTTATCTTTAGAAAAATAACACTGCGCATGATGTCTCTCATCCTCATTATTGTCTCATCGAAATCAACAAAAACTCTCATGCAATACACAAACCAAAAGAGCACATCAAAGCACCTGATGTCGAATAGCGGCAGTTGTAGAACGACCGCGATCCGAATAGGGTGTGTTTTATCGTCTCTCCAAAACACGAACAGAAATTTCTTTCGAGTGCGCAATTTTCTGGAATAAAAATATTATTTTGTGTGTTGTGTTGAAGTGAAATAAAATACCGGCCGATAATAAATAATCCACCGAAGGATTAATCGAGATACATTGCGGTCGCGTCAGTTACGTGCGGACAGAATATCCGTGTCCACCTGACACCTATAATGAATGTTTAACTACGTCGATTACTTAAGCGCCATCAAGAGCCAATCAAAACAAAAACAAACAAGAAAAAAAAAAGTACAGGCACAAGCAGGCACAGTTAAGGAATTCCAATAGGATATTAATTGCACACGGCAATTTCAATCGAAAAGGGTGGGTTGTTGCCGTTGCCATTGCCGTTGTCGTTGCCATTGCTGGTCTTCTGTTGTCGATTGTCACCGTATTCGACAGGTTGAAAAACGCATAAAACTGTCCGTGGGTATATTTCGTTGCCAATAGAGTGCGCGTTTAGTTCCATCATCAACCCTCGGAGCTCGGAGGATGAAAAAGTTGCCTCAATTATTATTATTCGATGCATTGCCGTCTATTTTGTTTTCATACTTCGATTCGGTGTTTTTGTTTTGTTTCGTGAAGAAGTGTCACCTCCGCGATTGTCCCACGTTATTGCTTTTCGTTTAAGATTGTTGATTGTTGGGGCGAACCAACATTAAGTGTGTTTTGATTTTCCATTCAAGTCCGCGTGATTTATCGGGCAGTTTTGGGGTGTTCTTTTTTGTTTTATTTGATAATTTGAAAGTTCTGTTTCTGTTCGGTTGTTACTTTTGTAATTTAAATGACATGCGTGTGTCAGAGTGCAAGTGGATGTAAAAATAAAATAAGAAAATTTAAGTGAGAAATTTAAGGAGAAAAAAAATTATTTATACACTTTGTGTGATTAATGTGATTTTCTACATTCTGTGTTGTGTCTGTGTTAAATCACAGAGTGATTAACGGTGGATGTATTAAAATAGATTTGTCAAAACTTTGGGATTATATACAAAGAAGAAAAGGAAGAAGAAGAAGAGACACAAATAGCCACCCGAAGGACGACCGAGGCATTTCTGGATTCGGGAAGATACTTATACAGCAGCTGGGATTTGTTTTATATTTTTATTCAAAATAAGGTAAGTTTTTTTTTTTCGTTTTTTACTTAAATTTTTTTGGGCATATTTTAGTTTAAAGATAAAAAAGACTGTTTGAAAGAAATCCATTATGAAAAATGGGGGAACGAAATAATCCATCATTATTTTTTTAAATAGATTTTTCACTGTCATTTTCGGGGAAACATTTTTTTCTTTGTTCGATTTTAAGGAAATTGAAGTCTTCTACTTGTCATAACGTAGTTTTTAAGATAGAATATAGGGGGATGATGTATCTATTTTATCTAAGTTAAATGTTAAATAGAGAATAAATAGGTACAAAAATTAGGTCTTAACTTCCGAATTTTAACTAAAAATATTGATACAATTTTATTTTTGTATTATTGAAATTTGACAGGACTGTTGACTAAGATAGGTAGAAATTCACAGTTTTGGGAAAAAAATGAACAGAGGCAATAGGCGCGTTGCTTTACTTTGTACCCCGGCTCATAATTGATTTAAAGACTGTCAAAGTTCATAGGTATTTAGAAAAATTAAAAAAATGTGTAGTTTTGGACAGAAAATCACAAAGTTTCAAAGTAAAAGAACGCGAATAATATAAAGTTTTCGAAAACGTCAAATCAGTCAATGTGGTGACTTGGCAAATAATCTTAATTTTTTTATGCAGAAGTTCCAATTGTCAAAAGTAGATCTGCTTTGTGACAATTGATTTTTTTCGTATGAACATTTGACGTGTTTAAACAAGAGCATCATCCATCTCTACTCTATTCCCTTAGAGCATAGTTGCACCTCAGATATTGTTTTTCGAAAATTCGACTAGGTATACCAAACTGTATTTTCGAATACGAATACAGAAGTAAGCAATTAAATTTTGTATTTTAGTTTTCGAAATAAATATAAAGACTTTTTTGACGTTTGTGTTTAAGAACATTTCGCAATCCAACGCTTGAAAACGGGCCTTTGTTCTTGTTTAACTAAATACTAGGCAAGTTCAAGAAAATGAAAGCTCGTAGAATTCTATCTGTCAAAAAGTGAGAAAGCAAATTCAATTTTTTTTTCCTCAGCAAAACTGTGAATTGTGTGTGGAATCCTGTTCATTTAACTGACATTGCTGAGTTCTCTAAGATCTCATTTCCTGAACGTGCCTATTGTATAGTTCGCTGAAAAAATAATAAGGAAAAGAAAAAGGTTTAGTCTCCCAAAGCCGTTTAATTTTTTTTTTTGTCACCGATATTTTTACATTTGTTGTAAATCAAGTGATAGGTACCTAATTTTGGGCTCGCCCTTTACTATTTATGTAAAAAATAAGAATATTGTATGGCTATAGAATTTAAACTAGTAAAATAAAAAAAAATATTTTCATGTTTGCCGCCACTTCCGTCGCCGCCGCCGACATCAAAAACTTACGAATTTATGTTAAATGAAGCAAGACCTATTGATCCAAATCGAAATGCTTTGGTTAACTTCCACATTTAATTAAAAATAGCCAGTGCGTTATCTTGGTCTATACAAGAGTAAAAAATATATTTAATTTTGAACTAAGAGGGGGAATAATATTATATACTTACATATTACGTTACATATATTATTGAAAAAGGGCAAAGTCGCATTTTGTTGTGATTGTCTGAGCCTTTACGCATAATATGAGTTTCATGCACTAGAATACTGATAAACTTCTTTTTTTTTCTTGATAAGGCGGGTGTTTCCATGCGTTAATTTGTATAGATATCTTTATTTAAAAAAAAAGAAAGGAAATCGAAAATAGGAGTACGTTAGTCTGAAAATAAGTTCATAAAAAAATAGTTAGTGTTGACTCATTTTATTATTCTCCTTCTTTTTTATTTTTTTTTTTCAATTATTCACTGATCCACTTATCCTTGCCAATTTGTTTAGCCTTTGGCAGTCATTATATTAATTCAAGTTAGTTGATGTTATGTTTCATTTTAATAAATAGGCTGACTGAATGTGAGTCGAATTATAAAGATACAAAAATTAAATAACAAAAAAAAAAATTATTTTGAAATGGAAACATTTTGTAAAGCAAACACTTTTAACTTCCATTTATGGAAAAAACATTGTTTACCTTAGATTGGGTTAGGTTGCAAGAAGCACGGGGATTAAATTTTTCAAAAAATAATTTTAAAACCAATCAAACTAATAGTGAACATTTGAACCCATTTCAAGTTAATACAGTTAGGTATGCATTATCTCCTCATGAATTGTTTTAATTAAAATTTATTTAAAAGAAGTTTCCAATTAGTTGCATAAAACCGCAACAGTAAATTTTTAAATGGTTTTAGTTGCTGTCTGTTTCGTATGAGAACATGAGAGAAGGTAGAAAATGTCGTTAATTAAACCTTAGCGTTAGCCTTATTAAAACTTCTCACCATTATAGTCATTGTGTGCGAATAAAGAACATCAAACGAATGATTTTAAAATACCTAGTTCACTTTGAACAAAATTAAAAGAGTTGACTTAAGGGTTGGTCCTTAATAATAGGTACCTAAAACGACCAACGACAATTTATGCAATTAAATGGCATAGAGTTACATATGCTTAGGAACACATCCACACTAAGCAACTTTTCTCTTTAAAGGGCCTAGAAAAAAATCCTTTAACTTGAGATTTGGACAAAACGCCACCGTTAAACCTATAAATTGAATTTTATTTAAGTCTTAATTATATACTCAAGAACAACAAAATATAAATTGAGTATTAATAGTTTTCTCGGATCTGAGTAAAAAAAAGGTGAATTAAAATATCACACCCTACGACAAAAGGTCACATGTGGCCTAACTTCTTTTCAAGCAGAAATAGCGCCTGCATGTATCACATAACTCATTGCTTCGAAATACAGTCCGCCGGACATTATTTTATATTTGAAAATATCTCAACTGACAGTGAGATGCAAAATCTTTGCAAACAAAAAAATCACCAGATTTTATTAAAGATTTGTAGAACTTTACCAGCTAGATTCTAATAATATGCTTCAGCACTTTTTTAAATCTTTTTTTTTTTTTAATTTAGTTTTTTTCTTTTTATTTGTTTAGTTCAATGTTAATGTAATAAAATATTGACAGTCAATTTTCGATACCTATAGAAAGATACAAAAATTGAACTCGAGATTTTAATCAAATACTTAAGCTTACGGTGATATAGAGAACATCATCATGAACGCAATTCGGTCCGTCTCTAACTCGAACTCAACCTTAACTTTTGAAGTGATTTTTTTTTTTTAAACTTGGGACTTTAAATTTTTATTTAAAATTAATTTTTTTTTAATTTTAAATTTTTATTAAAACAAAAAACATTTCCTTAAAATATTATGGTCTTATTTATAAAAGTTGTCTAACTTTAGACAACTGCCCAACTATGGAAAATGTGTTTAAAAATATTGTTTATTGTTGTCTTATATATACATAGCTGCTTAACTTAGACACAAGACAATATTCTCAAAGTTTCAAGTCTTTATTTTAATATTAACCCGTGCCGACTGAAATCAAGTTTTTTTTAAAACCTATTGTTTAGCAAGTTAAAAATTTAATTAAATACACAAAAACAACGATATTGATTGTTATTATTTACTGGGTAAATATTTTTTTAAAAAGTGAAAATTTGACAAGTTTATTTTCATATCTTAAGCAATTTATAATAAACTTTTTTTTTGGAGCAGGGATAAAATGTTCAGGAGAGTGAAGAGAAGTAAAATTAATTAATTAATTAATTAATTACATAACATACCATAAAACTCAGTTATGCAACGTTTTGTAATATATTTTTATACAAATTGTATAGTGCTCTGTAAAGAAATTTAAAAAAAATAGTTTTTTGAATCGAAAAATTAAAAATAAATTAAAATTTTTTTTATTTCCGTGTTAAAATTTAAATAATTAATATGTAGTAAAAGTTTTCGAAATTTTACTCGAATATATTTAATTTTTACGCAAGTGTGTTTTAATTAATTCGTTATTAATTTTATTACATACATATTTAAAAATGCATTTTTTTTAATTATTATCTATCTATTCTTTTCGGCGGTGCACCACCCAGATAGCCGAGCATTTCGGTATGAATTTCAATTAAAAATATACGACCTAGTACCACCTAGATTTGGAAAAGGTATTTTATCAGTAGGTATATCAGCCCTACCTTAATGTTTAAATTGGGATAAAATAACTTAGTATAATATGAATTGGTAAAAATTTTTTGAAATTTTTGAAAAATCTATTTAATTTTAAAAATTGTATATTTCTTAAAAATCTTTTGGACTATCATACTAAAGGTCTGGGTATATTGAGTTCCAAGCAAATTTAAAAAAAAAAAACCTACTCTTTCTTGCGTACAAGTCACAATTTTACAAACCCTCCAAGAGTACCTATCTTATCATCTCATTTAAATTTTGTTGGATTCGGCATAAAATGTTAACACAGGAATGGTTGAGAGTTGTGTGACATATTTGTTCCTGACCCCAAACAAGCTGTCGTACCACCATAATCCAGTCATTAAAGGCTCCAGAAAAATTGCCAAAAGCTATAAACATTTAACATGATGTTTTTAAGAAACTGCAAAAGGTCCGTATCGTTATCAGCGCTGATGACAATTTAACGAGGGGTTAAAAGCTCCCAAAACCAGATTTAAGGAATATCTTCCTATAATAATCATCTGTTGTGCAGAAAATGGATATATGACTAATTAAAGTAATTAATAATAATTATTCCTTTTTCGTGACCTTTTAATTCAAAATAGGTGAATCCTAATTTTGTCGTCTATATCCAAATTTAATTAACAAAAATTTACCCGATTTGCCATTCCAGCATAGTTGAGGAACATTAGAAATGAAAAAAGCTTTATGTATTTATGTATGTACATTGAATGTCAAATTTAAATGTTGAGCAACTTTTCTGAACATAGGTACCAACATCATAACTTTCCTAAAAAGGGTCAAATACATGTGGTTTAAAAAATTATTGTTTTGTATTAAATTTTTGTTTCTATTAAATACGCAATTTAATAGGGTTTTTCATATATAGTTTTATGTGACTGTGCAATGATATAATACAGAAAATGTAGTCCGATATTCTAGCTAAATTTTAAGACCTTAATGAACGGATTATTAGAACCGAAGTTATAAGCAAGCCAAACCAAACACAATGTATCTTTACAATTATTATACCGACTACAAATTTAGGTAGGTACATATGAACATTTAGCATTTTTTTTACGACGCGAAGTAAATTTGCCACGATTGTGGTTTTTTATTGCACAAACTCCGCCGCCGCCGGCTTTAGAATACTATATTCCTCTCGCCAATTGGTGGTTGAAAGTATTTTAATGCTTTTTTTTTTAATCAACTTCCTCGTTGAATTAAATTATTTGTCCGATATTTATTTTCATGTTTTTAGTATAAAATTTTGAATGATTTTGAAAATTTTTGGCTCTAACACGCCAGTCATTTTTCCTTTAATTATATACCTTAATAATGAAAATCGTATAATTGGATCGAAAGATATAAGCATTTAAGTAAACGCAAATCGGATATTTTTCGGATTTCGCAAAAATCATCATCAAAAACATACCCATTTTTTTCCTACGAACATTTCTCCTTTTCTTCTGTCCGTTTTATCATCTTCTTCGTTTTCTGTTTCCTCAAACTAGTAATAAAATAAAATAATCGTTAGTTTAAGGTTTTTATTTTTCTATACAAATAGTTAAAGGTGTTTTTTTTTTTTTATGTGGTATCCCCAATAGACTTAATTGACGATCGTATTTAATTTAATTTTTTATTAATTTTTGATCAATTAAATGATCTAATTATGTCTAATAAATATGTATGACTGGACTAATCAAGATTTTTGAAATAATAA
Organism: Epistrophe eligans; assembly: GCA_951394125.1. Lineage (NCBI taxonomy): Eukaryota > Metazoa > Arthropoda > Insecta > Diptera > Syrphidae > Epistrophe > Epistrophe eligans. The sequence continues at coordinate 27,083,001 of OX596031.1, read as the reverse complement.
TTTTTTTCAGTTTAATTTTTAAACATTTTGCAATCTTTTGTAAATATGTATAAATTAAAAATTAATTATACTATAATAGTACAAGTTATTCTTAGGGTTCGAGAGCTTAAGTTAAAAACTTCTTAAGCATGAACATTTTTTTTTTTTACTTATTTAAAAAAAAAAATATTAAATTTATTTAAATAAAATTTGTATCATTCTGATTTTCAAATTAATTATTTCTCAAAGGTCTAATTTGCAATTTCTAATCTAAAAAGTCTATCAATTTTTCGTAAAAAAATAGAATAATAACTTTTCTCCACATTTACCCTAATTTACCCTAACTTCATTTTGAATTAAAAAAAAAAACCCTTTAACGTGAAAATCCTTTGGCAGCTTAGTCATATCTATGTGTACTTGTATTCTGCAGAGTTCCCTAACAGATTTTCATCAAACACATAATTATCTCATAGCTTATTATTTTCTCATATTTCCCTATACCGCATTAACTCACTAAATTATTTAAGAGAGGCTGCTTATACATATGTACGTCAATAAATTTTGAATCTATCGCATTAAACAATTTTCAAACCAAATAGTGTCTCTGATGTTGCTAGAAATATCAATACATCACAATGATTAATTAATAACTGTTTCTATTCACTCATAACATTTGAGTACCCCATCATAAATACTCTAAACCACAGACAAAGACGAATCAATAGAAGCAATTCATGTTCGTTCATCAATAAATAAAAAAAAAAATATGTCTTCCACAATCAAACTTTCCTTACACTCACTCTTGCAGCAATCCTTGAAATGTTAAAATAAAAGAAAAACTAATCGATCATATGAATCTCGTAACTTGTATAGACAAAAGATACACTGAGACCCGAGATGATGATGATGATAATAATTATGCCATGAATGATGATTGTGCGTTCAAATTCTTTGTTATATGCAAACGATGATCCGCCTATATCGATACAGCTTGTTCCGTCGTCGTCGTTGTTGTAGAACTAGGTAGTCGGTCTCAGTATAAACATCATCCCCCCTGTCTAGTCAGACTGAGAGCCAGCCGCCACAAACATCTCGATTTCAATTAACAATCAACTCTAACTTTTCCAGATATGTAGATACCTACTTCACCGCACCATTACATTTCACATCACAGTTATTGTACGACGACGTATGTACGTAAATATGTAAGGAAGGCAGTGAAAAAATGTTTAATGTTTTTTTTTGTTTTGTTTTTTCTTTTACTCGTTTTACTCCCATAAATGTATCCATCAGATACACCGCATACGCATTGTGTTTACATGAATGAGTATAAATATCGAAGGGGCTGTCAATCAGAATTGAAATCACATTACACCCATTAATGCTACCAATATATTGTGTTGTGCTGTGTTGTGAGGTTGAAGGCATTTGAAGGTACCTATTCATTTTGATGGTAGAGGGAGTAATATATACAAAAAGATACAAAAGTATCTTTTGTTTTGTTTTTCTTTTTTTTTTGTTTATTTTCCAATTTGAGTTTAAGTATTTTCATATCAAACAAAAGCGTTTTGTATCTCTTTCCTCGATCTATCTATTACCTATCTTGATGGAGAATCCTTTTTCTGTATAACCTACCTACATGGAATATATACGATTTATATTTTTCTTAAAAGGGATATCAATATCTTATATTGCTAGCAGTGTGGCGGTGGTGGTGTAAGCCAATTAAGGCAAAAGACACTTTAAAGAGTTGAGAGACACACAAAAAATACAGAATGGATAGGTAGGTGACAATGATGATGACTGGCTTTGATAAAACTTTAAAAAAAATACGAGCATATCTTAAAACCAATAAAATTCAAATTTGTCGTCGCCAGTAATAAATTTAGCCTAATGTAGCCACAAAACAAGACAATCCATGTATATACGAGTGTCGAGAAGTATATCTATCTATACCAACATAAACTCACACTCACCTGTACCTACAAGAACCTATTTCATATATTATGATGATATGGTGGATATTATTATATGAAACCCTAAAAAGGTGCATCAGACCAGACCAGCCGCTTTCAGTCGACCGACCAGCAGCAGCACGACATCATTTATCACGTTTTTCAGGGCAGCTACATACATATATACATATATACATTTATTAGATAAATAGTTATAGTTATAGAGAATGGATGCGTTTCATTAGCAAAGTTATTATGTGTGTGATTTAGTCTGTGACCCAGATTAGGTGAGAATAGAATGAATCCAGAATCATGTTTGGTTTGATGGAGGTATATAAATTACATTTATAGATAAGTTTTGGGAGGTTTTTAGGATTAGGTATAAAGGTTTTCTTTATATAATGGGGGAAATTAAGTTTTAAATAGAAAGAGACACAATAGAAGAAACGAACTATAAATAAATTTATGCAAGAGTTTTAAAAGAAGGTTGGGCATCAGATATAAATTAATTTGAGCTTTTTAGTTTGAAATTATTTTTTTATGAATGTTGAACTTGGAATTTTTTGTTGCGACATAAGATTCTAAGATGAAAATTGATTTCAATAAAAAAAATAACTTTAGACTAGTTTTATTGAAAAGGTAAATAGTTGGGAATAGGTTTGTTTTAAAATTTTTTTTTTGGTTGGTTTATTTAGGCTTTCGAAATTTTTTTTTTCCACCTACCATTTCGTATGGTTCCTACCGAAAATCAAAAATGAAAATGGCCCCTCTAGATATCGGTGCAGTGCAATAACCCTTTCCCAAAATAAAAGGAATTAACAAATTTGGCCTTTTTTTCTTTTTGAAATGAAAACAAAAATCTTGGTGGTAGCTCCCCCAAGTGTTGTTTTTTCATTCAAACCTTCAAAGCTGTGGGTGTTAATTCCTTTTTCTTATAAATTTCAATTCGAAGAATTTACCTATATTCATTCCCTAAAGAACAAAAAACGATTTTGAACTTTATCATCAGTTTTCTTGGATAACAGTACCAATTTTTGAGTGGCCCGCTTCATGGGTTTCAAGGATTTTAACTCCTTTTTTGGGTCCTCTGTTCGCTCCCGCAACTTACTACATTAATCCGATAAGGGTATATGTTCAGTCTTCCAGCAGGTGCCTTTGGGAACATCATAAAGTTAAAGTCAAGTACATAATTTATATGAATTATCGAATCACCCTTTAAGTATGGGTCTTAATGCCACTTCAAAAAGGCAATAACTCCCGCGGGTCTTAATGCTTTTTTGTGGTGGGTCTTATTGCCACTCAAAATATGAAAAAATGCCCGCAGGTATTATTTCCTTTTATTTTGAAAATAGAACCCATGGGCTTTATTTCGGCTGGTCTTATTGCACTGCTCCTTAGACATCTATGTTTCCTCAACAACTTTAATGGTGTTTCTTCATTTTAAGACCACCTTTTATTTGTACAATTCCTCCATCCAGTTTTATTTTATGACTCCAAATTTTGCAGTACCTATAAAGTTGATTAATCATCAGCTGGAGCTTTTTTTGGTGAATATGCAAATAAAAATATGTCATTTGCAAAGAAAAGGGCCTTCATTGTTGTTCGATACCTCTATTTAAATAGTAAGAGAAGTTCTCGATTCAAAATTTAAACAAAAAAGAGCTTAGCACACATCCCTACCTGAAGGAGCATTGATTCGGTCTGAAATCATTCAGAGCACCTCCTTCCCATTCCATACCGCCATCCTCGTTTCCTCATAAAAGTTTCCAAGAATTCTACTAAATTTAAAAGTCATCCCTTTAACAAAAAAGATTGTTTATTAACATCTTCTAATGGTGGCTTACCTAAAATCCGCAAAAAAAGATCTATAGTTTTTTCCATTCTTTTAAACTTTTGTCTGCGATGCTTACTTCTAAGCTCAAATATATGATTCGTTGTGATGAATTGAGGCCTAAATTTAGCTTGAAATTCCTTAGTTAAATGGTTGTCCACAACCCAGTTAACCTAAGTCGTCGTTCGATACCAGAAGTTAAAAAAAATTTATAAAGCGTTAAGAAAGTTTTTCTGGTGAGGATTCAGTAGTTCTTTAAAATGCACAAATTGAATCAACAATACCAGCAGCTTACAAAGATCATTTATTTTCTATAAATTTGACTGAATTTTCTGGATGGCAACAATATTGTTTGTGGTTGACTATCGCATTAAACTTGTGATCGTGATCCGTTAAATCGCATGATTTTGGTTGCCAATTCACGTCGTCGTACGTATAGTGCCCGCCGCCGCCGTCCTTTTGTAACCAGAAGTCGTTGATATCTATATTATACAGTTTTGGCCACAAAAAGTTTCGATCTGGGGGCTCGTTGTTGATGGTCTACGGGAATACAAGTTTGTTTTGGAGGAAGAAGTATACGCACATACAGATGATTCCGCTTAACCTAAAAATTCGCATCAAACAGTGACTTTCTCGTGAAGCATTTGGCAATGTTTCGACTTGATACCTACTATCAATTTTGTTTGGGTCTTGTCGGAAAAATATGACTTTTTTTTTGGCGAAATTGTGTGTCAACTTCCTAGTGGTCCACTGCCCAATCGGCGAACACTGGATTAGTAGTACCTGAGTATCACTACCTAAAAATTTTAAGAATCTAATAAATGAATTAAATGTGTCGTGCAAAAGAAATTAAATATGTCGTGATAGTTAGTTTTTTTTATAATAATTCTTGCTGGATGAGCCTTGAATTTCAACCACTTAAAATGGAGGAAAATGAAAAAATAAAATAAAACGAGTGTGTGCTTAATTGTCGTGAATTTGTCGTAAAAGAAAAAAAAGAAAAAAAAAATGTCGTGTTTTCTTTGAGAAAAATTGAGAAAAAGAGTGCGACAATTTTTTTTTTTCACAAACATTTAACGACAATTAATCGTATCGTTGGAATCCTTTAAAGTGGTACCTAATGCTTATTTGACGGACGTTCGATTTTATACGGGTGGTGCATATTCAATTCCTGATGAAGAATTCGGTTAGTTGAAGTTGAAATCGCAGAAAAGTCGCAACTTCTTGTGAATGACGAAGAATTGACTGTTTCGGGTTTTCCATAAACGCTGCACAAAGCAGTGATGTCTTCAGCAGACCTTGTGTTTCGATGAGCTATGAGTATTGGGTGATTATCTATATCGAAATAGTTGATTTGAATTTGACTACCAAACGTTGAATAGTTGACTTGGCAAAATTGTTGTTTGGGACTCATATCACGTGATATTTATCGAACGGAGCACTGATTTAAAAAAAAAAGTTATTCAAACCCATAACCTTTGCTGGTGAATTGGCATACAGCAAAATACAAATTTGACAGATGTTGCCTTACCAAGATCGCCGCGGTAGGATAACTAATTTCTATCGTCCCTATTTTAAGAATGAATTTTTTGTAGTTTCCGCCGCCGCTTTGTGGTAATATTTGTGCGATGGACTATCACACCAGGCTGGAGTTCTGGAAATAAAATGATATGATCCAATTCAACCTAAACAAATATGGTTTTGCAGGGGTATTGACTCTTGTGAGGAAGTGAAAAATCCTCGAAGAATTTCTCTTGTCATAAAAAAAAGAAAATTGTCGGTCTCCTCCATTTCTGCCAACTAACAACACATACATCAGATGAATGGTTAAGAGTGTTAAGTCACTAGACCAATTTTTGTTTTATCATTCAAGTTCCAAACAAGACATATTAAGAACATGTGACCTATAGTTGTAGTAGTGTGAGACACTTTGTAAAATCTGTCGCAATTGTTTAAATTAACTATAGCAAACCTTAATCAGTCTATTTTACGCCGTAAAACATTTTTTACGAGTAAAAGTTAAAGATTAAATACAAATTAAAAAAAAAATGAAAGAAAATTGTTATTGGAACCATAAATTACCTTACTCTACATTCTTGCCTTCTGCTCTTCTCAAGTCACAAACTAACTGGGTTGGAAATGAAATCACAAACAACAAAAACAAAAACAACAACAAATTAAACTTTAGCCAATTCTGGGAGACAAATTGAAAAAGTTTTTCGTTTCACAGTTTAAGCAGAAGCACCTCTTACAACTATCATCATCAGAGCCAGCGATAGAGAGAGAGAGAGAAATATAGAGAAACAAGCGAAACACTTAAATTCCACAACACCATGGCATAGAACCATCAACCAGCCCTTTCTTGCCTCAGAGTTCTCTATTTTCTGCGTTGGATATCTTGATGATGGGCTTGGGTTTGTTTCGTCCTTTGCTCCATGGTATTTTTTTTTTTTTAAACAACCCGCTGTCTAATTAAAAATTAAATGTTTAACCAGACATCAAAATGCTTTCTGATGGAAAATGGAGGAATTGTTGTATGTGTGTTCTTCGTTTTAGAGCTAGAGCGTCATCGTCATCGTCGGTCGTACTCGTAGCTCCATCTACCTCCATCTCTGTCACAAAGTCCTCGTCTCTCATCTTCGTCCTTATTTATATATTTTTTTTTTTGTTCTCAAGGACTTTATTTAATTATCACGAAAAAAAAAAGTTTCCTGTACATAAATGCTAAGTAGCCCTTTGCATAAACACAAGACGGTCGTATGGCACACAGGAACCGAACCAACAGCTATATACACACTACACAGCAGTCATCAGCATCAGCAGCGTGAGAAACTTAAACGATGGAAAAATTGTGTCGTCCTGTCAACTAAGAAAAGTTTTTTTCCTTTTCTTTGCTTTGATTGGTATAAATTTTCAACGTTGTTAGTATAACAGGACATAAAATCCATGACAAAAAATTTAACATTCTTCCTTATAACCTACCTAATACATGACGTATACTCGTACCTTTCCACCTTGAGGTTGAGAGGTCACTAGTGCACTTTTCTTCTGTGAAGGTAAAGGGACAGTTTGTGCTTGGTATTTTCTGGGTCAATTGGTTAGGTTTTTTTTTTTCTGTGCCCTCATCGTCCTTTACGCTTTGATTGTGTACCTATCTTCATACGTATATACAGAACTTTCAAAAAGCAACAACAAAAAAAAAAGAAAAAGGAAGTTATGTTTCGTGATTGAAAAGAATTAAGGAAAAAAAATTAGGGGAGCGTATACACATTCGTGTTTGCTTTTAAATTTTTGTTGAAAGTTTATTGAAAGCTAAAAAGTCTTTCCTGGATTTATTTTTTTTTTGTTGTTGTTTTCCTTCTTTTTTGTTTTCTTTTTTTTTTTTGTTTATAATGTCTCGATTTTTGAGCTGCTTTTGCTGGCTGGCTGTGTGTCGTCAAAGTTTATATATGTATGTACGCTTGAGTGTGAACTCTGCTCGAGCGGTTAATTTTGTTGAATATTAAAATTAAATTAAAAAGACACTGTAAAAGTTATTTATTGGAGCATTTAGATAAAAAGTTATGACTTTTTATTTTAACGACCGACGTAAATGTTGAAGATGGAGTTTTTTTTTTTTTTGGTATACCGACGCGCCGCACATAGAAAATGCTGACATTTGGTATTTTTTTTTATATTTTTTTTAATGATGACATGGTGTTATATTTTGGCAATAATTGAATTTTGAAATAAATTTTTTTTTACCCACAAAACTTTTAAATGTTTCCAACTTTGCTTATAAGATATATGTATATACTTGTATGTTATTTTGAATAATGATATGAGTAATTGACAAATGTTTTTTTATATGTGCATGATGTTTATCGATTTTATTTCATCCACGATTATCTGCATATATAGAAATTGTTGTGGATAAAAAAGAAACAAATAAATTGGATGGGACTGAATATTCGATGTCTAAATAAATATATAAATACTTGCTGAACCCTGCCACGCTTACAGGTCCACTTATTGAACATTATTATCAAACTAAACTACCAAATTTTAACTCTCAAAGAAAACTTCAAATATGAGAAAACAAAACTCAAATATATAAGAAAAATAGGTGTGGCTGTAGGCGGAATTTAAAAAAATACATGTTTTAGGTTCAAGAGATTTTAATTACAAAATATCAATTTTTAAGGGATTTAAATTAGCGATGAATCTTAGATATAAAGAAGTGGGCGTGGTTTTAGGCGGATTTCGAGATATATGTACTTCTCATAACATTAAAATGTTTGTATTGTCAACTCGATTTTTTAATGCAGACTTGCACCCCAAATGAATGTCCGTTAAGTTAACATTTCCACTTCAAAATTTTAAGATTCTTATAATTGGAATACTTGTCGTGAAACAAAAAGAAACTTGTCCAGAATTTATGACGCAAATGACGTTTTCAAAAATGCGCACAATTTGAGTAACGAAAAACACGAATCTGCTTTTAAATCTATTTCATTACAATTCTAAATTATTAAAAAAAAAAAAACTATAAAACAGAAAAATTGCAGTTTTGATGTCTATCAAGCTAAAATGGAATTTACAGTTTAGACTGAAAAAATATTAAAAAATAAAAAAAAAATAGAAATAAATTGATAAATCAATATCTGAAATTGATTTTACACCAACGCAATGTACACTAAATACTTTCTTACACAAAACTCAATTTATGAGAAAAAAATTTGTAAAAATCGTTGAAGCGGTTATTTAAAAAATAAATTTTTTGTTTATAAAATTTTGAATATATTTTTAAGAAAAAAATTGGTACATGGGTTTTTAGTACTTATTTATCCGGAGTTTAAAGATTAATTTTGAAAAAAAAAATTCATCCACCCATTTTCGAAACATCGAATTTTCAAAAAATAATTTTGAAAATATTTTTTAAAAATCTAAAATTTGATTTTTTGAAGATTTTGATATGCAATATTATTCAAATTTATTAGAAGCTTTTGTGAAAAAAAAAATTCATTGAACTTGGTTCTACAGATAATGAGATAGGCAAAAAACACAGAAAATGGTTCTATGAGAGATAACATTTTTAAACAATAGATAAATTATTTTTCCAAATAATATGGTAGATCGTTCTGATATTAGTTCACACAAACATTTTAATCAAAATCGTAACAGTCGTTTTTGAGAAAACTGAAATTTTCAATACCGGTTTTAAACATTTGTATTTGAAGGTACCGTTATTTTTGGTTATAAGAAAACATTTTATTTAAAATCTGATAGATATTTAAATTAAATTAATTAAAAAACTGCTGGGTGCTAAGTTTAATAAAAATCGACCAAGTCGTTTTCGAATTATTTAAGTTATAAAAAAAAAAAATTTTGAAACTTTTTTTTAAAATCAAAAAAAAAATGTTTGGAAAATTTTGGTACACAATATTTTTAAAATTATTGTAAACATTCTCTATAAAAAAATTGATCAAAATCAGTTGAATCATTTTTGGAAAAATTGAAAATACAAAAAAATGATTCTATGGAAGGTACGGTACTACCATTTAAACCATTGTTGCGAAACAAATTTTTATAAAATGGTAACATTTTTGTAAACAAAAATTGCTGATTTTTTTTTTAAGTTGTGTGCACATTTTTGAGAAAAATAAGATTTTCATAATTTTGTAAAAAATTTTTTACGGCAGGTACCGTTATTTTTGGTCTTAAAAAAATGAAAAAAACGTGTGGGTGGAATGCCCAAAAAACGCTAGGTATGTACCAAGTTTAAAGAAAATAGATCCATTCATTTAGGCTACAGCCGAAAGGACAGACAGACAGAATTGCGAGACTCACTTTTTTCGACTTCGCTATCATCGTAATGTCAACTTTTATTAAAATCTCGGGTTCGATTTTTTTTACGAATCCATAACTTGCCATATAGTACCTATGTTTAAAAATCATTGTACTTTCAGAAGGACATACACAACTAAGAAAATAATAAGAACAAAATACTATTTTTAGAAAATGGCTTTGACTCTATAATAGCTTTCTTTTGACACCCCATTCCACGAAGAAAATATTAAAGAGTAACACGCTTCCTAAAAAACATTACGCTGGAATTCAACCATCAACAATAATTAACGCTTTGCTATCAAAACAGAAAAAAAAAAAAACATATAAAGTTTCGTTTCAAATATGCATTTATCCGGGTGCTGCTGTATTGATTGTATCAGAATTAACGTTTCTTCGCTTTGTCTAATCACCAAAAATTTTAATGAAAAATGGCTTTTCTTCTTCAATTTCCAACGATTAAACGTCCATAAAAAAAAAGTCGAAACTCATTCCTAATTCATAAATAATAGAGAAACTCCCACTTTCTGCCTCCCCCGTCCCCCTAAATTTTTCCGAAAAGTCATCTTTCAAATCAAGAAAACTAAAATCAACATTTCAAAACAAAATGCAACAATCGCCCGCCAAAAACACACACACGCTACAAATTCATTAATCTATAACTACTATACTAAGAGTGATATGCAGTTTCAAATAATAACGCCAGATTCCGTTGCCGTTCTCCGATGATATGGTAACTTTCGAAAGGCGCACTCCTCTATAGCAACTCCTTATGATGGTGCTGCTGACAGAAAATTCATTTATCAGTCTCGCAGTCAGTAAGGCTGGCATCGCAGTTGCAGCCACCATTAGTGGCCACAAACTTCCATTACCCACATCATTTGTTATCTTGTTCGGAAAAATCTGTGTCTTTTCCCGCATTTTGACTTTTATCACAAACTATATACCTACCATATATAAATAAATACTAGCGAGTGAGCAACAGCATACATACGTACACTATGTCCCATAACCATCAGCTGAATTGTATTATTAAAAAAATGAGTAGTGTTTTTTTTTGGTCTTCCGGATAAAAATACATACGTTTCGTTTTCCACTACATATGTCTAGCCAATGTGTCTCCAAATGTCCTTTTTTAAATTAATGTATTCCTCCAGCTTCTTTTCAGAATCCATTTAACCATTTATTGTTGCGGTTCGCCCGACACTATCTTAGCATTTCATCTCTCGGAGAAAACATTAAAAATGTTAAAATCTGACAAAAAAAAACCTCCTGGAAATGGACGACTAAATGAGAGAAATGTATACTTGATAGCATCAAATCGGACCCAAAAGTGAAAAAGAAAAAACAAAAAAGAAAAACAAAACAGAAAAACAGTTCACGGAATGGCAGAAACCAGAAAGTAATTAAAAGCATGTTCATGAGGTCAGAGATGACACCGCTTGATATCTCTAGATAATCTAGTCCCTGAAATGGGTTAAGGTTGTTCACAGCACTCTGCATATTATACTCAAGTCACACATAGAAGAGATATCAGATACAAAAATCATCCCATAGGCGAGTTTCGTTGCGAGTTGGATACAATTTTTATCCTTTCATACCGCGCAGAACGTAGACACATATCACGACCTCAAAAGGACTTTTTGTTATCTCCTGGGCCTGTGTCACTTGTTAAAAGTCGTATAGCTATGAGAGAGAAAAGATATAGTGCCTATCTACGTAGATATGCATACCTACCTTTATATACTTATATAAAAAAAAAGCCTGAGAATGAAGATCCCAGTAAGCCGATAAAAGTATTCAGATTTTTCAACCCCCCATCATGACAGAGGCTTTGCATTCAACGATTCAGCAGTTAAAGCAGTTGCATGCATATTCCGTATTCCGTGGGCTGTTTTATTGTGTCACGCAGCACAATCAGCGGGCGCTATCGCGTGGCCATATCGAATTTAACACGATAACACTTAAAGCCACGACGACGAGCAGCGACGATGAAGAGAGTGTATGGAGTGAATAAGCAAGGCATTCGCGATAATACACAATGAACGTGCCAGCCTTGTCACTTTTAGTTTGGAGTTGGAGTTAGGGTTGCCATCTAAGGGTGACACTGGAAATCTTATTTTTCTCTTTGGAACTCTAATTAGGTACATTTGATGAATTTAGATCCCTTAAATTTAAAAAAACGGATATGAAAACAAAATGTTAATACATTATAACTGTTATGACGGTTGAGCTATTTTGGGCTAAAATGTAGTGAATGAGTACTTTTGCTTATTTGGATACCTAGACAATTAAAATGTCTCTTATGACCATAAATCTTGTCTTTCCATTGAATGTCTTCATTAAAAATGGGCAAGATTTTAAAATATATGTTTGAATAAATAAAATAAAAATATTTTCGAAGTTCAAATAATATTTTTTATAACAAAAAATAGGCCTAAATAAAGTAGCTCAATGTAAATTTTGAATTATTACATATACGTTTAATTTTTTTTTAAATTATTATTATTATATTATTGTTATTAGTAATTTGAGCTATAAATAGCTAATTTGAGCAATTTTAAATAGTTTTGGAGTTTTTACATCTATACAATAATTTATTTCCTAAGAGGTATTTTAAGCATGAATGATTAAATAGTTTGAGCCACAAATATTTTATTTGAGCTATTTTATGTGCTTTCGGAGCTAAAATATTTGTATAATTTTTTTTAATAAGAATTTTGACAATGAGTTATTTTAATACAAAAGCAAATTGAGCCATACAGAGCTGATTTTAGAAAGTTTCGATTTTTGCGATTTTTTAAAACAAGATATTTCATATTAATTAATTAATTTGAGCCATAAAGAGCTAATTTGAGAGTTTTCATTTTAAGAACATATTTCTTTTACAAGGAAGAGGTTTTTGAATAAAATATTTAATATTATAAAACTAAAGGAATTTGAGCCATAAACAGCTAATTTGAGCAAAGAAATATTTTATATTTTTAGTTAATTTGAGCCATAAAGAGCTTTTTGATCTATTTTGAGAGTTTTCATATTTAGAATATATTTTATTTAAAGGAAGAATTTTCTGAATAAAATATTTTACCTTTTAAAACTACAGTAATTGGAGCCAGAAACAGCTAATCTGAGCTATTTTTATTTTTTTAATTTTTCATATTTATTTATTTTTCGTAAATTTCATATTAACAATACATTTTCTTATAAATAGTTTTCAGAATGGAATACATATATAAATAATACTTAAGTAACTTGAGCCATTAAGAGCTACTTTTAGCTACTTTCGAGATTTTTTTTTTATTTATTATATATTTGTTTGTATAAAGATGAGTTTTCAAAATTTAATATTTAATATTCTAATACTAAAGTATTTTTAGCTATAAAGAGCTAATTTGAGCTAAAATTTGTATTTTCAAAGTTTTCATACTTTTAATATATTTCCTTATAAAAATTCACATTGAAATATTTTATATTTTATGTAATGCCAAAGTAATTTGTGCCATATAGCGTTAGTTTGAGCAATTTTAGATACAAATTTCATATTCAAATTTTAAATAGTTTATTTAATTCCAAATTAGTTTTAATATTTGTAGCATTTTTTTTAAATGCTTAAGTAATTTCAGCTTTAAATAGCTACTTTAAGTTAATTTTGGTATTTTCAACGTTTTCATATTTACAATAAATTTCTCAACCAAGACGAATTTTGGAATAAAATATTTTAAAACTTAAATAATCTGAGCCATAAAGAGCTAATTTCAGGTACTTCCAAAGTTTAAATATTTGTAACATATTCTTTTTTGAAAGACACTCCTTAAAAATGAAATATTTAAATGCTAAAGTAATTTCAGCTAAAATGAGCTAATTTGAGCTATTTTTAGAGTTTACATAAAGATCTTAAAAAATTGACGTTTACTTATAAAAAAAAACTTTTTCTTTGAACACTACATATTTGCTCACTTTAAATGATAAATGGACTATTTTGGGCTAAAATATTAACACATTTATTAATAAAATATTTTTTCAACTTATGAGTGCTTGTAAATTGATAAATTTCAAATCCAAAGTTTTTTAAATTTACCTCTTCTCTGCTTTGAAGCTGGCAACTCTTAGCTGGAGTCCTACTGGCATTGCATCCCTTTGTGGCCTAAAAATAGCACCGTAAGAACCAATATAATATAGCAATGCAAAACAAAGTGCATGCAATTAATTAATGCAAAGCGCGCTTTGAAATTATTATTTTTTTTTTTTTTTTTGTTCATCTTTTGTTTTTGTGAGAAAATTATTATTTTAAAAATTTCTTATAGCTAATCGGGTACGGCTTAAGTGGTTGTTTTTTTTTTTTTTTTTTTTTAATTTTTGTTTGCTTAAAATGTGTATGTAAGTGACGATGACTTCGCGGCGTCGTCGTCGTCGACGAGAACGTTGGCGCAAGAATTGCGATAACGCATGTGAGAAGGAAATGTTAACTTCTTTTGCATGCCATGGTGTAAGCAGGTATAACTGCATGCAAAGTTTTTTACTTGGAAATTGGTTGTAAGCAACGATGCATGATAGGAGAGACCAATTATTATTAGATTGTAACGGGAAGCACTTTCTTGAGAACTTAATTTGTAATATTTATAATATTTTCGTTTAATTTTTTCATTTTCTAATAATTATTGTTTTAGAAGAACTTTCGTTTCGAAATTTGTTGTAAGTAGGTTAGAATTTAACCTTTAAGTAACCTTTTCTGTAAAAAATATTTTTTTTTTTGAGTTTTATATAAGAATTTAAATCCTTTATATACATCATATCTACAAAGATATAAAGTCTCATAAAAATTTCCAAGAAGAAGATTATTTTTTAAAGAAAAGTTACCAAAAGGTTAAAAAAAGGTGATGAATATAACCTTTTTCTAACTTTTCAGTAACATTTTTTCAACTCCTTTAAAAAGTCTGTTTTTTGACTATTTTAATTTTTTTATTCAAAATTGTCTTCCCTTATTTATGATTTAAGGCTTGAGATGAAATAAAAATGTGTTAATCTCTATTTCTTCTTTAAAAAAGGTCAAAAAGAAATGGACAGCTTATACCATCTTACGATGACATAAGATAATTTGCCATGGACTTGAAAATAACTATTGCACCAACCAGATTCTCCAGTAGAAAATCCTTATCGTCATCCAAAAGAATATTAAGCCTCATTAAAGCCTACATTGCAAACCATTTTCGTGCCATTCAAATAAATATTTGTAATGAAAACTGAATTAAAATAACCATTTAACTACCCGACCCTGGCTTCTGCATTCCACACTGAAATCACCTTTCTCCCACTCGTGTCCATTAGGTAAGGTAAAGATATATAAGCTTTTTGCATTCCAAAAACCATCAGATATACCCAAAACCATTATCATGACCACAAACCAAGTGGGACAGAAAAAAAAAAAAAAAAACAATAATAATGGAATCCAATAAAACTTTATCTTATTGTTACTCGACTGCCAAATGCACTTAAGCTCTATTACAGTCGACTTAAAACCACATTCGACATGTTCCATACTTCCACTCGGAGGCGCATCTGTGTGTATATTTTATATGTAGTGGAGGTATCTGAATCTTTTAAAGAAGTGCATAATATACAATTCCCGCATTATCATCACAAATTATCGCAGCTCTCTTAAAGTCTCTCCAGCTGGAACCGCGATTTTTATAGCCGCAGCCCCATCAGCTACTATACTACCTACAATCTACATATATAGATAGATACTATACACTCTCTAAGCTTCGCGTATCTAACAGTCTTAGTTGTTTATCCTTTTGCCATAACATTTGTGCCACTTTAGTAATCGACTCTCTGTGAGTGGAGTGTGTGTATCTTTTGAGGTTTGTTTTTGTGGGTTTTTGTATATCTTTTATGGGAAGATATAGTGGTGCTGGCGGAAAGTATATTTATATCTATCTATACATACTTTCTTAGAAAGTGGTGACATTTTTATGCTGGGCTTGAGATTTGTCTGGTGTTTCTCTGTTTCTAGCTCCATCATCAGCCACCACTCTCACCTAAATGTGGTTATTAAATGGTTAAATGCGAAAAATACTCTTGAGAATATCTTCAGAAGTATCTCTATCTTTTATGCTATACTTCGTTTTGAAAAGGCAGCCAGCAGATGTCAACTATGTATCTTTTAGTATGGTATATCCCATGCAGGTCTAGAGTTCTGTGTTGCTGATGCTTCTGATTCTACTGTATACGACTGCATATCTATATCTCTATTTTGTGTGCCACAAAGCCTTAAATGACACTTAACTCAGATGTCGATGTTCTCATGTGCCACTTAGTTAAACAAATTTTTGCCAAGACTTGAAATGCAATAGAAACGGCAGCAAAACACATCAGCATCATAATATCTATGTAGGTGTGTAATTTCATTTTTAAGAACCCTTTTATCTTTGAGAGAGAGAGACTTTGTTGTTTGGCATTTTGATTCCTTGCTCTTTGGTGGTTGAGTTTATACTTCCTCTAACTTCACCCTATCACTTTATTGAGTGCTGTGACAAAAATATACGGGTTGGTTGATTATGGATGATATCATACATTTAGGTCCATTAAATCATATTATTATGGGAATGTGCACTTTTTCTTAAGTGATTGTTAAATAGAGGCAAACGAAGAAATAAACAAAATTCGTCTTAGATTTCTGATTTATTTGAAAAAGAAAACTTATATTATTTGGGGAACTACAATTTAATGGATAAAAACATTCTTAGTGGCAGATGTCATATTTTTATGTGGCAAACAAAACCTATTTTAATAGATGCAGCTGTATTGTCCTTGGAGTATCCATTGATGTTATGAATTATAGCAAAGATTTGGAAAATAATTCTGTAAAATAAAAAAAAAATAATATTAATGTCGAATGACTTCAGGACCATAGTACCCTAAATGTGGGATATTCGCAAAAAGTAGGGTACTATTTAATTTGGTAGATCATTAATTTTTATTACAAATTCACCTGTGGTTGACAAATTGCCGAAATCAACTTATTTTTTTATGTCATTTTTTTGAGATGTCATACTTTCATATTTTGAATGTCCCACAAATGAGATATGAGCTATGTCTTCTATGTCCTTTTATAAAAAAAATCGCCTATGACTCGACAATTTCTGAGACTTATAAAATGTGCCCAATTACTTAAAAGATCAGTATGACATATAGGTACTTTTTTATTTGAATATCCCATAAGTGAGGTTGTCTATTTCCTTGAAAAAAAAAAAAAATTTAATTCATCAAAAATCTCTATGTCTAGTCTAGTCTATGGTTTGTTATTTCCCTGAAATAAACTGATCTTTTGTGAGCAATTACTGACCTTTCAGATGAAATTTTTTGAATATCCCTCAACTGAGGTGCTTACATCCTCTATTTGGTTGGTCTTGTAGAAAACTTTAAAATTTCATAAAAAATCGCTCTATGACTGCAATAGGTAATTTGCTTTTGACTGACTTTTTGTGACTTTTTTATTGACCTTTTAAGCAACATACTTTTTTTTTAAATCCCATAAATGAGAGTTAGCGTCTTTTACATCCTTGAAAAAAAAAATATGAAAATTTATAAGAAATTGCCGATGACTGACTAATTGCTTAAACTAACTGACCCTTTCGTAACCAATTTCTGACTTTTCAGATGGCATGCACATTTTTGGAATAACCCAAAAATGAGGCGGTAACATTCTTTAACAGTTTATCTGGAACTAAGATTTAAATATTAATTTAACTTCGCTTTTCGCTGACCAAGTACCCAAACTAACTGACTTCTTTTAACAAATTACAGAACTGTAAGATAGCAAACATTTTTTGAATATCCCAAGAATGTGGTGCTAGAATCCTATAATGTTTTTGAAAAAAAAATAAAAATTCATAAAAAATCAATTAAATTAACTGAATTTTTGTGACCAATTACTGACCTTTCAGGCAAAATTTAGCAACATTTTTTGAATATCCCACAACTGAGGTTCTAACATGATCTAATTGATGAACATTAAAAATTCATAAAAAATCATACATGGCTGAGCAATTAAATAAACTGAATTTTTGTGACCAATTACTGAACTGTCAGATAAAATTTAGTAAAATTTTTTGAATATCCCACAACTGAGGTTCTTAGGATCCCAGACCCATGCCAAATCTACCCAACTGAAAGATTTTAAACTTTAAATATTGTATTCAATTATTTTACCTCGTCGTGTAAATTATTTAAAATCTTATTGATTTTTACGTTTTTATATTATACTGGCCCCGACGGGTTAGATACCTGTCGGGGCCAGTATAATTGCTGCCAAACTAAAATAATTGTTGAAATATTTTCTGCCATTTTGTAGATATCCTATTGTATTGTTTGTCATAAGACACAATGATGGAAATAAATGGCTAAAATTTGGAAAATATATGGTGAGATTTTGTCAGTTATGTAAATCTAGTACACAAATAACAAACAACTGCTCAGTTTTTTTGGGCAGTCTGCTAGTACACTGAATTCGTGTAAATCAATGTCATTAACAAGATGCATTTATCCGCTTAATACTATTTGCTAGAAACTGTGTAGTTTACTACTATATTAATCGATAGAGTTTATTTATGGCATAAGATTAACTCACGTTGGGCGCCATTTCAAGTTCTTATTTTTTATTTTACAAAATCAACATATTGATCTTAAAATAGTAACAATAAATAATGCTTTTTCATCATAGTTATATAATAGTAATATATATAGTAATATAATATTAATACAATATACATATAATTATATTAATATAATATATCTTTGAAAAAAATAAAACAAAAATAAAAAAAATCGCTAAAAATAAAATATTTTTCTACATAATGTAAATACGTATTCATGGTCTATACATATTTCATATGATATATTTTATTGATTTTTCCTTTACCTTATTGTTTTTTAAGTGACTATGAATCCTATACATCTTCTACAAACTTCATTTAAACCACATACATGCTCACAATCATGATAAATTATATATTTGAATTTTTTTATAAAATAAGAAAAAAAATGATGAATAAAAATCTCGAATTTCATTAGAAAAACCTATTTTCCAAGTAGGCAAGCATAAAAATTCTTATCATCTTGATCAGTATTTAGTCTAGATATCTGAATTATGAAATACCTACTTATCCAACATCTGATGCTTGTAGCTATACCTATTATATTTATGATGATGAATATTTTTATTTATTTTTTCTTTTTACCTAAGTAGCTATTTTTTAACACACACGCATGAAAGGTATTTTTGTTAATATAATATTCGAAGATATACATACATCAATATGAAATATACAACATGAAAACAACAAAAACAAAATAGAAGATGAAGAAAATTCCTGATATTATCCCTCCAACTATGTCAAGTAGTTTTCTGCTTAGTTCTTTATCGTCGTTGTCGTTGTCATCGTCATCGTCTATTTTTCGCTTCATTTTCTATAGCTGTACCTATTCTCAATAATTTTCTACTTCAAACTTATATAGATATATATGTATATATCTTCTATGGAGCACTTGTGCAAACACATTGGTTTCGACACATAGAGTCAGACGACGACAACACACAAACTATAATATAGGTACACAAAAACACAACACACTGTTTGAACAAGGACTCCTGATAAACAACAAAAATATCTATAAAAGAGGAAACAACAAAACAAAATTGCTACACCCTGCCTGCCTTAATACTTATCTTCACACACAGGGATGATGATGAGGAGGATGTGTGGGCTATGGGTATAGGTGGTGTGTGTGTATGGGGTGTGGTGGGTAGGAAGGAGGAGGGGGGGGGAATTATTCGAGCACAATCATCAACATCATCTATATAAAAGAGGTTTCCCGGCTGTTATCCCCTACACTCATCTGTACCACTAAACGGGGGTGAATAAATAATCCCGGCCAACACAAAAGCCAGTTCTAAAGAGATAGTAACTGTATTTAGATACACCACTAGTGGTGCCATCTACCGGTGGTGATGGCCATTGGTTTGGTGGCATTTCCATTTCCACCCCCAAGGGAGATACCTACACTACCTACACAAGCTGAGTCAAAGTGCATTGAAATTTTTTCTGAAACACAAAAACTGAGAGAAAAAAAAGGAGGTGCATGGTAGTGCCAGCAGCAATCAAAAGAGAGGGGGATGGATGATAAAATGAAAGGTGAAGTGGACCAGGCAAACAGAAACAAGAGTTTTCCAACATTTCTATCTACTCCTAGACATCAACTTCATGAAAACCTCGCCTCTCCATGCCCCTCCCGGCTTTAACTATAACAGTTTTTAAGGATGTTGTTGGTTCTTGCATTTATCGCCTTTTATCATTGAATGATGCTGGATACATAGTGCGGTGTACACAAAAATATATTTTCACATCTATTTAACTTTCCTTTGCTTTCTTTTGTTTATCTTTTTTCAAGAAAAAGTCTAAGACAGAGACAGTGAGAGTTAAAAAGTATCTAAATAATGCATGCTGTTCATATGAGTTAAGGATGCGCCACTAAGGAGTTGTAGAACATGTAGAGATACAGCGCATATCCATTATCATGATGTGTGATACATATAGTGATATATATTCTATTCTCTTCCTGGTTCTGACTCTGACGCCTCCACATCCATCTTCACCGCACGGATATAATGTATAAAGAGAAAATAGAAAGAAAACAAAAAAAGATACAAAAATATCTGGTGACACATTACCTCCTAGGAAGTGTCAGGTTTAAAATTCACACTGAAATCATCCGAGGGGAGTTGTTAAAACGTAATTTTTTTCCTTCTTACCTGCATTTTTTTTTTCTATTTTCACTTTTTTCTTCACTGAGTGAAAAAAAAAAAACAACAAGTGGAAGAGTTGAAAAAAGTTAAGGATACACAACCTTTTGCGGCTATATAGGATGAACTTTTACTGCCGATTATGGTTAAAAAAAAAAAAAAATATTCAAACTGAAGTTATTCAAATTTGTTGTGAAACCGTGCGATACCTAGACGTTGGTTATTTTTAATTTACGACTATGACTTCTCTTGCACATTTACATCACCTATACAGGTTGTTTTCAATAATTTAATTTTTATTTTTTTTTACAAATTCATCAGGGATAGGTAGATGGATTTTCTTTTTCTCTTTTTTTTATATCGATAAAATGTATAAGTAATAACAAATACATAATCGCATTTATGGATTCTTGAAAGGCTATTACCAATTCAGTGCCGATTATTTGTGTGGTGAATTTCACCAAACATAGATTTGTCACATTAGGACAAAATATCTAACTTATTTACTCACTTTCTTACTTACTAACCTACTTTGACTTGCTTTCATAGTTACTAACTTTTTTCTTATTTACAAAATTACTTACTAACTTTCTTACTTAATCAATAAATTGCTTACCTACTTAATTTTTTAATTACTGACTTACTTACTTTTTTAATTACTGGCTTACTTACTTACATACTTACTTCTCATACTTTGTTGCTTGCTTACTTACTTACATTCTTACTTAATTACTAACTTACTTACTTACATACTTTCATACTTACTTACTTACTTACTTTTTTTCTTACTTACTTACTTACTTACTTACTTACTTACTTACTTACTTACTTACTTATTTACTTACTTACTTACTTACTTACTTACTTACTTACTTACTTACTTACTTACTTACTTACTTACATACTTTCATACTTACTTACTTACTTACTTACTTACTTTTTTACTTACTTACCTCCCATTTTCTTACTTACCCATTTACTTACTTACTCACTTCCTTCCTTACTTTTATTTTACCAACTTACTTACTTTCTTCCTTACTTTTTGTGAATTACTTGTTTACTTTTCTCCCATACTTACTCATTAAAGGTGTTAACAACAGAGTTTATCCACATTTGATTCATATTGTGGTACCTATATGCCTTATGTCACAAACGTAACAAAAATATGAAAATACATTTTTTGAGATATAATAAAACACAAAATTAATATCAAACTGAAAATTTGGGAGGGTAAGAAGAATGATCTACATTCAGACAAAAAAACTTCATTGAATTAAAAAATTTTTTTTTTGTCAAACTCGTAACATATTCGTAACAATTATTATAATACTCAATCTATCTATTTTTCAATTTATTTTGTATTATTTGATTGTATAAATATTATAGAACTTATGATGCAGAATTATATATTTCAACGGAAATTCCTTCAATCAGGGAATTAAATCCTTTTTGAGTGGGTACAACTTTTAAGTGAGGAAAACTTCATTTTTCCAGTATCGTAGAAAAAATGTTTACATTTTAAGCTGTCAATAATCTCCTATTCGAATTTCGTTTACCTTACTCCGATTATGTGTAGAAATCATAGTTAGTCACAAACGTAACATTAAATTGTCACAACTGTAACAATTTTAAACTAAATTTTTGGACAGTTTTTTCAGAGTTTAGCTTTTCATTTCTATTGTCGTGTATTATTCAGGAACATTAAAAGTATCATTCAAAAATAAGCATTTTTCTTTTGTCACCCCGGTAACGTTACTGAAATGGATCTTATAAACAAAATATTTTATTCTGTACAATACACATATTTAGTTTAATTCTTTTTATAGTGTTATATTTCATTAATTTAGAATAGTTTTTGAATATGTAATTGTAAAATCATGTATTTCAGTGTTACACTCGTCACAAATTTATGCAAAGGTATATTAAATTAAATGTTATGTTACGTTTCTATAATTATTGTACTTGCAAAAATACGATCCGATGTCAGGAAATAAAGAACTTCACTTTTCTTATTTTATTTGTATCAGTAAAAAATTAAATGTAAAAAAATTAAATGATTAAATGACAAAAAAAGACTTTTAATTGTAAAAGTAGAAATGTAGCATCAGTGTATGTCACTTATTAACTCGAATACCACTCCATCGATTGAACTCAAATTTTTGCATTTTTTTTCAACACATTACTGGGAAAGTTTTTAAAATAGTTTTAGTTATTTCCAATAGATGGCGCTGCAAAGCGTGGAAATTTATAGCTAGTTCATAATTAATATTGATTTAAAAATGAGGAATCTATTTCTTTAAACGAATTGCTGCTTTTTGTAATGGCTCAGGCAAACAAATAAATATGTTTTTAGTAGGATTGCTGACCGTGAGATGAGACCATATTTTTTCAAACTGAAATTAACCAAGGGCTAACCGCGAGACAAGACTGCATTTTTTATAAACTGAGATTTAATGAGAATCTGCGCTCTCTGTGGAATCGGTAGAATAGAATAAATTGAATTTTTAGTAACAACTATTCAGTTCAAGATTCAACACTACTTTCATATTTCTTCCACGAAAACAAAAAAACGTGACAAGAACGATACGATACCAAAGAGATGCTTATACGGCTTGTAGTTTTACCTACGAAAGAAATACCGAGGCGATACTGGACAATTCTGGAATTTATTATTATTTAGTGGTCCAAATGCTCGTTGAGAATCAAGACCTTGTGATTTCCACATACTCTCAAACATTTTTGGCAATTTAAATTATTTCGGTTCTTAACCAATTAACTAGCATAGCCTCACAAAATTATACCTTAGAGCTTGGTTTGACTTAAAACCTTTCAACCAAAACTAAATTTAAACTTTAAGACTTGGTGAAATCCACCTCTTAAGCGTTTACCTTCTATTGGAATTCTATATACAGATAGAAGAAAAGTCAGTATAAGCAGGGTAGCTGCTCTAAAAAAAAAAAAAAAAAAAGTTAAATTGACGATTTTTTTTATTGACACTTGTCGAACACCAAAATGGGCGTAAAAAATTGAAATAGGGTGTGAGGATTTCAAATATATAGAACGACACAACGTAAAAATGTAGAAAACATAGCTATATACTTATCTTAACCTAAAAATCTATCATTCACTTGCAAGATGGATTGTTGAATTACATTTTTTTTGGGGGATGATGATGGATTTATATATATTTTATTTAAACTTATACTATAACAAGAAAAAGATACCTTGTACTCTTTTTGAAGGGTTAAAATTAAGCAAGACAAAGAGAAGGAGAGAGAGAGACAGACAAGACAGAAAAATAAAGGATTTAATGTTAAGCTATACGTAACGCACCATAGATGATAAATAAAAGAAGAAGACAAAATACCAAAAAAAAAAAAAAGGACTTTGTTGGTTTTTAATTAAAATGTTAAATTAATCTTTGAATAAAATCAACTGTATATAGGCTTATATTGTTTATAAGGACAAAAAGTACCTATAAGAATTTAAGTGTAAAGGAACTTTGAAAGCTGTCAAAACAATGAAAGGTGATAGATGAATTAGGGTTTTCTCGGTTTTTTGTCTGTGCTGTGTATGCGGGGACATGGGCAAAAAGGGTGAGTGATTTGTGGTTTTTAAAAGAGAGAGAGATAGAGGAATAGCAATCAATTGTTTCGGATTTTCTTTTGTTTATTTTGTTGAAACGAATTACAATAAGATGGATAATAGGAATTTCGTTAGGAGATGCAATCGCTTTGATAAGAATGTGTTAAAGGATATAATACAGGACTGGATCTAAAATTGGATTTTATTGTTATCCTTTTTTGTAGATATATATGTATGTATTTTATGTAGGTATAGAAACATCAAAAGTTTATTTATAAATTTGCTGACGCATCACTTTTATTTTCAAAAAAAAAGAAAACTGAAATTTGAAATTGAAAGTCTACACCTTTATAAATATAAAATTCGTTATTATATTAAATGAAATGAATATTCAAAGGAATTGGAAGCTTAAGGACTTACAATACTTCCATCAGGATATGTATACCTACCATTCCTGATGCCAATCATTTATCCTTTATCCTTTATCCATTCGAAGTCATACCATACATTCGATAGCAATTAAAAAAATGTAGCCATTAAAAGCTTCCGATTGCAGTACCTAGACCTACCTACCTACTGCAGACTCCGCAGGCATAAATACTACATCACTATAAAGTAAGATCCATTTTAGGGGTTGATTTACCTGAGAGTTGGGACTTGGGAGTCGTCCTCGTCACATATATGTAAATACTTGGGATATGTACTGACTGTAGGTATGCCTATGAAATGGAAATCAATTTATTGCAAATGCCATTCGGGGCTCATATCCAGACAAAGGGCACAACAATGAACGATTTATCCATGCGGGAGTTTATAACGGGCTATATGAATGTAATTTGGGAGTGGGTGGGAAAGGGTTGGTGTTATGGCGCATATAAACGACGACGGACGGCGGACCATACACAGAACAAATATTGATACCTATTAATCATGAAGCGCCATCGGCGAATGTTGAATATTTTGTAAGTGAAAGGATATGCAATGCCGCATGTATTTATATGTAGATTGCCGACACGATCAACGAAAGACAAACTCAACATCATACAAACACCCCTATAGATATGTAGATATATACAGACAACAAATCGTAAATATAGATAGGTATGTATTTTCAACTGAAAATTTATACAAAATAATGAATATTTAGAGTTTTCAATTATTTCACACAGGCCCTATGGGAATTAATGAACACATCGCGGTACTTTATTATTATTTACTTATACTCACAGAATGGGTCTGGATATTTATTCATTTATGTTGGCATCATGGTAGATTGGTAGGTAGATATAGGTAGGTGTATAACAGTGTATCTGTTTCTATATAAAATACATGCCTTGGAGGAGATGAAAGTAAAACAATGGATTTCAATTTCCAATGAAGTTTGTAGCGGTATACGGTATAGGTTAGGTAGGTATGGAAGGTATACCTAGACGCAGTCACGCTATAGTTAAAGCTATATTATATATGGTGATTTAAAGGTATAGGAAATTTTTTGGCAAGAGCTTTTGAAAAGCGAAACGCGATTTCCCGTTATGGCTACAATAATAATTTATTTATGGAAGTCCTTTATTTTTAGTTAAAATATTAATCGATATTATCCCCGAGGGTAAAAATAAGATATTATGATAGAAATATTTTCAAAATAAGCAAGAGTGCTTACGGGCAAGATATAGATTTTTTTCGTATATCTTTGCATCTAGCATACATATAGGATGTATACATGGGTTTCATTGAAAAATGGTAGTAGGTATAGGTAAACCTATATCATAGGAACATTTTAAAATATATATACATCATATCTTTGGAGTAAAATGAAACCATTGAGGTTTTTGGGTGATTTTTTTTTTTTTTAATTTTTGATTTACCTATGGATGGATATAAATACCTATACATTCACGGTCTTATTCGGTAGTTTCAATATGCCATACCTACGCCAGTTTGGTCCGACTTTGAAATTTAAAATCTCCAGAGGCCGTTATAAGTCTAAAAAAACGTACACAAACTTACGGTGTACCAGAAAAAATCTGACATTTTAGTTATCATAAATTTAAGTATAGATTTGCAAAACATGGATCCTCTTAAAATTTGAGCTTAAATATTAACGAATTTAAGGTTTGCGCAATTTTCTATTTTTTTTAATAAAAAAATATGCAATATGAGGATTACATGACTTCGATCTTGTGGAACTCAATTTAACGAAAACAAAATACATATATGTACATTAAAAAAAAAATTCAAAAATTCAGAAGCACACAAGCGAAAAAATCTTTAAAAAGTACCTGGTCATCAGGAAAACTGTTTGATTTTCTTTTATTAAAAAAAAAAAATATATTTTCAAAATTTTCAAATGTACCTAATATTCTTTGAGCTATTAGGAATCACCATATTTAAAAAATATAACAAAATCCGTGGCTGGGTAAATTCAATAAATATAAAATATAAAAAATATAATACCATAAAATATTTTCAATCGCAATTTCGCAATAGTCATTTGGCAACTTGGTTTTTAGTTTTTTTTTTGTTAGGTTGTTTGATATTTGTACATGTGTTTTTTTCGCGAAGTAATGCTTTGCCATTACTTTATTTCGCAAAATATTGCCAAATTGTTTTATTATTTCGCTGATATCGCCCAAAATTGTAAGACATATGTAATTTAATGAAAGCCGAAAAATTGCAAAAGAATTTAATGCAAAAAAAAAAAGAAACAATAAAATTCCAAATAAAAAAACAAAAAAATAGAACGCTAAATAAAAAAAAAACAAAACAACAAAATGCCAAATGAAAAATAACCGAAATTCAAAAATCTTATCCAACGAAAATTTAAATGAAAATTGCGAAATGAAAAATGCGAAAGGATAATTTCTAATAATATCATTTAAAAAGCGATAATTTGAAAAACGTAGGATGCGAAATAACAAAATGCGAAACGAAAAACGGCGAAATGAACCAGCCAGACAATTCTTGGGAAACAAACCATATAAAAAAAAACTACAGGTGAATAACTCAAAAAGGAGGTAAAACTTGAAAGCCCTATTTTCATAATGCGAACTTTTTTTGCAAAAACTTAAAACGCAGTTTTGTTGCATTTACTTTGGTCATTACAGGTCAGGTACGAAGTTTAATAAAAATCGTTTGAACCGTTTTCGAGAAAATAAAAAAAAAATAAAATTTCTGTATAGCTAGTACAAGTTTTAGATGAGCTAATACAAAGATTATAATTTCTCCCTTTAGTGAATCACAAAAAATGCCTTGTAAATAATTTTGAACCATATTGGTCCTCCGGTTTATGATATAGCTAAAATTAATTACAGTAGACGTTCGGACAGAAGAACGCTCGGACATACGAACGCAAATATACACAAACTTACAGTTTGACGGATGGTATGACGAAACAAAATTTTTGGACTTCTCTATCATCGTAGTGTTGCTTCCAACCTCGAATTTTTTTTTACATGAAACCAATACTTGCCCAAAGAGAAAATAAAAAGAAGGCTGTTTTCTCAAAAAAAAAAAGAAAAGATTTTGGCTATTTCCGTATAGGATTTTTTGGTAAAAACCTAAAATGCAGTTTTCTTGTTTCTTGTTCTTTGGCAATAACAGTTACGAAGTTAAATCAAAATCGTTAGAGCTGTTTTCGAGAAAATCTGGAAAAAAATTGAAATTTTAGTTAAATGTATTAGATGAGCTAGAACGAAAATTTGAATTTCCCATCTGGGGAATCACATAAAGCAAATTGGTCCATGCGTTTAGGATCTACCTCAAATTACAATGGGCGTATGAACAAACGAAAGCACTGACGCAAGAACGTACGGATGAACTCACGCAAGAATGTAAAGACGCTATGTCGCATGAACACAATGGTACATGGACCCATTGAAACTTTAACGCAAGAACGCAATGACAGATGAACAAAATGACGCCCGAACACAATGAGGCACAATGATGCACAGACCAACAACCCGATGAACGGTATGATTAAACCTCACTTTTTCTGATTAATTATTAATTTTTATTGAAAACCTGAAACAATTTGTTTTGCTCGAAAACCTAGAGCAAGTATTAATGTATCAGGGAGAAAAAAAACTATTAAAAAAGCTATCAATCCGCATTTACTGAAATACCCTTTACAACCATTTTTTTTTCTAATCATTTTCCAACGCTTGTTGGACTTGTTCTTGTTCCATTTGTAATTTATCAATAAAATAAAATGTTCATTTTCTTGCGCCTTCCATTTTTTTTCCTCCTTAAAGGCGAATCTCGAATCAATTTCCAATAAATTTGATCTTAATTGAGTCATTTGAAAGCACAATCGTTATTATAATAAATAAACCCATGCGAATTACCGTAATCATAACTTGTAAATCTTTATCCTCCTCCCCGGCGCGGGCGGCGGCGTGGCGCGGTGGTGGTTATTTTATCGAAAACCAGAAAAACTTCCAAACGATATAATCATCTGACCTGTAGGTGTCAATAATTATTGCCAAAGCTGACTGAACCAAACCGAGAAAAGATTTCCCTCTCTGTATCATACCCGATCCCCAAGTCCAGACATCGAATTATAATAAAACCACTTAACTGAGGCTAAACAATTCCATTTGGCGTCGAATGATGTGGCATGGTATGGCATGGCGGTCGGGCGGGCATCCCAGAAGAATCAGGACCAAAGTATAAAATTATAGTTTCGTAAGCATCGTCACATTTGTTAGAACCAAATTCGAATCGGATTACCTATATAAACACAGTTTAAAATCGAGAAGCGCAATGTAAAACGCGTGTGTCCAGTTTCCCAGTGTCCCAGTGTACCTATAAGCTACAGTCGGTGTCCAGAGATAGGTGCTGCAGCAACACCTCCAAAGTGCCCAATAGATTACGATAATTGTTTGGTTTCGGAGCACGTTAAAGTTTCAAACCCACGTGAATCTAAACCTGATGCGGGGCTGTGTGTCCAAAATATCGATTCTCAGTTTGTATATGTCTTTAGATAAATGCTTTGGAATCGCTCTCTCTCTCTCTTGGGTTTTTGATGATGGGCTGGGCAATGGTCATTGGGATCCATGCGCCATGCCATCCACAGAATCGAATAGAACTATAAGTTTTTTTTTTAAATTTTTGTTCATGAATGTCGAACTTGTATATTGCAGTTTTGCAGACAGTTTTATGATTTCAAAAATATCGTGGCATAGCATTTTACGGTGGTTCATTTGCGGATCGCTAACTGTCTCCTCAGGGTTGCCATGATGGCTATAAAGTTATGGAAATTATTTTGTAAATATCGAAGGTGTGCACCATCAGTGCTTGTGTGCATATGTTTACATATACTATCCTATATGAATATGATGGGATTTTTTTTCTTTTTTAGATTGGTGGGGGCTAATGGCATTTATGAATCATTTGGTCGACGACGACAACGATTTGTTTGAATTGGAACTTAGTGCGTGCTGCAATTGGTTGTGTGTTGATGATGATGAGGTTTCTGATTCTGATTCTGAATTTTGATTCTCTGATGTGAGTTGATTTGAATCTATATATGTATAAACATGGTATGGTAAGGTGGGTGGAATTTATATACCTACCTAGGTAAGTTGAATCTTGAATTTGTTTAACGCCATTGTCGGCGGCGTAGGATATTATTTACGGATCTATTAAAATTCCTGACATTTCTATATACGAGTATTTTATCAGACAGGAGGATATAATAACCATAAATATTATTTTTGGAGCTTATTTTATGACTGCTTTTAACGGCTTTTAGTACCTACCTACAATAGGGGGGCTTGTTTTATTTTTATCTTTTAACAGCTACATTTTAGTCATTTAGAAGTTCATAAAAAAAAAAAACTTTTATAAGCTTAAAATTTTAACGAAGCAAGAAAAATTGATTTGATCTTTTGATGGAATTTTTTTGACAAATTGACACCCTTCTCATATTCATATAGGGCTTGAGTTTGATGATATCTACACACACACACAATACATATTGATATTTGTAGATATATTTAGATATATTTGTGGGTGTTGTAAAATGCATAAAATATAAATAAAAAAAAAAAAAATATTCATTAAAATTTAATCGACTAGACAAAATATTTTGTAAATCATCTGCATCTATACACATAAAATAAAACACAAGCTATTTACATATTATATATTCTCTCTACGAATATTTATTATACACTCTCGTTTTCCAGTTCAATTGTCATTTAAACGTCATATATAGAAATATGTAGGTACTTCGTATATGGGAATATGTGCAGACGACAAAACGTAGATACATTATCGTTTGTACGATAAAATTATGTGGTGAATGGTGTTTGCTACATAGTCGATGATGCTGGGGCTGTTTGCGGGAGCTTTCCATAACATACATATCTATGCACCACGTAAATATTTTTTGATAAATTAAAACGATTTGTCTATATTTTTGGGGTAATTTATTTTGGTGGATTTATTGTTTTGAGTATAAGTTCATAGGGTAGGTATATCGTTTTGAACTTTTAAGGATTTGATGGTTTTTAATAAAATACAGTGGGGTCATATAGTGTGCTTTTTAAAAAAAAAAATATATTTCTTTTGAATAAGCTGTCGTTTGTGGTGTGAGTTTATACGTTTGCATTATAAAAATGTAAAGCAAGGCATTTTTGGGCAATTATTTTTTTTTACGACAATTTTACTAAAGTTATTTACATATTTCTTTTTCTGTTTTGAGTTCATTTTAACATTTTTTTTGTAAAGTGGTTTTGAAAATTTGACTGTCAAATTTGAATTACCAAGGGTTATTTAAAAAAAAAAACAAGCGTTTCATGACAAATTTACGAAAAATTCACGAAAATTTAACGAAAATTATTAATCCAATTATTAGAACTTTAAAATTATGAAGCGCTAAAACTAACTTGACGAAGATTGGTTTTCGAAGTAACACGTCTTGTAAAATGTCGACTGCCAGATAAAAAATGTTTGCGGTAAATATCTAAAATTTTACACGATATGACGAGCAGAGAGTGGTGCCGCACCGTTACACTTTTTTGTTTAACGCAAGGCCTTCAACATCCGGTACCATAGAGTACCTATTTTATCTAGAGAACCGACTTCAGCGCTTTTTCTCTTTCACCCTACAAGCTGCACTGAGAGGATTTCCTCCACAAGGCTGAATATGTGTTAGTTGCCCAACGCATTTTTAATGGAATCGCACTAACCTAGTGATAACTTAATGGATATTGGCTCAGTTTTGCTCAGTTCTCCCACCAGCTTTGAAATACTTTTTTTAAAACTGCATTATAAACCATGTTCATATTTCTTGTAAAAAAAGTCCATCGCTGGAATTTGATCTCTCTTTTACTGAGATGAAAACAAAACACAAAAACCAACCCACCGACCCTCAGTCACATCGGAGCTGCGATGGTGGAAACAACGCCTGCGTGCACATCTTTCTTTTCTTTTTTTCAGTAATGTTCGTATTTTTGTGTGTATCTTTTAAAATTAAAAGGATGGGGAGCAGCGTTGTGCTAAAGTGCCCAATTGGGCCATTTGGCCCCAAGATTTTTATTTTGGCCCCGTGCCCCGGGCCATCACGAAATGGTCCCAAAATCGTCAAATTCACAAACCAAAGTAACTAATTTTGAACAGCATAATAAAACATAATTTAAAAATTTTATAAATCGGTAATTTCAAAGTAATCGATATTTACTATCATTCATATGCTAATTTTGCAGAACGCAATCAATTCAATTTAACGAGATTCTATTAAACAAATTTCCTAGTTTATTTGAATGTTCTAAAGATGTCTTGGTTTTAGAGCTTCAGAATATAATAGAAGAAATAGATTCCTCCGAGGAACAATTAGATTCGGTTAAATTATGGGCCAGTCTTAAAAACAAGAAACATTTTTATGAAATTTTTTTTATATAATAACATTTACTCTTTCGCGATTAATATTTTAAGTTTACCTCTTAGTAATATTTAAACAGACAATCGAAATAGACTCAGCTATGAAGTTATTACTGCTCTTATGAGCTTTAAAGGTTATCTAAAAAATTTTACCTGTGGACATTTTATTCCACCTACAGAATTATGAAAAAAAAATTTTATGTTGTACATCTTATGTTGCTTTTTATAAAAAAAATTTATTAAATTATAAAAATACTAAACACAAACACAAAAATACGAAATATAACCTAAAGTTTTATTTGGTTACAATAAAAAATATAGGTACCATTTAAAAGTTAATATTAATTAGAAGTGCCATAAGAAGAGAGTATGTGAATCGGTCGACTACATTGTGTAAAAATAGCCATATGTGAAATCATATTTTGTCGCTCAGATGATCGAATTTCGATACCAGTTTTATTAAATACGGAAAAAGTAAGTGGCCCCAAAAATGTTAAAATGGCCCCAAAAATGGCCCCAAAATTTTTTTTCCCAGGAACAACGCTGATGGGGAGAGAAATTTGAAGAGAGATGCGCTATATCTACAATTCACACGAATTCACGGATAGGGAATTTAGGAGAGTGTTCTCTTACTGTGCTCAAATAAAATTTGCGGGTGTTTTAGGCAAGGGGGGTACGAGTCGGTTCTCTAGATAATATAGGTACTCTATGATCCGGTACATAGAGTACCTATATTATCTAGAGAACCGACTTCAGCGCTTTTTTCTCTTTCACCCTACAAGCTGGTTGCACTGAGAGGATTTCCTCCACAAGGCTGAATATGTGTTAGATGCCGAATGCATTTTTAATGGAATCGCACTAACCTAATGATAATTTAATGGATATTGGCTCAGTTTTGCTCAGTTCTCCCACCAGATATGAAATACTTTTTTTAAAACTGCATTATAAACCATGTTCATACTTCTTGTAAAAAAAGTCCATCGCTGGAATTTGATCTCTCTTTTACTGAGATGAAAAAAAAAACCAAAAAACCAACCCACCGACCCTCCCCTCAGTCACATCGGAGCTGCGATGGTGGAAACAACGCTTGCGTGCACGTCTTTCTTTTCTTTTTTTCAGTTATGTTCGTATTTTTGTGTGTATCTTTCAAAATTAAAAAGATGGGGAGAGAAATTTGAAGAGAGATGCGCTATATTTACAATTCACACGAATTCACGGACAGGGAATTTAGGAGAGTGTTCTCTTACTGTGCTCAAATAAAATTTGCGGTTGTTGTAGGCAAGGGGGGTACGAGTCGGTTCTCTAGATAATATAGGTACTCTATGATCTGGTGCGTGACGGTTTACCTTCGCCGGTTTACCTCCGCCGGTTTACCACGAGAGCAGGTTAGGTAGTGTGAAATGTGACGTAGAACTACCTATTTTTTTTTGCTTACAGTTTGCTTCTTTCGTAGTGCAGAAATTTACTCTGAAAATTCAATAAATCGTTGGCAATAAATAAGAGGTATTATTATAATTTAAATTTCGCGTCATTCTCTTTTAGAGGGACTAATATTGAAAACATATTAATTTCAAGCATTAAATTCGGGAAAAATCGGGAAAGCTCTGAACTAGTTTCAAAATTATTCTCTCGAAAATAAAGTAGGTATATTGTCATTGTTGAATTTTTATCTATTTTAATGCTTATTTCGCAATTTATGCGAATCCCGAATTTTAGCTCGAATTATTAATTAAAAATAGGTAAGTAAGTAAAGTAAGTAGTACCTTCTAGTGTAATAGATAGTACGTATAACTGTTACGCCTTGGGTTCTTGGGTTCGATTCCCCAGCCTTTGCCGCCTAAAAAAAAACAGAAATGTTTTCACGGGTTACTGTTTCTTCCTGTTTCACCTTAGCCGTTCAGATTCGGCAGAAAATTGTAGGTACCCTCCATTCTTTCCAATAACACGCACACAGGAATGGTTGAGAGTTGTAAGTCCAGGTTTTATACAAGCTGTCGCCCCACCCAAATTATTTATTTAATTTAAAATAAGACTGAATTTTGCAAACAAAAATATGAGAATATTTTGTTGGGGTACAAAATGGTAGCTTTTTGAATTGTTGTACAAAAATTAATCTTGTATAGGTTTTATTGATTATTTTCAATTCAAATTTGAAAACGCTCATTTCCTTCTCTAAAATAAAATAAAATAATAAAATAAAAACTTTAAAAAAATTGATAATTTTAAATATTTTCTTGTCTGAGTTTTAAGCTACAATTCGGGCTTTGTGGAAAATTAAAAAAAAAACAACATTTAATTAGCTTCACATTCAGATAAAAAAATTATTTGATTCTCAAAAAATAGGATCTGCCAAAATAAAAGAAATCTCTTTTTTTTAAGTATGTTAAATAAATACTTTTTTATATAATTTTAACATTTTTTTTTTTTTCATTTGTCGGAGGGAAGAAAATAAAAGCGTATAAGAAGCTTCACTTCCTTCGTCGTGCGTCAACTTGCTGACACAAACAATTGTATCATACTACCACAACAAGGTACATGCCTACCTGCATTGCATATAAGTATATAATATAGAGGTACAAAATGACATGTTCCGAGACATATAGCCTTAGTGACCTAATTTATGCCTTATAGTTCTCTTCGTTTATAGGTACCTTAACATACATTTTATAGATAGAGGTAATTTAAAGTCATTCAGTTAATTTGATTTCCTTCTAGATAAAATCATGTAGGTACACTGTGTGATGGCTTTGTTTTTCCAAAAAACGATTAACATTTTTAATCCGTTTTAAAGTGGGTTCCATTTATGCGAGTATTATAAAAAAGGCGCTTTAAAATTAAGAAACAAAACGTAACGAAAATTAGAATGCAACTAACGTAAAAAAAAACTTACCAAAAAGTTCTCTTTTTGTTTTGATTTATCAGATAAAAGAAAAATTCACCATTCATCGATTTACTCATTTGTTTGATTCGAAGTAACGTGAATATAGGATTGAATACATCATTAAAGAACACTCCCAAAAAATGTCTTTTGATTTTAAATTTAATAAAAATTTAAGTCACGATTTGTAGCCGTACTGTTTTCTTAGTAAGAGTTGAAAAAAATAATAATGGTGAATCATATCCTGGACAGAAAAAGGTTTACCTTTGACGGAAACTATTAAATTATACTTAAGGCTTCTTAAGCCAATTAAATAGAGAAAATAATATGTATTTCAAGAATAAGTCAATCATGATGTGTTAAAGTGTGTATAGCTCCTGATATTTGATGCTTTTAGATACTTAAGTATCTATCTATCTGGCCATTGTTGAAAAAGTCATTTATGTCAAAAATGCAATTGCAAGATGTTCTTGAACGCAAACTTCAAAAGTCAACTGTCCGAAAACCCAAAAAGAATTTTTTTTACGCAAAAGCATGCTTTTCAATAACACAGTTTGCTTAAGTCATATTTTCAATAACATCATTCTCGGAACAACTCTGCAGAAAAAAACAAAATGCACAACTGGGTCGCACGAACTTGCTCTTATGTGCGATCACACTGTGTTTTTAAAATATTAAAATTTACATGGTACTTACTTTAGGCTGAAAATCATCTACCCATTTTCAAAATACCGAATTTTCCAAAAAAAAAATGTTTTTAATTTTTTAATGCTAGTTCACGTAAAAATTTTAATTCAAATCGCAGGAACCGTTTTTCAGAAAAATGATATTTTCCATTCCGGATTTTAAACACCATTATTTTTGGTCATAAAAACAATTTTTACTTAAAATCTGCTAGATAATGTTAAAACTTGAAAATGTCAAGTTTTATAAGAATCGACCAAATCGTTTTCGAAATATTAAGTTCTCAAAAAAAAAGATGTTGAAACTTTTTTTGAAAATCCAAAAAAGAAAAAATTGAAAATTTTGGTATACCTACAATAGTTTTAAAAATGTTTGAAAGATTTTCTATAAAAAAAATTGGTCAAAATCAGTAAAGCTGTTTTTTCAGGAAATCGAAAATTAAAAAAATGATTCTATGGGAGGTACCTTTAATAACCATTTTTTCTGATTTTTTTTTTTATAAAGTGGTAGGCTTTTTGTAAAAATGTGTGGGCGCCTTTTTGAGAAAAAATAATATTTTCATAGCTTTGTAAAAAAATTTTTACCTACTGGAAGTACCTACCGTTATTTTTGGTCTTAAAAAAAAAATTAAAAAAAGTGTGGGGGGAATGCCCAAAAATCGCTAGTTACCATGTTTAAAGAAAATCGACCCACCCGTTAAGGCTGCAGCCGAAAGGACTGAACAGGACAGACAGACAGAATTGCGAGACCGACTTTTTTCGTTTCGACTTCGCTATCATCGTAATGTCAACTTTGGTCAAAATCTCGAGTTCGACTTTTTTACGAATTTATAACTTGCCATATATATGCAGTACCTTACCTATATGTATATTGCAAGTAAAAATCGATTTGACGACAAAATTATTGAAAACCCAGATACCTGTTCGTAAACGTCAAATATGAGTTTACAAAAAAATTTATTGACGTTGATCAATCAGATTTTGTACAAGCAGGGTGATTACATTATTTAAGGATAGCAATATCTGCGTTAAAAAATAACCTTCGACTTGACGATGAAATTGACTTTGATTCGACGTTTTCGAAATTAAATTCCTTAAATAGAAATCTTCTAGTTCTACGCCATTAAAAGTATGTACCTTTGAATTATTGAACGCACGGTGCCAACTGTATGAACTGTAAATATAAACAAAGTTTGGAAGCCTTTACTCACTTCTTTTTATTTATTTACTATTTCAACTTCGACATTTTAAAACAAAACTTTATCGAAGAACAAACATCGTTTGTCAAATCGTTATCAGATTTCATTTATTTTACAAACCTTATCGAAATGTCTATGCCTTTCAACATATATGTACTTCCGATTGAACTCAATTACGAATTCTATATTATGCAAATTTAATATTTCCATCATTGACAACATCGCCACTTGAACTGACAGATGAATTCTCACACAAAAGATACAACAATACAAAGAGGGCCACTTATAGGATAAAACAAAAAAAAAAAAAACTTCCCAAAGAAGGTTTCATTCAACTGACAACTGCCGAAGAATATAGATAAAGTTTTTTTTTCTTTCAAATGACACAATCGAAATCAATTTCTTGCGACCAAAAACTTTTGACTCTTTATCACTTCATCCGTCATCCGAATTGACAGCAAGACCTGTCACATACAGCAACGTTATATATTTTCGTATAAGTCGCACTTCTTGAGACTATAATGTAATAATAGTAAATGTTTTATCATTTACCCTTGTCATGTCAGAGTGCGGTGCGGATGTGTGACTTCTCTTCTATTATCGGTGGTCTAATAATATTTGACCTTTTGAACTTCAATTTGAAGTTTATGTGCTTTTCACATTGACGTATTTGATTTGTGTGGCCATAGTCATAATGTCGCCGCATAGTGTGAGCATAAGCAAGCAAGAAAAATACACTTTTAGGTTTATTTACACTACACTACACTTCTTTCTCTTCTTCTTCATCGTCATCTTCTTCTAGCACTGCATATTTTGTCGTCGTTATCAAAGTGTGCCGGTCATCTTTTGGATGACATCGGTATAGTAGTTATGAATTATGAGAGTTGCATTTTTACTGTGATTTCTTTTTAAACATCCGTTACGCCCTTTTTCTTTTCTTTACAATAATGTTGAGAAAGTACCCTTATGTGACACTAGACTCATAGACTACCAGTTCACATACACACACACACACGTATACTCTATATCGCTGTCATGCTTAGAAAAGATGATGGTGATGTGGTTAAAGTTAAATATTTCCTTATCACTTGACTGACACTTGGTGGTTTTTTGTTTGACATTCGTGAGTTATTGTCACAAAACTGATATTTATAAAATCTATGTGAAATGTTGTATTTGCGTGCGTGTGTGGGTGAAGGCAATGATACGAGTATGAAGGGCGGAAATTGTCCTTCAATTATATGAATAAGTTTTGTGGTGCGCGAAAGGAAATTGAATTATTAATATAAACAATGATTGAATTGGTTGTTTTATTTACTAAGAAAATAATAATTAATAACCAATAATAATAGAAAATATCAATATCAATAAAATATAAGTCGAGTATAAATTCATTATACGCATATACATATATGTACCTAATTCTTTTTCATAAAGATAATTTTTTTGGGTTCAAGGTTTTAAGAATTCAAAGAATTTCAAATTAGCGATGCAACATTTGCGGATGGAAAGTTGGTAAGGTACATAATTTTTCGTTCGATGTTTTTTGTGTTTTATTTTGCGACTTTGCTAAGTTGCGAAGCAATATTTGCGGATTGCAAATAGGTTAGGAGGATAATTTGCGATTAATCAGTCGTTGATTAGTTGTGATAATTTACAATTTATCGTTCGATGTTTTCTATGTTTTTTTTGCTGCTTTGCTAAGTTGCGAAGTAACATTTTCCAGATTGAAAATTGGTTAGGTGGAAAATTTGCGATTAATTTGTCATTTATTAATTGTGATAATTTACAAATTTATCGTTTGATATTTTCTATGTTTTTTTTTTGCCTTTCTTAAGTGCGAAGCAAAATTTTCCGGATTGAAAGTTGGTTATATAGATAATTTTGCGATTAATTTAGTCGTGATAATTGTGATTTTATCGTTTTATGTTTTTTGGTTCTTTGCGATGTTGATATAAAGTTAACGAAGCACCCCCTTAAAAGGCCGTTATACTTGTTAATGTAAATTACTTATTGCTTAATAATTTGGCATTAGTTAGTCTTGAATTAGTTGTGACAATCTCAATTTTGATGTTTCTCCATATAAAGAAAGAAAAGCACCCTCCTAAAGCTGAACATTGTTATATTGAATTGTTTCTCAAATATTAGTTTCTCATTTAATAGTTGTAATAATATAAATTTGGTGGTGCTATATTTTCTATGTATTTTCGCCGATTTTTAAAATAAAGAAAACATCGCAAAAATCTCGAAAAACAAAATTTCGGAAATTAATAATCCCACTTTTAATAATATCGCAGTTAAAAAATTCCACTCTTAATAATTTCGCAAGTATCAGCCGAAAACTTGCAAATTAAAATTTCGCATACCGTTGTTCATGAAAACAATATTGACATTGCGCGGCCTGTCTGTTTCTTAAAAGTGCGCAAAAAAGACCTTATTGCGTTGGACTTAATTTTATTTATTATTTATTTTTTTTTTCAAGTGCGAGATTTTAATTTTCCCGAATTTCGCATGTGGGTTTTTATAATTGCGAAATTGCAAAAAGCAAGATTTTCTTATTGCGATACTTCGTAATGTGAGATTTAAATTTGCGAGTTTTTAACATGAGGAAGGTGAGTTCGACAAAATTTATGGTATTCTATTGCGATGTACATATAGTAGCTTCGCAGTGGGGCGGATCATTATTCTAGAATAACAACTAAGTGCATCAATTCCCTTTTGTGTTTTTTTGAAGTTTGAATTGCATTTCTACATATCCATGATCTCCACTTTTTATATTCAATTATTTTAAGTTTTGGTCAATCTACGTGTCGATCTGAAGTTCAATGTCGTTGTTTCGTTTCCATTCCTCTGTGCGTGTTATTGGCAGAATTCTGCCGAATCCGAACGGCTAGGGTGAGAAGCACTTTTTCATGGCAATAGATACTCTTGGAAAATTTGTCGATTCCTCGCAAGAGACTGTAACCCGTGAGAAAAACATTTCTGTTTTTAGGTGGCATAGGCTGGGCATCGTACCCAAGACCTTCGGCGTAACAGTCCTACGCCACGCTCTACTAATTACAATAGGTATAGGTTTATGTGTTTGTTAAATTTACTATCGCTTTAATTTTTACTGTAAAACTAACAAACTGCAACCATTTTATTTAAATCAATTTATTTGTATTTGCTTAAAATAAGATATGAACAATATTTTGTATGATAAGAACAACTTTTCAATTTAACGAGCTTAGATATCTATAAGATCTTAACATTAGAAGTTATAGCATTTTTATTTTAATTGTGTGCTGTCCCTTCCTTATCCTTTTCAATTTCCTAGGCCAGCGATCAGACGTATTTTACGACTTGTATCTATACTTGAACTTATTTTTCTATATATACCTACCTATTTAAGCCAAATGTTAGCTACTGCAATAATCATAAACTACATCGTTGGATTTTTGTTTGTTTGTTTTTTTTTTTTGTTTGGTTTGTAAGTTTTAATCAGTAAAGAGTCCAATGCCCTTGAAAGGCAAAGAGAAACATACTTCTGGCTGCTACTGCTGCTGGGCTAAAAGTATTTCAAGCTCTAAATAACTCTCCGAGGACTACTGCTGACATTTAACTGTTACTATTTCTTCACATGAAATGTTTCTAATATTACATTTGTATGTTAGGTATAGGTAAAGGACTACAAAGTTCATATATCCATTTCGTCCTCAATGGACTCTTATATACTTATTTACAACAACTGCGATTATAATCATCAAGCCAGTTTTAAACCTGTGGGTGTCGTGTTAAATTCCAATCATCCAAGTTAAAGCTACATAAGTGTGTTGTTGTATTGTATATATAACTAGCTGTTGTAGGAAAAGGATCAAATTTCCATCAGGAGTTGTTTCTTGTGTTGTTTTGAGTTTTTTTTGCTTGTTCTTATTTTTTGTAGGTAGGTAGGAATGTATACGAAATAGCGCTTTCATGTTTGAATGAAATTAAAACGCCCTTGGGAAAAAAGGGAAAAAAAGGAAGCCAGCAAATAAGGTGAGGTAAAGCGAATAATTGGCATAACTTGTTGACGGTGAAGAATTAACCATAATTAACATTTACAAGTACCTCCTTACACATATATACACTCATATACACATCTCTGTGTTTATAAACCTATTTGCTTTTTAGTAGACGACCGACATAGAAAAACAATTTTTACCTTTCTATATTTTCGCTCATATGTATCGTATAAAGATAAGTTCACTCTCGTCGTCATCGTCATCGTTGTCGTGTGGTTCCTCTTTGCCTCTTCATTTTTTATATATACATAATATGTATGTGTATATTAAAAAATATGACAGACATCTTTCACCACATAAACGCTAAGCACGTTTTTAGTAACTTAATTAAAAAATACTAAATGGAAAAATATACTCATATTAACTTATATGTAGATTTTTTTTGTTTCTATTTAAGCAAAAGAGAGTCCACTTTTACACCCTTAACAGAACAGTACAGAACAGAGCTCAACCCCTTCATCATCATTTTGCTGTCTACATTAAAAATTCACATAAAAGTGGAACCCATCATCCTTGTGTGTGCCGCACCTAATGGAGTAATTTAAAAAAAGAAAAAATTAGAAAAAGTAAAAAAAATGTTAGGTACATACTCGAAGGATATGTTGGTTGGGAACGTGTAAAAAGCTCAAGGGGGTTAAATTCCCAAAGTGTCAGACACGACGATTCCACTACTCTACCAACACCAACCATCCCATCACCCACCACCCACCTCATCAACCCTCTGCCCATCACTTTGCCACAATCTGTGGTATTTAAATTACAGCGCACAGAGGTGAAGTAGTAGGTACCTATAGTAGCTATACCCAGAGAGCAGCGCCATCCACAGAGAGGCATATCACAGGAGGGTTTGGCTATATATATGTAGGACTAGAAGAGAAAACCTTCATAGAGTCCCTATACGATATACGAGTACATCCAGCAGGCAATAGTACATGTAAATATCCTTAAGTACGTAATTGTTATCCTGGGGCACGTTAGCCACCATAACGTGCATATGTGAAGCCCATTATAAGTGTACTCATTTTAAATTGTTATTTATTGCGCTTAACTCATTGTGTTGCTCTTCCGCTTTGAATTCGTTTTGGGACTTTCTCTATATTTGTACATATATACGAATGTATGTAAGTACATTATTGTACACAGGAACAGGACGATGACTATCAATGGGGTGGAAGCAGAAGCCGAAGCCGAAGCCGAAGCGGGGCAATGTTTTGTGTTGTCTGTCTGTCTGTCTGTCTGCAGGAGGATTTAGTTTATAATTTTTATTTTTTTTTATTGTGTACCTACACTCCTCCTTGTTGTTTGTTGCGTTTTGCATAATTTTGTTTTTTTTTTGTTGTGTTCTTATTTGTTGTTGTTGTGTAGGTTCTATGATGATGTTCTCCTATTGTTTCACTTTTTAAAGTACGTGGGTGTTTTCGACACTTATTTTCGCTCATAAATAAAATAAATAAAAATTCATGCAGTCTTATGATGTACGAGATGTTTTTATATGAGACCAAGTGCGCGAGGTGTGTGTATGTTTTTTTTTTTTTTTTATTTTGGTGGGGGTGGTGGAGAATATACCTAACGACTTAGCGCGCAAAGTATAAGACAAAATAAAAGATGAATGTAGAAAGGCTGGATATATGGGTGGTGGTTTTGCTTATAGTGTCGTCGTCTTCTTCGTCGTGCATGTATAATAGGTTTTTCATATCGTCCGTCCTCTTGAGATAATTGTAATTATATTGAAATTCAGAATTGATATATGAGGCGAGTCACGAGTGACTACTAGATGAGACGGTATAACGTACCTTTACCTATATTAAGGATAAGGGATAGGATAAATGCAATATAATTGATGGTGGAACAAAATACCTACATAATTGAAAGCAATTAAAGGTAGGTTCGCATAAGAATTTAGCTGATGGATTTGGTCTTAAAAAAAAACATAATGGTGCATATGTATGTATCTTATAAATAATATGTAAAAATTATGTAAATTGTATGTGTAGGCTATATAGAGTGTAATTTTTTATTTAGAATTGGTTGATTCAAAATTATTTAACATCTAAAAACCTGTGTGTTTGAAAGTAAATATATGTTTTTCCTTCAATCATATAAAAAATTTAGGTATATAAGGTGCCATAAAAACGTCTGTTCAATTTGAGCTGCTATATTTTTATAAGTATCTACAGTTAAACTTCCATTAGGAAAGTCCCTATAACACTTTTGTCCGCCTAAGGGAGTTGTCTGTTCATGGGAAAAAATAAAAATATTTTTATATACTTAAGGGAATATGTAGTACCTGTTTTTTACACCTACATATTTTTATCAATAACGACTTTTTGCCTTAAAGAAATTTTTGATTTTCCATACGATTTACATATATGGAAAAAATGTGGGAAATTGTTCTAGGATTTTAATAACTCAATTATTATAAGTCCCACGACTAATCGCCTACCATTTTTTTTTTTTTTAGAAAATTGAAAATTCAAAGAAAAAGCTCTTAAATGTTTTATCTTAATCCTTACCTTTTATGAGTTACCTTTACAGTTGGAGTTAATCAAGACTTTCAAGTATCGTAGAATTTAAACTTTTGTAGTAATTGGGGTAGAATTGACATTGCTTGTCTGACAAAAAATACTATTACAGTGAAAGCTCTAATAACCGGACACCCAATTTTTGTCCGATTATGAGAACTGTCTGTCTGGTTAAGGGAAACAAATAGAAACATTTTTTTTTTTTTTAAACATCACTCAAAATATAACGGAACACCATGAGAAAAGGGAACCATACAATCTCAAAATTATACCAACTCAATTACTTAGGAAATCCCTTATAATAAAGATTAGGGATTTGTTGATAAAAAAATAATCCCTATAAATAAATTTATGTGTCCGCGTACTTGACAAGAGCAAGAGCAAGAAAAAGTGTGTGCTTCCGTTTATGAGAGTGTCCGTTTATAGGAAAGTAATTTGTATGAAAAATACAGGTTAAGTGAAAACCCCACTTAAGTGAAAGAAATACTGTGACATTTTGTCGTTTCTCTTAAGCGGGTCTTACTGCAGAAGTTTGTTCCTGAAAATGTGTCCGTTTAAGTAAACTTTCCACTTATTGGAGCTGTCCGCAAGTAGAGCTTTCACTGTATATATCATTTATTTATATTTTCTTTTGCAGATATCTTACGACCAACCCATGCAAAGTCTGTGGGTGCCAGCTATTTTATTAATAAAAATATGTATAAGTCCCAAATACATTTGGTGCACAACCAGAATCCATGGTCATTCCTTAAGGTGTTGTTAAAGCTGTTAAAGCTAGCACGAATGGAATTGACCTACAATATTCTGTCGAATTTGAACAGCTAAGTTGAGACGCAATTTATCATGATAAGAAGTTGATTTTGGAGGATTTTTTTTTTATTTCGTCCCAAGAAGCAGTACTCCTGAAAAAGAAGAAGACACTTTTCTTAGCTGGGATAGGCATGGGAATTGATCCAAGACCTCAGACATGATACTCCAATGCACTAAGCAATCCATAATATCAAGGAGTGCTATTAGAATTCACTTAAATTTTTTGTTTTGTTTTGTTTTTCAATTCATTCAAACTGCGCCAGTACTTATGTAGTTACAAATGGACAAAAATAAACCCTCATGGCTTTATTTTTAAAATTTAGTATTTACCTATTACTCAGCAGGACTTGACTTCTTTCAGATTGTTTCCGATTTATTTCGCATTGTTCCAATTGCTTTGGATACACTTTTCAAAAATGGTGATTAGAAACCCAAAAAAAAACAGTTTTTGATCAAGTCCCGAATTTTTTAAAGTTTTTCAGGTTATTCTCGTTGTCTAAATATCCAAGTTTTTCGACCTCTATAGGTTCAAAATTTATGGGCAAAATTGGAAAAAATTTTAGCCCTACTTTTTTTTTTTGAAATTATTA
Organism: Epistrophe eligans; assembly: GCA_951394125.1. Classification (NCBI taxonomy): domain Eukaryota; kingdom Metazoa; phylum Arthropoda; class Insecta; order Diptera; family Syrphidae; genus Epistrophe; species Epistrophe eligans. Next base: position 27,038,415 of record OX596031.1, on the reverse strand, counting down.
CTCTTTTCAATTTTTTTTTGGCTTAAAGGTGTTCTAACAATTTTTTCATAAAATGAATGTTAAACTTTTTTATTTAAAGATAAACAATAAAACTTTTTGTTTCGAAAAATGCAATAAATGACTCCGCAATATTTTATTTTTTTTAAACACTTGATGATAAATGTACATTATGTTTAAAAAATATTCTTAAAATTTCTTCAGCAACGTCCCCTCCCCCCTTTAAAGAATTTATAAATTCTGTTTCCTCAAAATATATTTTTAAAATTTCAAAAAAATCATCAATCAATTTATTTTTCAGTGTTCCTTCTCCCCCATGTTTTTAAAAAAAATAAAAACATAAAATATACTCCCAACGCAAATTGATAAAAAACTCATTGTGACATAAACTCATACAAAAATATAAGAAATTACAAAATAAAAACAAATGATTTTTACGATATTAAAAAAAAAAACTTCATTTTCGTCCTGTCTCCCTATTGAAAAATTCCAAATTTAAAATCAAATTTGTTTCAAGTTGTTCTAGGTCTCTTCGTAATAGTTGCAGGCTTTCGTTTCTTAAAATTGATTTTTTCTATGAAAAATTTCAACATAATGCTCCCACCCTCTTTTTCCAAATTCCAAAATTAAAAGAAATTGATCCGCAGGTTGTTCTAGGACTCTTTTGAATTATTGTTTCACCAGCTTTTCTTTTCTTAAAATTGATTTTAAGTATAAAAACTGTCAACAAAATTCTTCAACATATGAAAAGTTGTTGGTATTAAGTTTTAAATTTTCTCTTGAAGTTTTTTGGAGAACTTAGTAGGTATAAACTATTTGCTTACTTGCTTGTCTCAGTGATGCCAGACTTTGAAATTATATTTTTCCACACTGATACCTAAAATCTGCCTTATTTCTCATCCCATTGTGATAAATATAAATTTGACAAAACAAATTAAAAAAAAAAATTATATTTATAAGCACAAAACAAAAATAATAAAACTCAAATGTAATTTAATTAATTATTTGCGAAATATTCTGCTACAATTATCAATTTTGGTTATCAAACAGCACAATACTTAAGAACGAAATCCAGAATGCTCGTTTTCGTTTTTGTTTATGGTTTAGTTGTGTTATTTTTGTATAAAATTTTTCGTTTCGTATCAGCAGCGTACAAGGTAAATGCAAAAATACAAATGAATAAATATTTAGAATGAGTTCTTTCTATGCATGAGAATGTTTTATTTAAATAATTTGAATACCATTTTTTTTCTTAATAAATTCAAAAATACGTTTTTTTTTGTTCTACGAAGTTTGAAAAATACCTTTTTCCCTGCTGGCATATTTTAGACGTGAAATTCTCATAAAAAAGGTGCTTCAAAATAATATGTGCAATGTATTTTGTATATATTTTATAAATAATTATTATTGAAAAATATCGTTTCTATAAATTTTATACCTAAACAATTATTTTTTTCTTTTATTTCAGGTATGATTGCAAAAAAAAAAAAAAAAAAAAAACAATTGGTAGGTATGTCTTTTTTTCATATAGTTTAAATTATATAAATAATCAATAAAATATTAAATAATTGTGTAGGTTCAGGAAAAATGAAATCCCTTTGCGAATCAATATCAATCGTATTTATTAGATTTTTGTCTACTTAGACACTGTCTAACTATGTATTTTCAAATTGGTTGAAATATGCTTTATTAAATCTACTCTTGTGTCTAAGTTATGCAGCTATAAGTATAAGACAACAATAAACAAGGTTTTTGAACACATTATCCAAAGTTGGACAGTTGTCTAAAGTTAGACAATGTTCATATAAATAAGACCCTAGGTATTTAATTCATGAAAATAAAATACAGTAAAACCTAAAAAAAACTCCACGAAAAATTAATTTAAAAAATTCTTCATGAAATTTCCCAAAAAATTGTGTTATTTTAAGTCAATCAATATAAACTTGTTCATTCAAAGAGGTGTCCCAGTCCCATGCCTCAATCAGTCTTCCATTTGCTTATAGCTTCAAACTAAAATTCACAGCGAGAGCGAACTATATCTTCAAAGAGGTCAATTTTCGATTTTCTTGTATAGGTATAATGAATTTTTTTTTCTTAAGCCTCTTCCCTTTGAAATAATACCTTTATCCTCCTTCCTCCTTCAGGAAAGAAAAAAAAAAAACAAATTTATGCAAACGTCCTTCTCTAAGTACTCCTCTAAATAGACTATACGTGTCCAATGTTCAATTTTCGTCAATCCCAAAGGACTAAAGTACCAATGTCCCAATAAAGAGATTCACTCATGCGAAACATGAAAGAAGTGAACCACCTCATTTTCATTTTCATGACAAAACCATTCGAAAAATTCTACCACCACAATCCCAATTTCTCCATATAATATAACAACAACAAAAACAACATCAACAAAAAGGACATCTCTATATACTCTCCTCGTCTCCTCGCATATACCTCTCATAGTAACCTACCCCCATCTCGAAAATAAACCAACAGAGACATTTCACTTATTTTTCTTTTCCCGATAAATTGCACGCGTGGAATAAATTACTTCATTAGTGAGTTCGGAGTTCATCGTTTGTCGTAGTCGTAGTCGTAGTCGAAGTTGAAGTTAAAGTCGTCGTCGAGTTGTGTCGTTTGTTGTTATACTCGTACTCCTCGTACCTACAATTTCCGTTTCTTATTTTTTCTCAAAAGCAATTTTCTCAGAGATAACGTACCGAATTAAATGATTCAAAACGAAAATTGTAATTTGAATTCAACAACCATCAACTTAATTTGAAAACAACCTTAAAGTTCCTTCCTGATGACTGGGCCCTCAGTCCCATTATATAGATAAATAGAGATGGTAGGAACGTTTTTTGACAGGATATCACCCGTAGCTGGATGAATTGCAAAAAAGGACGAACATCATTCAAGGTGTATTTAAATAATACAAAAAACTAAGGCAACCGTGACACGACAATGATATCACCGATCAGTGTTTTTTTTTTTGTTCTTGCTTCTTTTTCTTTTTTTTTTTGAATTTGTGGGAGAAAGGGGCACGACCCCCTACTGTCCTGACTTTTGGTATAGGTTTTGCATATTTAATGTCCCGCAGTCAGTCGTTTGACCGCAAAATTTTATTCAAAGCCGCAACCACAACAGAAACCAAACAAGAAGGAAGGAAGGAAAATTATGGTCGATGGTGTAATTAAGTTTGGCGCACAGATATACATACCTACCTACCCGATACCCCTCGCCATTGGTCCTCATCATCATCAGCCTTCACCCAGGAAAACTTTGTTTATGGTTGGCTCATGCTGCCGGCCGATGCCAATATACCTATATCATGCCCGTGCCCGCTCCAAGACCACCATGAGGTGAGTGAGTGAGCTCTGAAGCCGAAAATTGTTTTCAATTAACGTGACAGATTTGCCTGTGGATTAATTTTGTGCTTGACTGCGAGGTGCAGTATGCGGTTAGATTGGACAGCTTTTTTTTCCATCAGGCAAAGCAGACAAAACCAGCCGAAAATCGGAATTCAAAATGAAGATTAAAGGCGGGTGGAATATACGGGGGCATCAAAAAGAACGAAAAATGACTTCACATAGAACACAAAAATCCAAGAAATAAAAGGTAGACGGAAATAAATTACATGCTCGAAAACTGGAGTTAGCATTCGATTTGGTTTTGGTATATGAACGTTCGTTTGATAGCAAAGAGCGATGCGGCTCGGAAATGGCGGTAAAACGTAGACGTATACAGAGGTATTTCATTTTTCACTCAAATTCAGTTGGAATTTTTTGATGGTTTTCCCCATTCTCTTCGATTTGAAGAATGAGTGGAATTAGTTCTAATTTAGAAGAACTACTGATTAATAGGGATGGGTTTATATAGCGAAACTAATTTGATGGATGGAAATCAATCAGCTAATGAGTCAAGGAGGACTTGCCTTTTTGTAAATATGTATGTACATAAATTCTGGCATAATGAAATATCAGCATCATTTAAAAAAAAACTAAGCTATATTATATCCACCTACCTATAAACAAATGAGATACATGGAAACAGAAGTTTAGAGATTAACAAAAAAAATAGATGAGACTGGAAAATTAATGGATCAATAATCTTAAGTATTGATCAGGACTATAAAGGTATATTTTATTATTGGAAGATATAAGTCAACCCATTACATTCTGTTTGCTCCTTTTTTTTTTTTGCTTTAGAATAATCAAAAAGTAAAAGTAAACGTAGGATAGGTACACCAATAAGCTTTAAATATACAGGGTGGGTTATCTAGTGGTTTCTTTTTAAATCATAGGTTATTTTGACACTGACAGCTGTTTCCCGCTCAAAATCTTGACAGAAAGTCAGTATCATACCTCCGCAGAACGAAATGAGTCGTTTTAAGCTTTAACAACTTTGGGAAATATTGAAAACTTATTTCCAAAATGAGTGCTGTGTACCTACCCTAAACAGTGCGTTTTTTGAAAAGAAGTTTTGGCCGAAATGAAGCACCCACCGCGCCTGCTGTATACAAGTTTGTGTAAAAAATTCGTGAGACTGATATGCTAGTGGACGTTATTGTCGAGAAGCCAATGCATCAACAGTGAGTGAAAGTTTGGTGCGAATTGTGGACTGGTGGCATCATTGGAGCATTTTTCTTCTCCACATGATCCAGAATTTTTTTAAGTGTTGAGGTTAGGTGTTTATGACTGTATTTGGCTTTGAATAGATCAGACGTGTTTTAGTAGATACGCGTTGAATCTATCCCCATTAACAGATTCCCTAGATGACATTGCATTCAAATACCTTGAAGTTTCTTTATTAGTTCATCATCTACTCCGTTTAAAGCTGACGTTACATCTGGTTTTTCAAAAAATCTTCTTGACGTATTGCTTAAAATAATAACGTATAGTATAGTTAAATATTTCTTTCAACTTTTTTATGGAGCAGGAAAAAAAATTAATTTCTATCTTTTTGGTAAATAAATAAATAAATTAAACTCCTACTTTTTGCACGTTACGAAAAACAAAAAGGATAAAGGATTATAATTTTCTTTCTTGTCAACGTTCATGACAACACTTACTAACCTACTTTCGTTTCGAAAAACTTTTTTAGTTTAGGATGAATTTTATCTTATAAAAGTGGGCGGATTAAAAAAATTGAATGTTCAATGTAACTATCAGTAGTTAGTCTACAAGATTATAAGTCCATTTTATTTTAATAATTACCATTGAAATAAAGAGGAGCTGGTTGATTTTTTTACGATCAAGATTACGATATAACAAAACGTATTCTAATTGAAAGAAGAAGGCTTTTTTCAGAAAAGAATTAACTCAAATATTCCAAAACAAAATTTGTTTTTAAGACCAAAATTTAAGCACCGGGAACATGCTCTTTGTTATACCCATATTAATAAACCCAAATTAAAAATGAATTATATTTAATCAGTGCGTCAAGTGCGAAATCTTATTAAAAAGATAAAAATGAAGTTGATTCGTTTGTTAATTAGCTAATTCTCAATTAAGATATTTTTTCCAATGACAGACATATGTATGATATTTATAAGCTGAAACGAGAAAGTATGTGTGCAAAAGTTAACACTTTGTGTGGAGACTTTATAAAGTTATAACACTATTTGGCTACAATAGAGCTGAATGTATTAGATTTTCTACTTAGTGTCAAATAGGAGTTAATTGCTTATTAATAAAATATTTGAATTCGTAAATTAATATTAAAATCAGTGTATTACTTAATTTTTGAATTAGAAGATAATTAGACATTTTTTATTAATAGGAATGTTAAAATATAAATTTCTTATATACATCGAAGCTGAAAAGATTATTTTATTTATGTAGAAATATTGTTTTTGAGAACTTAATAATTCGACTAAAACGACTTAATCGATTTTTATTAAACTTGGCATCCAGCAGTTTTTTGAAATTATCTCCCAGATTTTAAATACATATTATTCTTATAGCTAAAAATGGTATATCCCATACAAATTTTGTAAAACTGCTATGGAAAATCTCATTTTTCTCATAAACGACTCCTACGATTTTGATTAAAATTTTTAAGTGAGCTAATATTAGTAGGTACGATCTATCATATAATTGAAGAAAATTTTGTCTATCGTCTAAAAAGTGTATCTCTCATAGAAGCATTTTTTGGTTTTCGACTGCCTCATTATCGGTTTAAGAAATTTTACTGAATTTGTTTTACACATGAGCTTCTGATATAATCAAATAATATTGCATATCAAAATTTTCAAAAAAAACAAATTTTGGATTTAAAAAAAATAAATTTTTGAAAATTCGATATTTTCAAAATGGGAGGTTAATTTTTTTTTTTTTCAAAATTAATTTTTTAACTCCGCATTAATAAGTTCTAAAAAATTGCGTACCAATATTTTTATATTTACAAAATTTTTAAATTTTAAATTAAAAAAAAAAAAGCGCTCCAACGATTTTTTCTCATAAATTGGGATTTGTGTAAGAAATCGGATGCGTTGCGTTGCGTTGGTGTAAAAACAGTTTCACAAGTTGTTTAATCGATTTATTTCTGTAAGTACCATGCATACTTTAAAACCACAGTGTGATGGCACATAAGAGCAAGTTCGTGCGACCCAGTCGTGCATTTAATTTTTTGTTGCATTTATTAAAGGTAATAATTTTCTAAATGGTTTTTCTTATGCCTTAATGTGCCATACCTGATTCGTTTTTGTTTTGCATGGTTGACACAAAGCAGATGTATAGGGGTAGTAATGGTGATGGTCCATTTTGCTGTGATAATTTTTTAATCCCGTGAAGACGTGAATGTTGTTTTTTTTTTCCGAAAAATATTCTTTTTTATTAAGACGTAAAGAAAAAACTTCTATTAATTCATTAAAATATCTTAACGAAAAAAGTTTTCCATTAATACCAAATTATGAATTAGTTTCCCAAGAAAACAGCTGTTTTCAGGAAAAACTTATTGTTTCTATGGAAAATTTTGTTAATCAGAGAGCACAAATCCCTAAAATGCCTTCAGAATAGAGTTATAATACCAATTTTCAACCTAAATTTATTAATTAGAGATGTTAATTGGATGAATATATTCGAAGGTTGATTCAATATAACAAAAGCTAATGTAGGTTTATTGAAGTACCTCAGAGAGAGAGAGAGAGATTCCTTCCAAGCTCAAGCTCAAATAAAGAGCAAAAAAAAATACGAACCACACACAAAGAAAGGACAAAGTCCATATAGATGTTATATTATGAAATATCTCCCAAAGGCCATATAAACTAGATATTTGCCAAGTTTTTTTTTTTATTTTTTTTACTCCACACAGATAACCTGATTCTTTTCATCTAAAATGACTGTTCAAGTCCTTTTGCTCCTATGTCCTATTAATTATGGAAACATTTTAACAATATGAGAAAGTAAGCAGCAAAAAATAAAAAAACAGGTCACACTTTATATCCTCAGTGTGCTGAGTTGAGCTGAGCTGATCCAACGAACGAGCGACTCGACTCGGCTACCACCACACAACTTTTGTTTGATATACCAAGCCAACCTATATCTTCACCCTTCGTTCTTAATTAACTTTGACTCCTACACACAGATCCCATTAGTCTCCCTAATTAACTGAGGATGTCAACATAATTTTTCTCTTTCTTTTTTTTTTTTGCTCTATGGCGTATGGCCCTTTTAACATGACAAAGATAACAACAAAAAAAATAACAAGAAAAATCCATGTGTCATTCCTTTTGATATGCAAAAAAAAACTATAACACAAACTGTATGAACGAGGCGTATTCTGTTTCCACCTTTTGTTAAATGAGTTATAATTTTATTGTCACTTTGCACACAAAAGTGTCTCACTTGTGTACGACAATCTTCTATTCATACATAAGGACAACAATCATTCGCGCTGTTCATTGTTCTCCACAAATCATATTTTATATAAAATATGCAAAAATGCAACAGATGCATCTGAACTTTTTTTTTCTATACGTTACGTGTACGTACGTACGTACCTATTTATATTTTTATAGAGCTTGTGTTCTGATGTTTGCTGGCTGCTCCTAAGGACACACAATCAGCCAGAGTGCAGTTTATGCATCATGTTGTTCATTAAAAAGAAACAAAAAAAAAATTATACACAAAGTTTGTGTAAAAAACATAAATAACATGAATTTAACGAGTAATAAATTTAATTTTTCACTTTGATTTCACTCAAACCTAAAGATGGAAATAAAAAAACTTTAAATACACAACTGGGTCGTAGAAACCTGCTGTTAAGAATCTTAAAGTCTAAGCATTTTTTGTATTTTTGAAATTCTTGTTGATATGTTTGCCAGGAGTGTATTTTTGAAATCAAATAAAACTGAGATACAGAGAAAAATAGTAAATAAATCTGAACTTTTAATTCATCCCTCTAATTTAGTAAATAAGTGTAGCCTAGCAAAATTAGACAAAAAATAATCAAAATTCGAAACAATTACGACAAAGTTTGAATCTCGGTTTAGAGCTTTGTTTTGACATCTTAAATATTTTCTACAGAGAACTAACAATTGGAATCACTGATATGTATATAGATTTTGTGTAATAAAAGGGTCAACAATTTTATTTTTTTTTTGTAAATTGTATTAAAACTATCAATATTTTCAAAGTAATTTTAAGGAACAAGTTGTTTTTTATCAAAGATTCTATTCAAAAAAAACTTTAACCCTTTTATTAAGTTCTGGGTGCCTTAAGCACGTTTTTCTCAAATTCTGTAGCTCTTATAAAAAAAGTTGTATTATCTTTTTTTGTGTAAAATCTTATAAGTTAAAATTTGTTTAATTAAATGTCTTCTAATTTTTTTAAAATCTGCCAATTACTACGCCCACTTTTCTTATACCTATCTGAGATTTCTTCTTGCTTAATATTCCTAGAAAGAAGAAATTATGTAGCTAATAAATAGCTCTTAAACCTAAACCTATAATTTCAACAACGATTTTCAGTCGTTGCGATTAAAAAATCTCTATCATAACAAAACTAACTAACTTGTGGTTTTCAGTGGCGCGATTTTTAAATCGCAGCGAATTTTTAATCGCAAACAAATAAAACATACATCTTTTAAATATAAGGCCCGAATTTGCTATAATTAAATAACAACGTTTAAAAAAATATTCGTTTACAAGTTTTTCGTCAAATAATAAGCCTAAAACGTATACTCTGCGATTTCTATCGCATGTAGCAAAAAATAGGAAAATAATATGACAAGATTTTTATAAAAATCGCAAATGCGTGCATTTGATAAAAAAAAGAACTTGTTTAATTTTTTTAATCGCTGCGTTTTTTCAGTTGCATATCATTCACATTTAAAACCATGTGTCGCATTATTTGCGAAAAAAAGATCATGCGAATGAAAAACACAAGTACGTGCAATTTTATTTATTGTTTCGACTGCGATTTTTAAGTCGTAGAAATTTATATTGCATTCGATTCATTTTAACTTGCGACAATCGCGTCGACAGAAAAAATAAACAAATTTCAGTCATTTAAGCGTCGCCATTTTGCGGTAGGTGGGCGGTCATTCACATTGAAACTTATGTGTTCCATATTTTGCAACTGAATAGTGGCATAATCGAAATCGTAAGCAAAGTTTCTTATCTAAAGCATGGCAAGTGTATTTGAAAAAGTCCGCCTACTGCCACACCCACTTATCTTATATTTGAGTTTTTTATTTAAACATACATATAGATATAATTTTTTTATTGAAACCTGAAATCTTTTAGTTTGACAAATTTTCAATCTGTGGCGCTGCGGCGAGACGGGGCTTTGTACGTGTAGTGTTTAACAATTTAAAAAAAAAAAACAAATTTTGTATAAAAATTGATTCAAAGACGTGAAAAATGTTGGCGTATATTGTGTTCTACCATTTTTGTTACTAACATCGTAAAGTGTTTTTTTTTTTTTTTTAATTTGTTTATAAGGAATCCTCAACTGACCCTTAATGTGTCTGCCTAATAATAGTCCTATACCTTCAATGAAATTCAAAACACTCGCTTGCCCTTTTTGCGAATAACCATCATCATCAACAGCATCATCATCATCGCACCATTCGGTGTCAAGAGAAATTTGTTAATTTTGTTTGTGTGTATGTTTTTTTTTTTTTTTAATTTTTTTCTGATATATGATCCAATTATATGTTAAAAAAAATTGAAAAAAAAAACAACTTCAAAACAGCGTGTTGTAATGCTGATTTTATTCGCAGCATGGTGCATTGTGTTGTGAAAAATTATAATACAAAAAAAGCAACAGAAAGTAAATCAACCGATTGCAGTTTTGCATTGCATATATTTTTAATACAATATAACTCATTTCAACGTTGGCCTATAGTGGTCTTTGTCTCGTCACCATTTTAACTCGATCTCGGTGCGGGATGTAAATTTTGCTACTTTTTAAATTTGTCACGTACAGGGTGTTAATTTGTTTTTTCTTCAAGGAATCCAGAAGGAAAATTTAAATTGCTCCCACAAGCAACTTTTAGTTTCCAAACATAGGAAGATGCCCACTAAGCAACTATGTTTTCCCGAAATTTTAAGTTTCTACGACTTGCTCACGGAATTAAGCTGTCGGCAACACGAAAGTACTTTAGACCACAGTACACATAATATTAAAGCTAAAATATCATTAGAGTTTTCATCCAATGTAAATATCAGGTCTGTTTCTTTAATGTTTGAGAAAAATTTTGGAGTCGACCTTTTTGATGTTGTTGTTGTAATTGTTGACCAGAAATGAAAAGTAAGGAGACGAATTTGGGATGCTTCCGATTTGTTTCTGGGTAAACGTCAAATTTGAAAACAGAAATTATCAGTAGTTTGACATTGACAAGCAAGAAAAGGCATTAGATAAAATATTGGGGTATGGTCTTGCTGGAGGGGAAATGAAATAAATTTAAAAAAAAAATCAAAAGCTCTGGCATTTTCGTGCCAGAAAAAAATAAAGAAACGGGGGAGCAAAGAAACAACATACCTAGAATGCTGCAACTGGAACTGGAGCTGGAGATGCAACCACTGAGAAAAAGTGTAGTACGTGTTTATATTTTAGAGACAAAAAAAACAATCACAAGCTTATTATTCACTTTTTTACTTCCCATAATTTTCTTTTAAATAATAATATTTTTCACGAAACAAATAACCACAATATTTTTTTTCCGGCACTTTTTTTCTTCATACAAATTAAAACGTCAAAAGTGCTGCACGTGAAAAGTAAAAAGTTGGTGAACTCTTGCAGCACCGACTGCAGTTGCGTTGTGTTGTGTTCGTTTACATTGAATTCGTATGTATTGAATATTTTGCAGCTTCGTGTTCATCTAGTTAAGTTGCTTGCGTTGACATAAACGTCAAATTCTTAAAAGTTGCTTCAAAGTTGCCTAGTAGGCTAGGGCAGGGTTGGCCGAACTGTCAATTTTTAGAATTAACAAAATTGTCTTTCTATTTGCTACGTAGTTTACATATGTAGTTAAACGTAGTTAAATGTAGTTAATGAAACAAATTGTAGCAAACGCAGTTTGAAATTTAAAATGATCTGTCAGCTGTCAATATGAAGTTTAAATTTTGAGAAAAAAATGTTCAGTGTTTTAATGAAATTCTATTATTTTTCTGTATTTATTCTTTATGTTGCAGACGTTACAAATTGTAGTAAATAAGGCGTGTACATAGTTTATTCAATTAACTACTCATTTCGCCTTTCGAGTAAGCACTTTGAACCCATTTATTCCGTCAAACCGAAATATCAGCGCTTTGTCGGACTACATTTTCATCGGAGCTAATTTGAACTCCATAACTGCTTGAATGTTGCTGGTGTGCTATTTCAACAGTGATAGTTTCTTGTACCATAGTCGTTAGCATTTTTAGCAGGTTGTTGGTCATTTAGTTCAATATGTCAATAAATTCTTGAATTTATTTTGTGCACCCTGTAAAACATTATAATAAATGACGTGTTGCAGTGTGTCACTATTGCTTCTGATGCTTTAATTTTCAAACAAACAGCAGGGGTTATTTGGAGAAACACTTTTAATAATAAATCCAAACTGAAAACAACATAATGTTTGGCGCGACATACTGATGTCATTGAGAATTTAAAAAAAAAGATGATTAAAAATATTTTGTAGCATAAAAAAGGGCTATACAAGAAAATATATTCATATTTTTTTTTTCTGTCAATTTTGAGGGCAAATGCAAATTATTATTTAAATTAACAAATTTTTATCATGTAGTGTGTTTGTTCTCAAACACAAAAAAAAGCGAACAAAAAAGTTTTTAATTTATCGTCACACACAAGAGCATTTTATAAAAAAACATCTCATCCAATAAATTAATTTTGATATATTTTCATTAGATTTTCAAAAGAAAATCTAAAATAAAATTAAATGGAACAAAAGAGATCCTCTCAGTTGGAGTCGTGTCTATTATAACAAATCAGAAAGGTGGGTGGTGGTGGTGGTGCGGTGGTGAATGGAAGGGGTATTTTATTTTTTGCGTTAAAAGGGGTAACCCTATAACGAACGCAATGAGAAGTTGCTTAAGAAAAAGTTAAGAAAACACAACAACGAAAAAAATAACGAAACAAAATTGAAAATTTATCACCGGACGTGACTGAATGAATGTTGGCTCCCCTACCGTCAGCACACCGCATATAGCGTAGCGACCATGAAAATCGTAGCCTTAGTCCGTTTCGTATTTTTTTTTTTTATTTTTTCACTGAGACTTTGATAAAGGTGGCGGCTCGTTAAAGAGCCAGAGGGCAAGTATAAACCATTCTAAACCGTACCGAAAATAAAGTAAAACCGCCACCTTAACATCGTCCATCTAAGACACCAGCCAGCCAGCCAGCACATTCAGCATCTGATGAAGCAAAGGTCTAAGGCAAAGAGGAAGGAGTGATTGTAGGTACCTCTATATACCCACCTTTACCTCCCCTATATTATCCTTTATTCCATACACAAACCAAAAGACCGAATGAGCCTTTTTACGAGCTCAAAGATGTACAGCAGTTAATGTATCCTAATGTGGTCAATTGCGTCCTTTTGTGGAGCATTGAATTGGAAATTGGAAAGATTTTGTGCGCTTTGATGGAATATGGTATGCTGTGGATGGAAGGGAGTACCTATATGGACGACCAGCTCAACGTTCGTCGTCGTCGTCGGACGCAACGGAGACGGAAGAATATAATAACAAAAAAAAAAAAAAAACTAACCAAGATGGAGAGTAGACTTGTGGCAATCATGGCAATTGCCATGACCAGTGTACACGACACAATAGATAAGGAGAACTGAGATGCTCAAGCCCAAGAATATATCCATAAATTCATGAGTGATGCGGTTCTTTTTTTTTTTTTTGTTATTTTTGTTACTTTTCTTTCAATGGTATATCGGAGCTTATGGAGGTTCCTATACAAATACACATTCCCCCCTACCTCTCTATTCCTACCATTATATTTATTCTTTTGGATTATTTTTTTTTATTATTTTTTAGCATGCGGTATTCAATCATTCTTCTTTTGGTATTCTTTTATTTATCAATTGTTAAAAGAAGGAATTCTTTGTAGCAAATGAAGTATCCAGGGAAGGAGTTTGTCAATTAGGCATAGCACCGAGAGACAGAGAAGCTGCATGAGTGATGGGTTTATGGAAGAAATTCTAAAGGAATGTATGGGTATGGCAAAATGATTATAGGTATGTAATGTTCTTTGAATCGTGCTGGGATGGAATTTAAATTGAGGTATATTTTTATCTATAGATCTAGGTATGATTAGTTTTTCATTTAAAAAAAATATTTTGAGAAGTTATAAACTTTTTTCTAGAATTGGTATTTCGGAGATATGTACTTAGTCTAGAAGTCTGTTCTCGAGTTTTGTCTCATTACAATATGGGACGTACATTTTTTAAATGCTTTTAGACTTAATATGTTCAAAATACATATACCTACCTTTACAATTTAAAAAAAAATCAAATTTTTTTCGAAATTTTGAATATAAAATACCTACTTTTTAGAAGCGCCTGCATACAAAATTTGATCAACCATTTTTAATAAATTCGAAAATAAAAAAATCGTTCTCTCGAAGGTATGTGCCTACCATTAGTAACCATTTTTTACCTAATAGTCCTAATTTTAAGTAAAATAAAATAAAATAAAATAAAATAAAATAAAATAAAATAAAATAAAATAAAATAAAATAAAATAAAATAAAATAAAATAAAATAAAATAAAATACAATAAAATAAAATAAAATAAAATAAAATACAATAAAATAAAATAAAATAAAATAAAATAAAATAAAATAAAATAAAATAAAATAAAATAAAATAAAATAAAATAAAATAAAATAAAATAAAATAAAATAAAATAAAATAAAATAAAATAAAATAAAATAAAATAAAATAAAATAAAATAAAATAAAATAAAATAAAATAAAATAAAATAAAATAAAATAAAATAAAATAAAATAAAATAAAATAAAATAAAATAAAATAAAATAAAATAAAATAAAATAAAATAAAATAAAATAAAATAAAATAAAATAAAATAAAATAAAATAAAATAAAATAAAATAAAATAAAATAAAATAAAATAAAATAAAATAAAATAAAATAAAATAATATAATATAAAATAAAATAAAATAAAATAAAATAAAATAAAATAAAATAAAATAAAATAAAATAAAATAAAATAAAATAAAATAAAATAAAAAAAAAATAAAATAAAATAAAATAAAATAAAAAAAAAAAAAAAATAAAATAAAATAAAATAAAATAAAATAAAATAAAATAAAATAAAATAAAATAAAATAAAATAAAATAAAATAAAATAAAATAAAATAAAATAAAATAAAATAAAATAAAATAAAATAAAATAAAATAAAATAAAATAAAATAAAATAAAATAAAATAAAATAAAATAAAATAAAATAAAATAAAATAAAATAAAATAAAATAAAATAAAATAAAATAAAATAAAATAAAATAAAATAAAATAAAATAAAATAAAATAAAATAAAATAAAATAAAATAAAATAAAATAAAATAAAATAAAATAAAATAAAATAAAATAAAATAAAATAAAATAAAATAAAATAAAATAAAATAAAATAAAATAAAATAAAATAAAATAAAATAAAATAAAATAAAATAAAATAAAATAAAATAAAATAAAATAAAATAAAATAAAATAAAATAAAATAAAATAAAATAAAATAAAATAAAATAAAATAAAATAAAATAAAATAAAATAAAATGCATATAATTTGATATATGTATTTTAAATATCAATTAATAAATTAATAATAAATTACTATTCAAGTATTACCATCTTTGGTTTAACTCAGAATAAACTCAGTATGTATCTATATACCGAAAAAATTGGATCTTAAAAATTAATGTAACAATTACTTCTCATCTTATCCTCATGTAAGATACCTAATATTTCAAGAGATTTTACAAAACCTCTTAAAAGTAATTTTATCACACAAAATCTCAATAAAACATCTTTGATGAAAGTCACATTCCGGTATAAGTAAATCTTCCTATAAAATATTAAAACCTTTCAAAACCAAACTTATGTATCTACCAAACATAAATAATTCCAAATTCATATTACAAAGATGATTTAACGGTTCTCCAATAAGCTTATACAGAATTCTAATGTGTTCACATCAGTATTTCACTTAATATACATCATGTAATCTATTTCCGTTATGATTATTTTAACACCCAGAACTAAGAAGCTAAAAAAATATAACAAAGCACAGCGCTCAAAAAATATACTTTCTCTGTAAATAAAAACAAAAATCTTTACTAAACCATATTTTCTATACCTAAATAAGCTTTATTAAAAAAAAAGTCAAATTTTTTTCATCTTGTTTTTTTTTTATTGTCAGTCATGCTTTTAATTCTTCACCTAAAAAGCCGCTTATAATCAATTATTACTATTGGTACGTATATACGTTCTATACACCCCAACACACTGGTGGAAAATATACAAATTTTAATCTCTTCCCGTGAAATACCCGTGATTTGCATACCACTATGTGTGTACCTAAGTCCTAAAGGCATGTCTTTTCATTCAGTGTCTCTATATACACAGGCAAATGAACATAAACACAATGACAGAGCTTAAAAATAATCCACAGTAGCAGCCAGCAAACACTAAGCATACGCCGCATCATCAACCGCACCATACAAACACCGCACATATGTACATTCATTATAGGTTAGGTAAGGTACTAAAGATGCCAACATAATAATAATGTCATAATTGCCGTTGGAATTTCTCAACAAAAGACTGTGGATAGATTAATCCGTCACACCATGCCAAGCCGCATCGAAGTGTTCAAAAAAAATAAAAAAAAAAAAAATTATTAATTCCTTGTGCCGTGTGAAGTGTGATATTTCGTCACTCCGTTAGTCGCACTGTCTTTAAAGAATGAATTTAGTCCCTCCATTTATATGAGTTGTGTTTTCAAATCGGGATTATTGTACCTATAACATACAAAGCTATATATGAAGGTATGCAATTAATTCAGATTTTTTTAAATCTCAAAAATAATGTGTATAAATATTTCCTTAAGTTACATTCGATTCAAGAGCAACAATTTCTGGCTCCACATTAATTTCCATATCAGACTTAAGTAATCTGACATTAAGCTATATGGTGGGCTCTTTGGGAACTTATATAGAATTCTGGTTCTGAATAAATTACCAATCGAAACTGCACGTCCCATCATGTTGTGTGGAATATTACTACCCTATACACCTACACCAAAGTATATAACTCGATTTCAAAGTGAAAGAATATAGATTTGTGGGTTCTATATGACGTAATAGGTCTGTTCCTTACTTTGGATTAATAGGATTTTCTTTGAATTTGTAGAGATTTTAGCCCTTCTCGTTTCAAAAAATCGTAGTTTTTTACACATTAGAATTCCAGCGAAAACATAGAAATTTAAAGACTTATACAAAAGTAAAAAAGTTAACATTTTAAGGATTATTAAAAGAAATGGCATATTTTAAGTACAAAATATATAGTTGTAGTAAAATCTCTTGTAAGCAGACATCGCTAATGTATACGGGTATTTTTTGATACCCTTGATGGTGGTAGCTCACCCAAGTATTTTTGTTTCATTCAAAACCTTAAGTATTTTTTGACTTTTGTACTTTTGGCAAAAGTTTTGAATGTAGTTAACCTTTAAACATGGGGTGGAATTGTGTAAGGTGATTTGCGATAGGTGATTGTCACAATCAACCAAATTAGTCTGTGTAAGATGATATCACATTTGATAGCTAAAGAGCTATCACATCAAAAATGTGAAGTGTAATTTTCCAACACATTTGACGTTTCTACCGCAGTACGACTAGAGTTACCACCAGCCCATTAAAATCGTACAACTTTTTTTGAGTTTTTTTTTTTTTTAACCATTCATAATAAACAAAAATAAACATTCCTGTGAACGAAAAAGTTTCCTACCTACATCCCAGAATAAGAAGAAAATATAAGAGTTTGATTGCAAAGGCATCATTTTCGTTCTATAATAGCTTATACAAAAAATATTTAAAAAGTTCATTACTATGGCAACCATGTTTTTGACGTTTGAAATTATTTAATTGAATTGAATTGAGCTGAATCACAATCACATGTGACTATGGTTGATTTGACAATCACTTACCACCTTAGCCGATTCCACCCCTGATATATCTTTGATTTTTTGTTCTTGAAATTAGCACCGCCATTTTTAATCAATAAAAAGAAAAGTTGTGCTTTAATTTTGCTAATTTTACAATACCTCTGCACCTGCAGCCATATTTTGTAAATATGTATTTTTAATAAATCGCAAATTTTCTAATTTTACAAATACATTTTTTTCAAAATTTCTTTTTTCGTTTTCCTATTTTTTAGCTCTATTGTATTGCAAATTTCCGAAGGGAAACAAAAAGTTCCCATATTTGCAACTTTTACAAACCGAAAATAAAAATTGCAAAGCGTTAAGTTAGCATTGACAATTTCGTTTTTCAAAAGGAATAAGTGCAAAATAGCAAAATTTGTTTTTTGAAAAAGTTGAAATTTTGAAAAATGTAAAATCTCTGATTTTTTAAAAATATTATTAATTAATATTATTTATACATTTACTGATGATATGCCTCTTCAGAATTGTTTACTTTATCAAATAATATAAGTAGGTCTATCTATCTACCTATCTACCGACATGCCTGATAAAATTTTTAGCCGTTAAGAAAAATCCTATTTTTTTTTTTTCAAAAATAGTTTCAAAAAATCAAAAATATCATTTATTTAAATAATGCGTATTAGCTCGTCTGCCCGGTTTTGCTCGGAATTTCTTTCATCAATAGTTTTAGCATTTCAAAATTTTTTGGCACGCTCCAATAATTTTTATACACAAATCTAACAGTCTGAGACCATGACACCATCTGTTGGCAGATCCCATACAAAATTAATTTTTAAGATATTACCACCATCCGCCCCTGAAAGTATGAAAATTCATGTTTCCACAATTTTCCCATTTTCACGGTCGAAATTTCCAAATTTTGGCTCCGTAGTGTGTTTACCTAGTTCAATAGAAATTCAACAAAAAAATCACCATGCAAACTGCACGATGTTCGGCTGAGTTATGCGGGTGAAAATCACAAAGGATTTTCTTTTTTTGATTCCGAACTTCTCGAAAAAAAGTTCTACTGATTTTGATCATATTTTAATGCAAAAGCTTCTAGATAACACAAACCAAATAGTACCTTTCCTTTTCCTTTTGTTTTTGAAAATTAAATATTTCTATTTGTTCAAAATCTTTAATTTAAAATACTGTACCAATTTTGTTTACCAATTTATGAATATCTTAAAAACGGTGCCACAACTTTTTTTACAATATACTCAGTAATTTATTTTACAAAAAGTAGCCTTTTATTTTTTTTTTTTGGAAAAATGTTATAAATGCAGTACCTCCCATAGAACCATTGTTTTAATTTTCGATTTTCTCAAAAACAGCTCTACTGATTATGGCCAATTTTTGTATAGGTAATCTTTAAAAAAGTCTCAAAAGCATACCGAAATTTTCAATTTATTTATTGGGATTTTTAAAAAATGTGAATTAATTTTTTTTTAAAAACTTAATAATTTGAATAAGATTTTTTTTTTGAGATCTTAATAATTTAAATACGACTTGGTCGATTTTAATTAAACTAAGCATTTCACTGTTTTTTTAACATTATTTTGCAGATTTTAAATAAAAACTATTTTTACTACCAAAAATAACGGTATCTATCTCCCATAAAAAAGTTTAAAAATTTGAAAGGAAAATTTCATTTTTCTTAAAAGCTGCTTCTAAGATTTTATATAAAATTTGTATGTAAGCTAATATCAGTCAGATCTACCATATTATCGGAAAAAATTGTATCTATCGATTAAAAATGGTATCTCTCACAGAATCATTTTTTTTTTTTTTTGGTTTTCGACCATCTCATTATTTGCTGTACCAATTTTCATTAAATTGCTTAAATAAGAGTTTCTAATAAGTTTGAATAATATAAATAAAATTGTAAAATTTGTCATTTAAAAAAAATGTATTATTCTTTCATAATTCGATATTTCAAAAATTAGTAAGATGATTTCTTTTAAAAATATATTTTTAAATTCCCTATTAATAAATACTAAAAATGGCGTAGGTCCCAATTTTTTTTCTTATAAATGTAGGATATGCCTACTGTCGATACCCCTAATCCGTATGCTACAAAACGATGTACCAAATACCATATCGTATCATCATCACCCGTTAATCCTTTGTACCGTTCAAAGATCATTCGATGACCATAAAATCGTCAGCTAGAAAAAAACAACGAAATCAAGACAGAACGATTACGACCACGCAACGGCTAAGATCATCGCGACGCATCGACCCAATAATCTATGTCATCATTTACTTGTTTAAATAATTAATATTTTTGAATTATCTTTACTTAATCTAAATTAACTTTAATTTGTATATATAATTACTACCGTGAAATAAATATTTTAAATCAGTTTTTCTGAATAAAACGGTCTTTTGTCGGCGCACCCCTCCCACATAAATGTTTTCAAATTTTTTTAGACACAAAACTATTTTTTTAAAACAGCTTCAACGATTTTAAATTTTTTTCTTAAAAATTAAGATTTATGTAAAAAATCAGATGGTATAGGTACATCGAGTTGGTGTCAAAATAATTTCAGGAGTTGTTTAATTAAATTATTTCTAATTATGCAGATTTTTTTAGATAAGAGCTAATTACCTACATTATGTGCTACTACATATGTCGCGCAATATTCCCATTTTTTTGACAGTATTTTAACGGCTTAAGCTTCACGATCCGTCTATAGTATTTTTGGTTTTTTTGCGTGGAAGTGTAACATTGTCATAGTTTTTGGTTTGAAAAATAATGTGGCATGTTAATTCACTAGGACCACATGCAATGGTAACAAGGCTACTGATTAATTAAACATTGAATAATGTAGATTATACAATTGCCGTCGTCAGTTTAACACTAAACCAAGTTAATTTAACAAGATTGTAATGTGAATTTAAGAGAATGACTGAATTAATGAAACTAATAATAGATCGGGGTGATACGTGAAAAATATACAAACACGAAGACAAAAAAGATATGTTTAAAAACTATATTGAATCAATAATTCAACAAGTCCAATTAAAATAGTGCTAAGTCTTCTTGGCTGACTGAAATACACAGTAGTATATAGAATTTTTATTATTAAAAAAAAGTATGGTTATGCTATGTGGGCTGAAAAGTTCAAGATTTTTCAATTTATTTTTTTTTCTTTTGCATTTTTATACAACTATGAAATTTGTATTGATTTATTTTTAAAATTATGACTTTAGATGGCAACGAAGTGTATTATTATTTAATTAATTTCTCAAGCTCCTTCCAGTCACAATCCCTGATGCTTGCTGAATTGTAAATTTTCTTGTTTAAATTTCAAAAAATTGTTCATTTCTTTCCGAAATTGTTTCTCATTAGCACAGCGTGAATTTATGCGATTGTCCTTGGTTTCTTATAATTTTGTAAATATACTGCGCTGATGGTCTTTTTCCAAACAATTTTTTGAACCTTCTTATTACTCATTTTGAACGATCAATGTCCAATTTATCAAAGAAGAGACAACTCCATAAACAATCCTACAAAACCAAAAAAAAAAATGTAAAACATAAAAAAATAAAAAAAAAAAAATAATAAATTTATTTAACACTTGATTGCCTTCTTGTCGTTGTCGTTCGACACTGAATAGAATATTTTCTGTGATGGTGTGGACTGCGACTGTAGATAGGTATATATGGGGAGCCCCTCTGGCTCCTTTGCCAGCAGCTTTAGCCACATAACCATGATTAAATTCTGTTGCTCATTTTGATTCTCTCCTTAAATGTCAAGATGGCTTTGATCGATGGCGAATGATTGAGCGGAATAAATCATTCACAAAATTGAAAAAGATGGAGAATCCTAATATCCCATCCAAGCCAAAACCAAAACCAAAACGAAACGAACTGAATAGTGAATATAGGACCACAGTCCAACCAAAGAACAGACAGACACACGTCCGGAGATAGCCAAGCAGCCAGAGTCCATAGCTAGCTGTATACCGAATCCAAAAACAGTCATGCATTTCAAATTCCCAGTTATGGGTTGCGTTCATGGTCATGGTGATGTCCTTTCCACATTGAATAAGGAGAACGTCCAAAAGCTGTCGAGACAACGTCACATTACGAGGATGATGTTTTTTTTTTATATAAATTGTTTTTTTTGTGACTTCAAGAGAACTCGGAAGAATCGAGTGTGGCATCATCAGCAGCGGCAACCACGACGATGGACAACCATCGTCATCGTCATCATCATCATCATCATGGTCGTGGTCATCATCCAAATGATGAGGACAACGGATGGATCTGGGCATAATGGCCTCCCGCAGTTGATTGAAATTGGTATTATAAAGTCAAACCGCCCGACACACCGCACAGAAAAAGTATAGAAAGAAAGAGAAGGAAATATATAAGTAAAATTAAGTCTAGCTATATTCATCAGCAACTGAATGACAGGCGGACGTCGAGACTTCCACCACGCGTCTGTAATATTGGAACTTAACATAAACCATAGTAGAGTTTGGGGCTATATGATAGTTATCCAAGTGCTGGCGCATACTTGGGCTATAAGCAATCCACATAGAGTGGGTTGATGCTGAGTACAAAAGAATTTTCATAAAGATTTCCATATATCTTCCATCGAACTCGAAGCCGAAGTCGAAGGCTATCAAATCCTGATGGATATTGACTTATTTTTTGTGATGAGGGTGGACTTGAAAAGAGATCTCTCTTTTCGAATTGAAAATGATATATCCTTCAGGCGTAAAACTATTCCAATAGTCCCATCAGCATCTTTCTAATCTTTAAAGACTTATATACTTATACTTTAGTGTCTTTTGTTTGTGTATATGTACCCTGCTGATTCTTCAATCGCCAGGGAAGAGTATGGCATATTGGCACTGGTATTCAAAATATAGGTAAAGCAAAGTTGATTGAAGGCACGACAGGAATATGGGTTTAACCCCATGATGGGCTAGGTGTCGGGGCTTAACATCACTGATTTGCATTTAAATACCTTTTGGATCGACATTGTAATCGGATATCACACGAGTAGGTATATCTGTATAATGTGTAACATACATATTTGCCTTGAAGTGACACATAGGTTTTATGGCGAAAAATAGTGATCGAGGGAACAAATGATTCAGATAAATCCCAAAGAGCCCAGATACACGATATGGTGCAAGCTGTACTTTTTCAGACAAATATTAAGTACATATCTATAAAAAAAAAACAATTTTTCCATAATGCTCAACGATCATTCGTTTCTGAGATATTGAAGATAAATAACCAAAATTTAAATTTGTCATAAAAACCGATATTTTATCGAAAAGGGGTCTAACAGACACTATACTAAAAATAACCAAACAGCTTGGAGCTAAATATTTGTGCTCAATGAGTTTGGAGTTAGTTAAAGCGGGAACATTTTTTTTTAGTCTAGAAAAAATTTGCAAAACAAAATTCTGAACATTTTTTATCTCGTTATTAATTTTGATTGTGCCAAGTGTGATTCTGGGAAAATTAGTTCTTCTCAAGAAGAAGACATTTTAAGCTTCAAAATATTTTTTTCTATTTTTCCTTGCAAATTAAAAAAATCCCTTAATTGCGTATGTACCTAGTATGTACCTAGACATATTTTGTCGCGAAAGTTTGCAATTGAATATTTTCTTCCCACTTATTCTTCGAACTTATTTTTTTTAGAATCACCTCCCAAATAAAATTTTTGCTGTCATAATATGTTCCAAGAACTTAACGAGACTAATATAAAGAAGCTAAAAGTAGTCTTGAAGAATTCTCCTAGATTGTTATATTATAAGACTCTTAAAAGCCATAAAACATAAAATTTTCAAAAATCGTTGGAGCGGTTTTTAAAATAATAATTTTTTTTATATATAAAATTTTGATTATACATATTTTTAAGAAAAAAATTGCTACGCAAATTTTAGTACTTATATTTTAGAAATATCGAATTTTCAAAAAAATAATTTTGAAAATTTTTTTAAAAATCCAAAATTTTAATTTCTGAAAATTTTGATATGCAATATTATTCAAACTTATTTGTAGCTTTTGTGTAAATTTCATTAAAATTGGTTCAACAGGTAATGAGATAGTCGAAAACCCAAAAAATGGTTCCATGAGGGGTACCATTTTTAAACGATAGATAATTTTTTTTACAATAATATGGTAGATCGTTCTAATATTAGTTCACATGAAAATTATAATCAAAATCGTCAGAGCCGTTCTTGAGAAAAATAAGATTTTCCATACGGGTTTTCAAACGTTTGTATGGGAGGCACCGTTATAAGAAAAAAAATCTTCTAGATATAGTCAAAAAAAACTGCTTGGTGCTAAGTTTAATAAAAATCAACCTAGTCATTTTTGAATTATTAAGTTCTGAAAAAAATAATTTTGAAACTTTTTGTAAAAATACAAATTTAAATATTGGTACACAAGATTTTTAAAATAATTGAAAACATCCTCTATAAAAAAATTGATCAATAGCAGTTGAACCGTTTTTGAGAAAATTGACAGTAAAAAAAATGGTTCTATGGGAGGTACCTACCATTTATAACGATTTTTCGGAATTTCTTTTTATAAAATGGTAGTATTTTTTTTATTTTTTAAATTAGCGATTTAAAAAAAAAATTGTTGGCACGTTTTTGAGAAAAATAAGATTTTTATTTTATGCTAAAAAAATTTACGGCAGGTACCGTTATTTTTGGTCTAAAATAAAAAAAAGAAAAAAATATGTGGGGTTAACGCCCAAAAAACGGTACCTACCGTTTAAAGAAAATCGACTTAACCGTTTAGGCTACAGCCGAAAGGAAAGACAGACAGACAGAATTGCGAGACCCACTTTTTTCACTTCGCTATTTATCGTAATGTCAAATTTGATCAAAATCTCGGGTTAGAAATTTTTTACGAATGCATAACTTGCTATATAGTACCTATAAAAAGTAATGAGACCCATTTAAGTTTCATACGAAGATAAAAATTCTTAAATATAGCAATGGGATATAAAAAAGTCCTATGAGAGTTTTTTTAGATTTCGATAGTTTAGCTCTTGAGAATTTGTTAGTTGGGGTTTGTTTGTTAGTCTGCCCCTTATGAACACCTTTTCCATACTTTTTGAAATTAACTTTGGTTTTTAATCCCACACAATACTTAATTTCCTGGTACAAAACTTTCAAACTTCCACGCGTTGCAAAATTTATTTAATTATCTCGACTAGTCCTCCCTTCATCCAATTAACAACTTCACTTCACTATAAGTTCATTAAATAATTGTTTTTTTTTTAAATAAACATGAAAATATTAATAATTCAACTGAGAAAGATCTAAACTATTATTAACATAACTAAATGATTAATTAAAATACTAACCATGTTGAGTTCGCACATTAACAAGAATAAATTAACATGGCGGGTTGTAATTTTAACAATGCTCGCCTGCGTATATTAACTGACTCATTGTTATATTAAACCGTTGGCTATGTAACGCTTGCATAAAGATGAGGATAAATTAATATGCAACAATGTAATTCTAATTCTAACTAGACCTAGAAAATTGTTTATATAATTTTCATTCTGGTGAATGTTTATTTAATGTTATTAAAATCGTCTACATTTTTTAATATGTTTTTTTTTTTTTTTTTTATTTATATGGGAAAATGCATCTTGTTAATTTAACAGGATACTCGTTAAAATTGTATCTGATGTTTTTCTCTGAGTAAGAGAGTACGGTTAACCGGAGATGTTTTAATAAAAGCTTTGAAGTATGCATAACCCTTATTCCATATGAAATCGGGTTTAATATTTTTCAAAGTTAATAAATGCATTTTTTTCTTAATTCATTCATTGTTAGTTTTCAAAAATAAAAATAAAATTAACTCAAACAAAACTCGGATAAAAATTTCCTTTACATTTTAAGTAGATATCCGAATCGATAGATAAGACCGGAAAATTAATTAATTTCCTCCAGGCATCGCGTAATACTCTCATGATGCTCATTATGCTTATGCGCTTATACCAATTTGATATACTCAACTCATGAGAAAAATTCCTCCTCTAATGATCTAAAATTTAACAATGAATTATGAGCATCCTGTCGATGGTCATCCATATAGACCATGATGCAAGCATCAGCCCTATATTGTATAGATACCTCTTATGGCCATCAGCTCGTCATTTTCCCCAAGGATATAAATAGGTACAGATTAATTTCTATGTAAATGAACATCAGCACATCATTATATTATATTATTCGTTAAACAAAAGAAAGAAGAAAAAGAAAAAGAAAGTTTATCTCTGCCAATAAATTTTACCATTATCATCGACTTTCAATGAGAATTTTCAAATTAAGGTAAACCTAAATATATACCAGAATTGAAATTTCCCAAAAAAAAAAAAATATTATTTATGATGACCTATTAAATGTGGCAAGGATTCGCATCAGAGTGTATATCCGCGTCGAGCTTAGGTATATGAGAGATCTGTTACTTTGTATACCATCCTGATGGGAAACATCGATTTTCTGTATTGGTCTATAGGTTATAAGGTTAAAGTACGTTGCGTAGGCAGGTATGATATATTTCCCTAAATAAAGGACCATATTTCACGTTAAACCCAAAACAATCTAATTTCCATTAGTCAAAATAATAATAACCCCAAAAATTGGAATATTATAATATTTTGGATAGGCTCTGTAGTTTTTTTTTTTTTTTATTTAATTTCAAGCGAAAAATGAAATAAAAGAAAGCCTCTGTATAATCTATGATGCATATATCGATCAATTTCTAAGAAAAAAAAAAAAAAATAACCAAAAACCCTTCTCATTTCATATAGTTTGACCTTAAAGCTAGCTATATAGGCAAGCTATGTCCCTTGTCAAAGTCTCAATCCCAAGCTTATCCCAACATGTCCCCCAGAGTGACGTAGTCACTTGTATATATGTACATATATATTTCCTTTTTCCGGTGGTCGGTTACGGTTTGTGGGTCAGTTTGTGATGTTAATTTTTTGTTGTTGTTTCTATTGTGTTTTTTCCTTAAGGCATATTTTTTTTTTATAAATATAATCCTGTAAGGCATGTGCTGGGCGACTTGGGAGTATCTCTGCAGCTATAAATATAAAGTCAAAGTGGCTTTGTGTTTATCCTTTTGGCTTGTTGGTTTGTTTATTGAAAAATCATGTCCTTGGGTGCGGTATAATAGAACCTATCTATAAGTTGGATAAAAGTTTGAAATAACATTATATATGGCAATAAAATATAATCCACAGGTATCTATATGCCTATGGGCATACGAAAATAGAGTAAAATTAATGTCATGTTGATGAGCTGAATTTTCAAATAAAATGCACGACTAAATCAGAGATATTATTGTGCTTTTATGTTTCAAGGCTATAAAGATTAAGTTTAATTGGATTAAGTCAAATGTACTAATCTCGTTAGCAGTAATTTTACAGAAAAACAAAACCATGAAGGGGTTAGAGCTAAAATTAAATTTTTAAACTTAATACCCACAAAAAGAACGACTTTCAGGTTTATTTTTGTAAAAAACACGATTTTGGAGAAATATTTTTAAAACATCATTTAAAAAAAATATAAAACGATTTTTCTCTTTGATTCAAATTTGGGTAATTAGGAGAGAAATTCTATATTGCGAGGTCAACGTTTCCGAAATGGCAATATCGTGCTTTTTTGACACAAAAATTTCATGTTGGCACGAAAATATTCAATACGACACGCTCTTCTTATTTCCATTTTTTACTCCCAATAAAGCGAATTTTGAAGAACTTTAAGAAAAATTGCTACAAATGGAGTAAAAAAGTAACAGAAACTCTTATTTTCTGATAATACATAAATTATTTCTTAAATTTTTTTGTTGTATTTCACCCACAGTTGAATTATATTTTTATAATAATATAGGAACTTGCTTTTTTTTTCATACGGAACTAAAATGGCACATTTTTTAAGAAAATGTGGTACGGAAATTTGTTTGGGGCGGCTACGCTGTTCAAGCTCAACTATAGAACCAGTAAATCATTTTTTTTTTAAATTTTCTCAAAACAACTTTTATACAATTTTGATTAAAGATTCGAAGTAGATTTTTATTAAATTTTTGAAAAGTATTTTTAGGCTTTTGACAAAAAAAAATCAATATAACAGAAATAGCATATAAAATGAAGATTTTTGAGAAAATTATTTTATTTTTGAAGGTTTGAATGAAACAACAACAATTGGGTGAGCTACCACCAAGATTTTATAGGCTGGAGTTATAGCTATTTCACGACTGCCAGCCGATTGTGTGTGGCTAGTAAAAATGCTGGTTTCAAATGCATTTGTCAAACAACAAAACCTTAATTGGGACGGACTTGATCAGGTGGCATCGGTAGCGCAATGCGTAGTGCATTGGCTCTGAGTGAGCTTGGTCCAGGTTCGATCCCCAGCTGGGGCAAAAAGTTTTCCAAATAAAATTGAAGAATGACCAAGCACCACTAAAGGAGTCTGATGATCGGCCTGGCAGTCGTGAAATAGCTATAACTCCAGCCTATAAAATCTTGGTGGTAGCTCACCCAATTGTTGTTGTTTCATTCAAACCTTCAATATTAATATGATGGTGCGAAAGCTTGGCAGCCTAACTGCAAGTGTGTTATCACACAAAAACCCCTTATTTTATTTTTGTTTGAAAAACCCGCTTAAGTAAAAGAAATACTGTGACGTTTTGCCGTTTCTCTTAAGCGGGTTTTACTGTATAAGCTATATGTTTCATGAACATGTGGCTCCATTTCCAATATTTGAGGAAGTATCAATTTCAATGCCAATGGAAATATATTGACTGGGTGATGGGCCTTTCACTGTCAGGAAACTTGAGTTGTCAAATGTCAGAAATTCCAATCACTGTCAAATGTTTTTTTTTTGCATTTTAAATTCACTATTCTTGATAAAAAAAAAAACTTAAATTCCTTTAATTTCATATATTTTCAACCTCAATGAAGAAAAATTCATTCAAAATCTTAAAGCAACCATTTTGAACAAGATGAAACGTCAAAAATCTATTGCCTTTGGAAATCAATAATTACCTGTCATCTATTGAGCAGTATTGCCATTTACCAAAGCGTCTTCATTGGCAATATTCAAGGTTATGGCAATAAGCCAAGCAATTTATTTCCTTAAATACTGACAATGGCTGAGTTCCAAAACATCAAGCAAAAGGTTTTGATGCGGTAGCAGGCGTGTTTTTTTGGGCTGCACCCAAGTACTTCTGGCTGCAGTCTTCTATTATGTGGTCAAAGTAGTTGAAAGCACATCAATAATGTAGTAACTAAATGAGTCCACGCAAGAAAGCGACACAATTAGTTAAAAGAAATTACATAATAAATTATTGTTGTTAATATTTCTCTAATCAAAAATAAAATATAAACAACAAAAATTACATCTCTATTGAAGTTCGATTTTTTTTGCAAAATTAAAGCGTTCCATTCATCATCATCTACTGAGGAGTAGTAAAAAGTACTTTGCAAGGCCCAAAGGAATACACCTAGCATTATTTTTATAATGCGCACCTGTGGAACGCATCCCTAATGCTTTGCGTACATTTTACTTTGCATCAGTTTGACATTTCATAAAGCATTTTATGCAGCTTAAAATTAAAGAACGACTAGATTTCGTTTTGGTTAAATATTAAATAGCAACCGAAATAAGGATAAATAACTAAACCATAACTTAAGAACAAAAATAATAAACAAATAAATTAACTTCGATCAAAACTCCATTTTCAGTTTTAGTTCAAACATCAATTTGTCAAAAATAAAAGCATCCCAACAAAATTGGATTCGCTTGCTGCTCAGTTAATGCGCATCGCTGACGTTTGGGATGCGTTCATAAACTCATGACTTTGTCATCATTTTCTCTTTTGACATTTGGATTCAGCCAGTCTTATACAATCAACAACTGCACAATGATTAAAAACAAATCGAAAGCAAGCTTTCAGAATGTGAGAATTTTTTTTTTTTTGTTATTTTGTTCGAATTTTAGAGACACCATCAACAAGCCTATACAAGATTACGTTACGTTTTGAGACAATTGTCTGTTTTATTTTTATTTTTTTCGCTGATTTTGACATACAGTGAGTTACTTGACTCTTGACTTTTGTTCAGATTTTGAATTTAATGGTTTTATAGCCAAATTTTAAATATATATCAATGTCAAAGAAACTGCGTGTTAAAATACAAAATTTTTAAAAAGAGACGTTACCTCCAACAAAAAAAAAAAAAAGATGTTTCAACTTTAACGAATTCTTTAAAAACTTAGTTGAACAACGTGCTTCCTGATGTAGGTACCACCTAACCTAAATGGTGTTATCAGAATTCAACGTGCGAAAAATAATGCTCGTAAGCGTATTTATAACGAACCCCATTCGTGTTTATTGACGAACGTTATAAAGAACAAGATTCTCAAAAAAAATGACACCACAGTAAAGGAAATAGGATGCGTACAGCTGTAGGTATATACCCCTAAGTGTAGGTGTACCCCCATTTGTCTTCAATTGGCCGTAGTATCTAAGTATTTCCTTTTCTTTTTATTTTTTCGTCTACAGTATTATTTTTTTTTTTTGATATTTTGTTAAAATACAAAAAAAATCGATTTTTATTTTCACCTTAGAGCGTGCGTATCATCACGCTCAGGAATAATTTACTGCAAATTGAATGAACTTTTGGTTAAAGAGCAAATAAAGAAGAAAAAAGGGAAGCAAACAAAAAAAAAAAAAAAATAAAAGGAAAAAATGTCGGGTAGATAAAGTGTTTTAATAAGTTTTTTTTTTTTTGATGGGGGTTGGAAAATTATCATGGTTAGGTCAAGGGTTATAGCTTGTTGATGCGATACCCATCTTCAACACCAGCCAGACTCCGCATTAGTCGATGAGATGGTGGCGGTAATTTTGTAACAACTACCATCCTTTTTACCTTTAGGCCATAATCACAGATGGAGAGGAGAAGTAGAAGTCTTATATATATTATGAATGTCTGGAACATTATTTTCAATCAAATCAAAAGAAGAAAAATAAATCAGAAGAAATTATAATTGAAAAGTGTAGGTATACAAAAATCCCTTAGGGGAATTATTTTTAACCATCATTTGTGTTTTATGTTGGGCATTGCATTGTTGGGTAAGAAAAAGTGTGGCCAAGAGTTATAAATTCAATGCTGTGGAATGAGCTATTATCCTTAAAGTATTGAGTAAGTGTTGAATTCTTTTTCATTGCCACACCTTATAGAGTTCGATAGGAATAAACTCCCGGGGCAAAAATGCAAATATATAATTTTAATCAATTATTCAATTCACAAATCGAATTGGATGGGATGAAGTTAAAATATTTTCTAGCTAATTGTCTGTACCTTAAATCTTCTTAAACGAATGGGGAAGTGATAAAGAATTTTGATATTTTTCTTGTTATATTTTTTCAAGCAATCAAGAATCAAGAAATTAAAAATTTTCTATTTTCCTGCTCATAAATCAATAAAACGTGTCCTGAGCTAATTAATCCCATGTTTACAGTTTACAGTTTAAACTGAAAAAATGTTAACAAATCAATAAAATTAGAAATAAATTGATTAAAAAAATATCTGGAATTGATTTGACACCAACGCAATGTACACCAAGTGATTTCTTAAACGCAATGTACACCAAGTGATTTCTTAAACAAATCTCAATTTATGAGAAAAAAATTTTAAAAATTGTTGGAGCGGTTTTTAAAAAATTAATTTTTTATATACAAAAATGTTGAACATATTTTTAATTGGTACACCAATTTTTAGTACCTATTTATGTGGAGTTTAAAAATTAATTGAATAAAAAATCATCTACCCATTTTTGAAATATCGAATTTTCAAAAAATAAATTTGAAATTTTTTTAAAAATCCAAAATTTGATTTGTTGAAAATTTTGGTATACAATCTAATTCAAACTTATTAGTAGCTTTTGTGTGAAAAATTTAATTGAAATTAATTTAACAGATAATGAGATAGTCGAAAACCAAAAAAATGGTTCTATGCGAAATACCATTTTTAATCGATAAACGCATTTTTTCTCAATACCTGATAGATTGTACTGATATTGGCTCACACAAAAATTTTAATCAAAATTGTAGAAGCTGTTTTTGAGAAAAATGAGATTTTCAATAACGGTGTTTAAACATTTGTATGGGAGGTACCGTTATTTTTGGTAATAATAAAACATTGTATTTAAAATCTGCTAGATATATCAAAAAACTGCTGTGTGCTAAATTTAATAAAAATCGACTAAGTCGTTTTCGAATTATTAAGTTCTCAAAAAAAATATATTTTTAACTTTTTTTTTAAAATCCAAAAATAAAAAAATTTTGAAAATTTTGGTACAAAATGTTTTTAAAATTATTGTAAAAATTCTCCGTAAAAAATTGATCGAAATCAGTTTGACCGTTTTTGATAAAATCTAAAATTAAAAAAATAATTCTATGGTAGGTACTATTTAAAACCATTTCCGAATTTTTCTTTTTATTTTTTTTTTTATAAAATGGTAGCCTTTTTGTAAAAAAAATAATTGATTTTTTTTTAATTTGTGGGAAAGTTTTTGAAAAAAATTAAATTTTCATAATTTGGAAAAAAAATTGTACCTGCCGTTATTTTTGGTATTAAAGAAAAAAATCAAAAAAAGTGTCGGGGAAGCCCAAACTACCAAGTTTAAAGAAAATCTACCAACCCGTTTAAGCTGCAGCCGAAAGGACAGGACAGGACAGACAGACAGAATTGCGAGACCCATTTTACTTACATACGTTCGTAAGTAAAAACCTTAAATTGCCTTTTTTCAACTATTTGGTCATATCAGTTTTCAAATAAATCAAAAAACCTATCTATAGTAAGAAGGTTAAGGACAACTGCAACGAATCTTGTCTTTTGACTTTCATTTAAATGCTTGGTTTCCTTTTATTCCCTTATCATGTCCAGCGCCCATCAAGTCAATCTTTTGAAAACAAGACTATACTTGCTTTCGAAAAAGGTATAATACACCACCCTATCATATATAGTTATAAGAGATAATACCTTAGTGTATACTGTATAATAAACTCCATAAAAGGTTACTCCCTTAAAAAGTCCGAGGTAAGTTATCAGCGCTGCTGTGCAATATTATTCTACTATGCTTTTGTCCTTTTTTTTCGAGTGAGGAATTTTTAAAATTTCATTTAAAATCCCAGCACCAGCCTCATTTTGAAGAAAACAAAAAATAAAAAAAAATAAGGAGACATAGATATAGTCAAGGTATTGGTAGTAGAAAGACTTCCATTCAATTTTCATATTAAAAACCTACAAAATAAACTATGAAATCGTTTCGTATAATATTCCATCTATATGAGGGTAAAAGTCTCTTTCTAGCAGGAAAAAAAAATATATATATCTATGGACATTTATATAAAATCTCAACCTCAAACCCTCGTCTGTTTCTTTGTCCCGATGACCATTGGCATTAAGTGTTTTTGCCGACCTTTCCCGCCCTTACTGGATATGATGATGGTCTTCATAGAGCTTGTGCCTATAAAGTCGTCCTTTCAATAGAAAAGGTATAAGGTAGAAGAGACTTTGTGTTTGTGCTTAGTTTTGTGTCCCCTTTCCTTATTCGTTTCCTTCCTGGTCCATCTAGATACATATATATACACGTTAGTTTCGGACGAGTGAACCAAAAAAAAAAAAGCAAACAAAAATAAGAGCTTCTTCTGATGACTCTGGCATTATCTCGATGTTGGACGGTTCCATCTTCTTCTGATTTAGGGAAGAAGCAATATTTGTAGTGAATGATGCAAGACGATTGCCCAACTCCTATCAAGACGACTATACGACTACAACTACGATGATGATGATGATGATGATGATGATGATGATGCTGATGAATGCGATGAAGATGGTGAGATACATAGAACTCTGGGTCTTCTGTTGTGCGCTGGACTATCTTAACTTCTCAATCAGTGTATAATAATATGAGAGTATGTATGTTTGTTTGTGTAGAAGCTCTGCTCTAGCTCCAGCAGCTTCAGCTCCATCCATCCCAGTCATAGAGTGACTATCCTTATGTACCTAGATCCTTATTCCCTTGTATGGTCGGTCGATCATCATATGAAATAAATGAAAAGAAAGATGCTTGCACAGAGATAATGCGATGACTGCCATAGTTATAGAATAGACGCTACTCCTCTTAGTTCTTATAGTTAGATAGGTATATACCTTGTAGAGTTTCTATTGTGTGCGCTGATTTTCAAACGGCAATGAGAATGGGAATGGGCCTGGGCAATAGCTACTCTCTCTCTATAATAATATGTATTATGATAAAATATATAGAGGATACCTACTTATTTTTGTAGGAACTACATATATACAGCGAAGCAACGAACGTGGAGATTTTTCTGGGATTTCTGCGGCAAAGTGTAATTAATCTTATTGCTCTTCTCTATGCATATATATAGGGCTCCTGCGAGTCCTGATGCTTCTGATGCTCATGCTACCCTGGCTTAGTACTGCTGTTGATGTTGTTACCGCTTCTATTATATTCTAGTAGATGGCAGAGGGTATCTACTATCTTTACACGTTTGCCATTCGCCAATGTTCTTCTTCCATTGCTGAAAGGCTTAAGATTGCGATCAGATTTTTAATATAAGAAGTCCATCAAGGAAGTATTTTGCCCTCTCTGTTAGATATAGTTCTCTGTTATGTTAGAATAAATGTAATCTTGAAATGGAAACACTCGCATTCGGTTGTTAAAGGAAGTTTGTTGGTTTTCTATCATAGATTCAAAATAATATTGAGTCAGGAGTGTATCGTAGATGACAAACGAAGAAGAAGGCCCAAATATAAAAACAAAGATAGTTATGTGTGGCTTAGAAGACATATGGAACTCGCTTATCGAATTTTTTATTTCCACACTTAAAATTGTTCTTATACTTTGGGCAAATTATTTTCTACTAGGTACTCCCTGCGCAAATTTTAAAACATTTTTTTTAGTAATCATTCGGGAGCACTGCCATCGGTGTTGCCCTCCTACTATGATTGTAGCGTTTTTGCTAACATTTTTTTCAATAATTTTTTCTAATTTTGTTATCTTGTTTTGGCAAAATAAACTAAATTAAACTCAACAAAAAAAGTCACTATGTACAATCGCATTACATTCATTCGTAAAACACTACTGGTCTTATTTATAAACGATGTCTAACTTTAAACAACTGTAAAATTTTGGAAAATGTGTTCAAAAACCTTGTTTATTGTTGTCTTATTAGCTGTCTAACTTAGACACAAGAGTAGATTGTCTTAACCCTGAATAATGTGATAATTATTTTTATTAAATAAACCATATTTCCACCAATTTGAAAATAGTTAGACAGTGTCTAAGTAGACAAAAATCTAATAAATACGACTGTACAATTTTAATATTTCATAAATTAAAAATCTAGTATTAAAGATGATATCGCATATTGTGTTTTGCCCTTAAAATATCGCCAGTAGCAGTTTTTTGTGTAGATGCTCCAAAATCAAATCAACGATTTTTAAAATTATTATTACTTTATTAAAATATTAATTTTCACTAAACATTTAGACTGAAAGGTTTAAGTTTCCCTTAAATAATGGTTTTATTTTTATTTTCAAATAATTTAATTTTATTGTTAACCGCCATATTATTCACTTGATTAATCCAGTTTTAAACTTAAATCCAGATGTAATTACATTGAATTTATATTAATTTACGCCGGATTAAAGTTTTAATCTGAAATAATGGAGTTAATACTATGGCGTTAAGATTCTTGAATTGAAAGATGAAATTATAGTTACCAGGTTTTGTGTTTTTTTTTATTTAAACAAAAAATTACGAGTTATTTTCAAGTACATTTT
The DNA here is from genome assembly GCA_951394125.1 of Epistrophe eligans. Lineage (NCBI taxonomy): Eukaryota > Metazoa > Arthropoda > Insecta > Diptera > Syrphidae > Epistrophe > Epistrophe eligans. The sequence continues at coordinate 27,002,870 of OX596031.1, read as the reverse complement.
AAATCTGCGACGCTATACATTTTGAAGCAGTAGGGGGGGGGGAGGGGCACACTGACTCGCATAATGCAGTGAAACTAATAAAAACAAATAAATATTTTTCTTCAAATTTTAATTTAAGGCATTTATGTACATAAGTCTTGCCAGTACTCCATTAAAAAAAAATTAACCTGGCAACACTGTCTTGAAATATTAAAAAATTTCAATAACCAATAAAATTGTAGGTACCTAACCAAAATCGCTAACCAGTTTCAATTATAATTTTTATTAACAATAATTTTTACAGTACAATATTCTTGAAATACTTTACGCTATACCAATTAATTCTTTTCATCGAAAGCATTGGTGCCTTCTTCATAGTTTTCTTTAAATCCGACCTTTCTTCGTGAGATGTTATTAATCGATTTGCTGCCGGGCGCACCTATTATGAGCTAGTTTTGTGGTATGGTGAATGGTGATTGAGAAAAAAAAGAACTAAACAGAATGGAACAATAGGAATTAATGTGAGATTAAGAAGGCGGACAGGCACAAAAGATTATACACATACAATGATTTTAGGGGCAAAGAAGAGGCTGGTTGATTCCTTTCCACATGAACAATAAAAAAAAAAAAAAAAACAAAGTGCGCACACCCAAATAATGGTAATTAATTTCATGATCATGGTCTTCTTTAAGATATTCAATCACTTTTGTGGTATTAATCGTTTGATAGCCAGATTCATTTTATTTTTATTTTTATTTTTTTTTTGTTCTGTATTCTTGGTGAGGTTGTAAGAAATATTCTCTGTATAATTCTATCGGTGGGTTGCTAATTACTGAGTTGTGTTTTTTGGTTAAGAGATGAAGTGCGAGTGATTATAGGTAGGAAGGTAGATAAGGTATATACTTAAGTATGAAAGATCAAAGATAAAATTGAGTTTCTGAACCTTGAAGAGGCGCCTCGCCTGCCTATTTAGCTTTAATTAGATTATTAAGACGATTTAATGGAGTAAAGTAGTTTATTTCTTTTAGTGGTATTTTTTGATTCTGTTTTTTTTTTACTTTGAGTAGATAAATACATACATATATATAAAAGTTATAATCGGATCACTTATATAGAAAATCGAAGAATGAAGTTATCAGATAATTTGGTGATTTGTTTTCAATGATTGTGGTATATTTTTCTATACGCATATCTACATATATACCTAATGTGTATACGTTTAAAATAAAAGTGCGAATAATTAATTAAGTTCGAATTAATTTTGTTTTTACTCAGATAAGTACCTGGGTCAATATATTAATATTTTGCACCTCGAAGTGGACATTTACTATTAGGAATAAATAAAATTAATATTTTTTACTTGCAATATACATATGTATATGTATGTATGTATGTACATATGTAGGTACTATATGGCAAGTTATGCATTCGTAAAAAAAATCGAACTCGAAATTTTGATCAAAGTTGACAAAGTTGATGATGGCGAAGTCTAAAAAAGTGGGTCTCGAAATTCTGTCTTACCTTTCGGCTGTAGCCTAAACGGATGGATCGATTTATTTTTTTTTTATTTTTTTTAATAATAAAAATAACGGTACCTGCCGTACCTACATATTTTTTTTACCAAATTATGAAAATCTTATTTTTCTCAAAAACGTGCCCACAACTTAAATTTTTTTTTTTTTACAAAAATGATACCATTTTATTCATAAAAATGGTTTTAAATTGTACCTCCGCATAGAACATGACTACAATAATTTTAAAAATATTGTTTGTCAAAATTTTCAAACAAATTTTTTTTCGATTTTTAAAATCAAATTTTTTTTTTGCGAAATTAATAATTCGATAACGACTTAGTTGATTTTTAAAAAACTTAGCACGCAGCAGTTTTTTTGACATTATATAGCAGATTTTAAATACATTTTTTTCTTTTAACCAAAAATAACGGTAGATACCTCCCATATTAATGTTAAAAAACCGGTATTGAAAATCTCAAAAACGGCTCCTAGGATTTTGATTAAAATTTTTTGTGTACTAATATCAGAACGATCTACCATATTATTGGAAAAAAATGAACATATCTATCGTTTAAAAATAGTACCATTTTTTTGGTTTTCGCCTATCTCATTATCTGTTGAACTAATATTAATGAAATTTTACAAAAAAGCTCGTAATAAGTTTGAATAGTATTGGATATCAAAATTTTCAAAAAATAAATTTAGGATTTAAAAAAAAAATTCAAAATCATTTTTTTAAAATTCGATATTTTTAAAACGGGTAGATGATTTTTTTTTGAAATAATATTTTTAACTTCGCATTAATAAGTACTAAAAATTGGTGTACCAATTTTTTTTTAAATATGTTCAACATTTTATATATAAAAAATTAATTTTTTGAAAACCGCTCCAACAATTTTAAAAAATTTTTTCTCATAAATTTAGATTTGTGTAAGAAATCACTTGGTGTGCATTGCATTGGTGTCAAATCAATTTTAGATATTTATATAATCAATATATTTCTAATTTTTTTTGATTTGTTAACATTTATTCAGTCTAGACTGTTAATTCCATCGAAGTGCAAGACAGCACGGTGCTATATATTTTATATTTATGTACTTACATAATACTTCCTTAAACTAGGCTATATTTTTGGCAGCTGACATAAAATATAGGCTCCAATAATTAATAAATTTCTTTTATCAGATGAAAAGTAAAATTTTTAATACTTTAAAATCACAGTGGTGATCTTACATAAGGGCAATTTCTTTCCTTTTTTTTAATTTACCAAAGTTATCGAAAAAATCTATTTTGAAAAATTGGGGCCCAAAAGAACGCAATCTCCAAAATATCGAAACAAATATTTTTCGGGACTGGTACGATTGACTGACGGCAAACTTAAATCTTTAATAACGAAGCTTCGTATTTGTAAAATTTCACATTTTCAAAATATTGCAATTGGAAATTTCGAATTAAATCTCGCTCTTTTCGCATAATCAAATTTTCCGTGCAAGAAGTTAAAAATATTTTATTTTTCAATGCGAGGTTATAAAATTCGAAATTAGATTTTTCAAAATTTTAATATTGCAATATTAATTTAAATTTAAAATAATTGTATATCTGTTTTTTAACTGCCTTTATTAATTTTATTTAATTATTTATTTAATTCATTGTTTTTTAACTCTCAATAAAATAAAATTAAAATAATAAAACACATTGGAAGCTTTTTACACTTGAAATTTTGTTAAAAAAGTATCTTAAAAAAATGGCTTATAGGTATACCGCAGGCATTAATTGAAGTTAATTAATTAAATAGAGACATTTTTCTTCATCACAACATCGTTCCACTTAAAATACTCTTGTGTTTGAAAAAATATTTGTTCTACTTATTTTTAAGAACAACATCATTATAGACTTCAGTCAAATATATCTAATCAACTTTCAAAAAAAATAGCATCATATTAAGTGCATTTTTAAAGAATAAAAAAAAAAAATACTGACAAATAATATAAAAGGTAAACCGTAAGCATTTCATCTCTCTAATTATAATGTTTCTCTTTCAAAACTCGACTCAACTTCAACCATCACTAGGTAAGGTACCATCAGGTCAGGTCAAGCTTTGTGGTTCACCAGGTCATAAAACAAAACAAAAGGACTAACTAACCCAGTTTTCAAAAGTCCCTTCATTAGTTTATCGTCTCCCTCCCTCTCTCTATCTCTCTCATAACATAGCCTTTGCTTGGCATAATTTGTTAAATCTCATCATCTCGCTATTGTTATCAAGCTCGTTCAAAATTGACTTGAAAATCTTTAAGTTTTTGTTTTCTCCATCTTTCTCCATTATGTATAAAGTTTAATTATAAAATGGAGCATAGAAATCAATATGGTTACATTTTAGCCGGACATGCCGCCATCATCATCATCATCATAGTCGTCGTCCATTCAAGACATCACCCCCTCTATAAATTCAAAGCTATAATGAATATTCGAATTCACTGACTTTCGAAATAAGATAAAAACCACAAACACTTGAAATAAGGAGGTTAGCTTGTTGGCAATTTGGTTTCATAGAAAGAAAGAGTGAGAAAGAGAGAGAGAGATCTTTGTTTGAGGAACAAAGCGGAGTAGAGAGGACATCATGACTATAACTTGATGCAACTTGGTGGTGGTTTGTGTGCGGTGGCTTGTGGATGATGGAAAACAACTAAACGTGTGGTTAACTGGCTGCTGCTGCTGCTGCTGCTGTGGTGTTGTTCAACCAGTGTAATTTCAGCTAAGTTCTTCCATCATTACCATGAAACTCATACATAACATTGCGGTTAAACACATGTTCCAAACAAAGACCATAAACTTTGAACATGCCACATTCAACATGGCAAACAATATGCCACCCAACAAGTCCCTAAACTCGGCCTCGGCACAACACCCATTTCTTGGGAAACGTAGATATACCCCAAAGCTGCAAAACTTAACCCTAAAATTGTTAGCTTATGTTAAATTCTAACAATATATGTACTCTGACGTATGTGTGTATATTTCCAAATTATTGCCTAACACCTCTGAGTATAGATGCAGGAACTTGAAAATCGGTTTAAAACCCATATTATGGCCTTTCTCTCGCTTTAAGTAAGGCAACAACAAAAACTATAGTGTCATCCTCATCATTGTTATGATTAAACGTGAGAGGGTGGTTTATATAGAAGGTATAAATATAGGTATACCTACTTATGTTTAATGTCAAATGGTCAAAGACTCAAGACTTGAAATTAATTTAACCTTTACACCTGAAGTACTCATGTGTGAATGAATACCCGAGAATGATTTAATTTATTATAGGTCAAGTCTTGAAATAGTCAATTTAAATTTCAAATCACTATACCTGATGATTATGATTCGTTCTGCTTTCGAAAAAAAGATTGAAGGATGGTTGGGTTAAAGTATATGTTCTATACCTTTAATTAAAAATAGTTAACAAAAAAAAAATGATACCCTTTGATTATCCATGTTTAATTAATAATTCCCTTTCTTTTCTTTTCAGGTACGGATTTAAATCAAATTTAAAAGAATTCATTTTTATGTTATACGTGTGAGTGAGTATGGAAAAAAAGGGTTGGCCTATTTTTTTTTAATATCTGGAGTGGGTGGGTCTATAACCACACATTTTTTCATTAATTATATATAGGGTACGTAAAATTTAAAATTGATGATATATGGTAAATTTGTATTTTTTTCCTTATATTTTTTTTTTTTTTTATTTAAATAGTGAAAGCCACTTATATGTGTTGCAACCACTATCAGCTCTGATGACCTCCGAAATACATAATTATCTCCTTCAGCTTTATAACTGAACTTTTTTTTAAATAATTGTACATATTTTAGTTCCGACCCATTTAAGCCAAAGTTTTAAGCAGTTGCTTATTTTGTTTAAACTTTATGAACGGCAGTACAAGTATACATCAATAATTAAAAATAGTATGATATTTAAATTATTTCTAATAAACGATATATGAGGTTTAAAATTTAAAAAAAATTTAAAATTAAAATTAGTATTAAAGGTTTATAATTTTTCATGTTTGTGTAAATTACTTTATAAGAAGATTCTGACAAGAGTTTTGTGAAATATTATTTTTTATGTTTGTTTTGTTAATGTAATTTGACAGTTCTAATATTTGTGTTCACCTTTTATTATTATTATTCTTATAATTATTTTTAGGTACCTATTTATATTACAGTATAAAATCCGCTTATGAGAAACCCGCTTATTAAAAACACTTTTTTCATCCCCGAGCATTTTTCGACCAATTAACTATGAAACACTCCGCTTAAGCGAAACACGCTTAGGTGAAAAACCCGTTATCTGAAACATATTTTCAGTTAAATTTTAATTTTTCATTGAAAAAAAAAAAAAAACATAATTGAATCGAACAGAACTAAAAAATTTGCTGAACGCTTTCACTTCTTTTTTATTTTTCACCTCCACCGCTTAAGGAATTTTTGATATGTCACAATCATTTTATTCAATCCATCTATTATCTGTTTTATTTAAATTTTTTCTAGGCAACTCCAAAAGATAAATTCAATTTTTTCAAGCTTTAAATATCCGCTTAATGGAATTTTTAAATCCGCCTAAGTGAATTTTTTTTTCACTTATCCAGACTTCGCTTAAGTGAATGTTTTTTTTTTTTCACTTAAGAAACCAATTTTTATTTTTCCAATAGATTTTGATGCGCAAAATTCAAATAAGGCTCTAGCGTTCGCTAGAAACTACCTTGCATCGCAGTGATATAATAAAAATTACAATTTTATTTATTCCTTCATATTTTTTTTTTCAGTAAAAAACCGGCAATTTTTTCCCAAATAAAAATGTAGTCATAGTCCAAATTTAAAGTTATTTTTAAGAAATGCCTAAAACATATACATAATATGTAGTTGAAAATAAAACTTTATACAAAAATGTAGTTTTCTTAGAATTTTGTAAAAGTTGGCGTTTTTTTGTACAATCTTAATACATGTTGGTAATACAAAATTACTTACGAATCAAAATAATTTTTCAAAATTTATTTCTACTAAAAAAAATCTTATCAATTTTTTTTCTTAAAATTGTTTTTAAAACTTTTATATGTAAAAAAAATATTTTTTTTAAATCATTTTAATCAATCATCATCTTTCATGTCAAAAATAAAAAAAATACTTACGATTTTATTCGCGAAAAAATTTCCATTAATTTTAGATTATGGCAACCCTTAAAAAATATTGATGGCCAAAAATTTGGATTTAAACCGAATAAAAATCATCCTTTAAAATTTTAAATTTCTAAAAACTCGTTGCCACATAAAAAAATAAAAATAAAAACTATTTAAAAAAAATGCGCACACCATCTTACATGGTTTCTTACCCAAAATATCTCAATTTATAAGAAAAAAAAATTTAAAAACCATTCCATCGGTTTTTTGAAAAAAAATAATTTTTTATATATAAAATTTTGAAAACATTTTTAAGAATAAAAAATTGGTAATCCATTTTTTAGTATTTATTCATGCGTATATTATTAATTAATAAAAAAAAAAAAATCATAAACCAATTTTCAAAATATTGAATTTTCAAAAATAATTTTGAATTTTCTTTTTTTTAATTCAAACTTTGTTTTTTGATATGCAATATTATTTAAACTTATTAGAAATTTTTGTTATTCAAAAAATTTCATTAAAATCAATTCAACAGATAATGAAATAGTTTTAGATTTTTAACCAATAGATTAATTTTTTTCCAATAATATGATAGATCGTACTGATATTAGCAAAACACAAAAGTTTTAATCAAAATCGAAGGAGCCGTTTTTGGAAAAATGAGATTTTCCTTACCGGTTTTTAAACAATTGTATATGGAAGGTACCGTTATTTTTTGGACATAACAATTTTTATTTAAAATATGCTCGGTAATGTAGAAAAACTACAGGGTGCCAAGTTTAATAAACATCGACCAAGTGATTTTCAAAAAAAAAAAATTTTTTTTTTTTAAATCAAAAAAAAAAAAAATATTTGAAAATTTTGGTATAAAAAACTTTTGAAACTTCTTAAAAGATTTTCTATAAAAAATTGGTAAAAATAAAAAAAACGGTTCTATGGGAGGTACATAGGTACCTCTTATAACCATTTTTCCGACAAATTTTTTTGTAAAAAAAATTACTGATTTTTTTTTAAAGTCGTGGGCAGGTTTTTGAAAAAAAATAAGATTTTCATAATTTGGAAAAAAAATGTGTATTACGGCAAATACCGTTATTTTTGGTCTTAAAAAAATGAAAATCTCAAGTTCGATTTTTTTTACGAATTTATAACTTGCCATATAATAGGTACCTAAATATATGTATATACTCGAAGTAAAAACGGCACCAATTTTGGGGTCGTATTTAATTTCACCTTTTGGGGGTCTTATATTATATTGGGCCTAATTTTCTGTACCCAAGCGTCTTTTCCCTTTTCGACATTTGAACGTTTATTTCTCGATTCCTTATTATTTTTCGAAATATTTTATAACTACATACATATATGTACATATGTACATATATTGTTGACTTTTTAATCTTTTCAAAGTTAATCGATTACAATAAAAAAATGATTTTCTATACCTCCTCCCGTTAAGAAAAAATACAGAAAACTGACTTCAAACTTAAAATCAAGAGGGTGGTAACCCTGGAAGCTTGAATTTAAGGTCTTATTTGAATTATATTAAAATTTCGATTAAATTTTATCCGAGATTAAATTTCAAAAATTAAACTTTCGATAAATTCACATGCCCTTAATTTTCTATAAAGTACTCTATCGATGGTATTAAATTTCCTTACGAATTTAATATGGGTTGGGTATGTTCTTACTAAATATACTGGAATATTTAAAAAAATTGAAAAAAAAACACAGCATACAAATATGTCCTAAAACCTTATTTGCTTTACATTATTCCCATAAATCCTTCAAATATGTTAAAACAAAAGTATGTATTCCAAATCGGGTTCTAGAAACATTCCTCCAAGTTAACATCTTCATAAAACCGGAAATCCCATTTCACAATAAAAAAAAAAAAAAAAAGAAAACATGAACTAGCCAAACGGGGCAATGGTCTGATGGTAGTAATGCGTGGTCCTAAAAAGAACTTTATGTTATTTTTGGCTTCCGAACGCATATACCTAGCTCTATACTCAACTCATCCCATAATACAATGAACTAATTTCTATGTAAATTAGACAATTTAATGATCTTATCCTCCTTAAAGAAACGGTTCTCAATTTCCTTTTACGTTCTTTGTGGATTCTGGTATACCTATGTATATGTAATGTGTATAACATCTTCACAAAATAAAGCCACAAAACCGCAATGAAAATGATGCATTCAAAGCTATATGGTAAAAGGAAAATAGGCAAAACCTCTTTCTTTTTTAACTCTTTACTTACAAAGCAATAAAACCTAAACAACTAAAAGAAGAAAAATATAAAATCCGCCTTTTTTTCCTATGCCGAACCGAAAAACCAAAAAACCAAAAAAACCAAAACCTAAGTCGTATAAGTCGTTCTGCATTTTATTTTCTTATATTGAACTATAAATCCCACATTAAATAGACCATAAACATGTGAGGGAGCACGCATTCCGATCCGATCCAGCTTAACTTTTATATACAGTAGCGCGTTTTGTGTAGACGAATGACTTTTTGGATAAAGGTATATATGTACCTCTTATAATAATATTATTATGCATAATGTACCTCGAACTCGAACTCGAACTCTACTTAACTCTTTCGCTATCACCATCAACATCATCATCGTCGCCATGCGTCGTCGTCATTTTTTTTTTTAACAAAAGAACTCCTCACAGAGATTCTAGTACACTTATATAGCCCCCACGACCGAGATTCGACTCGACTGGGTATGAAATGAAATGACGTGCCAGGTTGTAAATTTCGTTTAATGGACGGAGCCTTCAATCAAAGTAATTCCATCAGGTTGTGTCGTTAAAATGATTCCTCCGCCATCATCGGTGTTCTTTCACAGAAGTGTAGTTGCATTATAACTAAAAACGAAAAATCTAAGGTTATATGCGCGAGAGAGGTTTGGGGGCTTGACATCCTAATTCCGGGCATACAACCTGATTTACACATCTGTGCGCAACACCATTTATAAATATATGCGGCTTCTGTTGCTTCGCTTGCTCCCTTTAGATATAGGCGGCGCGGAGCGGTGGTGGTGTGGTATATAGTGGTGGGCGTTGGTGTTGGCTTAATGCATCTCCGTGTCATTGCAGACTCATACAGTGTCAGTTTAAAAATAATTTTCTGACACAGAACGTGCCTCAAGCTATGTCATTTGACTTTAAGTTTTTTCTCACATTGCATCTCTCTAAGTAACTTGTTCACAAACAAACAAAAAAAAAATTGTAAAATCACACTTCTGATGTGTCGTATATAGTTGCACATTTTTATGATTTTTATACAAAAGGGGAAAAAGATTCAAGGATATCCTAAAGAATTAAAAAAATCCATAAAATTTATGTCACAATTTTTATAGGTTCCAGACTTTTTTTCTCGAGAAACTAAAAAACTCTCACTTTTTTTCCAATACTTGTACCTTTAGAAAACACTTCATGAAAATATCATTTATGTTTTTCTTCAAGTGATTTAAAAATCTACTGTATTGCTGTTCCTGCCTGTGTAACTGCTTCTGTTTTGTCTAAATGGTTTTAGAACGTTGACAAGTTGCTGTTGCTGCTGGTGGGTCGCTGATGGTGGATCCTATACCTACCTACATAATATCCGAGAAGCCCTCTCCCATCCGAGAAGAGCTCGTGTCAGCTTTAGTGATTTTTTGGTTTCATTTAATTTTAATTTTTTTTTTTTCTTTGCAAGAACGCGTCTTTGTGGCATATGGAGGCAACATGTTGCTACATATACCAGCTACTGCAAATGATTTTTCTATTGAATTAGATGTCTCTTAAGGACAAGAGTGACGTGGGCTTTGAAAAGTAGAAAAAGGTGACTCTTGTTTGGGTTAATGCACTGAGACAATAATTGTGTTGCTACAAGGAGATGTTTTAAGTGCTTGTTTTGGATGAGAATGAGTTTATGTATATTTGAGAATGAAAAAAGTGGGAGATTGGGATATACAAAAGTGAATGTCAATCAAAATTGAATTGGTTCATATTGCATTTTGACACTTTAGATGGAAAACAAAAAGAATTTAAACCTTCCCATCTCTAGACTATATGTGTTTCTATATTCCTCTATTCCTATATCTAAGTGTAAGTCGTCGCCCTAGTGACACAAGAACGTAACTACATTTTTTTACCATTTTGGACTGGGAATGCCATCTTTCCTAAAATATAGCATTCTATATTGTGACAAAAAATTGTACCTCTAAGTGAAGTAGCTTAAAAGTTAGCACTTGCCGTATCAACATTTTTTTCAAAATACATCGAAGCAAACAAACGTATGCGGCGTTACGTTTCTATGACCCAAACTCTAGAAATTTGAAGCAAGATACGTTTCTATGGCAATAAGCTTTTACCGTATGACCTGCACATCATATTCAATGATGTTTTTATGTCAACAACTAATTTTCATGTCAACAATTAAGATTTGCTTCAACTTTGGTTGACAGAAAAAAAAAAAATTACCGTTTTTGCTGTTCTGTAATACTTTTACTGATGCGTTATTCAGTTTCATTATCTGTGATTGCAAGGTCGTGATTTTGTGAAAGGTTTAAGTTAAAGCGTTCATAATGGCATTTTCGAGAACTAATGAAAACAATGATGGTAATATTAGTAAAAATATAATCATAATAGTTTAAAAAAAAAATTCCATCCTAAGGTGATGGCGATCTGACTTCAGATGATTTTAATGACGATGATTCAGTTGTTGATCCCCATTTCTTTCCTTCATCCTTCGAATCTCTCTCGTCAAATGTGCAGAATTCCCCATTCCAACTTCAAGATAACTCTGTTCCAGTAGCAGGTATAACAAACGAAAGTCTATTAATTGATACTAAAGTGGATAACATTACAAGCGTTGGTGAGGAGAACAATGCGACACCAAAAAGAAAGCGAAAGCTTGATCCCAAATCGTGGAAAAAAATATTCGAAGGGCTTTGTTTTAATCGGGTAAGTCATATGTGTCGACACGTGGGAAAAGTGTCAAAGCGCGAAGTGTACAACCCAAAGACTGTTCAAAATGCCCCAGAAAGTGTAACACCCATTTTGACAAAGAGGCTAGGCATTATTTGCATACAACTTTCTGGGAAAAGCTAAAAGGTACCGAAAACCAGAAAAAATATCTTTCTTCGTTGATCGAAGAGATACAAAAAAAGTCAGTTAGAACTCCAGCTCAACATTCACGACGTTCGAATACAAAGTTGTTTTTACAACTAAAAATGGTATAAAAATTCAAGTTTGTCAAGTATAGTGATTTGTTGGACCTTTGTAACAAAAGTATAATACCCTCGCACTACCACGATTTCTACAAATCGTTAAAAACTTCCGATTTGGATGACGAAAGTGATAACTAAATTAAAATGCTTTTTGTATACCATATTACAAGAAAAAAATTAATAAAATAAATTAATGAAAAATTATTTTGAAAATTATTATTTTATTCAAAAACGTAAGAAAACAGAAAGGGTGAAAGTAATAATTATCGTTTGAGGCACATAAACGTAACAGTATATCTTTTCACTTTATTGAATAAAATATCTTTTAAAACACAAACAAAGTGAAGAATATTTTATGTATTCTATAGTTAGTATATTAATCTTTAATTTTTTAAAAGTTAGCTTTGAAAAAGTATTCATGGAACTCATAAAAATGAAAAATGGTTTAAAAAAATCACAAAATCGTCTCTCCTGAAAACTAACAAATATCGACATACGTTTTTGTGCCACTAGGGCGACGAAGTGTTCATGTTCATTTCTCAAATATTGTGAAGTTCAAAAAAAAAACAAAGAATTTTATGATAAAAGAGTTCTATGAGTTCTGTAGATGAATTTAAAAAAAAGAAAGTAAAATCATACTTCTGATCTGTCACATATGAAAAAAGATCAAAGAAAAGAAATTAAAGGATTCAGTTGAAGTAAGAATTCTAATGACAGATGTTTAGCAATTGAAATTTGTCAGGCTTCAAGAAATTTATGACCGTATATTATATTTCTAGAAAGCGCTACGATATCCCAAAAATTAAAATCTATAATAAAGAAATATCCTCGTTGCATGCTTGGTTATTAGACATAAGTTTTTCCAGTTATTAGCTTATGATCTTGATTACGTGCCTTATGTATTAGTTTGGACTGTCAACGGCGCGGTGAACTGTGTTGTATTTCATACCGAAAACTAGCTTGTGTGTCAAAAATCCATACAACAAATGCGATCGATGCACGCACGCACGACCTAAGGCGGGATACTTGATGTACGCACGACTTATTGCGGCACTTGACGCACGCTCGACCTAGCAAGCGATCTTACGCGTGTCATAACGCGCTATCTGAAGCGTGATATGACGTCCGACATAATGCACGACCTGACGCATGATGAGCATTTTTTACAATTTTAGCATTGACAGTTTTCGAGCAATTTCACACCACATTTCACAGTTTATTTAAATTTAGGGTAAATTTTCAAAAAATGCTTAACATATACAACAAAAAAAACTCAACCTGAACCAAAATCTAGTTTTGTCCGAATTTTTTCGAAACAAGCCCGTCAATAAAAAAGCGTAATCTTCTTCACCTTGAAACCATCGACTATATAATATTAGGCGTGTTTTTTTGCAAGTCCGGGGAAAATTGGAGGAAAAAAACGACGTCGGTGATAAACAATCACAATATATTAAATGCAACAACAATTAATCCACTGTCGGTTTAGCTAAACCCACAGTAGAAAAACTGTGTATTTGGTGGCGTGAATTATATACTTCTTATCGAAAGGTTGTATGAAATTTCCATTTTGTTTCAGTTAGTTAGTTAGTTTTTCTGTTGTCGTTTTTTCATGCAATTCCCCCCGGGCTTGCAAACAAAAAAAAACACGACTATTATATTGTCATTTGTCTTATGCTTGGATAAAATCAAAATTTAAATAATAAATGAAATGAAAATGAAAGGTAAAATTCGACTAATAATTCCTTAACTTTTCATTTTAAATTGAATTGATTTATAAAAAAAAGGAAAGTTGGAAAAAAATATCGAAAAATCCTGAATTAAATTTAATCCTAACCTGAGTTGTGCAGAAACGTAAAAAACCTGACATGGCAGAATAAATCCTCAGCTTTGTGCAGTTCACAAGAATTGTTAACTTTGCCCATATTATTACTTAATAATAAATTTTATAAATTTTCACTCAACTTTCGCACAGCAATATAGTGGGTATATCTATCGCCCTGAACCATCTATAAGATCCTTGGAATATTTCTTAAAATTATTAGTTATTTTTATTTCTCAGAATAAACTCTATTTTCATCAACTTGATTGTCGTTTCAGTGAAAACAAAAATTAAAGCAAATTTCCGTTTCAGTTAAGTGGAGTTGACTGTTAAATATTGCAAGAAGTATTATAAGAACTTAGTAGGTACATTGTCTAGTAGTTGAAAGTCATGCCAAGTGAATTTAATCTTCATAGAAAATGATGCTCTCTTGGTTTATGGAATTCATGGAAATTGATCAATGGTGGATAACTACTAGATTGAAAAATGACATTTAGAAGTCAACGCTAAAGTGGATGTAAGTTGAAAAATTAAGAAAACCCAATGTCTTTCCTGTCACATCGTATCCATTAAGAGTGAAGTTTCCCTTCAAAATACATAAAATGTAATGCACTTAAAGGGAACAGAAGTGAAGGAGAAGGTATTAGAATAGCTATAGTGACTTGATGCAGAGTATAAGTGATTTTTGGAGAGTTCCATAGAATTTATCCTGATTGGATGCGTGATTTTAGTTTTCCTATGCAGCAGCGATAGAAATCTTAAAGTAGTAGGTACCTTAAGTTGATGTGGCTAATGGATTTTCTGTGATTTTTACTGACAATGATGAGTGTAGTTTTCGAGGAATTTGATTCCATACATGATACATATTTTCATTGTAGTTATTTAAAGTAAAGTTAAACAAAGAGAAGTTCATTTTCTGCTTTCAACAAATTAAAAAAAAAAAAAAAAAAAAAACAAACAAATGAATTAATAACTGGAACATTATAATTGTGTACTTATTTGTATACATATGTTTATTTTAGTTAAAAGCTTTTCCAATTTTAATTTCTGTTTAAAATTAAACTAATAAATTCATTAATGTATATAATTTATCTTATTTTCTTTTCATATAATCACAGTGTACCGATTTTGCCTTAATGTCAGAGAAATGCTTAAAATTTAAAATAAAAAAAAAGATTTAATTAATTCACTTCTGTTTCGGTTTAAAAAAAAAATAATACATTAAAGCTTTAATAACCAGAAAAAAACCATTTAACTAAAACTCACTACAAAAAAAAAATATATAAAAAAGGATATATATTTTTTTTTTTTAATTGAATTGAGTTGCATGCTCAGCACAATTATTATACATACGTTAGGTGTTTTTATCCCGATACACAGATTAAAACATAAATACAATTTTTCTGGTAATTTAAAATGAATTAAATGATATAATGCAAATAGCAAATAAAAAAAAAAACGGATATTGACTTAATGATAAATTCATGTTTAAATGTGTGAAAAAATACTTTATTTCTTTTATGTTATGTCATAACATAAATTCTGTTACCTAGCTGATGGTTTCATGGAATTTTTTAAATGTTTTTTACTTTCAATGAAATTTCAATTATAGGTATTGAACATTAAAGTGAGGATGAAATTCTATGTGTAAGAAGTTATAATTTCATTAATGTTCACCTATTGCAAATATTTAAGGTCGTTTTTTTTTTTGTAGCAAAATTAATTTTACCTTTATTTCTTTATAAATAGAGCATTGTCAAAGTGGCCAAAATGAAATGAAAACAAAATGAAATGAAAAAAATTTTAATTTTTAATCAACCAAAAAATTTGTTATTTTAAATGTTTTTTGTTGAGATAATAATAAAAGGTCTTCCGAAGCACAGTGTTAGTCACTGTGCTTCGGATATTTTTCATATTTTTCAGTTTTTTCAATGGAAGACTGGTTAAGGATTTTAAACACCGGAAAAAAATAACGTCTGGGTCGCCACACGAACTTGCTCTTATATGCGATCACACTGTGGTTTTAAAGTCTTAATATTTTAATATTGAACAATTGTTAAAAAATCAATATATACAATCCACTCTTTCTAAGCCAAATTTCTCTCGAACTGGAATTTTGTTGCCATAACTTTTCTTTCAATTTTCCATACAGAAACCATTCTCTAAGTCGAAACTCTCTCTAACTCGAACATATTACTGGCTTCTTTTTTTAAATTCTTAAGTCGAATTTTGTTTAGCACAAAACTAAATAAAAAAACATAACTCCTTCGGAATTCGTATTTGAACCATCAAGTATCTACTTTTCAATATTCTTAATACGTATGTATGTGTAGCATTGCGTGTGTCATCATCGTCAGCTCGTCGTATTTCTTCCTATTCATATCCCTGATACCTCAATAAAAAGATACAGCTTTTAAAAAGTTGCAGAGCAAAAACAAAAAAAACATTGTTATGCACCTGTGATGACCCAATCAAGAATAACATATTTTTTAAAGTAATGTTTTTTATTGTTGTGATGTTATTTAATTTTTAATAAACAAGAAGATGTTTTTATTTTATTATTTTATATTTTTGTTTTCTTTTTTCTATGAATTCATGAGACCTTATTTTATTATTTTTTTTTAACTAAGAAAGAAGCTATATTTTTTCTTTATAAAATAAACCTTTTAAAACAAAAAAAAAATGTGTCTCTATAACTCGAATTTTTTTTCCAAAACTCACGCTAACTCGAACAAATCTTGGTATCCCGTGAAAATTCGACGTAGGGAGAGTCGACTTTAATTAGAAATAAATTGATTTTACAACTTCTGATATTATCTTGACACCAACGCGATGTACACCATCTGATTTCTAACACAAAACTTAATTTATTAGAACATATTTTAAAAATCGTTGTAGTGGTTTAAAAAAAATAAAAAATAATTTTTTATTTATAAAATTTTGAAAACATTTCTAGGAAAAAAGTTTGGTAAGCCTTATTCTTTAATATTTATTAATACGGAGTTTAAAAGTTATTTTGAAAAAAAAAAATCATCTAACCATTTTCGAAATATCGAATTTAATCAAATTTTTTGATTTTTTTTTTGTAAATTTTGATATGCAATATTATTTAAAATAATAAGAAACTTTTGTGTACAAAATTTCATTAAATTCGGTTTATCTGATAATGAGACTTTCGAAAACCTAAAAATCGTTCTATGATAGATACCATTTTTAAACGATAGATAACATTTTTTTTCAATAATATGGCACATCGTACTGATATTATCTCACACAAAAATTTTAATCAAAATCTTAGAAGCCGTTTTTCCTTCCCAGCATTGAAACACTTGTAAGAATAGATATAAGAATAAGATTTTTTGTTTAAAATCTGCTAGGATATTTTTACCAAATTTTATAAATCGAACAGGTCATAATCGAATTATTAAGTTATCAAAAAAAAATTTGAAACTTTTTTTAAAAATACAAACAAAAAAATAAAATGAAAATTTTGGTATACAATACTTTTGAAACTTTTTGAAAGAATTTTTATTAAGAAAGTTAAAATCAGTTCAGCTTTATTTGAGAAAATAAAAAATAAAAAAACGGTCTATGGTAGGTATGTATATTCAATTTATAACCATTTTTGCTAATTTTTATTTATAAAATGGTTTTTGGGAAAAATAAGGTTTTCATAATTTGGGAAAAAATTTGTTACTGTTATTTTTGGTATTCAAAAAAATGAAAAAGAAGGTGTCGGGGAAATGCCCAGGTACCAAGTTTAAACTAAATCGACCAACCTGTTTAGGCTGCAGTCGCGTCGTAAGGACGGGACAGACAGGCAGAATTGCGATACCCACTTTTTTCGACTTCTCTATCTCGTTATGTTAAGCCTGATCGAAATCTGGAGTTCGAATTTTTTTAACAAATCCATAACTTCCCATATAGTACCTACCTATGTACATACATATCATATGTATATACATACTTATATGGCAAGTTAAAAATAATAACAATCTTATAACCTTATTTTTTGAATCTACGATTATAACCATAATTCTGTAACTTTAACCTTAAACATTTAGCATTATTATTTTACTTCTTTTATAAGTATCACGATAAAATACTCAAAAAGAAGAACCGTCAAAATGTTGTGACACAACAATCTTTTTATCGACTTTTGGGAAAATTAATAACACCCTTCCATCATTTTATTTCAACTAATAAATACAATAGACCATCATCATCATCTAAAATAACAATCTACTACTCGTTGTATACGTAACTGACACAAGGACCATAAAAATAATAAAACCTGACGATTAATAAATTCTTGTTTGACAAGCTATATAATAGAACTTTTTTTTATAGTAATAAAAGTGAGTGTCTGCTTGTCACAAACAGATGTTAGCTATGCTGTCGCTTCTATACTTACACGAAGAACTAAAAATGATGTATCAATCATACAGGGTGTTTTTGTATTTACATGCTTAAATATAGATTGTGATGGAATTTGTTTGGTTGATAGCTTAAAATTCTTGGATCATCCATCATCTAAAGTCACTCATGGATTACCAAATAATGTTAAATATTAATTTTTAAATTCTGCAAAAGATAAGAATGATAAAAATTTGCCCTTTTCCCGGGATGACCTGCACAACAGAAGCATTTTATTTGACAATTTATCTAATTTCCTATTTAAACTTGTGGAAAAAATTGTTAGGTATATCTAACTAAAGGTCAGAAAAAAAAAAAAAACATTTACCCCTTAGATATAAACAATAACACCCTGCATTACCAAAGGAACTCAAACTCAACACCCATCCATCCAATCAAAAATGCACAAAGTAAAAACAGAGAGGAAACAAAAAAAACAAGATACTTTTAACTTCAAACTTATTAAGTCATTAAATCGGAGCCTAAAATTATACGGACATTGTCATAAAACCCAAAAAAAGGCCCACAGTAAGGCGTACCGCCATAAAGTAAGTTAGATAGGTACCTATAGCCTCGAACTTCGGGCCGCGCCGCCGGTGTGTGGTGCTGCCATATAATATAACTGCCGAATAAAAACCACAAAAACCACCATTTAGGCAATTACAGTTGGTATAGTTTTCGAACACAAAACAGAGATATACCTATATATTTACCAGTGCCGTAAATTCTTCCTTTTTTTTTTTGGTTGTATTTTAGAGCCAATAAAATCACTCGTTTGGAATTGGTCGTGCATTTGCGTTACCGTTTTTCGAAAATGTTTTCCACATTATTGCCGCATCATTGTTATTCTAATTTTAATTACTTTTCCATCAAGTAGCAAACAAAGTGTAAAGTATGTTCACAGCATGAGGTGCATTTGTGTGATGTGCTGGTTTTTAGTCGACGAGACTTGGAGAAGTATGTATGTCCAGTCTATATAGGAATAGGTATGAACGACAGCGACCCCCTAGCTCGAGTGAGGCGAATTGACACTTACTCTGTCAAAGAATCTGTTTCTGTAGATATTATTATTCTTCTGGTAGAGTAGAATATACCGATTTATATTTTATATACGGATTTACGGTTGATGGTGGTGAATGAATGAAAATGTGAATGTGCGTTGGCAAGTGAATGGAAAATAATTTATTTACCTATTTTGTACCTTACATTCATTCATATATATAAGTATACGGGGACCTGCTGGTGGTTCATATATATACAAAGAATCAACAAATTGACATGCGGATCTTTTGATCATCAAATGGATTCATTAAGGCAACGACCACACCTTGGATGTCATGTGGTGAGATGATTACTGCAACTGCTTGTCATTATATTATTATAACGGAGGCAAAGAGCTATATCAATCGGATATTAGTTGCTATATTATTGACAGACATGTCTTGATTAGTTAATGTATGTATATAATGAACCACCACCGCTGTCATGACGAGGACTAAAGTTCATTCGTTTCGACTTGTTTAAAAATCAAACAAAAATTCTTTGGTTATTATGTTGTAAGTTAACCTTCATACATATCTACGTTACGTGTGCCTTGGATAGGAGCAGAGTTATAGACTGCTTACAAGTCGCGATTTGTTGTCGCATAATCCAATTATTTTAGGCTACCATTTGCAATTTTTCGCATCTCTAAAATCTCGAATGTCGGGCGTCGTGTCGAGATTGTAAAGGGTGGCGCATTAATTAATCACCGGGTGCAAAAATTGTCACCAGTTGCAAATGGCGGCAAATGTCAATTCTACTTTGACACTTGTGAATTAAATAAACACAAAATATTCGTCAGCAAGACATAAATCACTATACTCCTAAAAAAACGCGGAATATTTATTACGATTTTGACATTTTCCGTGATTTCCAAAACTTTAGCAACCGGTGATTAATTTTGCGCCACCCTGTATAGGTATACATGTTATACAGATTCTTTAGATGATGCTTAACAATATTGACAAAAAAGTACTTTGGTGTATATATTTATCGATTAAAATAATTTATTTAAATGGTACCTACCTATACCTATTCAAACAAACGACATTTAAATCTCGTCTGTCGCTCTCAAATCGCATTAAACTTATACTCCAGGGTACATTGTAAGTATCTACATTATTATAAATCAAGAAATTTCGACTGATTTCGATTTTTAATAAATGTGAAATTAAATGTCTAAAAACTGAAATTTTTTTTGTAGGCATCTGTCAAATATTTAGTGTCATTTAAAACGTCTGTCAAATGGACAATCATAATAATTGGCATAATCACATAATCACATAGTTTCAATATGTTACGAAAATCGGAAAAATGTTAACGATAACGGTAGTTTTGGCATCAGTCAGGTAATTATAATTTTAACTATATCTTGATGAAAACAAAAATTTGTCAAGATTTTAATTAACGATGATAGAAAAGTCCGAAAAAGTAGGTTTGGTCATACCGTCTGGCATCCTGTGCATCTTCTGTAATTTGAGTTTGAGCCTAAATAAATAAGGGTTTTCCAATAAGAGGCTTCACTTGATATTAAAAAAACAGTATTTTTTAAGAGAAATCAATTGATGTTTATTTAATTGTAAAGAGAAAGGTATGCCATGAACAATGCAAAAATACATCAGCCAAATGGCCGAAATTGAAATTGACCATGACAAATTCGCAAATTTGCGACTGTATGTCCTCGATAACTTCACGAATTCCATCTTCAAGGGTGTGATTGTTTCGTTGCTTGTGATTCGTGTGACACGTAACACCTTTTTTGTAGTGAGAATTTTAACAATTGCAATGCATTGTTCGAGCTTGTATATCGTTCCGTTTTTAGTAGGTAATGACGTAATTTTTACTTGTCAAATGTCAAAAGATGACAGCTTCAAAAGTGACAGCTGACCAAATAGCGGGCTATTCAAAATGAAACCTTTTATAGGAAAACCCTTTAGAATTTAATACAGATAATTTTAATATAATTCATTTGATGAAAATATCAAATCATCTAATCTGGATAGTTACAATACAACGATTTTGTCTTCTGTCTCATTTATTTTCAAAAACGGCTTTAACAATTTTGATCAAACTTCGTTGGTGCCTGATGTAATAATCCAAATAAAAAATTGTAAGAAAATTGCGTCTCCGATTACTGAGCAAAATATTCACGTAATTTCACTTAACGGAAATATATATATTTTTTTTTTTTAGTTTTTAGAGAAAATATTGTCTAATTTTTTTTGGTTATTCTAGCAGGTATATTGGACTGATTTTATTAAATTTTGTAATTCCAATTCTTCTTAATAATTCAAACAATATTTTTTTACAAATATTTTTTTTAATGAAATTTTAATGAATGAAAAAAGATCAATTTTTTTTATTACTTTAAAATTTGTTCCAACAAATAATTAGCAGAAATTTGCATTGTAACTTTAAATAACAAAAAAAAAAAAAGAATAATATATAAAAACATTTTGAATACATTTTGTAATGAATAATAGAATTTATTTCTTAAGTATTTTTTTTTTATTTGTTGTACTTCACTAAAAAAAGTAATATTATTGTTTTGGGAAGCTAAAATTAAAAAGAAATAAAAAACAAACGATTCCACATTCTGTGGGGCTCCAATCAGACCAAAAGAAAAATCACTGTGAACAAGTTTGTTTATAATTTAGATTATTTATAGGATTTTCTAATCAGTTCAAGCATATTAAACATTTATATAAATATTTTTAACACGACATATTGATACCTTAACAATGTACAATTTTATTTCAAAATGATTCAATTTTGATTTTACCAACGTTATTTTAAGTCGAATAAAATTTAAGTACAAACAAAATTAAGTAAATAAATGAAAAATTAATAATGTTTCATATTAAATTTATAATGCCAAATGTTATTTTTGTTTGACGTATTGTTGATTTAAAACTTTTATATCTACCTATTGAATTACATTTTATGTGAATTCAGACTTAATAATTACTCAACATTTTAGGCGGAAGAAATATTGATTTAGTCACAGTCGATGTTATTTTAATTCAATCCAATGTTAAATTAACATGAAATATTTTTGTTTTAACAATGGAAAAATAAGATTAAAATTTATTTTTTCATAAATCATTTAATGTTGAAAGGCTTAAATTTAAAGCGCCAGTTTTAGCTATCATTGAAAACAATAATTGAAAATTTAAGTTTTAATTTTTGAAGCACTTAAAAAGTGAAATCAGTGATTATTTTAATGCCAATATAAAGCTGTAGTCTTCCAGTCGTATTTATTAGATTTTTGTCAACTTAGACACTGTCTAACTATTTTCAAATTGGTGGAAATATGCTTTATTTAAAAAAAAATAAATATTACATTATTCATGGATAAGACAATCTATTCTTGTGTCTAAGTTAGGCAGCTATAAGACAACAATAAACAAGGTTTTTGTACACATTTTCCAAAGTTGGACAGTTGTCTAAAGTTAGACAACGTTTATGAATGAGACCATTCATTTTTAATTATTGCCAAAAAAATCAATTTAGCCAAATATTAAATTTTAATTAATTTTTTTCTGAAAATTTTGAGTTTTAAAAAATTGTTCAATAAAACAAATTAATTCAAAAAGAAAATTAAAGAAGAGGTTTCTGGCTTTACATTGTATTGCAAGTGTTACCGTTGTTTTTTAATAATATTTTATTCTTTTTTAAGTAATTTTTTCTTAAAAAATTCCTCCTCCTGGCTAAACGGAGGGGAATAGACCCCACCATAACTTGTCTTGTCTCGACCTAACCTACACGCTCTAGCTTTTTGTCACACCTTATTCTATTTACCCTGTATAGTGTATATACCTAATAGTACCTACTTGAAATTTTTCTTAAAGCGACATTTTTTTGACATTTCTTTTCTAAAAACATAATAATCTAACAAAACCAAAACAGTTAAATATTTCGTGAAAATAAATAATTGGGTTTTATCTTCAAGATTTTGACGCTAAAAGAAAATAATATATCGGGTTTTTCAATAAGAGCGCTACAAAAGTTTTTTTAAATAAAACAAAAACGGTTTTGGATATCAATGAAATTCTTTATTTCTGTGAAGTACGTTCGATGCCATTATGTATGGAACTCGATTTCTTTTGCATGGCCACCACGGGCACGCTTGCAGAAGTCCAGACGCTGAACCCAATTTTCGACGGTTTTTAAGCATAAATCGGCCGATACTGCTGCAATTTCACGTTCGATATTCGTACGAAGTTCATCAATAGTCGCTGGCTTGTTGGCATAGACCATAGACTTGACGTAGCCCCACAGGAAATAGTCTAACGGCGTCAAATCTCACGACCGAGGCGGCCAAGCGACTGGACCATTTCGTAAGATAACACGTTCTCCAAACTTGGTTTCCAATAAATTGATTGTGACATTCGCTGTGTGGCTTGTGGCGCCGTCCTGTTGGAACCACATGTCCTCCAAGTCCATATCATCCAATTGGGGCCAAAAATATTCGGTTATCATTGAACTGTAGCGATCCCCATTCACAGTAACGTGCCGGTCTTGATCATCACGGAAGAAGTACGGCCCAATGACGCCGCCGGCCCATAAACCACACCAAACCGTAATTTTTTCGGGATGCAATGATGACTCATGGAGTACGTGTGGATTGCTGCCTGACCAATTCCGCTTATTTTGTTTATTGACGAAGCAATTTAGCCAGAAATGAGCCTCATCGCTGAAGATGATTTTTCGATGAAAATCCGCTCTTAACTGACTCACTGACTCCGAATTTCGGTAGTAAATTTTAATAATTTCGACTCGTTGTTGGCTCGTACCTTTCCATCATGAAATGGCAAACCTTACTGAAGAGAAATGTCAAAATAGCGGCAAGAAATATGGCGTCATTTGCTGTCCCTGTTGCTCTACTTTTGTAGCGTCCCTGTTGAAAAACCCTTTACTAGAAATTATTTTAGGGTTTAAAATTTATTAACAAGAGGATTTTAATTTTATTTTTTTATAACCAAGTTCTTATCTCAACTTATGGTCAAGTATAAAGCACTCAAGTTGTATTTAGAGATAAAAAAGAGATAGATATTAAAAAGAAAAGTAGTATAATAACAAACATTAAAAAAAGAAAATCTTTAAGATTCATTAAGTGCTCCTTTAAAACAAAAACAAAAAAAAACAAAACCACTAAAATGCTTAACTTAAGAGCTATATAACCATCTTATCCCTTTTTTTCTGTATTTCTGTTTGTTTTTTTTCTTAAAGAATTCAAATCTTTTTAACAATTTCCAAAAGACCCCTGCTTGACATCATCCTTATAATGAGATATTAGTATCTACAAAAAAAAAAAATTAAATAGAATAAAAAAAACAAATTTAAATCAAAGATTCACAGGATACGCCATTAAAATTCATATTTCTTCGCGGTCACCTTAATTTACTTTTCCGTTAATTTAAAAGTTTTCCACCCGGAATCCGCCATCACCATCATTACTGCCATAATCTCCTACAATTAATCATGACTTTATATTTTTTTTGTTGTTTTTTTTTTTTCTTTGGTTAGGTTGATGTTGTTATTCCTTTGCCTTTCAAGGATTTATACTATACGCACAAGGATAGATAGATAGATTGAGGGGGCGAATATTTAAATTAAAAAAATGAAGAAAGGAAATATAAAAATGGGGATAATACCCCAGAAGCGTGCCCATCTCTAAAAGCATTATTCAGCGCGTCTTGATTTCTTTTGTTGGTTGGTATAATAAAAAAAAAAAAAAAAAATGTTGGAGTTTTTGTTCTCGCTTTCCCGTCTTCTATGGTTTCTTTGGTTTCTTTTGTGTCAAAAAATCGCGTAATAAATCGATGATTAATGTGTTGGGCCTGCATGAAAACCACAACAATTTTGATCGACTTTTGGGGAGGATTAATATAAAATAATGATGTCTACTCTATAAGCTATCATCTTAGAGAGCCGATGACTATGATGATGATGATGATGATGGCGATGACTACGACGACGGCTGTCTATCAAATTGCCCATAAATCTTTGAATCGAATTATATTCCCTACTTAGGAAGCAAGGAGGCTAAGTTTTGTGTGGACTGTGGAGGGAGGGAGGAGAGAGGGAAACTTAGCAAACAAAAAGCTTCCAAGTCATAGTCGGAGTGAAAAATACATAAAAAATTTGATGAAAACCCAATCACTCTCCACTCAGTCGAGTCGGCCGGAAATTAAATCTTTCTGATTTGAACAGCAATTAAAGTGCAACGGTTATCCAAATTAACGGCTGAATATCTGCTGCCAAGGTATAATTGAATTTTTATCTCACAGATGTGGTACCTCACGACCGAATACCAAGTCCGAATCCTAATGGAATTATATATATACCTACCTACCTAACCTAATAGAAGGGGGAGGTATTAAAAAATTGATGGCCCATCAGGTAGGTATTCCGGCATGGAATAAATTCTGTCGTAACCATAAACAATTACACTCCAGAACTCTGTGAGATGTCTGGGCTCTGAGTTTGAAAGGGACGAAAAAAAAAATAAAAAAATGAATCTCCGGTAAGACCCATTACTCCAAGTGTAAAAGGTTAGTATTAGTATCCATTAGATACCCCCGGTTGTCGTATAACTAAGTGCAGTCGTTTGAAAGGTATTCTTCTCTCGCCCAGTCCTGGGACTCACATTCTATTTATTTTTTGGGTTAAAATGTGTTTTTTTTTTTTTTGTTTAAGGTACAAAAGGTAACAGAAAGACATCATATAGGCAGGCATGATGGTGTCGGTTCGGTGTTTATAAATGACTCACATCTTGGAGCTGGCATTTACAAAACGGGTGGCTATATGAGGGACACCCGATGTTTTTTTGAGAGGAGTATCTTGTATCTCTTTACGCATCGCGCATACAAAGTAGATATAAATGTAGGTTTACTTTTACCTGGTGATGGGATGATGGGTGCAAGGTGCGACGGGAATATCATATCATTGCAAACACCACATCACAAAAAAGTAAGGGTGATAGAAAACCAGACTGCGGGTATTTGACACGCATATTTACACTTCTGACATTGATTGACTGACTGATGGTGGTGGTCGAGTTGAGGTGGTGTAGGTGTATGGCTCTCTGTTTGTTTGTCTGTCTGTCTGTCTGTCTGGTGTAGAAGGTTTATTGTTTACCATCATTATTATTTGGAAATGGGGAGCGAATAGGGTATCGATGCGTGATATCGACAGCGGTTTGACACGCAGCATATAAGCGGGTGCATTTTTTTTTTGTTCTTCGTTAAAGTGTGTGAGTGTTTTTTTTTTTTTTGTATCTTTTAAATGTAAGAAATGCGTGCCGATATGACAGCTGTAGCTAATGTGACAGACAGACGTTTTCAATTGTATAATTCGTATTCATTTGATTATAATAAATTTGAATTGAAAGTATATCTATCCCACCCCAATGCCCGTGATGGGAATGGCTTTTCAAATGTCATTTTGATAAGCTCTATGATGTGAAAAGTATTAGTTTCCGCATTATGAGGGTACCTACCTTATATGATTTTTTTTTTTTTTTTACAAAAAGTATTTCTAATGCAACATCACGCCTACACAATTTTTTCGATTTATGATTTTCCAAATAGATTTCTCTAATGGTCTATTATCTGCCATTTTTTTTTGACATATCTTTTGTCTTGAAGACAGTTTGGTTGTCTTTTGTTATATCTTTGTTTTGTTAAGTTCGATTTGAAAAAAATATATAAATTTGGTAGCACGACATCAGCTCGTATAGAATCAAAGCCTATAGTGAGTTACAACTTCTTGTGTGAGTGTTATTGAAAGGAATAGAGGGGACCAACAATTTTCTGCCGAATCCGAACGGTTAAAGTAAGAAGCACTTTTTCATGGCAATAGTTAGGTACTCTTGGAGGGTTTGTCAAGAGGCAGTAACCCGTGGGAAACATTTCTGTTTTTTTTTTTAGGTGGCTCTTTGGGAATCAAACCAATGTGACGCCGTTTGTCCACTTTTTACTTGCAATATATATGTATGTAGGTATAATGTATATCACAAGTTATGGATTCTTAAAAAATCGAACTCGAGATTTTGACCAAAGTTGACATTACGATGATAGCGAAGTCGAAAAAAGTGGGTCTCGCAATTATGTCCATCCTGTCCTTGGCTGCAGCCTAAACGGCTGTGTTGATTTTCTTTAAACTTGGTATCTATCGGTTTTTGGGCATTCCCCCGACACGTTTTTTACATTTTTTCTTAAGACCAAAAATAACGGTAACTACTTGCCTTACACATTTTTTTTACCCAATTAAGAAAATCTTATTTTTCTCAAACACGTCCCCACAACTTTTTTTTACAAAAAGGCTTACCATTTTATAAAAAAAAAATCGGCAAAATGTTTATAAATGGTATCTCACTTAGAAACTTTTTTTTTTGTGATTTTCAATTTTCTCAAAAACAACAAATTTTTGTATAGAAAATCATTTAAAAAGTTTTTAAAGTATTGTGTAAAGATATGTGTATTTTTTTCTTTTTTCTTTTTTTTTTTCTTTTGAGAACTTAATAATAAATAATTCGAAAATGGCTTGTTCGATTTTTATTAAACTTGGCATTTAACAGTTTGTTAACATTTGTTAACAAATTTTAAATAAAAATTATTCTTATGACCAAAAATAACTGCATACCTCCCATAAAAATGTTTCAAAACAGGTAAGGTAGGTTCTAAGTTTTTGATTAAAATTTTTTGTCGATCAAAAATGGTATCTCATAGAACCATTTTTTTGGTTTTTGACTATCTATTCAACCGATTTTAATGAAATTTTTTACACAATAGCTTCTAAAAATGTTAAATAATACTGCATATCAAAATTTTCAACGAGTTTTGGATCCTTAACAAAATTTTCAAAACTTTTTTTTTCGAAAATTCGAAATTTCGAAAATGATTTGATGTTTTTTTTTAAATTAATTTTTTAACTACACAATAATAACCGTTTAAAAATGGCGTACCAATTCTTTTGCTTAAAAATGTTTTCAAAATTTTATATATAATTTTTTTTTTTAAACCGCTCCAACGATTTTTAAATTTTTTTTCTCATAAATTGAGATTTCTATAAAAAATCAGATGGCGTACATCACATTGTTGTCAACAAATTACAGAAGTTGTTTCTTCAATGTATTTCTAATTGATTTTTTTTAGAAATTTTTTAGTCTTAAAGTGTAAGTACCTACCATGCATACTTTAAAACCACAGTGTGATCGCACATAAGAACAAGTTCGTGCGATCCAATCGTGCATTTTATTTTCTAAATTTTTTTTTTTTTACAATTGTTTTTTTTGTAATTGTTTTTGCTTCAATTTTCGCCTTAAAATTTCTCCAAAAAAAAAAACTGATAATTTTCTAGAAATTGTTTACAAAAATATCTAAATTCATGAATTCTCTTCAAAATCAGTACAATGCAGTGTTGTGCAACTAAATATTCAATCAGCTTTTTAAGCAATCAATATTTTCCTATTAACTGTTGCATTATTCTCTAATCAACACTTTCATAAGCAAATCTCAGATTACAAATCAAATTATAAACAGTTGTTTATTGCGACCCCCTTTTTTCTTAGACAAACATATACGATCCCCATTCTCATTCTAAATCAGCTTTCTCGGGTTACACACTTAAATCCAATCATCCCGAGGTATTGTCGCCAATGCTGAACTGAACTCCTAAACACCACAAAGGAGGTAATAATCCCAAGATATTTTCCACCGACAAAACACCATCACATCATTCCAAAGGTTATAAGGTTTGGAAAGCTTCAAGTTTCTATATGGAATAGGTTAGGTAGGTAAGGTAAGGTAACTATATCTATAGCTATAGAATATAACTAACTATAGAAGATATTATGACTTACGGTAGTTCCATGAACAAGCACTTGTGAAATATTGATTTTTCTCTCCCGGATCGGATTACAAAAACTATTAAGTTTCCAGTCAACAACAGAATCCAGTTGTAGAAACAATTGCAAAAACTCTTATATCGTGTACCTATAGAGGTACCTACGATATAGGTATAGGTTATGGCTCTGGCTAGGTACTTCGTCTCTCTATATTGCCTGGTAAAAGACCATTCAGAAACCAACTACTACCTAGTACCTACCTATATAGTATAAGCGGTGGGAAAAAAAAAATAAGAAATATATATAAAAACCACACCATCATCATCATCATCGGAGAGCATCTATGTTAGGGTACTTCCCCGGCGACTTTATTGATTGCAATATCCTGTTTCAGGTTGCAAAAGCATTCAAGTGGCAATAGTGTACTCTGTAAAGTAAACCATTCACTACCATCAAGCACAGAACCGACTACCTAGTATGCTATAACTATAAAGCATTCGTCACCTCTTTTTCTTCCATAGGAGGTATAGGTATATAATATATAGGAGAACCCTTCAAGTTCTTTAGGAGGTTACCTTACAGGTTCGTACTTGGAGTGGAGTTTAAATAGAAAGTGACAAATGGGCCCGACATTTTTTAGAAATCATTTTACACAAAGGGCTTGTATAAGTAATAACAATATACCATCAACTAAATGTTAAATGAGAACAAAGAACTTTCTGTCGTTAAGTGAGTCTCATTGTCGTTGTTATCTCGAATGATTCAGATTTTTTTTTTTAAACATGAAATTTTGTTTTACTTATTCTAAATTCAGATGTTAAATGTAAGAACTTTGGAAAAGAATTCGCTTCATAATTATTGATATACACAATAAAAATGGTAGGAGCAATTTTTGAGTAAATTCACGAAAGTCAAAATTGTTATTGAAAGCTACCCGTTTTACTATCAAGATTAGACTGAGATTAGGACAAAACGAAACTAAGACTGGACCTTAACTAGGTGACTACAATGCAACTACAAGTCTAGACCTAGACTAAACCAAAATAAGATTATGGTTCGACTAAGACTTGACCAAAACTAGACGAAAACTTTTTAAAAACTAGGCGAAACTAGAGAGGGAATACGAACATGACAAAGACTAGACCAAGACTAGAACGAGACTAGAACCAGACTCGATTAAGACTAGACCAAACCAAAAGTAAACCAAGACTAAACAAAGACTAGGCCAAGACTAGACCAACACTAGACCAAAACTAGACCAAGACTAGACCAACACTAGAACAAAACTAGAACAAAACTAGACGAAGACTAGACCAAGACTAGAACAAAACTAGAACAAAACTCTACCAAGACTAGGCCAAGACTAGACCAAGACTAGACCAAAACTAGATCAAGACTAGACCAAGACTAGACCAAGGCTAGACCAAGACTAGACTAAGGCAAGACTAAGACTGGACTAAGACTAGAATAAGATTAGAATATAGATGAGAACAAATCGGGAACAAGTCGAGACCTAGACTGGATCAAGATTAGACCAAGACTAAACCAAAAACTGGATCAAGATAAGAACGAGATGAAATCCAGACTAAGCAAGAGTTGAGACAAGGAGTAGAAAAAAGCGAGACCGATACAATACCAAGAAGAAATATAGACGAGACTAAGGCGAACCCAGAATAGATCAACGAAATAAAAATGTACCAAGACGAGATCAAAACAAGACCAACAAAAAATTAAGACAAGACAAAAATCTAAACCAAGATTAGACATAGTCGAGACTAAGACAAGATCAAGACGATATACCAAGACAAGACAGAGTCGAAAACAAAAAGAGATTAAGACTACATTCAGAATAAAAAAACAAGACAAGAGTAAGGCGAGACCACGACTAAACCAAGATAAGACTTTAACGAGAACCAAACGAGACAAAAGCTAGACTAAGATTGTACCAAGATTAGTTCAATATTATCCCGAGACCAGACCAAGATTAAACCATTGTGAAACTAAGAATTGATCTAGTTGAGGCCAAGACTAGATCAAGACGAGAAAAGAATGTGACTTTTTTGGAAGTTTTTCAAGTCCACAAATTTTATTTTATAGTTTCCCTTTGATCTAAATATATAAATCCAGCCCTGGCTAACCCAAACGTAACCCAATGTATGTTTTTTGAAGTTTATGGGAACTCAGATTACGATAATCTTTAGATGTATGTCGGGAGGAATGGAGTTTAGTTTCAATTGCTCCCAAATCGCAAGGCAATATATCACAACTCAACAAGGAGCTACTTAACTGAGCAAAAAATAAAAAAAAAAAAACGGAAACTAAAGAAAAAAATAAAAAAAAAAATAAAAACAAACTGAAGTTCGAACGGAGAAGTTATTCAACATGTATTTCCAAGTAATTTTTGAAATTTGATATTCTGACAAAGTGAAGCGATAACGAAATATGCGCTTCGTCACGTCGTAGCATGACTTAGTTCCCATCCTTCAGCTTTTTTTTTTTTTTTTTTGCGTCCCCATTCACCTTCTTCTCCACCAACCCTATACTGAGTCTGAGTCTCATCATCAACGCCATCATCGTTCTTCGCCCTTCACAACATTTTTATGGCAAGGCATATAGTAGATATGAATGTACCGTACTCTATTTATGATATGAGTTGCTGCCGTAGATTTTTTTCCATTGAATGTCACGTTATGAGAAATGGCTCTCAAAAGTGAGGCAAAACATTCCATCAGCTATATATATACAGTGAAGCAGGAGCAGAAGCATCAGAAAAGCAGCATGAAGCCAAACCTATACCTACCTACTGTATATTATGGTCTGAGGAGGAGATACACTTGAGTTAAGTGAAAACATACTTAAAAAATTGTATGCACATAGTTTTGAAAGTTAAAAAATAAAAAAAAAATAAAAAAAATAATAATAAATAAAAAAAATGACAAAAACGGTTCGTTTATTTTGTCTCTTTTTTTGTTGAAGTGTCGTTTTTTGTTTTTGCCTCTTGACGTAATCACTTGACAGTTCACATTAATATTATTCGAAATATGCAACCGCCTACGCCTCTCAGTTTTTTGGATGTTCACTTTTGGCGGAGATAAATGAACTCATCTAGCGCTCGTCATGCACAGCGATAACAGGCAAAATCACTGTCAACACAAAGTTTGGCACTTAATGAGTGTTTGAAGAGGGAAAACAAACGTTTTTTTTCATTTAAGTTTTTTTTTTTTTTATTTTTTTTATTTTTCGAAAATCCATTGCTGTCAGTTGTTGTTTTTTGACGAAAGACAACGAGGATGATGATGAAATACCAACCATTTATTTTTTGAATTAGGGAAGTAGGCTTGACATTTTTTTTGTTTGTTTTGTGTCAATGATTTTTTGGAACAGAAAAATAACTTTCGGAATGAATTCTAAACTACTACGCAATCAAATGTATTTCAATTTGTGTGTATTTTTTATACAGCTTAATTCAAGGAGGAAAAAAGTACATAATCTAGGTTATGACAAAAAAGATGGTTTATTAAAAATATGGGAGTACCCGGGACTCCCTATAGAGATTTGTGTTCATCTCACATGTATTTGAAAATATTCGGCTGGGTAATTCTGTTAGAAATCGCAAATCAAAAAACAATTAAATGTTTACCTTCTTAGAGCGTAAATGTTCTTTTCACTTTGCACTCATTTCAATTGACTGTAGTCCGAACTCGCCAATTTGACTTTCCCGAAAACATCTTTCTCACTTTGAGAAAAACTTTATAGTTCTTTTTATTTTTTTTTTCTCAGCTAGTGTTTCCTATTTTTTTTTTTTTTTAACTCGAATAAAGTTTCTACAAGAGAACTTTTTTTCACATAAACTTTTTCGAAGATTTCAATAAAATGAACGACTGGGTCGCAAGAACTTGCTCTTATGTGCGATCACACTGTCGATTTAAAGTAGCTATGCATGGGAGGTACCTACACTTTAAGACTGAAATACTGTTAAAAAATCTATATAATAATTAGAAATAAATTGATGAAACAACTTCTGAAATTTTGTTGGCACCAACGCGATGTACGCCATGTGATTTCCTACAAAAATCTCAATTTATGAGAAGAAAATATAAAAATCGTTGGAGCGCTTTTTTAAATAAAATAATTTTTTATATATGTATATAATTTTGAAAACATTTTTAAGAAAAAATATTGGTACGCCATTTTAAAGTATTTATTAATGCGAAGTTAAAAAATTAATTTTGAAAAAAAACCGTCTACTTTCGATTTTTCAAAAAATAGTTTTGATTTTTTTTTAAAATACCAAATCCGTTTTGTTTGAAAATTTTGATATAGTTAAAAATATTAAAAAAAAATATTATTCAAACTCATCAGATGCTCTTGTATAAAAAATTCCACTAAAATCGATTCAATAGATAATGAGATAGGTAGTCGAAAACCAAAAAAAAATCGTTCTTTCCCAATAATATAGTATATATCGAATACTAATATTAGTTCAATTAAAATTTTAATCAAAATCGTAGGAGCCGTTTTTGAGATGCAAAGATTTGTATGATAGGTACCAATATTTTTGGTCATAAGAATAATTTTTATTTAAAATCTGCTAGATAATGTTAAAAAACTGCTAGGTGCTAAGTTTTATAAAAATCGACCAAGTTGTTTTCGAATTATTAAGTTCTTAAAAGTAAATAGAAACTTTTTTAAAAATCAAAAATAAAAAATTAAAAATTTTGTAGTGGAGAGGGGCGTACCTTTGAATAATAAATATTTCAAAGCGTAAACTGAATTTTAAACATGGCAATCACTATTTTTATCTTTACACGCCAACGATTTCCGGTGCCTCCCTTATATTTATCTGACTGTAGCTAGATATGCAGTTTTTATGCGTAAATTGTATTTTTGTAATATTTTGTTCGTAAGAGTTTAAAATTTTTTTGCTAAGGTTTTCATTTTTTAAAAATTATTATTAAATTAACACCTTAATTTTAATTATCATAAAAAAGGTAAGGTTCTTGATAAATATGTTAGGTATATAATAACTTTTGTCAAGTTTTATGTTGTTTAACATGATGGGGTTGAACAAAACGGACGGGCACCTTTGAACAACAATTAATTAACAAAATTTTTAAATTTTTCTTCGTAAAACAGATAAGAGAATGTTAAGGGCATTAAAATTAAAGCTTCAGAAAGACTTTTTGCTTCAAAATATTTGTTTTAATTTATTTATTTCCAAAAGTCTACTTTTTAACTAGTGATTTACATCTTAAAAAAGATTTTATATCCTATTAAAGTTTTTTTTTCTACATAATTAATAATTTATTCATACAGTTAATTCGTTTCTTAAATAGATAAGCCCTTATACTCAAATTACTTACTGTTGAAAATAATTATAAATAAATACTTCCGTTTAAAATATGTGGGGTACCTTTGAACATAAAGACTTATTTTGTATTTTAATAAAAATAAAATATCAATCTTTATTAAATTTAATCAAAACTGGTTTTAAATTAAACTTTTAATACATATCTCGATGTGCCAATAACTTACAGGCCAATAATTCCATCACACTGGGTTTTACGAGACTCTAAACGAAAAAGTGTTCAAAGTTGCCCCCTTCTCCCCTATACAATACTTTTAAATCTTTTTGAAAGAGTTTCTCTAAAAAAAAAAAATGGTTAAAAGCAGTTGAGTCGTCTTTGTGAAAATCGAAAGTCAAGAAAATGGTTCTATGCGATATACCATTTATGACTATGTTTTCCTAAAAAGATTGCCTAAAATGGTTGCTTTTAAAAAAAAATGCGAAATTTTTTTACAAACATTTCTGGGCACGTTTTTAAAAAAAAATAAGATTTTCATAATTTGTTACGGTAGGTACCGTTATTTTTGGTCTTAAAAAAATGGAAAAAAAGTGTCGGGGGAATGCCCAAAACCTAAGATATCCTTTATATCCTACAGTTTCGGTGCGCAGTTCATATCAACTTTACACGACATAACCATGTCCTCAAATCGCACGTGCAAAATGTCCATCACGACATTCGATGTGTGGAATGTAAGCCGTCCTATTGGAACCGTCCAAATGTCATCTGTATCTCTGTATCACTTACTTTACGGACACAAGAAGTTGCTTTTGATGGTAATGCCAATGGTAATTTTGTTTTGGATGACTTTTTTGGGAAACATTTGATGCAAGTTTCCCTCGTGTGACAATTTTTCGTGTTTACACATCTATTTATTCCAAAAACGGCTTCATCAAAAAATATATTGTTTTGTTGGCGAAATTTGGGTAAAAATCACGAAACTAAAGTTTCCCCAACAGAGCACTGAATTTGAATATAAATTTTAACAAAAATTCATTTACTACTGAAATAAATTAAGAAAGTAGCACAAAGTAGCCTGTTGAATTATTCATTCAAAATAGCTTTAAATGTGGTTTTAAGACCACAAAAAATGGAGTTTTATCCCCGGGACCTTATTTGGAATCATCAGTTTAGTACTGAAAGTCTTGTCAATTACAACAATTTTTTTTTTGTGTTTTCTTCTTCCTTTTTACGAAATTCTAAAGAAAATTATTTTGACCATTTTCATCTTGAAATTCTAATTTAATATTTTTTTATGTCAACATTATATCAATTACCCAAATATTTTATTTTAAAATAAAAAAATTCATTTATAATTTGTTACAAGTTAATTACACAAAATATCCACAGCCAGCTGCTGCCACCAACAGACAGACAGTGAAATGTCATTAAATTCTTGCTAAATTGAATTCACATTTTAGAAATACCAGTCCAACCAATCAGTCTAACCATATCAGATTGTCCATCAAAGAGATTATAAAATATATATAACATAGCTGGATGTGCTCACACCAATCCGCACTTTATATTATATCGTCAGCCCAGTCAGTCAAAGAGCTATTTATGCCCATCACTTTCACTAGATGACAATTCGAATCCCCAATCTCCACATCAAAGCCAACCAAACTCAGCCAGTCAGCCGGCAGCCAGCCCCGCCCCCTATAACAGCTATCAACTTTCAATTTTCAATTTAGCTTTCGGTTTGCAAACACAATAGCAATCCCTGACAATAACACATCGCAACATGGATTCATTAAAAATGTCAACCACACCGGAATAAAATACCACAAAATTACGAATCTAACAACCGACATAAAATGTTTGAAGGGATAGAGGGGGAGTTAGACCAAAGCAGTTTTTGGACACGGACTTCCCTCTCGACTCGAGGGAAAGCTTAGGAATGTAACACAAAATAATGCAGAACAACACAACCCTCATAGCCGCCGCCACTGCCCTCTAGACCGACAAATTTTCGTTTGGTATCACAAAGCCAACAACATCAGAAGCAACTCAGGACAATTGCATTTTCTTTCGTGTTTTTTTTGTTGTTGTTATTGTTGTTGCTGCTTTCGTCCTTCCTTTTGGAATACTGGATTAAAACCCCATTTGGAAACTCGGATATAACAAGGGCTGTTTTGGACAGAAGTGAAAATTGCAAACAAAAAAAAAGCTAAAAAAAAAACCTTTAAAAGTGAATGTGTAAGGACTTCTTGGGATATCCTTGCTGATGTTGAATGGTTTGAAAATAAAATGCAATAAAAGTTTCTAATTGACTATTTTCGCAATTTGGTGAGAAGGAGAATATGTGGAATACCAGAATACCATGTGATAAGGAGAAGAAGAGGTTAACCATGAAACACATACAATACATACATAAATACATATATGTAGCTTCCCTCAAAAGCCGCACAGCGTGGCTGTTTTTTCCGCTAACAAGTTAGGATCAAAACCAGAAATGTTCGCATATCTGGATATATGTGTTTTATTATTTCCTCATCAACTACCCCTCGCCCTAATCACAAAATGTTCTGTGGGTGGGGGGGGGGGGGTTGGGGGTGTGTTGTGTTGGAAGCTCGCAAAGCCAAGGACGAAGGTTCAATTCCAACAATAATTATTGTCTGGAGCTGAAAAGATGTTTTCGCTTCTTTTTTTTTTTTATTTTTTTGTTCGTTTACTGTCCGGACCTCATGTGGTTTAACTTGTTGGCCGATTGTATCAATTCGGTTTTAAAAATGTGGTATAAGCAGGGGATGGATTCGAAAATCCCAATTTAGGTTTTCAAAGATTCAAGATTCCTCCCTTTTTATGGTCTAATGCTTCTGTTCAATATATCTATATATAAAGGTTGTATTTGTTGTTGTTGTTTTCTTTTGGTCTTTTGCTTTTGTATAAAATCGAACCCAACAGCCAGGCGTCTTTTGTTGATGGGGTTTGTTTTGGGTGAAAAGTTTTCTAGATGACCGATCTCAAAATTTTCTTTACAAGGCATTCCAATTCAGCACCTCTGGACATTAGTATTCTTATATAGAAATATATGTAGGTAATGAAATCCTTTATATCGATTGCTTTTTGATACATCATGTTTTATAAATATGTATGTATAGTATAGGTTAGGTAGATAAGATATTTGTATATTCCAAATAATTGGACTTTGAGACACTTTTGAAATTTGAATATTAATTTGGAGCTCTTTTTTTCTTTTTTTATTGAAAAGTCAGTCGAGTGAAGGATCAAGATGAGAGGAGAATAATGCTTTATAAATATTTGATTGGGATCTATATTTTTATCGCCTTTAGCACTGTAGTCACTTTTTTGAATAGTTTACATAAAGTTGTAAAATGGATGTGAACGATCAATATATAGTTTAAGATATAAGTATGTATATACATACATACATATTTAAAATAATGATGAGTTTTGCAGGCTTTGTTGTTTGTTTCCTTGTAAGATTTTAAGATTGATTGGATGTATTAACCTAACGGGTCATTCATTTCATGGTTTCATGTTGATAGCATTTGACATCTGTCAAACTCAGCTGTCATTTGAAGTATCATAATATTAGTTGAATGTTTGCCATTTAAGATAATGGATCGCTTAAGAATCGAACGACGCGTTAAAATTATTAAAACTTACTACAAAAGTGGTGATTGAATTGAAACGTAGCCACTATTCACCCATTACGCGATGATTATGGTCGTCATAATCGACCGACTATGCAAACAATAGGTAAAATTGTGAAAAAAATTGAAGAGAGTGGAAGCGTTCCTGATGTCATGTCGTAAGGCCTATGCATCATCATAATGCATACTCAGTCGAAAATAGTGCTGTTACCAGTTCAAATAGTCAAATGTTAACTTATCGATTTCCTGGCGTTCCCAGCAATTGAACTATTTTTTTTTTGGCCGGCGATTGAAGATCAAATCATGACTTGGACGATAATGTGGTTCCAACAAGACGGAACAACAAGCCACACAACATCACCAATTATGGCTTTATTGTGTGAGAAGTTTCCTGGTCGCGTAATTTCACGTTTTGGTGCCGTCAATTCAAAGAACCGTTGTTCAAGAAAACTATATTGACATATTGGCATCTGGCTGGCAACATAGCAGTTTTACAGCCAATTTCTTCACATAGTTTTAACGCAAGTACCGGTACTAATCCTGATGAAGATAGTACTCAAATCAGTATTAACTCATTTCTTCACAAAATTTCTAAGCCCTAAACCTGTCAGTTTGGTACCGAGTATTAGTTAGGACTCGGTACTAGCTTGCTCCCAAAAATCAGCTAGTATCTGGTTAATATACCAGTTGTTAGTACTTAAATCGGTATCAAGTGATTTCTTCATACAAGTACTAAGCTCTAGTCCACTGTCAAATTTGTACCTGATACTTAGTTAGGACTCGGTATTAGCTAGTACCTCGGAGTCGGCAGTCTGACACGTTAATATTTAAATCAGACCAATTAGTTTTATTCGTTTAAAATTTATTGGTTGTCATTTATTTAGAATTAGGTAATAAATAAATTTTTTGTTAATTTTGCTGATTTTCATTTTATTTTATGTTTTTCAATTTTGTATATTCGTAATTTTAAGATAAAATTGTTTGCTTCGGAAAACGCGTTTTTGGGGCTTTTGGATGACATTTGGATCGAAATATTGAATATGTCAAAATTATAGTTTGTTACCTATCTGTCAAGCCATAAACCGTCAAATTCGATTGAAGGATAGTTACGATGTTAATATATGTATTTGAGTTAATCGCTTTGATAGACTTGTCTTGATAGAACTGCATATCTGCCATCAACATGCGCTCCTCTTCATAGGTGTTGCTTGGGCATGGAAAAGTGTTTGAATTGACAATTCTCCACTACACTTGCCGATATGGCGTTGATACTGCATTGAGAATGAATTCACTCCACAAGAACATAGAGGTAGATAGATAGATAAATAATTTTATTACCGAAATAATTTTATAAAAACATAATTTTTCTGGTAGGTCAAATTAAGTATGACAATAACTTATATAAGTTGCCTGTCAGATATAAAAAGTTTACTAATTAAATATGAGCTTTTTTGTTATTTAAATAAATTCATTAAGTATTTGGTAACGATATTTGAATGCAGATTTTAAAAATTGATATAGGTTACGATAGATTTTTCCATTTAATACATAAAGAAACTGGGGCCTGTTTAACTCATAGCTTCCTAGAAATTTCATTCGGTAACCTTTGAATATAGGACAAACTCCGATAAAATGAAAGGTGTTCTCCGCTGCATCAAGATTGCAAATTGTACAGAAGCCTGTGGTGTTGGTTTGAAAAGCTCTAGCGTTTAGATTCAACAGTCCACTACGTGCTCTTAATACCAGACTGATCATCTCTTGAGGGAACGTATCGTGAAAGCAATTTGGGATATCATAGTAAGATAAATTGCAGTACTCGTCGTGGAACTGCAATTGCCGTGCGTTACTGACAAAGATACTCCAGTGTTTCTCCTTGAGGTTCGCTAAGATTTTGTGCGCTTCTCAGCTCCGGCATGGTTAACGTGAAAGAAAATTCACAAGAATAACACAATAAAGAAAGAGCTATGTAAATAGATTACAGAAAGCAAATAATTCTGAAGGGTATTCCAAAAACCTCATTTTATTTAAAAATATCACTTTATGTATGTTTTCATTTAATATCAGAATAATATTCAAAAATGTCAAAATAGAGTCAAAATCTGTATTAGACTAGTTTAAGACTTATTAAGTTCCTAGTACCGCTTTGTGAACTTAGGTCAGGTACTAGTGATGTGAAGAAATGCTCAGGTACTAACTTTTCGTTGGGACCGAGTATCAGAGCTAGTATACCGGGTCTAGTTAGACTGGGTACTACGTTGGCTTAGTACTTCTGTGAAGAAATTGGGCGTTAGTAATTTTTTTTTCTACGTTTAAAAAATATGTAGCCATAGATTAAAGATTTTGGTAAAAACACAAATTGAAGAAACAATTTATTCCTGGATACAATGACTTTCCTACTTTACGTATTTAAAATCTAAAATTGTTTTGTGAGGTACTCAATTGTCATAATTTAGTTCGGTTTATTTTCAAAATTCTTTGCCAAGAACCAAGTATGAACTTAAACCGCAATATTTAAATGCGATTTTCATAAATGTATGATTTCTTCGTTGATTTAATTTTATTTAACATTATTTTTATTTATTTGTATTTAAGTCAACATAAAGTCAGAATTATGTATATATGTATGAATTTTTTTCATTCAATTGTAAAAACTATCGTTAATATTTAAGGGAAAAACTTTATTCATGCTTTTTTATTATGAAATTTAAGCCTTCATCAATTAATGAATA
The DNA here is from genome assembly GCA_951394125.1 of Epistrophe eligans. Classification (NCBI taxonomy): domain Eukaryota; kingdom Metazoa; phylum Arthropoda; class Insecta; order Diptera; family Syrphidae; genus Epistrophe; species Epistrophe eligans. The sequence continues at coordinate 26,962,170 of OX596031.1, read as the reverse complement.
TTTTAAATGAACTTATTTATTGGACTAATGAATTTTTCGTTGATTCAATGAAAATTCAGTTAAATTAAACAATTTTATAACTTTATGCAGTTCGAATAGGAAATAAATATTTTGAGAACTATATTCAGTCATAAATTGAACATTAAGGTACTCTAGTTATATAGCTCTCATTGAAATTTATTATTGAACATTTATGGCCTTATTTATAAACGTTGTCTAACTTTAGACAACTGTTTAACTTTGGAAAATTTGTTCAAAAACCTTGTTTATTGTTGTCTTATAGCTGCCTAACTTAGACACAAGAGTAGATTGTCTTAACCGTGAATAATGTGATATTTATTTTTATTAAATAAAACATATTTCCATCAATTTGTAAATAGTTAGACAGTGTCTAAGTAGAAAAAAATCTAATAAATACGACTGTTAAATTTTGATTTTGACGTTTTGAGACAGTTTTTTGCAATTCTGGAATTTTGGTTGGTAAATTTATGACCCAAAGCCAAAATGTATAGAACTCTTCTTCGAAATTGTGAACAAGCGATATAATTTCACCTTTCGTCCGCATATAACGTAGGTACAAATAAATCTTTAAAATTATTTCCATATTTATAAATTAAAATATAAACTGTTGGTATGTAAATATTAATTCCTCTTTGGCATACATCAAGCCTCCTGCTGTTTTTTTTTTTTTTTTTTTTAAATTAAAAACTCATTTCCCATTTGCATGGGCGTGTAATTTAACATTATTTTTCCGTTTCATTTTATGTTAGTTTTTTTTTAATCATTTTTTTTTTTTACTTACAATTCAATTAAAATGGCTGAAATTTAATTTTCATTAGTGTTTTGCATCAACAGTAAATGAGCAAACAAAATATATGAATGCCGTCTAGCAGCCACGCTGTGTGCTATAATGACATTTCAAATCACCATTAACCATCATTTTTCCTAAAGCATTACCATCATCAAGAATGAAAATAAAACAAAAACAACAACAAAAAAATAAATAAAACGATTTGCGGCTGTGGCGAGCAGAAAAATTAGTTTTTTAGCTAAGCCAAGTTCTGTGAATGTGCCTTTTTCCTCATCAAACAGCGTTGTTCCGTCCGTGGTTCGGTTGGGGTTTAATTTTCTATATGTATACCTACATACAGATATACGGGGAAGTTTATACTCCACGACGAAGTTGCTGATGATTATTTCGTGCGATTCCTTTGGCACATTGCAGCTCTTCGGAGACCCTCAAATTCTCCTTTGCCTATAGGTATAGGAGTCATTATACGAACCGTGGGGTAATTAAGATAATCAAAGGTAAACACGATGTGGTCTCGCTCACAATTCACAACCTACTAATACTCAGAACCGCCCCTACCCCACCTCCGTCATTATGGCCATCTTACTACCTGTCAACTTTCAAAAAACTGGATAACGGTAACGGTAACCCGGGAGCAATTCTTTTCTTGATTGACGCTCCACGCGGGTAGCATGGTGGCCTTGGAGTGCTTGCGAGCGCGTTTTATTTTGATTTCCTTGCTCGTGCGGATATCTTTGTAGGAAGGTGGGTAACGCCGCCGCCACGCTGCCGTGTATTCTTCTTTTGCAGGATACACGGTTGAGCCACAACCACCTCAGACACTATTTCAATTGTTGGTTTGTTGTTTTTGTTGCTATTGCTGTTGTCTGAAATGCCGTGTGCCTATATTCTATGCAAATAAAAATGTAACGGTTACGAAGCGCCATCACAGAGAGTGAAGGAAAAACGTGATAATTTTCTTACCCATTATTATCCCATTTCATGCTCTTATCGCACTCACCTGGTAATTATGATAACCCACCCACCACACCAACTCATAGCGCAACCCAACCCAAAAAAAAAACAACCTGCCGATCGACCGAACAACCTCGCCTCTCCCATCATACATACACACATATATTATATCAACCACCGCTCGAGGAAGAGAACGAGGACGACTGTCAGAGCAGAGGATGTTTGTTAATGTTGGAGGAGCTGTTTAGCTGCTGGCGGCTGATGGCAATGATGGAAGCAGCAGCAGCAGTAGCAACAACAACAACATAGAACTCAGTTGATGGTTATGACGAGGCCTGCCATTAAAACGTGCGTGCCATTTCCTTTTGGCGTGTTTTTCTTTTGCAACTTTGTGCTCCCTGCTTTTTTTTTACCCCTGTCGCTCTCTTGAATTTCCTTCCGTTTTTTTTTTTAATATTTACCCAACATTAAAACTCTGTTTTGGCTTAAAAAAAAATAATAAAAAATACAAAATAAACACGAACGAAAAGGAAATAAAGTAAAAGTGATACAGTGAAACTGATAAATGCAGGCTGTGAAATTTGCCCTATATGTATTTGATTATTATTGGAGCATTATTTAAGTATTTAAATTTTGTCTTATTGATTTTTTTTGAGTTGTCTTTGAAGAAAGCTTGAATTTATAAGATGTTTTCTCATATCCATTTATAGTTGTGAAATTTGTGGTATAGATAAATTGTAACACATAATCAGAGCAAATACTCTGAGCAGATGCTCAAAGCAAGTACTCAAAACAAATGCTAAGAGCAAATATTTAGAACAAATGCGTAGGGCAGATGCTCATACATATATGACGTAGGGAAGATGCCTAGATATAATCTGAGCATCCACCCTACGCATAAAAACTTAAACACACTTAAAAGGTGCTCAAAGCAGCTCTGAGAATCTACATCTTAATTGTTACTGCAAAATTGATCAAGTGCTCACAGAAGAAAGGAAAATTCTCAACCTTGAAGATTACTAAGTTTCATTTTTTTTTCTCATATCTCGCATGAATTTGTGGTATAGATAAATTTGAGCACATACTCAGAGCAAGTACTCAGAGCAATTACTCAAAGCAGATGCTCATAGGAAATGCTCAGGGCGGATAATTCGAGGAATTACTCTGAGGAAATGCTTAGAACAAATACTTACAGCAGATGCTTAGAGCAAATGGTTATAGTAGATGTACTTAGAAGGTGCTCAAAGCAGCTCTAAGCATTTTTCTTCATGATTAACCCACAGTTATGAAAGTGTGGTATAAATAAATTGGAGCATGTGATCAGGGAAAGTGCTAAGACCAGATGCTCAAAGCAGGCATACAGCAGATACTTAGAGAAAGTACTAAGAGTATATACTCAGAGCTGATTCTCATAGTAGATGAGATTCTCATAGTAGATGATCATTGAAAGTGCTCAAATCAGGTTCTCAAAGCAGGTGCTCAGAGCAGGTTCTCACACTAGATGCTCAAAGAAAATACTAAGTATATCCTTAAAGCAGATAGTAGAGAAAGTACTAAAAGCATATGCTCAAAGCAGATGCTCAAAGTAGATGATCATTAAAAGTGCTCAAATCGGGGTCTCAAAGTAGGTGATCAAGAATTTAAATAATTCCAAATAAAGCATCTGCTTTTAAAAGCTGAGTTTTTAGCAATTGCTTCGTTTTATTCCCTTAAGCTTGAGGAAAAATGTTCGAAAATTAAATAATAATTTCAGTTTATTTCTTCACATTTAAAAATTAAGTTTTGACAACATTAAAAATACACCCTATTACTAATCATTTGGAAGAAAAAAAAAATAAAAAAAATTTCACTGCAAACAATAAAAATGAATTAAAAATTAAAGCATCAGATATGGAAAAATCCTTTTTAAGTTAAAATGTATAATGAAGGGAGAGTCAAAGAGAGGAAATTCATTAGTAATGGAACGTATTTGAGGTATTTTATTTTTTTTTCCACTCATATCCCCAACTGGACACACATTTCCTGACAGGTTGGTATATAAGTATACGACAAGGGTTAACAAAAGCTTCTAATTGAATTGTGGACACAAGGTAATTTACTTCAAATTAAAAGGCAATATAACTGAACTCTGAGAAGGTTTTATAACTATACTTTATGCGACATACAAAAGAAAAATGTTGATATGATGTTGTTGTTGATGTTGGTATTGGAAAAGAAGTTACGCAATGCAGTAAGGTTAAGACTTGAAGGGGAAAAATGGTAAGGGCAAATTTGAGGAACGAGTTTATGGTCTTAGATTTTTATGGGATTAAGCGACCTTATATAAAATTAGTAAAGTCTAATAAATCTGCTAGATTGACGACTTGCGTCATAACACTCTTACATTAAAGCAGAAAAACTTTCGCACCATCATATTGTTATTGAAGCTAAAATTTACAATAGAAAGGGTAATTTCTAAAATTGAAGGTATTAGTATCTTTCTAATGTTTTCTCATATTACTTCATATAAGAAGATAACTTATAGGTTGCAGATGCTCAGGGCAAATTTTCAGAGCAGATGCTCAAAGCAAATGCTCAGGGCACATGCTCAGAGAATATGCTCAGAGTAGATGATCAAAAATTATTTCTTGTTAAGTGGAGAATATTCTCCGAAAAACTGAGTTTTGAGCAAGTGCTTCGTTATATTATTCTTATTGCTTAAGTCAGATAAATTCTCATATATCTTCATTTTATTTATTTTAAGATTGCCTCTACCTCTGTGTTGGCACATTCTCATAGCAGATATTCAGAGCAAATGCTAAAAGCATATGCTCAGAGAATATACTCGGAGCATATGCTCAGAGTAGATGATCAACAATTTATTTCTTTTTAAATGGAGAATATTCTCCGACAAACTGAGTTTTGAGCAAGTGCTTCGTTATATTCTTCTTATAGCTTGAGTCAGATAAATTCACATACATCTTGATTTTATTTATTTTAAGATTGCCTGTACCTCTGTGTTGGCAAATTTTCCATTCAGTCAGCTGTTTTTTTTTTTTATTGAAACATCCTTTTCCATAATAAAAAAATTAAAAAAGCTTCTTTCATCCTTGTAAACCATCTGCAAGGAAATGAGCCAAAAACCATTAAAAACAAGTGCCTCTTGACCTATACCTATTAAAATCGACCTATACTTCCTCACCCATCAAGGCTTTTCAATTTTGATACCTACCTATTTAAAAATCAAACATAACCAATCAATCAATCAATATCTAAGGTTCTGTTCCTTTTATTATTCTTGAAAGTACTTTTATTTATTTTTTTTCCTTATATAACCTTTCTTCAAAAGATATGAGAAATAACCTTCTCTAAATTGCCATTCAAAGGCAATCCATTTCTTCTGCCATGATGATGTATAAGTCTTCATTTAATACCTAATACATCTCTCTTCAACGCCCCATCATGTCTGTTAGTATTTTTATACGTACGTATATCTTCAAAAGCATTTCTGTAATTGAATTCCTGGAAAAATTAAAAAAAAAAAAAATAAAAAAAGGACGAAATACCCATATACCATACCCAAGACTTTTTTCCTATATATAACTTCATTCGTTTTGTTTTATATTTTCTTGTGGTTTCATCCAGAAAGTTGTTCTCTTCAGTCCAATACTTCGCTATAAAGAGGATTCCTCGCCTCCTTTTTTTTCATTTTGTCGATATTTCCTTTGTATATCCTTGTTATAGTGTGCAGCATTCTACAATTGTCTGAGCTATCTTCTTCTCTGGCAGTCCTTATTCTCAATGTATATCTAGATTCTAGATGCCTAAGCAATAAACTAAATACAACAGCAGTAGCAGCAAAAAGTAAAAACAGAATAAAAAAAAAAAAAGGATTCAACTTTTTGTATTTTTTTTTTGTTCCATACAAATCGAAGAATTCATCTCTGTTTTTGCATTCAGCGAGTGATAATGATTTTGCAGTTTAGAGAGAAATGCAAACTTAAATTTAATTATGCTGATGCTGCCTCTGTTGCACAGCCTTCAGAGAGATCGCTAGCTATAAAAGAGATGAGCTCTGTTCTAAACTGAGCATAAGTATAGATTCAAAAGAAATTAAAGAAAATAAAAAAAAAAATAAAAATACAAACAAACAGAGTTCTAGGATATTTTAATTATTTTCCACTATTTTAAGTTTTCCTTTTTCATTTTCCCAGACTTTTCCTATAGTTTTTTGTTTTACTCACTTTTTTTTTTTTTTTGGAAAAACTAACTCCTACCGTCAGCATCGTCGACGTCATAGCACATACAATGTGCGGTCAAAGTGCGGATAAACTTTTCGAATTGCATTTGCATAAATCGCTGGCGAAGTAAGAAAATTGCTTTGTATGCAACTTAAGGGATGAAAAATCCAGAAGAAACAGGAGGGAATCCTTTAACGTACCTTCTTTTTATTCAAAGAGGAACCAGGAGGAGCAAAAACTATCATTATCCGTTTAAGATATATAAGTTAAGTATAAAGTTGTGGTTTGGAAGTATTGAAAATGAGACAAAAAGCATGCCCACCAAGGAGCGCGGTGGCGGCTGTGGCCTGGTGTGCAATAGTAGATGCATATAAACTAAGAAGGACTTTTGAACGAAAAAAAAAATAAAAGTTTCGATTGCAAGAAGTGCGATCGAAACCAGATTCAATAATTCAACTCATTGCTGCGGGCATCCTTTAATAGTGATAGTGATAGTCGAGCTCTGCAGCTCTTGTAGATATCTTTGTATATAAAGTGCCGGCTGTTTGCTTCTGTTTCGATGCGATACTCCATCCAAGTTGGTCTTTCCAAATGATTTAAACTTCCTTTGAACGTGTAAAATGTTTCTTAAAGTTTTCCTTCAGTTTTGGTTTCTTCTTCATCATTTTCATCTTCTACTACATTGAATGGAAAAGATTGAAAAAAAAACTTCGAAAGTGGGCATCGTCATCGTTCGATTTGGTGGCGATGGTAGAGAGACTTTTAATTAAAGCGGTCTTCAAGAAGGAGATTGATATAAATAACTTGTAGCCACTCGTTCATTGAAAAAATGATGCTTCAGATGATGGATATAGAATATGATTTTCTAAATTTTAAACACAAGAATTCGTGGATGGAATTTAATTTAATTGGAATCGGAAAAGGAATACATTTTTTTTTTACTTGCATTTGTAAAGAATTAGGTTGACAAATAATATGTAGGTTAGGTACCAACAAAAGTTTTTGGGTTTTAATTAAATTCTTCAATTTTAAATCGTGGATGTATCAATGTATGACTTTGAGATAAAATCTGCGTTATGGTTAGATCTTTAAATTCATATAAATAAAATAAATAAATGTGGTGGTGCGACAGCTCGTGGAGAGCCAGACATTAACTCTCAACTTTTTCTGTGTGCGTATTATTGGCACAAATGGAGGAGAGTGAGAAACACTCTTTTTGATGGCTTACGACCATATTATTCACTCTGAATTTAAATTGAATTTAAACGAATTTTAAATCCAAATAATTAAATCCATCAATCTTAAGACCATATTATTCACTACAAAAAATTCATTAAATTCAATGTATTAAATTTGTTTTAAATCCAGATGCTTTAATCCAAAAAATGACAATTTTTAAAGTGTCAATTTTTTTTTTAAATTATAACTCGACTGAAAAGGTAAAGTATCTTAAGTCAATTTTTAACATTTTGCAGGAGAGCAAAAAAAGTGTCTAAAGAAGATTCCCAAAAAACCTTTTAAACATATAGACTTCTTAGAATAAACTTTTTAGAGGTCAAATTTTATGAACCATTTTTTTTTTTTAATTTATTGTAAAAAGATATTGTTAATATTTATTGAGTTATAGGACAAATTATGACTTAAGATAGTTTGCCTTTTTTTAATTTATTTTAAATTAGTTATTTAAAAAATCTTAAGCGGGTTTGCCCTCAGTAAGTTATCTTAAGTCCACTTAAGATGTTTTACCTTTTCACAATTATTACAAACTCTTAAGATGAAATAATCTTAAGTATACTTAATTTTTTTTAATTCGCTTCAACACAACATCTTATGTGGACTTAAGATATTTTACCTTGTTTCTCGATGCTATTTTCCAACATAAGATGATTTTTTTTCCTTTATAAAAAGGACTTTACAAAAAGGAAACGGAGTGAGATAGAAGAATAAGGCAGAACTATGCGCCTCTGTGTTGGTAATAGGGTTCATTAAAAAAAGCAAATCATCTTAAGTCGACTTAAGATACCTACTTTACCTTTTCAGTCGAGAAAATGAAAATTAAATACTTTGAATTAATAATTCAACAAGTCCAATTAAAATAGTGCTAAGTCTTCTACTTGGCTGATGTATTTCAGTAGTATATAGAATTTGTATTATTAAAAAAAACCTTCATATAAACAATGCCAGGCCGTGGGCAAAAAACAAAAACAAAAAAACTTCCAATTTTATGACTAGGAATTCTAGTCTTGTTGGATATAGTTCACACTAGATATTCGTCATGAAATCTATGTTAGATGAACTGAACTTAACAAAAATTGCGTATTGACAAGGTCCTCACTAGTCAATTCTGATGAGTCTAAGTGAGATCGCCGGGACGAAACGCCTAAATTTTTGTGGACTAAAGGCCGTTAAAAGCTATTTTGAAAATTAAACAAATTTAATAAAAAGTTACGAAACATCGGGAAAAGGATGATAAGTTAGTAGTGTTTCATTTACGTTCATAAGCCCAAATAACTAAAATAAAAAAAAAAGTAAAATAAATAATTTAAGAGACACAAATAGATAACATAATATAGCAAGTATCCCACGAATAAAATCCATTTTTCTTAATTTATTTTTAATTTTCCAGTTTCTTTCTTTTATTATTAATTTATTTTTGTTTATTTATTTGATTTCCTAAATTCTGGGAGCTAGAAATAAATAATATGACTTTGAATTTTCATCTGGATTTAAGTACTTAAATTGGCCTCCGGAAACCAGTTTAAATCCAATTGGATTTATTGTCATTGAATTAATTTATATCTGGATCTAGGTTTCAATCTGTATTAAGCGAGTGAATAAAATGTGCGTTAATATTGCTCTATGAGGGAAAATAATGCAGCGCGTGGCAAATGTATAAATAGAGTTCAAATTTACTAAAAAACTAAATTCTATTAGTCCAGGAAAATTAGACTTTCATTCTGAAAAAAAAATTCGACAAAAGCTGAGTTTTGGAATTTATTTTTTAAGGTTTTTTTAACACAAGGCCTATATTTAGGGGCCCTAATTCATAAAAATTGTGATGATAAAATTTAACGCACCTATATCTGATAAGTTTTCAGTTCATAAAATTATGACAGCTAACATAGTAATTGTCAGCAAAATTTGACATGACAGTTTTGTCATTGTCTTATTGTGACAATTTTTTCATTATTAGAATATGTCAAATTTGTCATTAAGCGAGTTCACGTTTCTGAGACCTCACTGTGCAAATTTCGGTCAGCTTCACTGAGGATAAGGAGAACCGTGAACAAGATTTTAACTAAGCGACTGGTTTGAATCTAAAAAATCATCATTGTTCTTTAATTTATTGAATCTTGTTGTTTTTAAGCCGAATTAAAATTTTGTCTTGTTGTTGTATTTTTTTTTTTTTTTTTTTTAAATTACAAACACAACATGGAGACTACAAATATAAATTAAGATATTTACTGAATTCCACCATTTTCCTCAACCTCTGAACTAAATTTAGGCTCTGCTCCAGATTTGGACCATAAAGCTCTCCCCTTAAATTTAGGCTTGGTATAATTTTTTTAGGCTTAAGACTGAAAAAATGAACAGATTCACGCCACTGACTGATGCCTTCAATTGTTAAATGACCAATCATAACTTTCTTTTTAGAAGCTCAATTTTGTTTAATTTATTCTATGTCATATAGTGTGGCATCTTGATTGGTTGTTTTATTATAACCGAATCTCAAGGTCTGCGTTAAGAATTTTTGCATACAAAAAATATTCTAAAACTTATAGATACCTATATACCTATAATTAATATGTTTAATAAATAATTAATTAATTTAGCTTTCCTAATTACAGCCCCAAGAACCATATGAGTTTGTTTTTAAATATCTCCGTTACAAAACTGTAGCTTTTATTCCAATCGATTTTATAATATTTTTCAAATCCAAGGAGCATTTAAAAAACAAGGTATAGGAGTGGGGAGCTCCCTTTCGATACATTCTCTACAACCAGCTATAGGGTTAGAACCTTACTACAATCGGAGTAAATTTAGTCCAATTTGAAGAAAAAAAAAATAAATCTACTCCGTCACTCCACTTTTGTTTAGATCTACTCCTTTTTTTCCATACAAAATTTCTTAGCCAACATTTTTTAGTCAAACCTGTGTTATTCAATTTTCTAACAAACTCTGATTCTGAATCCTTGAATCTAAAATTCTATTCTGTTCACAAACGAGTAGAATTTATGTGATTTTTTTTTTCTAAGAAATATTTATTTTTGTTAAAAGATTTTTTTTTTTGTTAAAATTACAGTTTTTGAAAACTTCAGTTTTTCTTTTGTTGTTTTCGTTTTAATCCATTTTTTTTTAACAAATCTGCTCCGAAATTCTACTACTTGAGGTTCTTACCTCCAAAGACCCATTTTCCATTTGAATAAAAAAAAAAACCTTCATCCATACCTACATATAATCGATTTTTTTAACAAGTTGAAACAACATTTCTTACGAGGGTTGGCGTCATGACATTTTGTATATCCATATCAATTGGAAAAATTCATTGATATTATTCTCTACAAACAAATCGCTTAAAAAAAAAAAAAAAAAAACTTTTAAAAAAAGGCACAAAAAGTCGAATGATGACCTCCTTCCTATAAAAACATCGTAGACACAAAAACAGGTGTTTCTTTCCACCATAAAATGTTATACCATTATCTGTTTTCAATTCTTTTCCACTTTAAGTGATATACTAATCCACTTAAGGAATTCATAAAAAAATAAACCTTAGCTACCTCAAGAATGACCTACTTTCTATATATCCAAGAATTACAACATGACACAAGAACCTCTTTATCCTGCACCGCATCCTTATGCTTGCTCCTTCATATATTCTTATAGCTACAGTCACATCAGGTCGTCTTTATCGTCATCGTAGTCATCGTCATCATCTTCATCTTCATCGTCGTCGCCGTCGCCTTCGTTGTCCTAACAGCAACCTGATCAACAGTAAAAACTTGAACTGAATTTTTTACCGTTAAGAGTTGGTCCTTCCTTTCTCACTCACCCACTTAAGAAAAGAATACATTTTGGTTTCGATAATGGAATACAACAAAAAAAAAATTCCTGTCAGCCTTAGTGGTTTTCTTTTGAAGGCTTGCCATAGACTAAAGGAAGGTTGTATGGTCCTGGTATATAGATAAAATATATATCATTACCAACCTACTGCTAACCAAAAATCCATTCTTTCGTCCAAAAATGTTATTTCTGTGGCGTGGTGGTGGCGTTGCTGCTGCTACTCTCAAAAGCTGCTTTAAAAATACTTGAAATTTTCAATTGGTTTTCCGTTTTTGAGTAGAGAAAAGTTATTGGTCCTTTTATGCATTGTTCCTTCTGTGATGTGGTGTGGGAGGGCGAAACATCGAGGGGGTGTTTGTATTTTCTTTTTTTTTTGGCTATGATTCCCTGTCAGTGTGAAGAAGGACTCAATTGCCAAAACACTATATACACAGACACACCTACATAACTACCACTTTTGGGCCTTTTGGATTGTTTTCTCAATTTTTTTTTTTTTTTGCTTTCATTTTTTATTTTTTGCACATTATTATTATTGTCGATTCACTTTGGTTTTTTGAATTTTCCGTTGAAATGGTTTTAAGTTGTTGAATGTTGTGAAGTGAAGATATTGTTTTTTTTTTTTTTTTGTTTATTATTTATTTATTTTTTGAAGAGCCGATACTTGAAATGGAAATTTATTCGAGATTCCTTGAAATGTAATAATCTTTTGTGTTGGTTGTATGTATTATATTTGAAGCCATAAAAGGCTCTCTGTCTTTTGTAAATTGATGGTTTTAACTTAACTCATGACGAGAGTGGAAAAGTTGATGATAATAATAATGATAGTGTGGTGTAGGATACCTAACCTAACCTATTGTACTTTGTTTTATTTGTTTCTTTAATGTTTTGGCAAATTTTGTTTATATTTGAATTGACTTTTATAGCTTTTGAGTGGTGAAACTTGTTTTTGATGTGAAAGATTTTTGTTTTTGAAATAATTTAATTTTTAAATAAAGAAGATAATTCAAAGTTAATATTGAATTTAATTTTTTTTTCAGTGGATTACTTGGTGACTTGTTGCAGCATTAAATTACCGTAAGTTTTACATAAATATTTAGTTGTTTAATTTACAAATACGAGAGAAAAGCAGTTGTTCTAGTAAGTAGTCGAGTTGAAGAGATCTCAATTACGAAGTTTTAAGTGACATTAAATAATAATTAAATAAAAAAAAAAAAGATTATAATTTGTAGTATTAGGGGCGGAAAATTGTACAAATATATGTATATGTCATATCTTAGGGATTAGAGAGCTTAATTATAATGTTTACTTTCTAACATTGTTTAATATGAATAAAAGTCAAAAATAGGCGTCAAGCCACTAACAAAAAATGGCTCAACTGATTTTGGCCAATTTTTTTTTTTATAGAAGACCTTTCAATAAGTTTTAAAAGTTTTTTATACCAAAATTTTTAATATTTTTTCTTTGGATTTTTTAATATTTTTTTTTGAGAACTACATATATGTATATGTAATTCGAAAACGACTTGGTCAATTTTTCTTAAACTTGACACCCAGAAGTTTTTTTTAACATTATCTAGCAAATTTTAAATTAAAATTATTATTATGAATGAAAATAACGGTATCTTTCATACAAGTGTTTAAAAACCCGAATGAAAAATATCATTTTTCTCAAAAACGGCACCTACTATTTTGATTGAAGTTTTTATGTGAAATAATATTAGTACGTCGATCTACTGTATTATTGGGAAAAAAATGTATCTATCGATTAAAAATGGTATCTCTCATAGAAATTAGGTATTTTGAAAATGGGTAGATGAATTTTTTTCAAAGTTAATTTTAAACTCCGCATTAATAAGTACTAAAAAATGGCTTACCAATTTTTTTTTCTTAAAAAATATTCTCAAATTTTTATATACAAAAAATTATTTTCTCAAAAAACCGCTCAAACGATTTTTAAAATTTTTTCTCATAAATTGAGATTTATGCAAGAAATCGGATGGTGTACATTGTGTTGGTGTCAATATAGTTTCAGAAGTTATTTAATCAATTTATTTCTAATTATATTGATTTTTTAACAAAAAAAGTACCATGCATATACTTTAAAACCACAGTGTGGTCTGGTCGCACATAAGAATAAGTTCTTGCGACGACACTATCTATTAGCAATCCCATTTTCATGAGGGACAAAATTAGCCGGTTCCGTAGTAATTGTCCTTCTTTAGAATCAATATTTTCTCCTTCTCATACGGAATAGAATTTTCAGATATCGTCACCATATCCATCCCTGAAAGTTTACAACCTTTCCTGACAAATGACCCCGGGTGGGAATAGTCCCGCCCCGGCACCCTCTCATATGATTTTTTTTCTTGTCATGACCCAACATCTTGCTTCTTTTCACACCGTATGCGAGCGAATCGCCCTGTATATTAATTGATATTAAATTAAAATTGAAATTTTGTTTAAATTTTTGAATATAGAAATTAGTTTAGAAAAAAAAAATAGTTCTTACTTCTTTGGAATGAACAACAGCTATAGTTTTGGTTTTTACCAATTATACTTCTTTATTGCCAACGTTAAGTTATAACTTTATAATTGCAAATTAGCCTTGAACTTAAGTGCCTATTCCCTACAATAATCCATGCGGTAGAAACATTTTAACCTGATTTACCGCATTTTACCTTTAACCTGGGTTTACATTTTGTCTATATCAATTCCGGTAGGAAATTTGCACCAGACAAATTACAATATGTAGCTCGTTTATCGATTTGTTTCTGAATATACTTTCTCTAGTTGACTTAACCAACAAGCATGTATATCCTTCAATAAACGTTTTCCTTTTCAAGTGGAGCACAGAAGATAGAAAAAGCTGTCTATATACGAGCATAACCCAGGTGTGTAGAGATTCATCTCTCCCCCCATATCTAGCTAAGCTTCAATAGCTTGGTAGGGTATTATAGGTATAGGCAACATATTATAGGCATGCCATTGATTAAGAGGAGAGGCATAAGAGGGACATCACAACACAACACAGTGACTAAATATAACACACTCTCTTAGAGCTTGAAGCGTCTTTAACGAGGTTTTAATTTGCAACCTGTCAATAAAAGGGAATGTTAGGTATAAATGTAGATAGGTATGTGTCGGGATGGGGTTAAATTTAATTGGTATTCTAATTTCTGTCTGGAAATTAATTTCATTTTAATTACTCTGCTGTGGAGTGGAGACGAGAATGTATTTTTTTTATTTTTTTTCTTCAGGTTGAATAATCATTTAATAAACTACCTGCATAATCTTATGGATCTATACAGAAACAAGGGTTTGTTTATTGAATTTCAATGACGATAAGGAGCCATATGGCTTTGTTGGAAAAGCTTTTGTATATAATATGTAATTATAAAGAATTTTCAACTTTGAATTTAAGAGGCGTGGATTTGGTGGGGTGGGTGTAAGTGAGTGTTAAGGAGGCTTTGATAATATTCAACTACACACACATACCTATGTAATGTACATATATACAAAATATTCAATTTAAGCAAGTTATGGAAAATTATTGAACAAATTTATACTGAATGTGTTGCCATGGTATTTCATTAAATGAAGCTTTTTTTGTTATTCATTCACATTTTTTAGGTATGTAGTATTTTGATACTTTGTGCCATATAGTATATAGGATCGTAGGAGAAGAGGAGGAGTATAGCCAACCTGAAATTTAAAATCATCAGGAATCGCCACTGTTTTAGAACAGTTTCATATTTTTCTGGTAAATGTATCATTTTATCGGAAAATTCTATAACTTTTGCAAATTACAGCAACTTTCAGTTTTGTTTTAAGGAAAATAGACCAAAATATATACCTACTGCGACCAGCCGTGGAGCCCTATAGATAGTTGAATACTCGTAGTACTCATTTCACCCTGTATCGTTTTGAGGACTTTCCTACAAGACCAGCGCCGTATTTGACCGTTTCAGACTTCTTTCTTTGTTTTTGTCACGGGTCTTTAAGAACACACTCTATAAACTCAAAAGGAGCAAAGAGAATAAATATCTGACAGGAATGCGAGAACTTATTGCCCGAAATTTTCACTAAACCGAATGAAAACGCGGTAAAAATAACAAAAATAATGGCGAGTCCACTTGGACGATATCTTCTTCAAAAGAAATAAAAAAAAAAAAAACTAAAACTAAAATTTAAAAAAAAAAATTTTATTTTAAAAAAATTATGAAATTATATGTCGTTTGATTTTAAGAGTGAGTGTTTTAGGCGGAACTCAATTTATGAGAAAAAAATTTAAAAATTAAAAAAAAATATTTTTTATATAGGGTGTCTCATAATCCATTGTCCAAACTAAAACTGGTTATAGGCCAGGTCATGACCTCTCAGAATTTAGTAACTTGTCCATTCCCAATCTCAACGGTTTTCGAGTAACGGCTGGTTTTTGAAATTTCGAAAAACCCCTACTTTAAACCAGTTTTTTGGTCACCCTGTCCATAATAGGTTTTTTTTTTTTATTTTTTCACTAAAATATTGTATAATAAGTAAACCAATTAGGCGCATTAAAATATTTTTAATTTCATGCACCATTTTGCTTAAAATTAATAGATATTTTGACATTTTGATCAAACCTGTTTTTTTACTTCAATTTTTGAAAGAGCACCCTGAAAAAATTCGCATGACATTTTGAAGTCATTTTTATTAGAAAATTGTTCCTCCTGACTAAACTGGAGGGGGGATAGACCGCTCCCCTCGCAAACGATTTTTTCTTGTTTTGACTTAACCTACACGCTTTAGCTTTCTGTCACACTTTATGCTAGTCACCCTGTATACCACTTTTCAATTGACCTAATAATTGTAATTGACCGTTGATCTGTCAAAGGT
Organism: Epistrophe eligans; assembly: GCA_951394125.1. Taxonomy (NCBI): domain Eukaryota; kingdom Metazoa; phylum Arthropoda; class Insecta; order Diptera; family Syrphidae; genus Epistrophe; species Epistrophe eligans. The sequence continues at coordinate 26,946,250 of OX596031.1, read as the reverse complement.
ATTAAAAGCGAAAATTCACGGCTCCTTATAAAAAGTTAATTATTTTACCATTTTTAATATAAAAACATAAACTTAATTAGTGTTCGATAGAACAAGTGACCACAAATAATACACAAAAATCGTTTATCTATTTAAAAGGCTTAAAAAATTAAATACTAAACGCACAAAAAGTAAAGATCTGAGTGAGCATATAACCAATGCAAAAAGCAAACAAAAGAAATTTGTTGGAAACATCTCCGGAGTTAGCAAGCACTACAAACAAAAAATCTCATACCAAGGAAATGGCTTTATCGTCAATGACAATCTCCGAACTACAAGATATGTTCGCAAAAATAGAAAATAAACTTCGAGATTTGCCAACAAAAAACGACATTGCTTGCTTGTTTGCAGATATGCAGAGTCTCAAGGCAACAAATGAGACACTCGCACAGGAACTCGAACATCTTAAACAGAAAAACAACATAATTGAAAAGAAAATGGAGTTCTTGGAGAAGAAGTCTAAAGACAAAAACTTAATTTTCACTCTTCCTCCAACAATGTGTGATGATATCAACAAATCACTCACCGAAATCACTAGAAAACTTGTCGATCACCAAAACATCAATTTTGAGGACGTCACAACCCTCCCGTCCAAAGGAAACCAACAACGTGTTCTTGTGCAGACGAACAACAAATCCATTTCAACACAAATGCTAAAGAACTCAGGCAAACTCAAAGGAAGTGGTGTGTACATCAGCCCTGACTACACCAGAAACGAGCTAGAGAGACGACAAAAAATCTTGCAAATCCGAAGGGCAATCAAGATCAAGCACCCTTCAACAAATCCACAAATCCGAGGTCTGAAATTGATCGTAAATGGAAAAACCTTTAACACGACGCCAGAAGGAAGACTCATTTGTGGTAACCGAGATGGATTCGAAATGTTGCACGAGTTTTTTGGCGACATTGGAGCGACGATGTTGAACGAAAATGAATATTCCTTTTCACAAATAAAAACAAATAAATCACAGCATGTCATCGAGACGTCAGCGTCAACGTCAAAATCAGATGTCAACCTATCCGAGATGCTACCAGCGCCACCTAGAAGCTCATCACAACAACTAATAGTTCAACGTAATTGAAACAGTGTTGCCGTCTGTCACGCAAGTAAAAATAGTAAAAAATTAATTAATGAAAAAGTTGAAATTAAAAATAGTAGTATTTTAGCTTATAATATTGCTGGTTTAGCAAACAAATTATTTAACGTAGATTTTTTTAAATATGTAAAAAAACATGATATTTTTTTTCTTTTTGAAACATTTGTTACAAATGAAAACTTTAAAATCTATAACAAATATTTTTCTGAATATAAATTACATTGGATATCTGCTAATCGTGAACATAAGTTTGGCAGAGCAATAGGAGGTTCTCTGTTTGGTTTCAAAAATAATATGAATGGTAGCTTTACCGAAATGAATGACCGTGTATGCTTGATTCTTAATCATTTAAATTCGAAATTTTTTATCTTGCCAGCTTACATTAACTGCAATTTCTGGGATGTTGAATTTTATGCTGTGTACGATTTTCTAAATATATTAGATTCCGATAATATTATGCTTATTGGCGATGTTAATGCTAGGATTGGTGAAGAACAGATAGTTCCATCTGAAACTAGTTTCATTGGCTCAGAAATTCTAGATAAAAGAATCTCAAAAGATAAAACAACAAATAGAAATGGTCGCCTATTCCTAGAAATGTGTCAATCTTTCAATTTGTATATTCTTAATGGGTGTAGCAAAGATGATAAAAACGGAGAATATACGTTCATTGGAGGGTCAGGAAAATCGGTTATAGATATTTGCGCGGTGTCAGGTCAATGGAATAGTAACATATCTTCCTTTCATGTAGGAACACAAATTTACTCTGATCACATGCCCATCTCTGTAATATTCAACTTTGATCCAACCACTGAATTTTGTGCACTAACCTTACCTCTGAAACTTAAATGGAAAGAAAATCAAAAAGAAGTATACGCTTCAAAACTTCTGAGAGAACTCGAGAACACCACCACAACATGCCTTACAGCTACAGAAAAAATAAGATTTTTAAATAATTGCATTAAGAAAGTTGTTCCCATTAAACCCATATCAAATAAACAGAATTACCGACAGAAGTGGTTTGACCAGGAATGCTTCACTGCAAGAAAACTGTCATTCACCTTGCTGCGAAAATTAAGATCAGCAACAAGCCCTAATAAGAACTTCACAAAACAGTACACTGCCGCAAACAAAAGTTATAAACTGCTATGCAAAAACAAACGTGAAGAATACTTTAAATCAATTGCCCTAGAGCTCTCAGGCACAACAAACAGTAAAGACTTCTGGGATAGAATAAAAATACTCAAAGGCGTTGAATATATCTGTGGAATCCACATATCTGCTACAAAATTAGCTGAATATTTTCAACTTTTACTCAACCCAACTATCATCCACGAAAGTATACAATATGCCGAACCTTACATAGTCGATGATTTACTTGATAAGGAGTTTGAAATGAGTGAACTCAAAACAAGTCTGCATAATACGAAAAATAAAAAAGCACCAGGTCCTGATCGAATAGGAAATGAATTCTATAAAAATGCCCCACCTGATTTTTTAAAAAAAATGCTAGCAGCATTCAATTTCATTTTTAGAACGGGAGAGATACCTCAGGAGTTCAAAGATGCTATAGTATATCCAGTATACAAAAAGGGAGATATCAACACACCTAGTAACTATAGAGGAATCTCATTCATGAATTCGATTGCTAAAATTTTCTCGTCTATTCTACTGAGCAGAATCAACTCCTGGGTAGAAAGAAACAATATATTAAGTGAATACCAAGCAGGTTTCCGAAAAGGATATTCAACTGTTGACAACATATTCACGCTGACAACTGTTGCCCAATATTTTCTTAAGCAAAGTAGGAGGTTATACGTGTTTTTTGTAGACTTCAAGGCTGCATTTGATTCAATTGACCGCAGCGCACTTTTCTATAAACTGTCACAGAAAGGTATGTCAACAAAAATGCTTAAAGTCTTAAAAAACATGTATAAGAACACGCGTCAAGCAGTATGGGATGGCAGAAATGTTTCTATTTGGTTTGAAACTACAACCGGAGTCAAACAGGGCTGCCTTCTTAGTGCAGTTCTCTTTGCTCTGTTCATAGATGACATAACTGATCATCTACCTGCAGGCATCACAATTGCTAATGAAACCATCAAGGTTTTGCTATACGCAGATGATATTGTCTTGCTAGCGGAATCACCTCATAGCTTACAACTAATGATCAACAAAATGAACATATACTGCAAAACATGGAACTTGCAGGTGAATCTCGAAAAATCTAAGATTATGCTCGTCCGCAACAGGCAAACAAAACTAGCGGAAAATGAAAAGTGGTTTCTCGACGGTGAAATGATTGAAATTGTCACCAAATACAATTATCTTGGCATAATTTTGGAACCCAACATGAAACTCACGCATCATTTAAAAAAAAAGCTGTCAGCATCTAAAAGTCTCATAAACGCGTCGTGGAAAAATATTATAAACAAACCCGAAATACCATTATCAGCAAAATACCGCATTTTTGAAGCAGTTATGCGCTCAGTTATGTGTTACAGTTGTCAAACCTGGGGATTCAAGCAATATGAGGAAGTTGAGAAATTACTTCGTTTCTTTCTTAAGAAATTATTTCGCCTTCCAATGAACACTCCCAATTACGTTCTTACTCTAGAAACAGGTCTTCCAAGTCTCTTCAATTTCACCCTGAAATTACATTTCGATTACATAATCAAGGTGTTAAGGTATCCATCATATAGACTACCACATATCCTCACAAAATATATTTTCCAAAATAAACTTGATTGGGTTAATGATTGGTTAACTTTGGCAACCGAATGTGAAACTAACATAAACATCCAATACGAAGATTTATCAGTTTTGAAGCAGCAATGTTACAAGCTTTTGGAGCTGTCTGACATTCACCATCGTAATGAATGTATAGTCCAGGCAACATCATCTATTAATAGGTTGATGTACCCTGAACTTAACTACGATCTAGGTAGCAATAACTATTTTACTGATCGTCATAGCTTGAAGGCAATATCTCTGATATGCAGAGCAAGATGTGAAATGTTGAATTTAAATGGGTCACCTTTCAAAAATATAGATTCAAATCTTTGCACAATATGCAACTTAAAATCAAAAGAAGATACATTCCACTTTTTGGCAATATGTCCGATCTACAAAGACATAAGACTCGTTTATTTCGGAAAGCGTTCATTGACAATGGATGAAACAAAGAACATTCTTAACGGAGATAACTGGGAAGCTCTGCATAAATATATCAAAAACGCAACTTCATATCGACACCATATTGTAACGGAATTTAGATAATTTAAAAAAAATATATAAATATAAATAAATGTATATGTATATAACGTAAGATATCATGTTTTCATAATAACTTGTTTATTTTTAAATATTTTCAAACTTTTAACTTGAGTTTATACTCAACTATCTTAAAACTTTTTGTACAAGAAAAAACATTTTAACGCGTCAATCAGGCAGACGGCAACGCCATTGCCCATTTATTTTATTGTATTTCTTGTTATATTGATATTATGATTCAAAAAAAAAAAAAAAAAAATTGTTAAATTATACAAATAAAAAATCTAATCTCTCTAATCTCTCTAATTGTATCAAAATTCTTTTTTTTCAGAATTTTAAATCATGCTTTTTCACTTAGTTTTCGAACATTAAAATTGAATTTGGTATCTTCGTCATTTTATTATTCCGATAAAAAAATTGTTTGATTGACAAAAGTTTTCGAAATATTCAAATCAAAAAGTACATAAAAAAAGACATTTTTTTTCGAAATATTCAAGAAACAAAAAAATAAATTATTTTTCTGCAAAAAAAAAAACAATAGTTACGCCATCAAATTTTTTTTAAACTTTTCCCTTAAACTATCACTTTGAATCTCTCCCATCCCTCTTGCTCTTTGAGAATTAATTGATAGTTTATTGCTAAACCTCTCCTGAAATATTAAATTGTTTTTTGTATAAATTTTGATATACTTAGGGTTTTAAGTTAAAATATAAATATTAATGTTTTCTGTCAACTATAAAGACTCAAGTTAACTTATAAAGACTTAAGTTAACTTTTCTTGTATTAAAATATATTTTAAAACTTAAAAAAAAAATATTTATTTGAACTGAACATCTGCTTTTGAATCGACGAATGCTATTAATAAGGCATTTTGCAAATTTCTCAAAAAACAAACAGTTTATGCCTTTGGCAAAAGTTTTCAACACTTCATCAAAAAATTTAAAGTCATTATTATGAAGCTAAACAATTCAACCTATATTCATTCATTCCACTCCATCAAAATAACAATGACCTTTCTTATTGAAGCTATAATAATTAACAGGCAATATTTTCTTTTCAACCATTTATTTAATATCTTCGTCCTTCCTCTCTCCATAGGTTTATATTTTTCAAGATTAGATTTTCAAATCCAAATACCTTAACCCTTTAATAATGAAATCAATAAAATCCCATAGGCCCCTCTATATACCTACGCTACGTATTCACAGAGGCAAACTTGCTTTGAATTATATTTTGTGCTTATTTAACTGCTTAAGGAGGCTCAAAGCACTAACATAACATTCAAACAAACAAAAAAGTTCATTTCCAGAGGGACGACTCGGCGAGTCGGTGATGAAGAGAGTAAAAAAGGTAGAAATGGTATTTACGAAAATTCCTTAACACTTTGAGGAGACTCTATTCACACAATAACAACCCTCCTAAGTCAATGTGGCGCTCAAACAGAGGGACGACACATTACGTTCACAGTATTTTAATTTCATTTTAGCCAGCAGAACCCCTGCTCTCTCGGTATGGCTTTCATAACTCGTCACAGCTGTTGATATTCCCTTGCAAAAATATACCAACACACACACGCACATACATAACTGAGTTCCTATATATGATCCTCTGGGTGTCTGGAGATATGCATGTTCACTGAAAATCATCAAATAATACGTAGATTATCATGTTGAGTATATTCACAGAAAAGAAACCCAAAAAAAAAAAAAAACGAAATGAAAAACATTTGGGGACCGCAGGGCGTATACGTATCATTTTGTATCTTTTTGCTGATTTGGGAAACTACATTAATTCCCCGGCAACGACATAAGTACAAACACACACATATGAACGGTATGGGTACACATAACATATTTGCTACTCGTAAATAAAAAATAAAATATAAAATAAATAAACGAAGAAGAGAACCAAAACCGTACGCGAGGGATGCTGAACGTTCTGTTGGAAATTGGTTTTACTGTGCTGCTGAATTGCTCGGTATACTGCTCGGCTCGAGGGGGGAGGTAGAAAAAAAAATACATATACATAACGAAGGGAAACATCATAATCATAAAACATTATTTCACCCCCGATAAAAACGATTTGAATCATTAGATACCTTGTTGGAGAGGTAGATGACTTGAGTTATTGCCAAAAGATGAAATTTCATTACCTAACCTATGGAATGGAATATTATTCGAACTCACGAAGTGTACTCTAAGTGTTGTTGGTATAATAATTCGATGGTATACTTTTATAGGAGATATGGAATCTACCATTAATTTGTGGTTCATTTATCTAGACTTATGACACTTGAGGGTTGAAGTGGTGAAATTAAATTTTCTATTTTTTTTGCTGGGTTTACACGTTTGTATATGCTTCTTATATTTTATTATTTAATGTCGATTGAACTACCATTTAGGAATTTGATGATAAAAATCAAGAGCAATGATTCAAATTAAGAGTACTTTTAAGGATATCTTTAGACGTCACAAGAAAACTCTTCGCTAACAAATTCAGGTTTGTCGGAATTATTTTCAATTTGGTCAAAAAATATAGATGGAATGTTTTAAACAAAATCCACTAATTTAACTTGCTCCATAGGACATGTTTTGGTTTCGTGTTAACACATCGATGATGGAGAAGTCCGAAAAAGTGGGTTTCATCATATCGTTCGTTTGTCTCTGCGGCCACTGTAATAAGAGCTTAAGCCTAGATTGAAGGATCGTCAAATTCAGTAAAGAATATTTTTATGTGATTTCCCATAGGAGAAATTCAAATGTTTGTATTAACACATCTAGAACTGTCATACAACATTTCTGTTTTTTTTTTTTTTATTTTCTCGAAAACGGCGGCTCTAGCGATTTTATTTAAACTTCATTCCTATAATTTATATAATTTATAAGAAAATTGCGTTTCAGGTTTTAGTGAAAAAAAAAATCAAATAACGTAAAATCGGGTGTTGACGTTTTTTGAGAAAATTGTATTATTTTTGAGTTAATTAAGTTATAGCTTTTAAATGGCTTGACTGATTTTATTGTTACTTGGAATATGATGCTTCTAAATATTTCAAACAACATTGAATTTAAAAAAATTATCAAAAAAAAAAAATTAAATTATTATTAAAACATTATTGAAAACATAAATACAGGGTGTCCGCCGGAAAGGTATACTACTTTGTTTGTTTATAATTTTTTATTAAATGAAAGAGAATGGATCTTATATTGATAAATGTTTTATTTAATGTCGGCAATTATGCATGGAATACATACTAAATGTCCGCCTCTGTTAGTCTCACAAATGCGAACTCTTTTGAGCACATTTTTCATTAAATTCTCACACATTTCACGCGGTATTTCATTAATTTCATCACGAATATTTTGTTTGAGTTGCTCAAGCGTTTCTGATTTGTTTGCATAAACCTTGCTTTTCAGCTATCCCCACAAAAAGAAGTCCGGAGCAGTCAAATTAGGCGACCGTGGAGGCCAATCAACATCAGCATTTCTTGAAATAACTTGTTGTGGAAAGAGGTCTCGCAGTAATTCCATTGTAATCCTGGCTGTATGCAATGAGGCACCGTCTTGTTGATACCACATGTTAATCAAGCCCAAAGCATGCAGTTGTGGCGTTAAAAAGTGACCAAAGTTGTTCTTTGAAGACAAAGTTCCTGAGCACGGCGTCAAATTGAGGTTGATGGATTGTTTTGAACACTTCCTTGAGCAGTAGTAATGTTTTCAGCCGATCTTGCAGTACGTTACGGTCCATGCTTGGGCCTATCACCTACAGACCCTCCTTCTTCGAAATCATTCTCTACACGATAAATAGTGCGTTTCGTTGGCACGTTTGTTTCTCCAAAAAAGGTCACGTAACTTTCTCATCGTCACAGTAATCGATGATTGATTTTGATAAAAAAACGATTAAAACACGTTGGTTTATCGAATATTTTTCCATAATAAATTTGCCAAGTATCTACTTCACGACTGCCAAATATGAACTGTCAAGACTAATGTTTACCAAAATGGCGGCAAAACAAAGTAGAATATCTTCCCGGCGGACACCCTGTAATAATAATTATAATTAGTTAATATACAATAATTACATAAATATAGCGCTAGCTACCAGGACCTTTCGCTAAAAAAAAAATCCTTTTTTTCATTTTATTTTGTTGAAATGTAGCTCAAGTAGTTGTAGTAAGCCACGAGATAAAATTCTTGCAATAAAGTCTTCTGCATAGAGTGGGAATCGAACCCAAGACTAACCATTACGCCATGAACTACTTTAACTATCAGTGAAAATTTAAATAAATTAAATCTTAAATATTAGAAAAGTAGGTGCGCAGCATAGTTGGCAGATTGAAATAACCATTTTGAAATAGGGAGAATTGAAAATTACGGTATTATAAAAAGCAATATAATTAATTTGCAAAATTTAATTTTTCGAGCTTTATTTGAAACGCTCCCGAGATTTTGGTTTTTGGATATCTTTTGTACATCTAGTCCTAAGAGAGCTTAATTTTCAAATTTTGTAACACGAAAGAGAAAAGTAAAAAAATTTAAGTGAAGTGAAGTGAGCGTGGCATGAAAGTAAATCAATTTGACTAAAGTTTTGTTGTGTTTTAATCAATAAGCACGTAAACTAACATTTGCTTTAAAATAGTTTTTGTTATTTAGCGCCATCTATCGGAATACCTTTTTTTACGTATGCACTTCTCTCTTCATAAATAAATATTTAGTCTAAGTTTCAGATTAAGCATTTAAACGAAAACGTTATTGAAAAAAAAAAATTAAATGCACGACTAAGTCGCATGAACATGCTATTATGTACGATCACACTGTGTTTTTAAAGTATGCATGGTACCTACTTACCACTTAAAGACTAAAAATTTCTTAAAAAATCAATATATGTACATATGTAATTAGAAATACATAAATTGATAAAACAACTTCTGAAACTGTTTTGACACCAACACGATGTATACCATCCTATTTCTTACATACATCTCAATTTGTGAGTAAAAGATTTGAAAAATCGTTGGAGCGGTTTTTAAAAAAATTATTTTTATATATAAAATTGGTATGCCATTTATTAGAACTTATTGATAAGGAGTTAATTTTGGAAACAAAATTAACCACCCATTTTCGAAATATCGAATTTTCAAAAATTAATTTTGAAATTTTTTTTTAAATCTAAAATTTTATTTTTTTTAAATTGTGATAGGTATGCAAAGCCTATTAGCAGCTCTTGTGTAAAAAATTTCATTAAAATTATTTCATCAAATTATTTTGTGAAAATTCGATATGTATTCGATAAAATGGGAAAATGATTTTATTTTTTTTTTTCAAAATTAATTTTTAAACTCTGCATTAATAAGTAGGTTCCAATTTATTTTTTCTTAAAATATGTTTTCAAAATTTTGTACACACATAATTATTTAAAAAAAAAAAACCGCTGAAACGGTTTTTAAAATTCTTTTTTCTCATAAATTGAGATTTGTATAAAAAATCGGAGTACGTTGGTGTACCAAAATAATTTCAGAAGTCGTTTAATCAATTATTTCTAATTATAAGTAGGTATTGATCTTTTAACAATTTTTCAGTCCACAGTCTAAGTTCCATACATATTTATGTAGGTACAACACGGTGCAATATTTTTCATATTTATGTACTCACATAATACTTCTTTAAACTATAAACTACGTTTTTGGCAGGCGGCATACAATTTAGGCTCCTATTACTAATTTATTTCTTTTAAAATCAGATGAATGGAACTAAATTATTCAGACTTTAAAACCACAGTGTGATTGCACATAAGACCAAATTCATACGACCCAGTCCTACATTTTATTTTGTTTACCTTTATTTCTTTTAAAAAAATGCGATAATTTTTGCTAAAAAGGCTTATATTTTGAGTTCTGTTAATCGTCAATTTTAAAGTCATTGGAAAAACGACAAGGCAGCTTTTCCATTTTTTAAACGAATTTAAGTTAGAATACTGTTGAAAAAATCGCAAGTTTTCGCCCTTCCCCCCTCTCACCAAAGGTTAAGAAAAAACCTAGAATAATAATACCTATCTAACTTATACTCAACATTTCCAAGAACCGCGCATTTCCACCATTTTCTTCTCAACTTAATTTATTATTTTTTGTTTGTTGTTGTTTTTTTTTTCATGTTTAAATCTTTTCTACTTTATATACGGGTACAAATTTTGTAGGATTTAAGCAAATCCAACCAACTGACACAACACAATGAACATCAGTATTAGAATTATGGATAATCTCTAATCTTCACTGGACAGGAAAATCTGTTCCATTTCTTTCTTTCAAAAGATGTTTACTGAGATGAAAGGAATTAAGTTATATTATGCTAAATGTCTCTTTTTCTTCTTTTCTTTTTTTTTTTGTCCACCCTGACAACATAAGTGGAGACAAACAAATAAAACAAAGCAAAGAATACAACAAAAAATAAAATCTCATTTAACTTAACACCCAGCCAAGCTCACTACATACATAGGCCTCTCTCTTGGCTCCCCGCATCCACCAACATAGATAATTGCCTTTTTTTTTGTGTGCCACACTAAATATCTCCCACCCTGTTGTTAAGGAAACTTCTGTTTTTAGCTCCACCAGATGTTGGAGGCAACTCAATAAATTATATCCGCTTAACGCCCACGGATGATCTTAAAAAAAAATACATAAATCGTTTTAGATTCACATAAGAAGAAGCACACAGCACACCATCATCATCGTCGTCATATATAGCTCGCCAATGCTGCACATTTTTATATAGAAACGAAGCAACAAGCATCAACACACAGGGATATTCTAACACTAAACTTATCATTCTACATGGGCAACTGGCCAAATTGCGCGGGAGTACAAGTGCTATAAGGATAATCGAATTGAATCCACTAAAACACTCGATTTCCTAATTAGGACGATGGTGGTGGGCGGTAATAGGCTAGGAGTGGGCTATAAAAGGCAAACGAAAAAAAATCTCCACCTGTTGCACACTAGAACCGGCCACGTCCTTAAACTTTTAATAACTTTTTTTTTCTCGTCGTTCCTTTCGTTTTTTTCTCTTCGAATTTCCTATTCATGGTTCATTAAAAGAGCACACCTGTGCCTATCTCTAGTGCTCTTCCTATATATAATTAAAATATAGGGATGTGAGTCCTGAGGAAGAAATAAAAAAAAATCTGAAATCTGAACACTGCCAAGAGGACAAAATCGATTTAGCATGCCTCTGGTCCCTTCTAAGTGCGATGGAGCTCTCTATATAAAAACGGGTACAATAACCTGGGCCGGGGCATAATGGAAAGAGGACTTTTTGCCATTTTTAATATTCTCTGCTAGCTATTTTTTTCTGTGTTTTTCTTTTGTTGTTGTTATATTTTGCTTTGTGATAATACACAAAGGATTTCAGCGCATTGGTGTGAAACCGCGTGCCAGTAGGGATTTATTTTGAAACTCTGCCAAAAACATCCAGAAATAGAAAACTTACTCTAGTGGATCGCTTTTGAGAGGATGATGGTGCATTGGGGCAGGTCTTTTGAGTAATATTTTTTTTCTGTTCATACATTTTGTTGGCATACATATATATATGAAGAATACCGACGACACGACTGCGACAACCAAAAGAACTCTATGATGATGACAATTCAACAACGCACATTAATGAAACAATATAATTATTTTTAAGGATCGTGCCAATTTGTCAGTCTGCCGTAAATAACTCGAAATTAAACTGAAAATGACAGTGCAAATGAATATTGCCAGTAGTAGTTTTATATAATTCGTTTATTCGTCTAACTAACAGTCGATGACGTTTATTTGAATTACAACTCAACTCATACTGAATTTGAAACAAAAACATTTCAAGCAGTGTTTTTCACAATCCACACGGGTAGATAAGTATATAACAATAAAATGATTCACTTCACTTAAACCAGTTTAATTAAAAAATCGCTAAATGTGATTGATTTTTCTGAAAAAAAATGTAAAAAAACTGCAAAAAAATAACTGAATGCATTCATTTATTAAAATGTTTGTATTTTCTCAGATTAAACACGTCCACTTAGTTTGACACTTCACTCTCTCTTATCTGTCAGTTTTGGCATATATAATATATAAGGTCAGAGCAGAGCAGAGCCTAAACTGTAAAAAAAAAATCGTGTTTCTTTTTTAGCTCACAGCATTCAGAATTCAAAGCTCAAATTTTGTGTTTCTTTTTTTTTTTGCTCTGAGCATGTTCAGAGCGCGCATAATGAGCTCAAAATAAATTGATAGAGCAGACAGAGTTAAGTAGCTAAACACAAATTTGACAAGTGACAGCTGGAGAAGCTTGTTTCTTTAAATAAATCTGAACTCTCAGAGCAGAGCATGCTCAGTTCAGAGATCGCTCAGAGTATATTCGAAGTGTTCAGACTCTGTTCAGAGCTCTACTTTGAACTAAAAAAGAAAATCGCCCCATGTAATTCCCAAAACTGGCAATTCCTACCATTTTTAGTCCAATTTTATTTTTTTCTATATGAATATTAACAGAATTTTGGACTTAAATTGTTAAAAATTGACTATTTTCAGAAGTTAACGAACAAAGGTTATATTTCATTTGTGATTTCTTATTTGGGTTCTAAATTTCTTTCTAAATTTTGCAAGATTCCTTATTTTTAAAATTTTTAAGATTTTGGATTTTTTTTTGTTCAGTCAACTGAATTTCTGATAGGTAAGTGAACATTTATTATTTTTGTATCTTAAGTTGGTTAAAATTAAAAATCCTTTTGTGGAAAAAAAAAGTTATGTGAAATTGATATAATTTTAGTTAAGCTGGATCGACTGTAGCTATATAGTTGGACGAAGTGTTTGGAACTTTGTTTTTTTGTGTTTGCAAGCAATTTCATTGCTATCATAATTTATTTTCATTTGAATGACATTTAAAAGTTATTTAGTTTTGAATTTTATATTTGGGAATAAAATTGCAATTTAAAGTTTTAATAAAAAAAAATTCTTTGGTGTGGATAATTTTTTATAATTTAGCAATTTCCTGATTTTATTGGATGGCATTAGCTGGAAAGGTATTTTCGTGTGTAAAGATGGTTAAGGGATCAATCTACTGAATAGAGGCTTTTTAAACTAATCATTAAAAATAGCATTTAATAAATAAAATAAAAAAAATGGTTACCATCTATAAATAGGTTACCAAATGTTCAAAAAAAAATCATGCTCAAGGAGGTTGTCGATGAAAAATCAATTTAATTTTCACTTTTCTAACGCAATAGTTCCTGAAAAATTAAACAACATTTTATTTTAAACAATGAATACGTCTCTAGTTAGCTGCAGTCAAGAAATGCTGTGCCAAAAAACCTTGCAGTATCTTAATATTTTTTTTAGCCTTGACAAAGACTTCTTCAAAATTCAAAAAAATCCAAGTGAAGGTGGAGATTTTCAAACCAATTAATCTTTATTTTGGCATAAGAAATACTGTCTAAAAAGTCCATCGTCAAAGGTTAAAGGTACAATATCTTCTTACTTGTATGTGATATTGAAAAAAAGGAATATAATATCTTTTTTAGGAAATATTATTATCTATAAAGTGATTTTGAAAATTTGTTTGACAGTTATTCTTCCATTTAAGAGAAAGAAGGAAAAAATGGGTATCTTTGACTCAGACTAATTTTTTTCCAAATAACCTGCTTCGCACAGAATTTCATCAATTTTATAAATTTATAAATAAGTGAAAAAAAAATGATAAAGCCTTAAAACAACCCTTTACAATAAACTTTTTTGCACCGCTCCAATAATATTTATACACAAATGTACATTCTCAGAGCGTAACGCCATCTGCTGGTGATCCCATTTTCATGATGGAAAAAATTATCGGATGGCCAATTCCGTCCTGTTTGTCATTCCATATAACCAAATAGAATTTTTAGAAATAGACACCTTCCACCCCTGAAAGTATGCAATTTCGGCTTTTCGTGATTTTCAGACTTTTTCGGTCGAAATTTTCAATTTTCGATTGTGTATTTACAGTGGTGTCAAAAACATTCCGGATTTTTTTGGTAAACTGCATTGATTGTTGGTGTTTGTGATATAAAAATAAAAAAATCAAATGTTTGCAATTTTTTCCCATTTTTATTGAACAATTTTATTATTTGAAACAAAAACCATGGAACTTTATCCATCAAAACAAAAAAAATTCAAAAAATTAAAGTTAATTCAAAATTTTAATGTGACAAACTAACCGGATTTTATTTTTTTTTTTTTTTCAATTAACTTTTATTATTTATTTAATATTTTGTCCAGTAACCCCTATTTTTATCACAGCTCGGCATCGACGAGGCATTGACTGGATTAAATTCTCGAAAACAGAAGCAGGAACATTCTCCCATTCATTTTTCAAAGCTGCAAAAAGAGAAGTTGTTGACGTGTGCTTTTTTTCCCAACCCGCCTTTTTAAAATGGCCCACAAGTTTTCTATCGGGTTTAAATCGGGTGATTGAGATGGCCATTCTAAGACACGAATATTTTTAGTTGCAAACCAATCTTTTAGCAGCTTTGAAGAATGTTTGGGGTCATTATCCTGCTGAAAAACCCAACGCAGAGGCATTTCTTCCTCTGCGTATGGAAGCATTACTGACTCCAAAATGTCCCTATATTGGAAACGGTCCATAATTCCTGTGATTTGGTGTATAGGACCGCAGCCTGCTCCTGAAAAACAGCCCCAAACCATCACCGAGGCTCCACCGTGCTTAACTGTAGGGAGTACATTTGCAGGCTTTAATCGCGTACCTTTTGAGCGCCTCACTGTCCTTGCACCATCGGAGTAAAATAAGTTGAATTTGCTTTCATCACTGAAAAGCACACTCCTCCATTTGCTTAAAGACCAGTTAAGATGATTTTTTTGCAAATTCAACTCTGGGTTAAATGTTTTGATTAGGAATTTTAAGTCTTTCCCAAATCCCTTTTACGGATTACGTTTTTTTACGATGTTTAGCAGTAAGAAGAGGTTTTTTAGCTGGTCGAAATGCAAAAAGACCGAAATCTCTTAAACGCTTCCTGACCGTACTTGGCCCTATGGGTAGATTAAGTTCATCACAAATTGTCTTTGAAGTCGCAAAAGGGTCTTTAAGCACGAAATTCTTTATGCGCCAATCGGTTTTAATTGTTGTTTTGCGAGGGCGTCCACCAAAATGATCTGCTTCTACGGATTTTCCACTTTTAAATTTTTTAATGATGTCGCAAACCGTTGACGTTGGAATTTTTAAGATTTCAACTATTACTTTTTGTTTTATGCCGGCTTGGAACTTTTCTATTATTTCGTATCGAATCGCGTTGCTGTAACGTGTTTTAGCCATTTTATGCACTATATAATTTCAACTTACACAGCTCTCAACTTGTAAAAACGTTTTAATCTACGGCTTGAGTCAAAAGACTCGAAAAAAACCGTTACTTTAACATCGAGATACGCAATCTTCTTGAAATCCGGTTAGTTTTGAAAAGGCATGTTACTGAGTAACTTTATAAAATAATTTTTTTTTTATTGTTCTTGTCATCGTAGCATTAAATTTTTAAGGTTATTATTAACTTGTCTCATACTCTTTACAAATTATTAAAAAACTTATGGAACGTTGTTAGTTTTCTACTTGGTATTAAGAAAATCATTACTATGGGAAAAAATCAGGAATGTTTTTGGCAGCACTGTACTTGTTTTAATACGAATTTCTAAAAAATAATCCACATGAAAATCGAATGACATTCAACCGCGTTCTGCAACCTAAGTTGGTACGTGAATTGGTGGGATTTTGAAAATCTATTATAAATAAACTTTTAGCAGAAGGCGCGTGATCGTGTGAACTAACTGCTATGAATTCTCAAAAAATGCACTGAACAATCTGAAAATTTGGATCAACGTTTCGAACGAATCGACAAATGAATTAAATTAATTTCTTTATTGATTTTATAGAATACCTAACTATTTTCTTTCAAAATTCTGATGTGTTTGTCATTTGAAAAATAAAAAAAAAAAACTAGACTTTAAGTGATAGTTAAGTTTTAAGTATACTGAAATTATTCAATTTTCTGGGCAATTTTTTTAAATTTTTCTTTCCGTAAGAACTTTCTATAAATTATTAGAAAACTTCAATATGTACCTCTATATAGCTCTTAAGTGGGAAATCGGTGCCCATAAATCAATTTTCTCATTTAAACAGCTTTACTTAAAGGCATTTTAACTTAGGCAGGTAGAGTTTTCTGATTTTTGTTAAAATAATTTAATTATGTTATTTAAAAAGGATTTGTGATTTTCTTAAATTTGAGATGTAAAATAAATTGCTTCGTTGTTTTTTTTATGTAGGTATTTATAATATATTTTAAAAGGCTGAAAAAATAAACCAACGAAATTTATGAAAACAAACATACATCACCTCTCTTGCTTTTAAAATTAACTGATGGTATTTTTTTCTTTAATATTTTGGAAGCTTTAAAAAACAGCCTAGAAGTATGCAATTTTTAGACTTGTTTAAGTTAAGTGACATAGTCGTTATTTAGTTAAGTAAATAATAACACTTCACTTAATGAGCTCCAAGAGACGTTTAAAGAAAATCTATTAAATACGACGGCTGTCATTGTTTAAGAGTTAAGCGTGAAAAACCGACATTTTTGTCATTTTAATTTTGTTAAAATGGCCATATCTTCTCAATGGCTAGTCCTAGGAAGAAAAGTGTTAAAATCAATTTTGTAGAAAATTTCATATGATATAAAAGAAAAAATGTTAAAGACCTGAAGAAGTACGTAAACACGTACGAAACGTCGTCTATCAAAAAGTAAATAAAGAAAAAAAGACGAAGCCACAAAAATAGGATTCAAATATATTGAATTAAAGGTCACGAAAAAGGAATAATAATAACCGTTCAAAAGTTATATCCGAAAAAACGATAATTAGGACATGATACTTTGAATAACTTTTTAACGGGTGATTTTCTAAGAGGTTTAGAACTTTTAAAAAAAAAAAAAACACAAAAAATTCGAAAAAATGAATGAAATATTTATTTGAATCGATAGTTTGAACCTTGCAATTTAATGTTTAAAGATAATTTCATGCAAATGTTGACCGCGGCTGCGTCTCAGGTAGCCCATCCGCTGAGTCCAATTTTGGCATACTCTTTCACACATATCGGCCGGTATCTCACGAATGAATGCATGGATGTTGGCTTCCAGTGCGTCAATCGAAGCGGGCTTGTCCCTATAGACATTAGCCTTGACATACCCCCACAAAAAATAATCTAATGGTGTCAAATCGCACGATCTAGGCGGCCAATTGACCGGCCCGAAACTGTTCACCAAACTCGCCTCGCAATTGCGCCATTGTTTCGCGTGCTGTGTGGCATGTGGCACCGTCTTGTTGAAACCACATATCATGCAAGTCAAGAACTTCCATTTCGGGCAAAAAAAAGTTTGTTATCATCGCTCGGTAGCGTTCACCATTGACAGTAACGCTGCGATTCGCATCATCTTTGAAGAAATATGGCCCAATAATGCCGCCGGCCCATAAACCGCACCAAACAGTGGCTTTTTCGGGATGCATTGGTAGCTGTTGCAATGCTTCTGGCTGATCTTCACTCCAAATGCGGCAATTTTGCTTATTTACGTACCCATTCAACCAAAACTGAGCCTCATCGCTGAACACAATTTTTCGATAAAAAAGCGGATCCTCGGCCAGCTTTCCAAGAGCCCATTCACCAAAAATTCGGCGTTGTGGTAGGTCGGCTGGCTTTAGTTCTTGCACCAGCTGTATCTTAAAAGGCTTTACGCCCAAATCCTTCCGCAAAATTTTCCACGTAGTGCTGTAACAAAGGCCTAACTGCTGGGAACGGCGCCGAATCGACATTTCGCGGTCTTCTGTCACACTAGCTGATACGGCCGCAATATTTTCTTCACTACGCACAGTACGTAAACGTGTTGGTGGTTTAATGTCCAACAAAGTAAATTTGGTGCGAAATTTGGTCACAATCTTCCGAATAGACTGCTCAGAAGGTCGAGAATGCCGACCATAAAATGGAAGCAGCGCGCGATGAACATTTCGAACCGAGCACGAATTTTGATAGTAAAATTCAATAATTTGCAAGCGTTGTTCATTTGTAAGACGATCCATGGTTAAATTGCAAACCAAACTGAAGCTGTTTGACAGTGACACAAGGTACTAAACACACGTCAGCTGTCAAAACCAGTGTTGCCAAAACCAAACCAGCTTAAAAATCACCCGTTATATAAGCCGGTTTGGCTTAATTGACTTTTTAGGCAGTATTTCTTCTCAGAAAATAAATATACCTAATTGCGTTTAAAAATTTAAATTTGAAATTTTTTAGCAGATTGGAACTTTTTTCCACATTTTTCCCGAGCTACTTTGACTAAACGCTTAATTGCCTTTAATTATAAAAATTCAATATATCACAGAAAATCAAAGGAAAACAAATTATGTAAATTATTTTAAAATCAATTTTGTTCATTTTTTTTTTCGAGTGAGAGCACCTGAATTTTTGAATTGTTTGGCCAAGGTAACCGAAGAACATTCACTTAACATTTTTTTTACTTGCGATATAGGTATAGCAAGTCATGGATTCGTAAAAAAATCGAACTCGAGATTTTGATCAAAGTTGACATTACGATGATGATGTCTGTCTGTCCTTTCGGCTGTAGCTCAAACGAGTAGGTCGATTTTCTTGAAACTTGGTACATAGCATTTTTGGGGATTTCCCCCACACGTTTTTTTTTTTTTTTTATTTTTTTTAAGGCCAAAAATAACCGTACAGGTACGGTACAATTTTTTTTTAACAAAAAATAGTTTCAATTTTTTTTTGAGAACTTAATAATTCAAAAACGTTTTGGTTGATTTTTATTAAACTTGGCACCCAGCACTTTTTTAACATTATCTAGCAGATTTTTAATAAATTTTTTTCTTATAACCAAAAATAACGGTACCTCCCATACCAATGTTTAAAAACCGGTATTGAAAATCTCAATTTTCTCAAAATGGCTCCTACGATTTTGATGAAAATTTTTGTGTGAACTAATATCAGAACTATCTACCATATTATTGGAAACAAAAAATGTATCTATCGTTTAAAAATGGTACCTCTCATAGAACTATTTTTTTTTGTTTTCGACTATCTGACTATCTGTAGAACCAATTTTAATGAAATTTTTTACACAAAAGCTACTTATAAGTTTGAATAATATCGCATATCAATATTTTCAAAAAATCAAATTTTGGATTTTTAAAAAAATTTTCAAAATAATTTTTTTAAAATTCGATATTTCGAAAATGGGTAGATGATTTTTTTTTCAAAATTAATTTTTCAACTCCGCATAAATAAGCACTAAAAATTGGCGTACCAATTTTTTTTTCTTAAAAATATATTCGAGATTTTATATGTTTGTAAAAAATTAATTTTTAAAATTTTTTTCTCGTAAATTGAGATTTCGGTAAGAAATCGAATGGTGTACATCGCGTTGGTGTCAAAAAGATTTCAGAAGTTGTTTCATCAATTTAATTCTAATTATATTGTTTTTTTTTTTTATAATTTTTCCGTCTAAAGTGTAAAAACCATGTATACTTTAAAACCACAGTGTGACCGCACGTAAGGGCAAGTTCGTACGAACCAGTCGTACATTTTATTTTTCTGATTCAAGGTGTTGGATTATTTTGTTATCTAAATTAAATATTTCGTATCAAATTAAAACATTAACTTTATAACTTCAAATCCAAAAAATATCCTTAATACAATTTAAACACCCTTATAAATGTATCTAAAAATATATAAGCTCTTTATTTCTCTTTCTCTGTATGTGTGTTTTCTCAAAGTCATTAATCTTTTGTATTTATATGTGAGCATAACCCTTAAAATGACAATGTTTCAACATTTAATACTCTTTCTCATATTTAATGGTGACGACAGACTTTCAAACACACAATTCTCTGCATGATTTACTAACTATATACTGGAACTTGCCATACACAAAAGGCTTTACAGCATCCGCATTTTTCCAACTGACTTCACTATAAAATAGCTTCTATATTATAGCTCCCTCTCTTATACATGTATAGGTAGGTATATGTATCCTTCATCAAATACAACATTTTGGTACTGCATTTTACAACAAATAACACAAGGTTCCTGGTTCCAGTCCTTTCTGATGAAAACTGCATTTAAAGCAATTTCTTTCTCAGTGACTTTTCTATGAAACATTTTATATTAAGTTGTCTTTAGAATAGAGCGAGTGGAAGAATTCCCAACATCATCGTCTCTTTACGTCGCGTCGTCGTCGTCGTCGTCATCGTCTACCTCGACGACTGGTAGGTAGGTACTGCGACTTGGTGGTCGTATAGTCATCTCTCCAGCAGCAGCCAAGTTGGCTCCTTTTCATCTACGCCAAATGAAATCCAAGATATAAAATGAAATCTCGATGTGATACACACAACCATTTGCCATAAACTATATTCGTATCAAAAAAAAAAATAAAAATACAAAAAAGGATTCAACTTAATGTTTTGCTACGAACTGCCAAAAGATTTTCCAGTTGTTTTCTTCCAAAAAAAAAGGAAAAGAAAAGTCCTCCGCACTATTATCGTTCATTCGACTCGATATATAGTTCCAGACTTCAAGCCCAAGCCCAAAATTCAACATTTATTCTTTTGACAAAGACAAAGTGGGATAGAAAGGGTAAATCTTGCTTCTTCGCAGAAGAAGAATCTTCTTCCAAGTTTAATCCAGATATACAGGGATCCACGGAGCTGCTTAAAACTATTATATTTCTTTTAATGTTCCACACTATGGTGCAGCGCGACGATAACACCATATTATATGAGTTGGGTAGAGAAGAGTCCTGTTTGTGTTATTCCTTTGATATTTTACTTTTGATGTTAGCTCTTTTGCCAGGCCATTGTCTAGTTGTCAAAAAATAACAAGCTATTCTCTTAGACGTGTATAAATAGTTGGGGTGCCAGAGGGCTGGGGTGTTGGTCCGCAAATAGTTGTGACAATTGGATGAATTCCCTTTCATTCCTCATTCTAGACTCACACTCATGATGACGCGTGCTATACGAGGACGACGATTTTGAACAACGACGACGACGAGACGCTACGCGACGCGACATCATGAAGCTGGAATGAGCAGACATGAATTCAAGAGTTCAGTTATGCCTTCTGCGCCCATCACCAAATGTGTGTAAGTGTAGTATATTTTTGTACCACTGTCACTGACACTCCTAAGGCACATACTATACGTATAGACAAAGATAGATCTCAAATGGAGCATTGACGTGTGATGGAACAACAGTTGTTGCGGCAAGTGTGCCCCTGATGCAATGGATGGTGGCTGTCGTATGGTGAAGGTGATGGAAGTGCATGTTTTACGGTCGTTTTTTTTTAGACTTCTATTTATTTTTTTTTTATTTTTTAAACATTTTATTGCATGTCTAGCTGTCTAGCTTTGTCTGGCTGAGACGAACGCATGCCGAGGTGCAATCATTTTTTTAATGGCTTCACTAAGTGTGGATATTTATATGGAACGGTTGGTCCGTCGTCGGTCGGGAGACTAATTTCTCTATAAGTGGAACTTTGTTAGTTGTTGTTGTTTTGTTATTCTTATTATTGGCATTGGCAGACATTTTATATGTACATTCATACAAATTCTAAATCAACTTTAGGTTGCCGTATATAGACGTAAAGAGAGTATTTTGTTGCATTCTATGATCAAATACAGAAATGGTGTATGTATTTTTCTTGTTTGTTTGAATAGGTATAGGAAATATTTGGAATATGGATATTTTTAGAAACTGCTTCTTTTTTTAGTCCGGTTTTTCGCAGGCGACTTTGATGCGATGATGTTGATGTATCCAAGAAGAATCGATTAAAAGTTATAAATGGGAAAGAGTTATAGAATATATTTCGTGTTAGACTAAAGTTGTATGTACCTACTGTATGGAATGGACTGGAATGCTTGTAAACAAGAATTTATTTTTCCTTTTTAAATAATTATTCTTTGAAAAACCTCATTTCTATCACTTACTAGTGTCAGTCAGGCCGATTCTTTCAGACGGTTATTCAATTAAATAAAACTTTGAGTAAACTTTGAATCTTCATTTTGTCGACTTATCACCTCGACTTCTTATATCGGACTCTCAATCACAACTCAATTGGGTTCTTATTAATACGGA
The DNA here is from genome assembly GCA_951394125.1 of Epistrophe eligans. Lineage (NCBI taxonomy): Eukaryota > Metazoa > Arthropoda > Insecta > Diptera > Syrphidae > Epistrophe > Epistrophe eligans. Next base: position 26,923,651 of record OX596031.1, on the reverse strand, counting down.
GAGAAGAGTATAGGATATGAAAAGGACAGGCATAGGTTCAATATGGGATGGGAAATAGATGTAGAATCTAAGGATGAGGATGGGGAAATAATAGTGATGATGGCACTAGTTAGGTTAATAACCAAGACTGTTGCATTCGGGCAACTCAAGAGAAATAGTTGAATTATCTTTTAATTGAAATTGTTTATACAGCAAGTCGAAGTACATCATCTGGTTCGTTTGATAAGTCTTAATTTATGAGAAAAAAAAAGTTGAAAAACGTTGGAGCTGCTTTAAAAAAAATAATTTGGTATTAATTAAATTTTGTAAAGATTTTTGAGCAAAAAAATTGGTACGTCAATTTTTGGAATATTTAGGATTATTGTTGATTTAAAAATTGAATTTCGAAAAAAGTCACCTGCCTGTTTTTGAAATTTAAAAAAATAATTTTTTTTTTTTTTAATTCAAAATTTATTTTTTGAAAATTTTCCTAAGCAATATTATCAAAACTTGTTAGAAAGCGTTTGTATAAAAAAATGTATGAGCAGATACTAAGATAAGTTGAACACAAAAAAATTGTTCCACGAGAGTTACCGTTAATTCTAATGACTAAATAAAAAAAAAATTGTTTCAATAATGTGGTAGATCGTACTAATATAAGTTCACATAAAAATATTAATCAAAATCGTAGTAGCTGTTTTTGAGAAAAATGAGATTTTCCTTAACGGTTTTTAAACACTTGTATGGGATGTACCGTTATTTTTGTTTTAAATCTGCATGATAATATTTAAAAACTGCTAAATGCCAAGTTTAATAAAAATCGAACCAGTCATTTTCGAATTACTGTTCTCAAAACTATTTTTAAAAATAAAAAAAAAATGAAAATCTTATTTTACAATACTTTTAAAACTTTTTGAATGATTTTCTGGCCAAAATCAATTGACCCTATTTTGAAAAATTCGAAAAACATCATCATCTATAACCATTTTTCCGAATTTTTTTTTATAAAATTATAGCCTTCTCGTTAAAAAAATTGCTGAACGTTAAACGTTTTTGAAAAAAATAAGAATTTCATAATTTGGTAAAAAAAAATTCTATAGCAGGTACCGTTATTTTCGGTCTTTCAAAAAAAAAAAATTAAAAAAAAATGTATCGGAAGAGTGCCTAAAAACCGCTAGAACCATTCTACCCACTTTAGCTTTGAAACTTAGAAATGCGCTTGTGATAGCTCGCTGATTTCTTTCAATCAAATTTAAAAAATTAAAAAAAAACTGTTTTCCTAAAATTATAAGTCCGAATTTTAAGAAATCTGATGAAGCAGTTCCGAATCCGAAGTAGGATTCGAAATATGTAAGTGCAGCCGAAACCTTCGGAAAAGTACAGGCGGGTCATTCATTTTTCGATTTCGAAAGTAAAGCTAAATTTTAATTTTTGATGAAAATTTTATTTCATTATAAAGTTTTTGACTTTGCCATTAAGTGTGAAAAACAGTATCATTCAAATGGCCCACTCGGGAAGATTCGCACCATGCGATTCTTTTGAGGTAATTTTTAACCACTTTTTCGCACATTGCGGGCGTTATCTCGGCCATAACTTGAGTAATATTGGTTTTTAATGCATCTAGAGTTCGGGGATTATTCGCGTTAACACGGTCTTTTGCGTAGCCTCACAGAAAAAAATCTAACGGTGTCAAATCGCATGATCTTGGTGGTTAATTGACGTCGCCAAAACGTGAAATTACGCGACCAGGAAACTTCTCATGCAATAAAGTAATTATTAGTCATGTTGTGTAGCCCCGTCTTGTTGGAATCACATTATCGTCCAAGCCATGATCTGATCTTCAATCGCCGGCTAAAAAAAATCGGTTAATTGCTGCGAACGCCGGGAAATCTTGCACCTGCAGCAGCAATATTTTGGTATGATATGATGTGATATGATGATGCACAGACCTTACAACATCAGTAACGCTTCCACTCTCTTCACATTTCTTCACAATTTTACCGATTTCTTGAGCAGTCGGTCGATTATGACGACCATAATCTTCACGTAAAGCGCGAGAATTGCCGACGTATGCATTACCACTTTTGTAGTAAGTTTTAATAATTTTAAAGCGTTGTTCGATTGTTAAGCGATCCATTATAGTAAATGGCAAACATTAAACTAATATTGAAATGACAGCTGAGTTTGACAGGTCTCAAATGCCAGCGCTACCAACTTGAAACCACGAAATGAATGACCCGTTATGAGTAGGCTCGTGCTTTCATTTCTAAGTAGTTACCCCAAAGGACCGAGAATATTATTTTAATTAAAGTTGAACAAAAAAAACAATATTTAAATGATATGAAAAAATGTGTCATATATCTAAGGATGATCTAACTCTCATTTTTCAAAGTTCTTTCGTATAGAAGCTTTCAAGTGTCTCCTCTTCAAAACCAGAACAATCCCTAACAAAAAGAAAAAAAACTCTCTTAAAATCCATTCTAAAATTCAAAACCACAACAAACATCACCGAAAAAAACAGTTCAACAACAATTCAAATACTAACCGGGTAACCTCGATTTTCAATTCTTTTCCACCATCCTTAAATCTATTCCGATAAGATATCAAATAAAAAAAAAAATGAAAAAAACAAAAAATCACCCAAAGGTATGTACTCACTACCTACGTCTATTATGCTTTTGGCACCCGCATTGACACAAGCCACAAGCAGTCAGTTAAGGTACCGCCGCGTCTTCTCTAGAACTGAGCTTTATATAGCTATATAAACTTCAGAAGAGCTTCAGACTTTTGATTTTATTGCAGGGTACCTACTCGTGCAAGTAAAAGTGGCATTTACCTACCTTGGCTTCGGGTGAATAGTGATATTTTTTTGTGTGACATGATCCATTTTCATCGTCACATAAAACATTCGAAGAGGAAATCTCATTTCACGAACCTCTTGACACTTATTCCTCTTCGTTGTTATCGTCATCGTCGTTGCCATTGCCGTTGTCATCTAGCGGGAAAGTAAAAGCCACCTTCAAGCTTATTCGCTTCCACATCATCATCGATATATTCCCTACGATTTGGTAAAAGGAACCCCACATCCTTAACAATCGTATATTTTTCTTCTTATTTATTTTTTTTTTTTTTTTTTTTTTTGGTTTGGTTTAGATCCTGCCATGCAAGGACTATACTCTTCTTGACTAAAGGAGTATTTGATTATTCGAAATTCAAAAATACAAAGAAAAAAAAAATATTCAAATCCTTAAGCTAAGCACAATGAAATGAGAATTATTTTATTCCTTTCAAGTTCCCGCCTTACCAGCATCATCATCATCATCTGCCATCAACCAATCATAACAACAACAACAAAAATTCCTTTTGACTTTAGAATTCCTTTTTAATATATTTTTTTTTTTTTTTTTGCATATTTCCATTGGAATTGTGTTGTATTTGTGTGTGCAAGGATTATTATTGATTTTATCTCTGGGCAAATTTGCAAATGAAATTGTACTCGTGCAGAGGTCTGAGAGAGAGAGATATCTAAATAGGAAGAGGAAACCAGGAAATCGCTGTTGGAGAAAAAGCGAGAAATGAAAAATCTCTATATATGTATGTGAAGCTAAAAATTGGCACAAATACTCAACAACTCAACCCACCACAACCACATACTGGAAAAACACATTCCCAAAAGAAGATTTTTTTTGTGAAGGATATATTCGCATTGGAATGGATTTGGGTGTACCTACAAAAATAAAAGAGATGATTCTGCAAGCCACCCATCCGCCTGGCCCGCTGCTGCCACCACCACCATATATACACCACCATTACCATATCACGGACTGCGAGGCAACAAACGAACGAAAGGATTGGAGTTTGATTGAATTTAAATTGGGCATAATGGGATGTGGGTTTAAGCCCTTCGAAATTGATTGAAAATCGGATATGATTTGGTGGCGGGTGCGAGTGAGAGTGGCATTGGCAACAATATATACATGCATGTTCTGCTTGCTATAAAACTGCTGCTAAAACACACCACATACCCCTCAACGAACCTATAAAATCGACAAGGATGAGGATGAGGACGATGACGATGGCGATGGCGACGTATGCAGATTTTTTTGGCCATTGATTGAAAATCTATCGGTATTATATATTTTGTTTGTTTGTCTGTATTTTGTGAGTTGATAGATCGCTTACTGAGGGGCTTAAGCTATTTATTCCTTTTTGTACATTTATCACTCACTCACTCACTCACTGTATAAGATATGCAATGTTATTCATTGTTTTCCGAAGGTATAAGTCCTTTGGGACAAATTGACTGTATAGGAAGGAATGCAAAATATAATACCTATACATAGATACACGTTTTCAGGATTACTAATTCAAGCGCTATATAATTCCAATAAATCTATGACTGTATATCTTTATAATATTGCCAAGGGAATTGGGGATTTGAAATTTCAAAAATATTTTTTGGTTGGTAAGTCTAGGTACCTACTTAAAATGAATCCTATACATCTTATCATATGTATGATGGCGTGTACTTTAACTTTGATATGTAGGTATTACTTACCTGGAATTTAATGTGAATAAAACTTTATGTTCAAGGTGAATTCAAGTTGTCTTAATATAATTTTTTAAGCTAAGCAGTTGGAACCTACAGGGAAATATATTTATTATATCTAAAAGGACAATTTTCAAAAAAAAAAAAATCGAAAAAGCTGAACTTCGATGTAGAGTTTTTCTTTAACATAGATTTTTTGAAAAAAAAAATATTGAAATGTACGTACTTACCCCAAATTTGGACCAAAACTATTTTTTTTGATATCTGAGATTTTATAAAAAAAATATTGATTAAAAAAAAAAAACATTGACAAACGTTTATTTAGTACTTTTTTTTTTTGCTTAAATTTATCAACGATTTACCCTACATGCCAGCTGCTGATTAAATTACTGAACATTTTTGTACACGTTTTTCTCAAAATTTGTTGGTCTCAACAAATAAAATGAATGACTGTTTTTTTCATAATCTTTAATCTCATTTCATTAATTTTATATACTGTTTTTGAAAAAAAAACAGCCCCATCTGTTGGACATAAAACAAACACATGCTTTATTATTGAAATCTTAGAAAACCCAAGACTTGATGTCCAGTTTTTTTTTTATCAAAATACTAAGCAAAAAAAATTGAAAATCACTTTCTCGAAATTTAACAATTTTTAGGGTAAAATGGGGGAAAAACAAAAAAATTGCATTCGATTTAAAATTTAATTTTTGTGTTTAAATGAAGAGGGATGGTATTTTTTTTTAATTTATTCATTTATATGGCAAAATAGGGTAAAATAAAAAAGCATTTTATATAAAATTTTCTTTCTCAGCAATCTCAGTTGCATGAACACTAACAAGATTCAAATTTTCTTAGTTTTATTGTCAAAATAACGAGAAAAATAGATAGGGTTTAGGTTTTAGCTATTTTTAGGGTAAAATGGGGTTAAACAGAAATGGTATCCAACTTAAAAAAAAAAAGTTTTTCTGTTTGAATTGTTATTATTCGAGGAAGTACCTTATTTGGAGATCACTTAAGAAAATAATATTTTTTTTAAATTAAAAGTATAGGGTGATTTGGGGTAAAAACAAACAAATGGTATTCGACTTTAAAAATTCTTTATTTTTATTTGTAAAAAAATTTGAAGATGGAAGCTTTGAAAAATACCTAGCCTTAAAATTATACTGCAGTAATTTTAAGGCAAGATATTTTTCAAAGCTACTTATAGAGTGAATTGGGGTGAAAAAGTCATTTTTGTATTTATTTTCAAATAAATATTATTAAATATTTTTAAAATTTTATTAGTAGAATAGCACATGAGACAAATGGCCTCCAAATCTTTGCTGGCACACAGGGCACTCTTTTGTCGAAATTTTCAATGATCATATTTTTAATAAATTCGTGTAAATTTCTTTGATAAAGCGTTGAATTTCCTGTGGCGGCGGTAGGGTAGACTTAAAACGTGGAAATTTCTGTAGCACATTACGTTGTGTTGTTACACGTTACGATACATTGAGGTATATTGGATACGTTCAATATTGGGTACGTTCCTTCGTTGCTCAAAATAAATCGAAAAGCCGAGTTGGGTTTGGGTTGAAATTTGGTTTACAGTTCGAACTCGCCGCGTTCTGTGATGTAAAACCAGCACTTGAATATTTAATTTGATGTTTACAAATCTTAACCGTGAGTCTCAGCACTCACACTTTTTGTTTGTTTTTTTTTTTTTTTGGATTGCCAATAATAAATTAAATTTTTAAATCCTGCGGTTATTTTGAGACACCATTAACAAATATTTTGCGCACTTAAACAAAGTCGAATGTTTTGAAAAAATTACAGTATCGATTTTTGCAGCAATGGTTTCAGATTATTTCGAGAGGTCTCTTCACTCACCAAGCTAATCTTTTTTCTTTTTTTTTTCTTTATTCACGAATGGAAAAATAAATGAAAACTGGACTACTGTATAGGCTTTTAAATTTTGAAACTGCGATGAAGATGCTAATAGAAAGCCTTTTTTTCAATATCGGGTAAAAATAATATAGAAATAAAAAAAAAATAGAGAAAAATGTTCCTTCTATTTAAAAACTTCAAATATCTGATATTTTTGCGGACACGCAGTGTTAGGAATGAGTCGTGTGACTGGCCGCACAATCACATCCTTAAGCAGGTGACTGAAATTGCATGTGATTTATAATTCAGTTTACTTATAAATGTCGACATCTACGCATACTCTGGTTCCGGTGTGTTCCACAAACAATAATGCTTTGCAAAGCATTCTCAAAATTTCGCAATATTATATTTTGTCATTATTTCAGTTGACAGACTTGAACATAAAATAAACAAACAACACTTCGCCACACCGCAAAAGTTTGCAAGAACCATTAATACAAGTTTTTGTTAAATTATTTTTTGGTAAAACGCAAAAGTATTTTAAAAATATGTAAACCATTTTATCAAAATCGTTAGGGGCGTTTTCGAGATAAATAAAATCTTTAACGTGGTTTTACCTTATTTATTTTTTGAAACTGAAATTTCACCTCTGATTAAAATCCCAGGATCGATGTTTCCTCCCTCATTTATCCCGATATCTACTCCACGGACACAAGAATGTTTATTAACAAATAATGAGGTTTGTTAAAAACTAGCCCCTACTTCTTCAATACATCATGAAGCAATACCGAATTATATGTTTAATTTTTTTAAGGTAGATAGTTATGAGAAATTCAATTAATTTTTATCAATTTTGAACTGATTAAAGTCAATTTAAAGAACATAACCGCCTTATCGGTTACGTTTTCTTTTACTTTAAAGGTCATTTATATAAAAATTCTTGATTTATTTCTATATATACACATGTAGATACGTTATAAAGAATTTTTTAATACTCCGATTTATAACTATACTTATTAAACCTACACATATTTTAAGGATTATAAAATTTGTACCACCTGTCACTTTTGACATTTGAATAAATCAAAAATGACGTATGGCTGTCATGATGAAAAAAAAACCCAACAAATTACAACTTATCCATTTTGACAGAAATCGGAAATGTTAAAAAAAAATTCTTAATTCGTATTCCCTCCCATAACTGTCTTGCCGTGGGATTCTTCTCTTGGTAGTTACAACATCCATAAAACAAAAACAACATCCATATGCCGACAAAACAAAACTGTCAAGTAAAATAAACCACTCGATAATTATTATCTCATTTCTGCCCATCACAAAAAATGTATTTCTGTCATCGTAAATGTCAAAGAAGAATTCAAAAACATACTTTCGCGTATAATGTAGATACATACTTCGAAATCCGAATAGGTACACATATTTATTATACAAAATGAATTGCGATACAAAAAGAAAATAAGATGTCATGATATCCCATAATTCCAATCCAACCATCATCGGAACGCAGCGCGTATACAAACTACAAAGTTGTCCGCCCACTCTCATCTAATAGCACCGCCCATTTAAGATAGATATATATTTATTTCTTCTTTTTCCGAAAAGGGGCTAAACGGACACTCACTTATCTTCGGATTTTTATTAATTACTTAATTGGATACTAAACATACCTTTATACATTTTTATATAAAATGTATGTAGAAACGAATCATCTGACGGGAAATATGCGTTCTTCGTCTCCACATAAGCCAAAGGCAATTAATGTCACAATGACAGAAGCGACGCACCATCACAGCTATATAAGAAGCATACGTTAACCTTATGTTAAGTTATGTGCTATTTGAAGCACATTTTAAGTCAAGTAAGCTGCGCGGCGCAGCGCAGGGTTGAGGTTGAATATAAATATATTCGATGTGATTTTTTTTTTTTTTTGCTTTTTTTTTGTTTTCATAATCAAAAGGCTTTTGAAATATTTTTCATTTCATGGTTTTCCAGTTACAGTTCAGCAGACGGAGACGACCAAATGGTCGCATAAATCTGTCCGAAATAAAAGGAGGCACATGAACTGATTGTTTCATTAGTTTTGTTCTTATCGTCGTCGTCTGTATCAACATTTATATACACTAACTGGTTGATGAGGAATTCATTTGATCATCATCGTTGCTGCTCGTTATGTCTTCATCATTTTTCTTGTCATTTTGACGGAGGCATGAAACTGAGAAACAAAATGCTGGGCATGAGAGGCATGCTGCTGAGATTTTCAGGGAACAGATGTTTTTTTTTTTTTGCTGCATGGTTAAGTTATTGAAAACGTAAAGCATATACATTTAAAAAAAAAATGAAAAACTTACGAAAGAATTTAAAAAAAATCAGATATTTGCTAATAGGCACAACTAAAATTTCTTGACACAATATTATATGACCCCCATTTTTTACGTTGCAAAACCTGTGTAAGGCGTTTATTTCTATAAGAGTGAAGCCAGCTGTTTAATATTAGGCGCTATCGTTTTTACGACTTTATAAAAATGTACTTATATAAAAATATTTAAATAATAAATTGATGGCGTGACAATTCGTGGGGAACCAAGACCTAGTCAATTTCAACATTCTATACAATTCTTGTGGCTTAAATGGCGGGTACATTTTTTTAGCATTTATCCAGTTCAGTTCATGTTTTTGAGATCTCACTGAACAAACTTCTATCAGCTTCACTAAGCGGAAGGAGAAAATTGAACAAGATTTCCCCGCTAGAAGTCAAAGTCACTCTCCGTCTGCATCTCTTTTTTTTATAAATTAATCAACTGCGGTTTTTAGAACACGCTAATAGTACGATTATCGAAATTCTTGACGAGACGAATTTAGTGCGCCGCTTGTGAAGGACAAAACCTTCTGACTTGGTGCGGTAAACGGAAAACTGCATTTATAAATCGCAGGTATACGCAGGAACTATCAACGGAAAGTTACCTGCAACATGTTGTATAACTTCGTTAAAAAGAAATTGCTAGATAAGTTTCAACTTAGTTACAATCGGGAGGAGGAGTTGGTTTAAGAGAAGTGAGAATTTCACACGCGTTTTTCGTTCCTCATAGAGCCTTTTGAAGGTTTTAACATCTACCCACGGAAAAAGAACTGCGACAAAAAGTAATTGAACAAGCGAATCCAAAAATTTCAGTTTCAGCATTTGGACAGAAAAAATGAGAAACCTCACCGATTAGTTACGTTAAGATTTTTGAGATTGCTGAGATTTTAAAGAAATTGACAAACCTGAAACCTGGCTAATTAGATTATTTTTTTCTGAGGAATTGTCACTTTCTCAACGAGAGACGGTGGGTACCTCTGACAATAAAAAGCAATTTTTTATTTTTTTAGGCGGAATTTATTGTGGGACTTGACAACAATAATAATAACAACAACAATAAAAACAACAACAACAAGGGTATTTCATTGCAACAGACGGGTCAACCGAGTCATTGATGCAAAATTCAATGTTTAATTTCATATCTATATTCATCTATATATTTTAAGAAATCTATATCTTTTTTTGAATAAACAATTACAATACAATACAATACAAAATTGTGGGACTTGATACCCACACCACCAGTGTGACAGTCTAATCCAAATGCATTAACCATTACACCACGGGCTACTACGACTTAATACATAGCATTCCTAGTTATCATTCTCCGTTCAATTGACACTGGCTTAATGGGATTTGCCGCTACTAATTGATAAAAAAATACATAAGTAAATTAATTACATATTCGAATATTTCCTAAAACAAATAGCACTAATACTTACCGTAAACTGATTTATTTGATTAATTAATTTAAAAAAAAAATATCTAGGCAAAAAACTAGAATATAAAAATTAATTGACGACCGCCGCGTTCTGAACAAAATATTTATAAATTGTAAAAAATTGAAAATTTGAACTTTTGTTCATTTATACAGATAATTTTCTTATTTTGACTTTAAAATTGAAGTATGGTCATCTGGCGGATGAAATTTTGAATTATTTTTCATTTTGCAATGGTCGCTTCGCAAGTTTTTTTTTGTTCCAATTTAATCATTTACTAAGTTGTTTGGAAATTTTAATTTGATTATTTTATGACATTGCAAAATAATCATTTCGCAAATTTTACAGATGTTAATTTTCCGGTTAATTGTAAAATTAGTAAAGGATGTTTTTTTAAAGGTATAGAATTTTGAAATGTTATAAAACAAGGATGATTTTTTTTAAAATAGCTTGAAATTTACTTTATTCGAAAGATAATCTTCTGGCATTATAATTTCAATATGATTTCTGGCATATGACCGCCACGGCTGGATTCGACGTAGTCTAATCTGGAAGTCCAATTTTCGATGACTTTTTTCCAACATTTGTGGCGGTATATCGGCAATAACGCGGCGAATGTTGTCCTCCAAGTGGTCAATCGCTTCCTGCTTATCGGCGTAGACTAGCGACTTCACATATCCCCATAGAAAATACATAGTCAAGCTGCGGCGTTAAATCTCACGATCTTGGAGGCCAATTCACGGGTCCATAACGTGAAACTATGCGGTTACCAAACTTTTCCTTCAATAAATCAATTGTGGCACGAGCTGTGTGACATGTTCCGCCGTCTTGTTGAAACCACAGCTCCTGCACATCCTGGTTTAATTTTTAATTTATTTAATTTAATTTATTAATTTCGTTAAATGCTAACGGTAGATACAATGTTAAAATAGTATACAAAGCTTAAATCTATATTACATTATTAATAGTATTATATAAAAAACCTATTCTTTAAGTTGTTTGATTTAACATTGTCATTAATCGAATTAATGAGATTATTTAATTATTTTTATTATTGGTTGTTCAATTGATGAACGAAAAAGTCAGTAATCATGGCTCTATAGCGGTCAGCATTAACTGTAAAACGTTACCAGCATTTTTATTAAAGAAGTACGGACCAATTATTCCACCAACCCATAAAGCACACCAAAAAGTCAGTTTTTGTGGATGTAACGGTATCTCAACATACACTTTATGATTATCGCATCAATCCAAATACGACAGTTTTGTTTATTGACGTATCCATTGAACAAAAAGTGAGCTTCATCGCTAAACAAAATTCGATTATGAAAATTGGGAACCATGAACCATGATTTTAAAAATAAATTTGCACAATTTGGAAGCGTTGTTTAGGCGTCAGTCTATTCATGTTGAAATGCCAAATCAAAGTAAAAATAAATCACTTGACAGCTGACAAAATGGCCGCCTGTTAAAATAGTGTTGCCAACTTAAAGTTCTATACCTCTAAAAAAACACTCGTTACTTTTGTATAGTTTTTTTTTTTTTTTTTCGTGGAAGTTTTCTTATGTTGAGTTTCAAAATCTGGGTCATCTGGAGGATGCCTTTTTTAAATTGTTTTTTATTTCGCAATGATCACTTCGCAATTTCTTGTCTTGAAATTTAATCATTTCGAATATAGTTGTTTGGCAATTTTTTATTTGGTCATTTCATAATTTTGCAAAATCATTATTTCGCATATTTCACATCAAAATTTTCATTATTTCGCATTCAACCAAAAATTATTATTTCCCATTTCATTATTTCGCTTCATAGTTATTGCGTTATTCTGACTTTGCATACTATAGTATTATCTGTTTCAGAAATTGCTCAATGTTTCACGTAAATTCATTAACATTTATTTTCCTAAACATTTAAAATTATTATTTTTATTTTAATAAATAATGTAATATCTACCTGGATAATTAGTCGGAAAATTTGAAGAAACAAATCTGGGCAACTGAGAGAGACAATGCCCTAAACTATTTTGAACTCAAGATTTTGATCAATTTATATCTATTCACTCAGTCCCGCAACATCTCTTAACTTGTCTGCCTAAAGGGCTGTCTTAATTCGGTTTAAACTTTGCACCTTAAGATTTGTTTTGTCATTTTTAAAAAATTTTTTTGTTGAGTACAAAATTAAATACGCCTTTCAAAAAAAGATATTGTAAATGTTAAGGTAAATTTATTTTTTTTAAACTTAAAAATGTAGTATTTTTGATAGATTTTTTTTTTCTTTTATAAAAAAATGCTTAATACAAATTTTTATCAATTTTTATTTTTATTTTTAATTTGAAATTCTTTCAAAAATGTAATATTTCTATAATAATTGGTCCATTATTTTAAAGTATTTATTACAAAACACAAAATAAATGTCAACGAAATTCGTTATACTGTTTTTAGAATATTTAATACAAAATATATATTTTTCCTATAGGAACATAGTTAATAGACTTGCTTTTAGAAAAGCTTTTCCTGAATGTATTATTTCTATCAAAAAAATAAAGAATGTCTTAAAGTGTGAAATATGTCTCAGAACTGCAAATTCATTAAAAAAAAAAAAAAAACAAATAATTATATCAACCCTTTTATACAAAAGTGTAGATACCTTTCGAAAACTTCATCCCAAAACAAAACAACTGCAGTGCCTATAAATCTCAAAAACTCTCAAGTTGTAGGTAACACCAACCTACAGTATAGAAGTCCTACTACACTATCTCGCGTTCAATCGCTTGTCACTCTCGATAAAATATTTTGTATCCTTTCGTATAATTTAACCATTCATCAAAGATATACACCGGATACGTTTACCTACTAAAAAAAAAACCTTATCTCATTGCAGAATCCGTCGTACAAAAATGACGCACCATCGCCGCCGCCACGGACACCATTGACGCGGCACAGCCCAACACCATTTCGTGCAGCAACAAACATAACACTCAGAGCAATAAACTAAAACAAAAAAAGAATTCCAATCAATCACCATCACTCGCTCAAGGATCATCAACCCGAGAGATACAAATAACGCACTGCACCACCATCTCCACTTAAACCACCACCCCCGCGCATTTTCTACCCGTATCTCCAACCTGCGCTAAAAAAAAAACAAAACAACCAAATCATGCTGCAACATCCACCATGGCAATGGCTGTTGCTAACGCTAATCCTACTAAAACAAGCCGACAGCTTTTGTCCGTCAAAATGTCAGTGCATAGGAGGCGACTCAAATTCCCAGGCATACTGTGTGAATGCGGCCCTCGAAGATGTCCCCATTCAGCTGAATCCCGAAACAAAGTACATAAATCTAACGTTAAATAGAATTCGAAATGTCGAGTTCACCTTGCCGTTCTACATGAAACTCGAGGTGTTGGACCTCTCACAGAATATCATCGAAACACTGGGTTCGAAAAATTTCGAGTATCAAAGTGAGATGCGAACATTAAATCTGAGTGGCAATAGTGTGTCCAGTTTGCATAAGGACGCATTTAAGGGTCTCACCAATTTATTGTTGTTGGATTTGAGTTTCAATCGCATTGAGGTAGTTCATCCGAGTTCGATGATTGACTTGACCAGTCTTATCGAACTGGATCTGACAAATAATCTAATTGTTAGCCTAGAAGATGGAGTCTTTAGGAATATGATATCTCTGGAGATACTCATATTCAAGAACAATCAGTTGCTGGATGTGCCAGCGAGCAATCTGGTTCATTTGCATGCATTGAAGTCGTTGGATTTGTCAGTGAATCTGATAGAATTCGTGAGGAATGACAGTTTTGAGGGCCTTCGGGAGCTGATGATGGTGAATCTTAGAGGCAATGTTATTTGTGAATTGGATTTGAGTTCCTTTGATGGGCTATCGGCGTTGAAGCAAATGGATATGGCAGATAATAATTTAACGGTGAGTGATCTATGTGGCTTTATTATATTTATATACATACATTTTAATAGACATACATTTAAAATACATAAATAATCATCAATGAAATGACGATTAGTATATGCATAGAAACGAGGAGTAACTTTTTGATCGATTGATAGGAAATGGGAATTTCTGAAGGCAATAGACAAGCCCAGGTCAAGGTTACATTTTTAAAGCCACCTCGAAAAGTTTAATTTATTATCATTCGTATTTATTAGATTTTTGTCTACTTATAGACACTGTCTAACTATTTTCAAATTAGTGGAAATATGCGTTATATAATAAAAGTAAATATAAAATTCAAAATAGCTTTTTACGGCCTTTAGTTCACAAAAAATTTTTAAAGGCCGTAAAAAGCTATTTTGAATCAATAATTCAACAAGTCCAATTAAATAGTGCTAAGTCTTTTACTTGGCTGATGTATTTCAGTAGTATATAGAGTTTGTATTATTAAAAAAAAAAAAACCTTTATTTAAATATAAAATTATTCACGGTTAAGACAATATACTTTTGTGTGTAAGTTAGGCAGCTATAAGTCAACAATAAACAAAATTTTTGAACACATTTTTTAAAGTTGGACAGTTATCTAAAGTTAGACAACATTTAAAAATAAGACCATATATGTTTAGCAGTTTCTATTACAAACTGACAATCAGGATCTGATTTTGTTTTCTCAGTGCCATGAAATATCTCTAAGGTAATGCGAATTTGGACTTGTTTTATGATGAATCACAAGGAGGAGGGGGGGGGGGGGTCTTTCTACAAATTTTCTATCTTAAGACTCATTTCATCCACATGTCGAAATCGAAAGACTTAGGCAATGAAAATGTCGCACTCATATTTTGTTCAACGATGACCATAAGAAGATTTTGTTGATATAATTCAACCAAGATTTTAATAAACAGTATCACTTTAGCTTTGTTAAAAATAACCAATTAAAAAAAGTTGTTTTCAGTGAGTTTGATAAATAATATAAAAAAAAAAATAAAATTAACTTTTAAATGGTTGAAAATAAATTTGTATTTAAATAAAAATCAAGATTAATTGAAAATAACCAAGTTTTTTTGTTAAAAAAAAAAAACTTTGTAAAAAAAATAGTTATTAGATTTGAACAAATTCAAATTTTCCATAAAATACTTTTTTTCAAAAACCTATAATTAGAAAAGATAGGGACTTTATTCAATTTAACAAAAAATAAAATCCAGTATCTTATTTAATTTTAAACTGTTTACTTGGTAACGGTTGTCGTTAAAGGTTTGTTTTCAACTGTTTTGGTTTCGTAGATTTTTTTAATTTTAATAATTAATTCATACATTTTAAAACCGAGCCCAAATCCCGGTTAAGGGAAACGTTTTTACGCAATGCGTCATCTTGGTCACAATGCTCAAGTACTCTCGGCTGGTGTGTCTTATTACTTTACGTTAATTTTTTTTCTACGAAACTATATTTCATACTAGCTGACCCGACTGGCTTTGAATGGATTTACAAATTTAAATTTTTTAAAATATTAAAAAAAGAAAATATAAATAAATGAAAATGTATTATGTTTTGGGTGAGGAAATCCTGTAATGTTTTACCCTGAAGTTATCCTAGAAACATCACCTAAATAAATATTACTGTATAAAAACGAAAAAAAAAATATTAAAAAAATGTGATACATGTTTTTTAATCTCATTTTACCTCAAGTGGTCCCTAATAATCGAAATCTTCTAAATACAGGCGAGGGAGGTATTCATATTTTTTTACTTCAACGCATTTATTGAAGGCTAGAAAAATAAAGTAAATAAAAAGAAGCTTGTAAATTTAAAAAAATATAATGAAAACAACAAAAACAAAAATATGCAGCTATATAATTGTTTCAAATAAAATAACTTAAAAATATAGCCAATTTTTAATTGTGCCATCCTATTAGCAGCAGTGTTTATTCGTTTAGAAAATATTTTGTTGTGTTGAATCTCAGTCGGTAATCGTCTGTGATTTTAATTGCATATTGTAATATTCCAATAGCATCTAATTCTTTTCCGATATTTGAATCATTATTGTGTGGGCTTCTTTTTCTTCACTCTCGTTATAATTATTAGTATATGTAGATACTATTCCTTCCAAAATTGATTCGTTGTCTTCCAATTTTTTTCATGAAATATATTTTTAGGTAGATAAATAGTGTATAGGGTAAAGGTAAGTGGGTAGAGGTATGCCATTATGTGTCCTTGTAGTTTTGCGAGAGGGTGATTTGTTTTCGATTTTGAATTCACTTAGAAGAAAAAATTCGGGAAATAATCGAAAAATCTTAACGAAAGACTTTTGAATTAAAGAGTGTTTTGACCTAGAGGATGGTTTTTGTACAGAAAATTGAGGGGAATGCAATCATATTGCGACCGAATTTGAGTTAGTGGCAAATTTAACTTAAAGAAGATTCGACTAGCTAGAGAGTATCGACTGTATAAGTTTTTAAACACCACACAATTTTTTTTAATCGCAAATCCCTTTTTTAAATGTTTAAAAATTAAATAGACCTTAAGTGCAGAAGTCGAACCTTTATTAGTTTTCAAATATAAAAAGAATTTTTTAAATTGGATAGATACCTGTTTTTTTTTTCTACCCCGATTTCACGCTATAAATAGTAACTTTTTAAAAGTTGTAAATAAACTAAATTTACAATTTAATATTGTATTATATTATTATTAAAATCGAAATTAAATTTTATGTGTATTCTGTTTTTTAAGTTCAAGACATTTGTCCTTATAGATATATTCAAGTTTGTTGCTCAGCTCTTTTGTTTTAAAGAAAAAAATAAAATACATTAATGGATCGCATGAACTTAAGAAAAAAAAATATTGAAGCACACTTTCACTGAATGAATAGATTGAGGTTTTAATTGTACTGCGATCTTAAGGTCTATTGTGTCCCTAAGTCATTGAAAATTTTCACGAAAAAGTGTAATCAAAAGTCAAATTTTTTTTATGTTTAAAAATGAATTTTAAAAAAAAGATAAGTATGCAATATTATTTTAATTAAAAACAAGTATTCATTTGCAAAATTAAATCAAAATTGATCAATTCGTTGACAAATTTTAAAATAAACCAAAACTAAGGCAATTTTCTTAAATAACGTCAAACTTTCGTCATATCCATTTTTTGCGTAAAATCTGAAACGCAACTTTATTCTAATTATTTTCATTAATAAAATCAAAAGTACCGTTTTTGAGAAAATTTGAAAAATAAATACCAAAATCGTTGTATACCTATGGGAGTTATCCGTTCTACTCGTAGTCGTAAGTCAGCTTTAAAAAAATATTCTCTGTTCTGTGAAAAATTAAATCGAATAGATGGTTTTCACATTCGCTCGCATGCTTTGTTTTCACTTTTTCGATCCACTTGGTGCAAAAAAGCGATTCTGGTTCAGTGAATAAAATTCTCCGACGCACTATATTATCGATCCCTAACCACCTTATCAATTTCCCTAAAGTACATGGAAGTGCATGCGCAGTCGGCGCAATTCTTTCGGTTTTTTTATTTTTGAAGAGAAAAGAAAAATGCTTGAGATAGACATTTTTTTCATGAATAAGATAGAGAAAGATATGTGGTTGAATTGAGCATTGTTTGTTCGTATTCACCCTTTCTTTTAAAAGATTCATGCCTGATTCACGAAATCGAGACGTCGATGTGACGAGATTTATTCACAGTTTTCCTCTCTTAATGACGAACTTAATGCCTGAATCACAATGCGACGAGACAACGAGACTTCGACGGGATCTCTTCGCAGATGTGATTCGTGATTAAGAGAGAACTTCTGAGAGGAGATTTCGTCACGTCGAATTCTTGTTGTCTCTTCGCATTGTGAATCAGGCATAACTTTCAAATGAGACGGCGGCGGCGCGACGGCGTGAAAGAATAATATTCAAATGAATGTTTTTGAGGTTTGGTTTCACTTTTTCACAGAACCAGAATCGGCACCCTGAAGTGAAAGCCTGAGCTTAATGATTTGCGAATGCCGCCGTATTGATGCACGGGTAGACGCCTCCTCATCGAAATGCTATACGAAAAAGGGTAAAAGATTAAAACATCAATAATTTTTCACCGAGATCAAGTTAGTAAGATCAGAAATTTTTTTTGGGCCAATCCAAATATTTAAAATTACATATAATGAGTACTTAATGTATTGAAACAAATCATTCATTTTAAAAAATTCGTTACTTGTCGAAATCCAATTTAGATATTTTTTAATATGATTCCAGGTTTTAAGTAATGCTGCTCTAAGCTTAAATCATCACAAATTTTTCAAGAAAGTCTATTTTCACATCATTATATGTAAATGTAGATAAAGTAAATTTCTCTAACTAAATCTAATGTTCATATCCCAAAAACGTTTTGCAATTAACTTATTAAACGGAATTGCTAATTCACATCGTATAAGAAATAGCACTTAGCCCAGCACCATATACCAAGTCAGTTTTAAAGGAAATTCTATTCCCCCTTGGCCTTCATGAAAGTCATGAATGTATGTATGTATATGTATAGTGTTAACTGAAAATCTCATTTAGTTTAAAAAGGAGATTTTGCATAAAACATAAAACCAAAACATGGACAGGAATTCTTAATAAAAGGGATTTTGTGCATTCATGGGATACCTATATGAGCGGCGGCAAGTGCTATGTAGCACTTCATTTTATGTTGAATTTAAATTCATGAGATTTTATATGGCGTATATAGTGTGGCAGATGCAATGTGAATGGCATTGGCATTATATCAAAATTCTATAGATACATCTATCTAGTGTCGTAGTCGTGGCTGAAAAATTCCATTTTGACACGAACGACGACCAACGACGATGAACGAAATGAAAAACAACATGAGTCCTGACAACACTAGAACCCACAAAACCAACACAACAACATAACCGACAGCAACAACAACAAAAACAACAACAACAACACAAATGTGTGTATATAAATCCCTTTCATCACAGAAGAATATTATGCCTTTAGTGCAATCAGAAATCCAAAGGACCAAAAAACACACATATACATAAAATATATGGATAGGTATATGTACATCGTCACATGAAGTGTCGGTCGTCCTTCGTTCCACATGACAAGAGTTGTATACCAAATGTACCTACATACGTACGTTGTTTCTGCTCTTGAGCTCTCATTCATATCATCCAAAAAAATGCGTGGTGATGCTCTTTTACAAATTGTGGGTATGAGTTTGATCCTGGTTCATATAATATCTTGGCCCCAAAACAAACTCATGCATACATACATATGCAGATATACACAATGTCAACCACAGGAGACAAGAAATACGTTTCATTCGAAAATGGAAATTTATGACACCGTAAACTGACTGAGTCCACCACATTAGTATTTGGTCGCATGGTTGACCTTTATAGAAGAAAAACCACAGCGAAAAGACCTGTGTGAGTGTTGGTGTGTTGGTTTGAGATATAGGTACAGAATAAGAATAGGACTAGAACTAGAACTTTTGAAAGGATTTGAGTGCTCTGTCCCTGGAACTGTCTCTTTTATAAGTAAGATAAATTTCACAACCATTCGGGAGCTTTTTTTTTTAAGGTCAACAAGTTAGGAGGAAGTGTTATGGGTTTCCCTTTCCTGTATATATGTACATATGTATATCTACTGTCTTTTGACAAAATTTGCTTACAAATCTGAAAAAGTGAATTATTTTTTCTGTGATTGACATTTTTTAAAGTTTTTAAAAAGAAAAAAACAACTTCGACCATACACAGAATGGATAAAAATAAAACATTCTAAAAATACGTACGACGTTTCTTTCAAAATTTAGTCGCTTTTACCAAAGGGGACTTTTATATGAAAAATATAGATGCAATAGTTTTTCATACAAAAAACCCTTTTATAACTCAAAAATTGTCGTATAAACAAGAGCATATCTACTTCAAGGAGCTAATGAAAGATTATAAACATGCCAAAATGTTTGAATTCATTGATGAATTATTAAAACCTACACTTGGGATGGACCCGATCCTATCATATTGGGGAAAAGGTTTTTTTTTAACTAAAATTGCATACTGATAGAATGTGCTGAACCTTTAATCATCTCCCTGGTGAAATATTTAGTTATACGTTTTACTCTCCAACTTAGTGGACGTATAATGTGCAATCATCAGCACACTCCACGATCAAAAAAAAAAATGCAAACAAAAATGAACAATCCTATACAGCTTCAACATTCGCGGTTCCGGTTAACGATCGTCCACTGTACAATTAATCAAGTTATGAATTCATACAAAAATCGACTCGAGATTTTGATCAAACTTGACATTACAATAATAGCGTATTCGAAATAAGTCTGTCCCCTTGGATGCAGCCTAAACGTATTTTCTTTATAATTGGTAGCTAACGGTTTTTAGTCACTCCCCAACACTTTTTATTTTTTCACTTTTTTAAGACGAAAAATAACGGTAATGATTTTTTTTTCTTTAAAACGTCCCCTCAATTTTTGTTTTTAATTCATTAATTTTTTTTATAAAAAAAGCTAAAAATTTTTTTTAAACGTCCCCGCAACTTTTTTTAAAATTCAGTAATTTTTTTTTATTTATAAAAAAGCTAAAATTTTCTAAAACAAGAATTTCAAAAAATAGCTTTAAATGTTACCTCCCACAGAAACAATTTTTTTTATTGGTGATTTTCTCAAAAACGTTTTAACTGATTTTGATCAATATTTTCATTTTTTTTTTGATTTTTAAAAAACGTTTGATTTTTTTTTTTTGAGAACTTAATGATTCGAAAACGATTTGGTCGATTTTTTTATTAAACTTGGCACCCAGCTTTTTTTTTAAATTATGTATGTAGCAGACTTTTAACAAAAAAAAAACAAAAACATTCTTATAACTTTAAATAACGGTGTCTATCATTAAATAAAAAAAATTGTCTGAGCTAATATTAGCGCGATCTACCATATTATTGGAACAATAGAACACATTTTTTATTAACCCATAATTAATAAGGGCATTCACATGCAACGACATGTTCATCAACACTCTTGTCGTTTAGTTAGATGTTTGTACTTTGAACACCAGACGAACGACCGTCAATTTAGCTAACTCTGTAGTACAAATTATGGAAATAATTTGCTCTGTCACGACCGGAGTAGTAAATTTGAACTTTAGTCGGATGACCGAATATT
Source organism: Epistrophe eligans (assembly GCA_951394125.1). Lineage (NCBI taxonomy): Eukaryota > Metazoa > Arthropoda > Insecta > Diptera > Syrphidae > Epistrophe > Epistrophe eligans. The sequence goes on along the minus strand of OX596031.1, from coordinate 26,902,315 downwards.
TAATTTTACACCATTCTATTTTTTTTTTTGTCAAATTAAAAAATAGGTTGAAGTGAAAGTTAATCACTATAAAAGCAGGAGTCGGACATTCACTCATTGATTCATTCATTTAACTCATCAACGCACGGCTTATACTATAAGTTAGAAAAATTGAAATTTATTTTTTTTTTATTTTAAATTTTATGTAAAGGAGCACTAAGAAATGATTTTTCGATATTTATATTTTTAATAGGGTAGAATGGTCTAAAACTGGTAAAGTAATAAAACGAAAGTGGACAAAAATTAAATTAATGCGCTAGTATTGGTGCAAAGAATGAAATTCGAGTCATTTTAATTTTTTTTTAAATTTGTTTTCATATGAAGTTCTTACGACAGTCGTTGAATGTGAACGCTATCAAAACAACTCGGTTCGGGCAACCATCAATATGAACCCTCCTAATGGCATCTCTCATATAACTTTTTTTTTTTTTTTTTTGATATCTCATACCTACTGAATCGATTTTAATGATTTTTTTCCCACAAAAGCTTCTAATAATTTTAAATAATTAATGGATATCTAAATTAAAAAAAAAATATAAATTTTGTGTTAAAAAATTTTAAGCACTTCGCATTGATAAGTACCTACATAGGTATCTACAAAAAAATTGTGTACCAATTTTTTTCTTAAAAATGTTTTCAAAATTGTAGGTATATGTACATATATTAAACATTATTCAAAGGAAAAAAAAACTGCTCGAACGATTTTAAAAATATTGCTGTCATAAATTAAGATTTGTTTAAATCGCGTTGGTGTCAAAAAATTGGTTTTAAAGTGAAACTTCTTTATCGGGGGTTTAATTTGATACTTGGTTAACAAAAAAGGGGGAATTGTATTGTGCGTATGAAGGGTTGAATAAAAGAAGACATTATTTTGTTGTCACTTACTCTCTATTCATGATACAACAAAACAAGATGCGCTATCTGTTAGTTGTATCATACTCTCTATTTGTCCGTCGTAAACTTATTTTCTTTCATCCAAGAGTTGGGTCACAGTAATGAAAAATCTAATACAATTAGAAAGGGGGTTACACTACACATGCATGTTTATACACACGGTTTCTAATAGGCGTGTTCCTTTGGGCTGTAGTATCTACTGCCAAGTACTTCTGGCTGCAGTCTAATGCTGGATTTACACGACTGCCAAATTGACAGTTTTTTGTCATAAGTTTATTTTATTATTATTTAACCTAAATTATTTAAAAATACTACAGTAATCTTGTTTGCATCGATAAATAAGCCAGAGAAGTTTCACTTCTTGCGTGTTTACACACTGATACACTTACATGTTTTTTTTTAACAATTTTTCAGTCTAAACTCTAAGTTTCATGTATTATGTGCCACACCCTGCTTTATTATTTATTTTGTGTTCTCACATAATACTTTCTTTAACTAAACTATGTTTTGGCAGATGGCATATAACATATAGGCTTCCATTACCATTACTTATTTCTTTCTTTTATCAGATGAATATTTTTTTTTAATATTAAGATAGGATAAATTTTGTATTTTTATTTTTAAATAAAAAAATCTACTGCAGAAAGGTTCAATCCACGCAGATTTTTTTTTTTTGTGTAATTTTCTACTGCGCAATTTTTTGATGTGTAAACATCTAGCCGGCACGGCGATAGGGTAAACTAAAAACGAGAACCTTACATTTAAAACGTTCCGTGTCACACACTACGTTGTAATTGGGTTCATTCAATAACAAAACTCCGGCATTTGTGAGTACCGGCACTGACACATTTTTTTTTTTTTTTTTTTTCGAAATGGCATTGCTGGTCACCTTCACCTACCTAATTCTCCTAAGTCCGTAGTCTTATTTCTAGAAGCTTGGGCAGCTTATAAAGATATCACCATCTACCATATCTGAACATTTAATTAGCCATTGTTCTTGTGAAAATTTTCCGAACTCACAGCTCTTCTTGATTGGTCTCCAGATCACGATTGCTATATATTGCAAAGCCTGTCAGCTAATCGGCAATCTTTTTTTTGAGTAGTCTTACAGTGTCACACGACAATTTAGGAAAATGTTAGCAATTTCGGCAGCATAATCTTCGTTTTAACTCGTGTTCTGCATTATGTCAATTATTTTGGAAAATTCTTCCGGCATTAAATTTTGTCGTTTTTTTTTTTCTCATAAAATTATGACAAAAAGCAAAAAAAAAAATGCCATAAGCTTTATCACTGAATATGGAGTCTGTATATTTATTTTCCTCACATGTATTTATATTCATGTTTTCACTCCATATCCCTTCATAATGTCGGTATCGTATCATATGCCATAGCTTCATTGTATAAATTTCCAACCCCTGTCTAAACTTTAATCCACAGCGAAATGAAAATACAAGGAACTCTCATTCACCTGTCTTAGTCTAATCCATTTCTCAGACACATTATTATTTTTTTTCCACATCTCATCTGTGTGTGTGTGCTATGTGTGTATACCTACAAACCGAAACCGTGTCCGCTAAAATATTATTTCACATATTTATATTGAAGACACCTCCAACAAGATTCTTGTCTCGTTCATACATAACTTAAACTCGCTTACTTAAGCCCCCTTTAGCAGCAGAGAATATAGACAATACAGACTCCACACATTCCCACCCTCGACGCCACATTTAAACTTCCGGCAGCGATGATGCTGCGATGCTTACCCAATCCGGTTGGAGCTGTTCCCCTTGTCAAAGTTATGATTATTAATTTTGCGAGTCATAGCAACAGGATAAGGCGATTATCATTTTTCGCATATCCTTTCTTACATCAGCTTTGTTTGTGTATATGTATGAGATCCTTGTATAGAAAGGAAAGACGAATATGCTTTACTTAAACATGTTCCCATGTTCTTCTCCGACACACAAGATAAGTTGTTGTGTTCTATGTGTGTTTGCGAGTGTAATATCCTTCAAAGCCTTCTTCCTTAATAGTGGTTTGGTTAGAAAACAGAACATATAGAAGCTGGTAGCTGTTAAACTGGAACGTGCACAGGAATGGATTTATCTATTTATGGAACAGTGTTGGCCTGGCCCGTATTTGTTCGTTCATACTGTTGCTACTGACTACTAACTGGCTGCCAAAGCTCCTTTCCACCATCACTACCATCACCATCACCGCCACCAATGCCGACATATACCTAACGTCTCTCTAGAAGACTAATAAATTTTAATGAATAAATCTCGTTGCCGATTTTGTATCCGTTCAAAGTTTTAAAGGATTTTCAACGGACATAGCCCGTATTTGTATTAGCTTGAAAGCAGAACAAGGATATTGCATGCGGCATGTCCTCGTATATTCCTTCCTTGCAGGTATATCTATCTATGTTTGTATATGGTTTATAAAATTCAAACCTAAAGGAGCTAACCAGCTCATGATGGCTATATGGCTACGTTGACGACGACGACGACTACGGGGACGACGACGTTTGCTCGTTATATCACAAGTACAGCTATTCACATAGATACGATACTATGTACGTATTTGGTTCTAATGAATGCCTTGCACAGCTGTTAGTGTTTAAGGTTTGTCGGATGTGTTCGGTGGACGTCATTTATTAACGAAGATTTGCAGGTTAGTTTTTAAAATGTGTGTTTGCCCTGTTTTTTCTTTTTATACTTCATCTGCTTCAGCGAGGCGAGAAAACTTTGCTTATTTGCTTTCGGGATAAAGCAGAAGCTCATGAAAGAAGAAAACTTCACAAAAAAAAAAACATTAAAATTCTTGAAGTGTTGACAAGACGTTACAAAACGGAAGTTGTTGGTTAACAAAGTATCGTAAGCCCGCTGCACCTATAGAACACATATTTTACTTAAATGAGAATTAATAAAGGGTCATTCATTTTTCGGTTTCGAAAGTAAAGCTAAATAAAACACACACAGCGATACATTTTTGATAGAAATTTTATTTCATTATAAAGTTTGGACTTTGCTATTAAGTGTGAAAAACAATATCATTCAAATGGCCGCCTGGGTAAGATTCGCAGCATACGATTCTTTTGTGGTAATTTTAAACCACTTTTTTGCATATTTCGGGCAGTATCTCGGCCACAACTTAAGTAATGTTAGTTTTTAATGCGTCTATAGAGTCCGGGGATTATTCACGAAAACACTTTATTTTGCATAGCCCCACAGAAAAAAATCTAACGGTGTCAAATCGCATGATCTTGGTAGTCAATTTACGTCGCCAAAACGTGAAATTACGCGACCAAGAAACTTCTCACACAAAAAAGACATAACTGGTCGTGTTGTGTGGCTTGTTGCCCCGTCTTGTTGGAACCACAATTGTCCAAGTCATGATGTTTAAACTCAGGCCAAAAAAAAAAAAATCGGTTAATTGCTGCGGAAATCGATAAATTCGGATCATCAGCAACACTTGCACTTGCAGCAGCAATATTTTCGACTGAGCGTGCATTACGATGATGCACAGACCTTACGACATCAGTAACGCTTCCACTCTCTTCAAATTTCTTCACAATTTTACCAATTGCTTGCGTGGTCGGTCGATTATAATAATCATCGCGTAATGCGCGTAAAGTCGCTACGTTTGAACCACCACTTTTGTAGTAGTTTTAATAATTTTAACGCGTTGTTCGTTTGTTAAGCGATCCGCTATCGTAAATGGCAAACATTCAACTAATATTATAACACTTCAAATGACAGATGAGTTTGACAGGTGTCAAATGCCAGCGCTGTCAACTTGAAACCACAAAATGAATGACCCTTTAGTTCTTTTTTCTGTATGTTGTTCATACATATTATGTATGTATTTGTTTCTAAGAAGGATTATATTGTTCGTTTGGCTATTAATGAAATATTCAAAGGTTTTTAAAATTAGGTATTCTTCTCGACACACACAAATTAGAGAACCAGAGAACCATAATTAAATAGAGAGAATTTCAATTAAATAACTGACGAAATTAGGTAATTAGGAGATCCGAAGATAAGTAGTTAAATTATTCTTCTATTCAAAATGTTTCTCTCTTAATTTTCAAAATTAAGTAATGAGTATAGAGTTTCATTAATTTTGAACAAAAGAGGATTTAAATGTGTCTAATGGATTATTTTGATGACAATTGAAATTTAGTTATGGCCTGGAAATTTATGTTTAGTTACTCTTTAGGCAAAACCCGGTTGGAGTATAATGTAGAACCGATGTTTATGGTTATCGTTAAAATTTAAAATCGTAAGCAATTTTTTAGTATTTATTAATGCGGAGTTTAAAAATTAATTTTGAAAATCAAAAACATCATCTATCCATTTTCGAAATATCAAATTATCAAAAATTAATTTTGAATTTTTTTTTTAATCAATTTTTTTTTTTTTTTTTTGAAAATTTTGATATGCAATATTATTTGAAGTTATTAGAAGCTCTTGTGTAAAAAATTTCATTAAAATCCGTTCAATAAGTAATGAGTTAGTCGAAAACCATAAAAAAAGTTTCAGGAGAGATACCTTTTTTACACGACAGATAAATTTTGTTTCCAATAATTTAGTAGATCGTTTTAATATTAGTTTATATAAAAATTTTAATCAAGGAGCCGTTTTTGAGAAAAATCATTTTTTACATTCCGGTTTACACTTTGTATGGAAGGTACCATTATTTTTGGTCATAATAATAATTTTTATTTAAAATCTGCTAGATAATGTTAAAAAATTGGTTTAATAAAAACGACTAAGTCATTGTCATTATTAAGTTCTCAACAAAAATTTTGAAACTTTTTTTTTTAAATAAAAAAAAAAAACTTTGAAAATTTTGGTATACAATATGTACCTACTTTTAAAAATGTTTGAAAGATTTTTTGTAAAAAAATTGGTCAAAATCAATTGAGCCGTTTTTTGAAAAAATCGAAAATCAAGAAATGGTTCTATGGGAGGTACCACTTTAAACCATTTTTGGTTTTTTGTTAAAAAAAAAATTGCTGAATTAAAAAAAAAAAAAACGATACATAATTACGTATACGCCATAGTGTATACTGAGAGTGTGTACCAATTAGGTATAGGTTTTATTTTAAGAGCATCTTAATTATCTTGGGGGTTTAATACTTGATCTATAGATTAGATATGGATATAAATAAAAATATTTCTGAATTTATTTTCGCAGTTAAAAAGACACAAACCTTCTCTGTTGTTAGTGCCAGCCAAAGGAGAAGGAGTAGGGATAAGTTTTTGTGAGTTTTTCCAAAATTATTTTTAAGGCTTATAAAATTCAAGTTTTTAAGATATTTACATACAAAAAATTGTGTTCGAAAAGTTTTGGCGTTTCTGTTTAATTTCTTGGGCTTTAAGGAAAACAAAATAATTTTAAAAATATAATATAGATTTTTTTTAAATAAATAAGTTTTAAAAGTCTTTACGTTTAGACAAAAAAAAACCTGCAAAATGTGCTTAAATACGACAATGGAAAAAATTATTTTAAAAGAGCTCGGGTTTCTGTTTTAAAAAAAATTACTTGGGAAATAATGCACACAGTGATGTACATAGGTACATACATAGGTACATACATAGGTACATGATTATTTTATGCACTTTTATTTTGTTTTCAAAAAAAAATATTTTTGACGTTGCCATTTTAATTTTGTATTGTTGATGCTGCGAAATATTAAAATGCCTAAATGCCGTTTTTTAGTGATTGTTATCATTACTCTGTAGGGTCCTTAAAACACTTATTTTTGTATCAGTAAGCAGGGAAATTGTCTTTCTACAAAACATACAAGTATCTGGGTTTAGAACTACTTTAAATAATTCTGCTTTTTAAAATTTATTTTACGTTGAAAAAACAACAGAATAATTTATTTATATAATTATAATTATATTTTTTTTAGAAATGGTAAGATTATTGCAATTCATATAATTTTGATTATTGAGTAAATCTTTGCATTAAGCTCTCTTATCGACAATTCATGCATTTAGTATGCATCTCTTCTTGGTTTTATTAATAATTTGAATTGCTCAATATAAATCATGTTGGTTTATTTTGATTCTTATTAAGAAAATAAATAAATAAAGTTTTATCTCTGCTTTGACGGTCAGTAATTTTAATTTAAGGATTTATTTAATAGTACCCAAACAAATTTAAACAAAAATCTCATGAATAAAAAAAAACCTAATAACCTATACTGAACTACGACTCATAAAGTTTAGGAAGTACAAAAGTGCAATAAAGGCATTAAGACACAATTCACTGGGGTGATGTTTTAAGTTGGAAAATATTTATTTTATTTTTTTAAGGGGTTTTTGTGTGATGACACTCGCAGTTAGGTTTGAACCAAGCCAAGCTTTCGCACCATCATATTCGAATATTGTAGGCTTGAAAAAAAAAAATAAAACTTAATTTAATTAAATTAATTTAAAAATAATTTAAACATTTGCGTCGTTTGTAAAACGATTGTATTAAAATGGGCATCCACGATCACTCATAAAGGACACAGGCCAGGACGTGTGCATACTCCTAACGGCTGGCCGGTTCATTCATACGGGACAGTGGAGGCCGATGAATGTCACTCTCTTCATACATTGTTTCAAATTGATTGTCAACGTGAGTGTATTAATCACCGATTTTAATAAAATATTTATGTTAACAAAAGTGAGGAATGTAATTCATATAACTAATGGATGGAAAAATTAAAAAAAAAAAACAATAAATTAAGAAAACAAAAGACAGGAGTGTAATTTGTGGTGAGTATTAAAAATAAATGGGTATTACAAATATATCGCAACTTTTATAAATAGTTCTTCGGTAAAATAGCCAATGCATTCATTCTTCCACTTCCCATCATAATATATATTCACATTTTCAGAAATACTCACCTTTGAACAAAACTCAGGATATAATTGTCAAGTATACCTGGAGACTCTGGGGCAAAATTTTAAACAACCTATTGTTAAGGGCTAAGCATATTACTAGTTAAACTTGCAATATCGTAAACATTTAGTAATTTACTAGCTCTTCGAAAATTGTAATTCTTTTTTTTTTCGTTTTACTAAATAGTAAAATACTAATTCCCTTTTATTAAAAACGGTGCACCTGAACACAATACCCAAACAATGACATTTCGTGAAATAAAAACAAATCAAACAATTATAAGTGTCAGAAGTCAAAGTGACATAACCTACAATTTATTTTCTTTATTTATTTGTTATTTGTTTGTTTTTATTTCATAATATTATTTCAACTTCCTTTTTAGAAATAATCACCCCTGTTCTGATTTCCGTTCCAAATTAAATCTGTAAACGAAAATTGATTTCCGCACGGATTCAAAAAAGTTGTTCTGAATTTCACTTTCACGTTAAACAAGTATTCGAACCTTTTTTTCTTTTGAAATCGATAAATATAATACATAATTGCAAATTTAATAAAAATTAAAACGCCCAAATTATTTTTTACACAAAAAATTACATTTTTAAAACTTTGCTCTACTTCCTTGTTTTCAAAAGGTTCAAAATGCATTTGCCAAGTCTCCCAATATTTAACTAGATGGAGTATTTTGATCTTTATGTCGCGCATTGTCTCATTTTAAAGCAAAAGACTTTGATGAATTTTGAAGAGTGCGTCGTCACTTATTTGAATATCCTCATCAATTACTTTGAAGAACACAACGAAGACGGCGATTTTCAAGGGCAAATATGTAGATCTTTGCCAAAGCAACATTTGGATGTGCTTTCGAAAAATGTAATGGTTAGTGCGTTGGACTTTTACGCCGAAGGCCTTGGGTTCGATTTTCAACCAATGCCACATAAAGACATAAATGTTTTTCACGGGTAACTGCCTCTTGCGAGGAATTGACAAATCAAATCCTCCAAGAGTATATCTTGTCATGAAATAAGTGCTTCTCACCCTAGCCTCTCGGATTCGACATACAATTGTAGGTCCCCTCTATTCCTGCCAATAACAAGCACACAGGTTGAGAGCTGTAAGTCTACACGAGCTGTCGCGCCCATCAATTTATTTTTATTTATTTAACTTATGTAAGCTTTAAAAGTTTGCTAAATCGCTTAAAATTTTGCGCCTCTTTCTTTAGTCGCACCGCATAAATGGGAAAAATTCTTTGCTTTTGTTTCTCTCATTTCAATATCAAAAAATTCAAATCTTTTATCACAACTTATCTTTTTTGTTCAATGTTTTTATAAATTTAATATTATAGTAAAAACCATCTAATGGGCATAATATGAAACAAAATATCTTTACCACATATAGGTAAAAGTATATCAATTTCCCTTCACACCAATTTATCAATTTGCAGACCAACAATTCTTATAGTCAGTCCTGAGAATTCTATGGCCTTTTGTTTAAAAATTCTCAGAATCAGGAACTTGTTTTTCCATTGATCAAAATGAATTTGAAACAAAATTATTTAATTTTAATTAAAACAATTAAGATATAGAAAGTTGTATGTAGTATTTTTGAAAAATATTCAAGAAATGCTTCTTCAAAATTTCCATTGAAAATAACCTTTCTTAAGAACCTGATTCAGAAAATGTCCATACCACTACATATTTAAAATATTCTCAAACAGTACTTGATATCTTATTTATACCTATATACTTTTCTTTTGTCTCAAAAAACATGAAACCAATACCTATACTATACTTATCACTTCTCACTTCAATTAACACTTCTATTTGAAAATGATTTTAATGAAATTTCATTTGAATCTCAACACAAGAACCTTTGAAGTGGTTGTCCCATTATTTAAACTATTTTACACAAGTTCTACAAAATAATGGTCTTGAAGGTATAAATTTCAAAACAATTTCTCTTGAATTTCTATAAAGAAAATTTACCCATAAACTGCAACAATATAAAATTAGAAATGTGTGTTAAATTGATTTCCCTCAACACTTCGAGCATGTACTGTTACTAGTTTGAGTATATACTAAATATGTAAAATAATTCATTATTTTTCAAGACAAATTCAAATCTTCTGATGCAAAACTTAAAATATCAAGTTAAAATAGCTTTGTGTTTTGTAAACTCAATTATTGTCATAAAACCACTTGTTTCCATGTCCTTGCCCATCATATATGTACCAACCTATGAGAGTATAAATTTCCTTGTACTCCTTCGTTGTCTTATAATGCAGATAAAACCTCAGCTTTCACACAAGGATATCAGTTTCTCATTTGAATCAAAGAAAATCAAATCCCCTAGTGTCCCGGAGATACAAACCGTCAAAATATACGAAGAAGACGAAGAAGTATGGAAGTAAAATAGGTATATGATGTGATGCTGATGCAAGAAGATTCCTGGTACATACATTTAAGGTAGGTATATATACCAACCAGGCTGAAGGAAATTCCTTCGACGATGATGGATTTCTTGGCATTTATCCAAGATGTGAAGACAAAGATGCATGGAAGTTAGCTATGAGAAGGTATTTACACTACATGCATACCTACCTTTTGCTCTTCCTTTTCCTGGACTTCACTTCATACTTTGTATCTTTCTTTCTGCATCCATATCCATACTTTCACCGAGACAAGCAAATATTTCAAAATTTCACTCAACCAGAAGCAGTTATTTACCATAAATCTTATACCAAAAACTTTTGCAAATATGAAGAAGTTGTTACATTCCAAACTGTGACTGCTTCAACTTGGAAAAAGGGATTCCCATCCCAATTCGAATCCCATCAGAACCACCAGGAGTACCTACATATATAAGAAAAGAAAATTTAACGAAATAAAAAAAAAAAAAAAAAAAAATCAAATTACGCTTCAGGATGAAAGAGAAAAATCCATCACTTGCGGACGTTTAAATGTAAATTTCTGTGCACAACCACAGGAGCAGACGAAGGTATCTGGTTGGTTGGTTGTATCCTGACGTTTCTCCTTCATCAACATTGTGTGTGATGCTGGGAATCGAAATAAAATTCCAAGGACATTGCTGCCGCGCGCCGCATTTAAACGTGTTCACTTGTTATTGGGCTAAGCCTTCAACCAATTCAACGGTGGTGGTGGTGGTAGTTTTAGTGATGCAGCAGTAGCAGTGGCGTGCTGCAGAGATTGCACTTTTAGTTGATTTTTTTTTTCTGTATCCTGTCCCGACCCGATCCTTGTTGGACATTGGCGTTAATTTGAGAACATTCATTAAAACTGGATGAGCTTTTATTTTGTTGTTGTTGCTGTTGTTGGCGTCCTCATGGTTTTCCTGTATTTTGTTATATTGATTCAGTTTTTCTGATTTTTGTTTTTTTAGTCTTCCTATAGAAAATCGACATTTTTCTGACTAGCAATGCAACTTTCAAACTTTATATTGATGATGTTGGTGTTGGTTGATGGAAACTGACATTTCTCGATATATATTTGACTCTAGCTATGTTTATGTATATTCCAATGGACACACGCAGAGAGACAGACAGACAGGCAAAGGCAGACAGAGTCCGAGAACTTAATTTGAATTTTGTCGAAGATTGAACTATACAACTATACAATTTTTTTTATATTTTTTTTTTAATTTTTCTGACATTGCAATTAGTTTTGGGATTTTAATTGTCGAATTTTTTGTATGTATATGCACGTTTTTGAAATAATTTAAAAACAAAAAAAAAATCATTGCATTTGCGTGGTATTTTTCATCTGATATGTGTTTCTTCTTTTTTTTTTGCTTTTGAATCAGAAAGTCAGCGATTTTCTTTTTTGTTTTTAATTTGTTGGATGGTTGAAGTAATAATTGCATTTATTTTAAAATGCAAATGAAACACTAATAGTGCGCGAGGAAAATTGATGAGTGCGAGTAATGTGCATATAAATATAATAGACATTTTAAAGTGAACTATTTAATGAAATTTTAAATGAAACTAAAAGAATCGAAGGTAAAATTTTGATTTTTAAACATTTTCACAGACTTTAGGTATTAAAATATTCTTCGCTTTGAAATTGAAAGTTAAAGGAAGTATACATGAATTTGCATGAGGTAAGTCTCCTCTCACACGAGGAAACAAGTTGCTGGAGATTTTTTGACGTTTTCTTTTAATTTCCAATTTGAACCAATCTCATAGACCGTTCATTCCTCTTACTTTGTTTCCTGCTCTCTTAAAAATTGAAAGTTGCTCGAAACTCCCTAGTGTGAAAAAGGACTGAGCGATTTTTGATTTTCTTAACGAACAATGCTGAGCTCCAATATGTGCCCAGATTGTGCTGTCATTTTATTAAAAAAATCCAAATTTACAAATTTGAACGCATTTTTATCCTCAAAATTTCAATTTTTTTTAAATTTTAGTTGTACTATTTTGTGTTCAAATTGTTCTTCCGACTTTGCCAAGTCCGGAAGATATAAAATGATTTTTTTTTTTTTGAAAAAATTCGATTTTCTTAAAATCAAAGTTTTGGTATTTTGCGCCCAGTTTGTTCTGCATCTGTGGAAATTATTAAAAATAGATAGTTTAGTTATGGAAAAGTTTTTTTCTTATCAATTCGATTCTGTACTGTTTTCCATTCCCAAGTCCCGAATAGATACAAAATATTTGCATATTTAAAAATTTTACGGCTTAAAATGCATTTTGCGAATACTTTAGCGTGAAGTGAGCACCGCAATTTTTTATTAAAAAAAAAAATCTGGTGAATTACTTTCATGTCCTTAACTTGTGTTGTCATGGGGTTTTAAAAAAAAATCGCATATTTTACGGATGAAAATTTTTCAAAATTTCAATTTAAAAAAAAATCTTAATTGCGCTGTTTTTTTTGAGTGTATTAGATAGTATGTAACTATGCGAATTTCTGAAGAAATAAAATCAAAGTTTGCACGTTTGCAACTTTTACGACCGAAAATTTTTTTTGCGAAGCGCGTTATGTTAGCAACGTCATTGCAATTATCAAAAATTTACTGCCACGTACCGTTGTTATTTATTTATAAACTAGAAAATTTGCAAAATTTACGAATACTATTTTTTCCACAAAATTTGGATTTCCTAAAAATTATAATTTTGCTGCAAGTCTTCAATTGTTACGGATGATTTTTATGTCAATATTTCGACTCTCTTAAAAATCAAAATTGCTCTTTATTTCCAAGTTTCGAAACCCAGATAAAGAAAAAATTGCCATATTTGCAAATTTATGGTCCAAAATTAATTTTGCAAAGAATGTTATTATAAAGTAAAGTTAGCACCGCCCTTTTCAAATAAAAAAAAAATCTGTTGCAATGTGTTCAACTAGTGCTGCCAAACTGTGCCGTTATAAAAAAAATCTCAAATTTTATTCAAAATCTTGATTTTCCTAAAAATCTAAATTGTGCTATTTTCTTCTTCTAAGTCCCAAAGAGATAAAAAATAATTTTGCATAATTTACAAATTGTACGACCGTAAATAAATTTTGCGAAGTGCCGTGAAATTAATACCGCCATTGTCTTTTTTCAAAAAATGTTGTGCTGTTATGTGCTCTGTCGTTTGCATTATATAATTATTAAAAAATCGCATATTTGCAAATGCCGAAAATTTTTTTTGCGAAGCTTAAATTTAGCAAGTAATTTTCGATTTCCAAATTATATTTTGAATAAAATTAGCAAATTTTGCAAGTTTTGGTCTCAGTTTGTGCTGCCAAGTCTTGAAAAGATAACACAAAATTCGCTTCAAATTTTAAACTTTTACGGCCGAAAATTTAGCACCGCCATTTTTGATTCTCAAAAAAAAAGAAACTTAAAATTGGGTCGTAATGTGTTCAACGTTCGCTCTTTTAGAACAGAAAAAATGTTTGACGCTGGTTAACCATAGACAGTTACTAAAAAAAAAATTTGCAATTTTTCAAAATTTTGATTTTCTTAAAAATCTAAGTTGTGCTATTTTGTACCCAGTTTATGCTGCCAATTCATGAATAGATAGCAAAAACAATTGCTGTTTTGATAATTTTGCGACCGAAATGAAATTTTGCGATGCGCCTTAACCTATAATGCGCTCAACTTGTGCTGTCATGTTTCATTAAAAAATTTTAAATTTTACGGACGTATTTTATTTTTAAATTCGATTTTCCTAAAAATCAAATTTGTGCTCTATTATGTTCAGTCTGGGCTCCGGAATCTCGAAGAAATCGAAATTAAGTAAAATTGCTTCGATTAAAAAAAAACTATTTTCAAAGTTCTTATCTCGCAATGCTTTAAATGTAAAGATAGTTTAACTTTAACTAAGAGATCACTTACATGCTATTTTTAGATTCCCCATTTTCAAATCAAATAAACAGTAAAATCTGTTTGCGTACGTACATTTACCTTAAGCATATATGTACTTAAAATCGGATTTTTAAGGTTTGTTTTTTGGTCCTTTAATACCTAGATGGAGATGAGACAGTAGTAGATCACCACTCTGCTTTTTTGATGTCACTTCGACCTTCAGTTCAATTGATAACCGCTTTTGAAAGGCTAAAGAAGTCACTTTTCAAGTTCCTTTATGGTTCGATAAATTGAATGTTTTTGGATCTTGCTACTACAAACAATATTTGATAGTTTAATGAGAACAATCTTGGTAAGAATTGAGTTGCAATTTATTCGAAAATGGTGGCTTCTTATTTTTTTTAAAAGATTACTCCGCCAAAGTAATTTCAAAAAAGATTATAAATTTCTTCTCATTTCTAATAAAATATTAATTTTCTTTTTAAAATGAGCTCAAAGTAATTCCTTCTTTCAATTTGAATTTTTAGCTTCAGAGTTAAGCGAACTAGCTACACAAACAAATACTTTTTACTCTTGATTTCTTCTTCTTCAAACCAAATATACCTATGTATAGATGTACGTACCTACTTGTGCCATTCATTGCATCTTGAATTCAATTGAAGAATAATTCTTTAAATTAACCACAAAAACCATTCAAACATTTTGATACCAAAACCCCTTCCCCCCCCCCCACCTCCCAAGGAGCACACTTATATTGAATAAATAAAATTAAAAAATAAAAATTATCCTATCTTTCAGCTAGTTCTTATTATGTAGGTATGTATTTATATGCTTTCATCTAATTGGCCGACGACGAACGCTTTTATAGTTTATGATTCTGGCAATTGCAACAAAAGCCCTTGGTGAGCAAATATTTGCATTTGCATCTGCTTTTTACGACCATCATGATGATGATGGTGTACCTAGTTAATACTTTGCATTGAAGTTTCTCACAGAATACACAGGAACGTGTGCTGCAGCGGTGGGGTCCAACTTCAGGCTACGAGCATACATAACCTCGCGGGCTGTACGCTTACATTAGTCCATGCTATTTGCGGTGCACTCAAAATTAAAATCTAATTAAAATATGCCAAACATAATTATCAAAGGAAATATTTACTTTGATTTCACTATATATATATATATATTGTACTCCCGGGAAGTAGTAGTATCCTTTGCTCCATTTAGTATAATGTTTGATGTGGGTATAGGGTATATAGTTTTGTGGTATAAGCAGGCACTAGGCAGGAAGGACGAAACGAACAGGTGGCAGTGGGTCTCCTTTCTTTTACCAAAGCAACCCTTCCAGCCCCCCCCCCCCCCCCCCCCTCCCCATTCGTATTCAAATGCTCTGTAAACTGCCTGTGTATGATGGAGCAAGGATCATGGAACTTTACTTTTTTTTTTAACACACATAAAGGAAGGGTAGGTTATATACCCGCGAACACAGAGTTCTTATAGCATTCGGTCCAACAGTTTGGCGGGTTGTTGGTCATACGAGTTTTTTTTTCTTATTTTTTTTTCTTATTTTTTTTTCTATCCAACCGTTCTCAGTCCCACGTTACTATTTTCTTTTTATGTCGGGAATAAATGCAAAAAAAAAAAACTAGGTCACTTTGAAGATTTTCCCTTTCTATATTGTTTTTAGTCCTGCGAGCTGAAAATCATGTGAACCTATGCCGCGCGCTCTTAAAAACAAGTTGCATAAAAAAAGTTCATGCTAAAGAAGTATATAGTGACGGTGGCGGTGGCGGCAGTTGATTTGCACACAAAGTTTACTTTTTGAGCAAAAAAAAAAAATCTGAAAAAAAAACTATAGGTATAAAAAAAGCAACTGGCGTATATCCAGGCTGTGTATAATGAGAACTGGCTGAAGGTGAAGCAAATAAAAACTGAAAAGCTGTCTCATCAAAGAGTTGATTTTATACAAAAGTTTCACTGAAAAAGTTAGGTTTATTAAAGGCACAGCTCAGAGGGAATTTTTTTTTTTTGTTTCTTTTTTTACCGTACAGACGTTTTTTTTTTTTACAAACATTAATTCTATGTAGAATTGTTGGTAGATAGGTATTATTTCCATACCTATATCAAATGCACTTTTTGTGCAAATATTTTGAAAGTTGTACCTTTTACGTGCCGGGGTTTTCCTTGATATCCCTGAAGTGGGATTCAACATAGACATTATAGACGATGAGTGTGAAGAAGTTTTTTAAAAAAATTTCTATAAAAACTTTTTTTTTTCTAACGTGTGGTTGTTGTGGGGTGAAGATGACTTTAAATGAGTTCTTTTTTTTTCAAACGTGATTTGCATTGATACACACTGCCTTGAAATATTTATTTGATGCGTGTTGAATATTTAAATTCAAATTTTTCTATTCAGACTTTAACATAATTATTGTGGCAGGTAAGGTCGAGGTTAAATATTTGGCCTTGTTAGGTCTCTAAAGACACCTTTAATGGTAGAGTATGGGAATACAAAGCTTGCACGACACCAGACTTTCTGCGGGGTGAGTCATTGTTTTAGTCTCATACATCTTAAAATTCAGAATGGAACTTGAAGATCTTCAAATCAATCAACCGTCAACCATTGCGATCTATGCAAAACATTAATTCCTTCAATATCGTAGATGTCTGAACCTTCCGAGGGGCAAACGTTGATTCGAACCATTACCTTGCTGTAGTCAAGCTATACGGCTACGTATATATCCCGACCACTGCAAAAAGAGGGAAATACTGTCGCGTCGGTCAGCTGCAATTGCAGGAGATCGAATACGTTCTTTTCCGATCAAGCCTCTAATAATCTATTGAGAAGTCCTATGCCGCTAGAATCAAGTATTGAGAACCAGTGGAAATCATGCCAAGAAGCCATCAGAGATACCGCCTCTTAACTGTTTGACAATGAATGTCGGGAAGCAGCTTAACAAGATATATTTCAAGTGGCGCTGCATATAGAAGGACCAGAGCTGCTCATGAGGACTACGTGCAGAAAAGGAGAGAAGTTTATTTAGATCGAAAAATATGAGAGAAATAGAGGGATGTCGAAGCAGGAAGGAAAAGTTTAGAACCGAAGCCTGCAAGGATAAGTAAATATGGAATAGTTTATCATTTCTAACAACTTTAAAAGATATCAGTGTCAGGCAGATAGATCTAGACGAAAAAGACCAACGATTCCGTCCACCCGATCTCAACGGGAGGAGTGAAGCTAGCTATATCTAAATTTAAGTCTTATAAAGTTACATGAACTGAAAGTCCTTCTGCCGAGCTGCCAATATCATTAACACAATATTATGAAAGCCCGATGAAAGCCCGATGAAAGGAACCGTAAATACCTTGGTTTACTCGATGTTGAACTGCCCCGAATATATAGATGCATCAGTGTTCATAACATTACCTACAAAATAATTTTTGAGCGTTCGTCAATAACCTGATAACTCCATATCAGTATCGTCTCAGTTGAGGGAAGTCCAAATATTCGCATTACGGGAGATCTTTAAAAAAAACCTAAGAACTTCAAATAGATACTCACCATATTTTCATCCAATTCAAGACCGCGTATGAAAGTGACTTATAAATTTCCTGTGTGCGTAAATTGTTAGTTTGCAGAAATAAAATGGAATACCCATAATTTTCTCCGGAATAGAAACGGCTCATTCTACTATGTCAAAAGAGATATTCTTCGAGAATTGTTCACTCCTCGCAAGAGGATGTGCCCCTGGAGAGGAACAAACACATTTCTAAGGTGGCATATTTAATATTCGATCTCAGATTTTTGTAATGACAGTCAATAGGACTTTGCCAAGTTTATAAATAGTGGGGTAAAAGATTAAACCTTCTTTTTAATTATGGAATATTATTTTATTTAAACGACTGCCTCGGCTGGCTTGACAGTAGGTCATTTTTGATGGTTAAGACCTCTGTTTCACCAACAAAATAAATAAATTTGTCGGCGCGACAGCTCGTGTAGAACCAGGTACTAGTGACTAAGAACTTTCTGCGTGTTCGCAGGAATGGAGGGGACCTTCAATTGTATGCCGAATCCAAAGGCTAGGGAGAGAAGCACTTTTTCATGACAAGAGATACTCTTGGAGGAAAAACATTTCTCTTTTTAGGTGGCATAGGCTGGGAACCGAACCCAAGACCTTCGGCGTAACAGTCCAACAACGTACTAACCACTACGCTACAAGCTACTAAACCATCAGTTTGACTAATATTGTTCTTAATTACCTGATCGTCTGTTAATAGTTGGCATAGCATCGATTTTTAATGATTCTTTACAAAAAAAAATGTTTAACGGCTTCAAATCGGGCGTACAAGCAACATCACCAAATCGTTTGATTACACGAATATTGAACTTACTGTGCAATAAATCGATTGTTTGAGAGCTTTTAAGGCCTTATCTTGCTGGAACACTAGCTCAAAAAAGTCCAAATAAACAATTTCAGTTCATAAAACATTTGTAATTATGGGTCAATAGGGCTCTTCAGTCTTCATTGACTATAATGTTTTTTTTTTATCAACGACGCACGTTAAAAAAAAAGTCTGGCAATAGTGCCCTCACTTCAAAATCACACAATTTCGGTAACCGTAGCAGCTATGCAGTACCAACTCTCTACATTAAAAATACAATTACCAGAAGGTATATTCAACTCAAACTGCAAAAGTCAACTGATCGAAAACCCAAATTTCCATGCAAAAGCATTAATTTCGATAAATCATATGTTCGATAAAATCATTTGTGGCGAAACTCTGCAGTAAAAAATTCGAGTTGACGACAAAAATATCGAAAAACTAGCTTGTGCCTTAAACGTCAAATAAGTTTGCAAGAAAATTGACTGATTTTGATCAATAGAGACCGTTTTCAAAAACGTCAAATTTAATCATCAAATGATCGTCATTTTTGACGAAGATGCTTGTTTGATCAACGTCCGTCAATTTTCTTGCAAACGCATTTTCGTCGTTTACCAAAACGGTGAGATTTTGTGCAAGCAGGACGATTGCTTATTTGATCTGTGAACTGTGATTATCAAAATGACGATAATATTAACGTTGATTTCAATCAGAAAACCAGTCTCAGGAACTTTGTTCAGAAAATTGGATTGAAGTATTATTTCGATGGAACCTTCTATTCAAAATTCCCACTATTTCGACAACACCAGTTATTAATGTAAACTTAATACATATTAACAAAGCCCACTTTTTTATTACGCTTCAGAATTCTTTGTAGTAGTGAGCTTAGTGCAAGCTGCAAACTAAAATCAGAGGCTCATCACTTACCTGGTAATTATCTTAGTTACCTATACATATATATTTAAATTTACAATCCAAAGTGTTTAACATTATTTCTCAAAAAACAAAAGAACCGATCTTTTTTCTATTTTTGATGAAAGTCTGCAGAAATTTAAAGTTTTTAATTAAAAAAGAAATATTTAAATATTGTTGGTTCAATGTTAATCTCCCTGTCAAAGCAACTCATATAGCTTTATTATTATATGAAGCTTTCTCTCAATTCAATTAAACAATTTTTCAATCTCAAAGTTATTTCCTCATCAAAGGCTCTTTTACTCTCAATTCAATGAAATAGAAATATACCAATTAACATCAGAGACCTATGCTATAGTTTGAAATTAAACTTTGACTGCCAATAACATGCAACCAGCAGCATTGAGCATACCTATAGACCTAACCTATGAACGACTATTATAGACAATCATCGTCAGAGATCCATCCATTTCAATTGCTATTATCTCATTCATCAACAACTTCATTGTCTTCTTTTTCAAAGGACAAACTGAAACAACATCACCTCTATAACTCTTGATGATTATACTACCTTACCTATATCAATATATGTATGTATATGCATTTGAGTATGTGTGTGGGTGTGTTCTTTTGTGACATATGCGACCTTTTGTTTAAGAAAACTTCAAATCTCATTCATGCATCAAGCCAGAGACCTATCCAGGCATAAAGACTTAACCACATTCAAACAAAGTAGGTATTGGTATATGGGACATCTGGTGCAGTTCCCAGCATCAACCATCATCACATTCTTCCTGAAATAATTAGAAAGGAAGAAGAATGATGAAATAAAAACAAGCGCATCACACACACTTCGTTGTCGTCGGCGGTGGCGTTGGAATCCTTTGCTATCGAAATTGCATATGATGAATCTGTACCTTTTGTGGTTTTCAGTTTGACACCATGCTGCAAAGTTTTCGATAAATCGTCAAAGTTTTTTCCCATCATCATTGTCTTATTGCTAGCGCATCGTCACTGCTGTTTAATTATATAATCATTATATACCATTATCCGTTGGCATCACTATCACCATCACCATCAACATCGCACACACATGTTATCCTTTCATTTAAATTTAAATTTTCTTTAATTTTTCTTTTCATTGTTTTTTTTTTCTTTGCAGATTGTGCCAACGCAGCAACTATCGAAATTGTCGAATCTAACGTATTTATCATTAAGTGGAAATCGATTTACACACATTCCAGCTGTGGCCTTGCTTAACTTATTTCATTTGAGGGAATTGCACTTAAATCGATTGGATCGACTTGTAAAGATTGATTCAAGGTAAGTCTTATTTTACATATTCTACATCCTATGCTTACTTCTTCACATTGTTATATACCTATACGATATATGCAGTTGTATAATTCCCAGACTACCAAAATAATAGTATAGGTAGTCGATTTCCAATAGTTTCTATATATATAGTGGAACTTGAGTAAGACGGTGGCGGTAGTTTTAAAGCTGCTGTAGATTAAGAAGATACACTGAACGAAATTTATATTTTTATATTTTAATAAATATTTTCGAAAATTATTAAATTATGTGGTAAACATTTCAAAAGAGAGAACCAAAAAAATGGTTCTATGAGAGATACCTACTATTTTTAAACGATAAATATTTTTTTTTTCCAATAATAGATACTTATACATAGTAGATCGTACTAATAAGAAAAATTATATTTTGCATTCCGGTTTTTAAACACTTGTATGAGAGGTACCGTTATTTTTAGTCAAAACAATAATTTTTATTTATAATCTGCTAGATTATATTTAAAAACTGCTGGAAGCCAAGTTAAATAAAAATCGACCAAGTCGTTTTCGAATTACATAAATTAAGTTCTCAAAAAAAATTTTAAACTTTTTTTAAAAAACCAAAAAAAATTGTAAATTTATATAACGGGTGATTTTTAAGCTGGTTTGGTTTTGGCAACACTGGTTTTGACAGCTGACGTGTGTTTAGTACCTTGTGTCACTGTCAAACAGCTTCAGTTTGGTTTGCAATTTAACCATGGATCGTCTTACAAATGAACAACGCTTGCAAATTATTGAATTTTACTATCAAAATTCGTGCTCGGTTCGAAATGTTGTTTATCGAAAAATTGTGTTCAGCGATGGGGCTCATTTTTGGTTGAATGGGTACGTAAATAAGCAAAATTGCCGCATTTGGAGTGAAGATCAGCCAGAAGCATTGCAACAGCTACCAATGCATCCCGAAAAAGCCACTGTTTGGTGCGGTTTATGGGCCGGCGGCATTATTGGGCCATATTTCTTCAAAGATTATGCGAATCGCAGCGTTACTGTCAATGGTGAACGCTACCGAGCGATGATAACAAACTTTTTTTTGCCCGAAATGGAAGTTCTTGACTTGCATGATATGTGGTTTCAACAAGACGGTGCCACATGCCACACAGCACGCGAAACAATGGCGCAATTGCGAGGCGAGTTTGGTGAACAGTTTCGGGCCGGTCAATTGGCCGCCTAGATCGTGCGATTTGACACCATTAGATTATTTTTTGTGGGGGTATGTCAAGGCTAATGTCTATAGGAACAAGCCCGCTTCGATTGACGCACTGGAAGCCAACATCCATGCATTCATTCGTGAGATACCGGCCGATATGTGTGAAAGAGTATGCCAAAATTGGACTCAGCGGATGGGCTACCTGAGACGCAGCCGCGGTCAACATTTGCATGAAATTATCTTTAAACATTAAATTGCAAGGTTCAAACTATCGATTCAAATAAATATTTCATTCATTTTTTCGAATTTTTTGTGTTTTTTTTTTTTTTAAAGTTCTAAACCTCTTAAAAAATCACCCATTACAAAACTTTTAAAATATCTTGAAAGATTTTCTATAAAAAAAAATGGTCAAAATCAGTTGAGCCGTTTTTGAACAAATCGAAAATCAAAAAAATAGTTCTGTGGGAGGGGTAGCACTTATAACCATTTTTCCGTTTTTTTTTTATAAAATGATAGCCTTTATGTAAAAAAAATATTACTGATTTTTTTTTTTTTAAAGTTGTGGGCACGTTTTTGAGAAAAATAAGATTTTCATAATTTGGTAAAAAAAAATTTAACGGCAGGTATACCGTTATTTTTGGTCTTAAAAAAATGAAAAAAACTGTGAGGAGGAAGAATGCCCAAAAACCGCTAGGTACCAAGTTTAAAGAAAATAGACCCACTCGTTTAGGCTGCAGTCGAAAGGGCGGGACACACAGACCTTCTTCTTTCGAATTCGCTATTATCGTTATGTCAACTTTGATCAAAATCTCGAGTTCGATTTTTTTTTTACGAATCCATAACTTTCCATATAGTGCCTACAAGTATGTACATCGCAAGTTAAAAAAATGAATGATACATAAATTTTCAAAAAAACCGTTCCATTTACGTGTAATATGAAAAAAAAACCATATTCTTATATTTAAAACAAATATAACTCAATTGACAAAAAAATTCGAAGAAATATAATTTGATCTCTTCGTGCATTAAGAAAATATAAGTGTTTCTGTCCAGTTTCTACTCCATCTGGAGTAATTTTCCTAAAATTTCTTCAAAACTCGCTTTATTTAAAGTAAAAATGGAAATGAGAAGAACGTACCATATTGAATTTTTTCAAACCACGATGAAATTTAGGTGTCAAATCACGAAATTTTTTAAATGAAATTCTAAAAATGGTAAAACGCACGACTTCTTTTCTAAGCCTCTTCTAAACGATCTCGAGCTGATATCATCATCCATCTTGGTTCAAGCCTTTCTTCAAGGTTTATCAAGATGTATCACAATATTATGTATTACATAAAATACTGCACAAAGGATGTTCCGAGCCAAATCCTCTTTCTCCATGACGTCAGATTTTGGTCTAATAATTATAATTCTCGTCACTATTTATAAGCTTTGCAATTTTGTATAGAAACATTCAGTGAATGAACCGTCTCAGAAATGAACGCCTTCTTCACCTCAAATAGTATTTTCTTATTTTCAGATATAAACACTGTTACAGCTTACAGAAGTTTTGGTAAGACCTTCTCAAATTGAAGATTTTTTTTCTAAATTTTCTGCCGAACAGCTAAGGTGAGAAGCACTTTTTCATGATAAGTGCTAC
The DNA here is from genome assembly GCA_951394125.1 of Epistrophe eligans. Classification (NCBI taxonomy): domain Eukaryota; kingdom Metazoa; phylum Arthropoda; class Insecta; order Diptera; family Syrphidae; genus Epistrophe; species Epistrophe eligans. Next base: position 26,878,749 of record OX596031.1, on the reverse strand, counting down.
TTTTGGAGAATTTGTTAATTTCTCGCAAGAGAAAGTAACCCGTGAAAAAAAATATTGTTTTCATTTGGTTATAGGCCGGGAATCAAACTCTAATACCTTCGGCACACAGTGGCACATTTTGACTTTTGGTTGCTAAAATCATAACGAATAAAGATACCGAAAGATTTTTTTTTTTATCTTAAATGAAATTTCCAATGCTATTAAGCCGGCGAGTTTCAAAAAAACAGCTATACAGGGTGTTCTAGAATTTTCTGTTAAAAAAAAAGAATTTTTACTCAAAGTGCTAGAAATAATTTGTATTTTACTTTACAAAGGTCAGAAGATCAGATAAAGGGTAATAGCAGAGTGTTTTAAAGTGTATCTGAGTGCAAAAAGTGGGAAAAAACAAAACATACCAATATGAACAGTCCGGAAAAAAGAAAATAAACCATTTTTGAAATATCATTTTTTTTGTTTATCACGCCATAGCGCGACAGTCCTATGAACTAACCATTACGTCACGGACTTTTTTGTTTGATGATATTTTTCTGTTTGAAAAAAAACCAATATTTTTAAACACAATATTATTAATACTATTTAGAAGCACACGCCTGCAAAATTGTTCTTAAGTCGTAGTTAATAACTAAAAAATAACTAGATATTCTTTTTAAAAAAAAATTTAAAATCCTATTTCCGTAATCCGATTTTTTGGCAAAAACTTTTTAGAATTATTGAAGGTAGGAAGTTCAATAAAAATTCTTAGAACCGTTTTCTAGAAAAAAAAAATTAAAAAAAACAGAGATAATTGTATGGCAGGTATACCCGGTTTAGATGAGCTTGAATTTTGACGAATTTGAATTTTCTTTTTAGAAAATGACATAAAAACGCTCTGTACCAAGTCTAAATTCGCTCTATTCGTTTAGGCTCTAGCTCATATATTACATTGCAAACCCGAAGGCACAGACGCACAGACAGACGAAAGGTATGACGAAATCCAATTTTTGGACCTTGACATTTTTTCCACACGAAGTCAATATTTACACTATAAAGCAAGTAAAAATCTGAAACTGTACACTTCTTATAATCAGCCCTATGATAATCGAATACTTTTTCGAATTTCGAAAATAACTATCATCGTATCCGTTCGAAATGACGATTTGTGGGAGATTTTCCACTACGCTGGAATCATGTGATAGTTTTTTCGGGATTTGTAACAAGTTTCCGATTCCGATGGAATTCGTGATAAGGCTAAATTTACTTGAGATATATACCAAGTTCAACGATCAACAACAATTTTCACTTTTACCTAAAATTGAAGTCAAAAACTATAAAATATCATCGAAAATTTTACTTGCTCGGTGAAAGATGTAAACGTTAACTGACTGCAATTCTTCTAAATTCAAAAGGCCGAACCGTCGTAAAGCTCACTTTGTGAAAGCATAATAAACCTCCCTGGAGGTTGCAATTAACATGAATAAAGATGACTAAATAAATGTTATAATTCTATATTAGAATAATTTCATTCAGTTCCAGGTTCCAAGGCCTTTCTGTGCTACGTTTGAACATCTCTCTGCTATTGATATAGCAAAATTTTCTTACCTTAGCCATATCAATCGATTAAATGAAACCATGTCATCAAATAAGCCAAGGCAACACACATTTACCAAAAACTTGATTGCCCTACTTTCATCATATCGTCTATTTCGTTTAGGTATTTGTTTATTCTAATCTCCATTTATTTTTTCTTCAAGTGTATTTGCCCCTATAATGATGATTCTGATGATGTTTATCGAATCAAACCCGCATCACATCCGTTGGCGGCGTCATCGTCGTCGTCGTCGGTATAGGTTTATTGATTTGCTCTTGGAAGAACATCAACCTGATTTCTTGAAAACGTCTGCCGTTGATGTGTCATAGAGTTTAGTTTGTGGTTTCCCCGATACCACAAACCAATTCATATATAGATGCAATATTGCTGATTTCTAAAACCCATAACTTGAGCCTCCATCACCATTCCATCAAAGATCCTTTCACAATCCATGCAGCAGCATCATATAATGAAATGGTGCAGCATCTAGAGGAGCAATTGGGTGTGGTTTGTCTTCTTCTCCTCTAACTCTTTTGAGGTCGACGACAACGACTACGACGACTATGGTAACCGTTCGAGTGAAAGATCTGATTTTCTTTTCAATTCCAATGAAATCAATCATATAAGTGTGTATGTGTGCCCCTCGTCAATATATGGGTAACGTTTAAATAGCACAAAGCTGCTGAAGGATATGTGGTTGAAAAACCACAAAACTTAGCGGACTTTACTACTAGATATGTGATGTCAAGGATCAGACAACAGACTGTGTGTGTATATGTGTTGGTGGCAACGACTGACTTTAGTCGTCGTCGTCGTCGTTATCGGCGGCGTAGTCTCGTCATCATCTTCTATCCCTAATAAAATATTTGACAAGTTTACCTCCTGCACCAAGACTGCCAATAAAATCAAAATACGGAAGTTCATGTTTGCTCAAGTCAACCTCGAAAATACTCCAACAGGATGTTGGTGTTCCTTCTTCGTATATCGTTCCCTACATATATCTTAACAAAGATGGAAGAAAGAAAGGGTTTGAGAGAAAGAAAGAGAGAGACTTATTTTGGGCTAAACCAACAGACTCGTGAAAACGGTGTATTCGGTTCAGTGGCAACGCCAAAGTATGTTCCTTAATGTTAAGCCAACAGTGTACTTACACGCCGGAAGCACTTAAACAACGAAATACTCAGCAAAAAGGATGCCGATGAATATAACAAGGACTCCGACAACTATATATGTAGATACCTACGAGCATATTCTGACAGAACAACGTTGTGTCGACAAAGAATAAAAATAAAAAAAAAAAAACACGAATTTAGTTGAGGCTGTAGGGAGGACATAAGGAAGAGCTTCGTTGTGATCGTATAGAGTCAACGACGACGACGACTACAACGTTGCTGCTGCCAGTCAATATTCCTCCACACTCTTCAAGTCAATCAGCCAAGTTAGTTGGTTCTATGTTTGCCATCAGGTTGAATGAAGCATAGAAAGAAGGTTTTGGCAAATTTGAATTTGGATTAGCACGTCTCCGTTGTAAGTTATTCTTTTGTATTTCGCGTTTTACATATACGTACACGTAGTCTGTATATATAGAGTCAGTCCTCTGCTACAAGAAAATCTTCATATACATACACCCTTTTGTTGTAAGCCCTGCGTTTTAAGTACGTACATACACTCAGAAATCCTAAGAGCTCTCGTAACCTCTTAAACACGCCAGCTCTTTTTTTTAGGGCACTCAGAGCTCTGGCATATTTTATAAATGTAGCCTCGGTAAGAGTTACCAACTGTTATGCTCGAGCTGTGATTACTTCAATTTGGGCTGCAATAAATATGTAAAGAGCTATCGGATGTATTGTCAAAAGCAAATTTTTTAGCTTCAGAGTTGTCAGAACTTATAAATATCAATAGCAAATATTTATAAAGCTATCATTTATAGTAACAGAGTCATTATGAATACTGATATGACTCTTAAAATTATTTTCAGAGCTATTGTTAAGACTTGCAGAGTTCCTGTAAATATTGACAATTATTAACAGAGCTAACGTAAATATTAAGAGAGCACTCATTATAGTTAATTTAGCTGCGGCAAACATTCACAGAGCTATTGTAACCGTCTAGAAAGCTATCTTTATGCATAACAGAGTTACTTAAGATAATAACAGAGCTATGAGCAAAACTATCAGAATTATGAATAAGTCTAACAGAGTTACCATAACCATGCACAGAGCTATAGAAGTTAATAACAAAGTTGTACTTTTTCCTGAAAGAGCTATGATATATATTAGCAGAGCCCTTAAAATTGGTGATAGAACTTCCTAAAGTACTGGCAGAGCTGTCATCAGTATTGGTGGCGTCATCATAAATATTTTCAGAGTAATCATACTTACTGTTAAAGTTCTCATTACAATTTATTTAGCTGCTATTAATATTCAAAGATGTATCGTAGCTATTTCATAAGTCTAACAGAGTTACCATAACCATGGACAGAGCTATAGAAGTCAATAACAAAGTTGCACTTATTCCTGAAAGAGCTATGGTATATATTAGCAGAGCCCTTAAAAGTGGTGATAGAACTTTCAAAAGTACTGGCAGAGCTGTCATCAGTATTGGCGGCGTCATCATAAATATTTTCAGAGTAATCATACTTACTGTTAAAGTTCTCATTACAATTTATTTAGCTGCTATTAATATTCAAAGATGTATCGTAGCTATTTCATAAGTCTAACAGAGTTACCATAACCATGGACAGAGCTATAGAAGTCAATAACAAAGTTGCACTTATTCCTGAAAGAGCTATGGTATATATTAGCAGAGCCCTTAAAAGTGGTGATAGAACTTTCAAAAGTACTGGCAGAGCTGTCATCAGTATTGGCGGCGTCATCATAAATATTTTCAGAGTAATCATACTTACTGTTAAAGTTCCCATTACAATTTATTTAGCTGCTATAAATATTCAAAGATTTATCGTAGCTATTTCATAAGTCTAACAGAGTTACCATAACCATGGACAGAGCTATAGAAGTTAATAACAAAGTTATACTTTTTCCTGAAAGAGCTATGATTTATATTAGCAGAGCTCTTAAAAGTGGTGATAGAACTTCCAAAAGTACTGGCAGAGCTGTCATCAGTATTGGCGGCGTCATCATAAATATTTTCAGAGTAATCATACTTACTGTTAAAGTTCCCATTACAATTTATTTAGCTGCTATAAATATTCAAAGATGTATCGTAGCTATTTCATAAGTCTAACAGAGTTACCATAACCATGGACAGAGCTATAGAAGTTAATAACAAAGTTATACTTTTTCCTGAAAGAGCTATGATTTATATTAGCAGAGCCCTTAAAAATGGTGATAGAATTTAGAAAGTTGTATCTACTTTTTAAAGAGTTATGAAAAGTGCTAATTTCAGCCATCATGATTGCAATAAAAGCTGTTTTATATTATAAAAGAACTGTATCCATCTATGACACAGAACTGTCATAGATATCAAATTCAACATTACATTGAAGGCTATCTTAAAAATAGAAACAATAGAACATAGAGATTTTTATTGATATTTTATTGGTAACAATTTTGTTTTCTACTAAGATACATTTTAAGTTTTTTTTTTCTGTTAAGATAGTAAATGCTATATTAATGTTATATAGTAAAGAGAAATTTGTCAAATATGCATTTTTGTTTACAGAAATTTTGAAATCAATGTTTAAAATCAGAAATTAAAATTTATAGAAAATAAATAGAATTCTTATTATAACTAATACATTTATTTAAGTTAGGCTTTTTGGCCAAAATTGTCATATCTTTTAAAGAAATTTAAATAAACGCAAGGATATAACTTAACAAAAATATGAATGTAAATATGTGTACAGGGTGTCTCACAGACACCGGATCAGACGAAAAGGAACCCATGGTTTACATTTTGGCCAGGTGACTGTGGGACACCCTGTATATTTTTGAATATCAATGAAGAATTTAACAAAATATTATATTTTTCTTATATGAATATAATTCAAATTATAAAAATTTTATTGTTATTTTTATTGCTTCCACAGCCTCAGAATATTTATATTGCAAGTATTTTGCAAATATTAAATAATTTACAAAATTTGGCATTGTAAATACTCTCAATTAGTATTAATACATTACATTACATTACACTGATTTATATGTTATATATACCTAATATAAATAATTATATATAAATCTCGTTATTGCTTGCTATTATTATTTTACATACAGATTGGTTTTTACAAACTAAACTATTACTTTGTTTGCCACATTTCATGTAAATTTATATTCTTTAAAGTCCCAAATGATAAAATAACAGCACGAAATTCGATCATCTGATAAGCATTTAAGAAAGGTTATTGTAGATATCAGGACATATCGGCTTTCCCTGTGAAAAAAAGCAGGTTGGGGTGATGAAAATGCTAAATCCGAATCAAATTTGGTTTTACTTGAAATTGTGTGTCTAATATTGCTTGAAATGTTTATGAAAATTGCTCAAAATTCGTAAATAATCCTCTTCGGGACGTGCGTATCTTCTCAAATCTTCATGAATATTTTCATAGTGTGCAAAAAAAGTTGTGTCAAAACACAAAAAAAAAGAATCGGTTGCAGTTTAGCAAAGTTAAAGCCAGTTAAAGCAACGAGATCAAAAATCATAAAAACCATTACAAGTGCAAAAGGAAGCGAAACCAAGAAAATTATATGAATACAATAAAAATTGTATTGTTAGTTTTACTGTTTCTCACAATTTATGCTTTTGCATAAGTAGCATTGAAATTTCCTATTTATATAAAGGCGATATGAATAAAGTTTAAGTACTTTTAGAGTAAAAATGTTTCTAAATTAAGAAAATAAAGATATGTATGTGGGCAAGCAAAGACCATGTTCGAATAATATTCTAAACACCTCTATGGTCAAAATTAATTAAGGAAAGATATATGATAAACAAACATAATCAAAATTTGTTTAAAGGAAACAAAGAACGATATGTTTATTGTTTAGTCATAACTTGTGTAGTCAAAATTTATCAAAACTATATAAAAAGACAAATTATGTTGCAAACAACAAAATATAAACATAATCCTGCAAGAAAATAACTCACATTTAAACAAATCGTTATGGATTTTACGTATTTTACATATGTTGGGTTTTTACAAACTAAAATTACTTTGTTTCACATTTCATGTAAGTTTATATTCTTAAAAGTCCCAAATGATAAAATCATTTCCTAAGCTATTTTGGGATATTTGTGAAGTATGTTTGCACACAAGACGTTTTAACTCTAAAGTCATATATTTTTCTTGCTTTTCCACCCGATAGGCGAAGTAGTGATTATCAAAAAACAAAGTTTCAACTGTTTGAAGGCATAAAATAAAAGAATTCTCCGAAACAAGTATATGTTTCACTAAGGCAAACTCGGGGTCTAAATCATTATAAATGTTAATACATACAACTGCTTCTTTGCTTAAGATAATATCATATACACTACATTTAGTCGTTTCTTCAACTGATGAATAGGATGACACATCATACTTTAAACTTATATCTTTGGTAACTGTTTTTAAGGGTAAATAAGAAATCGGAGTATTGAAATATTCCCCATAATTTAAAAATAAGTCAGCTAGTTTCAGTTTGTTTTTGTTAAAAACGGTTTTTAGAACGTTCATTCTGTTGTTAGATATATAAATTGATTTTTTCAAGACCTGATGCTTGGCTTCAAACCTGATGGAGCTTATTGCAATTATTGGACCAATTTTCTCCATAATAGAAGAATAATGTGTAAGAAAATGAAATTTTGGTTTCAAGTGACTTCCTGATACCTTTAAATACAAGTTATTGTGAATATAAACAATTTCCGCTAGGTACTTTGAAATTTGTGAAGCATGGTGTTTTCTAAAAATTATTGAAGTCATTTCTCTTAAAGCCAAAAGCAACTTCCATTCATCAGAATCTTGATCAATTTTATCTCCTATTAACAGTGGAAGAAATTTCAAAAAAGTAAACATTTCAGAACCTGAGAGACGTATTTTACTACAGGTCAATAAATCAGAATTTAGAAGTGGTGGTTTATTAGTTGATTCGTAAGGACCAAAATTAAATATTTGAATTCTACGGTTTATTTCCTCAATAGTTAATAACTTTTCACAAATTAAGTTTTTAAAAATACTTAATAAGTCATAATGACAAACTCCTTCCAGAATATCATGAAAACAGTCGACTGAATAGTTTTCTACAACGTGAAAATTTGTTAAAGTGTTCCATATTGAGTTTTCTTTTAAGCCAGTAAGAGAAATATTGTTTACTTTAAGGTCATGCTCATATCCCGCTATAGTTCTTAGTTTTGCAGCTGTTTCGATACAAAGAAGCTTCATTTCTTGTTTAGGAACCTTACAAAATCTGCAATAGTAGTTAGAACTAAACGACTCCGTAAACCCTAAAATGGAATTGACGCCCAAATTGTCGCCAATTACGGCACATGTGACGAGTTTTACTTTTTTGTATCCCCTAATTTGTATTTGAATGCCATTAGTTTGCAAAGTATTAAGCTGCGCAACAAGTGGTTTAAAAATTGGAGAATTACCAAATTTAAGTCTATCCTGAGTAAAAAAGATCATCGCCAAGAAAATATGCGATAACTTAGAACTTAGGTAATCCGGAAGACACAAAAGCTTTATGTAGACTGCTCCAAGTTTGAGAGTGTTACTATGTGAACCTAGGGGATTCAAAGATTCGAAGTCGTCAAAATAAACCACAATTGGTAAGAAGAGGATGTCTGCCTCATTTTCTGGATTCAGAGAACATATTTTATTTTTCCAAAATGAAGTTTGAATAATGTTATATATATACAAAGTTTCATCAACAATCCTTTCTACGTAATCTAATATTTGTTCTAATAGGCATGTTTTAGTGAATAAAATACTAAACAGCTCAGAAATCGGGAGTATCTTTAGGAAAAAGTTGTATTCTATATTTTGAATCTCATTCTGGTTTGAATATAATTGGTTCTGTTCTACAGCTAACGCACAAGTTTTTTCTTCGACGAGAAGATTTAAAGATTTTAGTTGTTTTAATAACAAGCTATTTGTCTTTGCAAAGCTTGGAGAAAGTAACAAGTGCAAATCGTCTATACTTTTCTTAACAGAAGCTTTAACTTCATTATTTTCAAGTTGATATAATACTTCATTTATGTGCTTATCATAAAAATTAGTAATGTTTGTATATATATGCATCATTGTAGATTTAGGAATTCGATCATCTGATAAGCATTTAAGGAAGGTTTTTAAAAAGTTGTTGTGGATATCAGGACATATCGCCTTTTCCTGTAAAAGAGCGGGTTGGGGTAACGAAAACGCTAAATCCGAATCAAATTTGGCTTCACTTGAAATTGTATGACATAAAGATTTTCTTGTAGCATGATCTCGTTGCCTGTGCTTCAAATGTTTATAAAAATTGCTAAAAATCCGTAAGCAATCCTCTTCGGGACATGCGTATCTTCTCAAATCTTTATGAATATTTTTAAAATGTGCACTATATAATAAAGTTGTGTCGAAAGTGTTTTTGCACAAATAGCATTGAAATTCCATATCTATATAAAGAACGATATGAGGTGGGCAACAACAGTGACAATGTTCCAATAAAAGTCTAAGCACTTGTATATAGGAAAAATTAATTAAGATATGTGATAAACTGATAACCAAAGATAATCAAATTTTTCCTAAAGGGAACAAAGAACAATATGTGGCAAACAAAGAACTGTGTAGTCACAACTCGTGTAGTCAAAACTATGTAAAAAGACAAATTTTGTGGCAAATAACAAAATATAAAATATTTTTGCAAGCAAATAACTCACATTTTACACAAATCATTGTGGATTGTTGCAATTGTGGCCATGTTGACAGCTTTCTTGAATTTCTGTTCCACTTTTATTTCAAATAAATATATTTGAGTAAACGTCCAAACCATCATACTCTCTGCTGGGTAGTTGAGGTCAAGAACGTAAAAAAGAAAAAAACAGGTTTCAAAAGCTTCCAATGGATCCTCAAAGTAATATTTTTTATCCAGAAACGAAATGTAGGCAGTAAGCTTTTTGTTGGGATCTCCCAATACAACAATTCTTGGCTGCTTCCCTGTATTATTCTTTGCTAGATCATTTTCATGGTTGTCGGATTCTTGTATAGTCTAAAGAATAATTGTAAAATAAAAAAAAAAAATTAATTCAAAACTTTTCAAAAAAATGTATCTTTAGTGGTATTATTTAAAATAAAAACTATTTTTTGGTAAAGTATTTAATTTAATTAAAATTATTTAAAAAAATAAAAAGGAATAATTATTAACCTTAAAATAAGCCACAAACTTTTCTTGACTTTCGATTTTCGAGCAACGGTATGATGCCTTCGTTGCACTCTTTTTTGTACGTGAGCTTGGAAACATATAGCTCAATATTATCAATGCTATAATTTTTGAAGCTTCAGAACTCGTTCTGACTATTTTCATGAATTGCTTAACATTGTTGTCTTTTGACTTCTCACCAAATCTTAAAATTTTTGGATAATATGATAACCAGCGTTCTGAAAAGTTTTGGGCTTGTGGCAGCAAAATTTTCGCATCCATATTCAACTATTTATAAATTTTTTTAATTAAATATGTACCTACATAAAAAATAGTATTTTAATTACCAGTTTAATCGATTCTTTTGAATTTGCAACAAATATTGGGAAGTTATCCAGGTAATCCAAAACGCTACTCGACGCTTTGAGTAGTTTCTGTCGAAGATTGTACGTTTGTTTCCAATTGTTTTCAATAACACTCCAGGGTTCTATTTCGGTCTTTAACCATTCAAGAGCATCTAAGTCAGAGTTTGTTTCTTCTAATAAAAAAAAGTTTATGAATTTTGTTTTAGTAGAACGGTCTTAATGTTTACCAATAACGTCTTCTGCCTCCGCAGCTATAATAGGTTCGGAGTTTCGTCGGTTTCTCAATCTTTTTATCAGTTTAGATTCGGAAAGTTTTTTTCTATAATATGTGTAAGCATCATAAAGTTTTCCACATGGTCTTTGGCCCCTACATGCAGGCGTAAAATATGCAGAAGTTATTTCTCCAGGAAACACTTGTACAATAAGATCAGCCAAATACAAAAAATCGTGCCTTGACAATCTGCAAAAGTTTGAGAGTACTATTATTTGGTTACTTAAATTTTGTTTTGCATTTATTTAAATGTAAAAACGAATGCATACTCTAATCGATTCAGTATTGTATAAAATTATTCGAATGATTTACTTCTTTATAAGCTATTTTATACGCAATTTCTTGGGCGATAGCCGATTCTATAAAAGCCACAAAAGATATTTGCTGTGCAGGGGTTTCAGTTAAATATTTTTTTTTTCTATTGGATTTAGAGCCGATTCTTCAAACACTAGTTAAGTTATTAGAGGAATAAATACTATAGCCATACGAACACATTTTTGTTTTATGTTTAGAATAAATATTATCTAATGTTTAACTGACCATTGAAAAATTGGCTCTTAATCGTGTATAAATAAAAAAATTTTCCTAACAGCCATATTTTTGACGTATTGTAAGTTTTTTACAAAGTTATGAATGTTTTGATATCCTAGTTTCAATATTTTGAGTTTAAGATACTAAAACTTTCGTGAATAATACCGATTTCTCCAAAACTTGAGACTCGAAATCTTTATTGAAGTAGTCTTGCCGTAAAAGTAGTTTGGAATAAGTCAATAATATGGCTGTAACAAATATAGTAAAATGAAAATGCTCTGATTTGCAAAATAGTTGCAAAACCACGTCGTTGAAAACTTTTAATTACCAAATCTCATACTCATATTTTATCCACTTTTTCCATATTTGGAAATACAGTGGACTCCTTCTAAGTCGAATTTTCACGGGATATCACAATCAGTTGTAAATTAAATTGAAGAGAATCCAAAAATATCGCGAAATATTTCGAGTTAGAGGGAAATTCGACTTATAGGGAGTTGACTCTAACGGAAATAAATAGATATGTTTTATTATTTCTATCTGAATCTGGAAAATGTTCCCAAAATTTGCCAGTACCGAGATTTAGGTAATTCGAGTGAGATAATAAAATACAACTAATGTGTTTAATGAATAAAAATAGGTGCACAATCACAGTAATAATTGCATATGTAAATGCAGCATTGCTCTTGTTTTCATGTTCACTTTTCATAAAACTTTGATTTTAGTTCTTATTGGAAAAAATATAAGCACAAAAAGTGCTTTTATAATTGGAAAATTTCTTGATTGTAGTAAATTTTTCCTACATATGCTTTCACTTTCTATTTACCACCACTGATCTGAAATGTTTACCCCGAATCTGATTGGTTGAATCAAAAACCTCATAAAGTTAAAATTGCCAAAGCCTATTTTTATCATTTTAGCTTCATGCTAGCTCTAACGTCACTTTGACTTTTACAAATGACAAAAAGGGTACGTTAACAAGTCCTGTTTTAGGCATGTTCGGTTTGATTTTACTACGAAAATTATGTTAACATACTTGTTGGAGAGTGTCTAAAATCAAGAAAAGTTTAGTAATTTGTTAAAAAGTTTTCAAATTGCTAAGTAGTATCATGCTAATGCCTTAAATGAAGCTTATTTAAAACCAAGTTACAGTCTTACAAAAACCCTTCAAATTTAGAAATCGTCTTTGTTTCTTTAATTTTTTGACTGAGTATATTTAAAAAAAGAACTTAAAAATGAAGAAAAAACTTACTCAACATGTTTATTTTCTTGCAAAATTTGTTTAACAGCGAATTTTGAAATCGTTATTCTATCATGGTTATCCAAATTTACAGAATTTTTAAATTTCGCGAGGATTATTATGAAGTCCAAATCATTATTTGCTTTGAAACTCTGTCATAAATATTTATTATAATTATAATGGGTATTTACCTTTTAAATGCAACAATACCTCTACAGAACTGAATGTTGATTTAACCAATATGCTAATATTTGATTCTGGTACTTCACTTAAATCAACTTTACTTCTACAAAATGAAATGGAATTGTATAAATCTTTGGTTGCGCTGGTAGGAGTTTGAGGCTGAGAACTGCTTGCAAACAAATTATTAAATAAACTTGGGCTAAGGCATCCAAGATCAGATTCTGCAACTAGAAAATTTACAAGTGGTTAATACTACGCTTGATATAATTAATTACATACACACATATACCCAGAAAAAACATTGACTTCGCACACGTTAGGTTGTTAAGTTGTTTTGAAAACAAACTATTAATTTTTTTAAACTTTTTATATTTTATATGCATGATTTTATTTGTAAGAAACAACGTTTTGCAATTTGAGGAGAATATGAGTTTAACATCATAACTCAGAATTTACTAATTTTATTATAAAAATACGTTAAAATTAATGCTTTATCAAATATTTTTCTGAGGCAAGGTGTTAAAGTGAAATTTTAATAGAAACCTTCAACTAGTGATCCTCCACTGGATATGAAATTTTCTTGATCGTGTTCTTTTGCATTTGTGACTTTAAAGTAAATAGAAATTTCAATTAAATAGATTTAGAAAGAGAGGGATTAATTATATTCAATTTTTTAAGTTTTTAACATGATTCTCATATACTTTATTTTACTTTATTTAGCAACAATATTGGTGACCTCAACGCTTAACATCCGACAAACAAACGCAAACAGATCGAGCGGGGCAGTTTCAATATTGTAAACTAGATGGAATTTTGGAAAACTTATTTGGAGATTGAAAATTACATGAAAATGATGCGATATAGAAAATTGTATTTTTAACTATTATAATTCATATTCCGTTTTATACAACGAGTAAAGCAGAAAACAGAAAAGTTTACTGAAACTTTTTTATCATTATATTGTTACTCAATAAAGAAAAAAGTATTGAACATTTTGTTGAGTTAAATAAATAATAAAAATCTTAATAATTTCAATTGAAACAAAGACAATAATTCTTAAGAGTGTTCCGGAGTGAAAAAACCAGTAATTTTCTAACTTTGTTTTGCTATTGATAGATACCTTAATCGTTTCGATCGGATAAGTACACGCTTCACAATTTTACTTTTAAAATCGCCATTTCACTCCGAACACTCTTAAGGCTTAATTTCATAGACCTACTTTTTGCAAAGAGTGCAAAAAAACATGTAAAAATTGTTCTGGCTGATAATTTTAGCAAAAAGTTGGTCTATGTAGTTATGCCTTTATCACTACTATTTTATAAAAATCTTAAAGTATGAAAACTTTTTTTTTAATTTTTTGAAAGAATATAAAATTTTACCTTCTAAAACGACGTTGTTATGCACAACTCTGGATATTCCCAATTTCCAATCCGGCGCAGCTTTGGTTTTATGTAACACATATTCTACAAGGTGTTCATCTTGAATTTGGGCTTTGGAAAATGCGTCAAAAAAAAAGGTAGACTCTTTGTCAATGTTAAAAGCCTGGGAAGCTAAAATTGTGTGAGATCAGTTTAAAACATCGATAACAAACTGTCAATAATTGTATAGGAAATACTTTCCAACAAATCGGAAACTTTCCTACACGAATTCATGTTGTAATTATCGTAAATAAAAATAGTAAACGTGAAAAACTTTACGCTAATCACATAATATTTTAAATTACATTTTTTGTTTCCTTGTGTAAAATTAACAAAAATTCTAGCAAAAATTAGCTCCAAATTTAAATGTTTAGAGGTCTCTAATCGCACTTTTGTGTTTCCCATATAAATTATATGAGAAAAATCGGTAAAAATGAATTCGTTAACAATTTTCAAAAGAAAATTTGATTTTTTTTGATAAATATTACCGTTGAATGAGAAAAATTTTTACCAATTTCACTAGTTTATTACTAAAAAACCCAAATATTTTGTGAAATATCGAATAAGATGTAAACAACAGCTAGAAATATGTACGTGTGATTGATTGCGTCGTTTTATATATACAGAAGATTATTGATTAGAAATGCACTTTCAATCAACTATTTTGAGCATAAAACCATTGTTAATTTTTTCACCAAACTTAATACAAAATACAAAGATCAGATTTCCCAGATCGGCGAAAAAATTAAATAAAAAATGAATTCGTATATGCATAGGCAAGTACCTACATACATACTCGTAAACCAAATTTTTACATTTACCAGCTTCTTTAAAATCATCTACGTGAAATTCTTTTTCACGTTTTTTTTTTAAATTTTTATAATTATATCACTCCCAGCACAAGAACAATTCAGGAACATTTTATAATTTATTTATTACGTAATTTTACCAATATTTAATTTTATTTTATAATTTACGCATTACACACCGCCTACAAAACGACCAACTAACAAAACAACCAACCAAAGATAAGCAACATTTAAATTTAATTTTTAAGGGCTGAAATTTTTACCGGCTCATCATTTCACTAAACTCAACTAAAAAGCTGGTGGCATTGAAAATCGAAGAAATTTTAATTTTTTTGAATCAGTCTAACCTACATACTACAAACGTATACTAAATTTTTAAATTTAACAGCTTCTTTAAAATCATCTACGTAAAATTCTTTTTCCCGTTTTTTGAATTTTTATAATGACATCACCCCCGCCACAAGAACAATTATATAATTTATTTATTACGTTATTTTATCAATATATAATTTTTTTATAATGTACGCAGTACACACCACCAACAAAGCTATTGACCAACGTAGTGATTGATGGCGTCGTTTTATATATACATATAAAGAAGATTCTGGACTAAAAATGCACTTTCAATTGACTATTTTGTGCAAAAACCAATGTTAATTTTTTAACGAAAAAGAACTTGATACAAAATATCAAGATGAGATTTCCCAGAATGGCGAAAAAATTATATAAAAAATGAGATCGTATGTACATATGTACATAGTCATGTACCTACCTACATTAAACTTATTAAAAAAAAAATTAAAATTACTTTTATTTCTAATACCACTAGCTTTTAAGTTAAGTTTAGTGAAATGATAAGCCTGGTAAAATAATGATAATGATATCACTCCCACCACAAGAACAATTAAGGAACATTTTATATTTTATTTATTACGTAATTTTATCAATATGTAATTTTGTTTTATAATTTACGCATTACACACCGCCTACAAAACGACCCACTAACAAAACAACCAACCAAAGATGAGCAACATTTAAATTTAATTTTTAAGGGCTGAAATTTTTACCAGGCTTATCATTTCACTAAACTCAACTAAAAAGCTAATGGCATTGAAAATCGAAGAAATTTTAATTTTTTTGAATCAGTCTAACCTACATACATACTCGTATACCAAATTTTTTAATTTACCAGCTTCTTTAAAATCATCTACGTAAAATTCTGTTTCACGTTTTTTTAAATTTTTATAATGACATCACTCCCTCCACAAGAACAATTATATGATTTATTTATTACATTATTTTATCAATATATAATTTTTTTATAATTTACGCAGTATACACCACCAAAAAAGCTATCAACCAACAACCAAACCAAAAATGTTTCTTCAAAAATACTGCGCACCGCTGAAAAAAATATGACGCCATCATCTTGCTTTAAAAACTGTACCAAATATTTATGTATGTATGTGATTGGTGGCGTCGTTTTATATATAGATAAATATATATAAAGAAGATTCTGGACTAAAAAATTATATTTACCAACTTCTTTAAAATCTACGTGGAATTCTTTTTCACGTTTTTTTAAATTTTTTATAATGACATCACTCCCGCCACAAGAACAATTATATTATTTCTTTATTACGTTATTTCATCAATAATTTACGCAGTCACACCACCAACAAAGCCAACAACCAACTAAACCAAAACTGTTGCTTCAAAAATACTGCGCACCGATGAGAAAAATGTGACGCATTCACCTTTCTACTAAAAACTGTACCGAATATGTATGTATGTAAGTGTGATTGATGGCGTCGTTTTATATATATATAAAGAAGATTCTGGATTAGAAATGCACTTTTAATTAACTATTTTGTGCACAAAACCAATGTTAATTTTTTAACAAAAAAGAACTTGATACAAAATATAAAGATAAGATTTCCCAAAATGGCGAACAAATTAAATAAAAATGAGATCGCACATGCATAGGCATGTACCTACATACATACTCGTATACCAAATTTTTACATTTACCTGCTTCTTTAAAATCATCTGCGTGGAATTCTTTTTCTCGGTTTTTAATTTTGATAATGATATCACTCCCGCCACAAGAACAATTAAGGAACATTTTATAATTTATTTATTACGTTATTTTATTAATATATAATTTTTTTTTTAATTTACGCATTACACACTGCCAACAGACCAACTAACAAAACGACCAACCAAAGATGACATCGAACAACGAATGTGGAAGATGATAAAATTGGCTGGTCTTCTTTAATAAGAAAGAGGCAACAGGGATGTTTGCCGAAATGTGAGAAATTGGTTTGTTGGTTTTAATTTACACCATGATCGCACTTTCGCGGGCACTGAACATATTTAACTTTGTAGAAGAGATGTGATTTTAAAAATAGGATGGATTTAAAAAATGTATAGAACCATATTTTCGATATATGTACCGGCTAACATTACTGCGCAGCTATAACTTTCCAAAAAAATGCATATATTACAATTGTTGTTTTGATATGTAGGTATAGCTAAATACCATATTTACACGAGAGACAAAATGTCATTATTTCTACATTATGTACTTATTTTTGTCATTATCGTGTTTTATGACAAAAATAAGTACATAATGACAGAAATAATGACATTTTGTCACTCGTATAAATCAGACATGAATGTCATGAAGTTTAGGAAACGTCAAATATTATTTTTATCTGTATGCCTAACACGAGAGACGAAATGTTTCTTCTTTAAAATAACAGCTGAATGAATATGTTGTTGCAAGTATGAAAAGAGTGATGGCAGCTCTGCGGTTTGGTTGCGGTGGTCGTAATTTGCGTGCAATAACTCTGATTTGGATACGAAGACTGCAATTTTGGTGTCGTGTTTAAATTGTTTGTTACCGTACCCGTTATACGTCAATGTCATTATTTTTGCATTATGTACCCACTTTTTGTCATTATCGTGTTTTATGACAAAAATAAGTAAATAACGACAGAAATAATGACATTTTGTCACTCGTGTAAATCAGACATGAATGTCATGAAGTTTAGGAAACGTCAAATATTATTTTTATTTGTATGAGACGAAATGTTTCTTCTTTAAAATAACAGCTGAATGAATATGTTGTTGCAAGTATGAAAAGAGTGATGGCAGCTCTGCGGTTTGGTTGCGGTGGTCGTATTTTGCGTGCAATAACTCTGATTTGGATACGAAGACTGCAATTTTGGTGTCGTGTTTAAATTGTTTGTTACCGTACCCGTTATACGTCAATGTCATTATTTTTGCATTATGTACCCACTTTTTGTCATTATCGTGTTTTATGACAAAAATAAGTAAATAACGGCAGAAACATTGACATATTGTCATTCGTGTAAATCAGACATGAATGTCGAGAAATTTAGGAAACGTCAAATATTATTTTTATTTGTATGCCTGATTTACACGAGAGACGAAATGTTTCTTCTTTAAAATAACAGCTGAATGAATATGTTGTTGCAAGTATGGAAAGAGTGATGGCAGCTCTGCGGTTTGGTTGCGGTGGTCGTAATTTGCGTGCAATAACTCTGATTTGGATACGAAGACTGCAATTTTGGTGTCGTGTTTAAATTGTTTGTTACCGTACCCGTTATACGTCAATGTCATTATTTTTGCATTATGTACCCACTTTTTGTCATTATCGTGTTTTATGACAAAAATAAGTAAATAACGACAGAAATAATGGCATATTGTCATTCGTGTAAATCAGACATGAATGTCATGAACTTTAGGAAATGTCAAATATTATTTTTATTTGTATGCTTAACACGAGAGACGAAATTTTACTCCTTTAAAATAACAGCTGAATGAATGTGTTGTTGCAAGTATGGAAAGCGTGGTGGCAGCTCTGCGGTTTGGTTGCGTTGGTCGTAATTTGCGTACAATAACTCTGATTTGGATACGACAGCTGCAATTTTGGTGTCGTGTTTAAATTGTTTTTTACTGTACCCGTTATACGTCAATGTTATTATATTTGTATTATGTACCCACTTTTTGTCATTACCGTGTTTTATGACAAAAATAAGTACATAACGACAGAAATAATGACATTTTGTCACTCGTGTAAATCAGACATGAATGTCATGAACTTCAGGAAACGTAAAATATTATTTTTATTTGTATGCCTGATTTACGCGAGAGACAAAATGTCATTATTTCTGCGTTATGTACCTACTTTTTGTCATTATCGTGTTTTATGACAAAAATAAGTACATATTTTACATTACATATATTACATTTTGTCACTCGTGTAAATCAGGCATAAATGTCAAAAAAAAACTTCACGATAAGTCGAATATTATTTGTATGAAATCGTATTAGCTATTTCGCACTAAGCGGCAGGTGCAACGGGGCGTGTAGTTGTCGCTTAAAGCCCTTCTACACTATTCCATCGTGTATTAACACATACCAAATTGAAAGTGGGAAAGAATTCCGTACGACTGTCAAATTTGTGTGTTGAACATTATTTTCATAGTTTTTTTCCTTACTTGCATCGAACAAATCAGTTTTACCATAACCTTAAACTTTCAAGTAGGATAGATAATGTAAAGGGTATAGATAACAATCTTAAAAATTTTCATGTCAAATCATGTGAGATGGACAGTCAAGTTGTGTGGGATATAATTTCATACTTTATTCTGGTTTCACACTATTATACATGATTTTCTTTCCACTTTTTTGACATTGTGTTAATACATGATAGGATAGTGAAGAAGGGCTTTTAGTGCGATATAGCGATTTCTTATAAGTAATATTAATAGTTTATTTGATTAGGTATTTTCCGAAGGCCGAGTCTACTCCTTTTATAAAATCGAGAACAGAAAAACAGTTCGAAATCATTAAAGTTTCGTGAAAACCTACTATCTGACGGTGGCGATATCAAAATGGATGACAGTGGATAATTCACTAGAAAGACACACTTTTTACACGATTTATTGGTTGCAAACACATTCTAAAATAAAAGTCGTGCGGCTGAAAGCAGCATGTACCATTTGCCCGCCGTACCACGAGAACTATTTTCATATAAAATCAAAAAAAAAGTCGCCATCGCGATCACTTAGATTTGTGCCTGACTTAATTCAAAACTCTCAAACAAAAACGACATTAAAAACCCAAATATTCCAACAGTCTCGTGAAGACGGGGTGTTAAGTTTATTTTATCATCCCTGTTTTCTAGTTTCATGTTTAGAAAGAATAAGATGTATGATGTGATGTGCTAGTTTTTTTTTTCTTGTCTGGTTTGAATAGTAGTGGTGGTAGGATATCTGCTGCGCAAAATCTACATACAGCAGGCGATAGAAAATTGGCGCGTTAAACTCAAAACTGGGGATTGAGGAATAAGCTGAAAGAAAAAACAAAATGTAAGTATTTAAAAATAATATTGCGTGTTATTTTTAATATGAGTGAATATTTAAAAAATAATTCTAGATTGTTGCCGGTGGCATCTTAAAGAAGGCTGAATTCAAAGAATTCCTCATTCGTTAGCCCGCAGAAGATGGTTACTCCGGTGTAGAGATACGTTTCACGCCCTCACATAATGAAATCATCATCATAGTTACTAAAACCCAACAGGTCTTGGGTGAGAAGGGCCGTCGGATCCGTGAATGGTCCAGAAGCTTTTCAACCTTGATGCAGGTCGCTTCGGGCTGTACGTCGAGAAGGTCGCCAGCCGTGGTCAGTACGCCATCGCCCACGCTGAGTCGCTCCGTTTTTGTGTGCTATGGTGTGCTCCTTTTCATCTAGAATCTGGTGCTAGGGTTGCGAAGTGGTCGTCTCCGACAAGTTGCGTGGTTAACGTGCAAAATCAATTAAGTTCGTTGAAGATCTAATGATCCATTCCGGAGAGCAATGAAACGACAACGTCGAGACCGCCACACGTCATGTTCTGTTGCTTCAAGGAGTGTTGGGCATCAAGGTCAAGATTATGGCCGGTATTCACCGAGCGCTCACATGATTATGATACAACTTAAAATATTCTCCCTCTTTAGCTCATAAATATTTCCTTTTTATGGGCTAATGAGGGGGTTTTTGTTTAGTTATGAGTTTCATAAACTTATGAGCCCTCGGTGAATACTGGCCTATGTCTCCCAACGACCTACAACCCCAAGAACAACGAGCTGCGACCCCAAGCCAGACAATGTTTCTGTACTCTGGTGTCGAGACCAAGGAGGAAAAGATCCACAAAACCCCAGAGACAGAGCACAAGATTCCTCCACCAACTAAATCTCTGGAGGAGGTTGCCGAGGTATCAAATCATTTAAATTGAGGAAGCAAGTCAGGACCTTTGATTTTTTTTATTTAAGGGTGGTATTCACCGAGCGCTTATAAGTTTACATAAGTTTATGAGACTCATAACTCAAAAAATCCTCCCTATTAGCTCATGAAAAGAAGATTTGTATGATCTAATGAGGGAAGATTTTTTGAGTTGAGTCTCATAAACTTATGAGCTCGGTCAATACCAGCCTAAAAGTCTGTGTGTAAAGCCTATCTCTATCAATAAAAGGAATTATATTGAATTGATTTAAAACATTATTTAATTATCATCAGAAGAAAATGACAATTTTTACCATTTTTTCAGTCTTGCGTGAAAGTAATAAGAATTAAAACTGAAAAATAGTGAATTTTCAAAAAAAATCAATAAATTTTGTTTCGTGTGCAGAAGACTTGGCATAGATGAGTAGTTGTTGCATGACGAATCGTTATGCGTGTATGACGAGATGTTTTATTTACAGAAGGCCTAACTCAATTTTTAGTTTTTAAAGAAAATGCGGCTCTTTAATTTTTTTCTTCCAATCCCTAGTATTTCTTTTGACTGCCTAGTATCAGTATTAAGAAAAAAAACAATCAGGCCTATCATAAATTCCATCGTAATCGGGAACTTTTCCGAATCCCGAAAAAAATCATCACCGAATCCGTTCGTAATGACAATTTGTATGAGGTTGTCCACTACGATGGAATCTGTGATAGTTTTTTTCGGAATTCGTAACAAGTTTCCGATTACGATGGAATTCGTGATAGGGCTGAATAAAAACGGAAAACTAGAAAAAATAATCTTTGGACAATAGGAAAAAGCTGTAGTGTACATTATGGTTGGCTGAAAAAACTTTCAAATACAATTTGCAGTATCTTGAGGTTCACACTCAATTATTAAGGAATTTATATTTTTAAAATAATTATATAAGACCTAATTTATAACAGTTTCAAAATGGACACTTTTTTGTTACCAAAACTATTTTTTTTTCTAGAATCATTAATTAAGTACCTGGAGCCTTATTCAGCTCTATCGCGAACCAAATTGCCCCGGAGTTTTTTCCCATTTTGGAAAATTTGGTATCAGGAATCATATTCAAAATTGTTAGAGAAAATATTCCTTTTAACAAAATAGTTATCGTGAATAATTTTTTCAGGGCACTTTTTCCTTACATCAATGCAAACATTTCCCAGATTAAGTTTTCGGGGAAAAATTATTTCGTGGGAGATCCGCGATAACAAACAGTCTTTACCTGGTATTTTCTGTTTTTCTAAGGAAAAAAGTTCCTATTAAATTGACGATAGGGCTGATTAAGTAAAACGATTGAACGATATCGTTGACAATAAATAACTGTCTTTATCATCTAAAGAAAAAGGCGTGGGCAGATATCGTCAAAACGATATCGTTCGATCGCTTTCGTTTCACGTAATAAGTTTCCTTTTCGTTTTTTTGTTAAATTTTTTACCCTTTCGATAATCAAGTTTTTTAGTTAAAAACTTATTTTTCATTTAACTTGAGAACTTTTGATCCTAGAAGAAATGTAAAGTAGTTCTTAAAAACTAAAACCGGTCCCTTTTGAAGTCTGTTGAAAGTTCTAGATGGTTATTTTTAAATTTAAAAATCACGATACATTTTTGTTTACAACTTGCACTGGTTTTAACAATTGTAACTAGTGATTTTTTAGTGGCGCATCATGATTTAAAATATTTTTAGTGGGTTTTATGAAGTAAAAACCATACAAAGGTTTATGCAACAAAGTTAACAGATTTTCGTTCCTTTGGAATTTAATAAATATTTAAAATTTGTATTAAATTCTAAGGTTACACCATAGCAAGCAAATAGTTGAAATTATGATGTGTGGAATAAAGTAATTACTAGTAATGGTGGTCGGAACCAGTAAAACTCGATAAAACCACCATAAAATATTTGAAATCATGATGCGCCACTTTAGTGCCACTTTAGATACAGCGCCAGCGTAGCGGTTTAAAACAGGTCAAGTTGTAAAACAAAATTTTCGTGATTTTTCGTAAAAGTCCGAATTTGGAAGAATCATTAAAAAATTAGTAACTTAGGTCAAGATATTAAAAAGAAAATAATATAATAATTATGAAATGAAATTATTTTTGTATATGCTATAAATTGAAGTTACAAGTTACATTTTGCGAATCTGGAGATATCTTGTAAATCATTTTAATGAAAAAAAACGCAAATAAAACGATTCGGGATCCAATTTTATTGAACCAAATATAATATACATATATGAATTTAAATTTGAATTTTGAAAATAAAATTACAAAAATCTCAAGCCCTTTAAATATGAATCTTTCATATTTGCATAAAAGAATCAATTCATTATTTTTGGGAATTAGTGGTTGGTAATATTTCCTATCTTTTCAACGTAACATAATTTTACCTAGATTATTTTAGTTATTTTTAGTATATATAGTAGCAGCACAAACAGAGCTATGATGCCTCTTTGCTTGGAGCTATCAACAACGAAGTTATTGTAAGCTACGATACATCTTGTAGAGGTTCTCTGTGCAAATCAAAGCTACTACATCCGCATATTGGCTATCGTACAAAACACAGACGGAGCTATGATGCCTTTGTCTTAAGGAGCTATCACAAACGAAGTTACTGTAAGGTACGATACATCTTGTAGAGGTTCTTTGCGCAAAATAAAGCTACTACATCCGCATATTGGCTGTCGTATTCAAGTGGACGTTGTCACTGCTAAATGAGTCGGTTACGATAGCTCTTCCGATTTGTTACTATACCTTCAATTTTTTTCTTTAAAATAACAGCTGAATGAATCTGTTGTTGCAAGTATGGAAAGAGTGATGACAGCTCTGGTTGGGTTGCGGTGGTCGTAATTTGCGTACAATAACTATGATTTGGACACGATACCTGCAATTTTGGTGTCGTGTTTAAATTGTTTGTTATCGTACCCGAAATTCAAAATCAAATTCTCTGAGTGTACACCTAATCTAATCGATAAGTAGATTGGAGACATGCTTTTGGAGAGAGAGAGAGGGAGAGGGGGCGTGATGGTGCTGTTCGAAGAGACTGATGATGTAGTATGTCGTTCATTTTGTGGTAACTAGTGCCCGCGCCATATCGCTTGAAGAGTTATTTCGAATATTTGAACGAGTAATTGAATTTTTGAGTCCCTATATGTATACATTTAACAAAAAGAAAAAAATGTATAATATGACGTTGACTTCAAGTCTTCTTGCCTTAAGAAGGGATTCATGATGAGTTAATTGGATATTATTGGCATTTTGAAGAAGTTGGGGGAAGATTGACTTATCCGCTTTTTACAATATGTATATTTTATATAAAGAGTTGATTACTTCATAATCGAAATTTATAAGGCAAAGAAATTGGTATGAGTTTAATTATTGATTCGATAAGATTTTTATAAAACATGACATTTCCAAAGCGAACATCTTATTTTAGGCAAATGAAGGTTTTGTCATTTCAAAATGGGGAAATAAAATGGTTGTGTGGTAATTTCGGATTTAAAATAATTAATTTTCTTAAACGAAAGCTGATGCCAACAACTTTTGAAAATAATGATTGATTCGTTCGCGAACTTATCATGTCGAAACCATTGATGAACCATTTTTCAAAGCTTTTACATACTAAGTACAGAAAAAAGACGAATGGGACATGCTCTTCTATGCTCACCCCGAATCATTGCCTGAATAATTCATCATATTCCACCAAAATGGCATTTAGACATTTTTTTAAAATAAAAAAAAAAATAATATTTTTAAAATAATTTTTGCTCATAAGAATATTTGTTTACTTAAAATTTGCTATATTATGTTAAAAAAATGCTAAATGCCAAGTTTAATAAAAATAAAAATCGAACTAGTCGTTTTCGAATTACTAAGTTTTCAAAAAAAAAAAAATGTTTGAAATTTTTTTTAAAAATAAAAAAAATGCAAAACTTCAAAAACTTCTTGAAAAATTTTCTATAAAAAAAATTGATCAAAATCAGTTGTGCCGTTTTTAAAAAAATTTAAAAAATGGTTCTATGGGAGGTATAACTTATAACCATATTTCCGATTTTTTTTTTTGTATTAAATGGTAGCCTTTTTGTAAAAAATTACTGATTTGTTTAAATCAATTAGGTATGGGCGCGTTTTTTAAGAAAAATAAGATTTTCAAAATTTGGTTGAAAAAAATTGAACGGCAGTTTTTTTGGTCCTAAAAAAATAAAACGCACGACTGGGTCGCACGAACTTGCTCATATGTGCGACAAAAAATCATTCACCCATTTTCAAAATATCGACTTTTCAAAAAGTAATTTTTTTTTATTTCAAAATTAATTTTTTTGAAAATTTTGACATGCAATATTATTAAATTTTATTAGAAGCTCTTGGGCAAAAAATTTCATTAAAATCGCTTCAACCACATGATTAGTAGTCGAAAACAAAACAAAATGGTTCTATGAGAGATACCAGTTTTAATCGATAGATACCTACATTTTTTCCCAACAATACCTACAGTAGATCGTACTAATATTAGTTTACATAAAAACTTTAATGAAAATCATAGGAGCCGTTTTTGAGAAAAATGAGTTTTTCTTACCGGATTTTAAACATTTGTATGGGAGGTGCCGTTAGTTTTGGTCATAAGAATAATTTTTAATTTTAATCTGCTATATAATGTTGAAAAACTGCTTTATGCTCAGTTTAATAAAAATCGTCCAAGTCATTTTCAAATTTTTAAGTTCTCAAAAAAAAAAAACTTTGAAACTTTTTTTTTTTAATCCACAGAAAAAAATGTTTGAAATTTTTTTACACAAAACTCTTAAAACTTCTTAAAAGATTTTCTATAAAAAAAAAAATTGGTCAGAATCGTTCATCTGTTCATGGTTCTTAGAACCTCCCCTTATAACCATTTTTCCGAATTTTTTATTTTTATAAAATGGTAGCCTTTTTGTAAAAACATTTGTTTTTAAGTTATGGGCACGTTTTTGAGAAAAATAAGATTTTCATAATTTGGCAGAACATTTTTGTACGGCAGGTACCGCTATTTTTGGTCTTAAAAAAATGAAAAAAACCGTGTGGGTGGAATGCCCAAACACCGCTAGGTATACCAAGTTTAAAGAAAATTGACCAACTTGTTTAGGCTGCAGCCTAAAGGGCAGGACAGACAGACAGTCTGACAGAATTGCGAGACGTTCTTCTTTCGACTTCGCTATCTTCATCTTTATGTCATCTTTGATCAAAATCTCGAGTTCGATTTTTTTACAAATCTATAACTTGCCATAAAGTGCCTAGGGTGGGACATCTAGTGGTTTTTTTTTAAATAATAGGTCATTTTAACACCGACAGCTTTTTCCCGCTCGAAATCTTGACAGAAAGTCAATATCATATACCTCCGCGGAACGAAATTAGTCGCTTTAAGTTTAAACATAGATGGGAAATATTGAAAACTTATTTCCAAAGTGAGTGCTGCGTAGCCCAAACAGTGCGTTTTTTTAAAAAGAAGTTTTGACCGAAATGAAGCACTTACCGCGCCTGCTATAGCCTGCTATACGCAAGTTTGTGAAAAAAGTTCGTGTGACTGGTATATGCTAATGGACAACACTCATGGTCGCCGTTCGTCGTACGGTGCGCACAGACGAAAATGTGGCTGCTGTAGCCGAGAGTATGAGACTTCGAAAATGAGGCTGGGAACAACGTTTTGGTCAACGGTGTGCATTACAGAGCCATGTTAACCGAGTTTTTTTTTTA
This sequence comes from Epistrophe eligans, assembly GCA_951394125.1. Taxonomy (NCBI): domain Eukaryota; kingdom Metazoa; phylum Arthropoda; class Insecta; order Diptera; family Syrphidae; genus Epistrophe; species Epistrophe eligans. The sequence goes on along the minus strand of OX596031.1, from coordinate 26,851,987 downwards.
CTAAATTTAAGACATGGATTTGGACGACCTCTGGTTTATGCAGAATGGTGCGCCACACAGCCTATGCCACAATCGATCTTTTTCGCACCAAATTCCCAAATCGTGTTATCAGCCATCCTGGTGATGTCAATTGGCCGCCTCGGAGCTGCGATTTGACCCTTTTGGACTTTTTTTTGTGGGGATCTGTGAAGAAGTGATGTTATGATTCAAGCACTTAATGCCAATATCATCCAAGCAATCAGTTAGCTACAGCCCGAAATTATCATCAAGTTCTTAGAAAATTGGAGTGACAGAATGCGCTACTGTGAAGCCAGCTGAGACAGCTACCTAAACGACTTTCTAACAGAGAAAAGAATGCAACAGAAGAGGCAGCATTTATTACAGAATTTCACCGAAAAATTAATTTTATTACAGAATTTCACCGAAAAATTAATTTTAATTAAAAAAAAAATCGAAATACTTTGATAAATGATGATTGACTTGGCAGTAGTTAAAAACCTATACCTAAACTCCAGCCTAAAAGACTTGGTGGGAGCTCACTAAAATGGTTTTTATTTCATTAAAAATATTCCAAGACTCATTTATTAAGTTTTTAAAATTAAGAATAAATTTCATGATGGAAAAAAATACCCTAAATTTTGAAGATCCATCTCTTCATTGCCTACCTCTGTTTTGAGGGCTGGATTAATTAAGTTGAATATAATTGAATCCTATTTCTGTGGGCTTCAGGTCTTTTCTAATGTCTCCATCATTCTTTTTTGTTTTTTAATCTCTAACTGTTTCATTGAAATTGAAATGTTTAACAATTTTGAATGATAATTTCTTGACGTTGACTTAAGCTTTCTTTCTAAGACCTGAAGCCCACAGAAATAGGATTCAAATATATTGAATTAAGAATTAAAGGTCACGAAAAAGGAATAATTAATTAAGTTGGTTCGGGATGTTCAGTCAATAACCAAGCCTCATCGTGACAGGAACAAATTAATTCAAAAACTCATCATATCCAATATTAAATAATAATTTATCTCGGAAAAAAACAAAGCTTTTACTCTAAATAAATAAATTGATGTCTAATTTTTTCTTTTATAACACAACAAACCCTGCTTTCTACTGTTATATTAAAAAAAACCATTAAAATCCAAATTAAATATAAGGACTTTTTAAAAACGTTTTCATAGTTTTTTAATTAAATTTTAATGAAGGAAACTTCTTACCTAGATCCTAAAACTATGACTTCCTGGATTCTCAAAAAAAAAAAAAAAAAAAACTCCCACTCTTCCAACACCCTTTAAGGACCAAATGAGATCTGCTTTACTTTAAAGTACCTACCCTACATACACGCGCATATACATCTCATACAGAACACATGCGGAAAATCAAAAGCCTACTTTAAAATAATTATACAAAATCTAAAGCGCGCATTAGGAAACCCTTATCCCTTGCTTCCTCTTCCTCTTGCTCACACTATCCCTTCCATTAGCAACTTATATTATATAAATATCCCTTTTGGAAAGGATTGAGATTGAGACAACCGGAAACTCCCTTTTTAGCTTTGAGAGGATATAATGACAGTCGTAAAATAAATTTATGCTTTTATCCTTAAAGAGGACAATGTACCCATGGAATGAATATCATACCTTATATATATAGATATACATACGTATGTATACTTTTGTTCTCCACAGAAAAAGTCCTTTTCTCGGTTAGAGCAATTAGCATGGCCAGCCCTCTCTCTCGTATTGGGATGGGGTTGGCCTGCGTATAATTATTCAACAACGGCATCTCGTCGGAATGATTCAATTTAATTTTAGGAAATTTTACCCAAAATGAAAAGCAAATAAGTTTTGAATTGTTTCCAAAACATCACACATCCCCCGCATATGCCTGCTTATATTATAGCCACCCCCACCTTCTCATTTGCATTTAGTTAGACCCAGACCCCCAATTGCACGGTGTGATGGTGTGGTGTGGTGTTGAAAACTTAATGCTATATTGGCTCGAATGATCAGAGAATCAGAGGCAGGACGCTTCAATTCGGAAAGTCTGATGAGTGTTTGCGAAATATCATCACATCACGTATCCAAGAATCCAAGTAATTAAGTGTCCATCTGACACAAAACATGAGACCCCATTAATTAGACATATGAATAGGTACACTAAACTAGATAGATACAGCAGCACAATTTAATGTGCCCATCATAGAGCGATATTTCATAAGTTTTTGTGGATTCCGAAAACGCCTTCACCCGAGCAAACATTTTAATTTGACAGACGAACATGAAAAAGTATGAGGCGAATTTGTGTGTGTGTGTGTGTGTTCGTACGAGTAGAAGGGGGAAAGGCTTTTAATAACCTATCTGGAAATATTATTAATAACTCAAGTGGAGAACAAACTATTTGATTAAAGCGAAGCACTGTCATAATTTTATGGCGCTGTTAATGGACCGTGAGTTAGTCGTGATGTGTGTTGACTGTAAGGGACCTCGAGTTTGAACTGCAATATTATTAATAAATTCAAATAAAATAATGTATCTATCTCTCTCTACCTATTGCACAAAAATGCATGTTTCATTAGCATTTTTCATTTTTGGGAATTTATGTAACACGATTGACGATATTATCACGAATGTTTTTAAATATTTAAAATGCTTTACAAAAAAATGTCGTCTGACATGGATGATGGGTCATCATAATATTCATGATGATGGAGATGGAAATAAAAATGAAAATGAAAATTTTTTTCTAAATGCAATCAAATTAAAATATATATTTTATTAAGTAAGCCAATTAAAATGATTTAGAAGGTTTGAATTAGAGCAGACATAATTGATCATCCACCATTAAATTATTCCTGGTTTGTCTGTGTGTGTGTGTGTGTTTTTTTTATATTAGAATTTTAATTCGTTTTCGAATTACTACATCAAAAGGAAATTAAATTGTGCTTGCACTTTGGATATATATTCTATTTTTTTTTTGTTGGTATTCAAATGGAAAAGGGGATTGGTTTAATTAGAAAATTCTCGAAAAATAAAATATTGCTCTTTGGTTGATTTTAAATGTCAAAGGTGTGTTAGTACATAATTTTTTTTTGTCGATTTAAATTAGTTTGGTTATGTATCTGTATATCTATTTTAATAAAATTCACGACTAGGTCACAATTTAGGTTTAGGGAAATTAAATGGCTTAGAATTGGAAATGTAGGACACAAATGTTTTGGTTTCATTACGGAAAAATTTGTAAAAAAGCAGGTAAAGTACTAAATTTTTTTTTGATGTGTAAACATCTATGCCGGCGGTAAAGTAAACTGAAAATGTGGACATTTCTGTAGCACATTACGTTGTGCTGTTACACGTTACGATACATTGATAAATATTGGATATGTTCAATATTGGGAACGTTCCTTCGTAGGTCAAACTAAATCGAAAAGTCGAGTTGAGTTTGAGTTGAAATTTGGTTGACAATCTGAACTCTCCGCGTTTTTTGGTGCAAATTCAGCATAATTTGATTTGACGTTTACACATCTTAGCCGTGAGTCCCGGCATTCACACTTTTTTTTATAAGAAAAAATGAATTGAAAAGTGTTTTCAAAATTAGTCGAGTTGCTAAAAATTTAACAAAATCGATGATTAACGAGAAATACGCCAGTACCTAAGGAAAAAATTAATAATTTTTATAGAACCATGTTTTTTCGACATCCTGATCCTAAAAAGCAGTAAAAAAAAAAAAACAATTGTTATACTTTTTCGTCGGAGCAGTTGAGTGACGCTCGCCGAAGTCTAGGCCAAGGGAATTTGTATGATTTCGATCAGTTGATTGGAAGGGGTTAGATTAAAACTCCGGCCGGGTTAGCAAAGGCATTTTTCTTCAATTTAAGCATTTCAAAAAAATGAAAATGTAAAGTTTTAAAGAGCTTCAAATAACTTTGTATGGTAAATTTTTTGGCACGCCTAAAATTCGAAAACTCGATATTTCGAAAATGAATTTTTAAATTCCGAATTAATAAATTCTAAAAAATTGCATGCCATTTTTTTTCTTAAAAATTTAGGTATTCAAAATTTTGTCTCATAAATTGAGATTAAATTATTTGTACCTGCATCGCATTGGTGTCAAAATAATTTCAGAAGTTTTTTAATCAATTCATTTTTAATTATATATTGATTTTTAAACAATTTTTCAGTCTAAACTATATGTTCCATGAATTTGAGCAACACGGTGCTGTACATATTGTTCCAATACATAATTTATGTATAATACTATACTTTACACTAAACTGCGTTTTTGGCCGGTGGCATAAAATAAAGCCTTCCATAACTAGTTTATATCTTTTATTAGATGAATAATTCTCTAAAATATTAAGACGGTAAAATTATACAGTGTGATCGAAAATAAGAGCAAGTTAGTGCAACCCAGTCGTGCATTTTATTTAAATAATAATTTTAAAAGTTATTAATTTTCTTATCAACTTTGTCAATTTGAAAAAAAAAAAAAACGAAAATCAAACTGGTGTGGTCACATTTACTCAAAAAGCTTTTAAGGATACATTTTCCAATATCAAATTTGACTTAACACTTAACAATCATTTTAATACTTTTATCTTGAAAATCCGAAACTCGAAATCCGAACTTTAACTCCTTTATAAAAAAGGAGCTTTATTCACTGGAGTTATTTGTTGGCAATTTTGGAATCTTCTATGTATAACTTGATTCCAAATAGCTTTTAACAATCTATTAATTCTACGATAATTTGTGTTTTGTCCCTGCATTCTCACTTTCACCCATCAATGGAACTTTGATGCAATTTTTGTTAAGATCGATTAATATTTTGACAAAAATCCTTTTTGGTTTTTTTTTTCGATCTTCTTACGAACAATCCCAAGTAACATCTTTTCTCTCATAAGACACTCCAAGAGCTTAACTAGATTCATGTAAGGGAGCTAAAAGTATAATTCTCAGATCCTGAGAGGGTTTTCATAGAAGTATAAAATATCTAAAACTCTTATATTTGTGTTGTTATGGGATTAAAGACTACGAAACCATATTCAGAGCTGTTTTTAAAAAACGATTCCTATAAGGCTATAAGTTTATATAATTCTATAGCTAGAAGAAAAATTGACGTAGCTATAAGATTTGAGTATTTTGAAGACAGAAAACTGTCCAACTCTTAAAATAAAAAATTTATAAAGGCAATTTAAGTTTCAGAACAAGATATTAATTCTTAAATACCTACCTATAGCAATGTGATAGAAAAGAGTATTATGGGAGTTTTTTTTTTTAGATTTCGAGAGTTTATCTATGGAGGGTTTGTTTGCTATCTATAAAAATGTATGCTTTGTTCACAAGTGATTCTATTCATGATGAATTGCCAGCCAGCAACAAAACAAAATAACCTTAAAATAACTGAGAACTGTCATTTCAGCTGTCACAGAAAACAGTGTTGCCAATTTAAAGTTCTCCGCTTATAAAAAAAATTCTTTATACTTTATAAAGATTCATCTACATATGTATATTGTTTATTCTCAGCGATAAAATACTATGTATGTATGTAGAATAGTTTGACTTTTCCTCATCGATTTAATACTCGGACATGCGAAACTCTAAGAATTTCAACATAATTTTTTTAAAAGTTATACCTCTGATATTGATTTGTTAGTGGCATAAATGCACGTCACACTTTCTCAGAACTTTCAAAACACTTTTCTTCTGCCAACGTTGTCACAATTCACATACGCTAGATTTTCTCATTCAATAGAAATTATTCTGATTTGAGAATCCCTTTGTGTCCTCCTGAACAGGAAAAACAACTGCTGCAGGCAAGTGATTGTTAGATGGCCAAATGTTATTCAGGTGAAATTTAAAAAATGGCAGAAAATAAACCAAATCTAATTTTAAAAACAAAAATAAATAAATAATTAGTGATACAAAAATATTTGGACATTTTTCATACAAAACTCCATCCACCACAAAAAAAAAATCTAAAAAGGATTTCAAGAATTCATAATCCACACAATCGACAGTACCTATAACTTTGTAGGAAATTATGCTCCCCGCACATACCAAAAATCCTAACCAAAATTATTATAATAATACCACAGCCAGCAAAACATTGTTTCAATTTAAAGGATAAACAAAATCCCCTTGGATACATCAACTGAGTTTTGAAAATAATATATAACTTCTCAACAAAACTTCCTACCTATGTATATACATACGTACCCTTTCAATTAATTAATTCAAATACGTGACAAGGTTATGCAAATATGAATGCAATGCAAACATCCCGCAGTCAGTGATGCTTCTCTGTTTTATACATTCATATAATGTATATGTTTGACTGTTTAAGCTCTCGCTTGTATCCTTATTTCGGTTGGAGTCGCCTCTTCTGAAAAAGGGGACCTCCAAAGGTTAGGAGTATATACCCACATATTATATCTAGGATCTGAGAGTGAAGGTGAAGGTATATATATTTTCTAGAAAGAGATGATAACCCACGTGAGAGTTTCTTAATTCACATTTTCCATTTACCTAAATATATATGTATGTATGTTCTGCATCTCCATCTCTCTCCCTCCCTCTCTCTCTCCTTTTGCTTCTTTTGCACTCTTGAGTTCTCGACAGTCGTCAAGGATTTAAATTTGTACAAAGGATATTTTGTATATATTCATTCCTTCAATCACTATGACTACCTAACCTACACAGAGTTCGCTTAAAGGATACAAGGATTTCGGGTGTAATATCAAAGAATTTCTTGTTGAATTTGAATTCATAGCTTAGGTAGGTATAAAGCTTCTATACATAATATCAGGACATCCATGTAGTGCCATCAGTCTGTATAGTTTAATATGTGGAATCAGGAATTGCGTTCTTGAAAAACCATCACACTGGCAGGAGAGATAGTTAGCTATGCATGAAGTACCCTGCACACTGCACACTGCACAACAATCTAACGAAGTGGTTTATCTCTAAAACAGAAATAGAAAAAAAAAAAGAAAAAAAAAGGAAAATTAAAAAAGATGTGTAAAGAAATGAAAAGTCAGAAGAAGTGTTATAGCAATTTTTATTTTATCTACATAAATATGAAAATATGCAACAATGAAATCCTTTTTTGCCTCAAAAGTTTCTAGTTTTTAAGATTTTGTTTTAATTTTGGGCGAAATTAAATCAAATAAATAACAACTGAAAGTTCTCGAAAACTTAAAATAAAAAATAAATTGCTCGGCGCGACATCTCGTATAAAACCAGGGCCTAGTGAACAGAGGGAACCTATATTTTTCTGCCGAATCCGAACGGCTAGGGTAGGGTGAGAAGCACTTTTTCATGACAAGAGATACTCTTAGAGGATTTGTCAATTCCTCGCAAGAGTCAGGAGCCCGTGAAAAACATTTCTGTTTTTTTTTTTTATGTGGCACAGGCTGGGAATCGAACCCAAAACCTTCAGCGTAACAGTCCAACGCACTAACTATTACGCCACGGGCCACGAAAACTTATAAAGCTTAAATGTTTATATTAATTAAACTATTCATATAAAAATAACATCAATTTCTTCATGTTCTAATGAATTTTTAATTTTTTTTATTTTTAGAGCTTTTGTGGACAACACCCATTTGCAGTCATTTGATCTCAACTACAATCCAATATTTTCCGATCTGCCTATGCGTATGTTTCAAGGCAATCCGAATATCATGGAAATCTCAATGCAAGGCAACAACCTACAAACCCTAGATGCAGCTCAATTCCCAGTCGACAGGATACAGCGACTTTATTTAGGTGATAATCCTTTGCAATGTAATTGTTCACTTCTCTGGCTATGGCGATTGGTAACAGGCAATTTTGATGAACCAACTTCACAAAAACCAGCCAGCAATAGTTCTCACCCTGAGTCAGTGACGTCGGCGGCAGCGTCGTCAAGCTATTTGAAACTCGACAATGATCGCATAACTTGTGACATCTGGCAGGATAATATACGAACGCGACGCCTCCTACACTCAATGTCAGAAAGTGAAATCACATGTCCGGCGCACATTGTTACCATTGTCTGTGCAATTCTGACGTGTTTGGTGGTCGTCATGACCGGAGCGAGTGTGGTCTTCTATTTGAGATTCGTAAAACGTCGCCGAAAACTCCTTCAAGACCGTCGGGCAGTTAAAGCAGTGGTGAATGTCCATGATAGAATTATGCAACAACATCCTTCCCATCATCACTTCCAATCACATCCACAAGTGGACAAACTCGAGCTTGAACGATATTTGGCCGCACAAGCAATTGCCAATGAATATCGTGCCTTAAAGCCCTGGGAATTGCCCGTTAAAGAAGCCCTCGACGAGCCCGAACATTTGTATGAGAAATTCGACCATTACGAGTATCCAGATACACACACGATGACAAAACCTCATGTTGTCTATGTATGACTCTTAAAGGATAAAAAAACTCGTTATTGCTTTAATCAAAATTATAAACACTTAGGATAAATACAGTTCAAATAAAAATCAAGTTAAAACAAAAAAAAAAAACAAAACAAAAATAAAATAAAATCACAAACAATACAAAACAAAAAAATTAAGTGTGAAGAATTTTGCTATATGGAAATATATAAACATACAAAATTATTATTAACACCAATTATTAAACATTCATAAATAATTTTAAATATAAAAATAAAAACAAGAATGTTTTGTGAATAAATGTGATGTGAGAGGATGAGGAGAAGTTTGAATGAATGGACTATTGTTAATTTTTGTACTGCTAAAAAAACAACAACAACATTATATATAGACAAACTACAACAACTACAGGTGTTAAACTAGCTGTAGATTAAATATTTTAACTAAATAATAAAAATTAAAAAAAAAAATATATAAATGTAAACATAATTATAAATATAATAAACAATATATATATGAATATTTTTTTGCCAATATGTAATTAATATTAATAAAGTTTAAAATTAAATAAAAAACAAACAACAACAACAAAAAATAACCTGTAGAATTAACAAAGTAAATTGAAACAAGGGATGCGAATACAATATTCGTTAGAATTAAATTTAAATATTAAAACTAAATGATTAAAATAAAAGTGAAAATTTAATTTAATTTTTTTTTGTTTTTAAAAAGTGCAAATATTATTAAAAATTTTTTTTTAAAATACTAAAATTAAAATAAATTTAAAAAAAAATCTAACACCTTATTTGAATTTTAATAGATTTGCAATATTTTGAGAAAATAACTGTTTTATTGCAGTATTTTGATTTACTTGTTTTTGAATTTTTTTAATTTATTTTCTATTTTGGAGAGCAATATTTTACATTTTTTTTTTAAATATTGTGTTTTGGAAGTAACTGAGTAAAATCCATAATTATTAATTATAATTTTATTTAAAAATAATTATTTAAAAAATAACGGAAGGAAAACAAAAAATCATACATCTTTTTTCTGTTAGCGAAATTTGATCAGAGCTTGAGCAAGTCGAGCAGACCAGGACAATTACACTTAGAGTTCTGCGAGTTTTTTATGAAATACACTAAAGCACTTCACTGTCATTATTAGATCATAAATCTTTCAAAATAAAAAAAAAATTGTTCATGAAGTTAGCCGCTCTTAGTTTTTTCATCTAGTTACTTGGTTATTTTACTGACGAAAATCATAAAAAAAATCGCCTTAAGGTTCGGTTTGCAGTGGGAAATAATCACAGATTTTGAGTTAACTCCAGAAAGTTGTTTTCTTTTTTAGTCAATTAAGATCTCGCACATAGGGTGTTTTTCCTTTTCAGTTCAGAGTAGAGCTCTTAACGGAGTCTGGACACCACGATTATACTCTAAGCGATCTCTGAACTGAGCATGCTCTGCTCTGAGAGTTCAGATTTTTTTCACCAGCTGTCACAATTTAAAACAATTATTTTATTATTATTAGTAAATTTATTAAATTATTTTACCTTCTTTTGCTGGTCGACTATTCCCATCCGCCATTTTTACTGCTTTGATGTTTTTTTTCCACTTGTCAAATTTGTGTTAAGATATTCAACTCTGTCTGCTCTATCAATTTATTCTGAGCTTATAGAGCGCACTCTCAGCGCACAGGCTCAGAAAGAAAAAAGAATCAAAATTGGAGCTCTGAATGCTCTGAACTAAAAAAAAAAAAATCACGATTTTTTTTTGACAGTTCAGGCTCTGAAATAAAAAAGAAAAACGCCCATAGTTTCGGCTTATCTGTTTTTTTTCATTTTTAATTCACTTTTATTTTTCCAAAGATTTACAACTAACTTAAAGCTAGACAAAATTCATAAAAACTATCCTACTTATCTATCAATAACTTCCAACTAACTTACTGGCCCTATGCGGGCGCTCTAAGTTAAGCTATATCTTAAAACTGATGCCTTTTGGCCTAAAAACTAATTTAATACTAAAATTCTTTATCGGTTTTATTTTTTACCAAGAAAGAATGGACAGAAAAAACTTGGTAACCATATCATTTTGTTTACGGCTTATCTGTTTCAATAGCAAAAGCTCATTTCCAGAATATCGTACTTTAAATTCGATAGATTTTTTAAAACTGAAAGTTAAAAACTGCTACTGAGTTAACTCAGGTTCAATATAGTTGGAGGATTAACTAACTCTGGTTTAACTCAGAGTTAACTCAAGCATTGAAAAACTGGGCCTAATAGTTACATAAACGAATTCTTTTGCTTAGTTACATTTTTAAAGTTGATGTTTTTTGACTTTCATCAGTTGAAATAAAAGTAAAGAGGTAGGTATATACTCCACAGTACACAAATCTAAGGTAAAATGTTGCGCCGGTTGTCAAAGTTGAAATTGTCAAAAAAATTAAAAATGGCTGCTCGAGTGCCGAAAGGAACTGAACACGCATTATTAGAAACAACAACATAATATTAAAATAAGATAATTAAAGGGGCACTGGATCCACCATTTTCCCATCATTTTGACAGATGATGATTTACCTTTAATATGTGTTACTGTGGGTATACTCTGTCTGTAATTTTTGTTCCCTACAAGCGTCTTATTTTTCGTGTTTGAAAATGGCGGCTTGTTGTTGGTGTTGTGAGGAAGAAATCATAGATATCCGAACGAAGCCAATTTTAAATGAAATATCTTTGTAGTAAAATTTTGTAAACTTAAAAAATTAAAGTACTTTGATATGACTTTACCGTAAGTTCAGCTATCACATAAAGTTCTGTAAAAAATTTTAAATGCTTCACCAAAAATACATTTGATCAGGGTTTCCGATCACATGCACATTTCTAATAGAAGGTTGCTTACATTTTTTAAATAAAGAAAAATATTTGTTATAATTTTATATGCATTTTAATCATCATTGCAGTAAACTTTACTTCTAACTTCCAATGAAAAACTTTCGATAAAAAGAGAATTTATCAGTAGCAAGATTGCCAGGTATTTTTTATAATATGCAATTGCTAAATTTCTTCTTTTTTTTTTTTAATAGAGGATTGGGTTTTAATTAATTTGTCCCATTTATGATTGAATCTGTAGAATCGTTCATTAATTTTATTTAAAATTATTTTGGAAACTTTTAACTGTAAATTATTTTACCTTTCAAAAATTATGTCAAGAATAAATTTATTTTACTATTTATTTTTTACAAATTTTCAGTTCTTTTTTTGATATACAGTGAAAGCTCTAATAAGCAGACACTCATAGTCTCCCAATATTTGTCCGGTTAAGGAAAAAAAATAGAAACACTTTTTTTTTAACTTCATATAAAATTTTTTATTATTAAAAAATGACATTGCTCAAAATATAACGGAACGCGATGAGAAAAGGAAACCATACACAACCATTACTTCGCTCTGTCGGTTTATTAGAGCTTCGCGTCCACTTATTGGAGCTGTCCGCAAGTAGACCTTTCACTGTATCTACAACACGTGAAAAAAACTAAGCGAAAATAAATATTTATAACTTATAAGCAATAACGTAGTTTATTACATTTTTGCCGCGTTCATCCATCCATTTCAAAAGTAACAATTTTATTTTTGTTTTGTTGTCAGTATCTTTTGACACGAGTTTTAACATTTCGCTTAATATTTAAAAACAGTGGTTTTAAAAAAGGGTTTTCAGCTCCCCATTTATTAGTAGGCAACCCAATATATTTTCTTTTTTTTTTATCGTCAAGTCCTATAATCTGAGCGTAATTTAAAACTTTCACTTCATGAGCTCAAAGGAGGTCTAAAAATGCACCAGAAGTGTACAATTTTAAGCGTCGTATACCCAAATTTTGCTAAGCAACCCATTACGTGGTATTAGAATATTTTATCTGATGAGCTAGCCCATCCATATCTTTTTTTTTTGTTTCTTCTAGGCATACGAAGCTATGCTTGTTTTAGTTATGCCTACCGGTGAGGAATAAATACTAATGCATTGTTTTTTAAGGAATGTCTCTACAGAAGCACCAAATAATGGTCGCCAAAAGAGAGGGGAGGGATTGCATTGCTTGCTTACTGCTCAGCTACAAAACACAAACTATTTTTCTGCTGTAATTTAAATTTTTATTATTCATTCCTTTTTTTTCAATTTACTTTTTTTTAAAAGTTATCGAATTTCGTAATTTTACTTGGATTATTTAAACTCATTTTTTTTTAATTTGAAACAAAAAATGACAATATAAAAAAAAATCATCAACAAAAAAAAAGCAACTTGTAAATATATTAATTAATTAATACAGAAAAAAAAAACAATTGTAAATACATAGTTAGAAATTCTTGAATAAAATCTTAAAAAACAAAATATTATATATTATTATAATAAATGTAGAAATACTTTTAAAATTCAGATCCTAAAAATTAGGCTAATATTTTTTATTAAACAACAACAAAGAAAAAAAACCTTGTTTCGAATTTAATTTTTAACTCATGTAAATTTAAAAGAAAAAAAAAAGTTTTATAAACATGCATATATTATATTTCCTAAACAAACAAAAAAATTAATAAAGACCACTTAAATAGAATTAATTTAATACTTTAAGTATATTCAATAATAAAATTAACAAAAAACAAAAAAAAAAGCAAAAACTTTATAATTTAAATGGCTAACAACAATATGTTTTGTTTTTATTTTTACAAAAATTATATAAAAAAAAAACTATTTTCACTTAAAAAAAAAAAAAAAAACAAATATTCTTGTAGATAAATAAAGTTTTAAAATAAAAATAATAAAAAAAACAAACAAAATTTCAATGCCGATTGCTGGTGCCATATTAACAAAAAATATAAAATAAAAAAAACAAACAATTTACTTTATACCTACACACATTTAAAACAAATGTAAAAACATATTTTAATGAGGTAAATGCTTAAGCTACCATGATGAGTAATACCAGCAATATTATAAAAACATACAGTTATTTTTGTTAATCGATAAAATTAAAATACATAAATGTACTATAGGAGCATTCTTTTTTTTTTTTTAATTTACAACTCCTCTCTTAATTCAATGAAAATTGATTAAAATGCCTATATATAAACGAAAACAGAATAATTTTTAACTGAAATTCAAATAGCACAGACAGACACACATACAAACTATAAATACAGAACCACACTATAAGTTAACCAGGCATAAAAAAAACAACAACTGCAAAAGCAAAAGCAACAAAAAAAAAACAGAATTATGAATAAAAATAATACCTTAAAGCATATTTGTATATTTAAAAATATTAAAAGTGAAAAAAAAAAAGAAATTAAATTGTATAATAAAGTATAAAAATGTTATTTCTTATACAAAGACTGAACATGTGCAGAAAATAAAACAAACAAAAAAAATATTAAAAAATACAAAAATAAAAATTATAATGACATTTGTTTTCTTTTGTTTACTTATGGTTAATGGAGTAACAGGAGATTATTGTATAGGTGAATAATTCACACTGTGCAAGCGAGTAGCTGATGCGGTTATGGAAATGAGATCCAGAAATTGACACATAACTTTTTGTTTGTGAAACCGGTGTGGATGATTATATTTTTTATGGAATTTGGTCTGAAAATTATTGGTTTTTTAATAGATTTTCCTCTTTTCCAATTTATTAAATGGCTGTAATGTAAATTGATTGACACCAACAATGTTGCCGATGCGATGGTTACAATGGATGAGTATTATGAGAAACAACTGATGTGACATAACTACACGTCAAAAGTCAGAGCAGAAAAAAAACTGTAGGTTTGAATTAAAGTGGAAACATAGTAGACTCGTTTTGTTTGAGAGAAGACACAGTATAGTTCGCCTGAGCAGATCCATAAATGAAATCAATTCGATTTTGTGTAAAAACTGATAGTGGAAAATGAGACATGAGTTATTATTGATCATGATGGAAGTAAAAAAGGGCGTTTATTAAAAATCCGACGTATTCACTCCAATTACCCATTTGTAATGAACAATTCTCAAGCCTACATCAAAAAGAATGATACCCACATGATATAAACAACTACAGAGCCTGGGAATAACGTAATTACAAGGGATTTTTTTAAAACTAATATCTCCAGGACGACCCACCACACAAAAAATTACAAGCAAAATTATAACACATTAATTTCTATTTATTTATAATTACGATTACGCATAACTCAAGGGTTGGTGAATATTGAGTCAGTACCCTTTTAATGGTACCTTCACTTTAAGACATTTCGAGCAGTATAAGGATAAGGAAGCAGTACTCAGTATGAGAGAAATGATTGGGAGTCAAGGATCCGAATGTACATTTGTTTTAATTCTTTGATCCTAATAATAGTTTATAATTCCTCTAAAAAGAGAATCAAACAAAATTTTACCGAGAAAAAAAATAAGTGTACACTTTTTTTCATGATTTGTTAGAGAGGGTTATTAGGACGTCTATTTTTAGGAAAAATCAGACTTGAGCTTAAGTCGCAATCTTTGAATTTTTAAAACATGACTTAAAATGGAGAAAAACTATCTAAAAACATAAGCAACACCAGAAATTCATTCTTTCATTCTGTTTTTTTAAATCTGACTTAATTTCTGACTTTGAAAAATAAATGTTATTACATTGTAAGTGTTTCCGTTATTTTTAAATATTTTTTTTCTATCTTAAGTATATTTGTCAGAAAATTGCCTCTCCCGCCTAATTGTGGGGAAATTTGCTACTCCTCCCATACGATTTATTTTCTGTTCTTATCCAATCTATACATGCTGAAGGCTTTTGACGCATCTTTCATATACTCCTTTGGTATTAAAATGTAGTACCTACTTACCTAGAGTCAGACTTGCCATTCAAGTGCCCCTCTTGCTACATACTCGCGGAAATATTTAAGGAATAGAATCAAATTGTGGAATAGAATCGATTTAACTTCCATTTTAACTTCGACTTTTTTGTCAAAAATTAAAAAAATATTCTTGATTAAATTCAAAATTGCGGCTTAAGCTCTATCCGGATTTTCCCGAAAAAACCACACGTATGTATACAGCGACTGAGCTATTAGGAATATCAGGCGTTTCTTATTTTAGTCAGATAAGTCATCAGATCGGTCGTGAACCGTATACATTTTGGTTATTAAGAAAGTTTAGTTTTTCAAGACGATGTATTAGAAAATAAGTATGTTAGTACAATTGATTGATATAATTAGATGATATGCTTAATGAGTTTCATAGGAACGAGCTAAACAACTGAAGAGTTATTATTCAAAACTGGATACAAACATTCTTAAGCATTTTTCAAAAAATCGAAAAAAAACAACAAAAGCTTAATCCTGAATTTCCATATGATTTTAATTGGTGGCAGTAACACATTTGAAGAACAAGGATTAAAATATATTAGATAAGTTTAGGTTTATTATTTCCAGGTTGTCTGAAAAACAATACTAATCCAATTAAAAAAGAAATTTTTTGATACAATATTTAGACAAAAGAACTGGTAGGTAATTGTGACACTCTATCAAATGCTTTAGTCTTAATTCTCCGCATGCTATTGGCTCTAAAGATTCCGGCGCTTAAGCTAGAATATAGATTCTAAAGAATAAGTGTCAACTATTTAAAAAAAAAATATTATTTTTAACTTTTGACCAAATTTTAAAAATAATGAAAGCTGATGGCTACAAATGCTAACGCTTTTTCTTTATTATTTGCTGTAATTTTATATTACATTAAATAAATTTATAATAATAATAATAATTAAAATAATTAAATATTTAGATTGCCTTGTTAAAATTGTGAAAGCTGTTTTTGTTTTGAGGATCACAGAATCTTATCATTTTGTGTAAACAACTTTTTTGGAATTATTCACCATTTACATATAAGGGTTGCTAAAGATCTATATTTACTACATTTCAGCTATTTTAATTTCGATAAAATTCACCGTTAATAATAATAATATACACATCTAAAAGATTAATGATTATGTACAGTACATAAATCGATCTCGTGTTTTTTTTTTTTTCTCCAAAACGGCTCTAATAATTTTTACTTAATTTCACCTATTGTGACCAAGGTGATTAAAAAACAAACTGCGCTTCAGGATTTTACCAAAAAATTCGCATTACAGAAATAGGGCTCAGAATTGTTTTCAGAAAATTTTTGAGACGTAGATTTCTAATGGAAGAGATTTGCAGTCGTATTTATTCGATTTTTGTCTACTTAGACACTGTCTAACTATTTTCAAATTGATGAAAATATGCTTTATTTAATAAAAATAAATATCACATTATTCACGGTTAAGGCAATCTACTCTTGTGTCTGAGTTAGTCAGCTAAAAGACAACAATACCCAAGGTTTTTGAACACATTTTCCGAAGTTGGACAGTTGTCTAAAGTTAGACGAGACGTTTATAAATAAGACCATTGATATTTAAATTTTGTATATCTTATAATTGAAAAATTTTGAAATCGTTTAATGGAATTAATTTTGAAGTGAAGATTATAATATTCATTCGAAAGAAATACAAATTATTTTAGTTTAAAAATACTTAATTTCTTGTAAATTGCGCAAAATGTATTAGAACAACACACCAAGCTGTTTCGTTCATTTTTAATTTTGTTGAAGTAGTTTTCTTGCCTTGTAGCTTAGAAAAGTCTTTTTTTCATGAAACAAAAAAACAAAACTCTTTTAGGTACAATTAAGGTTTAAAAAAGTGACAGGTTTTAATACAGAAGCTTCGTTTATATTGATTCTATGTTGGTGTCTCATTATTAACTGCCTAAATAAAAATGCTGTTTGAAATAAAGACCGGAATATAAGTATTAACATTTAAGGTTTTTAACGCAATGGTAAAAATACCAGTTTAAATTATTTCTAGAATTCCAGGGAAATATTATCAGACCCTGCTTTTTTAAAATAACTAAGCCTCCCTGTATGGTTTGAGGATTTTTTTTCCTGAATTTAACCGCCCAGCAATTCGGAAATATATCATGATATGTAGTGTAGAAGCTTGTTCTGTCATTTTTTTTTATTTTGGAAAGGATGTTTTTATGTAAATATGAACATATAGCTACCAGTGATTCTATAAATAAAACTATTAAAAATGTAAAATTTTGTAGAACCAAAGTATATTCTAAGCTCAGGTATCCATGTTTTTTTAGATATTTTATAACTATAAATCCTATCTCCTTTTATAAAAGCTTAAGCATATAACATTACAAAAGGAACAAAAACCTATGTTTTAGATTTAAACAAAAAAAAAAAAACAACAAATGTATAAATATACGAAATCAAGGCAAACTTATTCTGTTCAACCCTTATTCTATATTTATATTATAGAACAACTTCCTTCGGGTAGGAATGTTATCCTTAAAAAACTATTCCAAAGAGATTTGATAGATAAATGGGATTACAATATCAGTCGTGTCTACAGTTTTACATGCAGGGATTACAATATCTTTACCCTTTTGTTTTTTTTTACATTATATTGAACATTAGTTTTCTGATGGGGGACAAAATGGACTGACTGACTGTATAGGTATACGAGACTATATTGGTGTGACTATGTGGAATCTGGGGGAAGATTCCTTTCTATGATTTCTATAAATACATATATAGGGGGATGTAAAATCTTTAAATGCAAAAACTGAATTATATTTTATATGTTTGTTTCCAATCACATTAGATTTGATATGTGAGCTTCTTTTGAACTAACTTCAAGACTAGGTTTTACTTTTTATTTAAAATTTTTAAACTAAATTCAACACAAAATTTTATTTATTGTAAAATAATCAAAAAAATCAAAGCTACCTTTTGGCAATTTCAGGATAACAAAGTTGTTCTGAATATGTTACAGAAAAAAGGATGATTCAAATCCAGTGTTGCCGGCCATATAACAAAATTTCCGTGCCACATTTTCTAGAAAAATGTGCCATTTTATAAAAAAGTCTGCCATTTCGAGCCATATGAAAAAACACAAATTCTTATGTATATTTAAAAATAGTTTTATTCAATTACGGGGTAAAGCAACGAAAAAAATTAGAAGAAATAATTTGCTTTATTCGTGTACCTATTGTCAAAAAATAAGAGTTATGCAGTTTTTACTCTATTTGGAACAATTTTCTTAAAATTTGTTCAAAATTCGCTTTATTTGAAGTATAAAATCGGAATAAGAAAAGCGTGCCACCGTTTAGTGCCACCGTGCCACAATGAAGTTTTCGTGTCAAAAAAGCACGAACGTGCGCCTTCGGCAACGCTGTGTAAATATTCTTAATATAGATCGCCATACAAAATTTGGCAGATTTTATTTTATTTCTAACAAACATGCAAAAACGACTTAAAAGAGGTTCGTCGATATATGTAGATCTTAATCAAAGCTAAACCTTAACTTAACTTAATTTTAAATATTTTTTAAACTATATCATTGCCAATGGACGAGATTCAGTGGACGAATGTATAAAATTCAAAAAATGCTCGATTTGAGCCCACTTAGAAGCCTATAACTTTGGTTATAATTATAGGATGTTCAATATTAAGCTAGATAATTAAAGTTTAAATGACAAGCTACGAATCTGCATACAAATTTTTGAAGAGGCTTAAAAAATTTCATACTAGAAACTTGAAAAATTGTCTTTTTAGAACTAATTTCATTACAGTATCAGGTATGTATGCATGTAGGTGCATGAAAATTTGTAGTAGGAATTTTACAAAATAATAAAATCATAAAGGTTGGATTTGTTTTTTTTTTTTGGATTATAACTTCTGTTCTAATAATCGGATGTTTGAAGTTAAAGTCTTAAAATTAAGGTAAAATATTAGGCTATACAATTTATGTGACAAAACTTAACTTAGGTACCTACTTGAAACTCTTATATAAAATTATAACTTAAGTTCTAAGGACGAGATTATCAAGGTTAAGGTCTTGGTTAGCTTCTAACTTCTATTCTAATAATCGGATGTTTGGCATTAAAGTCTTAAAATTAAGCTAAAATGTGACAAAAGTAGATTTTTTTCTAAATCAACCTGAAGAACCTAGAATATGCTAGACAACGTTTGCGTAAATTACGCGACTCGATATTGTTAAATTGATTTAAAGATGAGTTCAAAATATTTTAAAATAAAATATTATAGAATAAAAACAATTAGCAGTAAGGTGGGGCTTAGCATCAAATTCTTTGAAAATTTTGTCTCGTTTTAAAAAAGGTTTACCTGGACAGTAAATCAAATGTCTTGGCTTTGAAATACTTGTAAATCAATTTGAAAAAAATACAAAATCTTTTGATTTTTTCATTAACCGTCAAATTGATAAAATAACAAGCCAGCCAACTCACGGGTTGATTTGAACAACAACCGACTGAGTCAAGAACTAAGTTGAACCGTATATGATGTATGCTTTAATCGATCTGTAATAATTCAGTTACCTTTCTGCAATGGTTAGCTATGCAAAAATGTCAAATATCTAGATTTACGTTAAGATAGATGGTATGTAAATTTAATTTCGTGTATAAGTGCTGTACCGGTGCGTATAAAAATGAGTATGGTTGTGTAATTACAAATTAAGCTACAATTAAGACTAAGATCTTATTAAAAAAATTAACAAATTAATTTAACCGCCAACTGGGAAGTGACATTAAATATACAAATTGGTACTTCAGACTGTAGAATGGTTTCTAAGACAGTTTGTGAAGTTATATTGCAACAATACTATACAAAATAAAAATCACTAAGATTAGGCATGTTTTTGTTTTATTGACGTAATACAAGTCATTTTCAATGTCCCCATAGTTACTCTATGAGTGAAATCTGTAAATTTTTTTTAAATTTGAATCTCTTAACTGCAGCTATAGGCACAGACAAAGCATTGTGAGCTACTGAAACTACCATCAAATGGGGTATTTTGGGTCTGGGCAATTTCTATATATCCCCACATTTTTTGTTGAAATAATTTTAATGGCACTTAATTTTTGAAAAATTAGAAAGAAAGAAGAAGAAACCAAGATAATATGAACATAATATGTGTGAGTAAATTATTAACATTTTTTTCAATGAATTCTAAGCTTATGTCCTTGAGTCCTACAAAATCAGCCCTAAAGTAAATTCCAGAGTAAATACTCAAGAATTCTTATTCACACTTTTTTTTTTCTTCAACAAAATTAAGAAGTAAATTTTGTTTTTAATATTTCATTTTGTGTTCTTTATTTTATTTTATATTTTGCTAAAGACTTAGACGTCAACGAAAGAGCTTCCTTCGGGAAAGCGATGTAAAAGGGCAACGATTTGTAATATTTACATATACAATTAATCTCGAAACGCTTAAGTAATGTCACTTACCCCGACAACCATGGCACACATACACACAGAATATGATATACATACATACCTACCTACAACCATATCCGTAAGGCTTTCAGGGTTCAGTGTCACCGCGCGCTTTACCGCACAGGGTGTTAATTATTTAAAAAGCCTTTGAATTTAATTCTCAACCTTCTTCTTCTTCTTCTTCTTCTTCTTCTTGTTTTTTTTTTTTTTTTTTTTTTTTTTTTTGCTGCTGCTGCCTGGTGATGATGGTGTGTGACTTGGTGTCTTGCAAAAGTTTTTACAAGTCTTTTAACTTTTTCTATATACCTACTGTAGATATTTTTTGTGTCTAGCTCCAAAGTATATTTTCTATAGTATAAGGAGAAGGGCATTAATTTTGAAAATTCATAAAGGTAGCGCGGAATGTTTGCAGCCTCTGCTCACAATCACAACTCAACTCACTTTTATGCTCGACGTCTACATACCCCTTCCTTTAAGCAGGGGCAGAAAGTACCTAGGCACTGTAAGAAAAGTCATGTCCCTTAAGTTGATGATTTATTATGGGTCTTTCGGAACGAACGTTAAAGATAATATAAAGTAAATTCTGTACCACGAAACCCCTGGAGGACATGACTTTGGTTACAAAATATAAAGTAAGACGGACAAAAAAAAAGAAACAAAAACCGTGTTCGTTTATTTTCTCGGCTTCATTTTGATTTTATTCTTGCGCACCAACTGGGCCGGGTTGGGTTGCAAGTTATATGTAGAATGGGTCTTGGAGTGAATTAACTTTTCAACAATTTTTCTTATAACGGGAAACAGTTTCTTAGGCGTTTAACCCTTTATACTCTGTTACAAAATTTTTTTTGTTGGGGTGTCCCTTGTCACAAGCGCCATCGCAGTCAGTGTGAGGTAGGTAGGATTTATAAGCGAAACAATTAGACAAGAATTTGATAGGAATATTTAAACAGCTCCTTTCGGAGGGTGGAATTTTCAATGGCGGAAGTAATGAAATTTTCAAATTGTTTTTCTATTCAATATAATATCCTTGTTACATTGTGGGTGGCCTACGTAATTGTTTATTAAGTGGATTTTGGTATTTTAGAGTGGAAGATTTATGCGTAGGCAGGCAGGTAGGTATAATATGTATCTCCATATATAAGGTTTGCTTCTTCGGGGGAAAAGAACCAGAACATTGACACCCATCATGACAGCGATATGTTGAAGAGCAAAAGTATCTAGCCTTATAGTGGTGTTTATAACAAAACTAGGTTCGATTATCTAATCTACGGATCCGTCCAAAGTGATATTACCTTATTTCAACCAAATTTAATTAAACTTGTTCGAAAAACTGTATGGATGACGATATTTCCGCAATCGAGACTCATAAGTGGTTGCGGTTTCCAGCGCTCAATTGGAAATTCATAAACATTTCCGCTAATGTAAAAATTTAGCACATTTTGACAAATTAATTTTTACCGACTTTTTGAAAAAAGAATGGACTAACCCCTTTGCTAATTTTGACCCGAAAAATTAAATGTTTCCAAAACCCATCGAAATATACATCAAATGAAAGGTATTTAAAAACTCTATTCGCACGTGTAAGTAAAAATCTCTCGGGTGGTCCGGTTCTCAAAATATTTACACCCAAAGTTCTATTTCGACCCAATTTCAAAAACCAACCCAAAAAATTGTTTGGATGGCGATATTTCCACAATCGAGAGTCGTGTATGGTTGAAAATTTCAAAAACCTGTTTTAGTTTTTTGAGATCTTTCTAAAACTGAAAACCCAAAAATTTCACGACCTCTGGTTCTCGAAATATCTTCATCCAAAGTCATATTACCTTATTTCGAACCAATTTAATTAAAATTGTTCAAACAAAATTGTTTGGATGGCGATATTTCCGCAATCGAGAGTCGTGGATGGTTGAAAATTTCAAAAACCTGTTTTAGTTTTTTGAGATCTTTCTAAAACTGAAAACAAAAAAATTTTACGACCCCTGGTTCTCGAAATATATTCATCCAAAGTCATATTACCTTATTTCGAACCAATTTAATTAAAATTGTTCAAAAAAATTGTTTGGATGGCGATATTTCCGCAATCGAGAGTCGTGGATGGTTGAAAATTTGAAAAACCTGTTTTAGTTTTTTGAGATCTTTCTAAAACTGAAAACAAAAAAATTTTACGACCCCTGGTTCTCGAAATATATTCATCCAAAGTGATATTACTTTATTTTAACCCAATTCAGTTAAACTTGTTCAAAAAAATGTTTGGATGGCGATATTTCAGCATTTGAGACTCGTAAGTGGTTGCGGTTTTCAGCGCTGAATTGGAAATTCATAGACCTTTCCGCCAATGTAAAAAATTTAGCACATTTTGACAAATTAATTTTTACCGACTTTTTGAAAAAAGAATGGACTAACCCCTTTGCTAATTTTGACCCGAAAAATTAAATGTTTCCAAAACCCATCGAAATATACATCAAATGAAAGGTATTTAAAAACTCTATTCGCACGTGTAAGTAAAAATCTCTCGGGTGGTCCGGTTCTCAAAATATTTACATCCAAAGTTCTATTTCGACCCAATTTCAAAAACCAACCCAAAAAATTGTTTGGATGGCGATATTTCCACAATCGAGAGTCGTGGATGGTTGAAAATTTCAAAAACCTGTTTTAGTTTTTTGAGATCTTTCTAAAACTGAAAACCCAAAAATTTTACGACCTCTGGTTCTCGAAATATCTTCATCCAAAGTCATATTACCTTATTTCGAACCAATTTAATTAAAATTGTTCAAACTAAATTGTTTGGATGGCGATATTTCCGCAATCGAGAGTCGTGGATGGTTGAAAATTTCAAAAACCTGTTTTAGTTTTTTGAGATCTTTCTAAAACTGAAAACAAAAAAATTTTACGACCCCTGGTTCTCGAAATATATTCATCCAAAGTGATATTACTTTATTTTAACCCAATTCAGTTAAACTTGTTCAAAAAAATGTTTGGATGGCGATATTTCAGCATTTGAGACTCGTAAGTGGTTGCGGTTTTCAGCGCTGAATTGGAAATTCATAGACCTTTCCGCCAATGTAAAAAATTTAGCACATTTTGACAAATTAATTTTTACCGACTTTTTGAAAAAAGAATGGACTAACCCCTTTGCTAATTTTGACCCGAAAAATTAAATGTTTCCAAAACCCATCGAAATATACATCAAATGAAAGGTATTTAAAAACTCTATTCGCACGTCTAAGTAAAAATCTCTCGGGTGGTCCGGTTCTCAAAATATTTACATCCAAAGTTCTATTTCGACCCAATTTCAAAAACCAACCCAAAAAATTGTTTGGATGGCGATATTTCCACAATCGAGAGTCGTGGATGGTTGAAAATTTGAAAAACCTGTTTTAGTTTTTTGAGATCTTTCTAAAACTGAAAACCTAAAAATTTTACGACCTCTGGTTCTCGAAATATCTTCATCCAAAGTCATATTACCTTATTTCGAACCAATTTAATTAAAATTGTTCAAACAAAATTGTTTGGATGGCGATATTTCCGCAATCGAGAGTCGTGGATGGTTGAAAATTTCAAAAACCTGTTTTAGTTTTTTGAGATCTTTCTAAAACTGAAAACAAAAAAATTTCACGACCCCTGGTTCTCGAAATATATTCATCCAAAGTGATATTACTTTATTTTAACCCAATTCAGTTAAACTTGTTCAAAAAAATGTTTGGATGGCGATATTTCCGCAATCAAGACTCGTAAGTGGTTGCGGTTTTCAGCGCTGAATTGGAAATTCATAGACCTTTCCGCCAATGTAAAAAATTTAGCACATTTTGACAAATTAATTTTTACCGACTTTTTGAAAAAAGAATGGACTAACCCCTTTGCTAATTTTGACCCGAAAAATTAAATGTTTCCAAAACCCATCGAAATATACATCAAATGAAAGGTATTTAAAAACTCTATTCGCACGTGTAAGTAAAAATCTCTCGGGTGGTCCGGTTCTCAAAATATTTACATCCAAAGTTCTATTTCGACCCAATTTCAAAAACCAACCCAAAAAATTGTTTGGATGGCGATATTTCCACAATCGAGAGTAGTGGATGGTTGAAAATTTCAAAAACCTGTTTTAGTTTTTTGAGATCTTTCTAAAACTGAAAACCCAAAAATTTTACGACCTCTGGTTCTCGAAATATCTTCATCCAAAGTCATATTACCTTATTTCGAACCAATTTAATTAAAATTGTTCAAACAAAATTGTTTGGATGGCGATATTTCCGCAATCGAGAGTCGTGGATGGTTGAAAATTTCAAAAACCGGTTTTAGTTTTTTGAGATCTTTCTAAAACTGAAAACAAAAAAATTTTACGACCCCTGGTTCTCGAAATATATTCATCCAAAGTGATATTACTTTATTTTAACCCAATTCAGTTAAACTTGTTCAAAAAAATGTTTGGATGGCGATATTTCAGCATTTGAGACTCGTAAGTGGTTGCGGTTTTCAGCGCTGAATTGGAAATTCATAGACCTTTCCGCCAATGTAAAAATTTTAGCACATTTTGACAAATTAATTTTTACCGACTTTTTGAAAAAAGAATGGACTAACCCCTTTGCTAATTTTGACCCGAAAAATTAAATGTTTCCAAAACCCATCGAAATATACATCAAATGAAAGGTATTTAAAAACTCTATTCGCACGTGTAAGTAAAAATCTCTCGGGTGGTCCGGTTCTCAAAATATTTACATCCAAAGTTCTATTTTGACCCAATTTCAAAAACCAACCCAAAAAATTGTTTGGATGGCGATATTTCCACAATCGAGAGTAGTGGATGGTTGAAAATTTCAAAAACCTGTTTTAGTTTTTTGAGATCTTTCTAAAACTGAAAACCGAAAAATTTTACGACCTCTGGTTCTCGAAATATCTTCATCCAAAGTGATATTACCTTATTTCGAACCAATTTAATTAAAATTGTTCAAACAAAATTGTTTGGATGGCGATATTTCCGCAATCGAGAGTCGTGGATGGTTGAAAATTTCAAAAACCTGTTTTAGTTTTTTGAGATCTTTCTAAAACTGAAAACCCAAAAATTTTACGACCTCTGGTTCTCGAAATATCTTCATCCAAAGTCATATTACCTTATTTCGAACCAATTTAATTAAAATTGTTCAAACAAAATTGTTTGGATGGCGATATTTCCGCAATCGAGAGTCGTGGATGGTTGAAAATTTCAAAAACCTGTTTTAGTTTTTTGAGATCTTTCTAAAACTGAAAACCCAAAAATTTTACGACCTCTGGTTCTCGAAATATCTTCATCCAAAGTCATATTACCTTATTTCGAACCAATTTAATTAAAATTGTTCAAACAAAATTGTTTGGATGGCGATATTTCCGCAATCGAGAGTCGTGGATGGTTGAAAATTTGAAAAACCTGTTTTAGTTTTTTGAGATCTTTCTAAAACTGAAAACAAAAAAATTTTACGACCCCTGGTTCTCGAAATATATTCATCCAAAGTGATATTACTTTATTTTAACCCAATTCAGTTAAACTTGTTCAAAAAAATGTTTGGATGGCGATATTTCCGCAATCAAGACTCGTAAGTGGTTGCGGTTTTCAGCGCTGAATTGGAAATTCATAGACCTTTCCGCCAATGTAAAAAATTTTGCACATTTTGACAAATTAATTTTTACCGACTTTTTGAAAAAAGAATGGACTAACCCCTTTGCTAATTTTGACCCGAAAAATTAAATGTTTCCAAAACCCATCGAAATATACATCAAATGAAAGGTATTTAAAAACTCTATTCGCACGTGTAAGTAAAAATCTCTCGGGTGGTCCGGTTCTCAAAATATTTACATCCAAAGTTCTATTTCGACCCAATTTCAAAAACCAACCCAAAAAATTGTTTGGATGGCGATATTTCCACAATCGAGAGTAGTGGATGGTTGAAAATTTCAAAAACCTGTTTTAGTTTTTTGAGATCTTTCTAAAACTGAAAACCGAAAAATTTTACGACCTCTGGTTCTCGAAATATCTTCATCCAAAGTGATATTACCTTATTTCGAACCAATTTAATTAAAATTGTTCAAACAAAATTGTTTGGATGGCGATATTTCCGCAATCGAGAGTCGTGGATGGTTGAAAATTTCAAAAACCTGTTTTAGTTTTTTGAGATCTTTCTAAAACTGAAAACAAAAAAATTTTACGACCCCTGGTTCTCGAAATATATTCATCCAAAGTCATATTACCTTATTTCGAACCAATTTAATTAAAATTGTTCAAACAAAATTGTTTGGATGGCGATATTTCCGCAATCGAGAGTCGTGGATGGTTGAAAATTTCAAAAACCTGTTTTAGTTTTTTGAGATCTTTCTAAAACTGAAAACCCAAAAATTTTACGACCTCTGGTTCTCGAAATATCTTCATCCAAAGTCATATTACCTTATTTCGAACCAATTTAATTAAAATTGTTCAAACAAAATTGTTTGGATGGCGATATTTCCGCAATCGAGAGTCGTGGATGGTTGAAAATTTCAAAAACCGGTTTTAGTTTTTTGAGATCTTTCTAAAACTGAAAACAAAAAAATTTTACGACCCCTGGTTCTCGAAATATATTCATCCAAAGTGATATTACTTTATTTTAACCCAATTCAGTTAAACTTGTTCAAAAAAATGTTTGGATGGCGATATTTCAGCATTTGAGACTCGTAAGTGGTTGCGGTTTTCAGCGCTGAATTGGAAATTCATAGACCTTTCCGCCAATGTAAAAATTTTAGCACATTTTGACAAATTAATTTTTACCGACTTTTTGAAAAAAGAATGGACTAACCCCTTTGCTAATTTTGACCCGAAAAATTAAATGTTTCCAAAACCCATCGAAATATACATCAAATGAAAGGTATTTAAAAACTCTATTCGCACGTGTAAGTAAAAATCTCTCGGGTGGTCCGGTTCTTTCTAAAACTGAAAACCGAAAAATTTTACGACCTCTGGTTCTCGAAATATCTTCATCCAAAGTGATATTACCTTATTTCGAACCAATTTAATTAAAATTGTTCAAACAAAATTGTTTGGATGGCGATATTTCCGCAATCGAGAGTCGTGGATGGTTGAAAATTTCAAAAACCTGTTTTAGTTTTTTGAGATCTTTCTAAAACTGAAAACAAAAAAATTTTACGACCTCTGGTTCTCGAAATATCTTCATCCAAAGTCATATTACCTTATTTCGAACCAATTTAATTAAAATTGTTCAAACAAAATTGTTTGGATGGCGATATTTCCGCAATCGAGAGTCGTGGATGGTTGAAAATTTCAAAAACCGGTTTTAGTTTTTTGAGATCTTTCTAAAACTGAAAACAAAAAAATTTTACGACCCCTGGTTCTCGAAATATATTCATCCAAAGTGATATTACTTTATTTTAACCCAATTCAGTTAAACTTGTTCAAAAAAATGTTTGGATGGCGATATTTCAGCATTTGAGACTCGTAAGTGGTTGCGGTTTTCAGCGCTGAATTGGAAATTCATAGACCTTTCCGCCAATGTAAAAATTTTAGCACATTTTGACAAATTAATTTTTACCGACTTTTTGAAAAAAGAATGGACTAACCCCTTTGCTAATTTTGACCCGAAAAATTAAATGTTTCCAAAACCCATCGAAATATACATCAAATGAAAGGTATTTAAAAACTCTATTCGCACGTGTAAGTAAAAATCTCTCGGGTGGTCCGGTTCTCAAAATATTTACATCCAAAGTTCTATTTCGACCCAATTTCAAAAACCAACCCAAAAAATTGTTTGGATGGCGATATTTCCACAATCGAGAGTAGTGGATGGTTGAAAATTTCAAAAACCTGTTTTAGTTTTTTGAGATCTTTCTAAAACTGAAAACCGAAAAATTTTACGACCTCTGGTTCTCGAAATATCTTCATCCAAAGTGATATTACCTTATTTCGAACCAATTTAATTAAAATTGTTCAAACAAAATTGTTTGGATGGCGATATTTCCGCAATCGAGAGTCGTGGATGGTTGAAAATTTCAAAAACCTGTTTTAGTTTTTTGAGATCTTTCTAAAACTGAAAACAAAAAAATTTTACGACCCCTGGTTCTCGAAATATATTCATCCAAAGTCATATTACCTTATTTCGAACCAATTTAATTAAAATTGTTCAAACAAAATTGTTTGGATGGCGATATTTCCGCAATCGAGAGTCGTGGATGGTTGAAAATTTCAAAAACCTGTTTTAGTTTTTTGAGATCTTTCTAAAACTGAAAACCCAAAAATTTTACGACCTCTGGTTCTCGAAATATCTTCATCCAAAGTCATATTACCTTATTTCGAACCAATTTAATTAAAATTGTTCAAACAAAATTGTTTGGATGGCGATATTTCCGCAATCGAGAGTCGTGGATGGTTGAAAATTTCAAAAACCTGTTTTAGTTTTTTGAGATCTTTCTAAAACTGAAAACCCAAAAATTTTACGACCTCTGGTTCTCGAAATATCTTCATCCAAAGTCATATTACCTTATTTCGAACCAATTTAATTAAAATTGTTCAAACAAAATTGTTTGGATGGCGATATTTCCGCAATCGAGAGTCGTGGATGGTTGAAAATTTGAAAAACCTGTTTTAGTTTTTTGAGATCTTTCTAAAACTGAAAACAAAAAAATTTTACGACCCCTGGTTCTCGAAATATATTCATCCAAAGTGATATTACTTTATTTTAACCCAATTCAGTTAAACTTGTTCAAAAAAATGTTTGGATGGCGATATTTCCGCAATCAAGACTCGTAAGTGGTTGCGGTTTTCAGCGCTGAATTGGAAATTCATAGACCTTTCCGCCAATGTAAAAAATTTAGCACATTTTGACAAATTAATTTTTACCGACTTTTTGAAAAAAGAATGGACTAACCCCTTTGCTAATTTTGACCCGAAAAATTAAATGTTTCCAAAACCCATCGAAATATACATCAAATGAAAGGTATTTAAAAACTCTATTCGCACGTGTAAGTAAAAATCTCTCGGGTGGTCCGGTTCTCAAAATATTTACATCCAAAGTTCTATTTCGACCCAATTTCAAAAACCAACCCAAAAAATTGTTTGGATGGCGATATTTCCACAATCGAGAGTAGTGGATGGTTGAAAATTTCAAAAACCTGTTTTAGTTTTTTGAGATCTTTCTAAAACTGAAAACCGAAAAATTTTACGACCTCTGGTTCTCGAAATATCTTCATCCAAAGTCATATTACCTTATTTCGAACCAATTTAATTAAAATTGTTCAAACAAAATTGTTTGGATGGCGATATTTCCGCAATCGAGAGTCGTGGATGGTTGAAAATTTCAAAAACCTGTTTTAGTTTTTTGAGATCTTTCTAAAACTGAAAACAAAAAAATTTTACGACCCCTGGTTCTCGAAATATATTCATCCAAAGTCATATTACCTTATTTCGAACCAATTTAATTAAAATTGTTCAAACAAAATTGTTTGGATGGCGATATTTCCGCAATCGAGAGTCGTGGATGGTTGAAAATTTCAAAAACCTGTTTTAGTTTTTTGAGATCTTTCTAAAACTGAAAACCCAAAAATTTTACGACCTCTGGTTCTCGAAATATCTTCATCCAAAGTCATATTACCTTATTTCGAACCAATTTAATTAAAATTGTTCAAACAAAATTGTTTGGATGGCGATATTTCCGCAATCGAGAGTCGTGGATGGTTGAAAATTTGAAAAACCTGTTTTAGTTTTTTGAGATCTTTCTAAAACTGAAAACAAAAAAATTTTACGACCCCTGGTTCTCGAAATATATTCATCCAAAGTGATATTACTTTATTTTAACCCAATTCAGTTAAACTTGTTCAAAAAAATGTTTGGATGGCGATATTTCAGCATTTGAGACTCGTAAGTGGTTGCGGTTTTCAGCGCTGAATTGGAAATTCATAGACCTTTCCGCCAATGTAAAAAATTTAGCACATTTTGACAAATTAATTTTTACCGACTTTTTGAAAAAAGAATGGACTAACCCCTTTGCTAATTTTGACCCGAAAAATTAAATGTTTCCAAAACCCATCGAAATATACATCAAATGAAAGGTATTTAAAAACTCTATTCGCACGTGTAAGTAAAAATCTCTCGGGTGGTCCGGTTCTCAAAATATTTACATCCAAAGTTCTATTTCGACCCAATTTCAAAAACCAACCCAAAAAATTGTTTGGATGGCGATATTTCCACAATCGAGAGTAGTGGATGGTTGAAAATTTCAAAAACCTGTTTTAGTTTTTTGAGATCTTTCTAAAACTGAAAACCCAAAAATTTTACGACCTCTGGTTCTCGAAATATCTTCATCCAAAGTCATATTACCTTATTTCGAACCAATTTAATTAAAATTGTTCAAACAAAATTGTTTGGATGGCGATATTTCCGCAATCGAGAGTCGTGGATGGTTGAAAATTTCAAAAACCTGTTTTAGTTTTTTGAGATCTTTCTAAAACTGAAAACAAAAAAAATTTACGACCCCTGGTTCTCGAAATATATTCATCCAAAGTCATATTACCTTATTTCGAACCAATTTAATTAAAATTGTTCAAACAAAATTGTTTGGATGGCGATATTTCCGCAATCGAGAGTCGTGGATGGTTGAAAATTTCAAAAACCTGTTTTAGTTTTTTGAGATCTTTCTAAAACTGAAAACCCAAAAATTTTACGACCTCTGGTTCTCGAAATATCTTCATCCAAAGTCATATTACCTTATTTCGAACCAATTTAATTAAAATTGTTCAAACAAAATTGTTTGGATGGCGATATTTCCGCAATCGAGAGTCGTGGATGGTTGAAAATTTCAAAAACCTGTTTTAGTTTTTTGAGATCTTTCTAAAACTGAAAACAAAAAAATTTTACGACCCCTGGTTCTCGAAATATATTCATCCAAAGTGATATTACTTTATTTTAACCCAATTCAGTTAAACTTGTTCAAAAAAATGTTTGGATGGCGATATTTCAGCATTTGAGACTCGTAAGTGGTTGCGGTTTTCAGCGCTGAATTGGAAATTCATAGACCTTTCCGCCAATGTAAAAAATTTAGCACATTTTGACAAATTAATTTTTACCGACTTTTTGAAAAAAGAATGGACTAACCCCTTTGCTAATTTTGACCCGAAAAATTAAATGTTTCCAAAACCCATCGAAATATACATCAAATGAAAGGTATTTAAAAACTCTATTCGCACGTGTAAGTAAAAATCTCTCGGGTGGTCCGGTTCTCAAAATATTTACATCCAAAGTTCTATTTCGACCCAATTTCAAAAACCAACCCAAAAAATTGTTTGGATGGCGATATTTCCACAATCGAGAGTAGTGGATGGTTGAAAATTTCAAAAACCTGTTTTAGTTTTTTGAGATCTTTCTAAAACTGAAAACCGAAAAATTTTACGACCTCTGGTTCTCGAAATATCTTCATCCAAAGTGATATTACCTTATTTCGAACCAATTTAATTAAAATTGTTCAAACAAAATTGTTTGGATGGCGATATTTCCGCAATCGAGAGTCGTGGATGGTTGAAAATTTCAAAAACCTGTTTTAGTTTTTTGAGATCTTTCTAAAACTGAAAACCCAAAAATTTTACGACCCCTGGTTCTCGAAATATATTCATCCAAAGTGATATTACTTTATTTTAACCCAATACTTTATTTAAACTTGTTCAAAAAAATGTTTGGATGGCGATATTTCAGCATTTGAGACTCGTAAGTGGTTGCGGTTTTCAGCGCTGAATTGGAAATTCATAGACCTTTCCGCCAATGTAAAAAATTTTGCACATTTTGACAAATTAATTTTTACCGACTTTTTGAAAAAAGAATGGACTAACCCCTTTGCTAATTTTGACCCGAAAAATTAAATGTTTCCAAAACCCATCGAAATATACATCAAATGAAAGGTATTTAAAAACTCTATTCGCACGTGTAAGTAAAAATCTCTCGGGTGGTCCGGTTCTCAAAATATTTACATCCAAAGTTCTATTTCGACCCAATTTCAAAAACCAACCCAAAAAATTGTTTGGATGGCGATATTTCCACAATCGAGAGTCGTGGATGGTTGAAAATTTCAAAAACCTGTTTTAGTTTTTTGAGATCTTTCTAAAACTGAAAACCGAAAAATTTTACGACCTCTGGTTCTCGAAATATCTTCATCCAAAGTCATATTACCTTATTTCGAACCAATTTAATTAAAATTGTTCAAACAAAATTGTTTGGATGGCGATATTTCCGCAATCGAGAGTCGTGGATGGTTGAAAATTTCAAAAACCTGTTTTAGTTTTTTGAGATCTTTCTAAAACTGAAAACAAAAAAATTTTACGACCCCTGGTTCTCGAAATATATTCATCCAAAGTGATATTACTTTATTTTAACCCAATACTTTATTTAAACTTGTTCAAAAAAATGTTTGGATGGCGATATTTCAGCATTTGAGACTTGTAAGTTGTTGCGGTTTTCAGCGCTGAATTGGAAATTCATAGACCTTTCCGCCAATGTAAAAAATTTAGCACATTTTGACAAATTAATTTTTACCGACTTTTTGAAAAAAGAATGGACTAACCCCTTTGCTAATTTTGACCCGAAAAATTAAATGTTTCCAAAACCCATCGAAATATACATCAAATGAAAGGTATTTAAAAACTCTATTCGCACGTGTAAGTAAAAATCTCTCGGGTGGTCCGGTTCTCAAAATATTTACATCCAAAGTTCTATTTCGACCCAATTTCAAAAACCAACCCAAAAAATTGTTTGGATGGCGATATTTCCACAATCGAGAGTCGTGGATGGTTGAAAATTTCAAAAACCTGTTTTAGTTTTTTGAGATCTTTCTAAAACTGAAAACCGAAAAATTTTACGACCTCTGGTTCTCGAAATATCTTCATCCAAAGTCATATTACCTTATTTCGAACCAATTTAATTAAAATTGTTCAAACAAAATTGTTTGGATGGCGATATTTCCGCAATCGAGAGTCGTGGATGGTTGAAAATTTCAAAAACCTGTTTTAGTTTTTTGAGATCTTTCTAAAACTGAAAACAAAAAAATTTTACGACCCCTGGTTCTCGAAATATATTCATCAAAAGTGATATTACTTTATTTTAACCCAATACTTTATTTAAACTTGTTCAAAAAAATGTTTGGATGGCGATATTTCAGCATTTGAGACTCGTAAGTGGTTGCGGTTTTCAGCGCTGAATTGGAAATTCATAGACCTTTCCGCCAATGTAAAAAATTTTGCACATTTTGACAAATTAATTTTTACCGACTTTTTGAAAAAAGAATGGACTAACCCCTTTGCTAATTTTGACCCGAAAAATTAAATGTTTCCAAAACCCATCGAAATATACATCAAATGAAAGGTATTTAAAAACTCTATTCGCACGTGTAAGTAAAAATCTCTCGGGTGGTCCGGTTCTCAAAATATTTACATCCAAAGTTCTATTTCGACCCAATTTCAAAAACCAACCCAAAAAATTGTTTGGATGGCGATATTTCCACAATCGAGAGTCGTGGATGGTTGAAAATTTCAAAAACCGGTTTTAGTTTTTTGAGATCTTTCTAAAACTGAAAACCCAAAAATTTTACGACCTCTGGTTCTCGAAATATCTTCATCCAAAGTCATATTACCTTATTTCGAACCAATTTAATTAAAATTGTTCAAACAAAATTGTTTGGATGGCGATATTTCCGCAATCGAGAGTCGTGGATGGTTGAAAATTTCAAAAACCTGTTTTAGTTTTTTGAGATCTTTCTAAAACTGAAAACAAAAAAATTTTACGACCCCTGGTTCTCGAAATATATTCATCCAAAGTGATATTACTTTATTTTAACCCAATTCAGTTAAACTTGTTCAAAAAAATGTTTGGATGGCGATATTTCAGCATTTGAGACTCGTAAGTGGTTGCGGTTTTCAGCGCTGAATTGGAAATTCATAGACCTTTCCGCCAATGTAAAAAATTTAGCACATTTTGACAAATTAATTTTTACCGACTTTTTGAAAAAAGAATGCACTAACTAACCCCTTTGCTAATTTTGACCCGAAAAATTAAATGTTTCCAAAACCCATCGAAATATACATCAAATGAAAGGTATTTAAAAACTCTATTCGCACGTGTAAGTAAAAATCTCTCGGGTGGTCCGGTTCTCAAAATATTTACATCCAAAGTTCTATTTCGACCCAATTTCAAAAACCAACCCAAAAAATTGTTTGGATGGCGATATTTCCACAATCGAGAGTAGTGGATGGTTGAAAATTTCAAAAACCTGTTTTAGTTTTTTGAGATCTTTCTAAAACTGAAAACCCAAAAATTTTACGACCTCTGGTTCTCGAAATATCTTCATCCAAAGTCATATTACCTTATTTCGAACCAATTTAATTAAAATTGTTCAAACAAAATTGTTTGGATGGCGATATTTCCGCAATCGAGAGTCGTGGATGGTTGAAAATTTCAAAAACCTGTTTTAGTTTTTTGAGATCTTTCTAAAACTGAAAACAAAAAAATTTTACGACCCCTGGTTCTCGAAATATATTCATCCAAAGTGATATTACTTTATTTTAACCCAATTCAGTTAAACTTGTTCAAAAAAATGTTTGGATGGCGATATTTCAGCATTTGAGACTCGTAAGTGGTTGCGGTTTTCAGCGCTGAATTGGAAATTCATAGACCTTTCCGCCAATGTAAAAAATTTTGCACATTTTGACAAATTAATTTTTACCGACTTTTTGAAAAAAGAATGGACTAACCCCTTTGCTAATTTTGACCCGAAAAATTAAATGTTTCCAAAACCCATCGAAATATACATCAAATGAAAGGTATTTAAAAACTCTATTCGCACGTGTAAGTAAAAATCTCTCGGGTGGTCCGGTTCTCAAAATATTTACATCCAAAGTTCTATTTCGACCCAATTTCAAAAACCAACCCAAAAAATTGTTTGGATGGCGATATTTCCACAATCGAGAGTAGTGGATGGTTGAAAATTTCAAAAACCTGTTTTAGTTTTTTGAGATCTTTCTAAAACTGAAAACCCAAAAATTTTACGACCTCTGGTTCTCGAAATATCTTCATCCAAAGTCATATTACCTTATTTCGAACCAATTTAATTAAAATTGTTCAAACTAAATTGTTTGGATGGCGATATTTCCGCAATCGAGAGTCGTGGATGGTTGAAAATTTCAAAAACCTGTTTTAGTTTTTTGAGATCTTTCTAAAACTGAAAACCGAAAAATTTTACGACCTCTGGTTCTCGAAATATCTTCATCCAAAGTCATATTACCTTATTTCGAACCAATTTAATTAAAATTGTTCAAACAAAATTGTTTGGATGGCGATATTTCCGCAATCGAGAGTCGTGGATGGTTGAAAATTTCAAAAACCTGTTTTAGTTTTTTGAGATCTTTCTAAAACTGAAAACCCAAAAATTTTACGACCTCTGGTTCTCGAAATATCTTCATCCAAAGTCATATTACCTTATTTCGAACCAATTTAATTAAAATTGTTCAAACAAAATTGTTTGGATGGCGATATTTCCGCAATCGAGAGTCGTGGATGGTTGAAAATTTCAAAAACCTGTTTTAGTTTTTTGAGATCTTTCTAAAACTGAAAACAAAAAAATTTTACGACCCCTGGTTCTCGAAATATATTCATCCAAAGTGATATTACTTTATTTTAACCCAA
This sequence comes from Epistrophe eligans, assembly GCA_951394125.1. Taxonomy (NCBI): domain Eukaryota; kingdom Metazoa; phylum Arthropoda; class Insecta; order Diptera; family Syrphidae; genus Epistrophe; species Epistrophe eligans. Next base: position 26,815,611 of record OX596031.1, on the reverse strand, counting down.
TTCAGTTAAACTTGTTCAAAAAAATGTTTGGATGGCGATATTTCAGCATTTGAGACTCGTAAGTGGTTGCGGTTTTCAGCGCTGAATTGGAAATTCATAGACCTTTCCGCCAATGTAAAAAATTTAGCACATTTTGACAAATTAATTTTTACCGACTTTTTGAAAAAAGAATGGACTAACCCCTTTGCTAATTTTGACCCGAAAAATTAAATGTTTCCAAAACCCATCGAAATATACATCAAATGAAAGGTATTTAAAAACTCTATTCGCACGTGTAAGTAAAAATCTCTCGGGTGGTCCGGTTCTCAAAATATTTACATCCAAAGTTCTATTTCGACCCAATTTCAAAAACCAACCCAAAAAATTGTTTGGATGGCGATATTTCCACAATCGAGAGTAGTGGATGGTTGAAAATTTCAAAAACCTGTTTTAGTTTTTTGAGATCTTTCTAAAACTGAAAACCCAAAAATTTTACGACCTCTGGTTCTCGAAATATCTTCATCCAAAGTCATATTACCTTATTTCGAACCAATTTAATTAAAATTGTTCAAACAAAATTGTTTGGATGGCGATATTTCCGCAATCGAGAGTCGTGGATGGTTGAAAATTTCAAAAACCTGTTTTAGTTTTTTGAGATCTTTCTAAAACTGAAAACCGAAAAATTTTACGACCTCTGGTTCTCGAAATATCTTCATCCAAAGTCATATTACCTTATTTCGAACCAATTTAATTAAAATTGTTCAAACAAAATTGTTTGGATGGCGATATTTCCGCAATCGAGAGTCGTGGATGGTTGAAAATTTCAAAAACCTGTTTTAGTTTTTTGAGATCTTTCTAAAACTGAAAACAAAAAAATTTTACGACCCCTGGTTCTCGAAATATATTCATCCAAAGTGATATTACTTTATTTTAACCCAATTCAGTTAAACTTGTTCAAAAAAATGTTTGGATGGCGATATTTCAGCATTTGAGACTCGTAAGTGGTTGCGGTTTTCAGCGCTGAATTGGAAATTCATAGACCTTTCCGCCAATGTAAAAAATTTAGCACATTTTGACAAATTAATTTTTACCGACTTTTTGAAAAAAGAATGGACTAACCCCTTTGCTAATTTTGACCCGAAAAATTAAATGTTTCCAAAACCCATCGAAATATACATCAAATGAAAGGTATTTAAAAACTCTATTCGCACGTGTAAGTAAAAATCTCTCGGGTGGTCCGGTTCTCAAAATATTTACATCCAAAGTTCTATTTCGACCCAATTTCAAAAACCAACCCAAAAAATTGTTTGGATGGCGATATTTCCACAATCGAGAGTAGTGGATGGTTGAAAATTTCAAAAACCTGTTTTAGTTTTTTGAGATCTTTCTAAAACTGAAAACCGAAAAATTTTACGACCTCTGGTTCTCGAAATATCTTCATCCAAAGTGATATTACCTTATTTCGAACCAATTTAATTAAAATTGTTCAAACAAAATTGTTTGGATGGCGATATTTCCGCAATCGAGAGTCGTGGATGGTTGAAAATTTCAAAAACCTGACCCCTGGTTCTCGAAATATATTCATCCAAAGTCATATTACCTTATTTCGAACCAATTTAATTAAAATTGTTCAAACAAAATTGTTTGGATGGCGATATTTCCGCAATCGAGAGTCGTGGATGGTTGAAAATTTCAAAAACCTGTTTTAGTTTTTTGAGATCTTTCTAAAACTGAAAACCCAAAAATTGTACGACCTCTGGTTCTCGAAATATCTTCATCCAAAGTCATATTACCTTATTTCGAACCAATTTAATTAAAATTGTTCAAACAAAATTGTTTGGATGGCGATATTTCCGCAATCGAGAGTCGTGGATGGTTGAAAATTTCAAAAACCTGTTTTAGTTTTTTGAGATCTTTCTAAAACTGAAAACAAAAAAATTTTACGACCCCTGGTTCTCGAAATATATTCATCCAAAGTGATATTACTTTATTTTAACCCAATTCAGTTAAACTTGTTCAAAAAAATGTTTGGATGGCGATATTTCAGCATTTGAGACTCGTAAGTGGTTGCGGTTTTCAGCGCTGAATTGGAAATTCATAGACCTTTCCGCCAATGTAAAAAATTTAGCACATTTTGACAAATTAATTTTTACCGACTTTTTGAAAAAAGAATGGACTAACCCCTTTGCTAATTTTGACCCGAAAAATTAAATGTTTCCAAAACCCATCGAAATATACATCAAATGAAAGGTATTTAAAAACTCTATTCGCACGTGTAAGTAAAAATCTCTCGGGTGGTCCGGTTCTCAAAATATTTACATCCAAAGTTCTATTTCGACCCAATTTCAAAAACCAACCCAAAAAATTGTTTGGATGGCGATATTTCCACAATCGAGAGTAGTGGATGGTTGAAAATTTCAAAAACCTGTTTTAGTTTTTTGAGATCTTTCTAAAACTGAAAACCGAAAAATTTTACGACCTCTGGTTCTCGAAATATCTTCATCCAAAGTGATATTACCTTATTTCGAACCAATTTAATTAAAATTGTTCAAACAAAATTGTTTGGATGGCGATATTTCCGCAATCGAGAGTCGTGGATGGTTGAAAATTTCAAAAACCTGTTTTAGTTTTTTGAGATCTTTCTAAAACTGAAAACAAAAAAATTTTACGACCCCTGGTTCTCGAAATATATTCATCCAAAGTGATATTACTTTATTTTAACCCAATTCAGTTAAACTTGTTCAAAAAAATGTTTGGATGGCGATATTTCAGCATTTGAGACTCGTAAGTGGTTGCGGTTTTCAGCGCTGAATTGGAAATTCATAGACCTTTCCGCCAATGTAAAAAATTTAGCACATTTTGACAAATTAATTTTTACCGACTTTTTGAAAAAAGAATGCACTAACTAACCCCTTTGCTAATTTTGACCCGAAAAATTAAATGTTTCCAAAACCCATCGAAATATACATCAAATGAAAGGTATTTAAAAACTCTATTCGCACGTGTAAGTAAAAATCTCTCGGGTGGTCCGGTTCTCAAAATATTTACATCCAAAGTTCTATTTCGACCCAATTTCAAAAACCAACCCAAAAAATTGTTTGGATGGCGATATTTCCACAATCGAGAGTAGTGGATGGTTGAAAATTTCAAAAACCTGTTTTAGTTTTTTGAGATCTTTCTAAAACTGAAAACCGAAAAATTTTACGACCTCTGGTTCTCGAAATATCTTCATCCAAAGTCATATTACCTTATTTCGAACCAATTTAATTAAAATTGTTCAAACAAAATTGTTTGGATGGCGATATTTCCGCAATCGAGAGTCGTGGATGGTTGAAAATTTCAAAAACCTGTTTTAGTTTTTTGAGATCTTTCTAAAACTGAAAACCCAAAAATTTTACGACCTCTGGTTCTCGAAATATCTTCATCCAAAGTCATATTACCTTATTTCGAACCAATTTAATTAAAATTGTTCAAACAAAATTGTTTGGATGGCGATATTTCCACAATCGAGAGTCGTGGATGGTTGAAAATTTCAAAAACCTGTTTTAGTTTTTTGAGATCTTTCTAAAACTGAAAACCGAAAAATTTTACGACCTCTGGTTCTCGAAATATCTTCATCCAAAGTGATATTACCTTATTTCGAACCAATTTAATTAAAATTGTTCAAACAAAATTGTTTGGATGGCGATATTTCCGCAATCGAGAGTCGTGGATGGTTGAAAATTTCAAAAACCTGTTTTAGTTTTTTGAGATCTTTCTAAAACTGAAAACAAAAAAATTTTACGACCCCTGGTTCTCGAAATATATTCATCCAAAGTGATATTACTTTATTTTAACCCAATTCAGTTAAACTTGTTCAAAAAAATGTTTGGATGGCGATATTTCAGCATTTGAGACTCGTAAGTGGTTGCGGTTTTCAGCGCTGAATTGGAAATTCATAGACCTTTCCGCCAATGTAAAAAATTTAGCACATTTTGACAAATTAATTTTTACCGACTTTTTGAAAAAAGAATGCACTAACTAACCCCTTTGCTAATTTTGACCCGAAAAATTAAATGTTTCCAAAACCCATCGAAATATACATCAAATGAAAGGTATTTAAAAACTCTATTCGCACGTGTAAGTAAAAATCTCTCGGGTGGTCCGGTTCTCAAAATATTTACATCCAAAGTTCTATTTCGACCCAATTTCAAAAACCAACCCAAAAAATTGTTTGGATGGCGATATTTCCACAATCGAGAGTCGTGGATGGTTGAAAATTTCAAAAACCTGTTTTAGTTTTTTGAGATCTTTCTAAAACTGAAAACCGAAAAATTTTACGACCTCTGGTTCTCGAAATATCTTCATCCAAAGTCATATTACCTTATTTCGAACCAATTTAATTAAAATTGTTCAAACAAAATTGTTTGGATGGCGATATTTCCGCAATCGAGAGTCGTGGATGGTTGAAAATTTCAAAAACCTGTTTTAGTTTTTTGAGATCTTTCTAAAACTGAAAACAAAAAAATTTTACGACCCCTGGTTCTCGAAATATATTCATCAAAAGTGATATTACTTTATTTTAACCCAATACTTTATTTAAACTTGTTCAAAAAAATGTTTGGATGGCGATATTTCAGCATTTGAGACTCGTAAGTGGTTGCGGTTTTCAGCGCTGAATTGGAAATTCATAGACCTTTCCGCCAATGTAAAAAATTTAGCACATTTTGACAAATTAATTTTTACCGACTTTTTGAAAAAAGAATGCACTAACTAACCCCTTTGCTAATTTTGACCCGAAAAATTAAATGTTTCCAAAACCCATCGAAATATACATCAAATGAAAGGTATTTAAAAACTCTATTCGCACGTGTAAGTAAAAATCTCTCGGGTGGTCCGGTTCTCAAAATATTTACATCCAAAGTTCTATTTCGACCCAATTTCAAAAACCAATCCAAAAAATTGTTTGGATGGCGATATTTCCACAATCGAGAGTAGTGGATGGTTGAAAATTTCAAAAACCTGTTTTAGTTTTTTGAGATCTTTCTAAAACTGAAAACCGAAAAATTTTACGACCTCTGGTTCTCGAAATATCTTCATCCAAAGTGATATTACCTTATTTCGAACCAATTTAATTAAAATTGTTCAAACAAAATTGTTTGGATGGCGATATTTCCGCAATCGAGAGTCGTGGATGGTTGAAAATTTCAAAAACCTGTTTTAGTTTTTTGAGATCTTTCTAAAACTGAAAACCCAAAAATTTTACGACCTCTGGTTCTCGAAATATCTTCATCCAAAGTCATATTACCTTATTTCGAACCAATTTAATTAAAATTGTTCAAACAAAATTGTTTGGATGGCGATATTTCCGCAATCGAGAGTCGTGGATGGTTAAAAATTTCAAAAACCGGTTTTAGTTTTTTGAGATCTTTCTAAAACTGAAAACCCAAAAATTTTACGACCTCTGGTTCTCGAAATATCTTCATCCAAAGTCATATTACCTTATTTCGAACCAATTTAATTAAAATTGTTCAAACAAAATTGTTTGGATGGCGATATTTCCGCAATCGAGAGTCGTGGATGGTTGAAAATTTGAAAAACCTGTTTTAGTTTTTTGAGATCTTTCTAAAACTGAAAACAAAAAAATTTTACGACCCCTGGTTCTCGAAATATATTCATCCAAAGTGATATTACTTTATTTTAACCCAATTCAGTTAAACTTGTTCAAAAAAATGTTTGGATGGCGATATTTCAGCATTTGAGACTCGTAAGTGGTTGCGGTTTTCAGCGCTGAATTGGAAATTCATAGACCTTTCCGCCAATGTAAAAAATTTAGCACATTTTGACAAATTAATTTTTACCGACTTTTTGAAAAAAGAATGGACTAACCCCTTTGCTAATTTTGACCCGAAAAATTAAATGTTTCCAAAACCCATCGAAATATACATCAAATGAAAGGTATTTAAAAACTCTATTCGCACGTGTAAGTAAAAATCTCTCGGGTGGTCCGGTTCTCAAAATATTTACATCCAAAGTTCTATTTCGACCCAATTTCAAAAACCAACCCAAAAAATTGTTTGGATGGCGATATTTCCACAATCGAGAGTAGTGGATGGTTGAAAATTTCAAAAACCTGTTTTAGTTTTTTGAGATCTTTCTAAAACTGAAAACCGAAAAATTTTACGACCTCTGGTTCTCGAAATATCTTCATCCAAAGTGATATTACCTTATTTCGAACCAATTTAATTAAAATTGTTCAAACAAAATTGTTTGGATGGCGATATTTCCGCAATCGAGAGTCGTGGATGGTTGAAAATTTCAAAAACCTGTTTTAGTTTTTTGAGATCTTTCTAAAACTGAAAACCCAAAAATTTTACGACCTCTGGTTCTCGAAATATCTTCATCCAAAGTCATATTACCTTATTTCGAACCAATTTAATTAAAATTGTTCAAACAAAATTGTTTGGATGGCGATATTTCCACAATCGAGAGTCGTGGATGGTTGAAAATTTCAAAAACCTGTTTTAGTTTTTTGAGATCTTTCTAAAACTGAAAACCGAAAAATTTTACGACCTCTGGTTCTCGAAATATCTTCATCCAAAGTGATATTACCTTATTTCGAACCAATTTAATTAAAATTGTTCAAACAAAATTGTTTGGATGGCGATATTTCCGCAATCGAGAGTCGTGGATGGTTGAAAATTTCAAAAACCTGTTTTAGTTTTTTGAGATCTTTCTAAAACTGAAAACAAAAAAATTTTACGACCCCTGGTTCTCGAAATATATTCATCCAAAGTGATATTACTTTATTTTAACCCAATTCAGTTAAACTTGTTCAAAAAAATGTTTGGATGGCGATATTTCAGCATTTGAGACTCGTAAGTGGTTGCGGTTTTCAGCGCTGAATTGGAAATTCATAGACCTTTCCGCCAATGTAAAAAATTTAGCACATTTTGACAAATTAATTTTTACCGACTTTTTGAAAAAAGAATGGACTAACCCCTTTGCTAATTTTGACCCGAAAAATTAAATGTTTCCAAAACCCATCGAAATATACATCAAATGAAAGGTATTTAAAAACTCTATTCGCACGTGTAAGTAAAAATCTCTCGGGTGGTCCGGTTCTCAAAATATTTACATCCAAAGTTCTATTTCGACCCAATTTCAAAAACCAACCCAAAAAATTGTTTGGATGGCGATATTTCCACAATCGAGAGTAGTGGATGGTTGAAAATTTCAAAAACCTGTTTTAGTTTTTTGAGATCTTTCTAAAACTGAAAACCCAAAAATTTTACGACCTCTGGTTCTCGAAATATCTTCATCCAAAGTGATATTACCTTATTTCGAACCAATTTAATTAAAATTGTTCAAACAAAATTGTTTGGATGGCGATATTTCCGCAATCGAGAGTCGTGGATGGTTAAAAATTTCAAAAACCTGTTTTAGTTTTTTGAGATCTTTCTAAAACTGAAAACAAAAAAATTTTACGACCCCTGGTTCTCGAAATATATTCATCCAAAGTGATATTACTTTATTTTAACCCAATTCAGTTAAACTTGTTCAAAAAAATGTTTGGATGGCGATATTTCAGCATTTGAGACTCGTAAGTGGTTGCGGTTTTCAGCGCTGAATTGGAAATTCATAGACCTTTCCGTCAATGTAAAAAATTTTGCACATTTTGACAAATTAATTTTTACCGACTTTTTGAAAAAAGAATGGACTAACCCCTTTGCTAATTTTGACCCGAAAAATTAAATGTTTCCAAAACCCATCGAAATATACATCAAATGAAAGGTATTTAAAAACTCTATTCGCACGTGTAAGTAAAAATCTCTCGGGTGGTCCGGTTCTCAAAATATTTACATCCAAAGTTCTATTTCGACCCAATTTCAAAAACCAACCCAAAAAATTGTTTGGATGGCGATATTTCCACAATCGAGAGTAGTGGATGGTTGAAAATTTCAAAAACCTGTTTTAGTTTTTTGAGATCTTTCTAAAACTGAAAACCCAAAAATTTTACGACCTCTGGTTCTCGAAATATCTTCATCCAAAGTGATATTACCTTATTTCGAACCAATTTAATTAAAATTGTTCAAACAAAATTGTTTGGATGGCGATATTTCCGCAATCGAGAGTCGTGGATGGTTGAAAATTTCAAAAACCTGTTTTAGTTTTTTGAGATCTTTCTAAAACTGAAAACAAAAAAATTTTACGACCCCTGGTTCTCGAAATATATTCATCCAAAGTGATATTACTTTATTTTAACCCAGTTCAGTTGTTCAAAAAAATGTTTGGATGGCGATATTTCCGCAATCGAGAGTCGTGGATGGTTGAAAATTTCAAAAACCTGTTTTAGTTTTTTGAGATCTTTCTAAAACTGAAAACAAAAAAATTTTACGACCCCTGGTTCTCGAAATATATTCATCCAAAGTCATATTACCTTATTTCGAACCAATTTAATTAAAATTGTTCAAACAAAATTGTTTGGATGGCGATATTTCCGCAATCGAGAGTCGTGGATGGTTGAAAATTTGAAAAACCTGTTTTAGTTTTTTGAGATCTTTCTAAAACTGAAAACAAAAAAATTTTACGACCCCTGGTTCTCGAAATATATTCATCCAAAGTGATATTACTTTATTTTAACCCAGTTCAGTTGTTCAAAAAAATGTTTGGATGGCGATATTTCCGCAATCGAGAGTCGTGGATGGTTGAAAATTTGAAAAACCTGTTTTAGTTTTTTGAGATCTTTCTAAAACTGAAAACAAAAAAATTTTACGACCCCTGGTTCTCGAAATATATTCATCCAAAGTCATATTACCTTATTTCGAACCAATTTAATTAAAATTGTTCAAACAAAATTGTTTGGATGGCGATATTTCCGCAATCGAGAGTCGTGGATGGTTGAAAATTTGAAAAACCTGTTTTAGTTTTTTGAGATCTTTCTAAAACTGAAAACAAAAAAATTTTACGACCCCTGGTTCTCGAAATATATTCATCCAAAGTCATATTACCTTATTTCGAACCAATTTAATTAAAATTGTTCAAACAAAATTGTTTGGATGGCGATATTTCCGCAATCGAGAGTCGTGGATGGTTGAAAATTTGAAAAACCTGTTTTAGTTTTTTGAGATCTTTCTAAAACTGAAAACAAAAAAATTTTACGACCCCTGGTTCTCGAAATATATTCATCCAAAGTGATATTACTTTATTTTAACCCAGTTCAGTTGTTCAAAAAAATGTTTGGATGGCGATATTTCCGCAATCGAGAGTCGTGGATGGTTGAAAATTTCAAAAACCTGTTTTAGTTTTTTGAGATCTTTCTAAAACTGAAAACCCAAAAATTTTACGACCTCTGGTTCTCGAAATATCTTCATCCAAAGTGATATTACCTTATTTCGAACCAATTTAATTAAAATTGTTCAAACAAAATTGTTTGGATGGCGATATTTCCGCAATCGAGAGTCGTGGATGGTTAAAAATTTCAAAAACCTGTTTTAGTTTTTTGAGATCTTTCTAAAACTGAAAACCCAAAAATTTTACGACCTCTGGTTCTCGAAATATCTTCATCCAAAGTCATATTACCTTATTTCGAACCAATTTAATTAAAATTGTTCAAACAAAATTGTTTGGATGGCGATATTTCCACAATCGAGAGTCGTGGATGGTTGAAAATTTCAAAAACCTGTTTTAGTTTTTTGAGATCTTTCTAAAACTGAAAACCGAAAAATTTTACGACCTCTGGTTCTCGAAATATCTTCATCCAAAGTGATATTACCTTATTTCGAACCAATTTAATTAAAATTGTTCAAACAAAATTGTTTGGATGGCGATATTTCCGCAATCGAGAGTCGTGGATGGTTGAAAATTTCAAAAACCTGTTTTAGTTTTTTGAGATCTTTCTAAAACTGAAAACAAAAAAATTTTACGACCCCTGGTTCTCGAAATATATTCATCCAAAGTGATATTACTTTATTTTAACCCAATTCAGTTAAACTTGTTCAAAAAAATGTTTGGATGGCGATATTTCAGCATTTGAGACTCGTAAGTGGTTGCGGTTTTCAGCGCTGAATTGGAAATTCATAGACCTTTCCGCCAATGTAAAAAATTTAGCACATTTTGACAAATTAATTTTTACCGACTTTTTGAAAAAAGAATGCACTAACTAACCCCTTTGCTAATTTCGACCCGAAAAATTAAATGTTTCCAAAACCCATCGAAATATACATCAAATGAAAGGTATTTAAAAACTCTATTCGCACGTGTAAGTAAAAATCTCTCGGGTGGTCCGGTTCTCAAAATATTTACATCCAAAGTTCTATTTCGACCCAATTTCAAAAACCAACCCAAAAAATTGTTTGGATGGCGATATTTCCACAATCGAGAGTAGTGGATGGTTGAAAATTTCAAAAACCTGTTTTAGTTTTTTGAGATCTTTCTAAAACTGAAAACCCAAAAATTTTACGACCTCTGGTTCTCGAAATATCTTCATCCAAAGTCATATTACCTTATTTCGAACCAATTTAATTAAAATTGTTCAAACAAAATTGTTTGGATGGCGATATTTCCGCAATCGAGAGTCGTGGATGGTTGAAAATTTCAAAAACCGGTTTTAGTTTTTTGAGATCTTTCTAAAACTGAAAACAAAAAAATTTTACGACCCCTGGTTCTCAAAATATATTCATCCAAAGTGATATTACTTTATTTTAACCCAATTCAGTTAAACTTGTTCAAAAAAATGTTTGGATGGCGATATTTCAGCATTTGAGACTCGTAAGTGGTTGCGGTTTTCAGCGCTGAATTGGAAATTCATAGACCTTTCCGCCAATGTAAAAAATTTTGCACATTTTGACAAATTAATTTTTACCGACTTTTTGAAAAAAGAATGGACTAACCCCTTTGCTAATTTTGACCCGAAAAATTAAATGTTTCCAAAACCCATCGAAATATACATCAAATGAAAGGTATTTAAAAACTCTATTCGGACGTGTAAGTAAAAATCTCTCGGGTGGTCCGGTTCTCAAAATATTTACATCCAAAGTTCTATTTCGACCCAATTTCAAAAACCAACCCAAAAAATTGTTTGGATGGCGATATTTCCACAATCGAGAGTAGTGGATGGTTGAAAATTTCAAAAACCTGTTTTAGTTTTTTGAGATCTTTCTAAAACTGAAAACCCAAAAATTTTACGACCTCTGGTTCTCGAAATATCTTCATCCAAAGTCATATTACCTTATTTCGAACCAATTTAATTAAAATTGTTCAAACTAAATTGTTTGGATGGCGATATTTCCGCAATCGAGAGTCGTGGATGGTTGAAAATTTCAAAAACCTGTTTTAGTTTTTTGAGATCTTTCTAAAACTGAAAACCCAAAAATTTTACGACCTCTGGTTCTCGAAATATCTTCATCCAAAGTCATATTACCTTATTTCGAACCAATTTAATTAAAATTGTTCAAACAAAATTGTTTGGATGGCGATATTTCCGCAATCGAGAGTCGTGGATGGTTGAAAATTTCAAAAACCTGTTTTAGTTTTTTGAGATCTTTCTAAAACTGAAAACAAAAAAATTTTACGACCCCTGGTTCTCGAAATATATTCATCCAAAGTGATATTACTTTATTTTAACCCAATTCAGTTAAACTTGTTCAAAAAAATGTTTGGATGGCGATATTTCAGCATTTGAGACTCGTAAGTGGTTGCGGTTTTCAGCGCTGAATTGGAAATTCATAGACCTTTCCGCCAATGTAAAAAATTTAGCACATTTTGACAAATTAATTTTTACCGACTTTTTGAAAAAAGAATGGACTAACCCCTTTGCTAATTTTGACCCGAAAAATTAAATGTTTCCAAAACCCATCGAAATATACATCAAATGAAAGGTATTTAAAAACTCTATTCGCACGTGTAAGTAAAAATCTCTCGGGTGGTCCGGTTCTCAAAATATTTACATCCAAAGTTCTATTTCGACCCAATTTCAAAAACCAACCCAAAAAATTGTTTGGATGGCGATATTTCCACAATCGAGAGTAGTGGATGGTTGAAAATTTCAAAAACCTGTTTTAGTTTTTTGAGATCTTTCTAAAACTGAAAACCGAAAAATTTTACGACCTCTGGTTCTCGAAATATCTTCATCCAAAGTGATATTACCTTATTTCGAACCAATTTAATTAAAATTGTTCAAACAAAATTGTTTGGATGGCGATATTTCCGCAATCGAGAGTCGTGGATGGTTGAAAATTTCAAAAACCTGTTTTAGTTTTTTGAGATCTTTCTAAAACTGAAAACAAAAAAATTTTACGACCCCTGGTTCTCGAAATATATTCATCCAAAGTGATATTACTTTATTTTAACCCAATTCAGTTAAACTTGTTCAAAAAAATGTTTGGATGGCGATATTTCAGCATTTGAGACTCGTAAGTGGTTGCGGTTTTCAGCGCTGAATTGGAAATTCATAGACCTTTCCGCCAATGTAAAAAATTTAGCACATTTTGACAAATTAATTTTTACCGACTTTTTGAAAAAAGAATGCACTAACTAACCCCTTTGCTAATTTTGACCCGAAAAATTAAATGTTTCCAAAACCCATCGAAATATACATCAAATGAAAGGTATTTAAAAACTCTATTCGCACGTGTAAGTAAAAATCTCTCGGGTGGTCCGGTTCTCAAAATATTTACATCCAAAGTTCTATTTCGACCCAATTTCAAAAACCAACCCAAAAAATTGTTTGGATGGCGATATTTCCACAATCGAGAGTAGTGGATGGTTGAAAATTTCAAAAACCTGTTTTAGTTTTTTGAGATCTTTCTAAAACTGAAAACCCAAAAATTTTACGACCTCTGGTTCTCGAAATATCTTCATCCAAAGTGATATTACCTTATTTCGAACCAATTTAATTAAAATTGTTCAAACAAAATTGTTTGGATGGCGATATTTCCGCAATCGAGAGTCGTGGATGGTTGAAAATTTCAAAAACCGGTTTTAGTTTTTTGAGATCTTTCTAAAACTGAAAACAAAAAAATTTTACGACCCCTGGTTCTCGAAATAATAATAATAATAATAATAATAATAAAACTTTATTTTTCAAATTATAAACAATTTTAACAATTTTATATGTAATAAATAAATTATGGCCTTGGTTTTGAAACCGTCTGCCAGATGCCAACTTTTTTTTTTCTTTTACAAAAATATGATAAAATATACATAATATAAAAATTTTAATAATATAATAATAATCAATAAAACTTTTTAATGTATTTTACAGTTTCCAACAATTTTTTTTTTTTTTTTTTTTTTTTTTTGTGAAGAATGTAAATGAAACTAAATTAAATAAATTGCAGTACAAGAATAGGTATAAGTACAACTAAAGCTTTTAAATAAATAAAAATATAGCAAAAAGTTAAATTTTTTGGATTCAATTCTCTAACTAAGTAATGAAATCTTTTCTATAATTTAGGGCTTCAATGCAATATTGGGCAAGAATTTTCCAATTTTGTCCATTTAAAATATTTATGGAGTCTGATTCGCTTAATATTGACTTTTCAAAGTACAGAAATCTTAATTCTTTCAAAATGGGACATATTGATAAGAAGTGATACGAGTTTTCTTGTTCTTTTAAGTTACATAACGAGCAATATGTAACCCGTTCATTAAAATATGGCCTATAATTTAAGTCAAGAAGCTCTCCTCTTAAACGAAAAATAACAGAAATTTCATATAAACTCATTTTGTCGGTGAAGTAATTGAGATCGTTCAGATTGTATTCTAGCTTTGGATATAGAGATCTACGAGAAGAGCCCCTAGCTTCTTCAATTAGATCGGCTCTAATCCTGGCATCCAAATTTTCAAGAATACATTTGAACTTCTGACCCATATATTCATTTTGGATTTCCCAGGAATTAATTGACACACCGCTTAAAAAAGTTATATCCTCCCATTTCTTAAACCAGCTAATATTTTTTTGTACACTGTGTTTCGCCAAAATTTTTGGTAACCGAGTATCATCATACGAAAATATTTTAGATATATAATCAAAATGCATTTTTAGAGTGAAAATAAAGATAGGAGATAGGCCTGTTTCAAGTAGAAGCATATAATTAGGGGTTGATTGCGGTAATCTAAAAGTTTTTTTTAAGAATAACCGTTGCAATTTTTCCACTTCATCATACTGCTGATATCCCCATACCTGTGAACCATATGACATTATAGATCTCAAAGCAGAATCAAACACTCTAAATTTTACATTATGGGGAACATTCTTATTCCTAAACAAGTTTTTCCATGTAGAATTTATAGCAGATTGTGATTTCTTTAGTTTGCTTTCAAATTGCTTTTTTGGGTTGAGCTGGGGTGTAAAAATCATTCCTAAGTAATTAAATTCGTTAACAACTTCAATATTATCCCCATTAAGAAACCACCTTTCAGTTCTACTATGTCGTCCTCGTCCTGTTCTAAATATCATAATCTTTGTTTTTGCTATATTTATACTCAGATTCCACAATTTACAATAATTATTAAGCCTATTTATCATGAGTTGAAGGCTTTCTGGGGATTCAGCAAACATAACCACATCATCAGCATATAACAAGCATTTTATTACAACCCCTGCAATTGTAATGCCATTTGGCAGGGCATCAACTATGTCGTTGATAAAAAGCGCAAACAACAAAGGAGATAAAAGACATCCTTGACGCACTCCGCCTTTAGTTTCAAACCACTCTGACACTTGTTCACCATCCCATACCGCCGACATTGTTTTCTCATAAAGATTTCTTATTACATTTGAAATTTTAGATGATAAGCCCATTATATTCAATTTGTAGAACAACGCCCTTCGATCAATACTATCGAAAGCAGCTTTAAAATCAATGAATATTGCATATAACTTTTTACCATTTTCAATGTAATAATCAACAATATTCTGAATGGTGAAAATGTGATCAGTTGTTGAATATCCCGCTCTGAACCCTGCTTGAAATTCATTAAGCAAATTATTATCACTAACCCATAATTCAAGCCTTTTTAATAAAATCCCTGTAAATATTTTTGAGATACCCCTATAGTTTTCAACGTTATTTACGTCTCCCTTTTTGTGTATTGGGTACACTAGTGACTTTCTGAAATTTTCAGGTACTTCGGCTGTATGCAATATGTTTGAGAAGGTCGTTGCTAGATTTTCCAAAAAAGCACGCGGTGCGTTTTTGAAGAATTCATAAGGAACTCTATCCTCTCCTGGAGCTTTGTTGTATTTGGATTTGTGTAAAACAATCTGTATCTCTTCTAAGGTGATATCTCGATCTATGGAGCTTACTGTTATGAAATTCTCCGCAAATTGGATTGGTTCTTCAATTTCGGGTGGGTTAAGAAGATTTTTAAAATAATCGGCTAAAATATGGGCATCCAAATTGTTGCCAATTTTGAATTTTTTCCCATTCAACTCCTTAACTACTTTCCAGAACTCGGAAGAATCTTTGACATTACTTAAATTTTTTGCTATTGCTACATAATATTCATTTCGCTTTATTTTGCAAAGTTTTTTGTATTCCGTGTTTGCTTGGACATAAGCTTTACGAAAATAATCCCCGTTTCTCAATCTTGTAAGTTTTAGGAGTTTGAAGCATTTGGATCTAGCTTTTTCGCAGTTTTTGTCAAACCACTTTTGCTTATATTTAGCTACCTGCCTCCTTTCTGCAAAAGAGACCGAATTTTTTATAGCTTCAATGAAAGAATCAATTTGGAGGCTCGTATTTGCTTGACTTAAGTCTGTTTGAATAATAAACTGACTAAGTCTAGACTCATAATTTTCTTTTTCTCGTTCATTCCAAACAAGTCTTGGCAAAAGAGCAATGTCTTTTTCGGGTAGAAGATTGTTTATAGCCAGGGCTACTGTGATTGGCATATGGTCTGAATAGGTCAATGTACCCACATTGAAATCATATACTTTTTCAAACCATTTACCACTGATACCACAATAATCAGCAACTGATGCACCAGGACCCCCAATAAAAGTCAACTCCCCTAAAATGTCACCGCCAGTTGAACCATTAAGTAAAAAAATATCAAAATGTTGAAAAAGTTCTAATAGTTTTTTACCATTTCCGTTAATAATTTTGTCTTTTGAATGCCTAACTAACTTGAATTGCTCGCCAAAGAGAATCGTATCACTTTCTATCTGTTGGTCTGCCAATCGAGCATTGAAATCACCTATAAGCATTACGTTATTGGTATTTAAAGAATTAAGCAAGTCATTCAAGTTAGAAAAATCTTGTTCCCAATTATTGCAGTTTAAATAGATAGGGAAAATATAAAAATTTTCACCCCCAAAGTTTATTTTTAAAGCTGTATAGTTTTCAAAATTTACAAAACGACAAAAACTTGAATTAAAAGATTTGAATCCGAAAAGATAACCCCCTATTGCTCGGCCACGTGTGTGAACCCGTGTCGCTGGGATCCAATATAATTTAAACCCTATAAAAAATTTTTCAAAAACACTATAGTTGTCCTGCATTACATGCGTTTCACAGAGAAAAAAAAAATCAAAGCTATTAATATATTCGAAAAAGGATGGAAAGAGTAATTTATTTCTTAATCCTCCTACATTATAAGATAATAAATTCAAAGTACTTACATCTAAATTTAAATTTTGTTCTGATTCGCTTACTGACTTTTTAAAATTAATCTGGCAGACGTTTCGGCCTCATAAATATATTCATCCAAATATATTCTCGAAATATATTCATCCAAAGTGATATTACTTTATTTTAACCCAATTCAGTTAAACTTGTTCAAAAAAATGTTTGGATGGCGATATTTCAGCATTTGAGACTCGTAAGTGGTTGCGGTTTTCAGCGCTGAATTGGAAATTCATAGACCTTTCCGCCAATGTAAAAAATTTAGCACATTTTGACAAATTAATTTTTACCGACTTTTTGAAAAAAGAATGGACTAACCCCTTTGCTAATTTTGACCCGAAAAATTAAATGTTTCCAAAACCCATCGAAATATACATCAAATGAAAGGTATTTAAAAACTCTATTCGCACGTGTAAGTAAAAATCTCTCGGGTGGTCCGGTTCTCAAAATATTTACATCCAAAGTTCTATTTCGACCCAATTTCAAAAACCAACCCAAAAAATTGTTTGGATGGCGATATTTCCACAATCGAGAGTAGTGGATGGTTGAAAATTTCAAAAACCTGTTTTAGTTTTTTGAGATCTTTCTAAAACTGAAAACCGAAAAATTTTACGACCTCTGGTTCTCGAAATATCTTCATCCAAAGTCATATTACCTTATTTCGAACCAATTTAATTAAAATTGTTCAAACAAAATTGTTTGGATGGCGATATTTCCGCAATCGAGAGTCGTGGATGGTTGAAAATTTCAAAAACCTGTTTTAGTTTTTTGAGATCTTTCTAAAACTGAAAACCCAAAAATTTTACGACCTCTGGTTCTCGAAATATCTTCATCCAAAGTCATATTACCTTATTTCGAACCAATTTAATTAAAATTGTTCAAACAAAATTGTTTGGATGGCGATATTTCCACAATCGAGAGTCGTGGATGGTTGAAAATTTCAAAAACCTGTTTTAGTTTTTTGAGATCTTTCTAAAACTGAAAACCGAAAAATTTTACGACCTCTGGTTCTCGAAATATCTTCATCCAAAGTCATATTACCTTATTTCGAACCAATTTAATTAAAATTGTTCAAACAAAATTGTTTGGATGGCGATATTTCCACAATCGAGAGTCGTGGATGGTTGAAAATTTCAAAAACCTGTTTTAGTTTTTTGAGATCTTTCTAAAACTGAAAACAAAAAAATTTTACGACCCCTGGTTCTCGAAATATATTCATCCAAAGTGATATTACTTTATTTTAACCCAATTCAGTTAAACTTGTTCAAAAAAATGTTTGGATGGCGATATTTCAGCATTTGAGACTCGTAAGTGGTTGCGGTTTTCAGCGCTGAATTGGAAATTCATAGACCTTTCCGCCAATGTAAAAAATTTAGCACATTTTGACAAATTAATTTTTACCGACTTTTTGAAAAAAGAATGCACTAACTAACCCCTTTGCTAATTTTGACCCGAAAAATTAAATGTTTCCAAAACCCATCGAAATATACATCAAATGAAAGGTATTTAAAAACTCTATTCGCACGTGTAAGTAAAAATCTCTCGGGTGGTCCGGTTCTCAAAATATTTACATCCAAAGTTCTATTTCGACCCAATTTCAAAAACCAACCCAAAAAATTGTTTGGATGGCGATATTTCCACAATCGAGAGTAGTGGATGGTTGAAAATTTCAAAAACCTGTTTTAGTTTTTTGAGATCTTTCTAAAACTGAAAACCGAAAAATTTTACGACCTCTGGTTCTCGAAATATCTTCATCCAAAGTGATATTACCTTATTTCGAACCAATTTAATTAAAATTGTTCAAACAAAATTGTTTGGATGGCGATATTTCCGCAATCGAGAGTCGTGGATGGTTGAAAATTTCAAAAACCTGTTTTAGTTTTTTGAGATCTTTCTAAAACTGAAAACAAAAAAATTTTACGACCCCTGGTTCTCGAAATATATTCATCCAAAGTCATATTACCTTATTTCGAACCAATTTAATTAAAATTGTTCAAACAAAATTGTTTGGATGGCGATATTTCCGCAATCGAGAGTCGTGGATGGTTGAAAATTTCAAAAACCTGTTTTAGTTTTTTGAGATCTTTCTAAAACTGAAAACCCAAAAATTTTACGACCTCTGGTTCTCGAAATATCTTCATCCAAAGTCATATTACCTTATTTCGAACCAATTTAATTAAAATTGTTCAAACAAAATTGTTTGGATGGCGATATTTCCGCAATCGAGAGTCGTGGATGGTTAAAAATTTCAAAAACCGGTTTTAGTTTTTTGAGATCTTTCTAAAACTGAAAACCCAAAAATTTTACGACCTCTGGTTCTCGAAATATCTTCATCCAAAGTCATATTACCTTATTTCGAACCAATTTAATTAAAATTGTTCAAACAAAATTGTTTGGATGGCGATATTTCCGCAATCGAGAGTCGTGGATGGTTGAAAATTTGAAAAACCTGTTTTAGTTTTTTGAGATCTTTCTAAAACTGAAAACAAAAAAATTTTACGACCCCTGGTTCTCGAAATATATTCATCCAAAGTGATATTACTTTATTTTAACCCAATTCAGTTAAACTTGTTCAAAAAAATGTTTGGATGGCGATATTTCAGCATTTGAGACTCGTAAGTGGTTGCGGTTTTCAGCGCTGAATTGGAAATTCATAGACCTTTCCGCCAATGTAAAAAATTTAGCACATTTTGACAAATTAATTTTTACCGACTTTTTGAAAAAAGAATGGACTAACCCCTTTGCTAATTTTGACCCGAAAAATTAAATGTTTCCAAAACCCATCGAAATATACATCAAATGAAAGGTATTTAAAAACTCTATTCGCACGTGTAAGTAAAAATCTCTCGGGTGGTCCGGTTCTCAAAATATTTACATCCAAAGTTCTATTTCGACCCAATTTCAAAAACCAACCCAAAAAATTGTTTGGATGGCGATATTTCCACAATCGAGAGTAGTGGATGGTTGAAAATTTCAAAAACCTGTTTTAGTTTTTTGAGATCTTTCTAAAACTGAAAACCCAAAAATTTTACGACCTCTGGTTCTCGAAATATCTTCATCCAAAGTGATATTACCTTATTTCGAACCAATTTAATTAAAATTGTTCAAACAAAATTGTTTGGATGGCGATATTTCCGCAATCGAGAGTCGTGGATGGTTGAAAATTTCAAAAACCTGTTTTAGTTTTTTGAGATCTTTCTAAAACTGAAAACCCAAAAATTTTACGACCTCTGGTTCTCGAAATATCTTCATCCAAAGTCATATTACCTTATTTCGAACCAATTTAATTAAAATTGTTCAAACAAAATTGTTTGGATGGCGATATTTCCACAATCGAGAGTCGTGGATGGTTGAAAATTTCAAAAACCTGTTTTAGTTTTTTGAGATCTTTCTAAAACTGAAAACCGAAAAATTTTACGACCTCTGGTTCTCGAAATATCTTCATCCAAAGTGATATTACCTTATTTCGAACCAATTTAATTAAAATTGTTCAAACAAAATTGTTTGGATGGCGATATTTCCGCAATCGAGAGTCGTGGATGGTTGAAAATTTCAAAAACCTGTTTTAGTTTTTTGAGATCTTTCTAAAACTGAAAACAAAAAAATTTTACGACCCCTGGTTCTCGAAATATATTCATCCAAAGTGATATTACTTTATTTTAACCCAATTCAGTTAAACTTGTTCAAAAAAATGTTTGGATGGCGATATTTCAGCATTTGAGACTCGTAAGTGGTTGCGGTTTTCAGCGCTGAATTGGAAATTCATAGACCTTTCCGCCAATGTAAAAAATTTAGCACATTTTGACAAATTAATTTTTACCGACTTTTTGAAAAAAGAATGGACTAACCCCTTTGCTAATTTTGACCCGAAAAATTAAATGTTTCCAAAACCCATCGAAATATACATCAAATGAAAGGTATTTAAAAACTCTATTCGCACGTGTAAGTAAAAATCTCTCGGGTGGTCCGGTTCTCAAAATATTTACATCCAAAGTTCTATTTCGACCCAATTTCAAAAACCAACCCAAAAAATTGTTTGGATGGCGATATTTCCACAATCGAGAGTAGTGGATGGTTGAAAATTTCAAAAACCTGTTTTAGTTTTTTGAGATCTTTCTAAAACTGAAAACCCAAAAATTTTACGACCTCTGGTTCTCGAAATATCTTCATCCAAAGTGATATTACCTTATTTCGAACCAATTTAATTAAAATTGTTCAAACAAAATTGTTTGGATGGCGATATTTCCGCAATCGAGAGTCGTGGATGGTTAAAAATTTCAAAAACCTGTTTTAGTTTTTTGAGATCTTTCTAAAACTGAAAACAAAAAAATTTTACGACCCCTGGTTCTCGAAATATATTCATCCAAAGTGATATTACTTTATTTTAACCCAATTCAGTTAAACTTGTTCAAAAAAATGTTTGGATGGCGATATTTCAGCATTTGAGACTCGTAAGTGGTTGCGGTTTTCAGCGCTGAATTGGAAATTCATAGACCTTTCCGCCAATGTAAAAAATTTAGCACATTTTGACAAATTAATTTTTACCGACTTTTTGAAAAAAGAATGGACTAACCCCTTTGCTAATTTTGACCCGAAAAATTAAATGTTTCCAAAACCCATCGAAATATACATCAAATGAAAGGTATTTAAAAACTCTATTCGCACGTGTAAGTAAAAATCTCTCGGGTGGTCCGGTTCTCAAAATATTTACATCCAAAGTTCTATTTCGACCCAATTTCAAAAACCAACCCAAAAAATTGTTTGGATGGCGATATTTCCACAATCGAGAGTAGTGGATGGTTGAAAATTTCAAAAACCTGTTTTAGTTTTTTGAGATCTTTCTAAAACTGAAAACCCAAAAATTTTACGACCTCTGGTTCTCGAAATATCTTCATCCAAAGTGATATTACCTTATTTCGAACCAATTTAATTAAAATTGCTCAAACAAAATTGTTTGGATGGCGATATTTCCGCAATCGAGAGTCGTGGATGGTTGAAAATTTGAAAAACCTGTTTTAGTTTTTTGAGATCTTTCTAAAACTGAAAACAAAAAAATTTTACGACCCCTGGTTCTCGAAATATATTCATCCAAAGTGATATTACTTTATTTTAACCCAGTTCAGTTGTTCAAAAAAATGTTTGGATGGCGATATTTCCGCAATCGAGAGTCGTGGATGGTTGAAAATTTGAAAAACCTGTTTTAGTTTTTTGAGATCTTTCTAAAACTGAAAACAAAAAAATTTTACGACCCCTGGTTCTCGAAATATATTCATCCAAAGTCATATTACCTTATTTCGAACCAATTTAATTAAAATTGTTCAAACAAAATTGTTTGGATGGCGATATTTCCGCAATCGAGAGTCGTGGATGGTTGAAAATTTGAAAAACCTGTTTTAGTTTTTTGAGATCTTTCTAAAACTGAAAACAAAAAAATTTTACGACCCCTGGTTCTCGAAATATATTCATCCAAAGTCATATTACCTTATTTCGAACCAATTTAATTAAAATTGTTCAAACAAAATTGTTTGGATGGCGATATTTCCGCAATCGAGAGTCGTGGATGGTTGAAAATTTGAAAAACCTGTTTTAGTTTTTTGAGATCTTTCTAAAACTGAAAACAAAAAAATTTTACGACCCCTGGTTCTCGAAATATATTCATCCAAAGTGATATTACTTTATTTTAACCCAGTTCAGTTGTTCAAAAAAATGTTTGGATGGCGATATTTCCGCAATCGAGAGTCGTGGATGGTTGAAAATTTCAAAAACCTGTTTTAGTTTTTTGAGATCTTTCTAAAACTGAAAACCCAAAAATTTTACGACCTCTGGTTCTCGAAATATCTTCATCCAAAGTGATATTACCTTATTTCGAACCAATTTAATTAAAATTGTTCAAACAAAATTGTTTGGATGGCGATATTTCCGCAATCGAGAGTCGTGGATGGTTAAAAATTTCAAAAACCTGTTTTAGTTTTTTGAGATCTTTCTAAAACTGAAAACCCAAAAATTTTACGACCTCTGGTTCTCGAAATATCTTCATCCAAAGTCATATTACCTTATTTCGAACCAATTTAATTAAAATTGTTCAAACAAAATTGTTTGGATGGCGATATTTCCGCAATCGAGAGTCGTGGATGGTTGAAAATTTCAAAAACCTGTTTTAGTTTTTTGAGATCTTTCTAAAACTGAAAACAAAAAAATTTTACGACCCCTGGTTCTCGAAATATATTCATCCAAAGTGATATTACTTTATTTTAACCCAATTCAGTTAAACTTGTTCAAAAAAATGTTTGGATGGCGATATTTCAGCATTTGAGACTCGTAAGTGGTTGCGGTTTTCAGCGCTGAATTGGAAATTCATAGACCTTTCCGCCAATGTAAAAAATTTAGCACATTTTGACAAATTAATTTTTACCGACTTTTTGAAAAAAGAATGGACTAACCCCTTTGCTAATTTTGACCCGAAAAATTAAATGTTTCCAAAACCCATCGAAATATACATCAAATGAAAGGTATTTAAAAACTCTATTCGCACGTGTAAGTAAAAATCTCTCGGGTGGTCCGGTTCTCAAAATATTTACATCCAAAGTTCTATTTCGACCCAATTTCAAAAACCAACCCAAAAAATTGTTTGGATGGCGATATTTCCACAATCGAGAGTAGTGGATGGTTGAAAATTTCAAAAACCTGTTTTAGTTTTTTGAGATCTTTCTAAAACTGAAAACCCAAAAATTTTACGACCTCTGGTTCTCGAAATATCTTCATCCAAAGTGATATTACCTTATTTCGAACCAATTTAATTAAAATTGTTCAAACAAAATTGTTTGGATGGCGATATTTCCGCAATCGAGAGTCGTGGATGGTTAAAAATTTCAAAAATCTGTTTTAGTTTTTTGAGATCTTTCTAAAACTGAAAACAAAAAAATTTTACGACCCCTGGTTCTCGAAATATATTCATCCAAAGTGATATTACTTTATTTTAACCCAATTCAGTTAAACTTGTTCAAAAAAATGTTTGGATGGCGATATTTCAGCATTTGAGACTCGTAAGTGGTTGCGGTTTTCAGCGCTGAATTGGAAATTCATAGACCTTTCCGCCAATGTAAAAAATTTAGCACATTTTGACAAATTAATTTTTACCGACTTTTTGAAAAAAGAATGGACTAACCCCTTTGCTAATTTTGACCCGAAAAATTAAATGTTTCCAAAACCCATCGAAATATACATCAAATGAAAGGTATTTAAAAACTCTATTCGCACGTGTAAGTAAAAATCTCTCGGGTGGTCCGGTTCTCAAAATATTTACATCCAAAGTTCTATTTCGACCCAATTTCAAAAACCAACCCAAAAAATTGTTTGGATGGCGATATTTCCACAATCGAGAGTAGTGGATGGTTGAAAATTTCAAAAACCTGTTTTAGTTTTTTGAGATCTTTCTAAAACTGAAAACCGAAAAATTTTACGACCTCTGGTTCTCGAAATATCTTCATCCAAAGTGATATTACCTTATTTCGAACCAATTTAATTAAAATTGTTCAAACAAAATTGTTTGGATGGCGATATTTCCGCAATCGAGAGTCGTGGATGGTTGAAAATTTGAAAAACCTGTTTTAGTTTTTTGAGATCTTTCTAAAACTGAAAACAAAAAAATTTTACGACCCCTGGTTCTCGAAATATATTCATCCAAAGTGATATTACTTTATTTTAACCCAGTTCAGTTGTTCAAAAAAATGTTTGGATGGCGATATTTCCGCAATCGAGAGTCGTGGATGGTTGAAAATTTCAAAAACCTGTTTTAGTTTTTTGAGATCTTTCTAAAACTGAAAACAAAAAAATTTTACGACCCCTGGTTCTCGAAATATATTCATCCAAAGTCATATTACCTTATTTCGAACCAATTTAATTAAAATTGTTCAAACAAAATTGTTTGGATGGCGATATTTCCGCAATCGAGAGTCGTGGATGGTTGAAAATTTGAAAAACCTGTTTTAGTTTTTTGAGATCTTTCTAAAACTGAAAACAAAAAAATTTTACGACCCCTGGTTCTCGAAATATATTCATCCAAAGTCATATTACCTTATTTCGAACCAATTTAATTAAAATTGTTCAAACAAAATTGTTTGGATGGCGATATTTCCGCAATCGAGAGTCGTGGATGGTTGAAAATTTGAAAAACCTGTTTTAGTTTTTTGAGATCTTTCTAAAACTGAAAACAAAAAAATTTTACGACCCCTGGTTCTCGAAATATATTCATCCAAAGTCATATTACCTTATTTCGAACCAATTTAATTAAAATTGTTCAAACAAAATTGTTTGGATGGCGATATTTCCGCAATCGAGAGTCGTGGATGGTTGAAAATTTGAAAAACCTGTTTTAGTTTTTTGAGATCTTTCTAAAACTGAAAACAAAAAAATTTTACGACCCCTGGTTCTCGAAATATATTCATCCAAAGTGATATTACTTTATTTTAACCCAGTTCAGTTGTTCAAAAAAATGTTTGGATGGCGATATTTCCGCAATCGAGAGTCGTGGATGGTTGAAAATTTCAAAAACCTGTTTTAGTTTTTTGAGATCTTTCTAAAACTGAAAACAAAAAAATTTTACGACCCCTGGTTCTCGAAATATCTTCATCCAAAGTGATATTACCTTATTTCGAACCAATTTAATTAAAATTGTTCAAACAAAATTGTTTGGATGGCGATATTTCCGCAATCAAGAGTCGTGGATGGTTGAAAATTTGAAAAACCTGTTTTAGTTTTTTGAGATCTTTCTAAAACTGAAAACAAAAAAATTTTACGACCCCTGGTTCTCGAAATATATTCATCCAAAGTGATATTACTTTATTTTAACCCAATTCAGTTAAACTTGTTCAAAAAAATGTTTGGATGGCGATATTTCAGCATTTGAGACTCGTAAGTGGTTGCGGTTTTCAGCGCTGAATTGGAAATTCATAGACCTTTCCGCCAATGTAAAAAATTTAGCACATTTTGACAAATTAATTTTTACCGACTTTTTGAAAAAAGAATGGACTAACCCCTTTGCTAATTTTGACCCGAAAAATTAAATGTTTCCAAAACCCATCGAAATATACATCAAATGAAAGGTATTTAAAAACTCTATTCGCACGTGTAAGTAAAAATCTCTCGGGTGGTCCGGTTCTCAAAATATTTACATCCAAAGTTCTATTTCGACCCAATTTCAAAAACCAACCCAAAAAATTGTTTGGATGGCGATATTTCCACAATCGAGAGTAGTGGATGGTTGAAAATTTCAAAAACCTGTTTTAGTTTTTTGAGATCTTTCTAAAACTGAAAACCCAAAAATTTTACGACCTCTGGTTCTCGAAATATCTTCATCCAAAGTCATATTACCTTATTTCGAACCAATTTAATTAAAATTGTTCAAACAAAATTGTTTGGATGGCGATATTTCCGCAATCGAGAGTCGTGGATGGTTGAAAATTTCAAAAACCTGTTTTAGTTTTTTGAGATCTTTCGAAAACTGAAAACAAAAAAATTTTACGACCCCTGGTTCTCGAAATATATTCATCCAAAGTCATATTACCTTATTTCGAACCAATTTAATTAAAATTGTTCAAACAAAATTGTTTGGATGGCGATATTTCCGCAATCGAGAGTCGTGGATGGTTGAAAATTTGAAAAACCTGTTTTAGTTTTTTGAGATCTTTCTAAAACTGAAAACAAAAAAATTTTACGACCCCTGGTTCTCGAAATATCTTCATCCAAAGTGATATTACCTTATTTCGAACCAATTTAATTAAAATTGTTCAAACAAAATTGTTTGGATGGCGATATTTCCGCAATCGAGAGTCGTGGATGGTTGAAAATTTCAAAAACCTGTTTTAGTTTTTTGAGATCTTTCTAAAACTGAAAACCCAAAAATTTTACGACCTCTGGTTCTCGAAATATCTTCATCCAAAGTGATATTACCTTATTTCGAACCAATTTAATTAAAATTGTTCAAACAAAATTGTTTGGATGGCGATATTTCCGCAATCGAGAGTCGTGGATGGTTAAAAATTTCAAAAACCTGTTTTAGTTTTTTGAGATCTTTCTAAAACTGAAAACCCAAAAATTTTACGACCTCTGGTTCTCGAAATATCTTCATCCAAAGTCATATTACCTTATTTCGAACCAATTTAATTAAAATTGTTCAAACAAAATTGTTTGGATGGCGATATTTCCGCAATCGAGAGTCGTGGATGGTTGAAAATTTCAAAAACCTGTTTTAGTTTTTTGAGATCTTTCTAAAACTGAAAACAAAAAAATTTTACGACCCCTGGTTCTCGAAATATATTCATCCAAAGTGATATTACTTTATTTTAACCCAATTCAGTTAAACTTGTTCAAAAAAATGTTTGGATGGCGATATTTCAGCATTTGAGACTCGTAAGTGGTTGCGGTTTTCAGCGCTGAATTGGAAATTCATAGACCTTTCCGCCAATGTAAAAAATTTAGCACATTTTGACAAATTAATTTTTACCGACTTTTTGAAAAAAGAATGGACTAACCCCTTTGCTAATTTTGACCCGAAAAATTAAATGTTTCCAAAACCCATCAAAATATACATCAAATGAAAGGTATTTAAAAACTCTATTCGCACGTGTAAGTAAAAATCTCTCGGGTGGTCCGGTTCTCAAAATATTTACATCCAAAGTTCTATTTCGACCCAATTTCAAAAACCAACCCAAAAAATTGTTTGGATGGCGATATTTCCACAATCGAGAGTAGTGGAAGGTTGAAAATTTCAAAAACCTGTTTTAGTTTTTTGAGATCTTTCTAAAACTGAAAACCCAAAAATTTTACGACCTCTGGTTCTCGAAATATCTTCATCCAAAGTGATATTACCTTATTTCGAACCAATTTAATTAAAATTGTTCAAACAAAATTGTTTGGATGGCGATATTTCCGCAATCGAGAGTCGTGGATGGTTGAAAATTTCAAAAACCTGTTTTAGTTTTTTGAGATCTTTCTAAAACTGAAAACAAAAAAATTTTACGACCCCTGGTTCTCGAAATATATTCATCCAAAGTGATATTACTTTATTTTAACCCAATTCAGTTAAACTTGTTCAAAAAAATGTTTGGATGGCGATATTTCAGCATTTGAGACTCGTAAGTGGTTGCGGTTTTCAGCGCTGAATTGGAAATTCATAGACCTTTCCGCCAATGTAAAAAATTTAGCACATTTTGACAAATTAATTTTTACCGACTTTTTGAAAAAAGAATGGACTAACCCCTTTGCTAATTTTGACCCGAAAAATTAAATGTTTCCAAAACCCATCGAAATATACATCAAATGAAAGGTATTTAAAAACTCTATTCGCACGTGTAAGTAAAAATCTCTCGGGTGGTCCGGTTCTCAAAATATTTACATCCAAAGTTCTATTTCGACCCAATTTCAAAAACCAACCCAAAAAATTGTTTGGATGGCGATATTTCCACAATCGAGAGTCGTGGATGGTTGAAAATTTCAAAAACCTGTTTTAGTTTTTTGAGATCTTTCTAAAACTGAAAACCTAAAAATTTTACGACCTCTGGTTCTCGAAATATCTTCATCCAAAGTCATATTACCTTATTTCGAACCAATTTAATTAAAATTGTTCAAACAAAATTGTTTGGATGGCGATATTTCCGCAATCGAGAGTCGTGGATGGTTGAAAATTTGAAAAACCTGTTTTAGTTTTTTGAGATCTTTCTAAAACTGAAAACAAAAAAATTTTACGACCCCTGGTTCTCGAAATATATTCATCCAAAGTGATATTACTTTATTTTAACCCAATTCAGTTAAACTTGTTCAAAAAAATGTTTGGATGGCGATATTTCAGCATTTGAGACTCGTAAGTGGTTGCGGTTTTCAGCGCTGAATTGGAAATTCATAGACCTTTCCGCCAATGTAAAAAATTTAGCACATTTTGACAAATTAATTTTTACCGACTTTTTGAAAAAAGAATGGACTAACCCCTTTGCTAATTTTGACCCGAAAAATTAAATGTTTCCAAAACCCATCGAAATATACATCAAATGAAAGGTATTTAAAAACTCTATTCGCACGTGTAAGTAAAAATCTCTCGGGTGGTCCGGTTCTCAAAATATTTACATCCAAAGTTCTATTTCGACCCAATTTCAAAAACCAACCCAAAAAATTGTTTGGATGGCGATATTTCCACAATCGAGAGTCGTGGATGGTTGAAAATTTCAAAAACCTGTTTTAGTTTTTTGAGATCTTTCTAAAACTGAAAACCTAAAAATTTTACGACCTCTGGTTCTCGAAATATCTTCATCCAAAGTCATATTACCTTATTTCGAACCAATTTAATTAAAATTGTTCAAACAAAATTGTTTGGATGGCGATATTTCCGCAATCGAGAGTCGTGGATGGTTGAAAATTTGAAAAACCTGTTTTAGTTTTTTGAGATCTTTCTAAAACTGAAAACAAAAAAATTTTACGACCCCTGGTTCTCGAAATATATTCATCCAAAGTGATATTACTTTATTTTAACCCAATTCAGTTAAACTTGTTCAAAAAAATGTTTGGATGGCGATATTTCCGCAATCAAGACTCGTAAGTGGTTGCGGTTTTCAGCGCTGAATTGGAAATTCATAGACCTTTCCGCCAATGTAAAAAATTTAGCACATTTTGACAAATTAATTTTTACCGACTTTTTGAAAAAAGAATGGACTAACCCCTTTGCTAATTTTGACCCGAAAAATTAAATGTTTCCAAAACCCATCGAAATATACATCAAATGAAAGGTATTTAAAAACTCTATTCGCACGTGTAAGTAAAAATCTCTCGGGTGGTCCGGTTCTCAAAATATTTACATCCAAAGTTCTATTTCGACCCAATTTCAAAAACCAACCCAAAAAATTGTTTGGATGGCGATATTTCCACAATCGAGAGTCGTGGATGGTTGAAAATTTCAAAAACCTGTTTTAGTTTTTTGAGATCTTTCTAAAACTGAAAACCTAAAAATTTTACGACCTCTGGTTCTCGAAATATCTTCATCCAAAGTCATATTACCTTATTTCGAACCAATTTAATTAAAATTGTTCAAACAAAATTGTTTGGATGGCGATATTTCCGCAATCGAGAGTCGTGGATGGTTGAAAATTTGAAAAACCTGTTTTAGTTTTTTGAGATCTTTCTAAAACTGAAAACAAAAAAATTTTACGACCCCTGGTTCTCGAAATATATTCATCCAAAGTGATATTACTTTATTTTAACCCAATTCAGTTAAACTTGTTCAAAAAAATGTTTGGATGGCGATATTTCCGCAATCAAGACTCGTAAGTGGTTGCGGTTTTCAGCGCTGAATTGGAAATTCATAGACCTTTCCGCCAATGTAAAAAATTTAGCACATTTTGACAAATTAATTTTTACCGACTTTTTGAAAAAAGAATGGACTAACCCCTTTGCTAATTTTGACCCGAAAAATTAAATGTTTCCAAAACCCATCGAAATATACATCAAATGAAAGGTATTTAAAAACTCTATTCGCACGTGTAAGTAAAAATCTCTCGGGTGGTCCGGTTCTCAAAATATTTACATCCAAAGTTCTATTTCGACCCAATTTCAAAAACCAACCCAAAAAATTGTTTGGATGGCGATATTTCCACAATCGAGAGTAGTGGATGGTTGAAAATTTCAAAAACCTGTTTTAGTTTTTTGAGATCTTTCTAAAACTGAAAACCGAAAAATTTTACGACCTCTGGTTCTCGAAATATCTTCTTCCAAAGTGATATTACCTTATTTCGAACCAATTTAATTAAAATTGTTCAAACAAAATTGTTTGGATGGCGATATTTCCGCAATCGAGAGTCGTGAATGGTTGAAAATTTCAAAACCTGTTTTAGTTTTTTAAAATCTTTCTAAAACTGAAAACAAAAAAATTTTACGACCCCTGGTTCTCGAAATATATTCATCCAAAGTGATATTACTTTATTTTAACCCAGTTCAGTTGTTCAAAAAAATGTTTGGATGGCGATATTTCCGCAATCGAGAGTCGTGGATGGTTGAAAATTTGAAAAACCTGTTTTAGTTTTTTGAGATCTTTCTAAAACTGAAAACAAAAAAATTTTACGACCCCTGGTTCTCGAAATATATTCATCCAAAGTCATATTACCTTATTTCGAACCAATTTAATTAAAATTGTTCAAACAAAATTGTTTGGATGGCGATATTTCCGCAATCGAGAGTCGTGGATGGTTGAAAATTTGAAAAACCTGTTTTAGTTTTTTGAGATCTTTCTAAAACTGAAAACAAAAAAATTTTACGACCCCTGGTTCTCGAAATATATTCATCCAAAGTGATATTACTTTATTTTAACCCAGTTCAGTTGTTCAAAAAAATGTTTGGATGGCGATATTTCCGCAATCGAGAGTCGTGGATGGTTGAAAATTTGAAAAACCTGTTTTAGTTTTTTGAGATCTTTCTAAAACTGAAAACAAAAAAATTTTACGACCCCTGGTTCTCGAAATATATTCATCCAAAGTCATATTACCTTATTTCGAACCAATTTAATTAAAATTGTTCAAACAAAATTGTTTGGATGGCGATATTTCCGCAATCGAGAGTCGTGGATGGTTGAAAATTTGAAAAACCTGTTTTAGTTTTTTGAGATATTCTAAAACTGAAAACAAAAAAATTTTACGACCCCTGGTTCTCGAAATATATTCATCCAAAGTCATATTACCTTATTTCGAACCAATTTAATTAAAATTGTTCAAACAAAATTGTTTGGATGGCGATATTTCCGCAATCGAGAGTCGTGGATGGTTGAAAATTTGAAAAACCTGTTTTAGTTTTTTGAGATCTTTCTAAAACTGAAAACAAAAAAATTTTACGACCCCTGGTTCTCGAAATATATTCATCCAAAGTGATATTACTTTATTTTAACCCAGTTCAGTTGTTCAAAAAAATGTTTGGATGGCGATATTTCCGCAATCGAGAGTCGTGGATGGTTGAAAATTTGAAAAACCTGTTTTAGTTTTTTGAGATCTTTCTAAAACTGAAAACAAAAAAATTTTACGACCCCTGGTTCTCGAAATATATTCATCCAAAGTCATATTACCTTATTTCGAACCAATTTAATTAAAATTGTTCAAACAAAATTGTTTGGATGGCGATATTTCCGCAATCGAGAGTCGTGGATGGTTGAAAATTTGAAAAACCTGTTTTAGTTTTTTGAGATCTTTCTAAAACTGAAAACAAAAAAATTTTACGACCCCTGGTTCTCGAAATATATTCATCCAAATTGATATTACTTTATTTTAACCCAGTTCAGTTGTTCAAAAAAATGTTTGGATGGCGATATTTCCGCAATCGAGAGTCGTGGATGGTTGAAAATTTCAAAAACCTGTTTTAGTTTTTTGAGATCTTTCTAAAACTGAAAACAAAAAAATTTTACGACCCCTGGTTCTCGAAATATCTTCATCCAAAGTGATATTACCTTATTTCGAACCAATTTAATTAAAATTGTTCAAACAAAATTGTTTGGATGGCGATATTTCCGCAATCGAGAGTCGTGGATGGTTGAAAATTTGAAAAACCTGTTTTAGTTTTTTGAGATCTTTCTAAAACTGAAAACAAAAAAATTTTACGACCCCTGGTTCTCGAAATATATTCATCCAAAGTGATATTACTTTATTTTAACCCAGTTCAGTTGTTCAAAAAAATGTTTGGATGGCGATATTTCAGCATTTGAGACTCGTAAGTGGTTGCGGTTTTCAGCGCTGAATTGGAAATTCATAGACCTTTCCGCCAATGTAAAAAATTTAGCACATTTTGACAAATTAATTTTTACCGACTTTTTGAAAAAAGAATGGACTAACCCCTTTGCTAATTTTGACCCGAAAAATTAAATGTTTCCAAAACCCATCGAAATATACATCAAATGAAAGGTATTTAAAAACTCTATTCGCACGTGTAAGTAAAAATCTCTCGGGTGGTCCGGTTCTCAAAATATTTACATCCAAAGTTCTATTTCGACCCAATTTCAAAAACCAACCCAAAAAATTGTTTGGATGGCGATATTTCCACAATCGAGAGTAGTGGATGGTTGAAAATTTCAAAAACCTGTTTTAGTTTTTTGAGATCTTTCTAAAACTGAAAACCGAATCTGGTTCTCGAAATATCTTCATCCAAAGTCATATTACCTTATTTCGAACCAATTTAATTAAAATTGTTCAAACAAAATTGTTTGGATGGCGATATTTCCGCAATCGAGAGTCGTGGATGGTTGAAAATTTCAAAAACCTGTTTTAGTTTTTTGAGATCTTTCTAAAACTGAAAACAAAAAAATTTTACGACCCCTGGTTCTCGAAATATATTCATCCAAAGTCATATTACCTTATTTCGAACCAATTTAATTAAAATTGTTCAAACAAAATTGTTTGGATGGCGATATTTCCGCAATCGAGAGTCGTGGATGGTTGAAAATTTGAAAAACCTGTTTTAGTTTTTTGAGATCTTTCTAAAACTGAAAACAAAAAAATTTAACGACCCCTGGTTCTCGAAATATATTCATCCAAAGTGATATTACTTTATTTTAACCCAGTTCAGTTGTTCAAAAAAATGTTTGGATGGCGATATTTCCGCAATCGAGAGTCGTGGATGGTTGAAAATTTCAAAAACCTGTTTTAGTTTTTTGAGATCTTTCTAAAACTGAAAACAAAAAAATTTTACGACCCCTGGTTCTCGAAATATCTTCATCCAAAGTGATATTACCTTATTTCGAACCAATTTAATTAAAATTGTTCAAACAAAATTGTTTGGATGGCGATATTTCCGCAATCGAGAGTCGTGGATGGTTGAAAATTTGAAAAACCTGTTTTAGTTTTTTGAGATCTTTCTAAAACTGAAAACAAAAAAATTTTACGACCCCTGGTTCTCGAAATATATTCATCCAAAGTGATATTACTTTATTTTAACCCAATTCAGTTAAACTTGTTCAAAAAAATGTTTGGATGGCGATATTTCAGCATTTGAGACTCGTAAGTGGTTGCGGTTTTCAGCGCTGAATTGGAAATTCATAGACCTTTCCGCCAATGTAAAAAATTTAGCACATTTTGACAAATTAATTTTTACCGACTTTTTGAAAAAAGAATGGACTAACCCCTTTGCTAATTTTGACCCGAAAAATTAAATGTTTCCAAAACCCATCGAAATATACATCAAATGAAAGGTATTTAAAAACTCTATTCGCACGTGTAAGTAAAAATCTCTCGGGTGGTCCGGTTCTCAAAATATTTACATCCAAAGTTCTATTTCGACCCAATTTCAAAAACCAACCCAAAAAATTGTTTGGATGGCGATATTTCCACAATCGAGAGTAGTGGAAGGTTGAAAATTTCAAAAACCTGTTTTAGTTTTTTGAGATCTTTCTAAAACTGAAAACCCAAAAATTTTACGACCTCTGGTTCTCGAAATATCTTCATCCAAAGTGATATTACCTTATTTCGAACCAATTTAATTAAAATTGTTCAAACAAAATTGTTTGGATGGCGATATTTCCGCAATCGAGAGTCGTGGATGGTTGAAAATTTCAAAAACCTGTTTTAGTTTTTTGAGATCTTTCTAAAACTGAAAACAAAAAAATTTTACGACCCCTGGTTCTCGAAATATATTCATCCAAAGTGATATTACTTTATTTTAACCCAATTCAGTTAAACTTGTTCAAAAAAATGTTTGGATGGCGATATTTCAGCATTTGAGACTCGTAAGTGGTTGCGGTTTTCAGCGCTGAATTGGAAATTCATAGACCTTTCCGCCAATGTAAAAAATTTAGCACATTTTGACAAATTAATTTTTACCGACTTTTTGAAAAAAGAATGGACTAACCCCTTTGCTAATTTTGACCCGAAAAATTAAATGTTTCCAAAACCCATCGAAATATACATCAAATGAAAGGTATTTAAAAACTCTATTCGCACGTGTAAGTAAAAATCTCTCGGGTGGTCCGGTTCTCAAAATATTTACATCCAAAGTTCTATTTCGACCCAATTTCAAAAACCAACCCAAAAAATTGTTTGGATGGCGATATTTCCACAATCGAGAGTCGTGGATGGTTGAAAATTTCAAAAACCTGTTTTAGTTTTTTGAGATCTTTCTAAAACTGAAAACCTAAAAATTTTACGACCTCTGGTTCTCGAAATATCTTCATCCAAAGTCATATTACCTTATTTCGAACCAATTTAATTAAAATTGTTCAAACAAAATTGTTTGGATGGCGATATTTCCGCAATCGAGAGTCGTGGATGGTTGAAAATTTCAAAAACCTGTTTTAGTTTTTTGAGATCTTTCTAAAACTGAAAACAAAAAAATTTTACGACCCCTGGTTCTCGAAATATATTCATCCAAAGTGATATTACTTTATTTTAACCCAATTCAGTTAAACTTGTTCAAAAAAATGTTTGGATGGCGATATTTCAGCATTTGAGACTCGTAAGTGGTTGCGGTTTTCAGCGCTGAATTGGAAATTCATAGACCTTTCCGCCAATGTAAAAAATTTAGCACATTTTGACAAATTAATTTTTACCGACTTTTTGAAAAAAGAATGGACTAACCCCTTTGCTAATTTTGACCCGAAAAATTAAATGTTTCCAAAACCCATCGAAATATACATCAAATGAAAGGTATTTAAAAACTCTATTCGCACGTGTAAGTAAAAATCTCTCGGGTGGTCCGGTTCTCAAAATATTTACATCCAAAGTTCTATTTCGACCCAATTTCAAAAACCAACCCAAAAAATTGTTTGGATGGCGATATTTCCACAATCGAGAGTCGTGGATGGTTGAAAATTTCAAAAACCTGTTTTAGTTTTTTGAGATCTTTCTAAAACTGAAAACCGAAAAATTTTACGACCTCTGGTTCTCGAAATATCTTCTTCCAAAGTGATATTACCTTATTTCGAACCAATTTAATTAAAATTGTTCAAACAAAATTGTTTGGATGGCGATATTTCCGCAATCGAGAGTCGTGAATGGTTGAAAATTTCAAAACCTGTTTTAGTTTTTTAAAATCTTTCTAAAACTGAAAATCAAAAAATTTTACGACCCCTGGTTCTCGAAATATATTCATCCAAAGTGATATTACTTTATTTTAACCCAATTCAGTTAAACTTGTTCAAAAAAATGTTTGGATGGCGATATTTCAGCATTTGAGACTCGTAAGTGGCTGCGGTTTTCAGCGCTGAATTGGAAATTCATAGACATTTCCGCCAGTGTAAAAAATTTAGCACATTTTGAAAAATAAATTTTTACCGACTTTTTGAAAAAAGAATGGACTAACCCCTTTGCTAATTTTGACCCGAAAAATTAAATGTTTCCAAAACCCATCGAAATATACATCAAATGAAAGGTATTTAAAAACTCTATTCGCACGTGTAAGTAAAAATCTCTCGGGTGGTCCGGTTCTCAAAATATTTACATCCAAAGTTCTATTTCGACCCAAATTCAAAAACCAACCCAAAAAATTGTTTGGATGGCGATATTTCCTCAATCGAGAGTAGTGGATGGTTGAAAATTTCAAAAACCTGTTTTAGTTTTTTGAGATCTTTCTAAAACTGAAAACAAAAAAATTTTACGACCCCTGGTTCTCGAAATATATTCATCCAAAGTGATATTACTTTATTTTAACCCAGTTCAGTTGTTCAAAAAAATGTTTGGATGGCGATATTTCCGCAATCGAGAGTCGTGGATGGTTGAAAATTTCAAAAACCTGTTTTAGTTTTTTGAGATCTTTCTAAAACTGAAAACAAAAAAATTTTACGACCCCTGGTTCTCGAAATATCTTCATCCAAAGTGATATTACCTTATTTCGAACCAATTTAATTAAAATTGTTCAAACAAAATTGTTTGGATGGCGATATTTCCGCAATCGAGAGTCGTGGATGGTTGAAAATTTCAAAAACCTGTTTTAGTTTTTTGAGATCTTTCTAAAACTGAAAACAAAAAAATTTTACGACCCCTGGTTCTCGAAATATATTCATCCAAAGTGATATTACTTTATTTTAACCCAATTCAGTTAAACTTGTTCAAAAAAATGTTTGGATGGCGATATTTCAGCATTTGAGACTCGTAAGTGGTTGCGGTTTTCAGCGCTGAATTGGAAATTCATAGACCTTTCCGCCAATGTAAAAAATTTAGCACATTTTGACAAATTAATTTTTACCGACTTTTTGAAAAAAGAATGGACTAACCCCTTTGCTAATTTTGACCCGAAAAATTAAATGTTTCCAAAACCCATCGAAATATACATCAAATGAAAGGTATTTAAAAACTCTATTCGCACGTGTAAGTAAAAATCTCTCGGGTGGTCCGGTTCTCAAAATATTTACATCCAAAGTTCTATTTCGACCCAATTTCAAAAACCAACCCAAAAAATTGTTTGGATGGCGATATTTCCACAATCGAGAGTCGTGGATGGTTGAAAATTTGAAAAACCTGTTTTAGTTTTTTGAGATCTTTCTAAAACTGAAAACCTAAAAATTTTACGACCTCTGGTTCTCGAAATATCTTCATCCAAAGACATATTACCTTATTTCGAACCAATTTAATTAAAATTGTTCAAACAAAATTGTTTGGATGGCGATATTTCCACAATCGAGAGTCGTGGATGGTTGAAAATTTGAAAAACATGTTTTAGTTTTTTGAGATCTTTCTAAAACTGAAAACAAAAAAATTTTACGACCCCTGGTTCTCGAAATATATTCATCCAAAGTGATATTACTTTATTTTAACCCAATTCAGTTAAACTTGTTCAAAAAAATGTTTGGATGGCGATATTTCAGCATTTGAGACTCGTAAGTGGTTGCGGTTTTCAGCGCTGAATTGGAAATTCATAGACCTTTCCGCCAATGTAAAAAATTTAGCACATTTTGACAAATTAATTTTTACCGACTTTTTGAAAAAAGAATGGACTAACCCCTTTGCTAATTTTGACCCGAAAAATTAAATGTTTCCAAAACCCATCGAAATATACATCAAATGAAAGGTATTTAAAAACTCTATTCGCACGTGTAAGTAAAAATCTCTCGGGTGGTCCGGTTCTCAAAATATTTACATCCAAAGTTCTATTTCGACCCAATTTCAAAAACCAACCCAAAAAATTGTTTGGATGGCGATATTTCCGCAATCGAGAGTCGTGGATGGTTGAAAATTTGAAAAACCTGTTTTAGTTTTTTGAGATCTTTCTAAAACTGAAAACAAAAAAATTTTACGACCCCTGGTTCTCGAAATATATTCATCCAAAGTGATATTACTTTATTTTAACCCAATTCAGTTAAACTTGTTCAAAAAAATGTTTGGATGGCGATATTTCCGCAATCAAGACTCGTAAGTGGTTGCGGTTTTCAGCGCTGAATTGGAAATTCATAGACCTTTCCGCCAATGTAAAAAATTTAGCACATTTTGACAAATTAATTTTTACCGACTTTTTGAAAAAAGAATGGACTAACCCCTTTGCTAATTTTGACCCGAAAAATTAAATGTTTCCAAAACCCATCGAAATATACATCAAATGAAAGGTATTTAAAAACTCTATTCGCACGTGTAAGTAAAAATCTCTCGGGTGGTCCGGTTCTCAAAATATTTACATCCAAAGTTCTATTTCGACCCAATTTCAAAAACCAACCCAAAAAATTGTTTGGATGGCGATATTTCCACAATCGAGAGTCGTGGATGGTTGAAAATTTCAAAAACCTGTTTTAGTTTTTTGAGATCTTTCTAAAACTGAAAACCTAAAAATTTTACGACCTCTGGTTCTCGAAATATCTTCATCCAAAGTCATATTACCTTATTTCGAACCAATTTAATTAAAATTGTTCAAACAAAATTGTTTGGATGGCGATATTTCCACAATCGAGAGTCGTGGATGGTTGAAAATTTGAAAAACCTGTTTTAGTTTTTTGAGATCTTTCTAAAACTGAAAACAAAAAAATTTTACGACCCCTGGTTCTCGAAATATATTCATCCAAAGTGATATTACTTTATTTTAACCCAATTCAGTTAAACTTGTTCAAAAAAATGTTTGGATGGCGATATTTCCGCAATCAAGACTCGTAAGTGGTTGCGGTTTTCAGCGCTGAATTGGAAATTCATAGACCTTTCCGCCAATGTAAAAAATATAGCACATTTTGACAAATTAATTTTTACCGACTTTTTGAAAAAAGAATGGACTAACCCCTTTGCTAATTTTGACCCGAAAAATTAAATGTTTCCAAAACCCATCGAAATATACATCAAATGAAAGGTATTTAAAAACTCCATTCGCACGTGTAAGTAAAAATCTCTCGGGTGGTCCGGTTCTCAAAATATTTACATCCAAAGTTCTATTTCGACCCAATTTCAAAAACCAACCCAAAAAATTGTTTGGATGGCGATATTTCCACAATCGAGAGTCGTGGATGGTTGAAAATTTGAAAAACCTGTTTTAGTTTTTTGAGATCTTTCTAAAACTGAAAACCTAAAAATTTTACGACCTCTGGTTCTCGAAATATCTTCATCCAAAGTCATATTACCTTATTTCGAACCAATTTAATTAAAATTGTTCAAACAAAATTGTTTGGATGGCGATATTTCCACAATCGAGAGTCGTGGATGGTTGAAAATTTCAAAAACCTGTTTTAGTTTTTTGAGATCTTTCTAAAACTGAAAACCGAAAAATTTTACGACTCCTGGTTCTCAAAATATCTTCATCCAAAGTCATATTACCTTATTTCGAACCAATTTAAATAAAATTGTTCAAACAAAATTGTTTGGATGGCGATATTTCCGCAATCGAGAGTCGTGGATGGTTGAAAATTTGAAAAACCTGTTTTAGTTTTTTGAGATCTTTCTAAAACTGAAAACAAAAAAATTTTACGACCCCTGGTTCTCGAAATATATTCATCCAAAGTGATATTACTTTATTTTAACCCAATTCAGTTAAACTTGTTCAAAAAAATGTTTGGATGGCGATATTTCCGCAATCAAGACTCGTAAGTGGTT
This sequence comes from Epistrophe eligans, assembly GCA_951394125.1. Taxonomy (NCBI): domain Eukaryota; kingdom Metazoa; phylum Arthropoda; class Insecta; order Diptera; family Syrphidae; genus Epistrophe; species Epistrophe eligans. The sequence goes on along the minus strand of OX596031.1, from coordinate 26,776,016 downwards.
GCGGTTTTCAGCGCTGAATTGGAAATTCATAGACCTTTCCGCCAATGTAAAAAATTTAGCACATTTTGACAAATTAATTTTTACCGACTTTTTGAAAAAAGAATGGACTAACCCCTTTGCTAATTTTGACCCGAAAAATTAAATGTTTCCAAAACCCATCGAAATATACATCAAATGAAAGGTATTTAAAAAACTCTATTCGCACGTGTAAGTAAAAATCTCTCGGGTGGTCCGGTTCTCAAAATATTTACATCCAAAGTTCTATTTCGACCCAATTTCAAAAACCAACCCAAAAAATTGTTTGGATGGCGATATTTCCACAATCGAGAGTCGTGGATGGTTGAAAATTTGAAAAACCTGTTTTAGTTTTTTGAGATCTTTCTAAAACTGAAAAAAAAAAAAATTTACGACCCCTGGTTCTCGAAATATATTCATCCAAAGTGATATTACTTTATTTTAACCCAATTCAGTTAAACTTGTTCAAAAAAATGTTTGGATGGCGATATTTCCGCAATCAAGACTCGTAAGTGGTTGCGGTTTTCAGCGCTGAATTGGAAATTCATAGACCTTTCCGCCAATGTAAAAAATTTAGCACATTTTGACAAATTAATTTTTACCGACTTTTTGAAAAAAGAATGGACTAACCCCTTTGCTAATTTTGACCCGAAAAATTAAATGTTTCCAAAACCCATCGAAATATACATCAAATGAAAGGTATTTAAAAACTCTATTCGCACGTGTAAGTAAAAATCTCTCGGGTGGTCCGGTTCTCAAAATATTTACATCCAAAGTTCTATTTCGACCCAATTTCAAAAACCAACCCAAAAAATTGTTTGGATGGCGATATTTCCACAATCGAGAGTCGTGGATGGTTGAAAATTTCAAAAACCTGTTTTAGTTTTTTGAGATCTTTCTAAAACTGAAAACCTAAAAATTTTACGACCTCTGGTTCTCGAAATATCTTCATCCAAAGTCATATTACCTTATTTCGAACCAATTTAATTAAAATTGTTCAAACAAAATTGTTTGGATGGCGATATTTCCACAATCGAGAGTCGTGGATGGTTAAAAATTTCAAAAACCTGTTTTAGTTTTTTGAGATCTTTCTAAAACTGAAAACCGAAAAATTTTACGACTTCTGGTTCTCAAAATATCTTCATCCAAAGTCATATTACCTTATTTCGAACCAATTTAATTAAAATTGTTCAAACAAAATTGTTTGGATGGCGATATTTCCGCAATCGAGAGTCGTGGATGGTTGAAAATTTGAAAAACCTGTTTTAGTTTTTTGAGATCTTTCTAAAACTGAAAACAAAAAAATTTTACGACCCCTGGTTCTCGAAATATATTCATCCAAAGTGATATTACTTTATTTTAACCCAATTCAGTTAAACTTGTTCAAAAAAATGTTTGGATGGCGATATTTCCGCAATCAAGACTCGTAAGTGGTTGCGGTTTTCAGCGCTGAATTGGAAATTCATAGACCTTTCCGCCAATGTAAAAAATATAGCACATTTTGACAAATTAATTTTTACCGACTTTTTGAAAAAAGAATGGACTAACCCCTTTGCTAATTTTGACCCGAAAAATTAAATGTTTCCAAAACCCATCGAAATATACATCAAATGAAAGGTATTTAAAAACTCTATTCGCACGTGTAAGTAAAAATCTCTCGGGTGGTCCGGTTCTCAAAATATTTACATCCAAAGTTCTATTTCGACCCAATTTCAAAAACCAACCCAAAAAATTGTTTGGATGGCGATATTTCCGCAATCGAGAGTCGTGGATGGTTGAAAATTTGAAAAACCTGTTTTAGTTTTTTGAGATCTTTCTAAAACTGAAAACAAAAAAATTTTACGACCCCTGGTTCTCGAAATATATTCATCCAAAGTGATATTACTTTATTTTAACCCAATTCAGTTAAACTTGTTCAAAAAAATGTTTGGATGGCGATATTTCCGCAATCAAGACTCGTAAGTGGTTGCGGTTTTCAGCGCTGAATTGGAAATTCATAGACCTTTCCGCCAATGTAAAAAATATAGCACATTTTGACAAATTAATTTTTACCGACTTTTTGAAAAAAGAATGGACTAACCCCTTTGCTAATTTTGACCCGAAAAATTAAATGTTTCCAAAACCCATCGAAATATACATCAAATGAAAGGTATTTAAAAACTCTATTCGCACGTGTAAGTAAAAATCTCTCGGGTGGTCCGGTTCTCAAAATATTTACATCCAAAGTTCTATTTCGACCCAATTTCAAAAACCAACCCAAAAAATTGTTTGGATGGCGATATTTCCACAATCGAGAGTCGTGGATGGTTGAAAATTTCAAAAACCTGTTTTAGTTTTTTGAGATCTTTCTAAAACTGAAAACCGAAAAATTTTACGACTTCTGGTTCTCGAAATATCTTCATCCAAAGTCATATTACCTTATTTCGAACCAATTTAATTAAAATTGTTCAAACAAAATTGTTTGGATGGCGATATTTCCGCAATCGAGAGTCGTGGATGGTTGAAAATTTGAAAAACCTGTTTTAGTTTTTTGAGATCTTTCTAAAACTGAAAACCGAAAAATTTTACGACTTCTGGTTCTCGAAATATCTTCATCCAAAGTCATATTACCTTATTTCGAACCAATTTAATTAAAATTGTTCAAACAAAATTGTTTGGATGGCGATATTTCCGCAATCGAGAATCGTGGATGGTTGAAAATTTGAAAAACCTGTTTTAGTTTTTTGAGATCTTTCTAAAACTGAAAACAAAAAAATTTTACGACCCCTGGTTCTCGAAATATATTCATCCAAAGTGATATTACTTTATTTTAACCCAATTCAGTTAAACTTGTTCAAAAAAATGTTTGGATGGCGATATTTCCGCAATCAAGACTCGTAAGTGGTTGCGGTTTTCAGCGCTGAATTGGAAATTCATAGACCTTTCCGCCAATGTAAAAAATATAGCACATTTTGACAAATTAATTTTTACCGACTTTTTGAAAAAAGAATGGACTAACCCCTTTGCTAATTTTGACCCGAAAAATTAAATGTTTCCAAAACCCATCGAAATATACATCAAATGAAAGGTATTTAAAAACTCTATTCGCACGTGTAAGTAAAAATCTCTCGGGTGGTCCGGTTCTCAAAATATTTACATCAAAAGTTCTATTTCGACCCAATTTCAAAAACCAACCCAAAAAATTGTTTGGATGGCGATATTTCCACAATCGAGAGTCGTGGATGGTTGAAAATTTCAAAAACCTGTTTTAGTTTTTTGAGATCTTTCTAAAACTGAAAACCGAAAAATTTTACGACTTCTGGTTCTCAAAATATCTTCATCCAAAGTCATATTACCTTATTTCGAACCAATTTAATTAAAATTGTTCAAACAAAATTGTTTGGATGGCGATATTTCCGCAATCGAGAGTCGTGGATGGTTGAAAATTTGAAAAACCTGTTTTAGTTTTTTGAGATCTTTCTAAAACTGAAAACAAAAAAATTTTACGACCCCTGGTTCTCGAAATATATTCATCCAAAGTGATATTACTTTATTTTAACCCAATTCAGTTAAACTTGTTCAAAAAAATGTTTGGATGGCGATATTTCCGCAATCAAGACTCGTAAGTGGTTGCGGTTTTCAGCGCTGAATTGGAAATTCATAGACCTTTCCGCCAATGTAAAAAATTTAGCACATTTTGACAAATTAATTTTTACCGACTTTTTGAAAAAAGAATGGACTAACCCCTTTGCTAATTTTGACCCGAAAAATTAAATGTTTCCAAAACCCATCGAAATATACATCAAATGAAAGGTATTTAAAAACTCTATTCGCACGTGTAAGTAAAAATCTCTCGGGTGGTCCGGTTCTCAAAATATTTACATCAAAAGTTCTATTTCGACCCAATTTCAAAAACCAACCCAAAAAATTGTTTGGATGGCGATATTTCCACAATCGAGAGTCGTGGATGGTTGAAAATTTCAAAAACCTGTTTTAGTTTTTTGAGATCTTTCTAAAACTGAAAACAAAAAAATTTTACGACCCCTGGTTCTCGAAATATATTCATCCAAAGTGATATTACTTTATTTTAACCCAATTCAGTTAAACTTGTTCAAAAAAATGTTTGGATGGCGATATTTCCGCAATCAAGACTCGTAAGTGGTTGCGGTTTTCAGCGCTGAATTGGAAATTCATAGACCTTTCCGCCAATGTAAAAAATTTAGCACATTTTGACAAATTAATTTTTACCGACTTTTTGAAAAAAGAATGGACTAACCCCTTTGCTAATTTTGACCCGAAAAATTAAATGTTTCCAAAACCCATCGAAATATACATCAAATGAAAGGTATTTAAAAACTCTATTCGCACGTGTAAGTAAAAATCTCTCGGGTGGTCCGGTTCTCAAAATATTTACATCAAAAGTTCTATTTCGACCCAATTTCAAAAACCAACCCAAAAAATTGTTTGGATGGCGATATTTCCACAATCGAGAGTCGTGGATGGTTGAAAATTTCAAAAACCTGTTTTAGTTTTTTGAGATCTTTCTAAAACTGAAAACCGAAAAATTTTACGACTTCTGGTTCTCAAAATATCTTCATCCAAAGTCATATTACCTTATTTCGAACCAATTTAATTAAAATTGTTCAAACAAAATTGTTTGGATGGCGATATTTCCGCAATCGAGAGTCGTGGATGGTTGAAAATTTGAAAAACCTGTTTTAGTTTTTTGAGATCTTTCTAAAACTGAAAACAAAAAAATTTTACGACCCCTGGTTCTCGAAATATATTCATCCAAAGTGATATTACTTTATTTTAACCCAATTCAGTTAAACTTGTTCAAAAAAATGTTTGGATGGCGATATTTCCGCAATCGAGACTCGTAAGTGGTTGCGGTTTTCAGCGCTGAATTGGAAATTCATAGACCTTTCCGCCAATGTAAAAAATTTTGCACATTTTGACAAATTAATTTTTACCGACTTTTTGAAAAAAGAATGGACTAACCCCTTTGCTAATTTTGACCCGAAAAATTAAATGTTTCCAAAACCCATCGAAATATACATCAAATGAAAGGTATTTAAAAACTCTATTCGCACGTGTAAGTAAAAATCTCTCGGGTGGTCCGGTTCTCAAAATATTTACATCCAAAGTTCTATTTCGACCCAATTTCAAAAACCAACCCAAAAAATTGTTTGGATGGCGATATTTCCACAATCGAGAGTCGTGGATGGTTGAAAATTTCAAAAACCTGTTTTAGTTTTTTGAGATCTTTCTAAAACTGAAAACAAAAAAATTTTACGACCCCTGGTTCTCGAAATATATTCATCCAAAGTGATATTACTTTATTTTAACCCAATTCAGTTAAACTTGTTCAAAAAAATGTTTGGATGGCGATATTTCCGCAATCGAGACTCGTAAGTGGTTGCGGTTTTCAGCGCTGAATTGGAAATTCATAGACCTTTCCGCCAATGTAAAAAATTTTGCACATTTTGACAAATTAATTTTTACCGACTTTTTGAAAAAAGAATGGACTAACCCCTTTGCTAATTTTGACCCGAAAAATTAAATGTTTCCAAAACCCATCGAAATATACATCAAATGAAAGGTATTTAAAAACTCTATTCGCACGTGTAAGTAAAAATCTCTCGGGTGGTCCGGTTCTCAAAATATTTACATCCAAAGTTCTATTTCGACCCAATTTCAAAAACCAACCCAAAAAATTGTTTGGATGGCGATATTTCCACAATCGAGAGTCGTGGATGGTTGAAAATTTCAAAAACCTGTTTTAGTTTTTTGAGATCTTTCTAAAACTGAAAACCGAAAAATTTTACGACCTCTGGTTCTCGAAATATCTTCATCCAAATTCATATTACCTTATTTCGAACCAATTTAATTAAAATTGTTCAAACAAAATTGTTTGGATGGCGATATTTCCGCAATCGAGAGTCGTGGATGGTTGAAAATTTGAAAAACCTGTTTTAGTTTTTTGAGATCTTTCTAAAACTGAAAACAAAAAAATTTTACGACCCCTGGTTCTCGAAATATATTCATCCAAAGTGATATTACTTTATTTTAACCCAATTCAGTTAAACTTGTTCAAAAAAATGTTTGGATGGCGATATTTCCGCAATCGAGACTCGTAAGTGGTTGCGGTTTTCAGTGCTGAATTGGAAATTCATAGACCTTTCCGCCAATGTAAAAAATTTAGCACATTTTGACAAATTAATTTTTACCGACTTTTTGAAAAAAGAATGGACTAACCCCTTTGCTAATTTTGACCCGAAAAATTAAATGTTTCCAAAACCCATCGAAATATACATCAAATGAAAGGTATTTAAAAACTCTATTCGCACGTGTAAGTAAAAATCTCTCGGGTGGTCCGGTTCTCAAAATATTTACATCCAAAGTTCTATTTCGACCCAATTTCAAAAACCAACCCAAAAAATTGTTTGGATGGCGATATTTCCACAATCGAGAGTCGTGGATGGTTGAAAATTTGAAAAACCTGTTTTAGTTTTTTGAGATCTTTCTAAAACTGAAAAAAAAAAATTTTACGACCCCTGGTTCTCGAAATATATTCATCCAAAGTGATATTACTTTATTTTAACCCAATTCAGTTAAACTTGTTCAAAAAAATGTTTGGATGGCGATATTTCCGCAATCAAGACTCGTAAGTGGTTGCGGTTTTCAGCGCTGAATTGGAAATTCATAGACCTTTCCGCCAATGTAAAAAATTTAGCACATTTTGACAAATTAATTTTTACCGACTTTTTGAAAAAAGAATGGACTAACCCCTTTGCTAATTTTGACCCGAAAAATTAAATGTTTCCAAAACCCATCGAAATATACATCAAATGAAAGGTATTTAAAAACTCTATTCGCACGTGTAAGTAAAAATCTCTCGGGTGGTCCGGTTCTCAAAATATTTACATCCAAAGTTCTATTTCGACCCAATTTCAAAAACCAACCCAAAAAATTGTTTGGATGGCGATATTTCCACAATCGAGAGTCGTGGATGGTTGAAAATTTGAAAAACCTGTTTTAGTTTTTTGAGATCTTTCTAAAACTGAAAAAAAAAAAATTTTACGACCCCTGGTTCTCGAAATATATTCATCCAAAGTGATATTACTTTATTTTAACCCAATTCAGTTAAACTTGTTCAAAAAAATGTTTGGATGGCGATATTTCCGCAATCAAGACTCGTAAGTGGTTGCGGTTTTCAGCGCTGAATTGGAAATTCATAGACCTTTCCGCCAATGTAAAAAATTTTGCACATTTTGACAAATTAATTTTTACCGACTTTTTGAAAAAAGAATGGACTAACCCCTTTGCTAATTTTGACCCGAAAAATTAAATGTTTCCAAAACCCATCGAAATATACATCAAATGAAAGGTATTTAAAAACTCTATTCGCACGTGTAAGTAAAAATCTCTCGGGTGGTCCGGTTCTCAAAATATTTACATCCAAAGTTCTATTTCGACCCAATTTCAAAAACCAACCCAAAAAATTGTTTGGATGGCGATATTTCCACAATCGAGAGTCGTGGATGGTTGAAAATTTCAAAAACCTGTTTTAGTTTTTTGAGATCTTTCTAAAACTGAAAACCGAAAAATTTTACGACCTCTGGTTCTCGAAATATCTTCATCCAAATTCATATTACCTTATTTCGAACCAATTTAATTAAAATTGTTCAAACAAAATTGTTTGGATGGCGATATTTCCGCAATCGAGAGTCGTGGATGGTTGAAAATTTCAAAAACCTGTTTTAGATTTTTGAGATCTTTCTAAAACTGAAAACCAAAAAATTTTACGACCCCTGGTTCTCGAAATATATTCATCCAAAGTGATATTACTTTATTTTAACCCAATTCAGTTAAACTTGTTCAAAAAAATGTTTGGATGGCGATATTTCCGCAATCGAGACTCGTAAGTGGTTGCGGTTTTCAGTGCTGAATTGGAAATTCATAGACCTTTCCGCCAATGTAAAAAATTTAGCACATTTTGACAAATTAATTTTTACCGACTTTTTGAAAAAAGAATGGACTAACCCCTTTGCTAATTTTGACCCGAAAAATTAAATGTTTCCAAAACCCATCGAAATATACATCAAATGAAAGGTATTTAAAAACTCTATTCGCACGTGTAAGTAAAAATCTCTCGGGTGGTCCGGTTCTCAAAATATTTACATCCAAAGTTCTATTTCGACCCAATTTCAAAAACCAACCCAAAAAATTGTTTGGATGGCGATATTTCCACAATCGAGAGTCGTGGATGGTTGAAAATTTCAAAAACCTGTTTTAGTTTTTTGAGATCTTTCTAAAACTGAAAACAAAAAAATTTTACGACCCCTGGTTCTCGAAATATATTCATCCAAAGTGATGTTACTTTATTTTAACCCAATTCAGTTAAACTTGTTCAAAAAAATGTTTGGATGGCGATATTTCCGCAATCGAGACTCGTAAGTGGTTGCGGTTTTCAGCGCTGAATTGGAAATTCATAGACCTTTCCGCCAATGTAAAAAATTTTGCACATTTTGACAAATTAATTTTTACCGACTTTTTGAAAAAAGAATGGACTAACCCCTTTGCTAATTTTGACCCGAAAAATTAAATGTTTCCAAAACCCATCGAAATATACATCAAATGAAAGGTATTTAAAAACTCTATTCGCACGTGTAAGTAAAAATCTCTCGGGTGGTCCGGTTCTCAAAATATTTACATCCAAAGTTCTATTTCGACCCAATTTCAAAAACCAACCCAAAAAATTGTTTGGATGGCGATATTTCCACAATCGAGAGTCGTGGATGGTTGAAAATTTCAAAAACCTGTTTTAGTTTTTTGAGATCTTTCTAAAACTGAAAACCGAAAAATTTTACGACCTCTGGTTCTCGAAATATCTTCATCCAAATTCATATTACCTTATTTCGAACCAATTTAATTAAAATTGTTCAAACAAAATTGTTTGGATGGCGATATTTCCGCAATCGAGAGTCGTGGATGGTTGAAAATTTCAAAAACCTGTTTTAGTTTTTTGAGATCTTTCTAAAACTGAAAACAAAAAAATTTTACGACCCCTGGTTCTCGAAATATATTCATCCAAAATGATATTACTTTATTTTAACCCAATTCAGTTAAACTTGTTCAAAAAAATGTTTGGATGGCGATATTTCCGCAATCGAGACTCGTAAGTGGTTGCGGTTTTCAGCGCTGAATTGGAAATTCATAGACCTTTCCGCCAATGTAAAAAATTTTGCACATTTTGACAAATTAATTTTTACCGACTTTTTGAAAAAAGAATGGACTAACCCCTTTGCTAATTTTGACCCGAAAAATTAAATGTTTCCAAAACCCATCGAAATATACATCAAATGAAAGGTATTTAAAAACTCTATTCGCACGTGTAAGTTAAAATCTCTCGGGTGGTCCGGTTCTCAAAATATTTACATCCAAAGTTCTATTTCGACCCAATTTCAAAAACCAACCCAAAAAATTGTTTGGATGGCGATATTTCCACAATCGAGAGTCGTGGATGGTTGAAAATTTGAAAAACCTGTTTTAGTTTTTTGAGATCTTTCTAAAACTGAAAAAAAAAAAATTTTACGACCCCTGGTTCTCGAAATATATTCATCCAAAGTGATATTACTTTATTTTAACCCAATTCAGTTAAACTTGTTCAAAAAAATGTTTGGATGGCGATATTTCCGCAATCAAGACTCGTAAGTGGTTGCGGTTTTCAGCGCTGAATTGGAAATTCATAGACCTTTCCGCCAATGTAAAAAATTTAGCACATTTTGACAAATTAATTTTTACCGACTTTTTGAAAAAAGAATGGACTAACCCCTTTGCTAATTTTGACCCGAAAAATTAAATGTTTCCAAAACCCATCGAAATATACATCAAATGAAAGGTATTTAAAAACTCTATTCGCACGTGTAAGTAAAAATCTCTCGGGTGGTCCGGTTCTCAAAATATTTACATCCAAAGTTCTATTTCGACCCAATTTCAAAAACCAACCCAAAAAATTGTTTGGATGGCGATATTTCCGCAATCGAGAGTCGTGGATGGTTGAAAATTTGAAAAACCTGTTTTAGTTTTTTGAGATCTTTCTAAAACTGAAAACAAAAAAATTTTACGACCCCTGGTTCTCGAAATATATTCATCCAAAGTGATATTACTTTATTTTAACCCAATTCAGTTAAACTTGTTCAAAAAAATGTTTGGATGGCGATATTTCCGCAATCAAGACTCGTAAGTGGTTGCGGTTTTCAGCGCTGAATTGGAAATTCATAGACCTTTCCGCCAATGTAAAAAATTTAGCACATTTTGACAAATTAATTTTTACCGACTTTTTGAAAAAAGAATGGACTAACCCCTTTGCTAATTTTGACCCGAAAAATTAAATGTTTCCAAAACCCATCGAAATATACATCAAATGAAAGGTATTTAAAAACTCTATTCGCACGTGTAAGAAAAAATCTCTCGGGTGGTCCGGTTCTCAAAATATTTACATCCAAAATTCTATTTCGACCCAATTTCAAAAACCAACCCAAAAAATTGTTTGGATGGCGATATTTCCACAATCGAGAGTAGTGGATGGTTGAAAATTTCAAAAACCTGTTTTAGTTTTTTGAGATCTTTCTAAAACTGAAAACCGAAAAATTTTACGACTTCTGGTTCTCAAAATATCTTCATCCAAAGTCATATTACCTTATTTCGAACCAATTTAATTAAAATTGTTCAAACAAAATTGTTTGGATGGCGATATTTCCGCAATCGAGAGTCGTGGATGGTTGAAAATTTGAAAAACCTGTTTTAGTTTTTTGAGATCTTTCTAAAACTGAAAACCTAAAAATTTTACGACCCCTGGTTCTCGAAATATATTCATCCAAAGTGATATTACTTTATTTTAACCCAATTCAGTTAAACTTGTTCAAAAAAATGTTTGGATGGCGATATTTCCGCAATCAAGACTCGTAAGTGGTTGCGGTTTTCAGCGCTGAATTGGAAATTCATAGACCTTTCCGCCAATGTAAAAAATTTAGCACATTTTGACAAATTAATTTTTACCGACTTTTTGAAAAAAGAATGGACTAACCCCTTTGCTAATTTTGACCCGAAAAATTAAATGTTTCCAAAACCCATCGAAATATACATCAAATGAAAGGTATTTAAAAACTCTATTCGCACGTGTAAGTAAAAATCTCTCGGGTGGTCCGGTTCTCAAAATATTTACATCCAAAGTTCTATTTCGACCCAATTTCAAAAACCAACCCAAAAAATTGTTTGGATGGCGATATTTCCGCAATCGAGAGTCGTGGATGGTTGAAAATTTGAAAAACCTGTTTTAGTTTTTTGAGATCTTTCTAAAACTGAAAACAAAAAAATTTTACGACCCCTGGTTCTCGAAATATATTCATCCAAAGTGATATTACTTTATTTTAACCCAATTCAGTTAAACTTGTTCAAAAAAATGTTTGGATGGCGATATTTCCGCAATCAAGACTCGTAAGTGGTTGCGGTTTTCAGCGCTGAATTGGAAATTCATAGACCTTTCCGCCAATGTAAAAAATTTAGCACATTTTGACAAATTAATTTTTACCGACTTTTTGAAAAAAGAATGGACTAACCCCTTTGCTAATTTTGACCCGAAAAATTAAATGTTTCCAAAACCCATCGAAATATACATCAAATGAAAGGTATTTAAAAACTCTATTCGCACGTGTAAGAAAAAATCTCTCGGGTGGTCCGGTTCTCAAAATATTTACATCCAAAATTCTATTTCGACCCAATTTCAAAAACCAACCCAAAAAATTGTTTGGATGGCGATATTTCCACAATCGAGAGTAGTGGATGGTTGAAAATTTCAAAAACCTGTTTTAGTTTTTTGAGATCTTTCTAAAACTGAAAACCGAAAAATTTTACGACTTCTGGTTCTCAAAATATCTTCATCCAAAGTCATATTACCTTATTTCGAACCAATTTAATTAAAATTGTTCAAACAAAATTGTTTGGATGGCGATATTTCCGCAATCGAGAGTCGTGGATGGTTGAAAATTTGAAAAACCTGTTTTAGTTTTTTGAGATCTTTCTAAAACTGAAAACAAAAAAATTTTACGACCCCTGGTTCTCGAAATATATTCATCCAAAGTGATATTACTTTATTTTAACCCAATTCAGTTAAACTTGTTCAAAAAAATGTTTGGATGGCGATATTTCAGCATTTGAGACTCGTAAGTGGTTGCGGTTTTCAGCGCTGAATTGGAAATTCATAGACCTTTCCGCCAATGTAAAAAATTTAGCACATTTTGACAAATTAATTTTTACCGACTTTTTGAAAAAAGAATGGACTAACCCCTTTGCTAATTTTGACCCGAAAAATTAAATGTTTCCAAAACCCATCGAAATATACATCAAATGAAAGGTATTTAAAAACTCTATTCGCACGTGTAAGTAAAAATCTCTCGGGTGGTCCGGTTCTCAAAATATTTACATCCAAAGTTCTATTTCGACCCAATTTCAAAAACCAACCCAAAAAATTGTTTGGATGGCGATATTTCCACAATCGAGAGTAGTGGATGGTTGAAAATTTCAAAAACCTGTTTTAGTTTTTTGAGATCTTTCTAAAACTGAAAACCGAAAAATTTTACGACCTCTGGTTCTCGAAATATATTCATCCAAAGTCATATTACCTTATTTCGAACCAATTTAATTAAAATTGTTCAAACAAAATTGTTTGGATGGCGATATTTTCGCAATCGAGAGTCGTGGATGGTTGAAAATTTGAAAAACCTGTTTTAGTTTTTTGAGATCTTTCTAAAACTGAAAACCGAAAAATTTTACGACTTCTGGTTCTCAAAATATCTTCATCCAAAGTCATATTACCTTATTTCGAACCAATTTAATTAAAATTGTTCAAACAAAATTGTTTGGATGGCGATATTTCCGCAATCGAGAGTCGTGGATGGTTGAAAATTTGAAAAACCTGTTTTAGTTTTTTGAGATCTTTCTAAAACTGAAAACAAAAAAATTTTACGACCCCTGGTTCTCGAAATATATTCATCCAAAGTGATATTACTTTATTTTAACCCAATTCAGTTAAACTTGTTCAAAAAAATGTTTGGATGGCGATATTTCCGCAATCAAGACTCGTAAGTGGTTGCGGTTTTCAGCGCTGAATTGGAAATTCATAGACCTTTCCGCCAATGTAAAAAATTTAGCACATTTTGACAAATTAATTTTTACCGACTTTTTGAAAAAAGAATGGACTAACCCCTTTGCTAATTTTGACCCGAAAAATTAAATGTTTCCAAAACCCATCGAAATATACATCAAATGAAAGGTATTTAAAAACTCTATTCGCACGTGTAAGTAAAAATCTCTCGGGTGGTCCGGTTCTCAAAATATTTACATCCAAAGTTCTATTTCGACCCAATTTCAAAAACCAACCCAAAAAATTGTTTGGATGGCGATATTTCCGCAATCGAGAGTCGTGGATGGTTGAAAATTTGAAAAACCTGTTTTAGTTTTTTGAGATCTTTCTAAAACTGAAAACAAAAAAATTTTACGACCCCTGGTTCTCGAAATATATTCATCCAAAGTGATATTACTTTATTTTAACCCAATTCAGTTAAACTTGTTCAAAAAAATGTTTGGATGGCGATATTTCCGCAATCAAGACTCGTAAGTGGTTGCGGTTTTCAGCGCTGAATTGGAAATTCATAGACCTTTCCGCCAATGTAAAAAATTTAGCACATTTTGACAAATTAATTTTTACCGACTTTTTGAAAAAAGAATGGACTAACCCCTTTGCTAATTTTGACCCGAAAAATTAAATGTTTCCAAAACCCATCGAAATATACATCAAATGAAAGGTATTTAAAAACTCTATTCGCACGTGTAAGTAAAAATCTCTCGGGTGGTCCGGTTCTCAAAATATTTACATCCAAAGTTCTATTTCGACCCAATTTCAAAAACCAACCCAAAAAATTGTTTGGATGGCGATATTTCCGCAATCGAGAGTCGTGGATGGTTGAAAATTTGAAAAACCTGTTTTAGTTTTTTGAGATCTTTCTAAAACTGAAAACCTAAAAATTTTACGACCTCTGGTTCTCGAAATATCTTCATCTAAAGTCATATTACCTTATTTCGAACCAATTTAATTAAAATTGTTCAAACAAAATTGTTTGGATGGCGATATTTCCACAATCGAGAGTCGTGGATGGTTGAAAATTTCAAAAACCTGTTTTAGTTTTTTGAGATCTTTCTAAAACTGAAAACCGAAAAATTTTACGACTTCTGGTTCTCAAAATATCTTCATCCAAAGTCATATTACCTTATTTCGAACCAATTTAATTAAAATTGTTCAAACAAAATTGTTTGGATGGCGATATTTCCGCAATCGAGAGTCGTGGATGGTTGAAAATTTGAAAAACCTGTTTTAGTTTTTTGAGATCTTTCTAAAACTGAAAACAAAAAAATTTTACGACCCCTGGTTCTCGAAATATATTCATCCAAAGTGATATTACTTTATTTTAACCCAATTCAGTTAAACTTGTTCAAAAAAATGTTTGGATGGCGATATTTCCGCAATCAAGACTCGTAAGTGGTTGCGGTTTTCAGCGCTGAATTGTAAATTCATAGACCTTTCCGCCAATGTAAAAAATTTAGCACATTTTGACAAATTAATTTTTACCGACTTTTTGAAAAAAGAATGGACTAACCCCTTTGCTAATTTTGACCCGAAAAATTAAATGTTTCCAAAACCCATCGAAATATACATCAAATGAAAGGTATTTAAAAACTCTATTCGCACGTGTAAGTAAAAATCTCTCGGGTGGTCCGGTTCTCAAAATATTTACATCCAAAGTTCTATTTCGACCCAATTTCAAAAACCAACCCAAAAAATTGTTTGGATGGCGATATTTCCACAATCGAGAGTAGTGGATGGTTGAAAATTTCAAAAACCTGTTTTAGTTTTTTGAGATCTTTCTAAAACTGAAAACCGAAAAATTTTACGACCCCTGGTTCTCGAAATATATTCATCCAAAGTGATATTACTTTATTTTAACCCAATTCAGTTAAACTTGTTCAAAAAAATGTTTGGATGGCGATATTTCCGCAATCAAGACTCGTAAGTGGTTGCGGTTTTCAGCGCTGAATTGGAAATTCATAGACCTTTCCGCCAATGTAAAAAATTTAGCACATTTTGACAAATTAATTTTTACCGACTTTTTGAAAAAAGAATGGACTAACCCCTTTGCTAATTTTGACCCGAAAAATTAAATGTTTCCAAAACCCATCGAAATATACATCAAATGAAAGGTATTTAAAAACTCTATTCGCACGTGTAAGTAAAAATCTCTCGGGTGGTCCGGTTCTCAAAATATTTACATCCAAAGTTCTATTTCGACCCAATTTCAAAAACCAACCCAAAAAATTGTTTGGATGGCGATATTTCCACAATCGAGAGTAGTGGATGGTTGAAAATTTCAAAAACCTGTTTTAGTTTTTTGAGATCTTTCTAAAACTGAAAACCGAAAAATTTTACGACCTCTGGTTCTCGAAATATATTCATCCAAAGTCATATTACCTTATTTCGAACCAATTTAATTAAAATTGTTCAAACAAAATTGTTTGGATGGCGATATTTTCGCAATCGAGAGTCGTGGATGGTTGAAAATTTGAAAAACCTGTTTTAGTTTTTTGAGATCTTTCTAAAACTGAAAACCTAAAAATTTTACGACCCCTGGTTCTCGAAATATATTCATCCAAAGTGATATTACTTTATTTTAACTTAATTCAGTTAAACTTGTTCAAAAAAATGTTTGGATGGCGATATTTCCGCAATCAAGACTCGTAAGTGGTTGCGGTTTTCAGCGCTGAATTGGAAATTCATAGACCTTTCCGCCAATGTAAAAAATTTAGCACATTTTGACAAATTAATTTTTACCGACTTTTTGAAAAAAGAATGGACTAACCCCTTTGCTAATTTTGACCTGAAAAATTAAATGTTTCCAAAACCCATCGAAATATACATCAAATGAAAGGTATTTAAAAACTCTTTTCGCACGTGTAAGTAAAAATCTCTCGGGTGGTCCGGTTCTCAAAATATTTACATCCAAAGTTCTATTTCGACCCAATTTCAAAAACCAACCCAAAAAATTGTTTGGATGGCGATATTTCCACAATCGAGAGTAGTGGATGGTTGAAAATTTCAAAAACCTGTTTTAGTTTTTTGAGATCTTTCTAAAACTGAAAACCGAAAAATTTTACGACCTCTGGTTCTCGAAATATCTTCATCCAAAGTCATATTACCTTATTTCGAACCAATTTAATTAAAATTGTTCAAACAAAATTGTTTGGATGGCGATATTTTCGCAATCGAGAGCCGTGGATGGTTGAAAATTTGAAAAACCTGTTTTAGTTTTTTGAGATCTTTCTAAAACTGAAAACAAAAAAATTTTACGACCCCTGGTTCTCGAAATATATTCATCCAAAGTGATATTACTTTATTTTAACCCAATTCAGTTAAACTTGTTCAAAAAAATGTTTGGATGGCGATATTTCAGCATTTGAGACTCGTAAGTGGTTGCGGTTTTCAGCGCTGAATTGGAAATTCATAGACCTTTCCGCCAATGTAAAAAATTTAGCACATTTTGACAAATTAATTTTTACCGACTTTTTGAAAAAAGAATGGACTAACCCCTTTGCTAATTTTGACCTGAAAAATTAAATGTTTCCAAAACCCATCGAAATATACATCAAATGAAAGGTATTTAAAAACTCTATTCGCACGTGTAAGTAAAAATCTCTCGGGTGGTCCGGTTCTCAAAATATTTACATCCAAAGTTCTATTTCGACCCAATTTCAAAAACCAACCCAAAAAATTGTTTGGATGGCGATATTTCCGCAATCGAGAGTCGTGGTTGGTTGAAAATTTGAAAAACCTGTTTTAGTTTTTTGAGATCTTTCTAAAACTGAAAACAAAAAAATTTTACGACCCCTGGTTCTCGAAATATATTCATCCAAAGTGATATTACTTTATTTTAACCCAATTCAGTTAAACTTGTTCAAAAAAATGTTTGGATGGCGATATTTCAGCATTTGAGACTCGTAAGTGGTTGCGGTTTTCAGCGCTGAATTGGAAATTCATAGACCTTTCCGCCAATGTAAAAAATTTAGCACATTTTGACAAATTAATTTTTACCGACTTTTTGAAAAAAGAAAAAAGAATTTTGAAGAAAATTTCAAAAACCTGTTTTAGTTTTTTGAGATCTTTCTAAAACTAAAAACCGAAAAATTTTACGACCTCTGGTTCTCGAAATATCTTCATCCAAAGTCATATTACCTTATTTCGAACCAATTTAATTAAAATTGTTCAAACAAAATTGTTTGGATGGCGATATTTTCGCAATCGAGAGTCGTGGATGGTTGAAAATTTGAAAAACCTGTTTTAGTTTTTTGAGATCTTTCTAAAACTGAAAACAAAAAAATTTTACGACCCCTGGTTCTCGAAATATATTCATCCAAAGTGATATTACTTTATTTTAACCCAATTCAGTTAAACTTGTTCAAAAAAATGTTTGGATGGCGATATTTCAGCATTTGAGACTCGTAAGTGGTTGCGGTTTTCAGCGCTGAATTGGAAATTCATAGACCTTTCCGCCAATGTAAAAAATTTAGCACATTTTGACAAATTAATTTTTACCGACTTTTTGAAAAAAGAAAAAAGAATTTTGAAGAAAATTTCAAAAACCTGTTTTAGTTTTTTGAGATCTTTCTAAAACTAAAAACCGAAAAATTTTACGACCTCTGGTTCTCGAAATATCTTCATCCAAAGTCATATTACCTTATTTCGAACCAATTTAATTAAAATTGTTCAAACAAAATTGTTTGGATGGCGATATTTTCGCAATCGAGAGTCGTGGATGGTTGAAAATTTGAAAAACCTGTTTTAGTTTTTTGAGATCTTTCTAAAACTGAAAACTGAAAAATTTTACGACCTCTGGTTCTCGAAATATCTTCATCCAAAGTCATATTACCTTATTTCGAACCAATTTAATTAAAATTGTTCAAACAAAATTGTTTGGATGGCGATATTTTCGCAATCGAGAGTCGTGGATGGTTGAAAATTTGAAAAACCTGTTTTAGTTTTTTGAGATCTTTCTAAAACTGAAAACAAAAAAATTTTACGACCCCTGGTTCTCGAAATATATTCATCCAAAGTGATATTACTTTATTTTAACCCAATTCAGTTAAACTTGTTCAAAAAAATGTTTGGATGGCGATATTTCCGCAATCAAGACTCGTAAGTGGTTGCGGTTTTCAGCGCTGAATTGGAAATTCATAGACCTTTCCGCCAATGTAAAAAATTTAGCACATTTTGACAAATTAATTTTTACCGACTGTTTGAAAAAAGAATGGACTAACCCCTTTGCTAATTTTGACCCGAAAAATTAAATGTTTCCAAAACCCATCGAAATATACATCAAATGAAAGGTATTTAAAAACTCTATTCGCACGTGTAAGAAAAAATCTCTCGGGTGGTCCGGTTCTCAAAATATTTACATCCAAAATTCTATTTCGACCCAATTTCAAAAACCAACCCAAAAAATTGTTTGGATGGCGATATTTCCACAATCGAGAGTAGTGGATGGTTGAAAATTTCAAAAACCTGTTTTAGTTTTTTGAGATCTTTCTAAAACTGAAAACAAAAAAATTTTACGACCCCTGGTTCTCGAAATATATTCATCCAAAGTGATATTACTTTATTTTAACTTAATTCAGTTAAACTTGTTCAAAAAAATGTTTGGATGGCGATATTTCCGCAATCAAGACTCGTAAGTGGTTGCGGTTTTCAGCGCTGAATTGGAAATTCATAGACCTTTCCGCCAATGTAAAAAATTTAGCACATTTTGACAAATTAATTTTTACCGACTTTTTGAAAAAAGAATGGACTAACCCCTTTGCTAATTTTGACCTGAAAAATTAAATGTTTCCAAAACCCATCGAAATATACATCAAATGAAAGGTATTTAAAAACTCTTTTCGCACGTGTAAGTAAAAATCTCTCGGGTGGTCCGGTTCTCAAAATATTTACATCCAAAGTTCTATTTCGACCCAATTTCAAAAACCAACCCAAAAAATTGTTTGGATGGCGATATTTCCACAATCGAGAGTAGTGGATGGTTGAAAATTTCAAAAACCTGTTTTAGTTTTTTGAGATCTTTCTAAAACTGAAAACCGAAAAATTTTACGACCTCTGGTTCTCGAAATATCTTCATCCAAAGTCATATTACCTTATTTCGAACCAATTTAATTAAAATTGTTCAAACAAAATTGTTTGGATGGCGATATTTTCGCAATCGAGAGCCGTGGATGGTTGAAAATTTGAAAAACCTGTTTTAGTTTTTTGAGATCTTTCTAAAACTGAAAACAAAAAAATTTTACGACCCCTGGTTCTCGAAATATATTCATCCAAAGTGATATTACTTTATTTTAACCCAATTCAGTTAAACTTGTTCAAAAAAATGTTTGGATGGCGATATTTCAGCATTTGAGACTCGTAAGTGGTTGCGGTTTTCAGCGCTGAATTGGAAATTCATAGACCTTTCCGCCAATGTAAAAAATTTAGCACATTTTGACAAATTAATTTTTACCGACTTTTTGAAAAAAGAAAAAAGAATTTTGAAGAAAATTTCAAAAACCTGTTTTAGTTTTTTGAGATCTTTCTAAAACTAAAAACCGAAAAATTTTACGACCTCTGGTTCTCGAAATATCTTCATCCAAAGTCATATTACCTTATTTCGAACCAATTTAATTAAAATTGTTCAAACAAAATTGTTTGGATGGCGATATTTTCGCAATCGAGAGCCGTGGATGGTTGAAAATTTGAAAAACCTGTTTTAGTTTTTTGAGATCTTTCTAAAACTGAAAACAAAAAAATTTTACGACCCCTGGTTCTCGAAATATATTCATCCAAAGTGATATTACTTTATTTTAACCCAATTCAGTTAAACTTGTTCAAAAAAATGTTTGGATGGCGATATTTCAGCATTTGAGACTCGTAAGTGGTTGCGGTTTTCAGCGCTGAATTGGAAATTCATAGACCTTTCCGCCAATGTAAAAAATTTAGCACATTTTGACAAATTAATTTTTACCGACTTTTTGAAAAAAGAATGGACTAACCCCTTTGCTAATTTTGACCTGAAAAATTAAATGTTTCCAAAACCCATCGAAATATACATCAAATGAAAGGTATTTAAAAACTCTATTCGCACGTGTAAGGAAAAATCTCTCGGGTGGTCCGGTTCTCAAAATATTTACATCCAAAGTTCTATTTCGACCCAATTTCAAAAACCAACCCAAAAAATTGTTTGGATGGCGATATTTCCACAATCGAGAGTAGTGGATGGTTGAAAATTTCAAAAACCTGTTTTAGTTTTTTGAGATCTTTCTAAAACTGAAAACCGAAAAATTTTACGACCTCTGGTTCTCGAAATATCTTCATCCAAAGTCATATTACCTTATTTCGAACCAATTTAATTAAAATTGTTCAAACAAAATTGTTTGGATGGCGATATTTTCGCAATCGAGAGCCGTGGATGGTTGAAAATTTGAAAAACCTGTTTTAGTTTTTTGAGATCTTTCTAAAACTGAAAACAAAAAAATTTTACGACCCCTGGTTCTCGAAATATATTCATCCAAAGTGATATTACTTTATTTTAACCCAATTCAGTTAAACTTGTTCAAAAAAATGTTTGGATGGCGATATTTCAGCATTTGAGACTCGTAAGTGGTTGCGGTTTTCAGCGCTGAATTGGAAATTCATAGACCTTTCCGCCAATGTAAAAAATTTAGCACATTTTGACAAATTAATTTTTACCGACTTTTTGAAAAAAGAATGGACTAACCCCTTTGCTAATTTTGACCTGAAAAATTAAATGTTTCCAAAACCCATCGAAATATACATCAAATGAAAGGTATTTAAAAACTCTATTCGCACGTGTAAGTAAAAATCTCTCGGGTGGTCCGGTTCTCAAAATATTTACATCCAAAGTTCTATTTCGACCCAATTTCAAAAACCAACCCAAAAAATTGTTTGGATGGCGATATTTCCGCAATCGAGAGTCGTGGTTGGTTGAAAATTTGAAAAACCTGTTTTAGTTTTTTGAGATCTTTCTAAAACTGAAAACAAAAAAATTTTACGACCCCTGGTTCTCGAAATATATTCATCCAAAGTGATATTACTTTATTTTAACCCAATTCAGTTAAACTTGTTCAAAAAAATGTTTGGATGGCGATATTTCAGCATTTGAGACTCGTAAGTGGTTGCGGTTTTCAGCGCTGAATTGGAAATTCATAGACCTTTCCGCCAATGTAAAAAATTTAGCACATTTTGACAAATTAATTTTTACCGACTTTTTGAAAAAAGAAAAAAGAATTTTGAAGAAAATTTCAAAAACCTGTTTTAGTTTTTTGAGATCTTTCTAAAACTAAAAACCGAAAAATTTTACGACCTCTGGTTCTCGAAATATCTTCATCCAAAGTCATATTACCTTATTTCGAACCAATTTAATTAAAATTGTTCAAACAAAATTGTTTGGATGGCGATATTTTCGCAATCGAGAGTCGTGGATGGTTGAAAATTTGAAAAACCTGTTTTAGTTTTTTGAGATCTTTCTAAAACTGAAAACAAAAAAATTTTACGACCCCTGGTTCTCGAAATATATTCATCCAAAGTGATATTACTTTATTTTAACCCAATTCAGTTAAACTTGTTCAAAAAAATGTTTGGATGGCGATATTTCAGCATTTGAGACTCGTAAGTGGTTGCGGTTTTCAGCGCTGAATTGGAAATTCATAGACCTTTCCGCCAATGTAAAAAATTTAGCACATTTTGACAAATTAATTTTTACCGACTTTTTGAAAAAAGAAAAAAGAATTTTGAAGAAAATTTCAAAAACCTGTTTTAGTTTTTTGAGATCTTTCTAAAACTAAAAACCGAAAAATTTTACGACCTCTGGTTCTCGAAATATCTTCATCCAAAGTCATATTACCTTATTTCGAACCAATTTAATTAAAATTGTTCAAACAAAATTGTTTGGATGGCGATATTTTCGCAATCGAGAGTCGTGGATGGTTGAAAATTTGAAAAACCTGTTTTAGTTTTTTGAGATCTTTCTAAAACTGAAAACTGAAAAATTTTACGACCTCTGGTTCTCGAAATATCTTCATCCAAAGTCATATTACCTTATTTCGAACCAATTTAATTAAAATTGTTCAAACAAAATTGTTTGGATGGCGATATTTTCGCAATCGAGAGTCGTGGATGGTTGAAAATTTGAAAAACCTGTTTTAGTTTTTTGAGATCTTTCTAAAACTGAAAACAAAAAAATTTTACGACCCCTGGTTCTCGAAATATATTCATCCAAAGTGATATTACTTTATTTTAACCCAATTCAGTTAAACTTGTTCAAAAAAATGTTTGGATGGCGATATTTCCGCAATCAAGACTCGTAAGTGGTTGCGGTTTTCAGCGCTGAATTGGAAATTCATAGACCTTTCCGCCAATGTAAAAAATTTAGCACATTTTGACAAATTAATTTTTACCGACTGTTTGAAAAAAGAATGGACTAACCCCTTTGCTAATTTTGACCCGAAAAATTAAATGTTTCCAAAACCCATCGAAATATACATCAAATGAAAGGTATTTAAAAACTCTATTCGCACGTGTAAGAAAAAATCTCTCGGGTGGTCCGGTTCTCAAAATATTTACATCCAAAATTCTATTTCGACCCAATTTCAAAAACCAACCCAAAAAATTGTTTGGATGGCGATATTTCCACAATCGAGAGTAGTGGATGGTTGAAAATTTCAAAAACCTGTTTTAGTTTTTTGAGATCTTTCTAAAACTGAAAACCGAAAAATTTTACGACCTCTGGTTCTCGAAATATATTCATCCAAAGTCATATTACCTTATTTCGAACCAATTTAATTAAAATTGTTCAAACAAAATTGTTTGGATGGCGATATTTTCGCAATCGAGAGTCGTGGATGGTTGAAAATTTGAAAAACCTGTTTTAGTTTTTTGAGATCTTTCTAAAACTGAAAACCTAAAAATTTTACGACCCCTGGTTCTCGAAATATATTCATCCAAAGTGATATTACTTTATTTTAACTTAATTCAGTTAAACTTGTTCAAAAAAATGTTTGGATGGCGATATTTCCGCAATCAAGACTCGTAAGTGGTTGCGGTTTTCAGCGCTGAATTGGAAATTCATAGACCTTTCCGCCAATGTAAAAAATTTAGCACATTTTGACAAATTAATTTTTACCGACTTTTTGAAAAAAGAATGGACTAACCCCTTTGCTAATTTTGACCTGAAAAATTAAATGTTTCCAAAACCCATCGAAATATACATCAAATGAAAGGTATTTAAAAACTCTTTTCGCACGTGTAAGTAAAAATCTCTCGGGTGGTCCGGTTCTCAAAATATTTACATCCAAAGTTCTATTTCGACCCAATTTCAAAAACCAACCCAAAAAATTGTTTGGATGGCGATATTTCCACAATCGAGAGTAGTGAATGGTTGAAAATTTCAAAAACCTGTTTTAGTTTTTTGAGATCTTTCTAAAACTGAAAACCGAAAAATTTTACGACCTCTGGTTCTCGAAATATCTTCATCCAAAGTCATATTACCTTATTTCGAACCAATTTAATTAAAATTGTTCAAACAAAATTGTTTGGATGGCGATATTTTCGCAATCGAGAGCCGTGGATGGTTGAAAATTTGAAAAACCTGTTTTAGTTTTTTGAGATCTTTCTAAAACTGAAAACAAAAAAATTTTACGACCCCTGGTTCTCGAAATATATTCATCCAAAGTGATATTACTTTATTTTAACCCAATTCAGTTAAACTTGTTCAAAAAAATGTTTGGATGGCGATATTTCAGCATTTGAGACTCGTAAGTGGTTGCGGTTTTCAGCGCTGAATTGGAAATTCATAGACCTTTCCGCCAATGTAAAAAATTTAGCACATTTTGACAAATTAATTTTTACCGACTTTTTGAAAAAAGAATGGACTAACCCCTTTGCTAATTTTGACCCGAAAAATTAAATGTTTCCAAAACCCATCGAAATATACATCAAATGAAAGGTATTTAAAAACTCTATTCGCACGTGTAAGTACAAATCTCTCGGGTGGTCCGGTTCTCAAAATATTTACATCCAAAGTTCTATTTCGACCCAATTTCAAAAACCAACCCAAAAAATTGTTTGGATGGCGATATTTCCGCAATCGAGAGTCGTGGATGGTTGAAAATTTGAAAAACCTGTTTTAGTTTTTTGAGATCTTTCTAAAACTGAAAACAAAAAAATTTTACGACCCCTGGTTCTCGAAATATATTCATCCAAAGTGATATTACTTTATTTTAACCCAATTCAGTTAAACTTGTTCAAAAAAATGTTTGGATGGCGATATTTCAGCATTTGAGACTCGTAAGTGGTTGCGGTTTTCAGCGCTGAATTGGAAATTCATAGACCTTTCCGCCAATGTAAAAAATTTAGCACATTTTGACAAATTAATTTTTACCGACTTTTTGAAAAAAGAATGGACTAACCCCTTTGCTAATTTTGACCCGAAAAATTAAATGTTTCCAAAACCCATCGAAATATACATCAAATGAAAGGTATTTAAAAACTCTATTCGCACGTGTAAGAAAAAATCTCTCGGGTGGTCCGGTTCTCAAAATATTTACATCCAAAATTCTATTTCGACCCAATTTCAAAAACCAACCCAAAAAATTGTTTGGATGGCGATATTTCCACAATCGAGAGTAGTGGATGGTTGAAAATTTCAAAAACCTGTTTTAGTTTTTTGAGATCTTTCTAAAACTGAAAACCTAAAAATTTTACGACCTCTGGTTCTCGAAATATCTTCATCCAAAGTCATATTACCTTATTTCGAACCAATTTAATTAAAATTGTTCAAACAAAATTGTTTGGATGGCGATATTTCCGCAATCGAGAGTCGTGGATGGTTGAAAATTTGAAAAACCTGTTTTAGTTTTTAGAGATCTTTCTAAAACTGAAAACAAAAAAATTTTACGACCGCTGGTTCTCGAAATATATTCATCCAAAGTGATATTACTTTATTTTAACCCAATTCAGTTAAACTTGTTCAAAAAAATGTTTGGATGGCGATATTTCAGCATTTGAGACTCGTAAGTGGTTGCGGTTTTCAGCGCTGAATTGGAAATTCATAGACCTTTCCGCCAATGTAAAAAATTTAGCACATTTTGACAAATTAATTTTTACCGACTTTTTGAAAAAAGAATGGACTAACCCCTTTGCTAATTTTGACCCGAAAAATTAAATGTTTCCAAAACCCATCGAAATATACATCAAATGAAAGGTATTTAAAAACTCTATTCGCACGTGTAAGTAAAAATCTCTCGGGTGGTCCGGTTCTCAAAATATTTACATCCAAAGTTCTATTTCGACCCAATTTCAAAAACCAACCCAAAAAATTGTTTGGATGGCGATATTTCCGCAATCGAGAGTCGTGGATGGTTGAAAATTTGAAAAACCTGTTTTAGTTTTTTGAGATCTTTCTAAAACTGAAAACAAAAAAATTTTACGACCCCTGGTTCTCGAAATATATTCATCCAAAGTGATATTACTTTATTTTAACCCAATTCAGTTAAACTTGTTCAAAAAAATGTTTGGATGGCGATATTTCAGCATTTGAGACTCGTAAGTGGTTGCGGTTTTCAGCGCTGAATTGGAAATTCATAGACCTTTCCGCCAATGTAAAAAATTTAGCACATTTTGACAAATTAATTTTTACCGACTTTTTGAAAAAAGAATGGACTAACCCCTTTGCTAATTTTGACCCGAAAAATTAAATGTTTCCAAAACCCATCGAAATATACATCAAATGAAAGGTATTTAAAAACTCTATTCGCACGTGTAAGTAAAAATCTCTCGGGTGGTCCGGTTCTCAAAATATTTACATCCAAAGTTCTATTTCGACCCAATTTCAAAAACCAACCCAAAAAATTGTTTGGATGGCGATATTTCCACAATCGAGAGTAGTGGATGGTTGAAAATTTGAAAAACCTGTTTTAGTTTTTTGAGATCTTTCTAAAACTGAAAACTGAAAAATTTTACGACCTCTGGTTCTCGAAATATCTTCATCCAAAGTCATATTACCTTATTTCGAACCAATTTAATTAAAATTGTTCAAACAAAATTGTTTGGATGGCGATATTTCCGCAATCGAGAGTCGTGGATGGTTGAAAATTTGAAAAACCTGTTTTAGTTTTTTGAGATCTTTCTAAAACTGAAAAAAAAAAAATTTACGACCCCTGGTTCTCGAAATATATTCATCCAAAGTGATATTACTTTATTTTAACCCAATTCAGTTAAACTTGTTCAAAAAAATGTTTGGATGGCGATATTTCCGCAATCAAGACTCGTAAGTGGTTGCGGTTTTCAGCGCTGAATTGGAAATTCATAGACCTTTCCGCCAATGTAAAAAATTTAGCACATTTTGACAAATTAATTTTTACCGACTTTTTGAAAAAAGAATGGACTAACCCCTTTGCTAATTTTGACCTGAAAAATTAAATGTTTCCAAAACCCATCGAAATATACATCAAATGAAAGGTATTTAAAAACTCTATTCGCACGTGTAAGAAAAAATCTCTCGGGTGGTCCGGTTCTCAAAGTATTTACATCCAAAATTCTATTTCGACCCAATTTCAAAAACCAACCCAAAAAATTGTTTGGATGGCGATATTTCCACAATCGAGAGTAGTGGATGGTTGAAAATTTGAAAAACCTGTTTTAGTTTTTTGAGATCTTTCTAAAACTGAAAACTGAAAAATTTTACGACCTCTGGTTCTCGAAATATCTTCATCCAAAGTCATATTACCTTATTTCGAACCAATTTAATTAAAATTGTTCAAACAAAATTGTTTGGATGGCGATATTTCCGCAATCGAGAGTCGTGGATGGTTGAAAATTTGAAAAACCTGTTTTAGTTTTTTGAGATCTTTCTAAAACTGAAAAAAAAAAAATTTACGACCCCTGGTTCTCGAAATATATTCATCCAAAGTGATATTACTTTATTTTAACCCAATTCAGTTAAACTTGTTCAAAAAAATGTTTGGATGGCGATATTTCCGCAATCAAGACTCGTAAGTGGTTGCGGTTTTCAGCGCTGAATTGGAAATTCATAGACCTTTCCGCCAATGTAAAAAATTTAGCACATTTTGACAAATTAATTTTTACCGACTTTTTGAAAAAAGAATGGACTAACCCCTTTGCTAATTTTGACCTGAAAAATTAAATGTTTCCAAAACCCATCGAAATATACATCAAATGAAAAGTATTTAAAAACTCTATTCGCACGTGTAAGAAAAAATCTCTCGGGTGGTCCGGTTCTCAAAATATTTACATCCAAAATTCTATTTCGACCCAATTTCAAAAACCAACCCAAAAAATTGTTTGGATGGCGATATTTCCACAATCGAGAGTCGTGGATGGTTAAAAATTTGAAAAACCTGTTTTAGTTTTTTGAGATCTTTCTAAAACTGAAAACCGAAAAATTTTACGACTTCTGGTTCTCAAAATATCTTCATCCAAATTCATATTACCTTATTTCGAACCAATTTAATTAAAATTGTTCAAACAAAATTGTTTGGATGGCGATATTTCCGCAATCGAGAGTCGTGGATGGTTGAAAATTTGAAAAACCTGTTTTAGTTTTTTGAGATCTTTCTAAAACTGAAAACAAAAAAATTTTACGACCCCTGGTTCTCGAAATATATTCATCCAAAGTGATATTACTTTATTTTAACCCAATTCAGTTAAACTTGTTCAAAAAAATGTTTGGATGGCGATATTTCCGCAATCAAGACTCGTAAGTGGTTGCGGTTTTCAGCGCTGAATTGGAAATTCATAGACCTTTCCGCCAATGTAAAAAATTTAGCACATTTTGACAAATTAATTTTTACCGACTTTTTGAAAAAAGAATGGACTAACCCCTTTGCTAATTTTGACCCGAAAAATTAAATGTTTCCAAAACCCATCGAAATATACATCAAATGAAAGGTATTTAAAAACTCTATTCGCACGTGTAAGAAAAAATCTCTCGGGTGGTCCGGTTCTCAAAGTATTTACATCCAAAATTCTATTTCGACCCAATTTCAAAAACCAACCCAAAAAATTGTTTGGATGGCGATATTTCCACAATCGAGAGTAGTGGATGGTTGAAAATTTGAAAAACCTGTTTTAGTTTTTTGAGATCTTTCTAAAACTGAAAACTGAAAAATTTTACGACCTCTGGTTCTCGAAATATCTTCATCCAAAGTCATATTACCTTATTTCGAACCAATTTAATTAAAATTGTTCAAACAAAATTGTTTGGATGGCGATATTTCCACAATCGAGAGTCGTGGATGGTTGAAAATTTGAAAAACCTGTTTTAGTTTTTTGAGATCTTTCTAAAACTGAAAACAAAAAAATTTTACGACCCCTGGTTCTCGAAATATATTCATCCAAAGTGATATTACTTTATTTTAACCCAATTCAGTTAAACTTGTTCAAAAAAATGTTTGGATGGCGATATTTCAGCATTTGAGACTCGTAAGTGGTTGCGGTTTTCAGCGCTGAATTGGAAATTCATAGACCTTTCCGCCAATGTAAAAAATTTAGCACATTTTGACAAATTAATTTTTACCGACTTTTTGAAAAAAGAATGGACTAACCCCTTTGCTAATTTTGACCCGAAAAATTAAATGTTTCCAAAACCCATCGAAATATACATCAAATGAAAAGTATTTAAAAACTCTATTCGCACGTGTAAGAAAAAATCTCTCGGGTGGTCCGGTTCTCAAAATATTTACATCCAAAATTCTATTTCGACCCAATTTCAAAAACCAACCCAAAAAATTGTTTGGATGGCGATATTTCCACAATCGAGAGTCGTGGATGGTTGAAAATTTCAAAAACCTGTTTTAGTTTTTTGAGATCTTTCTAAAACTGAAAACCGAAAAATTTTACGACTTCTGGTTCTCAAAATATCTTCATCCAAATTCATATTACCTTATTTCGAACCAATTTAATTAAAATTGTTCAAACAAAATTGTTTGGATGGCGATATTTCCGCAATCGAGAGTCGTGGATGGTTGAAAATTTGAAAAACCTGTTTTAGTTTTTTGAGATCTTTCTAAAACTGAAAACAAAAAAATTTTACGACCCCTGGTTCTCGAAATATATTCATCCAAAGTGATATTACTTTATTTTAACCCAATTCAGTTAAACTTGTTCAAAAAAATGTTTGGATGGCGATATTTCCGCAATCAAGACTCGTAAGTGGTTGCGGTTTTCAGCGCTGAATTGGAAATTCATAGACCTTTCCGCCAATGTAAAAAATTTAGCACATTTTGACAAATTAATTTTTACCGACTTTTTGAAAAAAGAATGGACTAACCCCTTTGCTAATTTTGACCCGAAAAATTAAATGTTTCCAAAACCCATCGAAATATACATCAAATGAAAGGTATTTAAAAACTCTATTCGCACGTGTAAGTAAAAATCTCTCGGGTGGTCCGGTTCTCAAAATATTTACATCCAAAGTTCTATTTCGACCCAATTTCAAAAACCAACCCAAAAAATTGTTTGGATGGCGATATTTCCACAATCGAGAGTCGTGGATGGTTGAAAATTTCAAAAACCTGTTTTAGTTTTTTGAGATCTTTCTAAAACTGAAAACCTAAAAATTTTACGACCTCTGGTTCTCGAAATATCTTCATCCAAAGTCATATTACCTTATTTCGAACCAATTTAATTAAAATTGTTCAAACAAAATTGTTTGGATGGCGATATTTCCACAATCGAGAGTCGTGGATGGTTGAAAATTTGAAAAACCTGTTTTAGTTTTTTGAGATCTTTCTAAAACTGAAAACAAAAAAATTTTACGACCCCTGGTTCTCGAAATATATTCATCCAAAGTGATATTACTTTATTTTAACCCAATTCAGTTAAACTTGTTCAAAAAAATGTTTGGATGGCGATATTTCAGCATTTGAGACTCGTAAGTGGTTGCGGTTTTCAGCGTTGAATTGGAAATTCATAGACCTTTCCGCCAATGTAAAAAATTTAGCACATTTTGACAAATTAATTTTTACCGACTTTTTGAAAAAAGAATGGACTAACCCCTTTGCTAATTTTGACCCGAAAAATTAAATGTTTCCAAAACCCATCGAAATATACATCAAATGAAAGGTATTTAAAAACTCTATTCGCACGTGTAAGTAAAAATCTCTCGGGTGGTCCGGTTCTCAAAATATTTACATCCAAAGTTCTATTTCGACCCAATTTCAAAAACCAACCCAAAAAATTGTTTGGATGGCGATATTTCCACAATCGAGAGTAGTGGATGGTTGAAAATTTCAAAAACCTGTTTTAGATTTTTGAGATCTTTCTAAAACTGAAAACCGAAAAATTTTACGACCTCTGGTTCTCGAAATATCTTCATCCAAAGTCATATTACCTTATTTCGAACCAATTTAATTAAAATTGTTCAAACAAAATTGTTTGGATGGCGATATTTTCGCAATCGAGAGTCGTGGATGGTTGAAAATTTGAAAAACCTGTTTTAGTTTTTTGAGATCTTTCTAAAACTGAAAACAAAAAAATTTTACGACCCCTGGTTCTCGAAATATATTCATCCAAAGTGATATTACTTTATTTTAACCCAATTCAGTTAAACTTGTTCAAAAAATGTTTGGATGGCGATATTTCAGCATTTGAGACTCGTAAGTGGTTGCGGTTTTCAGCGCTGAATTGGAAATTCATAGACCTTTCCGCCAATGTAAAAAATTTAGCACATTTTGACAAATTAATTTTTACCGACTTTTTGAAAAAAGAATGGACTAACCCCTTTGCTAATTTTGACCCGAAAAATTAAATGTTTCCAAAACCCATCGAAATATACATCAAATGAAAGGTATTTAAAAACTCTATTCGCACGTGTAAGTAAAAATCTCTCGGGTGGTCCGGTTCTCAAAATATTTACATCCAAAGTTCTATTTCGACCCAATTTCAAAAACCAACCCAAAAAATTGTTTGGATGGCGATATTTCCGCAATCGAGAGTCGTGGATGGTTGAAAATTTGAAAAACCTGTTTTAGTTTTTTGAGATCTTTCTAAAACTGAAAACAAAAAAATTTTACGACCCCTGGTTCTCGAAATATATTCATCCAAAGTGATATTACTTTATTTTAACCCAATTCAGTTAAACTTGTTCAAAAAAATGTTTGGATGGCGATATTTCAGCATTTGAGACTCGTAAGTGGTTGCGGTTTTCAGCGCTGAATTGGAAATTCATAGACCTTTCCGCCAATGTAAAAAATTTAGCACATTTTGACAAATTAATTTTTACCGACTTTTTGAAAAAAGAATGGACTAACCCCTTTGCTAATTTTGACCCGAAAAATTAAATGTTTCCAAAACCCATCGAAATATACATCAAATGAAAGGTATTTAAAAACTCTATTCGCACGTGTAAGAAAAAATCTCTCGGGTGGTCCGGTTCTCAAAGTATTTACATCCAAAATTCTATTTCGACCCAATTTCAAAAACCAACCCAAAAAATTGTTTGGATGGCGATATTTCCACAATCGAGAGTAGTGGATGGTTGAAAATTTCAAAAACCTGTTTTAGTTTTTTGAGATCTTTCTAAAACTGAAAACCGAAAAATTTTACGACTTCTGGTTCTCGAAATATCTTCATCCAAAGTCATATTACCTTATTTCGAACCAATTTAATTAAAATTGTTCAAACAAAATTGTTTGGATGGCGATATTTCCGCAATCGAGAGTCGTGGATGGTTGAAAATTTGAAAAACCTGTTTTAGTTTTTTGAGATCTTTCTAAAACTGAAAACTGAAAAATTTTACGACCTCTGGTTCTCGAAATATCTTCATCCAAAGTCATATTACCTTATTTCGAACCAATTTAATTAAAATTGTTCAAACAAAATTGTTTGGATGGCGATATTTCCGCAATCGAGAGTCGTGGATGGTTGAAAATTTGAAAAATTAATTTTGACCCGAAAAATTAAATGTTTCCAAAACCCATCGAAATATACATCAAATGAAAGGTATTTAAAAACTCTATTCGCACGTGTAAGAAAAAATCTCTCGGGTGGTCCGGTTCTCAAAGTATTTACATCCAAAATTCTATTTCGACCCAATTTCAAAAACCAACCCAAAAAATTGTTTGGATGGCGATATTTCCACAATCGAGAGTAGTGGATGGTTGAAAATTTCAAAAACCTGTTTTAGTTTTTTGAGATCTTTCTAAAACTGAAAACCGAAAAATTTTACGACTTCTGGTTCTCGAAATATCTTCATCCAAAGTCATATTACCTTATTTCGAACCAATTTAATTAAAATTGTTCAAACAAAATTGTTTGGATGGCGATATTTCCGCAATCGAGAGTCGTGGATGGTTGAAAATTTGAAAAACCTGTTTTAGTTTTTTGAGATCTTTCTAAAACTGAAAACTGAAAAATTTTACGACCTCTGGTTCTCGAAATATCTTCATCCAAAGTCATATTACCTTATTTCGAACCAATTTAATTAAAATTGTTCAAACAAAATTGTTTGGATGGCGATATTTCCGCAATCGAGAGTCGTGGATGGTTGAAAATTTGAAAAACCTGTTTTAGTTTTTTGAGATCTTTCTAAAACTGAAAACTGAAAAATTTTACGACCTCTGGTTCTCGAAATATCTTCATCCAAAGTCATATTACCTTATTTCGAACCAATTTAATTAAAATTGTTCAAACAAAATTGTTTGGATGGCGATATTTCCACAATCGAGAGTCGTGGATGGTTGAAAATTTCAAAAACCTGTTTTAGTTTTTTGAGATCTTTCTAAAACTGAAAACCGAAAAATTTTACGACCTCTGGTTCTCGAAATATCTTCATCCAAAGTCATATTACCTTATTTCGAACCAATTTAATTAAAATTGTTCAAACAAAATTGTTTGGATGGCGATATTTCCGCAATCGAGAGTCGTGGATGGTTGAAAATTTCAAAAACCTGTTTTAGATTTTTGAGATCTTTCTAAAACTGAAAACCAAAAAATTTTACGACCCCTGGTTCTCGAAATATATTCATCCAAAGTGATATTACTTTATTTTAACCCAATTCAGTTAAACTTGTTCAAAAAAATGTTTCGATGGCGATATTTCCGCAATCGAGACTCGTAAGTGGTTGCGGTTTTCAGTGCTGAATTGGAAATTCATAGACCTTTCCGCCAATGTAAAAAATTTAGCACATTTTGACAAATTAATTTTTACCGACTTTTTGAAAAAAGAATGGACTAACCCCTTTGCTAATTTTGACCCGAAAAATTAAATGTTTCCAAAACCCATCGAAATATACATCAAATGAAAGGTATTTAAAAACTCTATTCGCACGTGTAAGAAAAAATCTCTCGGGTGGTCCGGTTCTCAAAGTATTTACATCCAAAATTCTATTTCGACCCAATTTCAAAAACCAACCCAAAAAATTGTTTGGATGGCGATATTTCCACAATCGAGAGTAGTGGATGGTTGAAAATTTCAAAAACCTGTTTTAGTTTTTTGAGATCTTTCTAAAACTGAAAACAAAAAAATTTTACGACCCCTGGTTCTCGAAATATATTCATCCAAAGTGATATTACTTTATTTTAACCCAATTCAGTTAAACTTGTTCAAAAAAATGTTTGGATGGCGATATTTCCGCAATCAAGACTCTTCCCGGGGACTTCGAACCAAAACTTCTGAAGTATATCTCAACTCACAAAAACTTCCGTATAACGTGTTTGCTCTCACTGAAACCAATCTCTCTCAAGACATTGAAAGTAATGAACTCTTTACATCTGACTTTAACGTCTTTCGTAAGGATACTCTAATCTCCGCATCTTCTAACCCTAATGATGATTCATCCAACCTTTGCATTTCAGGACGTGGTGTCCTATTAGCATTACACTCAGACTTTGACTCATCGTTAGTAAATATTCCAAATATCTCTAATCTTGAGCTTGTATGTGTAAAAATAAACTTGAACAAACGCTTTCTCTACATTTTGTGTTGCTATATACCTCCATCCCAACCTGCAATTCAATATCAGCTGCTTGTGGATGCAGTTGATTTCGTTGTTGATTCTTTGAACCCTGAAGATGATGTCATACTTGTAGGTGACTTTAATTTACCTCATTTAGTATGGTCAAAATCTGAGGACGAGATTTATTTCATTGCAACAAATTCCACTACGGAGAAAGAAGTTTTATTCACTGACCGACTTCATGCTTCTGGTCTTGTTCAGATGAGTGATGTTAAAAATAATCTTGGAAGACAACTAGACTTGATTTTCACGTCTAACTCTGATAACTCTGTTGTTACGGAAAGTAGTCACCTCCTCTCCAAACTTGATAACTATCACCCCCCCATTTCTATTAATTTCGCATACGCCAGCGAACATCATAATACTGATCTTTTAACGCAGCGAAAATTTAATTTTCGTAAAGCTAACTTTGACAAACTCAATGTTCTCATTGGTAGAATCAACTTTGACTTTATCTCCGACGAATCTATTAACATTGATCTAGTGATTGACACCTTTTATAAACACATTTTTAGCTGTTTATCTGATTCTGTCCCTATTTTACTTCAAAAAAACTTCACATCTTCTCCTCCCTGGTATAATAAAAAACTTCGCTCGCTACGTAACCTACGTAACAAACTTTGGCAAAAGTTTCTGAAGTCGAGGTCCAATTTGGACTTTTCCAATTATCTCTTATCTTACAATAATTTCTCGGCCTTATGTGACTCTCTTTACTCCAATTATATCCAGCAAATGCAGACTGATCTTATTTCCAACCCCAAAAAATTCTATCAATTTATCAATTGCAAGAAAAAATCGGATGGTTATCCTTCCGCGTTAAGACTCCGTGAATCTTTGTCTACTGACCCTAATACCATATCCAATCTTTTCGCAGATTTTTTCTGCGAGGCATTCTCTTTTAACAATTCCGATGTCGATTTGAACTATTTTAATTATTTGAACAACTGTCCTCATACCTCCTTTACTGATATCAACATTTCTCTATCTTCAGTGGTGAGTAAAATTAATCAGCTGAAAGATGATTTCTCCCCTGGTCCCGATGGTCTCCCAGCAATAGTTCTTAAAAAATGTATTGATAAATTAGCTCAGCCTCTTACCGCGCTCTTCCACCTCTCAGTTGCAAGTGGTGTATTTCCTAAGATGTGGAAAGATTCTTTCATTATCCCTGTCCACAAAAAGGGCTGCAAAAATGATATAACCAATTACAGACCCATTGCCAAACTATCTTGTATACCTAAACTTTTTGAAAGTATAGTTTATGAGTCGTTGTTTGATCACTGTAAACCAATTTTCTCCTCTAAGCAGCACGGGTTCTTGAAAGGACGATCCACTACAACGAACCTGACTGAATTTGTTTCAAAAACGCTGTCTGCCTTAGAAGAGGGTAAAGAAGTTGATGCCATTGCCACTGATTTTAGTAAGGCATTTGACAAAATTTCTCACAATATCATTATTTTTAAACTAAAAAAGTTTGGGTTTCCTCATTTGTTCACTTCTTGGATTCAGTCATATTTAGTTGACCGTCAGTATCGAGTGCTCTTCAGATCGAGTGTCTCCAAACCTATTGATGCATTATCCGGGGTACCTCAAGGAAGCCATTTGGGACCACTTATATTTGTTTTGACTATAAATGATGTTGAACTGATTTTACCTCAATCTGACTTGGAAATTTACGCTGACGATATGAGGATCTCTAAACAAATTTTCAGCACTAACGATGCACTTATGCTTCAATCTGACTTAAATAGCTTTTTTACCTGGTGCCAAAAAAATTTTCTTGAGCTAAACATTAAGAAGTGCCAAGCCATAACTTTCACTCGAAAGCGCCCTCCCTTATCCCAGAGACAATACACGATTAACGGTGTGCCTGTCCTTACTGTAACCTCCATTCGCGATTTGGGAGTCATCTTAGACACTCAACTCAATTTTCGCTCCCACTACGACAGCATTATTAGCAAAGCCAACTCAAGTCTCGGCTTTGTAAAACGTTGGTCAAAAGAATTTACTTGTCCCTATGTTACCAAATCCCTTTATATGACATTCATTAGACCCCTCCTTGAATATGCTTCCCAAGTCTGGTCACCATATCATCAAGTTCATATCGAACGTATTGAAGCCGTCCAGCGCAGATTTTTACGCTTCGCTTTGCGGGGACTTGGCTGGGATGATCCATATAACCTTCCTTCCTATGAAGACCGTCTTAAACTTTTGAACCTTCAATCCCTCAATTTACGTCGTGATACCGCCGATATAGTTTTTGTTCACCAACTATTAAATGGGGTCATTGACTGCCCTATTCTGCTTCAAAAGATCTCTCTTAACTCCAACACCCGTCATTTAAGATCTGTTCCTTTCTTCCTCACACCCTACCACCGAACTGATTATGGCCTAAACGAACCTTTGACTCGAATGCAACGTAAGGCCAACACCATAAATACCTTCAATACCAACATAAGTAAACCTGCTTTAAAACAAGCTATCCTTAACTCATCCTTCTTTTAGTCCTTTCCACAAATTCAATATCTCTACCTTTATTTGTTTAAGTATAGATTTAAGAAAATTATGTTTAGTTTTAAGTCCAGCTTGTATTAAGCTTATAATAAAATTAAAATTAAAATTAAAGTGGTTGCGGTTTTCAGCGCTGAATTGTAAATTCATAGACCTTTCCGCCAATGTAAAAAATTTAGCACATTTTGACAAATTAATTTTTACCGACTGTTTGAAAAAAGAATGGACTAACCCCTTTGCTAATTTTGACCCGAAAAATTAAATGTTTCCAAAACCCATCGAAATATACATCAAATGAAAGGTATTTAAAAACTCTTTTCGCACGTGTAAGTAAAAATCTCTCGGGTGGTCCGGTTCTCAAAATATTTACATCCAAAGTTCTATTTCGACCCAATTTCAAAAACCAACCCAAAAAATTGTTTGGATGGCGATATTTCCACAATCGAGTGTAGTGGATGGTTGAAAATTTCAAAAACCTGTTTTAGTTTTTTGAGATCTTTCTAAAACTGAAAACCGAAAAATTTTACGACCTCTGGTTCTCGAAATATCTTCATCCAAAGTCATATTACCTTATTTCGAACCAATTTAATTAAAATTGTTCAAACAAAATTGTTTGGATGGCGATATTTTCGCAATCGAGAGTCGTGGATGGTTGAAAATTTGAAAAACCTGTTTTAGTTTTTTGAGATCTTTCTAAAACTGAAAACAAAAAAATTTTACGACCCCTGGTTCTCGAAATATATTCATCCAAAGTGATATTACTTTATTTTAACCCAATTCAGTTAAACTTGTTCAAAAAAATGTTTGGATGGCGATATTTCCGCAATCAAGAGTCGTGAGTGGTTGCGGTTTTCAGCGCTGAATTGGAAATTCATAGACCTTTCCGCCAATGTAAAAAATTTAGCACATTTTGACAAATTATTTTTTACCGACTTTTTGAAAAAAGAATGGACTAACCCCTTTGCTAATTTTGACCCGAAAAATTAAATGTTTCCAAAACCCATCGAAATATACATCAAATGAAAGGTATTTAAAAACTCTATTCGCACGTGTAAGTAAAAATCTCTCGGGTGGTCCGGTTCTCAAAATATTTACATCCAAAGTTCTATTTCGACCCAATTTCAAAAACCAACCCAAAAAATTGTTTGGATGGCGATATTTCCGCAATCGAGAGTCGTGGATGGTTGAAAATTTCAAAAACCTGTTTTAGTTTTTTGAGATCTTTCTAAAACTGAAAACAAAAAAAATTTACGACCCCTGGTTCTCGAAATATATTCATCCAAAGTGATATTACTTTATTTTAACCCAATTCAATTAAACTTGTTTAAAAAAAATGTTTGGATGAAAACCTCTGGTTCTTGAAATATTTCCACCCAAAATTATATTATATTGATGCAGCTATTCAGTTTTGTTTTTTTTGTTGAAGCAAAATGTTTTTATAAAACTTTAAAAAATGTAATATGTTATATTTCCATTAAATATAACATAAATTCAAATTATTTCGAGTCAACTTCATCTTATTCATTTATCAAAATTTCCACTTCAGTTAATGTGTCTTTGTTATAGGAGTATGTGTATAAATTATATATTTAATCTTAGAATCGCATACATCTTAAATGTCTTACAAGTCCACTAACATTTAAATCTTTTGATAAAGAAACATTCTTCTTATATGCATAATAACTTTCGGATTCAACTTGAATCTTCTTTATTCTATAACAACTTGACATTTAGATTTTCAATTACTTATCAATGCTCTAAGCCAAATATTCACTTTATCTTCTTCCGTCAAGTAGGATATATGTACTTTTGCTTTCCTCATCATCCTCATTTCCTAGAAACCATTCATCCTTATTCTAGTTTAATAGGAAAACACAAAATCAGAAAAGAAAAAAACACACATATTTATATATAGAGACATATGGGAAATCTTAAACTAAACCGGAAGACAAGGTCTTGTTCATCTTATACCAGCAGATTTTTATACATCCTCGTACATATACAAATGTATTTAACTAAGAAAAATAAATCCTTAAAAGAATCACATCGTAATAGTAAACGAAGAATAAAAGGATTTATATAATATGTAAAATATCTTATTCGTTTTTTTTTTCAGTCGAACAACGATATTTATACGAAATCTCTACGAGCTCAGACTGGGAACGAATTGAATTAACATTAATAAAATATTCTGTCGTGGATATTGCTGGTAATAAATTTTCCTAGAAAAACATACTCGCAAATACGCGTACTATAGAAATGTAAAATATGCGAGGCTAACTGACAGGACGTAGAGGAATTTTCGTTTCAATATGTGTGTTGTGTTGCGAATAATAAACAGCAATCAGAAAAGAACGGAACGGTAGGGTACAATTGAAGGTATTTCAAAATCTCGCACAAGATTTCGCAATATCAAAATCCAGCAATTTCGAAATTTTGCATAGTCGAAATTTCGCATATTTCGTTAGTAAAATATTGCAAACTAAGTTCTGATATAATAATTATTACCTTATAGGTTGTTACATCCGTAACAAGATCAAGATTAAGATATCAAAAAAAAAATTGGTTTAATAATTTTGCTTGTAGAGGCACTAAAAGTAGAACAAATGTTATGGTTGCAAAAAAAATAATTTTTCAATTTTTTGTAAGTTTTCAGTGTAAAAACTTTCTTGATATATTTGTTAATTATTAAAATAAAAAATAATTTGTTTTCAATTTAAAAACTTTTTAATTTAACGCCCATTTTTTTCAAAATTTTAAATTTTAAAATTATTTTTTCCAAAACTATTTGCTTAAACAATTTGATTTAAAAACACAATTCATGGATATATTTCAGGCTTCAAAAATAATTATAACATGGCATTGTTAATGTTGATTTTTAATATTTATTTTTTTTTTAATTTAAGCCGGTTTTTTGTAAAACTGTCCCTTCCACCTAAGCGGGCGAAAATAGACCCCGATTCCATACGATTTATTTATTGCCTCGACCCAACCTATAGGCTCTAGCCTTTTTTCGCATCTTATGCAAAACACCCTGTAAATTTTTGGTTTGTTTATTTTTTCCACTATTTGTCTTGTATTCTATCACTCTTAGACCTATATTAGCTTATCATTATTCCTTCTAAAAACTTTTGAAGGTTTGATTAATATCCACTTACGATCAAGTATTAATATACGAGACTACTATTTAATGCCCAACATGCTTTTAATAAAAACTAGTCTTCGTTCATTAGTACGCACTATCGAATACTCCCTCCATCATAAAAAATACACAATGGTGGCTTTCCTAGATATAGAAGGTGCTTTTAACAATGTCAACGCATCTGCAATCTCATCAGCACTGTCATATCTGAAGGTGGAAAGATCACTTGGTGAACTGATTAATCAAATGCTGACTAGCAGGATTATTAATTCAAAACTGGGTAACTTTACTGCTAGAAGATCTGTCAGTAGGGGTACT
This sequence comes from Epistrophe eligans, assembly GCA_951394125.1. Classification (NCBI taxonomy): domain Eukaryota; kingdom Metazoa; phylum Arthropoda; class Insecta; order Diptera; family Syrphidae; genus Epistrophe; species Epistrophe eligans. The sequence continues at coordinate 26,735,869 of OX596031.1, read as the reverse complement.
CCACAATGTGCCTAGAAGCTGAAAGCTACAAGGTGATTGCCTATGCGGACGATGTTGCCATAGCAGTATCTGGTAAGCAACCAAACACCTTGAAAGAACTCTTACAAAACGCTTTAAACAAGCTAACCCTTTGGGCAGATCAGTGTGCGCTCAGCCTCAGCGTAAACCCTTAGAAAACTGATCTTGTTCTCTTCTCCCGGAAATATAAAATTCCGCACGTAGACCCCCTTTCTATTAAAAATATACCACAAAACATTCACAGATGAAGCAAAATATCTGGGTCTTATTTTGGTTAAGAAGTTAAGCTGGAAACCTAATATATCTACAAGAAAGAGTCAAAAAAGCAATGGTGGCTTTTTTCTCCTGCAAAAAAGCCATTGGGAATAAATGGGGTCTTCAGGTTTCAATTCGAAGAATATGAAAAAAAAATATCATTGAGTAAAGAACAAAAAACGTTTTTGGACAGTTTTATTAGACAGGAGTACCTACCTTTGGGTCTGTCCTCTGTCCCACTCACGTAACTCCGTTGCTCTTCTTAGTGTAGATATGCTCAGTCGCAAGGCAGGCGCCAATGTCAACTGTTTTCTTAGACAATAGTTTAAAGTTAAATAATTATGGAATCACATTTTAAGTATGGGTCTTAATGCCAATTCAGAGAGACAATAACAACCGCGGATCTTAATGCTTTTTGTGGTGGGTTTTATTTCCGCCCAAAAAAGGAAAAAAGCCGGGTATTATTTCCTTATTATTTTTATTTTGGAAATAAGAACAACGTGCTTTATTTCCGCGGGTCTTATACTTATTGCACTGCACCAAAGTTTGGCCACCGTTGATGGAGAACACTGGCATTTTTAAGTTGCGTCCTTAATTTTTCAAATAATATTTAAAACTTTCGTCACAATTCTAAACATGAAACACAAAATTCCTTTAAAAGGTCTGTAATGGACCTACATAATTTGCAATCAGGTGGAATTGATACGCAACAAATTGCAAGTGGTTATATCCAAAAGTCTAAATCTGCGAAAAATATATTCGTGGAACCTGTTAATTCTTCATGAAAATATTCAAATGAAACTTACCATTTTCGAACTTATTATATCTTGCAACTGGTACGAGCAGAAAAAAAATGCTTAATTATTATCAGAGAATATTAAAATCTTAAAATTTAGAAAAAAATATTTTTCGCCAACTTTGCCATATATGTACATACAAGTAGAAAGCAAAACAAAATAGTATTTTTGACTTTTCTCCAATTCGTCTTTTTGTACATTTTCCCAGGGGGTTGGCCCAGGTATAGTACAAAAATTTAATTAAATTATATACTATGCATATTTCATTTCAATTATTATGATTTCTTTGTTTTAAGAAACTGCAAACTTAGCTTTATAAAATAATTGCACTTAAGTCTAAATCCTTATCCATTATTCTCTCATGATTATTCAAATAATTTTTAAAACCCAAAGATCCCTTACTGTACAAGAAAAACAAAACCCTATGTCTATTATCTACCCAATTTGTATTTTATTTATTCTATTCCATCTGCAGATTGCATTGTATTTCCGCATGAACATTGAACACACTCTCATTGCTCCACCCTAACAATCCATTAGTTTCATTTTTAGAAAAAAAAAAAAAACAATAAAACAAAAAATACAAAAAAGCTAAGAGCTATATAGGATATGTACCTATATATAACTGTATACAAAACTCAATGATCCATGTTATTCATAATTTTGCCTGCACAAATAGACCAACCAACCATCATCATCATCATCCCCATTTTCCAAACACTTCCACTTAAATTTACAAAAGTGAACTTTACATTCAATCGCCCATCATATCAGGAGGACTACCCCAACTACCTCTTGAGCGATGAGAAGCGTACTTTATACCAATACACTTGCTTGTTCTTGTTCTTGTTCACTTCACTTCATTTCACTTCACTCCACTGAGAGAAAAATACAAACAAACAAAAAAAAAATAAATAAAAAAAATCTTAAGCAGATATTGTAGAGTTTGGTATCTCACAAGAATTGGATAGAAAAAAAGTGCAGATACACAATATTAAATATTTGTTAAGTAATATTGAAAACGATGAAAGATTGATGCTTTTGTGTTTTCTTTACATTCCTCCTGTTTTTTTTTTATTTTTTTATTCTTCCACCCACCACCCAGTACCTCTACAAACTCCGCCAGTCATCCATCTATCGACAGGGAGTCTGAGTCAGTACAGCAGTATATAGCATCAGGACTATCAGGAGGAAAAATAAAAAGGATCATCACTGAACGTGGAAAAGTAACATGGTAACAAAGGAAATTTATTATCGCCAATCCATCCTCGGATAAAATGAAAGATATGCCGAAGGATGAAGGATTCAAAAAAAAAAAAAAAAAAAAAGTGGATGGAGAGGTGATGGGTGTTTTGTTTGTGTCTTATATATAAAAAAGGAATACCAATGTAAACATCTTAGTCATTCGGTTTGCCATTTTTCCTTCAATTTCTCCCCCCCCCCCATATTCTTCTTGTCAAACAAAATTGGGCGGATAAAAGCCAAACAAAACCCAAATAACAAGGATGAAAATAGTAGAAGACGAACGAAAAATTTCTATTCGTAAATAAAACAGAATAAAAAAAAACAAAATTCAAACATGCGAAGCGCAAGGAAGAGGTTACATTTTTTTTTATTGTTTTTTGGTAATGGGTATGTCCTTCAATCCCTTTTTTATAGCCTTTTTGAGATCATTTTGAAGAGTATATAATACCAACATAGACAAGACATATACGGGTATGTGGACTTTTTTTTATGGTGAAATCATTTTTCAGAAATCAAAACATTTTTGAGGAGTTTGAATTAAATTAGCTTGGGAAATTGGAGATAAGTTAAATCTTAAAAAATAATAAAATTTTTAAATAAAAGTGTTTTCTTAAGGCTTAGGTCAACGACGCCATGGAAGATAATATATGCGACAGGTGAAACCCGAGAAGCTGAAAGGGATGTTCATGAGCAATATCTTACAAGCGATAATTGACAAGAGGCACACGATAAAGGGCAAGAGAAAAGCGCAAAACACACCGCTAAACGCAAACAACACTAGAAGCGTTTTAGAGCTCTGCCACACTTGCATGGATTTACCGCAGGAATTACACAAAAATGCTATGTAAAAAATTTGACACAAATCCATTTACTTAGCTTAAAGTACAGCGGATGCACGGACGGAGCTATAGAACCCAATCGGGTAAACCGATTTGCTTCAAATTTGGTACAGAGCATTTTTATGTGACTCTCAAGCTCGAGAAAAATCCGAATTTTAGTTTAAGTTTATCTAAAACGGGTATAGCCATACAAGTTGTAAAAGTTATACGAATATATACTTATTGCTACAAGCGCAAGTTGGAGGTTGCTTTAATATATTTATTTATTTTTTTTAATTTTGATATTCGTTATTATTTTAACTTATTAGAAGCTCTTGTGTAAAAAATCCATTAAAATCGGTTCAGCAGATAATGAGATTGTCAAAATCCAACAAAATGGTTCTATGAGAGATACCATTTTTAATCCATAAATAAATTTTTATTTCCAATAATAAAGTAGAACGTAATAATATTAGTTGAAATAAAAATTTTAATAAAAATCGTAGGAGTCGTTTCTGAGAACAAAAATATTTTTCATACCGGATTCTTATTGAAAGTACCGTTATTATTGGTTATACAAATATTTTTTCTTAATAATTTGCTTGATAATGTTATAAAACTGATGGGTGCCAGGTAAATTCGGATTATGTATTAGGTTTTTAAAAAAATTAAAAGATTTTTTAAAAATCCCAAAAAAAAACGTTTACAAATAATTTACATAAAAAAATGTCAAAATCAGAGAAAATCTAAATAAAAAATGGTTCAATTGGAGTTACCATTTATAATCAATTTTTTTAAACTTTTTGTTTTATAAAAGGTAGCCTATACGCATGTAAAAAAAACTATCGATTGTTTTTTGTGGGCACGTTTTTGAGAAAAATAAGATTTTTATTAATATTGCTAAAGAAATTTGACCGGCAGGTACCGTTATTTTTGATTCAAAAAAAAACTAAAAAAATAACTTTTCGGGAGAATGCCCAAAAAACGATAGAAACCAAGATTAAAGAAAATCGACTTACCCATTTAGGCTGCACACAAATGGACAGGGAGAAAGATAGACAAAAACAGGATAAATGTTCGAAAGACAAAAAACCAAAATCATTTAAAACCATGCACTTTAAACAGATTCTAAGGTTAAAAAAAAACACTATTTGTCTATTGACTTCTTTCCTCTGAAGACCACAATTTATTCCTATAAACTCTCGAAAGCTAGTCGCAAAATACGAACTGTGATGGAATTCTGCGAGCTAAATTCCGATAGTGATCAAAACATATGTCCACTTGCGAGTAACTATCAAAAAGTTGAAATGTCGAGAGCCAAAAGTCTTTCCGCCTGTGTCCACTTGCGAGTTTGATATCAAAAGTAGCCTGAGAGCTACTCTCAATATAATACAGTTACTCCCAAATGGACACGCACCTTAATAATTTCAATTAAGCTTCGTTTCGTAAAGTTGTAATAGTCAAAGTTAATGTCTTACATTACTGATTTTTGCCACAAAAATTAGTTCAAATCATACCTACTGCATTTAAAAATTCTGAAAATACTTTTTTTTATTTGAAAAAAAAAAAAATACGTTCCTACAACTTAAAAAAAAAAAAAAATAATTTTTACAAATGCCTTTTTACTGATGCCTTCCATGGAACAATTTTTGTTATTTTCGACTTTCTCCAAAAATTTTAAACTGATTTTGATCATTTTTTATAGAGAGTGTTTCAAAAAATTTAAAAATTTATTTTTGATTTAAAAAAAAAAGCTTCTTGAGAACTTAATACATCAAAAATGAAAAATGAAATTGGCAATCGTCATTAACCAATAATAACACGTACCTTCCATGAAAGTTTTTAAAAACCTAAATCTCATTTTTCTCAACGATTTTGATAAAAACAAAATTTTGTAAGCTCATATAAGTACGATCTGCCGTATTATTGGAACAAATTTTATATTAATTGCTTATTAACGGTATTTTTCAAAGTACCAGTATCTCATTATCAGTTTATCCGATTTTAATCAAATTTTTTTACATATACATATCTGTTAAAAACATGGAAATTTCTGTAGAACATTAGGTTGTGCTATTACAAGTTACGATACATTGATGTATATTGGATACGTACCTTCTTTCGTAGCTCAAACTAAATTGAAAGGTCTAGTTGAGTTTAGTTTGAAATTTGGTTGACAGTTCGAACTCGTCGCGTTCTGTGATGTAAAACCAGCACTTAAATATTTAATTTGATGTTTAAACATCTTAACCATGAGTCCTGGCACTCACACTTTTTTTTTTAACCCCTACAAAGATATTTGATATTTTGTATTATAAATTGAGATTTTTTTAAGAAATCAGATGGTGCTTTTGTGTCAAATCAATTTCAGAAGTTGTTTGATCAATTTATATTTTTAATTAATTTTTCAGTCTGAACTGTATGTTCGATGCATTATGGCAGGTAAAATAAAGGCTCCCATGACTAATTTATTTCTTTTATCCAAATGAATAGATTTTTAAAATATTAAAACTTAAAACCACGTTGTGATCGTATACGTTAAAGTAAATTCTTGCGACCCAGTCATGTATTTTATTTATAATAAAACTATAATATATCTGAAAAGTGACAAGCTATAAGTGAAATGTCACACGCGATAAGCAACATACTAAAAGAAATCAGAACTCAATGACACACGAAGATGGAAAACGCCTCACTGAGAGTGACAAATGATAATTAACAAGAGCAAATGACATAAATTAACCAATACGTGGCAAAATACATGTGAGAAGCACAAACAGCAAGTGATAAGGTGACATAAGAAACAGAGCCAGCCACAAACAGGGCAGACGGGGCTTCGGCCATGCAGTGAGCGGCAAACGAACATTAAACCATTTGAGATTGTATCATGGTTGTAGCCACGAAGTCAAGGAGCGACAAGCGAAATTTTTTATCGACCAGTGGAAAGTCGCTCTGCCTTTAAATTATTTTACTACATCCTGAGCGACAGATCATAGGGCCGCAATATATTTGTTCAGAGTTATTACAATACAATGTCGCTAAGTATTTTTTTGCTTTTCAGTGACAGAGTCTCGAAACCTTTAAGCCAAACAAGACAAGTTCAAGACAGTTTCGTGATAAAGAACACAAGCAATATTGGATTCAAGACAAATACCTGAGGAATACGAGCAAAGAACTCATAAGTGAGTATATTTCCGTACCCTGCTTACTTACTTATATTTAAGGTGGGGTTATACAGTCCAATGTGGAACAGGGCCTTAGCTTCATTCAGCTCAAACTCAGTACCTAGCTATAGCTATCTTCAGTTTCGCAGATCAAGTTGGTTGAGGTCTTCTTAAACTTGCGTCTTGCCCATAAAGTCGCGGTCTTCTTCTTCATGCCAAAGCATTGGTGTCAATTTGGTTATCATCTCATGAATTACCAGAAAATAATGTTGCCCTTAACTTAAGACAATGACGCATCATACACATATTAATATAATCATTAAAGCACTACATTCACACTCCACAACCTTTAGGTACCATTAAAAGATATGTGATAGTGATAACTGGTAACCTATTTTGGTCAATCGAGTTAACGGCCGGAATCCGGTTATTTCAATAAAAATTAATGGACAGCCTATATTTCTTATAAATAGTTGGTTAGGTAGCTTAGCTTTGGAGAATGTTCATATATTTTTTTAGTTCATGAAGAAAAATTCGTTTTGAATAAATCTTTGTCTCAGCTTTTTTTTTTCTTATTTCTTCATATTTAATCATTTAATCCTAAAGTGTGAAGTCATTATGGCTACTACCAATTTTTTTAGCCAAACACAATATTCTACTGATAAACAATGATGTAGAGAAATATCCTTTGCCTAGACGAATTTTATTAAAAAGAGTCAACCGAAACCTTCCAAAAGTTACTTTAATAGCCAATGTTCAGATAGTCCATCAAGATGAATGTGATATTGAAGTTCACATAAAGACAAAAGCTATATACCTATATTTGTGATTTTGTCTTCACAGATTTAGGTATACAGAAATAGGTATAATAGCCTATAGACTCTATATTATATACGATGGCTCTTCTCCAACAAAAGACTTCTAATCCAATCACTTAAAATATATAATATATGGACATGTTTGCTCATTTATTCTCAATGAAAATATCCTTTTACCAATTGCCTGTCATAACTTTTATCTACGCATATATGTATATGTATAACTTCAATGAATAAAAGGAGCATTTTATAGAGGTACTCACCGGGCCATAAACACATTTTCATTGGGGTCATTAAAATATTTAGTGTTCGTTCCTTCCTTCAATCGGGTTTTAGTAAAAGAAGAAGAAGAAAAATAAAATCAAATTCTGCACCTCTATACGCACAAAACAGTGTCCGTTTCGCATGTCACTGGTGGCGTTTTGTTTCATCACTTTTATTATTATCCTCCTTTATCGTATCATACTCGTATATGAGAGCGAGGATATAATGGCTATATAAGCCAAATACAATTTATTGATTGAAACATGAATTGGACTACAAAAACAAAAAAGAAAAGAAAAACACACTAAATATAATCAAACCAATGCTTATATGGCTGTCATTCAATTGATGTGAATTTTGTATATAAATACGAGTTGAGTACGTGTATGTACATTTATATCCTGCAAGGCTATTTCACAGCACAAAATTTTATTATGACGAACAAGCATTGTATGTTATGTGTATGCTTGAGCTTAAGCTTGGGTTTGAGAGACAAACGAAGATAGAATGAACATTCAAGAAAACTCATATATCTCTCTCTACACATATACAGCTGAAACTTTAAGTGCTGCAAGGAATTTTGAATGTTTAGTAAAATAGGATGAAAAGGATGTTGGCATACACGAGTATTACCGAAAAAAGGTATATGCAGGTACCTCCTTTTGGTATGTTTATGTGTATATGAATAGGTATAGTATATTTTATAGTTTTGTTACTATATAAAGTTTGAGTTAGTGTTTTAGTTTTGACACTTAAGCACGTTTTTGAAGAAGTACCTACACTTTAGTACACACACATAAAACATACATTTATAAATACATACATAATTAAATGCTCTCATCCTGTATAGTTGAAGTTCTATATATTTGATGAGACTCAAGGATGTTTTATAATAGTTAAGTGTGTCATCAGAATGTTTTCAATAAAGCCATCACTAAGGCAAGAAAGTAGATATAATTTTAGAAATTATGTAATCACACCCGAGGTGGGTAAACTTAATTTTTTGAAAATTTAAATTCGAGATAAACATAAAATTACATATACATATAGGTACATAAGTTGATTTTAGAATTTATTTAAAATTGATTGAAAATTCATTTTAGAAGAGTTTATTGCCAAGGACGATGTACATATATATTAAATTTAATATTGATTGAATTTTGTATTGTGAGCCCATGGCTCATATATGTGATATATGTACATTTGCAATTGATTTAATAATTTAAAAGTTAATTTGTTGTTAACTTACGGTGAAAAGACAAGGCTTTATAGACAATTATAAAGCCTTAGGTGCTTACAATAGTGCGTGATCCCTATAGTCACTTAAAAACTATATATCTTTTTTGTTATACGACTGCCAATAAGTGATTATAACGGGTCATTCATTTCGTGGTTTCAGGTTGGTAGCGCTGGCATTTGACACTTGTTAAACTCAGCTGTCATTTGAAGTGTCATAATATTAGTAGATTGTTTGCCATTATACGATAATGGATCGCTTAATAATCGAACAACGGGTTAAAATTATTAAAACTTACTACAAAAGTGCTGATTGCCCGGCGTTCTTCGCAGCAATTGAACAATTTATTTTTTTGGCCGGCGATTGAAGATCATGACTTGGACGATTTGTGATTCCAACAAGACGGAGCAACAAACCACAAAAAACGACCAATTATGGCTTTATTGTGTGAGAAGTTTCCTGGTCGCGTAATTTCACGTTTTTATGACGTAAATTGGCCACCAAGATCGTGCGATTTGACACCGTTAGATTTTTTTCTGTGAGGCCAGCAAAAGACCGTGTTAACGCGAATAATCCAAGAACTCTAAACGCATTAGAAATCAAGTTATGGCCGAGATACCGCCCGAAATGTACGAAAAAGTGGTTAAAAATTACCTTAAAATAATCGCATGCTGCCAATCTTTCCGAGGCGGACATTTGATATTGTTTTTCACACTTAATAGAAAAGTCAAAGTTAAAAGCGAGATTTCATTTTCCTTTATTAGATATCCTTAGTGCATTAAAATTTTGTTATACAACCTTGTTTGTCCCGCCCACCAGGCTTGTAAAAGAATGCAATCTTTTTTGAATGCAATCTATAATGACTTCAATAATAAGATTGCATTCATTGATTTTACTTTGAGACTTCAGACTTCAAATTATGCAATCACCATTCACTCGTAGCAAAAAGATTGCAATCATTTTTTCCTCCCATTCATTTTGCAGCAATCAATTGAATGCAATCTTTTGGGAAGTCATGCATTCTTTGCATTCTTTTGCATTCTTTTGCATTCTTTGCATTCTTTGCATTCTTTGCATTCTTTTGCATTCTTTTGCAATCTTTGCATTCTTTGAATTCATTTGTAATCTTTGCATTCTTTTACATTGTATTGCAGTCGTTTTAATTTGTGATTTGAATGATTTGATATTTAAACTTATAACTTAGGTACTCATCTCAAATCATAACAAATCACGTAGATGGAAAAAGTTTAATGTGATTTAAAACGACTGCAAAGATTGCAAAGAATGCAAAAGAATGCAAAGATTGCAAAAGAATGCAAAGAATGCAAAAGAATGCAAAGAATGCATGAATTCTCAAAAGATTGCATTCAATTGATTGCTGCAAAATGAATGGGAGGAAAAAATGATTGCAATCTTTTTGCTACGAGTGAATGGTGATTGCATAATTTGAAGTCTGAAGTCCCAAAGTAAAATCAATGAATGCAATCTTTTAATTGAATTCAATAAATGATTTTTAAAGACTGCATTCACAAAAGATTGCATTCTTTTACAAGCCTGCCGCCCACTACCACACCCTCTTTTTCTTATATTTTACATTCTTAATTACCTTAGAATCCCTAGAGAGTTTAAAATGGAGTAAAATCTCTTCAACCTTAAAAGCATGACATGTGTTATTTTGTTTTTTAAAGTTCACCTGCTGCCACACCCACTATTATTATATTTGAGTTTTTTTACACGAGAATAAGAAGTCTTGTAATTTGAATTTTCTTTTCCTTATAAATTCAAGTTGCCAAATGTTTAATAGATGGCGCTGCGAGAGTGGCAGGGTTCAGCTAGCGAGGTTTTTCATGACAAGAGATAGGTAGATACTCTTGGAGGATTAATCACTTTCTTCCAAAAGTAAATTTACCCACTCAATTTTTTTTAAATGGAATAGCCTAGGTTTCAATTCCCAGACTTTCGACATGAAAGTCCAATGCACAGAAGGTTTTACAATCCCAAAGATTATTAATATAATAAAAATACCTACTGGTATATGTGTCTAAATTCTAAATTATATATTTTTTTTAATTTCAGGTTTTCTTAATATTTGCCTTTACGAAAAAACAAAGAAATATTGTATGAAGGCTTTTTTAAACCGAAGTGTTTTAAAAATCTGATTCTTTTTTCTTGTTATCTATTTTCATCAAAGAAACAACGAACTAGATTTTTTTTTTTTGTTACCCCAAGAAATCTCAATCTCATTATCTTTTCCAGAACTCTGTGTTCCCAAAACTCATAAATAAAACGCCAAAACATATACACACCCCAGATTTTGGTAAAAAAAAAAAAACACAACAAAAAAAACAAAAAACGGTACAAAGTATCTGACACAAACAGCGAAATGGTAGATTACATCACTGTATCATTCCTATACGAGAGAAGTGTATTGTATATACCTACTTGCAATTTAATTACAAAATATTCACAGAGCGTTCTACAAAATCCAAATGACTGACCATTTTTTGTTTGCCATCCCCGGGGAAATAAGAGAAATCTGTGTAATATATCAGGAGCAGCGTTTATCAGATAGATGAGCAAAAATGGGAGCAATCTTGGTTTGAAGATATATACACGTTTAATGGGGGCAGTACAATATAGCAAAGCATATACATTTACTCTGACGCACCCTACCACGCCACTCCTCCCACCCCCCCTAAGACCCCAACAACCATCATATCGCAACCCCCCTCCAGCAAACACTTGAAAAAGAGGATGTTTTCATTTTGATGAACTATTACCCTTTTCTTTTTTGTTGCCCTCTGTTACTAGGGTCGGTCGGGGTGGTGTGCTGGGAGTTCTCGATGAGAATCGTCGTCGTGGTGTGGTTTTTTCCTTTTTATTTTTTTATTTTGGAGAAATGAATTAAACAGAAGGAACGACTTCATTTTTTCGTTCCGGTTGTGACTTTCGTAATATGTCCGGTGTCGAGTAATGTATTTCAATAAATTATTTTGGTGAACCCAAGGATACAATTTATGAGGATGAACAATCTGTACAGTTGGTGCGGCTGCTGGTTGTCTAATTTTTTTCAATTCAATTGAGTTTTTTTTTTTTTGTTTCTTTTAAGAATGTTGTATGTCAACGAAGATGTTTCAACTAATTACACTAAGATTTGTAGAGGTAGACTCTTGGAAAAATAAAATAAAATGATGGAGACTCGGCTCAAAAATGAAAATTGATAACGAGTACAATATTTATTTTGTTGATTCACCAAGTGAATTCATTCATTCAAGTGCTAGTTTAGCTGTCAAAATAAAGATACATAGCACGTGGTTCAAAATTCTAGAATTGGCTTATATGTTTCACCAGGGATCTCGAATTTGGCCTTGTTGTTCTTAAGCTTTTCTATAGCTAAGTCTAAGGTTTACCTCTTCTGTAATGAGTATAGTATAATAAAACTGGGTCTTCATTGATTAGAAGTGGGTACTTTTCATGTTCTATCACTCGCTGTACATTGTTCCTACTTAGCGACAGCTGGAAGTTTAATAAGTTGCCTTTGCTGTTTCGAAGAGTCTGCATTCCGGTTTTAGAACCAGCAGTCTATTCGATCATGAGATTCTTCGTTCTCTTCAGCTGGTAGATTGCGTGAACAGGGCCCTCATACTATGCAAGATTCCCTTCTTTTCCCTTCTCCTGGCTCGGTAGATATACTCTTCTCTTATTGCTCCCGTCTTTTATGCGGCTCTTTTTTTGTATTTACTATTTAATTTCATTTTCCGTTACCCTTTTTACGCTATCTGTAGACTCTGGTAACCCCATTTGCGGTTCTGGACGGTTCGCAATTTCTGTTTTTTTTTTTCGCAAGTCGAGCTTTGAAGGTTATGGTCAGAGTCAAAGTTCATACCTCGAAATAAACGTAAGTCTAAGGTGTTGGATATGTGCTGTGTGTCTCTTAGCACATCGAGTGGAGAGACATGATCAGGTTGATTTGTAGATTCCTGGTATTGGAGAGCAAGTGCTACTTATCATCGTATTTCGGGCTGCAGAAAAGTCTATTATATGAAATCCGTTATCCCATTGTAGTTTCGTTGAGGCAATCCTTAGCAACTAATCCACCGAAATTTATGTTTTATCCTAATTTACCATTGAATTACCTACCAATGCCATAATTTTACATCGTTATTTGGACAGATTTCAGGGCTAGAGAGAGTCATAAAACTCATTTACAGGTTCCTCAGCTTTATCGGTAGAGACATGTCTGCATTTCTGACTTAAGTTTTGGAAAGTCGCTTTGGTTCTTATCACAGCCAATCTACCACAATTATTGGCTAAAGATCAAAAACTGTATTTTTTGCGCACTAGCATCAAGGTGATATCGGTCAGTCAAGTAGTATTTTTTCCAAAAGCCGAGAAGCATATCTGATGGAATCCCTGCGATTACACTGAAGAGCATTTTGATCTTTATCAGTGTCACTTCTTTCACAATTTTGCTTATATGTTGTTGAGGACAAATATAAGCTAGTTTAGCTGGAAATTAATCCCTCTATTCCTCTATCCCTCTATCCCTCTATCCCTCTATCCCTCTATCCCTCTATCCCTCTATCCCTCTATCCCTCTATCCCTCTATCCCTCTATCCCTCTATCCCTCTATCCCTCTATCCCTCTATCCCTCTATCCCTCTATCCCTCTATCCCTCTATCCCTCTATCTCTCTATCCCTCTATCCCTCTATCCCTCTATCCCTCTATCCCTCTATCCCTCTATCCCTATATCCCTCTATCTTTCTATCCCTCTATCCCTCCATCCCTCTATCTCTCTATCCCTCTATCCCTCTCTCTCACCCACACTCCCTCTCTCCTTCTCGCCCTCTCACCCACACTCACTCTCTCTCTCTCTCTCTCTCTCCCCTTCTCACCCTCTCTCTTAACCTGAGTTTCCTTAAACAAATTCCAATAAATTTTTGTGTTTTCAATTTTTATTTGTCAGATTTTCAATCTATCCGAAAAGTTCAACTTTAAAAGTCCCTCATAGGTAACCCGCCCGCAAATTTCCAAGCATTATCATTCTACTATCTTATTCTAAGAAACGTGCCATTATGTTGAAACCCGAAGCCGAAGACGAAGCCGAAACAGAACAAAAATAACAACACACATAATTCAACTATCTTTACTTTTCTATGGCCACCTCAATCTATAATTCAAAAAAACCCCTTTCCCTGGATGCTTTCGACAAATTTTAAATAGCTTTCCTCGATGAACAAAGCACAGTATAGTGCCGGCATGGAGAGGGGGGTAAGCGCGAAGAGGTGGAGTCGGGTATAAGGACTATACAGATTGCAATTCCGGATGTAATCATAATATTTCCTGTGAATTACACTAACACCCCTTTTCTTTTGGCATTCCATGGTTCGTTTACCGAAATGTATCGTAAACACTAAACAGTGTGTGTGTGCCCTTCAGTGTGTTCATCTCCAAACAGCATTACCACCGGTAGGTACTTTGGGGGTAAAAAATAAAAAAAAAAAAAAAACTAAGAAAAAAAAAATTGAGAGGAAATTTAAAAAAACTCCTCACGTACTTTACCGGTATACTTCATTGCTACCCACCAGCACAGAACAGCACAACACCGCACTATGCGTTGGATTGGAGTTTTGGGGCAAAAACTCTTTAGAAAGGTTTTTGCAGGTTGCTCCTTTTTTTTGAGATTTTTCTGGGGACCATTTGGCAGGGCGGGCGCACCAGAACAAAAACCCAATCCGAGAGTTGGGGCTCTCGTATATATTTGGCAATCCATTTTATATATATTGCAATGAGTTATTTATATTCGTTTGAATATGAATATGTGGGATGGCATTCGTTTTAAAGCCTACTTTCTCGGGCGAAATAAAGCCTTTCTAGATGTTGCTTGGGTTGTAAACTCGAATGAAGTCATATTTATAAGAATGTGATGAACAACGTGGATTTTTCCCCCGAGCAGGGTATATATAAATGCTGGAATGTTTTTTTTTTTTTCTCTTTTCGATATTTAAAAAAAAAAAAAAACATTTCAAAATCTCGATGATGGTTTCAGATTGCATTTCAATCGGATGAGGAAGCGAAGCGCCCTCCCCGGCAATGGAATGGAGTGGAGGGAATTGTATATATGTATTTATTATGATAAAGTCCTTATATGTGCAGGCACACGTTCAAATATGTCACAAAACATTTATGATAAAATTTCAAAGGGACTGTAAACGAATTTTCGTTGTAAATATAAGAAAATATACAAATTGCATATATTTATGCAAACTCGAGTTTTATGGTAATTTTCCTTTTAACATAATATATGCCAGAAGTGGGCTATAGGTAAAGTATACTTCATATGCACATAAGGAGTCCTGGCTTAGATTTTTATGTTTTTTTGTTTGTTTGTTCGCCAGGAACATCTGATGAAGGGAGATATGAGGTACATATACAATTTAACCTATACGCGCTTGATGGTGGTGGGAGTATGAGTTGGGGATCAATTAAATAGCAGAAATTTATTAAGTCGTAAAGTTTGTATAGCTGACGACTGATTTGGGCTAAGTAATTTTCTGAGAAAACGATAAAATATTAAACGAATGATGTCGATGGATTGATATTTCTGAATAAATTTTTTGTCGAGAGTTGGTTTTGTTTAGCTAATTAATAAATATTATGGGGTCTATATGGAAGGTTAATAAATATGAAACAATGTATGTATATTTATTTATATTTATTTTTCAAAAAGCTATTTGCTTATAATCCTTTACTATCTATCGTTCCTTTTTAGATAAACAATATATCATACATGACAAAAGTTGAAGCTGGTGTCCCAAGTAATTTCAATAAATATTAAATCAATTAATTTGAAATATATTTTAAATTATTCCTTATAAAGATGATTACAAACTATTTTTAATTTAAGCCTAGTAAGCAACAACGTCAAATTAAAATTTTTATTTTTTTGCTGTACATCACTTATGTATCTATGACTGCTTTTAGACGACTGCAATTTCTATCCGCAATTCTCTTTTGAGTTTCTTTCCGATTGCAGCATCCATTTAAACGCTGCAAATTTTAATAGCTGCAATTTTTGTTAAATGAGAAGGAAATAATATCTCGTCACTCTTTACTCCGCTTATGTGTCAAACAATAAGAAAAAGCACAAAGAAGAAAGAGCGATAACTCTGCAATTATTTCAACCTCTGCAACTTTGTCTACCCCGGACACCGCATACGTCCCCCACCTACATGCTTAAAAATTGCAAGGATAATTGCAGCATATTTGCAGCGTTTAAAAGCAGTCTATCAAAATTTAGCATAGAATTTACATTTATTCCCGAGCTTAATTTTGAGAGATTCTGTAATTTTTCCTTTCGATATAAAGTTACTAGCCGTACTAGGTATGTTTATGGCAATTTATGCTTTCGTAAAAAAATCGAACTCGAGATTTTGATGAAAGTTGACATAACGATGACAGCGAAGTCGCAATTCTGTCTGCTGTCTTTAAGCTGCAGCCTAAACGGGTGGATCGATTTTCTTTAAACTTGGTACCTAGCGTTTTCTTGGCATTCCCATCACACCTGCCGTACAAATTTTTTTAACCAAATTATGAAAATCTTATTTTTCTTAAAAACGTGTCCACAATTTAAAAAAAAAAAAAACTAAATCAGTAATTTTGTTTGCAAAAATGCTACTACATATTTTATAATAAAAATAAAAAAAACGGAAAAATGGTTTTAAATTACACCTCCCATTTTTTTTTATTTTCGATTTTCTCAAAAACTGATTTTTAACTGATTTTGATCAATTTTTTTTGTAGAGAATGCTTACAATAATTTTAAAAACATTGTGTAATTAAAAAAAAAAAATTGGTATTTTTAAAAAAAGTTTAAATTTTTTTTTGTGAACTTAATAATTCGAAAACGACTTAGCATCCAGCAGTTTTTTTAAATCACCTAGCACCTCCCATGCAAATGTTTAAAAACCGGTATTGAAAATCTCATTTTTCTCAAAAACGTTTCCTACGATTTTGATTAACATTTTTGTGTAAATAAAATTCAGCTAGAATTTTAGCTAATAATTGGAAAGAAAAGTAGGAACTAAAATTTGGTGCGATCTTGCGTTCAATTTTTCGCATGAAATTTTTGATATCAAACTATTTAAATTACACATATATAAGAGCTCAAATTACAATAATGCTAAGAAATGTAATTAGAATTTAATTAATTCAAAAATAATTAAATAACTTCTAAGATATTTGATTCTGATAGGTTTAATAATATGCTTAATTTGTTGTAACAAAAAGCCCCAATCTATTGATATCCAAATCATTTTTCACACCTGCGAGAATCTTGGTGTTACATCTTGAAATTTGAAAATGAAAAATTTGTTTTTCTTTGCTGAGTCATGGGATTAGTTGTGATTTTGAATTAGGTATATATATGAACGAAAATCAGAGAAAAATAGTCACAGATAAAATTTTAAAAAATATTAAAAATTATAAAACTATAAGCGAGTTCGAATTTTAGTACAATTATTTATGGAAAATTCCAAGAAATGATTTCAATGTCACTTAGTTAGTGACGGCTTCTACTTGGCTATATATGTTCGTCCAAAGGTGCTTGTTGCCACTTTTATAAAAATAAATCTGATTATCTAACTAAATTTGGTAAAAAATCTTTCCCTAAAACTGTTACTATAGCGGTTGTCCCCACAAAATCTTTTTTTTTTTTATTTTCGATTCTAATTTTTATAAAAAATCTAGGACATAAGCCATAACATCAAACATTAAAAAAAAAATATTTTTTTGGTTTTTTTAAATTATTTTACTTTTTTGCGAATACTCAAAAGTATTTCGAAAAAACCTAAGTAACACGTTTCTTAAGCTATGAATTTAGAAGATCTTAAAAATATCAGAAGTTGTTCAATCGATTTTTTTCACTAATTCTGTAAGTACTTATAAGGTATAAATGTGACCCAGTCGAACAATTTATGTTTTCATCATTAAATTTTTAAAAATCCGATACATGAATTCGGTACATATTAGTATTTTATTTTTTTAACTTTTATAGAGTAAAAGGCTTTAAGGAAAAGCTAAATTTATATGCCCTTGATACCAAAAAAAAAAAGATTTTATAAAAAAAGGTTTATTCGTTGAAAATTCGTTTCTAAATCATATTATTTTCCATGCAAATTCGCATATTAAAATTATGTATGTATATGTTCTAACTAAATTTACAAGGAATTTCGTTGGAAACTACATACTTAAAAACCTTTAAACCATTATTTTGAAAGCTTTGAATAGCTTTGTATTAAAATTGTTGTAAACAGATAAAAAAAAACAGAGAGAAAAAAAAATTTTTATTGATTGCAAATTTAAATTCTAAAATGAATAATTTGTTCAATAAAATTAACAAAAAAAATGAAAACACTTTTTTGACCTGTTCGAATAAAAATTCCGAAAAAATTGATTTTAGCGGGAAAGATGTTGGAACCAAAATGACGGAATTCTCCAGAGGTATGGCGGAACCGTTATTCGTGCTAAAAATATAATATTGTTTCAGAGATTATTTGAAGTATTATAATCTTACTAATTATTTGAAAATGTAAAACCATCTTTTTTTAAGTATTTTATCCTTCAATTACGCCCAGACGATTGGACGGATTCGAATAAAATGAAATCGAATATACATATTATGTTGTATGAAAAATTGAGTTTAATTGTATTTGTTTAGTTTAAATTGATTTTAAATCTAACTTCAAAATCTATGTTTAAAATTTAAAGTCTCTATAGCCCATTAGAAAAAGTTAAATTAAATTAAAATCTTTTAATCCTTATTTTGTGGGCTTCAAATCTTTATTTCTTTTATTATATTCAGACAGACGACCTGAAGCCCACAAAACTAGGATTAAAATATTTTAAATAAAAATATCACGAAAAAGGAATAATTAAATTAAAATCAACAGCCAAAATTTTTATTGAACAGACAACTACTATATAAGGAACAGGGAAGCAAGTTAATTAAAAGTCGTTAAAAATAAAGCTGTCATAAGTAAATAAAATATATTAAAATGCATATGTAGGTATAATATTTTAACCATAATTACTGTAAAATGTAGATACATATATTATTATTTATTACTATAAATTACATTTAAAATCTTCAAACTGATAAAAGAGTTATACCAATAAAAGAATAAAGTCCACTTTATTTTTTTTCTGTAATTAGATAAAGTATATTATTTAACAATAATAACAATTAATTGTGTTTATTTAAGTGCATGAAAATATAGTTTTTTTTTATTATTTGCAAAACATTAACATAATTTGTATTTAAGAACGTTTTAAATTTAAAACACAGTCAATATGGACAATAGTTTTTTTTAATACATATACATTATATAATGTGGATAATTTCCTGACTGATGATGTGTAAAAAATCAATTATAAAAATAGTCTCCTAAAAAATCGTGCTGTAAAAAAATATATAATTTCCGTAAATGTTAAAATACTGCATCCCAAAAAAAATCCAGCCAATCCACCAATGTAAACTGCAATGATGAGATACAATTATATTTAAAAAAAAAAATAAAAATAAACAAAAAAAAAATAGGAAATGATGTCAATCACTGGAAATATTATTATTATTTTTTTTGGCATAGCCAACCTACCCAGCACATCGGCAAATGAAAATAGCACATCCCTTCGCAATTGCATTTTTGGATAATCAATAATTCCCCATTGTAAATTTGCGCCAAGGAACCAAACTCTGGATCTCTGGAATTATCAGATAAAAAAAAAAACAACAGATATCAATTCACTTTTGCACATTTAACAGAATCATACTACTATTTCACATCTCAACCCCATTTTTTTCATCATTTATTATTATTATTTTTTTATGCGCCAAGAAACATAAAAGTCAAGTGTGCATCACCTACAAAATCACCCCAAGCCCCACATATATCATGGATCTAGGGAAGAACAAGTATATCTTCGACATTATGTAGGATTTTATGCCAGGACATAAAAACTATAGAGCAATTGTTACAGACATCAGTATAGTTGAAGAAAAAGTGAAGAAGGTATAGAGCACACGAAAAACTATAGAAATGCAGAAATCAAAATGCTTCCATTGACAGTTTTGTTGGTTGGGAAAATAATCAACGTAACTGCATCCACATCCTGAGTTTATATTGAGATCCTTAAACTTTACACCAAGTTTTCATGTGGAGCAAATTGTTATTTCTTTTTTTTTTTTTTTTCTTTGAAAGACTGTTCCAATTGTGATGGCTGAATGGAAGATACGACTTGCTAACAAACACATATCCTGATTCCTGGATGAAATAATAATATTGCTGATGTTCAAATTCGAGGCACAGTATAAGTTGATGTATAATAACTTATCGACTTATATCGACTACACTATTACAGTGAAGCAAAATATTGTTTGGAGTTAAGAGAGTAATAAAAAAGATTGTTTTACTTTCTTTTTTTTTTTGCTAGAGTTGTGAAATTGTTTTTGGGATATGATAGAAACATGGGAGTGATACGCTTCTTCTCTTATCAATTCAATATACAGTAGAAGGGATATATTTTATTTGTCAAATCCATAAGATTGCTATCTCCCATGAGATAAATAAAGCGAAATAATGGTATTTGTTCTTCTTTTATCTCGAATTGTTTATGAAATACCTTTTCTTAGTTTCTTATCTTTAAATTTTAAACGAAACATATATTGATTATGACCTAGTTTTCTAAAATTTAAAATTGGCAAGAAAATTCATCTATTTGTGAGTATTTAACGAAGGCAAGGCAGTCCACCATGTCAGTCAAATAGGGGAACATACGTGTTGCATACGAAAATTTGAACCTTTCCTTATTATTCGAGGCTGGTGGAAAAGTGAAAATTGATCATATAACCCTCTTCCGATAAGGTAAGGATATAGCTTATATGGTTATGGTAGCAAAGTTGTTAGGAGGTTAAGAAGATATCTTTATAGATTTTAAGCCGATGACCTTTCCAAAATAAAATGGCTGACAGCATACAAAATCTGGTGGCAGGAATCAAGTAAGTTTACGTAAAAGAGAGTATTATTTAAAATACATCAACTCTATGCGGAAGCATCATAATGTAGCTTCTTGCATTAGCAGCTTATTAAAATTAGTTAATATAGTGTGGAATATCTTTTAAAAGAGTAAATACACCTTGGCGAGTCAAAACTCAAACTCTCTCTCAAACTCTGCCATTTTTTATAAATGAATATTTTGTACATAATTTCCTGACTAAACATTTTTGACATCTCTTTC
Organism: Epistrophe eligans; assembly: GCA_951394125.1. Taxonomy (NCBI): domain Eukaryota; kingdom Metazoa; phylum Arthropoda; class Insecta; order Diptera; family Syrphidae; genus Epistrophe; species Epistrophe eligans. Next base: position 26,714,958 of record OX596031.1, on the reverse strand, counting down.
CACTAAATAGTTATTATTGACAAATTTTCGATTTTATAAAATAAAAATTGTTTTAAGCATGTATCCATCTGGAGGCAAACAATGTACAATATGGTTCTTGCTGAGCACTCTATTTCCCACACTTCCATATGCAAATATTCAGGCTTCAAAACTAATTTTGAAATTTTTTTAATAAATCCAAGATTTGATTTTTGGAAAATTTTGATAAGCAATGTTATTCAAATTATTAGAAGCTTTTACCTTAAACAATTTCATTAAAATTGGTTCAACCAGATAATGAAATATTGGAAAACCAAAAAAAAAATGGTTCTATGAGAGGTACCCTTCTTAAACGACAGATAATTGTTTTTCAATAATATGGTAAATTGTTTTAATATTAAATCACACAAAAATGTACTCAAAATCGTAGGAGCCGTTTTTGAGAAAAATGAGATTTTCAATACCGGTTTTGTATTTGTATGGAAGGTACCGTTATTTTTGGTTATAAAAAATTATATAAAGTCTGCTAGATAATGTCAAAAAACTGATGTGTGCTAAGTTTAATAAAAATCGACCAAGTCATTTTGGAATTATTAAGTTCCCAAACAAAATTTTAAAACTTTTTTAAAAATAAAAAAAAATGAAAATTTTGGTACAGAATATTTTTTAAATTATTGTAAACATTCTCTATAAAAAAAATTGATCTAAATCAATTGAACCGTTTTTGAAAAAATCGAAAATCAAAAAAATTATTCTACCAATTTTTGGAATTTTTTTTTTATAAAATGGTAGCGTTTTTGTAAAAAAAATTAGCAATTTTTTTTTTAAGTAGTTGTGGGCACATTTTTGAAAAAAAAAATAAGATTTTCATTTTTTGCTAAAAAGAATTGTACCGTTATTTTTGGTCTTTAGAAAAAAAAAAAAAACGTGGGGAGGAAATGTCAAAAAAATGCTAGGTACCTGGTTTAAGGAAAATCGACCTACCCGCTTAGGCTACAGCCGAACAGACAGACAGACAGAATTGCGAGACCCACTTTTTTGACTTCGCTATAATCGTAATGTCAACTTTATTCAAAATCTCGAGTTCGATTTTTTTTTACGAATGCATAACTTGCCATTGCCATATAGTAGATATCTTCCCATATATCACTATAGTAAAAATTCGAAAAAATGGTGACAAATGGTAGATACATACCTCGCATAGACACAATTTTCGATTTTCTCAAAAATGGCTCAAATGATTTTATCCAATTTTTGTTCCTAAATTTTTTTTTAAATTTTGTTGGATTTTTAAAAAATGTTTCCAATTTATTTTTTTTTTTTTTTTGAGAACTTATTGATTCATAGCCACATACAAGTTTTTAAAAAACGGTATGGAAAATATTATTTTAATCAAAAACAGATTTCACGATATTGTTTAAAACTTTTAATTGATACAATAATCTTATAATCTGTTAAACCAATTGTAATGAAATTTTTTGGACAAGAGCTTCTTTAAAGTCTAAATAATATTGCATATCAAAATTTTCAAAAAAAAAACAAATTTTGGATTTTAAAATATATTTCAAAATTATTTTTTTGAAATTTCGATATTTCGAAAATGGATAGATGATTTTTTTATTAATTTTTAAACTCGTCATTTAAAAATACTAAAAAATCGCGTAGCAATTTTTTCTTAAAATTGTTTTCAAAATTCAAAAAAATATTTTTTTTTGGTTTTCGACTATCTTATTATCTGTTGAACCGATTTTAATGAAATTCTTCACTTAAGAGCTTCTAATAATTATACAAATTTTGGATATACAAAAATTTTTCAAATTATTTCTTTTTTTTTTTTAATTCGATATTTCGAAAATGGATATTTGGAAAATGGCATTATTTTTTATTTTAAATATTTTTTTTTAACTCCGCATTAATAAATACTAAAAAATTGTGTACCAATTTTTATTTTCTTATAAGTATTTTCTAAATTTATATATATGTACCTATGTATATAGACAATTATTTGTTTAAAAAACGTTCAAACAATTTTCTAAAATATTTTAAGCGTACATTGAGATTTGTGAAAGGAATCTGATAGTGTAAATCGTGTAAGTGTCAAACAATTTCAGAAATTTTTATTAAATTTATTTCTAATTTTATTGATTTTTTTTTACAATTTTTCAATCTAAAGTCTAATTTCCTTGCAAATTGGCAACACTAGCACCGTATTGTTCATATTTATGTACTCACATAATACTTTTTTTTAACTAAACTACGTTTTTGGCAAGCGGCATAAAATATAGGCTCCCATAGCTAATTTATTTATTTTAAAATCAGTTGAAGAGATCTTAACTATTTCAACCAGAGTGTTATCGCACATAAGAGCGAATTCGTGCCACCCAGTCGAGTGTTTTATTTCATAAAGTTTTAAATTTTCAAATCTTACGGACTAAAACACAAGATCATTTTTCTTCTCGTATTTTAAAATATATAGGGTCACAGTCCAGCGATGTCTTTCACCAGGAAATAATAAATTATTGTTTTCGCCAAACTTCGTGAAGTTCATCAAAATCCTTCCAGTAGATATCCACACCAGGCATATTATATTACTTTCATATTCGACAAGTTAGCATTCACATAAATTCAATTTCACTCAATAGTCACACATATTATAGTCACCTATCCTAAAAAAAAGGAGTATCAAAAAAAAACTTACATATGATTGCACGAAAAAGTTAGAATCATCACAATTCGCCAAGCACTTGCAGTCGATATTTAAAATGTCAGATTTCAGAGAGATTATCTCCTCTGATGTGATGATTGTGTGTTCCGGAGCGAGTGATATATCATAGCGCCCAAGAGATGGATGAAAATATATATGTACGTTTTTTTTCGTCATCATCATCATCACCATCATTTCACAGCAGTTGTCAACATCGTGCCATATTATGAAGAAATATGATATTCCGTTCCGCATAGCCGTTGCCGGAAGCAGGCAAAGCATCATCCCGATCCCAGATGATGATGTTGATGATGAAAATGAAAAGTATCCCCAAGTGAGCCAGGAGCCAGGGCCAGAGTCAGAGCCAAGCATCGCATAGAGAAAATGATTAAAAAAAAAAAGATAAAGATACAGATATAGATGGATAGATATTACACACTCGAGATGATGAAATTAGGAGGAAAGCTGCGAACAGGTGCGCGAAATACCTATATTTGATGTGTGACATTCTATGCGCTATATGTCTGTGCAAGTGAAAAACGCTCCCTCTATGTCCATATAGGTATTAGGTGCTTTCATAGTCAGGTGTAGGTACTAAGTGAGGTGAACAAGCTGAAATCCGTGCGATTATTATGAAACTGATATTTATGGATGCAATTGGAGCAAAAGTCGTGGCAGTAGCAGCGGCAGCAGGTTGGGTAATGGGTATGGTTCAGATGGCCCCCAACATCCCCAGTGATGTGGGTATAAGTGCAGAACGAAAAATGGCATCATCCAGGAAGGAAGGAAGGATACCGGATGGATGATGCTATATGCGCATATTGCTACATAGAGAAGACTTTTCACATATTGTGCCATGGAAGGTATTCGAAAAAAAGTGTTTAAGCGACGGCAGGATGGTATATAGCTATAAGTTTCTGACGTGGAATCATCGCTCTTGACACGGGTAACAGAGCAGCAAATATACACGAAAGAGCTGCTGCGCTGCATATATAGTTTTTGGATAGATGCCATGTGCAGCAGGTGTGCGATTCCTATTCCGATTCGCCTGTCCGATATCACCACCATCGCAGCATCGTTTCTATTGAAAAAGATATTTCCCACACATGAAATAATATTTCTCATTTCGCACCATATGGGCGAAAAAGGATCACCTTTTGGTTGCCTGGGTGCCTTGGCAAAAATTCTAAAGTAAGCTCTCTATTCTATTCCCTAAACAAAGTGGATCTTATAGGGCAAGCCAGTGTACCATAGAAAACGGTCGTCCATATACAATACACACATAGTGTTGGATATACGGAACTGGTTTGATAAATGCTACTACAGTTTTATGTCTGGTTGTGTTTTGAAGCGGAATGCCAATTGTAGGTGAAAAGCAAAAAGAACAAGGTATAAAGACTACAACAGTGTATCGGACAAGTAGATTGCATTTTTTTCTTTAATTCCTCTATAGGACAAAATATTCTGTTCGTATTAAAAAAAATAGAGGTTGTAATCAAAATAATTAATACTACGATAATGGAAAAGTCCGAAAAAGTGGGTTTCGTCATACTGTCCGTCGGTTTGTGCTTTTTTTTTTTTTTTTTTTTTAAAAACGGCTGTAGCAATTTTGATTAAATTTCGAACCTCTTATGACCTCAATGTCCTTATAAGAAAACTGCGTTTTAGTTTTTTTGCAAAAAAATTTACATTATGGAAATAGGATCTTGAAGTTTTTTTGAGAAAATTCCTTTTTCTTATTTTTGAGTTATTCACCTATAGATCTTTAATGGCTTGACTCATTTTCTTATAATTTAATTTTAAATTAATAATTATAAATTGAAGTTAGCACCGCCATTTTTTGATTTAAAAAACAGGTTGTGCTGCGATGTGCCCAAGTTGTGCTGGTATGTGCAGTTTTTTAAAAAAAAAGATCGGACTAAACAAATTGTTTTTAGAGGCTAACCATTTTTTAAGCGTGAAGTTATATCACTGCCATTTTCGATTCTCAATAAAAAAAAAAAAAAATGTGCTCAGCTGGTGCTGCGCTGTTTCATAAATATTTTTAAAAATTTTGCAAATTTGCAAATTTTGAGGATGAAATTTTTTTTTTTCAAAGTTAAGTTTAGGTCTAAAAACCTAAAGTTATGCTGTTTCACGCTCATGATATGAACCGAAAAGATACAAAAAATTCGCAAATTTGCAGCTTTTATCACCGAACGCAAATCTTGCGAAGTGCCTCAGCGTTAGGGTTCCCAACTTTTTTTCGACCGATTATAGTATTTTTCACTATTAGCTATAAAAAATATAGTACTCTTCAAAAATATATAGTATTTTATAAAAAGGTTAAAAATAGGCCAAACATATTATTAGTAATTATTTATTTTTATAAAATCTATATTTTTTTGTGCTTTTAGCATCGTTTAACAATTTTGTATTTAAAATAAATGTGTTATAGGCTTTATCGCAATCAATTTTCAAATTTATGAAGATTAAAAGTTCATTTTTGATTAGTGAAATGCTTGCTTCTTCTCGCCATTTGGAATTCATAATTGAAAAAAATTCTTTCTGTAAATGCAGAAGTGGCAGGAATAGAGAGTAAAAAAGAAATTACATTTGGTAAGTTGTTTTTGGATTTTTCAAAAATATATTGCCATTTTTGATCTGTTTTTCTGTTGCTAAACCCATTCATATTTTTTATTCTCGTAAAAATTTCGTTTAGTATTAAAATCAGTCAACAATTGATTTGTATTGAGACAATTCATACAAAAACCGACAAAGAAGGTTGGAAAACCTGGCCAATTCCACTTTTTCCAATTGTAGATAAATATTGCGTTGTAGTCTTGTATCTTTCGTTTTTTTAGGTGTTAATTTACCACTGGAGTTTGACGAACTTCCACTGTCGCTGACACTTTCCATATTTAAAACAAGCTTTTATTTTTAAAACAAGCGAAAACTATTTTTGTTTGTGAAAAACAAACTGAAATTAAAAACAAAACAGACAGTTGCATCGGGGAAAAATTGAATTGAATGACTCTTTCAATTTTAATTTTGACGTTTGACAAGCAAGACTTAGGCTCGTTCGGATACATGTATAAAGTGGAACCTTAAAGTGCAATCAAAGTGTGTTTGATATTTGTTTATATGTTGCAAAATGATTGATAAATCAAACTTAAATATAGTACTTTTTCGTACTATATATTTCTTCAGCAGTATATAGTACAGAGACCCGGAATATAGTACAATACTATATATTATAGTACGGTTGGGAACCCTACTCAGCGTTCGCAAATATGCAATTTTTTTTTATCTCTTCGGCTCTTAGTAGGTATCATTTTTTGGGCAAAATGTAGTACAACTTTAAATTTTCTAAAAATCGTAATTTTGCAAACAAAAAATTCATCCGTAAACTTGCAAATTTGCGAATTTTACAAAAAAAAAATTGGCGGAAAAAATTGAGCATAATACAGCACAAATGACAGGAAAATGACAGTTCTAACTTCACGCTTCGCAAAATATATTTTTGGCTCAAAAAGTTGCAAATTTGCGATTTTTGTTTAACTCTTGGCCACTTGGGGGCACAAACTGAGTACAAACTCAGTTACGAATGAAATTTTTTGCAAAATTACGATTTTAAGGAAATTCAAAGTTGTGCTGTAAAAAAATGATACCTTTCACGACCGAAATTTTGCGAATCGCCTCAGCAAGCACACCCTTATTATTTTATTGAAAATCGTAATTTTGCAAAATATTTAATTTGTAAAATTTGCAAATTTGCGAATTTATTTAAAAAAAAAATTACATCACATTGTGGCCCATAAATCTTGCTGATGTAGAATTAGATTAAGATTATGTTTCCAAATGAGAATTCTGATTAGGTAAACGACAAGTAAGTAGGGCAAAAGAGGGAGACTTGATTCCCTTTGCAGTTTTTGTACCATAACTTTTTATTTATGTTTTCTAGACTCGTTCCTATGTATTAAAATAAAGACACATTTATTAGTTTCCTTTTTTGCATAGAAAACAACAGTAAGAGTGCTGTTTTAAAAAAAAAATTATTAAAGAGTCAAAAGGATCACAAGGATGGATGAAGTCTCCTCCAAACAATGATTTTAGAAAAACTAAGAAACTTATTTCCCCTCTATGATAGACTTGATGCCTAAGATTGAATTTACCATATATTTCAATTTCACTAAGACATTTTATTTTTTATTTTTTCAACAAGGAATTAATTTATTTATTTAACGAAAGAACAAAAAACATATATAAATAAAGAATTCATTTGATAAAAAAGAAAAATCAATTTAAATAAGAACTTAAAAATAAAGAAACTTATAAGAGCAGCATATCATTTTCTTAAGACTATTGGAAAACATCCCATTCCCTTGCTGATGCCCCGAAAGTTGGATTTTCCCGTTTTTTTTTTATGATATTAAGTTGAGACACTTTGCTGATATCTCTGGATCAAGTCTCGCGTTATGATCGGGAGGATCAAGGCTCCCAGTTTGGGTAAATTTAAAAAAAAAAGTATCACAATTCATTTTTGGCACATAGAAATCATCATAAAAAATTGGAAACATAAAAAAAAACAAATTGTCGTACTTACATATATGAATTAACAAAAAACTAGAGACTGTCATGCGCCCTCGCTCTCTGTGGGCTAAATAGACGCATTGGTATGATTTGAAAGATACTTTTCAATGGTGCCAAATAAGCTGATTTAAATCTTTTGTATTTGGAGATTTAAGGGTGGTCAAAACCCCCAGAGGATCCAGTCTAACTCTTCTCCCCTACTGACGCAGGATAATAATATTCCACAAGACAAAAACTCGTAATTTTTTTTTTCATATTCCACACCTCTATCCCTATGTGATATAAATCCATAAATTAATATATTTTAACTCTCCTTCAAAATGCATGTATCAGAATTCTGAAATTGTGAAACAGACAGACCCTTCAAATTGTAAACAACTTACTCGAAAAATATTGTTTTCTTTTCTAAATATACAGAATTACAAAATACACCAGGAAATGTTGAAAATTTCATTAATATCATATTTTCAAATAATGGTTAATGATTCATTTTTATTTTAGAAAAAAATCAAAGTTCAAAAATTATCATCATTCATTACAGTGGCGAGGCGTGAATAATTTGAAATGGTAAGTCGATGTAAAAATTGTTTTCTGCAAACGTAAATTAGTTCTAAAACATATAAATACGTAGCCTAAATTTAATAATGCATTGCAGATCAGCTTTCCACGACAAACTTAGCCAGTCTTTTATAGGTACCAACATCAAATCATTAATTTTTAAATTTTCAAGGATGTTAATAAAAGAAACCGTTTCTGGCAAAATGTAGGTAATATTAAAATTAATGCTAAATATGACGATAAATAAGGAACTTCAATGTGTTAGATAAATAACCAAATAAATCAACAAATAAATTAAAATGTTCACAAACTTGTGTGTAAAAAAATATTAATAAATACATTTTTTCTATAAATAATATGTATCTGAATTAAAATATAGAAAATATTGAATATTAAAAACAACCAACTGAATTTTCATTATGCAAACGGTAGCAAATTTAATCAGCTCATTTAATACCTACAGACTGCTGTTGTTTAACAGCCCCTACTGTTGTTAAACAGCAGCGCAACGATAAGAGATACACACAGAATTCACCAAATAGGTCGAAGAAAAGCGTGTTATTTGTTTGCATAAGAAAAGGAAACAGAGACGTTCAAATTAAAAAACTCATTAAGTAACTAAGAGAACTGACCTACTCAATTAATCCACTACAGCTAGTGTCCGACCGAAGGTCGATTTTCAGCCGAAGCCGAAGCCGAAGCCGAATTATTAGGCTGAAAGAAAACCTTCGGCCGAAGCCGAAGCCGAAGCCTAAGGTTGAAAAAAGTCAAGAATTCTCCTTTCCAGTTGGATAAAAATATTATTTTTATTAAAATTTATTGCTTAAAAAACATAAGACAAATAAAATAAAAATAACTAATAACTAATAACTAATTAGTAATTATAAAGAAAAAAGAAATAAATAATTCATTTTTAGTAATAATTTTTATGATGACACACATGTGTTTTGAAATTTTTGAATATCTACCGAAGAAAAGATTGCAATCTTTTCTTCGTTATTCAAAAATTTCAAAAATTGAAATTTTTTCCGGCGCCTAGTACGATGCTCGATATAATAAACAGATTCTTCGGCTTCGGCCAAAACTTCGGCCTAAAATGCCGAAGCCGAAGGTTTGGCCGAATGTTGTTTTTTTGGCCGAATTCGGCCGAAGCCGAAGGCCGAAGCCGAAGCTTCGGTCGGACACTAACTACAGCACAGCGCAGCGGTAGAAGATACTCACAAAAATCACCAAATAAGTCGGAAAAAAGCGTGTTATTCTTTTGTATAAGAGAGCGTGTGTTAAACAGAGTCGATTCAAAATCAGAAAATCATAAGGAAGAAAAGAGAAAGGAAATTTATTTGTTCTATCCAGCGACAGATTTTATAACCCGACATATTTCGAGTTGCTTTGCCTCGCCACTGCATTCAATAACTATTATTAAATGTAAACAAAAAATTTGTTTCCATGTAAGTTTAATTTTAAAATTTTAAGTGTAAATTGTTAATCTTGAGTTTCTACAGATTTAATAAAATACCTCTGATGAAGTCGAGAAATTACGACGAAACGTAGGGAAAAAGTATGAAATAAAGTTTTTATTTGCATATAGAAGGAAGTGACCAAAAAAGCCCGATTTTTCATAAAACATTCATTTATATCATTCAAGCCGTTTCCGAGAAACAAGGATATAAGGAAAATAGAGGTAAAAATGGGCGTGGCTACCTAACTTTTTTTTCTGCAAGAGCCTTGAATACGAAAACTGAGATTGAAGTTCTTTAATTTCACCAGAATCACCCTGCAAAATTTCAGCTTGCCTCTAATTTTTTCTATTTCAAACCTTAACTTTCTTGGACTAAGAATGTAATTCTCTTTTTTTATCACATTTTTATGAAATTAATAAATTTAAAAAAAAATCATTTCCACAGACTGTGATATAGTTACATTTAGATCTGATTTTGTCTACAAAAGCAATAAAAATAAATTATCTCATCATCATCATTATCATCAATATTGCTTTTTGAATTTTTTCCTCCAATATTGATACAAGAATTGATACAATATAAATTGTTTCTCTATTTTTATCCAGGAATTTCCATTATTACCAACTTAAAAAAAAAAAAAACTGATGCTTCCTTATAGAGAAAGAGAAAAAATAGATTTATAATCTTAGATGATTAAATTCTTCTAATGTGCGTGTTATGCTGTTGAAAATGAAATTCGTGGGAACAATAATAAAATAAAACACATTAAATAGACAGACACAAGGAAATAGTACTATGTACCTATGTGTATAGTAAAAGATAAAAATTGAAAAAGAGGATACTTACTTTTTATTCGAGCCAAACATGAAAGCCCTCTGAAATCACAAACAGGAAAAATCCTTCCGTCCTTGACTACATATATATATATTCGTATATGTACAATGTATGTATGAACATATAATATTGGCCATTTAAAGATTTGTTTTATATTATTTTTATTATTTTTCCTCGTTTGTAGATATTTTTTTTGTTTGTTTGTTTCGCCAATAAAATCACCAACAGAATTGTAAAGTACATTCCATAAGATCCGCACAATGAAGAGAGCATTGCATGTGCCTCAGCATCATGTAATGTGTGTGTGTGTGTAGAAAATTTCCAGAGAACAAAAACGAAATACAATCATGAAACGAAAATAAGAAAAGAAAAAAAAAGAAGAAGAAGAAAAGAATGGCATTATTACTTAGCTTGTGAAAATTGGATTATCCCAAGTCCTTATAGTATCCTTCCTCCCTATACCATACTCATCTGACCGAGAAGAGAATAGAAAAACGCGCATAATGATGGCTAACAAAAACTAACAACATCGTCGTTAACAAGAAAATTGCATGCAATTGTTCGTTGAACAAAACTAGCAAGTGAGATATATATACACTACACAGCCATTCATACATTACATCACCTATATATGTATAAAGACTATAAGGATATACTATTTGAACGAAATCAAAGATTATATGATACTAGATGGAAAATTTGCAAGTAAATGTCGTTTTCTTTGATTAAAATAGGAACATTTAACTTCAAAGAGAATCATATAATTTTAAAGTTGATTTCGTTCGATATGCATTTCGATGTGACTTTTGTGTTTTTGTTTGCGTCACTTCAGATGAAAATAAAAAATGCCAAGAAAATAGATAATAAAAAACAACAGTTTTATGAAATTTTAATAGTCCTAAAGTTTTAAATAACTGACTGATGAAGTTATTTGCCACAAAGTGGAGATAAACAACATGAAAAAGTTCGAGGGTCAACTCTTTTGTTTTTTTTTTCTATTTCAACAAAGCTCGTTAAAAAATTTACTTTATGCTTTTTAGAAACGGTATTCATGATGAAGTTTTCTTTATTTTGAAATACGGTTTGAATGAGAACGAGGAGAGCAATGTTCTCGCAAAAGGCGATAAACTGTTCAATTTGTATTTCTTGAATTAAAAGTTAAACAATTTTTTTTTTAAGTTGTATTGGTTCTTCCAATAGGAACTTGACAACTTTGAATTTAATTTGTGAACGCACCCTTTCACTAATCATCGAACTATCATTGTCAATTTATTCAGTATACTCAACATTTTCATCATGGTAAAGTACACGAAGGAGCAACATCTGCAAATTATACAATTTTTTTTTTACCAAAATTCGGAGTCAGTGACCACAACTTTAGGAGCGTTAACTCCAGTTTTCGGTCGTGAATGACGAAGCTCATTTTTGGCTCAATGGGTTCGTCAATAAGCAAAATATGTATTATTGGTCGGGTGAAAATCCACTTCATCCACAAAAAATAACTGTTTGGTGCGGTTTGCATGCCGGTGGCGGCGTTATTGGGCCATATTTTTTCGTCGACGATAACGATCGTCACGTTACTGTGAATGGCCAGCATTATCGCGCCATGATTACCGATATTTTTGGCCCGAATTGGAAGGTATAGACTTGGACGACATGTTGTTTCAACAGAATGGTGCCACAAGCCATACAGCACACCTTACAATCTATTTATTGAAGGGTAAGTTTGATGAGCGTGTTATCTCAAGAAATAGGCCGGTCGATTGGCCACCTGTTCATGCGATTTAACGCTACGTTAAGTCATTATGCTTTATGCCAACAAGCCGACGACGTTGGAAGAGCTCAGAGCCAACATTAAACGCTAAATAGTGACCGTTTCGGGCGAAATGTGTGACCGAGTTATCGAAAATTGGGTCCAACAAATCGACTACTGCAAACGTGCCTGCGATGGCCATATGAACGAAGTCGAGTTCCATTCATAAATGTTTTAATTGTACTTCAAGCCGATAATAAAGTTTTTGAAATATCTCAAAATCTCTTTGCGTCTTATTTGTAAAAAAAAAAAGTTGTCAAGTCCTTATTGGAAAATTCTTATTTATTTCGATGAAATTTGCCTGGAAAATTTTATTTGAAAAGTAACAATCAGTTTTCTGACAAAGTTCTTACCCTGAGAATTTTTGTTAATAATTGTTTTAACACTTTTTTCAGTTCTTATTCATTTTTTCGCAATCAACTCCATATTTAGATCTTATTATGAGATGAAATTTTAAAAGATTTGGACCTACGAAGACTTGGAAATTAGTACCACAAATTCTTCTTTTTTTTTTTAAATGTATGTAAATTGAAATTTAGAGTTTTCATAATAAAAAGAAATTTGAATGTATTATTGGTTCGCAAAAATGTTCACATGTTTATCTTTGATTTTATTATTTAGTTAATCTTGGGTATTTGCAATTTTCCTTTTTGAGTGAATCAATGAAACGTCAAGGGTGTTCGAAAATGATACCAAGCAGTACTGAAATTTTTCGATTAAAAAAAAAAAAAACAATCGAAACGAGTCCTACAAATGCCTCGTCTTGTATCATCTCTTGGCCAATTCAACCAGCACGAACAATGTTTGGTTGCAATTTTCTTGTCAAGTTTAAGGTATCACAATTTTTCTTTTATTTTGAACATATCCCTCAAAGTAAGGAGCAAAATGATTAAATTCCTTATACTTTTTTAAAATTCTAAAAACTATCAAAAAATTTACTACGAATGTTAATTTTTTATAACACTTTTGACGAAAACACTTTACCTGTACCCAACAAAGTATAATTTTTTTTTTTCAGTTCTTCAAATAATCAGTCACTCAGAAAATTATAAATATGAATTGCATTATATAGCCAGTGTAAATATTTATTTAATTATTATTTATAAAAATCTCTTATAATGCTCGTCATTTCTCGGTACATTAAAATTGTATAAAAATTTGCATCTCCTCATTAAGTAGTATCTATAGACATACTCAACTTATGCTGTTCTGTTTTTATTAATATCCTTTATATAAACTGTTACATGCAAACGATAAAATGAATAATAAATTAATATCAACTCTATTACTTAAAAAAAAAATATACGTCCATAAAGGGTGATTCCAGTTGTATATTTTTAATGATTGGGGAATGCTTTAAAAGTCATCACTTATGCATTTTAGTAAATCGCAAATTAATTAAAGTTGTACATTACAAATACTAAAATTTAATTATTTCATTAAAAAATATTTCCATTATTTTAGTGGAGAACTTTTTGCCATAAGCGAAAAAATTTAACTAAAATTGAACTATGTCTAAAATTGGGTTAAAATTAAGTATTTTAAAAATTTTACGAATTATTTTTAGAAAAACGTGAAAAAATTATAGATAATATAATATAAAAAAAATATAAAATATCACTCTTTTGCAGAAGCAATAGATTTAAGAAAAATTCGATTGATTCTTTGACTTAAAAGCGTCAAAATGCAACTTTTCGAAAACTATCTTTTTTTGATAACAAAAATTTAAAAAAAAATGATGAAAAAATATATTTTTTTGGATAAGGCCAATAGATTTTGGGGAAAATGAGCATAAGCGTTAAAATTGCGGATTTTTTTTTTAAATAACCGATTTGTAAAGGTATACTATGTGCGTGTTTTCCCAAAATCTATTGCTCCTACTAAAAAAAAAGGGTTCAAATCCTTTTTTTTTTTGTAGAATTTATAAACTTCAATGTTTGGTTAGAAATTTTTCCAAAAAAGGCTCTCTTCAAGATATCTTTAAAAGATAAATTTTCCCATATACCCACCTAACAAAATAAAAAGCGATGGTATAAATTTAGGGAACTATATATACCTATATATTTTTGTAAATTATATATTTTTGTAAAGTTATTCATATTATTACAACGATACTTTTGGGCTTGTTTTAACTTGTTATGTAAATTACATTTAATGTTTTTATATAAACCTCAATCAAATATTGATGCTCGAAAAGATGAATAAATTGAAATGATGAACGGGCCCTGTTTTATATTTGTTCAAATTTTCGAGATTCTACTGTTTGTATTATCAAGAATGTTTTTACAGATTTGTTTGCTTTAAAAAAAAAAAACTATAATAGATTTTTTTTTTAATCCTGTTAATTCTTAGTTACAACATTGTCAGTAAAACAAAATCTTTCTGCAGTCGTTAGCATTGTTTGTTTTCAAAATATTTGAGCCAAAAAACGTTTTTCAACAATTTTTACCATTTTCTTGTAATTTTTTTGCTTAAAAAAAAATGTCAATTGAATCTTTTTTTACATTGTATCAGTAATTAATTACGTCCATATGTGTGGAATAAAATTAAGCTGTTAAGTCGATGGCATTTCTTTTTCTCGAGATATTGGAGATGATTGACATTTTACAACTGTGGTAAAAAAAAAAACAGCTAATTAATTTTTTTTGAAAACCCTTTCTGCACTTTATGGTGTTATTATCAGTAAAGTAAAATTCATTCGAAGTCGATTTTTCTGTTCGTTCTCAAGATACGGTGATAGAAAAAATTTATCACGAATGTACATAACCACAAACATACAGACATCTTTCTAAAAACAATGGATTCGGATTCTTGGGATCTCGAAACGTGGAGATATCCAAAATTTTTGATTTGACAAATCACACCAATTACAATAACTTCCTATGGAAAGTTAAAAAAACTAAGTCCATCATAAAGGAATTGAATTGAATGTAACGGATTCAGGGATGGAATCGGCTAAGGAAATAAGTGATTGTCAAATCAACCATAATTACATGTGATTGTCTTTGAGTTGTATGTCTAGGTAAGGTGATTGAACTCAATTCAATTGAAAACTTTAAAATGACATTTTTTAAAAACATGGTTGCCATAGTGAACTTTTCAAATATTTGACTTATATTTTCTTCATTATCTGGGATGTAGGAAACTTTTTCGTTCACAGAAATATTTATTATTGTTTAATTATGAATGGTTAAAAAAAGAACTCAGAAAAAGTTGTACGATTTTTGGTAGGCTGGTAGTAACTCTATTCGTATACTGCGGCAGAAACTCAAATGTCTTTGAAAATTAAAATCATCACATTTTTGATGTGATAACTCATTAGCTATCAAATGTGATATCATCTTACACAGACGAATTTGGTTGAATGTGACAATCACTTATCGCAAATCACCTAACATGATTTCACCCCAGGTTAATTTCCTCATTGATAACATAATTCTTAACCATTTATGTAATATTTTGGAGCTGGATTTCAAAATTTAGAAATTCCATAGATTCAATTTTCGATAATTTGGTGTTGAATTTTTTTAAAATATTAAAATTAATATACTTATGTTCTTATATTTATCCAGTAATGCCACATGAAAATAAAAAAAAGTACCTACAGCATTGTAAAAAAATCCCTAAATTTGTCCTACACCCACAAAATGCATAAAATAAATACAAATACAAAAAAATAAATATTTTCTCGCTCCCATTCTAATCTGACATAAGAAATAAAAAAGTTGGAAAAATATTTCTGAATTAAGGGTTTACGTAAAAATGTTTAGAAAGGAAAATATTTTGGGATAGCATTTTTGCAGGGTGTGTGGTACGATTTTAGAAAGAAAAATTATTTAGTAATAAAATTATTTTAAAGGTCCCTACGCTTTTATAAAAAATTCTAATAATTCAAAAATCCGTCCTTTTTCCCCTACGATGCAGTTTTCAAACCGAAAATCCCTACGTGTAGGGATTTTTTCCCTACGTGTGACATCACTGTATTTATCTCATAATTTTTTTTGTATTAACAAAGGAATTTCTAACATTTTCAATACCAGACTGTTTATAGAATTTAACTTCGTGCATTTTACTTCTAATTTACCCTCTATAGTTATTTCCTGATTGACATCTATTCATCTTCAGTAGATGGGTTCTTGGAATTATGTGCCATACCAATTTTGCAAAGCAGCACCTTTATATCCAATTTCTAAATGAGAGTAAAAAAAAATGTCTCCGTGAACTTCGTGGACCTTAGTAGCATTCCCTAGGGCAATGTCCTTCTTCTGTGCCCTTTTTTAGCACTGAGAAAACCATGCTGGTAAAAAATAAAATAGATTTTAAATTCTCATAATAAATCCACCATTCCTTCTTCATTTTACATCATACAAGTGTAATTTTTTTTCACAGAAAATCGAGTTTTAACTAAAAAAGCTTAAACTATTATTTTATTGTCAATGCATAACTAGAAATCGTTTTACATCAACATTTTTTTTAACCAATCGCCGAACAAGCAGATTTCGATATATTATAACTTCTTCACTAGAATCACCCTGTTCAAAGAAAAATATCATGAAAAATTCAAAATTATGGTCTGAAGCGAACAAAAAAAAATTAATTAACAATTTTAAGCATTTTAATCGCCCGGGTATGAAAACGAAATTTTTTATAATAATTCTGTGTATTTTTCTTTGTAGATATTCTGTGAATGCAAGAGTCAGTCAGTTGGCCCTTGCTTGTTTAAAGAGAGATGCATATTACGTACAATTATATGAATATAATACAGCCATCCCATCGCAACCATCCGTTTTTTGGACTATCAATTACAGTACATAGTACGGCCGGCAGCTTTTAAAAATTGTTATTGTATATGGGCGGTTTGTATCGAGCCTATATATACGAGTATAACAGCTCGCGAAGGGTTTGAAAGTATCTTTAGTTCATAATATAAATAAATACTCGACAAAAAGAGTGGCGTTAATGTTTAAAAGGACTCTTGATGGTTTATAATTGGTTAAACCCGCTTTTTGGTTAAAATAATAGAGTAAGAGTAATTTTACTTCATTTGAATGATTTTTATTGTTATTTTCATATTAATTGCGGACCTTTCCATTGTGCCATGTCCGATGGCCCAACACAAACACCCGCCATCACAGCGCACTTAAGGGTCAATTTTCTGTTCAACACAGTTCAATGGGAAGTAATTGAAAAGTTCACCAAACGCCCACCATGCCATCCAGTGAAAAATTACTTTGAAATATTAATTTAAAGTCGATGTATGATTGTATGTGTATGTCTATGTGTGTGTGAGGGTTTTGTAGGACACACATATAAAGGGTACTTATGTATATGTATTTTGTTCCGCTGTTTTAACATTGAAGAGGATGAATGCACACGTCATTAAGGGTTCTCCTGTAACAATATAATATGTTATGCAGAATGAAGTGTTTTTGTAGTTGTTGTTGTTGTTGTTGTTGTTGTTGTTGTTGTTGATATTATAATTGTTGCAGATGAAAGTTTTGTTGGCAACACACACGAGTTCGCTTTGAGGTTGTCAGATTGGGATTGAATATAATATGTGGCCAGTCGACCAGAATTGTGTAATAAATCAAAATTAAGAGGTCGAAGTTTATTGGTCTATATTTTGGTCTAACAATTTATTTCTACACAAAACCCTGAAAGTAGACCACACAAAAGATCATATACCTAGATAGATAAACGTTAACAAAAAAAAATTGACTTTTATTCAAAGGGCAAATAAATCTGCTGCAAAATAAAACGTTATATTATTTTATTTTTGTTTTGTTTTAATTAAATTTGCTTTAGTATAAAATCGAACAAAAAAAACATTTCATTTTTGAATTTTGATGAAAAATATGCAAAGTTTTTGTTTTGTGCGAGGTTTTTGTGATTATTTAAAATTGTAGGTGTGTGGGTGAATTTAATTTAATATATCGGTAAATTAATTTTAACAAAGAAAATTTGATTTAATCGTAACAAATTAATTTATTTATTTCAGTAATCATAATAAATTGAAAGCGAATAATGATTTTTTAATTTCTAAAAAAAATAATAATTTGTTGCACATAATAATAAATTTCAATTACCTATCTTAATAGGTAAATGAATTGTGAACAAAATTTACCCAAAGCTTCATAACAATATGTACGTATATTATTTGGATGTAAAGAGATGTTGAGGGATGTCTTAAATTTTTTTAAATTTCATAATATAAAGTTTGAAGAGATAAAATAATTTAAATAGTTTATTATAGTCTGATTGTATTCTAGAGTCTCTTCAGCTATAACTTTTCCAAATATTTAATTCTAACAAGAAAAAAATTCTACTATAGCTCTAGTTGCCTAAGATCTTCCGTCATTAAAAATTGTGCAATCAAAAACTAATTGTTTTCCTCAGTATTCTTATAGGAATCTTGTTTGGAGACTGTAAATATCTTTTCGATGGGTAATTTTTTTGACGACAATACTATATGTAGTTATTTGACAACATTGGAAATTTAACGGACGGTCATTTTGTCATCTAAAGGGTTTTCCAATAAGAGGTTTGATTTTGATATTAAAAAAAAACGAGTATTTTTTTAAGAGAAATCAATGGCCGCCATGGCTACGGTTGCAGCACCATATCCTTTAAATGAAATTTTCCATGACCAATTCGCACATTTGTGGCTATATATCCTCGATAACTTCATGAATTCCATCTTTAAGGTCTTGAATCGATTGTGGAACTTTGACATAGACCTTATCTTTCACGTGGCCCCAAGGTTAGGTTAGGTTAGGTTAGTGGGCTGACAGTTGATCTTGTTACCGTCACACTTAGATCAATGTAGATCCATTGTGGTACCCCTGGGATATGCTCCCTATATAAGGAAAACCTATGATAAAAATTCTATGACAAAAAAGGCCCGTTAAGGGTGTAGTTTTAGTTTCAGCGGGGTGTAGCCCGTAAGGTCGGAGGGTGCCCTCAAATTAGTTGAGTTTGGGAGTGTCTGTCGGCACATAGTCACCTGGGTGAGAAGGGGTTAACGCACCATTGTCGTACTTGGGCGAGCTCCCCTCCTTAGCCCCCACAGAGTAAATAATCCCTCCCCAGGCCCGTAGGAGCAGTGGCTCCATGCAACGTCTGGTGGGTGGATTAGATAGGACGGTGGTTGGTGTATGTGACCGTGTTGTTTTGTCGGGTTAGCTTGTCAACGCTGGCGTACAAAGCAGAAGCGGCAACAGTTGGTGTAGGGCGAGGTGCCCATTCTCCGTTATTTGTCGCCACCGCAATGCACACTTGCGTTTTTACGTCGTACTTAGGTTAGCTTGTCAACGCTGGCGTACAAAGCAGAAGCGGCAACAGTTGGTGTAGGGCGAGGTGCCCATTCTCCGTTATTTGTCGCCACCGCAATGCACACTTGCGTTTTTACGTCGTACTTAATCGTTCTATCAGTGTCATCCTGCGTCATTTTGTCTTTTGGACTATGTTTGGAGGAGGAGATACCTGCCTGTTTGTCGGCTGGGTTGATAGAGATTACGAATCTGCAAGCCATTTTGTAGCTTTAGTAAAATTTAACAAGCTTTTGCTCGGAATATCGGAGAGGTCCTCTAAGTCACTGAAGAAATGCCTGCCGAGGAACTTGTTTCTTATATGGCATAGCGCAGGGCAGTGGCACAGGTAATGAGTAGTGTCCTCATGTGTATCCTCGTCACCACAGCCTCTGCATAAGTCATCCATACTGAGTTTCAACTTCTTCTTATGGTAGCCTAATTGGTTGTGACCAGTGGTGATGCTAACGAGAAGAGAGAGAGATTTCTTATTCAGTTGGATGATTTTTTCGGTCTTTTGTTTGTTAAAGCTGGGCCATAGTTGCCTAGTAGTAGCACAGGTGTCAAGCGAGTACCACCTTCTGTTCGTTAAGGCTAGGACTTTGTTCTCGATTGCCTGTTTTAGATTACAGGGTGGGATCTGAACGTGGCCCCAAAGAAAAAAGTCTAATTGTGTTAAATCACAAGATCTTGGTGGCCAATTGTGAACACCTCTTCGAGAAATAACACGGTCAGGAAACTTTTCTTGCAAAATTGCGATTGTTTCGTTGCTTGTGTGGCACGTAGCACCATTTTTGTAGTGAATTTTAACCATTTCAATGCGTTATTGAAGGGTGTATCTTCCATTTGTACTATTGGCGTAGTTTTTACTTGTCAAATGTCAAAAGATGAAACATAAAAGATTCAAAAGTGACAGCTGCCCAAATAGCGGGCTACTCAAAATGAAATTTCTTATTGGAAAACCCTTTGTTTTCGTTTTCCTTCTAATGGTAGATTAACAAAACTTAACAAAACTTCAGTGCGAGCGATCAGGAAAATATATGAATGTTAAGGGAAACAGTACGTTTTTGAAAATTTAATTTGCCATTTTTTTTTTTTAAGTACAAGTTCTATTCGCTGTTCTTATTAATTTTTAGTCGAACGTTGTAGACCTGACGTTAAAACCGTCAATCAATGGTTTTAGAAAATTTAAATTTATGAAAACTACTTTATTATAGGTATCGAAATAAATACCATTTTTATGAAAAAAGGGATGGACAATTTAAGTAGTTTATCTTTAAGTCTTTAAGGAATAAAAAGGAGGAGACAGAGAAAACAAGTGCAAGTATTCTTACTTGTTAATCGGACTAAATAAAAACAACAACGTTGGGAAATATTGAAAACATATTTCCAAAGTAGTGCTGTGTAGCCCAAATAGTGCGTTTTGTGAAAAGTAGGGCAATTATTTATATAGCTTAAATGAACTTGAAAAATTGGATTAGATCGAGATGGGTTTCACAAAATCGAACGAAACTAATCGCCTTAATCTTTTTTTTTTTTTTTTGGCGTATTCTACCAGAAAAATATGTGGAATAACTACAAATGTATATATAGGTAACGAAATATTTTATCTTCCATTACGTAAAGATTTTATTTTTAAATTAAGAATTTAACCTTGTTCCCGAAAACGTACCGCATATTTAAATGAATTTGTAATTATTTCTAAGCTCTTAACCTGAACATAACGGCTCATTCATTTCGTGGTATTTGACACTTGTCAAACTCAGCTGTCATTTGAAGTGTCATTATATTAGTTGAATGTTTGCTATTTACGATGATGGATCGCATAACAATCGAACAACGCGTTAAAATTATTAAAACTTACTACAAAAGTCGTGATTCAAACATTCCCACTTTTCGCGCATTACTCGCATCACGTTATGGCCGAGATACCGCCCGAAATGTGCGAAAAAGTGGTTAAAAATTACCTCAAAAGAATCGATTGCTGCGAATCTTCCCGAGGCGCCTATTTGAATGATATTGGTTTTTACCCTTAATGGCAAAGTCCAAACTTTATATTGAAATAAAATTTTCATTAAAAATGTATCGCTGTGTGTGTTTTATTTAGCTTTACTTTCGAAACCGGAAAATGAATGACCATGTATTAAAATTCTTCTACTCCACTACCAGTACAATTCAGAAAGATATTTTTAATAGACTTGTATACTCAAGTTCCTTTAACCTAAAAGCTAGTTATGATTCAAGACGAAATTATTAAATAGCTCTTATTTATATCTCAAAAGAAAGCTTTATTAATCGAAACCAAATAATCTTATATTTTGTGGATCAGTTAAGGAGTGAATTGAAAAATTTAATATATTTTATAAAAATAATCAAAATAATCAACACAAGAAGCTTTTTAAATATCATTCTACTAAATGAAATTCTAAAAATAAAATTTATTATTCCAAGCTTAGATGTAAAATTTATCATTTATAGAAATTCTTTTCACAAAGCTATGCTCGACCTAATTTTCGACAATCAAGGACTTAGAGTACTTTTTATTTAACTAAAATGAATTAACTGACTCACCTTTTCTGCGATAGAAATGTGGAACACACCTGCATACTTTCCAAGCAAGCTTCATCCTGCACTCCGTAAGACACATTCCATAGCTATAAATTGGTACAGTCATCATTTCGTCAGCTTCATTCGAAAACCGACATTTCCTTTGATTTACCTTTAATCTATATGAATATCAAAAGCCAAGCAACAAAGATACATCCATTTATATATAAAAGAAATTAGAAATACCAAAAAAGACAATTTCGAGTTCTATACTAATTGCCATATTATTGCTTACTCCTTTGCCCGGGGCGTTGTGAAAGTTTCCAAAGCAATCAGTTCCACAGTTGTATAATCAGTTTCGGGGAATGTGTACTTCTGTTTCGAGATGTTTGGAATGTCTCCGGCACTGTGAAAATACACATCGTATCCTGTTGATAAGTTTATAATCTGTGCATAGATCTCTCCGTCCAATGGATGCACTGTCACTCTTTCGGTATGGTCCAGTAATCCCCAATCATTGCTGGTCCAGTATCTATGGGTAGAAAAAAAATAAAAAATTCAAATTAAATACAGTCTTCATTTCCTTCCCCCAACACCGCCGCCGCCGCCTCCTCTACCATGCACTATCAACTTACTCATAGGAATTATACTGGCCAACAAGGGTGTTCACTGAATGGCAGATGCCCAACTCCGTTATCGTTTGGTATATGTTCATCTTGACAGTGGTTCCACTGCTCAGCTCGGGCTCAAAGTTCCACTTCAACTCGAACAGGGTGTCCAGATATTTATCACTGGCAATACCAAAAGTTTTATTCATCGGCAAACTTTCAATATTATCATACGAAAGACTGGCAAGCTTATCGATAAAAACACGGAAATCCTCTTTGTCCTCTGCTTTGGCAAAGTTTTCCTTATTATTTCTGTATTTAAAACAAGTTAGAAATAAAGATAAATAAAGTGGTTACTATATATTTATTCAAGAAGACGAAGACAAGATGAAGGAAGACGGGAAGAGATGGTTTGTGCGGGGGAGATATTGATAGAAATAAAAATACAGTTTGTAGTTACCTTGGGAATAAGAAAGGATTTTATAAACGGAGAAGTTGTATAGGAAGTAGGTGAGTTTGGGTTCAGAGAGTTTATTCTTTGAGATGTAGATTACACCAGGAGCGTTTAAAATGCAGAATAGTTGTTTATTTAAAGGTATTTATACTTATTTTAAGTATTTATAAGATTTAAGAGCTAGAGATACTTTTTACCCCATTTACGTTAACAATTTCAATAAGGTCACAAAATTTTAGTGTTTTTCCACCAAAATATACTTTTGGGAAGTTATTTGATGTCGTGAAATTGTTTTGACACCAACGCGATGCACACTATTTGAACAAATCTCAATTTATGATAAAAAAAAAAATTTAAAATTGGTTGGACCAAGTTTAAAAAATATAATTTTTAATTAATTTAAAAACATTTCGTATAGGAATTCCGATTTTTCAAATCCCGTTTTTTAAAAATCACAAAAAAAAAGTTTTAAAATTCCGTTTACTTAATTACTGTATTTTTAATATCCTTTCTTCTAAAATACCGCTCATTCAAAATCCCAATTTTTTTAAATCCCGAAAAATACCGCAAAACCCATTTTCTACAATACATACATACATACATATAGATACATAGGTAAATGTACATTTAAAAAAAAAAATTACTCGACTTAAAAAATAATAAGTTTTTGATTTTTACTGTACACGTTTATTTATCTTCATAACATCACATTGCAAACACTTTACATGCTCACGAATATTATATCTCTTGTTAAAAAAATGTACCGTTATCATTTTTTGTAGTAACAGTGACAGTTGAACTAATTACTAACAGAAAAATAAAGTTTTGTTTGCAAAAGCGAAATAGTAACAAACAGGATGATTAAAACTGGATTTTAAAACCCAGGATTCTAAAAAGCGGGATTTAAAAACAGGATTTACAAAAAACGGGATGTCGAGCCCTACCCTTTTTTAAATATTTATTAATGCGGAATTAAATAGTTAATTTAAAAAAAAAAACGAGTTTTAAAAAAAAAAAATAACAAAATTTTCTAAAATCGATTTTTTTTTAAATTAAAGGGTCGTTTGGACTTTGCCATTAAGGGTGAAAAATAATATCATTTAAATGGCCGCCTCGGGAAAATTCGCAGCATGCGATTCTTTTAAGATAATTTTTAACCACTTTTTCGCACATTTCGGGCGATATCTCGGCCATAACTTTATAGTAATGTTGGTTTTTAATGCATCTAGAGTTCGGAGATTATTCGCGTAAACACGGTCTTTTGCGTAGCCCCACAGAAAAAAATCTAACTTTGTCAAATCGCATGATATTGGTGGCCAATTGACGTCGCCAAAATGTGAAATTACGCTACCAGGAATCTCTCACGCAATAAAGTAAAATTGAATTAAATCGATTTAAATGAATTGATGAATGAATGAATTATCAATTTTTCAAAAAAAAAAAGACTAATTTTTTAAAATCCAAAAAATATAATTTGGAAATTTATGTACCAACAATTTTTTTAATGCTTTTTAAAATAATACGCATACAAAAATGATCAATATCAGTTGAACCAGTTTTTTAGAAAACCGAAATAAAAAAGTGGTTATATGGGGATACCATTTATAAAATATTTTATAATTTTTTTTTTTTTAATTAATGAATTATTTATTATTTTTTCAAAAAGTTGTGGGAACATTTTTAAGAAAAATGTGATTTTCATTAATTGCCAGCAAATTTGTAGTTTTTGGTCTTATAAATATGGAAAAAATATCTCAGGGGTATGTCAAAAAAAAACGCTAGATACCAACTTTAAAGAAAATCGATGTTAGGCTGCAGACGAACAGACAGACGTACACACGTACAGAATTACGAGACCTGCCTTTTTATAAGGTTGGGTTCAATATCTCACTTTTTATAATCCCTTTTGTTAGGTCCCGTTTTTTTAAATTCCGCTTTTTATAGGGGATAGGAAGGCAGGTTTGAACACGGAGTACCTTTGAGCATGGCTAATAAAATCTTAACAAATAAATACTATAAAGCGAAAACTTAATTTTAAACATGGCAATATCGATATCTTTACACGTCAATGATTTTGCGGCGGTGCCTCTCTTATGTTCATCTGACAGTAGCTAGATATGCAGTTTTTATTTTGTAATTTTTTTTTTTGAAGATTTTGTGTTTGAAAAATTATTATTAAATCCACACCTTCATTTTGATTAACATAAAGTTAAAGTTCTTGATAAATATGTTAGATATAATAACTATGGCTGAGTTCTATGTTGTTTAACATGTTGGGGCAGTTTTGAAAAAAAACGGTCGGGCACCTTTTAACAGGTTTAAAACTACATAGTTAATGAAAACAAAAATTTTAATTTTTTTTCTTAACACAGATGGAATGTTAAGGGCATTCAAATTATAGCTTCAAAGACAGTTTTTGTTTCAATAATTTTATTTTAATCAAAATAAATCAAAAAGTGTACCTATTTTTTTAATCCCGTCTCTTATAAACCCGTTTTTTTATAATTCCGTTTTTTATTATCCCACTTTTGCGATAAAAACTAGTTGTTTTATTTTTAAAAAGTGCCACGATTTTGTAAAGCTAAGAATTAAAAGTTGACCTTGCAAAAAGAAAGTACGAATTTGGGAAGATCATCATGTATGACGCTAATTTATATTTGAAATCACATTTAGAAATAATAACATTTCAGACAAAATCTACGTCGAGATATTCGGCTTACTATAATTTCTCAAGGCAATTTTAGGTCTTTCATTTGCAATACTGATGCTCAAGCTGTGTTCCTTTTCTTTATACTGAGACAACATTACATATATATGTCATCCTAAGCTATTTGTCCGTAATAACAATTTCTTAACTTAAGCTCCGAATTACTCCATGTTTCGCACAAACTCAAATTGGATTGTCGAAAATATAATCTTCATAAAGTTTTGTTATGATGTCCATAAAAACCAAAAAACTGTCATCTCAATTAAAGTCAACAACGCACCAATATTTATAGGTACCATATACTGTTTTTTTTTCTCTCAAGGCATCGCATAATGTCATATTATTTCTTAAACCTCTTAAAATATAAACCATCTTGTTTTATACTCACTCTATATATTCATCAATCTTATTTTCGTCGAGCCTTTTATGAGGACATACAGTAAGGCTGGGGAAGCTTGTATTCCATAGAAGCATATTGCGATCCATTGACATAACCATCGGTGATGTCTGAAAACGTTCCCATGTCCTGTGGCTAAGCGATATGACTCCAAAGAACGCAATGCAGATGAATACCAGCCATAAAACTCTGTTGGAATGAGACCAAAAGAACAAAAAAAAATAAAATGATATTAGAAGAGAGGAAGTTGGTACACAGTATTATAGGTATGTATAGAATTTCGACGAAAGAAAAAGAAATAGGACCAACGAACGAAATTGAGGACAAGCTGGAGCAATTTTTCTTCCCGGCTTAGATGCACAAAAAACCCTTAAGACCCCATTCCATCCATAGCCACCAATCAGCATACTCGTCTTACCCTCCCAGGATCCTAGAAAGGAATGACAATTGCACACACATACACTCCTGTGACTGCTCGATTAAATGGCTCCAAAATAATTCCACAAAAAACGGTTGCACACTTTATGAGCCATTATGGCGGCAACCTAAATTTACTTTTGGATAGCTCTCTCTCTGTGCCCGTCCCAATTTGACTGTCACACACAACCATGCGGCAGCAATGGCAGGACATCAGAATGGGATATGGAACCAGGCAACAGCCCTGCTATGTCGGCTCCAAATGTAACGGGTATCGTATAAGCCTTATCTCGCAAACTGTGTGTTGTATAGATGTGTTTGCAGCACTGTCCATCGCGTATGTACATATATACAAAATACAATCGCTTTAAGGTGGCAGAACGGCAATGGCAACAGCAGCGGGCTTAGTCAGGCTTTTATCCCACGTATATGTCGCCGCATGGTCCTGCCAGAGGATTCGCAATTCGCACTAAATCGATTGTGTGGATGGTGACATAGTTTTTCCGTTTGCATTTTTGTCTTGTTTTTTTTTTATTATTTTTTTCGTTCGTTCATTCTTGATGACAAAAAAGCATACAACATGCGAAAAGTGCCAAATTGTGTGTTTGGCCCTAAAGTGATGATGCCTCGCTTCGCTTTGCCTCGCCTATAGCCTCGCCCTAGCCTAGGCTAGTATATCTTTTGTCTGTCTAAGCCGACTATCTATAGAATTTTTTCTTAACAGCCCGAAAAGCCAATTGAATTTCGTTTGCTTTTTTGTCCTTTTTTTCCGGATCATTGCCCACATCTTCATGGTTATTGCTGTCATCATGTTTGTAGCTGTCATCGACTTCGTCCGCTCTTTGCCTCCTCTTCTTTATCGATGCTACATACATATTTGGTAGTAAAAGGCCGTTCATTTGCAGCCTAAATTCATTCTATTTCTATACTGCTGCTGCTTGCCTCTCTGATGCTTGGCTGTTATAAGTGTAATTCGTATTTATACTGTAATATAAGCCAAGTCAACAACTTGGGTTTATATTGGATCACTGTCGTTTATATGGCTCTTAATGAATGTATCCTGTTACAGGACGAGGTTATTATTGGCAATGAATTGTGACAATTCGGCTGTTATTGATGATATGAGTGTATATACCTAACTTGTAAAATGTGCCGTTATATATTTCAAACAACCAATTTGGTTAATTGAATTCCTCACTGACGGACGATGGCTTTGTCTAGCGGTTTTGTGTTGTGTTGCGTTCCGAAGATGATTTTTTTTAGGTTTCATGGTTATGGGATCAAGAGGCGATTCGATTTAAGGTAAGTTACGAAGTTATTTATGGAAATATTATATTCCCGAATGACGACAAGTCTCATGGCGAAGTAGGCATAATACGAAATGGTATAATTTTGATTTAATTAAATTGTTTATGATGTCGGCATAAGTACAATGCTGGAAAAGAAGTGCTAACTCATGACATTATTTCTTATAATAATAGCGGCGAGGGTAAAAAGAAAAATAATTCCACATTCCCTAACGCAGCACTTTAGTGTCTATATAGAAAATTAGTCGAAATTAGTTTTGTCTGAGTATATAAAATAAGCTTTTAACAACACTCGCTTATATTATTTGATTCCGAAAACGCTTTACACAAAAAAGGTCAAAACCAGCGCTGCCACCCTATATATGCAGATGATTTAGCGCAGTATACATATATCAGAAAAAAAAGGAGTAGATTGCAATATACCGCAGTATTTCTTACAATATATAAAAACAAAAGTTCAATTAATTTAAAATACATTTTATTTATGAATAAAAACAGGAGAATCTAGGTATTTAATAATTACTTCAAAAACGAATTTCACAATAAACAATACAATAAAAACAAATTTCTAAAACTAAATTAACAAAAAATCACATTTCATTTGGAGAATTAGATGAATGCGTTTGGGACTAAGCGCAGTACATCTACTGCTAAAGGACTAGGGTGACAGCACTGGTCACAACAAAATTTGGCACTAAATCGTAAAGCGACTTATACCTACGGTGACCATATTTTCAAATTGCAAATAATGAACAAATGAAAAAAGAAACAAAATTCAATTCAATTTAAAATTTTTCCATTTAATTAAAAAATATCTAAGACTTGTAAGATAAAGTCTTACAAACAAACAAAAAAACATACAAACTTAAAATTTAAATTAACACTCAAAATTTAAAAAAATTAAGAAAAAAAAACATACAATAGCGACGTCTTCTTGCGAGAAATTGTACCAAAACTGTGTTATTTCTTAAAAAAAAAAAAAAACAACTCCTGAGAGATAAGTTTTTTCGTTATTATTTTATTCCCTTCTGAGCAGAACTGACGTAACGAATATTTTGGTCTTTTGAAGTTGAATTTAAGTTATAAAATTCCTGAAAAATCGAAAATATTTCGCATAATAACGTCGCTGTTTAACGAAATGAATAACAGTTTTTTTTTTATTGATTGATACGGAAATATTCTTCCAAACTTTTATTCTAAACGAAACAAGGTTATGCAAGAAAGATGTACATATCTGTCGCCTGGAGACACAATAAATATAGTTAAATATCAATTATGATTTTTAATTTATAACTATATAATTTATTAATGGGAGCATTCTAGGTTAAGTCTTCAGTGAACAAATTAAAAATGTCGCGAAGTAGTCTTTCTCTTAAAAAGAGTTATGTTATTGGTAATTAAAAAACTTGAAGAAGGGCTAACTAAAAAATGTGATTTTCAGAGTTTGTTATATCCGTGTACTACTGTATGAGTAGGTAATAGTACAATCTAGTAGGGTTCGATATACCGCTTTTTATAGTCCCATTTTTTTTTTAAATTCCGACACTATTATCCCGCTTTTGCAATTAAAACTAGTTGTTTTATTTAAAAAAACCATCAAGCGGTACTTTAAATTTTAAAAAAACTAGTTTTAATTGCAACAGCGAGATGATAACGAAATGATGAGAAATTTATAACAAATTTAATAATAAATGATTTTTTTTAAATGCATTTTTTTTAAAGTACCTATAACAAATATTACAATATATCAAAATTAAATCGTATACTTATTGTGAAAAAATAAAGAAACTAGAAACAGTTAAAAAAGATAATGCATTTTTAACTTCCCATTGGATATTGTAATTGGTCTGATTTGTCGAATCGATAATTTTGACATTTCCCGACGTTTCGAGGTCCCATGAATCCGAATCCGTCGTTTTTAGAGATGTCTGTATGTGTGTGTATAGGTTAGTTAACTGTAGCTCGAGAAAGAATAGAGTTATTGACTTCAAATAAATTTTATTTGACAGATAATAACGTCATGAAGTGCAGAAAGGATATTTAATTTAATTAACGGTTATCTTACTACATCAATTTAAAAAAAAAAGTTGTAAAAAATCTTTCGTCTCGAATATTTCGAAAACAAGAATTGTCATCTAGAATTAAAATGAAAAATAACGGACAGTTTTTTTTTATAAAAAAACTAGCTAAAATTAGCTGAAAAACGATTTACGGTTCTAATATTTTGGGAAAAATAATGATATTAACTTCGGGCTAATTTTATTTTATATAACGATATAACATATTTGATGACTGGTATGAGTTTAAAAAAAGAATCAATTGACCGTTTTTTTAAAGCAAAAAAACTACAAGAAAATATTAAAAATCTTTGAAAATCGTTTTTCGGCTTCAAGATTTTGAAAACAAACACTCGTTTCGAAGCCGGACTAATTTTATTCTATATACAGTTTTTTTTTAATCAACAAATTTTCAAACTACTACAAAAATTAAAAAATGTTTTTCGACTCGAATATCTCGAAAACAAACAAAGCTATTAACTCCGGAATAATTTTGTTTTACTCACAATGATGTAAAGGTGTTTGCAAAAAAATAAATTTACATTTTTTTTTTTAGCAAACAAATCTGTCAAAAATATAACTAAAATAGTTGAAAAATAATACGCCCAAAATTTAGTTTTCACTTAATCGCATTTAAAACTTAATAATAATAATTCTCTTGCCCATATGCATTTTTGAAATGAGTTAATATTAAAATGAACACCATCATAACTCAAAAATTGCTATTTCGAGTTATGTAAATATGCGATTGAAAATTAAATATTCGTGAAAAACGTGAATTGAAAAACAGCAGAAGTAGGACACTCTTGATTAAAATTGAGAAGGGATATTATCTATGTTAATTTTGTAGAAATAAAGCAAAAAAGATACTACGCACGATGCTATAATTAACTCAAAAGCATCATATGTACGTATTTTCCTAGGTCGAGTAATTTTTTTAATATACAAACAACATTATATCGTTACTTAGTTTACTATATATTTATCTATTGTATAAAAAATGGTGTTTGCAGGATTTTAAAAAGCGAGATTGTAATACATCAGTTTTTTGAATAAGCGGGATTTTAGCAGAAAAGAATTTTAAAAATACAGTATTTTAGTAGACAGGATTATAAAACCTTTTTTTTGGGACTTTTGAAAAACGGGATTTTAAAAACTGGGATTCCAAATCCGCGTCAAGTGTACCGACCACAAATTTGTATTTTCTATCACTTAAACGGCTGTTATCCAAAATATTGAATTCCACTCAAAGATAATAATAATAGCTATTGCGAGTTGTTAAGTGAAACAAACACTTAGCAACATGTTGTCGTATCTGTTATTAGATACGGGGCGTTAAATTTTTGGTGTTCACTTTTTCCCTTCCCTTTTTTGTACCAGATCGTGTTATTATTATTATAACTTTAATTTAAATGATGGCAATGATATTCCTGACAAAGTAGGTAATAATTGATGAATATCAGGTTAACGATTTTTTCCTAATAATTTCCAATTGTTCGTTAAATGTTTTCTATGTTTTAACTACTTTATTAACTTTATATCAACTTAGCGAAGCACCCCACCCAAAAAGTCTAAATCTTGTTAAAGTGAAATTCAAAACAAACAAAAATATAGAAAACATTAACTATACCATGTACTAATTAACGGGAAATTATTGTGGATTAAAAATTTCAAGGGGGGCTTTGTTAACTACATATGAATTTAGAATAAAAAAACATAGAAAACATTGCCCAATAAAATTAAAATTCTCACAACTAACTAACAGAGGATTATTCAGCAATAAACCATTTACTATAACAAGGGTCTTGAGAAGGTACTTTTCAAATTTGATATTAACTTAGCAAAGGAACAAAAAAAAAAAAAGAAAGCATAAAATGACAATATCGAAATCATCACAACTAATTAACGACTAACTAATGGCAAATTATCCACCTAACAACTATTCTCTTCGTTAACTGAACATTCATACATAATATATTATTGCCATTACTATTAAAATCGCCATCTGCTTCATGGAGCTACAGCGTTAACTGATAATTTTAGTACTTAGGTACTATGTTCTTTCAATACTCAAATTAATATTTATTAAATTATTTATTGGTTCAGCTAAAAGTTATTAAGATTTATGAGAAGTTACTTGAAGTGATTACTAAAAAGTTGTTGGTTCAATTAGGGCCCTATATAGTACCGTAACCTGTGCTATATTTTATACAAGCTATAGAGTCTACATCCCCAACACCTACATAAATATAGAAAGTACTAGAATTTTAATTGTCTAAGTTTACTTAACTTCATTTTTAAAAAGAACTTTTCATAAAACTTGTTCCAATCACTCACAAATTTGCCTTTTCGTTTGTCATAAAAAGTGAAGGTTAAATAAACTATACCAATTACGAATCCTAATAATTTATTCATATAAGTCAAGTGAAAAAAAAAAAAATACAGTCTGTCTCTATAAACGTTCTTTCTTGAAAAGCTGAGAGACTTTGATTAATGTGGCAAGTCTCAAACCGAAAGAAAACAAATGTCCCAAGTCCAAAGTCTGCACGCGGTATATACGCAAGCAAGAAAATAAGGCACGCGAACAAACGACAATTCAATTAACAAAGCCTTCATCACATGTGTGGGAAACTTTACTAATTCCCTTGGCTTACATATACATACATAGTACATTTATATGAAAACATATCCTTTAGCTTATCCCTATATTTCTCGTAATGAATACATTTTGCAAAAGCAAAAGCTCATGTGCCTTCGATGTTTCGCATTCCCTCTAGGTATAGTACATTTCTCCGAGCATCAAGACATAATACTCGTACCTACATACATTACATACGATGAACATTAACCAGAAAAAAGCAATAATGTAATTTATAGCATGTCCCTTCGATTGAAACTTCTTTGCGATTTCGTCCTTGCTATATGTGCCTGGTTCGTTCAATTATTGTGCTGGAACTGGAAGTGCGTGTGTGGTTCTTTCCTTCCACATATCCGCTCAGACTCAGACATATGCCAGGGACAATATTTTGTGTTCACCGCATACTACCTATACAGCACACATGCAAACATTCATCAGGATAACTGAATTAAGTAAACCAACCGGAGAGCTTTATCACGCAAAATGTCCAGCTTCACCTATATGCTATACCGCCAGCCGCTACCTCCCCCACCATATTCCCATTAAGGAAACAGAAACAGAACACAACTCAACTCTCATCATATACATATACAATACATACCTAGAACTACTGGAGCAAAATCGGGTCAATAATTATTTTACGTGCCAGGATAATTCGGTCGACGCATATAATTGAAAGAAGGAGGAAGGATATACGTGCGTACGTGATACGTTACCGAGGGGACCGCAAAGCGAA
The DNA here is from genome assembly GCA_951394125.1 of Epistrophe eligans. NCBI lineage: Eukaryota > Metazoa > Arthropoda > Insecta > Diptera > Syrphidae > Epistrophe > Epistrophe eligans. The sequence goes on along the minus strand of OX596031.1, from coordinate 26,681,863 downwards.
ATCGATGGACTGAGTATACTCGTATACACTGAACTGTAAGGACGGACACATGTGAAACTTGAGAAAGGTCAAAATTAAATTTCCAGTTGGCCACAAAATTTGGGGGAAAATCAGGCATGAAAGTACATAATTCCAAAGAGCAGTCCCGATGACTGGAATCAATTAATTCAGTGATTTATTGGTTGGTTCTTTCTTTCAGTAGGCAGGGGGAAAGCAAGTTAATCCAATGAAGGAAGCCAACTTAATATATTTATATGTAGGTAGGTAGGTACATCGATTTACTTTTAGGAGAGAGAGAGAGAGAGAGCAGCAGCGTGTGTGTGGGCTTAATGAATGAATTTCCTTAATTCCCAGTGTATTAATTCAATAAAGATTTGCTTTGATCAAGGATGTCTTCAAAGTTTGAAAAGAATTATCTCTGTGGATGATGATGTCTTGTCCTTATTAATGTTTTGCCTTTGGCCTTGGATATTTGAATGAATGAAGTCCTTTAACAATGCAAAATTTACACCTACAGTCTTTTTATTTTTAATTTGTTTCTTTCATCACATATTGTTTACTCTTTAAATATTTTAACTAACGGTGACGTTAAGAGTTGTTCTTCTTTACGCATGGATGATCCTTTTTTTTTTTTAATGACTTTGACCCAGTTTCTATCTGACGCTTGTATTCACAGTTATGACATGAGACGATCCGTTTTAATGCGAGGACTTATTCACTTTGTTTAAAACAAAACAAATGAAAAATAAGAGTCAAGGAATTTTTAGTTGAAAGCGCACAGTGCGTAGGATGCATTTTAAAAGCTTTTCAAACAACGGATTTCTTTTTATATTATTTACCTAGCTACGAACAAACGGAGTGCCATGGAAAAATATTAAATTAAAGGGGAAGTCTATGTTGAAGAAGTCCGTCAACACAAACATTTTTAAACTCATTTAATGAAGAATTAAAGAGGTAAGACGAAAGAGGAAGGACTTACAGAGCTAGTATCTCCATGATGTATTTTGAAAAACATGCATTATTTATAATAAAAGTATCTCTAACGTTTGATTTGAGGATTAATAGGCTTTTTTTTGTATGGGCACAGGTGTATAATATACATTTTAACTTTACTTACTCTCTACACACTTTAAATAATTGTAATGCTTCCAGGCGTAGGAAATAATTGTGGTTTCTAGTTATTATAATTATTACAGAACAGAGATATACAAAAAACATCGGTTTACCTTTTTAACATGAGAAGAAACATTGATTCTAAGTATCATCAAGTTTTCTAGATACGATTTCGTTTTTTCAAGTTTTCTCAGAAACGACTTTTACGATTTTGATTAAACATTGTAAATATTAAGTCCACAATGGACTTTTCACCCACTTGGGTGGGTTACAAGCCTACAAATCAATTGTGGACTTATAATCCACACTTATGAGCCAAGAGTTTACAAAAAAGTGGGTCAATATTACATAATTTTAGAAAAGAATTGGATCATAACTCCAAAAATATTTTCTGGAATTTTTTAAAATCATACTCAAGGTACTGTTTATTAAGAAAACTTGGGAAATCCACAAGAATTTTCTGTGGACTTCTGGCCCATCATGGTGGGTTAAAAATCCACAATATATTTGTGGAATTTTAACCCACCAAAGTGGGTCAAAACTCCATCATGGCCTGTGGACTTTTGAACCTGCGCCATAACATCTATGAAAAATTACACCGCATTTCAGGGGTTTACTAAAAACTTCATCAACAAAAAAAAAGTTTTTACGTTTTTTTTTTTTTAAGAAAATGGCTACATTTTTGAACTATTTATTTTATAACTAGGCAATTTTTTTATTGAAGGTTTGAATGAAACAACAACAATTGGGTGAGCTACCACTAAGATTTTATAGGCTGTAGTTATAGCTATTTCACGACTGCCAGGCTGTTTCATTCAAACCTTCAATATTAATATGATGGTGCGAAAGTTTGGCAGCCTAACTGCAAGTGTGTTATCACACAAGAACCCCTTATACATTTTTTTTATTATTTTAAAATTCGGTTATTCCAAACTTCTCAAACAATAGTTATTGATTTAAATATGTTTCGACAGATTTTTTTTTTTAAGCTAAAAATTAAAATGTGGATAATTTTAATTTCAATTTCACAACAACACATGCGGGGGCAATATCGTTTCTATGACAATACTTTAAATGCAAACCGTATGTGGGTACGGTACATCAAATTTAACAATATAGGAAAAATAATACTTTTATATAAAATTTTTAAGAAAAAACTTGGTGCACCATTTTTTTAGTATTTATTTTTGGTGAATTAAAAAATCAATTTTGAAAAAAAAAATATTTTATGGAATATCAAATTTTCAAAAAATAATTTTGAATTTTTTGAAATCCAAAATTTGTTTTTTTTTTATTATTAAAATTTATAAGATGCTTTTATATACAAAATTTAATTAAAATTGGTTGAATAGATAGTAAGATATTCGAAGACAAAAAAAGGAGTCTATATTTATAAGAGATACCGTTAATTATTTAATTATGTAAAATTTGGTCCATTAATATGGTAAATCGTATTACTGATATTTAACAAACAAAAAATATTTAATCAAAATCCGAGAAGTCGTTTTCGATAAAAAATAATGTTTTTCTTAACACATGTATGAAAGGTACCCTTATTTTTGGTTTTAAGAATAATTTTTATTTAAATAATGTTAGAAAATACCTGGGTGCAAAGTTTAATAAAAATCGACGGAGTCGTTTTTGAATTATTAAGTTAAAAACAAATAAACTATGTATTTGTTTTAAAATCGAAACAAAAAATTTTTAAAATTTTGGTACAATATACATATGTATGTAAATGTAATTTAATTAATTTTTAAAACACTAGCTGTACCACCCGACTTTCCACGGAATTTCATCAATTTTATTATTTACAATGAAGTTTTTTGATTATCAATTCTGTAGTGTTTGTCATTCCTTAGAACCAAATGAACGCCTTCCAACCCTGAAAGTATGCATTTTATGGTTTTCATGATTTTTCAGACTTACTTTTCCGGTCAAAATTTTCAATTTTCGGTTATGTATTTACCTGTTTTAATGCGAATTACTAAAAATAATCCATATGCAATTCGGATGACATTCAACCAAATTCTACGACCTAAGTTGGTACGTTTAATTGGTGGCATTTTCAAAAGCTATATAAACTTAAATATAAGACGTGAAATTATTTAATTTTCTAAGAAATTTTCTTAATTGTTTTTTTTCCATAAAAACCTTTAACAAAGCACCTAATAGAAAACATGGAGTAAATCAGTAAAGTCGTTCTCAAGTTATGGCGACACTAAGGGAAAAAGGGATTCATTTATATATATGTATAGAGATTTTCCATGAAAAAAAAGATTAAAAATCACCTGAACCTGAACCGTTGAGAAAATCAAAAATTAAAAAATGGTTCTATAATGCCACTGATAATCATTTTTTTATAAAAGGTATAGCCTATATGTAAATCAAAAAAATCAAAATCAAAAAGATTTTTTTTTTAAGTATGAGCATGAGTTTTTGAGAAAAACAAGACTTCATTAACTGCTAAAAAAAATTTTAAAACAGGAAAGTACCGTTATTTTTGTTCCTAAAAAAATGAAAACACCAGTCTTGGCGGAGTACCCAAAAAATACTTAGGTACAAATATACTAAGTTTAAAAAAATTCGGTTAACCTGTTTATTCTGCATCCGAAAGGACCCACTCTTTTCGACTTCTCTATCATCGTTATGTGAAGTTTGATCAAAATCTCGAGTTCAACTTTTTTTTACAAATCCATAACTTGCCATATAAGTTAAATGCACTTGCACAGTACAAAAATTTAAGGTAATATATTGCGCATATTGTCGAAGTTGTAAGTGTGTTTTTGTTTGTTAATGGCTGTTCAAGTGTCCACAAGAACTATGTGTACTCACCGCATTATTAGAAACAAGAACAAAATATTTAAATTAGACAAGAAAATGGGCACTAGATCCACCATTTTCCTCGATTTTGGCAGATGCTCAAAAATGAAAACTCTAATAATATTGGCCGCATTCAGGTTTGTATCCAAATCATTTTGGAAAGCTTTGTGTTGTTGTAAACTCAATTAAAAACATAGCTGATAGAAAATAACTGTTGCCCAGAAAAATATCTCAAGGATATCCTAAAAATTCTGGTATACCTACTCATTTATCCTATGAGAAATGTCAACAACAGCTGATTTGCGCTCAGAAACATACATAATGGATACTCGATACTCCAGATTATTTTTATCAATGCCGCCGTTAATGATTTAAATTTTTTTGTTTAGGAAGAATTTATGTATATGAAATTTAAAATTTCTGTACCTATATTTTTGCTGTACAATATTACGTTAGGCTTGTAATTTGTGTGCAGTTATGTGTGCTATAAAATATAAAACCTTTAATCGAACGATAAACTTTTCTAGTGGTTAAAAACTATAATGGGCTAAATAATTTTACCGAAAAATAGATTTAAAAAAAACTCAGATGTCCTAAGAATAAATATGCATGACATATTTTTTAAACTATTTTGAATTAACAGATTAATAAATTGCAACAAAATCGTTCAAGAAGTTAAAAGGTTAAAAAATAACCATACTTTATATTAAATTTCTTACAAACGATTTGGTCATTACGTTTTAATCAAAATCGTTCAAGTCGTTTTTTGAGAAAATTTCCTTTTCTTTATATGATGGCAGCTACATGTTTTAGATAAGTTAAAACAAGAATTCGAACTTCCCCAAAAGCAAAACCGCCCAACGCAACGGTTAAAGCTAACTCGAATAACATTGGATGTGTAAGATTAATATTGAACATTAGAATCTAAGACTCATTGTACAATCTGTCCTGTCATCTGGCAATACCTCTTTTATCTATTCAAGTCCAAGTCTTATGTATCATATTCATATTCAACACATCAAGATAAAAGAGGATGAGCACAGGGATGACATGACAGTCTGATAGATTACTTAAGCCTAGATAATTGAATTATAATCTTATTGCTAAATAAAAGAGAACTCAAAAAAATAATAACATATGATGCACGGAAGCACGACGACGCACGCACAGACTGACGGACCAACAACGCACGAACGGTGTGACGAAGGCCACTGTTTCAGACTTCTGCATCATCTCCTCATCTGTTTTTTTTTGTAAATTTGAATTTAAGACATTTTTTTAATTGTTAAATTTTGTTTTTTTTTTCGAACGTCATATGCACCGCCATAATGCAGTTACACAGTAGGTACATATTTAGTTATTTATGTTCCAAATTGTGTCAACAAAAAATTTCGAAAAAATTCCTTAAAAACGCATCCAGGAGGAGCGATGAAGAATCCTATAAATTATGACATCAGGAAGTTGAACTAATATATCTATATCTATATAAAATTCACTTCAATTGTGTTGTTGTTTTCTTGTTGTATTTGTATCTATACAAACAACAGGCTGCTGCTGTTGCTACACTGATTTTATACCAATCCATCATTTTTCTCTGTGATGCTATATAACGTAGCAGTGCTGGCTTTGGGGATTTATAGAGTGTTGAACCGGCACAGATATCATTGCAACAATGCATGTTCGTGACAAATGTCTGACCGGAATTTCCCGCATATGATCACAATAGCATATACAAATGTCCGGAAAAAAGACATCAGCAGCGTCGTCGTTGCCGTCATCGGTCGGTCGTCCGCCGCGCGTTTGTTCAGTTGCCTGCCACACCGCCGCCGCCGCGCCGCCCTATGCGCAATATCCACACCGGATATTGTATTATTCGCTTGTTTCCGTTTTTCAACCATCAGCCCCTCTGTCACAGGACATGAGGAGATACATATGTATATACAAAAATGTGTATTCATACGAATAGAGATATTTTTGGAAACTATCCAACATATTCATTGCTAATAAAAGCGCATCCATTGCATCCTTCCATTTAAATCCCCCATATACCCTTATTGTGTCCTCCAGGGATGGGGGGGAGGTGTGGGAAACAGGCCCAAGCAGAGGCATAAACTTTCAAACTAAAACCCATTCACTCGAATGTTCGATGACAATTTGAATTTTAAAAGACACCATTTGATCAGGACACATTTTTATATCAAAACGAACGAACGAATGCCATTAAAGAGAAATTTTCTTCATGAGAAAAATAAAAGCAGCATTTTCCCAACTTAAACACAAAAAAGCAGCAAAAAAAACAAAAACTGGGAAAATCAGAAAATTGGGTTAGCTGTAGTTTGTTCGATTTTTCATCCACTCTCGGCTCAGCTCAGTATATATATTAAGTTCTGTTGGAATCCTATACACGTGAATGCGGGATAAGGTTTTAAAAAAGCAAAATGGTTTACCATCATCATTGCTATGAGTTCGTCCTGCCGACACACACACCTATCTTGCTATATCTATGTTTATGCAGAATGGTGTCTGAGTGCGCTATTGGCACGATGCGATGATTGCTAGAATGCTGCTGGTTTTGTACTTTATTGGAAGCATTCGTATTATTTTTTGTTTTTTTTTTTTGCAAGTATCCTTTTTTTGCTCCCTTTAATTAAATTAACATTCGAATGTGATTTGCGGATGGGAATCGCACCCGAATTCAATAAACAGGAAGAACAGAACGGTGTGTGATTTGAAGAGGCTTGTCGGTTGGTTATGGGCGACGGCGGCGGTGGCGGCAACGGCAGCGCGATGGTGGTAATTGTGAGTATTGTGGTGGTGGTTTTAAGATTGATTTATCATATATACACAGGAATAAATTAAAAAAAAAAAAAGAATTTTTGCATCAGCGAGTGCACTGTATGTCGATGCATTGTCCGCCATCAATGGTGGTGGCGATGTTGGCGGCGCGGCGGCTTTGGCGTCAGTGGCCTCAAAAAAAGGTGCTATTCTCTTTATACATATACCAAATACCTACATATATATTTAAATGACAAAGCCACATTTTTTGTTGCGATGCTGTGTTTGGTTTGGATTTTATTTTGTTATCCATGTAGGGGAGAGTGGGGCAAGAAGGACCACGGGGCAAAAAGAACCAAACCGATTTTCACCATGCTTCTTAACTCTTTCTTATATTCAATAATTAGAACTAATAAAAAACCTACTTTCGCAACACATCCCTTAGTTTCATTGAAAAACTGAAGTTAGTTGCGATTTAAATGATGAAAGTTTGAAAATGGACTATTTTTTAAAAAAACTTCCAATTTGCAAAACCCATCCAAAACGACAGGTTCATAATCCCGAAAATTTTGTTTATTTTGTATTGTTTGTGATGGTAAGTGCTATCTTTAACTACTGAAAATAAAGGTAAGTAAATAATATTAAGAAACATAAACATTTTTTTTTGTAAAAAACTTCTTATGGGGCAAATGCAACCAGTACGTAGTGGGGCACAACGGACTACCAGTCGCTACGTACTGGTTCCACTTTCAAAGCAAAACAACAACCTAAAATAAGTCTGTTTTGCTCCATGTTCCTCACGAAGATGTTTTTCACAACTTATTTTATGTATTACCTATTTACCTAGGTACTTAGCTGTAATTTAACCTTTGTGTCTTTGAAGATGGTTCGAACTTACGTTCCAAAAACGACTAGGGGCATCCTTGGACCAAAAATGACTTAAAAAAAGCTATCGACGCAATTAAAAGGAAAGAAATGGGCTATCTCAAGGCCAGCAAGGCATTTAAGATCCCGAAATCCACAATAATTCGTAAAGTTTTATATAATTGTTATAATTGTATGATGAAATCAGTGGTTCGTTTTGCCCCATTCAAAGGTCCTTTTTGCCCCGATAGTGGGGCAAAACGGACTTTCGAGATAAGGTTGTATAATTGTGTATATCTCTATACACAATTGTTCAACTATATTGATTGTTCACTTTGATGAAGTTCTAAGGCTAAAGTATTATTTGAAAAAATATTTGCTCCTCTTTTAGGAATAGAAACAAATTTAGGAGTGTCTAAAGCTTAAGTGGTCCTTCTTGCCCCACTCTCCCCTACACTGGTACAAATGTAGATAGTTATAAAATGGCAGGAAGAGTAATTAAATTGAAAAGAATTCACGTTCTGATTAAAGGATTTAATTTGATAACAAAAGGAATCTCAATTATTTCATATACAATCTCGCTATAAACGTGCATTAAATTGCAAAGAGATTTTGCATTTCAAAGTATTTTCTATGCGGAAATGTTTGAGTTTGAATTTAATTTTTACTTATTTTTTAGGGTTGATCAGGAGATGTGATGAGATCCTAGATGAGACTCTTGTAGTACCTATGTCTCGCCTCGATATCGGTCTTGGTCTCGTACTGATTTATTATAAAAAAAAAAATAACAAAAAAGTAAATCCCTTTAAGTAGGTAGGTATACCTATTTTTGTTTTTCTTTAAATCCATTTTCCTCATTACAATCCCATAAGGATTAAATCCAATTAAAAATGAATTGTCTGTTTATTTAAGCGCTCACACTAAATTTCATATCCAATTGGCTTATATACAAAAGTTAATCGGCCCTTTGGTCTATTATTCCCGATTGGCGCCATGGCCCAGATAAAATTATTTAGCTATACCAATTGGTAAACCACATTGAAAATGGATTTTTTCTCTCTCTCTCTCTCTCTTTCTGTCTTATAGCCAAATCAATAAAATATAATAGGTCTATCGTATCTGGGGAATAAATTGTTGTTACTCTGTGTTTTATATTGATACAAGAACCAACAACAAACTGAGCCTATTTTTTTTGGTACATCGGCATGGCATCGTTCGGTTTTTATCACAAAAAAATATCTGACCTATAATCTTAAGTACACCACAAGGAATTTCCGCCTTGAGCATCAAGTCAATATTGTGTTTTACGAAGTTTTCTCATTTTTCTTTTCTTTTTTTTTTTGAAGGTATTATTATTTGTTTTGCGAATATTATAACACTGGGAGCAGCCCTCAATGCGGTTCATTGAAAAGATATTTAATATAATATTGATTTAGTGGACATGGAAAAATTGATTTAATGGGTTTTTGGTTTGTGTCTTCTTTATTCTTCTCTCGATCAGTATTCATGAAATGTTAAGAGTATCTGAATGAAAAATCATTGCATCGAACAGATAATTTGGATCAAATGATATTTTTAATACCGCAAATGGTATTTGACACCTGTCAAACTGAGCTGTTATTTGAAGTGTCATAATATTGGTTGAATGTTTGCCATTTACCATAATAGATCGCTTAACAATCGAACAATGCGTTTAAATTATTAAAACTTACTACAAAAGTGGTGATTCAAATGTAGCCACTTATCGCGCATTTGACACCTGTCAAACTCAGATGTCATTTGAAGTGTTATAACTTATAATATTAGGTGAATATTTGCCATTTTCGATAATGGATCGCTTAACAATCGAACAACGCGTTTAAATTATTAAAACTTACTACAAAAGTGGTGATTCAAATGTAGCCACTTTTCGCGCATTACGCGATGATTACTCAAGCAATCGGTACAATTGTGAAGAAATTTGAAGAGAGTGGAACCATTACTGATGTCGTAAGGCCTGTGCATCATCGTAATGCACGCTCAGTCGAAAATATTGCTGCTGCAAGTGCAAGTGTTGCTGAGATCCGCATTTATCGATTTCCCGGCGGCGTTCGCAGCAATTGAATGATTTTTTTTGGCCGGCGATTGAAGATCGTGACTTGGACGATATGTGTGTGGTTCCAACAAGACGAGGCAACAAGTCACACAACACAACACGACTAATTATGACTTTATTGCGTGAGAAGTTTCCTGGTCGAGTAATTTCACGTTTAGGCGACGACGTCAATTGGCCACCGAGATCATGCGATTTGACACCGTTAGATTTTTTTCTGTGGGGCTACGCAAACGACTGTGTTTGCGCGAATAATCCCCGAAGTTTAGACGCATTAAAAACCAACATTACTCAAGCCGAAATACCGCTCGAAATGTGCGAAAAAGTGGTTAAAAATTACCTCAAAAGAATCGCATGCTGTGAATCTTCCCGAGACGGCCATTTGAATGATATTTTTTTCACACTTAATGGCAAAGTCCAAACTTTATAATGAAATAAAATTTTCATCAAAAATGTATCGTTGTGTGTGTTTTATTTAGCTTTAATTTCGTAAACAAAAAATGAAGAAACCATTATTTTCTTTTCATTTATACCTGAAAATATAATCGAAGTAAAATAAAAGCTATAAAGGAAAACATCCATTACATGACACATATAATCCAATCAGCTCCAGGCATTCCTTTTTTCGAACATATCAACCAAAATTCAATACTCCTTCTTTCTCGGAAGGACTATCTATATTTGAGCAAATTAATTGAGATCTCTCAGTCAAATTAGTGTTTTTGGCAAATGACAACATTCAGTCAGACACAATGGCCGTTCGCTTTCTTTTTGGATTGACGTTTCCTCTTTCCGACTTATTGTCGACAGACATCGTAAATATACGAGAAATATACTCCCCCTAATTGCCAAAGCTATAAGCTATACAGGACACAACAGCAATCGTAGTCTTTGACATACAAATAGGAAACAGGAAGCGTCATCGTCGTCGTACGTCCGTGTCGGTGCTTGGTGGTCACCACATCACAAGAGGGTTGTCGGATTGTTTCTAATGTTCGCATCTTGCATCATATTCGACTGTGAATAAATATTGTGTGTGTGTGTGGGGATCGGGGAGTGATGTAGTTTGGAATTGTGTGGTACATCAGGGAGTAGTTATCTGGATATGAGCTGTGAAAGATTACTGCTCCATCTATACATATATGGACATGGACAAGGGCAGATGATTCGTTTACTTTATATGGTGGGGTATATCTATGTATGGGGAGATCTGAAAGATTATGATTGAGCCGATTGAAATGACCAAAGACCCATAACCAAAAGTCATTTTTTATATTGTCTATACCACAATGGGGAAGGAAATAATGGCCCAGTAAGTAGGAAAAATGTATGTTTGAGGTTAACAGAGACGACAACGAAGATATAAAGAGTCCGATGCAATTCCTGCAAATGATGTCATATCATGAATTTCTCTTGTGGTATTGAATTGAATTGAGAGTGAGACACCAGGTCACGCGTCACTAATTTCGATAGATAATTAAATGTGTGTGGTCATCGTCATCATGTCGGGCTAAGAATATAGTCCTCCTGCGTCAGGGATGGAGGGAAAAAATCAAATTAGAAAAAAAGTATTCGAATTTTCAATAAAACATCCAAGCTGCTGGTGATAAACCTGACATTAAAACATTAGTTATAGAGGAAGTTTTATTATAAATTTAAATTCTCTTGGTGTAAAATATTTTACGTGAGGAAAAAATGCTCAGTTGATAGAAATAATCTAAGGAATGCTTTTTAAACACACTAAAGTACGATTCAGAAAAAGTGTTTGCAAAAAAACTGCATTTCGAAATTCATCAAAATAAAGAAATCCATTCTTTCTTTGCAACAAAGTATGGATTTGTATGGATTTGCTACAAAGGTATACTTCCTCCTCTATATTGTTGCAAATGAAATTAAAATTAATTTGACTTCAAAGAGAATAGTTATTAGCCTTTTTAAAAAGCAACACACACACTAGACTCGATGCCAGCGAAGATGAATTCAATTTAATAATAAAACGCACGACTGCGTCGCAAGAAAAAATTGTAGTTTTAAAGTCTAATGGTCTTATTTATAAACGTTGTCTAGCTTTAGACAACTGTCCAACTTTGGCAAATGTGTTCAAAAACCTTGTTTATTGTTGTATTATAGCTGGCTAATTTAGATACAAGAGATTTGACAGCAAATTGTGCGACGAAAACGTTTCAAGTTACCAAATAGATATAATAGGGGGATTCATGCAACGTCGTAAAACACTAGATAAGTTTATCTTTGGGATAAATTTATCTTTTGGTAAATGAACTGTCAAATTTTGTATGGGAAATGGTTTACGCAAATTGGATAAAATTATCTAAGGAATTTGTTGCGGAAACTTATACAAATTTATTTGGATAAACTTATACAAACGTCATACGTTTAATATTTGACGTTTAACGAACAGCTGATTCAATTACGCAGCATTTTTCTAAAACAATAAAAAGGACGTTCACGCAAACTTTTGCGTAAACTTATCTTTTTACAAAATTGGTAAACTTATGTCGTTGCATGAATACCCTTAATGTTTTGAAAACAAACTTACTCAGTCGTATTTATTAGATTTTTTTCTAGTTAGACACTGTCTAACTATTTTTAAATTAGTGGAAATATATGCTTTATTTAATAAAAATAAATATCACATTATTCACGATTAAGGCAATCTACTCTTGTGTCTAAATTAGGCAGCTATAATACAACAATAAACAATGTTTTTGAACATATTTGCCAAAGTTGGAAAGTTGTCTAAAGTTAGACAACGTTTATAAATACTGTATTTATTTATTTTCTAAGGATTTCTTCCAAATAGGGCCGTTCAGTATTCACATTCAACGACATGTTCATCAACATGCGTCGTCTCGTTAGATTTTTGTAACACCAGTCGAACAAGCTCTTTAGTTCATTTTTTGTTTAATAAGTTGCTCTGTCGAACGACCGCTTTTGTAAATGTAAACAGCAGTCGGACGACCGAAAATTTAAATTTAACGTCTTATTTCAATTTTGTTCGTAAGATTAAAAGAGAATGGGTTGAAATGTAAGCAAATTAATAAAACGAGAGAGGAAACAAATGAAATTAATGCGCTAGTATTGGTGCAAATAATGAACTGCGCGCCATGTTCGCTCTTTGAAAATGTATTTTTAATAGAAGTCGGTACGACATACATTCGTTGAATGTGAACCCTCCTAATATCAGCCATTCAATTTTCGTATTGAAAATTTCAGATTTTGTATGTTGAAAATTGTTTAAGTATTAAATAGGCGCGTTAAGAAAAATAGGATCTCAGAGATTTGTTTCCTCAGAGTTTTGACAGCAAAACTGAGAAATTTTGCTGAGGAGTCTTGTTCATTTAACTGAGACTGCTGAGATCTCCGAGATCTCATATTCCTAAACACGCGTATAATGTTACAGGGACATGAGGATTTTGGAAATTTTCTGGTGGGAGTGGGACTTAGCCAAAAAATATTGTGAAACACTGGTTAAGACTGAACAACTGCTAATTAATTAGAAATACATAAATTGATTCAACAACCGCTGAAATTCTTTTTTCCAATGCGATTTATTGAAGAAATCTCAATTTAATAGAAAAAAGGTTTAAAAATCGTTGGAGAGGTTTTTCAAAAAAGTAATTTTGTCTGATTTATTGAAGAAATCTCAATTTAAAAGAAATCAAATTTAAAAATCTTTAAAGTGGGTTTTAAAACGATAATTTTGCATTTTTAAAATTTTGAAAACATTACGAAGAAAAAAACTGGTATGGCATTTTTTAGTAGGTATTTATTAATGCAGAGTTAAAAACTTCCTTCGAAATAAAAATCATTACCCATTTTTGAAATATCGAATTTTCAAAAAATTATGTACACCGTAAAAAACCGATAAATAAAAAAATCGTTTCAAAATGAGATTTTCTTTACTGGTGTTTAAACACTTGTATGATAGATACCGTAATTTTTGTTAAAAAAACAGCTAAATAATAATAAAATACTGTTAAATGCAAAGTTTAATAAAGATCAAATAAGTTGTTATTGAATTATTAAGTTTTCAAAAAACAATTTTTTAAATATTTTTTTTTTTTATTTTGGTATAGAAAACTTTTAGAACTTTTTATAAGGGTTTAAAGTCAGTTGAAAGGGTTTTTCGATAATCAAAAAAAAAATTGGTTCTATGGTAAACCATTTTCTGTTTTTTTTTTTTTAAAGTAGCGTTTCTGTAAAAAAAAATTATAGAATTTAAAAAAAAGAAGTTGTGGGCACGTTTTTGAGAACAATTTTAATTAATAATTGCGATAAAACGTTGTATTTTTGGTTAAAAAAGTAAAAAAAAATCTTATCGAGGGAATATCCTAAACGGCTCGAAACCAAGTTTAAAGGGATTGGACCCACCCGTTTAGACTGAAGACGGACAGAATTGAGAGACCCACTTTTTCGACTTCGCTATAATCAAAATGATCGTATAATGATCAAAATATCGAGTTCGATTTTTGTACGAATCCATAACTTGCCATATTGTTGGCGTTACGCTCTCAGACTGCTAAATTTGTGAAAAATAATTATTTGAGCGTGCCAAAAAATTCATTGCAAAAGGTTATTTGAAGCCCCCTGTAAATTTTATTTTCACATTTTAAAACCCTAAAATTGTTGAAAAATTCTCTACGAAGCCAAGCGGACCTGCTATAGTAAGCTATAATTTTAACTGTAACTTATTTTTAAGAAAAGTATAACATTTTTGACGAAATTTAGAGTATACCTACTTATTTGTTAAAAAATTTAGAATATACTTATTTGTCAAAATGCAAAGCAAAACACTAAAATCCAGCTTTTTTTTTGTAGTCAAAGCTTAATTTAACATGGGTTATATGGGATGAGATGGAGTCTTTTGAGGTCCCAAAAATATAAACATTCCAAATAACTGACTAAAGTCATTTAACTTTTAACAGTATAACCTTAAGTTCTTAATAAATTCAACAAAATATACATATGTTCACCAAAAATTCATGTACCTATAGCATTTTATTAAACCAAAGCTCAATGGTAAAAATTTCTAATTTAATTTTGAAGCACCAAAAATCCCACAGCGTCTAATATGCATACATTAAGGAACAAATATCCCTAATGAAGGACACACATCTATATTATTATATCGCTATAATATTTTAGCCGCCTATATACCCCGGCTATCCCCACGATAATAATGACAATTTTTTTCGTTTTTTTTCTTTGTTCTGTTCCTCATCACTACACAACACTGGCATTTTGTTATAATTCCCACTGGATGCCTTTGGATAATATTGTTGCAATCACATTTTTAGTCAAGTGGATGGTTTTTGTTTGTATTATGTGTGTGACTGGAACAAATTTAAAAGTGTATATGGAAAATCCACATCTCTAGATTGAGAGAGCTTAATATTAAGTTAACATTTTGTTGGCTTTAACTTAAAAACTTCGTCGAATAATTTTTGTTATAAAATAATTCCAACCTTTGGTAAAAAATCAGAACATTCTTAAACAATAATTAAGAAAAACCGATCAGGACATCACTTAAAATTTTTTTTTAAATTTAAAAACAAAGTTAAAAAACCATTTCTGTGAATCGAAAATAGCTATACACACGTATAGCAAAGATATCTTCCCAAATGATCTTAATATGTACATACATAATTCTGTGAGTCTTTGACAAAATTATTACTTCTGACCTTAATTCAATAAAGTATAAGTAGATATTGCGGCACTTGGGTCTGGGAACTTTTCTAAATAAATACGAAAGAGGACACTGCTATGTCTAAAAAGTGTCAGAGATACCTGTTGGACGCCGTAAATATTTAATTTAAAAATTTCCAAGAGATCTGTATCATTACTAAATAATTAGACGTCAATCAAGTGGCACTGAGTGTATATTTTGTTTAATATTGCAAGTATAACAGTATAAAAGCTTTAGATTTGTGCATCATTGCATACATTTTAGATAATCACACTCAAAGTGTGAGTTTGTAAACAGCGAGGATGACACTCTACTTTCTCTCTACAACAACCGGGACTGCGTAACGTTTACGTATACATATGTGTGTATAAAGCATGAAACTAAGGACAAACGGAATGTGGATGAGAAAATGCGGTTTGTTTGGGGATAAAACTAGAATAATATGTGCAATACATCCATCCCCTCTTTTGCTTGATGGTAAAGCCTTTTAAAAGTCAAAGCTAAAAGTTTTGTGCATAAATGTTTATACTGAAATTTTATGATTTTCTAAAATCTAGGTGGTGTTGCTGGATGTTTGCATGCACTATAATATTGTTTGCAACACAACACAACACAAGGTGTTTCACACAAAACGTGCGCTTGGTATGACGCTTATAATCTGATAGTGTTTATGTTGACAATGTTTTAATGGTTGATGGGAGGATGTGCTTGTGCTATATGTACATATGTAGGTGTTGTGGATACAAGGAATTTGTGTCACTAGTATACCTACTTAGTTGTGTACAATGATGCAACAAAATGAGCAGAAAATCAATCTTTTCTGCTTTGATAAGCGATATACATACATACATTGGTATATGGTAATATGGGATTTGGCTATTTTTATATCGTATTTTTTTTTATTGAAAATGTTTATATGGTCGTTTTGAGAAAATTATGGTTTTACCAAAATGATTAAATTAATAAATAGATTCGGAGATGAAAAATTAACTGCAGTGAATAAGGGAAATCTATCAAATTTCCTGTCGGTGTTACCAAAGAAATTACCAAAATGATTAAAATGAACAAATTAACACAAGCGATGAATTTCGGCTAGCATTACTTATTATGTTGATCATCACATCATCAACCGACAAGCTTCAGTACAGAAGTTAAAGAAAATCAAAAGATTTTTAATTTGTTCAAGTTAATTTGACAAGTCTTGACAACTGCGTTGTATAGGCTAGTCAATTGACTTAAACTGTCAAACCAAACCCAATTTTAACTCGACGACGAATTTACAAGGGGGTTGATTTGTAGTTCAAACCTGATTCACACATTATTCAATTATTCTTTCATTCCAACTTTCTTTTGATTGACAGCTTATAGTTGAAAACGAAATTGAATCGTGTGGCGGTTGCTTTATACTTGACATATACGGAATGATTTATTTGGTGACGTCAAGGAGTTAATGCATTTAATATTTTTACGTTCGCCTTCTAATGAAATCTTAATGTTCCAAAACACCCAGATTTTGGCTTTAGTGAAAACAAAGCATAAAATACAAAAATATTAACGAACACATCCTTAAATAATCCAAACCTGCCAAACCTGAGGTGGAATCGTGTAAGGTGATAATGGGATAAGTGATTGTCACAATCAACCAAATTCGTCTGTGTGTAAGATGATATCACATTTGACAGCTAAAGAGCTATCACATCAAAAAATGTGATTGTAATTTTCCAACATATTTGACGTTTCTACCGCAGTACAATAAGAGTTACCACCAGCCTACAAAAATTGTACAACTTTTTCTGAGTTTTTTTTTTAACCATTCATAATTAAACAAAAATGAACATTCATGTGAATGAAAAAGTTTCCTACTTCCCAGAATATGAAGAAAATATAAGAATTTAATTACAAAGACGTCATTTTCGTTCTATTCATAATTTCGATAGCGATATGGCAACAATGTTTTTGACTAATGTCACTTGAAAGTATTCAATTGAATTGAATTGAGTTGAATCACTTTACCCAGACGAAAAACTCAATGACAATCACATGAGACTATGGTTGATTTGACAATTACTTATCACCTTAGCCGATTCCACGATTGCACAGATTGTCAAAATTTAAAGTGTCAGAAGTTAAAAGTGATTGTTCAAGTGTCCACAAAAAATAACAACAAAATATTGAAATTAGACAGCTGAAGGGGCACTGGACTCGCAATTTTCCACGATTTTGACAGATGCTAAGAACCGAACAAAAATGGAAATGCTATTGTCACTTTTTTCGGCGTGTTCGGCTTGAGTTTAATATGAAAATATGTTTAGTATAATACTATTTAAAAAAATAATAAAACTAAGAAGATTTTAATAAAGAGCTTTAAAGTTAGTAATTTATAAAGTAGTATCATGCTAATATTTATTTGCTTATATATCTTAACATCAGACATCAGACTTAAGCGGGGTTTTCACTTAACCGAACCCCGCTTAAGTAAAAAAAAAATTCCATTAATCGAAAAAATTGATTTATTTTTTGGAGTTGCCTAAAAAATTTAAATAAAATAGATAGATATAGATAGAATGGTTGTTATCAGGAATTCAAATGTCATTTTGTGGTGTAAATGGTGGAGGTGAAAAATAAAAAAGAACTGAAAGCGTTCAGCAAATTTTTTGTGCTGTTCGATTTTTTACTTAAGAGTTTTTTCAATGAAAAATATAAAATTTTACTGAAAATATGTTTCAGGTAAGTGGGTTTTTCACTTAAGCGAGTTAAACGTAATGCGCGAAAAGTGGCTACGTTTGAATCACCACTTTTGTAGTAAGTTTTAATAATTTAAATGCGTTGTTCGATTGTTAAGCGATTCATTATCTTAAGTGGCAAACATTCAACTGATATTATGACACTTCAAATGACAGCTGCGTTTGCCAGGTGTCAAATGCGTTAGCAACTTGAAACCACGAAATGAATGACCCGTTGTTATATCTTGAATAATTTCCTCGAGGTCATCACATAAAAATGCTCTGTACCAAAATTAAAGCTCGATGCATAGTGAAGATACAGATGCACAGATCGACGATACTTAATTTCTTTACTATCGTATTTTTTTACACAAAACTTATACTCTCCCTATACATATAGTTAGGTATATTCTAGAGAAAGTAAAAAACACTTTGCAACATCGAATCAAATGAAAACTAAAAGAAACATTTTTATTAAATTCAAATCTAACACATTTTTACCCAAAATCACACACATACATATATGCAATGTATTCCATCTTTGATTTAATGTAATAAAATTCTTTTTCAATCGAATGTCATTTCCATGAACCACAGTCCCATCACTCTATTGATTTTCTCATGATGTTATAAATTGCAACCAATTTTATTGCTTTTATTTGATATGTTGTTTTGGGTATTTATATTACGACAAAATCATTTTGTGGTTCTCTTTTGTGTTTCACAAAACTTCTGATGCTTTGTTATATATATGTTTGAATATTATATGATGGAACTTTATTGACCTATAAAGTGTATTTTATCATGGTGAAAACTTTGTGACATTAATGTATTTATTGCTTTTTTTGCACAATTCAAATAAATTTTTATATCAAAAGAAATAATATTTTTTGAGTTTAAAAAAGAAAATGTATCAATAGTAAATTACCTAATAAACATACCTACAAAGAAGACCAAATCTTTTCAAATTGATTCACTGTTAAAATTTAATTTTCAGAAATCTTTTTGTTTTAAATTATTCTTAAAAATTAAATTAAATTTAAATTACAAATTTCATGTTTTAAAAATTATTTAAAATATGAAAATAGTTATGGCATACCTACCTAACCTACCTTTTAATTTTAAGTTGCTTTTATTAAATTCAAAAAAAAAAAACCAAACTTTCTTAACAAGGTTTTAATACAATATCCTTTTTATATCCTCCCATGAGCCTTTTTTCATATCTAAACTGCTCAAAGCTGTTTGTAAATTATGTTGTAAAACTAAAAACTTTCATAAGGCTTATAGATATACCTCCTATTTATATATGTACATCACTATCTGACGAAAACTAAACTTTTTTTCCAACTACCGACGATGTAACCTCAACATTTGTATCTATGTATCTATACATACATTCTAAATACATTCTACATAACTTATATAGTCATTGTGCTGTTTTACAACTTTTTTTTTATGTTCTTTGTCATTTTTTTTTTTAACTTTTACACACACAATTTTGTGGTCCCTGTTATGCAATTTTTCACACAATTTCGAGAGTTTATATTTGACATGTAAGTAACATGAATCCCCTTTACCTACTAGAATCATACACATAACTATATATGAACCCTCATAAGTTTGTTTATATGTCTAAATTTGTTTTTTATTTATGTGCAAAAGTCCTTTTTCTATTTGATGTATACCTAGATACTAACTGAAAGATAGTCACAATTACATAAATACACACACTCCATTTAAAGTGACAATGACACCAACAATTGTGGCTATATACAGCTATGCTAGTCCTCGGGAATCAGCCTACTTGACATATCCATCAGTAGGCGAGACTGTCATTATTATTGTAATTTTTTTTATTTTCTTATTTTGTGTTTCCGGTTTTCCTTTATTTATTTTGGCTTAACACTCAAAGGACTACCAACATAATTCTAGTTGACTTCAACAAGGATATATACGATATACAAAAACCCTTACAAAGTGAGTGTAATAAGTCTGCCCTGGGGCAACTATTTCACAGTGTCGTCCTCTCCTCTGACGTACTTAGTTATATATATGTACATAGGTATAGATATTATATCCTCAACAAAACTCATACACAATGTAATTCATCCTGCCGCCGCCAGAGGGCGACACACCCATTATTCCGGCGAGGCAACCGCCAAACAGGCAGAAAAGCAGGCAGAATGCTTATAGGAGATGAGAAAGGCTCAGTCTCAAAGTTGGTTGCCCTCTTAAAGCGTCAAAATGTTTTAAGGGATATCCTTGCTATATATAACCCGAACTTTATAGTTAAATGGCCCATAGACCTGTCGTATACTGCTCTCTAACTCGCATTATAAAAATTCATACAAAAAAAAAAACTCATCCTTTTTTGGTATATCTTGTTTTTTTTTATTATTTTGCTTTTAGGGTAATATTTCCCTAGATGAAGAGGCGCGCTGTCTAAGGACAAAAGTTTATTTATTTCACTCCTCGACTCCTCATTCATCTGTGCTGTGGATATCTGAAGAACAAGAGCAGCTAAAAAATGTACACATTAATTCATCTCCTCACTCTACCATTGGCACTGAGATTTTTTGAAGCGCTCGCTCGCTTGTCCTTGCTTTATATCCATAAACCATATACCACTGACAACGTCCAGTAGAGATATTATGTATGTATAGTTGCATGATGTACGATGCGATGCGAGTTGGTCCTTGATTTTTTTTATTTTATTTTTTTGGCTACATCGTCCGTTAGAAAATGCAAATTTGCTTAGTTCTTTGATTTTTTTTTTAAATTTTATTTTCGAATGAAATAATTGCACACTATGTGCGCATAAAGGATATACTCCAGGACATCACAGAAACGTTTCCTCGTGTCTCCATATAAGGATGATCTCGAGTTTTTTTTATAATCGTTTAAGATTTAAGTTTTATATGTATGCGGAGATAAAAAAAAAGAAAAAAAATGTATTATGAGCTTTTTTGATTGCTTGTTTTGCCAATGTTAGATTTTGAAAATGTAGTTGAAATTATTATCCTTGGAATCATAGGTAGGTATATAATATTGTTTGTTAATAAAAGCCTTGATGTTTTTTGGATGGCTAGTCATGCAGTTGAAATGAGTTGTTAAAATTGATCCAGAGGATGGAATTAAAAAATTCTTTAAACTGATTTCGAAAAATTCGATTGGTCCTTTTTTTTGGAGACATTTGCTTCAAAAATGTATTACAATTTTTTTTTTATCTTAGAACTTCTTAAAGTTTGATTGTAAATTTTTGTGGGTTAGTAAATAGTTCTAGAAGGACTGCGATTGCAATGACCTTAAGAAAAAGCAAGTACAGTGCAGAATTAAAATTATTTACGATCATCGATGCATTTTTTGATAGAGATACATTTTTCTCTTAGTAAAAATTAGCAGGTATGGAAAAAATTGAAAAGCTCCCGGAGAGTGAAAAACTCATATTAAATTAAAAATAAAATAACAACTTAATATCTTCAACAATCATGTTAAATATTTATCAATGTACAAGAAAATTTTACGTGCGTGCATCGGTCGTGTTAAATCAACATAAGTTACGTAGTTGAAAAATCTACGTGAAACTTTTTAAGCTTTAAATACTCTAAATTTACTCGGTTTGATTTTAAATTTCTCATTGTTTAACTAACCCAGTAGCCTTACTACGTTAAGAAAAATTAACATTAAATATTGTTACTTTAACAATATTACAGGTGGACGCCTGTGTAGTTAATTTGATAAATTAAATTTATCCGCTAACGTTACGCTTACAAGTTAACAAGAATAAATTAATATAACGAAATGTAAATTTAACAATGTCCATCTGGGAAGTTTACTTTACCTCTTGTCAAATTAAACCTATGGTAATGTTATGCATCGCATGAGAAAAAAAATTATTTGGCGTGAAATTTGTATCTATTTTTCTTAACTTACATTTAAAATAATTGAATCTTAAAAGAGCTTCAGGTCTTTCTTAATTTTTTTGTAATATTTTAAATTAGACGACACGTGTAACGTGTTCACGAACAGAAGAAATATATATAAAGCCTTATTTTATTTAAAGAGATTTTAAAAGCTTCTTAACATTAGGTGTTTTTCTTTTTTTTAATTCAGATTAGAGCTCTGAACAGAGTCTGAACACTCCGAACATACTCTGAGCGATCTCTGAACTTAGCGTGCTCTGCTCTGAGAATTCAAATTTATTAAAAAGAAACATGCTTCGGCAGCTGTTAATTCTCAAATTTATGTTCAGATATTCAACTCCGTCTGCTCTATCAATTTATTCTAAGCTCATAGAGCGCGCTCTGAACGCAAACACAAAATTAGAGTACTGAATGCTCTGAGCTAAAAAAGAAACACGATTTTTTATTTGACAGTTCAGGCTGTG
This sequence comes from Epistrophe eligans, assembly GCA_951394125.1. NCBI lineage: Eukaryota > Metazoa > Arthropoda > Insecta > Diptera > Syrphidae > Epistrophe > Epistrophe eligans. The sequence goes on along the minus strand of OX596031.1, from coordinate 26,659,379 downwards.
CTCTGAACTAAAAAAGAAAAACGCCTATGAAAATGTCCGAAAAATCATAGATATTTCTAAAATGCAAAATCAGTATTTATAATCAATTTTAACATTTAAGCAACGCTACTTACATGTACATAAATTAAAAAACCAAGGCATAAATATCTTTCTCACAAATAAACAAAAACATCATAAAACAAAATGGAGTGTGGATTTTACTTTCATTTGCTTCTCTTTCCTACTTAATTTATTAATGCGGTCTTTTTTATTTGTATTTCTTTGCAAGCTGTCAAAAAACATCAAAGATATTTAAAATGTACTAGATTAACTAGATATTCATTTAACTTGTATAAGATTTGTGAATTTTCTCACGTTACGTTACGTTATGATCGTTTAGTTGAGTAGCAATACATAAAAAATCTATAGTGCTATGTACCACGTTTTGCTGAAGGCGTGTTTAGTGAGATAGGTAGATTTGTGCGTAAAAAAAAAAGAATTAGAGATTCCACCTAAAATCTATTGATGTGCAGTTTTGTCACTGTTGCAACTTCGAAAAAAAAATGTGCAGTAAGTCATTCAAAAAAATGAAGTACATTTTCGAATAAGAATTAAAGTAGCGTTGTCAATTTGAAAAAAAAATAAATATTTGAACAAATAAACTAATTACCTAAACACTTAGGTCCAGTTTTTCAGTAAGAGATCATACTATAATTTTAGAGATTTAGCTGATAGTCCTGGTAGCTATAGCTTTAAGTTACTATTTTGTAATTTATTACATTATAATAAAAAAAAAAAAAATTTAATTTTAGAGATAAACCTTAGTTAACTCCTAAAACATGTTTTTCCCAAGTTAGCTATATGGTGAGTCAGCTATGTATTAACTTAATAGACATTTCTGTCAAAAATCTAACCACAAAGATAAAGCGAGACTATATTATGCCTGTTTTTTTGCAAGTCCGATAATTTGAATGGAAAATCCATTTTTTTTTTCAATGACAGCGTCGCTAAATCTTGATGTCGATTTATGTTCAACTAATTTCCTTAACACTCCTAATGACAGGACGTTTCCATTGTGTTGCACTTTGAATAATTCGATAGATTTTCGATAACTAAAAATTAAATTAATCCTATTCTCTGAAAAACTGCTGCTAAGTTCAATAAATTTGTATGGTTAACTAACTGCGGTTTAACTGTGGGTCAACTTTGTACTGAAAAACATGTTTTTTTCTAACTTCTAATCTTTGCTTAATTGTTAAATTATAAAGATTTTTATTCCCTGTTCTTTGAATTGACTCAATAACAATCTAATTATTGACTGTAACTGATTGTTCTTCAGAAAAATGTTTCAATAAAAAAGTGATACTTACAAAGAAAATCAACACGGCTATCAAGTCAAGAGAAGACAAAATTAATGGTTAATTTTAAATATACACCAAGAAGATGATCTAGGTATTAATATTTAAATAAACAAACATAGTGCTGGACAATTACAAAATTAGATTATTTTTAACAGATACAAAATTATACAAATAAAAAACGTCAAGTCAAAGATATCTATATATTGAAATTTACAAGAGACAATGTTAAAATAACACAAACTGGGTAAAAATTAACACTGTGGTTATGTGTTTTATTTTCATATTAATAAAATATCATATTGCAATGACATGGCATCCTTTTAAATTAACTTGATACATATATTCAAACAAAAATGAATCATGTTAATTTAACATTGAATATATCGTCGTCGTTGTATGAAAACTCCCTAAGTCCATTTCATTAGAAACTTAGAAACCTTTCATAAATACGGCATAGTTAGTTAGTTGTAAAAGGTACCCACTTCTTTTGTTACGTTTATTCTAAATACAAATTTATCAAATTCGAAAATTTTCAAATTCTTGTAAGTTAAATTCCATAACAAATGCAAATGTTAGAAAATTAAAAAAAAAAAAATAGATTCAAAATAGCTTTTAACGGCCTTTAGTCCACAAAAATTTAGGCGTTTCGTCCCGGCGATCTCACTTGGACTCATCAGTTGACTAGTGAGGATCTTGTCACAGTACGCAATTTTTGTTGAGTTCAGTTCATCTAACATAGATATCATGACGAATATCTAATGTGAACTATATCCAACAAGATATTGTGGACTAAAGGCCGTTAAAAGCTATTTTGAATCAATAATTCAACAAGTCCAATTAAATAGTGCTAAGTCTTCTATTTACTTGGCTGATGTATTTCAGTAGTATATAGAATTTGTATTATTAAAAAAAACCTTAAAACAAAATAGACTTAGGGAATTTTCATAGAACGACGACCATATACATAAAATATTAATTTTTAACCTTTCAAGTTTCTTCGATTTCAACGGATTTTTATGAGGAGTGGACCAAGTAAATTTAACAAGAGACTTGTTAAATGTGTATTTGACATTTTTCCATATTATGGGATTCCACAAGAATTATTCAAGAAAACTTTACTATTTTTTCATATACCCTTGACCTACACTTTTTTTTTAATTGGCAAGATGCCAACAATATTATCACAACACTCGTACTCTGAGGCTGATTTCAGTGAAAAACTTTTCGACAGTTGACCCTATTTTCACCCTGACATCGATTGTTAAAGTTTTTTTAAGATTTAAATAAAGCCTTGGTACATTTCACAAAAGAATTGTGTTAAAAATCAGAAGCAGTTGAACCGAGGTGTATATGACTGGCGTTTTTTGAAAATAAGGGCAATACATTTTTCTTTGAACATCATCATACATAATGAGGCATTGAAAATAATAATTGTTTATGTAACTCCGAAACTTCAACGATATCTTAAAACGAATAATAGGACCTCACTGATCTAAAACCACTTATCCTAATTTCCCAATAAGGATTGCTTATTTCACTTCATATAACGAAATGGAAAATTATTTTTATGTGACACATAATCATCTTCATAAAAAATAAACCATTAATCTTTACAATTTTTACTTCAAATCTCTGAAGATTATCCATCGAAATGGAGAAATTCACAAAATAAATTCTATGGCAATCAGCATAATCCCTAATGTCTATTTTGCAAATTCCTATATATAGAAGGTATAGGACCTGGACTATTTCAATCAAAATATTAAAAAAAAATCAAAATATTTTCATTTCAGAAATGAATACCCGCCGCCGCCGCCGCTCCTCGAAGGACATTTTATATGCCAATATAGTTGATTACAACACAAATACACTCAATCGCACTTAAGCACCCGCCAGAGCCCAGCCAGACACAAGCAAGCGATTTATAAACAACAAATCTCCAAAATAGACATAATCCCTTCGAAAATGGCATAGCAGTCAATTCGCAGATTCACATTTCACTAAATTTTCAGTTTTGCCAAAGCATAGTTCGTTATGTAAAACCCTCCAACATTCAATCGTAAAATGATGATTTGAAAGCATCTCTCCATTCTCTCCAATCATTTTCAACGCCATTGCTATTGCCATCGCCATCGTCGTCATCATCATCATCATCGGCCAAGCACACATACTTCCAATTGAATCCCAGGGTCTTAAAAATCCTCAAAATTCAGTGCCGAAGAGAAGATGACTACGACAGCGAGTGACAAATATTTTGCAAATCCTAGCATTTCACAACTCACAGAGACAAAAACACGAAGGACATTTATATCTACACATAGATATTTATAAAAAAAAAAATTGAGTTCCATACCTTTCAACGAAATGAAGTCCCACTTTGGATAGATAGATAAATCCATGCAGCGAGGCCGCTTGCAGGAACTCAATTATGAAAGCTTTTGCCTTGGTCCGATAATTCCCTTTACTGCCTTTAATCGATGGTTTTGTAATCGCCACCGTTTTGCCAAAGCCTCCTCTGCTGGCGTCACCACCGTCACCCATCATGCCATACATCCCAGCATTCCCCATCAACACTGATGATGGCAGCTGCTGCAGCAGTGACGAGCGTTGTTGTTGTGGTGGTGGTGGTGGTGGATAGTTGCCATACCATCCCCCATATTCATATTGAGGAAGGATATTATTCGGGTCTTCGATTCCCAATTGATTTTGTTTCGAGTGATTTTGGTGGCGATTATTTTCCATTCGATGATGGTGGTAATAGTGCTGCTGATTTGAAAGGCGTTCATGTTGAGTATAACGCTGTCGTTCATAATGAGTCATATAGTGGGGTTGGGGTGGAGGACTGTTTCTGTCCTTACCATCATCATAGTTTGACATTGGTGTCGGTATCGGTAAACGGTTATTATTGAAAATTTATGTTTAAATAGACGAATTTTCCGAAACCCAGTTCTTTATTCAAAGTTTTGATCAGGAAGGTCCACTTGCAGTTTTTCATAAAAGGCGTCAAATCCGGCAAGAAAAATTCTCTGGAAAATTCATTTAAACAGAAAACATGGATTAGTGGGACACGAAATGGAAAAAACTGTAAAAAAGTAAAGTAATTTCTAAATTATACAGGGAGAAGAAATCTATGATATTTTTGGTACTAAATTTAGGAAAAAGAACTTTGAGGCATATAGCAAGATCCTCATTGAGGATGAAGAGTAAAGCCCAGATTTAAAGAAGTAAGTTATTGATGGCTGCTATCTCAGACTGTAATTTAATAACATTTGATATCTGAAACGGTAATTGATAGGCATCTTCTATCCTGGAGTGCAATTTAGAGTCGTCTGCCATCTTAGACTGTAATATAGTGACGTCTGGTTTCTTATAGTGTAATTTAGTTAATTTTGTTATTTCAGATTGTAATTGAGACACGTCTCCTATCTCAAACTGTAATTATGTGACGGTTCCTATTTAAGACTGTAATATATCACATCTTTTTTCTCAGACTTTAATTTATTTAACTACGTTTGCAATCGCATACTGTAATTTAGAGAGATTTAAAATTCCGCTTCCTCAGACTGAAATTTAGAGACGTCCGCCAACTCAAACCGTAATTAAGTTGCGTTTTCTATCTCAGACTGTAATTTAGTTACGTCTGCTATTTCGGACTGTAATTGAGAGACGTCTTCCACCTCAAAATGTAACTATGTGACGTCTCCTATCTAAGACTATAATATATTGACGTCTGTTATCTCAGACTAGACTGTAATTAAGTTGCTTCTCCTACCTCAGACTGTTATTTATAAACATCACAAACAGGCGCCATGCTATATATCATCGTGAATTTAAACGACAACGACGTCTGCTATCTTACACTTAAATTTAGTGGCGTCTGCTATCACAGAGTGTAATTAAGTTGCGTCTGTCATTTTAGACTGTGAAGTGAAATTTGCTATATTGGACTGTAAAATATTAAACATCTCAGCTAATATGAAATAAAGTATCACTCAAAGTTAAGTTTTGCAAATTTACAGGGTGTGTATCTATGGTCACTCCCTTGATTAGTCTGTCACTCACAACTCCGAACCGTCGACATTGATTGCACGAAACTCGTTCAAACTGGTAAGACTTTAAAAGATTTTATCGCGTTGATAAGAAGAGTTTAAATCTATTTCTTTATTTCAAAATGGTTGGTTTAAGTACTGAGAAAAACAGTCCAGTCCATTCATATTCACATTTTAATTTAAAAAAAATAACCAGTGCTGAACTTACGCGCATTAGAAGTAATACTTCTTTAGAATTATCCAACAATTTCCAACAAAAAAAATAATTATCGTCATCAGTCACAAAAGAAACCCATGCTTCTTAATTTTCATCACAGCATCTACTGGCATTGTTCACAGTTAACATAAATCCACCCTACTTAGGTACCTATCCGAATTTTAAATATTTCCACCAACTATGTAACCCTTGATTTTCATATCTACATAAAATCCCTTCCTGAAACCGCCACAATCATCCGGAACCGAATCGATTGCGTTAGTAAAATTTACAAACGTATGTAAAGTTTACTATCAAAATGGAACTGATACAAAATCATACAAATATGTGTATCCCTTTGAAAAACTGCTAACAGAATCTTTATAAAGAACAAAAATAATTTAAAAAAAAAATTATCACAAATCTCAAAAACGACATGAAAAATAACTGACGGCACTAGTAACGTCACAACGACGAAGAAACAATTTAAAGGAAATCAAATTCCCCTCGAATTTAACTTCTTTTAATCTAAATACTTTTCAATTCAGTTAACTTTATTTAGTCACTTTGTGAAAACAGCCCCCTTCAATGCATCAGTTTAACTTCAAAAAGCTCTACCTTCTAGCTTTAACAGAGCGTTTCTCCATATTGGCACTGTCAACTGTTCATTTCATAAATGAAACGTATAGATAAATATATTTCGCTGCATTAAATGTCATTAAAAAGCTGTTTTGAATAAATGATTATTGTTTTTTTTTTTTTGTTCCATTTTAATTTTCTCTTCCTAAAGTTAAATCTGATGGCACCTTCCTTAACACCACGAGCTATATATCGGCTATCGCACTATAGCTTTATATCCCTATCCCAATCCCGCTCGAAGGATTCACTTTGCAATTAATTCATTTGACTTGTCTGCCTTTTGCTGATGCCATGAATATAACCGTTCATCTCAATTCGCTCACCATATACTGATCGACCATTTCCACAAAAGGCTTTCACCGGAGTGGGTGGTTTGTTTCATTTCATTGCGCCTTCAAAGCCATCATCATCAGCGCAAGCCACCTTATTCCATATCACATTAAAGGACCATGAATGGTCTCGGATTAAAATGTTAATGAAAATCCTTTTCATAGATACGAGTAGCAGAGCAGCTACATTTACATATTATATAGCAGGAGGCTAAAGCAGCAAAAGCAAACACAAACCTGAAGGAGATATTATTATGCACTCTGTGCTTGTCATTGTGTGAGTGCGTGAGTGAACAGAATATGGTAAGCTTTGATTTTGGTGAATCCTTTCGCGACGACTATTTTTTGGATTTTCGTATTTATTTATTTTTTCTCTGTATACTTTCAGTTGCCTTTTACTTCGTCCTTTTTGGAATTAAAATGGATTCATATCGCGTTACGAAAAACCGATATACCCCTCCTCATCGTTCTTTGCTATGCCACCCAATTCAGGATTATAGCGGTTGAATACGATGGTTTGTGTGTATGAGTTAGTGGGAGGCGTGGAATTCGTTTTGCATTCACTTTAAAATTGAAAATATAATATTCATAAATAATAATTTGTGAAGCAGGAGCATATTTGAAAATTGTACAAAACACAAAAGAAGGGGAAGCGGTGGTGGCAGTGGGGGAATGGGTGCGGTATTGGTATATTTATAAATACTCATAGAAGCACCATGCTGATTATGTGAAGGGGGTGGGGGTGTAAATTGGTTGATGGAATTTCACGGCTTAGGGTGGTGGTGATGGTGGGTTTAGATCCGTATACGGTTTGTGGGATGAAATCCAATTTTCGTTTTCAATAGGTCTTCAAAGTTCATTTCCAACAACATATTTTTTTTTCCATACATAGCTTGGTGTTTCTTTTGAAAGAATAGATTACAAAATTTTGAACGCCGACGCAACGTATATATAGGTAACTAATGATGGTGATGATGATGAAGATACCTAGAGATGTGGGTGTTTACTTTTCATCACATCATGTTAATCAAAACAATAGATGAATGAGCGTTTTTTTTCTTCCAAAAAACAAACTCGATTATGTACCCACTTTAACATGTGGTCTAAGAAAACCATTGTTTCTGAAAAGTTTAACTTAGGGGAAATATTTATGATATTAATTTGTTTATATTATTTTTTAAAACTCAAGGAAACATCCCCAGTCGTATTTATTAGATTTTTGTCTACTTAGACACTGTCTAACTATTTTCAAATTGGTGGAAATATGCTTTATTTAATAAAAATAAATATCACATTATTCACGATTAATACAATCTACTTTTGTGTCTAAGTTAGACAGCTATAAGACACCAATAAACAAGGTTTTTGAACACATTTTCCAAAGTTAGACAGTTGTCTTAAGTTAGACAACGTTTATAAATAAGACCACCCGTATCGAGAAAGACCCGAAATTGATAATTGATTGACTACAAAGTAAGGCAAGTTTCTAGTCTCTGATTGAACAGCTATCAAAAAATTGCCTTCCAATTAAGGCAAATTTATTGGAAACTTGATTTTAAATCTAGTCAAGAAATATCTCCCTTCATTTAAAGTCAAGTGTATTTATGTCAAAGTATCAGCTGATTATATTTTATCACTAAAGTGCAAGCTGACCTTAATTGTTCTGTAAATTGATTTTTTTTTTTTGCGTTTGTTATAATGTTTCGGGTGAAGTGGTTCTTTATTATGTATATGTAATCGAAAAGATTTAATTAAAAATGTTAGAAATATTCATTTTTGCATTGGTTGAGGTGTTTTTCAGATAATCAAATTTTTGCCGATTATGGAATCCGCAATATTGAATGCGCAATACTGGATCCGCAGTATTGTTCTCTTATTTTTTCACGTCAAATGAGTAAAGAGACTGCAAATGACTGTGGATCCAATTTTTTGGATTCCATAATCGACATGATTATTATAAGTATACTTTTCGTCTTATATGAATGAATGTAAAGATTTGAACTTAAGTTCTAAATTTGATATCTTTAACATCTTACGAAATAACTAGTTTCTTTACTCAATTTTACGTTCAATGAATGCAGTTGACTACGTATGTAGTCCCTTGTGTCTACTGGACGTACCCATTGGAAGGATTTGTTCCATTTTGAGTAAAATGACAATCAGCTGGCACGCAAAATAAATTGGCATCAGGAAAATAAATCGAATGAAAAATTGTTAAACTAATCAATATAATTAGAAATAAATTGATTAAATATTTAAAACAACCTCTGTATTCGGTTTAACGGCGCCGCAGGGTCATAAGTCCACAGGCCAAAAGTGGATATTTAACCCACTTAGGTGGGTTTTAAAAGTCCTCAAATCAATTGTGGATTTTTAAACCACCTTGGTGGGCCAAAAATTCACAGAAGTTCTTGTGGACTTCTGGCCACCATCTTTTGTGCATTTCTGAATCACTTTGGTGATTTTAAAAATATTGATTTTATTATTATTAAAAATCATTTATTTTTATTTTTTTAAGCTTAAAATTCATCTTAAAAGTTCAATAGGAAATAATATTTGTTTGCTTAAATCCTAAGAAAACAGAGCTCAAGGTTGATGTGTCCGACGTATTTTCTTGGGAAACCAATACATCGGGTGGCGCGCTTCGCGGGATCAAAAGATTTTAATTCCCTTTTTGGATCTTCTGTACCGCTCATGCAACACCGTTGATCCACTTAGGGTCCACTCACCAGACAGGCGCCAATGTCAACAGTTTTCTTCATAAACAGTACCTTGAGTATGATTTTAAAAAATTCCAGAAAATATTTGTGGAGATATGACCCACTTCCTTTCTAAAATTATGGAACATTGACCCACTTTTTTGTGGATTTCTGGCTCATAAGGACAGCTTATAAGTACACAATTGTTTTGAGGGTTTGTAACCCACCAAAGTGGGCCAAAATTTGGACTTTTGGCCTGTGGACTTATTACCCTGCACAGTTTACACACCAACTCGATGTACACTATCTGATTTCTATAGCAAATCTTAATTTATGAGATAAACATTTCAAAAATCGTTTTTTTTATTTACCTACCTATAAAATTTTTAGAATAAGAAAAAAAATTCGTATGCCATTTTGTAGTAATTATTAATGCAGAGTTAAAAACTAATTTTGACCATCTAAACCATCTAATTCAAAAATAATTTTGATTATTTTTTATCCAAAATTTGTTTTCTTTTTTGAAAATTTTGATTTGAAATATTACTTAAATTTATTAAAAGATCTTGTGTAAAAATTTTCTTCAAAATTAGTTCAACATATAATGAGATAGTCGAAAACCAACAAAAAAAAAAGGTTCTACCGTTTATAATGGATAAATAAAAAATGTGCTCCAATAATATAATAAATTGTACTCATATTACCTCACATAACGTTTTTAAGAAAAATGCGATTTTCCTTTAAGGGTTTTTGAATACTTGTATGAAAGGTGCCGTTTTTTTAGGTTATAGGAATAATTTTTGTTTAAAATCTGCTAGATTTTATTTAAAAATAAACTGCTGGGTGCCAAGTTTAATAAAAATCGACGAAGTTCATTTCAAATTATTAATAAAAAAAAAAAAAACTTTTTTTTCAAATCAAAAAAGAAAGAAATTTGATACACAACACTTTTAAAACGTTTTAAAACAATAATAAAATAATAGAATAAATAAAATAAAAAAATTAATCAAAATCAGTTGACCAGTTTTTGAAAAAATCGAAAATAAAAAAAAATGTTCTAAAAGTGAGGTAACATTTATAACCATTTTCTAATTATTTTTTTAAATATGGCATACGTTCACTTTTTCAAATAATAATGGTACGTTCAGCTCACTTCCTCAAATTTATAATCCTTTCACGAAAATTAAAAGTTAAAACTAAATTTCTTAGATAATTCACAAATAAAAAATATTATAAGGTATACTCAAATTTGTTGGTCAAATATTTTGATAGCAATCACCCCTGTTCTGAATTGCGATTTATTTTTAAATCCTTTCGTTTTCAAACTCTAAAGTGTTCTGAAATACTTTTCGCTTTCAATACTTGCGGATTGAGTGTTCTGTTATTTTCGATCGGATTGGAAATACTTGACATTTGAAATTCATTCGATTTTCCTATCCGAATTGAATTGACGATTGTTAGCTCTTCTTCCAATTCTATTAAGTGAAGCACCATGGTTAAATCCATCTTCTTCTTCTCAACTTACATTACAGCTAGAAAGACACGGTATTGTTTTTTTTTTTGTGATTTATGTAATTTTTTCAACATATTTGACGTTTCGAATTTTGTTTTTACTGACTTCGAAAGAAAAAAAGGTTGTTAAAATGAAAGTGAAATTCAGAACACCTTTTTTAAATCCATGCGGAAATCAGTTCCGTTTACGGATTTGATTCGGAACGGAAATCAGAACAGGGGTGAATATATCCTTTTTTTTTAATCAAAAACCAAATCATTTTTTAAACCTATACCTTTTTTGTTTTCTGTCCCGGGATTCCCACCCATCTAGCTACGCTATTGTCTACAAATAGTCAAGTGTCTAAACGAGTGGACAACATTATATAAGAAATTTGATAAATCATACTTTTATTTGATGAATCCTAATTCGAATTTTTGTTATAACTCATCTAGAACTGTTACCTTCAGGCATATAACCGAAATGGTTTATTCAATTTTATTCTTCAAAAAATTACCTAATTTTTATTCTGATTAAACTTTTTTTATAAATAATGCCTTAAACAATTTTTAAATAAAACTGTGTTTCAGCTTGAACTAAAAAAAAATATATTTACCTGAAACAGAGTTGTGACGTTTTTTGAACAAATTGCGTTAGTTTTGGGTTATCCACGTATATTTATTTAATGACTGAACATATTTTGTTAAAATTTTTCAATGTAATGTTTCTAAATAAATACTTCAAATAACTTAACATATTAAAAAGTTGTACGAATAATTTTTTTTAACAAAAACAGTTTTTTTAAGTATTGTTGAATTTTTTAACATTTTCTCATTTAAGATATTATGTTATCAACATATCGTCAACATTATAATTGTTAACTACAAGAGTTACATACATATATCCAGTCGTGCATATTTTTCACCATTTAATATTCAAGTTATGAATAATTTTTACCATCGCATATTATAGAGAAATATGTATAATTACTCTTCAAATTGGGTGTGCTTAAGTTAATCCAATTGAAAACAATATTAAATTTTGGACTAACCAACAATGCTAAAATATTCATCATACCCATTATACTTAACTATCTGTATGTAGATATAATAAAACTTCTCACCAACTACATAGCAAAATTTCCACCCAATAATAATTAAATCATAGTTTTTTATAATAATCTCATTTCATTTAATCACTTAAACCAGCCGTTTAAGCAGCTTTATACAGCCGATTCTTAATTAAGGCTTACAGTTTTCCAATTTTCCCACAAACGAAAGAGCCATATCATATATGATGTATGTAAAAAGGTAGGCATGTAGTTTACATACCTACATATCTGGATTGGATGTATTGGAATTGCAATTTTGGTTATATTCCAAATAAATTAAGTTTGAAAAGTATAGTTAATTATTTATTGCATATATGTATGTATGAATAGGGATTTTGGTATATGTGTTTGTGTTTGTGAGTTGCTTTGCTTTGCTTTGCTTTGCTTTTAAAATAGATACAAATGGATGTTTAGAGAGAGGATATCGCAGAATGCAAAACTTCAAAGGTATTCAAATTTAAATTAAAATTATTCATAGATAAGCATTTCAATCAACCTGAATCAACGAAATTCTTCTTCAAACGAATTCAAATTTTAAATTAATTTCAACAGAAATCCAATCACAGTTGCATTCAAAACATATCAAAGAATATCAAAACACACAAATTTTGTGAATGTATGGTGGATCCATATACACATCATATATTTACGTGTACCTAACGAGTTTAAACAAAACCACTAAAAACTTTATATTTTTTTTTTTTAACCAGACAAAATGTAAACAAACCCAAAAAAGATATATGTTCCTACATAAAATAAAAATAAAAAAAAATTCCTAGCATCATCCCCAATTTAGAATTCGGCTACAATTGAAATATCAAAACCGAACAAAAGACCAGCAAATCAACATAACAACAACAGCAACAAAACAACTACAACAACAGCAACAAAAATGAAAACACGTACCTCTCTCTATATGCGAAGAGTACCTACAATCCAAAATGAATTCATGGCAAAAAAAAGCTCCCACAGAATACAAAATCAACAAAAAAAAAATTCAACTAAAAAAAAATCTACAGACAAAGGCATGCCAAAAATGTGCAAAACAAAAAAATGAAAAAGGACATTCTGTACAAATGTTTTGCTCTGCAAAAGTCCAAAATATATAATATTCCGCCCTGTGGACCGCCCCGTTTTGAAATTGCTGAAACTTTTACACTTGAAATCACCACCAAAAGTAGAGGGAGAGAGAGTAGCTGTTTGTTTTTTTTTTTCTGTTGATAAAGTTGTTGTTGTTATTGTGGTCCTTCTGTTGGGTATCTAGTTCCCTAGGCTCATAAAATTCAAATAAATAGAACGGGCCAACAACATTGTTTACCCAAACGAAATCGAGAGAATAAAAACTTCACAGATGGGTTATACCATCACTGTGTATATTCAGGATGAGGTGATGCTATTTCAAGGGTAGAAGTAGGTATCTATAGATAGTTGTTGGGTTAGCCGCAAACAAAAAATATCAAACACCAACAAAAAAGAAAATCCGGAAGAGATATTCCACCCACATCTCTGAGTCGGGAGAAGGGAGTGGGACTTGAAACTTAAAAAAAAGTGAAAAATGAAGAGAAAAAAAAGTACCGATTCTAAAACGTTGATAGGAAGAATATCCCCCGCAGCTAGTGGTGTATGCAAAAATAACAAATTCCAAACACAAAACCGCAAAAATAAATCAAACGAAATTGAGTCAGAGTCAGAGTCTGAACCTGAACCGCCTAGCCTAGTCTACACTGTGCTGCCATCAGAGTCATCGTCGTAGTCGTAGTCGTAGTCGTCGTCGTCATCGTCGTTCTCGTCATAGTTATTCAGGCTTTTAGTCTGTTTCTAAAGTAAATACCACAACCACGCGCCGCCAAGCCACACCATCGCCACTGCCAATGCCACTGCCACAGATGCGATAGTTTTTCGCCAAATTTTAACTCACCACCCAATAAGGACACCATCATGTTCCGTGCGAGTATAGATAGTGTATAGAAAAGAGCTTTGCTGCTAGATGCAAAAACCTATTGCATGCAACTAAAGAGAGGATCCCCATCAGGACCCAACCAAAAGGCAAACACACTGAATTGAGCAAAAAAAAAAATAATAATAAATAAATAAAGAACCGTGTATAACAGGGTAAAATGGCTGAAGCGCGAAGCGCGTTAAACTAACAATTTCCGTCGACGTGAAAGGCGAAACTAACAAACATAGAAAATATATATAGCAACGCAGCCAGGAACAAGCATTTGAATGCAAGATGTCGGCTGCCAGATCTATATACCACCGTTACCGTTGTTGCCTTGTCTGTCGTGAATTGCATCTAGACAATGGGTAATTTATATTGTGTGTGTAACTTTATAAGCTTAAAGCTGCCAGACAGTATGTCAAACAGACAAGTTTTATAAATAGGTTAAAATTTACGTAAGAACTTAAAACATGACAACTACAAGGAGCTTATTGTACGTGGGGAAACAAGAATTAGAGAAAAAGTAAAGCGTTGACATTCTAAGGTCAAAATGAGGTCAAATTCTGTTTTAAAGTTGCCATCGTTAACGCAGAAAATTGTCAAAGATTATTGACAGCTGCGTCAACATTTGCGTTAGCTCAAATTCAACGCATTGATAATTTTGTGTGACTCTGAAAAAAAAAGTTTTGAGAAAAAGTAAACGCCAATGTAAATGGCCAGTCAACGCGTTGACTCTTTGGCGTCAAAAAGATGTCATATTTTGTTTCAAAGTTGTCAAGTAATGTCATCTTCAACGCACAAAACTGTCAATGCGTTGAGGGCTGCGTTGACACTCGCGTTAACTTAAATTTTACGGTCAACACGTTGGTTATTTTGTGTGATCGTATTAGGACACATCATCAGACCTCTTTTAAACCCTAGACTGTAACAGTAGAATTCTCTGCTGCGTCAACGTGACCTTCATCTCATTCTAAAAAAAAAATTTGATTTCTTAGAGATCTTTTTATTGCAACTTTCAATTACAATTAATATTTTGATAGTTTATAGCTTGACAGTTGAAAGCTGCGAAAACGTAATATAAATTAAATGTCATTCTAACGTGCGTCGTGTGAGCGTCAGAGCGAAAAAGTGTTCAGGATCAACGCTGAAAGAGTGCGGAAGTAATGAAGTCGTGTAATCAAAAAAGTCTTTCATGTTAAAGCGTTGACAGAAAAGGCTAATTCACACAGATAACACGTCGAAGCATTTTGATCGTCGGCGATTCATACGTTGACGTAAAATACGTTGTCAGTATATTTACAGTTATATTCTTTCTAATGTGAAGCACTCAACGCTTTGAATATTTACGTCGTCAGTGTAATCATAACTTAAAGTATTTTATTTTGGCTCCTTGTCTCGAGTATTTTCGAGTATTCGTAAAGAAAAATAAGAGGTTTTAATCTAATAGTTTTCGTAATTTCTTCTTTCTCTGTGGCTGTGCGTTTATGCGTCTTTGCGTCCACTGTACATCGAGATAGAGCCTTAAGGGATGAATGAATTTGCTTCAAATTTTGTACAGATTCTTCTTTTATGATTCCCTACAAAATATATTTAAATATTTGATCTAGATTATTTAGAACGAAATGTTTCCATACAATAATGTTGCTTTTTTCCAAATTTTCTCAAAAACGACTGTAACGATTTTGATTAAATTTTGTTCCTGAAATTTTCAAAGTAAACTAATAAAATTACGTTTTAGATTTATGGTCGGAATTTATGTAACGGAAATAAAATTTATATTTCAGCAACTTTAATTGACAAAGTTCTTGTCGAACACACTTTACATTTTTTTTTTTTCGAAGTAAAACTGTGTATCTCACAAAATTTGTGTACGAATCAACATTTACATATGGAGCAAGGCATCATTAATAAAACAAAAGGCAATAGTAATAGAGCATAAAAGTGTATATGTATATACGTCGGGGTTTATATCCTGTCTAACATCTACTCCCTCCTATATGAACACCAAATTGCTGTCCAACCCTTCCCAAACCGAAAATATCAGTACAGTACATATCCACCATACCTACCTATATTCAACACAAACCACGAAAATATAGATTGATAACGCACAGATATGAAATTGGAATTTAGTTAAAGTTTCTCTGGATTTTATACTTATACATTGAACAGAGAGCTATAGATAGGTAGCATATAAACCTTTTGGTTGTGAGGGGTTTTTGTAAATTTGTTGTTTGTTGGTGGGCCCTGCTGAATGGCACGGATGGTGCAGAAGGAGATATGTATCTCTTCCAATTACTCGGAAAAACATTTTGCAAAAGGTTATACCACCTCTATAGAAATAGAAGGTCTTCGGTTCGGTATATTCTCTCGTTGAACTATATACCCAAGGAAGATAAATGCAATGTTAAACGAGGTGGCCATTAATCAGGTCTACCTTACCGGTTGACAACTACCAAACACACACCGACAAATATGTACATACATTTGAAAAGACCGACATCCTTGAAAGGAAAAACTAAAAACGAAGAAGAGTTAGAGAAGATTCAGACATGAGATAACGAACCACATCAAGGGTAGAACACATGAAAAAAAATTAGAAGAACCTGAAAGTCACAGATTCTCTGTGGTGAATGTATGTAGGTAGGTTGTATCCAATCTTTAATTTTCAGGAAAAGCTAAAATTGAATTTGTATGACATTTTTGAGTTAAAGAAATTTTAAATTAAATCATTAAACTTATTGCCTGATGCATAGAAATAGAATTCAATTTAAGAAATTCAATAGAAATTAATACATTCAGCTATAAACGAGTCAATTTAAACATTTTCACGCTTGCTTAAATCGACTTTTTCTTTGTATGTATGTCTTCTTCCATTTTATAATATATGTGTAAAGCTTTATCAGTGTTCATTCCGAAAATTCTTAATAAAATGCTTTGTTTGAATTTAACTTGCTTGTAGCACTTTATCTGCGTTTTATTTGACTTTTGTTTTTTTTTTTTTTTTTTTTCTTCACAGATAGAGAAAATGTTAAAAAAAATACAATTTATTTTCAGAGTTCACCCTGGCGTATACGTACTTTTTTATCCATGTCAAAATGATTTTCATTCTATTTGCGTAAATTCAAAAAAAAAAGTTATGCTCTTTGTATAGATCAGAGTGCATATGAAGAAAGCTAAGAGCTGTTAACTGATACAATACTTAAATACGTTTATTTTCTACAGTGATGAGAAAAATAAGCAATAAAAATAAATTTGCTGATTATAAGTGCTGTGTTATTCAATCAGCTGTTCGTTAAATGTCAAAGATTAAAAATCAAAGGTTATTTTTGAACACAAACATTAGGTGCGTTCCTTTATACTTCGAAACTCTGTGATTTTTTGCCCAAAACAACACAAAAGTCTGTCAAAGTTCATATAAAAAAAAAATTAAATGTGTAATTTTGGAAAGAAAATTACAGAGTTTTAAAGTAAAGGAGAGAAAATATTATTTCGATTTTTAAAAATGTATAACAATATTTAAGAAAAGTTATCCAGAGATGCCAAAAAATAAGAAAAACAAGAAATTTGTTTAATTTGAATTAAAATTAAAAATTTGAAGAAATTTGTTTAATTACATAAATATTTATAAATTTGTATTGCTTTTATTTTGTATGAATTTCATTCCAATTCAAAACGTTTATCACCAACTAATCTATTGATGTGATAATTTTGTTTTAGTTCTTTGAAATATTTATATTATATCATATTTCTGAACACGCTTTATTCTAAAAGTCAAAATAATGTTTGGTTAAGTTTACCAAAACACTTTTCGCAGCAAACTCATTTTTTTTTTATTGAATTAATGCAAACACTTGAAACGTCAAACCAAACCCATTCCAACTAGACGAAGGCACACAAGCGATGGAAGTGTAGTTAAAAGCACACATCGAATCTGCATGGTAAATAAAATGCACGACTGCGTCGCACGAACATGCTCTTATGCGCGATCACACTGTGCTTTTAAAGTATGCATGGCACTTACTTAGTATAAAGACTGAAAAATTGTTTAAAAAATCAATATATGTACAAATTTGTAAATAAATTGATTAAACAACTTCTAAAACTGTTTTAACATCAACGTAATGTAAACCATTTGATTTCTTACAAAAATCTCAATATCTGAAAACAATTGAAAAAAAACTGAAAAATATTTTTTTTTTTAAATTGGAACGCCATTTTCTACATTTTATTAATGCGAAGCTAAAAAATTAATTTTGAAAAAAAAAAAAAATCCGAAATTTTTTTTTAATTAAAAATTTATTTTTTTCAAAATTTTGATATGAAATAATATTTAAACTTACAAGATGCTCTTGTGTACAAAATTTTATTAAAATCGGTTCAAAAGATGATGTTCGCCTCTCAGTTAGTGACGGAAAAAAGTATTTCAAATTAAATTGATCAAGCGCCACCAAAAGGAGTCTGATGTTTGGCGTGACAGTCGTTAAATAGCTATAACTCCAGCCTATAAAAACTTGGTGGTAGCTCACCCCAAGTTTTTGTTGTTTATTCAAACCTTCGATAATAAGATAGTCGCAAGAGAGACATCTATAGATACAATTTTTTTCCAACAATATGGTAAATCGTACTGATATGCGTTCATATAAAAATTTAAAAAAAATTTTAGTAGTGATTTTTGAGAAAAAATACCCTTATTTTTGGTCTAACAAAAAAATAAAATGAAAGAAACGTGCCGGTGGAATACCCAAAAAACGGCAGTAACCAAGTTTAAAGAAAATCGACCGTGCCGTTTAGGCTGCAACTGAAAGGACAGGGAAAGAATCTCGAGTATGCATGTATTCGATATCACGATGCATATAGGCCCATACGTAATCATATTTTGGTTATGGAATTTTTTAAAAACCATTTAATATTTATTATAATTTATATGTTTCACTCTGAATTACTTCTACACGCTTGACCATTTATTACGCAGATTCAAATGTTAATTAAAAAAAAAAAACAATTTGGATTATAAAGAAAATAAATAAATGCGTACATTGTGTGTAAATTCAATATGTTAGGTAGGTTATTAGGTACATTTTTTTTAAATTAGAAAATTCAATTTGATTTTCGAAAGCAACATAACATAAAATCCTACATGTATAGCTGTATATTTTAGATGTTTTTAGTTGTTCTCTTAATTAGTGTTGTGGTTTTTCCGAATAAATGCATTAATCAAATTGAATTAGTTTAAATATACTAAGTTACAAAATACAAAACAACAAATATTTCCGGATAAATAAATTTTACAATTAGATAAGTAATTCGCTGTATATGTTCACTAAAAATATATGAATATATTTTTTTCGTAGAATATTGCATTTTATATGTAAATGTCATTGAGACTTGAGTCATTTCATTTAAATGGAAACTATATAATGTTTAACTGGCTAAACACAATGGATATGGAGCTGCAAGTGGAACTGCAGCTGAAATAGCTGTGAAAATATTCAGTACACCAAATTAAATGTTACGAACACAACATAATGCATTTGCAGTCGGTGTTGCAAGAGTTCATCAACTTTTAATTTTTCACGTGCAGCACTTTTGAAATTTCAATTTGTATGAAGAAATAAAATGCATGACTGGGTCGCAAGAACTTGTTCTTATGTTCGATCACACTGAGGTTTTAAAGTCTTAATAATTAAAAAAAAAAAACTTTTCATCTGATAAAAGAAATTTATTAATTATTGGAGCCTACATATATTTTATGCCACCTGCCATGTCTTGCACTTCGCACATATGCATAGAATTTACAGTTTAGACTGAAAAAATATGAAAAAAATCAATAAAATTAGAAATAAGTTGATCAAAAAATATCTGAAATTGATTTGACACCAACGCAATGTACAACAATTGATTTCTTACACAAATTTCAATTTATGAGAAAAAAAAATTAAAAACAGTTGGAGCTGTTTTAATTTTTTGTACATATAATTTTGAATATATTTTTAAGCAAACAAAATTGGTGCGCCAATTTATAGTACTTATTTATGCGGAGTTTAAAAATTAATTTAAAAAACAAAATTATCCTCCCATTTTCGAAATAAATAAAAAATAATTTTGAAATCGCTTTTAAAAGTACAAAATTTGATTTTTGAAAATTTTGATAAGCAATATTATTTGAATTTATTAATAGCTTTTGTGTAAAAAAAAAAATTCATTAAAATTGGTTCAACAGATAATGAGACAGCCGAAAACCCAAAAAATGGTTCTATGAGAGGTGCCATTTTTAAACAATAAATACATTTTTTTTCCCAATAATATTGTACATCGTCTTGTTAATAGTTCACACAAAAATTTTAATAAAAATCGTAGGAGCCGTTTTTGAGCAAAATGAGATTTTTAGTACCGGTTTTTAAACATTTGTATGGAAGGTACTGTTGTTGGTTATAAGAAAATTTTATATAAAATCAGCTAGATAATATAAAAAAAAACTGCTGAATACTAAGTTTAATAAAAATCGACTAAGTCGTTTTCGAATTATTAAGTTCTCAAAAAAAAAATTCGAAACTTTATTTAAAAATCCAAAAAAAGATTTTTTGAAAATTTTAGTACATAATATTTTTAAATTAATATAAAAATTCTCTATACAAAAATTTATAAAAACCAGTTGAATTGTTTTTGAGAAAATCGAAAATCAAAAAAATGGTTCTATGGGAGGTAACATTTAAAACCATTTTTCCGATTTATTTTAATAAAATGGTAGCATTTTTATAACAAAAAATACTGCATTTTTTTTTTTAAGTCGTGGGCACATTTTTGAGAAAAATAAGATTTTCATAATTTGGTAAAAAAAAATGTACTGCAGGTACCGTTATTTTTGGTCTAAAAAAATAAAAAAAACGTGTGGGGGTAAAGCCCAAAAAACGCTAGGTACCAAGTTTAAAGAAAATCGATTCAGTCGTTTAGGCTACAGCCGAAAGGGATCCAGACTATAGACATAATTTGTCTTGAATTCCTATCGGTTATAAAATTCTATCGTTTTTAAATTCTATAGGTGTTTTGAAATACTTTTCGCTTTCAATACTTGCAAAATTAATTTAAAAAATGTTTTTTCACCGCTAAATAGCTAACGTACTATTTATGTAATGTTTTTTTTTGTAACAAATTTTAAGTTTCAAATTTGGTTTTTATTATTATTATTTAAATACAAAAATTAAGATACCACAAAAATTTAAAATTATTTTCAAATATTTGTTATAAACTATCAAAATTATAGAACGAAAATGAACGTCTTTGCAATTAAATTCTGATATTTTCTTCATATTCTGGGAAGTAGGAAACTTTTTCGTTCACAAGAATGTTTATTTTTGTTTAATTATGAATGGTTAAAAAAAAACTCAGAAAAACTTGTAAAATTTTTGTAGGCTGATGGTAACTCTAGTTGTACTGCGGTAGAAATGTCAAATGTGTTGGAAAATGACAATCACATTTTTGATGTGATAGGTCTTTAGCTTTCAAATGTTATATCATCTTACACAGACGAATTTGTTTGATTAATTAAAAAATTGATTGAGTTGACAAAGGTTTAATCGTGTATGGTGTGCTTAAGGATGAATTTAGATCGCCATTTTTGTGGTTTTACGATAAGCTAAGCTTGTACAAATTTAATGGAAATACCATTTTTTATTTTCGAATTTTTAAAATACATACCTGTGTATACAAATTCGCAAAATTTTAAATTTTTTTCACTCAGATTCTTTGATTTTATGTGCTGTTATTCATTCATTTATTTAATTATTCCATTGCGACTAGACATTTTAATTTTTATTCCTTCAGAAGCACTTTTTAAATAGTATAAAATTTCCACAAAATTTAATTTTAAATTTTTGAATGTCATCTACGTGATTTAAAAAAATAGTTATAAATTTTCTCAAGTTTGAAATTATTAATTTTGAAAAGTAAAATTCCAATTTGTCAACAATAAAGCAGTTTTACGAATGAACACAAATGAATCACAAACATACCTTATAATGGTTTATCCAAATTTGTGGAACTTGAGAGCATTGATCCTTGAACAAAATCTAAGGTACCTAACTATTATATACCCAGACAATAATATGATAATAATGTCTCAATTCGTATTTATGGAATATATATTAATGCTCGTATGTCCGTTCATTCAGACACATATAGCGATAGAATCACCACCAATACCATATTATATGGTATTGTCCTTCTTGCAATCTACATCTTCTGATGAAATATTCAAACATCACACGCAATGTTATAGTCATTGTCTTACCTAAATATCCAGCCTGAATGTCCCTGAGTAAATTATGGGAAATACCCGCATGTTGCGTCTGCTGCATTGATTCTTAAAATGTCAGGTAGTGTCAGTTAGTAAATAGATCTAGACCACTCTCTCTATAAACTGATGTCTAATTACTAATTCATCGTAACATGTCCAATAAACATGTAACAGTTTAACAAAAGGGTGATTTCAAAATCCCTCTTTCTTCTGCAACGAACTTTGACTGCTAAGCGAAGAGTTCAACGACAGAACAAATAGTTACACTCTTTTTTATTTTTGTTGAAAAAATATATATTGAGAAAGAAAAAAAAAACTCTGAGGAAAGATGTTGGTCTTGGTGGTACTATAATATGAGGGTAAAACTTCTCAAGACAGTGTGCATAAAAATGAAGGAAAACTTCAATGGGAAGTGATCATCGTTGTTCTCGTGTTTTTTTTTTTTTTTTTTGTCTTCATCGTCATCATCACGAGCAAGGACCATACCATCA
This sequence comes from Epistrophe eligans, assembly GCA_951394125.1. Classification (NCBI taxonomy): domain Eukaryota; kingdom Metazoa; phylum Arthropoda; class Insecta; order Diptera; family Syrphidae; genus Epistrophe; species Epistrophe eligans. The sequence continues at coordinate 26,636,795 of OX596031.1, read as the reverse complement.
CCACAATACAAACCCCATTTAACATGCCAAAGAGTTCCAAGTCAAGACAGAACAAGATACATTTGTCCCGCATATATAAGCACGTTTATATCCTTTTTTTTATTATTTTTTATTTGAAAGTTGCTTCAATGGATAATGGTAAGTGTTTTCTATCCTTTCACTTCCCCAAAACATATAAAAGACTTATATCGTTGTGAACTTCAGTTTTCCCCCAAAATCTTTGGAGGAGTATAATGTAACTTCAAACAACATAAGTCATAAGGAAGAAATTGTAGATACGAACAAAAGTTTTGCCATTGTCATATTACATGTTTTACGTATGTATATAACTGTCGGTTATAGGTTGTCTTAAGAGTTCACCTCAAATATGTGTATTTTTTTTTTTTGAATGTGTTTTAGATTGTATAGTTGAGAGCAGAATGTCATAAAGTTTATACAAAGTGTTGCCATCTCCTTACATATTAAGGGGGAAACCCAAAGTTTTGTTTCCTGAAAGAAATCTTATAGATACACCAGGTGCCACATATACAACATCTTGCTAAGCCTTTTATATTATAAATGAAAAGAGTTAGTTAAAGAAAAAACTTTGTTCGGATCAATTCAAAGCAAAGCAAAATTTTTAGCAACAATCACTTTTGATGAGACTTTCATTTTATGCTAAGCTTTTAAGATATTTTGTATTCATGATATGAAAATCTAATTAGAATTGGAATATAAATTCTGCTAAATGTGGTTTATGCAGTAACAAAATTGCTTTGAAAATGTTTCGCTTATATCTTTAAGGAAGTTTTATAGAAGTTGGCTGATAACACTATTTGCATTTAAAGAAGTTTAACTTCAAAAAAATATTAATAAATTTTATGATAAAATCTATAATTAAAATTCACATACAGTCAAACAAAATGACTTATTTCCCCCAGCACTTCCTCTTGATTTAGTTCATTTTATTAAATATTCTATTCATAATAATATTGAAGATCTATACAACCTGTAATGAGCTTACCATAATGATTAATGCGAAGCTTTATCGAAGGTTTCTGATAATCTCAAAAATTCTGCCATTGAAATAAATCATTATATAACAAAATTTAAACTAAATGAAAGGAAAAATTCATTATTTCTGATACAAGTTTTTCCGAAACTAATTTATGCAATTGTGATAAAATATCATATCTAGTAAACCTATTTAAATTCTTATTTGTGTCATTTGCATACAGATTTCATTAAAGCAATAAGAAATTTATTTTTTTCGAGACAATTTAGTTTTTCGTTTACGAATTTTTCGAAAGCTTTACCGTATTTTTAAGGAAGACTTTAGAAGGCTTAATCGAATAAAAAAATCTGCAGGTTTCGATAGCATAAAAAATATTTATTTGAAAGAGCTTCCAAAAAGTGCCATCCGTTTTATTTGTTTCATAATAAATGCTTGCCTCAAATTACAGTATTTTCCAAAAACATGGAAAATGGCAAAAATTATTCCTATACTTAAGCCAGGAAAACCACCAAATAAAGCCAGTAGCTATCGCCCAATAAGCCTTTTAAGCAACTTAAGTAAAATCTTAGAGAAAGTTATTAAAATTAAGCTATTAACCTTTCTTGAAAACCATGATATCATTCCAAATAATAAATTTGGATTCAGACAAGGTCACAATACTTCTCATTAAGTTTTACGTATCTGTAATCTTGTTAAAGAAAAGTTTTCTCAAAAACAATCTACTGGTCTTGTGCTCTTAGATGTAGAAAAAGCATTTGATAGTATATGGCATGAAGGCATTCTTTATAAACTCAAACTCTTTGGCTGCCCAGATTACATCATTAAGTTTATTCAAAGCTTTTTGCATGGTAGAGAATTCAAAATAAACTTGAATAATATAAACTCTAGTTCCAAAAACGTTTATTCGGGAGTTCCACAAGGATCAGTTTTGGGGCCTCTCTTATACATTGTTTATGTTGCTGATTTCCCATATCTCCTTAACTGCAAAACAGCTATGTTCGCTGATGACACAGCTATATTTAGCTCAGATGAATTAGGACATAATATCGAAAATTCACTTCAAAACGCACTTCATACTGTACTTAATTATTTCGAATTATGGAAAATTAAAATCAACGCAGATAAAACGCAAGCTATCTTTTTCACTAGAAAAAGAAAAGCTTGTGCTTTACCTTTAAGTCAACTTAAAATTAGTAATTCCAATATTCCGTGGGTTGATTCGGTCAAATACCTTGGAGTATATTTAGACAAGACATTAACCTACCGAATTCATGTGAATAATACTCTAAGCAAAATAAGTGTAGCAACTAAAATGTTATATCCGTTGATTTGTCGACGTTCATGTTTAAGTAAACATAATAAAATTACTATCTACAAAGTCATTTTTCAAGCAATTATTCTTTATGCATGTCCTGTCTGGGGAAGGTGCGCAAAAACACATATCAATAAATTTAAAATTTCGCAAAATAAAACCTTAAAATCGATGTTAGACTTGCCCTGGCATTTCTCAACTTCACGATTACATGAGAGCAGTGGTATATTAAAAATTTCTGAAAAAATTGAAAAACTTAATGAAAAATTCTTCAAAAAATGTAAAGATTCTGAAAATTTGCTTATCAAAAACTTACAAATGTAAACGATTAAATATTATAATTATATATATATAATATTAATTATTATTTATGTTTGTTGTTTTTAAAATATGTACTTATATTTGTTTATTTATTCATTCATTGTGTTTACTTACTTCTGTTAATTCAGTTATATATTTATTTATTCTGTCCATTTATTTATTAATTAATTTATTTATTTATTTATTTATTTACTTGTCTATTTATTTATTTATTTATTTATTTATTTATTTATTTATTTATTTGTTTATTTGTTTATTTATTTATTTATTTATTTATTTATTTATTTATTTATATATTTATTTGTTTATTTGTTTATCAATTAATGTGTATGTTATTTAACTATGCATATTTAATATTATAAAATAAGATGTTTATACTTTAAATAATTAGCAATTCAATTAGCTTTAAGTCCATTTTATCTAGTCAACACATTTCTAATAAAGAAATCCTTAGTTTAAGAAATTGTCAAATGAAGGTTTTTCTTCCGTAGTTTTCCTTCAATTGTTTTCCATTAATTATCTATATTTCCCTACAAAAATTGTATTTATTTTTCATTTGTAAGATATAAAATTAAATATCATATCTCTGTGCAAGCTGTGTGTATTCACAAAATCATGTAAATCGTAACGCTTTATTCTACGAAAATAAATATCTATCTAAACTAAATTTTAAGATCTGATCTTTAAGGAACGTTTAGGTATTATTTAAATATTTTTGTTAATCAAGCATTTAAAAAAGTTTGAAAAAAAATTTTCTTTTGTATAAGAAACAAGCTTTTCCGAAACAATTTTAAGCCACTCTGATAAAATATCTAATAGGCCTACTTAAAATTTGTATTTACATTCAGATTAAAAAAATAAATTGGACGGCGCGAAAGCTCGTGTAGAACCAGGGCCTTTAGTGATTTATAACTCTCAACCATTCTTGTGTTCATGTTATTGGCAGGAATAGAGGGGACCTACAATTTTCTGCCAAATCCGAGCGGCTAGGATGAGAAGCACTTTTTCATGACAAGAGATACTCTTGGAGGATTTTTTAATTCCTCGCAAGAAGCAATAACCCGTAAAAACATTCCCCTTTTTAGGTGTCATAAGCTGGGAAGGCTGGGAATCGAACCCAAGATCTTCGGCGTAACAGTAACTACTACAGATTCTATTGAAAAAATAACAATTTTGTTAGATTAAGGAAGATTTAGTTTTTCCATTTCTGAAGTTTTTCAAAAGCTTTACAGAGGCTTTAAAGTTATCTTATCGAAACAGAATTTTAAAATAGAAGCTCCAAGGAAATCTTAATGTTAATAAAATAAATATTTTTATAACTTTGATTGCCAACAGTCTTCAGCTTTTATGTATAAAATGTCAATTTGACTTCTCGAGATATAAATTAACCACAAACGTAAAATGGTTCACTATAAAAGTATGTACAATTGTTATTAAATTCTTAAAACTATATTTCTTTCACTTATCTTTTTTTGTCAGCCATCAGCTGTGTTAAGGTTTTCTTAGATCTATCAAATAAACTTCATTCTTCTAAACAAACAAACAACTTACTATATAAACTAGACTGATAGCCTCCAGAAAAGTCAAGAGAAAAACTCTTAAATCTCCCGCCGCCCTCGTCTCATTCAATCTGAAGATCATCTACAAAATTTTGAAAATTTTCCTTTGGGAAAGATTCCATCTTTTAGCTTTACTGTAAACCAAAGAAATAATAAACATTTAAGTCTGATCCTATGAGAATACCATCACCGGTAGTGCCAGTACCACCAACCAACTATATAACTGCAGTTATCTCGATGCGGTATATATGTATACATCATCTATATAAGTATTATCACAGCTACTTATGATTCCCGGTTTCTTTAGAGCTAAACATATACTCCGATGGTTTTGCCTTTGGCGGTTCTGTGGCAATGGTGGTTGTGTTTTTTCTTTCGTTCCTTTAGTACTCATCAAAGTCTTGAGCTTAAACGTACATAGAACCCGAAAGAATCTTCATTGTATTCTATACGGAGAGGTGTTGTTTTTTTTTTCTTGTGGTTTTCTTTTTTCGGATGCCTTAGAGTATACACTCAGAGATGGCCTCTTCGACGAAAAGAACTACAATAGGTTAGTTAATAGGTATACTTTTTTCCCACAGCACTCCCCCAAGAGAGCCTTACGGTTTTATATACTGATGTGTAAGGGGAATTTCAGTTAACAAAATATACAACTTATTAGTTGCTAGAATTTAATAAAGTTATTTGTCAAAACGTTTGGTATTTAATATAATGTGTTTGGGCTACTTTGGGCTACTTGAGCTACTTTGGGCTACTTTGAGCTACTATGGGCTACTTTGAGCTACTTTGGGCTACTTTGGGCTACTTTGAGCTATTGTTCATAATATTTTAACACATTATTAAAAGTGACCTGTGGCATCATGGTAAGCGCGTTTGACTATAGCCAGAGGACTGATGATCGAATCCCAGTCGGTTTCTTTCAAGGTAGTCACAAATATCTTGTATTGTAATAGTGCACGTCGTCGTTTAGATTCGGCCAGAAACTGTACGTCCCCTTCATTTGTGGTGACTAACAACAATGGTTGAGAGTCTTTAGTCACTAGGTGCTGATTCTCTACGAGCTGTCACGTCACCAATTTATTTATTTATTAAAACCAATAGACTTATTATAGATAAATATTATGATAAAAAATATTTTAACAATTTTCCAAAGAAAAAAAAATATCAACACAGTATAATTTTCATGCGTGACTTTTAAGCCAAAATCTGATACTTCAGGGTAAATAGATTATTTCGGAAATATTAGTTGAAATGAAAAAAAAATCCCCTAGCCACTGTTCTTATGAATTAACACATGATATGAGTTTTTAACCCAAACTAGTTATGGCGAAATTCTCCCTCTGTGTAGTGTATAGTGTCCCCTGGGTAGTGTGGCTCTGTAGCTTCTTAAAGTTTTTATTATTTTTCTTTGCGCTTTCTTATTGTTTCACTTTGGTGTTTGGCAAACAACCTCTTATGCAATCATTGAAGCGTAAAAAAAAAAAAAAAACTCTTCTTTTGCCGGCTTCAAAAACCTGGCAAAAATATTGAAATACAAATACGGGTATAATATATATGCCTCTATACATATACACACACCTAAACACAGACCATACCTATAGAACAAATAAAACCAGAAGGAATAAAAAAATGTTTCAGGGAAGTTCTGTTGAGTGCATACAAATGGCTTCCTTAAAACCGGATACATCGAGGAAATGGAGAAAATGAAGAAAATCTTAGTTTCACTTGCACAAAAACATCATAAAGTAAGAAAAGTGTAGGGGATGCATGAAATGGTTGGCCATATAGTCGGGATCAAGACAACACTGAACACTGAGAGTTGGGTGATGAGGACTTGAAGAAATGTTGTAAAACAATAGAAGGTTGCCTCCATGATGATGATGGTATACATAGAGAGTGCTCATAAAGAGTATAGCTACGTGTTAGAAATATTTGAAACAAATTGCATAGGATGTCTAGTCAAGCCTGACCATTGTTGGCTGGCTTGGCTTCGAGCTTTTACAGCATCACATTAACCCAACCGGGGCAACGAACGGTATATAATCCAAAATTTCCCTTCAAGGAATAAAATATTGTGTATTTATATTTTCTTCAAACTAATCAAACGGATGAGAAATAATCTAATCAGTGAATATAGGACAAGTAAAGATACCTACTTCTTTTTTTTTCTTTTTTTTTTGTTTCGTATCTCAAAATGCAGATATCCTTTTCCGAACACACGTTCTTGCCAACTTGAATTTTTGTCTAAATTGCTGCTCTACTGTTGCAAGAAAAAAGAAGCACATCCTGAATGTAAATGTTACAATAATTTTTTTTTTTTTGCTTTGGCATGAAAATTGTGTGTCATTGTAGATCCTTTTGTTTTGCCAAGTTGTTATATGTATATATATGCTCCTGGAACTATATCCTTATGGTATTTGTATAAAGCTTCGAGGCGCGCAAATTAATGATTAGCATGGCATATACAACAAAGAGGAAAGACTTTGAAATTGGGTAACAATAGTACAGAAACAGAAACATAACAAAGAAGAGAGAACATAGAACATGTATAGAGCCGAGATGCACAGTCACAGGGATTTATTATATTGTTCCCTCGTTAATGTTTCAATTTTTGTTCTTCTTTCATTTTTTATTTTTATTTTTTTATTTCTCTCATGAAAACGTTATGTACACATTTTTTTTATTATTATTTAACAAGTTTCTCTGTTGCATTCTTGTTTTAAGAGCAAAGACTTTTTTTTTTCTCTCTCTCTATCTATCTCTCTTTTTCTATTGTTCACTCCTTTGGAAAGTTTTAATTGTTAACAAAACATTGCTGATGTTCATGGCAATCATGAGGACTTTTTTTTTATTTTTGTGCGAACGTGTGTGGGAGATATAAAAGTTTTATTGCGAAAGGGCGTTTTCTGTTCTTGTTTTGTGGAGGATATGAATGAGTATATGAGGGAACATTGCTTTAAATAAAAAGTTAATAAATTCTATAGAATTTATTGCAGAACAAAACTTGAAGAAGGTTAACAAGAGAATATTGTGGACTTGAAGTTAATGGAAATATTGAGGTCTGAGCGTTTGTCTTAAAAATAAAATTCTGTAAATGGAAAAAGATCACGAAAACTTGTAACAAGTTTTTTTGATTTTTGTTTTCTTCAATTTAAAATTGACATACTACATATAATTATATTATATTATTTAGTATTTAGTCTATAAAGATTGTAATCTGATTGATGAAATAAAAACTAAAACTAAACTATAATGGGTTTTCCAATAAGGACTTGACAACTCTTCAATAAATCGATTGTAAGGAGTGCTGTGTGGCTTGTGGCACCAACCTGTTGAAACCACAAGTCGTCCAAGTCCATATCTTCCAATTAGGGCCAAAAATATCGGTAATCATGGCGCGATAACGCTGGCCATTCACAGTAACGTGACGACGATCGTTATCGTCGACGAAAAAATATGGCCCAATAACGCCGCCGCCGGCATGCAAACCGCACCAAACAGTTATTTTTTGTGGATGAAGTGGTGATTCATGAAGCAAATGTGAATTTTCACCCGACCAATAACGCATATTTTGTTTATTGACGAACTCTTTGAGCCAAAAATGAGCTTCGTCACTGAATATGATTTTGCGATGAAATTCGTCATCTTGGCGCATCTTCTCCAGAGCCCAATCGGAGAACGTACGTCGCTTATTAGGGTTTTCCCGGACATGTACTTTTTTTTGCCTATGCGGGGAACGTCCGGGATAGTTTTTCATAGTTATCGCTTAATGTACTTGTTTAATTAAATGGGCACTACTAAAATTTAAACAAAACCAACAGAACTAATAATTGAGAAAAAAAATTCAAAACGAACAGAATTCTTGAGCTGTCAAACGTTAAAATAATCTTTACGTCAGTTGGATTCTCTTTCGTTGTAAAGATTTTATTTTATTTGTAGAATTCTGTATTGTATTCTTTATTACTAAATGTTATTAATGTTTTAAACAACTATCAAGTAACTTAATTAGCTTAATAGATTTCTTCTTTCTTTTCTCCTAGATTTGTAATCTTTGTCAGGAAAAGTTCGGGATTTTAAATAGAAATCAAAATCGTTGGAACCTTACTCCAATTTTAACAAAGAAAATAAATCTCCACCCCCCCCCCCCCTCACTCCTGAAATGACAGCTTTAATTTTTTAACCAATTCTGATTCTTAATGTTTGAATCTAAAATTCTATTTTGTTCTCAAATGAATGGAAATAATGTGATTTTCAGTCAGTTTACCAAAAATAATTTTTTTTTGTTAAATATGAAGTTTTTATAAAGTTTTTCTTTCGTTTTTAAATTTACTCTGCAATTTTCGATTTACTCAATTTTTTTTTTACAAATTTGTTCCGAAATTTTACTACTGAAACAGGGCTCAACCCTGTTCATATTTGATACAAAGTCATGAGTTCCGAAATTAAAAAGAGAAAATGGTGACAAAATCTGACTCATTACTTTCTAAACAAATCCCAAAAATCAGCCATGCAAATTAAATGAGCTCAGCGAAAGCATTCTATTCTGTTTGGATGCTTTCATTTGACAATTTGACGTTTGAATGGGAAGTGGAAAAAAAATATATTGAGTCTCAAGCGAAGTAAGTTTATTTTATTTTATTTTTTTTATTGCATTTTTATTATTAATTATTAGCATAGTTCCTTTACTTTAAAACTCTATGCATTTGTGTGAATTTCTACAAAAAACTAAATTGTGTAGAAATTCACAGAAATGCACAGAGTTTCATAATAAAGGAACACACCTTTTATTAATATAAACTCGATATAATATTTATTTAAGTAAAAAGAAATTGCAATCACGAACTGCAAACACTGGTCCTAAATTGTAGAACAAAATTCATCAGCAAACGTAAGAAACCAAAGAATTCAGAAAATAAACCCCATATTTCCATTTTCTAAGGAAAATAATTGTAATTGCGTTCCGAATTGTCAAACTGATGCAAAGTAAAATGTATGCAAAACATTGCACATGAAATTTAAGAATTTTTCACATAAATTGTTATTAGTAGGTAGTGCTAATAATATGTGAATTCCCTTTCAAAATAGATTGCTGTCAAGACCCAAATTTGTTTAAAAAAATTTACCTACATAATGCCTGTTCGGTACATATGTCGAAAAGTAGGTAATGAGTGAATACACGCATCTGGAATTTTTTCGAACTTTTTTATTTTCAGTTCAGTTTCTTTATCGGCTTGCCACTGAACGAAACTTGACATTTGAAATAGATGCGTCCACACATCAGTGTTTACACTACTCAATTTGAAATGTTTTAATAACACATTTTTTTTTCACTTTTTCAAACTTTTTGAAACTTAAATAAAACATATAACAAAAAAAGTTAATTTGATGTTTTTATCTTTTTACTTCTTAAAGTGTCACAAAAATTCGATATATTCAAGGACTCCTGATGTCCATGGTCTCTAATTTTAATTCAATAATGTTGCAAAATTCCAAAAAAAAAACAACAATATTAAAACACACTTGCAATTTATATTTTTACGAACACGATTGATAATGCTATCAATTTCGCTAGATTAAATCATTAGTAAACCACTTTATTGCAAAATACAGTCGATATAGTGGCTTTCATTACAATTACACTACCACGGATTAAATTATACTAGTTAAATTAAAATACAGCACTATAAAAAAATTATTTTAATTAATCTCGAAAGGTTATGTGGCTTATATAAAAGTCAAAACCAACCAACCACCTATATATCTACTGTTTTCAACAGTATATATATTATATAGATTCTGCAAATTGCAAAATGCACTCATTAAACTCATTCCCCTGGGTCAACCTGTATAAATGTGCGTATAATTACAAATTTGTATAGATTTTACATTATTTAAAATTTACACAACAATTAGCATTCATATTCAATGCAAATAAAATTGCAGCATCACAACAACAACAACAAAATAAATAAAAAAAAATATTATAAAAATCCCTGTGGATTAGTTCATTATCATTAGGACATTTATTACATGCTTATCAAAGCCAGCTCTGGTGCCTGTTCAAACAACAACAATTATATAAAAAAAAAAACATACACACCAACCAACCAATACCGCCGCGCCGAGCCAAAACCATGCGGCTTATTAGTGTTTCTCTGCTCGTTAACCGCCATGACACTCTGCCCAGAATTACACGTTGTTTTTGGATCGACAAGATTTATTTGCAATTTGCCATCAGATAAATTTTAAAAACAAAATTTTTAATAGCACGCGTGAGAGGACAATACAAACTAATAACTCACCCCTAGGTTTATATTTAGTTAAAGGTAAAAAGGGTACCCCGCGTATAAAACATATACCGTACCGACCGCCGCGCCGCCACCCATTACCACATCCACCATTTTGGGTAGGTACAACCAATTTGTTATGCTAAATATTCAAACATTCAGCTAACGAGGATGTTTAGCATTTTGGCGTATTGTTTTTATTTGCACTAAGCGAATGCGGATATAGTCCTACGAGTGTTGCTATATAAAGCCAGTCATTCTATATTTTATTGTCTATGCATCTATGAATGCGTTCGAGTGGCAAATTCAAATGAATTGAACACTGGTTTTGTAGTTAATGTGTGTCGATGTCGAATACGATGTCATGTCGCTTAGCTTGCTGCAAGGGTTGATTTGAAAATTTTCACATTATAACGCTATAAGGGCTCCTTTTCAATATGATCGAAAAATTAGCATTTTTTGTATTTTGTATTTTGTATTTTGGAGTTTGTTTTTGTTTTGACACTTCAGTTTGTATACGAGGTGGTTTAGGTACCTAACATATACGGTAAGTGAAATGACAATATCTGTCTGCATAATCGAGCTTGATGAGGGTTTATTAAATAACACATCTGGTAATTGTTTTGCGATAAATTATTCTTTCAATTAATTATACATTTAGTAGAGAGAATTAATTATTTTCGTTTTTGTAAAAAAAAAAAACAAACAATCAACAACAAAATAATATGTATGTATGTTCTATTGAAGACAAAGTGTTATTGAAGTGCGTTTGCATCAGACAAAACAATTAATTGTGGGTATAAATAAAATATTTAGATTAAAGTTCAAAGTTAAGAATAAAATTTTAAAGTGCACAGTAGATACAGGTTTGCCAAAAATGCACCTAATAATTTTAGATTTAATTAGAAGCTTTATTATAAAGGGTCATTCATTTTTTCGGTTTCGAAAATAAAACTAAATAAAATACACACAGCGATACATTTTTGATGAAAATTTATTTCATTATAAAGTTTGGACTTTGCCATTAAGTTTGAAAAATAATATCATTCAAATGGCCGCCTCGGGAAGATTCGCAGCATTCGATTCTTTTGAGGTAATTTTTAACCATTTTTTCGCACATATCGGGTGGTATATCGGCCATAACTTGAGTAATGTTGGTTTTTAATACGTCTTTTGCATAGCCCCACAGAAAAAATCTAACGGCGTCAAATCGCATGAAATTGGTGGTCAATTGACGTCGCCAAAACGTGAAATTACGCGACCAGGAAACTTCTCACGCAATAAAGCCATAATTGGTCGTGTTGTGTGACTTGTTGCCCCGTCTTGTTGGAACCACACACATATCGTCAAAGTCAGGATCTTCAATCGCCGCACAGTGTGACATTTCGCTCATTTAGCGGGATTAAATTAATAACGCTCAGAAATAAATGTTTTTGTTCATTTTTTTTACTTATTTATATAAAAATTGTTCACAGAATGGAATGTAATAAATTATATTAACATATCTATACAAGTTTTGACAAAAAATAACTTAAAAGAACGGACAATTTTCACATTTTTAATCGTTTGGTATGTCTAACAATTGCAGAACTTCATGTTCAATAAAACTTTTTTTTTGTTTTTGGAATACATCTCATACTTGCCAAAAATGAATCTGAAGATATTAACAACCTATTTAGAAGGTCTGTGTTCGTGTCAACTCTCGAAGTTTTTCTGGTGAAGAGTTCCCTAAATTGTCTGTTTTCTTTATTCATGGCTTCTTGAGCTTCCTCCGAAAGTTGGCCGATTGGAAGAATACAAGTGACAATTATTTGTTTTCCATGAAAGAAGACCTTGTGTACACTAAGTCTTGTAAACCACATTCAGCAGAGGATTTGCTCACAGTTCTGCTATCGGGATAGCACTTTGTTTTAGCTTCTTTAATTTTGTGGTAAGAGGGTAGTAAATTGGGAACAGTTTTATTTATTTTCTGGCGTATTATTTTATATTGATGAGTAGATAACTGTGGGTCTGTTATCATTGCTAACGCTTCATCTGCAGACATTGACAAAAAGCCAGAAGAAGTAAATAGTTTCCAGTGTTTTTCTTACAATTGATCCCTATTAACGATCAAAAAATGACAAAAAATAATTTGACTAAAATAAAAAAAAAAATTCTTTTTGGAGAGCATATTGATAATTGCTTAATTGCGATAGCAGTATTTCTTTTTCCAGCTTTTCTAAGATTTAGTTCATTCGCAGTTGCAATTTCTTTATCACTAAATGAATCTAAAAGGTTTTGTACTTTTCTCTTCTTGCTTTTTTCACAGCATTCATCAAAGCTTTTTCTTGGTCTTCCTACCTTGTTTATACAAGATGAAGAAGGTATTTCATCTAAAACTGTTTTTGGTAGTGTAAGGGTTTCATTCAACCACGAACAATTAATGCTTTCGAAGCGATCTCGATGGCGACCACTTTTGGTCATCTTTTCTTAAGGTTGTCTCTATTGACTTAATTGCGTCCTCAGAAAACGTACATAATATTATTAAAGCAGCCCATTACAAAGGAAAAAACAGCATCAAAGCGCTTAATTTTGATCTTAGAAATCCAAACATCATACATTTGTTTTTTCGTAATTTCGGTAGGCATTCTAAAAATTGAAAAATTTAGTATGGGTGTCGCACCTGTGCGCAAAAAGACAAAACACTTTTTTGTTACTAACATATATAGCTTTACAACAAATAGGGTCTGCAACTTGAATAACACTGAATAACTATACTTTTGGTCTAATGAATGCATGTAAAGCATAAATTTGTCTATATTTTTTGTTTTGTCACCTCCTTAATTTAACATAAAGCACCGATCATCTTAAATCACCTTACCTTTCTATTCAATAATATAATATTTATTAAAATAAAATAAAACTTTCAATTAAAATCACGCGAACCACTTGAAAAATAAGCTAAAACTCGTACTCTCAAACTTGACCTTTTTATGAATAATTGTACCCAAGTTGAACTTTGAGATCATTTTTTTTGTTGCACATGCTTCCAATAAAAAAAAATTGTGCACAGTCATTGAGTGGGAGGTGTAAGCTGCAAGACAAACTGGCTTTTGTTTACATTTGTGCAAGTCGATTTTTTAATTAAATCCCGCTAAATAGGCAAATTGTCACACTGTGCGCCGCCGGCCAAAAAAAATAGGTTAATTTTACCGATTGCTTGCGTAGTCGGTCAATTATGACGACTATAATCGAGACTTGTAGTAAATTTTAATAATTTTAACGCGTTGTTATTGTTAAGCCATCCATAATCGTAAATGGCAAACATTCAACTAATATTATGACACTTCAAATGACTGCTGAATTTGACAGGTGTCAAATGCGCGAAAAGTGGCTACGTTTGATTCAACACTTTTGTAGTAAGTTTTAATAATTTAAATGCGTTGTTCGATTGTTAAGCCATCCATTATCGTAACTGGCAAACATTCAACTAATATTATGACACTTCAAATGGCAGCTGAATTTGACAGATGTCAAATTAGGCTACACTAGTATTGCTCATATCGAGGATGTCCTTTACCTGCTTTAAGTCATTTCAATCATAGAAGATTATTATCTGAAAATTTAAGAATCTATAGTCGCATTTAAATGTTTTTTTACCGTTGTTTTTGTTTTTTTCTAATTTTGCTAGGCCAAAAAAATTCTTTCTATGTTGAGAGAAAAAATGATAAACTCATACCGGTTAGGTTCTTTAATAGGAAAATAAAGCCTTATATGTACAAAAAAATTAATTTAAAATCTTTTAACTCAAAACCACTCATTTCAAATAAATTAATCTAAAATATGAAAATTAAAAAAAAAAAAATCCTACTTTTAGAGCCGAAATACTTTTCACCCCAAAACCACTTTGAAAAACGGATTTTTTATGCAAGAATGCACTTTTAATATAAGAAGCTTGGCTAAGTTAACGGCGTGGCGGCGGCAGCGATGGCGTTGGTCGAATGCGGCTCTTTTATGAACAAAGTCCATCTTTTGATGATATTTTTTCTCTTGGCCACACTTCAAATGTAAAAGAAAACATAAACTATAGGACGTGGGAGGAATGGGGGGGGCGGGGAGTTGGGAGAATCGTTTTGTGAAAAAAAAAAAATTGCCAAAGCCAAAGCGCCGAACTATATATAAATACATAAAGTCCTCAAACGAAAAGCAAAACTCATAAACGCCAAAAGAGCCAAAGCCAAAGTCAAAGCTAAAGCTAAAGCTAAAGCCAAAGCACTGCAACTTCACTAACGTAAAACAAAAAAAAAATGCCCAACCGAATACAAGTTTTGTATTCATTTTTAATTTCCTTAGCGTGGCCATTTAGAGCGTAATGATTACGAAAAGTGCCTACGCCTTCGTAAGAACAATATTCCCTTTGATAGCACGTGATCCTTTTGACTGTTTTTATTATTTCTTTTTTTTTATGCCTACCAACTATATTTGTGTCGTTTGCTTTTTTTGTGTGTACAAAATGTTGTATGCTGTATATGATGACGTGTTGTTGCTCTTCATCATGATTTTATTTTCCGCTCAACAAATAAAAACTTTTAAAATTTCCCATACATAGCCTGAGTATATAAAAATATAAAAAGGTAAATACTGCGTAGGATTCTATATAGTGTAGCAGCGAACTATAAGGCACACACAAAAGAGTCACGCTTTCAGTAAAAAAAAAAAAAAATAATAAATATAAGGATGACAAAAGTCGGCTTCGCTTTTGGAGCCCACTTTATAAGGATGGCATACATAATACATAATAATAATCATCATCAGTGAGTCCCTCTTGTGGCACCTTTTTGCCTTTTCCAATGCTCCAGTGCTTTCCCTTGTTAATGAACAAAACAAACACTTCTCAAAAATGCCTTCCCACTTTGTTTATCCTTACTCCTTTACGCATGCATAAAATGCAAACGATCAAAGTTTTGTGTGAGAAGAGAATAAAGGATGAGCAGTGAGCGCGGAGTGGAACGGAGCAGAGTGGAATTCTGCTATGAACAGAAACACAGAAGCAGAACACTCCATTCGAGCACTGCAAAAGAATCGAACTTATATACACTTTCTCCCATCCATCGTTATGTTGACATAATTAATATTTAATTCAATTAAAACATAATTTATTAAGAGTAAAGCCGGTACAGAGTGTAGTGTAGTGTAGTGTAGATACCTGCACAGCCCAGCGCCATGGCATATGCTGGCTGGTTGGTTTGTGGTTTTCAAACGGGCGAGTAACGTCAAACGTGCAAAGGGACAATATTGAGAAACAGATTCAACAGAGGACCGCCAAATTACCAAGAGTGTTTGCATTTCAAAGGCAAGCACAGGAAATAATAAAGAAAACAGTGTGTTGGACAAGAAAAGTTACTGAATATTCAGGAATTTTAAATTTAAATAAAATTTACAAAAAAAATAAAATAAATTACACGCTTCAATCGCACGAACTTCTTTGGTTAGGTTATATTACGTTAGATTTGAATACATTTAAAAGTTTAAACAATATTAGGTACCTACATAAATCAGACCAGCTCGCGGGCTAGCGGTGTGAACAAAACTCGTAATAATTCGCGGTGTTCTATGATTTAAAACCAGCTCCTGAATATTTAAAACTAGCACTTGAATATTTAATTTGATGTTTACACATCTTAACCGTGAGTCCCGGCACTAAACTTTTTTTTTAAATTCGTTTGAAGAATTTGTTCTCAGAATAAAGTTAACGTGCAACCACATGACTGCAGAAATGTTAAATATATACATAAGAAGTGTAGGTGGACTTTTAAAAAATTACACATGTCATGTCTTATGTTCCAGAGATGTTTAAAGCGGGTGGGACATGTCATGGCATAGTTTTAAGACAGGTTAATAACAAAATTAGTACTTTAACGACGATATGGAGAAAATTTAAATAATAAGAAATCTAAGCGTGGAAGCAGGCGAATTATGCTTAAATAATTTTCTTAATCTTTTCGCCGCTAATAAAGGATGTTTTTTTTTAGAGGCTGAGAACTGAGAACCCAACATTGTTTTTTGTGACAGTTGATTTGACAGTTTTCGATTATTTTGAGGTTATTTTGGTTTGGCAATTCATTATGAATCACGACGGAGAAACGTTTGCCAACTGTTTGAATTTATTTTGGTTAAATCATGGTTCAATTCGAGAAACTCATTGGGCATTATGTGGCTTTTATGGAAGTAAACAATTAGTTGAATATGGCTAACTCTGCCTGAACACAATGAAGATGAAACTGCAGCTGGAATAGCCGTCAAAATATTAAATACTCACAATTAACGTAGTGCAGCTAAAATCTTAGCTGCAGACGGGGCTGGACGAGTTCGCTAACTTTTAAAATTTTCACGTATAGCACTTTTGACCTTTGAAGAAGAAATAATTTGCGACCAAATATATTAACCGCGTTTTATTATACACGAAGATCCATAGGATCCTTATGACAGCAGTGTTGTATACTAATCTCTTTTTGTCTTATGTTCGTTTATTTTTCATGTTAAATACTGTCTTTTTTATTTAAACTACAATTTACACTACCTTATCGATTTTCAAAACTGAAATACCATCTACCCAGAGTAAGAACTTCTTAAAAATAGATCCAAATAAATAATGCAGATTCCAAGTGGTTGTTTAATTATATGTAAAAAATGATCGTGATCCGGATCCGTAGATAAAAAAAATTGCGGCGGCTATTGTAGCTTAAAGTGATTTTTTGAAATATCAGAAATAAAAAATGTGAATACTAAGCCCTCTTGCTTGTTGCTGTCGATGCATTATCGCCGAAAAAAAGCCTGATTTACTGCATTTAACACACTCTTTGCAGTAAATCAGGCTTTTTTTTGGCGATAATGCATCGACCTCCAGATTACTTATGTACGCGTCTTATGTCCGGTATTATATTCAAACATTAATTTAATAAAATTATCCGTCTGTGTTTTATTTCAATTTAAAGTTTTCCACCTTAAAAAAAAATACCCGTAAGAAACGAACTATGAACATTTTAGCGAAGTAATTTCAGTAGTTTTTGACTTTATAGGTGGCATTTATAGCCCCATTTCACCCTATTGAAAGATATATTTTGAAAAATATTTAAAAATGTTTACTTTATCTAAGGCCATCCTCCAAGTACAACCTATTTTCAACAAAAAACGGAATTTTAAAATCAGACAGCATAATTGTTCATATTAACCCCATTTTACCCTACAAAAAGCTAAATATTGTAAAATATTAAGCTCTTAAGTCATCTTCCAAACGAGAATGATTTTTTAAATCAGATTTTAATTTTATTTATTTTTTTATTCACCACACTTTACCATATAAAAAGATTAATTTGCATAAATAACCAGCCATAAATTCGGTGCTGCGCGCCTCAGTCTTCTGTCCTATAAATTTAAACTTTCAAACATAAAAATAACAAACACAAAAATTTTAAGTCCGAAACAATTTTATTTTACCCCATTTCACCTTACATATTTACAATTACATAAAATGAAAGTTTTATCCGATTTTTTAAATATTTTTGTACTTGAAATTTTGTACTTTGAGGATAGCTTTAGTGCTAATTGTATTGTAATTTAAAAAAATAATTGTAATTAGAACTAAAGCTATCTTCAAAGTACAAAATTTCAAGCACAAACAATTTTTTTTTTAAATCGGATACCTTTTTTTTGTTTTCGCCCCATGTCACCCTATAAAAATCTTACTTTTGAAATTATCCTTCCAGTATAGTTCACACTAGATATTCGTCATGAAATCTATGTTATTTGGACTGAACTTAACAAAAATTGCGTATTGACAAGGTCCTCACTAGTCAACCGATGAGTCCAAGTGAGATCGCCGGGACGAAACGCCTAAATTTTTGTGGACTAAAGGCCGTAAAAAGCTATTTTGAATCAATAATTCAACAAGTCCAATTAAATAGTGCTAAGTCTTCTACTTGGCTGATGTATTTCAGTAGTATATAGAGTTTGTATTATTAAAAAAAAAACCTTCTTATAAACAATGCCAGGCCACGGGCACAAAACAAAAACAAAAACTTCCAATTTAATGACTAGGAATTCTAGTCTTGTTGGATATAGTTCACACTAGATATTCGTCATGAAATCTATGTTAGATGGACTGAACTTAACAAAAATTGCGTATTGACAAGGTCCTCACTAGTCAACTGATGAGTCCAAGTGAGATCGCCGGGACGAAACGCCTAAATTTTTGTGGACTAAAGGCCGTAAAAAGCTATTTTGAATCAATAATTCAACAAGTCCAATTAAATAGTGCTAAGTCTTCTACTTGGCTGATGTATTTCAGTAGTATATAGAGTTTGTATTATTAAAAAAAACCTTCTTACTTCCAGTATAATCTTTCAAGCACAAAAAGAATTTTTTAAAATAGAAAATCATTTTGTATTTTTGCCCCATTTTACCCTATTAACAAGCTTAATTTTGAAAAATATCTTACCAAGCACATCTCTTCTTAAGTCCATCTTATAAGTATAAACTTTTAAACAAACAAAGTAACTTTTCGGTTACTAGGGGGCAGACGTTTCTGTACTTTTTTGGTAGATTTCTGGACTGATTTTCACCAAACTTCACAAAAACACTCTCAGGCAATTACGCACCAATAACTGCCTGAAATTTCGAACTTAATCAATTTTGACGTTTTGGTGTTCACAGGATACTTACAGACATAGTAACAGTAATTTGAAATCAAAATTATCAAATGCCATTTTTTTGCAATTGGAATGTTTCTTTCAATTCACACTGTGCACCACACACCTTCCTCATAAAAATATTTAATAACAATGTTTCAGCACACACAAAATTGTTGGATGCCCCAAAGGCTTTCTTTCCATTGAACAAAGATGATCCCAAGGGAATTATTCGTTTGCCAGTTGTTATGGTGCTATGAGATGATGGCACACCAGAGCGCACACACAGCACACAACACACAGAGCAACACACTATATGCCACCACCTCAAGAGGCTCAAAACAGATGGCTTAAGGTCATTTTATGTGTTTTCTTGTTTTCCTTGGATTTTCTGGGTATATACAACCAGATAACGGCAAGGATTCCAGCACAGACGTCCTTTTTTTTAGCCGTGACAAAATGAAAATGGACTTAGCATATACCATAATTCCACCATACGGCACGGCGCGGCACGATGGCAGTAGCAGTGGCGGACCAACAAGGGCTGTGAACCAGACATTTCGCCTAAAGGATTAATCTGCATAAAAAACGAATTTCCAAAATTTTGCCCAAAAACCCTATAGGTTTATATTATGATGTACATTGTACACACTAACCTCTGATGCTACCAGGGGGAATTCTTATACCTATGTTGTGGTGGTATAGTAACAAGTATAGGAGTGAAGTGTGCAAGGATCATAACCACCATAGCGCGCCATTAACATTTTATGCGATTTTAATAAAGCGAAAAAGATGAATGGTAGATATGCATATACAACTTGTATACTATGTATACAATAAAACGATGTTGGCTTGGGGAACACATATGAGGGTTATCCTCCTGGGAGGAGCTCGCTCTGCTCTGAATCTAGCTCCAGCTTCAGCTCTTGGTGTAAGGAGAAATGGAGCTATGATGATGATGATGACGGGTTCCTTTAAATATGCATTAATTGAAATTATTATCAAAGGGATATGTGAAGAACAGTTTGCAATATTTAAATCACACATCTATCTACCTATCCCATACCCAGACCCAGACCCAGACCAAGACCCAGAGACTCATCCGATGATGGTTTGGGTGCTGTGCTGTGTGGTGTTTTCGTACAGATGTTAAAACTTTTCCATTTATAATGAGGCAGCAACACATTTTCTCTAGCATGGCACAGTGGCGCGGCAGTGGCGGGCGTTCGTTGTCGTGAAAGGTTAAGTGCTTTTAAGGTTCACATAACACAACCAACGTGTGACATAAGAATCCCAGCTCAGCTCATGTGTGTTCGGATACACATACTGTTGCCGATATCAATGCTGTTCATATCAGAAAGGGTTTTCTTCCGAGCCCACCAAGTGGAATCCCTTTGAGCAGTCAGCCTTAGAGATAAAGGATCACTTTAGCTTCAGATCCTCCTCATGTTTCACTGGGTACACGAAAGTCAGACGCATTATCTTAATGTTTTCCTTCTTACCTCCCAAGCAACCATAATGTCAAAATATATATAAGACGTTGTCTAATTGTGAAACGATTATAATACCTACGATTGAAAGTGAGGTACATATGCATGAAATTGTAGAAGCTGCAGCTATGTATCCTTTAGGAAAGCATTTGCATATCGCCTAGCCTATAGAGAGGATATGAATCTATTTTATAGCATTTATTCAAAAAAACACGGGAAGAAGGAAGAGGGTAAATTTTAATTTTGTTTAGTTGAAGGATTTGATTTAATGGGGTTGTTGGCTGGTTATACGCAATACGTGACGACGTGTAATTAATTTCACACTTGAAAGTCTTAATTTGACGAAGTCAAAGGGTTGGAATTAATCCATTTTTTTTTCTATAGGTATGGTTGGTTTTATGTTTTCAATTGAAATTATACTTTGCTTTTAATAACGAACATTCGGTATCGGTTGAATGCAGTTTCAATGGGAACGTGCACAGTTTTGGGGGTTTGCCTACTTTAAAATTGCATTTCAAGGTCTGCAGATTGCACACACATGTTACGTTTTGTGCACGTGGAAGGTTCGTTCTTTAAATTTGTATATGCAAGGTTAGGCTTTGAAGTTCGATTTGGAAGAAAAAAAAAAATAACTGCAATTCCTGGAATCAAAATTTAAAATGTAATCATTATGGTACTTTGTCCATACCATATATACATATATGAAATCCAAATATATCTGCAGGAGTTCATTTATTTTCTGATTCTTTTTATCAAGACATTTGAGGCAACGTTAGCAAAAGTCTAAAGCATATTTAGTTATAAACTTGTGTAGGTACTTTTCAAAACATTCTTTATATGGGTTGCACGAACTTGCTCATGTGCGCAATCACACTAAATAACTATTATAAAAATATTAATGGGATCGTTAATGTTATATGTCACTTATAACTTATATATTTTTATAATATTTAGTGTGATTGTGCACATGAGCAAGTTCGTGCAACCCAGTCGTGCATGCGTTAAATTTTGTCAGAAAATTGATGAACAGTAAAAAACGAAAGTTTGAGATTTTAGTTGGAGGTGCGTATAACTCGTCTGAAATGCTTGACTAAATTTTGGAGAGAATTTTTTGTGACAACTAAAATTTAGTAGATATTGTCTTTACTATGCGTATAGTATTGTCTTTAATGTACGAATTTCAATTAAATTTTCCTTCTAGCTATTATTATTTGAAAATCAAACATTTTTTATGGGACATTTGAAGTGTCATAATATTAGTTGAATGTTTGCCATTTACGAAAATGGATCGCTTCACAATCGAACAATGCTTTAAAATTATTATAAAACTCAATATAAAAGTGGTGATTCATACGAAGCCACTTTTCGCGCATTACGCGATGATAATGGTCGTCATAATCAACCGACTACGCAAGCATTCGCTGAAATTGTGAAGAAATTTAAAGAGAGCGTTACTGATGTCGTAAGGCCTTTGCATCAACGTAATGCACCCTCAGTCGAAAATATTGCTGCTGCAAGTGTTGCTAATGATCCGAAGTTTTCAATTTCCCGGCGTTCGCAGCAATTGAACGTGTCGTACACCTTACTATGGCGTATTTTCATTTAGATTTAAATCTCCATCCTTATAAAGTTCAAAGTGCGCAACAATTGAAGCCTGCTGACACAACGCGCGACGCCGCGCCGCCGCCGTAGATACCCTTCTTGGGTGTTGGAACAAGACAATAAAAAATGATTTTTCGAACAACATTTTCATCAGCGAAGAGGCACATTTCTCACTAGGTGGATATGTAAACAAACAAAATTGATGCATATGGGGCTCAAAAAACCTACAAGTGATCGAAAAGTTGCCGCCGTTGCATCCAGACAAAGTGACTGTTTGGTGTGCTCTATGGTCGAAAGGTGTCATTGGTCCGAATTTCTTCGAAGATTCCAATGGACAGACGATTACAGTCGGTTCGGAGCGATATGGTCGATTAATAACCGATTTTTTTTTGGCCGACGATTGAAGATCATGACTTGGACAATATGTGGTTCCAAGAAGACGGAGCAACAAGCCACAAAACATGACCAATTATGTCTTTATTGCGTGAGAAGTTTCCTAGTCACGTAATTTCAAGTTTAGGCGACGTTAATTGGCCACCAAGATTATGCGATTTGACACCGTTCGATTTTTTTTCTGTGGGTCTACGCAAAAGACCGTATTAACGCGAATAATCCCCAAACTCTAGACGCATTAAAAACCAACATTACCCAAGTTATGGCCGAGATATCGCCCGAAATGTGCGAAAAAGTGGTTAAAAATTACCTCAAAAGCATGGCATGCTGCGAATCTTCCCGAGGCGGCTGTTTGAATGATATTATTTTTCACACTTAATGGCAAAGTCAAAGCTTTATAATGAAATAAAATTTTATCATAAATGTATTACTTCGTGTGTTTTATTTAGCTTTACTTTCGAAACCGAAAAATGAATGACCCTTTATATGATTTTCATTTGGCATTTTATATGGGATTTTCCGTTTCGCATCAGCAATAAAAGCTGGACTTAAAAAACTGGTATTTTTCTATCCATCTCATTTATTTAAATTGATGTAATCAGGTACCTAAATATGTATATAGATTTATTTTTCAAAATTTGAGAAATTAAGAATTCACTTAGCACTTATTCTTAGATATAAAAAGTGATTTTGATTTTTCTTCTCAGTTTGAATCTTTTTAACATTTATAACTTCTACTCTGTCACAACATAAAATCAGAATTGCATTGCCTTTTAATACAAATTCATTTATCAAACTTGTTCATTGTCTGTCAAACGCCAAATGCAAGTGTTATCCACTTTTCTTTGTTTAAAAGCAACAACATATAAAAGCTGATAAATGATAAACAAATGTCATGACAAATGTTCACTTTTCAATTACTCACCATCACCATCTAAGACAGTACACTTTGCCGTTTAAACAATTCTCCATAATTCAACCCATATACCAACTGGTCAACAGAAGCCCTATTTATCACTGTTAAGGAAGCCAAATGTCTCTAAAAGAATTTCCACATCCATCCGATGTGATGCGATGTGATGCCAAAAAACCAAAACTAAAACAAACAAACAAAAAAAAAAAACAATGCCCTCTATACATTGAACTTCAAACCTTCAAACTTGATTTACAAAATTAATAAACCATCGGGTAATCCATTGGCGTTGTGTTTGCGTCCGTCAGTTACCAGTTATATATCTACCATCTCAGCTTCCTAACGATGATAAATTACTCGTTAAATCTACCCTAAACCCAATGTAATCCGAATGCCTACATCATCATTATCATCATTATCAGCACTATGGTTCTGATGCGGTCAGGTCCATATACATCACTCGTTCTGTTCCTGCATTTTTCATTTGTTTAAGCAGATCAGTGTTATCCTTTTTGCATTTTCTGAATCTGACACAGTTTATTTATTCCTCAACGGGTCAGCTCTCTACGGTACCATACATATATGTATACCTTCTGCGAAAGGTCCTTTCTTTTTTTTTTTTACAAACATATACATGTGTGATGACTTTTGTTTCAAAAGAAGTCGAAGAGTCCTTTTCATATTATATTGACCACATAAACCATTGTACTGAAAAAAGGGATAGACGAAGGCTCTCGGGAAAAAGTAGTCTCATATCCACTGCCACCGCGCCACCACTTCCGTGCCTTAACAAACTACCCCCTTTTGGTTCCATGATGATGCATAGCGTATGTTTAACAGATTTTAGTTTTCAGAATGGACTCGTTTATAGGTATTAAAATATTTACGAAAGCTAAGAAGGTTTTTATGAGCCTGCGTCTATATATAAATTTGGAAACATGTACCTACATCTACTTTATAGCCAGCTTGAGTATGATGTCGGACAAAACGTTATAGATGGACTGTGTGGCAGAAGGCCAGATGTATAATGGGAGTATATGGTGCGGTGGCCGAGACGTACCCAGCTTTTGGTTTACAGTATATATGTACGTGCTAATAACACGATACTACAGGATGATGGGGCTTTAGGGGTGTTTATTATCCTTAAACTGAAGTGAAGGTAAACATGATTATTTCACCTTAGTGTGGTTATGACCAAACTTCATATCAAATACAATCTGATGATACTATGATGTTTGATGAAGCTACATAATATAGGTACAATGACGGACAATGGCTATAGCAACAAGGATAAGAGTAAGTATGTATGTATATAATAGTTTGATTCACATGTTTTATACTAAAAAGAAACTTTGATAAATTCAATGAGGTTTAAATTAAACACAAGGACATTGCTCTCGTTAGATAAGATCTTGTTTAAGAAAATAACATGTTCATTGAAGTGTGAAAATTAAGGTCTATATAACTTTAAAAATTGTTTAAATATAAATTTGGTTAATAGTACTTCGAGCCATGCTGAGGATACTTCTTGCAAAACCTCAGAATCGAATTGTAATAAACATTAATAATTAATAAATTAAATATTTTTTCACTAGTGTCACACTTACTTAACATCTGTTCTTAGTAAACGCTGAACACGCCTAAAAAAGTGACATTTCGTGCAAACAAGTAAGCAAACATTTTTTATTGTCAAAGTGACATTTGGAGTTAGTATGATACTAAAAAAGTTAAAAATTAAAATAGGCATTTTAGTGATTTTATTTTTAATAAAATTTTAAAAATATAACACGATGCTAACTTGTTTAAATTTTAGCAAATCGTGTTATTAGCCTAGAATCTTAAAATTGCTTTAACATCGTACTTAATCGTCTAAAATGTTGCCCCAATATTTTTAAATGATTGTGACATTTTGATGTTGCTTATACATATATATTTTACAAAACATAAATTGATACTGCAATATATTCTGTGGTTATGGCTCATAATATTGAATACGAAATGCGCAACAAAAAAAAAATACCCCTAGGGTGAGATTACACTTTTAATCGTATCTTTCCTTTGGATAGAATTACATCTTCCTTAATGTTTCAAACATCTTAATGAAGAAAAATTGCTTTTTTCTTAAGGATTTTGTTGTTCGTTTCGTTCTCCCTTTTTTTTTTTTGCTTTAATTTTTTTTATTTCTCTGCTTCCTTTCAAGAAATTTTAATCGGATTGGGAATTTTATTTGAAAATGCAAGAAATCTGACAGGAACGGGGTATGAGAGATTGAAAGGTAAATAGGCGCTGGAAGTTACAAATATGTTTTTGATTTGTTATCGTCATTTTTGGAATATAATTTAAGCAGCTGTTTGCTTTCATCAAAAAATATATAAAGTATAAAATAGTGAAGCAGTTTTCTCTAGTGGAAGCCTCCATATCAAAAAGCGGAAACTCGTACCTGAGAAATGTTTTGTAGGCCTCAAATATTCGAACAGGTCTAATTTATCTCGGTAAGTAATAAGGCGCTTTTTTCTTTATTTTATGGCAAAAAACTTGAGGATTGCCAGTGGACAAGGGGTTTCCATGAAAAACTAAAACTCTTCATCTAAACGATATCTATACAAAATTGGAGAATTGGTCACGTTAATTTTTTTGTTTGTTCTTTTTAACTTTTTAACACAACGAAACAATTCGTTCAACTTTTCATTTTATAATACGCTCTTTGGAGAGCAAAATTTATTATTGTAGCAGATTATTCGGAAAAGTCTCCACTCTATTTTCGCAAAAGGTGTTTGTAAAAAATAACTAAAATCTCTAGATTTTAAGCCTAGTAGGCGAAATGAAAATTTTATAGGGTCTCCAAATCAACAGCGAAAACGTAAACGAAATGACAACGGGCAATTAATATTAATGGAGAGTTTTATTAGATGATAAGTAACGAAATTTGTTTGTGGTCTCACTTTTCCCCGCACAATTAGATATGGTTGGTGCAAATAATTTAGTGCGAAAAAAGAACGGAAACTTCTCTAAATGATCTGGTACAATTATGTATTTCGTTATTTAAACAGCCTACTGCAAAACGAAGATCAGAACGAAATTTTTCGTTTATGATTTCGTTGTGTCATTTTTATATAGAAATTTGCGTTTCACCTCAGCTGCGAAATTAAAATGAAAAAATTTAAAATATCACAGTTATTGCCCCATTAATCCTCTTCTTAAATAATAATAACAGTTGTAGTTTAACGGAAGACGCATCATATCATTAGAGTGCAATTTAATCCCAAAAAAATATTCGATATGGTTCCACTTATTAATCTTATAATTAAAAGATTCTAAGAGCTTTTTTTCAAATTGAGGTCTTAAGACAATTTCTTCAAGATCTTTAAAAAATCTATTAAAAAATATTCACTGCTTACATAACAACTCTGCTTAAAAAAAAATTTGTCGACCTACTTGATTGACTTCCTAAATAAATAAGGTGTACAAAATTCAGAAGTGAGAAAAACTTTATATAAACAAATTGTTGGCAAGTCTTATATTTATTATTGCATATTGCATTCGCCCTTTTTTTAAAAACTCAGTTTTTTTTAAATTTAAATTTGGGAAAATTTTTCGAAAATGAACTCATTTAGCCAGTTCAGGTTTAATTTCAGAGATCTCAGCAATCTCAGAAATCTGAACGTTAATTCCTTAGTAATATTCCACACTTTTTCTGTCAAAAAGCTGAGATTAATATTTTTTTGGATTCGATTGCTCAATTTTTTTTTTTGTCGCAGTTGATAAAATTGTGCTTTTGATTTCTAGTGGTATAATCTTGTTCAGGGTTCTCCTTCTACTCAGTGAAGCTGAGAGAAGTTTGCGCAGTGAGATCTCAGAAACGTGAACTGGCTAATTGTAGAACATAGAATTTAATTTCGAGTGAAATTTAAAACCAATTTAAATTCGATGTCTTTCGAAATGCAGAAAATTGGCGTATCTTTCGTTTTTTTTTCGTTAAAATTGCCGTAACGAATATTTTTTCAATTTATTTCCTTATTGTCCTTAATGACTTTATCGATTTTGTTCAATATATTTCAATAAGATCTTTTAATTATCTCAATTTATATTGCATATCAAAATTTAAGAAAAAAAATATATTTTAAATAATCGTGCATTTCATTTAATTTAACAACACTTGGTCACTCGGGCGTATGCTTAATTTTTGTTTTTATGAAAAATTTATTTGAAATCAAAATATTTTTAAATAAAAGAAAATTACTAAAATGTTGAAGCTTGCATTTTTTTTATAAAAAATATACAGATGTTAACAATAATTTTAAATAATTGCATAAATAAATAAATACATTGATCGGCGCGACAGCTGGTGTAGAACCATGACCTAGTGACTTACAGCTCTCAACTATTCATGTGTGCGTGTTATTGGCAGGAATAGAGGGGACTACAATTTTTTGCTGAATCCAAACGGCAAGGTTGAGAAGCACTTTTTTGAAGAGATTCTCTTGGAGGATTTGTCAATTCCTCGCAAGAGGCAGTTACCCGTGAAAAACATTTCTGTCTTTAGATGGCATAGGCTGGGAATCGAACCCAAGAACTTCGGCGTAAAAGTCCAAAACACTAACCATTACGCCACAGGCTACTACAAATAATTGCATATTTTCAATAAATCCGGCCCTGACAGTACTTTGACTCGCTGTTAACAAAAAAAAAAGTACCTAATGACTCATTAACCTCCTTTAAGATGATACAATTTCTCATAAAAATAAAATAAAAATACAAATTTGCAATTAAATTTGAAGACAAATTTGACTATATGCTCTACTGGCTGGGTAGCTAGCTAGCTGGTGGTTTCGGCAGATAAGCAGATGAGTTTTCTATACTTTGTATATAGCGTCCAATTGTCTGAATCTCTTTACGAGCTTGACTGACTTCTGATAAATATTTGGTGACATAATAAACTACTCCCCGACCGCCCCCACCCCTTACATAAAAAAAAACTATACAACAGCATTACGATGCTGATGGTAATAAATAACAAAATTCACTCCTGTGTCTGATGACAAGGCATTTCAAGAAAATATTCCCAGATGATGAGCTATATGGTACGAAGCAAAGGAGCAAAAACTAAATAGAAAAAGTCGAACGGTTGATGATGTCAAAAAAGAAAGGGATGTTTGGGTGGAGATGGCTGGGCCAAGGATGGATATACTATTTATGTTGCCAATATATAGGGGTGGTGATTGCTTATGAAATTAGGTCAATAAATCCAGTTATGGTCACACACATTTGTATTTTGTTTGCATTACGGTTATTTGACGTTTCAAATTTCTGCTGAGAACAAAGGAAATCTGCTGTGTTTTATATATTGACAGTATGTATAGGTTATATTCTAAAGACTTTTGTTCTAACGCGTTGTTGTTGTTATGTTGGTCGAATGGATTCTTGTTGTTTGCTCGAGGATATATAAATGTGAATAACTCTTGGCGACGACAAATTGCGTATTTGGCTTATTATTGAGTTTTTGTTTGCCAAGAATAGAACAATCAGGACTTCAATAAGTAATGTGTTGACAAATATTGGCACTTAGTTATAGTTTGAGTTTGCTTGGAAAGACTTTGTGTGTTAGTTAATATTGAATATTTATGTACATAGGTATATCTGTCAATATATAAACTAACATAGATGAAAGATGAAAATAAGTAATATGCATTACTCTTTCTAAGCAACATTATCACACACTCAATTAGTTAAAAAAACATATCTGCTTGTACGTTGGTAGAGTAATTTTAATTAAAATGTCAAGTCAATCATCTCAATGAAAAGATTAGTTTTGATCAAATAAAAAAGGTAATAAGTATATACTCGCCTCTCTATGAGCTTTCGAGGCACTAATTTATTTTATAACTTCACTTGGAAAATAAAATAAATGGCATGATAGCTTATGGAGTATGGGGAACCTAGTGATTACACTCTCAATAATTCCTGCGTGCGTGTTGTTTGTCAGCAGGAATGTATGGGGCCTACAATTTTCCCCCGAATCCGAACAGCAAAGATGATAGACATTTCATCAAGACAAGAGATTCTCTTGGAAGAAAATATATCACTTCTTCGTTAAAACCAGTACCCATGATAAAATTTTTAAAGTGGAATCGAACCTAGATTTCTACTCCGATGTGATATAGCGCAACACACAAAGTCCGACACCTAGGGAAAAATATTTTCTAACAATTTTGATATAGCGGGTAATCTGCAATATTAGTTATAAATTAAAAAGTAGACGTTTATCAATGCGTATATGTTCACAAAAATATGTACCTACTTAAGGCAATGCTGACCACATTTTTATGTTATTTATTAAATAGAGAGTTTAGTGAGGAAATTAATGAAAATTGCAAAGAAGAGCATTTGTATTTTGATATCATTCAAATTTGTATACATATAACAAAATAAATTTTTCAATCTATGTACATTATATGGTGGTCGTTAAAAAAAAGTGCATCTTGGTTTTGGATGGGTCTAAATCAGCTCCAATAATGCAGAAAAATTAATTCTCTAATTTTTTCAGATTTTTTTTTTCATCCTCTACTCTGTATTGGCGCTGTAAGCGGTTAATTTAGCAATATTAAATTGAATAAAGGTGATTCCCAGGCAAGAAAAAAAAATTTAATGGGCGGGGGTAGTATTTCCCCCCTTTAGACGGGAAGAGCAGTAAATAAATACTTAAAGTGGATACAAATTTATTAAAAAATTAACGAAAAAACTTACAACAATATTTTTTTTAAAAGTCAAAAATCGAATCTAATATTATTTGTTTTTTTAAATTAATTTATTTTGATAAATAGTTTTTGTAAAAATTATTTTCAAAATCCTGTATAATGTTGTTTGTTTAATAAATTTTGTCTTAATACACAATAAAAAAAGGACTCAATTTTATCTTTATTTAAATATTTTTACTTTTAAAATTATACCATAAAAACTCAAATTAATGGCTTCCTAAGGGATCCATGTAGACTTTTATGAGGATTTTATAAAAATATAACAAGCATTTTTAAAAATCTTTTACTGAAGTTAGCGATCGGTAAACGACGAAACAGAGTACTATTTTGTTTCATTTTGGATTTCTCTACTTCCCTGGTTTTTGTAAATGTTTTTTTTTTTTTAATTCCTTTCAATTGAATTGCAATTAATTTGTGAAAAATTACAAAATTTTGACCGAACCTCGTATTTAGTATAGGATAAGGTTTTTTTTTTTTTTTTAAATGTGTAAGGTGCGTGTACGACATGATTTTCGGGGCTGCAACCCCCCCCCCCCCATTTTGGTGGCGGGGGGAAAACCATAAGTTTTACAAGCAAAATTTTACCTCAGTTTTTTAGAAAATTGTATTCTATAAAATTTTGCTTTACAAACTTTTACCAAGAAAAATAAAAAATGTATACTACTTCTACCACCTACTTCTTTTCTGCCAGTGTACAATTTATTTCAAATAAATGTTCCACTGATTTAGGTAAATAAGGTTGAATTATTTTTCAAATGTCATTTTGCAAATTTCGACTTTGTGTGAACATAATATCAATTATTTAAAATCTATATCGATTACAAAAAAAAAAAATTCCTTACAATCCTTCGTTTTGTTGAACCATCTTGTACCCCTTTGAAAATTGAAAATTCTAAAAATCTTTCTTTGTCCGCAACTTAATTAAATTTTCGTTTAAAAACATTTGATTTCATATCTTTATAATTAACTTACCATTTATGGCAAGCTTCTCCCTTCATAAAGTTATAATAGTTTACGTGATGATCCTGATTTTATATCCGCTTAATTCATAAGCAGGGATATTATTATTGCCGCTTATTACGAAAATATAGTATATTTTGTTGTATTTTAGATCAACTTAATTTTTAAGCGTATGTATGTATGTATGTATACGCATACAAAACAGAACTATATTTTAAAAAGTTTATGTAACACATTTAAAATAAAAATTGCAATAAAAATTCGATAAACTTGTTAATTTAATATTATTTAAAACCCAACGTTTATTTTAAGATAATTATGTAAACCACTTGCTATTTTTTTTTTTTCAACTTACTGGAACTGTCAAATTTAAAGGCATGTCCAACCCATTGTTTTTTTTTCAATTTCTTTTTTTTTTTGTACTTTACTTTTGATTCGTCGAACATCGATTTCAATCAAGATTTACATATATGCAGAATTTGTCAACTCAACACCCATAATCTTATGAAAAGTAGTAAACAGCGCCCGCGCAGCGCTGCGAAATGCTTAATTAGTTTCAGTGTGTGTGCAAGTTCGTGCAAAAATTCCGTGTAAATCTTGCTTGAAATCGAGATTAAAAGATCAATCTGAAAGTGAAATCTGAAAGATTAAGGATGCAAGGTAGTTTCAATTGTACTTTTCTTTTTACTTCGAGTATTTTTAATTTTCAATTGGTCGTTCAATCTACAACCTTTGCTTGATAGGGTCAGGGTTTTGCAAAACAATTTCATAATGTCTAAGAGAATATTAAACAATTTTTGTGTCGAATTCCTTTCCACCAAAAAAAATTGATTTTTGTTCTAAACAGAATTGAATTTTATCTGTCGTTGAAAGGAATTTGTAAAGAAACAATTTTTTTTATTGTGTGTGTGGTACTTAGAAGCTGCAATTCTGAAGAGAAAAAAATTCGGTTGGCGTATTGGTCTACATCGCAACGTGTGTGTTAAAAATATTATTTTTTTCTTAAAACACCGCGAAATTCAATTTAACATTTAAGAAATAATGACAATTCTTGCTAGTCGGTGAAAATTTGTTCCTAAAATTTTGCTATGTGCATGATTTGTTTTGGCAGAAGAAATTCGATTTTGTTTAGAAACATTTCTAAACCCAATCGATTCTTTGGTTGAAAGGAATTCGAATTACTTTATCGTGAAGTGTTTAATAAAATTCGTTAAGAATTTTTCTCGAATCTCTTTTAGATTTAAGCCTAGTACTTATACAATTCTTCTTCGAAAAAAATACATGTACTTCTTATGAGAGTGATTTTATCGAAAAACACATTTTTTTGACGTTGAAAATTTTACTATCGAACTGTGAGCCAAACCTGTTGAAAAAAATTTATATTCACCACGGATAATTTTTCGCGCAAAACAATGTTGGTGACATTGTTTTGCGAAAAAAACTAACATATTTTACCGTTTTTGAATTGGTTTTGATTGTTTAGCTTGTCGGTAGTGTTTTTTTTTTAATAATTATTTCATATTCGCCTGGTTTTTCCGACTTTTTTGTTTCACCACAAACATTTTTCTTGCGGAAACTGTATACTAGGCTTTAATAAATAAAGGAAAATCATAAGAAAATTTGTTAAAACAACTCCTTCAAAAGTGAGCTCAAAATAATTTCTTACAAAAAAAAAGTAAATTTAAGCAAACAAAATTTTAAAATCATTGTTGAACAATCATATTTTATTTCTAAAATTCTTATGGCCGGTTGCACCAAACGCTTTTAAATATTTAATGCTTCGTTAAATTTTAAAATGGCATTTATTGGTTGCACCAACCAATTTTGGTTTTAAAAGGCCGATAAACAAGCCAATAAACTAAAATGCCATTTTTCTCCAGATAAATTTAAAAAGCTAGTTTTAACGAAAATATCTACAAAATAAAAAAAAATTCACCTTTGACAGGGCATATTTTGAAAGTTAAGCCTTAACTACATTGGCCAATAAAGTGAAAAAGTACAAAAGTGAAAATTTTCAAACTTATTTTAAGATAGTGTTTCTGACTGGGAAACTTATAAAAATGATGCAGAAAGCTTAAATTTCGGTTTAAAAAAAAGAACTGTATATTCATTTTCACAAAATAACTGCGCTAGCGGGAAAAAAAATATTTTCACTTTTTCAATTTTACAAAAAGTCGTCAATGTAGTTAAGGCTTTACTTACTACCAAGATTTCCAAATGTAGTTGCAGCAGTTGATTGTACTCACATTAGAATAGAATCACCAGGTGGGGAAGTTTTACATATCTCATATTGCTATCTTACTTACGCGAGTGAAACGTTTTCGTTCAGTTTAAAAATCAGCTGACAAAAACCAGGGATGGTTGGCAAACAGCATTTTAGCTAAAATATCAGTGAAAGACATTGGTGCAACCCAATAAATTTATCAGGCTGATAAATTTTATAAGGATTTTAGCAAAAACTGGTTTTAGTGGATTTTGGTGCAACTGGCCATTAAACATTAAAAAAAAATCGATCTGCTCTGTTCTAATATAAATACGTTTGTTAATTGTTTAGTAAAGTCAACTACCATTCCCGATCGGATCCACTGTTCAATGAACAAACTTAAAAACTGTTCTACATCAGACTGACAAGTGTTTTAAACGTCAAAGTCAAACTTGTGGCGCGCATTTGTTCAGTTGTTTTCCTTGTGCACTTGTTTAGTTTAGTAATTTGCCTGTATAAAAATTATTACAGATTGTGTTTTGCTGGAAAAGTTTATTTTGAAATTAAAATAATATAAAGTTTCAATAAAGTTATCATTAAAAAAATGAATCAGCATGAAAAACTTCTTGTTAAATGTGAAGAAGAACAAGGAACTCATCCTCACTGTCCCCACGGACCAATGTTATACTTCTACAAAACATCCTCCCTTAAAGATGGTTTTTTTGCCTGTTCGGCGTTTCGCGATAAAAACTCATGCGGATATCATACGAATTTAAAGGAATTGAGTGATTCACACAAAAAACGACGATATCCAATGGAAACATATGATTACAAGAAGCTTCGACGAAAGGTAAAAATAGAATCAGAAACGAGGTGGTGCGAATGAGTGGTCATTTATTTATTTGTTTTTAGATAAAATCAGTTCCTTTTGAAAATCGCAACTATTGTCACACCTGCAACCTTCCATATGTGCATCTGGAAGCTCATCTTCATTCAGATCACAGTACACTCCAAGGAATCAACGACCAGAAGTTCCTAAATCCCACCAGCTTCCTTAAACCAATTGACAACGATAAAGTTGAAGCGCAGTACTTTTTCGATGAGAAATCTCTGAAGGTGTTCTATTCGTGTTTGGAAAAATGTGACATCAGAAAAGTAGTGTGCATTGGAACGCCTCGTCTACATGCTTATCTTGAGACGCATAAGGACCACATAGATTCGTTTCTCCTTGATTTCGATCACAGGTATTTCTACTTCTACGATGATGACCAGTTTGCCTGGTACAATATGTGCAACAACCATTTTTTCGATGAGAAACAACGTTTTGCCTTCGAGAGATTCCTAACCCTAAATGATGATGACGAGAACTTGGCTTTCTTCATTGATCCTCCGTTTGGCTGTCGAACAGAGGTTGTAGCCAATAGCATAAAACAACTCACCGCGCTCTATCGCTCCACAAATAAACTCCACAAGATGCCATCCGTGTTTTGGGTTTACCCATACTTTGGGGAGTCCTACATAATGCAAGTGATGCCCGAGATGGAAATGTGTGACTATAAAATCAATTACACAAACCACGAGAGCTACAGCGATGGCAGCAAAGGTCGAAAACTAGGTAGTCCCGTGCGTCTGTTCTCCAATATCCCACAGCATCTTATTGTCCTGCCATCGGAAGAAGGATATAAGTTCTGCAAGCCGTGCAATCGATGGACAGCCAAGGAAAACACCCATTGCAGCCTCTGCAGGGTTTGTCCTTCTAAGAACGGAGACACCTACCGCCACTGCACGGAGTGTAAAATATGCGTCAAGCCAAACTACATTCACTGCAAGGTTTGTCGGAGATGCACCCAGAAAAGCGAGCACAATTGCGCCGATCACCAGTCCAGAATTCGCTGTTGGATCTGCCGGGAAGTGGGACACAATGAATACAACTGCCGAGCCTTGCAGGTATGTAAGACCAAGAAGAAGCATCCGAATCTCTGTCTAATTTGCAGGAAACCCAAGCAGCACAATGAGAAATTTTGTCCCAGGCGGTCGCAGTACATCAAAGAGTACTCGTTCATGGGTCACTGCACGCTCAAGTTTAAGAAAAGCAATAAAAGTAAATAGCATAGTTATACATAATATTTAAGTAGTATGTACATTTATTTATGTTTTAAACTTTTAAAATACATAGAACTGCTTGCGAGCAACACTTTGGACTTGTGAACATTTAGTTTTTTTGTTTTTCTTCTATAAATTCACGAACAATAACTGGGTGTATAAGAACAAAAACTAAATATCAAGTCGCATCCTAAATACTACTAACGCGCCTTCTACTTATTGATGCTTCGGTTGATGGTTCTTCAGACATGATTTCTGGTCAGCTTGTGGTCTTGTCAGATGAGGATTTAAAATCGCCGGTTGTGTATTCTCCCTCGATTTCTCGGAATTCAATTTTGTGTTCTTGCATGGCTTTCTGTATTGACAAAAGGGTTAGTTATTTCTTATTGATTAGTATCAAGAAATTACCTTAACACATTCTTGATAAACTTTGAATAATGAAGAACATACTGAGTCATCGGTGTCACCATGGAGGAACCGTCCAGAGAACCAAGCATTAAAACATGCATCGTATTGTTTTTTTAGTTCATTGCAATCCGAACCTAAACTGTTCATGATAAGGGATTTTCTGCGTTGTCACAGGTTTCTCTTTTAATCTGAGACGAGAAAAATAATTAAAAATGTTAATTATAATGACTATCACTTCAATCAATTGTATTTTATGTTATTTTGAATATTTTTTTTATTAAAAAACAATTTTAATTTGGAAAAACCAACCTTTTTTTCAGAAAAATGGTGTAATCGAAAGCCAGAGTGAGAAATGTCATGTGAAGTGTCAAATCTAGCGCAGGCGTAGTAATATCTGTCGTCATTCAGGTTATTAGTATTTCTTACAAGAAATCTAGTACAAATTTATTATGAGGAATCTGTGATGGTACTTTTTATTTTTAGTGCCTACAAGATTCAAAAAATTGAAAATTTAATTAATTGGAAGATCTAATAAGCAGCATAGAGTACCTATATTATCTAGAGAACCGACTTCAGCGCTTTTTCTCTTTCACCCTACAAGCTGCACTGAGAGGATTTCCTCCACAAGGCTGAATATGTGTTAGTTGCCGAATGCATTTTTAATGGAATCGCACTAACCTAGTGATAATTTAATGGATATTGGCTCAGTTTTGCTCAGTTCTCAGTTCTCCCACCAGATATGAAATACTTTTTTTAAAACTGCATTATAAACCATGTTCATACTTCTTGTAAAAAAAGTCCATCGCTGGAATTTGATCTCTCTTTTACTGAGATGAACAGAAACAGAAAAACCAACCCACCGACCCTCAGTCACATCGGAGCTGCGATGGTGGAAATAACGCCTGCGTGCACGTCTTTCTTTTCTTTTTTTCAGTAATGTTCGTATTTTTGTGTGTATCTTTCAAAATTAAAAAGATGGGGAGAGAAATTTGAAGAGAGATGCGCTATATCTAGTTACAATTCAGACGAATTCACGGATAGGGAATTTAGGAGAGTGTTCTCTTACTGTGCTCAAATAAAACTTGCGGGTGTTTTAGGCAAGGGGGGTACGAGTCGGTTCTCTATATAATATAGGTACTCTATGATAAGCAGTAGGCATATTAAAAAAAATTGTATGCCAAATCTTCTTTCTTTTTCAACTTATCTCAAAACGGCTCTTATGCTTGTGATTATCTTAACATCGTAGCTATATTTTTTCCATCTAATTTTAATAAGACTGCAATGCGCATCTCTGCTAGAGTAGGGCCTTCGAAATTATCTTTCTAGTCATATATTAATAAAACTACTACCATGAACCCGAGGTTTTAGTCGAGTGGTGAATTTAGGCAGCTCCCCCTTAAAATTTTAATTTGTCACTGTACAATGTACCTTCATGCCTGTCAAAATTTAGCGAACGAAATAATTGTTTGACATTTGAAATCATTACACAGTCCTACAGTGGCTTTAGTGCCGCCAAAATGAAAACTATTGGCCTTATTTATAAACGTTGTCTAACTTTAGAAAATGTGTGCAAAAACCTTGTTTGTTGTTGTCTTATAGCTGCCAAACTTAGACACAAGAGTAGATTGTCTTAACCGTGAATAATGTGATATTTATTTTTATTAAATAAAGCATATTTCCTTCAATTTGAAAATAGTTAGACAGTGTCTAAGTAAGCAAAAATCTAATAAATACGACTGTATTTTTTTATTTATTAATTACACAGGTATTAACATAATTTTTTGACACTACATGTAGTTTTTGAGATACGGAATATGTGCAAAAAATTAAAAAGATTCTAAATAATTTATTGTATGCAAGAATTTATCGTCTTTTATTCAAATTCTTGTCTTTGGTCCATCAAATATACCAGCCATAAGCTTTTCTGTACAAAACCCACGAAATTTTCTAGATATATACAAAAACGAGGGCCAATTTTATCTATAATGCTTTAACATATTGTTCATCAAGTTTAATTTTATGTGCAATGGAGGCAAAATTATTTTTTCTCTTGAAACTAGAGGTGGGTTCAAGAAGCTGTGTTTGCCAAAAATTCTTTCACGGACCAGTCTTTCTTGATGCAGTGGTCGCTTTTTGGTTTGCTGGTCTCAGAAACAAATGAAAAACAGAAATTTCGTGAAACCACTTTTTTTGTCACAAAAAAACTGTACGTAGTTTTAACTTCAATATACCGTTGCTCATATTCAGTGACAGTGGACAACAAAAATTGATATCATTTATGGCGGCACCAATATTTTTTTTATTTTTATTTTTTTATTTTGTGGTTCTGTGTTATTGTTCCCGAATATTTCGATTTTGTTTTTCACTGCAAATTTCACAAAAATTCAATAATTATCGAATCTGTCAAAATTAAGCCCGAGAAATAATGTATCGAACAATTTTTGTGACAACACCAGCGCCACCGGTGCTTTTGAAACTTTAACTAAATTACTGTTAGGGTGCGTTCACGTTTTATAATTAAAAAGAAAAAGAAAAAGAGTGAATAATTGATATTATACTGTTTTATAAAGCGTCTTTTTCAATGTTACCTATGTATATAAAATATTGGTATTTGGTTCGTAAGTGCAAAAATTAGTTCGGCAAATTTTGCTTTTCATGCATGACATCTTATTATTATTATGTTCCTATTATTGACAAACAAAATTCGAATAAAAACTGCAGGAAATTAAATTCTTACAAAAAATATTTCTGGGATTTATACATTATTTATAGCTTCTGAAATAACTATAGGTATGTAGGTACCCATAACCTTAGTGAAAACCTGTACGTATCTCCTTTTAAAGAAAAGGAAAACAGAACAATAGAATAATATAAAATAAAATCCAGGTCGTGTTAAATTTCTAGGTGAAATGCAGAATCGTACTAAGCCAATGTACTAAGGTTTTTTTGATTTTCACTTCAATAACTCCTGTACAATAATTCCCAAATAATTTTACTTACACCAGTTGCTTACAAAATTAATCTACCTTAACTCTTAG
This sequence comes from Epistrophe eligans, assembly GCA_951394125.1. Classification (NCBI taxonomy): domain Eukaryota; kingdom Metazoa; phylum Arthropoda; class Insecta; order Diptera; family Syrphidae; genus Epistrophe; species Epistrophe eligans. The sequence continues at coordinate 26,597,791 of OX596031.1, read as the reverse complement.
CACAGAATTTGCACTCAACATTCCTATAGCAACTTCCTTAAAAACCACTTTTATTTCCGAATCCATGGCATGTTGGATATTTTCAATAATTCACAACAATTTCCGTCCGCCCGCCCTCAAAACCAACAAAATGCGCTCAAAAGATCGAGTCCAATATTAAACAGAATACCTATCCACTCTGTATGTTTATCGAAAAGGAAATTACTATTCTACCAAACAACTTGCATTAGTTACATTTTTCTGCTTCCTTGCATTTCTGTCCGGAAGCTAACTATTGGAATTTATATTATTATATAGGTACTTGTATAGCGTCATGTAAAAAAAATATATCGATAACCCATGATCCCCATAAAAGTAGCCAATGCAAAATCCCTGCGATTCCGACATGATAAATGTAAACCAATTTCTGGACCATGTTATTGTTAAAGTAGCAGCACCAAAAAAGAACTCAAGCTTGAGAGAATAAAGCAAATAAAAAAAAAAAAACGACAACTATACCACGATATGGACGGGATGGGGATACACTTCAAGTATCTATACCTAGGTAAATCCTGTATATACACATCCGAAAAAGGAAATGCAGAGATTTCTGCGGTTCAATTATTTTATTCGGTTACTTCCGCTTTGCCGAACAACAGTTAAAGCCAACTGTTTGACCCTCGAAAATATCAGAATATTGCACTTTTGTAAAAAAGAGAACTAGGGTAAGGATAATACCCCACCACACCACCACTTTTACCCTCAAAATCAAGAAATATTGAGAAAAAAACGAAGGGGGTCCTTAGTTCTTAGTTCTTTTGCCGCAACCTAAATGGCAAAATGGATACTTAAATTATCTCTTATTGTGGTTGGTAGTAATAATATACATGCATTATCCTCAATCAAACATTTTGTCATAACAGGGTATTTATCGTAATGGGGGATGCCAGCCCCTGAAAGGATGGAGATTTGTTTTTTTTTTTCTGTAGATTTCCGTTTCTACTGTGAAAGAAGTCATGTCGTCCTATAATAAAAAGGGTGATTCCACCTGTTCTGTTTTCAAATCTCACATGACTCCGCGTTGGAGCTTCTTTCTCTTTTTTTTTTTGCAGCTTATAGTACCCAGGGGACCATCAGACCATTCTGGATGAGGGGAATCTAATTTACACATAAAAAAGTCATCATTCTTCATTGTTGACACCTTCTCTGATGGTGTGTAAGGGTTTCATTTTCCAGAAGATGTGAAAAAGGTTTATTTTATTTTTGCAAAAAGAATATTCTTTTATTCAGCTTCTTTTATACAACAATGTGGTGATTTTGTGTTTTTTTTTGTGTTGTTTCTACAAAAAAAATAAGAAAAAAGGATAAGATGAAAGAAAGTGAATCTTTTATTTGACCCTAATTTATGGTTTTCTTTTTTTCTAATACCTAAATCTCCTAGTACCGCAACGCACCTATATGAAAAGCATATACAAGACATGACGAATGAAAATGTGCTTTTTATTATTTTATCTTTTTTTTTATGGGAATAATATGGTTTATCAGGTGTTCTATGAATTATAATTTACAAAAGAATAAGAAGGTAGTTATGGAGTTATAAATGGGATTTTTTTCATATTTTCTTTTTTATTGGAATATTATCTAGCTTTGCTTGGGATGTGAGAGGTTTTAAAAAAGGATTTGAAAATAAAATAGTATTTTTGTAAGTTATCTTGTACTATTGTTTTTTTTTTTATTGTAAAAAACCATAACCTAAAGAAAAGATCTAAGTATGGTTATTAATAAAAATAATCTGTTTGGTGTAAATTTTGATATTTTATATTTTCTTTCAAGAAGTCATAAAAAAATTTATTCTGTCTTGTGACAATGCACGTCAGGAGAAGACCTGAAAAGGATCATTTGACGAAAAAACCAAATGTTGAATTTCATCAACGAAGAAGGTTTACAACAAAACCGAATGTATGCTTTTGGTCTTTTCTTCGACCAATGATCGCACCCTTATAGTATCTACGTATGTATATATAGCGATACGTCAAAATGGCATTTCGAGAAAAACTTATAGGTTAAGCTGCTTTTAGACGACTGCAATTTCTATCCGCAATTTTTTGTTTAGTTTCTTTCCGATTGCAGCTCTATTTAAACGCTGCAAATTTTAATACCTGCAATTTTTGTTAAATGGGAAGGAAATATATCTCCTCACTCTTTACTCCGCTTATGTCTCAAACAATAAGAACAAGCACAAAGAAGGAAGAGCGATAACTCTGCAATTATTTCAACCTCTGCAACTTTGTCTACCCCGGGGGTAATTGCTGCAAATACCCCTGCGATTTTTTAGCACGTCGGGTGGGGGACGTATGCGGTGGTCGGGGTTAACAAAGTTGCAGAGGTTGAAATAATTGCAGAGTTATCGCTCTTTCTTCTTTGTGATGTTTCTTATTTTTTGAGACATAAGCGGAGTAAAGAGTGTGAAGATATGTTTCTTTCTCATTTAACAAAAACTGCAGATAATAAAATTTGCAGCGTTTAAATGGATGTTGCAATCCGAAAGAAAGTGGGCGGGTTCAATGAATTACATCTGTCATCTGAATTTTCAGAATTCTATAAATTGAACGCCCCCAGTCAAAAGAGAAACGCCGTTAAAAATTACAGTTGTCTAAAAACAGTCTTAAAAGTTCCAACCTTGTCTTGTTTCGGGAATGAAATTTTACTTTTTTTTAATTTATTTTCAGTTTGATCGCGAAATCAGTCACAAAACACCAAAAAACCAAATGATGTTCATTTAAAAAGTTCATATCTAATATTGAGTTCTATTAATTTGTTCATACCGATATCAACAAATTTTGAAATTCAATCAGTATAATTTTTAAATGACAAGCACAAGCCGCTGCTGTACAGAGCGTTAAAATTTGATCTGTTCGTTTACCTGCTCAAATGCTAGTTTCTAGCATTTTATTTTTTAATGTGAACTTTGATAACCTTCTATATTAAAATAAGTGCTAGAAATGGGCAGTTTTGTGAAGTAAACAAACAAAGCTATATTATCGAAATCAAGACGATCACACCAAGCTTGTTAAACACATTTTACAATAGGTGTGTTTTTTGACCAAGTCGTCTATTCGCTTAAAATAAAAGTGCACTAAAAAACCTACAATGCTTCCTAAGAAAAAAAACAATAAAAAAGATTTGACAGCAATGATATTAATAATGACATTTAAGCTGTCATTACTATTTTGAAAAATATTATTTATGAAGAATACCTACAATAAAAGCTCTTTCAAGTAATCGCGTTGGTTTGGGAGAACCTTCAATCATTAAAAAAAAAATGTTTGTTGTTGTTTGTCTTTAAAAAATATTTATTTTTTCTTTATTCATTTCCAAATAAGAACGCGGTACGTACTATACAATTATAATATTCCTTAACAATTTAATTTAATAAAAATGAAGACAAACGAAGTGTGTATAATATAGCCAAAGGAAAATTCCGCCTTCATAAATGTTGGTTTTAGCAACAAAATGGGGTTGTTGAAAATTTGAAGAGGTCTTCAAGTAAACGCGATGAAGGTTCTTGTAGGTGTTTTGTAGGTCTTTGACACAGGCGATTAAAATAATAAAAGTTATAAGAATTTATATTATTTAATTGAGTTAGCTTCTTTTGACCCAGTCTAAAAGCCTTAGAAGTTTGATGCATCTTATGCCAAAGACCCTAAATTTGTTACAATTCTGTTTTTTTGCTACTTCTTGTTATTAAGCAATTATTGCTAATTTTTGAGAAGCTGTAATTTTGGAAACTGTTGGGTCTACAGACACTATTCATAGATCAAATTAAAGAAAATTTTGTGAGTTTGAAATCGTATTAACAAAGTTTAAATCGAAAACTAATCCTTTAGGGTTAAAATCGCCAATGATTAGAAAATTTCGCGGTTTTTTTCGATATTTTAGCATGATGCGTTCGGCGCTCGAGGTCGAAAACTTGGTTTCTTCATTAGACCAACATTATAAACAACTCAGCAAAAAATCAGAACTACCGGATTTAACGCAAGGTCTGATGGATAAAGTTACTGTACTATATTTTAAATTAAAAGTTTTTTATTCGAGCGATTTCTTAAATAAAATTTGTATTCCTTCTATTTAATTTATACGATTTTTTTTCTATGACCCTTTTTGACCTTTTCAAATTCTTTAGCGGCAAAATCAAACCTAAATTACAATTTTTTTTTTGAAATTTCTGAACAATTTCCATACTTATACTTAAATTTTGCTTCAATTTTTACACCTAGAAGATATATATCCTGCTCCTGATTTTAAGGTCCGCATGAATTCTTTTCTGAAAAACTTAAGGTTCAGATTTATAAATACAAAATAAAAATGGCAAAAATGTAAAGTATCTATACCTAAATGTGTGTATTTTATGTAGGTACATTACCTCGCTCTTGTTTAATGGGATGAAAGAAACAAACATTGTTTTTATGAAAAGTAGGGTGGAAAGGATTGGGCACAAAAATTCCCAAAAAAATAGCTCAATCGTGGATGTTTTGTTTCACTGAACATATACCATTAGACTGAGTCACTGAAAACAAATTAACATGTAAAACACATCAACTTGTATTTAAGAGGGTGTGTCTACTATGTACGCCCTAATATTGAGAATATTTTTGCGTTAAGGGAGTAATTCGCTATAGATGGTCACGAGCGAATAAACTGCAAACCTATTTCAAAATTTAGAAATTTCCCTTTGAATTCCTTTTGTTTTTGTTTTTTTTTTTTTGGTTCAAAATTCTCTTCTGGTGCTTTGAACATTATTTTATTTTTACAAGAATTTTTTAGGTAAAATGTCAAATGCGGTTTCAAGGGATTTCGGTTGTCAAAAAATTTATATAAGAAATTATTATTTTTTTTCACAAATTCTAAATTCGTAAATTCGTCTATTAGAACGTTATTTCTTAAATATTTCTTTAATAAAAGTAGATAATTATTATACCGAAACCTAACTTAGTTCTTTTTTGTAACTTTTAAGTTGCAGCAAACTCGTTTCTTTTCTAAAACTTTATATATTTTAAAAAATTCCAAAGAAATCAAAAAAAAAAAGTAAAAGAGTTCCAAAAGAGAATTAGAACTAAACCGAACTTTCAAAATGAATCCAATGGAGAATAATTAAACTTGAATATAGGAACTCTTGCAGGGCATACTTATACTTACTATCTTTTTGCGTTTCATTGCCTTTCATTTTATTGGCCAAGCATTTTAACCCCTAAACTAAAAGAAATTGATAGTTGTGTTAGTTTTAATATATAAATGTAACATTGTGTTCACAGAGTATAGATAAATATGTAGGTATATGGATAGAGTGCAGTCCAAAGTGTGCTCAAGAGACCTTAGCTGACCACATAGCCCAGAATAACCACATAAACTTACCCAACTCAACCGCATATACGAAGCAATGAATTTCTTTTTCAACTTTGAATCCTGTTTATTGGAGTGTATAATTTTTATTACGACCGTCGTCGTCCGACGCATCGAATTGTTGGCCTTGACTTTAGATGATGTTATGGTTGTGGTGATATCGGATTGGGACAATCGAAAATGATAACTAAATCTTTCATACCTTTTTATACATCTCAATTGTGGTATCTATCAGTAACCACAATCTAACTTCACCCTCATTTATGTTAACAATTATTATTATTAGGAGTTTGTTTAATTTAATTTGATGTAGATGCGAGTTTCTTTAAAAGGTTTACACAGAGTATAGCTTCAGCGGGTACCATTAGACGCCCAATAAAAAATGTGATGTTACCAAAATATAAGCAGTGATGATAATTTAGCTTGAAGTCTGAGTTTTACAGGAGTGGACTAAGATGAAAATTAAAAAAAGTGTGAATGCCGGGACTCACGGTTAAGTTAAGATTTGTAAACATCAAATTAAATATTCAAGTGCTGGTTTTACATCACAGAACGCGACGATTTCGAACTGTCAACCAAATTTTAACCCAAACTCAACTTGATCTGTTGATTTAGTTTGAAGTACGAACGAACGTACCCAATATTGAACATATCCAATTTACATCAACGTATCGTAAGCGTAACGTGGAAGATCACAACGTAAGTGTCACAGAAATGTCCACGTTTTTAGTTTACCCTACGGCCGGTTTAGATGTTTACATATTAAACAAAACGGATTGTACAAAATAAATTAAGTAGGTGGATTAACGAGTACCTAATTAAGTACTTAAGTTGAATTAGCCATTATTACTCAGAGTTGCCGGCGATATAGTGTATCTTAAGTTGCTTGCCTCCACCGCCACCACCCACTGAGCTACTTCTGAGCAACTTTAGAGAATTTGATTTTTCTTGAAAACGTTCGTCTATTTTTAGTTATAAAGTTTTTATTTTCAATTTCTCGATTAAAAGTACTTCATCCAAAATTTTAGAAAATTAAATTCTCTACAAAAAAAGACCTGAAATTTTGTTTGTTCGATGTATGGTTATCAAGATATCTCAAAAACCATTTTACATATCTTTTCCAAGATGGCGGAAAAATGGAGGTTTCAATTTCAACCAAACATATTGAACTCTGGTTGCTTGAAAAATGCACAAAAAATTTACTCTAGATGCTTAAAAGTTATTTGTATACGTCTGCTTCAGGCCCCGTTACATGACAATCCCTTCCCTTTTATGCATGTACGTACGTATACGTCCACAATTATTATACGCAATATAGACACAACATAAATCAAACTATCCCCAAAAGTTCTGTCGAAATAATTTCATCAAGTTTGAGATGTTAGTTATATTATTTTAGTTCAGGGGCTGAAGGAACAAAGTTGTGGTTAAAGAATATAATGAGTCTCAAGGGAGGGAGGAAGTTTATATATATATGTATATATGAATATACGTATAAGAAAATGCTTAAGGTCAAGTTGAATATATGTAGAAACAAGCCAGCAAACTATGGTTAAAGTGGATTCTTTCTTATACAATAATATTCTTCTTCAAAAATCCACTTCATTCAATCATTGGCCAGCAAAAAGCCAGAGCAAAGATTATGAGGACGATAACAAAGAATGTTCAGGATGAAACTATGTGAAGTGTTAACAACATTCCTAAGTAGTCCTTCAGGATGAAGAATATCACTCATCCGCACCACACTTCTCTGGCCGGGATCCTGTCGCCAACCACACGACGACGACAGGGGGGAAATTATGACCAAATATTTGCTTGAACTTTGTCCAATTTGTAGATTAAACACCTCAGTAGTAGTTTGTTGTGTGTTTGTCTGAGCAGAAGGAATTTCAACATCAGCACACGAGGAAGACGAGGACGCCAAAAAGACAAAGGAGTGGAGTGAGTGAGTGAGTGAGTGAGTGAGTGAGTGAGTGAGTGAGTGAGTAGTTCTTTGGTCAGTTTGCAAAGCCCCACAAAAACCTCGTCAGTACCTTTTTTGGTTAGTTAGTTGTTGTTGTTGTTGTTGTTGTTGTTGTTAGAATTCTCTTGAACAACCATTATACATGTGTTCTATCAGTCTTTGATTGTCCTCTTATTCTGCCCTCGATGTGTCCGAAAAGTTTTTAATTAAATTTTCTAGATGTTTTTTTTTCTACTGATTGCAGTTTCTGAATGGTAGTTGGGGTCGAGCGAGACTGGGGCTATGGAAGTAGTTTGTCGTCGTTGTCTGACGGAAGTGATGGTCAGGGAGGGAAGGAAGTAACACATTAATGACATGTTCATGTGTGTCACTCACAGGATATTTGTCTTCAGGAGGGTTAACTGTCAGCAAACACACTTGACTTTGTTGTGAATTGGGCTACGAAGTTAATAAGGAAGAGGTGGGGATCGGGAGATTTGGGGTTTTGGTTGGCTGGTTGGATAACTGTATTTGGACATTGTAAGAGGATAAATATTTGTTTCTTCTTGATGACATGGCTACTATGAAAGTAGGTATTTTAATGTGTGTAGTTTAATTTAATTTGATTACCAAGTGCTCTGACTGTAAAATTGTTCGAGCGTAATGGTATTTGAACTTGTAGACAAAAAAAAAAAATAAAGAGGATAAGGATGAGTCTTCATAAAAGTTTATACTACCAACCACCAACTGAATTCATCCAGGCATTATGTTTATTTTTTTTTTTTGTTACCTATCATCCGGATAATGAGAGTCTAATAGGTTCGTAATTTAAAGTGGGAAGGAATGTCAATTCAAATGAGGACAATCAACAGACGTTTTTTTAGTCTAATGGACATATTGCAATAAAAAAACACATGTATTTATTATGTATGTATTTAAAACCTCTAATCATATAAAGTATTTCTGTTTGAATTCACTCTTTGTGAAAAAGTGTAGGTATGTGCTTTCAGACTGAATTTAACTCTTTAGAGGCAGCAGTTGAATGTATAGTATATATATTTTTAAGATTCACTTCTTAACGGCTAATTGACGTTAAGTGTTTATCATTAAATCTTTTAATTCGTGAATTAATTTTTGATCAAAGTTAAAGTTGATTTATGAATTTTGACAGATTCTTTCATTTAAAATTGTATTTAGCTTAAATCAATTGTTTTTAGTGATCTGGTGGCTTTTACACCTATACATATTTTGACATATTCAATGGATTATTTTTTAAAGGGTGTGTTCGTGAGCTTTGCACGTAATTTCCTACCGAATTTTGTGCAAATTTGGTTGAAATTACCTCATTTTTAAATCTGTATTTGTATGGAAAATGAGATGATCTGAAATCAAAATTGAAAATTTTCAAAGAAATTTTGCCCTAATAAAATGTAGGTAAATCAAATCATATTCCAAATTAAATGAGCTGTCAAAAACAAATTAACAAATTTAAGTTGGAAACACCTTTTTCTGTAATTTGTGAAAATAAAAACCTAGCTTTAACTACACATATTAAAAGTAATATCATTAGCATTTTCATTTTTATTCAGCTCTGCGCATCTGTCAAAATCGAGTAAAATGGTGGATCCCAGTGCCACTTTTCTTGTCTAATTTCAATATTTTGTTGTTGTTTTTAATAGACGTGTTCAGGAAAATAAAATCTCGGAGATCTCAGCAATCTCAGTTACATGAACTGGATTTCTTAGCAAAATTTCTCGATTTTGCTGATGTCAGAACTGAGATCTCATTTTTCTGAACGCTTCAAATGATGCAGTGAGCAGTTCTTGGAGGGACTCAAGTAGCCATTTTTAATTTCTGACACTTTTAACGTTGACAACTTGCGCAATCTTTTACTTTACCTAATTTGTGTACTCTGTGTTTCTATAGGTCTGTTTCTTTACTCGCCCGCGGGATCCCGTGGTATCTCAAGTCCACCCAAAATATATTTCTTTACTTTCTTTCTGGCACGAAAATGCCAGGGTTTTTGACTTTTTTTTAATCTCCTTCATTTCCCCTCCAGCAAGGATCTACCTGAACATTAAACCTACTACCTTTTCTTGTTCGTTGATCAAAAAATGTGACGTTTACAAAGAAACAAATCAGAAATATTCCAAATTCGTTTCCTTACTTTTCATTTGTTCGAGTCTAAACTTTTTTTCAAACAGAAACAGACCTTATAATAACGTTGGATTTACACGATACCTACACGATTGACAAATTCTTCTACCAGTTTTTTGATATTGATATTGCCAATTTGTCAGTCGTGTAAAACCCAGATTAAAATCCAATGAGCCAAGCAAGACAATTTTTTCTTCCAAATTGCGGTGAAGAAGTGAAAATGTCTTCTTTTGAAGAATTTCGAATATTCTAATAAGTTTCTTTTTTAAGTATAAATCATTCTGATTATATATTCGACTTTAAGTAAGCCCGTATACTTTATGAGAATGTATTTCCAGACAAATATTATAGGGTTCTGCATTCGTAAGTATATACCACAGAATTGTTTGAACTACTCAAAACTCATTAATCTAAAAAACTCGATTTTTTTTAATCACTTTTAACTGCACTGATGTGAGTTCCATTAATTATAATTGATTCTACATACTCTACATACTTCAATGGAGAATCAAATCCTTTGCCTCTATATATTTTTGAAAAGTCCTCAAAACCTATTTTCTTAAATTTTAATGTTCGTATAATGAATGCGTGTGCCCGACCAACAAGTGCCATCAGCAACCATTTCATTATAATATGGAACCACCCTAAATTATCCACCAGCAATCAAAAAGGGTAGAATAAAATAAAAATATTAATTTAAATATATATATGTACCTATGTACATTATGTATATATAATTTTCGTATGAAAATAATTTAAATAACTGAGGCACACATGTGAGCTTTTTTTATATAAACTCAAGTGTATTTAAACAAAAAAAAAGAAAAACATAATAGACCAACCATGTGTATAAAGAAGCATCCTGAATGCTGAAGCCTGAACCTGAATACATGCATGGTGTGATCTCATTAAGGGGAGATTCCCGGCCCACCCCAAACATTTCATCATTATTATCGTCATCTACTTAAATATTCGCTATGATGCCGACAACGACGATGGGAATGACGACAACGTGGTGTGGTGTGGCAGTGGCACTGCTAGAGCAAAGCATTCATGCGAATATGCGAAATGTTGTTCGCGAAAAATTTAATAAAATTGTTCGGAAGTGTTTCCGTTCAGCTTCAGTTGCACCACAGTTGCAGCACCCAGACCTCCAGTTGATTATGGAAAGCAACTAGCAAGCGGCAGAAGAGTCCTTGCCCGAGATATACGAGCATAAGAGAAAGGATATTACTTTTCACGCGCCCAAAAAAAAAAAGTTTCCATATACTCTACGTATAGATGGGGGAGTTTTATTTTTCAACCAAAAAACAATAACAAAAAGAAGGAAATAGCACTTTGCGAAATAAACGAGTTGAAATCGGGATGCAACAGCGTGCCAGAAAATAAATACAAATAAAAAAATAAAAACGACGAAGAGAAAAATTAGGACGAAAAAAAAATAAAACAGCCCCTGATTGTTTGGCGTTGTTGGCACAAAGGGCGGGTGCAGAGTACTTGCGTGATTAAAAGCTGGAATAATACCCTAAAGCATATTTTTCTCTGTGAGATGGAATTGTATCGTATTATGTTTCTGAACTTTTATATGGGTGTGTTTTGTGTTGGAGCATATCCTCATTTACAAAGCAGGATTTCGGAACTCAAAAGTTTCATCACTCTTGCATATTGCATGACCCTTTGTATGTTGCTTTTTCCTTATACTATAAGAGCCAGGGGATTGTCAGCCAAGCGAGACTTCGTGTCCCATACCCCAAAAGAAAATGGGGGATTGTTTCGGCTGTAGGTAGGTATTTATATTGCTGTTTGCTCCGGTTTATTTAATTTTAATCCAACGCGCAGCTGAGCGGCATCAGCACGCGTTGATTAATATTCTCCTTTTGAATAAAGATAAACTCCTTCCTTTGATATCATTAATACGGAGTCACAGAGAACAGCATCAGCTATAGTTTAAGCTGTTGTCATTAATATTGTAAATTGAGTACCTACAGTTATTGTGGATTCATTAAGTTAAGAGCAACGAGATCAAATGTTTTACTATACACGTTTAAGATTTCGAGAATAAAGAATTTCTTTCCATAAAAAAAAAAGAAAAAAAGAATTTGAACCAAAAATAAATGTTTTAAATGATGAAGAGCTAGATAAGAACAGGACAGAACTTGAGTATAAGTAGGTGGTAGTAGTGTAGATTACTCATATTTGCATCTTCTTATCAGTACTTCGCCACCACCAAAGGAATACGGCTTTTATTATCTCAAATAAACAAACCAGCCGATGCTTTGACACTTATCACCAGGGATAGGATTTTGTTGACCTAAACATTTAAAAAAAGGCAAAGTAAAACATCTAAAAAGGCAAAAAAGGCATTTATTCAAACAGGAGGGAATAAAATAAAAACTTAACTATTGTTACATTGAACCATACGTTTTTTTTTTAATTTTCAGGCAACAACCGCCTGCGATTGACCCTCAATAGCACTTTAAAAGAACTGAAAGACCTCTCTACATCAACGGAAACAAGTGGAGCCCAATTGAAAAACTCCACATTTCCTACTTCTATATTTTTTGGGAGCTTACTGTTTTCGTCACCTTTAACGACGCATTTTTTTGGAATAATGTCTCAAGTCCCTTATATGCAGAAAAAACAGACTTGAATTTGTTCAAAACATCTTTTGCGACTGTGTGTTTCTAAGTCGCCCTTGATTTTGTCTAAGATATTCGAAACTTCTCCAATTATGTTTTCTAAATGTAAAGAAAACATGAATTAGATACTGTTACAGTAAGATGTAGCGTTGTCGTCAATTGAAAGCACTCAATGGGATAGCAGACAAAAAAGTTCATAGATTTATTTGTATTCATTCGAAGTTTTTGTGTTGAGCTAATTAGTCAATGCATAGAAAAAATTATGTGGATCCGAAATATGCATGTATTTACATTCAGTAAATTTACTTTTTGTGTGTATATTTGAAAAGAGTAAAAATATGAGAAAAGGCAAAAAAAGGCAACAACCAAAGAAAAGGAAAAAAAAGGCAAAATAAATTACATATATTCTTCATCACCAGGACTCAAAACATGTTTGTTTAGAGTCTAACGTGTCATACGATTGCGCAAAAAAAAAAAGGCAAAGTCAGCAAAATCCTATCCCTGCTTATCACTTATTACCGACATTTTAGTTAGTACAATAATTTCTGCACATCCTCACAATAGGTCTGTTTCATTACTCACTCACGGGATCTCATGGTACCCCAAATCTACCCAAAATGTGTTTTTTTTTAACTTTTTTTAATTTATTCCATTTCCCCTCCAGCAAGAATCTACCCGAACATTTTACCTACAACTGCCTTTTTTGCTTGTGAAATTACTAATCATTTCTGTTGTCAAATGTGACGTTTACCGAGAAACAAACTATAAAACATCCCAAATACGGTTCCTTACTTTTCATTTTTGGTCAAACGACAGCAACATAAAAAAAAAACTCGAGTCTAAACTTTTTCCAGAATTTTTTCCAATTTTTTTCCCAAACAGTAAAGAAAGAGATGTAATATAAGTTAGCTCAATTCTTGTCCTTAAAACTACGTTTTCACCGAGATTTAATCTCGTTAATCTCACCACAAAAAAAGATTAAAAAGTGGATTAACTTTGACAGCATCTTTCAAGATACAAAAAGTGTTTCATTTTATCTTCTTAAGTTGAAGTGAGATAGATAGTTCGAATTGTGTCAAACGATGAACAAAATTAGATTCTCAAATATTGTACTCACTGAAATATGAGGATAGGTGTGTTCGATTTGTAAAATTATTGGCCCAAAGAATATTCAACAAGATTAATTTTAAATCTACCAGATTTATGTAATCAATTTGTATGGTAAATCTTGGAGATTTGAAGAGGATTTAGGGTAAATCAAACTAAATCTTGGTTTAGCGGTCGGTGAAAACGTAGTATAACAGAACACAAAATGGGCGGGTTCAATTCATTACGTTTTACATCAGAATTTTCAGAATTTTAGAGCTTCTGATTGACCAGCTGACATTTAAAGTTAAATGACTGTTAGTGACTTTTGGTTACGTGTTTAGTTACGTTTGATCTGAATTTCCAGACAAAAAATTCTCATCTGAAAATTTAGATAAAAGTTATTTGTCGCAGTGCTTTTAACTTTTAGCGGAGAATATATTAAAATTTAATAGGGTTATTTTGTCTCTACATGGTTATTCATTTATGTATTACATATTAAATTCCTCAAAGTACCTTTATGAAATACCAGAATTTCAAATCAAAGAATCTTTATCTTGCCTCAAAAATAGTTGTTTAAATAGTTTTTAAATAAAATAAATATGTATTCAGTTTTGATCTAACTAAAATATTTAAAGAGGTTTGATGATGCCTCATCTGAAGGCTTATTTTTCTTTTGAAAAATCAACATCACCTTTCTGCTGCTTTCAGAGAATCTGAGTTGGTATTTCTAAAAAAAGAAATAGATTAAATTTTTTTACTAAATTTTGTTTTAAACATTCTTTTAAGTAAATTATCGCAGGCAACTATGTATAACTTTTTTCCTCCCATTCAATTGTTTTCGTGCGTTAGTCTGACCTTTATCAACCCCTAAAATTTTTGTTCAGTAAGTTATCATTAAAATTAAACCATCCTGTATGTACCTATATTGTATACATTTATACCTTTTCTAATTTTTATTTATTTTTCCATTCGAATTGGTCTTTTGGGATGTATGAAATACCATAATAAACAATTCCATACCTTTCTGTCCATCCATTGTACCTGCTGAATACCTTAATACTTCAAAAGGATTTCTTCTCTAACCATCAATACAAGAAGACAAAAAAAAAATAAACGCTTAGAGAAAAACACAAATCTCTTTCATTTAATCCTAAGCACTTGTTCACTCTACCATCTGCTCAGTTTTTTTTTATTCGAGCAGCTCACATATATGTATGTACCTAATACCTATACGCTCTTAGATAAAAACCAAAAAATAACTAAAAGAACAAAAACTAAACTAATCGACCACTTGAAAGCGATACAGAGACATGCCAAGACCAAAACCAAGACCACCATTAATGGAATCGGCCTACAGGGATCTACGAGAGTGTATTGTATATCTTTTGAAAATATCTTCATTTTACGAGGAGTGCTTTAACGGAATCGCAACCATTTTTGTGACCGCACACACCGTAAGGATAAGAGAAATAAATAAATAAATTTGCTTTGAGTGGGAATCCTGTGTGTAACCATTTTGCTTATCGGCTTTGCAAGTTAAAGTTTTCTCCATCATATGTATTCCTTCAAAGGATACACAGTTTATACATATATTTATATATGTATATAGGTTAACAACACACATTCTCGATTTGAAGAGAAAATCAAATGATTCACACTCGATTAAGTCCTTATCGGGTATAGAGTGTAGGGATTCCTGATGGTCCCAACTTCTTGCTATACAAAATACAAGATTCCTCAACGCACATCCTGAGTCACACCACACATACGGGTACCTATAGATAGATATACGACTAGGACTGTATGTAGCTACCTCTGTTGTCTATAATACTATATGCAGAGTAAGGATCTTGGTATCATTCCATCGCCATCGCCATCGACAGTTACAATCCAAACGTAAGGATACACATATAAATTTTAAATGTTAGATAGCCCGATGACAGGCAACATCTAACTTGGGGCAATAAAAGCGCTCCAGCCAAAAGGACGACGACGAAGCCGAAGCCGAAGTCATGGAATTGAATTGTTTGTTGATAGGAGAAAAGCATAAATCACTGTATTCCAGGATCATTGGATATTGTCTGCCTTTTGGGGGTATTTAATGTTACGAAATGAAATGATTTGAAGTTGTATCTATCTGGTTCTGGGTGAAGATTAGTTAAGAATCTCGGGAACGGATATATATCATCGTTGGCTATTTTTCAAAATAAAATGTTTGCCTTTGTGCTGAATGACAATGTGTGAGGATGAGAATGAGGATGTTAAATATTGTTTTCTTTTTTTTTTCTTTCTTTTTTTTTCATTTGAAGATAAATGCAGACGAAATAATAAATGGTTTTATGGTTTATCTCTGCATTTCTAATGGAGCTTATTTCTGGAAGAGCTTTCTTTATTATAACTAGGTACTCTGAAATATACGGAACTTGTCAAAGATTTTTGATAAGTCCAACTACCTCTGTCAGAACTTTTGTTTCCACCTAAGATTAAACTTGAGAAGCCGTTACGTGGAAAGGAATCTGTTTTTTTAGCATTGAATAACTTTGCCAGTTCTGATACCTTAAAGATCTATACGCTTACATTAATATATATAAACAGGATTCCTAACATAATACTGAGCATTCGCTTGCTTAGTTTCTGTGAGATTTCAGAAATGTAAGGTGGCTAACTGACTTAATGCAATTTCAGAACTATAATTATAGCTCGCAAATCAACGTCATCTATATTATTTCTATAGTCTGGATCCCTTTTTCGACTCTGATACTTCACCGATTTTGACAAATGAGGTGTTAAACGAAGCGGAATTACCTGCTGACGTGACGAATTAACATTTTAATTTAAAAATGTTAATTTAATTTGTTAAAAAAATGCATTTTTTTGTTAAATATTATTCCAATATGAATAAAAATAATAATAAAAATGAACTCTAAAATGAACACTTCCACGTTCCAATTGTTTCAATATATTAGGTCCGTTCCTTTTAATATAATTTGTGCGTCTTTTATTTTTCTGTAATGGCGAAAATTCTTGCACGAGTAGACGGGTCAGTTATAAATTTGTAATTAATTAAACAACTAATCTTTCAGTTCTTCTGATTAAGGAGAATTTTGAAGCAATAATAACAAAGATAATAAAAGCTTATGCATATCTTGCTAAATTTAAGTTTCCATACAATTTTTTTTATAAAATTTAGCTAAGATAAAATTAAGCAAAGCATTTAAACCGAGAGGTACGCAATACACAACTTCACCTAAAAGATAAAATGTTTGTTTCCTACTGTACATCACTGACATGTAAAAATTTAGCGCACGGAATTATTGTTCGGCACATTAATTCTCAATCAAAATGTTAACAGATTCTGTAATTTTTGAATTTTATCATTTTATGTGAGTTATGTTTTGTGAAAATAAAAATCAATATGGAGGACTTTTTGAGAACAAACGCCAAACAAAAGAATTAATTTTATTTGATTAAATTCATTTAAAATGGTTACAATTCATTCTCAGTGAGAACAGCTATTTTTTTATGATATATTCTCCACAAGTACGCTATTTGTCAAAACTTAGTTACATACATAGGGTTTTAGCTGAGGTTTGAAGAGAAAAGTGGGACTTAGAATTTAGTGCGGCCTAAGTACAAAGCTTAATTAGGCAACTGCGCAGCTAAAATTTTTTTTTCGTTTCTTATTGTAGGTACATAGGAACGCTAAATGTTGACAAAAATTTGTAAAATCTGTCACAATTTAGCGTTTTTTGTTTGTATGTATGTACATTAAATGTTCTCCCAAACCAACGTGAATTTTTCGGAACCACAGTACACATATTAAAGGTAATAATTATGTTTTCATTTTTGTTCAGTTCTGCGCATCTGTCAAAATTAAGCTATTATGGTGGAAAAATGGTGGATCCAGTGCCCCTTTATTTGCCTTATTTTAATATTTTGTTGTTGTTTCTAATGATGCGTTTTGAGTTCTTGTGGGCTCTCGAACAGCCATTTTTAATTTTTTGACACTTTCAACTTTGACAACCTGCCCATAATAAATTACCTTAGATTTGTGTACTATGATTTGTTACGATGGAGAATCTTTTATCTGTCAAAATATTTGTACAGCGCTATAAATGAGAGTACCCACACCGACGTAATGATGACGTGATCCAGTGAATATCATGTTAATTATGTTGACAGCCGAAAGTGTCGTCGTCGTTTCGAACGTTTAGCATTGGTTAATTCTCACGCTAAATTTGGCAGATTTTTAAATTCTTGAATGATGTACATACATATGAACTTTGCTATGCGAAAATAAATATCTAATATTATACATACATATGTACTAATGTAGATATTTTATTGACCTATTTGGAGTATAATTGACACAGTGGATAAGATTAAAGTCTTCTTATTCCGTCTTGTTATTCTAAAAAAGCCGACGGAATAACAAGATTTTAATCTTATCCACTGTGTCGAAAATAAATATCGAAATGGAGGTATATTTAGGCCAAGAAAAAAATTTTTTTTTTGATTTGTTCACTTCAAATTATAAAAACAAATTCTTAGAAATTTGTGAATTTTTTCTCAGAGAACAACTGTTTTCTATGACATGTATTCTCCATACAACGATCTTATTTAAAAAATTAGCTAGGGTCTAAGCTGATATTCGAAAATCTCTTAACACTTTCGTGGACACTCTGGCGTATGTGGAACATTAATGAAAGTAGAAAATGAACTTTATTAGTTGACACATTTGTAGGCGTATTTTTTATATACATATAGTCGATTCAGTTTAAGACACAAACGTTTTAGTCTTGGGATTTTTTTTTTGACATAGCAAAACTAATTTTACTTTACTTTATAGGAAGGGAAGTATTCTTTTGAGAACATTTTAATCTTATATATTAGAAGAATGGAGAAATCTAAAAAAAAAATTCTCGCAATACCGTTTGATGGTCTTTCGGTCTGTAAGCCTGTGATCTAAGTATTATTTGATTCCTTGAAGAAACAATTTGAATTTTTTATGAAGCTCATCTAAAACAATTTTGATTTTCTCAAAACCGACTTTAACAATCTTTAATTGTTTCGTTTCAGGTTTTTGAATAAAAAAAAATCTTTTATTTTATTGATAATAATCATTAAAAATGAATCAGTGTAATATATAGCGTTGCCATTTCTTAAAAATCTGTGATACTAGTTTAAAAAAAAATTTGTTTGCTTTTGTGTTCAATATTAATTTATTTATTTATTTTTATAAAAATATTTTTTTAAATTTTAAATGTTAATTTATTTTCTTAAAAAGTAAAAAGTTAATTATGTAAAAAAAAAAATATAGACGAAAACGAATTAAGTAAACTTAACCCTTGAAAAAGCCGGAAAAGAACTGGAGAAACGTCGGGAAAGTAATGAATTAGTTGTTTTTATTAATTGCTATATTTTCAATGATTATTAAGCCCAATTTCTTTCAATAAATTATATAATATACATGATCAAATACTATTACACAGTTTCTGCATAACTTCTTAATGGATTCTTTTACAACTTTTTAAAGTAGTTCAATTAATTTAGAATTCAACATTTTTTTTAAGACTATTTAAAAAAAAAATAAAAAATTAGTATAGATTTCTGTTTTACTCAAAAGTAGAATTTTGTCCTTGTACTGTTCTAATAATACTCACCAATTCAATATTATAGTTAAAATGTGTAAAGTCTTCCTCATATAAAATTAAAGCTCTTACATCAACGTACTTAAACCAAACAACTATATATTCAAAGCGCACCATCAAAAAAGGAACATCACTTAAAGCAAACATTATATC
The DNA here is from genome assembly GCA_951394125.1 of Epistrophe eligans. Lineage (NCBI taxonomy): Eukaryota > Metazoa > Arthropoda > Insecta > Diptera > Syrphidae > Epistrophe > Epistrophe eligans. Next base: position 26,578,781 of record OX596031.1, on the reverse strand, counting down.
AGAATATTTTAAAGATTCATTTTTGTCTGTCCTGTCGCCAACATGTCATAAAGAAAGAGAAGTATCAAAGTTTTTAGAACACTATCAACTCCCAGAGTTAAGTATATACACAAGTAGGTATATATATGTATCTACTTGTACATTTATATGGAAAAAATCGTTATATGCAATGATGACCTTAAAATATTCGTACGAAAAACTAGCTAGCTCTATTCACCAAAAGTTTTGTCGGACGAATAAGTTTTTTATGAGCTTGTCACTGATGCTATATGACACCGTTTTTATGATTATATAGTGGCAGAATAATTCTCAGATGATAAAAGGAAGAGGAAAATTCTAAAAATAAAAAAATAAAAAAATAGAAAATGCAAATGTATTCATTCAATTCGAAACTCGTTGGCACTTTTCACATAAGACTTTTATATGCGGGAACTCCAGTGCATGATAATTGTGTGGTTAATATGAAGAGTGGATCTATAAAAAAATAACTTTACATTATTCAGTAGCAAGTTTGGTTAAAATTTATAAAAAAGAAGTATATGAATTCTGTTATTTGTTTTTAAGTTTTGAAGTTGCAGACAGTGAGGCGTCAAAATTAGATATGGTTTGAAGAATAAATATAGTCCGGAAGGCGACCGACCGTAAGATAACCTTTCTTATTAAGTCTGTTGAAGAAGAGAATACCAACGAATAGCTTCAACAAAAACATTCCACCCTATCACGAACTCCGACGTAATCGCCAACTTTTTCGAATCCCGAAAAAACCGAATAACTGAATCCGTTCGTAATGACAATTTGTATGAGATTTTTAGGTTGCTTCAACTAGACTAGACATTTTACAAAACTCTCCCATTAGTGATTTCTATGAATGGTGTCAAATAAAAACTAAGTCTCGGACACAATTCTGTTGGTTGTTGACAAGAGTCTGATATTGAACGTTCCATGTTGTTAGCTCTCCTGCTATAAAATTTTATGAAATATTTGAATTATCTTACTGGTAAAAACACCAATGGTCTTATTTATAAACGTTGTCTAACTTTAGACAACTGTCCAACTCTGGAAAATGTGTTCAAAAACATTGTTATTTGCTGTCTTATAGCTGCCTATAACTTAGACACAAGAGTAGACTGTCTATAACCGTGAATAATTTGATATTTATTTTTATTAAATAAAGCATATTTCCACCAATTTTAAAATAGTTAGACAGTGTCTAAGCAGACAAAAATCTAATAAATACGACTGCAAATCATTGCAAAATGTATTTTTAAAAAAATGCAACAATTTTTGTATATTTTTGGTAAAATTGAGTTACAACCCTTCTAAAATAAAATGCACGACTGGATCGCACGAATTTGATCTTATGTACAATCACACTGTGACCTTAAAGTCTTAAAGGAGGCTATGATGGATCGTCCTGATATTAGTTCATATAAAAATTTAAATCAAAATAATTTTCAAAAAAAAATGAGAATTTCCTTACCGGGTTTTAAATATTTTTATGGTCGGTACCTACCCGTTATTTTCGGTTATAAGAATAATTTTTGTTTAAAATCTACTAAATAATGTAAAAAAGCTGCTGAACGCTAAATTATTTGCTAAAAAAAGTTGTACGACAGTAACCGTTATTTTTGGTCCTAAAAAAATGAAAAAAAACGTGTCGGGGTAGTGCCCAAAAAATGGCAGGTGCACATTCGAAAAGACAGACAGACGGACAGAATTGCTATGCCTACTTTTTTCGGGGTATTGCCCAAAAACGCTAGGTGCACATTCGAAAAGACAGACAGACAGACGGACAGTAATTGCCAGGCCTACTTTTTTCGACTCCGCTATCATCGTAATTTCAAGTTTAATCAAAATTTCGAGTTCAATTTTTTTCGAATCTATAACTTTCCATTATAGTACATATACAATATACATATGTACATACATATACATACATATATATATATCGCAAGTAAAAATAGAAAATTATCAAATATATAGGTAGGTACCAGATCTGCGTGGATAGATAGAACCTATAAATTTTGCAGCGTTGTTCAACATTTATGAACTCGACCTTTTTGTTAATTCATCTGTCAGTATCCATTATTGAGATAACTGAGTTGAATTAGAGTTACTTAGGGCCAGTTGCACAAACGTGGTTCATCCTTGGATCAATATTTTAACCCAAAGGCGCATTAATAGGATTTCAAATATGTGTTTGACTTTTAATTTATTTTTCAACTTTGAATCTTGGTTGAACCTCATTTAATCCTCCAAAATCTTGATCCGAGGACGAACCACGTGTGTACAATTGAACCTTATTCCTGCAATTAAATTTAATCAATCATCGGTTTTTCAGTGAAAGATAAACATTAGGCGTGTCCCACAAAAAAAAAAAAAAAAAAAACTCATTATCAATTTGGCGGAGGCGGAATGTTTTCGTGTGACAAGAATCTCCAATCAATTGAAAAAAACACATGTTCTATACAATTCTCGTACTTATTTTCTGGAAACAAAATTTTACTGCTTAAAATATTTAATTGTAAGCACAAAACTTATTTAAATAAATTAGCCAATTCAGGTGTCTCAGGCTCACTGAGATCTCAGCAATTTCAGGAATCTGAATATAATTCCTCAGTGAGATTGCTAACTTTTGCTGTCAAAAAGCTGACTGATATTTTTTGGATTCGTTTGCTTAATTATTTTTTGTTGCAGCTGATCAAATTATAAAAAAAGAGATGAAGAGTGCTTTTGACTTCTAGCGGAGAAATCTTGTTCAAGTTTCTCCTTCTCCTCAGTGAAGCTGACAGAAGTTTGCTCAGTGAGATCTCAGAAACGTGAACTGGCTAAATGAAAAATAATTGGCAAGTTCAATTTATTTTATTTTTTAGTAACATTGACTGCTTTTAAACGCGTTAAGGGTAGACACAAAGTTGCAGAGGTTGAAATAATTGCAGATTTATCGCTCTTTCTTCTTTGTGCTTTTTCCTATTGTTTGAGACATAAGCGGAGTAAAGAGTGAGGAGATATATTTCCTTCTCATTTAACAAAAATTGCAGCTATCCAAATTTGCAGCGTTTAAATGGATGCTGCAGTCGGAAAGAAACTCAAAAGAGAATTGCGGATAAAAATTGCAGTCGTCTAAAAGCAGTCATTCCGTCTTTACTTTATTAATTTACCGCTTTCGTATGTGCACACAACCGACAAATTTAAATGCTGTCAAAGAAACAGCACTTTTCGCTTTGAGCTTTGAGAAATTAATCCAATAAAATTTTTATCTCAGTAATTTCCAAAAAAGCAAATTTATTTGTAACAAAATCTCTTAGCGCTGAGAGATTTTTTCCCGTTGGATACGACTTTTAACTTTTTGTTTTCAAAAATCTATTGAAGTGCGGCACTTATAAAAATTACCTTTTCAATAGTGACACACTTTGATTTCAATACACAATTTTTTGACAGGTAGGTATCTGTCATGATATAAGACATAAAGACATAACTATTCAGATAATTCCTATTTTTTTTTTAATTGCCTATACATGTACGTATGTATGTATGTTTTTGTTCCGTTTTTGTCATTATTTTCATTTGATTAATAAGCCAATTTTTTCCATTTTCAATTCTTGAACCACAAGTGCATGGGTATATACGTGGGTTCCAGTCTAATGTATATCTGAAACTTGTGAAAGATTTGTGGCTAACCATTTTTAACATACGAATTTTCTTTCTTCTTGTAAGCTCTCCTCATTTTTAATCTCAAAAAAACTCAAATGTACGAAAAATCAATTAGTTTTTATTCTACAGACTAAATTAAAATTAATCCCAGTTTTATATCTTGTTTTTATAATCTATTTCTTTTATGAATCCTTTGTATGTACATAGGTTCGCGTACAGACGTGCTGCGTAATAAACTCTTAAAAACAATGGAGTAGATGACTTTACCTAATTTTAAACGATAAATCAGCTACAAAAGCAAAAAAAAGAAATTCAAACTGATACTAAAATTCAAAGAGCCATGTCCGGCTAAGTAGCTTGTTATGCCGGCCAGTTAGCTTCCCGTTCAAACTTCATTACTAATTGAGTTTGAGAGTTTTTTTTTTCCAAATAAAAGTTAGCTTCTTTAAACATTTTTTTTTTTTTTTTGCTGCCAACACAGTTTCTGTGAATATTTATGGAGTCGTTGAATATAAAAAAAAAACGAGCCCACATTGGCTACGAGCTACGACTACGTCGTCGTCGTCATCGTCCTTGTCATCGAAAGAATCCTGATTTCCATTGTAATTAACTTTGTAAGCGTAAAAGTTTATCCCCAAAAAAGTCAGAGAATATGGACAAAAAGAGTCTTCACCATAAGATGAACAAAAGAATATAATATGAACGGTGGCGGGGGTGGAAAATAAGTTATCCACCCCATCATATTATCTTGCTCCACAAAAACCGATTCATCCTTTAAGCAACTTGTATGTGCAGCAATATACCTATAGCACCAGCAGGAGGAACCCCCTTTACATAGAACTCTTATTATAGGTATAGGAGTATAAATATTAAGCTCTTCAATAATTTTCGGAAATTAACAAATGGGATTTATACCCTCTTGGCAATAGATACGTGGAATTATGTGTGTTCCTTCATGTCTCTTGTATATTTCTTATGCTCCTGCTCCACATCTATCTATAGCTTCCCACTAAGTTGTGTCATATGTGTGTATATGTGTTCCGCACCGGGTGTACGGATGGGGTTTTCTAGGTCTCCTGGTTAGATATAGAAAAAATGAATCCAGAACTCAATCTTGTTCCACTCGTTTGTGCCAAATTCTCGCAAAGGGATTTGAGGATTTATGGCTTTTACGAAAACTTAGAGATACATATATGTACATACATGGGGTTGGAATTATGCGGTGAGGTACTTTTGTATTAAGCAATGTGGCAGCGACGACGACGCACGGGTGGATGGTAGGGTAAAGAGATGAACTTTTCCAATTATCTGTGTAAATAAAATTTAATGAATAGACTGTATATCATGTCATTTTTAATAATACATTTGAAATTGCCAATAAGTCATTGGATGGTAAGCGCGGTTCGTCGGTTCGGTTATATGGTGGTGAATTGCGAAGCGTGCTTTAGAGCGGCAAAATTACAAAATTCGCTTGGGGAGTCTGTTTAGTTATAGATGATGGGGTTAAGCAAATATTTAATTTTGCGAACTTTCTCCTTCTCTTATAAATATTTTTGTTATTAATGGAAAGTTTTATGTAAGCAGTTTTTGCATCATCATAATTGTAAAGTATATGGCATTAGGTATAGGTATACGTTTAACTTACATATAGGTGGACCCATACTCCATAGTCAGAGTTTTCTATAATGAGCATATGGTTTTGTTTTTATATGAAATGAAAAGTAGCTATCTCTTTATTTAAAAAGTAGAAAATAGAAGCAAAATTAAATTATTTTATCGTCAAAAGAATTCACAATGGAGTCAGTTATTGGGAAAGTTATAACTTATTTACGGTTTTTTTTTATTTATAACGTGCGATTTGTTACATCGCAAATCATAATTTGCAACAAATATAGTGATGATCATTCACTGCATTGCAAATCACTTATTTTTGATGTGTAAACATCTATGTCGGCGGTAGGGTAGACTAAAAACGTGGAAATGGGGGCATTCAATCCATTACGTCTGTCATCTGAATTTTCAGAATTCTGAATTTTTAGAGCTTCTGATTGGCCAGCTGTCATAAAAAGTTAGTTGACTTTTAGTGACTTTCAGTTACGTTTAGTTACGTTTCATCTGAATTTTCAGACAAGAAATTCTCATCTGAAAATTCAGATAAAAGTTATTTGTGCTGGGGAAAATATTAAAGCAGCTAAAGTACTACAGATAAAGTTGAACTTTATAATTTTCTCTGTGGTTGGTGTTTGATTTGTTAAGTTTTGGTCATGAAAATTCAATTTTTATTTCAATTAACGAACTTGTTGTTTATTATTTAGTGAGTTTAAAAAAATCTTCACAGAATTTCGCATGCGATATATTATTGTAGAACAATTTTTATATTGAAATTTGAATAGTTTTGCTATATTTTTTTGGCCATAGCATCTCAAAAAAAATATTTGAAAAACAAAACAAATTAATTTATGGCATTTTATGTAAACACTTTTAATGAAATTGATAAAATCTGTTGCTAATTTAGTTACATTTTACATATAATTTCTTCCTCACAACTACTCACGCTTATTGTTTAATTTACGAACATAATTAAAGTTCTATTCTATTTCGATGCAATGTAAATCCTATAGGTAAATTCAAGAATTTTAAATAGAGTTTGAAACTGAAGTTTTAATGTTGCGAGAGAATCAAACCTCTTTCCACGAGGAAACAAGTTGCTGTGAGATTTTTTGATGATTTCTTTTAATTTACAATTTACACTAATTGTAGATCGTTCATTCCACCCCTTCTCACCTAAAAACTGAAAGTTGCTGGAAATTCTGTCATTTATAGTGCAAAACGAAAAATTTCAGTTGTATTCGAAATGTTTCTGTATGCTTTCGGACGACCAAACGAAAACGCTATCAGTGAACCTGGCCACGCTTGAAAGCACCACTTATTAAAATTTTTCTCAAACTGCAAAATTTCAACCATTGCATTGGTGCTTTTTCTATGAAATGTTATAACTATTGTTGATAAGTAAAAAAAAAAAAAATTAAAGCATTACACTGAGTTTTTTTTTATTTATTTATTTATTCATCAAGCAGACTATATACATATGTATGTATGTACAATGTTAATAATATACATACAATCTTATAGACTAGTTAAAGAAATTAAAAAATATAGTAGCAATGCTTTACAATTAGATATGTAAATACTTACATGCTAATTACCAGGATACAAAATATTTAACGGATATATCACATTTCTTTTAAATAAATCATGACTAATATTATTTTAAAAGTCAATATGTAACTACACACTAGATTTGCCTGTTTCATCAGGCAAAGTGTTATTGACTCATTGAGCCCCTAGTTTACTCTGTAGATGTGAAATGGTTCAAATTACGTACTCGCAGCTCCCTTGAAGGAATATATATTTTTACCAACGAAAGAAGAAAAGAGCAATCAATTTGATAAGCGAGAATATCACGAGTGAAAACTATCTCAAAGTAAAGTCTTGGAGTTTTTAATTTATGAAGGTCAAAAAGTTTACATCTAGTACTGTAGGAAGCCATTCGAATATTCCATTTTGATCTACATACTGCTATTCTAAAATAATCGTTTTTAGATACTTTCTATTCGATTAGAATGCAGAGCATAGTATGGGTTCCATATAATTAATACAGCAATACTCAAGTACTGGTCTCACATAGCAGTAATATAACGCCTTGAGAGTAAAAGGGTCAGAAAATTCTTTGGAATTGATAGAGATAAACCCAAGTAAGGGGTTAGCTACGATGAAGTCGATGTGGAGAGGAAAAGTTAGTTTAAGATCAAAGATGACTCCAGGAACTTTTTTTTGGAGACCATCAGTAAATTGACACCGTTTAATGAATAAGTAAGATTTGATGAGACAAAGTTACAACGAAAAATTATATATCGGGTTTTTCAATAAGAGCGCTACAAAAGTTTTTTTAAATAAAACAAAAACGGTTTTGGATATCAATGAAATTCTTTATTCCTGTGAAAGTACGTTCGATGCCATTATGTATGGAACTCGATTTCTTTTGCATGGCCACCACGAGCACGCTTGCAGAAGTCCAGACGCTGAACCCAATTTTCGACGGATTTCAAGCATACATCGGCTAATTTTAACGGTCCAAGTTGGCTTCCTTGGGGAATACAAGAGGTCAAAGACATTGCAATTGATAAAGACGAATTAATGTTAACGTACAGGGTACTGGACTCGAATGAAAACATAAGAATTTGAACTACTATCTTGTGATCTTGAGATTTGATTTAGGAATCATATTTTCTTTAAGAGCACTCAGTTCATTTTTAAGATCCATGACCACAGAAGTTATTTGACAAATCTTTTGCACAAGGCATAAACTAGAAACAAATGGCCATAAGTTGCATTTCCAGAAAATATTAGGATTTTTTAACAAGATTAATTTCATTATCATAAAGAGTCCGGTTCATTCTTTGTGAAAAGTAAGCCCGCATTTGATCAATGTTAAGAATATTGTTGGTCTGTCAATTGAAAGGAATTGAGATACACATAATGAATAATAAAAGAAATTTTTTAATTGCTTCAAATTTTATTTGAAAAAAAAGAAACATTTCTATAGCTTAAATGCATATTTACAAAAAAAAAACAAAACATCTACCGAATCGAAATATTAAAGTATCAAAAATAATATTGATCATAATAACAGAAATAGTTAACTAAAATATAGTTAAAACTTTAGAGAAAAAGAACGCGACACATGTCATGATATAATATGTCTTAAAAACAAATTTTTTAACTTTCTACATAGTGACGTTCAGTAAGGATAAAACTCAAATATAAGAAATGAGAGCGTGGTAATAGGTGGGTTAAAAATAAACTAAAAATTTTAAGCTCAGGGAAGCTTTATTACAAATTTCAACTATCTTTAAGGACGTTAAATAAGGAGAAAGTAAAAATGGGCGTGGTAGTGGGCGGGAAAAATCACAAATCTATTGCTTAAGGTATAAAAGGTCTTAATTTCAGAAAACGGCTTTCTAAGGAGACATCTAAAATATAGGCAATAAAAGAGGATTTTATTTAAATTACTTTCTATAGGAACAAACTTTAGAAATTTAGCCGAAATCTATTTAATAGTTTACGAGTGTATAAAAGCCACACAAACGCTAACTTTAATTTTTGTATGTTTCGATATGTTGGTGTTCAGTAATCTTTGTAAAATTTTTAATTTACACCCACTTTTAACTTGATAACAAAATTGTTCTGTGAATGTTAACGTTAAAACGAACGATGTACAGTACCTACATAGGTAAAAATGAAAAAAAAAATTCTCATCAGTCAGCATTCCCTATTGAATGCATGTCAATCTAGAGATAAAATATTTTAAATGCTATACACAATATAGCTCGATAAACAGAGATGAAACAACACCGTTATAATAGAATTTCGAAAAGTTTCAGCAAGCTTTTTGTTCGTTTTATAGAACTATGTTGATGAACTGAAGTTTATATCGCGTCGCTCTTATTCTTCGACTATCTACAATCTACATAGGTATAACGTATAAGTAAGCCAAAAATACTTGAACTCTTAAAAACATCTTTTTGTTACAAAAGGGAAAGAGTTCTTATCACTTAAACGTTTAACTTTTTCGTTTACTTGCCATAAATAAAAAAAATTGTTAGTCAACACTATTACCCTACCCTATACTTTTTATAGAAAATATAGAACCCGTTCGCCATTCAAGGTGCGACTTTTGCAGATTAAATTTCCAACTTAACAGGTGTGCATAACTCTTGTTAGAAGAAAAATTCTTCATGTTATTGTTACATCAAACAATAATCGCACCCCCTCCATTGTCGAGCTCTGCTTACTACATAATATAGCCTCCTCATCTTTATTCAGCAGAGTTAAGCTACCATCACCATCACGTCTATTGTTGCAATTTTAATTAAGCGCGGTAAATTACAATTAAAAACTTTTTATTCCTGGTGCTATATAGAAAAATGAGATGACTATACTATTATACGCCGACAACGACTATCTACCCTACCCAACCAACCACTGCCAACGGATGAAAAAGAAACAACGAGAAGAGTGGTAGAGAAAAGTTTTAAAACTACTCCCTAAGGTGGTTTCCGAGTATTTTAGAATTACATGCCTCTTTAATCGAATTGGAAGAAGAAGACGACGAAGATGAAGACGACCCAATGGTGACTTGATGGAACTTTCACAAGAACAGATTAATTTACTCTGGTAGATAATAATTATTATTCAAGGAAATATTATAGGTATCCATGAATATGAAAACGGTCACGGGGTAGTTTTAACTCATAATAAATCTATTAATTTTGAATGAGTTGTTACAAAAGTTTTAGGTCAAGCAGAGTTTCTTTTTGCTAGAAAAATGTCATTGTTTTGTATAATTTTACGAGCATCAAGGGTGAAGAGTGAAAAGTATCTACAAAAGTGAAATAAGGTATAGGTGGTATATATCCATGGCTCGAGTTTAAGAGTTTTTCAAGGCTCTGAAAATTTTATTGAATTATGGAAGCTGAGGACTTTAGGGAGGTATATTAATTTATAGTAAGAAAACTTAGTTTTCAGGAGAAGAAAAAAAGAATATATTTATTTTTATTTTAAGTTCCCCGTGGATCTACGGGTAATATAAGTACGAAAGTGATTTAACGGTAAGTGCGTTGGATACCGACGCTGAGGTCTGGGATTCGATAAATTGAAAAAAAAAAATAAATTTGGTGGCTCGAAAATTTGTGCACTTCCAAAAACACATAAAATAGGGAAGAAAATGCGTCTAATTGTATCAAACTTTAAAATGTTTCACTTATAAATTGTCTAGTAAGTGATTAATGAGTGAGCTAAAAAAGTTACCAAAATTACAACTTTGTTAGGTAAAAAGTTTGTTTTTGTTTTTATATTCTCGAATACCTACCTATAACATTATTGAAATATTCTTGATTTTGAGATGGAAAAAAGGATTAAATAGATGCAACAAAACTATGTAGGTATAGAATTTTTTTCAGTTTTGAAAAAAAAAATATACTTACTATCCAGAGTTCATTACAAACATAAATAATCCACTTAACCCATTGATTTCACAAATGTTTAGTGTCGAATTCCTATCGACCCAATAATTGTTTTTTTTTTTTTCTAAAAAGAATCGATTTTTTTCTGTCGCTAAAAGGAATTTGTAAAGAATCGGATTTTTGTTTTTATTGTACCTATATGTGTGTCAGCTGCAATTTTGTAGCAAAATAAAAACGGTTTGCCCATTGCTCTACGGGACGTGAAAATTCTTATGGAATCGATTCTAAAACAACATTCTTTCCCTATGAACAGCAGAATCACTCATGTTGATTGGATTTTAAGGAAATTATTTCAACTGCACTTCACATTCAAATTCAATTTATTAAGAAACTAACCAACTATTCCTCACCATTCTCAATTATTATCAAAACCTTTCTAAATTGCATACCTAGTTAAATATCGATTTTCAATATTTATCAACTATCAATATACAATCGTAATTGGGATGACAATTTGTATTCTTAAAACACCGCGAAATTAAATTCGACATTTTTGAAAAGTCAAATCTAGTATGTTTCCTAATCGGTGAAAAATGTGTCAAATTTGACAGAAAAAATTCGCTTTTGTTTAGATAAATTTCTAAAAAAAATCCTTTAGTTGGAATGGAAGGTATTCGACATAAAAAAATCTTCTCCCTCGAATTTAAAATATGCTATTGAGATGAAATTTTTTCAGTGGTGCATTAAGATGATGTTAAAAAAAATTAATCATTAGTCAAGACCGTGTTTGAATTGGATTAAAATCGCTTTAAATAATATGTTTAATTTTTGGGCAATAGTACGATAACTATGGCGCCAAAATCTGTTAATGGCATTTTTACTATGCGAGGGGGGGTCTATCTCGCCCCGTTTAGTAGGTAGGGGCAATTAAAAAAAATGACTTAAAATTAAAAAAAAAAAAAATATTAAAAAACAACGGCAACACTTAAAATGAAGTACCTACTATGCCGGTTTTAAAAGGCAGAAATCTGTTTTTTAATCCTAAATTTAAATCAAATTAAATTTAAAAAAAATCGCATGCCAACTACAAATATTTATAAAAAAAATTAAAAGAAAAGTTGAGTCCAATATTTCAAAATTGTGAAATGAAGTGCTAAATTGGTTTTTGTGTTTAATACATATATCAATTGTGAATCGAACACAAAAAACCGAATTGTTTTATTCTTCTAGTTTTGAGAAAATTGAAAATTACTAAAACTAATTTTGTATGAGATTTTTTGTTTTCTTGCTTACATAAATACAGTGCTAGCACCCAGCATTACGGCGTATAAAGAGTGAGGTGTGTATGGGGGGGCATGCTGCCCCCTGCAAACCCCCTGCTTGGACACACTATAGGATTTGGGGTAGGTGCGAGGTTGGGTGTATGTAAAGTTTCTTTTGCATTTAAAGAATCTGGATTTAAATCTCATGAAAAAGAAGTTTTAGTAATTTTCAATTTTGTTTGTTCCATTCAAAATTGATATATGTAATTATGCATTGACCACAGATAGCCAGCCAATTCAGCACTTCATTTCAGAATTTTGAAAAAGAATGGTCTAAACTTTTTTTTCATTTTAATTAATTTTTTTCTAAAATTGCCCCTACCTCCTAAACGGGGCGAGATAGACCCCCCTCCCATAGCAAAAAATGCTTGTTTTTTACCCCCCAATTTTTGACACTAATGAGGTGAATCTATACGTATAAAATTTCAAAAAAAAATTGTGAATTTACTATAAGCTCTACAGTAAACAAGATACAATAATTTTTGAAAGCAAAGGTGATTACGAAATTGAATGCGGTGATTGTAAAAAAAATTATTGACATAGAAGTAGTTTAAAGAACATAACATACATAATATACCAGCCACAAAAATCTGCAATTACATCTCATTTACAAAAATATAAACAAAAGTCCGTGTAACTTTTTATCATAATTCTCTGTTATTGTACAGCACCAGAAACAGTTCTTAAATTTTTCGATTTCCAACGTCTAGTCGTCACTATTGATGTCTGATGATGAAGCGCACAAGCTTCGAAATCCATTCAAGTACATATTTAGTTACATACGTTTTTATTATACAAAGTGTGCTTTTTTAAACAAACAAAAAAATCAGGTGAAGTTAATAGAAGGTATTTTTGTTATTATTTAAATTAAATATACAAATAATTTTTTTGAACTTCCATCCATGCTTCATTCAAAAATAATTATTGTTATGAATGAATGTTTTTGTTTTTAATGTACACCATTTAAATTCAAACCTTTAGCAAATACATAAACCATTTCTATTATTTCAACGTTGAAGAGAAAGATGTCACCATTTAAGTGTTTTTTTTCAGTTAGTTTTTCAAAATTGAAAGTTCTAACCATGAATTAGTTAATATATAGTTGATTAATTTATATTTATTCATCTCAAATTTGGTTCTTAAAAATTCCAACTAAGTTGACACGAGTTTTGAAAAAAAAGGAAGCTGTACTCTTCTGTTTTAACCTGTCCTCACATTTTTCACACATTGTGCCGCTCTGCCTCTTTTTTTGATCGAGTATGGCAGTATTCAAAATAATAAAACAAACAATATTGTTATTTAAATCGATCTTTAATTATTCAACTCTCTTCCTCATTCAAAATAAAATCATTCATTTTTATCAGTTTGTTTATCTTTCACAATAATAATTTTACAATAATTGATTTTTTTTTTGTTTTCTTGTAGGTACTACATAAAAAATGTATTTATTTTATAGCATTTTTATTTTATGTTCTCATCTAAATAATGTGTTTAATATGAAATTCATACAAATTATTTTTGTATCTCTCATTTATATTTTTGTTTTATTCTATTTTGCATTAAGAAATGTACAAATATTTTAATTAATATAATAAATTCTTTTACAATAAACTTTGTATCTTTTTTTTTTATTCCAGCTTTTAACATTTACAATCTTAAAATAAAAAGATACATACATACTATGATTTATGTATTTTAAAATATACATTTACATTTTAAAATATTAATTTACTACTATTTTTCCTTTCACATTTTCTTACATAAGCTTAAAATATTGTATTTTTATTTCTCTGTGTGTAAGGAGTTCTTTAAACATAAAATGTAGTGCATTCAATATGAGAATAATCTTTTAAATAAGAATTCAAATATAAAACAAAAAAATGAATATTGATAGCTTCTAAGAATCGAAATTCTTACTATTTAAAATATAATAAAAGAAAATCTTTTTTATCATTAATCTGCATACAATTTTATTTTATAAGCTGTACGAGGTAAACAAATATTTACTTTAAAACACCCTACGCAAAAAAAAAAATAATTCGGACTTCTTAAAATAAAATAAATTCGTAAATCAGTAACAGCTTATAAGTAAGTACGTACTTAAATATCGCCGAAGGTATGCTAATTTTTAAAAAAATCTTAAATTTGTGATAAAAATAATATACAAAAAATATTGAATTTAGCTGATTTTTGTTTACAAATTGACTTGAGTTGTTATCTGATTTTATTTAATTTCTACTACCTATTATGTTGTACTAAGGAAGCATCATTTTCATAATAAACATTAAATACAGAGTGAAGATTCTGATTGGTAATATGAAAAAAAAAGACGTGGGGAATAGTCAAGTTTTTGTTTTCAAGGAACAAACGAAGCATTTTGACGATTATTCAAGTGATAAATTTACTAACGATATGTAAACAATGAAGATTTCGCGTTGATGAAAAATCATTTTATCAAACCTGATTTTTTTTTTTATTTTAGAATTTTTTGTATTTTCATTCTTACACTAGTCAGGCGCTTTAGGTGCCGGTTAGCCTTTATTGAAGACAATCATTGAACATTTTAATTGTTAATTTTGAGACTTTTTGAAACAAAAATCAATAATTATTTTGATGCGAATATAAAGCTTATGACTCAATTAATATTTCTATCCAAAATTAAAATTTTTCGCTAAATATAATAATTGAGCAATAACCTTCATTTTAGCATATTAATAAACACTAATTTTGCTTTCTTAACGCCTCAAAATTATCAAATAAAATTTTCAATGGTCGATTTCAATGAAAACTATAACTGGCACCTTATGCAGAACCTAAAGCAAACATTTCGTTCCCTTACTTCTGTGACGTCTGTCCACTGATTATGACAAAAAATTACTATTGATACCATGAAATTGGAGATAGTTAAGGATTTCTATACCTTGCAGTAAATATTATCAAAACGAATCACACCTTAGTGGAGATCAAACGAAGAATTACTCTAGTAAACTGCTGCAACTAACTACAAATGGGTTTAAAACTCTGGATTACCGTTTTAAAGACCAGGCCATCGTGGATTCCAGAGCACTTGATATGGGTTATTGGTAGCAGTGCACCTGGGATCGCAGAGGATGAATAGCTGCCGTGTCTAAGATAAAGACTCTTCACGGATCGAGAAGCCGTTTAGTAAGTATTTCTGTGACGAAATGTGTTAATTTGAGGAAAAAATACTTATCCATGTAGGCACAGGTGCGAATATTCGCATGATCGATTTGAAGTATAAAATTTTAGTATTGAGCTTTCCGATACATAATTTCCAAGATCAGTAAAAACCTCGTGAACATGCGACTAAAATAAAAATATGTAGCTATTTTGGCCAATACTTTCTAAAAAATTGTATTTTTTTTAATAAGCAAGTAAAAAGGCAAGGTATAGTTGCATTTCTAAGAAAAAATACTGCTTTCAACTAAAACTAATGCACTCTGTATTTTAACGAAAAAATAAAAATCTACTTTCATGTAAGCCACAATCTATTTCCTAAACTTTTACATTACCTATTTCCTATAATATTTTAATTTTGAATTTTCAATTTTCAATTTTTGAACAATCACACAAATTCCTTTTTTAATTTGTATTTTATTTCTTTTTTTGTCGATAAATTTTTTCTTAATGCACTGAAACAATGGCACAGTGTGTTAAAAATTTTAACAAAAAATATCTTAACATATTTTTTTTTTTTTATGTGTAATTGATTTTTAAGTGTTGTTTTTGAGTCGTTGTGTAAGTGTAAATTTTCTCGAAAAAATATGTTCTTTTTTTCTCAATATAAAAATCTGTTTTGGAAAACAATAACGAAACGATTATTATAATGTGCGCATTATGAGCGTTTCATTTTTACCTAAAGCATACAAAATAACATGTATTTTTTTTAAGAAATGTATAACAAAGTTTTGATGCGACATATAACATCTGTCATGTTTTTTTTTTTTTCAGCCCCACGAAAAATAACAAAAACAAGAAAAGAATCTCATCTTAACTAATATAATAGACTATGATTATTTACAAAACAGTCTGTGAAAGGATTAAATTGTGAGAAGTTATGTGAATATGGTATGTTGTGGTGTGTGTGAGAGTTAGTGTGTGTGTATAATAAAGTGTGATCTAGAAATAACTATGAAAAACTATAGAAAACATTTCATTCTTCCTTTCTTTTTCTTTTTTTTTTAACCTAATGAGTTGTCCTAATAAAAATCTATCAAATACGTACGTTAATTCTTTTGTTTTGTCTTTAATATGAATATCTTTTTGTTTTGTTTTTATTTTGTTGACTAATCCTATGCTATTACGTGACTATTTTTGTGTAAATCAGTTAATAGCTCTGCGTCAAGATCCTCTCCTTCAAGAAGATCGGTACATATCTCACCATTTAATGTGAAATTATTGGCAGCTGAGACAACAACTCCTGTACCGTTTGTGGCAATAACTGCATCGGGTGAGTTGCGACGACGTTCGCGTTCGCGAATTATGTGCGGAGCTTCATTGAACTCATCTAATTCATCCATACCTGTAATAAATTAAAAACAAAAAATAAATAATTTTTTTTTAAATTATAGGCACAAAAAAACACAAACCTGAGTAATGTGATCCAGCCAGTAAGAGATACTGACCAGAACGATTTGGCCACAGGAGTCCTGTCATAATACAATAAGCTAGACAATCAGCGGAATTTGTAATGCCTAATAATAGTTTATCCCTCCACATGGAATTGACTTGTAATGCGACTACCGCTACAATTGGCAAATAAATAAACCACACCAAACTAGAGGCACCCAGATGCAAAAGAAAATCTAATTTCTTTGTTGAATGTTCATATTTCATTGTGTTGCGTAGTTCATAGAGGAACCACATCATGAAAGATGTCCTGATGAGATAAATTTAATTTAGAAAATTATCTTATTTTTATAAAAAAAAAAAAAAATACTTCCGAGTTAAATTGAAAAAAAAAACTCACCGAAGTATAAGGACTATCCATCCAGGCCAAGTCTGGTATTCGTCAATGTCTGATGTGACTTCAATCTCCGTCTGAAAAATTTTAATAAAGATTTAGCGATCCATGTTGTATTTAAAGTAAATAAATTAAAAATCAAATTTTCCCTGCTAATACTTTGGCATAAATGCAAACGCGTTTGTTAAATTCTGGAAAACAAAAAAGATTTCTATCATTTGGGGTCAAAGCAGAAAGAAGAATAGTGAAGAAGGTCAACGATGAGAGGGAGAAAATTCATTCGCCATTCAATGTGGCTCTTCTGTCACTGAGCTCATTGAACTTGGAATTGATTGAGTGGGATCCCATTCATTGCTAAATTTCTGCCGATCGTCGGACGAAGAGGCTTTTAGAGGTAACTAATGTCATTAATGTCAAACTTAAAAGTTTAATTCAAACCATTAATTTGAGGGAGAAGGAGACTTGATCGCACACTTAAGTCTAAAGCTTCGATTAGACGGTCAATGAAAATGGTCAACGCGTTGACTCTCTGACGTCACCAAAGAAACCCTCAAAACTCTGGAAGTGCACCGTCAACGTTCACCGTTTTAACGCATAAAATATCGACGATCACGCGAATGACGTAAGTCCGTCAATATTGTCCTAAAATTAGTCCCAATCAGTGTCAATGCGTTGACATGTAATCGTTGACGATCACACGACCTGGCCACGTCAGCGCACTTTGACCATTGACAATAGGAAAAATCTGCAGTTTTTCATTCATTGTGTTGTGATTTGTGTTCCTATTTATTGCAGATATAAAAATGTCGAACAAAAATTTAGAAATGGCAATTTTAGCGACATATTTGATTGAGAGTAGCACAGACGAAGAAGACGACAATAACGACATTCGAGAAAATCTAAGGTCATCACGAAAACGCCGTACGGTTTGGACAACAAATTGGATATTACGTCGCAACCAAGAAGGATTTTGTGCAAAATTGCTCCGCGAACTGCGAGCTGAGGAACCAGTGGGTCCACGAGTAAATAAATTTTCTTTTTCGTTTCTCCGCCACTTTTGCCTTCGATTTAATAACACCAGGAGGCGATTCCACTTGTTGGTGTCCCGCTTCACTGGTGTTTCGAATCATTTGTTTTGTTTTCACTCTAATATTTGCGAAATAAAAGTAAAAGCGAGGTTTTTGCTGTTTTTCAATGAAAACAATGAACGAAAAACAAAGTCAACGCCAGCTACGTTGACTCGGCAGAAAAGTGTGGTATGTCAACGATGAAACCTAGTCAACGTGTTGACGGGCAGTCCGAACAAATCTGTCAATGTGTCCTAAAAGTTTTGATGGGGTGATTACACGGTTAAGAAAAACAGTCAACGCGTTGACTCTTAAATGTGTGTCATCGTTACTGTCAACGCTACCGTCAACGCATTGAATGCGTTTTGCAATGACGATTGCACGACTTGAAACATTTGGGACACAATTAAACGTCATTTTGACGTCAGAGAGTCAACGCGTTGACCATTTGCATTGACCGTCTAATCGTAGCTTAAGAAAAAACCTATTGGTGGCATTATCACGTGGAAGTTTAAGTTTTTTTGCTAAATGGTCGTACAAACGCGAGAGAACTCACAGTTAGTAATTCTATCTGTTGTTTTGAAATGCAGTAATAATGATTTATTGACGCCCATTTTAATTTCCAGCATTTTCTAAAGCAGTTCTTTTCAAAACTGAAATTTCAACGTTTCTTGTTTAGTATGTAATTCAATAATAAAATCATTAACTTACCCTATCCCAGATATATAGGAACACATGGAACGCACAATATGGTACCCAAATTGACATAAGAATAATCCAACCAGTTTTGCTAATTTGTTGTCTGGTCACTGCCCAACCTTTAGCCAAAAGCAATAATATAAGCATAAATGATGTCTGAAATAAAAAAAAAATTATTAAAATACATACTCAGTTAATTGAATTTCAAAAAAAAAAAAAATTTAACTTTAACACAAGATATATGTACGTACTCTGCTAAATATATCCAAGATATCACCCGCTGCTTCCACATCCGGTTGACCGATTCCATTAATTGCAAAATATATCAAATGTGTAGTTATAAAGGCCAAACTGACAAATTCACTAATCAAACTGATTGTAAAGAGTTTTGTCACCGGATGTTTCTGCAATCGTACAGCATATATTTGCATTGGTATCAGGATAAGATAGACTAGCAAAAAGATCAAATACATTTCCAGTAGATTTTGTTGATCGAAGGAAAATTGAAAAGTCAATGGATGTGATGCTGATTGATTGGGATTACCATTGACCAAACGAATGTCATAGTTGATTGTGTGCGCATTGCGAACGGTCAGAGGTACGCGATTACTTAATCTAGTTGGATCATATGCATGCCAATGACAGGTGGAACGGTTACGATAGCATGCAACCATTGCCATATACCAGAATCTAAAAAAAGAACAAATAAATTAAATTTAGTATAGATACGTGTTAATATTGACGTTTTTGTATATAAAGAGTGTATTCAAAGTAATTATAAATGAATCAAAAAATAATCTTTTTTTTTTTAATCAGTTAAGAACTTTTCTTTGTTTTTGCTTAATTATCGTTATCAGATTTTACTGACGTATAATTAACTTTAAATAAATAGACTTTATGATTTTCATTGAGTGCACCTAAAGAAGTCGGGGAAAATGTTACGATTTTTTTTACGTTTTCAAAATAAATAATTGATAATGAATTCTAATTTGTTATGATATCAGAGCAATTTTCATGAAAGCTTTGCGGGCATGAAATCTGAAATTTAAAATAGACCATAAGAGGTTTATTACATTTCGACCGGCTGTGCGGCGATTGGTGTTAAGAACAGCATTGTGAATGGAGCGGAAATTAATATTAACGTAAGAAAATGCCACATTATATTTGTCAGCGAAGTTGAAGAAACACACATACACACATATGTATATTGCAATTTAATTATGCACAGATTTAAATTAGTTAGTTATTTATATTTATAGAAACCCGTAGACAAATTAAAAATAAAACAATATTTCTAAAAATTAAAAGATTATCTCCTTATCAAAAATTTCGACAAAAACCTTCAACGAAGAATATTCCATAAAGATTTAAATCTTTTCATTAACTTTTTTATTTTTAACTCATTTTGTTTATTTTTTTTTATTTCATACAATATTTAAACAATAAAAACATTAAACAATAATCACATTTTTATCTGATAATGACGAGAAATTTCAATATTGGAAGACAAAAGATGTTTAATATAATGACAACAATATAATCATGATTAAAAACTAGGTTATAAATATTTAATGGGCTATTGAACATTTTTAAGCAAGCAAGTCTTAATTGTTTTATTTCTGTTTTAAGTAATAAACCACAAGCTGGTGCGATCAATACAGTTGTTGATAATTGATATGAAGTGTAACGGGCGGTACGGATAAAATATTTTTTTTACATAAGACACGTTTGAGATACCAGGGTCCAGGTCCACTAAGACTAAATCATATAGGAAGGTTTTTTTAATAATACAAATTCTATATACTACTGAAATACATCAGCCAAGTAGAAGACTTAGCACTATTTTAATTGGACTTGTTGAATTATTGATTCAAAATAGCTTTTTACGGCTTTTAGTCCACACAAATTTTGGCGTTTCGTCCCGGCGATTTCACTTGGACTCATCAGTTGACTAGTGAGGACCTTGTCAATACGAAATTTTTGTTAAGTTCAATTCATCTTACATAGATTTCATGACAAATATCTAGTGTGAACTACATATATTTTCCTATATTGTCCTGACTAGGCAACTGATGAGTCCAAGTGAGATCGACGTGACAAAATGCCAAAATTTTTGTGGACTAAAGGCCGTTAAAAGCTATTTTGAATCCCTAATCATATAGCCTAAGATAAAAAGCTTCGCTAATGTCTTTTAAAAATTCTCTTCAGGGTCGCGATCGTGTGCATCAGCAACAATTAGTTCCAGAATTCTTCCATATCTAATAATAACAAGGCATTCAGCTTGACATGCTTCAATTTGTATTATAAATTGTATAGGGAAAATATATTATTATTATTATTATATACATATGGGAAAATATATTATGCCAATAATTTGTATTCTTCTTTGTTTATAAAAATTTGTATTCTCAATCTAAAAATATCTCAACTTTTCAAATAAAAATATTCATCTTTTTTCGTCAAAATCTTTATTCAAAAGGAACAAATTTTAGGTGCGTTCATTTACTTTTGAAACTCCGTGATTTTCTGTCCAAAACTGTACAACAGTCTGTCACAAGTTCATATTAAAAAATTACAATGTGTAGTTTTGGACAGAAAATCACAGAGTTTCAAAAGTAAATGAACGCACCTAAAATTTGTTCTTTTCAGATAAATATTTATTGATGAAAAAGATACATTTTTCTTATATAAATCGAAAGCTATCATACATATTGAGATTCATGGTACGTGAAGTTTATGCCTTTTTTAAATGTACTTAGAAATGCTTTACGGTAAAGTAGTTAAATTAAATTTAATAAAAAATATGTCAATGTGTTATCATTTTAAAATTTCAATAGCTTACGAGTCATTTAATTAATTAGTTTCTCTTCACGTACGTGAGTTTAAACTGTCGTTATCACACATTATATATGTATGAATGAGATTGCAAGTGGTTGCATTTATTTAAAAAAAGGCAAGAAAAAAAACCACGAATTTGGCGGCGTCTTAAAGTCTGTGGCAAATTAGTAATGCATTTGTAACAATGTTGCCTTATTTTATCATCAATTTCTTATTGAATAGTTGAAAAAAAAATAAAAAAATTAATGTCAAAATTTATTTCATTGCCACTAACAATGATTGATCAATCATTCCATCAATCCATCGATAATATTAACAAAATTCAATTTGGTAAATCTTTCTCCAAATAATTTATATTATTTCGATCTCGTGAACTTGAATTTAACATCCCAAAAAGTCTTAAACAATTTAATTAAAAAGACAGACATTTTATATTTAGCATAAAATATACAAATATGCAAATATTACATTCACATTTTATAACTTCCCCTTTAATCTCTCTACACAATCTCTAAAAAAAAAAAACTTGGCTAAGGTTAACGAATCGTTTTACTTTCCGTCATTCACTTAGGTACGATACAAATAAATCATTATAAGAATTTCTTAACAATTTATCTTATCTTTTGTTTATGATTATTTTTCAAGATAAATATGTACTTAAACATTTAAACAATATGTTATGTACTTAGTCGATTTGAGATTGTTGTGATTTTTTTTTTAAGTGCTGCTGCTTAGCAAAAATTAACTTATATTGTGTCTGCCAAGAGAAAAAATATTTCTAAAGGGTCAGAGGGAAAAATTCTTTTAAAAACAATCACCAACTGTAGATCTGATGGCACACGTGTTTTGATGTGATAAATAAACTAAATCTTGTTTAATGAAAATTTATTCTAGTTGAAAAAAAGATGTTTTGTGTAAATGTATGTAGGTATGTAGGCAGTATGGTAAGGGTTCATTTGAATGTTGTATAATTGAGTCTGGGAATTCCGTGTCATCAAATGTGGACGACTTCCAACATAGAAATGATAATATTATTGACTAAATGTATAGATGTTCGTGTTTGCTGATTGATTGCATAAATAAACAAATAAAGCAAAACTAGAAAACGTTGGAAAGCATTGATATCATTGAATACAAATAATTAATTAATATTAGGTATTTACAAAAGTAAACGTTTTTTGAAGATTTTAAATTAAGTCATCTGTCACTTTTTGTGACCTAGGAGTATATGTAGAAGTTCGGGTTCGACAAATTTCCTTTCGGCGGTTCTTAACTTCACTTAACCTTCTGTCGGAAAGTTAAGAATAGGTTTTTTTTTTTAATAACTTGAAAATGCGGTAAATTTTTTAAGTTATCAAACAGGTATTAAAAAGAATTAAATAGATACCTTGAGTTCTATTTTTTTTCGACAACAGTTGTTTTGTAACTCACCTGTGTTATGACAAGAGAAATATATCGGACTAGTTTTGCAAAAAAACACGGAAACGAGCTTGATATTCAGATTAAATTTAAAATGCTCTCGTTAAAACGTCAAGTAAGAATTAAATTTTTTACTTGCTTTAATATATGGTTAGAGATCTCAATTGATGGTAGATGGCGTGACTTAAACTTATTTCTGGCGAGAACAGTAAATTGAGAAACTCGATCGGATAGCAGATTTTTTTTTATTTTTTAAAATTTTAATAAATGATGTAAATCGATAATATAAAAGCTGTGACTAATAAAAAATAACAAAATAATAAAAACAAAATTCATCATTTTTTCTTTATTCAGAACTTGGTTGTCTGACATTATAACCTTGAAAATTCTTTGAAATTAAATACTCATTCCAGTAATTTGTTTACAAACTCCGCATAATTGATTAAAAAACAAATACAAAATACCCACTTTGAAATTTAACTAAAAAAAAGTAAATTCATTTAAAGTTCAACTGTTTTAATTGCGACTCTACACTGGGATGCATCTTGGGCAGATAACGTCCCAGAAAGTTGCTGTGAACTTTATAGCAAGATAAGACTGTTTTTTTTTTTTTTTTTTCTTATGATTTATCAAAATTAATTTTTGGCCAGCTAGATTAGCAGAATACCCCTATGAACAAGGATGCCTTGACTATACAGAATCAAGACAGAACTTTCGATTAGTCTTTTTCCGTCAATCTTCAATCAGTATCTACATAATTTTCCTTTATATAGGCCCCAGATAACTGCAGTAAAAATTTCAAAATTTTGAAAAAAAAAAATGTCCGAGTATTCTGTAGCATACAAATGTGATGTTTGGTCAATTAAATAGGGCCCAGGTGGTTTTGAAACTAACGTTTGAAATCAAGTGTGAGATATGACATTATAAAGGTAATGTACAATGTGCTTCTTCGTTCAAATGAACTCAGGTTATTAAACCTGAGTTCATGTTAATTTTGCTTCGCTCATTCCCTATAGGTATATATGTTTGTTTCTTATTGTTTAGACCTTTGTAGATCTTACAACCTGCATACCTGTTATATTCTACTATCTACTAGATAACTAACACAATAATTTTATTCTAAAACACCATTGTAGGTATTTTTATACCAGACTCAAGGTCGAATTCAAACAGTGCAGTGAAATCTCAACCATAAAAGGACAATTAAAGAAACCACAGTTGTTTTTTTCACAGTGGATATTTCTTTATATGAACCATGATTGCTAAGACCAAAAAAAGAAACTTGAATTGACGAGGGGACAAAGAAAAGAAAACATGCCAAATAGTCACGAATATTCGATAATGAAAAACCCCCCGGGTCGTATGCACTCTTCTTACTTACCTGGGTTGTGTAAGATCACTTATGACATAAGTGAACTGATATCCTGGCACCACATTCGATGGACTGTCCTCATCGGAGCACAACTCCCCTTTGGGACATGGAATCTTCCTCAGGTAATCTGTCTTCGCGTGTGAATTACAATCACTGTCGTAGGCAAGATTCTGAATGCGGGCAAACATTCGCTGGCAGGCCAGCTCACGATCGTAATAACTCCGATTGCCATAGAACTCGAGGAAACTAGAACGATCCAAGACTGCCAGAGTGACGGGCACATTAAACGAGTCCTCCGAAGTTATGTTGCCATAGATATAGCCGAAGGAATCGCGTTGCGAGTGTGTTTCCGCTTTTTGGAAGCCAAACTTCACAATAAACTTGAAGAATTCATCCGTATGGAAGTCGCCAATGATGCGAGTGGCCTCGCAGAGCGTTAGACATGTCTCCAGGACAAAAAGGAACGCGAAAAAGTAAAAAATTTGTTGTGCTAGTTGTGACATTTTTTTTTTTTTTTAGAAATTTCAGTTTCACTGAGATTTTTTCTTTTCACTTGTTTTTGTGTGTGAAGGGGCGGTTTCCTCCGTGGAGAGGTTTTTATGTATTTTTTTTCTTTTTCTTTATTCTTTCTTTCTTCGTATTCCTTTGAAGAGGATTCTTTTCTGCGACGAAACACACAAACGAGAACAAGACTCCCGTGAGTTGTTTGCTTTTCCTCTTTTTTTGGCGAAGAATTTATGCAGATGTTTGGTTTTTTTTTTGCATCAATTGATAGATTTGCACTTTTGGCGTGACATTATGCACTTTTTTCAGCAACAAATAAACAAGTAGACAGTAAAAAAATAACACAAAAGGAAAAATACACTTGCTGGCTCTGTGCTGGGGTTATTACAGCCAAGAGCAAGTGAAGTATGTGGAAAAAAAAATCTCAACTCAACGCCTTCTGTCATATGTCAAATATTAATCATATGGTGGTCTCATTTACTCCGTTTTTGTTTTGATGTGGAGTTTTTAGTTTGCTGAACGTGTGTGTGGTGTATACAGTTGTCAGTGGTGAATTTATGTTTGAGGTGTTGTGGGATGTTTGTTGAATTGTATTTAATCGCCATTTGCAAAAACAAAACCGTTGCATTTGAATATTTTTAACATAACTAATGACTAAAATCGATTATTATTATTTTAACTTCTGTGAAATTTAGAACAAAAAAATAATAACTACGGAATTAATAATACACAATTTAATTGTATGAATATCTATCTCAACAGAAACGAATATAAGAAAAAACAGAAATCTGTGAAAATTCTCTGAACAAAGGGTTTCCTGTTTAAGTCTTATATTCACCTCCCGTGACATAGAGTTCGTAAATTATCTAGAGAAACGACTTGAGGGGTTTTTTCTCTTTCACCCTACAAGCTGTTAATTTAACAACTGTCTAATGTCAACTTTTACATGAGCATGTATTAGTTGTCCCGTGTCTTGCATTTTAAATGGGACCCGAACCAACACTACTTTAAAAAATAGAAGACACGCTTATTGTAACCCTTTTTCATGTAAATTATAATAATTGAAGAATTTAAAATGAGAAGGTGTTATGTGACAAAATTTATGTGTTGATTAATGGTTTTTAAACGACTTTTATTTCTTAGACCTGCTTAGAAATTTTTTCCTAAGGCTAGAGAAAATTAGAAAAGGCCATACAAATAGAGAAAAATACATAATTTTTGATGTTTTTATTTTAATTCAAATTAAAAGCATGTTTTAGAAAAATATCAGTCACTGTCACTTAATACCTTCTCATTCTAGATCCTTTAATTATCATTTTTTGTTGCTTCAGGGCTCTAGCACATAAGTCGACCATTCACACGGATTCACCGATAGGAAAAAAGAAAAATAAGAGAGTTATCTCTTACTGAGCTCAAATTAAATTAAATTTTTAATACTCAATACTGGATAAAAAAGGTAATTAACTTGATTGACTTTTATCAGAATCTTAAAAATAATCCTAAAAAGAGTGTTTAAAGTCCGTGTTTTATTATTTTTTCCTCCTTAATGAGAATAAAACGCTTTTGAGCAAAACAAATTGATTGACAAATGAATAGGAAGATGTTATAATTTTTGCAAATGGTGTCATACGTCAATCATATTTGAAATTTGTGAACTAGACAGCTGCAGTATATTTACAAACAGACAAGCAATGGAGTGCTATACTCCGTAAAAAGACGAATTAAAAAACAAAATTAGATGATTAATTTTGAGCCATCTTGTACGATCTCTATTCTGGTTTCCACTATTAAGATGAATTGAATTTATAAACGGAGACTTTCTTCATTTTTCCTAAAAAAGTATTCAAAGCCATTTTAAGTAAAAATGTTTAACCAATTTTAGTAAAAAAGAAAACCAATAAAGCATTCCTCAAAGTTTCTTTTGGTTTATGTACAAAAGTTCATCGATTTTTATAAAAAAACATTAGGTCGGTTCGTTTACTTGCCAAAACTGCCAATAGGTGTGTTCATTTACTTATCCAAAACTGGCAAATTCTACCAGTTTTACTTTCTTATAAAATAAATGGAATAAAAATTGTAGAAATGGACAGTTTTGGGAAGTAAACGAACAAGGTTCATTTCTACTTTCTAATTTTCTAATTTTAGTCCAATTTTATTTTTTATATGAATTTTGATAGAAAGTTCGTGCTGTCTTAGATATTTTAAATAGAATAAAGAAATCGGTAAAATTAATTTCAAATTATTGGTTCAAATACTTAACAATAATTATCTAGCCTTATGTCACAGTTCCCACCAGCTCGCCTAGCCCCGCACCGCACCGCACCCAAACTATGTTGTAAGGGAATGGGATTCTGTAATAGCTTACATGTCCGTAATGAGTTCCTGCTAAACCTACCAATATGCAAAATTGCTTTTCAATAATGCGCTTACCTACCTTTTCCTGTCTGTGTTTTCTTATTTTGAATCAATTACATAAAGGAAATCATGTGACCCAGAAACCGCACCAAAATTGACAGCATATAATATTATTAAATAAAGCATTTTTGGTCAATCGTGCAAACATGCATGTTTCATTATTCCAATCCAGAAAATATTCGAACAGCTATTATTGGCCATGCAAAAACATTTTTTTTTTTAAATTTCACGTCCACTCCTAGTTAAAGTGTTCTTATTATATGTATATGCTCTACCTTTTTTGCAATCACGACACAATAAATAGATTTTTCCAAAGGTTTGCCATAATTTTTTAAAATGTTCTTAAAGTAAGGCTAGTCGTTTGAAAGCAAACTTACAAAATATCCAATTAATTACCAAATAACAGTCCTTTCGAAGGACAACTTATGGCAATCCCATCATAACGGATGAAACAAAACGGCTTAATTGAGTAACAAGAAAATAGCGTTGTTATTTTTTTCTTTTGAGGTCAAACCATATCAAATTTTATAACAATGAGTAATTGGAAACTACTATAACGTTTCGACCTTGCAACAATCCCCAGATTTTGCCGATATATGAATGTTATAACTGAATCTAAATTGAAAGCATATACACAATCCTGTGAGCCTCAAAAATGACCAACGAAAAGGAAAGCATCGATGACGACAGCGAAAATAACAACGATAACTTTCTTACTACTGCCCCTCTGGTGGGACGCTTAATAACGTTTTATGGCACGTTTCCTCTTAAATTGTAACTTATTGCCATTGTTTTTATATTTCTGGGGGAATTCCATGTATGAATGTCGACGAGCAATTTAAAAATTAACCTCCATTTCTTGAGGAACCAAACGGAAACAAATGGCATCACTGATGCGTCGCACGTTCTTGTTTGCGCAAAATTTAAGACGATTTAGTATGATTCTTAAATGTTATTAGTTTTATAAGAGGTTAATAAGATGATTTTATTATTGTAATTGGATTCGATAAATATATAAATTTTTATTTTTTTTTTTGAAAACAAGTATTCAAACAGTCCTATTGTGGTATTTTGACAGTTAAAGTCAGGACCGTATCTGCTATCGGGACACTCTATGTTAATTCCTGTTAAGTTTACAAGTGCATAGGATTAAAATAAATACATCATTTGTTTAGGCACTCGATTATCATCGTATTATATTAAAACCTCTGTTGTTTTTTTGGGAAACCAATACACTTTCTCTATAAAGCCAAAATCAATCTAGAATTTAGCAACTACCAAAAATGCTTATACTTATATTGAAACTTACCCTTGATTTTTTATTCTTTCACAATCGGAAAAAGGTGCGTACGATATAATAGGATATAATATAAAAATCCTTGACCTCATTTTGAGTCGAGTCTGCCAGCAAACTAAACGTAGGTTAGTTTTAGTGGGCTAACCATTTTTCTTTAAGTTATGGCGGGAGAAACCTTATAATTATATTCATGCGATTTAAATGTGATGTTTTTTTTTCGGAAGGACTGCGTGAGAGTTAGAAGTTATTGCTTAAATTCTAATGAGGCCATAACACCTGAGTCAGTAGGTCAAATAAAATAAGGTGAAATGATTTGTATTGGGCTCTGTCGTGATGATTAAAAAAAAACACTTGCAGAAGCAATATAGTGCGATGGCTTGCAAGTTAGTAATGTTATGGAGGTTGATACAAGCGGCTATAATTAAAATGCTTTAGGTATATAGTTGATATACCATTCGTATATTTTTATTCATTTAGGCAACTCTTGGTGAAATAAACCCATTATTTTGTTTGACTTGAGTAGGTATTCGTTTTAATTAACTTCAAATGACATTGAAACCGAAAATTCAGTTGAAGGTTAAAGTGAGTACCAATATCTTATAATGAAATTCAGTTATTGACTTCCTTAATAAGTATAAAAATTTTGTGTGAATTTTTTTATTCTAAAACAAATTTGCTAATATGCGAGAGAGAGATTTCGTTCCGTCAAAAAATGAGCAACCTAATTCAAAAAAACGTCATAAACGTCACTTAAAGTCATTTAATTTTTAATGACAGCATGTCCAATGAAGCTGAAAAAATTCGGAACATGTGTTTTTAGTAGTAAAATTTTTAGGTGCGTTTCACTTTCAAACTCTGCGATTTTTTTCAAAAATTACACAAAAGTCTGTCAAAGTTCATATAAAAAAATAAAATGTTATGTTTTTTTTTTTTTTAAGTAAAGGAACGCAGATTTTATTCAGTGAAGCCAGCCATTAATAAATGCCCAAATGTCATAAGGGCCTGGTTTATGTTGTTTAAGCCTGTATATATATATGTATATACATACAGTCGTATTTATTAGATTTTTGTCTACTTAGACACTGTCTAACTATTTTCAAATTGGTGGAAATATGCTTTATTTAATAAAAATAAATATCACATTACTCACGGTTAAGACAATCTACTCTTGTGTCTAAGTTAGGCAGCTATAAGACAACAATAAACAAGTTTTTTGAACAAATTTTCAAAAGTTGGACAGTTGTCTAAAGTTAGACAACGTTTATAAATAAGGCCAATAGTTTACAGTTTAAAGTTTTGGAAACAATTTGATTTACCCTGAACAAGTAAACTGAAAGAGTAGAAATGCAAATTAATTTTGTTTGCATGCATGCAAATTTTTTATTCACCTCATAAGACAAGAATTACAAGAATCTTGACATTTTCATTTTATTGAGTAAAATATCAAATATTTTATTTTTTGTTACAGATTTTCTTCTTCTTGTTTAAATAGTATATGGTTCGACAGATCAATATTTAAATTTAGAGATTCATATTTCGGAATTTTTCGACATTCTGACTGACCAGCTGTCAGAATTCAAATGACACGTTTTATGACAGCTAGCTTATCAGAATCTCGAAATATTTATAAATCGGAATTTTCAGATGTAAATTTTTTTTTGTTGAACCCAAAAAAAAAAAATCTGTAACAAAAAATTAAATATGAATGTGCGAAAGCTTGGTAACCTAACTACGAGTGTTTTACCACACACAAAACCCCCTTTCAACCTTTTAATTTTAATCAACAACGAAAAAAACGAGTTTTTTTAAATTAAAAGTGTGTTTCTTTATTTCACAAACTTATTATTCGAAATATTCTGAATTTGACGATAAAATTAAGAAACAACTGTAAATTTTCACCTCATTTGTGTCAAAAATTAAATATTAGATAAAATTTATCGCGAAAAATCTTAAACTGGAAGTATGAGGATTTGGAAAAAGCCAAAATAAGAAAACAAAAAATCACCTTTAATCAGGATGATAAAATTCAAACTTTAATCAATTTTAAATAAGCCAGTTCACGTTTATGAGATTTAACTGTCAGCTTCATTTAGAAGAAGGAGAAACCTGAACAAAATTTCTCCACTAAAAGTCAAAAGCACTCATCATCTATATTTTATAATTCGATCAACTGCCACAAAAAATTTTTGAGCAAGCGAATCCAAAAAATATGCGCGTTCAGAAAAATGAGATATCCAATTTTTTTGACTCAAAAAGTGAGCAAGCGAATCCAAGATTTTTTTCCCTCAGAGTATTGACAGCAAATCTGAGAAATTTTGATGAGGAATCCTATTCATGTAACTGAGATTGTTGAGATCTCCGAGATCTCATTTTCCTGAACACGCATAATATCAGTCTCAGATTTTTGACAGCAAAAGTGAATTACGTTCAGATTTTTGAGATTTTTGAGATCTCTGAGATCTGACAACTACTAACTAAAATGCACTAAATTTTTAAAAGCAAAAATTTAATTTTGTTTATTTTCGAAAGGAAATTTCGTAAATAATGACAATATAACATAGAAATAGCTACCTGACGGAAATCCCATTTTCGTATTGGGTTATTTGACATTTGATTTTTTTG
The DNA here is from genome assembly GCA_951394125.1 of Epistrophe eligans. Taxonomy (NCBI): domain Eukaryota; kingdom Metazoa; phylum Arthropoda; class Insecta; order Diptera; family Syrphidae; genus Epistrophe; species Epistrophe eligans. The sequence goes on along the minus strand of OX596031.1, from coordinate 26,547,563 downwards.
TTAAATTTTTCATAACCAAAAATTTAATTTTTGGGGATATTTTGTCGGTGTAGGTAATTTAATTTCTTAACAATTAAGTCTGAAATCATTATCATTCTATTTATTTGCTGGGCTTTTTTCCAAAGCGATGTGGCTATACTTTCTAATATTTCGGTTCAATTTTCTCTTCAAATTTCTACAAGAAAATTTTGGCTCTTTGTCCAATTGGCTTTCATCTAAATTTCTACTAGATTGCAATAATTTTCCACCATATTGATTCCACCAAGAACTAAAATGTCCTTTTATCTTCTTCGGCCTTTGGATATCCTTCCCGCAAAGCACAGTATAGAAAAATTCCCGCTAAATTTTAATTAATTCCTGGAAAATTAAATAAAGTTGCTCTATACGGCCGCCAGCACCAACATAATATTGTTGCTATGTAAAACTAAAAACCTAAAACTACCTAAGTCACAAAACACTGAAATTAAGGAGATTTGTTATCCTTTTCATTATTCAAAAATGCAATTTTATTAATTTCCTTTAGTGGTTTCTCCTCTTCCTTTTCCATGTATACTATAACAAATACAGACATATTCATATACACAAGAAAATACAGGAACAACCAGCAATATATATGTACGTATATAAGAATGGCCGTCCGTCGGGAACGGTTTATGTGATAGCCCGAAAAATCCCACAGTTCATTTAAGTTTTGCAGGAGAGTTTTAAAAGAAAGTAGTCCTCTGCCACAGGATAGCCTATAGGTGTAGGTACTCAACGGTAAGAAAGAAACATTTCGGTGCAGCATGTATAGGTAGGTAATCGAAAAGAAAACACTTTTCATGTCCAGGACGAATTTATGTCAACCGGAAGTAGGTTTACTGACCCATGGCGAAGAGTTTTACCTACTTTTCGAAATGGATATGGCGATAGACCTGAATACACTTAGCTACTGTATAAAAGGTACCACATGGCGTATGAGTGCTATTTTTTTGTATAAAGCTTTTGTATGTACTCTGTGTATTGTGGTGGGAATAAAATAACAACAAAAGCTGCCACTGCAACAAAAATAAATTCTTATACAACAATAATCGGAATGTCCGTCGTCGTCCCGTTGGTCTTGCATTTGTACTATATTGCTTTTATATACGAGCATCGCGTGGTCCGCCGCCGCTAAGTCCGAGTTTTGCTGAAGTTTTTGGCATCATGTTAGTTGGAATGACGCTCGACGCTGATGTCAGACAGTGAGCGACAAAGTGCGGAATTAGGCCCACTGATTGGAGGTGACCATTTGAGTATTCAAATAAAGAACTTATCTGCTCGACAATATGGGTGGTGATTGTTTGCGACTAATGAAAATGTTTTTTTTATTTTTTTAACATGTTTTCATTATTTTTTGTTTGCCTTTGTTTTTTTTTTTCTTACCTTTAAATTAAAATGTTAGTGCGCTAGGATTTCCTTTTGAAATTGTAAGAGTCTTTTGCTTGGAGCCATAAATCAGGGTAACATATATGTTTAGTTGCACAAAGTTAGTCATTGAAAAATGCTTTAGAAACATGCTGGAAATCACTTCGGCACATAGAGATTGAGTATTTTGATTATGGGCATTTTTGCATTTTAAATTACCGTCATCAGAGAGTGGGAGAGAGTTCTGTTGTAAGAGAACTGCAATCGAGAAGTTATTATTTGCGTGCAACAGGAACACCAAACGCACTCAATATTCAGTTAAAAAGTTCGTTGTACTGCAAATGTGTGAATTTATGTATGCAAGTATTTATATTCGATAAAGCCATCAAAGAATCTTTTAAAAGAAAATTGTTCATCGTTGTATTTTTAAAATAATAAGAATACTTTTGATGACTTGTGAAGGAATTTAAACTAAATAGTTGAATTATTTTATAAGCTCAGTCAATGAATGGGCTTTAGAAGGGAATTTTAGGACATGAATGACGTTGAAATGAAATAATGCTCCAATAATTGAAGCCATTTTTCATCATGAAATTATGCACCATGCAGTAAGGTTAGGCCCCAATAAATTGAAAAAAGACTCAAAAATAAATGAAAAAGGATCCCATATTTGATTTGAAAATAGTGTTTCAATTTTTTTCAAAAATAAAATAATCCCAATTTGTTTTTTTTTTTCATACTAAAATTTGTTTTAAAAACCCACACCGTCATATACAAACACTTGCACTACAACTTATAAAATTTGTCTACAGAAAGCATACACATTTTTCCTGCGCTTCAGCAATCGATCATTCCGCTTGAATTACCATATTGCGATCAGCACAAATTTTTTAATGCTTACATGGCAGCTTTTCTGTTGCGTTAAAAAATTGCATTAAAACATTTGTGCTGAATGCAAGATGAAAATTCTTATTGAAAACTATCAGCGAGTAAAAGAATGACAAAAATCGCTAATCATTTACTAGCTGATGGTTCATTGAAACACTATCGCTGGGTTCATTATTATGTGTAGGTGTTATTTTGCAAGCTCTGAGTCCTCGATTAACGAATTTTCGTAATACTTTTTGAGAAAAAATGATGTTTTAGCAAAATGAAATAAGACCCAAAAATGTTTTTCAAAATAAAATTAAATTAAACGCATAATTAATGTTGATCCCAACAATAATTTTATTTTATTTATTTTATTATTAATTTATTTAATTGAAGCTTTTAACAAAAAGGACCCAAAAATTTAAAAACATCCCAATCATTATTTTTTTCATATTTTTTATTTCATTTTTTCTGTGGGGCCTAATTTCATGTCGAGAATAAAGCAGCCAAGTGAGGAAGGATTTTTTAGAGCGAGATAAACCACCGTCGCAATTAATCTGGGTAGTAAAGCCGAATGTGAACATTGTCTAAGAGTTTGATATGCAAACAAGCCAACATCAGTCATTAGAACGAAAGAATAATCCGTCGAATGAGTTTTGGCAAGGGATCCGTTGGCGTGACGTGAACGTTGTTTGACGGATTGGAATTATTTTCATTACCTAATTCAAATCCACAAACAAAAATGTCGGACTTTTAAAACAGACACTAAAAAACCAAAATTTGTTGAAGTTGCAGTCAGTACCGGAAATCGATAAAAAAAAATCCGGCTGTGATATTTGGTAGGTAGATAGGTAGAAATGGCGGCCAGGAGCGCCTAGCTCCGTGACCCAATTAGCGCTTGATTGCGCCGTTTTGATACCATCATAACTCGTTTTACCTGCATAAGAAAAAGAATTGTTGAAACGTATTTGTAGAATCATCAATACACTCCCCCAACCACAGTATGCCGAGATAGGCATGTAAATTGATTTCCGGTTCAAAGTGAGTCTATATGACTTTCAGAAGAACATCGTCCACTTACTTGCGGTTCATCTTAGAGCCAATTCGTTATGTTGAGAAAGGAGACCAAATCTTTGATCATTATTTCAGAGAGTTCATCCAGGTCTTCGAAGAATAGTTTACCAAATGACTGTAATCTGATTCTGGCTAGAGCGAGGCATTTGCAGAGGAAGTAAGCGACTGTTTCCTTTTCCTGCTGGTCCCCACAACTACGACAGTAAGTGTTGTGAGGGATTCCCAGATTTGCCGCATATGCTCTCCTAATCACCAGTGTCCAGAACAAATTAATTCATTGTTATAGGTTGACCAAATCTTTCTAGAAATAATGCAGTGTGTTAAACTGCCCTACATGTGGTTTGATTCGTTAAGAAAAATTGAGAATATATTGCCTTTCATAACCCCAAGAGGAATGTTGACTCTTTCCGCAAGTGAGCTATCATGGGCTGATCCTTGCCTGGCCAGTTCATCCGCATACTCGTTTCCCTCAATCCCTCAATACCACAGTGACCCGGAACCCAGATAAGAGTCACATTAAGGCTTTTGAGCTCATCACGGCATTGCTGACCCAATCTTGATGCTTTGTTTGGTATTAGTTTGGTTTGTTTCTTTTTTAAGGTCCCGATGACACTTCATTTGTGTTTAATTTTTAATCTCATTTATCAGCAATCACGCAATCAAAAGAATTTTTGTTTTACGAACAATATTTTTTTTTTAAATTACTTTTCACAAAAGAAGTGTATACATATTCATACATACATCATAAACTTCTGTTCTTCCGTATCAAGTGTTATAGCTATACCTTCTTATTTTTGTATTTTTCGCATTTTTAATTGGGATATGCCATATTTTAAACTTGCTACCCGAGTCAAACTGCAGTTAGAAACAAATGCTATTCATAGAAAATTTGACAGTCCTGAACCAAGGATTAAATATTTAAACGACGTTTGTAAAACTGCAGTCCTTACCAAATAAAATATTCAAATTTCTTTATGGTTCAAATAAAAAGAAAAAAACAAAATCAAATCACTCGCCCAGAAAAATTCAATTCTGTGAACTAATTAAAGACATATGTCTTAAAAGTTAGAAGTAGTAAAAATATGCTTTATGTACTTAAATTAAATATCACTTTAGTTCAGGTTTAGACAATCGATACAGTTTTTTATTTATAACTTGGACAGCAGTCTAAAGTTCGACATAATGTACATATATAAATGCGACTAAATATGTCTACCGTATTTAATAATTAAGCTCCAGTATATCGTTGAGACATGGGTTTTAATTATCTATGCTTAACATAAACTTTAGTTTGGTTTAGCAGAAACAAAAATAAGAACTTAAAGGAAAATGAGAAAAAAATGAAGTGTCGTACAGGCATTAAAATATAAAACAAAAAAACTGAATATAGGAAATGTTCACATATTGGATTTTAACTGAAACCAAAATCAATCAAAATCCTTCGAAAATAAAGAGTATGATTTCTTTTGCCGAAAAAATATCAAATTTAGCTAAGTAGAAGAACTGAAAACCTTTGAAATTTTAAATAAATATTTTTTAGGTAAGAATAATTAAACTCCTCTACCAATGCAGTTGAATCATTATTTCCTATGATGTCTGATAAAAATTAGTTAAAACTCTATCGATGAAAAATTATAATTAAAACCATTAGATAAATTTATTTCCTTACTTCCCAAAACTGCCAATTTCTATACCAATTTCAGTTCAAAGTTCTCACAAAAGTTCATATAAAAAAAATTAAAAGTGGACTTAAGTTAGTGGAAATTTGCAGTTTTGGGAGGTAAACGAACAAATCCATTAAGTTGTCAAACACAAAAAGTGTGGATGTTCGTGTACACATTTATGATACTAAATGTAAATCACTCAACATAAACATAATCCTTTAATTAAAATCCATTACTCAATCATATTTGAAGCTGCTCTTGAACCCCTCCCATAGCATTAATTTCAACAATTTGTCCAAAGACCCCTCCATACCCCTCAAGAAACCTACCCACTTATCTCATTGTCCCATTAAAAATACAAAACAACCAATACCAGTACTGTGAAAAATTCTCCAAAAAGTTGCATTAACTCTCCAAATCACCAATAGTTAAACGTTACCTTTTCTTAAGTCTTTAAGAATTTTATTCCTCCTTGATCTCAAGCCTTACCAATATCATCAAAATCTTACTTGAGACCATACTAACATACCAAAACAACTACTACTGTCAATTTCTTTATTGGTCATGTAATGTACAAACACTGCTGGTCAGTTCTAACATATACCACCTCTAAAAAATCACCACACAGAAAAACCCAAGGATATAGCCTGCGGTCCTTACCCTTGTCTATATACATACAAGCCTTACCGGCAAAAGTTTCGCAATCAAAACACCTTTACCGCGACACAAAACATACTGTTAGCACAAAACAAGGAGAAATTCACTTAAGGATCAAGTGTAAGGATTTTTGTTAGCAACGTTTCATATATCCACCCCATTCTCCTTTTCAGGATGTTTTGCATAATAACATTGTAGTGGAAGTTTTGCGTGCTAGCAGACTCAAAAAGGACTAGCGATAGAAAAATCCATTCGATTAGAGACAATTTCAACTCTCAGCCATCAGCATAATGTTCCTTATACTACACCAACCTTAGTAGGTATACAACAGGTCCTTTCAATTCACACTGTATGTCGCGTCGCGTCATCGGTCGACGTCGTCGGCATCGTTTGTTGGCCCGTTTGCTTAACCTAGTTTGAAAAAAGTGTACAGTGATTTGGCAAAAATTTCTCAAGTCACGATGGGGAGTAAAGTGAAATCCTTAACACATTTGAATTGGAGACTTGGAGTCCCTCCTGTGGGGAAAAAGGGTGGCTCTACGAATATTAGGCCAGGAAAGTATAGTATAGTTCTCGATTGCATTAAGGCGAGAGAGAGCAGCGAGCCACTTTTTATTTGTGTGTGAAAAAGGACTTGGAACAGTCAAAACCGTCACTTCAATCGAGTTTTAGTTTGAAGCGTTACGTTGGCGGGGTTGCATATAAATTCTAAAAAAAAAGGCATTTTTATTTGTTCTATTGGAAAAGTGATATATTTTTTGTGTTGTGGGCTCTTTGAAAGTAATATATGAAAATTAAATTGATTCAAAGAATGAAATCAAATTTTTCTGTGAAATGAAAATAATTGTGTTCTTTTTTAATACTTAATTATAGATATTAATATTAAATAAATAATTAAGCTATAAAATGTTGACCAATCGGTTTTTAAACTATTATTAGTTTGAATGGCTTAGAGAAAAAAAAATAATGTGATAAAAATAAGTGCGTGTTATTTGAAGATAATGTGAAAAAATTGTGAAGAATGTTAACACAACACTATCAATTTCCACTTTTTTTTTGGATTACCACCCTCAAACTTGGATATTATTGGATTATTTAATGGATTTTTCTAAAGCTGAACTAAGTATCTTTTAACTTTAAGTTTAAAATTTCATAAATGGTAAAATTTGAATTAAAGAAAATGGTATTACTATAACAACCGTACTGTATTGGGCGGAAAATAATCATTGACGCTATGAGCCCGGTAATTTCTATAGCAGTGTGTGATCCAACTAGGGCTAATTTACATTTAAAATAGTTTAAATTTAAATGTGAATAATTTAGAATAATTAGTCACGTTTCCGCATTCCAATAAATTTGTCTAGTCATATATGTTTTTCGAATAGTACTGTTCTTAGCTTCAAACCTGAAATATACATATTTATTAAAATTTAGATTTATATTTTTTGTACAGCAATAAATTATGAACAAAAAAATGTTTGTCTCAACAAAAACTTATATAAGATGCGACAAAAAGCTAGAGCATGTGGTTTCAATCCAGACAAGTTTAAAAATATCGTTTTCCAAATTGTTAAATACTTAAACGGATATCATGCTGTATATTTTATAAAAAAAAATACTATTTTGTTATGAAAAAATTTATATTTTTCATAAAAATACTTATTGTAATTTATTTAAAAAAATTACGAACTCCTTACTGAACGTTTCTGAATTAAAATATTATAAGGGTTGATTCGGATAAAATGCTTCAGCATGTACGAGATATATTTTCCACATTTTAGGCGGTGTGGGAAAACCAACTCAACATAAAATTCTTCAAAGATAACAGTTACACTTATAAAAAATGTTTGGTCGTTTGAGCAATTTTTTTTCATTTCTTTCACAAAAAGTTTGAAAATAATTTTTTCAAAAACTATGGATTAAAATAACAATGCGACGAGACGACGTTTTGCTGGAGATTCTCAGCATCTTCATGAATGTTTATTTATATTATTTGCATTGAATTTTTAATTGAAAAATTGTTTCAACATTTTACATTTGAAAACAGACAAAAATAAAATTTGTAAATAATTTACATTGAAATTAAGTTTTACAATAAAGTTAAATAATTTAACACAAAACAAAAATAACACAGAAATAAAATTAGCGCCAAATTATGTTTATCTAATATTTTTTTTGGTATATGTATGCACAATGTACAAATGTATGTACATATAAAATTTCTTAAACATTTTTAACAAAACAAAATTGATACGGTATTTTTTTAAATTTATTACTGTGGAGTTAAAAAATTAGTCTTAATTTTCTTTTTCTTTTTTATTTTTTTTTTATTTTTAAATGCGGTATGTAATATTTTTTGGACTCATTAAAAGCATAAATAATTGAATTTTAATCAAATAAACACAGAATGAGATAGTTGCAAAAAAATGGTTATATGAGATGTGATATTAATACTACGTAAAATTAGTAGATATGAGAAATGGAACAAAAATCGTAGGTGTGGGTTTCGAGAAATTTTTTTTTCTTTAACGGTTTTTAAACAGTTGTATGGAAGGTACAGTTAGTTTCAATTATGTATAAGAATATTTTTTTATTTCAAACATGAAAAAAACGCTTGGTGTCAAATTTAATAAAAATCGACCAAATCGTTTTCTAGATATTTAGTGCTCCTTTCACGATCTCTGAGTAAGCAAATCAAAACTTTACTTGATAGATATTCCTACAATTTTATGTCAACAAATTTCTAATTGGCTTACTTAGAACTTTACTCAGAGATTGTGAAACAGACCCTTAAACTTTGAAAATTTTAGCACACAATATATCTACTATTAAAACTTTTAAAAACATTCAAGGCGAATTGATCAAAATCAGTTGAACCCTTTTTGAGAAGACCGAAAAACAAATAAATTATTAATCATTTGTTGGACAAGATATCTTTGAGAAAAACTTTCGAAAATGCTAAAAAAAATATAGCAGGTATCGTTATTTTTGGTCGAAAAAAAACAAATAAAAAAAAAGTAGGGACAATAGGCAAAAAAATTCTATTTATTTATTTATTTATTTATTGAAATAATTTACAAAGTTAATTTATAAATTATTTTTTTAAAGGCATCAGGGTAGCCAGACCATATGATGCCGTCTAAAAAAATTCTAGATATCAAATTTAAAGAAAACCGAACTAGGTTGCAGCTGAACCAGACACAATTTTTTATCATAGTTATGTCAAGTTTTATCAAAATTTCGAGTTTGATTTTTTTTACGAGTTCATAACTTGTGATTAGATATGTGGACTTACCTTATATAATATCGCGATTTTTCCTCCACAACCCCATACAATGTAAGTTTTTTGAGATCTCCACAAAGTTTGTATAGCAAAATTATATCCATATTTTTCTCAATTTTAAGAGCTAACCTTGAAAGTAAAACTACAAGAACGCATATAGAAATAATCTTGGTGATCATGCACAACATAATATAAACTTTTTCCGAGGATTTTGAAGTATACAGTTTATAATGAAAATAAAAACAGTCCCAAACATATCCCAAAATGAGCTAATTTTAAAGTTTGAAGTGTGAAGTTTTTTCATCTAAAGTTTGCTTAGTTTGTTTGATAATTCGATACTTTTTGTGAATTTGCTTAGATATTGAATTTTATGTTATCAAATTTGTTTTTTTTTTTTGGTTTCTGTTTTTCATACACAAATTTTTGATATTTGCAATCTGAAGTACATATTATATTCGCTTTATAGGTGGATTTGATTTGTTTCACATAATTTCGACCATAATTTTATTTGAAAATTTAAAAAAAAAAATAATTTGTATAACAAATTAAATAATTTAATATGTATTACTGTAGCCTATCCGTCCGAGAATTTTCGCAATTACAAAAAAAAATTAAAAAAAAAAACACAATGTAATTTATAATCAAAAAAATTTTGTTAATGGACCTAATAAATTGAAGCGACCTAATTACATTTATAAAAATACTATATCAATTGGAAACTTCCACTTTCGATTTTCATTTTTACTGGAATAATATTTAACAAAGAAATTCAGTTTTTGAACAAATTATTATAATATTTTTAAAATAAAATTAGAAATTCGTAAAATTAGCCGGTAATTCCGGTTAGTTTGACTACTCATTTGTCAAAATCGGTCTAGTATGAGAGTCTAAAAAGGGATCCAGACTATATATAAATAATATTTATTATGATGATTATATTCAAGTAGAAATATAAATATTTTTGTAAGTTGAAACATATATGATATTATGGCAAAATTTGTTCTTACGAAACTATGTAGTTTAGTTTTTTTGTAGTTTAGTAGTTTAGTTGTTAACAAGGAATTTCAAAAAAATGTTATGACCATTTCCATTAAAACCATCAATTCCACACCTTACTTATTGAAGCAAGTTTTGGGTTACGAAAATTGATTTCTAGATTTCAATCAACCTGAAATTACGACGAGATCATTGTAGTAATTTTTTTTTTCAAAATTGATTCTAAGCTTCTTGTTTGGTTATAAAGAAGAAAAATCAAAATGTTTTTTAGATTCAAAATAACGGTACTTACCAAGCAATTGTGTACGATTGTCACACTTTCACTACCAATGAGTCGAAGAAATTAAGAAAAACAACAAATTTTTCATTTGTCTGAACTTAAAACAAACCTCAAGCTTATCCCATAGGAAAAAACATACAAATTTTAATCTGTTCATCCGTTAAGGCTATAAGTCGATGTATACGCAGTACGCACACACATTATCTCATGAATTTTACACGAAACAAAACCATAAGTACCCTATAGAACATCTAGTATAAAGGATAAAATAATTTTCTTAAAAACAATTAACCACATTAAAGTTACTCCGACCTTGTAACAAAAAAGTTGTTGAAAGTGTTACACAAAAGATTCAAACACATTTTTGATGAGAAACTGTTTTGGGAAGTTTTGTTATTATTGTACTTCTATTTGTCTTATAGCCTATGGTTTATAAATAAGACAAAAACATACGTAGGTACATACCTCTACCTCACACATAAAACAAACAGAACTAAGACTATATAAGCTCTGCTCATAATATACAATTTATCGAAATTCGTGATTCATATGCAATAAATAAACTTGTTCCGTTTTTGTATTGTTCAATTTAATTTATTGCTTGTATTTGCGACACTCTGATACTCTAAAAATATCCTAGATGCAAATATTATAATAATGACACCTCTTTTTGCTGACGCTGACGTTTAACACACTTCAAACTGTTCCAGTCAATCAATTCTACATATGTATATAATAAGTCGTTGAAGTTCTTGACAAATCTGAAGCAATCCAATAACAAGTCCAAAGCAATTTAAGACTTAAATTTTGTATTTCTATAAGAAATCACTCAAACAAAAAATCAATACTACCTAAACAAGTAGTTTTTGTGTAAAGTAATGTTTATATCAACACGAGGCGTGTAATAAATTACTGAAAATTACATTTTAGTTTTTTTTTTTTTTATTTGCTCGAAGGTAGTTTTAAGAGAGGCACGTGTTGTTCATTGGTAATATATATAATGTACTATACATATGCGTACGTAACCTAATCAGAGGTGCATTATTGAAAACGGGACATTCAAACTGACTTGAACAAGTTATTCTATGTGCATTTGGGAGTTTTCTTGTTTCCTTTTAGATTTTGCATTGCAACCGGAAGTAGGGAAAATAGTGGAGAGTTTGTATATTTTTTTCTATTAAGTGAGTTTTTTTTTGTGGTTAAGTGTTGGTGTGTTTTTATTTTATTGTATACATTTTGTTAGATTTAGATTTTATTTCAATATTTTATTGTGTCAACAGGGAAATTCTCGTAAATCAGTAGAAAGTTATTTGTTTTTTTTTAGTATTTAATTTGTATACTTTTGGTGGTTGGCAATTGCAAATATTTATTTCAATGGAAATACAAGTTTTTTGTTTATGTAAATTGAAAATTAATTGACTACGTGACAGTGGCGTAGGTAGCTTTTTTTACCATTGATTTCCATATATTTTTCTTCTAAAGTTATATTTTTATTTAGTGTGACAAAAAAAGTACAGAATTATTCAGGTATATTCTTTTAAGTACATAAGAATTTAAAAACAAATTTTAAAATAATAGAGTAAAATTCAGTTTTTGGTTTGTTTTTCGATAACTCTACTAAGACTTACTGCGCTGTTGTTCCAATCTCTCGATGAATTTCCAGAGTAGCCAAACCATTCCGGCGATTCTAAAATATTGTTGATATCAGCAGTGTAGCAAAATAAAACCCTTGACAACATATTGATTTTTTGGGAAACTTTGTTCTGTATGATTGTCCAATCATCACTGCAATTGAATTTTCAGGTTTGGTTTTGCCTCAATTTTTTTTAGCTTCAACAAAACGCATATTCTTCTGCTTAAATCCTTTATGTTCATGGCGTAAATCTTTAGTGAAATCCATAGCTTATACCAAATCTAAATTTATCTTTTTAAATTCGCAACCCAAGGTCCACGAAAGTTGGTAAACCAAGTTGATAACCTGTAAAAAAAAATAAAAAAATAACATATCTGGCGTCACTTTCTGAGATTCTTATTTCATTTTGATTTTCGTAAAAAAAAAACCGGAATATTTTAAGAAAATCATCGACTATTTCATACTTTGACACACATCGGGTCAGATTTAATCTCTTCAAAGTTTTTGTTCTTGGAGTTTCGTTATAGATTCTGATAGAGTGTTTTCCAGAATCGACTTTCTTTAAGTAAAACGCATTTACTCTTTCTCAAAAAAGCCAGAAGAAAGCAGAAAACCCAATTTAGATCACAAATTCATGAATCTGAGTTGAAATCCTTGCACTTGTGAGCTAGGTGGAAAAAAGGCAATGATTTGAGAGTCCAAGTAAGTTAACATAGTTAATATATGCCACTGGGTATATACGCTTTGATAAAATTATGTGGAATTTGTTTTCATTCCTTTGATGATTAGGTAACTTTTGGGTTAACTTAAAAATACTGGGGGGATTGATCCCCTTGATCTCCCCCTTATCTACGCCACTGTCATGGGCCATAGATGACTAATTGGAATTGTTTCAAATATGTAGGATGGTAGGTTCCTAATGTCATTCAGTAAAGTAATTTACTAGACCATCACATGAAGTCTTTAGGAAAATGTTAAATGGCATTAATAATACATGACATTTTATATTCATTGTTTTAATTACTCAGCTACAAGATGATTGAATTATTAACCAAATCCAACAAAAAGCACGACTCTGTAGCACGTGTCGTATACTTCATCCTATAATCCAAGGCCATTTTTATTGATTAACTTAAATTATTTATTTATTTATTAACATCACAATAGTGTGTTATACTCTGAACAATTTGTCTACAAATTAGGTATAGAATTGGATTGTTGTCACTCATGTACCTCTCCCAAATTACTACTATCTCATTATCTGTTGACTCGATTTTAATGAATTTTTTTTTTACAAAAGAGCTTCTAATAATAATAAAAAAAAATTGGATTTAAAAAAAAAAAATTCAAAATTATTTTTTTGAAAATTCGATATTTCGTAAATGGGATGATGATTTTTTTCAAAATTTATTTTCAAATTCCGCATAGATACATATGTATATACTTAAAAATGGCTTATCAATTTTTTGTTCTTAAAAATGTTTTTAAAATTTTATACATATATGCACATATAAAAATTATTTTTTTTTTTAAAACCGCTCCACCGATGATGTTTAAAATTTTTACTTGCAATGTAAATTAAAAAATCAGCAATTTTTTATTACAAAAATGCTACCATTTTATAAAAAAAATATTCGGAAAAATGGTTTCAAATGGTACCTCCCATAGAACCATTTTTTGATTTTCGATTTTCTCAAAAAATGTTCAACTGATTTTGATATACAATTTTAAAAATATTAGCGCAAAATTTTAAACGATTTAGTACGATGTTAAAGCATTTTTACTATGACAAAATGGCTTTAACATCGTACTAAATCGTTTAAAATTTTGCGCTATTGTGTACCAACATTTTTTAAACATTTTTTTTTTTTTTAATTTAAAAATTTAAAAAAACCGATATTGAAAATCTTATTTTTCTCAAAAACGGCTCCAACGATTTTGATAAAAATTTCTGTGTGAACTAATATCATAACGATCTACCATATTATTGCATAAAAAAAATTACCTACACTTTAAAAATGGTACATTTCATGAAACCATTTTTTGGGTTTTCGACTATCTCATTATCTGTTCAACCAATTGAAATGATTTTTTTTACGCAAGAGCTACTAATAAGTTTGAATAATATTGCATATTAATATTTTCAAAAAATCTAATTTTGGATTAAAAAAAAAATTTTAAATAATATTTTGAAAATTCGATATTTCGAAAATGGGTGAATGATTTTTTTCAAAATACATTTTTAATCTCCCATAAATAAGTACTAAAACCAACTTTTTTTTTTTTAAATATATTAAAAATTTTATATATAAAAAATTATTTTTTCTAAAAGAACCCGCTCCAAGGATTTTAAAAATTTGTTGTTATAAATTGAGATTTGTGTAAGAAATCACTTGGTGTACATTGCGTTGGTGTCAAATCAATTTCATATATTTTTTTAATCAATTTATTTCTAATTTTATTGATTTTTTAACATTTTTTCAGTCTAAACTGTAAATTCTATGCATATATGTGCGAAGTACAAGACAACCTGGTGCAAAATTGTTCATATTTATGTGCTTACAGAATACTTCCTTAAACTAGGCTTTATTTTTGGCAGGTGCCATAATATATAGGCTCCAATCATTAATAAATTTCTTTAATCAGATGAAAAGTTTTTAAAATTACTAAGACTTTAAAACCACAGCACATAAGAGCAAGTTCGTGCGACCCAGTCGTGCATTTTATTTTATAAACACCACCATTTCCCAGTGAAAATTTCCACCCGTGTTAAAATTAACATCATGGTTGCAAATAACACATTATGATTTATTGAAATTTTATCCAATCAATAAACTGTGAAAGAGATGTAGACCAAAAGAAGAGCTATTTTGTATCCAATATGTCAGGTCAATACTCGATAGCGATAATTCAAATAACTGGGAGTAGTGATTTCACAATGTTTTGTGTTTTATTGGAGAGTGCGTGTTATACTTTTCTAAAACGAAGATCATACTAGTTACATATTACATTAATTAATCAAAATGTTTAAACTACGCACTGTTGAAGTTTAATTTGCACTTCTTCAATATTTAGACTTCACTTTTAACAAGTAGTGTAACAGGTGCGCTCAACTCAAGCTTCTATCACAGTTCAATGCTTTTTAATAATACATTTTTTTTACATTTCACCCATCAGTTTACTGAAGAAAAATAAACAGAATTACAGAAAGAAAGTAAATGCGGTAAATTGATGATTGATACTTTTCCGCTAATATTTTTACTAAATATCATTAATTGAATTAAATTTATAATTATTTCAAATTGTTCGGATAAGAATTGTTAATTCAATTCGAAAGTAATAGAAAAACAACAACTAAAATGCACAATCACGAAGCGTTATAATGTAATCTAGCTATAGATAATATAGTAGCGGTATATACCTACTATACATGCTATACTCAGATGCAATCGAATTGGTATTGAAACCGTGACCATACACAACACTGTTAAGATCAAAGAAGAAAAATGTGCTTTATAATCTACAATAAAAGTGCTATTGCTGGAAAAATGTGTTGCTTTCAAAATTATCAACTGAGCGTATAATCAAACTGTTGAATTGAGGAGAGTACAAGCCGAATTGGGTTTGCTTGATTTTTGCAAAGACATGAAATCGGGGTCGTGCCCATATTTATGTATTGTTTTCAAGTTCCTTGAACCTATTTAAAGCCTAATTTTCGTATCAGCAAAACGGGACTCTTAACTCAGGAAGTATAATTGTTTATTATTTCCAGTATGTAGCCGGGACGTAATAGATAGTGCGTAGGACTGTCACGCCTACGCCACCTAAAAACAGAAATGTTTTTCACTGGTTACTGCTTCTTGGAAGTAATTGACAAAACCACCAATTTAGTATCTCTTGTCAATGAAAAAGTGCTACTCACATTATCCATTCGGATTTGGTAGAAAATTGAAGATCCTTTCCATCCCTGGAAAAAAATACACACACATGCCCATTGCCCTGGTTGTAAACTCTGTTTATTCAGTTTATTTCCAAATGTACTTCATTCTAAGAACCTAAGTCTGTGCTCCTTATGCAAACTGTGTTAAAAAATCCATAGCATAACTTTGAGGCTTAGATGCCTTATTGCCCGATGAGAAAAAGTTTTCTTTAACTAAAGTGCATCGCGGCATCGAATTAGTTGATGTTGATGGTAATGGTTAGAGACAAACAAAAATGTGCACGCAAAATTGTCGATTTTAGTGAATGAAGTGCTGAAGAGTGGAAACATGCTCACTTTATTGGTTGCAAATTGTTATAAGAAAGTTAGTTAAGTTTTTGTAACGAAACCTCTGACAGGTGGTTTTAAAGTTTGCCGTTATATTCGTTCAATTTAATTTAACTTCACAAAGTATATAATTTTGAAAATTGAATACTCGAAGTGTTGTTGTTTTTTGTGTAGGAATTTTTTTTGTAAGACTAGAAAAACTCAAGTATGGATTATCCTTGTTTTAAAAAATAATTAACAAATAAAAATAATTAATAACAAAAGTGCATTGCTGTAATTGTGTCTACATATGTATTAAAATGTTAAATGACATTTGTGTAGTTTATCAATTTCATTAAAAAAATAAAATGTTGAGAATATGGGTATGTTCAAAAAATTAATAACAGACTTTTAACTGAATATAGTATAGTTAAGAATTAAAAAAAAATCATTTTTAACTTTGTGATTTTGGATATTCATTTTAAAGATTTTTGAAACAAATCAAAACTCATCAAACACATTTTTTCTTTAATTTTCTCAAAAACGGCTCTAACAATTTTGTTGGGTCTTCGTAAATGTTTTATTCAATGTAATTAAAATAATACTGCATTAAAGGTTTTTTCCAAAAACAATCGCATAATGGAAATCAAGGTTTCACGTTTTTTTAGGATATTCAAATTTCTATATCTTTTTAACGGCTTTACCAACATTGTTATAGTTTTCACATTCGTCTTACTAAATAATTTAAAACGTGTTGCCTTTAAAAATTACTTTTAATACTTTTATAACAGTTTCCATTGAAACATTATTGAACCATTAACATACATCTTCAATATGTTGCCCTATTATATTTTTAATACATAAACTCGTAAGAGCTAGTTCGTGCAATCCATGTAATGCATTTTATTAAATGAAGCCTATATATAATTTTCAAATTGAATCTTTGGAAATTTAATTCTCCAAGAAGACTTACATTTTACAAGAAAAGTGTTATAGTAAATTGGTGGAATCTATGCAAAAAAAAATGTTTTAAATTTTAATACTAATTTTGATTTGGTAATAAATAAAAAGCAATTACATTTTGTTCTATCGAGTGTTGCTATTTTTATGAAGTGCTTGCGTTATAGATTGCATGCAGCAAACGAACCGCAAATTTTTGCAATTCTTTTTTATTTCTATCAAAAATGCGTATAGAATTAGTGGGATAAATATGTAGGTACCACCGCACTATAACATAAAACGTACTTTGTCTTATAGCTGATATCTCAATTGATTAAGAATTATTTAGGATTAATATAATAACAGAAAAATTATATAATCAAGGAATTAATGTTAATATAATGTGGAGCTCCTTTTTCGATTTATTGGTAGACAAGTTTTTTAAATAGTATAATTCAAAATACATATACTGCATTAAAAAATTGTGTTATACAAATACAATATATTATTCCGGCTGATAGCGTAAACGAAATAAATCCCGGGAATAGGTCGCACTTTCTTTAAAAAAAAAACATTTCTAAAACATAATTTCTTTTCTGATTTTTTATTACAAAATCATAATTTGCCAAATTAATTTTGTATAAATTTAAGAAGAATCTTTTTACAAAAATTGATCTGAGTAAGTAGGAACTTTAACGAAAACTACGTAAATAAACCAACAAAATTAATAACAAAAAGGGAGAAAATTATTCTATGATGGGTAAAAAATAATAGGGTCCAGTTTTGCATTGCAAGAGCATCGCGTAGCAGTCGTGAAATAGCGATAATTCCAGCCTACAAAAACTTGGTGATTGTTGTTTTATTCAAACCTTCAATATTAATTTGATGGTGTGAAAGTTTGGCAGCCTAACTGCGAGTGTGTTATCACACAAAAACCTCTATCAAAATAAACTATAACAATACAAAAATTTTCAACCTTCCATTAAACTATTTCCATTCTCGATCATAGCAGGGAGCAATGATATTCCACATTCTCGATTTCACACAGTAACGAAGTTAGTAAAAATAGGGCCCTTTATTACCGTTAAAGAAGTAAATCAATAAGCTAGCAGCTGAATCAATAGTCCATTGAAGCATTTGGCCAAGGCGAGGAGATATTTTTCTTATGTTTGCAGATATACAAAACCATTTTTGCACATTTTTTTAGAGACTTAAATTCTCTACAATTTTGTCTGTCGAATGTCATTGTCCTATGAACAGAATGCAAGGTCAATAAAAAAAATCAACTCACCGATAGCAAATTTAAATTATAGAAAAGTGGTTAAATTTAAAAATAAAGTAATACAATTTATATATAAATTAATAATCTAACTTAAGTTACTTTATTGTCAACTGACTTAAATAGAAAATGAGTGTATAGCCATACTTAATTCTTTTTAATAAAAAAAGCTGCAGATAATTTTTTTTTTAATTTCTTTGCAATTTGTATTGACTCTAATTGATTTTGCTATTATGAAATTTTCTTAATGTTAAGTAGTATAGATTTTTTAAAAATATTCACAGGGTTTACCACGATAACTAGAAAGCAAAAATCTCGAAAGTAAAAATCTCGAAAACAAAAATCTAGAATTGAAAAATTCTCTAAAAAAACCTATAAAGCAAAATCTAGGAAGAAAAAATCTCGAATGCAAAAATCTAGAATTAATATATAAATTTTTGAGACAATGATTACAATGGTTACAATTCGCGCATGTTTTGTTTATTTTTTCATATTTTTTATTTAATGAATTATTTGTTTTTTTAAATATTGATAAACTGAATATACATATAATGAGTTTTATTTGTGAGAAGGAGTAAAGAGAGAGGGATGGGAAGAGAGGAGATTGTAGTGGAAGACTTGTAACCCTTAGGGGAAACAATAAAATACAATACGAACAAGGTAAGGTGGGGTAAGTGCGGCCCATAAAATCAAAAGTTCAGCTTTCAACCCATGTCAAAAACTCAGTTCTCAAAATCGATACTAACCGATAGTGTTGCTTTGAGGCTTTGTTTATTATGGTTAATTTAAAAGCTAATTTGTTGTTTTTTGAAAACCCTATAGATTTTATATAAATAAAAACAAAAAAGACCCATGGTCTGCACTTTCCCCCTGATTTGGGATAAGTGCATACCATTGAGGAAAACTTTTTTGTTTGTTACATGAATTATTTGCTGTAAAGGATAATAAATAAGGTGTATTTAGTCTATTAAAAAAAGTTTTCAGTTTAAAGATATCTTTATTTATTCAAAAGTTACAAACTTTTTCACACGGCTCTAACCTCTTAAAAATAAAATTAGTAAAAAACAAAACAAATTCGAATAAATAATACATTAAATCAAAGCTACTTTGATATAATAATACTGGGGTAAGTGCATATTCAAAAACTGCAAGGGGGAAGTGCATAACTGAAGCCCCGGGTAGAACAATACTGAACAAATCGGTGTAAAAAATGTTAAAAAGCAAAACAATTTCTAAATTCTCACCCGATTGTAACACGTAGTTTGTAGGTCAACAAATTCTCTACAAGATTGATTTAGAAGACTTCTGCTTTAAAATCACATGTGGTGTAAAGTATACAGAAACTGAAAATTTTACGAAAATCGGAATCTTAGCCATTTTTTTGGAGCTTCATAGCGTCCTTGCTATTGGTTGTTGAAAAATACTGTCAAGATCATATCAATAGGAAATTTTGTTTCTAAAAGTTGCAATACACTTTTTTTCTGAAAAAGAAGGTATAAGCAAAAGACTGAAAAAAATGTCAATTTTCAAACATTTTGAAATTTTCCGACCTTTTGTAATTTTGAACTTCTCTATTGATTGGACGGATAATTCACTTAAATTGTCAAATTTTTTTATGGGTCAGAAATTTGAAAATTGTTAATTTGTCACTTAGGACAGGTTTGACTGAACGATTGGAATAAAACAACTTTTTTGGTTTTTTCAATGACCTTTGCGTTGAACAAACAAAACTAGACAGTTCCCAGAAAAAAAAAAAACAAAACTTTGGATTTCTATGAGTTGAATAATTCTTTAATATTAATTCTCTTTAATTTTAATTCAGTTCATCTGAAAAAAAGAAAGAATTTTTTATTTGTTCCCGTTTTCTTCCAGACCTACAACATATATTTATCAACTCTCAGCTATTCCACCTTAAAAAAAAGTTTTAAAACACTTTAAAGCATTCCTTAAAAGCTAAGACAGAAAAACAGCAGACCCAGTTTGATTGCCTTTTTTTATCACAATAAGATCTATATACATATTTTCCTAATTTAAATTTGTTTCCAAATAAATAACTACTTTAAAATATCTTAACCTCTATTGCAAGCAAAAAAGTAAATTAAACTAGGTATTTTAACAAAATATCAGCTGTATGGGAATTGATGTTTAAATTTTAAAATATCCTCCACTGATTTTTAAAAATGAATATTTTACACAAAAGCACGACATTAAACAATAATTCTTAAATTCGACTTTTTTGCATAAATTTTAAAATTTATTGATCTTTGCAGGTTCGTTATTCTCATAATACATATACATATGCAAATAACCCCACTAATTCATGAAATAACAACACAAGGAAAAGTGTATCGTGTATCCTCGAACTATAGGAGAGTGCATGTAAAGGTGAAGGAAAAATTAAATAAATTCAAACAGAGTATAAGGATATTTAAATTAAATGAAAAAGACGTTGAACCGGCTACAACAACTTCATATATTTACTATGTAATTGTAGTATCTTTTGTCCAGACAACAATTTTTGTATGGAAGAGCTGAACCAATAATGCCAACAGGCAAAAAAAAAACAATAACAACAACAAAATATTCACCAAACAACATGACTTCTTTGAATTTCCACTTTTACTGCTGCAGTTCCAGTTGTTGTGGTATTCTTTGTACTTACATGACTAACTGACCACTGAACAAAACAAGGAAATCTCAAGGATTTTAATATACGAATACACTCCGTGGATTATAGTTGAATATCTTCACTTTCTATCTCTCTCTTTCTCTCTCTCCCTATTTCAACGCAAAATCACAACAACTTCTTAGTTTTTTCTTTTGTTTTGGTTTGATAAAGATACGACCGACCCGGTCATAACATAAAATTTCACCGATGTTCAAATTGTTTTTGTGTATATGTAAATTTCTGCACATGGCGAACCGTTGCAAATCGATAAGTCGATGTATACAACAGTTATGGCTGGATGTAGCCGGTTAACCCAAGAACAATAGAACCCGCTTAAGTTGTAGTGTTGCAGTTCAATTTCGACAAAATTAAAAGCAGGTGAGTAAAATTGCTTTCGAAGTCGTAAATCCCCTCATTCTATGATATTTCCTATTTCAGATAACATCAAAACTATACATAAATCCTTGATTGGGTGCAATATGAAAAAGTCACCACCATCCATTATTCCGTTAAACTACGACTACCAAAAGATGTCACCGTCTTCCACATCAATTCCAGTTCCAGCACAACATAGTGATGCCAGTGCCAGTTCTTTCTATGACAATCAATATCAAAGCCTATTTGGCGATCCTGTTCCGCCAACACCATCTGAAGATTACTTTGGACACTTAGATGGCAGTTTGTATGGCAGCTTTCGGCGGGATTCGTATGCTTCAGCGATAGCAGATGATTTTAATAGAACAATAACTCTGGCAACAGATGGCGGGAGGAGATTATCAAGACTGTTTTCACAAACACCAGTAACTAGCACAAATAATAATGTGAGCATGAGTAGTCCATCAAGACTGGCGGCGCCAGATATACAAATTTTGCCTGATAGTGGAAGTGGTAATTCAAGTTCGGATCCACAAGCGTCTCCCAATTATGGGCTATTGAGGCCTGATGATGCAATGAGACCAATAATTGATGAATCATATGAGCATCAAACGAATAAGGATATGGAAAGTAATGGTGGGCAGGATTATGTAGAACATGGTCAAACGGCACAAGATGTTATCCGAAGGATATCGGACTTTTCGGAGGATTTCAAATCCAACGTTGGGTCTTTGAGGTTAGTGTTACTTATAATGTCCTTAATTAAAAATACGTTTGATATTTTAAAATAAACCTTCATCAATCATAAAGATGTGTAGGCATTGTTTAATTAAATGAAAACAAAAGAGTTGACGTTCAAACTTTCAAGTTTTTTTCCACGAATTAGTCTCCCTAAATTTTATTATACGGTCAAACTCCGATATTTTGTAGCTTCCATTGTTTTTGTTCTAAAAGTTTTCACAAAAATAAGACGGTTAAAGGTAAAAGTTTAAAAAAAAAAATAATTCGTTGTAAAGTTTTTGGGTTTCCTTCAATGGTGCGAAACATGTTTCTCCCCTTCTAACGATGTGGGTTAAGGCGTTAATTCTTCCAAACTTCTATATCTGAAAATCCCGTATCTGAGGACGAGCTCCTTCTTCTCACTTGAGATTTTTATTCTAAATATTCTGGAAGGTAACATTTTTAGTTCTCATTGAGTACTCGCGTAATAAAATAAAAATAACTATGGTCGACTTGATATGCGTTTATTTATTATTGGACCTTCATTTCTTCATTCCTCTGTATCTCTATTTTGACAGTAAATTTGCAAAAAAAAAAAAAAAACTTTAACTTTATTTTTTTTTTTATAGAGAATCACCACCTGAGATACCAGAACCGCCATCCCGATATAATCGCCAAATTTCCAATGAATCATATTCCAGCACAGAATGGTTCAAGCCGATTAGTTCTTATCCTGAATTTACAAAAATGCCAAAAATGCGACCAAGCTCTAAAAATGTCCTTTCGATAAAGCATCTTGAAATGCCTTCAGAAGATTCACCAGTAGCAGCAATGATTCATGATTCGAATGGCTCGAGTAGTGGTGAGGATCAAAGGAAAATCGATCCAGTTCCTGTTAGACCTCCTGATCCGCAACCTTCACGTTTGAGAACATTACAACGTCAAACGATCTCTACAGATTCGATGTTGCCTTCTAACTTGCCACCAATTCCACCACCACCACTGCCACCAGCACCTTGTTCTCAGTTGCCTACTGATCCAACTATGTCACCACAGCCAGTAGCGCGACAAATGTCACCGATTATTGTAACCGATGCAATCACTACAGGAGCGGACTTCAGGTACCTTAAAGTTTAAATTGTTAATTTTGATTTGATTTTTGAAATTCTTGGTTTTTTTTTATAGAGTGACCGCTCCTCGAACACACAAGAAACCCTCTTTTACGATAATTGCCGAAAAATCAACACAGTCTTCCCTTGAACAAAGTCTTCAAAAACCTCCTTCGTCTGGGCTTTCACCATTTCGTGGACATGGATTTAAGGAACCAGAAACATTGCCACAAATGTCATCTACGGAAAGCCCCCCTCAGAAACCAGTAGCGATGCCAAGAATGCTCCATCGAAAATCACTATCATCAACTCAACTAAAGCTTCCTAGTATAGCAGGTCCATCAGCGAAGCTTCCAGGATCAGACGACTCCCCACGGCCATCGGTTCAATTCAATATGAGTGGCAGACGGGCATCAATGCAATTATCTAATCCTAAGGGAATTCTGCAAAAAGGAAAAGAACATTCATCGTCTTCCCAAGATACTCCTTTGTCTACTAAATTGGATCCTTTTGCTAGGAACAAGAACATGCGAAGTTGTGAAGCACTGCCACTTATAACCGATCCCTATAGGACATCGATACCAAGGCTGAGTGCGCCTCCAAGTGCACCTACGAAACCAATCATCCCGAATTTAAATCCAACTAGAAAACAACGTGGACTCTTAAGAGTCATCAATAGTGCAGATTCAAGTTCAAGAATTCCAGTTCGATCAAACTGGGCAAGCATGGATGACTTATCGACTCAAAGAAAGCCAATGTTATCACCACTTCGGATACAAATTCGTCGCCGATCAAGCTCTACATCGCCGGAAAGAAGAAGTTCCACACAAACCGAACCGAGAAGTTCTATCGCCTCGGATCGAAGAAGTTCCAACCTAAGCTCTGTAACAACATCGGACTTTAGCTTTCGCCGGAATTCCCTGTCACCAATTAAAACTCCCATCACAGGAAGAAGAAAATCAATATTCCAACCAGGAATGACAACAAAATCAACACCAGCGTCTCCTTCAAATAGAAAACATACATCAAGAACTCCTCGGAAGGTTGCTAAGCCAAGCACACTTTCTCCAATTATTGGCACACCAAATAAAGATCTTCCTCCAACCTCACCGGCAAAAGGAAGTCAACCTATTTCGATTTCTTTGTCGCGAAGAGAATCACTTTCGAAAATTCCAATCCTTAATAGTCCAAACGGAAACGGTGCTTCAAGATCTAATTCAAGATTAAGTTCACGGGGAAACTCACGAGTTAGTTCAAGATCAAGCTCACCATATAAAGATTTTGGTGCAAGTTCAAGAGTTCCTTCAAGCCGTTCACCATCGCGACAATCTCTAAGACCTGAATCAAGACTGACATCAAGGGGTGGATCACGTCCAGTTTCAAGAGCAGCCTCAAGCAAAGCTCCCTCTCGATCAACTTCACGAGCTTCAACTCGAGAAATTTCAAGAGCTGTATCTCGGGCGAATTCACGAGCCAGTTCGCGACCAAACTCTCGCATGGAACAAGCAAAGGCAATTGCGAATTCCCGGTCGAATTCGCGACTTAGCACGAGGAGTGAAAGTCCGACAAAAAATCGTACTACGAGTCCACCCAAAACGAGTCGAAGAAGCAAGTCTTCATCGCGTAGTCCACCACCGAGGAAAACGCGGAGAAAATCCATAAGTCCCGGGAAAACGAGAACGCCAGTTGTTCAACGTAGAAACTCCAAGTCACTTATTCCAGCTCGTATTCCCACCTCAAAATTTCCAACTGCAGCAAAATCTAAAGCGGCGACAAGAACAAGTGAGCCAAGGAGAGCATCTCCGAAAAGGGCAAGTGTTCGAAAATCGCCGATAAGTGCCAAAAAACCAGTTCCAAGTGACGGTGGTGTTCCGCGAAGCGGTATAAAGGGTAATACGAAAGGCAGTATAACGAATCAGGCGAAAAAAACGGCAACTGACGCGACAGGAGTCCGACGGACTCCATCATCTGTTAAGAAGTCCACGGGTAAGGCTTCAACTCCTAAGCCAGCTTCCAGTCCAACAGGCCTAAAAAGTCGTCAGCCAAGCAATCTTCAATCGAGTAATCTTCCAAAGACTGACAATAAGCGTGAATCCTCGACAGTCAGACAGGCTATCATTGCAGCAGCAATGCTTAAGCGAGAAGCTTCGTCATTGAGCATGAAAAAAGGTGAAGCTGACCAATCTTCTAGCAATCAAGTTGAATCACAGGCATCTGAGACAGTTCAATCAAAAGAAGAAGGCACC
Organism: Epistrophe eligans; assembly: GCA_951394125.1. Lineage (NCBI taxonomy): Eukaryota > Metazoa > Arthropoda > Insecta > Diptera > Syrphidae > Epistrophe > Epistrophe eligans. Next base: position 26,522,138 of record OX596031.1, on the reverse strand, counting down.
AAGGGCCCACTTCCTAAGCCTCTTAAACGCCAACCCTCAACAATGGCTCTTCTCACAATTGGCTCGAAGCTTAGTCTCCTAAGAAAGCGATCGGATAGTAATCTCAGCAAGAAACTTGATGATATGAAAAAAACCACTGGCAGTGGAGAAGCTGGAACAACAACAGCTAACGGCAATGATGCAACTGCTGATGGTTCATCCAATGGTAAGCTTGTTGCCCTGACAAAGCCAAATGTTATTTCAATGACTACCGCCGCTATTACAGCTCACCCTGTGGAAATTAGTACTGTCCTGGCAAATCAATTGCCAAAGACAAATAGTTCTGGGCAATTGTTGGCAGGACAAGAAGACATGGCTCTTCCAGCAGCCATATTGGAGAAATCACAAAAAACCCTGGAGAACATACAAAAGACTGTTACAGAAGCAACTGACGAAATTCACAAGACCATCAATGAAAACTTAACTGATTTGAAAACATTGGAGAGTGACATGGGCAAGATCTCGGAGGAACTAACCGGTTCACCATTGTCTTTGGAAAAGTCTGATAGCCTTAAGACGGTCATTGAAAAGCGTTCGCCAAAGAATGCCGAAGGCAAGACCAAAGCATCAGATAAGTCTGGTACCGTTGATGATGCCTTTGGTGAAGCGGTAGAGAAATCTCCGATTCCTGCAACTCATCCTTTTGATGCAACAGTTACAGTTATCAATCCATCAAAGGAAAATGCAGGAGCAGCATCAAGCAGCGCGAGGAAGAATGGAAATGGCGGAGCCAGCGGCAGCGGCAGTGGCGGTTTAGCTGTAGATGAGGATTTAGCCGAAAGGGTTAGTGAACGTGCTATTTCTGTCTTGCCTGAAGTTGACTGTGAAAGTGCAAATTTGCAGAATAATGATGCGGGATTGATAGACGATGTAGATGTTATCAGTGGTCATTCTGGAGCTGGAAAAGATTCCAAGGCCACCAGCACCCAGAAGAACTCATCTGGTTTGAAAAGTGATGGAAGTAAGAAGACTGGAGGCGTAAGCGGTGAAGAAGATATAGAAAAAGAGTAAGTTCATACACCATTTAAATATTCAGTTTTTTATTGTTAAGAACTTGTTTCACACATTTAACTATATTCAATAGACCCAAGGAAGTAATCCGATTCCATGTTCAGATGTGCGACAAGGTCGGGGTCGAATTTGTCATTTGTCCAAGTTGCGACCGATGTTGCTAATCAATTAGAAATTTTTGAAGATGATGCAATATTTTAGTTCAAAATAAGAGCTCTGGAAAATCGCAACACAATTTTGTACCGAATTACAATTATCGGTCAATTGAGTCAAAAGTTATCAAAATTGTTAATTAAATGTAATCAAATATGAGAACAGTGTCTTTGAGCTTAACTTTTTTTTTTAAATATAGTTTAAAAATTTTTGGACTAATTGCGGGAATTTTAGAATAAAACACTTCAAAATTACTAAGTTTTCATCAGATCAATTCGCGTTTTCCAAAATGGTGGATTTCTCAAAGGAAATGGTGTCCTGATAACTTTGATATTAGCTTATCTTATAGCCTTTTTTAGGTATACTGATTATGAACAAATAAACCTTTCTGCATTTCATTCCCCGAATAAGTAAAAAAACAATTGTTTGAGTGCCAAGGTTCACGGTTAAGATTTGTAAACATCAATGTTATAAACGTACCCAATTACAATGTAATGTGTGACACGTAATGTGTGAAACGGAACGTATTACACGTTTTTATTTTACCCTAACGCTGGCATAGACACATAAGAAATTCATAAACAATTTTTAAAGGTATTGTGATAAAACAGTTTTTTTTTATTATTTAATTACATGTCACACGTTACATGTAACCTTTCATACATACACACGTTACGATAGGTTGCATTATTTTGGGTACGTTCAATAACAAAAATTGTATATACTAGATCGAAAAATCGAGTTGAATTAGAGTTGACAGTCCGAACCAAATATTATAATTTATCTCCTATCTGTCAAGACATTAAATGTTAAATATTCTCTAAGAAACAACTATGTACGTACATACCTACTTAAAAAAATACTAAAACACTAAAAAATACACTATCTCCCTAACAAACCGACTTGATGCAACCCGAACCAAATTATTCAAAAACAACACATGAAAAGAATTCAGTGATTATTTCGGTTTGACACATCACTAATCCGCTTATAGTTGGAATCAAAATGTGGGTTAACTTTGAAACTCTGTGAATTTCTTTCCAAAACTACACATTTTATTTTTTTTATATGAGCTTTGACAGACTTCAGTGTTGCTTTGGGTAGAAAATCACAGAGTTTCAAAATAAATATTTTGAATATATCAAAGTACCTATATTTAGTCTCTTCTGCCTATCAAACAGCAGTGTCAAATTTCATTGAATTTTAATTAATTTAAACGTTTTATTTTTCGCTGACGATAATTTTGAATTATAATACGTTTTCATTAAAGCCAAAATTGAGTTTTTTTTCGCAAATTACAGAAAAAGTATTTTCATCTCTCACATAATTTTGGGTGTGTTCGTAAGCTTTTCACGTGATTTTATACCGAATTTTTGGTAATTTTGTTTTTATTTTCGTTCCGCTAATGATGTGATCGATACAAGTTATTTGCTTGTATTTTTTAAAGAGACAAACTTGTAATTTAACTATAAACATCGTAGTTCGTTTCACTCTAGGATGCAACAATAAACGTAAATTGGAAACTTTCTTATATTTCTTGACTTTTCACCGGGCACATTAAATATTCATACAGATTCCAAATGTCTTCACCGATTTTATTTAAAAATTAATATAAATTAATATAAAATTGCTTAAAATATACAATTGAAGTAGGATAGCTGTGTTTTTACATTTATAAACTCTGGGATTATTTTAAAAGGTTTTGAGATTGAAATGCTACAGGGTCAAAATTCTTTTTATAAAATAAAATAGAATTTGGGTTGTACATTAATTTAAAAAAAAAATGGTTATATAGAACATTGAAACTCTGAATTCTTACCCGCTTTTGTTTTAATAAGAATTTATACAGTCTAGTACTTTAAGTCTAGCTGCTTACTTCATGATTGTTTTTTTCTTTATGAAAATATAATATATGTGGTAGTTAATGTTAATTAAAAAAAAACACGTGTTTCAGGGATTTTGATGTTATTAAAAATTGGACACTTTTCAGTTTTCCTGTTTGGATCATATTTGGCGCATTTATCAGAAAATTAACCGAAAAAAGTTTTAATAAATTAAATTTAAAAAAGAATATGTAGTGAGGAATAACGTGCAAAAGTTTCTTTTCTCATCCAGGCAAAGGCTTACTTTGCATTTTCGGTATTTTTATGGGACAAGTAAATATGTATGTAACAAAAACGCACCATGCGGTAAAGGGCTAGATTCCTATGGGAATTTCATTGAGGAAGAAATTTTTGTTTTGCCATCGCTATAGATAGAGTTTCTTATTTATAGAAATCTCGAATCTACGTTTAAAAATTGATAAGAGGAAAGAAGCCGTTTAAGTAAAAATTTGCACCTATATAGGTGTGACATCTTTTGTTTTCATCGCTTGAATAGGTAATATGTATAAAACAATTTTGAATCCGAATTTCCGACTACCAACTTCTTTCAGGGTTGCCGCTATCATGAGTTAAACAGAATTAACTACTTTTTTCTTGAATAAAAACCATAATTTCTATTTCTGAAAAGAAAATTATTGGATTTCCCAAATTTGAAAATGTATAATATTTTAAATTAAAGTTATAACGAATTAAAAAAAAACAAAAAGAATTTATATTTTTTTACTAAAATTTTATTTTAGCACTATCGCAAAAATTGTAATTTGTTATTGCTCGTTAAATACGCAAAATATGTCACGTTTGAAAATCAAATAATCCTTTCAAACAACATGTTGGGTATACGCTTAACGGCATCAGGTGCAACTATGCAAAATGCGGATTCCGGAAAATACACTGAACTAACTGATACTCATTCGAATATCGAGAACGGATTTAGTTTCTTTTTTTCCAGCATCTCTTAAGTCTACTTTTAGCGCTATAGATTCTTTGTAACTCCAATGATATTTATGCGGTCTACACAGGCTACCATCTCCATTTCTTCATTTAAAACTGACCTAACACAATATTGTATCAAAATGATTGCCACACCTCAGATAGCAAGATTTACTTAAACTGTGTAGATAATATTAATTAATTTATTTATTGAATTCTATTGAAATCTTTCTTACAAAATATGTACTTATTATATCTAATCAGTTGGTTTAAATCCGTACAGTGGAAAAGAACTCCATTGCGTGCATGCAAGCTTTTAAAAATGTTCATTAAAAAGGAATGTATTTGTCCATGTAAAAATAATGTCATTAAAATACCACATGCCTTTCCTTCGACAACTTCATGGTTTTTAATTGAGTTCTTCGTCAAAATTGTAAAACATAAAAAAGGCTTGAAATACGAAATTCGTAGGTATTACTTGGCATGACTTTGCATGTAACAAGTTTATTAGAAATCAAAATGTCATGTTAATAAAATATTTAAAACTTTATTTAGTTTATATGCATGAATTATGAAATGTTCAAGATCATGTTTAACACAAAGTAGAAGAGAAATGTAAAATCTTAAACAACATATGATAAAGTGAAAAAAGAACCAAGTTTATTTGTGAAGTTTTCTACTGTTAGAAATGTATTTTGTTTTTGAAAAATGACGGTTACAAATATTCAATTTGTTCAAAGGCAGATCTAAAACTCTTGTTACTTACAATTCATTAGACTCAAATGTGACTGACAGTATAGGTAGGTATAGTATTGAAATATCATATCACCTCCAATCACTTTGGTCAAAAAATTTGAATGGAAAGTCCATTTTCAAGCAACAAAACCCCAACCCTCTATTTATATACAAAACATTTTTGTTTTGTTGCTCCTGGGTTTAAGGAGAATTTACCTCCTGATGTCCAAATTGCACCTACTATTTCTTTCTTTCACCAAGCACAATACACAACGCCTGACGCCGCCGCCGGTTTACCACACGGAATATAACACCCGAAACCCTTAAAATCCCACCCCGATTATACGCCTTTGCTCAATTATCATAATTCACCTCCTCAAGTTACCTGTTTTATTAGTTCCGAGGTATGGCCAAAGGTGGGGTTGATTGCAAGCAAGACTCGACATAAGAAGGCCTTTAGCTTTTTGTATATCAAATTTATATACCTCTGGTGTTTGGCCTACTTCTTGACTGGGGCATGGTCTTATCGTCCTCCTTGGCCAAAGTATTCATAATGCGTCAATATCGAAGGTGGGTGCGGTGGTGGCGGGCGTTTTCCGAAACAAAAATCCCAGCAATATTTTTCCCTTATATGATGATGGCCAGCAGAATAGTTTCGTGCCAAACGAAAAGTTAGTTCAAAGTGGACAACCAGCGTGAAAGGAATCGTGGTATATTTTCGTGTAAAAATAAACAAGACCAAAGAAAAAAAGAAAAAAAAAAAAAGAAAAAATAATCATGATTCAAAAAAATGGTAAACGTAAAAACTCGGTGGTTTTTAACATCGATCTACCAAATGAATTTGGCGATACCGAAAAATATTTCTTTAGGTAAAGAAGAAGGACGAACAAAAACTTTTAATTATATTAGTATAAGGTGCACGTTTACCGTTAAGTTGGTCACCTGGTTAGGGTCAGTTATTTAACGGTGTGATTGAAATGATATCAATATTTGTGTATTATTTTATTTGTTTATTTTTGTTTTTGTTTTTTATTTGGTTTGTGGTTTCCCAAAAGTCGCGTGTTTATATTAAATTAAGAGTTTTTTCGTCAGAACAATGAATGTTATTTGTATAGAGGCCTTGTTTCCTGTGAGTTGGCCAAGAACTTTTCACATAAAGTAAAAGTTAACATTTTTGTTCCTAAGATTCTGTTCCTTATTTTTTATTTTTTAGTGATTCGGTTGCAAATGTGGAAACGTTAATGAATTTTGCAATGATTTATAGGTTTTTGGACTTGCTGTTGGTGGTGGTGGTTTTGTTTGTTTTATTAAATGACTTGTCGCAGTTTAAATACAGATTTCCGTTCGCCTGCAAGTTTGATTAATTTACTGGGTTTTGTTATTTTTTTTTTAGTGAAGTGATGTTAGTGTAATATAAAAACAAATGTGAGTTATAAATTAAAATAATACTAAGGACGAATTGTGCAGCAGTAACTATAAAAAATTACTAATTCTTCAGATAAAACTTAAGTTTCTTCCCACATATTTATCAATGTGACAGTTAACTGAATGTTTAATAGAGGATTGAAAAATTAGCTCTAAGTTAGAGAAAAAAAAAACATTTTAGTGGATTCACGTCGGCAATTCATTATTAATGAATTTTTGAAAGAATAACCGAGTACGAGAGTAGATCGATATAAGTATTCGTGTTAGAAATGATTTCCTTTTCTATATTCTTTTAGGAGGATATCATTTTTTGAATGCCTCTTCTAACCCTCTAAAAAATACAACTATGTATATTTATAAACAGGTAAAAAAAAGTCCTAGTGGATTTGAAGTTTCGAGTTTTTGGCGATTTTTTTTTTTTCAGAATTCCTTTGACGTATAATAATTCACCTAAAATAAATATTTGTCTAAATTATTATTTTTTTTTAATGTGGGGAATTATTAACATGGTATACATACCTACCTTTTTAAAAAGCTTGGTCTCCACAAAACATATAATTTCATGTCTAGATCACCCACACATTAAGAAATATCAGGAGGAGTAATTGTCATATTCATTTTTGGCATAGGAACGACTTTTTGAAAAAAAGAATGGGAGTGTCAAAATGCACATGTCTTTTAAAACTGTATTCGTACGTTTAAGCAAAAAAAAAAAAAAACTGTTTTGATGGCGATATTTCTAAAATCGAGACTCGTAGGTGGTTGAAAATTTTAAAAATGTTTGTTTCTTTTTTAAGATCTTTCAAAAAATGGAAACCAAAAACTCTATCGGTTCTAGTTCTCGAAATATTTCCATCCAAATAGATTTTCCCATTTTGAACCAGCTCAATTAAAATTGTTCAAACAAAAAAAAATGTTTTGATGGCGACATTTCTGTAATCGAGACTCGTAGGTTGTCGCGGTTTTCAGCGCTGAATTCGAAATTCATGCTCCTTTTCGCCAATGTAAAAATTCTAGCAACTCTTGACAAATAAAATTTTATCAACTTTTTGAAAAAAAGAATGGACTAACCCCTTTGCTGATTTTGCCCAAAAAAGTGATTTTTTCTTAAATATTTCCAAAACCTATCGACATAAATACATCAAAAAAAAAGTATTTAAAAACTGTATTTGCACGTGTAAGCGAAAATCTTCTTTGTGTTCTGGTTCTTAAAATATTTACATCCGAAATTATAATTCGATCCAATTTCAAACACCAAGCCAAAAGAACTTGTTTGGATGGCGATATTTCCGCAATCGAGACTCGTAAGTGGTTGCGGTTTTCAGCGCTGAATTGGAAATTCATATACCTTTCCACCAAAGTAAATTTTTTAGCACATTTTGACAAATTAATTTTTACCGACTTTTTGAAAAAAGAATGGACTAACTAACCCCTTTGCTAATTTTGACCCAAAAAATGAAATGTTTTTAAAACCCATTGAAATATACATCGAATGAAAGGTATTTAAAAACTCTATTCGCACGTGTAAGTTAAAATCTTCCACGTGGTTCGATTCTCAAAATATTTACATCCAAAGTTCTATTTCGATCCAATTTCAAAAACCAACACAAGAAATTGCTTGGATGGCAATATTTCCACAATCGAGAGTCGTGGATGGTTGAAAATTTCAAAAACCTGTTTTAGTTTTTTGAGATCTAAAACTGAAAACCAAATAATTTTACGACCTCTGGTTCTCGAAATATCTATATCCAAAGTCATATTACCTTATTTCGAACCAATTTAATTAAAATTGTTCAAACAAAATTGTTTGGATGGCGATATTTCCGCAATCGAGACTCGTAAGTTGTTACGGTTTTCAATGCTGAATTGGAAATCCATACACCTTTCCGCCAAATGCATTTCTAGACAAATAAAATTTTATCGACTTCTTGGAAAAGGAATGGACTAAACCTTTTGATAATTTTGCCCAAGAAAGTGATTTTTTTCCAAAATATTTCCAAAGTCCATCGAAATATACATCAAAAGAAAGGTCTTTTGGGACTGTATTCGTATGTGTAAGCAAAAATCTTCTACGCGGTCTGGTCCTTAAAATATTTCTATCCAAATTTTTATTTCGATGTATGTATTTCCAAAAACTTGTTTGGATGGCGATTTTTCTGCAATCGAATAAAATTTGTACCGGTCGCAATTTAAATTAAAATATTTATTATTGCGGAGATATATAACAAACTAAAAAAATATTTTTGAAGGTTTGAATGAAATAACAACAATTTAGTCGGCTACCACCAAGATTTTATATAGGCTGGAGTTATATAACAAGTGGTAGTTGTAGCCCACTAAATTGTTGTTGTTTCATTTAAACCTTCAATATTAATATGATATAGTGCAAAGGCTTGGCATTCTAACTGCGAGTGTTTTATCATACAAAAACCCCTTATAGAAGAACATTTTTTTTTCGTCCAACTAGCTATACGAATACATATACTGGGTTTTTTCAACCAAATTCTTTCTTTCAATTTTTTTGAATTCAATAAATTTTCATTGAAATTATATTACAAACTCTGAACTTCTCAAAAAACAACAATTTTTAAATTCCTGTGTTTTTTTTTATTTGACCACTTAAAAAATGTCCTTGTCGTCGTCCTTATTATGACTCAATTTACCTTGAAAAACTTATAACAAAAAATATAAACCATCAACGTTAAGTGAAAAGAATCCCTGACGTTAAACGGACACGGTGTCGATACGCCATGAATATTTCCATTTCCACTCCGCAAGGTGAGTCCTTTGCCTTTCCTATATGTATGTGCCACCATCACCGTAACCGACACAAAATGGTTTCGCTAATTGTAGGTCCTTTAGTTTTACATTTTTCATTTGCAAATCAAGGCGTTGCAAAATAATAACAACGGGTTCCCCTATATGAATGTGAAAATTAGCATGTCCCTTCTAAAGTTAAGCCTTGCCTTTATACTCTGTCTCTTCCCTCCCACCCACTCACCCTTTATCCACCAAAACACCGACGGTATAAAGTTTTTGTTAAACGAAAACCGATTCAAAGGGTCTCCTTGCATGATGATGATGGCATTTGTTATTGACAAGGATAACTGGAAAAAAAACCCTCATGTCGTGATTTAAATTAAACGAACAAAAAATTGGCGACTTAAGATTTAGAAACACTCAATGATATTGGCGGCTCGTGTTGTCGGCGAGGGACAACAATGACGAACACACCCTAAGGTCAATCATAGTAAAATAAGGAGGGAGAAAGCAAGTTTATCGAAATCAAATTTTTGTTGAATATTTTGAAACTGTGCCAACCGCAAAAAGAAGCTTTCGATTTCCCGCAAAGTTAATCAATATCGTCGACCCGCGCAAGGAACTAATCCATTGCTGACCTGTCGAGATAATTATCGCTGAAACAAGGAGAAGTTTCAGTTTAAGAATATGCAAATATATGTAAAATCAAATTATCGTTAAATTACACTGTTGTTAAATGCACTTACGCCTGGCTTGCTTTTGCTGCTACTGGCTTTGTTGCATTTCCTTTGACCTTTTGGAAATGATTGTAATTGCTGCCCTGCCCAACCAGGGTGTGAGGTGCATTAAGTTTGATCGTTTTGAAGGTGCGTATGGTAATTAGTGTTGTTGCCATCATGTTGAATTTAATGAGGTTTGCGCGTATCGCATTACAGACTTTTAGCATTAGCATTAGACATTAGCATTTTGCGCATTTTAAGTAGTATAATTTATTGTGTCCAATATTAAATAAGTTTAAGTACTAATGTATATTTTTAACTTCCCATTGGAAGTTATTGTAATTCGTCCCGATTTGTCAAATTGAAAATTTTGACATTTTTCGACGTTTCGAGGTTCCAGGAATCCAAATCCATCATTTTTAGAGAGATGTCTGTATGTGTGTGTGTAGGTACGTTCGTACGTTCGTGAGCCTTTCTATCGTTCACTGTATCTCGAGAACGAATAGAGATATCGAGCTCGAATAAATTTTATTTTACAGATAATAACATCGAACGAAGTGCAGAAAGGGTTTTCAAAAAAATTCAATAAGCTGTTTTTTACTACAGCAATTAAAAAAAAAAAAAGTTGTAAAAATTTACCCGATTTGCCATTCCAGCATAGTTGAGGAACATTAGAAATGAAAAAAGCTTTCCTAAAAAGGGTAAAATACATGTGGTTTAAAAAATTATTGTTTTGTATAAATTTTTGTTTCTATTAAATACGCAATTTAATAGGGTTTTTCATATATAGTTTTATGTGACTGTGCAATGATATAATAGAAAAAAATGTAGTCCGATATTCTAGCTAAATTTTAAGACCTTAATGAACGGATTATTAGAACCGAAGTTATAAGCAAGCCAAACCAAACACAATTTATCTTTACAATTATTATACCGACTACAAATTTAGGTAGGTACATATGAACATTTAGCATTTTTTTTCCGACGCGAAGCAAATTTGCCACGATTGTGGTTTTTTATTGCACAAACTCCGCCGCCGCCGGCTTTAGAATAGTATTTTAATGCTTTTTTTTTAATCAACTTCCTCGTTGAATTAAATTATTTGTCCAATATTTATTTTCATGTTTTTAGTATAAAATTTTGAATGATTTTGAAAATTTTTGGCTCTAACACGCCAGTCATTTTTCCTTTAATTATATACCTTAATAATGAAAATCGGATAATTGGATCGAAAGATATAAGCATTTAAGTAAACGCAAATCGGATATTTTTCGGATTTCGCAAAAATCATCATCAAAAACATACCCATTTTTTTCCTACGAACATTTCTCCTTTTTTTCTGTCCGTTTTATCATCTTCTTCGTTTTCTGTTTCCTCAAACTAGTAACAACAAAGCATGAACGAAATAATTTTGTTTATTTTGTTTAGTTTGTTTATTTTTTTTATTTTGTTGATTTTGTTTATTTTGTTTATTCCCCTCACGTTTCGCCCCCTTTGTCTACTAGGCGTTTCATATTTTTTTGATTTTTTTATATTGTATGCCTCCGTTTAAACATTTCTAATGTTAAAAATGCTTCGTCTCGAATATTTCGAAAACAAAAAATGACATCGACTTCAAGTTAATTTTATTCTACACATAATGACGTAATAGAGCATTGAAAAAAATTAAAAAAAAGGCAGCGCGCAGTTTTTTTTAGATGAAAAAACATAGTAATGGGGTTTTCTATTGGTAAATTCAGATTTCAATGAAAAAATTGATTTTTTTCTTAGCGATTGGAACACAATTCAATTTGATTTTTTTTTTTTGACACTGTATTGGCGTACTTTCTTGACTGTGAAACTACATTCTTTACAAAACCTTTTACGCGGTGTTTTTTTTTTTCCTTTTTAAATAGAATTTTCATTATTTCAAAAAATTCTTCATCACTTGAATCAAAAGAAGATGATGTTGATGAATTTAATAATTCATATAAAACTGCTTCTATTTTTTAATAGGATTGTATTTATTTAACAATTTGAGCAAACTTTTCGCAAGACGAATAAATTTCATATCAAAAACCACATTTGTCAAGCTGACAGCTTAAATTTGTATTGGTGTTAGTAAATTGAGGGGTAAATCTGATTTGCAAATTTGATTTAAAATCAAAAATAAATCAATTAATTTTGCCCCATGGAACGTAAAAAGAGGGGAAATTGTGTTTTTGACAGATCCAAATCGAAAATAAATTGATTTATTTTACCAATGGAAAACCCCATAACATTTTGTGAAAAACGTGTTGTGTTGTATTTTGAGAAAAAAACAACGATATTAACTTTGAGAGAATTTTATTCTATACATGATGCCATATTTGGCATCAATAAATCTAAAAAAAAAAAAATTACTTGATGTTTTTTTTTTAGGCAAAAAAAACTACAAGAAAATACGGCTCGAATATTTTGAAAACAACCACTAGCTTAGAAGCCGAGCCAATTTAATTCTATACATAGTGACGTAGTCAATAACTGATAAGGTTTTTAGAATTATTCAATTGACAGTTTTTTTTTAATTTTCAAATTAAAACCACTAAATAAAATTAAAAAAATGTTTTTCGACTCGAATATCTCATAAAAAAATTAAATTGGTAGTTTTTTTTTTAAAAGCAAAAAGATCTGCCAAAAATACAACTCAAATAGTTAAAAAATATAGTACGCCCCAGCATTACTTTTCACTTAATCGCATATTGAACATTTGATAAGGTATTTTAAGATTTTGTATACAAAATTTCCTTATAATAAAATAACATTTTTTAACTTTTGAGTTTTTGTAACATATTTTCGTTTAAATGTAGCTAAATTAGTTTTTAACCACAAGATGTTTTTTTTTTTTTTTAAATTGTGACAAATCACCCACTTTGAATGCTTCTCTCGCACCATAAAATCCGACCGAGATGAAATACTGAAAAATGGGAGATTCGGCGGATTTAGTTGAATTTGAACACCGTTAAATAACGAAATTCATGATTTTAATATTTTTGTATAATTTAAAAGTTTCGGGATATTAACAATTACAATAATGGTACAGAACCCGGTTTCTGAGGATAGTCTTAGTTTTAATTTGATACCTCATTTAAAGAAGTCCCTTATACGATAAAGATATACTAAGCCCACAAATGCAACAAGAAAAGTGCCTTTTTTAGCCGAGCCATCCTGAAAAGACTTGTCCGACCGGCAGCGGTTTGCTAATGTTTGGACTAAAGCTATCAATTGACATCTTCTACTTTAACAGCCCCCATGAGACCCCACTCCGCATCCGGTGGATTTAAATATTCTAGATTTTTTGTAGAAAAATGTCTTTTTGAAAATTCGACATTATTCACTTTTAAATCCAAAGCTGGAAGAAACCAACAAATTAATTTTGAACTACTTTCAGCATTAAATACCGAAAATTGAAAGTAACATAAATAAAAAGCCTCTGTTATATGGTTTACAAATTATAATTAAAGTTCATAAACATATTAAAATAAATTGTCCTTTCTATTTATCAATATATGTAATTGTTTTTTTTTTTTTGTTAAACTAAATCATTGTTTGCACGTTATTAACCAAGACTCCAATGTCAATATATACCTTCGATGTTCCGTTTCAGAGCTGGCAGTCAGGATCCTCTCGATGAGGAAAATGAAAAATCAAAAGGATGTTGCAAATGTGGCAAATGCAAATGTTCATCATGTTTCTGTATGCCATGTCGACGTTCTCGTTGTTCTAAATGTTTTCGCAAGAAAGACGACAAAGATCCTGAAACAGCTGCACTGGCTAGTGTAGAAGTGGTTGATGAAAAAGTCAGCTGCTGGAAGAAAATGAAATGTTGTAAACGGAAACCAAAACCTATTAATACATCAATCGAAGATCCTATGCAACAACGAACAATGGAAACAATCAGCGAGGAACCAGAACACACAGTTAGCCACACTTCGGATTCACCGAAACAAAGTAAATGTGGTCTTTGCATGAGAAGAATTTTTTGTTGTCGCTCGGTTAATAAAGTCGAAGCTGCTAAAGAGGATATCGAGGATGTCAAGAAGTGCTGTTTCTGCATACCGTGCAGGAAGAAAAGACCAACACAAAGTTCTACTCAACCTGCCTGGGAGGATCCGCAAAGACCAATACAACAGGCTACTGAAGGAGCTGCACCAACACCGTCAGTTGTAGCGCCTGCAGCTCCGCAAGGGTGAGATTTCTTATTGTTTTTCTATTCGATATTTTATTTTCCAACAATATTTCCATAACAGAGGCTGTTGTTCGAGATTCTTTCAAAAGCTTAACTGTTGTAAGAAAAAACCAACTGCAAGCCAAAGCAGACGAGCTAGCATGAAACAGGGACCTCCAGAGGTTAAATCAGCAATAAAATTTTCATATCCATATATTTCTTCATAAGGAGAGGTTTTTCATTTCAGGAAACTCGGCGAAAACTTCACGTGGATTTGGTCGAATTCAACTCAAAGATGAAAGGTGCCATTCCAGTGATGCCTCTCTATCTGGCTTGGTTCTGCGCAATTTGTAACACTCTTGTTCCAGGATTAGGTAAATTAGAAATTTACAACTTAAAAAGTTCAATTTAAAAATTTCACAATATTTTTGTTTGCCTCAAAGGAACTCTGCTTTCAGGATTCTTTTGTATTTGTGTTGGTATTCCTCGTTTTAGCATGTACGACAGTGCAAAGGCACGTTTTGGATCTCTTATTATCAATTGCATTGTAGCAGTGGCTCAGCTATTTTGTGTGCTATTTTGTTTTGTTGGATGGGGATGGTCAATATGGTGGGGAACTATAATGCTTAAAACTGCAAGTAAGTTTTTATAAATAAAAAATCTTCTTTTTTTTTTGTGTTAAACAATTTAAAAAAAATATTTTATTATTATTTTTTTAAGGAAAATTGAATAAAATCAAAAAAGTTGAAAAGCTTGAAGAAGAAGAAGAAAAACGACAAGCTGAGATGGCTGCTGCAGTAACTGCAGTTACTACAACTGATGTTGAAGCTGCAAAAGCTTAAAGTTAGAAACGTATACATATTTGGTTTAATCTATTGGGAGCACATGAAATTTCTAAAATCCAATTATTTTTAGTTATTCTTAAGATAATACAATTGGAATGTTAACTTTAAAACTTTAGCCTTGAGACAGGTTTTGAGTAACAGACAGGTACAATAATTTATTGGTTCGATTTTAAATTTAAATGATAAAAAGTCCCAGGATTTTTCGTTATACCTACACACCATATTTATCTACATATATAGTGACTGAAGAGCTTAACTGACTATTGAATGACGCAATTTATGTGTTTTAATGTTTAAAAGATACTCCACGCGGCATAGATCGACCATGGACTTATCTCCTACTTCGGTGGGTTTAAATGACTCACCCTGTAGTAAGCAGCTTCTAGCTTTAACCACAAAAACACAAAAAAAAACTCGACGAAACCGAAACAAGACTCAGTTAAACAAGACGAAATAAAATCATTTTTATTCTATCCACCTTGGGAGGGACATATGTAAGTCCATAACCGAAGTATGGAGTTATGTCCTACCATTTGTTGGTTGTTTTTGTCTCAAAATTTCAATAATTTATTTTTCATTTAAAAAATTTGCAGAAGTTTGAGCAAACTGAGAAATTAAAAAAAAAAAAAACTTGTCATGACTTAAGATCTTACACAAACCTTTTCTCCATGTATACCATTACTTTCCAATCCAGCAAATATAAAGAAGAACTTGGAACTTTTTGTGTGACCTTTAAACCCCCAAAGAAGTTTAATACTTGAACCAAAGAAAATACTCACACAAATACGAATATTTGAGATATTTTGCCTTAAGAATGCGTTAGTAAATACATGAGGAGCATTTAGTATTAATATCAAAAAGAATATAATTACTAATATACTCGATTAATTCAAATATTTTTTTAAAGAATTAATGAAAACAGAAACGTGTAAATAATCAGAATGTACGTATTTAATTTAAGAAAAAAAAAGTTTTCCATGCTTTAATGTAACTAAGCTTCCTTTGTAAATATTAGTAGAATATTTTTTTTTTAAATATTTCAAATAAACTTCCCTATAGTATAATTTTACTAAGAAATTGTACAACAAAAATTTACTAAGCTTAGATGATATTTAAAAAAAAAATAGATATCAATTTTTAGATGGCTTCCAGGCATTATACTAAAATATATTGATTAAGGTAATAATACAAAATATAAATACATAATTTTTGTACTTATTTTTAGATTTTTCGTTTAAAAGAAAAATGATATAATTAAAAAAACGAATGAAATGTTAATTTGTTGTAAGAATTTTTTGTATATAAAAAAAACATAATTTGAGAATAAAAATGTAATCAATTTTAATACACAAGCCATGGGTGTGTTTTGTTTTATTCTAAGCCTATATTCATACATATACAGTCAAAATCGGTTATAACAACATCGGTTATAACGAAATATCGGTTATTGCGAACTAATCTCGAAGTCCCGGCTGAGGTTCATACAAATTGTACTAACCAAATATCGGTTTTAACGATATCGCCTATAACAAATTATCGCTTATAACGAACAGTTTTAAATGGAAAATTTAAAAATCTACGCTTATAACGTATATATTAAAAAAAATAAATAGGCATTGGATATTTCGGGCATTTAAAATGATAAATTATGGGGATTTTCCTTTTTCTGTTATTTTTATTTATACGCGAATTTCGCATTCTGTTTCTGAGAGGAACTGGAATAATCATATTTTATAAAAAGAAAGGTTAAATGTGTTAGTTTTTTTTTTCAAAATGAGTTCAAAATGTAGAGTTTTTACTATTGAAGAAAAACCTGCAATAATTTCAAGGCTCGAAGCTGGTGATTCCAATAAAAGTTTGGCAGCAGAGTTTTCTGTATCGGCTTCTACAA
Source organism: Epistrophe eligans (assembly GCA_951394125.1). NCBI lineage: Eukaryota > Metazoa > Arthropoda > Insecta > Diptera > Syrphidae > Epistrophe > Epistrophe eligans. Next base: position 26,505,561 of record OX596031.1, on the reverse strand, counting down.
TCTCTACGATTTTCAAAGACCGAGATAAAATTAAGAAGAATTTTGAAGAGTCCAACTAAAAAATAAAGAACTTCAGACTGTCAATTACTTGAAATCGTTTATTTTGTTGACTGATACTTTTGACCGAGGTTATGAAAAATTTTTGACTAAAATGGAGATGAAAATAGAAGAAGAGTTCAAAAACTAAAAATGTCGACAGCAAAAAATCACAGATTACCTACTTTGTAAATAAATATAAGTTTTGCTAAAATTAAAAAAAAATTGTCCACTTTTAAATAAAGATCAAAAAAAAGGAAAAATCCGTTATAACGAAACACTGGATGTAACGAACAAATTCTCCAGTCCCATCGAGTTCGTTATAACCGAATTTAAATGTAACTACAATTGAACCTACATACATACATATATTTGCTTAATAAAATGTGTGGATTAACATTGCACAAAGCCGACATAGAAACCGAATCACAGCAATTATTATTGCGTTATGCATAGTAGAGAAATTCATCATTGCTTATAGCTTATAGGTGATAAGGTAAGCTGTAGTTATAGCAAAAATGTTATTAAAAAAATTGAAAGGCAAATGCGGGCACTCTCATATACATATAAGGGTATGGTAGTCACTTGAGAAACTAAACAATTGCGAAACTAAAAGTTGAATGTGTGCCTAGCCCAAAGCTATTTTAGGAAGGACAGCGGATCTTATTGAAAGCTACTTTGAGCTATTCCCAAAAGTGAAAATGGGCCAAAGCGATGCTTCCAATTTTTTCAATTAAATATCGGATACAACACTTTCATGTATTTTGAAATAAATGGTACGAATTGTTTCTCTTTCATATTTCAATCAAACTACACTTTACACGTAAACAGGTTTATTAACTTCAGAAAATTACAAGTTAAAAAAAAAAGAATTCCTGAAATAAAAATAACAAATAAAACAACATTTTCTTAAATAGAACCAAGATTATCATTTTATTAAAATAAAAAAAGAAAAGAAATTAGTTGATCATTAATATTACATAGTTTTTTTCATATTCGTTTGTTTGTTTTCTTCTTCTTTTTTGTATTTAAATTACACAGGGTTTAATTTAAGTTTTTGTTTTGTTATATTTTTGTTTACATCAAAAAAAAAAAAAACACTTAAATTCTACCTACTTATTTTCGTATTTCAAAATAAAAACTAAATACAAACAAAATCTACTTTATTCTAAAAAAAAAAAAAAAACTATCTAAAACTAACTTAAAAAGAAATCAATAATAACTATAAAATTACTGTAGGTACACAATACACATACACAAAAATATTTTAAAATAAATATATATAATATTGATTTGTGTGGTTAAACACATAATAATTATTAATAATCCCATCTTTTTATAGAATAGAAGATTTTCTTTTAAAACTATTGAGTTGAAGAAAATTACATAATAATATAATTATGAAATGAACCAAATTCATTGAAGAAAAAATATACAAAATAAAGCTAGTTTTTTTTTTTGTCTACTACTTAACCAAGAATATTTAATTTATAATAGAAAAATTATTATGAAACAAAATAATTGGCATTTGCAAGGAAAAGAGAAAAGATGAAAAATGTAAGATTTTGTAAAAATTAACACTTATGTAGGAACAACAAATCCTCCAAAGGCTGAATACGACAGAGTTTAAATTTGCTTACGACAAGGAATTAACTTAAAAGAAATCATGATTCCGGTTGAAATTATTAATAAAAACTAAAAATTCCAGTTTTGGATGAATCCAAGGCAATCATTGATCAAAGAACTGCATTAGAGACTAGACTTGAAACATAAAAATAAACCAACGATCGTAAAGCAAAATGCCAGCTTCAAGTTTTCTTTTAAGATAGCAGGTTGCGACCAATTACAAATTTCTGAGAATCTACATAAATAATAATGAACAAATTAATAATGCTCGTTTCTTCTAAACATTTAAGAAGAAGCATTTGATGGTGAAAAACAGTCAAAGGTATTCGTAAGAAACTCTTTGGAAGTCAAGTTTCCATCGGTGTATAAAAGTAAAAAATCAAAAGAAGAACGCGAATGAATGAAAATAAACTTTTACAAAGTTTAGGTTGGTATGTGTATTTTGAGTGAAAGCTGAAAGCAATCAAAGGAATTGAAAAAAAAAACAATGATTTTCCAGTGTTCACTGTTATTCCTCAGTTCTACAATGTACATTATACCAAAATCGGCAACGGCTTCGAAGTTCAGATACAAAATAATATTGCTGCTTGTATTTTTGTGTAACTAAATAAAAAAAATAAAAACACATTGAAAACGTGAAAATCCAAGGAACATCGTCATTCTTTTTATAACAATGCTTTAATATTTTTAAATAAAATTGAAAATTCTACTCAGATCAAAAATAACACAGGTCTACAAAATTTAACCAATTTTCTTCAACTGATATCAGACTCTACTTTTACGAGTGTTTTTAATTCCCTGAATTTGAATGCAACATCAGATTTTCTCAATATTCTAATCAAAGAGTGCGAACAAAAAATGGTTATGTTTAATTATCAAGACCCACTTTTTGGAAAGATTTTTGACAAGAAAGGATTTCTAGAAGAGGAAACAAATAAAGGATTTAAAAGATTCAAAATGAATTATTATAAGAAGAAATATAATACGTCCAGTTTGCACTTTTAAATCAAAATATCTCGAAAACCTAATGTGATATCGGGTTCGAATTTAACGCATCGAACATTATTGGAAAAGTATAGTCTGCTTTTTGAAATAGAAATGGTGGTTTTTACTAAATTATAATTTAACAAAATTAATATAAAATGATATTAATTTTTTTTTTTTTAATATTTTTTCGCAAAGACTTTAAAACATTCAATTATTATAGTCTTTGATTTTTTGGTAATGTTTTATTTTGATGTTATTTGGTTTTCTTAAACAACTAACGGACGTAATGAATTTCAAATTCGAATTATTTTCTTTTATTTTGTCAAATAATTAGTGACGTCAATACCTAATTCCAATTTCTATTGAAGTTTTTCTATTTTCTTTTCACAATTCGTAGGTATAGCAAGCAAAATAAATGTATTTATTTTTTCAAAACTATCCAAACCATTTTCAATCCCTTATTTTTATATATATTCATTTATAGGAAAGTTAACTCTCACATTAAATTGTATAAAGGAAATATTTTAGAAAACTGAAAATTTGTCAATAAGATTTTTTGTTCGTTTGTTTGTTTTATATTTTCTTAGGAATTTGAAGTTAGGTAATGATCAGTATTGTGCTTAAAATATGCTTATTTTTTGTTATTTTGTTCAAAGCTTAAGGGAGGTTTATAACCTTTACCATTCTCTCATTGTCATTTTAATTATTTAATAAAACTATTTATGATTTTTTTTTCTTTACAAAAGAATTTTAAAGAGTAAGTAGAAAAAAAAAAGAAGAAATATTTTTCCATACGTAGTTCCTTGCAGTCGTGCGCGTCTAAATTGTTTATATTTACTGAATCACACATTTTTCTTTGCCACCACTGATGTCAACTTGCTCTAGGTCACGTTCAATTTCATGATCATCTTCGATTCTACAAAAGAAATGTTTTAAAATGTAAATTTTTGTTTAATTATTCAAAATATGGAGAAAAATAATTATTAACTTTATTTCGAGCGTGAGATCTGATATTTAATAAATTTGTTTTTAATTTTTTACAACTAATTAAAAAAAAAAAACTTACGCAATTTCCTGATTGTGAAGGCGTTGTACCAATTGATCACGTTTATCGACAATAGCCACTAATTCTTCCAGCAATAGTCTTTCCTTTTCACGTTGTGCTTCAGATTTACGCCAATCTTCAACTGATTGAGCAGCACGTAGCTCTTGATTGAGAAGGGCGTATTTAAGTTCTAAATCGCTTTCTTGTTCTCTATTATATCAAAAATTATTTTAATTAAATTATTATTGTAAGATTTAAAAAACAAAAAAATATATTCATTTTGAGATTTATTTACTTACAAAATATTAAGTTGCATTTGCCGCCTGAGCAAAGCGTTTTTCTTATTAACTAAAGTAAACCACTGCGATAATAGTTGTTCTTCAGTTTCTTCTGTATCTATAAAATAAAATATTTAAAATGTTAAAAATGTAATAAAATACTGATATTTTTATGTGGGTTAATAAATGTTAGAAAAAATACTTCAACGATTAGTATATATGTGAATAAATCTGCAGCGGCAAAGCAAAGCTTTGGTTGACGTTTTTTTTAGTAAATTAGCAATTACATACTGTAATTTAGTTAGTTTAGTTAATTTACTACTTGTAATAATTTATTTTTTTAATTTTTGGTAAAAGATTTTCGAATATCAAAATTCAGCAAGCGGAATAATTTTAGTATAACTTTAATAATATGACAACAAAGAAAACCTTAAGGGCCATTTGCTGATACAAAACTTAATTGTTTATGTTCAACATAAACGCTTAAGTGACACATATTTCTTTGCACCAAACTCAAACATAAACTTAAAAGTCGTTAAGTCGAACATAATTTATGTGTTAGATGAAGTGTCACATAAGATATTTAAGTAAGACATCAGTGATTGAAGCAAGCGTGTTCATTGTTGTTAACTAATATAAAGTGATTTCAATAAAAACAATATAAAAATGGATTTCGAAATTCTGGATGTGTTTGATGATGTAGTTGAAATCCTTGAAATGGTAGAACTTGTAGTTCCTCGTCAAATATACGAGAGAAATGAATACTTCTCTTCGTTTGATGAGCTCTCGTTTTACAATAGGTTTCGCTTGACAAAAAAAATAACTATTGTTGTTTTAGAGAAAATAGAAAGCTCATCTGAATTTCCTTCAAACAGGTATAGTGTTAATTTGATTATGAATTATAAAACTATAGAATTTCAGAAAAAACTCCATAGATCCTATCAATCAACTTCTGGTGGCCTTGCGGTTTTTGCAACTGGGAACCACCTTCTAAGCATAGCTGATTCTGGAGGGATGCATGTCTCAACCGTTTCAAGTATAGTTTTAAAAGTTTCCAAAGCAGTAGCTAGTCTTGGGAATGATTATATCAAATCTCCTGAGAATACAACTGATATTTTAAAAACTAAAAGGGATTTTTTTTATTTAAGGAAAAGTTCGGATTTCTTTTCTTATTTTTTTCCGACTTTTTTGTAATCAAACAAAAACTAACAATTTAACAAAAAAAAAAAAATAACACAAAAAGAACCCACAAATAACAAAACTGTGGCGTAACCGTTTCAATAAAAAAAAAAAAATTTCGAGAATTTTAAATTTTGACATTTAGCGCAGAGCGAAGTGAACTTAGATGTGTTTTAAATCTGCTTCTTTGCAACGTTTAACATAAATTTTTGTGTGCAAAATAAATAAATTTGTGTATCACTTAAAAGTTAGGTGGAACTTAGCTATTAACAAGATTTATGTTTCGTATCAGCAAACGGGCCTAAGTTTTTGAAAGTACCTCATATGATTATTACGTACTTTTAAAATTTATTCAAGGTAAGCTAACGGTTTCAGAGTTTAATTTAAAATTAAAGAAGAACCTCTAATCTTTTTTCAAGTTACTAAACCAAGACAAAATTTAATTAATAAGGAATTTTGCCAGCTAAGTAGTTAGGGATCAATTTATATAACCGAAACAGAAAAATCCCTATGCTATTAAACTTTTCTGAGAAACTTTTTAAATTTATGAAAATAGGGAGATCTGTGAGTTGTAAGCTGACTAATTGGTTCCACTTTTCGATTTACATACCATTAAATAACCAATGGACTTATTACTGCCGGGTTTCCATGACATTGGAAAGAAATAATATAATGTATGTAAGTGTAATCAGTTGATAGAGTTCGAGGTTAAGAAAGATCTGATGGAAAAGCTTACACAGGTGGAACCAACTTCGGAGGTGGTCATTCCACTGGATTCTGTTTGATCAACGATACCTTGGAATTCTAAAAGAAGTTCGATCCTAAGCACCGACGTGCCCCTTAACGTCTCTTTCAACTTATGAAATAGCTTCTCAAGCTAAAGAAACACAGAAACAGGAAGAAAAATATCCAAGAAAGCAAACGTTGGACAGGCCGTCAAGAAGTAGACGAGTTGGAACGTATGCATTTTTCTATAATATATAGAAATCTACTTTGCCATCTGAACAATTGACCTCGATTTTATGGAGTTTTTCTGTTTCAAGTGTTATCCAGTCATTTTCAAAGAAGTACAAAATTATCCTTTTTTGATATTTAACGGTATTGTATACAAATTTTAAGTGTTAGTTTCGCTACAATCTGAAAAGAACATTCATTGAATTTTTCACCAGTTTTCTTATTAGCTTTGCCTACGAGTGTTACAACATTATTTACCCAGTCCATGTTTCTAAAATCTCCGTATGATTTATCAGTGATTTAGCTTCGTCATTTCGACTCAGAATGAAGAAAAAACTGTTCAATATTTCTCTAAATAAAAGTCATCTACATACATCTTAATAAATCATTTGCGACACTAAAAAACTGAGCAAGCGAATCAAAAAAAATCTAGTCTCAGCTTTTTGAAAGCTGAGGTATTACGTTCAGATTTCTGAGAGCTCTGAGATCTCTGAAATTTGAACTTGCTAATTAAAAATTAGTAGTGGCGTTAGGTTTAGCTTTAAATTAATGAAATGTTAGGTATATAGCTTTGGATCTTAAAGATAAAAATAAATTTTTATTTTTTATACAAAATATAAGCGGCGCTACGAAAATATTCTAAAGAAGCTTTTTTTTGTGGAAAAGTATTTATTTGTATATTATTTAAATATGGTTATGCAGTCAGCCATTCAATACTTATCAGATATTTGTTAAATTAACCTAATTAAGAGCGCAACTCAGCAAAATGTATCATTATCAAAACTTGACTTTTAAGAGAGAAAAAAAAAAAACGGAATATGAATTTATTTTACTGACCGCATGTGCTGCGACTTCTTGATCGTCGTCGTTTTTTGTTACCAATTCCTACATCACTAACTTTTAGATTATCACAACTATTAACATAAAAACGTGATGAATTTCGATTGAAATCGAAACTATTACGTTTGTTTTCTTTTTCATTTTCGTAATTTTCATCATCGTTGTCACTTTTACATTCATCATTATCAGAAAGATCATCGTCACTTATGTCATAGTCGTTTAGTCTTATTCTAATACTACCACCACTAGGACGACGTAAAAATCTAAGAAATGCATTTTCATTACTTGGATTACCACCCATCACTGCACGCAGTTTCTTCTCCAAATTGCTGGCTTTCTGATCGATGGCTTCTTGTTCGCGTTCCAGCGCTTCCAATTCCGATTCGATATAAGAGAGTTTATCAACCTTTAATTTAATACATAGAAAAAAAAAATAATTTAAACTTTTATTTCAATGATTCTTATAAAAAAAAAAAGAAAGAAACTTACCCTCTTTTCACTTTTTGGTGAGATCCTCTCGAGGACCGAGTTGAACGATTGCAACGGACTGTTACCATTTCGTTCGCTTAATCTATGACTAGGGCTCAGCTTATAGCTGCTATCCTCCGACGACTTGAGTATATCTCGTGGAGGTGTGATTTTCTTTGTTGGCGATAGTGGTGCTTTTGGGGAACCAGCCCCACTGCCACCGTTTTGACTGAACAAAAATTCATCCTTAATACGCACCGGCGAAGATGTTGGCGATATAGTTATACGTTTTGTGGGTGTTGTCGGGCTTTCGCCATTGACTGTTTTTGAACGTGTCTCAGCTATGAGACGACGAGCATGCTCAAGTAAACGTTGTTGTCGTTCATCCTGTAATAAGAGGCAAATATTTTTGTTTAAAATCAAAATATCCATAAAATTATTTAAGCTGCATTTTATTTTTACGGTGTGATGCTATGCAATTGAGCCAATGTTTTTTTTTTTTATGTGAGTGATTTTATGCGTACGTTATAAATTAAAAATTTTAAAAGCAAAAAAGATATAAAAAGAAATTTTATTAAAATTTAACTTAATTCACTAAATTTTAAAAGAGTAGAAAATCAATAACTGAAAGAAAAAAAAAATAATACTTATCGCTGTGATGGTGTATTTACTTACGTTGGTGTCATTCTTGCCATTTTCACGGGTCGTTATTTTCAATCTTTCAATCATGAGCTTGGCTTTCTCACTCATTTCCTTATGTCGAGATAAAAGTTTCTACGGAAAGTATAATTTTTTTTTGTTTTCCAAAAAAAAACGGAATGGAAACATAAAACATAACAAAACACAACAAAACAGAAAACATAAATAATAAGAAAAAAAAATTAATAAAAGCAAATTCAAAAATTGAAAAAAAAAACATAAATAATATTGTTGTAGAGGAAAGGAAATTAAATAAAAATATAAATAAAAAATAAATTATACTAGGCGTGTTTTATTGGAAAGTATAATAACTAGCGCAGCAATTCAGTAAACAACAACAAAACCAAAAGAATGTCGATAAATAAACCAGCATAGTGGATAGTTATTGGTTTTGTTATAATTTACAGATGTACATTATACTGCGCTATCTCGTCTGCATGTACATTTCCCAAAACAACGCCAATTTAATGAAATTTTATGAAACTAAAAATACAAAATAACATTCCGCGAAGAGCTACAAAAATGAAAAATACCAAATATAATAATAATACTACTTTATAAACATTCTACCGATGTGTCTGTAAGATCTGAGGTTTTTAAAAAAACAACTTGTTACTAGTTATAAGGAATAAAAAGATAGGTAAAAAAAATTTATAATGACAAATGAATGAGAAGAAGGAATATCTTGAAGCTGGGAGTATGTATATAGAAAAAAAGCTGCTTTATTGAAAACTTTTTTCAAATATTCAAAATTTTAAAACAAATTAGTTTTAAAAATTTTAAAGATAATTAACTTCAAGTCTAATATTCCACTGACAACTCTTACGTACCATTCAAATTTCATTGAATTCTAATTTTACCGCATTACGACATATTTATGTAGGCACCTACATATTTTCAGCCCTATTCTGCTAAACGTTGGCGTTCTGCTTTCCGGCGGAGGGAAACAATTGCTCCAAATTTTATATAAATTTTGATAGAAATAAATTCAAGCGAGAATGTCAAAAATACATATTAGTTAAGATTTGCACTTTATCGAGAAGATTAAAAAAAATTATGTAGAGCAAATTTAATGAAACATTCAAGTGAATCAAAAGTTTCGATCGAATCATATACCAGAATAGGGTTGTATGTTTTTTTCTTATAGCCAATACCTTACATCTTAAATGATTCGCCTTTGATACCCTTCCGCAATAAGAGCAATAACGTGCGATTCTTTCGTATATTTTATTTTTCATCGCCGGGTTATTATTTTCTTTAGCGAAGCAAAAAAAAAATCAAAAACCATGTTTTTTTGCAAAACACAAGGCTTGAAGTTTTTAGTAAGAAATAATGCAATTAATATGAATTAAGGAATATAAGTCTCAATCTAAATTTACAAAAATTTGAGTTAATTTTGAAATAAATGCACCTTTCAGTAAGTGAAGTGGTTGAGAGATCAACGAATGATTATTATCTAATAATGATAAGAACGATCTGCTCCTATAAATATTGAGATTTTGTAAGAAATTAGGGATGATTTTAAGCAAAGCTATGAGAATGAAAAAGATCCCAAAGCATCTAGATTTCTTTAAGAATAAAAATATTTTTTTTCGTAAAAGCAAAAACTAAAAGAAGGTTATTATCTATTCAAAAATATCTAACGGCAGGTAAATAAAATTAAAAAAAAAAAAACTCTAAAATAGAATGATTAAAAATTAAAAAAATAACGGCACGAAATGAGAGTCAAATAAATGAAAAATATCCCCCAACTCTACTTACATTTGCTGTGTTGGGATCCAATGCGGCAGTAACAGTTGAAGCCTGCGTTGTTGTTGTCGTCGTCGTCGTCGTCATATTCGTATTTGTATTAAGACTTTCATTATTTTTCGTATCGTCATTTTGTTTAGTCTTTTCAACTTCGTCTTCCTCATCGCTACCAAATGGATCGGTAAGTTCACGACGTGTCATTAGAGCTGGTTTATCTTTGCCACTATTCGGTGTACTAGTACTATTGTTATTTAACATTCCAATCGATGAATTATTATTATGCTGTTGTTGTTGCATCGAATTTATAGAATTTCTATCTTTGGCAGGTGATAAAACTTTTCCAAGTAGATTCTTTGAACCAGAAAATATCAAATTCTTGACGTCTTTTTTCGATGTAGGCGACAATGGAGGTTTATCATTTTCATCTTCTTGAGAACCTTGATGCATGATGTGATGTGATTTTAAATGACTTAAGTTGAGTAAGTTCTTTGATAAATTATCGGATTTATAATTGCCAATGACATAGCTCGATTCATCACAAGTGGAACCTTTAAAACGGAGAATTAATTAATTGATTAGTTGTTTTTTTTTTGTTTAATGAAGATAAATGAATTCATACCGATTTGTTCAATGTGTAATTGTTTGCCAGTAAAGTGAGCTCTTAATTGATGAAGGTACGTCATAACAGCTAACTTATCAGGAACGGCCAACATGCTCATATCGCGAGGTTCAATTACTCGGGGAATACCCAATGATTCGGCAGCATCGAATGCCATTCGACAATTGCCGACCACGTCATGAGGGGATAGTTTGGACATGTCACTGAGTTAAATAAAAACAATAGAAATATAAATAGAATTTAAAATTGAAAATTAGTGCAATTCGAAAAAGCTGGACATTGTATGGGTGTTCATTGTTCAAAGACATGAGTAAAAGCATTTCCAACTCCTGACCTCACTTTCACACGGTTAAACCCGGTTACCAAAGACCTAAACTAGAGTTAACGATTTAATCGATTTAGAAGGTTGTTGGGCAGCACAAAAAAGAGGGGCAGGAAAGTTTTGAATAAGACACTTCTCCTTGGAACCAGTGCCCTTAGTGGAATCAAGGGTACCGCCTATAGTACCAATCTGGTTGAATTAATTAGTTAATACCATACATGGGATACTACGAAGTATTCAAAACATAGGATTAAAATAAGCGGTTTATCGACCCTTCGTATGGAGTTAAATTAAAGATCTGGTATTCGGAGGTGGGTGACGTGTCTTCCTGTGAATTGCCCAACAACACAAAGTTAGCTAGTTGGTTGCTTCGAATAAATATGATTAACTTATGACAATAACTTGAAAACAAAGTGAGAATAACGAACTTCATATCAGTAAGTGATATGTTAGAGATATTCAAATGTTCCGAATTCCAACATCGTCTACGGAAATCACCTCGTTGTAGCCAAGAGCAAGAAAATACTGTGAGGAAGTTTGACGGCGCTAAATTACGTAAGTAAGTAAGGAACAACGCCAGCAGACTTGGATCAGTAAAATAGCAAGTTGTAACTTACAATATGTTATTTATTACGACCAAACTAAATGTCGGATGATAACGACAAGAATAATACGTTTTGAGAAAGTTAAAAAAAAAAATCCTCGAACTATCTTTAATTTTATTATTTTCATTATACTCACATTAAATTTGGTTCAAAATGATGAATTATTGCACAAAAGGCAATTCCATTACGCCAACTTGTCGTCAAGTTTGTTACCTTGACATTTGAATAGTCCTTAGTCACCTCTTTGCACCATTCAAGTAGATCCTGTCCAGGTGTATTCTCCTTGAGAATAATTTTCTCAACAGTTTTATTATTTGTCACAGCTGTAGTAGTATTTGTTGTAGTACCATTCTCGTAGCTCTTCTTCAAATTCAAAGGTTGTAACTCAGGGCGTTTCACCTCCGTCCGATTGTTAGCTTGAATTGAATCATCGGCCACAGGTTGTTTTTGCTCTTCAATTTTCTTTGACTTTTCTGTGAATGCCGTCACAATTGGTGCTGTGGATAAGTCCTTGTCTTTGTCCTTGTCACTACTGGCAATAATATTGATTTTGATTTCTTCCTTTTGTTTCTTCACCTGCTGTGTTGTTTCATCGTCTTTATGTTTTGTTTCGATTATTGCAGGTGATGCTGGAGCAACCAATTTAGATGCTGGAGCAACTAATTTAGATGCTGGTAGCAGTACTTTATCAATTTCAACCTTTCGCAGTTTCTCAACTTTGAATATCGAATTGGATTTACGATCTAAAGAATCAGCCGAAGTTAGAGGCGGCTTCTTGGATATTGTAGTTGATATCGTTGGTACATCAAAAATAGATCTACTCTTCGGCTGATCAACTGTTATCGTTGTTTTTGGCTTTTGTTGTTGCTGTGATGTTGGTTTAATCGCACCCACTGCTGCTGTTGGTGGCGATGATTCCTGGCTGGAATCAATTGCTGTAACTACTGGCGCTTGCTGGTGTTGCTGCTGTGGTGCTTTTGCTGTAGGAACTTCTGTTACAGAATTTCGTGGAGGTGACATTGCAGCACTAGGCGTTTGCTGCATATCATCATCCGTACTTTGTTTGTCAGCATCATGTTCGAAATATAGGCGGGTCGCTTCAGCTAATGGAGTTGGATCTTCAGATAATGAAGGAACTGCAATAATAATAGAATATTTAAAAAAAAAAATAATTTTAAATGAAAATTATATAACTTACCACTCATTGGCGTCGCAAGATCAGTGCAACCATTTAAACTGGTCGTTAGTTGTTCCAGTTGTTGAGTAAAATCGAACACATGTTCAGATATATCACCGGAACTCTCTAAATCGGGAATATCTTCCAAATCGTCCAATGGAGCTACATCACAATTATTATTCACAGACATAAGTGAGACTACACTTTGCATGTCTTCATCTCTGTTTGTGTGTATGGGAAATAAAGATGTTAGATCGTTAAATGCATATTCATTTATATCCATTAAAAAAGGATACTTACGTGGCTTTGCCTTCGCGCAGAAATACACAGCTTATTGTCAATTCAATTTCGGCGGAGGTGATTTTACGCGATACTGGTTTCAATGTGAGTGTGAAACTTTGTTGCGTTGATTCTACACTGGCATATTTCCGCATATTTATGCTGGCCGATGCTAAAACACGTTTCTTCCCCAGCTGAGTTATCTGAAACAAAAACAAAAGGAAACACATAAATATCCCATGAAACTATTTTTAAAAAAAATATATCGTTTTTAAATGCCACCATGAAGTTTTAATGGTGTGCCCCTGCTCATAAATGCACTTGATTATTAACAGACCCTTAAACTAAAAGACTTCGACTCTTTGGATAGCGGACACGAACGAAACTTAAACCCTTAATATACAAATTGAACATATAAATCAGGGTAACTGCAATTACCAGCATCATGTGCAAGTTAAAGTAAGGACATTGTTACAGAATTATGTATGTAGTGTAAGACTTCGTGAGCAAGCACTATTCCAGAATATTGAACGTGACTTCCTGAATGCAGAAAATCCTTACGATAGCTTTTGTTGTATACGAGTAAAGGAGAAGAAAATGAGGTTGATATAGGTAGATTGGAGGGATTGTCCTTGCTTGGATGGAAGCCAAGTAGTTAAATAAATTTTACTCAATTTGTCAACACTCCCCCATCCAACGTTGTTGTTTTCTTTTTATTTTTTTTTTAAACGAGATGTTCTTGCCGTTATCACAATAAATTGAATTGGCATAAAATACAGAAGTGGTATTAATGGCGCTAGATTCTGATTATTCCGTCAATAGAGTATTTTATTTTATTAAATCTTGAATTTTTTCAAGGAGATATGTATATGTAAATATATGTATGCAGTTTGTTTAAGAGGGATTCTTTTTCTTTCGTTTTTATATTTGCAGATAATGCACATTGTTTTTCAAATTGGAACATAGACGCTTCAGATATTAATGTATGTATTAATATTTCTGAATTTTTCAAGTGCAGACATTAAATCTTAAGTCACGTTTGTTTGAATAAAAGATAATTATGGTGTTTTTTTTTTATTTTAACAAGACAAAGCAAGTACGGCAAGGAAATATGACTAATTCTTTTATATTTGGTAGCAGAAAAATAAATTTCTTGTCTCTTTGATTCCTCATAAATTAAATAGATCAAAGTTTTTTTTTTCAAATTTTTCTTGAGGCATGCAAAATTTAGAACACGTCGACAATCCGTCGGCCTATGATGGGAGCCAAATAAACCGAAACGATTGTTTGTTTCATAAAATACTAACATTATGTTAACTGATATTGTTTTTGAACACAAAATGAAAAATTAAAAAAAAAACATCAACTTGGTTATTTAACGAAGTTTATGACTTAAGTTCTAATAACCGTGTCTTTTAGATAGAGGTTAAATGTCACGCTACATTTGCGTATACAAATGTACAGCCCGTGGTCTGGTTTCTTGCGAGGAATTGACAAATTCGCCAAGACAAACCAGCCATTTTGTATCTTATTTTGTTTTGAATAAGGCTAAATGCGATTTTCTTAACTCCAATTTGTTCCAAAGTATTTGTTCTTACTTTTTTAGCTAAGAATATTCTATAAATTTTTTGCAGACATTTTCGCATTTAAAAATACTGTCGAAAAACTATTGAACATTGAGCCAGAAAGTGCTCAACATATTTTTTTGTAGAATTATTTTCCTACATTAGGTCTGTTTCTTTACTCACCCGTGGGATCCAGTAGTATTCTAAATCTACCCAAAATCTGTTCCTTCTGGCACGAAAATGCCAGAGCTTTTAACTTTTTAAATTTATTTCATTTCCCCTCTACCCGAACATTTCTGTTGTCAAATGTGACGTTCACCCAGAATGTTTTGTTTGTTTTTTTAATTTTAAATTCGAAAAATAGTTAAAAAAAAAAAATCAAAGAATGGATTTCTGCCATTAAGGCCTGTATTCACCGAGCGGGATATTCACCGACCAGACCACTCATAAATATGTTTCGAATTTCGAAAAAGAGAACCACTCTCTGTCAACCAGGCACTCCCAAACATTAAAATCAAACTTTTTTCGAAAACCATTGTCAGCTGACTAATCAACTGTTTGTCAAACGCAAATCGAAAGATACTTTTGTTGGTCGCTGGCCGGTGTTTTATGATTAAATAGAAAATATAACATTAATATTTTTTATTGTTTATAAGTGCTCATAACATTCACCAAATTTCACCAATTATACCTACTGACGAATTAAATAACGTATCAGCTGCCCGAATGAAAAATCGCAATTGAAAAAAAAAGCAAGAAAAAAAAAGCAAGAAAAAAAAAACTATGACAGTGACAGACTGACAGTTGTGGAAGTAGTTTCGAAAATGTCGGAATATTTTTCGAAGAGAGCGCTCATATCCCTAGGGTATCACAATACACTACACTTGTCTAAGTGTGACGGTAACAAGATCAACTGTCAGCCCGCTTACCTAACCTAACCTAAGAGTTAACGTTGTTTTTTGATATATTTTTTTTCCATCATAGGTATTCTTTTTTTTCAGAAAATTTTCCATCTTGACTAAACGGTTAGAAATAGAATTTTATACCATACGATTTCGTCAGGTCAGTTGTATTTTTTTGTATTTTAGTAAATGTATGAGTATGGACTGTTTGAATGAAATTCAACTGAATTGACATATAATCTAAACAATAGAACGCTAGAATAGTGAACTCTGTTTTACCTCAGATTCATAACCATCATAGCTTAAGTTTATAACGTGGTTAGTTGCAAAAACTAATTTGAATGCAATTAATGATGTCTGAATCCATATATAAATGTGAGTAATATTTTCGTTACAATATATGTAATTAGTAATTTAACCAGTTTAATACAACTTGTATTCCTTAACTGTATAAGACTATGAGTATTGAGTAGTAATGAAATGTAGAAAAATATACTTCCGAATTGATGTTGTTTTATTTTTGCCTTCTTTGTTATACTTATAATAAAAGTAGTCACGCTACACGGTCCATTAATTTATTAACTTGCTTTTAGTACGCCATTTATTGCGCTAAAGCTGATTTATCTATCAAAACGCTACACAGCATTAAAACTCACAATGCTGCTGACATCGACCTGGTGTCATTTTCGCAGTCATTCTGATAGCGTGAATCTTTAATTTATTTATTTTAAATTTATTATTAGCAATTGCGCCCTTGGAACAATGTTGCCACCCTATATGAATTTAAGATTTGTTGTAATTTCTTTGTGGAACGTAAATATTGAATGAGAAATGAAATTTAAATTTTTAAGAATAGAAAAGAAAGTAGATTAGCGCCACGGTTGTAACCGGGTTGGAGGAAAATTCACAAAATGAAAAATTAATACAAATTTTTTGTTTCGACGGTTTATTTTTAATTTCTGCATACATAAGATTAAAATGGGTGTGATCGCAAAGGACAATGAGTGAATTTTTGACTATTTCACCACAAGAAAAAAAATTGATTTATTGTGGAACAGTTTTGTATTACTTAATTAATTAATTGTATGTCGAAATTTCAAACTCATGGCATTTTATGAACAATTTTGTTTACATGAACTGTGTACACAGCCTTTAACAGAATCTGTGGAATATGAGTGAGTTTTACGTCTTTTTTACACGACTGACATTATCACGCTCTGAAAAAAGTTCATTCCTTCTTGTATGTTGTCATAATTCGCAGAATATTTACACAGTGTAAGTACAAGGATAAAGGGTGCTTTCATAAATGCATGGTTGCTTTTTTTGCATGCGATCAATTGCAATCATATTAACGTCATACAAAATATTTGCGCATGTATTTTACGCTTTATTTGTGAACAATTTTTCTGATTTGCGTCATATGTAAAAAAAATAGACAATAAAGAAATCGAAATAAGAAAATGGTTTTTATATAGATACCTGTCACTTTCGTTAAAAAAGAAATTCAGATTGCATATTTGCTCTGCAAATATTTGCAATTTACTTTTATGAAAATCTGACTTTTATCATTTATGAAAGTTATGCATTCGTCAGACTTTGGCAACCTTGCATTTATGAAACAATACAAAATTGAAAGTCTGTTGCAATTTTTAGTTTCTGTCGAAAATACTGACATATTTTACTCTATTTACACGATAAAAAGATGAATGGCTAGAATTTGGCCGTGTAAATCCAGCATAAGGGTATCGCATAGAAATTTATACACATCAAAAAAAAAAAAAGAAATCAGATATGTATTTTTAAAAATATTCCTAATCCATATGAAATGAATGGGCCCTAATGGCAACCATGTTTCAAAGTCGAATTCAATGGACGCCTTCTGATGGAGGCACCTTGCCGTTGAAGCATTTTACACAACACTAACTTCGGTCGTTTTTTATTCTTTTTTTTTTGCTTTGATTTAAAAAATGCCACCAACCATTTTGTCTCTGCAACTTGGGTTATTTGTATGCCCCAGCATCCCTCAAGTGGAATCGTTGAGCAACATCATCTGATGATGATATTGATAACTGCCTTCGTGCGTCTCGTCGCCGTCGTTGTCGGTTTGTGATGCTATGCTATTACTTTCAATAAACCCTTGAACTGCCAGTGAGACAGGGAGAATTGTTCGTGCCAATAGTGGGCGACCAAGGGAATGACAATGAACCAAATACCGCATTATATGTACATATAGACTGCCACCGCAATCCCAATTCGCGCCCCTCTTTGATTTGATGCGGGAAAATTTAAAAGGACTCAATACACAATTTTGCTGGTATTTTTTATTATAGACTTGACGACTATTTCTGCATTAAAATTATACATCCCAGAACGAATTTCAAATGCCAGACAAGAAGAACTGATGCTGGATGATATTTAAAGCAACTTTAAGTCATTTTATCATAATAAGAAATCAGCGAGGCATCTAAATGGCTTTTGAGTGTTTCAAATATCTACATTATAGTTCAGCCTCTCAATTTCTATATCTATGCTTTTCGGTTGGAATTTAAGTGACAGTAATTAAATAAACTATGTTCAATTTGCAGTCTCTAAAAGGCTTTGTATATAAAAGAAGACTAATTGGAGGCTATGAGCTAAGCAACAACGGAGTTGATAGTGATATATGTAGCTACTGCAGATAAAGATCTTCCAACCAGCCAAAGAAACACAGACCGATAATTTCATCAGTGTATTTATTTACTGGCGGATGCAAATATAGCATAAGTTTTCTTTTTCTACGATAAGTTTAGCGCATGTTAGTTTGTTTATAAATGTGGAACACTTTTCTGGTAAGCACTCTTGGTGATTATATTATTCCACGAGGGATTTTCCGCATAAGTTATTTTCATTAGCTGCAGATATATTTTTAATTCTTTGGGTGTGGGGGCTATATTAACAGTTTAAGCTCTCTAATACGGTTTTTTTAAATAAATTTAAATTAAGTAAATCGAGTTTTTATAAATCAGTATCAGAAAAATCTGTAGGTATACACAAAGTTATTGAAGGCGTTTGATTTGGGGAATTATATACATAGTTGTTGACCAAGTTATTAAGAACTCTAACTCGTTGGATAAGTAAATTCTTCAGATGTACTACATTATCCATCCCTCAACCACCTTTTTTTTTTATTCGCCCTAATCAACTTTGAAAACATGCCAATTTCTAATAATTTTAGTTCAAAGTTCTTTCAAATTTTATTTTTCAGAAAAAAAAAAATGGATTAAAAATGTCAGTTTTGGAAAGTAAACGAACAGACCTAAGAATGATTTGCAATAATTTAACATTTACGATGACATTTTAGAATCATTTTACGCTGTTCACATTGGAATGCCTCCACCGACTTTTTTTTACGTGCATCCAACTAATTTTGTTCAGACAGAAACAAATGTGAACACCAGCGACTTACTCTGCAGTAGTTAAAACAAAACACAAAGCTGCGCTCGTTGACGGATTAGACGGATAGAAATTTTTTAATGACAAAATTAATATTTTACTAAAAAAGTATGTTTTCAAATAAAGAAAAATATGGTTGTGTAGTATTTTATTGCCAAAGAAAAAATACAAACAGAGAAAGCTAATGTCACAAAAGAAAAGGTAAAAAAAATCAACAAATTAAAAAAAAAAAATATTTAAAGTCCTAACTTTCTTGCCATGAAGTGAGAGTGAGATAAAGAACAAAAACGTCAAAAAAAGTCGGAGGAGGCAGTCCAATGTGAACAGCGTCTTTACGACGAGAGCTGACATTACATTTAATGTTATTATTGTGACGTGACTGTATTGACATGTGTTTACATGCTGCAGCTCCAATTTGAATTTTTACACTAAGACGGTAAAAGCGAGTGAAAATATTATGTTTTCATATTTCCATAGAACCCATGTGCCATGTGCACACTTTTAATGCCGGATATTGAAGTTGTGATCACATATTTGTATGATTATTGCTATTTCTTTGAATATTGTCCGTTAGAAAGTTTTTTTTTTACTTTCGCAGAAGAATTATTGTTTGCTCTCAATAATAAAAGCAAATTTTACATAAATTATATCACTTATTAAAAATTATTATTGTGGTTTTTAGTGATACAATATTTTAACATTCACATGAACTCCATGCATATTATTGCCCCCTTAAAAATCTTTTAACAAATATCAAGTCTATTTACCAAATATCCGGTATGATGAAGTTTCACTGTAGTTGCAACGTTCATTGTACAAGCAAAATTAAATTTATCGGCACAGTTGGATCATACAGTCATTATGCGGAAATTCAATGGACACAAATTACTTGTAAGTTTTGTTAGTTTGTTCCGAATTTAGAGTAAAATAAATGTTATTTAAAATGATTAAGTGTTAAGTTTTTATTATTATGAAGATTTAGACTTCGTGATTTTTTTATGTAGAAACTTTGTATGTATACTTAAAATTGTTTCTTTGAAATTCATTTATAATAGTGAACAAAAATTCGGGAACAATTATTTTTGAAATAATTATTTATTAAGAATAATTACTAAACCAATAATATTTTGACAGTTATTTTAATCTTTAAGAGCAAGAAAAAGCAAGGGTATTCTTGGAACATCCTAAAATGATATGAGAAAGTTATTTTTTATTTTATGTTGCATGGAATTCGTTTCAATTTACAACGTTTATCCATCAAATAACTTCTTTGTTATAGCTGTAGACACGAGGGGAGTTTTTTTTTTTTTTAGTTCTCTGAAATATTTTATAATTCATATATCTGAAGACTCTTCATTCTAAAAGTCACAATGACGTTTTGATAATGTCGATTTCAATTGAATTTTTAGACTGTTTGATTACAATAGAATATGAAAATGAAAACTTCGTTTTTGCCAAATTTATACACACACCGAATGTCGCCATTTAACAAAATGGCTTCTTCAAGCACTTATCATTTTGGACATGTAATCCGATGAATAATGTTGTATGTATCTATGTACATATTATGTGTGTGTTCCTCGTCTTCTCTTTTATAAAATTGGGAACAAAATCTGCAAATCTTATCAACTTAACTTAAATTGAGTTTGACATAACATGACATAACAATTATGAGTCCTTATCTTATTCATACAAAAAATACTTACATCTTCAATAACAAACGTCCAATCCTTATCTTCCAATTCGTGTGTCCTTGGATCTTTGAATAACGTCACAGAAATTGAATGATTATCAGGAACCGGCCATGATATATGACCTACAAGTGGATTAACCATGTCCGGTTCCCAAGGTAGCGGTGCCGATGCAACACGTCTAGACCGTCTTGTCCATACAACAGATAAATTTGACGGTCTCCTAAAACAAAAAAAAAATAAAATTAATAAATTATTGCATCAGGAAACAGATTTTTTGAGAATTTAACAATAAATATTTTCACTATTTTGAACTTGTTTACATTTTTATAAATTTTGCATCGCGGAAAAACATGAACAACAAATACCTACATACATATACAAATCGACAACCCCCAAAGTGGTTTTTATTATTAGAAAATTAATTTAAACCAGAAAAAAACCATAAACACACAAAGCAAAAGTATTTTTGGATGAAGCCAAATATTTTGTAGACGCGCAAAAGAAAACCTCAATGACATTTGGAAATGTTCCAAATATTTATATTTGTATATATTTATGTATGTGAGTGTCACCAGTTGGGAATAGTTAACGCACCGTAGTATATAAAAGACAAAAATAATGATGTTCTGTATATACAGTGGAGTAGGAGTGCGTTAATGATGAAACAAAATTGGACGGGTTCATCAACACATCAAATTCATCTGAAAATTCAGATTTCTGAACAAATTTCGAAATTAGCCAGCTGTCATAAATAGTAAGAAGACTTTCAGTGTTATCTGACAGCTGTTTAATTGGAATCAATCAACAAAAAAATGGGGGCTTTATAGAATTAAAAAAAAAAAATGTATGGCGCGACAGCTCATGTAGAACCAGGGCCTAGCAACTTACAACTCTCAACCATTCCTTTGTGCGTGTTATTGGCAGGAATGGAGGGGACCTACAATTTTCTGCCAAATCCTAACGGCTAAGATAAGAAGCACTTTTTCATGACAAGAGATTTTTCACTTTCTCGCAAGAGGCAGTACCCCGTGAAAAAACATTTCTGTTTTTATATGGCAAAGCTGGGAATCGAACCCTAAGACCTCCGGCGTAGCAGCACTTAACATTCATTTTGTTAAACATTTTGTAAAATTATAAAATTAAAATTTAGAAAAACGTGAAATCTTTTTTTTTTTTTGCGATTTGTCATTTTTTAATAGATTTTTTTTTGGGGTTTTGCGATTTGACACGGAGCCAATAAGAAGGCGTATTGAAAATGTTTGTTTTAAATATTCAAAACAACGAAAAATCGTTTCCTTTAGCATGGCAAAATGCCGCCACCACACGGTGGTACCTAAAGCCAAAAATTTGTGGCAAAAGTTGACAGTTTTGTTTCATTATTTTGTTTTTTTTTTTTTTTTATTTCTAGCACAGTCAATCTAAGCAAAAAATAAAAGGTGAGTAAACATCACCATTTTTGGTCATTTTTGAAGTTTAAAAGAGCTACAAAAATGTCAAGCAAAAATCACAAGAATTTAATTATTTATTTACCCAAATAAAAAATTGTAGCTGCAACTCATTTTATTAAAAACACCCAAAAAGTGGGCATAAGGAAAAAACTAATTTATAAGATTAACTTATAGACAGCATCCCGGATTTTACCAATTTTAACGATGATATTACACTATTTTTTTAAAGTGGGCGTGGCAGTAAACAGAAATTAATTGTGTCGATTTATAATATCCCATTAATTATCAGGCCTGATTTTTTTATAAAAATATGTTTAGTGAATAACTTTTTGTATGGAGATTTCGCCCACTTTCCTAAACAAAGTGCACTACTGTACACCAAAGTGACGCTGCTTGTGACTCAATTTATGACGTTTCTAAACCGAAAGCTAGAAACTTTGCTCACAGTAAGATTTATATTTATCAAATACAAATGTCTGTCACTCCGGTTCGGTCGATTAGGCCCCTTTTTATACTTATTCATTGTAATAAATAAGACCTAATCCTGTGAACCGTAATTTAATATTGACGTTTTTTGTTTATTTAATGGCCATAAATCTGTCTATGTGTCCAGTATGGGATCATACAAAATTCTGTATTTGGTAGGTACTTTCCGATACATTACAATATTTTAAAATTACAAAATTATGGAATCAAATATTATATATCTGAAAAGTCATGTTTATTAACAACATGAATTAACGTTATTCATATTTTTATCTAAAAAAAAATTAATTCAAGGACGTATGATATTCTAACTGTGATTTATATAGAGTGTTCCACTGTACTTACGACGTGACATAATGATAAATTAGCACGTGCCACAATATATGTATATAGATAATGAGAGAAAAAATAAATTAGAATTCAAGTGTCGTTCTTCATTAAGATACTTATCCCCTTTTTGGAATTCTGGTTTCCAGACCTACCGTTTCTATAGGGAATTCATTTTTATACCAAAAAGGCTAGGTCAACAAAATAAACAATAACCAAAAAAGTTGATTATACTAAAACGAAAATAGCATAACAAAAAATA
This sequence comes from Epistrophe eligans, assembly GCA_951394125.1. Classification (NCBI taxonomy): domain Eukaryota; kingdom Metazoa; phylum Arthropoda; class Insecta; order Diptera; family Syrphidae; genus Epistrophe; species Epistrophe eligans. The sequence continues at coordinate 26,482,582 of OX596031.1, read as the reverse complement.
TTTTCTCTGAATCTCTCTATTTATATCATTTTAACACACTTCGATTAACATACAAATTAATGAGTATCCTTAATTTTAATGAGAATTAAAATACAAGCTGTATCATGTCTTCATCAAAAAAATGTTTCGACCTAAAATAAAAATACAGTGTTTTTTTTATTTAAATGTTTTCACAAAGAAATAAGGTCAACAAACTCATTCAAGACTTAAGTCAAGGACGCTTAGTGAAAATTCTCTCATTTTTTTATTTTTTCATTTAAAAAAAAACTCGATTGAGATAAAATTAAGAAAAAATGTACAAAAAAAAAATAAATTTCCTACTTGAAAATATGATGAGAGCAAAAATATATATGTACATATAATAAAATAAATTGCTATTAGATTTCTTTTATTTTTGCAGACACAATCAAAAATATTTTATCGGATCCTTGAGCACGTAAAACCCATTTGATGGCTTGGTGACTGCTGTTCATCAGGGCAATGACACAAATGCAAAATAAAGAGCATTTTATTTTAGGTACATTATAATTTAGAATATACCAATCTCCTTCTCTGTTATAATATAATAATAGAGCTATACGGCCTTCATGTCAATTTCAATTTGATTTGTGAGCAGTAATTTAAATTGACACAAAATTAAAGTAGAATATATGTACGAGTATGCACAGAACTAGAGTAGAAAATTATTTGCTTTTTTTTTTTGTGTCTATGAATAAATTTTGTATGTCATCTAATTCTGCTGAAAATGATGCTCTGCAAATCAACAAGCTAAAGAGTTTTTACTTAAACGACATTCAACATAAGCTCTACATACTAAGAAACTAGAAATGAAATTGCCAAGGGATTGCTTTAAGTTTCTCTCAGAGGTTGGAAAAGCGAATCCAAGACTTTTTTTCCTCAGAGTTTTGACAGCAAAACTAAGAGTTTTTACAGCAAAACTAAGAAAGAAGAATCCTGTTCATGTAACTGAGATTGCCGAGATCTCCGAGATCTCATTTTCCTAAACACCTAAACACGCCTAATAAACAAAACCAAACTTCGAAAAAATTCCGAAAAAAGCTATTAGTATTTATGAAGAGCTTTTTGCTGACGTTTTAAGAATATTTTAAAAATTACCTTAAATTTCAACAACTACTTTTGATTTTGCGCTTACAGTCACACAAAAAAGAATCTAGCATTTTTTGGTAAAAGTAATAGATTTTGGGAAAAAAAAGTACACAACGTTAAAATTAATTCTGTTCTTTGCTTTAATGTACCTAGAAAGAAGCACTTTTTTTTTTAAATCTATTGCATTTAAAAAAATAGTTCTGCTTTTTTAGAATTTCATCTAGGATATTTCGAGCAATTTACAATATACTAAATTTTGTCTATCTGGATATGATAAAAGATTAAAAAGTTTTTTTTTTTGCAAGAAAGTAAAAGGATACAAAACCGGAAAACCGAATTGGATGAGCCTTATAGATAGTTTCGCTTAAAATTGCTATTTATCAATTATATCATAAGATGTCCCTTAGATATCAAAACAAATCCAATTCATGTATGAGCAAAAAATGTGACATCTAAGAAATAGTAATGACATCTAATAAATCATATGAAAGTGTAATCCCTTCAGCTATATTAGTGTTAATGGTTTACATTTCGGACATCGTTATCGTCGTCGTCGTCCATGAAGCATAAACATTTTTCCAAGGCTGTTTATGGATATTTGGCAAATATAAGTGTAATTTTCCTTTTTTTCTGGCATAATATTTCCTGTTAAGTTATATTATACAAAAAAAGAAATTAATCATTTTTATAATTGACATTACACAACAAAAAAATAAACTGCAAAATAATTGGTTTCTTTTTGTAACAACCACTGTGTGTGTATAGGAAGTATTTTATTCTGAGAAGTAATTTTATACTGATCAATTAGATTAGATGTTGCTGATAATAAAAGAAAATATTGAGTTGACACAACCCGTCATGATGGGGAGGTCGCAAGTCTTATAGTGGTTTTGTATATCCTTTTTAGTTGCGATATACCGACATACGCAGACTATTTATTTTGGTTTGTTTTACGCCTTGTGAATTTGTAAAAAGAACCAAAATTAGAGATTTGTATCAAATTACATTATAATGTTAGAAGAGTGGCTCCGGCAATTCTGTATATCTCTGTTTAAATTTAGCCTTCATTTTAAAAAGGCACCCAACGTTTTTTTGGATATTCTCCAAATAATTTTTTTTTCTTCTCTTTTTTTATTCTTGAAAATAGTTTTGCTATTTCAATAAAAATAAATTGATGTAGATGTGACCATGATTAAAATTATTTTGGAAAGCACCTCAATTATTAAAATAAATAAATTAAATCGATTGGCAATAGTTTTTTTTTTGCGAATTTGTTTTGTTTTCAAATCCAACTGCAAAAAAATAATTTCGCAAAATGTATCTCACAGTTTTTTATATCGCATATTATAAGGTGGCAATTTGTTATTTTGCAAAATTTTATTTCACTCCGTTTTGCTCTCTCGCTGTTTTGTTATGTATTGTACCTACCTAGCATATCGGAAAGTTTAATGAAAAATAATAATATGCGAAATAATAATTAGCGCGATATATTAATGCGAAATAATGAAATCCGATAAAATAGAATTAGCGAAATACTATTATAACGCAAAATAATAAAATGCAAGAAAACAATTGCAATGTAAAAATTGCGAAATGATGATTTTGCGAACAATAACAAAGACAAATACAAATTTCCAAATAACTTAAAGAATCACTAAAATGCATTTACACGTTAATGCACACGTTAGGATACGTTGATGTATATTGGATAAGTTCAATATTGGGTACGTTCCTTCGTAGCTCAAACTAAATCGAAAGGTCGAGTTGAGTTTGGGTTGAAATTTGGTTTACAGTTCGAACTCTGTGATGTAAAACCAGCCCTTGAATATTTAATTTAATGTTTACACATCTTAACCGTAAATCCCGGCACTCTCACTTTTTTACTAACGAAAATATTTAAAAAAGTTTTAAAAATATTGTGTGCCAGAATCTTAATTTTATTTTTTTTTAATTTTTAAAAAATCTTTTTGAAAATTTAATAAGTAATTCGAAAATTACTTCGTCGTTTTTAATTAAACTTATTACCCAGAATTTTTTAACCATTATCTATCAAATTTTAAACAAAAATTATTTTTATAACCAAAAATAACGGTACCTACTATACAAGGGTTTAAAACCCGTTAAGCAAAATCTCATTTTTTTTTTTTTCAAAAAAAATAATTTTAGATTTTTGAAAAAAAATTTGAAAATTCGATATTTCAAAATGGGAAGATGATTTTATTCAAAATTAATTATTTAACACTGCATTAATAATGTTTTCAAAATTTTATATGTAAAAATAATGGTTGAAATTGGTGTCAAAATAATTTCGATAGTTTGTCAATCAATTTGTTGTTTCTAATTAGCTGTATTGAATTTTTAACAATTTTTCAGTCTAAACTGTAAGTTCAATGTGCTATATTGTTCATATGTATGTACTCACTAATAAGTGAGTGACTAAACTACGTTTTGTTGAAGAAGTGCCATAAAATATAGACTCACATATTTTATTTCTTTTATCAGATAAATAGTTTCTAAAATACTAAGACTTTCAAACCATAACGTGATCGTAAGGGCAAGTTCGTTATTTTTTAAAGTTTTTAAAGTTGCATCAAGTTGCATGCAGTTCCATGCAATAAAATTTGCATGCAATTAAAGTTGCATGCAGTTCTATGCAATAAAAGTTGCATGCAGTTGCATGCAACATCATGCAACTTTTATTGCATGCAACTTCATGCAACTTTTACTGCATGCAACTTTTATTGCATGGAACTACATGCAACTTCATGAAACTTGTATTGCATGCAACTTTTATTGCATGCAACTGCATGCAACATCATGCAACTTTTATTGCATGGAACTGCATGCAACATCATGCAACTTTTATTGCATGCAACTGCATACAACATCATGCAACTTTTATTGCATGGAACTGCATACAACTTCATGCAACTTTTATTGCATGGAGCTGCATGCAAAATCTTGCAACTTTTATTGCATGCAACTACATGCAATATCATGCAACTTTTATTGCATGCAACTGCATGCAACATCATGCAACTTTTATTGCATGGAACTGCATGCAACATCATGCAACTTTTATTGCATGGAATTGCATGGAACTGCATGCAACATCATGCAACTGCATGCAACTTCATGCAACTTTTATTGCATGGAACTGCATGCAACTTCCTGCAACTTGTATTGCATGCAACTTCATGAAACTTTTATTGCATGCAACTGCATGCAACATCATGCAACTTTTATTGCATGGAACTGCATGCAACATCATGCAACTGCATGCAACATCATGCAACTTTTATTGCATGGAACTGCATGCAACTTCATGCAACTTTTATTGCATGGAACTGCATGCAACTTCATGCAACTTTTATTGCATGCAACTTCATGCAACTTTTATTGCATGCAACTGCATGCAACATCATGCAACTGCATGCAACATCATGCAACTTTTATTGCATGGAACTGCATGCAACTTCATGCAACTTTTATTGCATGGAACTGCATGCAACTTCATGCAACTTTTATTGCATGCAACTACATGCAATTTCATGCAACTTTTATTGCATGCAACTTCATGCAACTTTTATTGCATGGAACTGCATGCAAATTCCTGCAACTTTTATTGCATGCAACTGCATCACGCTTTTTTTGTATGATCATACATGTATGATGTAACATGTATGATGCAACATGTATGATCATACAACTTCATGCATACAATTTCATGCAACATGTATGATCATACATGTATGATGCAACATGTATAATGCAACATGTATGATGCAACATGTATGATGCAACATGTATGATGCAACATGTATTATGCAACATGTATGATGCAACATGTATGACCAACATTGCAACTGCATGCAACATCATGCAACTTTTATTGCATGGAACTGCATGCAACTTCATGCAACTTTTATTGCATGCAACTACATGCAACTTTTATTGCATGCAACTGCATGCAACTTTTATTGCATGCAATTGTATGCAACATCATGCAACTGCATGCAACTGCATGCAACTTCGTGCAACTTTTATTGCATGCAACTACATGCAATATCATGCAACTTTTATTGCATGCAACTGCATGCAACATCATGCAACTTTTATTGCATGCAATTGCATGCAACATCATGCAACATCATGCAACTTTTATTGCATGGAACTGCATGCAACTTCATGCAATTTTTATTGCATGCAACTTCATGCAATTTTTATTGCATGGAACTGCATGCAACTTCGTGCAACTTTTTTTGCATGCAACTACATGCAATATCATGCAACTTTTATTGCATGCAACTTCATGCAACTTTTATTGCATGCAACTGCATGCAACTTCATGCAACTGCATGCAACTTCATGCAACTGCATGCAACTTCATGCAACCGCATGCAACTTTTATTGCATGCAACTTTTACTGCATGCAACTAAATTCAACTTCATGCAACTGCATGCAACATCCTGCAACTTTTATTGCATGGAACTGCATGCAACTTCATGCAACTTCATGCAACTTTTATTGCATGCAACTTTTACTGCATGGAACTGCATGCGACTTCATGCAACTTCATGCAATTTTTATTGCATGAAACTGCATGCAACTTCGTGCAACTTTTATTGCATGCAATTACATGCAACATCATGCAACTTTTATTGCATGCAACTTTTATTGCATGGAACTGCATGCAACTTTTATTGCATGCAACTTCATGCAACTTTTATTGCATGCAACTGCATGCAACATCATGCAACTTTTATTGCATGGAACTGCATGCAACTTCACGCAACTTTTATTGCATGCAACTGCATGCAACATCCTGCAACTTTTATTGCATGTAAGTGCATGCAACTTCATGCAACTTTTATTGCATGCAACTTTTATTGCATGCAACTTTTACTGCATGGAACTTCATGCCACTTTTATTGCATGCAACTTTTATTGCATGGAACTGCATGCAACTTTTATTGCATGGAACTGCATGCAACTTTTATTGCATGGAACTGCATGCAACTTTTATTGCATGGAACTGCATGCAACTTCATGCAACTTTTATTGCATGGAACTGCATGCAACTTTTATTGCATGGAACTGCATGCAACTTTTATTGCATGCAACTTCATGCAACTTTTATTGCATGCAAATTCATGCAACTTTTATTGCATGCAAAATCATGCAACTTCATGCAACTTTTATTGCATGCAACTTCATGCAACTTTTATTGCATGCAACATCATGCAACTTTTATTGCAGGGAACTGCATGCAACTTCATGCAACTTTTATTGCATGCAACATCATGCAACTTTTATTGCAGGGAACTGCATGCAACATCATGCAAATTTTATTGTATGTACATCAAATTGATTGCAAACCGAACCGGTGTACCTCTATTCTGAAAAGTTTTATTTTTGAAGATAAACTCGTTTACAAACCCAAGCTTAAAGCTATGATATAAAATTTTCAATCAAACACGGTCTTCTTTTTTTCAGATTAATAAAAGCAAGTGGTTTCCGATTCGATTAAATAGTAATTATTAAAAAAAAATAATGAATTAGGTATGTATGTATTTGATGACGTCTAAAGTGAAATACTGCAACTGCGCAATGTTTTACACAAGCTTAAATTATTCATTTCACTTGGGTTCGTGTAAACCAACCAATTTAATTATTGAAAATTAAAAACAAAAAAGCTCAAACACGCATTCGATTTGTCTTTATAAGACTACCATGCTCTGCAGTCATGCACATATGATACATATGTAGCGCATAAATGTATCTTATACACTAGTTATTTCTTAGCCAGCTCACCTACATTTCCATAACAAAACGCATTTCCCTTCGATATGTGTTGTTTTCCCCCAAGGGTATATTAATAGAACTGCCTTAACGGGCGGCGCAACGACTCAACAACAACTCCCCGAAGAGACAGACACACAACCAGGAAGTTTCATTTAAATTCAATCAACGATTTCTGATATATGATATCTGATATCTGCAGAAGCTAGCTAGCTAGCTACAGCAGGTCACACATAAACTAAATACTACAACAACACGCGATTCTTTTATGATGGCATCGTATTTGAAAAGTAACCAAACATATATTTTTTTACAAAATTTAAAGTCAAATCACATAATTTTATGCGAAGTTTTGTTTCAAATATTTATATATCGGCATCGGAACTATGGTAACATAGGGAGCTGCTGATAGCACTTAATGGTTAATGGATTCATTTTTTTTTTTAATTCTAAGATCTGGTAAAGTCAACATCCTTACAAAGTTTAATTGTTTCAAAACTACTTTTATAGATGTCCATCATCCACTTCAAAATTTTAAGATTTTAATAATTGTCGTGAATTTGTCGTGAAAAAAAAAGGTCACGGTTGTTTTTTTTTTAATAACCCCTGGTAATGCTTACTTGACAGTCAAGTTAGCATTACCACATCTCAAAAAAGGTAAAATGAACTCAAAACAGAAAAAGGAATGAATTAATAACTGTCGTAAATTTTTCGTAAAATTGTCAATTCAATTTCAATTTCAAATGATTTTATTTCATAATACAATTTACAAAATTTTGGTTTCCATTCATTTTATGACATGGCATACGCCATCTGCGTAAAATTGTATCAAAATTGTAGTAAATTTGTCTCAAAATTGTCGTAAATTTGTCTCAAAATTTTCGTAAATTTGTCGTAAAATTGAAATAAAACTGTCGTTAGATTGTCGTAAAACTGTCCTAAATCCGTCATAAATTTGTCGTAAAATTATCGTAAAATTGTCGTAAAGTTATCGTAAAAGTATCTTAAAATTGTAGTGATTGATAGTCAAGCTAACACTACCAGGGGTTTAAAAAAACAAAACGATCGCGACAAATTTTTGTGTTTCACGACATATTTACGACAAATAATCCATATTATTTGAATTTAAAAATTTCGTAGTGGTTATGAACATTAGTTTAGAAAAAAATAATATTCTTCACGTGAAATAGAACTCAAATATTATAAAATTTAATTATATTATCAAATATAATTAAAAAAAAAAGTTTGATTATACAATAAATCTTCGTTTTCTCTGTTTTCTGAAATTTCCATAAAAATTAATTTTATTTTTTTTTTTACATTTTAAACAAGAATTAATTTGATAGCATGTTGATAAAATTCAGGTCGTCGTAATTAATTAAAATCTTTAAATAAATGAATGCCACCAGCTCCGTAACCCTCAGGTTCCCAAACAAACAAACCAAGACAAACCTACGTCTGGAGCGATGGCAGCGACGGCGGCGGTGGCGGCAATCAGCGGCGACTATCTTGTCTGCGCTTGGTGCCAAAGTTGGGTCTGTTTGTGGAACCTGAAATGAGTAACCAATTTGGACCAGGTGCCATATTTACACTTCGAATATACATATTCGCACATTCAGAAAAGTTAATTTATTCAAGCTTACATATTTTGTTTTAATAAATTATGACGACGACGCACGACGAACGGGATGGTTCAATGAAGTTCGTTTGTTGATATTGTAGAAATCAGTATATAATGATGAGTAAAATGGTATCATTGACGTAATATAACGAGTATATTTGTAAATTTACTAACGCAAATAAAAAAAAACAACACGAAGAATTATTAACTATTCAAAATGTGGGTCAAATGCCAGTGGCCCGGTTAACGTATTTAATGTTTATATACATAAATAAATGAGAAATTTGTATGCAGTATATAAAGCTGGGGTGAAGTTGTTTTATTTCGAAATTACACAGATTATTTGAGCCTATAACAGATAATAGCTTTGTAAAGCTAGATTTTTTTTATTGATTTGCTTTGATTATTACTTTTACTGTAAATATTTAGTTAGGGTAAAAATTAATAAATCAAATAAAAATCAATATTTGTGCATCTCCTACATAGACGCATTCTAAATTTAGAAACTAAGCAAGTATACAAAATGGTATATGTATGCAAAAAAATTTTTAAAAAAATATAAATAATAAAAAAAAAACAGGAAATTTATAAATTATGCACATTGGAATTATTTGAAATATTTTTCTAATTAATAGTCATTTTTATTTATGGAAATTATACATAAAAATATAACATATAACATTTTTTTAATTTGTTGTATTAATTAAAGTATAAGACGCATTCATCAAAATTCCCCATCCAATATTTTATACAAATATGATTTTAAGCTGAATTAAAAAAAGGAAATATCTGAACCTATATAGACAAAACTTCAGAAATGATTTTCTTACAGACAGTTTCACAGTGGTAATTTCAAAATTTTGATTTAAACTTCAATTCAATAATTAATTCGGTTTCAGAGTTTCGTTTAAACTAAGTTCATTCTGTAGTTAAAATTTAACGAGAGCATTCTACCCAGGGTTCGGACCTTATAATCCGATCGGAGGAAATTTACTCCAATTTTAAGAAAACAAAAATAAATCTAATCCGCCACTCCGCTTTTAAGAGATCTACTTCTTTTTTTCCATAAATTTTAAGCCAAACCACATGAAAGTATAAATGACAGTGCACTTTGTAAAAAAAATATTTTTTGTTAAAAATGAATTTTAAATAGCCTTAAAAGGCACTTAACAATTTTCTAACTTTAAACTCTTTACTTAAATGTTCTCAGTTTTAAACATTTCTTAACTAACTCATTTATATTATTTCTAGTCTGGATCATTTTTCTGACTCTCATGCTACACCGATTTTGACAAATGAGATGTCAAACGAAGCGAAATTTTACCTGTTAATTTGACAAATTATAATTTTATTAAAAAAAATAACGATTTGTTCAAAAATTGCAATTTGTTTGTTAAATATTATTCTTATAAAAATAAACACTTCCACTTTTCAATTGGTAATATTTTGGCATGTGACATTAGGTCGGTTCAATTTATTAGTGCCATTCACAAAATATTTTGATAATAAATGACAGTGCGTGTTTTATTTTTATGTAATTGCAAGAATTCTCGCACGGATAGGCTTGTACTAAACCTATTTTCATAATAAACTTCAGCTGAACACGCCTAAAAAAGTGACAGTTCATGCAAAAAAGTAAGCAAATAGACCATTTTTTAATTTGTATCTAATTGTCAAAGTGACATTTGGAGTAAATCTGGTTCTATCTTTAATAAAATATTAAAAAAATAGTGCGATGCTAACTCGTTTAAAATTTTGAATATCCTGTTTCTAAGCTTGCATCATACAAACATCGTACTAAACCGTCTAAAATTTTGTGTACATGATTTTAAAATTTTTCTATGCATTAATTCATATTTTTTTAAACGCCATTTTATTTTTTGAGCTTAAATTATTTTTTGAAGTTCTTTGCGCAATTTAAAGACGTGTTTATAAAATGTTTTTGTTATCGCATAAATGGCGCAAATTTTAAACAATTAAGTAAGATGTTAAATCTTTTTTAGTATTAAACTACTTTAAACAGGATTTTCCAAATTTTAAACGAGTTAGTATCGTGCTTTTTAATATTAAGTTAAAATCACCAAGTGCCTATTTTAACTCTTTAGTAAAACACTTTTTAGTAAAAAAGTCCGAATGTCACTTTGACATTTAAAGATTTGAAAATGGTATGTTTGCTTAATTGTTGGATGACCTGTAATTTTTTTTTAGGCGTGTTCAGCTGAATTCTATTAAGAAGACAGGTTTAGTATAGTACTTGTTGATAGAGCTTTAAAGTTGTAAAGAGGTTAAAATTTAGTAAATTGTTAAGTAGTATCATTCAACATCTTAACATCAGTTTTTTTTTTTAATTTTGCGACAATGTTTTTATAAATAAATTTTCTTAAAAGTCTAACATACTTGAACCACAAGAGCAAATCCTTGCCATTTAGTAGTGTAATTCGTTTTGTTTGGGAATTTATGATAAAAAGTTAAAAAATATAATAGAACAAAAATATTTTTATTTTTATATAACTTTATCAAGGCAAAAAGTCCATGAAAACAAATTTTATTTTGCCCTTTGCCTCGAGATTAAAAAAATCTGTTTTACTTCCAGATTATTATTGTATACAAGCTTCTCGAAAGCTACTAAATTTCGTTTAAAATTAAAATTCAAGAAATGATTTTTCTGATAATAATAATTAATTGGTTTGACAGAAATAGGGTTGCTCTTTCTTTATATCGAATAAAGGTTTCACTCATGTAAATCAATTTATTTCCTCCAAAATTAACAAACACGTCGCCCAGTCTTTTTTTTTCATAAATTATCAGTAAATAAATAAATATGTAAATGTCAATGCATAAGCTTAAAATTTCGTTTTTATTAAGTCCTCAAATATAAACTCTTATCGAACCTTAGACCTTGTGTAAAATAAATATATATCTGTACATACATTGATTGGGTCATTTGATTATAATGTAGGTTGCCATGGTTTAAAATTTTATATCCGAAATTGTATCATGATGTGTGAAAATATCTGACATGTCATTAAAATTGTTTATCTCCACAGAGACACTCGGTCCCGAGGATTCCATATCCTTATTTCATTTTATATCCATAGATACGATGTGGCATGTGTGTTCGCACATACCTAAACACAGATACCAACATTCTTTTTTTTTTTTTTTTTCTAAACATTTTGATGTGTCTATTAGAAAAATGTCATTTATATATTTCAAGGATATAAATGGAATTGTGATAAATAAAAAAAAAAAATAAGATAAAAAAGTTTTTCTAACTCAGAATGTAATTTTATAACTGAAAATAGGTTATGGCAAAATGGATTTATTTATTTTTTGAATACAACAACAATGATTAAGCAAGCATTGAATTGGAAAATCAAAACCTAATGTAATTGGCCTTCACACAAACAAAAATATTTTCATTTTCATTCATTGATACAAAAAAAATAAGGCACATACATACATATCCAACCTTGAGATATCTTCAAGATCGAAACCCTTATCAAATTTACAATGATAAAATTATTGATTAGGGTTTTGTTGATAAAATATTATTTACTTATCGGTAAATGAAATGTTCTTAGAAAAAAGTTTTGTTTTTTTTTTTTTTAATTTATTTGAAGTCTTTCGAAGAAATGATTTTGATAACATATAAAAACCTTGTTTCGGCGAGTTCCAAAAAATATTAAATTGAAATTTGAATTCATTAATATTATTGGCGCAAAATTTAAAAAAACAGCCTGATGTTAAGGTATTAGCATGATATCTGTTTTTAGTTTTTAACATTTTTGAACCTTCAGCTGAATTTGCCTAAGAAGTGACAGTTCTTGCAAAACAGTTATCAATCATACCATATTTGCAACTGTCAAATTGACATTTAGTGCTGGTAAGATACTAAAAGATAAAGTATATAGGCATTTGGTGATGTAAACTTCAATAAAATAATGTTAAAGAAATAATACGATGGTAAGTCTTTTAAAATTTTGAAAATCCTCTTTTTAATCTAGTATCTCTTTTTAACCTTGTATAATGCTTAAAATGTTTAAACGTCGCACAGTGGCACGTTTACGCAAAAGTAGTGGCAATAGTCATCTTTCGGTTGTGTGTGTAATTCAAAATTCTTAATTTTATTGAATTAACAAAATGTTTGTACCATTAGAAATAATAAAAAAAAACTCGTTTGAATGAATAATTTTGCTTCTTGAGTCAGTCAAAGTAGAACAATTTTTATGACAGCAAAAAAAAAGATTTTTTAATTCCTTTTTTAGCTTTGAGTGCAAAAACTGAGGGTAGTGCGTGAAAAACTTGTGTTTTTTTGTTTTGCTGGATATGTACTTGTTTATTATTATTAAAATAAAAATGATTTTTTTTTTATTTAAAAACTTTTCAAATCAATATTTTTTGAAACACCACTTCAGGCACACTTATTCAACTTTAAATTGAGTTACAAAAACAACTCCGCAAATGCCCTCCTTCAAACTAGCGAGGAAAAAAGCCTTATATTGTTCACATAATTCCAAAAATTCAGCTGCAAAATGTTGCATACAGCTGTGCTAAAGAGGTTTGATTTGAACAAGTCAGCCCAATTTTTTTTTTAATTTCGAGTTTGAGTTTTATTTAAAAAACACACTTCATGGACGGTTTGTGCCTTTAAAAAAAAAAAGTATAACATGGCGTTGTAAGTGTTGCCGTTGATTTTTAATATTTTTTTTTCTAATTCAAGCCGATTACACAAAAAAATAATATTTAAAAAAGTAGTTTATTTTCTTTTTTCCCCACTGTTTAGCTCATATTTTTATGTTGTATTTTCCCTACAGTTTTACTCAAGTAAGCTTTAAAACACTGCTGTTACTTATCTTAACTTTTGACCTATACATGTTAAGTAAAATACAAAGTATGTCTATCGCCTTAAATAAAAAATCTTTTTTCAAAATATAATTCCGAAACACCCTGTATAGCTATTTTTTTTTTTAATTTTTAATTCACCTTGGAAATTCTCTTGAATATAAAAATAAATCCGATATCTTTATTTGTTTAAAAGTTATGATTTTAGCAACCAAAAAAGTCAACTATGCCTCGTTGTCGTACTAAATTGCTAAAATTTTACGCCATTATATTTTTCGAATTTTAAGGAAGCTTTTTTTCTCAAAATTCAAAAATATTCCGTTACATATCTGGTTCATACACTGAATGCTTCAATTACGAGACCTACATTTTCTTGTGGTAAGAGTTCCACTTGGTACCGAATATTAAGTAGATTTTTTTTAATTTGTTATTTATTTTATTTTTTGTAACTGAATTAAAATTCTTATTCAAAATACGAATATAATACGTAGTTGTCATTCTTTATTATATCTATAAATACGAAACAAATAATCTCAAGGGAAAATTGTCTGGTTACTGCACTATTTTTATTTTAATCACATTTGTATCAATTTGTCAGAAAAAAAAAATAAATAGTTTAAATTGAAATTCGTGACTCGAATGACATTATCCGGAAGAAAAACTAAACAATCATTCCAATAATTTCAAAATTTTAATAGAGACAAAAAGGTATTTATTTTAAAAATATCTTGGCTTCAAAATTTTATTTCAAAATGTTGATTTGACTTTTTTATCAGCCCTAAAGTTCGTGACGTTATTGACAAAATCTCTATTTCTCCATTTCGGAACTATTTTCCATCACACTGTATCACAAGTCAACAAATCTTTAATTAGGAGTAATATGTTCAATACATTTTTTTAAAAAATCGAAAACATAACATTACAAAACTTGTTTATTGAACTTGACTAATAGCTTAAAAATAGTTGGATGTATACGATAACAGTTTACAGACTTTTGTAGAGCGTTCAATTTTTTAACAAAAAAAAAGATTCCATAATTCTAAGGCCCCTGGCATAGATTTTAATTCTTTTTTCTTTTCCTCTGAATAACTACTTATCCTGCTAATAGATATCCAGCCTCCATTTCTAAACACGTTATTCCAAAAGCTTTGCCAATTGCCAGTACGAGTATACACTTTATTTGTTATATGTATATAGACATGACATCATCTTAAAACTTTCTAACTATATTCAGTTGTTGTTTTGTTCTTTAAACATTTTTCGATATACGAGTTGGTACATAATCGATTTCAAGGATATTCTATCTCAGATTTCATTTTCATTCTATAGCGCACACAACAGGATTGAAGTACACACTTCTTGTCAAAAACACATTTTCAGCACTCTGAGTGTATATATAGGATAAACTTTTCTGGCAGATTTCCCATTTTTGTTTTGCTCATTTGCATATACAGAAAATAGGTGTAGATTTTCACTGTTGTCGTATAAATAATTATAAAAAATATAATCTCAAATCTCAAATCAGATAAAGATTTACATACCTCTTGTTATAGATATACAGGACACAAATCATGATGGGAATCATTCGCAAAAGCACCATCATGTTCCCTAAACACATTTGTACTCCTTATAGAATTCTAAAATATCCCATTTAGATTCAGTAAACCTTGATGGTGACTGCACCTAAGTACTATATGTGTATATACTTTACCTATTCATTCACCTCGAGAGCTTAACCCAATTTCTTTTTCAGCACAAACAACACTCTCTCTTTCTCTACTCCCGCATGAATCCTTCCCTTCAAGCTATTTAAAATGCAACTTTATATGAACTGAGCTGAGAGTAAAATTTTATGCGAATTTTATAAGAAAAAAAAAAAAAAAAACCAACAGAAAATAGTACCACACATATAGTAGTAATACAGATCTAGCTTCCTATTCCGCCCGCACTATAACTATATAATACTGGAACTGAAACTGGAACCTATTCTCTCAAATCCACTCACTGTGTGTAATGTATTCCCATTTTGTGTAAAACCCGGAGGCGGATACCCACTCTTTATGCAATTGTATAGATGCGGGGTGCCATTCTATTCAACGCGCACTTAAAAATAGTCTTCAAGGGATTCCAAATCGCAATGAATCCCTTTCGTTTTGAATGACTGAAATGTCAAAGGAATTAGGTCATAGTATTATACATACATATACTCTTGTATGGGTGGGTATACGTACTATAAAAATAGTTGTTGGTATATATAGGACTTATTTCATATACATACCAAGGGAATGTACAAAATGGCGGATACGGATGTTCGACAGCCTCCTTCCGTCAATATCGAAGGAGACACTTATCTGCTGATGTTTGTCATTTCACTTAAATGACGCGTGTAGCTTAAATGAAACTATAAATACCTAAAGTTTTGAACTAGGTCGCAACAACTTACTGATAAATTAAGATTTTACAATAAAACAGATTAAAGTAAGGATAGAGAACGCAATACATAATGACGCTTTGTCAATGTTTTTCTCTGCAATATGGTAAATGACATCCTCCTGCTATTAAATGTCATCCGGATCATTATATCGTTCAGGTATTCGAGAAAACGTTCACTTATCATATAAAGATGGCAATCAACTGTAACGTGAGCTTCCATCCGAATAAATTGAAAAATTTAAATCTTCTCTTTTTCCTCCTTCTATTTTAGGAGTAAAATATTGAAGTTCTCAAAAAGATGACATTTCTAATGCAGATAAATTTTTTAGGAAATATAAGACTACAAAAAAAAGTTCTAGGGCTGTGAGATCTAACAACTGAATAAAGAAAATGTCCATCAAAGCAAAACAAAGGAGGAGGCTAATTAATCGACACAGCATCAGACAACTTTGAAGTGTCACAATGATGTTTACAAATAAAATGTTCTTTTTCCAAATGAAACGAAATGAAGATCAATGGAATTTCAACAAATGGTAAAGCATGCGGTCGCCGCAACGCTTCTGTCACAGATCAAAGGAATTTGACCCAAAGTAAACCAAACCAAGGTAGTGGGATGGGAGTGTTATGAGTTATGATGACAATATCTTGTTGCGAAATTTGTCCTAAATTAAGATTCAGAAGGGAAAAATTGCAATGTTAAAATGTTGCAGCATTTTTACAAACATTCTGCTTCCTAACACAGAACAATATCCGTCCGTAATTTCAAAGATCCGAAAACATAAAACGTGTTAAGGGCGCGAACCATGAATTCCGTTGCATGCGTTGCGTCAATGGAGCTGTTGACGTTGAGGGATAAAACGGATGGCAAGGGATGACCCAATGGAAACGTTGCGTTGTTTTTGACAACTTTAATTTCCGAGGATTTATAAAAGATCTGTTCGTTTACTTGCCCTAAACACCCGGTTTCTACCAGTTTTATTTTTTTTTAATGAACTTTGACAGTGTTTTGACTAAAGATGGCAGAAATGGACAATTTTGACTTTGAGAAGTAAACGAACAAGGTTAAAGTAAAAGACAGATTTAAAATTACTAGGTTTGTTCGATGTTCCCTTACCTACTGCACTCTGGGAACTGTCAGCGCATTTCACAGAACTGTCAAAATCGTTGTTATTTTGTATGTTTAAGTTGAACTTATACGAATTGTTGTCAAAGTACTGGCAAAATAAATGACAAAATACGTTCTTAATGACATATATTTACACGATGTCATGTTACAATGGCGCTCTGAAGATACCGGAAATGTTCTATAAAATAATGTGGAAGTTTATTCTTTCTTGTGTTATGTCAAAATTTGCAAAATGGTATCAGCATAATATTCACGTATATTTTTGAAAGATAATATGAGAAGTGTTTAAACTTTAATGCAAACGTAGACATCTCTGCTAAGGAGATGCAAATGTATTTGTGCAATTGTCAAAAATATGCGCACTTCACTTGAACTTGTTTATGTTTTGGCGTGTCTCGGATTTATTTTTTTATTTTTGAATCAAAATGGGTGAATAAAATAAGAAAAGTAAGTAAAATTTATTAACGCTTCGATTGGCGCATGTAGAGGATTCTTACTCGGGAAAAAGGCAATAACCAGAACAGAAATTCATAAATAATGCTTTTTGTTACATTTGTATTCTTTTTTTGAAAAAAAAAATGATGTTTTGGTCAACAATTGAGCAAGATCTTTTTTTGGGAGTCGATTTTTAATTTCAGCAATAATCAACAGTTTAAACAAATATTCGTTCCGTCGACCCAACGCATGCAACGGATTCTATGTGTTGGCCCATTTACCCTAAAACTGGATTTAAACAGATACCGTTGCTTTAATGGATTGACTTACGAAAATCTTGGATCTTAATTTTTTATAATATCCGATACATTTGAAAGTATTCTCAAAGAAAGATGATCAATTTTTGTCGCTGAAGAGAATTTTAGGTTAAGTAGGAACAAAAATCAGTAATTTACCGATTTTTTTCGCCGGTTAAATCCTATAGTTTACAGTTCTCGTGTTGCGTTGTGTCAACTTTTTTCTTTAAACAAATCAAACATTTTTGATACCTATATAAATAGAATTGGTTTGAAGAATAATTTTATGTAAATAAATATTTTACTTTAATTTTAATTTACTATAAATCCAATGGTTTGCTTTAACGAGTAAATTCATAAAAAAACAAGAAAA
Organism: Epistrophe eligans; assembly: GCA_951394125.1. Lineage (NCBI taxonomy): Eukaryota > Metazoa > Arthropoda > Insecta > Diptera > Syrphidae > Epistrophe > Epistrophe eligans. The sequence goes on along the minus strand of OX596031.1, from coordinate 26,464,543 downwards.
CATCACTATGATTGTCAAGAACAGACAGACACAGACAGTCAGATTGCAGACACGAAAAAATAAATAACTTTATACGAGTATATGTGAAAAATAAGACAAAAACAAAAAAAAAAAATGACAACAAAATCCCTGAAAGACTACGCCAATTGGTTTTGCCTTTGTTTGTTTTTTTGTTATTTGTCTTATAGCCTGGAGGTTATTTTCAGAAACTCTCTCGGGGGTGTCAACAACATAAAAGAAGAACTGTCTAGTTGCCGTTGCCGCGGAATAAAGCTCATATATAGAGGGGATGATGAGCAGATTATAATATGTTGCAACAAAAAAAAAATATTAAAACTAGGGTTGCAACGAGAAAATATGTTAAGTTGTGTCCGGGGTTGGAGGATAAAATATGAGTCATCATCTCCTTATGAAGAATTCACAGGAAAGAAAAGACATTCTAATTACATATAGTGTATATACCTAACTTATACCTATACCTATAATATATGAGTTTTTATGGGAAAAACAAAAAAACAAAATGGGGAAACTTTCATCCAGAAACAGTTTACTTTTGTGTTTCGCGTATTGTATTTCCGTCAAACTATACCTACTAATGGTAAGGAAGCACTATTATGCTGGAGTTAGAGCTTTGTTATAAAAGGATTTACATTCTTTTGCATTTCAACTTATTCACGCCGTCGGAGACTTCGTGATGGATATAATAATGAGAGTTATTTTGTTTAGAGTTATAATTGCTTTTTCTTTAGCATGACATTTTTTTGTATTAACTAAACTTGCAACAGACGGAAAAACTCATAATCAAGGACTTTTCATTAGTTCTTATGATTACCAACAAAAGCTATAATTATATACGCTGTCAACAGCAAAAATGGAAGCTTTGTTAATTCATATACAAAGAACTAACATTTATAGTTGTCTGATTGCAAATCTTAAAGTTCTTAAATACCTAAGTTAAGAGAATTTACAATATTCATAATATTTGAAATTGAATCCTATTTTTGTGGGCTTCAGATCTTTCTTTATTTACTTTTTGATAGACGACGTTTCGTACGTTGTTTACGTACTTCTTCAGGTCTATTCTGTCCTAACAATTATTTGAAAGAAAAATTATTTTTTATCTATTTTTTAGATTTTTTAAAATTATATTTATTTTTTAAATTTGAATATCTTTAAAAAGACAAATTAACTTTGAGTTAACTCACGAATATCCATTAAGTTAGCATTATATCACTTCAAAATTTGAAGGATCTAATAGTTGTCGTGAATTTGTCGTAAATTTGTTTCAAATTTGTCATAAATTTGTCGTAAATTGGTCGTAAATTTGTCATAAATTTGTCCATTTGTCCTAAACTTGTCTATTTGTCGTAAATTTGTCCATTTGTCGTAAATTCGTTTATTCGTCGTAAATCTGTCCATTTTTCGTAAATTTGTTCATTTGTCGTAAATTCGTCCATTTGTCGTAAATTTGTCTATTCGTCGTAAATTTGTCCATTTGTCGTAAATTTGTCCATTTGTCGTAAATTAGTCCATTTGTCGTAAATTATCGTGAAAGGAAAAAAAAATTGTCGCGCTCTTTTTTTAAATAACACCTGATAATGCTAACTAGTAAAACTAGTAAAACTTACTTGACAGTCAAGTTAGCATTACTACCAAAATAATTGTCGTTAAATTGTCATGAATAAAGAAAAAGAAATCACTAAAAATTTCTTTCAGACGAATTCACGACAGCTAATCACACACTGTTTTTATTTTTGTTCATTTTCCCCTATTTTGAACGGTGGCAACGCTAACTTCAAAGGTTAAGTAAGTGTTTCTAGGGAATAGATATTTGAAAAAAGGAGTGGTATTTTTTTTCAAGACAAATTTACGACAGATTAAAGACAATATTTTAGATTTTTGACATTTTAAAGTGGTAATGTTCCATTAAATATAACAACAACAAAAAAACAGGGTACGTAAATGCTGTCTCATGAGCTGCTTGCTTGAGTGTGCAATATCGAATGAGCACTTATAAGAAGCGTTCACTCATGAGTTATTTATTTATTTACCAAAAATAATCTATAAAATAAATTTATAAAATTATTTAAAAACTAAGACATCAGGGCAACAGGACCATAGATGTCATTTTTGTAGATTTACATTATATATAAACATACGAATACATAAGTTCTTTTTTTTTTTTTTTTTTTTTTTTTTTTTTTATATAATAGGTGGTAGTAGAGTTTATATCTCTTTTATTTTACCATGAGTTATTAGTTTAGTTGTGAGCATTTTAATTTTTACTAACACCCTCGAGTAATCGATTTATTAAACATTATGCCATGCCATGAAAATTTCCATAATACTCACTAAATGAAATTGCTCATGAGCCTGAGACGAGAGTGAGTTGATTAAGTGCCAGCGAACAAGTAACATTTTAGAATGATAACACATTGAAAGATTTTTCATAAGAAAATTTTAATTGTTTTTAATTAATTGAAGTTTGACGGATTTCAACAAGTTAAACATTTATCGCGCACTTTTTTCTCAGAAAAAAATCTTAAATATGACAACAAACATAAAATAAAATGTAATTTGTTTCTTTTACGACATATTTACGGCAATTCATGACAGCTAATCACATACTCTTTTTTTAGAAATCATTTTGAGAGGTGGTAATGCTAATTTAAATTTCAAGTTAGCAAGTTAGCGGGAGTTATTTTTTTTAAACAAACGTTACAGATTTTTTTTTTCTTTAAATAAAAATTAACGACAATTAATCCAATTATTGGACTCTTAAGATTTCGAAGTTGAAGGAAATTATTAAATGTAAGCTTCAAATTATTTAGAATCAATTCAAGTAAATTTCATTCATAGAACCTCCTTTAATTAACTTTACTCAAACCCAACCACAATTTGCTATATCTATTTGTCCTTGATTTTATCTGTAAACATTTCTTATAAATGTATGATTCTACTGTTTTTTTTTTTAAATAGAATTACAAAATATTATAATCACGTGTGGTTAAGTTATAAAGCTCAATTGATGTACTATATGTATTTATCTTGAAATAGTGTAATAAATATTTACGATCTAAACGATTGCCAATCTATAAATAACAAGCTCATTAAGAATATAGTCGTCGCGTCGTCGTCGTCGGTCGTTGGATACGATTCATCCCACCTGTATTTACATATTATTTTCAGAGGAATGCATTTTCAAATAAATTGAAAACAAAAATAAAAATTTTGTAAACACTATTATTTTTGTAAATATTCACACGTTGTTGATTGTTTGCCAATATACAAACAGTTAATTCTATATATAAGTTACACGATATAAAGTAACAAAATTATAATTGAAATAAAACTATAAATACATAATTTGAATTCCTTTCTAGATAGAAAATAAAATGTGATTAAAGATTGACAGGTTAGTGAACTATTTGAGTAAGTAATGAACAATTGTTTGGAAAAGAATGTTTGAATGATATGATGAAAAAGTTTTTATCTAATTAACTCAAGGGCTATAACCAGCTTCCAAATGTATTGTTCTTTTCAATTTCGGCAGAAAAATGATGCCTTTTCAATCGTGGGACGTATTAATGCGTCCCACTTTGATAAATTGGCCCTGCGGGGTTGCATAAACAAAAGTATTATAATTTACATTTTTTTAAAGTCACAGGCCCAAAATTTTAGGCAGTTAAGTACGATTAAGTATTTTTAGTATGATGCTGTTAAAAACAGGATTTTCTAAATTTTTAACGAGCTATCCATTTTTTTTTAAACTTTATTAAAGTTAAAAACACCAAATGCCTATGTTTTAACTTCTTAGTATCATACTAACTCCAAATGTCATTTTGACAATTCAAAATGTGAAAAGGATGTGTTTGCTTTCTTATTTGCACGAATTGTCACTTTTTTAGGCGTAATGTTAAACTCGCTTTAGCAATGAGAAAAGCGTTTCTGTCAGTTTCTCAAAAGATATATATATAAAAACGAAAAAGGGGAAAAAATACCAAAAATATAAAAATAAATGTGTCATAAAAAAATTGTTTTAGTTGGTTTAAGTTTTTTTTTTTAATATAATTAGGAGTCCCTCTACACAGATGAATAAAGTAAAAGAATTTCTGGTATAGGACACGTGCGTTCTATACAAAACATACTTATTAAGACATGTTTATCCTTATAAAAGTTCAAGCACGACAGAAAAAAATCCTTGGGTTTTTTTATTATTTTGAAAAATTCTTTTGCATGCTTTTGCAAAACTTTTTACTTTTTTTTTTTGTTTGTTATGGAAACCACTTAACAATTTAAAAGAAAAAAAAAAACTATTGTGCAAGGTCTATGAATTCAACCCTGGTTGTGCGAGCGGAACATTCACTCACGTGTCAGTTTATGTGGATGTTTCTTTTTTTTTTAAATAAAGAAGTAAGAAAGAACTGTGAAAGTTTTCCTTTAAAAAGGCCAAGGAAGAAAAAAAAATCAAAAAAGGATAAAACTACGAAGAAGTAAATTTTTTTTCGGATTATGGTGAAATACTACTTCAAGGTGATATAAGAGGCTTAAGACTTTTGTCATGATGAGAGTGGTTATATTGTATTCTGCAGAAATATCGAAGGTTGAAATAATTTCCTCTTTTTTTTGTATTAAACAATCTTTTAGAGAATTGTTGTGGCAATAATTTTTTTAGTATCTTTATGTTGTTTTTTAAAATAATGCACATTTTTCATAATTTTTCCCATTTAGAATATCAAAATTAATTATTTTATTAATACTCCTTCAAGTTACAAGCAATATTTTGTATATATGGTCGAAACAAGAGAAATGCAAATTTATCACAGTTGTGACATGTTGTCACCATAAAAAGTGGGTATGCATTAACTCTGTTTAAATGAGTTTGAGTACCTTAATTTTGTTAAATTCTCATAGTTTTTCAACATGGAATAAGCCTGCTGTGAAAACCACAAAAAAAAACATTCTCATTGTTTTTTCCCGGCGGTATCGAAAATTGTACATGAAAACACAAAAAAAAAACTGATATTGTAAGGTATGGGTAGTGTTTTCTAGAAATCTTTTGAAATCCGACGAAAAATAGTGTCAAAATTTTTCTTTCAAAAACTGATAATTTTAACATTAATCTGATTTTCAAATCCTTAGAAAATCGAACACGATTTTTAAATCAAGTCTCGCAATTCTGTCCGTCCTTTCAGCTGCAGCCAAAACGAACATTCCCCACAATTTTTTTTTTTTCATTTTTGTTAGGACCAAAATAACGGTACCTGTCGTACAATTTTTTTTAGCAAATAATGAAAATCTCATTTTTCTAAAAAACCTATCCACAACTTCAAAAAAAAAATTCAGTAATTTTTTTTGCAAAAAGGTGGACATTTTATAAAAAAAAAAAAAAAAAATCGGAGAAGTGGTTATAAATGGTATCTCCCATAGAACCATTTTTTGGATTTTGGTTTTTCGATTTTCTCAATTGATTGATTGATTTTTATCAATTTTTTATAGAAAATTTTTCAAAAAGTTTTAAAAATGTACATTTTTTTTTGACTTTTTATAAAAAGTTTCAATTTTTTTTTTTGAGAAATTAATAATTCTAAAACGACTTGCTCGAGTTTTATTAAACTTATAGCAGATTTTAAATTAAATTTGTTCTTATAACCAACAATAACTGTACCTGTCATACAAATGTTTAAAAACCAGTACTAAAAATCTCATTTTTTTTCTCAAAAACGGCTCCTACGATTTTGATTAAAAGTTTTGTGTGAATCAATATCAGAACGATCTACCATATTATTGCAAAAAAATTATCTATCGTTTAAAAATGGTACCTACCTCTCATAAAAGCATTTTTTGGGGTTTTCGACTATCTCATTATTTGTTGAATCAATTTTAATGAAATTTTTTACACAAAAGCTACTAATAACTTTGAATAATATTGCATATCAAAATTTTCAAAAACTCAAATTTTGGACTTAAAAAAAAAATTAAAAATAATTTTTTGAAAATCCGATAATTTAAAAATGGGTTAATGATTTTTTTTTCAAAATTAATTTTTAAACTACGCAGAAATAAGTACTTAAATTGGCGTACCTACTAATTTTTTTTTAAATATATTCAAAATTTTATATAAATATATTTATAAAAAACTGTCTCACATAATAGCAAGTTCGTAGACCCATTCATGCATTTTATTTTTATAATTTTAATGGGTTATACATTTTTTACAAATTTTCAATTTTGGGAGCTTTCTTTAGAAAAGTATCAACAACTATAATAATGTGTTGGACAGAACTGGCAGAACAATAGAAAGCAGCGTATGAGTGCAGGAAACTTTTCGTTTATGTCAAAATTTTGAAACAAAATTGGCTATCAAGCTCCAAAGTTAAGTTAAACCCATCGCTGCATCAAATTTCATCAAAATCAATTCAGAAGATTCATGATTGATTTAATGAAAAATTCGACTTTTATTTCAAGAAAATTTTACGAAAAAACTGTCGTGAAATTTTCGTAAAATTTTCTTGAAATAAAGGTTGAATAACTCCTCCTTTATTATTCTTCGTTCATTTTCACCTATTTTGAATTATTCAAAAAAAAGGTAATTGCGACAATTTTTTTCATTTATAACAAATTTGCGAAATATTCACGACGAATCATTCCCTTCAAATTTTGAATTGGTAATCCTAACTTGATGGACATAATGTTATGAATGGTTTGACTCCTTCTACTAGAATATGAGACAAATTTATTGATTGTAAAAAAAGCCTACTCACAAAATTGCTAAAATAAAGGATTTCAACACATTTTGATGACATAAATTTTTAAACTTTACACAGTCTTTAATTTTCAAAGAATCGAAATTTGGGTTTAGGTATGCATCTTTTTACAATTTGAGTTTGAAAGTCCAAAAAATGTATACGTGGCAATTTTTTGCTAACAACTTTTCCCTTCAATCCCGCGCAGTTTGAAGGAACGTGGTGCACGTTTTTTTTTGTATGCAGAGAAAGTTATTGGCAACAGCTGGTTGTTCTCGGCAACATAAAGATACAACGCCAACTTTTTGTTGTTAATGATGATGTTTTATTGGGCTTGTTCCATATTTAACACAAACGTAACTTGAATCGGGAGTAACAAAAAGTTATAAGACATGAAATTGCCAGGTGGAAATAATTATCATGTGCGTGGGCTGACCTTAAAGTTTATTTTCAATTTTGGTTAAATTACTAATCTTTTTGAGTGGCAATCGTATCCAAATCAATAACAAAAAAAAACACATTCCTTGGAACGTTTCGGATAAGATATACAGGAGACTTAAATGACCTTAAACGTCAAAAAATATCATCTTTCAATTTCTTTTTTCGAGTAAAAGGGGCATTTCTTAAATATAAACAAAATAAATAGTCTTATATTAAAATTTATTTATAGCTTGTATCAAATGTTTCTAACGATGATGACTTAAGCATTAAATAAGTCTTTTTATGTCGTTCTAATGAGTCAAAAAAGAAAGAAAGAAAAAATCCATCATCATACAAAAAAAACAAAACAATTCAACACAAATGTTGCTTCGTTTTTTTTTGTTTCATAGAAAGAAAAGATAGAAAGGATCTTAATAAAAGCAAAACTAACTAAATAAAAAATAATAATAATAAAAACAAAAACATTCCCCCCTTTAAAAGCGAACTAGACGCCAGGAAAAGGGTAAACTTTTCAAAATAGATTATTACTGCTTTCCAACAACAACCCTCTTCGACTTAGATGGGGGGGTAAATGATGATGCCCCCTGAGAATGCCAATGTCGTTTTTTTTTATTTCAAAAATATCGTGTTGTGTATTATGGCACGGTTGGTTAGCTACCATCATCAAGGACTACCCCCCTCATTCCCTTTTAATCGATTTAACAAATGAAGTTAAAAAAGAAAAACGCCACACAACAAGTCCTTCTTCAATTACAAAACGATGACGTTGAGGACGGGGGCGGAAACGGCAGTGGAGACGGCGGTAACGGTGGCGACGGTTGAGACGTCGAAACTGGAAACCAAAGTGATGAAGAAAATAAGTACACATAGACATAAATATCAACCAGGGACATTGTCGGGCTTATTCTTTTTTTTTTTGTTGTTGTATTTCTATTATAGTGAACTGAATTGGTGTAAGTGGCTATGAAATAGACAATATATATTCTTACAGCTTATACAGATATACACATTCAAATTTGAGATTGTATTTGTTTAAAAATTTACTGCACACAGAATTGGTTTTTTGGGTGTGGTATATTGGCTGTTTTGTTTTTTTTTTATTAAGTGGCAGGAAAATTACACAACAACAAAAATGACACAATACTCAGTCCACTTAATGGAGGAAATCGATTTTCCTTTTAGCTAAATATGGTAGTCCTATAGAGCATAATATTTGAGTAAAAGTCTTCATATGAAAAGAAGAATAATTAATTTTATTGAAAATTGATGTAATCGACATTTTATTCATTCTAGCGCAAGAATGGATATAGATTGATCATGAAGGATTAGGGAAAATGTTTCAGAAAGAAGGCCTCGAGCTCGACGCGATGAAGCTCATAAAAAAAAATATTTCTATTAAATGCTTTTCATTTCTATGGTCGCTAAAATAATTGAATTTATTGCCGAATTGATTCGATATGAAATACAACATCCAGCTTATAGTTATAATAATAAATAAAGATGGTCAATCTAATGACGAAAGTTTATCTATGTAGGTATGTATAAAAGCAAAACTGAACTTTGAAATCATAATAAGTTGTCATTAAATAGTCCAGTGAGTAGGTGCTTCATGTCTGACAACAGGTGTTTGGTCAAATATGTTGTTATGGTCGGAAATAATTGAATTTTGACCTTGGGTTTTAATTTTGAAAGCCTAAAAAAAAGTTGTTTATGAATTAGAAATTGTATGATGTGTCTAGCAAGTGACCGCACCACCCAGGCAAACGACGACGCGACGGAAGGAAAGATTATAAATCTTTAAATGTCCGTCAAGTAAGCATTACCACCCCTCAAAAATATTTTAAAAAAGGAGTATGTCATCAAATGTCGTGAATTTGTCGTGAAAGAAAAAAAGGTCTTTCAATAAATCCATGCATTATCATAACTTTGATTTGGTGTATTTTTTTATCTGAGATATTTTTAATGTGGAATTTGTTCACACAATTGTCGCTCGACGTCTTTAAATAATTTGTACCAAACTGTTGGTAGGTACACACATTTTTTTGATACAAGAAAAAATTGTGTCAACTTACAAAATATTCACGTTTCTCACATCTTACTTTTTCCTTAGTCTTACGTGGTAGACGCAAACAAATTATTTACAAATTTATATCGACTAACATTTTCGGGAAATGCGAATTGGGAGTGGTCCCGGATTTTGACATTTCATTTAAACGAGTGATCACTGAGAGCTAACGAATTATCATAAATTTTTTTAATGTTAAATTCAAATACGAGTTTTCTATTCTGATACTGTGGATTGCGAATTTGTGTTTGACAAAATGTCAATCCTTTTGTACAAATTTGTACAGATTGTTTGTCATAAAACGTCGTCTAAATCAAGCGTAAACAATTCTCCTGAAACCTCCATCACCACCAGAGGATTTTAACTAAAATTGACGTACTATGATCTTTCAACATTGTATGAACATCGATGCTTTAGCCGGTAAAGTCGTCAACTCCATTGCAATGGTTTTTCTAAGAATATATATAGGCATCTAAACAAATTACTTGAAACTTGCAATTTTAATAAATCTCAATCATAAATATATGACTTTTAAGCTTCACACAAAAATAAAGCACGGTTTTCCGATTCAAACACCCATGTTCTGCATTCCACTTATTTCCACTTATTGTAAATTCACATGACGTTGGGGTTTCTACAATTTGTTCAAAATGTTAATTGTGAATTCGAATTTCGAAAATAAAAATTAATATTCTGAATTTCGATTTATTCCATTTTCTGAACGTACACAAAATCCAAACCACTTTGTGAATGCTATGTTAATTATTTGTGAAATTAGTGCAGTTGCAGATAATTTTGTATTTCTTGGTGAAAAATGTAAGCAGAATTTAAATATTTGTTCTTTTAAGTATTTATTTATTTTAATTTAAGGTAAAAAAAAAAAGAATAATTCATATTAACACATTCACCCTATGTCAAGCAGATGAAATATATTATATTTGTCTTATTAAATTTGTCTCTAAAGTTTTTCTTCCGTTTTGCTCCTAAAAATGTTAATAATATTACATCCTTTTTCATTTGCAGTGTAATTTCGCTTAATAAAACAATTAAATATGCATGCACCTACAATTATGACAATTCGAAGTTATTTCAAAACTTTTCTAAAACGAATTAATTGTAGATCATGGAATTGCATCTCTATTTGATGATTTTTGTCTCAGTATAATTTTACCATGAATATAGACGCCAGAATAAGGCTTTCCAATTTTAATTTCCGATAAATAGCCCATTTGTTTGATACTTATACCGCACTACGTTTGAGCTAGCAGCCCAAATGTATAAACTTCAAAAATAAAAATACTATAAAATTTCCATTCACGATGACGACTTTTTAGTTAATATGAGCCATCTAGACCGATTTTAATAATATGCGTCACTTCATCGCATCGTCGTAAATTCCCAGTGCAAAGTACAAAAATGTCCCCAAAGTCCAAAACAAGTTATTATCATACGTAGAAATTCATTTTATTTATTGAAAACTAAAATGACTTCAATTTGCAATTTAAATTGACGTAAACAAACCGTTAACACAACAACAAAAACACAAAACCAATGCGAAATATAAAGTACGAGTGAGAAAACTGACAACAATATGGTGTCTAAGAGCGTCATATAGTTATACTGATGCTTCAAAGTCTTCACTTAGGTTAAATAAAATTCAATGTAAGGATCGTTTGTTTTTTTTTCTTGTTATTGTTGTTTTCGTTTTTTTTTCCTTTTTCTATAATTTCTCTTGAGACATTTTCTTGATTGAAAAACTTTTTTAACTTTTACATAAAAGAAAATACTCGTTTTATTTTTTTTTAGTTGCGTAATTTTCGCATCAGGAAAACATGTCGTTCTGATATTATATCACACGATATTGAATTCTTGAAATTCGAAGCATCGAATGTGATGTGTGTTGTGATGTGATGCGGTGCGGTGCGGTGCGATGCGGTGTGATGTGACGTATAAACGAGGACTTGTATCTTGTAGGTATGTAGTATTTCATAAACCGACATTTACATAATCAACGAGTGATGTTTGTTCACGTTCTTAACCGCAATAGAACATGCATTTACTATATTCAATTCAATATTTACTCTTCATTTTACTGATTGCAATTCATTTGGATTTAGTTCAATTAAGAAAGAGATTGAGTGAAGATTAGCTATTGACAAAAAAAACAACAAGAAAATTTGTTTGATATCGATTATGTGTTACCCTATTACTTTTAAAGTTTATGAATAATCTTGAGGGTCAATATGTTTACATGTTACTATAAAAATCTGTGGAAATTCTCTATGCATCCCAAAGAATTTTCATAAATTATTCAATTCTCCAGAAATTTCTCAATTTAATTGACAAATTTAACCTGTGGTTAAGTCGAGTCGAATTCACAAATTCAAAACAAATTCATAAAATGTTTCGTTCAATATATTTTGACAGTTTTGTTTTTTTTTGCTGTATGTCGGGATAAAATTTATGGTTGATACTCTCTGTTAATGATGTCAATGAAATTAGCATAACCACTTCAAAATTTTAAGGCTCTAGTAATTGGATTAATTGTCTTGAATTTTTCGTAAAAGAAAAAAATATAGTGCTTGTTTATTTAAAAATAACCCCGATGATGCTAACAAGACAATCAATTAAGCATTACCAACCCTAAAAAAGCTTAAAGCTCTGTTAGTGCTGAATTCACTGATGCAATGCAATGTTAGTATTTTTTGGAATGTAATTTTACGACACATTTACGACAATGTGTAAATACACAATTTTGTTCCTGTTCTGAATTCATTTTACCGCTTTTTGAGGGAGAGGGGGGGGGGGATTAATCTAACTTGACTGTCAAGTAAGCATTACCAAGGATTATTTTCGAAAACAAAAAGCACGAATTTTTTCTTTTCAAGACAATTTTACGACAGTTTTACGGCAAAGTTATTTACATATTTCGTTTCCTGTTTTGAGTTCATTTTACCCTTTTAATGGTGGTGATAATGCTAAATTGACTTTCAAGTTAGCATTATTAGCAGTTATTGAAAAATAAAAAAAAAATAAGATAAATAATTTTCTTTTACGACAAATTTACAACAAATTCACGACATTTATTAAAACTTTAACATTTTAAACTGGCAATACCTTCTAACGTGACGGAGATATTATAGAAACATACCTCACACAATGCCAGCATTTGCTTCGTAAATAAAGCTAAGCAAATGTCAATTTAGGCGTTTTGTGGACTAAAGGCCGTAAAAAGCTATTTTGAATCAATAATTCAACAAGTCCAATTAAATAGTGCTAAGTCTTCTACTTGGCTGATGTATATAGAGTTTGTATTATTAAAAAAAAAAAAAAAAAAAAACCTTCTTATAAATGTCAATTTCGCCAAAGTGAAGATTTTTGACGTTTATGAAATAAAAGTGAGAGGGATATATTGCTGTTTGGCAAAATTTCCTATTGACGTTTTTCTACTTTTTTATATTCAAATTTTCAATCACTCTGTCTTCACTCTAATTATTGACAAATATTTTTATCTTCACACATTTTTTTTTTACTATTTAAGTGTCCAATTATTTCTAAGCTGTCAAATACACAGCTGTGTGAAGTCAGAACCCCGACCTCAAAATTTTTGATCCAAATGCATCGGATTCGTTTGTCCATCGTTTGTCCACGTTTGTCCAGGCAAAATTTTCGTTTGTCCACCCCCAGGAAAAAAGTTATTAAGCTTTTCTTTTTTATAGCAACACCCCCAAAAACAAAAAAGTCATCTACCGTCCGCAATTGATAACTTAGGAGGTTGGGACCAAGTGTATTCGTTTGTCCAGCGGCCATTTATGATTGTCCACCAAAAATTTTCGTTTTTCGACCATTATTACAAAAGTTATTCAACATTCCTTTTTTATAGCAATACCCCCACAAATTAAAAAGTCATCTACCTCCCGCAATTGATAACTTAAGATGATGGGACCAAGTCCATTCGTTTGTCCAGCGGCCATTTATGATTGTCCACCAAAAATTTTCGTTTTTCGACCCTTATTTTAAAAGTTATTCAACATTTCTTTTTTATAGCAACTATCAAAACCTTAAAGTCGTCTACTGATCGCAATTTTTAACTTAGAAGGACGAAACCAAGTGGGTTCGTTTGTCCACCGGCTATTTATGATTTTCCACCAAAAATTTTTATTTGTCCACCCTTAGTTCAAAAATTATTCAACTTTTCTATTTTAAAGCACCTAACCCAAAAAATGAAAATTTCACTTAGCGAAATAAAATTTATTGCAATCGTTTGTCCATCGTTTGTCCACCTCAGATCAAAAATTAAAAAAATTTTATCACCCCTACTTCGAAAGTTATTCAACTTTTCTTTTTTATAGCAACACCCCCAAAACTAAAAAGTTGCCTAACACCCACAATTTTTAACTTAGAGGTGTGATTCAAAGTGTGATCGTTTGTCCACCGGCCGATGATGATTTTCCAATAAAAATTTTCGTTTGTCCACCCCTAGGAAAAAAATTATTCAACTTTCTTATTTTATAGCACCCAACCCAAAAAATGAAAATTTCACTTAGCGAAATAAAGTCTATGGCAATCGTTTGTCCACCGTTTGTCCACCTCAGAACAAAAATTAAAAAAAATTTACCACCCCTATTTCGAAAGTTATTCAACTTTTCTTTTTTATAGCAACACCCCCAAAATTAAAAAGTTGCATAACACCCACAATTTTCAACTTAAAGGGGTGGTTCAAAGTGCGATCGTTTGTCCACCGGCCGATGATGATTTTCCAATAAAAATTTTCGTTTGTCCACCCCTAGGAAAAAAATTATTCAACTTTCTTATTTTATAGCACCCAACCCAAAAAATGAAAATTTCACTTAGCGAAATAAAGTCTATGGCAATCGTTTGTCCACCGTTTGTCCACCTCAGAACAAAAATTAAAAAAAATTTACCACCCCTATTTCGAAAGTTATTCAACTTTTCTTTTTTATAGCAACACCCCCAAAATTAAAAAGTTGCATAACACCCACAATTTTCAACTTAAAGGGGTGGTTCAAAGTGCGATCGTTTGTCCACCGGCCGATGATGATTTTCCAATAAAAATTTTCGTTTGTCCACCCCTAGGAAAAAAATTATTCAACTTTCTTATTTTATAGCACCCAACCCAAAAAATGAAAATTTCACTTAGCGAAATAAAGTCTATGGCAATCGTTTGTCCACCATTTGTCCACCTCAGAACAAAAATCAAAAAAATTTTATCACCCCTATTTCAAAAGTTATTCAACTTTTCTTTTTTATAGCAACACCCCCAAAACTAAAAAGTTGCCTAACACCCACAATTTTTAACTTAGAGGGGTGATTCAAAGTGTGATCGTTTGTCCACCGGCCGATGATGATTTTCCAATAAAAATTTTCGTTTGTCCACCCCTAGGAAAAAAATTATTCAACTTTCTTATTTTATAGCACCTAACACAAAAAATGAAAATTTCACTTAGCGAAATAAAGTCTTTGGCAATCGTTTGTCCACCGTTTGTCCACCTCAGAACAAAAATTTAAAAAAATTTACCACCCCTATTCCAAAAGTTATTCAGTTTTTCTATTTTATGGGAACACCACCAAAAAGTAAAAAGTTTCCTACAACCCAACTCGTAGAACCATTTTTTTTATTTTCTCATTATCTATTTAACAAATTTTAAATACATTTTTTACACAAAAGCTTCTAAACAGCTTAAATAATTTTACGTATCAAAATTTTCAAAAACAAAAAAAAAAGAAGAAGAACAAAGAAAATTCGATTTTTCGGAAATGGTTGATGATTTTTTTTCAAATATGAATTTTTACCTTCATAGATCCCAAAAATTGACATACCTATTATTTTTTTTTTCCTTAAAAAAAAAATATATAAAAAATTAATTTTAAAAATCCACTCTAACAGTGTTAATATTTTGTAAATTGTTCATTTGCTCACATAAAACTACCTTTAAGCAACTACGTTCTTGGCAGGTGGAATAAAATACAATATGCTCCCATAACATTTTTTTTATTTACAATATTCGGATTTTAAAACCACAGGAAAGGAAGTTCGCGTGACCTAGTCGTGCAATTTATTTAATAAAAAAAAGGTGAAGTAAACCACAAATTTCATACGATGCTGAATAGATATATTAGGTATTTATTGTCTTTACCCATATCTGTACTTTACTCATATTATAAAGTCGTAAAACTGTGAAATTATCGATAATACATTTTTGGTGAAAAATTTGGAGAGAATTTGAGTATTGAAGAATTTAAGGATAATTTTTTGTATAATAATCTTTATAAGCAAAGGTTAAAATCCCTATATATAATAGAAATTATCAATTTGATTAAAAAATTTTTTTTAGGTTGTCAGGCTGCATTAGAATATAGAAATTATCAAGCTAACTCGGTTTACGCTTTTCGAATTACAAAAGTCGATGAAAAATGTCATAATTAAAAAAAAAAACAGTATTTTATAAAATTACTGTCCTAACCCCTTTCTAAAAAATTATTGGAGGTTTTCTAGGGTTTAAGCAACAGATTGGGCAATATATTTGATCTATGTATATTAAGTTTCACAAAATTTATATTTGAAAAAAATTTCGATTTCGGATGCAAAAAATAAAGAGGTTTATAACTTAAGGCTACATTTAAATTGATAAGTATACAAATTATTATGAAATAACAAAAAAAAAACATGAATCCATTCTAAATCCAAAAGTTGATAAAAACTACAACATATAACATACAACATATAATTACAATCCGTAAGCCTTTCATTTTTATGATGAGTGCTATATAAAAAAGATATGTTAAATAATTTGAACTAAGAATGGACAAATGAAATTTTTTGGTGGACAATCATAAGCATACGATGGACAAACAAATCCACTTACTCCCATTCTCCTAATGTATGGATTGTGGGCCGTAGACGACTTTTTACTTCGTGGGGGTGTTGCTATAAAAAACAAATGTTGAATAACTTTTGATCTAAGGGTGGACAAACGAAAATTTTTGGTGAAAATCACTATCGGCGGGTGGACAAACGAATGCAATTGGTTCCACCCCTCTAAGTTAAAAATTGTGGGTGTTAGGCAACTTTTTAGTTTTGGGGGTGTTGCTATAAAAAAGAAAAGTTGAATAACTTTCGAAATAGGGGTGGTAAATTTTTTTAAATTTTTGTTCTGAGGTGGACAAACGGTGGACAAACGATTGCCATAGACTTTATTTCGCTAAGTGAAATTTTCATTTTTTGGGTTGGGTGCTATAAAATAAGAAAGTTGAATAATTTTTTTCCTAGGGGTGGACAAACGAAAATTTTTATTGGAAAATCATCATCGGCCGGTGGACAAACGATCACACTTTGAATCACCCCTCTAAGTTAAAAATTGTGGGTGTTAGGCAACTTTTTAGTTTTGGGGGTGTTGCTATAAAAAAGAAAAGTTGAATAACTTTTGAAATAGGGGTGATAAAATTTTTTTGATTTTTGTTCTGAGGTGGACAAACGGTGGACAAACGATTGCCATAGACTTTATTTCGCTAAGTGAAATTTTCATTTTTTGGGTTGGGTGCTATAAAATAAGAAAGTTGAATAATTTTTTTCCTAGGGGTGGACAAACGAAAATTTTTATTGGAAAATCATCATCGGCCGGTGGACAAACGATCACACTTTGAATCACCCCTCTAAGTTAAAAATTGTGGGTGTTAGGCAACTTTTTAATTTTGGGGGTGTTGCTATAAAAAAGAAAAGTTGAATAACTTTCGAAATAGGGGTGGTAAATTTTTTTAAATTTTTGATCTGAGGTGGACAAACGGTGGACAAACGATTGCAATAGATTTTATTCCGCTAAGTGCAATTTTGATTTTTTGGATTGGGTGCTATAAAATAGAAAAGTTGAATAATTTTTTTCCTAGGGGTGGACAAACGAAAATTTTTGGTGGAAAATTATAAATGGCCGGTGGACAAACGAACCCACTTGGTTTCGTCCTTCTAAGTTAAGAATTGCGATCAGTAGACAACTTTAAGGTTTTGATAGTTGCTATAAAAAAGAAATGTTGAATAACTTTTGAAATAAGAGTCGAAAAACGAAAATTTTTAGCGGAAAATCATAAATGGCCGCTGGACAAACGAATGGACTTGGTCCCATCCTCTTAAGTTATCAATTGCGGGCGGTAGAGGACTTTTTAATTTGTGGGGGTATTGCTATAAAAAAGGAATGTTGAATAACTTTTGTAATAAGGGTCGAAAAATTAAAATTTTTAGTGGACAATCATAAATGGCCGCTGGACAAACGAATGCACTTAGTCACATCCTCTTAAGTTATCAATTGCGGACGGTAGACGACTTTTTTGTTTTTGGGGGTGTTGCTATAAAAAAGAAAAGCTTAATAACTTTTTTCCTGGGAGTGGACAAACGAAAATTTTGCCTGGACAAACGTGGACAAACGATGGACAAACGAATCCGATACATTTGGATCAAAAATTTTGAGGTCGGGGTTCTGACTTCACATAGCTCAAATACACTTTCCAATAAAACACATCAAAAGTTCTTACTTTGCAAATTAAATATATTTTCTAATAAATTTAATAATGTAAATTTTAAATTAAAATTTATTTTGTTTTAATAACAAAAGTTGACAAAATTTTAAATTTTGTGTTATTTTTTCAGGATTCGGAATTAATGAAAAATGTCTTTCACCAAACATTTTATTACGCCCTATGTTTGAGTGGGATTAAAATTTTCAAAAAATCAATACAAAAAGTAAAATGGGAATGATTCTGTTGTAAAACATATCAGATTGCTTAACATATCGAATCCATTTATATAAACGAAACCAACGAATGACGAGTATAACTATGCCAACAATGATGATGATGATGACGACTATATATACGACATCAGCACTTAGCGTTGAGTTTGAGTTTATTGAGTATTGCGACTGCATTAGAAAAATCATTGAAACTAGTGTATCTGTCTATCGGATCTATCGGGTAGATATATATATAGTGCATGTAGATACTTTTGTGGTCTAATTCACCGAAACCCCTTCGATATGTTTCTAATGGAAGTTGCTCTTAGTCGGTTGTTATGATTCATTCATTTTGTTTTCTGCGTTGCTTGTTGGTTTTGTTTATTCAATAGCATTTGCGATAAGCTGCCAAACAAAATGCAAACATGAAGGGGAACTTTGAATTTGAGTGATGGCTGTGACTGTGACTGTGTATGCCGCCCGAACTAAAATCAGAACGACACATCGAGATTTAACTATATAACTATATATAAATGCATTTTGTTGTTGAATGAAGAAGCACTGACATCAATACATACTTTTATCTGAGGCCGATTCTTTCGCAAAATTGAACGATGATGAAAATAGGTAGGTCTTTTTCGAGAAAAAAAAAACTCTTCATTTGTTTTAGTGTTTATCTATGATTTGTGAAGTTTAAATTACATCGACCTAAATAAATTTAACTGAAATAAAATTTTCAGCCTCGAATAACAATACAAAAAAATATTCAGTTTTGAGTTCAAAGTAAAAACTGAAATCACTTTACTTCCTTTATAATGGATCATAATTCTTTTGTTTAAAAAAAAAAAAAAACAGAAGTAAAATCTTTCCAAGGCCGGACTTCCGCTTAAAATTTTAACCGTTAAACTAGTTTAAAAGGCTTTGCCAAAACCAAATGCCTGCGTTAACAAAAGCTTTTAAGTGTACTTTGGGAAACAAGAAAACAAAATAATAAAACTATATACACTTGTCCAGAAATCATTCTAAAGTAAAATAATGGATCAGGAGTGTTTTGTTTTTCAGATCGCACATCTCCATCAACAAACGGAATAAAAATTATTTAAAAGCTTTTTACTCGTCATCGATACTCAACTGCTTTTGCGAACCTATGTGAACCTGGCACCCGACTTGAAAAAAAAATTATTTTTTTTTGTCATTCTTAAAGATTAAGGTATGTAGTTGTTTGTAGTGAAGAAATTTTCGTTTTCGTAAAACCAAAAAAAAGTTATGGGACTTCAAAAAATGACCATCCCCCGACTTTGACGAAACTTGAATTTAACGCTTGATTCACATAAAGAATCGTTTGTAGTTGATTGTAGTGACGAAATTTTCGTTTGTAGTAAAACCCAAAAAAAAGTTATGGGACTTCAAAAAATGGCCATCTCCCTACTTTGACGAAACTTGAATTTAACACTTGATCCACATAGAGAAACAACATACTATGTAGCTTCAGAACCGTTTGTAGTTCCGATTTTTTCGTTTGTAGTAACTCGAAAATGAACTCCAAACAACTTACTAGCTTCAGAATCGTTTGAAGTCGTTTGTAGTTCCGATTTTTTCGTTTGTAGTAACTCGAAAATGAACTCCAAACAACATAATAGCTTCATAATCGTTTATACTCGTTTGTAGTTCTGGTTTTTTCGTTTGTAGTTAGTAACTGGTCATTTTTTGAAGTCCCATAACTTTTTTTTGGTTTTACTACAAACGAAAATTTCTTCACTACAAACAACTACATACCTAAATCTTTAAGAATGACAAAAAATTTTTTTTTTTTTTTTCAAGTCGGGTGCCAGGTTCACATAGGTCTTTTGCGATGGTAAAATATAAAATATGTATGTATTGTATAGGTACTTAGTAGGAAAGTTGTAATTTATTGACCTTGCAAGACGCAAATTATATTTTTGTCTTGGATATTCACATACTACTTATGTATATCTATGTATGTATATCATAACGACAGATCTATTAAACGAAAGGCATTAGATCTAGGAACATTGTGAAGAAGCGACCAGATGTTCAATTTAAAATACAAGGTGGTTCAAAAGTCATCAACCTATCGGAAGATGCGCAAATGGCGAAAAATGTCAATTCTACTTTGACATTTGTAAATAAAAAAATACAAAATATACAAGTCAACAAGACATGAATTACTATATTTTTTTTAACGAACGGGGAATAATTGTTTCGATTGATTTTTTGCCGCCATTTGCAAAAATTATAGCATTTTCCGATAGGTTGACAACTTTTGCCCCACCTTGTATAAAGTTATTTATTCATCTGATTTTAAAATGCCTGTCAAACATTATAACTCCAAAATTTGAATGGTCTAGTAATTGGAATAATTGTCGTAAATTTGTCATAAAAGAAAAAAATTGTCAGGTTTGTTTTTTTTTTTTTTTATAACCCCTGGTAATGCTACGTTTACAGTTATGATGATAGCATTACTAACTCTCAAGAAAGGATAAAATGATCTAAAAACAGAAAAAAGAATATGTAAACAATTGACGTTAAAGAAAACATGGTAGCGTTTATTTAATAAAAACATCTTAATTAATTATGTAAGTATTCTCTATTCTCTAAGGCCAGGTACGCACATGCAACTTTTAGTTTCGCAAAAGTTTGGTCTCTTAAATATGAGAGTGCGCACGCATGCATATGCGTACGCTCTCATACAAGCAAGTAAAAAAAATTTTATAATTTGCAGACGTTGCTCCTTCGTGTACTTTACCATAATGCAAATGTTGAGTTTACTGAATAAATTGACAATGACAGTTCGATGAATAGTGAAAGGGTGCGTTTACAAATTGAATTCAAAGTTGTCAAATCCCTATTGCAAAACCCGACATAGGCGAAACTAAAAGTTGCATGTGCGCGCCTGGCCTAAGAAAACTTCGGACAAGGATTTTTAATAAAGGTATTCATGCAATGATGTTAAACACTAGATAAGTTTACCATTTGGTAAAGTTAACCATTTGGTTAGTGGACTGTCAAATTTTGTATGAGAAATGATGTACACAATTTACTTAAAATTCCTTAAGGATTTCGCTGCGGAAAATTAACCAACTTTTTTTGATAAACTTAACCAAACGTCATTGTGACTTTAAAAGCAATTTGTTCATATAATTAAAAATTTGCTTATTTTTGACATCTGCACAAAAAACCACAGAGTTTCAAAAGTAAAGGTACACACGTAATTTAGTTTAGATTAGTTAAGTTCAGCTTATACACATTAGGTCTGTTTAATGTTTATTGTTTGGGAAAAGTTTAGGAAAAAGTTTGGCGAAAAGTTTGGGCTCGAGCTTTTTGATGTTATTGTTGTTCATTTTGAACAGAAATCAAAATTGAGGAAACGCATTTGGGATTGTTTTTTTTTTTTATTTGTTTCTAGGTAAACGTCACATTTGACAATTAAAATTATCGGGTAGATTCTTGCTGGATGTGATATAAAATATGTTTAATACTTCAAAAGCTCTGGCATTTTCCTGCCAGAAAAGTGAAAATAACACATTTTGGGTAGATTTGGGATACCACGGGGTCCCGCGAGCGAGTAAGGAAACAGACCTATTAAAAATACACTTCATATACTTTTTCTTTACAAAAACAATTTTTGACGTTTAATATTTGACGTTTAACGAACAGCTGATTCAATTATAAAGCATTGCGTTCATGCAAACTTTTGTGTAAACTTATCATTTTACCCATAATTTGTAAACTTACGACGCACGTTGCATGAATATACCATTAATGTTTCGTTTTTATACATGACAAAGTATAATGAATTTGTTCCATTTCAATGTTCGTATAAAAATTGCATTGTTCAAATCAAAAAATTATAGCCACTGACTGTATTTGTATGACATCATCAAACAAAAAATGTTATTATTAAATATTACCACGATATAATGAGTCCACTTCAAATTCAACCAAAGGTCTATCGTGCAGAAAGAGAAACGAATTCGAATCGTCTACATAAATGCTATCTGAACTCGACCATAAAAAGATTCATGGATATATGTATAAGTAAAACGAATAAATGATTACATTTTCAATTTCGTTGAATGCTTCTCAAAACGGAAGAAACAAAATGAATAAAAAAAAAATATAACACATGACGGTAGTGGATGGGTTCCTCCTGATGATCTACCGTCTGCCCTTCATTATTTTGGTCTTGGTCGGCATTTTTATTTTAAAAGCCCCAATGCCAACTTCCCGCATAATCTTTAGCATGTTTACTTTAGGAAGACGTTGTGCGGTTCAAGCTACTGAATGCCGACTCGCCGACAACACCGCCGCTGCCGCAGTCAAAGTCACAGGGGACGACTTAACTGATGTGAATGAACGGACAAGAGAACAATTGAATTGAAATGAAATGGAGAGGCAGTGGTGATTCAAAAGATATAGGTTTATTTATTTATGTACGTTTGTGTAGTTTCAATTATATTTAATACAAAAATTCCATGCTCAACATATTTGTATGGTAAACGAAAAGATTGAAAGAATTTCCTTTGATATGGACGCAAAAAAGGGTTTTTATATACTAAAAAAAAAAGATACTATCTACAGAAAAATACACATTCAACACTGACAAGCACATAACATAAAAATGCAGATGGAAAAAAGTGTACTTCGTATGTACCCGAAAAAGAAGCCTTAGAAGGAAGGGATTATTTAAATGATGGATTTTTATGAAAAAACACAAGAAAATAATTAATGACATTTAGAGAGTTTTTTCAACAAAATGACAAATTTCTTAATTACTGGTTGGGAGAGTTGAACTATTTTTATTAAAAAAGATAATGGGTCCAAAGGGTTTCTGAGACCACATTTGGTTATTTAGTAGTAGATACAAATTGAATTTATGCGCAGTTGATTCATAAACTAATATGTGTCACATAAGTAACAAAAATTGGTAATTTGAACTAAACTTAATTAAAGAAGGTTCTCCTTTACTCATATATGTTTTATGATTCCAAGTGCGATGAAGTGCAATTTTTTTTTTTCAACTAGAAGCCGTTAAGATATTTTAAAGCAAAAATATTTAATATTTGGTAGGGTAAACTAAGAACTTGGAAATTTCTGTAGCACATTACGTTGTGCTGTTACACGTTACGATACGTTTATTTTTATTGGATACGTTCCATCGTAGCTCAAACTCAATCGAAAGGTCAAGTTGAGTTTGGTTTGAAATTTGGTTGACAGTTCGAACTCGCAGCGTTCTGTGATGCAAAACCAGCACTTGAATTTTTAATGTGATGTTTACACATCTTAACCGTGAGTCCCGGAATTCACCACTTTTTTTTTTTTTCTTCTAATTTTTACTTCGTGTGAGAAATGATTAAACTTATATAGACATGGCAATAATTTCCGTAATAAAAATTATATTTTAAATTTCTACATGTGTGACAAGTGTGTAACACACTTTAGGCAATACCTACCTATTTTATAGTTTTGTTTTATTTATAAACTATAACTGATGATTTACTTTCATGTAGATAATTTAAGAAGAATTAGGGAAAGGGTTTTTTCAATAAGAGGCTTCATTTTGAATAGCCCACTATTTAGGCAGCTGTCAATTTTGAAGCTGTCATTGTTTGACATTTGACAAGTAAAAACTACGCCATTACTAAAAATGGAATGATTGAAATTGTTAAAATTAACTACAAAAATGGCGCTACGTGCCACACAAGCAACGAAACAATCGTAATTTTGCAAGAAAAGTTTCGAAGAGGTGATCACAATTGGCCACCGAGATCTTGTGATTTAACACCTTTAGACTTTTTTCTTTGGGGTCACGTGAAAGATAAGATTATTCCAATGCTCCACAATCGATTCAAAACCTTAAAGATGGAATTCGTGAAGCTATCGAGGATATACAGCCGCAAATGTGCGAATTGGTCATTGAAAATTTCATGAAAAGGATATGGTGCGGTTGCATCCGTGGGAGCCATTTGGCTGATATCGTTTTCCATTGTTAATTGCATACCTTCCTCTTTCATATAAAATAAACATACATTATTTTTTTTTTTTTTTTAAATACTAATTTTTTTTTATAATCAAAATAAAACCTCTTATTGGATAACCCAAAATCACCTTTTTTTTCAAAGTCACACCCGTAAGGCAACTAAAATACTAAATCAAGTATATGTATATTTTAATTTCAGTATAAAAATTTATTTAAAGGACAAAATGCGTTTTATCGATTACCTATTCAATTTATTTATTCAGGATATTGAGTGAATAATATAAAACCATGAGTTTCAGCGTCACACAAGTGACAAAGGAAATAAGGAAAATTTTTCGAGTACTTACATATTAATTAATATGTATTAGGTACTCGCTGTCAATAAAAAGTTTTATAAATAAACTATGGCAAATATATTTAAATGCCTAAACAAATCAACTAATGTGTACAAAAAGCGTCTAATAAGAAAACCATGTTAATTATAAGTACATGTCATTTCTGTTTCATTATACAGGGTGTGTCAAATGAAATGTAATTAACTTCTCAAACTGATGACGGCGGCGGCGATAAAAATCGGATTAATATTACCACAAAACATTGACATTCTTTTGTTTTTGTTTACAACCAGATTGAAGCACAGACAAAAATCCAAAAGAAAGTCATCACTGCAAGAAACAACATTCTCCAAGTACGTATGTACAAATATGTATATCGAACAGTGAAATGGTTTTAATAAAATTGAATGTACATAAATACATATTCTTAAAAATATGAAAGCGAAAACTTCAGAAATTAAGCCCATCATTTGACGTACCTCGTAATTTGCACACCATTATTCGTACCACACAAATGATAACTGACTGCATACTATGCTTATAAGTAAGTACATTTTCCCGATTTGGTTTCCAGCTTACCGGGAATCTAAAATTAAAATGGATGTGTCAACTTTTCACCTCTTGACAAAAGCGGAATAATTTCAGACAGTTTCCACTTCGATTAGCATTACCGTTGCTATGAAATCGCTCAAGGCGTTTATAAATGCACTTCCAATGCAAATTGTATTTATTAGCTGTTGTTGTTGATGTTGTTGTTGTGAATTTATATGGATTCCCATAGTCGCTCTATTTTTGGAGAGAAGGGCAAAAGGGGAAGAAGGTGCAAGGTGTGAGACGGGTTACATTTAGGTTTACGTTTACATTTACGCTAACGATAATCACAGTTCATTGCAACCGCACTGTTGTAATAATTATTACTTATCATCATCTTGGAGACTTCAGAGCTATTAGCTTACACACTCTTTGGTTTTTTTGTTGTAAAAATTAATTCACAATCTTTTTCTAATGCAATAATGTTAATTGTCAAACGAAGTGCAGCAAAATACAAACCATTGATTGGCGGGTGTGGGTACATTTAAATTCACACATAAATAATTGTTTATGTTGGGTCCATAACCACAACAATGTTATAAATGTATGTATGTACATATATTGATATTGGAGGAAATTGTTATCTTATACTTTGAAACTTATCAATCACAAAGTTTTATTTTTGTTTTGTTTATTTTGCTCAAAGGATAAGACGAAACCGCATCGAGTTTTTTTTTTTTTTAATTGTTATCAAAGAAATTATTTTGTATTATTATCTGTCAGAGAACTTTGTGTATTTCTTTGAAAGAAATTCCTCCGATAGCAAAAGCATTGCTAGTTTTATTATTGTTTGCAGCTTATAAGAAGTCTTAAAAAATGATAAGAAAACGTTAAATTCAATTTCAAAAATTAAAATGACCACGGTAACCACATTTTCTGATAAATGCATTATTTACGTCGTTCTTAAAATACTTGAAATAGAAAAAGGTCTATAGCAAGTTAAATTGTAAGAAAAAATTAAACATTTTAAGAAGCTATTAATTCATCAACATTAAATACCATGAATTCTCTATTGATAGATTGAAATAAGAACAGAAAAAAAATTAAAAAGTGAGTGTTACCTAACACTTTATTTATTTTTTTTTATCACAAAACAGATGACACACTGATGACATTGAACTTAAAATTTAACATCGTGATTTAGGAATTACTAAGGCTTAAGATATTTTTGTTTTTTTTCTGATTTAGATCTTCCTACACATCTTATGTGATTCGTAGAAATTTATGATGAGTATAAATAGAATCTTAATTAATAGGTACATCCATTTGAATCTTTTGTTTTCTGTCAGGCATTTAGTCTGGGAGAAAGCATACAGATATATTTTAGTGTGAATAAGTCTTAGAAAAAAATTAATGGGTATCACGTTCTTGTACTTTCTTAGTTTCCACCCACCTACCCACCTATACCAACCTACATATTAAAATATACCTTGCGAAATTCCGTAATTTCGTAATAGTTTTCGAAATTATGGTAGGAATTGCACCAATATTCCCTAAATTGACGAAATTTTAAAATCATAAAAATTTTAATTACAACTGTTTATACCTACCTACTAGTTTTCCAAAAAATTAAACAAACAGTGCAAACGATACTCATAGCAAATTTGCTATCAGTTAACTTTTGACATTTATTTATTTTTTTTTTTGTATTTGTTTTTTTTTTTTTGTAGCATGTAAATGAAGTTATCTATATTTAATAACCAATTTAATCAGTAGCAGCCAAATTTATAAACGTGGATTAGCGAAGCGAAAGGCCTTTCCTTTTTACACGAGGAAACTAAGTTTCAAGTCACTTTCAGTTTTTAGGTGAGAAGGACACCATGTTTGGGGAATGAACGCTCTATGATTGGTGGGAATTGGAAATTAAAAGAAAACGTCAAAAAATTTCCGGCAACTTGTTTCCTCGTGTGAACGGGGACTATGTGAAGTTTTATCAAGACTGCTTTTAGACGACTGCAAATTTTAACGGGGTTTCTCTTTTGATTTTCTTTCGGATTGCAACATCCACGCTGCAAATTTTAAGCTGCAATTTTTGTTAAATGAGAAGGAAACATCTCTTCACACTCTTTACTCCGCTTATGTGTCAAACAATAAGAAAAAAGAGCGATAACTCTGCAATTATTTACCTCTGCAACTTTGTTTACCCCGGCCACCGTATACGTGCTTAAAAATTGCAATGGGTAATTGCAGCGTTTGAAGGCATTCTAACCTTAACCACCAAAGAAGATGGTTAAGCGAACGAATAAGAATAAATAAGAATCATTCTTTTTTCTTTTGATTTGTTGGTTTATTTTCTATTGTGCCTATTTTTTCATGGCACAATAATTGGAATAGAATTTTATGAATATAATCGAAAACAATTTAGTAACGTGAGCTTTATTTTTTTTACAAATTATCACAATTTGCTGTCGAAACCCATGCAAAAAAAAAAACCATAGTTTATGAAACTTGGTGAACAATTTGAATTAACAACCTGGCATCTAACTTATTTTAGTAGATTTTTGTTAAACGCCACTTTACTTTTCCACAAAAATTTCGTTTTTATTTATGGAAAATGTTAACCCGTAGCTTAACTCTTATTCCATGGTTTAGTAACTGAGCACTAGTTTAGTTTAGTTTAGTTTAGTTTAGTTTAAGTTTATTTAGTTTAATTAAAACTATTTACATTTTCAATAAGTTATATTTGTTTATATAATTGATTTTTTTGTTGGTTTTTTTAATTAATACTATACTGCGATTTTACAAATTCTACTACATTTCTTTTATATATATTTAAGTTAGTTTTATTTTTGGTTTGAGTATTTAAACTATTGAATAACTGAAATACTTTATATACCTATATGTAAGTGAATTTTGTGCATTTGCACTAACAAAATTAGGAAGTCTGAGATCGTTTCTGTTTCTTAGTGCATATAGTTGTAAATCTCTTATAAATTTTATGTAATCCAATAGATAATTTGGCATTAAGTTGTTTATTATTTTAAATGCAAACACTAAAACATTCATAACAATTCTTTGCTTAACTGATATAATATCGAATTGACATATCTATTGCACTTTAAAATACATTTTGCCTTATTTTGCAATTTTTGCAGTCTTATAATATTACTCTCATTACATAAAAACAAAATCGTTGAACAATACTCCAAATGAGTTTTTACAGTTACGTTATAAATATTTATTGCACTAGTAGAAACTTGGTTTCTAATTCTTTTCAAAAATCCTATTTTTTTACAAATGTACTCAATATAATTACCGAAGAATAATTTTTGGTCTAATACTACACCTAAGTAATTAGTTTATTTTTTCAATTGAAATATCACCAATATTAATATCGCTGTCATCACTTCTCTCATTAAGCACCATTAGTTTTGTTTTTCCGATGTTCAATTTTAGTTTATTTTCCATAAGCCACTGATTTATATGGTCTAAGTCTTCTTGTAATTTATTTTTAATATCAACATCGTTATCACTGCACATATGTATATACAACCGCATCATCCGCAAACAGAGCTAATTTGCTATGTTTTATAACACTTTTAAGATCATTTATATAAATAGTAAATAAAAGCGTTCCTAAAACCTAACCTTGGGGGACACCGTAGTTTACTTCAATCGCATCAGAAGTTTCACCATTTACTTTTACTCTTTGCTTTCTATTATTTAAATACAATTCAAACCACTTTAATTCTAGAAAAACTTAATTTAAAAACACAACTAAAGAATAAACTACTGGCTTTGAAAAAGCTATAACATAATATTGTAAGTGTTGCGGTTGTTTTTTTATATTCATTTTCTATTTTATGATTTTTTTTTTATTTGCCCCTCCAACCCAAAGTGGTGGAAATATAAAGTGGCCCAATATCTTAAAATCATGTTCATATATTGTACAAACAATGGGAAAAATTTGATTCACAAAATACAAACATTTTGGTGGGGCCTTTAACCACCCATTTTTCCAATATGGTGGCGCGAGCGGCAAAGATACAAGGTGGCAAAGTTGACATTCTGAAAGAGCACATCGAAATCTATAAAATTGCCAATTTTCAAAACTCCCGGAAAACTTTCCAAGTAGGTAACCTCTATTTTTTCAACCAAATGACTGTACTACTTGATCAGCCCTGAAATTATGTTTAGAATCCCTCATTTCACCCGAAACACTTTGGATTGTTAGTGCCGGAGAGAAAAAGTGCAGGAAAATTGCTTCGCAAAGCGTGGTCTGGTCATGAAGAGGTTTGCAAGGGTGGTTGATTGGGCAGTGTTTTTAGTATTCTACAGAAATCTGGTAAACAACATAATTTTTTTCTTAAAAAACTTGATAGGTATATTATTTAACATAACAATTTCCATAAATGAATTTTGAAACTAGGTACCTATAAGTTATCTTAATTTTTAAGAAATATATTTTTTTTTACAAAAAGAAATAAAATCACAAAAGAAATTTCAAAACCCAGCCCACCCACAAATAGTTATCAATCAAAGTGTGTCTGGCACATCATATTCCCAGAACTAAATCCCTTATGAGATGATACAGGTAGATAACTATGTAGGTACATATATTCGTATCTTCAAAGAGGAACGGAGGGAAATTACACCTATTTTGCAACCACATTGTGTGGGTGTTTGTGTGTGTCCTTTTTAAGGTTTGAGCCATAACTCGGCACCTAAGTATAAAACCAACCTGCCCTCATTCAAAAAATAACTTTGTTCATTATGTTTTATAGTTTTTATTATAAATATGTCGTTTATTATCATCGTATCCTTCATCCTCAAGAATAAAAACAACAACATTAAGCGCATCCAGCTGTGGTAATGGAACTGGATGAAGCTGCAAGAGCAACCGTCTCATAAAGAAGTTCTAAAAATAAAACAAAATCAAAAGAAGCAGTAGCAGTAGCAGCTGCTATTGTGCTGTTCTTATAGCAGACTTTCCGTCCTCCACCTGATCCACAAATGAATGCACTTTACAAGGAAAAGAATATACCTATACACGTCAGCATTTTATAAAGGAAAAAATAATGCAACTTACCACTTAGCGGTGGTCTCAACACGTAACTCATGATAGGATGAAGTAAACTGAAACTTTGCCGCACGTTTGTTCACACGTTGCAATCGCTTCCAAACACTTCCCATGACTATAATGGGGGTGGTGGTCTGGGGGTTACTGCTGGCCTCTGCTGGCTGGGTAGATAGGCTGCTGTTCTAAGGTCAGTTGGTGTTCTTTTTGTTGTCTACTTATAATCTAATTGAACAAGGTGTGGATGGACTTTTTATGCGCAATAAAGGAGAGAAGACAAAGGAGACGAACTCTTGAGTAACAGAACAGCAAAGCACAGGTGTTGTTGAGAGGGCGACACTTAATATAACACAAAAATTCAAGGGAAATACAACACAAAGCACCCGAAGGATTCTTTTCAGAAAGAAAAGGATCTTTTCTTCCTCGTCACGAATTAACTTTAAACAATTTAATTTAAGCGACACAGAGCACAGACTTCTCAACAATAAAAAATTAAAAACAATAACAGTCCGAGTTTGCTCGAAGAAACACCTAAATCCCGAATCCCGAAAACTGAAAAACAATCAAAACAAAAGCGAATATTTGCAAATTTTACTTTGATGTTGCCTTTTTTTCTTGTTTTTATTCTTTCTTATTCGTTTTTTTTTTTCACACAACAAACGATGAAAACCAGATGAAAAGAAGGAAGATTGGTCAAAAGATGAAGAGCAAAGACGACACTTCTTCTATGCGTTAACCTTGAGATGGAACGAAAAACGGACGAGCAGACTGCGACGACAACGACGAGGCGAAAAAGACGATGTTGCAAAATTTCTTTGCACAATTCTTCGTCTCTCCACCCCCTCAGTTTTTTTCTTTAGCAATCTTTAAACAATTTTTACAATTTTTTGTTTTGATATTTTTCATTTAATTCATAGAAAAACAAGTATAATTCCACTTTGTTTCCGTTTTCACTTGAAATTATGACTGGAAAAATCATAGAATTCTTTACAACAATGACGTCACTTTTCTTCGATTTTAACAACTTTTCAGTAAGACTCGCAAATTCTCCTCGAAATTAATTCACACTTTATTTCAATGGTGACAATAAAAAATTAACAAGAATGAAGTTTGTAATTATGATTATTTATTTATCGCCAAGAAAAAATTTTCAAATTAGATAAAAAATTTTCTTCGTCACTTTGACTGGATGAATTGGGATTCATGTTTTTTTTTTTTGTTTAGTATTTTTCTTGCGAATGCATATACACACACACAGTTACAAACGAAGTAAAATTCGGCAGTTTGATGGTTTTGTGTTGTGTACTTTTCATGAAATGTATTCCATTTCAATGATTATTAGTTTAAAAAAATTTATTTTTGTTTTTCGATTATTTTATTAGTCGCCGCGGCGAAACGACTTCACTGCTCGAGGGATTTTCTACTTCTTTTCTTCATTCTTCCCACTGTTAGCGAAAAGAGAAAAAATTTATTTTTTTAATTCATTCCACATGTGTCAATGACGTAACGTAAGTGTAAGAGGAAGAAATATTATGGAAAAAGGAACGAGTATTATTTGACAGTGGGTGACAGTTGAATTGACGGATATAAACGCATTCTTGAACAAAATGCGGCGGAATGGGGTAGTTGCATTTTTCTAAAATCGGTTTTCTTTAAATTCATTTGAATTCAAATTATCATTTAAGATCAAATTTCAAAATCATGAAAATCAGATGATGAGTTTTCTCTTGCTACTTTGGCTAAATAATTTAAGCAAAGATACGATATTAAAAATATTTTAACATAAAACTAGGTTAAAAATTTTCGTGTAAGGATTAAATGAACAGAGGTTTAAGATTAACCTCAAATTTATTTACACCCGAATTGGAGGTGACCTAGTAAAAAGTTCGATTGAACAAATTTAATATTATATGGAAATAAAAAAATCAGAAAATATCAGATAACTTTTTTGTAAAAAGATTATATCTGTCAATATCACATTAGATTAGATTAACAAAAAAGGATTGGAACCTGAAAAATTCAAATAAAATTACATAAAAACTGATGGATAATATTTGTTAAGTGTAGTGTTAAAAATCAATTTTGTGGAGATTTGAAAAAAACACTAATATTCTTTTACGTTACATGCAAAATGAACTCAAACAAAAAATAAACAATGGTCCAAAACTGAAGCTTTTTTGCAATGAAAAATGGTAAAAAAAAAATAAAAAATAAAAAAATAAAACAAAAACAACAATAAATGATTCATTTTTACGGTTAAGGATGATTTTCTATATTTTAGCTGTTAAGCCTCTTTATATTTTTCAGTTTTCTGTGAAATTTTGTTATGAAAATGCCCATAAACTCGAACTATTATTTATCGAAGTTTCAAAATTTTATAAAGGATCATTTTGCGATAGGGATTAAATATTTCTACACATTTCATCCTAATCTCGAGTTTCCTCGTAATCGGAAACTTGTTACGAATCCCAAGAAAACTATCTTAGAATGTATGTACATACATAAAAATTAGAAAAAAAACCGAATTCGTTTTAAACTAAAAAAACAGAACTTCAAAAAAATGTTTCCCAATTTTCAGCAGCTACATCTTAATTACTTATACAGTAGTGGTCTTATTTATAAACGTTGTCTAACTTTAGACAACTGTCCAACTTTGGAAATTGTGTTCAGAAACCTCATTTTTTGTTGTCTTATAACTGCCTAACTTAGACACAAGAGTAGATTGTCTTAACCATGAATAATGTGATATTTATTTTTATTAAATAAAGCATATTTCCACCAATTTGAAAATAGTTAGACAGTGTCTAAGTAGACTAAAATCTAATAAATACGACTGTAGGTATGTATATATTTTGTATAAGACATTACGACCCAAATAAGAAAAGCCAAAACTTGTTGATGTGTTTACCGATGTTTGTCCTATAAAGCCTACATGGTGTTTACTGGTACGTAAACAGTCTATTTAAAGTAAAAATAAGTATTTTAGGTGTTTTTTTTTAACAAAATTCTTTATTTTTATTCAGTACAAGTTAACACTTAAAAAAATTAAACAATAATGAAAATAACAAACAATTTGCTTACACAATAATTCAGGCTCAAAAATTAACACAATAATAATACTTATAAAAGTTAGAAGAAGGATTAATTAAAATATAATTGTCAAACAAAAAATTGTTGGCAATTTTAATATACATAATATAAAAGGAATATTTATAAATGTTTTGAAATTGGAATGTTGTTTATTAGTTTTTGTAACTTTATTGAAATTTGACTATAGACTGTGTAACTTTTTTTTCTATTAATTTTTTGTTTTGTTGACTATTTTCGATTAAATGCTATCAATGAATTTATCGTTTAATAAATTTTGTATTAAATATGAAAAGGTAATACGTATTATTTGTATTTGTTCCTTTTTTTCAAAGTCAGATATGGTAGTGTCTATTGTGGTTTTATATAATTATTTTGTTTTAACGATTGACAAATTTTTAAGTGTGATTTAATTATTTTTTTTATTGTCAACTACTAAATAAACGCAATTTAAATTCATAATTTTATATTAAACGCACTAGAACAATAATATTGTTATATTTTCACATACAACTTTATACAAACGTTGGTTGGTTCAATTAACTTGATTTTCATAAATCTAAAATATTTTTTGTGTAAAATATGGAAAAGTAAAGCTGATTCTTTTTTTTGTTTTATCGAATGTAAATATCGATTAATTTTTTGAATATATAAATACATTTTGTTTTTAGGAAAATAATTTATACATTCTGTTCAATATTAACTTGGTGGTATCGAGAATGCCCTTTGGCCAGTTCCATGATCGGGTTTCGAGCCAAACCAACTCATTTTCCAGTTAAGAGTATCATTGAGAAGCTTTTCTTCTTCTTTGCTTAGTTTGAGTAGTGTCGCAACTGCTCGAATTAAGTGTCGTGCTTCAACCTGATAGTTAAAAAAAAAGAAGATAAATATAATTCAGTAACTAAAAATCCTTACATCTACTTAAAACATACCTCTCTGCTGGTCAAAAATTTTACAATCACATGCTTTAAGTATTTAAAATTTACTTCATCCATGACAATACCACCGTCTTGTGTCGTCGTAGAATATGGATAAATTCCATTTCCGGTTATCGAATCAAATGAACTGCCATTGTCGAAGGACTTACTGCTACTACTACTTCCACGCATTTCCCTTTGAACTGTCTTCTTAATATCAGCAAGTCGTTGATTTAGATTTTTTATCGTCTATAATAAAAAAAAAAAATTATCACTTTGGTTACAATAGGAAATCGAATTTCAAAACCAACCAACCTTATTCTTTTCACTCAGTTCCGTATTAATATCATCGATATGCGTTAATTTCTCTTCTTGTCCTTGGATCACAGATTGTAGTTCGCCAACTTCATTTTTAAGTTTTGAAATTTCTAGATTTTTCTCTTTCATCTGCAAATGAAGTTCTTCGGTTTTTTCTTGAAGCTCATTTGTCTCATCACGTTCCATACGTAGTTCTTTTTTTAAAATCTCTTCACTTTGAGATATTTCAGCATTACGTAAGAGGGCTGTTAGTTTTTCTTCCTTTTCCATTTCCAGGCAATTTAAAATCTCGGTTAATTGTTCTTGTAGTTGAGAGTTTTGTTGACGTAGTGTTTGGGTTATTTGTTCAGAATTGTCAGCGTATTCGGTAAAACGTTCTTCGGCAGCAGCGAGGCGGGTTTTAAGTTCGAGTTTCTCTTGTTCAAGGTTTTCCTGTGAAGTAGTGAGATTAAATAAGAAAAAAATTGAATACAAACAAAGAATTATTAAGACCCCATTTACATTATTTGCATGCAAACCATGTTTTGATTTCCTCGTTTGTTGAATTAAAAAAAAAAAGGATAACCTCAGAAGGAGGTTCAAAACCGTTATAAGAAAAAAACATAAAAAGTTTAAGGGGAACAAATATTTTTTGTCAACCAGACGCTCCGGGGCTCCAAAAGCATTGTCATAGAAGACATTACTTTATTTGGAGAAAACTAGGCCACTGGACAGAGATTTTTTTCTTATAAAATAAACAGTCCCTGTCAACAAAAAATCTTTCTATTTCTTCTAACTAGTGCCGCGCAATTCATGTCGCATTTAAAAAGACCTTAGGTCTTACTGGCATATAATTAAAATTATTATTATTATTACTTTGTCGGGAAAATTTTTTAAATGGTAGGTTGCTTGTTTCTGAGTTTTTATTTAAAATGATGTGGCTGTAAATATTATGATTCAGAAAATATTGTTTTAATCATTATCCCTAAATCATGTCGTACAAAAATATATCATTAGCTTTCTTTTTGAAATATGCTTCGAAATCTGATTCTGTTAAAAAGCCGATTTTGACCTCTTATGCATTCCATTTTCTATTATTTCTTCAATCTCATTATTCTTTTCTAAAAGAAACGAAATAACATGAATGCAATTACAAAAAAATTGAAAACGTATTCCATTCGCCACAAAAATCTGAATTTACCGAGGAAAACTTCATGAGTTAATGCTGTTTGCATACCAATAGTTGAAAAGTCACAACCTATGCAGTTACCACATTTTTGGTTGTTACTTTATTTTTGTTTGGACCGGTCGAAAGTCAGTTTGGTTAAATTCTTCGGAGACCTTCGGCGTAACAGACCTACGCACTAACCATTTTCGCGATCGACTACATTATTGGTTTTTATTGAATTGTAAGTCACTATTCAAAATGAATTAAATGTAAACTAATGACACATCACTAAGCGTATCATTTTTATGTGTGGAGTCAACCGTTGCAGGTATTATTTTTTGTGTCTACTTAACCTGGCTGGTTTAATTGATTAAGGAAAAGCTTTCCTAGATCCATGTGTTATCACAATGGGCCAACAATTGGTCTAAGTGTGTCGGTTCTCCGCCGACAGCCACTTCAACCTAACCTAACCTAATCTGGCTGAGCTATCGACTCATCGTATTATCTTTATAGAAATACATTTTAGTTTCGATGATAAGAAATTTATCTATGATATAATGATATCGATTTGAAAAATTATAAAATAAAACAAAAATAGAATTTAAAACAAGAAATTAATATTTATTGCAAAAAAATACATATTAAGAATAAAACAAACATTTAACAATAAAAATATAATAACAATAATATAAAATAACAAAAGAATCATTAAATTTTTAACCAATTTCATATAGAAATAATCTACTCAAAGCATTTTAATAATTAAAAAAAAAAAAATGCGTATCTCTTGTGTGTTAGTAAATTCGCAGAGATGTAGATTAATTATTATTGAGCGTGTGTATGCAGCAATTAAAAAATAAAAGAAAAGCAAAATACTTAATTGTGTGTGTGATTGTTGTTAGTAAATTACAAAAACAGCATTTCATCTAAATATCGCTTTTTAACAATCCTTAAACCGAGAGTTTTAATTTGTACTCACAAGTTTATTACGCACACAAAGAATTTCTTGTTCACCCTCCTCACGGCTTTCCTTGAGGGCCAAAGTCAACTCATCGATTTCTTCTTCGAGGAGTTTAATCTGAAAGAAATTATTTTTTTTTTTTTTTTCAAAATCTTCACTTAATTGGAATTCTGTATTTTTTTTTATCTAAACAAACCTTTGTATCCCTCTGTTGCAGATCACCTTTAAGTTTTTCCATTTCAAATTCTAGTTGTTTGACTTTTTCCCCATAATCATCACGAGCTTTGAGAGCTTTTCTCTTCTCAGTTGTCTCTTCAGCTACCTGTTTCGATAATCGACTTACTTGCGTTTCTAGGGCTAGATTTTGTCCGCTCCAAGAACTTTTGATGTCAGACAATTGTAGGTGGGCTTCTTCTAAATGTTGCTCGAGAAGCTTTCGCTCCTGAACGAGAGCTTGTATTTTTTCATCAGAACCCAAGGATAATATTGTATCCATTCGAGCCTGATCGACGATTTGAAGGCGTACTTTAAGGTGACGATTCTCTTCTTCTACCGCAGCCAAAGTTGTGGTTAGATTATTTTTCCCTAATTGTGCTGAATGTCTAAAGCGCTCTAGCTCATCCTAAAAAAAGATGGTGATTGAAACAAAAGAAAAATAAATATGAGTAAAAGAAAGGCATACGTACCCGAAGAATAAGATAGACATTTTTGAAAACACAGATAAAATCCCAAATAAAATCACTTAAAATAACTAAACGTGTCCATATTTTAATAAATTTAAGTAAATAAATCACTTAAAATAAAATGTATAATGTAATCGTGTTTTATATATGTATATATTTAAGTGTAAATGTGCGTAACAAAGCAAATTCTTATAAATAAAAAAAAAAACTGATTAAATTTCAAACTTGCATTAAACCCAGCAAAATGTCTATAAACGAGGAACTATAAATTTTTAATTTATCTCTTAAACTCACCTGTAAATCTTCCACCATTGGTTCGAGCATTTTTAAACGTTCCAGCTCACCAGTTAGATTTTCGATTTGTTGTTGATTTTGTTTCATTGCTGCTAAACGATCGACAGCTTCTTGTTCGCGAAATGATAGAAGACTTTTAAGTTTTTCAATTTCTATTTGTTGAATGTTTTGAATTTTTTCTTGCTCTTCCGAGTGGAGATCTTTTTGTGTTTGGGCTAATTTAACCGATTCCATTAGAGATAAATTTGTTTTTTCAATGCGAGTTTTCTCTTCTTGAAGCGATTGCAGTCTTTGGGTGAGATCAGTGACTTTTGTTGATAAATCATTGCATTGGCTGCGAAGCGTGTGTACTTCAATCTACATAAATATGAAATTTGTAAAAAATAATTATATCATACAAATTTTAGTATGGTTTATAAAATATAAAAGTTTATAATGAATCAAGAAAAAAGAAAATAGAAATGTATTGTTTTTGCTGCTGGTGTTGTTGTTAGTGGACTTTATTGTTATTCAAGGTTAATATCTAAGCTACTTATTTTTCAAATTTCTCACGTAAGCCACCGGTTATGTACCTTAGCTTACCAAAGATGTGATTCAAGCAGTTTATTTTTGAGAAGCGCTATCTTTGCGTCACTTCACTTTAGCAGCAGGTTTTTTTATTTTTAAATGCATATGCCTATTTTTTTGCTAAATAAAATAATGGATAAAAATTTGTTTAAACAATAAAAAAATAAGCATATTATTTCCAACCTATCTTTTATATTTATGTCATTCTTCAGGGTGAGGTGAACCTCCATTTGCTTATAGCAAAAAACTATGCTGCTAAACATTATGACAGGGTGCCAAGATAAGAACCAATGATACTGCGTTAAAATTCTATACGTAGATAACCTTCACGATTTGTACCCCGTTCCCATTCTCATTACCATCATCATTCTTAATATAACAATAATATTTCCTCCAATTGATAAATAAATTATTATAAAATAGCTTGAATCAAAAGCTATTCAGACCACAAAACAAACAACTAAGTACCTACATACATATGTACATATATAACAATCACTTTGAATAAATTAATAACTTACATGATCGCTCCCGTGGGGCCCCTGTGATGCCAGGGAAGCCGCATCGTCCATAGAATTCACACTGATAGTCGACGACAAACGACTACGCATGCGATTATTGTTATTCGATACGCGACTACCAACACCGGTTGCGGGCAGTGGCAGAGCACTCGCCACATCCGATCCAGTTTCTTCTTTTATTTTGTTTTTAAGCGAGGCAAACATTTTGCTTATTTGCTGCTGCAAAGCCAGTACAACAACAATTCTAAGGCAATTTCAATGGAAAATAATTATTTATTGATATTGGTTAATCGAGGAACACTCCAAGTGGAACAAACCAAATCAATCCTGAGCTTACGTACAACTAAATTAATTTATGAAATGTCGTTGTCTTAGTTTGACGATGAGAAGGTTTTTTATTATTGTTAAATAGGAATGACTCAACAGGAGGAACTCAAGCACTGCAACATGCCTACCGAACCGACCGATTATTTTTTTCACACCCACCCGCGGTCTTAGAACGTCCTTTTCGAAATATTATCGGTTTTTCCCCTTTTTATTGTTGAGTCAATTAATTAAGAAAATTTGCATAGGACTCGCGAAAAAAGTGATAAAGAGGTAACAAATTTCGGTCGGCAAGTAGCGACTACGAAACAAGACCAAGAGGGTTCGTTAATTATTCGCTTCGGTTGGGTAATTTTATGCGATGGGAAGAACACAGGTGATTGCACTTGTTTAAATTTTACATTATCTACTTGAATTAGGCGAGTCAGTTCATAGATAATTTTGGTTTCAAAGAATTGGTTCTGTTATTATCGCTTTTCTCTCTAATTAATTAAAGAGGTGGTGGTTTTTCTTCGTAAAAAAACAAAAAACACAAATTTTCACATAGCAGTTGCAAAAAAGACAAGACGACAGATATTTTTCATTTTTGATGACAGTGTTTTGTTGACGTTTTTTTCTGTTGTGGGACATCTTTGGGACATAATGACAGCCTGATTGTAATAGATTAGAAGATAGCAGTCTGAGGGCAGATGCACACTAACTGGCTGAACACAATGAAAACGGAGCTACATCTGGAAAAGCTGTCAAAATATTCAATACAAACAAATTTAATGTTACGAACACAACACAACGCAACTGCAGTCGGTGCTGCAAGAGTTCATCAACTTTTAACTTTTCACGTGCGTGGTTATTTGTTTCGCGAAAAATATTATTAATTAAAAGAAAATTATTGGAGAAAAAAAAAGTTAATAATAAGCCTATGATTGTTTTTTTTCTATAGAATATACAAAAGCGGTACAGCTGCATTGTGGGCACATAAAAAATAGTACGTACGACACTTTTTTACAGCTGTTGCATCTCCAGCTCCAGTTGCAGCATTCTATTCTGTTAAAGCTTTAAATACATTGACCACTTTTTGCAAAACTGCAAAAGTAAAGCCTTAGCTACATTAACCACTTTTTGCAAAATTGCAAAAGTAAAAATATTCTTTTCCTGCTAGCACAGTTGTTTTGTGAAAAAGAATATACACATTTTGTTTAAACCTAAATTTTATGCTTTCTACATCATTTTTATAAGTTTCCCAGTCAAAAGCACCATCCCAAAATGAGTTTGAAAATTTTCACTTTTGTACTTTTCTACTTTTTTGGCCAATGTATTAAGGCTTTACATATCAAAAAGTTTACTTTAGTATCTAATGCACACGGTTCCTTAAGTTGTACTAGATTAAAACATATGTTGAGTTTTGTATCCATATAAATTTGACACCTCGTTGATAGCAACGGTTGTTTTCAAATTGGAATAAACGCAAACCGAATAAACCAAACTTTTTCAAGTGCAAGTCCAAGTGCAAAGAATTTTAATTCTGTTTTGTTTAATAACGTTTAATGTTTGTAAATTTATTCATTTTTATTTTGTGTTAATAATTATTGTGCAAGTGTACTTTTTTAATTTTGTTTAAAATGAGTGAAGAAAATACGAAAAATGTTGAACAAATCGTCTTAGACAAGGAGGATTACAAAGCGGAGGAAATGAATTCTTCTCCTGCTTCTGGTGCTCCTGTTGATGGTCAAATTAAAGAGCCGTAAGTATTCGTTTAATTAATTTTAGAACATCGAGTGTAGTGCAATTAATTCAATTGATAAATAATATAAATCTACCGACACATTTTCATTTATCTGTTTTCAAGGTCGTTCACTTTGCTTATTTTAAGAGTTTTAATTCTATTGGTGTTGGGTTATTTTTCTAATATAAGTAAGGAATCTCAACTCCATTAGCAGCATTCTTTTCAAAGAACTTCACGCGGGATTTACAGGTTTTAACTACGAAAAAAAAATAAAATCTCGCCATGTTTCTAAATATAAATATATAAATATATAAATATAAAATAAATATACTATACCCCGCTAATGGTAGGTACGTCGTAATCTTTAAAATTGGTTTCTTTACCTTCAACCTCATAAAATTGACTGCAGCAGTAAGTACCAGCGACATATCTGTAGCGTACGGTTTGATTCATAAGCGTACTTCCATTCGGGATATAATTTATGACAAAGATCGCTGATGGATAGGTTAAAGGATTATCTCCATGGAGAAGATAATAAAGATTTGAGGACACACAACCACAGATTATTCTAAGCCATTAGATCTTTAAAGATATATTGTATGAAGGCAATTTTGAGGCAATTGATGAGAACGTATTCAGCCTTATTGGGAGATTCACCAAAACTATATTTCACTCTATTCAAACTATTCGGCAAAAATAAGCACCAAACCTCGTTGTGTGCTTGTTCAAAAAAGTGTCTTCCAGCGTTCCAGTATAGGCCAAATCGGTTTTGTTACTATTTATGGTTGCGCCATTTTTCTACTTATGGTTTGTTTTCGCATTAATTTTGCGGTAAAACTTTGTATAAAATTTATCAGACATACTTGGCCTTTTGCTCCGGCACCTAAAAAAGGCTAGTCTTATTATATTGCTGTATTGCAAATTAAATGCATCTTAAATAGATACCTATCACCTTTTTTAAGCCGAGAAATGACTTGCTTTCCACATTAGTAAGAAGAATATGGTAATTTACTGTCAGAAAAAAGTTTCATTCAATTGGAAATGTAGGTAGGTATGTCCTTAAATTAACTTCTTCAACTTTAATTTAGTATTGTTTTAGTCCTTCTGAGCCAAGCTTTGGTTATTTATTTGACTCTCAAGAATTTGTAAGAATTTTCTTTCCAATTTTTCTGTAACTTTTCAAATTGATTAATCAAACATACCTACTCGAAATCAGATTCAAATACTTCATTTTTGATTTTTTTCACAGTATTGTATTCGTGACTTGCAAAATTTGAAAATTTGAAAACAAACCATTATCCTTTTCAAAGCAAAGGACTCTTTTTTGTCTTCATTCAAAGTCTATAAAATCGTGACGCAGAAGGATTAAAAAAAAAAAACAACAAATTAAAGTTGAATAAATTAGTCATCTGATTAATTTTTTTGTTCAACGGAAAACATTTTTTCCCGACTTCCTGGACTCTACATACATTGTCCAGCAGTGTAGTTCAAAGTCGACGTCACACCCGTAGTAGGTTCGCATTTCAAAGGAATCATACTATTTTTCATCTTATTTTGCGTTATGTTATTTCTTCATATGAAATGGTGCAGGGTTAAAATTCAAGTAAAATCTACTCCACAAAGAAATTTGGTTCACTTTAGAAAGACAGGAAATTTCCACGTCGTGTGAAAAATCACACTTTCATGTCAATAACTTTCCATTAGGTATATTATCGTTTGTTCTATTCTGTTCAGGGGTAAAACTCATACTTGGTCATACTAGTTATATTAACCTGTCACACCCGTAACTTAAGTTTCCAACTTAAATTTTAAATGATTTCTTACTAAACTACATAGAACTGAAGATCAATTAAGATCAATTTTTAAAATTATGAGAGAAACTTATTACGTACATAATGATTATTGATTACTAACTAAAATTTGGTCTGTTTACTTGGCAAGTTTTCTTTTTATTATTTAAAATTCAAAACGTTTTGAAAACTTGAACACTGAACCCACCAAATTTTTGTTAGTAATCATTAAATAATAAGTTCTCTAATAATTTGTAGTTGTTTCAATAGTACTCTACTTTAAATATTAAATGTTAAACTTTCATAAAAAATGGGGGGTTAAAGGCCCCCAAAATGGTTTTTCAGGAATAACTCCCGAATGGTTAGTTGTAGAAAAAAAAAATGTCAAGAACTAATTTTTAGCTTAGAAAATTTCCTATAAAAAACATTAATATATTTTGTTCATAAAAACAACCCTTTTCGAAACAAACCAATCGGAAGAGCTAAGGATTTTACTTTTCTATATAGTGCGCCCCACTATATAGAAAAGTAAAATCTTTAATTGTGTTTTTTAAAACACAATAAAAGAATGAACTACTGGCTTTGAAAAAGCAATAACATAATATTGTAGGTGTTGCCGTTGTGTTTTTATTTTCATTTTATATTTTATGGATTTTTTTTTATTTGCCCCTCCAACCTAAAGGGGTGGAAATATAAAGTGACCCAATATCTTAAAATCATGTTCATATATTGTACAGACAATGAAAAAAATTTGATGCACAAAATACACAATTTTAAACTAAGTCGCCCCACTATATAGAAAAGTTAAATCCTTAGCTCTTCCGATTGGTTTGTTTAGAAAACGGTTGTTTTTATGAAAAAAGTATGTTAATGTTTTTTGTAGGAATTTTTTTAAGCTAAAAATTAGTCCTTGACATTTTTTTTCTACAACTAACAATTCAAGAATTATTCTTTAAAAATTATTTTGGGGGCCTTTAATCCCTCATTTTTCCAATATGTTATAATTCTGAAAGAGCACATCGAAAACTATAAAATTGCTAATTTTCAAAACTCCCGGAAAACTTTCCAAGTAACCTCTATTTTTTCAACTAAATGACTGTACACAGTTCTAAACAGAACAAAAAAAAAGAAATTTAAATCATTTTTTTCTTTTGCAGCAAGCTTCTCAAATTTTGATTAAATTGAATTTAATTTATTCATCCCAATTTATTTGGCGATTGCTATAATTATGGATGTTTTGCAAAAATCGTTTAGATTCCATTCAATCTTCTTTTTTTTCTCTCTGAAAGATTTAATTTGAAACCAATGATGTGTCATGTCCTGAATACAACTACTCTAGCATCACCCAACCACTCGACTGTTTAATTAAATGCTCTTGAATTTTCTTCTTCTTTAATCAATTGATTCAATTGAAATTCTAATGCACTGACTCAGTTTCACTTGAATCTCACTTGAGTAAGCTTTTTTTTTTTTTTTTAAATACCAAACCTCTGTCCTGTATGTAGATACCCTTCTTTTTTTTAATTTTTTTTTATAAAGCGCCTTTGCAATCGGATACTTTTTATTTTTGTACTGCTGCCAATTTTACAAGACAAGAAAAAAAACGACAAGAGACGTTTAAAAAAAAAAATCACTTACCACAAGCCTATTGTCATCGTCAGCATTTAGGCGTGCCGTTGTCTTTATTATGTAAAAAGCGGAAATGCCT
This sequence comes from Epistrophe eligans, assembly GCA_951394125.1. Lineage (NCBI taxonomy): Eukaryota > Metazoa > Arthropoda > Insecta > Diptera > Syrphidae > Epistrophe > Epistrophe eligans. The sequence goes on along the minus strand of OX596031.1, from coordinate 26,420,566 downwards.
TCTTTTGATGACGGCTACCGCCACGAAATTCTCACATCGCTATGTAAAATAAAGGATTTGTGTTCTCGACACGAGTTGCGAAAATTACACGAAATGCTTTCTGCCACACAACACGATCTGAAAAATTTGTGTGTTCTATAGTCTATCGAGAAAATACTCATACCTATGTACATATACATATGTATATGATGTACTTATTTACATAAATACATATTTGTATAAGTTTCGTTTAAAACGAAGAAGTTTTTAGTTTAACGCATGTGAGAAAAATAATGAGAATTAAAGGCTCCTTCAATGTTGTGTCTGAAAATTATTTCCATTGTTTTATCTTCATTATGTATGAATATTTAATTTTATTTGCGTTTTTAAACATTTATTATTATAAATTTTGAAAAACGAATTTAACAATTTTGATCAATTTTCACAATTTAAATGTTTGTATTCAAAATTTCTTTTAAAGGCGTTTCATTCGAGTGAAATACCTTGGAATCAACTAGTTATTAAAGCTGAAGTTTTTTTTTAATTTTTTGCCGAATTACAAATTTTAAAAACCATCTGAAAACCAAGTCACTAAGGATCTGTCTGTCTCTCTGTCTGTACGCGCTAACCTCAAATTTGAATATAATGCGGAAGCATGTTTGTCCTTCGATCACACTCGAACAGCGACTGGACAACTGGACGTTTTCCTGCTGGTAAACAGAGCTTGAAACGAGAAGCAACGAAGTCATAAATTTGTTGCATCAGCCGATTATTTTTTTTTTGCCGCGTCCCTTCGTTGTGTAGTTCCTTTTCAGTGCACATCCGTCGAGTGCTTTGTTAGCTTAAAACTTGACGCCTGGCAACCCTTATGACTTCATGTACTGAGAAATTAACGAAATAACAAATATCTTACAACTGCATTGTTTAAACAAAAGCAACATTTTTATAATCAAGTGTTTCTTTTATAGTGTTCACGTTCTCAATTCTAACATGTAAAAGAAGGCTAGAAGTTTCTTCAATGCGAAAAATTAAATTAATACATTAGTTAAACAAAATTGAATTTTACTAAAATAACCAAAATCGCAAGGTTTCTATTTCGTAGATATTAGGTAGAGAGATATCACATGGCCAATCTAAACAATCATCAAATTATAAACACAAGGCTATATACACTGCTCTGAGCTTATGTTTAGTTTGGAACATAGCCAATATTTAATAATAAACATTAAAGAAATAGAAAAGTGCAAAAAATAAAATTGAGAACAAATAATAAAAAAAAAGTAACAGAAACAAAAACAAAAACCTGCATCAAGCGAATTTCTCGACGCGACACACGTTCACGCAACGGAAATAAAAATTCTCAATTCAATGCTTCTTGTCAATGTTCAACAACGGGTGCAGACAAACTTGTGCATAATATAAAAAAAAAAAATTAAATAAAAAAACGATTCAAAGAATGACCAACTGCCAAATCTTTGTGTAGAACAAATTTAGCCATAAAGACGACTTACTTCACTGCCAGTGGCGGCAATATTTCTGATTGTCAGCAAACCAAGACGTGGATGTATAAAAATAGTTTAAGAGGAAGATCTATACCTACAGCAGCAGCATCATCATCATCATCAGTAGTTAGTTGTGGTGTCTATTTCTATGCCAAGATTGACTGCCTGTTTTGAAGTTGATGCTATCATGGAAACAGAAAGACCCAACGACGCAAATGACGACAAATTAACAAGATTACCAGTTGAAGCGAAATACAAATAGTTGTCGCACTTGTTTACTTGGGAATCGTTTAAAAGAAAGGTTCTTTTTTTTTTTTTTTTGTCTGATTATCTTTTTGTCGACTGCAATGCTGCTGGCAAAACTTGATAAATTTAGCATTATCGTTAGAGTATAACTATTTTTTTGTTATTTTCTTCGTCTTATCGAGAAAATTTCAATCGACATATTTTACCTTGTTTTATAAAACGTTTATCGACTCAATCATGCATGGCGTTAAAGCACACCTACTTCTGCACTGTTTTTTTTTTTTTAATCTAAATCACAATACATACGATGACGACGTCTGCAATGGAGTACCCTCGAGCAACAACAATTTCTCTATTTCATTGTTCAATGTTCTCAGATGTCGACACAGGCGCTATTTCTTCTACCCCATTCTCAAATAAATCATTGTCTACCGGATAACCCCCTATAACTGTGTGTGTCAATGTCATGACAAGAGTAGGGTGGAAAAACAACATAAAGGAAACCTTCCGGCCGCTACAGCAGCGGCGGCGATGCACTGTAGAAGAAATCTCCCTACTGTTCCTATTCGGTTTCTTCCTCTCTAAAAAAATGAATTCCAGAGCTAATGCACTCATGAGATATAACTATACAACAATTTCAAACCAAATCCTGTTCTTTTTTATCTTTAACTCTCTATTTCTCAATAGCTTGCTAGAGCACATGCTCTGTGGATGTTGTTTTTCTATACACAAATCGAATAGATGGCTAATAATTGTTAAAAAAAAAAGAAGAGAACTGACAGTCGTTGGAAAATTTATATTTTCAAATACGAATTCAAAAATGCATTTACGGATATGCGTTACCTTACATTATCACAGTTAGGGGTAATGTTGCTTCACCGCATATGTCGAACAGATTTTTTTTTTGTTTTCTTTGTGTTCGTTTTTTTTTTTCGCTGACGCAGTTACGTATGTTATTGTCAATTCATTGCCACCTAAGAGAGAAAGAAAATTAAAATAAAATAAAAAAAAGAAAAGAAAAAAAAATGAGAAAATTTAAGCACAGTCAATCAGAGGATTTATCGTGCATTTAAAAAAAGCTATGATCTTTATATTAATTTCTGGTATTTTAACGTACATATTCATCTCATTATGATGTGAAAAATATATGCATTAGAGAATTAATTGTGAGTTGAAAATAAAAGTTAAAGATTTTTTGTAAGAAATTTCGTTAGAAAACTTAATTAACTTTGTTTTTATTCATTTTGTATATGTAACTTTCTATGACAATTAAAATCGTAAACACTAGCAGTCGTATTTATTAGATTTTTGTCTACTTAGACACTGTCTAACTATTTTCAAATTGATAGAAATATGCTTTATTTAATAAAAATAAATATCACATAATTCACGGTTAAGACAATCTACTCTTGTGTCTAAGTTTGGCAGCTATAAGACAACAATAAACAAGGTTTTTAAACACATTTTCTAAAGTTGGACAGTTGTCTAAAGTTAGACAACGTTTATAAATAAGGCCATAGGTATTTTATTCGTAAAATCATTTTGTTTTAATATTCCATTTGAGCGTAGAAATGATTTTAACCTAAAAATAAAAAAAATGCTCCAATAAAAAACTTCGTTTCATAAGAAATTCTGCCATATCATAATTTTTAGTAACATAAAAAAAATGGCAGGAGTTTTTATGTTACTTTTTTCATAAGTTCGTTATATCGGGAGATCAAATCGTAGACTCCGTTCGGTATTTAGTTATATACTAATGTAGTTTCGTTTTTATTCTGAAAAACGTTCGTTATAATAACGTTAGTGTTTAACGGACTTAATAAATAAATAAATTTTAGCTATATGAGGCATTCGATATATTGGACCTCCACTGTATGTACCAAATTTATGAAAGCATATTTAAAATGTTATCCCTCGTTTCCAAGGTATCAGAACTAATTTTTGTGATAAAAATCAGATTTTTATTACGTAATTTAAAATTATTTTTATACCAAATCTGGTCGAACCTGATAGAAATTTGACAATTTTGACAGTTAGAGTTTGTTAATGACTCAAAAACTAAAATAATTACATTGTACATCCAGTATAACGAATCACCATTTGAAGTCCATTAATATCTCTATATAACGAATATCGAAAAATTTTACTACTCTTTTAACCGAATGTTGTTCAAATTCAATTAAAAGGAACAAAACAAAACTAGTTTTTTTTTTTTTTTTTGCGTTTACCATTTGCCTGCACCAAAAAACGGTAAAAGTAATTTGTTGTTTTTGTATCGGTAAACATTATGTTTTCTTTTTTATTTGTTCCAAAAAACTGTTTCGATATAATGAATTTTTCGATATAACGAATTGGCTGGACATTATATCTTTCGTTATACTGGACGTCCAGTGTATGTAATTTGTTGAATAATTAAGAAGAAGGTAACAATGTTCGATTTTATATCATTAACGAAACTAAAACTAATATTGTATTAACAGATAAAATAAAAATACACCTCATGAAGGTTAGAAATACTTACGAAAACAGTCGAAAAATACAGTGACAAAAATAATAATAATAAAAAAAAGTACTTAAATTTTCTTGTTCATTTTAAAAATAAATCTGACGTCAAATTAAAAATTCTGACAGTTGAAAGTTATAAGAGAACTATTTAGAAAGTTCAGGTTTCTCAGGCTAACTGAGATTTAGGAGATCTCAGCAATTTCATAAATCTGAACGTAATTCCTCAGTGAGATTGTTTACTTTTGTTGTCAAAAAGCTGAGATTAATATTTTTTTAGATTCACTTGCTCAATTATTTTTTGTCGCAGTTGCTTAAATTATATAAAAAAAAAGATGGAGAGTGCTTTTGATTTCTAGCGGAGAAATCTTTTTCAGGATTCTCCTTCTTCTCAATGAAGCTGACAGAAGTTTGCTCAGTGAGTTCTGATAAACTTAAACTGACTGATTTATTCTATACTTTCGAGTTTTCGAGTCAGTGACCTAAATTAATTTGTTTTTTTAGTAAAAATTGCCAAATTCTTATCAGAATAAATTATTTTTTGTTAAAAAAAAATCATTTTCAACATGGCTTTAACCGATTTTAATCAAACATTTTATACAAGAAATATTTCAAAATAAAAAATATTACAAAATTTTCAAAAATTTTGTTTTTGGATTAGAACAAAAAAATTAATTTATCTTTTGAAAATTCAATATCTCGAGAACAAGTCGTGGATGAATTTTTGTTGATATTTTTCTTTTTAATTGAATATTATTTTGAATATGTTTTTACTTAAATTGATAGAATTATTTTTTTTTTTTTTTGAAAAAAATGTAGACAAATGTGGTTAGTCTCCCATGTGTTACTTATTACGGTAAGTTTACACATTCTGCGAAATTGGGACTTAAGTCTTTCACATTGGCAATTAACTTCGTCTGTATTTACTAAATATTTGCGTTTTTATTACTCAATTTTCTTTTTTAACAAATCTTTTTCATTTAAGCTAGAAACATGGGTTTTAAAATGTTCTTATTAATTTTAAGTCAAGTTTTGAAAACCAGATTGTATTTGTGTTAACGATATGACCCCTTGACTCTTGACTCTTTTAAAAATTGAGAACGAAGTTAAAAAAAAGTTAAAATCAGATATTTTTTTCTCCTTCGAACTCATTAAATTCTGAAAAGATTCAAGGACAAAGAATAGCGGCTTATACTTCTAATACGAATGTTATCTGAATATTTAAGCTAATTCGATTGTACGGTTTAAATACCGCTTCTCCATATGGTCCACACCACCAGTGCATTGTTAAAATGTATTTTTTACATACTTTATTCCCTCTGCTTAAATTTTACTTTTACGATATAAACATATTTAGGTATTTAGTTGATACATTAAGAATTATATTTGTGTCATAATTTCTAATTGAGTTGCATTAGGCTAAAAAAAAAAAAAAACAAAACTTTTCTGACTCACTGTATGATTTATTTTCTTTTTGTTGACAAAATAAAAATATTCTTATCAATTCCATGAATATGTGTGGAGTCAGCTTGTATTATTGAACCGATACAACTGGTCATATGGTATCCAAAACAAGAATGCGTATTTTACTTCGAATTCACCGTCAAATTATGTACAAACATACATACATACATATATACATGGCTATCTACTTACCTACATCAACTGTTGAGCTTTTTCGGCTTCTGCTTAGCTTTGCAAAGACTAATGTCGTGCGAATGTTTCTTATCAAAATGCATACCTTACCTACATAGAATATGGGTCATTTAAATAAATAAAAATAACTTATCACTGCATGTGATGATATGCTAACGAGTTTTCTGTAAATAAAGGGTTTATCATTCACAAACGTATCATTTCTAAAACTCTATAGTCGTTAAAAAAAACATGTTTATTTTCCAAAACTTATTTCTTAAAAACAAACCTAATGTCCTATTTTCTTGATTCTTCTTTTTGACATTCTTTCACAATAAACCATTGTTATCTAATGACGCCTGCGTCATAAAATTTCAAATTATAATCCTTGTAACTAAACAAGCAAACCAACCACCTTAGGGATGAATATAATGATGCATGGCACGGGTGCACGTTTGATTAGGAGCAGCTGCTGTGGAATGGAAATTGAATCAATCAACTCTCCAATCCAAATTTGCAGTTTGTGTAGAGAAGTAAGTAGTGTAGATTCCACAAGGGAAGACGCTTCATTCTGTATATTTCAATGCGCTCTCCGACAACGAGAACGACATCGACGACGACGCTTGCTGTCATTTTTGGTTCTCAGTTCTATTATCGCTACGCGCTTGTATGAGTTTCATTCTTATTTTCAAAAAAAAAAAAAAAAAAATACTCTATGAAGGAGGGTGGAATCCACAACAACAAAGTTATTCATTCGACAATAATTTTCATTTCACCCGTATAGTCGGAGAGCATAATGTCAGAATCAGACTATCTGAGAAACCGAAACAGAGGCATCCATGAGATGCGATTCTTCCTCTCAGATTCAGTTCTGTTCTCGCTTTTGATTTAACTAGACATTTCGTTTTCGTTTTCGTTGCAAGTAACAAAAATATATATTTATAACGCGCGTGGCGGCGGCGGTTTTCCGTTTTTTTTTTAATTCTTCCATCTCTTCCTCTATGTTTTCATCTCACTTAAATTAATGCGCTGAAATTTTCTTTTAAAACCATTGCGAGATCTAATTTTAGATAAATTTTGAGATTTATTTTTCTCATTGTATCTTAACAAATTAAAACAAAAAAAGGCGATTCATTAATTTGGCGGAATATTAAAGAAAAAAATGTGATTTTAGTGAAAATATTTTGAAAACAAAAAGAATAAAATAAATTCTTATCAATTTGTGTTTGTGTATTTAGTTCGGCAAACTTAATCGACAGAAATTACCACCAACAAATATTATATTTCATATGGATTTTATTAATACGCGAATATTTTGTGTTTTGTTTTTTGTGCGAATTCAAAATTAATTGAAATAAATAAAAAAAAAAGAATGATAAGTGAGTAAAATTCCATTACAAGTTTTTTTCTGGAATTCAATGTGTAAAACTCTTAATTTAAAAAAATTAAAAGTTTTGCATAAAGCGCAAGACAAACAAAAAATGTAAACAAACCGTGTTAGGGATGCTTTTTTTGTTTTAAGGACGAGATATGAATCATCATTTCTCTGCTCTCATAAATTAAGCATCGTTTGAGTGCTAATTTGAATAACAAAAAAAAAACAAATAAGAGTGCTAAACCAAATTGTCAAATGGAATAATTCTCGGAAAGGTGTCAAAAATGTCAGTTTTTTTTTGGCGGGACTTGTGTCCTTGAAGGGACAGCAACATTAATATCGTTTTTTTTTCTAATTGTATTGAAATGAAATGTATTTATTTCTTGTAATTATAATGCAGTCACAGAACGGTTTAGGTTTAGACAGAATTTTCAGCAATTCGAATTTTACTTTCAAATTCTGATAACAATGATGTATATCAGCAGTCCTGTTATAGTCGTCATGTGGAGATACTTAACTGCAGGGCATCACAAAAATATTTTTTTAAGGTTCTTTTTATATGTCTCGAAAATGCGTAGTCCGTAATAAAATAATAAAATAAATTATAGACAAAATAAAAAAGACAACTTTTTCCTTAAAATTGTGGTTTAATATTTTTTTTTGCCACATCGACAACGGTTTTCTATTTTATTTATAATTTTATTAAATTTTGACTACAAAAATGGGATCAAATTGCTGCAAAGTTTTTAACAATTGTTTGAGATGAATGCAGTGCACACAAAAGCCGACCTATGTACATAATGTTTACGAGTATAACCCGTTTCTTTTTTATTTTTTTTTATATTTCGTTAACTACTCAAATAGTATTTTTCTTTGTTGCTAAAAAAATAAGGATCGTAGATAAAACTATATACAGGGTGTTTTAAAAAGTAAACGTTCACAGGAAAAAAATTCTAAAATAGATAAAAGGCATACTTAATAGCCCCCTAACTTAATGTCGATTTATAGTTGTAAAAGTTTTTTTTACGCCAAGTTTTATTAAAGTGAGAAAATACTAGTTTCGGGGTTAAATTCGAGTTAACTTCTAAAACATTTTTTTTTAGTCAATTTGAATCTTGAGTTGATTTGGTTAGTGAGGTTGCTTTGAATTTACTGAAAAAAAAATTATAAATTTATTAAAGTTCGCCAACTCTATTGTATCTCAGAATTAACTCAGTACTGAAAAAGTAAGCCTAAAAATTATTTTTTTTTCTAAGATAACAATTAGTGAATTAGATTAAAAAGTAGGTAGCTACATTATTTAATGAATTTTTAATCAAAATGGATAAAAATGATAGTTTTTAAGATTTGTTATGTCCATTACCCCTTTCGAGAGAGGGAAGAATTTCTAAAAAATAATAGAAACAAAAACTGCATATTCTAAAAACAACGGTAACACTTACGCACAGTGGCCCGTTTATGCAAAAGTAGTGCCAATAATTTTGTTTGGGGTTGGTCTACTTATATTTCAAAACTCTTAAGTTTATTGAACTAATAAATGATTAGACAATTAGAAATTAAAAAAAAATTTGTCTGGATAAATAATTTTTCTTGTAGTTCTTTTAGTTTTGAGTGTAAAAACTGAGGTGGCGCATAAAAAAACTTGTGTTTTTTTGTTCTGCTTTTAGTTTAAAAATCTTTTAATTCAATGTTTTTTGAAACACCACTTTGGGCCACTTCTTTTTTCCACAGAAAATTCTGAAACACCCTGTATAGATATTTTTCTGAAACTCACTAGCTCGATAGCCTTGGAAATTCCCTTTAAAAAAAAAATGTTGCTATATTTTTATTCGTTTAAGAGTTATGATTTTAGCAACTAAAAAAATTCGAAACGGGCCACTGTGGGGCCTTATAATTCAATAACTTTTATTAAACCTAGAAATCCGTTTTTAAATTTCCTTATTTTCTTCGCTAGCATCGCTGCTGTAAACTTTTAACACAGGTCCAACATAAATACACCCTAAGACATATCCTAAATGAAAAAGCACTTTTAAGTCACCTTGAGATCTATAAGTTTTGGGGCACTTATATTTCAATCAATGTTGGGTTTAAGCTATGAGAATGCATGAAAAGTTACTCATGAACTAAACTTTTACAACGTTAATAATTTGTTTTTGTTTTGGGTTCAAACTCTTTTGCTCGTACATACAAAATATTACATAAATGTCATTGTCCTGTGAAATACCATATAAGTAACAAAAACACCTTTACGCAGCAACACAACATAACATAACTAAAGTCAAAACAATGCAAATTTTTAAAAGCTCTGTTTTAATTATGAATCATAACAACAACAACAACAAAAAAAACATTCCACTTAGTCAAAGAGTGAAAGAGAAAAAAAAATATCCTCATAAACAAAAACTTACATGAACAGGGTTGAGTGAGTCATTCAGTCGTTAGTAATTTGAACACAAAATGTACATTTTAAAATTATGAATTTTTTGTACTGGTATCGTCGTATTCATGAAGCAAAAGTAACCGTCGTCGTCATCGAGAACTTTGGAAAATCACATTTTCATTAGAGACTTAAATTTTAATGGAACATCCAAGTTTCAATGAACACCAGAGCAGAGGAACCATGATCCTGTATAGTGTATTGTGTAGTAGATAACTTCAGATTAATATTTTATCAACATTTACCGAGCTAGCCTTGAAAGTTTTTAGATCTGTCTCTATGAAATATTGAACGCGCTGAAGGAATAATAACCAGGAGATAATAGAGTGAGAGAATTTTCAAAAAACTTTACAAAAACAAAACATAGCCTCCAATCTCTAACATAAAGCATTAGATATGTATCCCCGCTTCGCGTTTAATTCCAGTTCAAAAAATGTATGTAAAAAGCATTATACCTACCTTCTCATGAGTCACAAGAACTCATAATCATAAGTAGGAAAAGCTACCGTCGCTCGTCGTCACTTTTTAAAGGGTTGTTGACAAGAAGTAAAAGAAGAAGTCGAAGTAGGGTACCTTTGCAGGATTTTTTTTTTCATCTCAGTTGGTTGCATATTTTGCATTCATATCTACATAAGTCGTTCCGTATCTTTCACGAACGTTGACTCTTAGTTGACTCAGTTGGATGTACATACATTGTGTTCAAATAGCACGTTCACTTATACTCACGTACCTACATTCTTGAAAGATTTTACAAAACTACAGTTCTTCAAACATTTTAGTGTAAGGATAAACTACTAGTACATATATTGTATAAAAGAGACTCTTTGGAATGTAGTCCTTGGACTTTTAATTAATATCAACCATGTAATTTATATGCAGTGAAAAATAGACACTTTAAAACTTCATACCTACTTAAGTACATACATACATATGTCCTGGGCAATTTTTGAAATAAATTAAAAATAAAATGCAGGACTGGGTCACACAAACTTGATCTTATACGACCAAACAAACTGTGTTAGAGTTTTAAAGATGTTCCGCTTAATAATAAACTCAAATCGATTTTTTTAATCAGTGATACATAATTATATCGACGCTTAGAAATGTGTTGGATCTCGTAAGTCGAAAAATTCCAAAAAACAACATTGTTCATTGTTCATTTTCAAATTCAAAGTTCTGATAATAAAATTTGAAAATTATTTAGGTATTCAAAAACTAAGCACTAAAATAACTTCATTTAAAAACACAATCAAAAAATTAACTACTATGAAAAAGCCATAACATATTATTGTAAGTGTTGCCGTTGTGTTTTTATTTTCATTTTCTATTTTATGATTATTTTTTTTTAATTTGCCCCACCCACCTAAAGGGGCGGGCATATAGAGTAGGCCAATATCATAAAATTATGCTCATATAATGTAAAAACAATTAAAAAAAATTATGCTTTAATCACAAAATACACAATTTTAGAATTAAACTATATAGAAAAGCAAAACTCTTCCGATTGGTTTATTTCGAAAACGATTGTTTTTATAAAAAAAAATATATTAATGTTTTTTGTAGGAAATTTTCTAAGGTACAAATTAGTCCTTAACATTTTTTTTCTACAACTAACCATTCGGGAGTTATTCCTGAAAAAACATTTTTGGGGGGTCTTTAACCCCCCATTTTTTCAATATGTCGGTGCGAGTGGCAAAGATACGAGGTAAAATTGCCAATTTTCAAAACTCCCGGAAAGCTTTCCAAGTAACCTTTATTTTTTCAACCAAAAATTACTGCACTACAAAGGCAGAATTCAAAACCTTGTAATATAGATCGTCACACAAAATTTGGTAGGTTTTTTGATTTCTGAAAAACAAAAACGACTTTCGAGGTTCTGCACTATAATTGTCAATATGCAAATGCGAAATCTTAACAATTAAACAAGCAAAAAGTTAAGTCATGTTAATTATCTAATTTTTCAAAGTAGTTAGACAAGTAGTTAAGTTAAAAATGTTTGCCAACCAATAGAAATTAAAAGAAAACACATGTTATTGATACATTATTTTATTTAGAAATTCAAATGAAAAATTGGGTGTGCAAAAGTTTTCACTTTCTGAAAAAGTGTATGTAATCCTTTTTTTGGCGACAACTAAGTTTTTGTTGAATGTAATGGATTTTCAATAAGATTTTCTTTTTAGCGTGAATACGCAGTTAATTGTTTATTATAAATATGTAAATATTTTTTTATTCGTGAATTAAGTTTTTATCAATGTGTTTTTGTTGATTTGTGAATTTGAAAATAATCAAGTGTTTTTAATATTTATGTTTAAAAATTGATCTTTTAAATTGTTAAAAATAATTTTTAAAATTAAAAAAAAACAATCTAAAAGCATAATTTAAAAGTTTAATCAAATTCAGAATAAAAAAAAAACATAAACCGATTACTCACATAGAAAAAAAGTTATTACGTTTTGTTTTTGTAACACGATTCCTGCGTCACCCTGTATTTGGTAATTTGCCAATGGACGCTTTCCAAAAACCCTATATAATGACAACTCTGGTGAATACAAAATTAAGATCCACGCCACAATTGTTTTGAAAATACAATTCATCAATATAATTATAAGAAATTTTATAAAAGAAAAATAGACTAATAAATTGAATTGCATGTATTCATATTAACCCTTGACTTGAAGTCAAGTCAAAGAAACGATAGGAATATTACTGAAGCTATATCGAATGCAAGAGATTATAAACAGGGTCGGAATTTTATACCAAAAATATGCTGATACGAAATAAAAATAAAAATGTAGAGCCAAATGAAATTCAGATGAGGGGCATGTTTTTTTTACAATTTTTTTGTTTATCAAAAGTTCAGGAGTCAACCTGAATATTCGATAAGGAATTTCTTAGTTCATCTCATCTTAAATGAGAAATGACAGACGTTCCATAATCTTTTATAGCATTTATACATAATATTCTATTTCTTAATATATTAGGGACAAAAGGGAAATACCTGATTGGTAGTGTGGTAAAAAAAAATACCCGTTGATGATTATTTTAAAGGCCCGGAATAAAATTAGATTTTTAATAAAAAAAAAAAAATCTGAATTTTGGTGGAGAGCTTTATTTTTACTTAATAATCTTTTCCTTAAAAGTGCGTCTTAAAATTTGGGCCAGAAAGTTTCGGTTTTGTAGAATAGAAGTGCCAAAATTTAGCTGCTTTGAAAAATTTCAGTTTTTTGAAATTCTACACAAAAAGATTATAATATGTAACACCTTTTCTTTAAGTAAGAGCTGTTTATTTTAAGGAAAAAGTGCGCAAACCTCCGTAAAACTGAACCTAAACTGCCAATATGAAAAATTAGTTTCACTTGTTCCGCTAGGTGTGAACTTTGAAATTTTTATTTTTGAGAAATAAAACCCTACATTTGCAAAACATTCAGGGTCATTCAGTGAAGAAGGTAGTATATGTGATGGCCGAAATTTGTTGTTAACAAAAAAGGTTAAAAATATATTAGGAACATTAAAACTGAATTTTGAAGTAGATTAGTAGGTAATTTCAGGGATCGTTCCAATTCTAGTTAAAAAAAAACCTTGCGTTAGTTCATAACCCCAAAATAGCTTTCATTCTCAAAACGGGAATATTGCAAAAACATGTTCTAACGACGGAAAACGGATTTTAAGTTGAGTTCAGCGCCAAAAAATATGCTTTAAAACGAATTTGTCTTCTTATGTAAAAAAAAAACGATATTTTGTAAACAGGCTTCTACTTTTTTGATTAGATTTTCAGTACATCTGTTGAAAAGGACTCTTCCGTTAATAAAATATTGACAGGTGACATAATTGTTTCATAAAAATTTTGCCATTTTCAGACTATGACTACATTCTCAGTATAGAAAATGATTCCTTTGTTATTTGTTCCAAAACGAAATGTTTCTCTGAATATTGGAAATATTTAATGCGCACTAAAATCAATTATGTATATTCCATGTTAAGAGTGGGGGGCGCTTTGCATTAAGCTCCATCTGAAATCGTCATAACTTTAACCTGAAAAATATTATTAAAAATTTTAACTCGTAAACTTGTCACTTGACTGCCAAAACTAGACCTTAACTAGGTCTGACACAATGGTGAACTAAATCCTGACAGGTACATATGTAAATTGTATGTATTTGTTTGTCCCAAAAAAATACCTAATCGTCAGTACAGTTTTTTTTAAAGAATTCATGACAATTCCCGGAAAATCTTGACAGTTCATTTTTCATGACTAGGTTTTTATGATTCGAAAATTTGACAATAATTGTCGCATATTTTCCGATAATTCTAGAAAATTGTCAAACTATTTATGTGTCAAAACTTGGACAACTGTCAACTTCCAACTTTACTAAATTGTCAACTGCCACACTTGTACATTTTTTTGAAATATTGCCTAATTTTATGAACTTGTCACGATTGTCTCCCCAAATTGCTTATTTTTTAGCTAGAAAACTTCATTTGGATAAAAACCAAATCATTTTCGATAGAATTGGCATTGAGTGACTTGGCTGGCCAATCTAATGGGGCTTCATTTTGGTTCTTCCACTTTTTATTTTTTTCTAGGACATTTTTTTCGAGCAACATTTTGGGTGAAATGCTAAAAAATCTCAAGCATAATTTAGGCTTAATTGTTTGACTGCTTCATGAAGAGATAAGTCGGTATAGATTGGTTATCATTCGTTTGACCTTAGAAAAGACCTTTGATCCGTACCTCGTTTCTACAATTCAACAATTTTAGTCTTCAAATATCACCCGTCCTCCTTCGCTTTCAACGACTTCGATTTTCGCATACCTACATTTTTCAACTGATGCGTGCGGTGCATTTTTTGGGCCTTTTTGAATGTGTGTTTAAAAAAAAAATGGTTCACATTGGGACGCACACCTGGCACATGTTGGGTTTAATGTGCTCTTTTATTTGACAAATTTCGATTAACAACTGTTATTGTTTGCATTAGCGACAGTTGTTTGCCCTACATTGTAAAATTTTAGCCCAAAAAACACTTCAACAGTTTGGGAATAACTCCTGCCACGATACTATACTTGACTAACCTCATTATTAAATTTAATATTTATTTAACTAAACAAATATCACTAAAATTATGACAAACAAAAGAAAATATTTCATACTTTACCATTCGCTTTCGAAAATTAAAAATACTGTAATTATTTAAATGTGAAAGTTGAATGTACATATGTACATACATATATCTTCCAAGCATAAGAACAAAACACACATGCTCAATGAAAGTGTAATTAAAAATCAATCATTTTAAGTTTTAATTAAAATTACTTCAAGAAACCAACAAAAAAAAAAACTCAAGATATCTTTCTATCAAGAAAATACTTTCTGATATCAGAATGAACACATTTTGTTTTCGATGTTCTCACATGTCTTACATTCTGCATGCATGGTGTGATGAAGAAAATAAGAAAAAAGAAGCACATGTGATTTTTCAAATTCAAAACAATATAATATTATGACGTTGAATCTTATAAGAATAAGACGACTATAGGGTGTGAAATTTCTGCTTCTATATATTATGCCCCCAATCCAATGTGTAGGTGCAAAACGATATCTAGATCTGGTGCGTGCAGATCATATCATAGAACATAACAGAACAGAGTTGAGCCGCCACGAGTTGTGTGTATTCCAAAAATACATCATATATCGGCTTGTTCAGTTTTAAGTTCTACACGCAGCAGTCTTCGTGTGTAAACAGATATTTCTGTTAGCAACGGAAATTGAAATTATAAATTCCAAAGATTTTGCATCAGACGCTAGATATAGATTGCGGGAGCAAAAAAAAATAGTCCACACATTAATAATAAAATCATCATCAGGTAGACTAGCGGTATAGAGTTTGGGTGGGTTGTGGGGGTTTGGGTATGGAAGCATTACCCACTAAGGGTCAATGTGTCAAAAATCTAGAATATTATTTTCGTGTTTAAATACCCCATCGATCATTATTAAGGACGCTCAAGTTGTTAATGGGTAAGATGACTCTAGGAAATATGCGATTTACCAGAAGGCGCCAATGGATCGTCGTCAAAATATGGGCCATTTGCGCACATAATATCATCCATCACAAATGAAATTTATTTCTCAAGCGACATTATAAATACAACTCGGTGTGAGATGTCTCCTCCTAAGAGTTTATGATTTTTAATGATGCAGGAAGTCTATATCATTTCATTGAAGCTACAGAGCTATGTGATGGTCAAGTGAATTAATTGAAATTAATTTGAATGAACATTTCAAATAAAAAGTATGACATCAGGATTGACAGAAAATTTAATATTCTTATTATTTGGAGGGACGTTCTGAGAAAGCTCGGATAAATACGTATTGAAGTGAAATCAAACTTATGGAGATTTTTAAATTTTGATAACAATTAACTTATTATGAGGTGTGTTCAAAAAACAAATGAATTTTTTTTTTAAACATAAATGTACAAATACATGCCGTAGTGATTTCGCGTCGATCAGTTTGCACCACTGGAATTGTCAAAACTAATATAACCTTCTGCATGATAATTGACTTTTTACAAATTATTTACCTGTGGTTTAGTTTCTGAGTTATTGCTTATTTAGTTAACGGTCAAATTTTGCAATGCAAAGGCCTAAACTAAAATTTTGCGAATAATAATCACGAAAACGAGAAGGGACGAAATATGGGCTACGATAAGATAATGAGATGAAAATCTGATCATCACTTCAGGTCGTCAGAAGATCTCTACTCTCCACACCAAAAAAAAAAACCATGACATGTTTGATTTTTAACGGAGTAGGGCATTTGCATTTATAGCAAAAGGTTAAATAGTCATCAATTCGTTATTTTAAATAAGTTTAACAAAATCGAATGAACAGAGCACACTTGTGGCGAGACAAATCATGGCTCCTTCCTTTACATGCCAATTCGCCTGTCCCATCAGTCTTGTTATTTGGCCAGTTTATAGTATGAAGGAGGCAAAGACCAATAACCAGGATAGCGAAATTCATATTCATGAACTCCTCGTGAGTACATGTACAAATACAAATACAGTACATATGTACATACATACCTGCATGAACCGACAAATTTTTAAAAATTAAAGTAATGCGAAATAAATTATTTAAAGAATTTTTAAAATTGATTTAACATCAACATGATTTGCACCACTTGATTGCTTTAATAAATTTTTATTAATGATTTTAAAAATGGTCTGAGCAGTTTAAAAAAATATAATTTTTATACCTACATAAAGCTTTTTAAGAAAAAAATTTGATACACCAATTTTAAGAAATAATTTTGAACAGTTAAAAATTAAATAAAAAAAATCAACAAAATATTTAAAAATAAAAATAAAGCGGTTTTTTAAATAAAATATTTTTTTTTTAAATAAAATATTTTTTTTTTAAATAAAATATTTTTTTTTTTAAATAAAATATTTTTTTTTTTAAATAAAATATTTTTTTTTTTAAATAAAATTTTTTTTTTAATGAAATATTTTTTTTTTTTAAATAAAATATTTTTTTTTTTAAATAAAATATTTTTTTTTTAAATAAAATATTTTTTTTTTAAATAAAATATTTTTTTTTAAATAAAATATTTTTTTTTTTTAATAAAATATTTTTTTTTAAATACTTACATATGTATGTATATACAATTTTGCAATCATTAAAAAAAATTGTGTACATACATATGTACATAGATATAGAAAAAACATTTCCAAAAATAGTTTGTTATTTTTTGTAAATGTTTTTATTTTTAAAACTTTGTATATGCAATATTATTTAAATTTATTAGTAGCTCTTGTATAAATTTTGTTTATTAAATCCGATTGAACAGAAAATAGTTCAATGAGAGATACCGTTAAAAATGGATTAATTAAAAATTTGTTCCAATAATGTTGTAGATCGTCCTGATATTCGGACTCACATAAAAATTTTAATAAAAATCGTAGTAGTCGTTTTAAAAAAAAAATAAGAATTTGCTTTTCGGTTTTTCCACACAGTTAGTAAGTACCTTAATTTTTGGTTATGAGAATATATTTTGTTTAAAATCCGCTAGATAATGTTAAAAAAAGTACTGGTTGCCAAAATCAATAAAATTCAACAGAGTTGTTTTCGAATTTATTTATTATGGATTTTTAAAAATCCAAAAAAAAAATTGAAAATATTAAAATATTTTCCATAAAAAAAATTGATCAAAATCAGTTAATCCGTTATTGAAAAAATAGAAAATAAAAAAAAAGGTTCCATGGGAGGTGCCTTATATAACCATTCTTCTGATTGTTTTTTGTACAAAAAGAAAACCTATATGTATCAAAAATTATTCAGTTTTTTTTTTATGAAAAGTTGTTTTTTTAACACGTTTAAAAGAAAAAAAAAAAGATTTTCATAAATTGCTAAAAAAAATGAACGGCGGGTACCGTTATTTTTGGTCCTTAACTAAAAATGCAAAAAAGTGTGTGTAAAAACCACAGGTACCCAGTTTAAAGTAAATCGATTTATACGTTAAGGCTGTAGCTGAACGGACAGACAGACAGTCAAAATTGCGATCGTCTTCGCTATCATCTTAATCTCAAATTTAGTCAATATCTCGAGTTCAATTTTCATAGATAGAACCTAAATATTTATAAATATGGTAAAAAAAAATCAGTAATGCCATACATATGGCATTATTTACATATTTGTTTTAATAAATTGTTACCACAATTTTTTAACTTATATAGAAAAGTAAAACCCTTAACTCTTCCGATTGGTTTATTTCGAAAACGTTTACTTCTATGAAAAAAATATTAAAATATTTTTTGTAGCAAATTTTCTAAGCTAAAAATTAGGGCTTGACATTTTTTCTGTACAAGTAACCATTAGGGAGATATTTCTGAAAAACAATTTTGGGGGCCTTTAACCTTCCGTAAAATGGTTAGGGGCGCTCATATCGATCAGGAATTTTAACAGTTTCTTAAAAACACCATTAGGAAGCTATATATCATAATCCAGCTTTCGGGGGATTTTTTCAGAGTCAAATGTCTTCAATGACTTGACTAAATGCTTCTTATCTTTAATTATTTTATGTAAAATTTTATATTTCATGAAATAATAATTCCTAATATAATATTAAAACAAAGAATTTCAAACTTATCACACTGTAAGAACTTATTTCTCAGCATTTTAGTACTTGATTAAATACACTTTGTTATAACTTCGTATATCATTGCCCTCGTTTGACCAAGAATAAGCGGCGGTGTGGCATATTTTTCCCTGCACTCCACTACGATAATAATATCCGGTGCGATAATGGGTGTGGTGGTGGGGCATTTTAGTTTTAACCATAACTTGCCCAGACATCACCGTGGATGGTGTTCCGTCATCGTGCACATCTTTTTTCACCCACTGTTTGTTTAAGATGCTTAAATAATATCTCAAACTATAAACGCCCAAATTAATCGTTGTCCATTGGCCTGGGATGAGACCTAATGCGTGCAACTTGTGTATAATAAGCTTCTTTTTGGTCAAATCATCATCATCATCATCTCTCCACGTAGAATATACCTACTCACAATTTGTTTTAAACAAATCCATTGCCACCACCAACAGACGTCCAGCGATTTATTTATCGATTGAAATTTTCTCTTAACCCAAACAGCTGCATCAGATGTTGGATTAAAAAAAAAAAATGTTTAGTCTCTCCCTTGAGATGATGCGGGTGGTATATCTAAATAACCGCCTCCGCTAATTAATCTTTTTTTCACTTTTTATTTATCCACTTAAGTTGTGTGTGAGCTGCGCTGGCTTGACTATGCTGCCGCTAGAGAGTGATGGCTTGGCTACCCAGGATGTCCTTTACAAATGTATTTATTCTTTTCTTTCGATGAATAGAGATACCCACTGTTGTTGTTGTTGTTGGTGCTGTTGTTGTATGTAATTCTGGACACATGCTGACGTTTAATGAAAATTGCAAGTGGATATGGGTTGTTGTGCACTATATGGGTGCTTCACATTTATATCCGCATCCACAGAATTCAGATTCAGTTTGCATTTTTATCTTGTTCTTGTTCTTGAGCTTATGCAAGAGATAAACAAGCAAGTGCAGTCTCAGTGAATATTGCTCAATTAGAAATGATATATGAGTATAGTAGAAATGGAAAACGCCCTCGTGTGTCTGATGTCTGCTTACTTGTAGTCCGATATTCTGGAACACTTATCGCTCCAATGCACATTTTTGTATGATGTTCCAACAATCGTGTAGCTACCTAATAAAGTTAGCTAATGCTGCTAACACATGAATTACAATTATAATATAGATGCATATACAGATAGATAGGTACCCTGCCTTGCCTCTCTATTTAGAAAGTGAGAGATAGATATAGAAAGAGGTCTTGGTTATATTCTAACACTCTGCATCTGGACATGAGGAAGTCTTTAGTTATAGAGAGGAGGAAACGTATTGTAATGATAATGTGTTTGGTCAGCAAGCACAATTTAAAATGAACATAAATATTTAATTTGGTTTGTCGAAAAGAAAAAATATTATTTTTAAAATAAACATAAACGCTCTATGACCTAAAAATTATTTTTTTGTTTAGAGGAGATAAGGAAAGATTTCCCATAAAATGAAAAAAATTGAATTGAATTAAGAAAAGAATATTTAGAAAGATTTTTAATTAGGTCTAAATTATATTTGTTGTGTAAAGATTTAAGCTACTTAGAAGTTTTTTTTTTTTTTTTGAGATTGCTTTGATGACTCGGAAGTGAAGGGTCAAACATTTGAATATTAACAAACCTACTTTAAAATCTAGGTAATCTTATTGAACCAATAAAAAAAAACAGCAATCCGAAATCAGTTTTTGTTTACACAAATATTAGTTCTAATAGCATGTGCACACGATTATGTTTGGGCATAGTTTTGAACAAGTTTTTAAATTTTAAGGAAAAATATGTGCATTCATGGTGATTCGCATAAGGTGAGACAAAAAGCTAGGGCATATATGTATGTATATAGGTTGGGTCGAGACAAAAAAAAACGTATGAGAGGAGAGGATTATATTCCCTATAGTTTAGCCAGGAGGCTAATATAATAATAATAATAATATTTCAAACTTTCCATGAAATCAATGATTTATTTAAATATTTTAAAATTCTTTGTTTCCATTGTAATTTTAGTTGTCAAATGTTAATAATTTTTTTTTTGTATTAAATGTCATTATGTTTTAATAATTGAATCATTAAGATATGCATCATTTAAAAATGTGTATCATTCAATAAATCATTGTTCAAGCTTGAATCTCTGGTTTAAAAGTAACTCAAGCGAAATTAAGAATTTAGTTTGACTGCTTCAAGTAGTTGATCAACTAACGAAATTAAAAAAAAAAAAAAAGAAACGAAGTGCTTAAGTGTTAGGTGTTTTCTTTTTGAAAGTTTTTTTCCTTTTCATTTAAATGTAATTTTTATAGAAATAAATTAATTAAATTTATTGAAGCATTTAGCTGGAAACGTTACTTGTATCTAGTAATTAATTTTTCCTCTCCGAGCTAGCCACTGTGCCGACACAGCAGCGCAGTAGTGATTTTAAATAGATAGTCGGTTCTTAATTTGTTCGGTCTTCACGTGGTTGAATTTATTACTGATTTTTAACACTGCGACAGCTCTATTATAAAAATGTATTCATTATTAAAACAATTTGTGATATATAAATATAAATAAATAAATTGGTGGCGCGACAGAACCAAGACCTAATGACTTACAATTATTATTCTCAATAATTCGTATGTGTGTGGTTGTGAGTTGACAGGAATGAAACCTACAATTTTATTTAATTCTCAGTTTCTCAAAAGAAGCAGTACCTCCGAAAAATTATTTTTTGTTAATATTGTCATAGACTGGGATTCGATCTCAGACCTCCGGCGCACAGTAGGGCAGTATATTCTAAAATTTGGTATAAATTCACCCTTAGGAGCTAGGAACCTGAAATTTCGCCCGTTTGCTTTAGTAGTGATTTTAACATAATTCCAAACCCACCTCTCGACACGCCTACTTAACCACCTATTTTTGTATTCAATTGGTCTTTATCTAAAGTAGATTTCATCCATTTAGACACGATTATCAATTTTTACGAACACTGTTTTATTCTTTGGATAGGTTTTTTGACTCAAGAAAAGCTGTAACGTAAAATTGCGAGTGTTGCCCTTTTTTTTTTTATTAATTACCTATTTATACTTTTTGAGTCAACGTTTTATAAAACTCTATTAAACTTAAAATCATGACATGTTTAATTTTTTTCCACAGCCACGCTGACTTTTATAAGGTGTTGTATTTGAGTTTTATGTACTAACTTTTATTCTAATAAATTCTTATTTTTGGAAATAAGTACGATTGAACGTGCACTGCTGCACACACTCTTTTCTCTTTTTATTTATTTTTTTTTTAATACATCCAATGACACTCCCACTTATCTTATATTTTTTCTCCTTATTAAACATCACTAAAAAGATAAAATTTTGTAATTAAGCTCTTTGAACTCTTAGTTAGTTATTACATATTTAATTTCTTTTTTGGAAATGTGCCTACTGCCACGTAGAATTTTTTCTGGTAGAATTTTATCGACTTTGGAAAGATTAAAAGATTTCTGTAACCAATAATTAGATTTTTTTTTAAAATGCGCCTTCTGTTACACCAAGTTAAGTCTAGGTTTGCATTTTTTCTGACTTATGTAATATACATACATACATACAAATATAGTGTTATATATTGAGTGATTTTTTTTTTGTATACGCAAATTCAGATTTGATTTGTCTTTCCGTGCGAAGAAGGGGCGGTTCAGCTAGTAATCCACAAAGTTAGCATTAGTAATTTTCAATAATATTTAAACATTTTCTGTCTTAGGTCCGACTCTGTGTTTGTGTGTATGCATATGTGTATGGTGTGGGGTGTGTACAAACATACTTTCTCAACTAACTACAAGCCTGCACTACATACAGATCAGTAGTTTGTATCGGTTTTTTTTGGTTTGGTTACCGTTTGAATTTTCTAACGAGCATGAGCTTAATTCCCAATACTACAACACATACACGTATACAAAAATATATTCGATTTCCAAAAAAAAAAATTAATTTTTGCAAACCGTCTACTGTACAAACAGGCAACATGGCTGTACATGCCACAGACAGCTTTAATAGACAATTGGACAAACAACAAAATAAATGTATATTGTTTGTGTCGAACGTGCTTCGAGTGGATGGGGCTTATTACGTATACATTTAATTTTTTTTAAATAATTTAATTTTATTATTTTACTCATTTTGGAAGTACAGTAAAACCCGCTTAGGGGAAAAACCTGTTTATCTGCAACACTTTTTTCATCCCCGAGACTTTTTCGACCGATTACCTATAAAACACAGCGAAACTCGCTTAAGTGAAAAACCCGCTTACCTGAAACATAATTTCAGTTAAATTTTATATTTTTCATTGAAAATAACTCTCATTAGTAAAACAAAAATTAAGTCGAACAGAACAAAAAATTTTCCGAACGTTTTCACTTCTTTTTTATTTTTCACATCCACCATTTTCACCACAAAAATTACATTTGATTTTCTGGATATGTCACAACCATTTTATTTAATCTATCTACATTATCTATTTTATTTATATTTTTTCTAGGCAACTTCAAAAGATAAATTCAATTTTATGTAGCTTTAAATTTTCGCTTATTGGAATTTTTAAATCCGCTTAAGTGAAATTTTTTTTTCTCTTATATGGACTCCGCTTAAGTGAATTTTTTTTTCAAACCAAAGAAAAACTTGACATTTTGCCGTTTCTCTTAAGCGGGTTTTACTGTACCTATAAAATGAACAGAATTTACAGGATACTGTGACGCTAAAATTGCATATGATTTTTTTTTTTTAATTCTCTGCTTCCAAATAGGAAATGAATAATGAAATGTTTACAATGCGTTCCCAGACATAACGTTTAAATGGGCTTTGACTTGACCACAAGAAGAAATGAAAATTTTTGTCACGTTTAACAAGCAGTTCCCACTGACGCGTTCATTATATTGAATCTATTTCCCTTTATATGTATATTGTCTGCTTTGTTTCAATATTTTCTTGAAACCACGCGTCATTTGCTAACTTAAAAACACCCCCATTTGCAATCATGTCTAGTAGTAGGTATTTTTTATTATTACCAAGAGTGAATTGAGTTTATCTCTTTTGTTTTGGTTATCCATTAAAAAAGAATTAAATGAATGAATTTCTCTGTCTCTGTGGAAACAGAAAGAAAAACATGAACTTATTCTTTCTAGAAATAAGCAAAATGCGTTCTACATCGTATCGATAATTGACCTCTTTAATTGTAGATATAATTACTCTTGAAATAATTTATGACAACAACGAGGCGCCTTCGTGCACTTAGCGTGTTCTAGTTGACTCTTATAACAGCTCATCTACCTGTCATTTCATATAAGTCTTAACACCAAAATGAATTTTCCAAATAAACAATTTAAAAAAACTGCTTACCTACAACTCTGCTCTTGTCTTTAAAATTAATGAAAACTATTATACAACCTTTTTCAGTTTACACCTTCATATAAAATGAGGTTAGATTTGATTATTATTGAATTCTGATTCTTTTGAGGTTAGGTAAGCAAAGGTATACGGCCTGGCCCAGCTGATGCTATTTAAATGTCCTGCTATTCAAGTCTATGAATTTAAAGGCTGGCAGACATTTTTTTCTTTATGTTTTTTTTACGCATTCATTTGCAGTTCATTAAGAGAGTTAATTTCTTTACACATCAATATTTTACAAATTGTTCTCTCTTTTCTTCTATTTGATAAACGAAGATAGCCTGGTTCTTTGTAGTTCTGATGTGTGTTGTTGCAATGCAATGCAATAGATGTTTAAATACCCTACTGAGCTGAGCATATATATATATTTATGACCTCCTTATCGTTATCTATCGACAGATGCTCATTTTTGTTTGTTGTTTTTTTTTTTTTTTTGGTTTAGGTACTTTTAATTACTGAGGTTTTGTTTACCAGCCGGTATTTGCTTTTGAAATAAATATTTTTTTTTTGTCTTAGACGTAATTTTGGTTATCTAATTAAAATTTCTATAGAACAAATTGTCAGCTTGAAGTTCAAAAGATTTCATTATTCCTCAATTTTTATTTGCAAATAAAATGACAAAGCCAAAATGTTCCATGATGCTTCCTTTATAACGGTGCACGTGATTAAATTTAAAACAGCGTAGAAAAGATTGTGGAACTCGATTGTTTCTTTTTTTCCCTCTAAAGATCAATTCACATAAAAACGACCAACGACCAACGAATAAAAGGACAAATTAATGGGATTTATAATCTCAAAATCATTCTTGTTTTTGTTTACTTGGTTATTAGTCATTCGTCGTTTTTTCAAGGTCAATTAACGAAAATATCGAATTTCCGCATTATTAGGGTCCTCAAAAAAAAAAAATTATTGGGTCGCCCGAAAAAATTACTGGGGTCACACCCCCCCCCCCCTCCCGAATCAGTTCCAATTATTTAAAAAAAAAAAGAAAAATTTATAAGGCTAAGAACGCACTTGTGATTTTCTGTCGTTTCGATTAATAAATCGCAACAAAAAGTAGTAGCCCGTGGCGTAATGGTTAGTGCGTTGGACTGTTATACGCCGAAGGTTTTGGGTTCGATTCCCAGCTATGCCACCTAAAAACAGAAATGTTTTTCACGGGTTACTGCCTCTTGCGAGGAATTGACAAATCCTCCAAGAGTATCTCTTGTCATTAAAAAGTGCTTCTCACCCTAGCCGTTCGGTCGGATTCGGCAGAAAATTATAGGTCCCCTCTATTCCTGCCAATAACACGAACACAGGAATGGTTCAGAGTTGTAAGTCACTAGGCCCTGCTTCTATACGAGCTGTCGCCAATTTATTTAATTTATTTTAATCGCAATACAAAATTGCTCATGAACGCTTTTGTGGTTTTCTGCCGCGAAATTTTTTAATCGCAAACAAAAACAACAAAAAAAAACTTGAAATGAGAATGCACGCATTTTCTATAGATAAATAGTAACGTTTAAAAAAAATATTTGCTGACAACTTTTTTTTTGTCAAACGTATAATTGCATTTGTTTCATTTTAACTTTAGACAGTCGCGTCGTCGCCAAGCAAATGAAGCAAATTTCAGCCTTTCACATTGAATCTCTTATTCAATTTTTTTTCTGACGCAATTGCGTTTCAAGCCTTTTTTTATGTTTTATGCATGTATGTATGTAACTCAATACCCTTTATACTGAAAAGTTTTGTTAACTTTCTTTAGGTGCTTATTTTTTCGTTATTTGTTATATGTATGTATCTCCTCAACGGCTCGACTGATTTTGTTACAATTTTACAAAAACACATACTTCCAAATATTCTAAGTAATGTTGTTTTTCAAAATATAACAACAATCTTTTTTTTATTCTTAAAAAAATATTAAAAATAAATTCATGTTTTTAATTTGAATTTGATTAAAATATCCTGTCTAATCTAATTATTAATTGATTTCAAGGAACACATATTTATGCAACAACTTTTGTCACACAAGCACAATCATAAAAGTTTATTTACTCAAGAAATCTAATATGACAATTTTTTATGAATGCTTTTATCTCCCCCCTCCCACCACAACTCCCCCTTTTCAATTACCTTAAATTACATCAATGCGGTGGCGGTTAAATGCAAGTAAAACTTCCAAGTTGAAGAACCTCTTAATTATTATCTATACTCGTATCTAGAGAGTTAATAAAAAAACGATTGCAAGGCCCATTGACATATCTAATTGATATTCTAATTTATACGGCATTTTTTGTTTATTCGTATCGTATAGGTATAGTGTTTTTGTTTGCATCTTTTTAACCGATCAAATGATTTGAATTTTATTTACATACATATATGTATGTACAGTACATCATTTGAAAGGCATAAAGATTGCACAATATATACAGCACAGAAAAAAAACAGAACGTAAAAAAAAAAACAACAACAAAATAACAAAAGCTTACGCTTGAATAAAGAAAGCATTACAAACAACTGGCATTCGTTTTTCCCACACACGTTTTTTTTCGCAGCTTTATAGAGATGCGAAGAGGAGTATATATGTATGTAGGTACGTTTATGTGTTTCGCTTTAACCATGGCCGTACTTATTCACATATAAGCATGATAAGCTATTAAGCTCTGTACATTTAATTTATGAATTACTTTAAAGAAATGTTAAACACATTTAAGCCTAGAATGTTGTTGAAGCGAGACGAAAAATTTAATACAAAAATGACATAACGAAATCATAACAAAAAAAAAATGTCGTTCTATTTTAAAACGAAATTGATAATTGTAGCAGATTCTTAAAAGTCTCCATACTATTCGTGTTTGTCTTTGTGGCTTTTGTGATTTTTGTTCGAAATATTTTTTAAATTGCTGTATTTCAAAAATATTTTAACACAGTATTTTCCTAAAAACAAAAACAAACAAAAAAATACTTCGTTTGGCTTCAGAAGTCCAAATGTCACTTTGGCAATTAAAAATGTAAAAATAGTATGTTTGCTTACTTATTTGCACGAATTGTGCAAATAAGGCGTGTTCAGCTGAAGTTTATTAAGAAAATAGGTTAAGTATGGTATTAGTTAAAAAAATGTTTAAAACAAAGAATATTTTAAAAAAGAGCTTCAAAGTAAGTAAATTGTTAAGTAATATCAGGCTGTTTAAAATTTTGCGCCTGTATTTTTAATAACAAAAATAAATATGTTTTAAATTTATTTTTTATTTATTTTCTTTTTTTTAAATTGGAGTAAAATTACTCCGATGAATGTAGGGTTCGAATGCTGATTTGATGACGTAATAATACGTCCCACTTACTGACCACCCAAAAAACTACCAGCTTTCTTGATTAAACTAACTAAAATTCGGGTATCTAAGAAACGCATACCTCATTCACGTAGTCGCCTATTATACGAGGTGGAAAATCCAACACTGACTTTTAAAAGCCGATGATGCATGAAATGTAAACAAATAAATTTAAATAAAAAAAAAAAAGCTACATATCTCGAGATAAGTACGATTAGCGTAGTTAACGCGTTCTGGTGTTACCCTCTCCTATATAATCGTATAATCGTATGCATATGTGTTATTTTGATGTAGGTAGTTATAATTTAACTTTGGGCTTGGAATGGCGTTTTAATTAAAAAACAAAAATGAATAAATAAATAGATCAATCAGTATTTTTTAGTTTTGTTTTTTTTTTTTATTCATTGATTGGCAATGGCAAAAGTTTTTGCATATAGCACATGCCACATAATGTATAATAGGGCGCGCAATACGTTTTAAATTACATCGTTTGACCTTAATCATCGATCAATGATGAATAAAATCAATTGTTTGTGCGGTCTTTCAAATAAAACGAAAAATTACATTAACTAATGAATTGAATGAAATTATTGTGAAAATTGTTTTCAAATTTAAATACAATTTTTTTTAATTAGGTATTAAAAAATCTTTTCAAAATTTGTAAGTATATAGTTCCTATTAAAGCAAGTATTTGTATATAAAAAGAAAAAAAAAACAAGTTCAGTTTCAAGCCTAAATCCTTGATGAGTAATTTAGATTTTTTTAATTTAATTTTTTTGTTAAAATACTAAAATACGATTAATTAATTTTTTCAAAGATTAGAATTTTTTTTATAAAAAAGAATTAGTAAAAAAAATAATTTTTCTTTTTTTTCCTATTTATAATTTAAAACAAAAATATTCTTTTTATCTTTTTTATAGCCTTGAAATTCAAGAGAAAGAAATAATGCATTCGATATTATGTTTTTTTTATTATTCTTCAATATGATACGGAAATCGATTTGTATTTTTTCTACCGACAGCATAATCTTAGCAAAACATTTTCTATAGATTGTTTAAATAATTCCCCAATAACTGCCAGACGAACAAGGTAAATTGCAATTCATAAATAAAGCTAACATAAATTAATTTTGTACGTGCTTTTTACATAAATTGCCAAGTTATTCAATGATGTATACTTTCCTGCCAGCATGAAAAACTGTCCTTATAGAAATTGAAAAAAAAAAAAAAAATGTACAATGAAAAACTCAAGATGCTTGTACAGCATCACCAGAGCTGTATTAAATGATGTGAGACGTCGGGCCCTGTGGCCAGCCCCTCAGTTCAATGAAATTTGTTGATGAAAATTAATGAAATTTGGTACAACAACTTAATGATTTGCGGATTGTTTGCCTGTTCAAAATTTTGATCCAAATATGGTACCAAATTTCAAAAATAATAATTAGTTGATAATTTTTAGGAATTTAGTCAAACTTATGCCTTAAAAAACAACTTAAATCTGTACTTTTATGTGAAAGTGATTCCAATGAGGAAATGTACCTACATTTATGTATGTACGAAATTTAGAAAAACAAGTCCAAAATGTTGTGGAGTGTTCCCAATTGTGCTATTGCTTTTTATTTGGGTATATTTTTTTATTTACAATTATTTTTAGACCAAATCTGATCAAACTTGTCGGAAATTCGACAATTTTGACAGTTGAACCACTTTTGGAGTAAAGGCTAAAAAACTCGAAGTACCTTATCTAAAATAATACTTTTAAAAATGTTATTATTTTCTGGTAGCTGTTTTTCAATTTAACGTCAAGTTAAGAATTCTGACAGCTAACACTTATAAAACAATTAAAATTGATCTAAATTCTAAGTAAGATTAATAATTTTGACAGCTGTCAACTAAGTGCATTGAATAACCACAAAATTATTGAGTAAAAAGAAAACATTAAATAATTTTACAGCAGTTATACAGTGTTGTTTTATAACTATCAAATGTCAAAATTCTTCATTTGACACCAAATTCCAAATAATACAGTATCTACCTAACCAGAAAAATTACAACATGTCGAAAACTATTATTTTAGATTATTTCAAATTTTTGATTCGTTGAGCTAAAAATTGACTCAACCGTCAGATTAGTTGAATTTGGTCTGAATATAATTTTTAATAAAAAAAAATATCAAAGAAATTAATACAAAAAATTTGTTCTAATAATTTGAAAGCATTCCGCGACATTTTGGACTTGATTTTCGAAATTTGGTACATGCATAAATATTTCCACTGGAATCACTTTCATATGAAAGATTACATCTAAGCATATATTTTAAGATATATCAAACATAAATTTGACTAAATTTCTGCTTTAAAAATGTGTGTGCTTTTTTTTTTTAAATTTCGTACCAAATTTTGATCTAAATTTCGAGGACCTTATATTTAAAGCCAAAAAACAAGCAGTGGTAATGCATTCAGCGTAATTAAGCATGGGAAATGATTTTTTTTTGTCAAAATGAAAATGGGAAATGATTTTTTTCGTTAAAATTAGACAAAAAGGCCACTGTGCATCGCCTGTGAATAAATTAAACGACTTTTTTTATTTTGAAACAAATTATCACATGAGGACTAAAAAGAAATGCTATTTTAAAAATAAAAAAAAAACAAATTCAATTCAATTCAATAAAATTTCACTTTAACTTCAAAAGTTTTTAATAAAAAGAAGATAATTTTAAATTTGAACAAATTTTGAATTCCTACATAGGCTGCGTCGTCGCCCCCTGTAAGACGTATACACGTTGATTTCCTTGGTCTCTTTTGCCTTCTTAAATCCACGTCCGACTATCGACTATCATCACAATAGTTTCAAATAAATTTATTAAGTCCAACGATGAAGTAGTTACCTCCCCTATTTGGAAACTTTATTTATAGTCAAAGTCGCGCCTGATGTTGTCGTGAGAACGATATGACTACTACTTGTTAAAATAAATTTTCTTATGCCTTCCTCCTCTGAGAACTTGTTGAACACAACTTGACAAAAAAAAAAACTATACCTACTTACCGGAATCTATGAACTTGAAATAAAGTTGCGGTAGAAAATTAAAACCGTCTACAAAAAAAATGGTCATTTCTATATTTTATATTCATATATTCAGTTAGTTTCAGAAATTCAAGAAAAAGCTTCCTGTAACCATAGCTAGCCATGTTGGCATAACAAAGCAGGATTTTTCCTGAGTAGAAAAATAAATTTTCCTCAAAAATTCAGTTGTACAGAAATTTTGTAAAATTGAAGTTGTCAAAGGGAACACGGAGGTCGAGTTTTTCTATATAGGACACAACAACAACAACAAAAAAAAATATAAAGAATCCTCCAAAAGAATTCAACAAAATCTTGTGTAAGTTTTTAATGTGTCTTTTTTTTTCGTTTGTTCCCAATTTTATATAATGTATTTATATGGTTTTTATGCATACATGCAGTTGCAGTATGCACATTGGACATCTCGAATGTTCAGACAGAGAGACATCACTTTGATGTTAGCCAGACATAGTCAGCCTCATACTCATGGTATAGTCCCACATCGCGAAATGTCACAAAGTTAAAATATTTTGTCTGCTAATTATCCGTCAAAAAATGTCTGCCAAGTAGGTTTTTAAGTTTTGCTGTTTATATATTCAAATATAATTGTTTTTTGTGCAATGTGATGTTGTGTTTCCGCTCTACTTTTTCGATGCAAAATAAAAATAATAATATTTTCGATGCATTTTATGTTGGACGAAAATTCTTTGGCGAAAAATACATGAATTGTATATTTTTGTGTGATGACAGTGTGGGAGAAAAGTATTCGACAAAAGGTTAAAGGAAAAGATTTTTTAAAAATTTAAAACAGACGCATTAGAGTGCTCAACTTTTATTTTTTTTTTTCTATCAGAGCTAGCTTGAATCGTGCTCTATGAGCTGAGAATAAAATGACCGATCGTGTGATCTGACAACTTTCTATTCATATGACAGGTTAAGTGAAGAAGTGCGTTTCGCAGTGAAGTTTTTTTTTAATAATTTGTAAAATTTATGTTATGAAATATGTACGTTAAATCCTGTTATTATTGTCACGAACCTTGAAACTTGTATAAACGTCCAATAAATGTTTTTTGTATGAAATATTTTTATGTGAGTTTTTTTTTTAATAAATATGAATCTTGGCTCTTTTAAAAATGATTTTTTGCAATATATTTTGATTTGTGTCATTCGCGTCACAATAAAAAGTACAAAAACTCTTGTTTTTGGAAAATTGAAGCAAAGAATTCGATGTACGTCAATTTTATCTACGCCTAAACTAAAAGGAAACTTTTGTGTGGAAAATCGATTCAATATTCTTTTTTTATTTTTATTTTTTTATTTATTTGATAATTTGAAAAACTGTTAAGAAAAAACTGCAAAAGAAAACCGTCACATTTGTGTGACGTGATTTTCAAAAAAAACATGGCAAAAAGTCTTCTTAAATTAAAAACATAAATATATATTTGGTTGTTTTCATAGTTACGTTTGTGACACTGATACTTATGATTTTGTAAATTATTCAACAATATTCTTCATTTATTGATAAATACTTCAGTAATTTATTAAACATACATGATGCCATTTAAATAAGTTAGTACATACACGTAGTGAATTAAAAAAAAAGAAAGCGGTTTAGTTATAAAGTCTATTTCTGTTACGGGTGTGACTTAGGAAAGAAAATTGGTTTATTGCAAATTTTTATTAAATAGAATTGCCTGACCAAAAAAACCTCGATGATAAATGTGATAAAAAATTGAATATCCTAATAAAATAATTAACCAGTTAAAAAAAAATCTTCACATCGTATGTGTTTGTGGTATAAAATATTACATAAAGAATATGTAACTTTTTATCAAATATTTGTCTGAAAGCTGATTTATTTTAGGACCAGTTCAAAAATGAGAAACAAAATTATGAAAAACTGTCTAAAAATGTAGTTTGAAATTGTTACGTCTGTGACAAATAAATGTTACCGGTGTGACAAAGTAATATCTTTTCGTCTGTACATAATACAATCAATGATATTGTAATGGGAAATTATTGTCAAGATTAAGTCAATCCTCAACACATACATACATAAAATTATGTGATAATTGATAAATATTGAAGTTTGGTATTTTAAAAATTCAATTTTAAATTAATAAGTCATCAAAACTTTACCAATATTTATCAATTGATCAATGCAAATTTTTTTTACTTATTAGTAAAATATTTTCTCACTCGAATTTATTTATTAGAATAATTTTAAAATGCCAACATGTTAGGGAAGTGACACAGATTTTAAAATTTTAATTTGAAATAAATTTAAATTTTAAATTGAATAACATTTTGTCTAACGGTTTATCACAGTATTCTTCTTAAATCACTAAATTAAAAGATTGATACAAATTTCTATTTTGTAGTAACTAATAAAACATAGGAATGCATGGTTTTGTTACGGATGTGACACTTAACACTTATATGAATCAATTGCGCATAAACTAAGTTTTTCAAACTTGCTCTAACTTAAGGTAATAAAAAATAGTTAACGGCTCCTAAAAAAAAAACGATGAAATTGCAAATACATATTGTACAGGTTTTCCAACAAATGTTACCAAAATATTATTTCTGAAGCAATAAATTGCTAAGTTCTATTGATAAATTAATGTTATTTCTGCTTTAAAAAAATATACACATAGCTTTTTTTCCTATTTTGTTTTAAACGACAAATCCATATTTGAATGCCATTAACTTTGCATTTACAATTAATGCTTACTTGGTTAACAGCTGATGTGACTTCAGCAGTTCTGCACAAGAACATTGGGACGGATTCAACATATTTGGCAAAATTTCTAACGCATCCGAAGTTCCTTCATCGATAGAGACGATACAATAGCTGATCCTTTGTTTTTTTTTTTTTTTTAGGTTTGTTTAAGTGTTCGACTTCTCTCTCCATTTTTGGTGGTATTTGATGTAAATTCATGACAATGTGAATTATTGTGAAAAGCCGAGTATGTATATGTTTCGTATCATACTTTTGCGACCATACTGTTGTTGGTATGAAATGCTTAATTTAAATTAAATTTTACTTTGTACATATATATTTGTCTTAAGTGCGAAATGATGCACCACCGAGGAGGTGCGAAAATTGGCGCCCAATGCCAATTTATATATTTTGCATTTTCTAAATTTAAATAGAAACAATTCTTTCTTAGAGAAGAAAAAAAAAATCAAAAAAAAAAACCCTAAATGACCTAAATTTAAAACATTTTAAATTAAAGTCGACAATTTCCTAACAGCAGAGCAGAGTGCTTTATTTTTAAGACTGCTGCGACTATGGCTCTTGTCAGAGAATTATTCCATTTGACTAAAACTTAATGCAAAACTACAACAACAACAACAAAAACATAAAATAAAAATAAATAAATTTTAAGTATAAAACTATATATCTTTCTTATTTATCATCAGGTTGCACATTCATTAGATAAAATAGAAACGCACAACGTATTTTACGCGTGCACCAATAAAACATGACTCATTTATATATTGTCATCAGTTAAATAAAGAAAAAAAAAAAAAAAAAGGAATACCGAACGGAAAATTCAAATTCAAATAAATAAAAAAAAATTAAGGAGCCAAAAAATACTTTGAGTGATTTAAAAGCGATGGGTTTTTTTATTTTTTATTTTGGTTTAAATTTGAAAGCAACAACAACAACATCAACAACAACGATTAAAATGGATAAATTCCTCAAATGAGACGAAAAAAGGCGAAGTAAAAAACAAGACAAAAAAAATCATTCAAAATGTTGTGACAAATGAATTGAAATATGATAAATGATGTTTTGAATCAGAAGTGAAACAGGTTAAATTTTTTGTCAAAAGAGAAAAATAACAAAAAAAAAAAAAATAAAAACAAAGTAACAAAGTAACAAAAGTGATCAAAGCGATTTTTATTTTTGTTTTTGTGAAAGTTTTATTTTTATTTTGTGTTAAAAGCATTTATTTTTAAATTTAAAAAATATATATATTTATTTGGCTAAAAAAGTGATTGAAAAAAAAAACAACAACCAAAATGGCTGGAATATTTCGAAGCCATTCGGTTAGCGCAACACCAATTAAACGAACATCGCTAAGTCCTTTTTGGTAAGCTTCTTTTTTAGTTTTAAATTTTTATTTCATTTTTTGTTTAATAAATTTATTCAAAAATATATCGCATGTCTTTGAAACATACATCTTATTTTTTTGCATGTTTTATTTGTCTTTTTTTTTTACTGAAATTTGTCGCAAAAAAATAAATCATTTACTTTAATCATTATTTATCAGCGCAATAATGACTTTAAATTGAATTAAACAAAATTTGATTCTGCAACAATAATTTAAATTACAAATAAAAATTAATTTGATATCAATATCTGATAATTAACAAGCAAAAATAATTACTAACAAAGAAAATTGGCGTCAGTCATCTGGAAACGGGTTGAATGCAGTTATTTTCCAGTTATTCGATTCCAAAAAATAACATTTATTCACGAACGTTAATTTCAGAATTTTTGAAATGAGTCCTTTCGTTAATTAAAACGAAAATCATATATTATTTTAATTTTATTTGAAAACAAAAAAACAATGCAAAACTGGATCGCACGGAAATACTGTTTTGAATCAAGGTTATATCAAGGTTAATAAAATATAAAAACAAAAGTGTCAGAATCATTTTTAATTTTTTTTAATTTTAAAAGCTACAATTTGCCTCATTTCTTATGAAAGACTGATAGTTTTCCAAAAATATAAAAATTGAATTTTTCTTTTAAGGATGCGTTGAAGACGAAGAAAATGACTCTCTTTTGTGGGTTTTTAAAATATTTACAAAACACTCAACGTCTATCAGCCCCTCCCCCCTATCCCACCCCCTTTAAAAAAAATTAAGAACTTAGACAATGCCCAAGGCTTACAAAGAAAGCTCTTCGCTTTACAGGAGTTTTTTTCGTTGGAAGATTTGTTTTTTTTCTGGGATCATAGAAATTCATTTGCGGGATATTCAAAGAAAAGGTAAAGCAAGTAAAATGTCAGTACCTAGTTAGATAACTAATCCGTTATAACAGATCAACTAGTTTCAATAATTTTTCAGCCATAGAAAATTTCTAATTAACGGGTGTAAAATAATTAAAGATTTTTAGCACCTGTTGATTTTGTGGGATATTTACAAAAAAGTTTATAAAGCTTGAAAACAATTTTTTAATTCATAAAATAACTTGTGTCTGAAAATGGTTGAGATTTAATGAAGAATAAGTGAAATTTCAGTCTTCTTCTTTTCGAATATCCCACAAATAAGTTGTTAATAATCTTTACTATCTTCGAATAAACTTTATATTCATTTAAAAATACTTTCCAAATACTGAAACAATTTTATCTTTTATGAAAATTTAGTGACCTTTCTGTGGGCATATATTTTTTTTCGAATATCCCACCATCTCAACGAATTTCGAAAAAAAACTTAAAAACTTCATGAACAAAATCAATGGCTTAATAATTACTGAAACTAGTTGTCTTTTTATGAGGATTTATTGTCCTTTAAGTTTGCATATTGTTTTTTTTTTCGAATATCCCATAATTGAGGCTTTATTAAAAATATCTACAAATTAGAAAAATTTAACAAAAAATGATATTTCGTGTGGATTTATTGATCTTTAAGTTGGTATATTGTTTTCTTTCGAATATCCCACATATGAGGTGTTAACAACTTTGAAGAAAAAAAAAATAAAAAATCTATGAACAAAATCTTTAACTAATTACGGGACTTTTTTATGAGGATTTTGTTTCTTTTAAAATTAAAAAGCATTTTTTTGAATATCCCACACTTGAAAAAAAACTTCAAAAATACATTTAAAAAAATGTTAGACTGACCAATTATTATTTGAATTTTGATGACAAATTATATTCAGCTTTTAGATGTCATACTTTTTTCGAATATCCCACATCTTAGGTACTAAGATCCCCGAGAAAAATTTAAGTGTGAAATAACTAAACGCTGGCCTTTTCCTCTCAAATAAAATATTTATTTTCAATTAGCAGTTATTCAGAAAAAAAGTAGGTACTAAACCTTCGCGCAGAACCCGATGCTTACGTACAATACATACATATATCAAATTATGTACATCCCAGTAGTATTATAATTGAACATCCCTTCAAATTAAATACAAAATACTTGAAAAAAAAAATATCCTTGTTCATAAAAATATTAAAACATCCAACCCTATTGAAATTTTAATTTTTTTTTTTCGACAAAAATTCTGCTTATGTTGTATAAGCAGTTAGTTGTGCGGGAAATCAATAATTACAAAAATATCTAATTGCATGCAGCAGACAGACCGTCGTAGTTTTTTTTTCTTTTCTTTTTTTATGTTTTAATTAATTATAATATATTTGTCTGCTATACTTATACGTGACTTGGTTAACAAAAAAAATGCATGCATATAACGGGCATACGCCCTCAGCATTCAGCTCCCACAGCAGTATTTTTTTTCTTTTTTTATCAAAAGGAAAGTTTTTGTTTTTGCATATATCAGTCGTGTCGTTAAAGTGAATCTGAGTTATTAAACGAACTCTGGAACGAGCTACAGTGTTCAGCTTAAAAGTTCATTAAACCTCGTGTAATCTTACAAACAAGCATAATATTATAAAAATTCTTGCTGTTTATTTAACGTGATAGATAGTTTTGTATTTGGAAAACACACAAACTCCTTCTTATCACTTTAAAAAAAAAAAAAAAAAAAAAAAACTGCAGTCCAACTCAAATCAAATATTAAGTAGAACAAGAGTAACTCACTCAACAACATTGTCAAACCAAACAAAACTACTATTCGAATCTAAATCTGAATTCGAATCCGAATCCGAATCCGAACCGCAAACAGAATAGAAACGAAGAGAGTACCTACCTAGACCTAGAGAGTAGGTTAGGTAGTTGTTGTAGTGCGTGTCATTCTGATTGAAATGTTTACCATAACGAAAACAAAACGAAAGAAAAAAACATACGAAAGACTAGCTGTGCTGTTTGTGATAGCTTTTTGTATGTATAAGAAAATGTTTTAAGCTGATACCGTTCGCAGCGTCGAGGATTCAATGTAAATTCTGTGAATGTAAATATGAGTTTTTGAAAAATAGAAGAAATAAAAAAAAAAACTGTTTCGGTTGTTGACGTGAGTTTCAGGGATAAGATTGTGCAAGATAACACGTGATTTATGGTTTTAATGAAGTGTTTACATTGTGTGTAAAGTGATGAGAGGATTTTTTTGTGTATGAAAGTTTTGAAGAATAACAATTTTTTTAAATCCATCATCATGAGTAAACCACCGAGTAATGTTGGACTTAGGCTTCGTGTAAGAGCTAAACGATATTTTTATAACGATGTGTTCAGGTA
This sequence comes from Epistrophe eligans, assembly GCA_951394125.1. Taxonomy (NCBI): domain Eukaryota; kingdom Metazoa; phylum Arthropoda; class Insecta; order Diptera; family Syrphidae; genus Epistrophe; species Epistrophe eligans. The sequence goes on along the minus strand of OX596031.1, from coordinate 26,382,579 downwards.
CGTTTAAACAAACAATCAATTATAATTTTCACTTAGATAAAGAAAAAGAATAATATACAATATTAAAACTATAAACTTATTTAACAGCCCTATTCTGCTATCCGATCCGATTGAATTTTTCGATTCACGTGAATTTTTCACAAATAATTCCTTAAACCCTTTAATCTTTCGATTTAGAGAATCTAATTGTAAAAAAATGTATTTTTACCGCAATTTATATGCTTTTTGGAATAGAATAGGGCTGTAAGTCTTTCACGAGAAGGCCCTAAATAAAATACACGACTGGGTCGCATTTAGTTACTCTTACATGATCAAACTGTTTTAACGCTGTAATATAAAACCATTCATCTGATTTTAAAAGAAATACCGGCCCCAAAAATTAGGAGCGAATATGCTACCACCGCAGAATGTTTAAAAATTCGGATCGCGCCAGTTTGGACAGGACACCTACTAACATTAATCACCATGTAAATTAATTTAGAAAACCGAAATTTTCGTTGTTCTTCAAACGTATGCAAGTTAAAGAAAACCCTTTTTACATGTTTGAAATTAAAAAAAAATCATAAACCTGTTTTTGAAATATCGAATATTCAAAAAATTAAAAAGGTACCAAGTTTTTAGGTTGCAGCTGAAAGGACAGATAGACCAGATATTGATATTGAAAATGTATAAGTAAGTTTAATTACGTTATGACTCACAATATTATAAATGGTAAAGGGTATTCAAGCTAATCATAAGTTTACAAATTGTGTAAAAATGATACCTAAGTTTACACAAAAGTTTGTTTGAACACCCTTTTTAATTCATATTGTTAAATGCTGTGTAATTGAATCAGCTGTTCGTTAAACGTCAATTAATAATTTTCAAAAATATGTGCAAATAAGCGTGATCAGATTTCGAAGTTCTTTTTAAATGGAGAACCTCACCCAAGCCTACTGGAAAAAAATGTGAAATATGCCACAAAAGTCTTTTTTTTTTTAAGCCTGACGGGAATTAGATGAGAAAACGATGTCGGGGCTAAATGTAAAACTTTAATAGTCGCAAACTCACGGCAGTGATCGAACAAAAATGAGCGAATACAAGAAAAATCATATGGCGCGCCCATAATGGTGTATATCTACTTTTCCTTCAGTTTAGTTCACTTTCGTTTTCGTTAGTAATAGTTGTCCCGAGGTCAACTCAACTGAAATTTGGCGATAACAATTCCGAAAGCAAAACAAATATTTACAAGTAAAAGCATTTAATTTTGTTAAATGTAGACGTCCTTATTATTATTTTTGTTTGTATAAACTACGTTTTTATTCACAACTTTTATCGCCAACTATCTGAATGTGATAGTTACAGAATACGGGCAGAGTTTATTTAAATTCTCTGAGATACCTAATATATCATATCTCTGAACACGCCTATTTCTAAAAGTCACATTATTATTAAGTATTTTTAGAGAGAAAATTTGATTTCTTCTTAGATTTATGTTCGTTTAAAAAAAAAGTCAAATGTACTAAAAAGATTGGCGCAAAATTTTAGACGCGCAAATGCAATTTTTAGTTTCGAAACTGTTTAATTAAATTGTATAATTTACATCCAGATTTAAGTTTTAATCTGGATGAATAGAATGAATAATATGGGCGTAAGGAACAATAAAATACAAAGTCCAGCAATTTAATATTTCGATTATGGGTAGAAGATTTTTTTTTTCATAATTAATTTTCAAACTCCGCATTAATAAATACTAAACAATTGCGTACCAATTTTTTTTTTCTTAGAAAGATTCAAAATTTTATATTAAATTTTTCTCATAAATTGAGATTTGTTTAAGAAATCAGATGGTGTACATCGCATTGGATGTCAAAATTTAAAAAAGTTGTTTAATCAATTTATTTCTAATTATATTGATTTTTATAACAATTTTTAAATCTATATTGTCCATATTTATGTACATACTCACATAATACTACCTTAAACTAAAATTCATTTTTGGCAAACACCATACAATATATTCTCCCATAGCTAATTTATTTCTTTTAAAATCAGATGAATAGATTCAAACTATTCAGACTTTAAAACCACGGTGTGATCGTACATAAGAGCAAGTTCGTGACACCCAGTTGTGCATTTTTTTTTCTCAAAGGTAATTCAAAATAAATGAATACGCATAAACCATGAGTTGCTTGCATTCAATGATTTGTTTCTTTATTTATTAAAAAAAAAATTGAAAACTTTCCACCCTACTGTACAGTAAAAGTAAGATAAACGTACTTTTATAGCGATGTGGGCCCTATCCGGGGTATCAATTAGCTAATAATTAAAAGTATATGACTTTCTTAAAGATTAAATGAACTTTAAAGGGATGTGGTTGCAAGGTATGGTACTACTTCAGTAGTAGACTTTTATTATATTATTTACGGTTACCTTTTGTTTTTATTAGAATATACAAAATAAAAACAAACATAAAATTAGCCTAATGGTGCACAAAAAAAAAACAAGAGGCAAAGTCGTGTATTTCATACAAGTTTTTAACAAAGGTATTAAATACATTACATATTTAAAGTATATGATGAAATATGATTTTTTTTTTTTCTCAATGATTTGATTTGATGAAATATTTGTTTCTTTCAATTTAACTTAATAATATAGAATATTAATGTAAATATATGTAGATTAAAGACGGCATCATATGGTCTGGCTACCCTGATGCCTTTAAAAAAAATAATTTATGAATTAACTTTGTAAATTATTTATTTCATTTCTATGCAGTAATGTAACTAAAAATAAATTTCATAAATCATTACTTTTTGAACACTCCCTTTTATTACCAATAAAAAATGTATATTGATATAATAGGTAGCTAGGAGAGCTATGTATATTGGGTTTAAAACAAGACCAAGATGACCATCAGGAGTAAACAATCACTACGTTTCGATTTTCTTAAATCATAGCTTGGTTAATTACGAATAATAAATCAAAAGTTCAAATTGAGGAAGAACACTTATGTATGTTTCTTCTACTTTGTTGCATTATTGCTCTCTATAATATGTGAATTTTGAAGAAATGAAAAAAAAAAAAATAAAAAAATAAGTAATCAAACTGAGTTAAGGTACACACATGAATTTTTGATAGCCAGATAATTTCAATTAAGTGCCTTTGTGCTGGTTAAAACAAATTTTAATTTGTTTACTTTTTGAGGCTTTATTTTTAAGAAATGTTCAAATTGATGTGCTGCATGCAGTAAACTCAATGTTCATCTTTTGTAAATAAAAATCTATCTTATTTTTGACTGGCCAATGACCATATCATCGATTGACTCCAGGGTGCAAGAAATAAATCTCAACTGAAAATTTTGTTTGATTATTTCATTGAATTGAATAAATTTACTTTTGATTATCTTAGCCATCGCCCACCTGGACATAAACCTAGTGGTCTGGAAAAAAATAAATATAAACAAATGAACAAATGAACACATCAACCAGATGTCTTTCGTTATCCTTTAAAATTTTTATTTACAATATTTTAATTCTGAAAAAAAATAATAATAATAAAATTGTAGAGATATTCTGATTTGTTGACAGAAAAGAAAAGAAAACAAACATTCGAGCTCACCCGCTGACCATAATGTTTCGAACAATAAATATTTCATTCGAGGTTCAGTTTTTTTTTAAGTGTATTGGATGAAATAAAAAAAAGAAAAAAATATTCTCTAACAAAATTATATTGCCTTGAAAAACCTATTTTAAGAATCGATAAAAAAACACATATTCGAAAACTGCAATTTTACTTCAATGAAAAAAAAACACCGCAGCTCTATGTACATTACGTACTTCTTATACCTCGACGAATGATCGTTAAAAAAAAGTGTGTTTGCCAGAATGGGACTCACGGTTAAGATGTGTTAACATCAAATTAAATGTTCAAGTGCTGGTTTTACACCACAGAACGCGAACTGTCAACCAAATTTCAGTCCAAACTCAACTCGACCTATCGATTTAGTTTGAGATACGAAGGAACGTACCCAATATTAAACGTATCCAATATCCATGAACGTATCGTAACGTGTAACAGCACAACTTAATGTGCTACAGAAATTTCCACGTTTTTAGCCGTCGCCGACGTAGATGTGTAGGTACACATAAAAAAAAAACTTTTCCACTTTTCTAACTCTTCGACAATATTTAAATACTATTAGACAACTTGGGGATTTACAAAAAAATAATGTTATTTCTATGAAACATATGATAGTAAATTTTTTGTATTTTTCGTTATTTTTTTTAGTTATAAATGGGATTATCGTTGTTAGTTACTTTTGAAAAAAATTAACATTAAGAAAAATATCATCAGATCCCAATACAAACAAAAATGAATTTTATTTCAAAACACACTTTCTGTTACAGTTAGACTTTTTGAAACAACTTACCCTATTTTTCATTAAAAATATAAATAAACAAAAAAAAAAAAAACAAAAAAAGTACTAAAACTGATCAAACCAAAGAGAGGATGATCCTCTCTTCCCTTGAAACTTCAAAATCAGGCAAATATAATCGTAATTTGTATCGAACGCGAAGGACAAATTTGTTAAAAAAAATCCGAGACATACTCAACTCTTTGCGCCTCTGTCTGTAGATATATTGTCAAGAAATATCTTCGTCTGTGTTACGTTTTGTTTTTGTTTTGTATGTATTAATACATTTTTTCTTTAGCAAACATCCAAACAGTACCTATAAAAAAAATAGAAAAAAAAAACGAATTAAGAAAGTCCATTGAACGTATAAAAATGATCATGATCATGAGTTTTAATATGATTTACCAAATTGTGGATTTATGTGTTCTTTTTTTTTTAATTCAATTAATTTATAAATTTAAATGCAATGAATGTGATCATCGATTTTAATTTTTATTGTGCATACGATATTCATATCATAAACAGTTCGATTTGTGTGTGTATTTATAAATAATTTGCTATATGTGTTAGGCCATTTTATACCAATCAGTGGATAAATAGAAGATTTGTGTATAGTTTTAGTCTACTTATAATAATTAGTTCAGCACAAGTTGTGGAAATACATTATAGTCAAATAATCTATGAGGGAAAATTATTTATTTTCAGCAGTATTATGGTTTAGGGTTGGGCACTCAATCAGTTTTTTCTTTACCTATATCTACTTTTATATTTTTGTGCTAAAATGTGAACCGCATGTTACCAGATGAAAACAGCTGTGTTCCAATAAACGTTGATCGTTTTTTTAGTTTTGTGAACAAAAATCATTCCAATGCCATTTACTGAAGAAAATAAATAAAATTTAGTTCACTTATACAGGGTGATACGCATAAGGTGTGACAAAAAGCTAGAGAGTGTAAGTTGGGTCGAGACTATTAAAAAAAAATCGTATGGGAGGGGGGCTATTCTCCATTGTTTAGCAGGGATGGGCAATTTTCTAAAAAAATTGTCATAAAACCAAGTCATAATGCGAAGCTATACCTTATTTATTGTAAAGCCAGAAATCTTCTTTATTTTATTTTTAAAAAATAAAAAATTATTTTTTGAAAATTCGATATTTCGAGAATAATGATGATGGTAGATGATTTTTTTTTTTCAAAAATTAATTTTTAAACTACGCATTAATAAATACCATTTTTTTTTTCTTAAAAATGTTTTCAAAATTTAATATATAAAAAATTATTTAAAAAAAAAACCCTCTAACGATTTTTAAATTTTTTTTCTCATAAATTGAATTTTTGTAAGAAATCACTTGTGTACATTGCGTTGGTTTCAAATCAATTTCAGATATTTTTTTAATCAATTTATTTCTAATTATATTGATTTTGTAACAATTTTTGAGTCTTAAGTATAAATACAATACATATACTTTAAAACCATAGTGTGATCTCACATAAGAGCAAGATTTTATTTTCACTTAATTTTTATTATGATTTGCTAAATCATCCGTTAAATTTAACGGACATTCCACATTATTGTGCTAAACTACATCACTTTATGAAATTGAATTGAATCAATTGAAGGAAAAAAGAAACATAATTTCTGATCTCATGGTCAAAAATCTCAAACGTTATATGTATTTATAAATGAATTCAATTTAAAAAAAAAAAAGTCTTTCTTTTCGAGAATAGAAAAAAACATTTGTGTGAAATCATAGCTAAATTAAGCCTAACGTCTAACAAAATGACTTCTCCATATTGTTGTGTTGTTGATCATAGAAAAAGAATTCCACCCGAATCTTCCAATGAGCTTTTTGCAAATTCAAATAACGTTTTGGCATATGAAGCTTAACGACTTCAATTAAATTTTATTTATACCCAATGAGTTCTTAATTGAGTTTTTCAGGTCAGAATGACAAAATCAGTTTGCCATGTTCTGTTCATGTTGTTGTGTATGTATGGAGTGGAATTATGGTGTGATGTTTTATTAGAAAATATTCCATAAATAAAGAAAATAAAAATAAGAAAATCATCAAAGAACCACCAACGTCATGCTGTCTAGGTTGGCAAGTATACTACTATGTAGTTTGAAAAAAATAAAATAAAAATAAAAAAAATGTTGTCTTTTCCATCACATATGGAAAATTGAAGCAATAACTAACGGTTAATTAGGCACAATATTGCAAGCAGCATGTTTGTACGTATAAATTGTGTAGAGTCGCATCATCATCATCATCATCATCGCCATCATATACATGATCCAGGAAGAAGACTTTTGAACTATAAATAAAATTGAACCTCCAGTAGAGTGAGTCTCTCTATACCTATATAATGTATCTGCAGTCTTTTTTTTTTTTTGAGAAATGTTTCTAAATCCTATAATGAAGGAAGAAGATTTTCTTCTTTTTTTTTACAAATAAAGCAGTGTTTTTGAGCCTTGCATATGTTTATGTCAACTTTGAAGAAATGTTGAGATCGTTAGATAGACTGCAGTGCAAGTAGACAGGTATTAAGTGGAAAGTTCATTGAATCCGGGGGATTTATTTTAGGCGAAAACTTCTTTACTTATACTTAACATCCGTGTTATAGTGTTTAATTGGATATGGATGTTCTCTTCTTTCGCTGACAGATGTACATATATGAACGGTTTATTGTTTGTTTTTCTTTGAAGTTTTTTTTTTTTTTTTAATTTTTTATGACACTGCTTGTAAACTCTGTGGTGAAAGCTGTAAAAAAAAAGGACTTTTGGTTTAAAAATGTCGGAAATATCAACTTGTAGGCTATCTTCAGAAACAAGTGTATTTTAAATATGTCCTTACACAATTTTTGAGAATGTCGAACGAAAAAGGAAATGTAATAATTTTGGAAGCAACCTATGCTAACAAATCATCTATATCATTTTATTGGGTGGAGCAGGGCAGACACATGGGTTTCTAATTGGAATGCAACTCAGCACGATTGAATGAATTTAGTTTTAGTCTGGATGTTATATTTAAGAACTTCTATGGCTCTATTACGATTACATATTTAAAAAAAATAAATAGATTTCAGGTAGCTCCACAGGAAATTACCGCATAGGGCAAATTCGGAGATGAGACGATCGGCATATCCTTGGCCTAAAAAAGTCCATGAATCCCCTAACTGCGTGGGCTTTTGTTAAAACTACACGTTCTCAAGCTCAATTTCTTCCAATACAGCCAACAAAAATACTTCGAAATTTCACGAACATCTGAATTAAGGGCTAAATTTATTGGCTGACGACGAAATAATCCGATTTCAATCAGAGAGACAAACTTTCACTCATGTGGAAATTTTAAAAGTGCATAATACAGGTCTCTCTCACGAGCATGAGCAGAGCAGGGAGCAAAAATAAAAATGCCCATTGTTAGTAACCCATATGAGCGAGAGTTTCTCATGTTCGAAGTTTTTGAAATTTAGTGAACCTTAAATTTGGATCAGAGATTTTGATTTTAAAAATATCTCGAAAACTATCATTTTTTGATAAAATGTCAGTCAAAAATTATAGCTTATGAAATACTATACAAAAAAAATGTACTACACCTTACACTGCGGTGATGCGCGAAAAGTACGTTTTAGTGCATTTTTATCAAAATCTTTTGCTCTTAAGTAAAAAAACTAGAAATATTTGTTATGTAGAATTCTATAAGGTAACATTTTTGCATTTAAAATTCTCCAAAAAAATCAAAATTTGATCCGTTAAAAATTTTAACTTTTGTACAAATTTTGGTTATGGTTTGCAAATGAAAATTTTCTGTGGTCTACAGATCAATAGCGAAAACGTAAACGAAAAAACTACGAAGAAATATTAATGGAGAGTTTTTTATCAGATGATAGACAGCAAAATTTGTGTGTGGTCTCATTTTTCCGCACACAATTAATGGTTTGTGCAAATAATTCAGTCGGAAAAAGGAGCGAAAAGTTCTCCAAATAATCTGCTACATATTATCAATTTCACTCGTTGAACAGCGTACCTACTGCAAATCGAAGAACAGAACGAAAATGTTCGTTTATGATTTCGCTGTCTTATTTTTGTATGGAAATTTTTGTTTCGCTAGCTTAAATAAAATGCACGAATGGGTTGCACGAACTTGCACTTATGTGCGATCACACTGTTGTTTTAAAGTCTAAATAATTTTAAAAACTTTTCATCTGACAAAAGAAATTTATTAGTTATTTGAGCCTATATTTTATGCCACTTGCCATAAATATAAGCTATTTTAAGGAGAAATTATGTGAGTACATAAATATGAACAATATAGCACCGTGCTGTCTTGCACTTCACACATATGCATGCACACAATTTACAGTTTAGACTGAAAAAATGTTCAAAAATCAATAAAATTAAAAATAAATTAATTAAAAAATATCTGAGATTGATTTGACACCAACGCAATGTAGGTACACCAAGTGATTTCTTACACAAATTTCAATTTATGAGAAAATTTTTTAAAAGATTTTTTAAAGATCGTTGGAGCAGTTTTTTAAAAATTTAATTTTTTAAATATTAAATTTTTAATATATTTTTAAGAACAAAAATCGGTTCGCCTATTTTTAGTACTTATTTATTGGAGTTTAAAAATTAATTTTGAAAAAAAAATAATCCACCCATTTTCGAAATATTGAATTTAAAAAAAAAATAATTTTGACTTTAAAAAATTCAAAATTTGATGTTTTAAAAATTTTGATATGCAATATTATTCAAACTTATTACATATTAGCTTTTGTGTAAAAAAATAATTAAAATTTGTTCAACAGATAATGAGATAGTCGAAAACCCAAAAATGGTTCTATGAGAGGTATACCATTTTTAAACGATTGATAATTTTTTTCCCAATAATATGGTAGATCTTTCTTATATTAGATCACACAAAAATTTTATTCAAAATCATAGGAGCCGTTTTTGAGAAAAATGATATTTTCAATACCGGTTTTTAAAAATTTGTATGGGAGGTACCGTGATTTTTGGTTATAAGAAAAATTTGTATTTAAAATCTGCTAGATAATGTCAAAAAACTGCTAGATACAAGTTTAATAAAAATCGTCCAATTCGTTTTCGAATTATTAAGTTCTCAAAAAAAAATTTGAAACTTTTTTAAAAAACAAAAAAAAAAAATAATTTTTGAAAATTTTGGTGCACAATATTTTTAAAATTATTGTAGACATTCTCAATAAAAAAATTGATCAAAATCATTTGAACCGTTTTTAAGAAAATCGAAAATCAAACATTTTTTTATAAAATAGCAGCATTTTTTGTAAAAAAAAATTACTGAATTAAAAAAAAAAGTTGTTAGCACGTTTTTGAGAAAAATAAGATTTTCATAATTTGGTAAAAAAAAAATTGTATCGCAGCTACCTTTAGTTGGTCTTAAAAAATGAAAAAAACTTGTGAAGGAATGCCCAAAAACCGGTTTTTCGCATAACCCCAGTTCACAATTATTCCTTTTGACCCTACATTACACATACAATTTCTCAAAAATTAGCATCAACAAAAACTATCTGTATGCCATTTTTAAGTAGACATGAAAAATTTATTAATTAACGCTTAATTTCCAAAACAATATATCAACCATGAGTCTTCCGTTTCTGTATATCGAGTTGTCTGCAATTTTTTTTTTATAAAATATCCCTTGACAATGTAAGAATTGTTGGCTTCAACAAAAACTCGAAAGTCAATGATATTAGTGCAACTGACAAGTACCACAGAAACCTACAACACAATGACAGACAGACTCTTGATCCGATGCACCTAAATTACTGTCTGTCCAGTAATGAATAGCGAAATAAAATACAATTAAAATGTCTGTTTGCATTGCATCGCAGCTTCCTGAGTCTCTCCCCCAAAAGTTTTTTTTTTTTTGTTTTATTTTATATTCTATTTTTGAATATTTTTAACCCACGGCCATACTCCAATTCAAAGCCCCAGTTCAAAATAAAACAACAAAAACAACAAAGTCAGTACCGAGTGACTTCAAGTAAATGCTCAACGAAACAACACAGTTGAATTACTTATACTTACTGCAATAGTGTGTTTCCTAATTACCCCATTGAGATAGTTTATTTTTACATATAAAATAAAATATATCCACATAATATTCTTCCCACAGACATTGAAGGTTACAAAAAATTGTTAATTCTTATTTTTTTAATTAAAATTCAAGTGTGGAAGATCTCTTCCTCTCTTTTTCTGTCTGATGGATGTGCCATCAATATCACAACACAGAGAGTTCAATGGTCAATTTATACCTAAAATTAAATAGTAGACTGTATGTCTTCGGTTTATCATCAAGAAGAATTCAAATTTCTATCCATTATTTTATAATTAATTCATTTTTATCAAAAAACTAAATTTAAGTTTTTCTTTGATAATTTCTCACCTATGATAATAAACATATGATTTACGTAAGATTATTCCATTCGCATGCATCCACCCGCATCATATGTAAGATACCTATACCTACATATATTGCTGCATAATATCCCACTTAAGCATTGTGGATAAGAGCTACCTCCCTCACTCGCTTGGTATTTTCTATTTTTATTAGAATTTTCTTATTTATATCTCTCCATGATTCGCTTTATACTTAAGTCGTAATCTTTTTTTTTATTATCCTCATTTAAACATTCGTAAATCTTCAACTTTCGTCGAATGTATGGACCACAAACAACGCACAGTGGGACAAAATAAGTTCAAATTTGGAATCATATATACATACATATAACCAGTTGAGACCAGTTATTGGAGACATTTCATACGTCAATGTCACTTTACTTGAGATATTGGGAGTAAAAGGAAAGTAGAAATGAATCAGTCAAAAAAGAGATATCGAATTGAAAATTAATTGTTTCGAATTCCATAATCAGGTCACTGAGAGTTTTCTTCGAAATATTAGAAAGTGTGAATAAAATGGAGTATTTGGTTAAACTCCATTTTTCTGAGAAAATACTTTGTGGGAATGACATTTTTTATTAGTTGCATTTTCACCAGCACTTGCTCACTTTTTGGGGAATGCCATTTTTTAATAGTTGCATTTTCACAAGCACTTGCTCAGATTCTTACCTGAAGCATCTGCTCGGAGCTTTTGCTCCTTTTTTATACCACTCATACTGATTTAACCATCGACTTCTAATTGAAAAGATTGAAATTAAAGACACGCTTAAGGGAGCTCTAAGAAAGCCAATGAACTTCGACGCGACGTATCTCGATGAGTCTGAGGCCACACTTTCACTTACAGAAAGAATATTGAGATTTTGTTTTTATAAGAGACCGAGGTATGAAGAAGCAACAAAATTTAGTGTATTCGAAGTTTTTTTTTATTAACAAATAACTGGTTCTTTACTATTCCTTTACAATTCTCATATTTTCTTAAAACTATTTTTTTACAATCCAAAATGCAAATGTTTAACAAAGAGACGTCTCTAAATAACAGTGCCACCTATTTACAGTTTGAAATGGTAGACGCCACTAAACTACAATCTGAGATAACAGATGCCATCAAATTACAGTTGAGATAGTAGATATCACTTAATTACAGTCTGAAATAGCAAACAAAAGTAAATAACAGTCACAAATAGTAGACCCACTAAATAACAGCCTGAGATACCAGATGCCACTAAATTGCAGTCCGACCTAATTACAGCCTGAAATAGTAGACGTCACTAATTTACAGTCTGAAATAGCACATGCTACTAAATAACATAACGGTATAAAATAGCAGATATCACTAAATTACAGCCACAAATAGTAGACACCACTAAATAACAGTCTGAGATAGATAGCAGACATTATTAAACTACAGTCAAAAATAGTAGACACCACTAAATTACAGTATTAGATAGCAGATGCCACCGAATTGCAGTCTGTCACTGTCACCAATAAGTTGAGTACCGTTAACACAGAACAACGTTAAAATGACCCATGATTAGATTTAATCTTCGCTTAGATTTCAATATATTGAAATTTTTTTTCGATAACAATCTGTCCCACTGTAATACGAGGCGTTGTTGATAGAATACGCACGGACTTATGGTCGTTGTCGGGCGTCATCATAAAGTTGGCCGGATACATCTCTTGCGTCATTCGTTCAAATGCGTGGATTTTTATATGGCATCAGCATAAGGTTTTTAAAGGAAGACTCCTAGTTTATATTAAAGTAGAAGAAAAAAAAAAAACAAAAATTGAAAGTGTGGTTTGTTAGGTGATGACATGACTTCGACCACGCGAAGACTGTTTAAACACGTGAGTTAAAGAAGACATTTTCCACATAAAGTGCAAAAGAACCAAAAGGTGCACTTGACTATGCGACCGCGATGACGAAGAAGAAGACGACCTCGATGTTAAAAGATTTTGAATGGCATTTTGTATTACATTTCAAAGGATTTAATTTTTTTTTGGAGTTAGTTTAATGGTCGTCACTTTATGGCATTTGTATTTGTTGATTTTACAATAATTTACCACTAAATCTAGCATTACGTCTAGGATGAAGTGGATTATGGTTGAGAGAAAGTAAGCTGTCATCACATCATGCAATATGGTAGCTGTTTTATGTTTGTTTGAAATTCAGTAACATTTAAAGTCATGAAAGAATAATATTTAGGTGCACGCGTATCATGGAAATGAAAATTTGCCATTGGAAATGAGAAAATGTTAAGCAGAGTGGTCTAACTGATTTTTGTAAACATTTTAAAAAGATCGAACACGAAAATCACCTAATTTTTAAAGTGTTATACCTACGTGAAAATTACTCCTTTATCTTAACTTTACGTTGTTCTTTCTGTTCTATCTTATCTTAAAAGTAGCCAAGTAAATTATTTTAAGTCCAATGGTTTTTTTTTTTTTTACTTTGACTCTTTTAAAAAGCGCTTTTACCTTATTTAAAGTTAAGACAAAGTAAAAAGGTTTAAGACACTTTACCAAGTAGCTTTTTTTTAAAAAAATTTTATTTTTGGATTTGTACCTATTTATCAACAAAAGAAGACACAACAATCTTCAATTATTATTAAACTGAAGTAATTAAGAATATGAATTTATGTCTGTTGATTTTCTGTTAATAAATCTATTTTTGCTGCAAAACAGACCCTTAAGTTGCATATCGTGCATTGTGATTGTGAGTGGTGTGTAGGTTTATAGTATAATAAGCCTATTCAACTTTGTGACATGAATTTATTAATATTTATCTCAATTAAGTTTCGTTTATAGTGTATAGTGAGTGTACTGTGCATGAAGAGCATGATGATTCTTGAGGAGTTTTAATTGACTTATATTAGTCCATATATATATCTTTTTACTCCAGCTTATATTCCCTTTAATAAAAGTTGTTTATTTGTATCGTCTAATCAATTTGTTTTTTTTTTTTGCTTTTTTTTTTATTTGCAGCACTAGTCCTGGACAACTTCAAGATGTTACAATGGATAATTCTTGTGAGTATTTTTTTTTTTATATGAATTTAATTTTGTTTTAATAAACAAACTCTTACTACTATCATCGGGTACTTTGAACGTAAAATGGAACTTCTTTTGTATTGTTGTGGATGATTGGTCACATCGTAAAGAGACTTACAGTTCAAAGTCTGAATGCATATTAATAAAAAAAAAATAATAAACACTGGAATAGGAGTTTACTCGCGGGATAAAATTTCCTATTTATAAAAACAAAATGGTCGTGGAATAGAAAACTGACGTTTATTGAAAATCCCTTAAGAAAATCTACTACAATTAGTAGAAATTTCCTTTAGTCTATTGAAGTGTTGTACTGTATTTTAAAATTTTATTGTGAGTTAGTGTGAGTATATAAAACTTGTTTTGGGGTTGAAAGCAGCGTTGCCAGAGTGGCACGATCGTGCTTTCTTTGACACGAAAATTTCATCGTGGCAAGAAATAACGAATTTCGAAGAAATTTTATGAGAATTGCTCCAAATGTTGTATTCCCATACTGATCTGAGGAGGTTGTCGGCAGAATCTCCTATTTTTTGGAAATATACGAATAGAACAAATTATTTCTTCTAATTCTTTTTAAATATACGAATATGCATTTTTTTTTAGAAAATGTTGCGCGGAATTTTTTCTTTTGGGTGGCAACGCTGTGAAATGCCAACGTGCCTTTTCTTTAAATGTATGTATGGAGAGATTTTTCTAGAATTATTTGTACATCTAGAAATTAAACACCATTTTCAACAAATTTAACAAATTTAACCTAAGCACGCTGGTTATACGAAACGAAATTATTCTGTGGTCTCTTACGGAAACCATAGCGAAAAATAACCATTAAAGGTGACACCCATTGCAAAAAAACACGAATAAAACGCGAATGTCATTACTTCATAGTGCAAGCAATAAATTAATTTCGTTCATCGAACAACATAATGGAAAACGAAAAGCAGAACGAAATTTTTCGTTTATGATTTCATTGTTTAATTTTTTTATGGAATTTTTAGCAGCGTACTAGGCTTTAGAGTTTGATCTAAAAGAAGTCTTAATAATTTCAGGTTCGAATTCAGCAGGATATTACTATTTTTTAACCATAAGCAGGAGCTTTCTTCACTCTTCGTAGTGAAAAAATTAAAAAAGAATTTTCTCTCGAAGCTGCTGACATTTTATTCTTAAAGCAACTTCTGAAGTTTTTGAAAACCGACACTTATTCACGACCTTTTTGTAACCTTTATCGCTCACTAGTAAATCAAAAGTATAAATGTCATATTATCTACTCGATCAATCCAAGGCTAGAATCTTGTTAGGTGATTTGCGATAAGTGATTGTCACAATCAAATTCGTCTGTAAAAATGTGACTATTATTTTCCAACACATTTGACGTTTTTGCTGCAGTTCGACTAGAGTTACCGCCAGCCTACAAAAATTGTACAACTTTTTCTGAGTTCTTTTTTTAACCAGAATAATAATTTCGATAGCTTACAAAAAATATTTTAAAAAATTCACATTGGCTACCATGTTTTTGACAAATGTCGTTTGAAAGTATTCAATTTAATTGAATGGAGTTGAATCACCTTACCCAGACGGAAAACTTAATGGCAATCACATGCGGACATCATCACACTGATTTGACAATCACTTATCACCTAAGTCAATTCCACCCCAGGTTAAAACTTAAATCCCGATGTAATTTAATTTAAATCCAAGATTTAAATCCAATTACATATTATTTACTCGCTAAATCCACGATCCACTCAATATTATATTAATTACTTTTTTTCTACCTTTATGAATTTTTTTTCGCTCGCAGAATCAAATAAATACATTAAATAATGAAAAAAAAAAGAAAAATGAGGTGGAAAAACAAAAAGAAATCAATAAAAATTCATTTTATTTGTAAATTAACTTTAATTTTCATCTTAGAGTTTTTTTGTCATTCCAAAAAAAATAGACATTTTTCACAAAATTGAACTTTGGATTAAAGATTTTGACCTCTGGGTTCTCTGGGTTAAATCAATTTAAATCCATTGACTTCTCAATTCAAGTTTTGGAATGAATAATATGGATATAGATTTAAATTGTTGAAGTTAATAAATCTGAATTTAAGGGTTGGATTTAAATTTCACTTAGATCCAATTTAAATTTAAAGTGAATAATAGTGCAGTAAGAGACATCGAATTTTGCAAACTTTTTTTTTTTTTTTTTTATTTGAGTTAGAGTCCACTTTAAATAAAATCCTTCTGCTAAATTTTAAGAAAGTTTACCATTTAATTTTTCCATGACTTAAAATTTTGTTAAAAAGCTTTGACAAACGGGCTCTATACAGATAATTCGGTAGCCTTAATAGTCTCTCATAGTACAACTTTGCTGTACTTCGATGATGATGGCTTTTCACGAAAATAATTTATTTCAACAATGAAATGTAATTTAAACTATTTACCATAATATTTCGACTTCAAAACTATTGCGAAAAAAAACTAGAATCTCTGGGTTAAATCACCACAATCGCCACAACTTTAAGTTGAAGATCATGAAAAATTGAAACCAGACAGAGTTGCGACACAAATTTTTTCGACACTGAATTTTGATTTAATATCTTGATAGCAGCGTTTTTTCAAGAGTCAATAAATTGCACAAATGCATAAATTGGGCCATACAAAAATTCCAGTCAATGTTCCCTTACTCTTCGAGGGAAATTTGTTTGAAAATCACTTTTTACATATAAACTGTTTTCCTCCTAAAATTTATTAAGTCAAGTTTTTATTTCTTAAAAGTAGATAAATAGCTTTTAAATGTTACCCCACAGAGTTCATGTGAATAAAGTGTGTCCGAAGTTAAGAAATCGCGAAATGGAAACTAGAAGAAAAAGCAACAACCTTTTACAAAAGCTTTTGAAAAACAATAAATTTGAAAAATGGTTTTCATCTCTGTGTTTTTGTATATTTCCCTATCTAACCCCATAGTTAACCTTTGGATATAAACAAGAACATCAAAGCTTCAAGACTTTGCAATATCAATCAATGTAATAGGTTTTGATAAAAATATTTTGCTTTTATTGTTAAAAAATGAAGAAGAAACCAACAAGAAGAAAAAAACAAAAGTTTTTGACTTTTGACAGAACAAAATGTCTAAAACAATAAAACTCGACACAAAATTGGCATCTATCCAAATTGTTAAAACAAAACAAAAATAATGCAGCTGTGTTTTTTTTTTGTTTTCTAATTTTCTGCCGTTTAATATATAATGTTAACGAAGAAAAATAAAATATTTCCTTAATTCTTTTTTTTTTGTCCACACACTCTCTCACTGTGATTTCCACCTTTGGTTTTGTGAATTATTATATCTGTGGTAGACATCGAATGGCAGCTAATTTTTATTATACTGTTAGCTGATGCTGGGGTGTTTTTTTTTTTATTTATAAAAGTATTAGACGCCATAAATAAATTTAAAATAAAAAAAAGGAGGAGGAATTTTAAGCGGAAAAGTGTTCCTTAATTCGACAATGAAAATTATAGCCAATGTATTAAAATATTTTGGAACTTTATGATTATGAAAAATGATTTTAAAGATCTATGAAATGATAGAATAAAATTCCGGAAATCTTATTAGCCGGTATATAATGAAAATTCCGACATTCATTTAATTAAAGAGTTTTACATTCATTTTCAAGAAGAATAATAATAACATCATCATGATTTGGTGTTTGATGGTACGAATTGCATGAATTAAATTTGCTAAAAGGGTTGAGAATCGTTGTGGATCAAGATTTTCTGTTTGCCTTATATCCAAAATTGAAACGGCAGGCGTACTCAACAAGGCCTACAACCTCTACTAAGTCACATGAAAAGTTCATACTTTTTTTAGCACTCAGTAATTAGGTACTGAATATAGTTTGCCCTGTGAGTAAAATTAGATTTTTTTTTAATGATTTATGAAATGAATTTGATGTCAGCAAATAAATAGGACGGAAAAAATCTCCGGACCTGGTCCTTCAAGTTTTTGGCTCAAGCTTTATTACAAATTACTACTGTAAAACCAAAGCCAATAAAATAATCCTATTACCATGATGTTCAGTGACAATGAACTAAACTTTCGGCAATTTATAAAATCAAAAATGTTCAAAACTGAACAAGATATCGAAGGTTCTAAAAAAAAAAAATTCCATAAATGCACATATTTCTTTTTAGTATTTTTTTTTTTACTAATTCTTATTTTTTTTTCTCTACTTCATTTCTAGATGCCATTGGATACCGATCACCATGCGTCAGCTTACAACAATACAATGGCACCACATCGCCGGCACAAGGTCGTTCCGTGCGTGAATTCGAAGAACAAATGGCATCTTTACGTAAAGAGAATTTCAATCTCAAGCTGCGCATTTATTTCATCGAAGAAAGCATTCCCGGTTACAATCAATCGAATAATTCCGAAGGTCAAGAGACTCTCATGAAACAATTAATCGATACAAAGGTAGGTGATTCCCGCAAAATAATGTGTGCTAAATATTTCCAACTATAACATAAATCTAAGATATAAAATTCATTCATACGTGAAATACATATGGTACAATTTTTTTGTTTCATAAACGAAATAATTAATTTTTTTATTTTTTTTTTTTTTAAGGTGGAATTCTACGAAAAGAAATCCACGAGAAACAAGATCTTCTCAAGGAAGCCGCCCAGGCCTTAAATCAAATGGAATTAATACAAAAAGATACCGAGGCCAAAAGCCAAGCCATTATTGATGACCTAAATCATAAAATTCAATATTTAGAGGTAAGTTTTGAAATTAAAAATTTATTTTGAATTTTTCACATACACGGAAGGAGGGTTGTGTTTTGATGAAGAGATATTGACGAGGAAAGAAGTAGATACGTTCTGCATGAATGAATGAATGCTTAATAAAAATTCAAATTTTTTAACGTTTAATGCGGGTGAAGGCAAATCAAGCGAATCACAATTTGCGGTCGAGTTACAGTGCCCTAATATTCTATTTCAAATTAAATCTAAAAAAAAGTATATACCTATTATGTAGGTAAATATATGGACTTGCCTTACCAAACTAATTAATGGAGTATGAAATGTACATAAATGCTTCTAAACTTTTGATTGATATGATTTCAATATGATTTTTAAGAGAAGACCTTAAACTGTAGATAATATAACAAATATTCAGAAGACATGGCTTGATAGAGGTCAAGTTTAAAACCTTTTATAAAAAAGCGTTTAAATATAAATGCACACAGCTAAAAATACAAAGGCAAAATATTCGATTTGATCGTTTATGTCAAAAAAAAGGTGCCAATTTATACCTTGTTTATTTTTTGTAAAATGAACTTTGACAGAACTTTGAACTGAAATTGGTAAAAATTAGCAGGTTTGAAAAATAGTTTTTATTTTTCAAAAAATTAGCACTTACTATTGTTCATAAAAATGCATTTATGGAGTTAAAGGGAGTTTGCGAGCTTAAATTTCGTAAACAATACAAGACAGACGGTTTTCTTTACTGTTTAATAATACTTAACTGTAGTTTAAGTTAACTCTAAAGCCCATGTTCACACGACGGAAGTGAACTTAGGTGTAGGCTTAAGTAATAGGAGATTTACATAGTTATGTAGTAATAATAATTAAAATTCATCATTCAATTCAAGCCTCGTTCACTAATCTAATAATTCAATTCTCATTTCAGATGGAAAACAAAGAAATGGAAAAATCCCAATCCGGAAAACTGATGGATGAACTTCTAGGACGATCTGATGTTTCTTCAAATATAAATGCTGTTCAGAAAGTGTGTATTGATTTTCTAAATTTATTGTTTCGATTATTTTGCAAAATAAAACCTTCACTATACTAAATTATGTTTTCTTTTAAAATTTTTTTTTTCTAACAAATTAATATAGATTCGTGAACTTGAAGGTACCGTAAGACAGTCAGAAGAGAAAATCAATGATTTCCAAAATCAAATCCATAAACTCGACGAAATTCTAACACAACGCGATCAAACAATACGAGAATGTGAGGACAAAGTTAAAGAGCTTGTATTCCAAAATTCAGAACTGCTGGAGCAACTGGAGAATAAGGATAAAGAAATTGCCACCGCTGAGGTGAGTTGTTGTTTTGTTTTTTTTTTTTTTTTTTTTTTTTTTTTTTTTGATTTATAATCTCTACTCTTTTTCTTTCGAAAAAAATGGATATTTATCCATCTTGAAGTTGATACTTTCTCTTAGAAAAATATATATTTTGAGCTGAGTTGCGTTCTTTGAACTTATTTCCAAAATAGATTTTTGACATCTTGATGTCATCTTTTTTTTCAAATATTAATAATTGGATTTGCCATCATATTTTTTTTTTTTTTTTTTTTTTTTTTTTTTGTGTGATATTGTGTGTGTTTGTTGATGTGATGATGAAGAGATCTTTGCGAGGCATACGCCAGAACAACAATGATCTAAGTGAAGAAAATCAAACTATCACCGATAATCTTGAGGCAGTCAAGACGAAATATTTACGTGACATGGCAAGTTTGAATATTTACGAAAAAACTATCAAATGTCAACAGGAAACGATTTTGGGTATGCAAGTAAGTTTTTTTTTTTTTAAGTACAGTCTTCATGGTTATGAACAAAATTTATATTTTATTCTTTCCCTACTTCCACTTGGTTTTTGGTACACCAAAATAAATTTCTTTCAAATGCACTTAACATCATTTATCAACAAAAACAAAAAAGTCAGCAATCGCAACTAAAACCAAGAATCTGGCCAAACTTCTTGAATTTATTCAAGATTATGAAAAACAACTCTCAAGACTTAACAGCGAAAAAAATCTGACTCAAAAAGAAAATAGATTTTTCAAAGCTATAATCGAGAAATTAGAAAAAAATCAAATGATACAATCGAATGGTGAACAAAATAGAAATCTATCAATAGCAGCTAAATTCTTCCCAAAACTATTTCCCAATCGATGTCAAAAGAAACATTACTCTGTCAACAATGCAACAACAGTTGATTATCGAGCAGTTTATGAGTTAAAAGAGAAATTATGCTTCAATGTTACTGGAGGACATGATGATGTTCGTCTAGCAAATAGTGATTCGAGTTTATTTTGTATGGCTGGGAGTAATGTATCAATTGCACCACCGAATCGTACTTCGGATTTTGTTGGTAGGCAAAGTAAGAAATGCAAGTTTTTCGATAATCACATTGTTAAGGTAACCGAATTTATTTTGAATTTTTTATCTTGGAGGAGTTGTCTTTTCTTTTAATTCTCAAGGAAATGATAATTACATCCAGAGGTGTGCGATATGTGTGCGAAAATATAAGAAATCCTAAATAGTTTAATTTTTTTTTTCTTTTGTTGTTTTTTGTTATTTTTCATTTTATATGTATGTATGTATATTTGATATAGACTTTTTGATTAAAATTGTTCAATTTTGTATCTTCTCTTATAATTATACTTCCGAGAATTTGTTTAAAGAATAAGCTTTGCTTAACTTTGCCTTCATGTCAAAGAAAATTCAATCCGTACATATTTTGGAGCATATAATGGCAATTTAAGACACCATTTAATAACAAATTGAACAAAAAGAATTTCACGGTGTGGATTAAAGTTCAAAAAGGATTCAGTCGGTCTTCATATGAAGGTTATCAGAAGGGGGGTTATGAGGACTATCCCAACCAAGGCCCAGCAAAACACGGACGTTTTCGGAAGAAAGTTGTAATATGAAATTTCTTAATGTTAAGATAAAGAAAATGATATATCTGTTTGCGAGGAAAAGTACATCTATACCTATACCGTTTGGAAAATATCATGTCGTCAATCAATATTTTTTTATAATTTACAATTTTCCATTTCAAAAATAAGATTCATTCAAGGTCATTTTGTTCAATCGTTTGAAAATGAATATTATTCGTTTGAATGTCAAAAGAGACGAAGTTCATTCGAATGAATAGATACACATTATATCTATTCGTTCGAATTTCAAAATTTTTGAGATTTGAACGCAACGTTAACTCGAATGATTAGATCTATTTGTTCGAATTAACTTTTGTTTATTTTGAAATTTGAATGAAAAATGCTCATTACAGAAAATAAACCCTATTTTGGAGATCAAAGTTTGCTTTATTTTCGAAAATGAATGAATTTTCGATTGATTCGGTGAAATTTTGAATCGATCGAATCTCAAAATGCATTTTTTTTGTAATTCGACTAACTTTCGACCGAAAGCGAATCTCAAAATTAGCATGACTAATTTTTCTTTGAATAGATTCGTTAGTGACATAAGAAGGTATAAACTTGAAATCGAAATGCTATGATAAATTATTGTATGTATGTTGAGACTTGAGAGGTTATAAAACCTAAACAATTCTGTTTTTTTCGAGAACAGTTTGCTTTAAAAGTGATTACAAAAGCGCTTGCGGATCAGTGTTAAGGATCCAGAAAGTCAGTCGGTACAATGTATAACATCGTCAACAAAACGTGTACTACGCCAAGGATCCCTGAAATGTTTACTTAATCTTATGAAGGCATTCGGTTAAGAATGTTGTTTAAAATACACACAGGCAGCGTATTTTTCCGTTTACTTATAGAATTACCATACTATCTCATTTGATTATAATTTTATATAGAAGTGACAAAACAGGCATACCATTTGCTAAATTTAATTTGAGTGCTTTATAAGAACCCTTTTAATGTTCGCAAAGTAGAGAATGAATCAATTCACTATTACGATTCGCGAACCGAAAGTGCTCACAATATTTTACTCCGATGGAGTCCACTGAATTTGCATCGATTTTCAAAACAATTAGACATTTATCTTGAAGCTCAGTAAGCTTAATGCCTTTATTTTACTCATTTGTCGTAAAGAGAAAAGATAGCATTGCAATGCGAATTCAGGTATTGCGAGTTCCACAATCGGCGTTAATTTCTTTCCGCCTTGAATATTTTTGCTAAAACTCAGTATTAACAACCTTTATTTATTTAAACCGGAAAATCTTTTAAATATACATACATATATGGGATATTTTTTTCGAAAAAAGTTTAATTGAGAAAAAGAATTACATATGTATGTATTTAAAACTCATTCTTTCGAAATTCCATTTCGGTAGTTAAATTGATTTACATTTGAACCGACATTATCCCAGCCATTTCAGTTTCTGAATCGTAAACTGCCCAAAAGTGGTCCAAGAATATAATTGAAACGAGTTTTCTATAACTCGACATAAACATAATTTTGTTCTGGTATGCCGTTTTCCTAAAAAAAATGCACAATATTTTTGTTAACTAAAATAAAAAAAAAACACTAAGTCATCTTCTATTGACTGCAGCAACCTATACAATCTCATCATTGACAATAATCACACGTAAAAAATCATATTCAAAACTAATTTTATTTTAACTAATTTAAAACAAAAAATCTCAAATCATTATAATGAAACTTTAAAAAATTTACCCATCTGCACAGATTTCTAAAAACTAATTTTTCAGCAACTCCCATAAGAATGGCATCGGAAGCATAATTATTGCAACTATTCTCATGATAACATTTTTAACTAAACTTATCGAAAATATTTTTCTTTATATTTTAGTCCCAACGACTTCGTGAAGAACTTCAAGACCATAAACGACAATTGGCCGATAGGATTTGTATGCTTGAAGAAAATGAAGAGAAACTAAAAACCCAAACAACACAAAATGAACAAAAAGCCAAAGCCATTCAGAAGCTAGTTTCGAGAATTGAAAGCCAACAATATGAAATCGATAGACTAAAGAAGGTAAATCTCTACTTTGTACTTTTTAAATAATGTACATATTTTAAAACATTTATTTTTATATGTTTCAGAATAACACCAGTTCATCGTCTCATATGAGAGAGGTAATAAGAACTTGCATTACAAATTTTATATTTTCGTGTTCTTACAATTTTTTTTCTTAAAAATAGCTTACCAATATCACCGAATGCTCTGGACTATGTCGCTCACTCAGCGATACCGAAACCATTGCAGAATCTTCCAGCTTACGTGCTAAAATGGACAAAATTATCGAACAAAAAGATTGCGAAATTCGCAAATTAAATGCAGAAGTCAAAAAGAAGACTGCTAATCTACAGGTGAGGATGTTAATTGCAATTTTATGATTCATCTGTGCGTTATGCTCGACCGAGGGACGACCTAGTTTGATTTTACAAAATGATGGGCACAATTTGTGAAGTTATGTTTGTGTGTTGTGGCATTAATATTTATAATTTTTTGGCAGCAAAAATTTAATTTAATTTGGCTTCTTCAGGGATGTGTTCTAGATATTTGTTTGATTATGTACGTATGAACGTACACCTACTTACAAGGCACAGCTGTTGACAGAAACATAATCCAATTTGTTAATGGAAATGAATTGCAAAAAGTACTTGTACCTACTTGTATCTTCTGACTCATGTAATGATCTGATTTTTTCACTACCAGATACCAGAAAAATGCATTAAAATGTTTGTTTTTTGAAAAAAAAAAAAAAACTGAATGTACTTGTACATTGGGATCAATTTTTAGCTGTTAATGCAATGTTATTGTAAGTAGAATTGAGATTAGCGGTCATTAAAACATTTCATTGGCATCTGTCTGGGACATATTTTACTGAATGACTTCGAGAAATCGACCTTTTACAATTTAAAATTGGCCAAAACTTGAAATAATTGCCTGTGAAGAGCCGCTAATTATAATTTTATTATAATTGTAAAATTGCCCTTGGTATATGGGGTTTGTGGTACCTACCGAACAACAATTACATGACTACCTTGTTAGCGTAATGAAACATTTAGGCCTTCTGCACACGAAGCCTCTATTAATAGAAAAAAAACTGATTGATTGCCATCCGATTGCACACCTTTTTGAATTGTAACCGACATTTCACTAAAATGTTTATTAAATACTTGGTTGTATACTGCGACGATTACGTGAAGCACACGCCTCGTGTGCAGTATTCCACTAAAATGAACAATACAAAATCGTACTACTGGTCTATGACGAAGTGCTATTTGTGCAGAATAGCTGTTTATGTACCATTTTCGTTTACAAACTTTGCAACTCACTTTTTTTTTTTAAAGTCCTCCAAGGATTCAACTACTTTTTCCTTTAAACTTAAATTTTTTGTTTTAACTTTTTATTAACAGAACCTAGTCAACAAGGAACTGTGGGAAAAGAATCGTGAAATCGAGCGTCTTACAAAATTGATCAACAAATCCAATTCTCTGCCAACAAGCCCACAAAAAGAAGCTGAACAATTGATGCAATCATTTACGGATGTTGAGTATGCGCAAGCTTTGGAGCACAATAAAGTACTACAAAAGAAGGTCGATATTCTGATTCAAAGACTAGCCACTCCTGGTAATCACAATATTGATGCTACAATAAAACAATTGAAAAATGAAGTGAAAGAAGCCAAGGAAGATGCTGAACGCTCTGAAAAATGGCGTAAAGAATGTGCTGATGTTTGTAGCATTCTAACTGCCCGTTTGGAAGAACTAGCCGGATTCCTTGATTCACTGCTCAAGCACAAAGATGTTTTGGGTGCTTTGGCTGCCGATAGACGTCGAGCGATGCGAAAGGCTGTTGATCGCAGTTTAGATTTGTCAAAGAGTCTGAATAATATGTCTCTCTCGATAGCAGGCATGTCAATGATGGATCAGAGTTTGGCACAGATCAGTAATCTGTCTGAAATTCTGGACTTCAGTATTGTGAATAAAGAAAACAAAACATTTAATTCCCATGAAGAAATTCATGGTGAAACGATCGAAACACTTCAAGCTGAGCTTAGGGCTCTCAGGAAGGAACTTGACAAAACTAAATATAATGAAGGAAAGAGGGATCGTCGTAGTCTGCCAACGGCATTCGAAAATCAATCTGAATCTGAGGCATGGTCAGAGCCAGATAGAAAAGTGTCTCTGGCGCGTATTGGACTCGAAGAACCAAGAGCTTCAAAAGCCTGCAAAGAGGAGCGCAGTACGGATAGTGAAAGTGAACTCAATCAAAGCCGTTCTAAGTCAAAAACTCAGGAGAGAATCGCCCAATTGGAAACAATGATCTCTCAAAAAGATGAAAAGATTCTTGAGATCCAGTGCGAATTAGTTGATGCTGATAATCGTTTGAAGAAAGAAAATCTTCGAGTTATCGACATGACAAAGGAACTTAAAGATCTCAGAAGCCGCAACGAGAACTTGCACAGTGAACTAACAGTCTACAAGAATAACCAGGCAACTGGATTCGATGTGAACTCCCTCACCAGACAGCTCGAGGAGAAAAATCGTTCGTTAACAAAGATTCAAGATGAACGTGACAGAATTACTGTCGATCTCAAAATATGTGAATTACAAGTTGAAAATATGAAAGTCGAAATTGAAGAACTTAAAATGAAGCACGAGATGGCACTTTCTCAGGCCACAGAAAACGAAAAACAGAAACTAAATGAACTTAAAGAGCATTTAACCAGTTTAATGGAACAAAAACTTAAAGAACAAGAAGAGCATCATGAGGATACGCTGGCACGTGACTGGATAGCTAAGTGTATGTACGATGAACATGTTCGACAATTCCAACAGCTGCAAAAGAAACTTGCCGAAGCAGAAAGTACAATCGAATATCTCAACGAGAACGAGGCTGAAATGAAGCAAACGCTGGTCGATAATGAACTTTCAATGCGAGCTCTCAAAAAGAATCTCGATGAAACCACCCTGCAAGCATCTAGAGCTGTGCTTGAACGTACAAAGGCACTTAATGATAAACTGCAGCTGGAAACTCGCACCCTCGAGTTGGCCGATCAAATTCAAACGCTCGAAGTAGAAAAGAACGAATTGGTGGCCAAAGTAGGCAGTCTGGAGCAGCAGATGTCTGTGAAGAGGAAATCTTCAAATCACGGAAGTGACATTTCTCAATCGGGCTACACGTCTGAGGAGGTTCTTGTCGGGACTGGCCGTGTTGCTGCTGGTGGACAACGTGTTAATAATTCATCACCAGATCTCGGCATTGAATCCGATGCCGGACGAGTGTCAAGCGTTGAACTAACACATGCACATTTATCAAAACTAAAGACAGTGGAGTTGAAGTCTAAACAGATGATTCAAGAAGGTTAGTTTTGCTAAAAAATTATTTTTAAATACATAAAAACTAAATAAAACTTTTCTTTTTAGATGAAGAAACAAATGTTATTGCAACAACAACAGCAACTACGACTCCAATAAAACACGATTGTGCCAAGGTAGATCAAGAGAATGCTGAATTGCGTTCCAAATATATTCGCACAAAACGTGCCTTTCAAGACTCCCTTAATAAATTACGTACATCTAACCAAAGAAAAGAACAAGTCGAAAAAGAAATCAAATCACAAATTCTTAAAACTCACAATGTTCTCAAAAATGTTCGTTCCAATATGGAAAATGAACTATAGTAGTGTTAGTGTGTTTTTTTTTTTTGTTTAAACTGCACACCGCACTTAAATTATGTATTTAACTATTTGTATGTATTAACTATTGCATTCAGGGTTCCTTAATTTATTTATTATTCCCGCCCCCTTAATATTTTGTTTTGTTTTTTTTTTTTTTTATTAAATATAACGAATATAAATTTTAGTTTCTAACTTTCATATAACGGTTTAGTTCGTTGTGAAACTTCGTCTTGAATTCGGATTCGTTGGAAAAATAATTCCTAGAGAGAAAAGTCCAACGAGTTTACAGGAAAATGAAAAAAATACAGTGGGTAATCAAATTATTATGAGCGGTACAAAAAAACTGTATAAAAGGAATATATTTTAAGCAATTATTTTCAATATTTTCGTTCCTAATCCATTCTTTAAGCTTTTGATCAATCAATTTGTGCATATTTGTTACATTTTCTGTGCATATCTGCCTTATCAGATCCCAAAGATATTCTATGGGGTTGGACTCCTGCAAATTACCTCACGGAGCAAGAGCACGACCAATTTATTAATAGATAACCATGAGACTATAAAAACAGAGGGATCTGAGAAATGAAAACCTACCAAAAAACAATTCTTTCCGCAATTAAAGTTTTTTTCATGAAACTTTTTTAAAAATTTGATTCTTTGTGGCTGCTGTTGATATAATTGATACGAAACTTACAAAAGGGGAGAAACATCAAAAACATACCTCGTCATATTCATACCCATTTTTATCCTGGAATGGGAATGGTTGAACACAATCGCGCATAAGAAAAAACCGAAATAAAAAGCAAAATTTTATAAAAATCCTATCCAATTTCTAGCAATTCAGTTGCCATAGCTTTGGTGAAACAAGACGTAAATATTTTTTCCTTTTCAAAAATATGCCAACTCCAAGTTTAATTATGCATGTATAAATCATTTTATAAATACTTTAAAATTTAAATTTAAGATAACAAACGTGTCATATCAGGAATAATTTTATCAACATTAAACAGTGAACATCGTTATACCTATATTTTAAGGAAAATACATATTATATCTAAATATCTATCTAACATACATATATTTTTGCTAATTCTTAAGACTCTTTTTTGTTACTCTTGATGTATGTAGTTACTTTATAATTTTTATAACAAAAAATAAACTATTAGTTATAGGAATTTTTTTCTTTTTGTATCTTTATCGTTCATATTGAATGATTTTATAGAAATATTTCTAAGAATAGTGTGATTACTTTGATTTTTAGTTAAAAATAATTCAAAAAAATCTATTTGTTTTTTTGATAAATTATCTAGCTTTAGTTAATAATAATATTGATTTCGTTTTTATTAAGAAAGCTTAAGTTACATATAAAAATGTTAAATAGCTTTAATGACCTCTGCCGATTCGGATTCATTGGAGCTTTCCTTTGTGATTTATTTTTATCGTCCAATTTTATTATAAAAATAAAAACCACTAACTGTTTAAATGAAGCATGGTGTTTGTTTTAAGTCGTTATTATAATTTTTCTTCATTCATATTTCCAATGTTTATTACCATTTCAAGAAATACACTCGAAAGCAGTGTTGTCAATGTTAAAATTAAAGTCCTTAAAGTTTTTTTTCTTAAATGAAGATCAATTGAAAGAATTTAATTCTTTCTTTTATCTTCATTAAATTTACATCAGAATGACCCTTATACTCGCGGTATCTTGTTTAATTCAAATCCCCTATTTTAGTATCTCAATCATTATAATATTTAATATCAAATCATTTCATTATAAATTAATAAATCTGCATGCAATTCAACTCACATGAAATTCTTATTTAGTAAAAATATAATACAAATTAAAAACAAACCTCCGATGTGCCTCAATGTATATAAAATTAACAAATTAACCAACAAAAAAATTCATACAAATCAAATCATCACATCTTTTTTTTTTTACTGACAAATTCATTAATGACCAACTAAATTGTTGTTATTACACAACTTCACTAATAAAATTGATGGTATACAAATTACCACATTTATATTGTCCACATACATACATACATATGTATTTAAGTTTCTTTTTTGGTATTTTTTTTTTTTTTTAGATTGACGAAGAGGTTGCTTATTAATTATTGTAATTATATATTTTGACGAATATTTATTTTAACAAAAAATATATTTTTAACATTAATAATAACTAATTTAATTCATTGTATATTAAACATTAAACAAAAAGACGTTCCCTTAATTCCATCGGCTTTATTTTTAAATTTTAATTCTTAAATCATTAAAAAAACATATAATTTGCTTAACTTTTGTAATAAATTTAACAAAAAAAACTAAAAAAGATTTGTTAATAAAGTGTAATTTATGTAAAAAAAAAAAAACGAAATGTACCAATTTAGATAGTAATATATTATTATATTATATTGTAATACGAAAAAAAATATATTTTAACGATTTTGTAATAAAATTAAAAAAAATATTTCTTTTTAAATAAAAATGAATTTGAAAAATAATAATATTGGTTTTTATAATAACAAAATAACAGGAAAGCGATTATGTTTTTATTAATTTTCCGTAAAGCTGTACTTGATCAGTTTGTTGAATGTTGTAAATTATCTTCTGTGGATAAACCAGCTTGAATACGAGATGTTGTAAACTTGAAATCTCGACTTGCTCCTTACTTCTCGATTTAAAAATATACGATCAGTTTATTAACAATACGTCTAGGCATATTATATCAGGTTGCACTGAAATATAATTATTCACACCATTTTCCTGTGATGCAACCTCTCAGTTAAAGACAAAAGATTTTTAATCATTTGCCATCTGGTTATACGTTACAGCTGACTCAGATCGTCAGAATAATTTTTTCCGCAGCTATAACTGGACGATAAGCGCTCTATCAGAAAATGTCAAGTTATCGATTTCCCCCTATCTGTTGGGAAGACATTTTTTCTCCAATTTAGTAAAAAAAATTCAATTAAGGTATTTGTTCCATTTGACGCATCGGACAGATCTTCCTCTATAATTTAATGCATTTCACCGCAATGCTACACAATACGTTGACATTTTTTCTAATGCCATAGTTTTGGACAAGAAATAGCTGCGGAATTAAATTTGAAATTTCTTCAAAATTGTAAGTAAAAAAATTAATATAAATTATAAAGAAATTTAAATATATAAACTTATTTTTTATTATTTAGGCATTTTATTAGAAAGAATTTCATTTATGAAATAAATCAGCTGACCCATGTGCATGTCTCAAATGTATGCTGAATTTTTCGAGCCGAACCTTTCGATTCAAATGAATATTTCATTCAATTTGGCGATTTTTTTTTAAACTTCGTTTTCAAGGGCAAATTTTAACCGATATTTATTTTTTTATTTTAAAGACGATCTAAATGTCTTAGTTTTATTCTTATCGCAATGTATACGAATTATGGAAGAATAATTTCCCTCCGGAGCGCGTCTGTAGATATCAGAATAGGCTGATATTTATTTTAAAAACTTTGTCAACTTTGTTTTTTACTCTGGAGGCATGTTTTTAATTTGAGAATTTTCCCCGATTTTTAAGTTTGTAAATAATAATACTTTTTACGGGCGCCAGGATGATAGCTAAAAATAAAAAAGATCCTTAGAAAAGGAAACTAGAAGAAATTTCCTGAATGTTTGGTGCGTCATTCAATGGTTACAACTCCTAGATCAAAAACTGTTTTTTCGTATCCTTTATGGGTTTCAATTTTACTAAAGTTAATTCGACTTTTGAGGTGAAATATAGCTCAAAACAAGGCTGAATATTGAATATTTTATTCCCTCGAAAATTTTTCTGCTACCGACAATTTTCCTGAGAATAAAAAGCCAAATGAGTCTGGAAAGGAAATTTCTCATATTGAAAATATAAATAAATAAAATTCTTTGTTCTTGTTCTAATTTTTAGATTTTATTAAACTTATCGTTAGAGTTAATGTAAAAATTATTACACAGAAACAGTTCAGTCGTTTTTCGAATTAAAAAATAAATTTTACAATACATAATCATTGTTTTCTTTTTGTTTTTACAATAAATAATTAGTTAATACAAAATACAAATATTACAACGTTTAATTTGGCAAACGAAGCTCTTTTTTTATTAATTCTAAAAATAGTTTACCATAACAATTTGGAATTCGGGTTGATTGCTTATCTAACCGACACATAAGATCGATTTAAAATTATTTAAAGGACAGCGTATTTTAAACGTATATTTTATTTATTTTTTTATTATGTAACTAACTATTGACTCTCCGATAGTCTAGCAAGCTAAAAACAACATTTAAAACTATAATCTATTTAACTTAAGCGCGAGCATACAAATTATGGCAGTAGCTTTAATCTAAATACTAAAACTGTTTAAATTTATTTGTATCTTCATATTATGGAGATAATGTACAAAACTTATAATATATGTATTATTTTTATTTTATTTAAAATTTATTTTTGTCTAACCTAAGACACTTAATACTTTTTGACCACAATGTGTGTGCGCTAGTAAAATATGTTCTATTTAAAAAATACTGTGATTTAAAAACGATTGCAATAAATACTATTATTCTAGGTGTTTGTTAACTCTTTCTTTATTGATAGCGGGACTGCATAGCAAATTTTATTTATTTTTTTTTTCAAGACAAAAATAGCAGATTATTATGCAAAATGTATCTTATATTGAAATTATATTAATCAACTGGTTCAAATAAAAATTTAGAAATTTATTTTACAAAATTATTAGATAGATATATAAATTAATGAAAATTTAGCGTTAACAAAGCTATTTTTACATTTTTAATACATTTAAACAAATAAATAATTATAAACATAAATTACTGAAGAGATTTTTAAGGTAATAAATTAAGTCCCGATATCAAGTTAGAGAGGGTTTGTTTCCGAAAAACATATCAATATGTATGTACATAATTACAATTTTCAATTTTTTTGGAAAGATTGTAATAATTTTGTTAACAATTTTAATGGATAGCAATATATTTAAAATTTGGAATTCTTTGTATTTTTGTAATTTGTTAAAGTCTGCTTAGTGACAAACAATCTATTTTTATTTTAAGAAACTGTTGTAAAACTTGAAATTCTGATAGGTACGAAAACGGAATAAAGAACGAGATTCTAGGATTTTTTTTTAACAAACAACACTGTTCATGGTAGTAAGCAAGGACAGGTACTGTATTTAACTTGATATTAATAATTATAGATCAATAAAATTGTATTCTTTGTTATCTATCTATTGTATTCAAGAATTTTGACTTTTTAATTGTTTTTCAAGAAGCTTGAACTATACTACTATTAGGTGTGAATTTGAATACTACCCCAGAATTGCTTCAATAGTTCAGGTTGTCTTTGAGATATTCTAATCCGAATTTGCCAAAAATAACATTTTTGACTATTATTTCATTTAGCAGTTTTTCAATCTTTTATTTTTTCTTCGAGAAACGCAACGCGGACTTTAATGATTCTTTATTCATTGTATCTAGGAAAAAACGTTTACAAAATTTTCCAAGCCGTACGAAATTCAAAGAAATTTCATTGAATAGAAAACAAAACAAAAAGCAAATCAAAGTTTAGAAACAACAAAAATATGTACAGAAATATTGGAATGTCATCAGTTGCGCTACAATTACTAAGAAACATTAAAATTTGACCTCCAAGAAATTCTGAATAAGTTGGATCTTTTTCGAGACTTTTGGTCTTAATTTCTTAAAAATATCCTGAAGATTAAAATTCCTATCAAATTTTCGTATATCGTGTGAGAACTGATTCGAGATTTTCCCTCAACATGATTATATATTTTGGGAGCATTCATAAATTGCATGTAGCAAACTATTTTCGCATTTTCTCCTGTCTAGATTTTCGAACACTTTTTTATGATTAATTAAAAGAATTATAATTTTTATTTTAATATTTAATTATTTATCTGAAGATTTAAAGACAATTTCGTTGTTTGTAACAAAACTATATCTGTCTGTTTCAAGTAAAAGCGGGTGGTATCTGATGTTTTTGCATTTTCGTTTTGCATTTATAAAACACTGGTTATCTTTCAAATTTCAAAATGTTCACCAGTGCAGGATCCTGGCATAGCGAGGCTGTATCTAGCAATTTTGTTCAAAGTCGCTCAGTCCTTAAGCCTTGTACGCTACTGATGCAACACGAAAAATGTCGTTTTTAATCATGAATATTTTTATCCAAAAATAATAAAACAAAACACAAACACAAATATATATATGCCAGTAAGACACAGTGTCTTATAAATTAGGCAATGTTAGAAGGAATAGAAGGATAGAATAGATTTTTGTTGGCACAGTGGATTGAGAAATTAGGTTTTGATTTTTCATTAAATTCCAGGGGTGGCGTTCAGTTAAGGGAATATAGAAAAGAATGCTGCCTAGACTGAGGATCGACCCCATACATCCAAGTTAGCAGTCAAGCACTACTTCCACTGCGCCGGGACCACCCCTTTTATACAAATTTATGGAAACAATTAGAATTTTTAGTTTCGAAAGGCTATGTTTAACTGGAATTAATTATTAATTTTGATTTAAATTTGGAGAGGGTACGAAAAACCCTAAGCTTATTGTAAATAGTTTTCCGTTATTTTTGCTTCGATTTAATTATTTAGGGATTTTTAGTTTAAAAATAACTTACATTAAATAAAGTACAAAATTTATCTACATTATTCCGTAAACCGTTTTTTTTTAAATATTTAAAATCTTAATTGTTTTAAAATATATTATGTATTATCAACAGTTTTGCTATTTTTGTCTATTTACAAAGTCAGTGGTTGTTTGTGTGAGGTGGTTTAGGTGCTTTTTTAAAAGATTGTTCGATTTTAAAATAAATACATTATTTCTCTTTTTGTACTACAAAAGGATTTT
Source organism: Epistrophe eligans (assembly GCA_951394125.1). Taxonomy (NCBI): domain Eukaryota; kingdom Metazoa; phylum Arthropoda; class Insecta; order Diptera; family Syrphidae; genus Epistrophe; species Epistrophe eligans. The sequence goes on along the minus strand of OX596031.1, from coordinate 26,348,372 downwards.
GTATTCATCTGTGAAAAAAAAAAAAATATAAAAAAAAAACATCGTTGGGTGGGAGATCAGAAATGATTAGATTAAAACGTAGAACTTAATTCAATCCCCTTCTACTATCGAGGATTATAGAATTGATTGATTCCTAAAGCGTGCTTTTCTTCGTGGTATTTCTGCAGGATATGTGTTATAACATTAGTTGTATCATTATCACCACCATAGATTCTAACGGAATTTTCATTTTCCAATATCGCTAGGAACGCTGAATAAAATTAAATTGAATTAAAAAAAAATCAATTTAAATTAATTTAGTTTTATAAATGTTCTTACCAAAAAACACCTTCGGATTACCTAAACTTATTTGAACTTTAGGCAATTCGAGAATTGCCTGCAAAATTGGTGAATCCTTTGCTAGACCTTCACGCAATTCAATTAAACTGCCACTACGATTGCCACAAAGATATTCACAGGCGGCAGCTTTATTATTGCAAGTCTTTTTTAAGGCCTTTAATACATCTTTTTCGGTGAAACCCATTTCGACCAGCGAGATGACGGTATCATTTGACGGAGGTATTTCACGATGACTATAAATGCGAACTATTTCTAATAAAGCTTCGGTATTTGCAATGATGTTCTGTTAAAAGAGTTTTTTAATTTTTAAATATTTGCTATAGATATTGATTGGAGTTACATTGTCTAAAGATAACGTAGACGCGCAATTAGTTAACTCATTCACACTGTCTTCATCACTAGGTATGTCTTCGCTTTCATGCTGGAGTAACCATTCGAGGGTTTTTGAATAAACTCCACTGAAATAAATTTAAAACAAATGCAGTAAAGCATTAAAAAAAAGTTTGAATTTTTGGATTCGCTTGCACAGTTATTGTATGTCGCAATAATTCATCAATTTATAAAAATGAGATGGAGTGCTTTTTACTTCTTGCCGAGAAACTAGTCGTGTCTTTGAGGCTACGATACAAAAATATTTTCCATCCAATTTTTATAGAAACAAAACTTACTTGTTTACTTTGAGTCCGTAATTGACCTTCTGTTTGGAAAATCCCATATCTATAAGGCACTGTAGTTTGTCATTCTGACTGCTTTGTTTGTTGGCCAATTTCTGTTTTAATATTGAGACCAACTTGTAGGCATGAGGTCCAGCTCCGATAATACGCGCTGAAGCTTGGGCCAGAGATATTATAACTTTTCTTACATCAAACTGAAGCTAAATTAAAAAAAAAAACAATATTATTTAAAAAAAAAAACACGATAAAACTATAAATCAAAATTAAACTTACATCAGATTGTTGGAATATCTCATTGATATCCATCAGATTCATTTGGTTTTGGGACATGGGAATATTTCGGGTAGCATTTTCGATTTCTTCTGCAGTTGGTGGCTCAATTTGTTTGGGAATCAACGCAGGCTGAGTGAAGAAACGACACTTTTGTAAGATTAATGTTTCCTGAGCTTCAATACCCAAACGTTCTAGGCTAGCCAGTTCATCAATCTCGATGCAAGTTGGTTCAGTTCTCAGTAAACGATATTGTGTGCTCACGTGCCACACATCCGATACGTTGAATGAGAATTCACCACTTTCCTCGTAAAGTTCCAGGAGAACTTCCTGCTTCAGATCAACTAGTCGCTTTGTGGGATCAACGAAGAATGCCAACACTCGACCATTCGGACAAATAACCCGAACACGGATTTTCTCTTTCGGTCTTGGCTCATCTTCAACTGTGACTTGGGGTTTTCTACATAAAGGAAGAAAATACTTAATCAATGTAAGGAATATCAATTCAAATAAAACCTTCTATTGAAGATTTCTCGAATTCTTTGCATAATTCTGCACATAAAATTGACAATTTTAAGATTTTTCAGTTCCTGTCTTGGCTTACTTACAATTTTGAATGTTTTTGTGTCGAGTTGCTTTGTCCATTTAACTGAGAACTATAGCTTGAACTACATGCTGCGTCCGGTTGAGATTGGGAATGTGGAGTATCCTTGTCCGATCGTTTATTGCTATTTCTAGAGGCGACCCATTTAGCGCGGCGCTCTGCAAATTTTTCTCTTACCCAAGGTATCATGGTTAATATTGTAGGGCTAGCCCCAGCGATTGTTTAAATACGCTTTTTTTGGAAATTATTGGACTTTGTTTTAAATATGGAGGATTTTATTTTGCACATTTTCTTAGGGATTGGTTATAATTTTAATTCACTATAAATTAATTTATTGGCAAAATTAGATTTGTTTTCGTCTGATTGGATTTTTTTATTTGTTGTCAAAGTTTTTTGTACTTTTGTGTGACATTTTCCAGTTTATTGGAATAAGATCTTCCAAGATAAGATGGAAATGGAATACTATGGAAATGGGATACACATAAGGTGATAGTTACATTTCATCGATTTTTGTGTTTGTTTTTTTTTCTCCCCTATAAAGTCTTATCAATTAGTAAATAATGTTATTTATTACTATTTCTGAGAACTCAAAAATCTTCCTCCGCCAATTTGCAAGAGAAAGGAATAAAATTATACAGTTTAAATTTTTGAAATGTCAGCAATCTCTTAAATGTTCGAAGTAGTTGGAAAATATTTTATTTTATATTCCCTCCAAATGGTTCATAGACTGCTTTTAATCAATCATGCAATTACCCCCTGCGATTTTTAAGCGGGGGACGTAAGCGGTGGCTGGGGTAGACAAAGTTGCAGAGTTATCGCTCTTTCTTATTTGTGCTTTTTCCTATTGTTTGAGACATAAGCGGAGTAAAGAGTGTGAAGAGATGTTTCCTTCTCATTTAACAAAAATTACAGCTTTTCAAATTTGTAGCGTAAAGAAACGCCGTTGAAATTTGCAGTCGTCTAAGTCTCCTTTCACACGAGGAAACAAGTTGCTGGAGATTTTTTGACGTTTTCTTTCAATTTCCAATTCCCACCTATCATAGACCGTTCATTCCCCTTACTTGGTGTCCTTCTCACCTAAAAACTAAAAGTTTCTGAAAACTCAGTTTCTTCGTGTGAAAAGGGACTAAAAGCAGTCATATAAAATGTCATATCAGTAAGGCGGCAGGACTGCCAGGTCCTTATTCTGAAGAAAAAAATACTTCGTAAAACATATTGTTGATGAAATAATGAATTTATCTATCTATATTCGCTCCGAATGTACAATATTTTTCAAAATTTATATAAGAATTTAATTTGAATTCGAAAAGGTGCCAAATTTAATTATTGTGAATATTTATTTTTGTTAGTAGATAGACCTACATACATTTTATTTCAAAATATGACATTTTATATTATTTTAAATCTATTTAAAGAGAGCAACACGTAGTTTAATTTCGACCTTGAAAGCAAACTGACATTTTTATCCACCTTATTTTTGTATGATCAAAAAAACAGATAATGTGAATAATTTCTCATCTTACACTAATTATTATTAATTTTTTGTAGCATTATATTTATATGTACATTACTTTAGGTTTTCGACATAATTACACCGATTACCTACAGAATCCGATGAATTAGCTGCGGAGATATCAAACTCAATTTTGACTTTTTTCTGTTAGCTAAATGTCAAAATTGAGCAGCTGACTCCCTCCGCAGCTCATTCATCGTATTCTGTGATTGGGGTGAATGTAATTAAAATCCTAAATTTAAAAACAAAAAAATGTTTAGTAATTTAAAGTTATTTATTTTCCACAGTCAAAACTCAGACCTAAGAACATGTTATGTGCAAAAAAAAAATTGATTTGTATTCTCGCTCATTATCATCCGAATCCCGGGGTCTAAGCTAAGCGTACAAGAACAGTTTCTTTAACAGCTTAATGTTACATTACATAGGAATCGATAATTTATCTTATTTAGGACGTAATAATACTGAAAGAAAGGATATTCAACAAAGCAAAGCAATTTCTTTATTAATTTAAAATTTGTAATAAATTTTGTATACTTTATTATTATTTTGATCAAATCAAAATTACATTCATAAAACCCTTATGGGTTTTATGAAAAAAAATACGTATACACTTTGAATGTCCAATAAGTTATATCACATTAAAGCTTTTATATCTAATACTTTTTAAGTCGCTAATCTGCATCTTTCTCATCAAAATCAATTAAACTGACTTCTGGTACAATTTCTCCATTTACTTTAAGCGAATGACGAATACCATTATTGGCTTTGCTGCCACCTGAGCGAGCGCACAGTTGAAACTTAACTCCGTTTTCTTCAAAGTTTGTATCAGTTCCTTCATCGACAAAATCACCCTTGAAAAAAAAAAATAAATAAATACATAATGTACCAACTTTGTCATTTATGCGTATAAAAATTTGATAAGCTGACTATAAAATTTTGAATTTGAACTACATAATGTGCGCAGCGGATTTAAGAACTGGTTTCCATCGTCTAAACCACATCGGGCTGGCAATAGAGCTTAAAACGTGAACAGTGTCACTATCAGGTACTCAATGGTCGCGTTCGAGTAAAATTTAAAAGCGACCCGGATTGGTTGGTGTTGTTGTAAACCTATAGGAAAAAATAGCTAATGAACAAACCAGCTATTTTCTAAAATAAATCTGAAAGGTATCCTAAAATTTTTCGGATTTTTGTGAAAAAAAAACAGCTGACATCCGATATACTAAATTATTTAAATTATTAAAAAAGCTCGGCCAACAAGACTCAAATTAAATTGATATAAAAGTCAATAAAACGCCTTATAGTCTTGTTTTTTTAAAATTTATTTTAATGACGCGTTTCGGCTAATTTGCCATCATCGGATCACAATCGACAAAAAAGTCGATGAAAATCAATTTCAGCTGTGTAGTATCTCACTTTCGACGGCAATGGATTAAAGAACGCGTATGATTGCTAGTTTGTGTTTTTTTACATAAAATAAAATTAAAAAATATATATAAAATACAAAATACTTTTTTTAAATTGCAAAATCACTTGTTTCTTGTTGGCCCCCTATTTTTTTTTTGTTTTTTCTTGTCAGCTGTTTTGAATTTTGACAGCAAACCTATCCAATCCAGTTTTGGTCGTTCTAAAACATATCCGATGCAAAACGATCTTAGATACCCTATCAGCCTAAACCATGTAAACACGACGATACGTGCCCGTCAAAAAGACGAAAAGAACGAAAAAACGAATCGTGTAGTCAGCCTCTATTACTCGAACGCGGCCAATAATGGTGTTCTTTTACCTGACAAGACAAGAGTCTCATTTCATATTGACAATTTTGACAATTTTATTTTGTGGGTAATATGTCATGCATTTGCTTAAGCCACACGAGCGAGTATTTGCAGCGAGTGAAGCAATCACAAATTTACAGTTAACTTATGGGTAATAAACTAAAACTAAAATGTTGGTGAAACTTTTTCTAGCGTGATTTCTATTTAAACTTTTGAAAATTAACCCGGAAAAACTTATGCAGGCCTAATTTCCGGTTTAATTTTCTTTTCAAATTCCGGCTGTTTTTTAAAATACCTACTCCTATTTCTAAAACCAATTTCCGTTGTAAATTTTTTTAATGCTTTGAGTGGAATTTTCGAATAAAATTATTTTATAAATTAAGCTCTAGGTCAATAATTTATATTTTGCTAGAAATTTGCAATGTCTCTAAATGAGTTCTTACCATTTCATCTCTTAATTTATCATTAAGTAAAATATTCAGCGAATCCAATTCTATAACATAAGAACAAATTAAAGAGTATACAATTTTTCTTTTACTCATAGATATTTTGTGAGATTTTACCTAACACAACTCTGTATTCGACCCCATCTACAGTAGTTATCCATGTTCTTAAAGTTCTTGCTTGTTCCTCTGTGTATTGTTTTAAAGGTTGTCCATCGATATAAAGTGAATATTCATACTTAAAACCAGGTGCAGGATCAACTCTAATTATACATCTTTTTTTATCAATCTTAAAAGAATCCTCACCAACAAGCTTAAACATCCAATCTCGTCTAATGATTTCCTATAAAAAAAAAACAATTTTTAATAATGGTATAATAATAAAATATCTATTGATAGAGTTCAATGAATTTTACTTTTCCGTTAATCCAAACCATTCTTCTTCCGCTAGTTGTTCCATGATCAAGTTCAATGCGATACATTCGTCCATTTATTGGAACACACCATCGTGCCACAAAATTACCCTTGGCATAACGATTTTCTTCGGGTAAATGATCTTGGACTAACTCTGGTTCCTTTGCAAGGTTCTCAATTTTAAGTGTTGGCGAGAGAAATGACATGTTACAATTGGAAACCTATGAATAAAAACATTTTGTATTTTAGTGAGATACTAGACATACTATTTAACAAATGTTTATGTTTATTTTTCCACGTCTGCATATAGGTAAGCAGATATGTTGATAGTGAAGGTTAAGATATACCAACGAAATCTACATTATATCTGCATGGATAAGGTTTTTAACTGGTTGGATACCAATGCATCAAAAAAACTTCGAATTCACCTCAAATCTTTATTTTGGTATAGTTTTCATTTTATTTGTTGTTTTTTTTTCCAAGGTGATCGGGTTTAGTTTCGGACATGACAGTTTCTAATTCCGGCTTTTTTCCAAAGCTATCCTTTTTTTTAAAACATTTTTTCGGGGTTATTTCCGAAAGCCTAAATATTTGTTTTTTTTTGAAGTGCACATTTTAAAAATTTTTCTACGCAAGGCTCTTTAAGCAATCGAGTGTCTCGTGAAATATAAAATGAGAACATAAATTTGAAAGGCGGTATTTTTATTTATGGAAACTTAAACAAATTTTAAACAAACACTATTTAACAATTTTTTTTTTAAATGATAATTTATAGCAAGAAAACTTCTTTAAAAAAATATAAAAACACTTTTTTACCAACCTATTGCATCTATTTATTTATTCAATCAATTAAAATATTTGTTAAAAAAGATATGGATATTAAATAATATAAATAAATCCTAACCCCATGTAGGCTATACTAGAGCTAAAACTGAAATGCTGTTTTCAACACTACGGATATAACAGTACTAGTGTGCATTACTATTCAACAACATACAAGGTTTAAAGGAAATATATTTATGACTTCTCAAAGCAATAATTCTACAGTTCGGTTCACTTGATTAAATATTAGAATCACATAAATTAATTAAGTCTTGTGCGTGTTATTATTTACATTAAATTTAAAGACAATAATGGCGCAAAATTTTAGACGATTTAGTATGATGTTAAAGCATTTTTAGTATGATACTACGTTAAAAAGAAGATTTTGCTAATTTTAAACGAATTTAACATGGTACTATCTCTTAACATCTTACTAAAGTTAAAATCACCAGATAGCTGTTTTATCTTTTTAACACCGTACTAAATGCATAAGATATCTGTCATTTTCTTCATAAAATGAAATTAATTTGAGAAGCAAATATATAAAGACGCAAAATGTTTTCGGAAAACGAAGATTTTGAAATTTTCTATGATTCAGTTTTATGTAGGAAACTGAAAACTTTTAAAACTCGAGTAAATCCCCTTGAAGAGCTGGACGATAATGAATGTTACTCCAGATACAGGTTTGACAAAACTACTGTTCGGTTCTTGGTTGAAAACCTTCATATCCATGAACCCATTACAAACCGTGGGCTTCCGTGTATCTCCAGAATTGCAATTAATCGTAACTTTGCATTTTTTTTGGGAGAAACGTCAACCAATAATACAATTACATAGTTTGTAATTATACAATTAGTTCATCTGTAAGACATTAACAAATGTTGTGGAATCCTTCATGCTCTTGCCATTGGCCATTCTTGAGGATATCAATTGTCTTCTTGCCGAGTTTTTTTAATCAATTCCTAGGGCGTTTATTTTTTGAATTTCAAACTCTTCTTGTAGTTTTTTTTTATTAATTATTACGACTAATTTGTGCACTTATTTTTTATACACTTATTAAGATAACTAAATATTTACAACTACATCACGACGCACTGATTTTAATAAACAATTCTTGAGGACAAAAATACAAAATTTAAAAAAATAATTCAGATTGCAGGTTTTCACTTTGACATTTTTGCAAATCTTAATAAAGGTATGTTTGTTTCCACGAACTGTCAATGTTTAGGTGTGTTCAGATGGCATTTTTTAATAAAATGGTTTTAGTACGATACTAGTTAACAAAACCTTAATTGGTGTTTAAAACTGGGGAAAAGTTAGTAGATTACTTTATATTTAGTAAAATGTTAATTAGTATCATGCTAAACCTCTAATAAAAGGTTGTTTAAAATTTTGCGCCAATGGCGCAAAATTTTAAACGATTTAGTAAAATGTTAAAGCCATTTTAGTAAGTTGCTAAGTTAAAAAGAAGATTTAGCTAATTTTAAACGATTTTAGCAACTTACTATCTCTTAACATTTTACTAAAGTTAAAATCGCAAAATGGCTACTTTAACTTTTAGTAACTTGCTAAATCCATATGAAATCTGTCATTTTCCTCAAAAAAAAAATTGTTGGCAAAGAGTTAAATTGTGTTTTTTTTATGATTCGTGTGCTAATTGTTTTTCAAAGTAAATAAAATAAAATAAAATGTTTTCGGAAGACATCAAGTGTTACCGAAGCTAATGGAGGATCTGATTCCAAAAAGGTATCGACCATCCCTGTACGGTTTATGGTTGGTCAGGTACACTCCAAAATGATTTAAATTTTTCTTCATGATGGCAAAAATTAAGAAAATTGAAAAAGGTTTTGGAGTGTATTTGGACAATGGTAAATCAAATTATTAGGTCCGTTCCCTAGGTTTAGGTATGTTTACTTTGTTTTTCTTTCACGAACTGTCATTGTTTGGACGTGTTTAGATGCACCATTTTTAATAAAAGGGAATTAGTATTTTACTAGTTAGTAAAACGAAAAAAAAGGATTAAAATTTCCAAAGAGCTAGTAAATTACTAAATATTTAGCAAATTGCTAACTAGTAATATTCTAAGCCCTTAACAATAGGTTGTTTAAAATTTTGCGCCAATATTATCTACATAATTTTTCATACGGATTATTTTTGACATGGTTGACCTATAAAAGGTCAATTAATTTTCTTATTTATTTAAGGATACATTTTTTTAGCAACAGTGTTTAAGTTTTTGACCTTGAAAAACTACATACATATGTATTTTATTTTGCGACAGAAAAAGTCAATTTGATGGATTTCATAAGACGAATCTTTTTTCACATAGATAGGTAGGTACAACTATTGCAAAATAACATAAAGGATGTCAAAATATACATAAATCAACTGACTCGGACATTATCCCACTTATTGTTTTGAAAAGACGTCCTATATATTCTTTCACGCTTAAAAATCACTGTTTAAGCATTTCGAGTCAATTTCTGCTGCTTGGCTGATCACCTCCTCGAATCAGACTTATCGCCGCCGCCGCACAGTCTACCATTTACAAAAATACGTAAGTATCTAACTAAAAACCAGTTACTTGAACAGTGCAAAAATAAACAAAATAAAATCCGATCTTCACCGCACGGCAAATGTCAGTTATTGGTTTATTTTGATCCTTGTGAGTTAAATGACATTCTGACAGTAGAATTTACGTTATCTGCACTAGAGTAAATTTTCGCCACCTCTTGGCATTACTTTACTGAGGTTTTATTGTTCAGCTTTTACTAATTGAATTAAATATTTTCAGTCGTATTTTTTAGATTTTTGTCTACTTAGATACTGTCTAACTATTTTTACATTGGTGGAAATATGCTTTATTTAATAAAAATAAATATCACATTATTCACCGTTAAGACAATCTACTCTTGTGTCTAAGTTAGGCAGCTAAAAGCCAACAATAAACAAGGTTTTTGAACACATTTTCCAAAGTTGGACAGTTGTCTATAGTTAGACTACGTTTATGAATAAGACCATATATCTTTCGTTATACTGGACGTCAGTGTATACGTAAGTAACTAAAATTACATGCATACTGAATTGAAAAAAAAAAATCAGTTACTTTAACAGTACAAAAATAAACAAAATAAAATCCGATCTCCACCGCACGGCAAAGGTCAGTTATTGGTTTATTTTGACCCCTGGGAGTTAAATGAGCTTTACTAGTTTTATTTGTTCATCTTTTACTAATTGAATTAAATATTTTATAGTGCTTAGTCTTCTACTTGGCTGATGTATTTCAGTAGTATATAGAATTTTTATTATTAAAAAAACCTTCATATAAATATTTTATAGTTCGCCTATTCAATTTACCCGAACTGTGTAAAAAAAAAATCTCAACTTAATACATGTTGTCATTTGACAGAAAGGATTAACTCACATAAAAAAGGGATTCGTGTTCTGAAGCATTTGGGAGCTCTAAAAAAAAAACCTAATGCGACAAATGACACACATATGAGTGAAATGAAACCACTATAATTATTATTTATTGTTAACACAAAAACGAACCTACTACTCGTATATCTACCTAACTATAGAAGAATGATTTCAAGAAGAATATTCAGAAATAAAATTTTTGTTCGATGAAGTTGTTGTTGACATTCAAAAGATTGAGTACGGGCAGGTTAGGCTAAAGATATGCTAAGAACGGATGTACTTATACATTTTGTAGTTGTTTAAAGAGTTTTTCATTCTTGAAGAAATATGTTATTAAAATGATTTAATAAAGTCAAAAATGATACCAGAATTTATTTTTTTTGTTTTTGGTTTATGATCTAAAAGAAGAACTAAGAGCTCTTGTGACTAAAATTTGGACATATCGATACCATATAGACTATTTATGTCATCTAGAGTCTAGACTATATAGTCCATCTAGACTACATGGTCTACGTAGTCTATATAGTATAGGTATGGTCTATATAGTCTATAGATATAGCCTACATGGTCTATACATACATATTGAAATTTATTTTAGTTAGCCCTAATCCCTGATGCAACCGAAAATGTTAAATCTATTTTGATAACTAAATACAATAATGAACTCAGTTGTTTAGAGTTCAAAGAATGTTAAAAAAAAACAGAACTTAGTAAAGGAAATTTACTCTGCAGAAAATGACAAAATTCCTCAAAATGATCTATGTTAATTTGAACTTTAAGTTTTATGTTTTTAACTTTTTTGTTTTAAAGTTATTTTGTTTTTAATTTTAAGTTTTATTCAAACAAGGACCGAATTTTTATACCTTTTATTATTTAAATGGAAAAATTTTAAATTGAATTGAATTTTTTTATTTGTTCATTATTTGCATTTTGAAAATATGGTCACCGTATCTATACATATTGGATAGCCTAGATTGTCTAAATAGTCTAGATGGAATAAATAGTGAAGTTTTTGTCTTGATCCAACACTACCTTATGATTTTTATTTAAGCTTAATTTATTTTAAAAAATTCAAATGAAAAATGCACACAGAAGAGATTTTAAAGCTGAAACCCCTAAATCCCAATTAATTGAATGGAAAACAGTTTAAGATTTTTAACCCCATTGGTATTACGTGCGTCGGTGACAAGCGTAATGAAGATAGTTTTGGTCAAGGGTACCTAACACTCTTTGAATCAAATTTTGAGAGCATATTATACACATTGTCAGCCCAGCAGAAAACTTAACTTCTCCTTTTGGGAATCACGAAAAATGGTTTAAAAAAATATGTTTCAAAAAACATCTTTTCAGTAACAAATTAAATCCTCAAGAAAGAAGGAGAATTGGAAGATTAAAAATAATCAAAAATATAATAATGACGAAAGCTTCTGTAACTGTACACTGACATTACCTAATGATATCGAATGTGGTATAGTTTGACAAAACTTCCTACCATCGGAAAAACAGTTATCGATGTAAGACACATGAAAACACGTTATATATTATGGATTGTATATCCCATGTTACACATATGAAGTCAATCTAATATGAAAATAGTCAGACATGCGATCGATTTAACCCTTCTGTACCATACCTTCCATATATAAACTCACAGTAGATGAATACACAATACACATGTGCAAAATATAACTAACCATGTAAAATTTAAAAAAAAAATCAATTCATAGGTACACTACACACACATATGGACATGCAATATAAAACACAAATAATTTTTAAAACTATATAGGTATCCCAGAAGAAGTCTAAATTTTGAAAACCTATTTTAAGTTTAATGGCTATTTAGGCCAAGGAAAACTCTCAACTAACGTAAAATAGGGTTTTCAAAAAAAAAACTGTCATTACCACTGCATCTAGCTAATTAATTCCAAAATGCAACAGTTCAAAGAACTTTTAGAAGGCTGTATACACTCTAGAATTAAAACAAACACTTTTCTCAACAAAACTTTTCAAACTGACCCTTAAAAAGATTTCTTCTTGTTATACCGCAACTTAACTCAAGTACTATTCTACTATACGTTTACGTTGTTCTGACTTCTAGCACAAAACTAAAACAGGGAAATAATTTAAGCGCCAAAGTACCATCAAAACGAGTACACACAGGCGAGACCATATAACAAAAACGGAAGGACACAACAACAATAGTTAAGTTAAAAGTTGTTGTACTCAAATAATAAGCAACACACGCCAAGGTCGTCATTAAAAATGGCCGCATGTTCATTTACATTAAAATTTTATTGCTCTAAAGCTGTAGGTTTAGAGGCGCAGTACTTCAATCGCGACCTGCAATGCACTTAACCATATAGTCATGTCACGAATGACGGTATATGGTTCCGGGATAATGGCAGACGAAGAAGAAGAACCACCCCTTTTTTGAATTGCCTCGGCAACGGGTCGAGACCAAAACTGTGTCCTTGGGTGTATGTGTTTTGGTGATGAGAGTAGGAGGTAAAGTAATACTCCTTGAGCATTTTCCGGGTAGGTTGTGGTAAAGAGAGTTGTTGCAGGATGTTTTCTGAAAATGCAGCCGAGTGTTAAAGTTGACACAATCGGCGTTTTTTAAACTAATGTGAATATATACGCAAGTGTGAACCTAATGTTAAGTAAACACTGAAGGTTATACAAATTGCAGTGCGATTGTAACAATCGAAGTTGGAGTGTTTTGGTTTTGCAGGCAATTTGTGCTGGGTTCACTCACTCTTAAACATCTACATCCGGGGGTAGTGATGTTTAGAGAGAGTGCTACGGCAGACGGCAGTTTATTAGCATTTCACTTTTTATTGCTTTTATAATTTTTGAGTTGATGTTGTTTGTTTTTTATTTTTCGTGTAAAAATAAAATAAAATAAAATACAAGGCCGGATCGTAAGTAATTTTTGATGCAAGGTTAAAATTTAGCTGAACATTGAAGATCCAGGGTTTTGGTTTTATAATGGATCACCTATTTAGGCAAAAAGGGAATAAGTCAGTAGTAAATTTTAAATTGATAATTCTTTTATTTTTAATGTTTTGGGATCTTATATTAATTACAAACTTTATTGCGAAATGAAATTGCAATAGAATTGAATTTAAATTTTTGAGCTGAAAATAAAGAACACCCTTTGAAATTGAATTCTTAAAAAAAATTGAATATGTATAGTGTATGCAATTTTTTTTTAATTAAAAAAAAAGAAATTTACATACATAAATTAAGTTGTTATAGATATAGAACACAACCGATAAGACACACAAAAAAATTAAATACAATAAAACCTAAAAGCCATCTTCCCGCCAGAACAAGAACTAATATGTTTGTATCATTGAAATAGATATATTTTCTAAAAATTGCTCCTGATAATAAAACATGTCTTTGTCCTACAGCATGAGCTCCATGGTTCGAGATGGTAGGTATTAAGAACGACGGGAATCAAATTATCCAAATGAAAGTGAGCTGCGAACACAAGACTTGATGATATTGAAATATGTAGTTCCCTAGATATGAAATGACAGAAAAATGTCCTTTTATCCTGAAGACACAGGATTTTAAAGTTTTTTTTTTTTTAAGAAATGACAGATGTACAAAACACAGTTTTTGTAAAATTTCTAGGAAGCACACGTGTCCCTGAGTTTTTTTTTGAAAAATTTTAAACAGTCTATTGATAACGTATTAGGACGATACTACTTAACATTTTCTAACTTAAAATCTATTTACCTACCAATTTTTTTTAAATTTTTCTATTATAACCCCAAACTAATTTATTGTAATAAATTTTAATTTATTTATTACTCGAAAGTATCATAGAAAAAATTCTTTAACGTGTCGTAGATGTATGGCCAACAAAATATAGCAAAACTATCCATATTTCAATATAAAAGTTGTAATAAACGTATGCGAACCAGAAGCTCTAAAAATTCAGAATTCTGAAAATTCAAATGACAGACGTTAATGGATTGAACACCCCCATTCACATTCGTTGTGAAATTACGTACAGACTTTACGAACACACCCAAGTGGAATCCATTCAAATGGGAACCATTGAAAATGTTAAAATTCGATATATTATATAAAACAGAATCCTAAAGAGAAAACAAGCAATTAACTGCAAAATCAAATTCAAATAAAAATGAGCTGTAAAACAAAATTAACAAATTTGAAATGACAATACTTTTATTTATTTTTTGAAATTACCTCATTTCGGCTCTAATGAAAAGATAGAAGGTAGGTATTTTAGATACCGAAATTCGTTTTTCAAATATTTTCTAAGCATGTAACGTTGTCTTGAAGTGAATGAAATGTTCCTTAGACGCATTAAAAAGTTCATAAAGATAGACATATAAATACGAAAATATTCAAATTATGTCCTAGTTGGATATGATATAACTAGCTTAACAATATTGTCTTTAATTTTTCTAAGGACATCCAATAAATCCCTTTTTCCTATCTATTCTGTTCTTTATTCGGAATAAATTAAGAAAGACACTCAAAGGCATTTTATATGACGTGTAATTCCAAGTATCGTTGCAAAGTGCAAATTCAAATCAATTAAATAACTTCTCCACTGGCAATACTCCTTACAAAATTCATTCTACAACAAAAATGAAATACAAAATTCATTTGTTATTCCATGCATTTCATTTCTACGAAACATAGCGAATTGAAACAAACAAAAAATGGGTGTTCTTCTTTTGCTTTCTTTCTTCCATTCTTATAGTTCATTCATTTACCTTCGATAGCCGAGTGGTTATTACAGTTATATGCGTAAATAATATTTTCAGTTGTAAATTCTACTTCATCGTGTTTTATTGTGTTTGGCTTAATGGTGCGCTGTTATTTTGTCGTGTGATTTTTCTTATTGTACTATTGTACATTCTCTCATTATTCGTTCATACGCAACAAAAAACGCACTTTGTTTACAATTTTACACGGTTTCCTTTCCTCTCTTGGCCCGGAGGAACAGACAGGACAGCAGCACGCGTCATAAAAGGATAAGAGAGAAAGAGACATTTTAGCATTTTGTATGGTGAAGTGTATATCCTTGTGAATTATATAATTGCGTTTGGGATTCGTCCTTCGTGAATACAACAACAACAATAAGGAAAGAAAATTCTAGTGGGACGAAAGGAGAGAAAGAGACGAAATTCCGCAATAATTTTTTCGTAGCATTTTGCCAGGAGCAAAAAAATACAAAAAAAAAAAAAATAGAAGTGAAATTAGGAAGAATCATATGAAGTTCTTCGTCGAGTGACGCTTTCAGTGACAATATCCTTACGTTTGTGATCCTTCGAATTTAATTACTTATTATTTTTTACCGTTATGCAATTCGATTGAAAGAATCTAGAAACTGTAAATTTTATTGCAAAGCAAATAAAAATTGTGATCCTTTTTAGCTTAATAAAGGAATAAAAATAGAGTAACGGAAAAAATAAAGTAAAAACGACTAGAAAACCTTGTTATCCAAACTGAATGACGTCAGTTAATGTGTAAAGTGTTTTATAGTGTGTGTCACCTTTGTGGTTTAATAATTGATTAGATTTTAATAGTGTCCTTCCTATTCGACCAAAAAAGCAAAAAGTGTTCTGTGTCGTCTATGTGCTTTTAAACAAATCTGTGTTCTCGTGTTTCTTATACACACTGTGTCCTTTTGACGTTTTACCCTCATTTTTATTGACCAACAAGGAGTAATACAAAAGAAAAAAAAAAGAAGAAAATCTAGACAAAGTCTAATTTATATATTTACAGAGGTAAGTGAATCCCTTTTTTATGAATTTGTACAATTTGATTGGAAGGAAGAGAACAATAAAAAAAAGTGGTTTATCTGGTTCTATTCGCATTAGATTCTTTTCTATTTATTTGGTGTTTTTGATTCGAATTCCCTTTTCTTTGCAATATAATATGTAGGGTGCTGTTGCTTTTGAAGGTGTTTTCGCACAGAAAGAAAAAAAAGTAGCCGGTACAAATGGGATAAACATGCAAAAAATTTAAATTACAAATAAAAAATTGAATGAACTTGTGGATTAGTAGGTAGTCCGGAAGAAAAATTCTCTCCTTATGAATCGTTCTAGTTACGATTAAAACCAGAAGTATTTTCTTTTAAGAACAATATCAGTTCAGATCACCAGTTCAGATCACAGCAATTCGTCAATTTTACTGTCAGAAGCTGAAAGCAACATTTTTTGGATTAGCTTTTTTTAATAGAAGTTGGTCAATTTATAAAAATATAAAAAACAAATGGAGATTGCTTCTTACTTCTTTAGTAGAAATCTTGTTCAAGTTTCTCTTTTTTCTTTATCAAATTGGCAGAGGTTATATTTAAACTGACAACGTGATTTTGTCTATCCTTTTCGTCACTCTGATTGGCCAGCTGTCAAAAAATTCAGGTATGAACTTGACTTTATGTCTGTTCGTTTACTTTTCAAAAATTTCAATTTTTACATACCTATTTTAATCCAATTTTTTCGTTAAAACCAGATTGCTGTTGATCCTGATTTTCACCACAAAATCTTGTTTAGCGATAAGGCTACGTTATCATAGAAAACTGCAGTATTTTGAGTGAAAGATAATAATTATTTAGACACCATTGCATCAACACCAAATTTCGATTTGGAGTGCTCTATGGGCTGGTGAAATCATTTACTCATATTTCTTCAAAGATGATGAATTTTGCAGTTAAAAGAAATTACTATACAGGTCAAGAGTTAATAATTTTTTTTGTTCCCCAATTAAACTACCTTTATGCGCAACAACTTTGGTTTCAACAAAACGGCGCGGCGCATAATGCATAGCGCGTGGCACAAGCAAGTTATTAAAGGAACCATTTGAGGAGCACATAATTTAAAGTAATGGTCCTGTGTATTCGACTCCATGATCGTGTTATCTTACCACTCTGAATTTTTTTATATAGAAATACATACATACGTAGGTATGTTAACTCAATGGTCTATTCCGATAAACCTGAGGCATATGCCTACTTAGAGAGGACAATATTCGCAGAGTTATTGACGATATAAAGCAAAAAGTGGTCTAAAATTGGACTTCCAAATTGCGTTTTATTTGAGCCAGCCGCTGCGCAAATATCTCGGATATTATATTTTAAATGTAAATGACATAAACGCAAAAGTCTATATGTGTCACTTAAACAAACACCCCAATAAAGCTTCATTAAGAATTAAGCAAATTTACTCATGCCCTTATCCCATCGACTATCAATCTAATAGATACTCGTAGTTCTACAGCACCAAAAAAGCTATAATTGTCTTAAAATTGGATCACTCGGAGTTTTTCCCCAGTAGTTTTAATTGTTTAAACATTAGTACCTATCCCTCAGTAAGTTATTGCTTCCTTAAAGTCTCAGAACATTGATTTAGCATCTCTCAAATATGATAAACTATCCACAAGCTGCTGACTGCTGCTGCTGCTGCCTGCTAAAACAAGTTACGTTTTGAAAATCAGCTAATCAAGCGAATTGCTGATTATAACAAATCTTATCCCCAACAACCACTCTTCGAGCAGGTTCTATAATTTGACATTAATTAATCAGATTCATTAATTCAAGGCAAACATAAAATAAAAACGACTTCGTTCAGCTTGATGGTTGTTAGATCTGGTTCTGATTCGAATATAGAAATTCATAGGATATAAAACTAATGACAAAAAAAAAAAAAAAATAAGGTAAAAAAAAATTAGATAAAATATCCGACAAAAAGTCGACAACTTGATTGACCACTTTCAATCTATAAAATAATCGTTTTCTTTTCCACACAAATATTTAGTCGATTTTATTCTCGTCACAAAAAATCCATGCAAATTAAGTTGAGATTCATTTTATCGGTTATACACTTTCTACATTTTGTTGCCTCCATAGAAAGATATATTTCTTCTTAGATCACTATTATAAAGCTGTATAGTGAGTCTTTGAACTTCATTCAATGCCAATCCACCCAAGCTCTCAACAAAACTCTAAAACTATCTACCTACCTACTTATACCTATCTATATATTCTCTACCAACAAAACATCTAACTGAACTAAAGACTGAATATATGTACATCGCAATGAACTCAAATTCAGCTTCAGATAAAAATGATAGAATCATAGAATAAAAGAAGGTTGAGGTTGAATTATACCTTTTTATTTTTCATCCAACACACATACCGCATTTAAACCGACAGACCGACCATTCTTCGTCATTCAAAGATTCAACATTCAACATCCATCCAGAGTTTAACAAATTTGTGTACCAAAATAAAAAAAAAAAATAATAATAATACAAGCAGATGTAGATGTTTGGCAGATGATAGTAAAATAAAGGTGGTTCAAGAGGGGAGAAAATTGAGGTCGTAGGTAGACTGGTAGAATATAGAAGACGAAATTTAGCAAACGCAGAAAAAAACCGAAAAAATAAAACACATACAGGCAAAGGCAATTGAGTCTCTGGAATAAGTTGTATAGCACACTATAATTTATCTTCTGGATATGGAAGTATTCATTTCAAATATGACAAAAGGTTTTAATGAGATAGGTAAATATTTTAGGATGTGATTGCCGAAAAGTTCAAATCAATGATCTTGAATCATATAGAGGGTTGCGTCACGTCAATATTTCTGTCATCTAAATTATCTTCTACACAATTTACAGTGCTGTTCCAAATAAAACACTTAAACCATTGCTTTGACGCAAAATTTGGAAAAACTAATATTTAAGGATGTATAGAAATACTTAACAATATTATAAATTTAAAGGTCTTTTACACATTGGACTCACTCCTTCGATTTTTTTGACGTCTTTGTAGTTTATCTCTCACTCCCACTTCATGGTGAGAAAGTGACGGCCAAGTGAGGTAGGATGTTTAAAATTTTCTAAAAATTTGTAAATTTTTTTTGACGTTTTCTTTCTCTATACTTTTTCGTTTAGAAACATTATCGCAAAATTTTAAACGATTTAGTACGATGTTAAAGCATTTTTAGTATGATAAAAAAGCTTTAACATTGTACTAAATCGTTAAAAATTTTGCGCCAGCCCAGATTTGTGTGTTGTTTTATATTTTGGTTTTATGTCCGTCAAGCATTAAAATTCTAATAATTAGATTAATTGCCGTAAATTTATCGTGAAAGAAAAAAATTAGTCGCCTTGCTTTTTTTTTAATAACCCCTGGTAATGTTTACTTGACAGTTAAGTTACCATAACCATCTCCCAACAAAACCTTAAAAAAGGAATATGTCATTAAATGTTGTGAATTTGTCGTAAACGTCAGAGTGGGTCGTTTGTGTTCACATTAAGTTTGTGTCAATAGAAGTCGGATTCAAGTGAAAATAAGTTGGTTGAGTTAGTCCGGTGTGAATATCGTCATACACTTTTTGAACTAAGGGTGTTTTACATTAAGCAGCGTGTTTGACCATCGATGTTTGATCATTTAACCGCAAGAAAAAACAAACCAAACTGTATTTTAAAAACTTGTTTCGATTCCATCAATTCATGTTGTCAAACATGCTGATCCATGTAAACCCCACCTATTTTCAAATGTCAAAGATTATGTCATATAGATTTTACATGATACTAAAGGATAAAAGACATTTGGGAATTTTAAAAGTAATAAAATGTTAAGAAGAAAATATGATATTAAACTCGTTATGTCCGGCATTACCTCATTAATTATCGTGAATTTGTATTAAAAATAACCCCTCAAAACAGGTAAAGTGAACTCAAAACAGAAACAGAAATATCTATCTAAATAATTGTTGCAATTTTGTCGTAAAAGTTTTATGTCAAAAAATAATTGTCAGGGCAATTTTTCTCAAAATAAATTCCCTTATGTCGCAAAATATCCTAAATATTTAAGGAATTTATTTTAGAAAAAAATGCGCTAAAAAATAGCTTGAAGTCGATCGGATTCATTGAAAATGGAATATTTAATTATGTATTATTTATTATTTTTTTGGACTTAAAACAACAACAAAAAAAAACAAGGGTGACAATTTTTTCTTTTATTGCAATTTTACGACAGTTATTTTACAAATTCATTTTCTGTTTTTAATTCATTTTATCCGTTTTTATGGAGTGGTAATGCTAACTTGACTGTGAAGTTAACATTATTAGAAATTATTTTTAAAGGAACCAGCGTGACAATTTTTTTTTCACGACAAATTTATAGGTACCTACCTACTTAATTTTCACCCCAATTAATTCAATTATTGGACCCTTCAAATTTATAAGTGATGATAATGCTAACTTGACCGATCTGGATGCGCTGTCTGATAAAAATTTGTTTTGAGGAAATCTTCAAAATGTCCGTCAGAAGCGGGTGCTTCAGAAAATATACGTTGGAATTCCATTGAACACCCCTTTTTTTAATTTTTTAAATCCGAGTACACGATTAATCGCTTGTCACTATCTCCAATCAGTTCTGACGAATTCTTAAACAAAATCATATTGAACATTGGATCTTTTCTGACGAACTTGTGTGAATTCTGACCAACAGAATACGTTCACTGGTAACCGCTTTCATAAATGTTTTATAATTCTGTCTGACGTGTATGTGAGAACAATTGTTCATCAAAATACAAATCATCAACGGTAACCATAGCCTAAAATTCTCAACAATACTAAAGAAAAACTATATACATTTAACCTTTTTGGAGGCTTTGACTATTTTAAAACTTTCGAAATTTTATAAAAAAAAATTGAACTTAATCAAAATTCTTCGTCAAACGACTTGCATGCAACCATGTTTAAATAGACATCAGCGTCTGCAAAACATCCAACGTAAATGTTTTAGCTTTAAAAATAAACCTTAGTGTCGTTGGAGGTGGAACCAATCAAATTCACTAGATACATATATATACTACGTGCCTTCCTGGTTTATCAGGATCTGTGATTGCTTTCTGGTTTTCGTTTGTCGTCGTAAATAACAACACCGACATCAAGCCCGCCTGGTTGCAATAAATTTCTCATGCAATTCGTTAAAGTATTTGATATTGAACTAAACCTGGGTGATTTATTGGCAAACGATTGAGGAAGAAAGTTAGGATTGTACATTTAATTTCACAAATTAAATTATATATAGGTAATTGACTACAAAAAACCCCTCTTAAAATATTTTCACAGCAATATATGTAGATACCCACAATAAGTTGGCTTAAACTTGGGATTCATTAAAAAACCATTAAATCAAGCACTTGCTATATAGCATTCTATAATAGAAGAAGAAAAGGGTCTATGGACTTTATATATGTATATATCGACTATCCTTTCAACTAATTGTTTTCGGTTATTTCATGACTTTCACATCACCCGCACCCTCATCAGAAATAAAAACAACAAAAAATTGTCAAATAAAATTTCATCAAATAAGTAAACGCCATATTAAATCGTCCTGGTGCACGCGTTTCCTTTTGTCCTTTGTTTGAAAAACAACAATACAAAAAAAAAAAAAAAATCCAATAAAACTTCTAGAATTCGTCTCTCCCACGGTTACGTAACAATTGCTTATATTGACCGCAAACCGAAATAATAGGTTAATATTCAGCAGCTAAGGCAGCCCTACCCTACGACTATAAAACCATAGAAACAGTGCTATATCGCGATGTTTGGTTGATGTGTAGGTATAGTAAATATGTATATAGGGAAGTCACAAAATAGATTCGTGAGCTGAGCTCTGTCCTGCGCTTTTGAATGGCGCCACAAAGTCCTCGAGCATGAGACATGTGACACACAAAAAGAAAGGAATTCCTTAAGTTTGCACAGTTCACACAATTTATGCTTTTGAATAACTCGTCGCATAACACAAGGGAAGTACCACCGTGAGACAAGTTAACAAAGGTCTTATGGCAACGACCATAACGAGAAGGAGGACGCTGCTGCCTTCAAGTGCAATGGTGCAATTTACAAAAAAAAAGAAAGATAAAAAAAACAACAAACAAAAAAATAATAATAATAACCCAGGTCTTGAACTAAGGCCAAGCAGCAACAGCTCCCCAAGTAAATCATAAGTAGCAGCAGTACATATATAGCATCTCGTTAACTCCTCGGGGCCAATTAAGCGGTTTGACATTTTTTTTTTATTTGTAAAGTAGGGAGATAGGATCTCAGCTATCAAAAGGGCACCCCGAACGCACGAACTTATTTATATGAATTTAAAATGCCATTAGGCTAAAAATCAAAAGGGTAAGATGTATATTTGTACGCATTGCGGTGCAGACAGTGCTGTCATTTTGAAAATTGAAAACTGCTACTGCAAACCACATCACACTGAATTGAATGACGTGGGTAAGCGCAATGAGAAAACCACAAAAGAAGAAGAACAAAAAAAAATGAACAAAATAAAATAAACCTTCACATGAAAATTTATGAGATTTTTATTTCTTTTAATTTTAAAGAGTATAAAACTGGCTCTCTTCTTGTTTAACCCTGCACCAGCAGCCCCATCTTTGTGGGTGGAGGTGGATTATTGTAGTAGATGTTCGAATTAACGATGTACATACATACGTGTACAGTACATGGGGGAAAATGAACCTCTGAAAACAACCCTGGGAAGAATTCCGACACTTTACATTCATTTTCCGCACCACAATGCGATATTTTGCACTCATCTGTATCCGTATGTACTAAATGTCCGTATGAAGTATATGACGACTGGACGAAGACCAACGACGACGACGTCACCAGAGCGAGCTACATATATACGTTTTGAAAAATGAAAACTGTTAACCAAAGAGGGCGTGAGGATGCATTTAGGAGGAATAAAGGAGAGTAAAAGGACGTGTGCTTACAGTAGGGTTGCCAGCTACTTTTTTCTATAGAATTTGAAATCAGTAAGAATTTATAAAGATCCAAAATGATACGCGTCGGTCGTTGTTAACAGTAGGGTTGTCAGCACCTTTTTCTTTGTAAAATTTTAAATCTAAGAAATTAACAATATCAAAATTGATACGTCGTCGTGTCGGTTTTATATTAGATGAAAAAGAGTCAACATTTTCTCAATAACTTGAAGTTATTTTTAAATTTGGTACTATTTGACAGTAAAAATAAATAAATTGGTCGGTGCAACAGCTCGTGTAGAACCAGGGCCTAATGACTTACAACTCTCAACCATTTTTGTGTGCGTGTTATTGGCGGCAATAGAGGGGACCTACAATTTTCTACCAAATCCGAACGGCTAGGATGAGAAGCACTTTTTCATGACAAAAGATACCTACTTTAGGAGGATTTGCAATTTCTCGAAAGAGGCAGTAACCCGTGAAAAACATTTCTGTTTTTAGGTGGCACAGGCTGGGAATCGAACCCAAACCGGCATTAACCATTACGCCACGGGCTACTACATTTTGGCAATAGTTTAATATTTAATAAAAGACTGGTGGCAACCTTGGAATTGCGACATTCCTGTCAGATCATGATTTTCAGATTTATATCAAAATTTAAAAAAAAATATATTTTCTCCACATCATTAATACTTAAGATTGGGGTACCAATTTGTTTCATTATTCAAAAGCACTCTTTTGTTTATCATAACAAATTAAAGTCACTTGAATCTTTAAAAGAAGCACGTGTTTTTTTTGTAAATCTAGAGAATTTTCTCTAAATTTAAAACAAAAAAATTGCCTGGTAACCCTGGCCTTCAAGCTATTTCCTTGAAATGTTGAAACGAATAAACAAGAAAAAAAAAATACTTCGTAAAACAAACAACGCTCAATCAATTTCTACCCGTTTTTTGCTTACCACCCTCTCACGATGAGTCTCCCCCAATCATGAGCCAACTTTGTTGCATGTGCAAAGGATAAAGTTTTGTGTACTTGGATTGAATTGACTCAACATTCAAGAGGGGAGTGCGAATTTAAGAAACTAGAAAGGGCATAATATAAAATCTAATATTACCGCTAGCTGACGATGACGCCGCGAGACATTCCACCCTTACCAACGAAATCCCAGTGCACAAGGAAATAAAAATAACGCAGACGAAAAAAAAAAAAAAAAACAAAATTGGACCAAAGCAAACGCAAAGACATCAAGTCCAGCTATAACGGCGAATGAACCCCAAATTGATTGGACAAAAAGGTCAAAATCGATGAGCGAGAATAGCAATGAATTTTTTCTTCATAAATAAATAAATGCGATTGTAGGCGGGCGGTGGTGGTGGTGGTGGTGATGATTGTGGTTAGTGTTGGTGGTTGTTCAATATGACCGATGAATGATGGATGACAAGAAGAATTAGACAGAAATATGAATGAATGAATAGATAGATGGATATTGTTGGTGTAGAATTGAGAATTTTGTGAATTAATTGGATGACAAAAATGTCTTTCTTTGCCTCCAGTGTTGTTATTCTTGTTTATGATGGCTGTTTTTTTTTTTTGGTCAGCAGTATTTTAAGCTAATATTAAGCGACATAATAACAATTATGAAGAAATATTGAAGCTTGTCAATTATGTAGGTATGTAGTTGTTTTTTTTTTCGTTTTAATCGCATTTTCTAATTTAGTCTCATTTATAGACTGGAATGCGTACTGTGAAATTGAATTATTTTTAAAGCAAATTAGTTTTATAACTGCTTAAGTGGCGTATTCGGTCATCGTATTTATTTTTTCTCAGTAGTTATCTATTTAAATATTTAACGAAACATAATTATAATTAATATTTTTTTATTTTAAATATTTAAATTAAACAAAATTACTTAAACTTTGTCTACCATTTTCCTGCTACTCGTTTGCAGAGCATACATAACATATACCAAAGGAATTTGACAAGAAAATGTCAAAAATTAAATTTGATACCATGTTCACAAATGTTAAATGCAAATAAATTTAGAAACGTATTTTTTGCTTTGCTTAATGATGTGGTAATTCGGACGCTGCTGAATGAATAAAAATAAAAATAATTAATTTAACAAATTGACTGTGTATAGCTATATCGGATTTCAATACCGCAACAATAAATAACAATTAATTAAAAGTCAGTCACATTACATTGCATTCACTTAAATTAGTTAACGTTTATTAATTATTAAATTACTAATTCTGAAATAAAACAATTAATTAAATAACATAATCAATCGTCGAATGCATTTTGATATTTCGAAACATCAACATCAGCCTTGAAGTGAATGTATAGTTGTTGGTGACTGTGGTTAAAGGGTCAGCAGTAAAGACGATGCAAATATTGAATAACACAATACAAAATGCATAATGATTAAATTCATCGAACACATTTTTCCGAATAAAAACGAATAAATCGAACTTATTCCATCCACTTTGTACATATATGCTTTTTTAATTATGCGTTTTTTAAATTCGTAGAGTTGCAATTAGTTTTGTATTTATTTTGGTGCAAAATTAAAGAAACCTTATTTTTTTTTTACTTTTAAGTACAGTCGACTCTCCCTAAGTCTAATTTTCACGGGATTCCAAGATTTGTTCGAGTTAGAGAGAGAGTTTTGGGAAAATTCGAGTTATAGAGAGAAACATTTTTTTTTTGTTTTAAAAGGTTTATTTAATAAAAAAAAGTTTAATATACTAACATATATACTTACACAAAAAAATTAACAGAAAAATATAGCTTCTTGCTTAGTAGGTACAGCTATTTTAGTCACATCAAAACGATACTTATGTACATTTTTTTAATGGATCTAGCTACAAACATATGCACACAAAGACTGAATCAGCTCTGGTGAATGCCTAGGATCACGATCAATTGATTTTGAAATTCCAACTGGAATTTTACTAAAATGTTGTTTTCATATGCAAGTTCTTTTTTATATTCAAATGAAACGAACAACACAAAAAAAAGGATAACAATGTTTTTTTTTGTTTTTTACGTTGCAAGTTTTTAAAAACTGTATTTTTTTTATGGAGGTACCACGGATATGAATAGGAAGAAACACGAAGAGCTGACGATGATGGGACACGCGATGCTACACATACATACATATTAAGGGTGTTGAAGTGTGTTGGTACGAATTCCGAAAGGGTAATATTTTTGTTTTTTGCTTAATAAAATTCGACTTAGGGGATGACAAAAGATACCAATAATCGAGAGAATGTGCTCGAGTTAGAGAGAGTTCGACTTAGAGGGAGTTCGACTTAGGGAATGGTTTTTGTATGAAAAATTGAAGGGAATGATAAAATATAGCAAAAAAGTTCGAGTTAGAGAGAAATTCGACTTAGAGAGACGACTTAGGGAGAGTCGACTGTATTATTATTTATTAATTATTATTTAAACCTAGTACGCAGATCGCGCTAAATTTTAAATTCCATACAAAAAAAAACAACTTAGTCGATATTTTGGAAACTTGGCACCTTGTAGTTTTTTATATATCTTCTTCTTATCTTCTAACTATAAAAAAAACTTCAACTGGTTCGAAAATGGATTCAAAATTTTCGTGATAATTTAGGATCGAAAAAAATAATCGAACACATTATTCACTGAATAAATCCAGATTAAAAATTAAATCGGGATGTATTTACATTGATTTTGTACAATTTACATCCGGATTTAAATTTAAATCTGGATGAATCGAGTGAATAATATGGCCGTAAGTTGATTTGCTCAAAATTTCACCTATACCGAACATGGATTTAATTGTCTGACTTGTATAAGGTTATCGGAATGAAATACAGATAATGTCTTTAGTTGTTAAGTTAAACGGAAGACCCTAAGCTCTTTTGAATGAGATATTAATCTTGTATTTTCGGAGCAACAACAACGACGCATCACAAAATTTAATAGAACCAAACTGACCTGAAATTTTTTCTCGATGAGTATTCAAAAAAAAAAAAAATAATAATTAAGCCAAAATAAGGAACCGAAATGTTTCTAGTTAAAGTGTTTTGCCGTTTAAGGGCAAAAATAATCAAAATTAGTTTATTCTTAAGCTGGTAAGTCATCGTTTCTAGAACGTCGCTTATTAAGTCCTTCAAAATCTAGATTTAATTGCAATTTAAGTTGAAGAACAGCTAGCTATGAGTTCATCATAAATATCTTCTACAGTTAAATAGAATTTCCGTTTTGGTATTGAATTTCATAAATAAATTTGCAAACATATAAAACGATTGCTGTCACTACAGTCCTCAATTACTTTAAGTGACTCGTGAAAGAAAATATACTTTTACAGGTATGTACCACAGGTACAGGGACTACAAGCAAACAAAACAATTCCATTGTCCTTTTTATATTAAGATGCAAATCGATTTAAAAAACAAAAACATTCAAATTAAAAAAAAAAATAAAACGTTTGTTTGTAAACAATTAAGCTAAACGAAACCAGACACATATGACGTATGTAATAATAAAATTTGTTTTCCTTACTCTTACGTACTACGTAATGGCGTCGTAAAGGTTAGTTATATATACGAATACGAAGTATGCATGTACAGAAAACTATGTTAACCCCTTATTTGTTTCAGTTAAAGGAATAAAACAAACCATATCGTTATAATTGCATGAACTTTTTCTTCTTTTTTTTGCCCAGGTGTGGAGACAGGAACTTACATATATCACAAGTGATACACAATCGCCTTATAGACTTCAGGTTTTATACAATATTGCAAAATGGCATGATACAACACGATAAGCTTTAAAAGGGCGTTGTTTTCTTATGCTATATGTTATAGAAAATAACATATAAACATGTATGCGCTACATTAAGTAAGTTAGGTTCTGAAGAAGGTAAAATGAATGAATTAGGGTGATAGGTCTAGAACAAGGTGTGATGCGAAAGTCAAGGAAATATTATACATGTGGCACAACTATTTATATTATCTGTATAATGTATGTAAAGTCAAGCTCAGGTGTGGCTATAAGGGTTATGCGAGTTCATTATTATTAGGTTGGATAGGTTAATGTGGATTATGGAAAATATAGCACTAAATATATAGGATTATTTAACCTAGATTTATGCTATAATTCTTCCTTTTTTATGATGGGAATGTTCTTATCAACCAATGATTTAACGAAAATTGTATCTTATTAGATATAACTTTTTAATCAGGCAAATTTCAAAATTGAGTATAGGTACAAGTCCAAAATGAGTTCAACGGCTTAAGGACCCACCAGAAAAGGAACCTATAAAATATAATGGCTCTACTATCTAGCCTTATTATTGGATATAGAAAGAAAAAATATACAAATTGATGATTAAGTCATAAAGAAAGAATAAGGTTGACGTGTTTTCAAACTATAGAGTCGAATTGAAAGAAGCCATTTCATCAAACTATATTGAAACAGAAGAATTGGTAGACCCAATGAATCAAAGCACATACAAAATTGAACAGTAAAATATTGAATGCAAGTTAAAGTTTTTTAGAGATAATCTATTTTATTTAAGAACACATTTTAGTTTTTTTTTATCCCTACCAAGACGGCCTTTTTTAATAATTTTACAAGTTAATATTGTTAGGAATGAAATAAAAAGGACATCGAAACACAAAAATTATTATAACCTCTATATTCAGGTCAAGGCCGTAGCTGTATAACAGCACTCCTTAAAGTGTTAGATGATATTCGTGATGTCTTTGATGGGTATCTTATGACACATGGATTTTTCTAAGGCCTTTTGACTGACTTTATCATATTATGCTGTACAATAAGCTTTTATAACTTTCTCAATTTTACAAAATCTGCTTACTTACTGAATTATTCGTGTCTCAAATTGATTCAATTACCGCACAGAGTCTGAAGGCTCGAAAAAAATTACTATATTAAAATCTTTAAATTTTGAAAAAAGTTAAAAATTTTTTTTTTTTTTTTGAAAAATTGTTTTCTTTTTTTTTTTTATTTTTGATGGTGGACTGCACAATTTTTAGGAACAACTTTTGGTCATTTTATTGTTTTTAAAGACTTTGATCATTAGATACGTCCGTCTGGTACGCAATAATAGAATCTTAAAAAAAATCATTAGCAATAATTCCTTTTATTTCATCTCAATATGAACAATTTTCACAGAGAATTGAAAAGAGAATACCAAAACGGTTCAGATGCGTATTTGATATAGCCATGAGTTCCGAAAATCAAAAGACAAAATGGTGACACAAAGAAATGATTTTCTGAACGCATCCTAAACGTCAGCGATGCGCATTAACTGAGCAGCATTTTTGTTTGTATGTTTTCATTTGAAATTTTGACATTTCAACAGAAAGCGAAATAAAAACATGGAGTCTCAAACGTATTAAGTTTATTTTTCTATTGTTATGGTTTTTTTTCGTAATTATGGTTTATTTTTCACACTAATTACGGTTTTCGTTTTACTAAAACCAAATCTATCTGTCGTTAGTTTTGAGGTGCATACAATGCGTTCCGGAATGTCAAACTGATGTAAAAGTAAAATGTATGGAAAGCATCCGGGATGCGTTCCATATGCGCTTAAATAATGTAATGCTACCGCACCAAAACTTTTTGTTTCATCCATACAGGTCTTAAAAATAAAAAAATTGAGTCTTTTTAATTAAAATGCATGTTTTTTATTTTGAATGAAATTGAATTGAAATCGATTTTTAAAATTTCACTCGAAATAAAATTTTATGTTCTACAATTCGTTCGTTTTCGAAAATTTCGTGATTACCTACTATGAACTGTCAAAATTTAAGGTTCATCCATTTTAAATTGTTTCGAAAAGTGAACATTTCTGAGGAAAATGAATGCAATATTATTGACATTTCTAAAGGAAAAAAAGAAAGCAAAACTCTAGAGAGAAGATTAGATGAAGAATTTTGCGAAAAATAATTTAATCTACTAAATTTACTTGACATAGCGTGACTGTACCTACATATGTACGTAACTTAATATGAATGAATTGTTTCATTATTCCTATATTTGTATGTTTTCTACTTAAATAATAATAAATAAATACTAAGAACAAATATATAAAGTTGGTTACATTTTGTACCAAGAAATACAAAACTTAACGCAACTGAACCAATTTCGCAAATGATTCCCAAAATATAAATAAAGTGTTCAGAAAATGGAATGAACTGAAATGCAGAACATCAACTTTTATTTCCGAAATTCCAATTCACATTTTGCATTTCCAAATCCATTTTCGTCATGTGGATTCAAATTATGTAAGTGGAATACAGAACATACGGGATAGACTGCTTTTAAACGCTGCAAATATGCTGCAATTATCCTTGCAATTTTTAAGCATGTTGGTGGGGGACGTATGCGGTGTCCGGGGTAGACAAAGTTGCAGAGGTTGAAATAATTGCAGAGTTATCGCTATTTCTTCTTTGTGCTTTTTCTTATTGTTTGAGACATAAGCGGAGTAAAGAGTGACGAGATATTATTTCCTTCTCATTTAACAAAAATTGCAGGTATTAAAATTTGCAGCGTTTAAATGGATGCTGCAATCGGAAAGAAACTCAAAAGAGAATTGCGGATAGAAATTGCAGTCGTCTAAAAACAGTCATAGTATTGTTAATCCTGCAAGTTAGCAGGGTTGCCACTTTAGCATTACCAAGGATTATTAAAAAAAAACAAGTGCGGTCAACTTTTTTTTTACGACAAATTTATGACAAATTCACGACAATTAATTCAATTATTGGACCCCTAAAATTTTCAATTGGTAAAGCTAACTTAGCGAAATAAAGCTAATTTATTTTCCTGCACTCAATTAAGGTTCCAAAAATTCCTACGTTAATGTAGTTAATTTGCCTGTTTCTTGATTATTCTCAGATCGTGATGTATAGGAGTTTCCTTTTCAAAACAATCAACACAAAATGTCATCTGCATCTCATCTCCTAGAAAAAAAACATTAATTTAAGATTTATTTTATTGTTGTTCCCGTCAAAATAGAATCAATTCTTTAATTGCTGTCAATCTTTATTTATAATTTGCAAATTATTTTCCAAATCAAACAAATCATGAGATTTTCTTAACAAAACTACCGCAGCTTTAATTGAACTAATTTTATTTAAATAGTTGTTATATTGAATGTTAAATTCAAGAATTCAAGATAGGTATTTAAAGATTCCGAAATTTATAGCCATAGGTATACATAGCTTTTGCTTTGTAAATTGAATGCTGAATTGTAACAACAAAAAACCGCCATAAACTCTTTAATTCGTTGTATAAAACTTTGATTTTTATTTTGTATTAATCTCACTCCCTAGCTTCCATTATATCTTCGCAGTAATTTTACACTCAAACGTCTTCCAGACATACAACAAATTCTACCCTAAAATTATCTAACATCAATTTCTTTGTTAAATTATGCTTCTTGATCTATATTTTCTTCTTTTTTAAGCTCGACCCAATTAAATACATAAAGGGCTTACAAGGCCAAGTTAGTTCAAAATTGACTAATTGATACAAAATTAATTATAATTACAATTTATCAAAGCAATTCTTCCGCCATAAGGGCTTTACTTTTGATTAACGAAGCTTAAATAAAAAATAGGCTTTTGATAGAAACCGCTCTTGGTCTTACACCGGTGGCGCCAGATAAATATTCAATTCCATTATAAATATACTCAACTAAATTTTTGAAATTTGTTCTATTTTTTTTTATATGCTTTCCAAAGTTCAACGCTAATCCTCTCTCAACTACACCTACCCTCACTTTTTCGACCTCTGAAAATTAAAATGTCAATGTCAAAATTGTTGTTTTCTATATATGTATGTATGTATATACCTACTTGACTTGTATTGTTGTAGATGAAATTGTGTCATCGCGTTAATTCTTTAAATACATTTTGACATTCAAATTGGAATAAACACAAAATGGACCACATTCTATTTGATTTGTGTTTTTGCCTCTTACGTCATTTTTATGTTCAATAATTGTATAGGATAGGTATAGAGTAACTGAGAAAAAAATGCCTTGGACATGCAATGTCAGCAGCAAATCTCAATCCATCATTATTAGAACAATATTTTTTTTAGTGTCTACTGCTGACATCAGCTTATAAAACATTTAATATAATTTTTTTATTAAACTTAAAATGCCTGCGGGGCACTCGTCAAATAATATAATAATATATAATTGACGAACTATGTAGCCTAGAACATGTTTGACATATTATCATTGTCATAATGACGGTGACAATGACAATGACAACGACGCAATACCAAAGGCTTTTTCTAAAGAAACCACATCACGGTAGATCACGGTGAAGCGTGGCAAATTCGAAATCCATAATAATGTATAATTTGTTTCTTCAGCCTTTTGCGTCTTCTTCTGTTTTTCTTCTTACGATATTAGGTTTCAGTGAAACTTCATCAGCTGATATATGTACCTACACTCTATTATCAAGCTAATTAAAATGAGTTTACGCAGCAAAACTCTATAGAAATATTATTCCAAGTCACGGAGGCTCATGTTTGTTGTTTACGATATAATAATAAAAAAAAAATAATAAAACTAAACGTACTATAATATCATCCCTATATATCTATCTATATTGAGCGTCTTCATCATCATTGTCATTGTGATAGTCGTTTTCTTTTCATCCATCATAATCGGCATCGTCAGCATATTTTAACCACAATTAAGCGACCATAACCACTGGAGCATCACTTGAAGAACACTCATTTATCTCGGTCTTTCTGCTTTCTGTATATATTCTCGAAACGAAGTGGATTCGTCGTATATACCTACGAATACACAGAGATATACATTCTGAAAATTCATGAACAACAACGAAGAAATTTTTAAACAGCGGAAGCAAGTGATTTCTTTTAGTTAAAGTTTATGGTGATGGTGAAACTTTTCTGAATGTTTTTTTTTTTCTTCTTGTTGTTTTTTTATTTTCTGATTTTGTGATAGACAAGCAGTCAAGTTAAAACTCAGCTTCAGATGCAAGACACTAATATATAAGATATAGTGGAGTTCAAAAGTTTGATATCGTTTTGTTTCTGCGTATCAGTTCGAAAAGTTTATTCTTAAAAATTTCGTATGATTTTCAATTTTTTTGTCATATTTCGAAAATTATCAGTTCTTTTAAAAAAAGTAAAGATCAAATTTTAAGATTATGCTATTCTACATGAAAAAAAAAAATTATAATATTTTTTTTCGTAGGAGGTAGAGATTTTGAGAGAAACTTGCAAACATTACAATATCAGTAAGTTGTACGAAGTACTAACCTTTTTTTTTACATTTTTCTCAAAATCTATTGGTTTTACGAAAAAAAAAGTGTTCTTCTAGTTTCTGTGTAAAATTTTACCAGCCACAATTTTTGTTTTGACATTTCTGACAAAATAATAATGATAATTTAACAAAACCTTAATTGTGTTGTAATGTTTCGAACGCTACGATTTTTAACTACAGTTACTTCCTGAATTCTTTTTTATTTTGTTTCGATTTCGCAATTTCACTAAGGACTTATATTCGTCAACTTAAAATACAAGAATGTTAGAAGTTGGAAAAAGTAAGTGTTTTAAGTCGGCTGAAACATTTAACGAAGTTTTTGGAAGCTGTATATGAATCCTTCAATCAGATAATTGATTGCGTTCTACAAAAATTGGGAACTTTTCTCCAAAACCAAACATCAATAACAACTAGTCCAATCTTTCAACTACATTGCGTCAATAGTAGAAGGTGATAACAACATGGAAGAAGGAATGTACGTTCTTGGCAATTTTTAAAGCCAAGTCTGTCAAGGCTCTTTAACTCTAGAAATCTAACTATAGCATTTAATATACTACTGAACAAGTCTATTATCTTATCAATTCAAACGCAAGGGTGTACCGTAGTTTATAGTTGAAAAGTATTTACCGATCCTGCTTATCTAGTCTTGTCTAAAAAATTAAGAAGAGCACTATTCCGCATATTTATTCTGTCACCCTCTGTAATAGTCAAATGTGGCGATGCCCATTCTGCTTGGGTTTCCATTCTCATTTTCATTCCGATTCCCGTTACCATTACTAATTGAGTTGTGAACCGTGTGGAACCGTCGATTCCTATGAAGAGGGACAGTTGGGACCTGTTTAGAAAGTGTCGATTGTAAAATACCTGTTCCTGACATTTTTGTACTGACATACAAGTCAGAAATAAGAAAATTCTTCGTTCTTATTAAAGCGGTTACATTTTACACGAATCCGCACAAGTTAGAAAAGATTCAGCGATTAAATCAGTTTGATTTTATTCATTAGTTCGCCAGAACCCATAACTGATGGCGGACAATGACAGTTGAATTGATCTAGTCCAGTAAAATAATATAAAAATATCTAAAAAAAAAATGCAAAGGATAAGTTTCTTTGTTATTGGAGATTCTACATCCACATAATTCGAACAAACAAAATTCTGCGTTGTCCGTTATTTTTGTTTTAGGCGAATAATATTTTTTTAAACTTTTGTATATTAAAGTTTTTTGGAAGGAAGTGTCAGCCCTAACATTATTGGCATTGACAGTTGAAAAATCATAAAGCGAAAACACAAGGTATTTGTTGATATTTTCTTTTAACGAAATTCATAACTTTAGCAGAATTTTCTCCGCTCTCTTTTAATTAATTTTTTCGCTGTGGTTTTGGTAAGCATTTCATGTTGGAGATAACAGTCAAATTTTGTTTAACATCAGGAGTGTACTAGGTTTAAAGGCGAACGAAAATGACATTGGAAATTAACGACATCAGCACAGAAAACAAAAATTCCATCGCCATTACGAAATGTCATCACTACTATTTTTCAGCTGTGTGAAGCATGCAAAACAAAATTTAATTAAAATTATACATGCCACATTGGAATAAAAAATAAATCACGCACATACAATTATTAAGCGTAGTCTTAACAACAAAAACAATCCGAAATAAAAAAAAATAAATTTAAGTCCAAGAAACCAATCGGCCATTTTGTAAAAAAATAAATATTGTTTGTTGTTATTGTATCATTAGAAAATTTTTAATGTTAATTTATTTAATTCATTCGCAAATTGCACTGTATTTATATGTTTATCATAGGATAATTTCATATTTGGCGCGTTCAGAAAAATGAGATCTCAGAGATTTTTCTCACTCAAAAAGTGAGCAAGCGAATCCAAGATTTTTTTCCTCAAAATTTTGACAGCAAAACTGAGAAATTTTGATGAGGAATCCTGTTCATGTAACTGAGATTGCTGAGATCTCGGATATCTCGTTTTCCTGAACACGCCTATTGTTTCATTTGACAGCTCAAAAATAGGAAATAGGAAATTAGTTTTTGTTGTTTGGTTTTTTTTTTCATCCGATTCCTCTCGGGCCTGGAAAAACACCATACCTATGTACATGCATATCTCACACAATACATATTCGAAAACAAATAATTGTCAGTCTCAACAAAGTGAATAAATTGAATTTTTTAAGAAACAACCAGAGAGGGATATATTACGCTATTTAAGTGTTGAAAAGCCATTTATTTTGGAATGGATGTATTCACTATTCAGTACGGTATGGGATGGGTAGGTAAAATCGATTTCTAAAACTAAAACTGCACATGCCATTTTTCTTTTTTAGTAGAACTTTACTGTCAAAAATCATCGGATTAGAAACAAAATTCCAAAGTATGTATTCTTATTTATTCATGACAGAAAATTGACACTAGCTGTCAAACTTCATACGTCAATTAAATTTGATTTTTAAATTGTCTTTTCTTTCTCTGTCTGGTTTTTTTTATCAGTTTGACGTTTTCTGTGGCCATCTTTTTGCTCAACATGCTCAGTTAGTTAATATTTAGCTCAAATATGTTTGAATGAAGATAAAGCCATAAACAAAAGAAATTCAAAGCTCCCAAGTAGTTACATATATGTTTTAAGGTTAAAAAAATGACTTCCCAAACTTTTTACCACCAGTGTATAGTAGAAAACAAAACTTACTCAACCGTAAGCAAACCACGAGGCATAAAAGGAACGGCTGACGTCGTCGTCCTCATCGTCGTCATCATCATCATCAACATCAAAATCAGCATCTTCATTCAACGCATCCATCCTATGTGTACCTAGGTATATACATGCATAGCTATGTTTAAATGCATTTTAAGCCAAACACTGTTTCTGGAATCACTGAAGCCTCAATTGTTCTAAGAGAACACACGTCGAAAACCACACTATGGAGGAGCTCTGAGCGCACCATGGAGCAATCCATTTGCATATGGGGTTTCCTCTATTTTCTATTTTCTCTTGTTGTAGTTTTTTTCTTGTTTCGTTTTTTTTTTTTCATATTATTTCGTTTGCTTTTGAACGGCAGCATTCTGCTTAACGAATGCATTTGAACTTATTTCTTTCCAGCCGGTTCAATGTTAGGCATATATGTATGTACGTGGAGTATAGTGCGATAGAGCCTCGAGTCGGGTTAAGAGGATTACGTTACACTAAATTGCGGTTGACACTCGGCTGCTTTCATCCAAACACCCATCAGATTCTCCTTTCGTGCCGTGGTGCGGTGATTCCAGCTTAGCTCTTGGTGTAACTCTATTTGCAGATGTAGATTTATGTGTTAAAGTTGGATCGTATATACCTACTCCCTCCCCCCAAGGGGTTATGGGTATAAGAAGAGAAACTAAGTGAAACATAAAGGGTAGTGGCAAACGGTGGCATTTAAAGTACATGGGAGCTGCAGAGCAGTGTCATATCGTATCGCGCCTCCTTAAATTGTTTAAACTTTTTTTTTTTTTTGAAAAGTCTCGTTCTATTCAGCTCCAGGGTCGCAATTACTGACGATGTACTTACTTTGGAAAAAATATGTTATGTTGCTGTGATCACCCCCAATGTCGCCGATATATGCAATGGCCGGAACTTGTGACTTGTTTGTGTTTATGCAATTTATTTATCCTCATCATTATTATAGTGCACATCATGTCATCCAGTTGGGCTGTTCAGGCGACGACGGAGCCGATGATGACACTAAACTCACTACACGACAACATCATCTGCATTTTTAGCGGGTGACATTTATGGCTTCAGACGCGCATTGAATATGCCTCTTTTGCGGCTGCAACGACAAATAATGACATCGTCGACATAACTGTCACCCATCGACGTCGTTTGTTGTTGGTCAGTCATTCGGTTGGTGATGGCTTTCTGAAGCATAGCCTCATTATTGTTTGGTGACCGAGTGTTTTAAAAAAAAAAATCAACTTTTTTTTTATTTCGTTATCGTCGATGTTTTTACTGACCCATTATTATGTTTTGCTTGTTAAGTAGAAATAACATTGAACATGAATTTATATTTTCAACGAACTTTTTTGTATACACAGAAAAAAATATTAAAAAAAATTATATATAGGAAAGGTCAAATAATTGAATAGAAAGTGCAGTAGATTATTATCTGTCAGTTGAAATGCTTCGATGCGAATATAATAGTGTATGTGAGGTTAGGCTTGAATTTCATTCGAAATGTCTGTCAGTATTTTAAATATTAAAGATAGAAGGAAGCCGGGAGCTGACGCATTACATGACTTTTTTTGTTTTGTTGTAGATTAAGTCATTTAATGTTGATTATTATTTGATTATTGACAGATAACAGATAACGGTACTGACATTGACATTGTGTAATTATTTTTCATAATTCTGAAAAGATTTTAGAGTTTAGTTATATATGATGCAAGTTAAGTCTAACTTATTAAAACAACATCCAAATTTCCAACAGGATAAAACTGAAAGCATTTTTACGCCGCCACTTTCGAACTTTGTGAATTTTTTAAAGACAAATTTTCAATTCCTGTCCTGCTTTAGTTTCAAAAGTGTTTTTTTTTTTTTGTTGAAAATTTAAACTTAAATTTAAACTTCAAAATAAGTAAAGAGAAAACTTAGATAAAAGAGAACTGGACGTGGTAGAAGGTGGATATCCAAAAGTATTTAATGCAATAAGAAATGTAAATATTAGACAAGTGGGCGTAGCGGTAGGTGTAAAGGGCTGACAAAATTACACATTTCATACCACAAGATACCTTAGTTAATCACAAAATTCTAATAAAAGAAATGGAGGCGTGGGTAAATTTAAGGAATAAATTGAAAAAGTTGCAGTGAAGTCGGTTCAGTTGTTTTTAAGTTTTTTGAAAAAAATTGCCTTAATTTTGAGTTAACCACCTATACTTAGTCTTTTAACGGCTTTATCGAATCTGTTATAAGTTTTAATCTAATGCCCTCCTTAAAAGTCCAAACAGTACTGCATTTAAAAATTTTGAAAATAATTTTAAAAAATCAAACAAACAATACATTTTTTTTTTATTTTTCGTTAAAATGTAGATATTATAGCTATGAACACATTAAACAAAATAAAAGAGTCGAAATTCTTTTCACAATAAACAGTTCATTAATAAACGCAATGAATAGCTTTATTGCTATAAAAAAAAAAAAAAACAAATTTTACGATAAAGTAAAATTGACATTTAATATTTTGTTTCTTGTGCCAATAAAAGCAGTTATCAAAATGAACAAAAATTTAGAGCAACAAATCGTTTAGTAGACATTTTTAAAACAAAAAATGCTCGTAATATGTACAAAAAAATACCTAGACAATTCAAAAAGTTTTAATAAACGGTATTTATTGATATTACAATCGATTTTTTGTCAGTGACGCGTTAGTAAATAATATCTTCGTTTTTCTTTTATTCACAATGGAAATTTAAACCCTGAAGCCATCCTTTAAAATAAATATTAAAAAATATTAATTTTCTTGAATTCGCTAGTTTTTACCTCGCTTTACCTTATAATGGGTGATTTTTTAAGAGGTAGATTTTTTCAGGTAGCCCATCCGCTGAGTCCAATTTTGGCATACTCTTTCACACATATCGGCCGGTATCTCACGAATGAATGCATGGATGTTGGCTTCCAGTGCGTCAATCGAAGCGGGCTTGTCCCTATAGACATTAGCCTTGACATACCCCCACAAAAAATAATCTAATGGTGTCAAATCGCACGATCTAGGCGGCCAATTGACCGGCCCGAAACGTGAAATTAACTGTTCACCAAACTCGCCTCGCAATTGCGCCATTGTTTCGCGTGCTGTGTGGCATGTGGAACCGTCTTGTTGAAACCACATATCATGCAAGTCAAGAACTTCCATTTCGGGCAAAAAAAAGTTTGTTATCATCGCTCGGTAGCGTTCACCATTGACAGTAACGCTGCGATTCGCATCATCTTTGAAGAAATATGGCCCAATAATGCCGCCGGCCCATAAACCGCACCAAACAGTGGCTTTTTCGGGATGCATTGGTAGCTGTTGCAATGCTTCTGGCTGATCTTCACTCCAAATGCGGCAATTTTGCTTATTTACGTACCTATTCAACCAAAAATGAGCCTCATCGCTGAACACAATTTTTCGATAAACAACATTTCGAACCGAGCACGAATTTTGATAGTAAAATTCAATAATTTGCAAGCGTTGTTCATTTGTAAGACGATCCATGGTTAAATTGCAAACCAAACTGAAGCTGTTTGACAGTGACACAAGGTACTAAACACACGTCAGCTGTCAAAACCAGTGTTGCCAAAACCAAACCAGCTTAAAAATCACCCGTTAATTAGCTAAATTATGAAAAATATTCAGCAAATAAGTCTGAGTCAAACACAAAACGATTTTTTTTGAAAGAGCATCATTTTTTTTGTACTTGCCCCATTTCATCCTATATTAAAGTATATAGGTTAGGTTTTAAAAATAAATATCTTACCCTTAAGCGAGTACTTAAAATTACCTAAAATACAAGTAGAATTATTTAAAAAAAAGGTACCTTACACTAGCAATATTTTTTTATATGCTATTTTTAATTTTATTTATTTAATCAAGTTGTTTAATTGAAGACAAAGGTTTTGATAAATTAATTTAAACTCAAATCTCGATGTTTTCTATCGAAAATAATTTTCAAGCTGAATTTTTTGTCAAAATTTTAAGTTTTCAATTTTATAAAGAACTATAAGACATTTAAGTTTTACTTAAAATTTGATAACAGCATTTTGTTTTTAATTTTTAGTTTGAAAATAAATTTTTCTAGATTTTTACTGCAACAACTTGATTTTAAAAGAAAATTAATTTAATAAATCACAAAGTTCTGACTGTAAAATAACCTATAATATGAAGATTTTGTTAGTGGTGCATATTTTCTTTATTAATCTTTTTTTTTTATTAATTTTTAAAAGAAAATTACCCCCATATGATTTTTTTTCTTTTGTGTCTTGAATTTTTATGCAAAACACCCTGTATATTGCAGATTTCACTGATTCAAGCGTTTTCCACTTCAAAATAAGTTTGATTTCATCTTCTTGATGGTAATTCTTTTAAAATAAAATCCCCCTAAGCCCCATTAAGAATTGGGCATATTCAATAAAATGGTATATATGTACATGTAGATGAATATTCTCATCATTTATACGACGCCATAATCTAAATAAAGCAAATATTACGTACATTTTTATTGAATTATCTTTATTCCATTTAAATTATTATTCATTCTTACATTTGATGATCTTGCTTTTTTTTTTATAAATCGATAATTATCATTTTCGTAGATAGGTATCCTTTATAAAGTGAATTTTTCTATTGAGCATTTGTTTTGTATCGATAAAGTTTAGATTTACAGTAAGCTGTATATAATGCCAACAATATTTGAACAACAACTTCCTAACACTGTTCTTTCGAAGAAGAAGTATTGGTACATTTTCTTCGAACGGTGGTTAGTAAACGGTCATAAAATGGTACGCTTACCAATTTTCAGCCATACAAATATTTTTAATAAAATTTTAAAGATTTTTACTTGCTATATATGCACATCTATATATAGTTTATGTCTTTTTTCTGACCTGACAGGCAACTTAATCAAGGTATTGTCATATTAATTTAAATACAGTGCATTCTCGATTATCGCAACTAATTAAAACAAGGGTGGTTGCAATAACCGAGGTTGTTGCAATAACCAAGTAAATATATGTATTTGTAGGCTCAATTCGAGTTGCAAAGCGAAAATCATAAAACCAGCACTTATATAATATATTTAATGCAACAAATTTGTATTCATAATTATTTTCTTTGGAAAAAATTGGACATTTTTGTTTGGATTTCTAGGTTTTTTTAAAATCTCCATTTCTCGCAGTTTTTGAAGACTCAACATTTGTTCAATAGGGGCTGAATTCTGTTCTGCCGAGACAAAATGTAACGCAAAAGACAAAAACAAACAAAGCCAAAAACCTGAGTAAATAAAGATATGCATATAAAAACAAAAGTTGCGCTTATTGAGTCAATATTTTTTTTTGAATGAGTTGCGATTACTGCGTCAACAATGATATAAATTTAGCCGCCGGCCCATAAACCGCACCAAACAGTGGCTTTTTCGGGATGCATTGGTAGCTGTTGCAATGCTTCTGGCTGATCTTCACTCCAAATGCGGCAATTTTGAATAGCTTTATTGCTATAAAAAAAAAAAAAACAAATTTTACGATAAAGTAAAATTGACATTTAATATTTTGTTTCTTGTGCCAATAAAAGCAGTTATCAAAATAAACAAAGAGGTTTTATGAACAAAAATTTAGAGCAACAAATCGTTTAGTAGACATTTTTAAAACAAAAAATGCTCGTAATATGTACAAAAAAATACCTAGACAATTCAAAAAGTTTTAATAAACGGTATTTATTGATATTACAATCGATTTTTTGTCAGTGACGTTAGTAAATAATATCTTCGTTTTTCTTTTATTCACAGTGGAAATTTAAACCCTGAAGCCATCCTTTAAAATAAATATTAAAAAATATTAATTTTCTTGAATTCGCTAGTTTTTACCTCGCTTTACCTTATAATTAGCTAAATTATGAAAAATATTCAGCAAATAAGTCTGAGTCAAACACAAAACGATTTTTTTTGAAAGAGCATCATTTTTTTTGTACTTGCTCCATTTCATCCTATATTAAAGTATATAGGTTAGGTTTTAAAAATAAATATCTTACCCTTAAGCGAGTACTTAAAATTACCTAAAATACAAGTAGATTTATTTAAAAAAAAGGTACCTAACACTAGCAATATATTTTTATATGCTATTTTTAATTTTATTTATTTAATCAAGTTGTTTAATTGAAGACAAAGGTTTTGATAAATTAATTTAAACTCAAATCTCGATGTTTTCTATCGAAAATAATTTTCAAGCTGAATTTTTTGTCAAAATTTTAAGTTTTCAATTTTATAAAGAACTATAAGACATTTAAGTTTTACTTAAAATTTGATAACAGCATTTTGTTTTTAATTTTTAGTTTGAAAATAAATTTTTCTAGATTTTTACTGCAACAACTTGATTTTAAAAGAAAATTAATTTAATAAATCACAAAGTTCTGACTGTAAAATAACCTATAATATGAAGATTTTGTTAGTGGTGCATATTTTCTTTATTAATCTTTTTTTTTTATTAATTTTTAAAAGAAAATTACCCCCATATGATTTTTTTTCTTTTGTGTCTTGAATTTTTATGCAAAACACCCTGTATATTGCAGATTTCACTGATTCAAGCGTTTTCCACTTCAAAATAAGTTTGATTTCATCTTCTTGATGGTAATTCTTTTAAAATAAAATCCCCCTAAGCCCCATTAAGAATTGGGCATATTCAATAAAATGGTATATATGTACATGTAGATGAATATTCTCATCATTTATACGACGCCATAATCTAAATAAAGCAAATATTACGTACATTTTTATTGAATTATCTTTATTCCATTTAAATTATTATTCATTCTTACATTTGATGATCTTGCTTTTTTTTTTATAAATCGATAATTATCATTTTCGTAGATAGGTATCCTTTATAAAGTGAATTTTTCTATTGAGCATTTGTTTTGTATCGATAAAGTTTAGATTTACAGTAAGCTGTATATAATGCCAACAATATTTGAACAACAACTTCCTAACACTGTTCTTTCGAAGAAGAAGTATTGGTACATTTTCTTCGAACGGTGGTTAGTAAACGGTCATAAAATGGTACGCTTACCAATTTTCAGCCATACAAATATTTTTAATAAAATTTTAAAGATTTTTACTTGCTATATATGCACATCTATATATAGTTTATGTCTTTTTTCTGACCTGACAGGCAACTTAATCAAGGTATTGTCATATTAATTTAAATACAGTGCATTCTCGATTATCGCAACTAATTAAAACAAGGGTGGTTGCAATAACCGAGGTTGTTGCAATAACCAAGTAAATATATGTATTTGTAGGCTCAATTCGAGTTGCAAAGCGAAAATCATAAAACCAGCACTTATATAATATATTTAATGCAACAAATTTGTATTCATAATTATTTTCTTTGGAAAAAATTGGACATTTTTGTTTGGATTTCTAGGTTTTTTTAAAATCTCCATTTCTCGCAGTTTTTGAAGACTCAACATTTGTTCAATAGGGGCTGAATTCTGTTCTGCCGAGACAAAATGTAACGCAAAAGACAAAAACAAACAAAGCCAAAAACCTGAGTAAATAAAGATATGCATATAAAAACAAAAGTTGCGCTTATTGAGTCAATATTTTTTTTTGAATGAGTTGCGATTACTGCGTCAACAATGATATAAATTTAGCTGTTGCGAAAATCGAGGAGTTGAGAGTTGCGTTAATCGAGAACGTACTGTACATACCAGCACAACTGTTTTTGTAAAATTATTTTGGAAATATAGGGTGAATGCATGGATGTTGGCTTCCAGTGCGTCAATCGAAACGGGCTTGTCCCTATAGACATTAGCCTTGACATACCCCCACAAAAAATAATCTAATGGTGTCAAATCGCACGATCTAGGCGGCCAATTGACCGGCCCGAAACGTGAAATTAACTGTTCACCAAACTCGCCTCGCAATTGCGCCATTGTTTCGCGTGCTGTGT
This sequence comes from Epistrophe eligans, assembly GCA_951394125.1. Taxonomy (NCBI): domain Eukaryota; kingdom Metazoa; phylum Arthropoda; class Insecta; order Diptera; family Syrphidae; genus Epistrophe; species Epistrophe eligans. Next base: position 26,304,324 of record OX596031.1, on the reverse strand, counting down.
GGCATGTGGCACCGTCTTGTTGAAACCACATATCATGCAAGTCAAGAACTTCCATTTCGGGCAAAAAAAAGTTTGTTATCATCGCTCGGTAGCGTTCACCATTGACAGTAACGCTGCGATTCGCATCATCTTTGAAGAAATATGGCCCAATAATGCCGCCGGCCCATAAACCGCACCAAACAGTGGCTTTTTCGGGATGCATTGGTAGCTGTTGCAATGCTTCTGGCTGATCTTCACTCCAAATGCGGCAATTTTGCTTATTTACGTACCCATTCAACCAAAAATGAGCCTCATCGCTGAACACAATTTTTCGATAAACAACATTTCGAACCGAGCACGAATTTTGATAGTAAAATTCAATAATTTGCAAGCGTTGTTCATTTGTAAGACGATCCATGGTTAAATTGCAAACCAAACTGAAGCTGTTTGACAGTGACACAAGGTACTAAACACACGTCAGCTGTCAAAACCAGTGTTGCCAAAACCAAACCAGCTTAAAAATCACCCGTTACAATTATTTATCTATCTATCTATATGCACATTGCACATATTTTCTAAATTCTATAAGGCAAGTTTGATCAAACTTAACATTACGAGAGTAAGGGAAGACACAAAAAGTTGATCTCGTAATTCTGCCATCGTGTCTCTGTTCTATTACATCTTAAAGGGATAGGTCAATTGTCTTGAAAGTTGGTACCTAAGTGTTTTTTGGACATTACCCGCCCGATATATTCTTTTAATTTTTTTTAGGACCAAAAATAACGGTACCTGCAATATATATTTTCTTTAAGCATTTTTGAATAATCTTATTTCAAAAATGGCTCTAAAGATTTTTCTAAATAAAAAATTTGTAAAAAAAAAATTTTTTAAGTTTAAATAATTTTGTATGCCAATTTTTTCCAAAAATATTTTCTTTGGATTTTTGAAAAAAGTTTCATAATTTTCGACTTCATCGATTTTTATTTAAATTAGTATCAAGCGATTTTTTAACATAAACCATTATATTTTAAACAAAAATAATTTTTAAGAGTCAAAATTAATGGCACCTCACATACAATTTAAAAAAAAAAACAGGAACCGTTTAAGAAAATTTTGAAAACCTAGGATTTGTTTTTTTTTTTTTGTACTTGCATTATATTAGTACGATCTATCATTTTACAGAAATAAATCTGAAATTTAGCCATTTTTAATAGCACCATTCATAGAACCATTTTTTAAAAGAATTTTTCATTATCTGTTTAACGGATCTTAATTAAATGTCTTGTATAAAAGCTTCTAATAAGTTAACATAATATTGCATATTTGCAATTGGATCTTTAAAAAAATTTTGATTCGATATTTCAATTGTTTTTTTTTTTAATTAATTTTTGTTTAATCCGCATTAATAAATACTAGAATTAATAAAAAAAATTAAAAAAGAAATTATTGAAATTCGCTAACCTTTTTATAAGCATTTACTAACTTTAAAAATGATTTATTTCTATTTTTTTTCTAAAATCAAACATCTGATGGTGTTAAGTTCCCGGAGCACCATTTTTGTCAATCTGGAGGCCTTCCAATTTATTACCCGTACCAAGTAGGTAATCTGAATTTAGCTTCAGAATAGATAAAAAATAACTACTTATAGGTTTGATTTTCTTCCAAGGAATTTGCATCTATTTTGGTGAATTTAGCGACAGTTAAATTTTTTTTTATATGAAAAAAAAAAAAACAATAAAAACTCCACTAATACGACCCCAGGTTTGTCCTTCTTAGAAACCTATACTTGTCTTTAAGAACTAAAAAGAGCAGCTTTTTAAAAAAATATACAAAAAAAAAACTAACCCGTTCGTTTCACACATTAAAACTATTGTTTTTTTCCATAGATATATAATTTGATTAGTATAACTAATTAAAATGATAGTTAAATATGTAAAATATTTGTTTTTTTACTTAAACATCATCATTAAAATGCGTTTATTGAACCCAATCTCAACTTCTTTAAATTTTCCCAGATTAGGCAAAAATCAAACATCTTTCATTTCATATATATATATGCTTTTATTGTACGCACAATACTTTCTGCCCCGAGGCATTCCGATGACTCAATTTCTTCCCAAATCCGGCACTCGGTTTAAATTCTCCTTAGAATAAAATTCAACATCTATCTGACAAGGCCAAACTTTTCCTCCACAAAATGACTCATTCACCTACATATAATATTCACATCTCTTCATTAAATTATTTCAAACCATACTGCGCGAAATCTAAAATCCCTTTGGATTAGTCATCATCACATAAATAAATCAATGACGTGACCTATTACCATCTTAGAGTATCTTTTACATCCATGGGATATGGTTTTGTGTTCCCATTTGCCATATCGATCGTCGCCATCGACGAGGACGCCGCCGTCGTCGCCATCATCATCATCATCATAGTTGAACCTGACTCCTAGAAAATATTATATTCAACTGAAGCGTGAACTAAAGTTAAACTATTTTTACCACAAAACAAACTCACCCAAAAAAAAAGATGGATAGATATTTTGCATCCTTTAAGTATAATCTAATCCGTGTGACCCATTTGGCACTTTGTGTCATCGCAGCAAAATAGAGTGTCATTGAGAGGATGTCAACTCGACTAAATCTCGGTGTATATAGACTAAATTAAATGATGCTCTAATGTGATGGCAGACATGAATGCATATGATAATGAAGAAGGAGGCTTTCTGCCTTCCACATCAGCCTTCTTGAACCCCGGGATGAGTGTCATCTATACTAAATCTGGGCCATCATCAGAGACCGCCTACTCATACTTAACCCATCATCAAGATAGTTCACTGATATTATCATGATGATGATGTTGAACAATTTACATTGCGTTGGCAGAACAATTGGAATTTAAAAAAAAAAAAAAAAATTAAGGTCAAACATTGCAAACATCTAGCTTCAGCAGCATTCCAAAAGCTTCACGCATAGATATGATATACCTATGGTAACATCAGTTGTCCCCCTCGAGGGGATAAATTAGCCAAACTATATAACCTACGTTGACAGTGTTTCTATTATCAACGTCTACAAGTGTCTGCAACTGTCTGTATCTGTACCATCATCATGATAAACATTTAATTTCGTTCTACTTTTGGATTTATTATTATAATTTAAATAAAACCCATCATCATCATCATCTGCATTGTCTGAAATGCGAATTGTGCTGAAAGTATGGTAGGTACCTACATAATGCATATAATTAGTGATGCTAGTACGTGTCTGGTTATACAATTGAAATCAGAGAAATAAATTCAACACCTCTCGCATGGACGACCGACGACGATGACGACGCACGAACACGAGCGTTAACCAAATGGTCGGTGGTGGCAAAGCGCAGTGAAGTCTTCTTCTACCTATGTATATTCCTTGCCATTGCGTGATGTTACAATTTTTAAATTAGTCCTGCTTTATTAGTCCCAAATAAATCCTATTTTCCCCTTAGGGAAAATAGGAAACAAAAATATGACAAATTTCCTTTTTTTTTTGTAAAGCAATTTAATTTATTGAGTTCAATAGCGATGTAAATTAATTTAAAGGCGCTTAGTTTTTTTTTTTGTTTTTAAGGTACCTACCTTTTGGTGTAATGGATGGTCGGAGGTTTGGGTTCAAATCCAGCTTATTAAATTTTTTTTTCAGGGGTCTTAACTAGCGAACGTCTCCAGGTAGCTCGATTTCAATTAAGGTCTATCGGGATATAAAACCATAATGAGTTGACTTCGGTTTCACTAAACTAGAATAATTGTACTAAATTGTCCAACTCCATTGGAAATAAGTCCAAAAATAATTTCAGTAGCTTAAATTCTACTAAATTTAAAAAATAAATTATTTTTAACCTTTCTGTAACCATTAAATAACCTTTTGAATGGCGTACTTAGTTTATTAAAATAAGGTGCTTACTATTGTTATGTATACCTAAATGATCTAGAAAAGGTTACTAAATGGTCATAAAAAGGTCAGCTAGTTTTAGTATAATTGATCGGTCATTTAAAATTTGTTTAATGAATTTTTAAGATTTTTTCAAGATCTTCAAATATATTGAAAAAAAAACTCATAAATGGTGTGATATGATGGCTGATTAACTATTGAATCTAGTTGACCTTGTTTATAACCATTGAATAACCAATAGAAAGATGTACCTACTTGGTTTATTGAAATTTCACAAATAGATGTTAAATGTTTTTTTAATTTCATCTTAAAAAAATTGAAATTCTGAAAGAAAAAAATCTATGGCTAAATTATTGAAACTAACTAACCTATTTGGGACTTATTTTTAACCATTCTTTTTATGGGTATGCATTTCATGTTGTAAACGCTGCTTGATACCGGAAAATAAATTCATGATAAGTCGACTTTTGTCTAACTAAAGTAGTACATAAGTCCAAAAAAGTCTTGGGACTAAATTCATGTTAAAGTTAGAAAATAACCTTTTGGGGACTAATGTTTAACCTTTCTTTCTTGGATAGATATTCCTATGCCGCTTTTAAAGTATTTAAAAATATTAAGGTATTTTAAAGTATGTATTTAAAAGTGTTTTTTTTTTTTTTTTTTTTTTTTTTTGAAAATTTTGGTAATTAATATTTAAACTACGTAGATATATGTATATATATGGTATATGGTAGATCTCGAACTATTATTAGATAAAAAAAAAAAAGAATTTTAATCAAAATCTTTTGAGTCGTTTACGGGTTTTTTTTTAGCACTTATGTATGTGATAGGTAGGTATAAGGTACCATTATTTTTGGCTAAAAATATAATTTTTTTACCAATTTTAATAAAAATGGATTGTTTGGTTTTCAAAATATCAAAATTCTGTTCTTTCTTCACAATAAAAAAAGTCCCGACTTTGCTGGTAATCTTTCCACAGTATCTGCCATTATATTCCAATTTTTTTTTGACGTTGTGTTAATTTTCAGAATTGGAAAAAGACCCGAAAAAATTGTTTGAAAAAATCTGGGATTTTTACCAATTTTCAAAAAAGGACCACAAAATTTTAAGTTTAAATATTTTCACCGTAGGTTCCACTCCGGAGGTTTGTAATTTCGTTATCAAAAAAAAAAAAAAAAAAAAAATACTGGCGCCCTTTTATTCTTTTTCAGCTACGCCCCTGCACGAACATATTTTTGCTATTGATTTCATCAATAAATTTAATACACTTTTTAATGTACAATAAAAGTATTAAAAAGTGGACCCTCCCCTTTACTAAGCCTAGCCCTGGTGGCAGCACTTTTTTTTGTTGACTGTTGCAATTTTAATTCGCTGAACTCGCTTTAACTTTGACAGTCCATCTTCGCTTCATTCAACTCGCCCTAAATGTTCGCAGTTTTTTCGTGCCGCTGGTGGTGCCTTTTTTTTTCTTTAATTAATTAATTCATTTTTGAGTCGAAATAAAAGATCTTTTCGCGATTAAAATTGCAACAATTGGCCTGATTTTAGGATTCAAAGGGTTCTTAACATTTCTCGGGGTTTTTTTCCCGCTCACGCAACTCCATTGTTTCGTTTCCTATTATTTAGGAAAATTTTGTTTTTTTTTTTTCTATTTTTGAGCAAAAAAATATTCTCGACTTTTTTTTCCAAAAATAATTTAAGGCGTAATTTCGGGGAGCTGCAGTTGAACTGTTTTCATGAAAATTGAAAATTAAAATAAATGGTTCTATGGGAAGTGCGTTTTAATAGGTACCTAATCATTTTTCGGATTTTTTTAACTAAAAAAATGCTTAAAATAAGGATTTGTTTTAAAATCTGTTTGCACGTTTTTATGAAAAATTAGATTTTCGTTAATTGCTAAAAAAAATTAAAAAAATTAAAAAGAAATTTTTTTTTTTTTTAATTTAAAAAAATATTTTTTTTTTTAAATTTAAATTTGAATTAAGCGCTAATTTAGAACCGCAATCCTGTCTTAGAACTAAAATCCTTTCCCCCCAAACCTGTGGTGTTCCCAGCTTGAAATCAAGCTAGGAACACCACGTCTCCAAAAACAAATGCTAAAATTTCATCTAGTTTTTGAATAAAATGTCAGGCTTTAAAGAAAGCTTAAGTATTATATTTTAAGTGTTGTTGTTTTTGTTTTTTGATAATATTTATTTTAATTTATTTAATTTTAAAGATCACCCCTTCCCCCTCAACGGGGGGAAATAGGCTCCCACCCATTCCATTTTTCTTGTCTGGTGGATCCAACTTTAACTTTTTGTCGCTTATACGAATCACCCTGTATATTTAAACATTTCAATTGAAAACTTTTACCGTGTACTTATAAAAAATAACACTAACAGGAACCAGAGTGTGAAGTTCTTTTTTCTTTTCTTAAAGTGTAGAAATTCATATTTCACAAAAACACAATTAGTTTTGCAACTATATTTTCAACATTGCACGCAACTTAAAACGTCCTCTCTAAATAGGTAGGTACATACATAGGTATATGTATAGGTACACACAGTCGTCATTTCAGTATTGTATGGGTATAGGTAGTTGTGTTGAGATATTTGATATTCAACTTTAGCTTCATAGAAATGTATATTCGCCGCATATCAACATAATTCTGCTGGTCGGTGGTCAGTCCATTTGTACGCGTAACCAAGTAAAGGCGGTGACAGCAACGACCGACAACGACACGGTTTCGAATTCATTTATATATATATCCACTGCTCATATAACAGAGAATATTGTTTTGCGGCAAATTAGCGTGTTGAGTAACTCACACGGTTTTGTCATAAATGAAGTAATTAAAATTGAGGTTTTATTTATTTATAGTGTTTCGGTCCGGCCGGTCATTTTTGAGGCGAATTACAAGTTTATCGGTTTGTTTGTTTATTTACATTAATTCTTTTTAAGATTCTCAGAAAAATTGGTATCAAGTTTCTAAATTTTGTTTATTTGTGTTTTTTTTTTTGATTTTTAAACAAGTGGTTCGTCGACGCCAAAAAAAAACCAGAGCAGTGCAGTTTTGGAGAGTGTCATAAATAGTTTGGTGAATAGAAAAATTATAAATATTGTTTATCTTAAATCGGCTTAAAGAAGACGCCGCTGCCACCGCCGCCGGTATCCTTCTATTGTATTGTGAAATTTAATTTTTTTTTTTTGTGTGTGTGTCAGCACTCCCACTCATCCATCCGAGAAATATAATATTTTATACTTTTATCGTTGATGTAAGTTCAATTTTGTTGTTGTTGTTCATTTTCATAAAAGCTATAACTCTGGTAGACTAGAAATATGCATAACCCTAGCTCGAGGTTATTTTTTATGTTTCATCTTTTTTTATATATTTTTTATATCTCCTTCCTTGTTGATATGGTTTTGATATGTATCCTTTGATGTTTTAGTCATATTCTCGTATCCTGATGATGCTTAAGGGTTTAACTATTATAAAAGAGACTATAACCAACCTCTCCTCTTGTCTCTTCTCCGATATGATTGTGTTACATATACGTACATATACATATAAATATACTAGGTATATGAGTAAAATAAAAAGAATACAAATTTGTATAGTTTGCTTTGAGTTGATGCTTGACTTTTCAAGGACCTTGTTTACATGAATTTGCTTTGTTTCTTATGGGTTGTTGGATATTATGACATATGAAGTATAAAGATTTATTCTGGGTCAAATGTTCGATATAGAAATGCAATGGGTGGTGATTTAAATAGAAATTTAAAGATTTTGAAAACTAATGGAAAAAAATAGTCGAGTCATAATAAAGCAAAAAAAAATAATTCTTAAGTGCAGCCTCAATTTTAATATTTTTTGTTTGTTAAATGTTTCTTTTTAAATATATACAATTTATTTTTCAAAATCGTTCCAGAAGGGGCTCGCAACAACATATTTATTTGTATTTTAAATTACAATAAAGATCTTTATGAATACAAAATAAATAAAAAGGGTGTGTTTCCGAATTGTAAAAATTAATTTATTTGTTTTACGAAAACTGTTTCCGCATTGAATTATTTAAATTATTTAATTAAAATAAAATATTTTGAAAAATAATGTTTAACTAACATATCGAGAATGAATCAGCGTTCAAAAAAAATTTTAAGCAAAATTTGCCTTTTTTCGCCTTGGTGCTTAATCTGAATTTTTGTTTATCTGCAAATAATTTCAAAAAGTTGGTATGAAGTCGTCAAGTTCGGATTATTATAGCAATAGGAAAATCCGCCAGATTTTCGAATTACAAAGTTTGGAAACGGTTTATGAAACGGTACAAAATTCATGTTGATTGGTGCTTACAATTCCAAAGGGGGTTAAAGTCCCTCCAGAATTGTTTTTTGTTAATATTCAGCTAACGGTGACTTTTATAGAAAAAAATGTTTTAGTTTTAAAAAAAATTTCTACAAAAAAATGTCTACAAAAAAATCTCAATTTTTTTTAAAATAAAGTCAACTGTTTTCGAGAAATGTGAAATGAGTAATTTAATTAATGAAATATTTATGATAAAAGTTGAATAGGGACATAATTATGTGTACAAAGCTTTTTAGCAAAAATGAAAATAAATTTATAGAAAAAAAAACAGTCTGTAAAATATGAGTGAAGTTAATCAGTCTTTAAAAAAACATATCTTTCCTGTAGACTTCTTCGGGGTTCGGGGATATTTTGAGTAGTTGTTGATATCTTTTTTAGAATTCCGTAAATAATTCTGCTACTATTCTGCTACTGTTCTGATACTGGCCTTCTACGTTTTCGCTACTTTTCTGCTACATTTTCACTACCATTCTGCATTTTTCGTGGTTTTTGAATTTTCAATGCTCTAAGTGAGCATTCACAAAAATCTTATATCGTATGATTTTTTTCCCTTATTCTTGTAGAAGGGTAATTTGATGAAATATTGATTAAAAATGGAAACAAAATAAAATAAACATTAGCACCGCTAATATTACGCTATAAGTAAAAAAACGAAAAAGAAAAAAACAGTTTTCATAATTTTTAATTAAATAAAGAACTAAAAACCTAAAAAACCCTCTGATATTTATTGTATGATTCAAATTTAAGTACTTATTTACGAACATTTTTGAACATTATTCTTTTTTTTATCCAAAATTTTGATGTGAAACATATTTTTTTCAAAAACTATTCATTGAAATAACGGCCAAATGGCCGCCACGGCTACGGTTACCCCACCATATCCTTTTCATGAAATTTTCAATGAGCAATTTGCACATTTGCGTCTGTATGTCCTCGATAACTTTACGAATTCCATCTTTAAGGTCTTGAATCTATTGTGGAGCATTAGCATAGACCTTATTTTTCACGTAGCCCCAAAGAAAAAAGTCTTAATGTGTTAAATGACAAGATTTCGTTGGCCAATTGTGATCTTCTATTCGGGAAATAACACGGTCAGGAAACTTTTCATGCAAAATTGCGATTGTTTCGTTGCGTGTATCGTTCCATTTTTAGTTAAGTTAGTTTTTACTTGTCAAATGTCAGAAGATGACAGCTGCCCAAATAGCGGGCTATTCAAAATGAAACCTCTTATTTGAAAACCCTTTATATTACTTTTGTTTAAAAAAAAAAAAAATTATTCATTTTGAGTCAGTATTAATTAAAAAAAACTAATTGGGGGAAAATTAATCCTCTTCTGAACTTTTTTTTTTCTAAAAAATTTCAATAATAATTTCCTAAGGTATACTGATAAACCGAAACACCTTATAAATATAAAAAAATAGGCAAATAAAAAAAATGGGAATTTTAGTGGGCGTGTTCAAGGTTCGGTTTGGGATTATCAAATATTGGTTTCAGGAGCAACTTTATAAAATTTCAGAATTCTAACTCTATTCTTGATATTTTCTGCCCTACTGTGAGCCACAAAGTATGCAATCACAAACAATCCCACATTAAGTCTTTCATTTATGTACATGAAATTAGTTTCAGTTAAGAAGATGCTGCAGCTAGTTCGGTATTTTTTATGTTGGTTATAGTCGTCGGAATGTTTTACTCCTCAACGTTGAAAAATTCTTCAAGTCAAGTTTGAACCTATTATAAAAAAAAATTCCTGAGAAATTGTTGTCAAAAATTATTATTTAAATCAATCACTTTTGTTGTATTGCGGCTTCTAAGTTCGTAGTTTCAGTGAAATATAAATTGTGGATTCTAAATTGTTAAAAAAGAATATCTGCATAAAATAAACTGTAGGTACATAATTGTATGCCTCACAATTCTGGCGAAATCATTTTTTTTTTTTTCATATGAGCAACCTTAAGGCAGTTATGAGGCAAAAAATACTAAAAAAAAACATATTTTCAGCGCTTAAACTCTTACGGTATAAATCCCACAAAAAAATGTTTTGCTTAAAAAACAAAGACAAATCAATTTCATTAAGAAAGATGTTAAAAAAATGTTTCTGTGATAAGTAGTTCTCGATATATTGGTTTAAACGAAATTTTCAAAATGGCGGCTTGTTCTGAATACTCAGAGACGACTTACCTACAAATTCCAATTATAAAATTTAAGCGGTGTACTTTTACAATATGAACTTTTTTTGTTATCTTAGCTGACTGACCTATTACCTGAATATTTTTTGTATTCTTCCTAAAAGGTGAAACTGAAATAATAAAAATTAAATCAAATTGCCCTTATTTTCCAGTTTTTTAGTTGTTTTTTTTTTTTTTAACTTTCTTAGGGTTATGTTCTGTTCCAGTTCCACCTACTCATTTCTTCGGAATTAACCAATTATGTTATGTTACAACAAAGTTTGTTAACATCACTTCAATATCAGTTGTTATACTTTTTGTAATTGTTAATGTATTTGTGTTGTCTGTATTTTATGTCGCTAAATATACATATGTACATAGATACCGATACAAACAATTTAACATGTCAATTTTTATTACAAGTTCTTGAAAGCTTTTGAAACGTGTGTGTTTTGTTGATGTAATCTTTTTCATTATTTGTTACCTCGAACAATACTGCTTTACCACAAAAAATCATTATATATATTATGTATGTATTTATGTATCTTTTATATCTTTTTGGTCTCATTTATACTCCGTATCTAAGCTAAAAGCTAAATTACATCATTTTATATCTGATTTTGAAATATAGTGTTTCATTTAATTTGTGATATGTATATATCTTTTACCGTTACAATCTTTGACAGGCTATTTCTATGAGAATTCAAATATGTATGTACTTATATTAAAGCCGCATCATGACAGAGAAAATTAATTTATTCCTAAATCAAAATAAATGGTATTCATTGTTTATTCTTTTAGGATTGCTTTGCAGATTGATTGAAGGCTGAGTTTTTTTTTTTTTTTTTTTTGAACACCTGTGCCGGAAATTTGATTTTCCTTAGTTGAATGTCGCCTACTTTCCTAGATAGATTGGAAAGATAATATGGTTCTGATCCGATGCCTTTATGTCTTAACGTTTTATTACATTTTTGGATATGCTTAAAAAGTGTATTTAAAATTTGATAAAAGAAAAGAAAAAAGTTTTTTTTTGTTTTGCATTTTTATAGATTTCGTGGAGAACGCTACAAGTTTCACGGTATCAGTTGTTTGTTTTAAATTACTTTTTTCCATATCCGTGGTGAAAGCTACGTTTTTCTAAAAATTTATTGCTCATAAAAAAAAAAAAACTGTTGTAATTTTATGAAGAGTTTTATAAGCACAATTTTTGCCTTGAAATTTAAACTGTCAATCTGATTGTTTTTGAGTTTCCTCGAAAAAAAAAAATAAATTTTTCTTTTCTTTCTATCCCAAAAAATAAAAAAAAATAACAAAATTAGAATCATTTCTGAAAAATTTTTAACTATTTAAATAAACCTTTTCACCAAAATTCAGTTTTGGTGTAATTTTTTGTGAAGATTTCACTTGTTATTTTACTGGGTTAGTTTTAACCTCCACAAGTCTGTTATTTTTAACCTTTTGCGCACACTATCATTTTTATTGAAAGAATGCCTTGCCCTGTTTTAAGATCTTATGACCTCCGCTTGGATGTTAAAGAATCCAACTTAGGTATCTGGGACATGAGTTATTTGCGAATCGTTCATCGGTATCGGCAATACGAATTTTCTGCAGTGACTAAAAATCACTGTTTTCAATTTGCTTATAATTAAAAAAAAAAATAGGTAACTTCTTTAAAAAATTATTATTCAAACATTTTGTAAAACTCAATTTTTAAAAAAGAAGATTATGCTTAATTGCTCTCAGTTCTATTTTGGAAAAATCATTTTTTTTTAAATTGCAAAATTTTGCAGGTAGCGTACCTACTCGTGATGGTGGGTAAAATTGAGAAGATATATTACTCATATGCGAAGTGAGTTATTGAGCATTATTCTTTTTGGCACACAAATATTGTAAAGGACCTTGCGCTTCTAGGTTTGTTTCCAAAAATTATGGACTTATGTCTTATTTGAAAAAAAAAAAATGGAAATATATTTCACTTGAGTGGGATCGCAGATTGAATTATTGAATTGTGGACTTCTGTCCCATTAAAGTGGAGCGTAAGTTCATTATGGACTTATGTCCTAATCAAAACAAATTTTTCTATTAGGGACCTAATTCCATATATTCTTCTATAAAATTATGTCCTATTTGGTTAAAAATAAGTTCATAATTAAATTGTGGATTTAAATATGTCTCACCGAAATGGTCTATACGTCTAATGTGGAGTTATTTCCCATCTCTCCTATTACGTTATTGTTTTTGTTAGGAAGATACATTTCCTGTAAATGTTGTTACCATTATTTTAGGTCGTTTATGAATTTGATTATAGCCGCGTTAAAATGTGTCCAATGTTTAATTTTTGACACTAATGAAATTTATCTATCTATGCGCGTAAACGTCAAATTTTAAGTAAAGTATACCAACTTATGTCGGAATTAAAAAAGGATGGGCTCATTTAAAAGACATCCAACCAAAATAATCTGAATCACCTCTCAAAAAATAAATTTTGATATCAAAAACAAAAAAAAATAAAAAAATTCCAAGTAAGCATTTTTATCAGCCGTGACGTGATGTTCAAATAAAATGTATATATTTATATACAAACCTTATTAGCATCAACATGATCCTGCTTCACAGCATTTTATTTTATCTTTAAAACAAATATGACTGAATGCAAAAGTCTTGTGCACCCACCACTAAAAGCCATTTAATGTGATCATCAAAGATAACAAAAAAGAAAAAAAATCTTCAAGAATTTCTTGAGACTTTTTTTTGCCCATAAAAAAAAAAATAAAAATACAAAAAAAACACTAATAATTTGCACTTTTTGCGTGATTGCGTAATCCTTAACTTTAAGAACATGTTTGTAGATACATTTACATTTTTGACAAAGCAAAAAAATATTCACTACAATCGCCTTGCGGTGTCGTCGGTTGGTGGTGGCGTCAAGTCGCTGCCGTCGTCGTCGCAATCGCCATCATCGTCACTGGCAGCAGCGTGGCGGCATTCAGTTTATTACAGAGCCTCGGCCTCCCTCTCGGAATACCTGACTGAAAGTCAATTAAATTGTTTGTTTTTTTTTTTTTTTTATTTTTTATTTTTCATTTAAACCCGAACTATACAAATTGATTCTGAAAACATGCAATAGATAGATTTGTATCTTGTACATGAGCATTGAGCACATATGTACATGTAGTTACACAAAACACTGATATTAAATTCCATAACAACGAACCAGCGCAAGCCAGATTCTCATCACGATGATGATTATGAAAATAATAAATTGAAACACGAGATTCGATGATTGCCATTAATTGAATGGGTCCATATAGTCTCAAGTCTTGAGACATAATATATAAATAATAAAATATAGCAAAGTCGTGAACTGAGTCAGTGAGCCACTACGCCAAGCACTTGGCCGCATAAGTCACACCCTTCTTTTGATACCAATCGGCCAAATGGACGGGACAATCTACATCTTTTTGTAAGCTATCAAATTGGGTGCAGTATAAATATTGCTGCAAATCGTACGAGGTGCATATGCACCATAACGAGGACGATGATGAAGCACAGTAGGGCAGTCTGTGTTGTAAAGTAGGACAAACAAAATTCAGAAATAAATTTTAAATTAATTAGGTTATCAAAAGTATCTACTGTGCATTGTACAGTTTTTTTTTTTGTTAGAATGTAAGAATTATTTTTTTCGATAAATATAAACATTTGTAAAATTGGTTGGTACCGTTATTTTAAGACCTGTAAATTATTTAAAAAAAAATCCTCCCCCCTTTCATGTACAGTAGGTTCAGTTGTGTCAGTAAAATTTTAATTCATTCATTCGCTAGAATTTCGTCAGAAATAAAGTTCCAGTGAAAATAAAAATTCATACAAAATCGTCAGCGTGAAAATTTTAACTTTACATTCTAAAGCTTTTATTTTAGATTTAAAGATAATTGATTGTTAAATGTTAAAACTTTTTCCATTAAATCATCTTTTTCTCTTGGTATTGAAAACTCAAAAACTAAAAATATGTCATTATCATTAAAAATTGAGGAACGCATTCATTTTTCATTTCACGAGAGTTGAGTACCTAAGGAAAATAAAAAAAAAATTAAATTAAGCATAACTAAAGCCTAATGATTTGTAGGTATATTATATTTACACGCTATCTGTTAAAAATCATTAAAGACCTCAAGTTTAATGAAAAACGAATACGATCCACAATAGAATAAGCTATGCATTCCACAATTTTGTTCTAATTCAAATTTTGATTCTTTTTGGCTTAAAATAAAAGCTGCTGTGGAGTATTAAGTTGGAAATTTCACGCGGAAGATTTTTCATGAAAATTTTATTTTTATTTGAAATATGTACAAAATTTTGTAGGGAAATAAAATGTACATGTACCTATGTATGTTAAATTAATAGTTTACAAAACTTGCCTAGTTTTAGATTTCGACTATTATTTTACATAGTTTTCTTAAATTAGTCTTTGATGGGCGTATAATAAGGCGTTTTTAATGAAAAATAAATATTTGAAATGAATTGGTTTTAATAAACAACATCATTGATAATTTCTGAATCTATTATAGTAGATTTTTATTCACATTTTTTAGACAATTCTGTCCCACTGTACAACAATGCATTATTCTTCAATAGTATAATTATTCCGAGATAAAAGTGAATGTTGTCCAATTAAATCACGTTTGCGCTTTTATTCTCATCGTCTTCGCGCGATGTAAAAGAGATCAACGACGACGACGACCATGCGACGTTTCCATGAGACTTCAGCATCAATCTACCGCGAATACTCAGACTCCCCTCGGTCTATTTTATATCGTGAAAAATCATTATCAACATTGAATTCAATTTTTTTGTTTAAATGTCGATGGCAGGTTTGAATTGATTTTTCAATTAATCGAGAAAACATAGCAAAACTGTGCAATTAATTACGTAACGGGTGTATGTACGTATTTAGTTGAAATTTCTCCAGGGAAAACTTAGGTGAAAATAAAGGTGTTTTTTTCTGTTGCTGTTGTCTCCTTATCCTTATGTATGAGAAAGAGAAAGAGAGAAAAAACCACGTCTATCGTGACGTTTATGGTTGTCATGAGAGACATAGATGGATTGCAAACATATACCTTACACAGTTGGAATATTGGGTGCTGCTGCTGTTGCTGTGAAATGTTGGACCAGATTTTTTAATCTTTTCCAATTAACACATCGTTTTCTTTGAATTAAATGGAAAAATTCAAAGTCCACTTAGATTCTGCGGTGATAGAGGTAGACAAACATGATGTTATTATAAGCTCTGAGAATATATTTACTACTTAATTGTTTCCTTCCTGGCATAACTGGCACCAACCAAATATAAACTGCCTTCATGAAATAAATTGATGTTGTTAGCTAAAAGAAAGTCAGAGTTGCATTTAGGTTTTCTTGGAATTAATGTCTCATTTTGTTTGCCATGTTTGGAATGAATGTATAAATATTCACTTAGGCTTGTTAGCGAATATTATGCTAATTTATCTAGCGCAGAGGAAAGTGTTGAAACGAGCCTTAAGTGTATATCCACATAAATTTTAATTATTGGATATATTTTAATTGCTCGTATTATACATACATACAAGTCTTTAAGACTAAACTAAAATCGAGATTTTTTGTCCTCGATTCTGAGATTCAGAAAGTAAGAGTTAAATTTTTAGTTTAAATATCAAGAAAAAAGATAACTAAAAAAATTTTAATTTTGATTAAATTTGAAACGAAAACTATATTTTAGGATAAAAGAATAAAGAAAACTCAGATTCTACAAAACTATTAAGGTTGCTAGTGCGTCCACTTTAATTTGAGCTAGAATCTGAACGGGTGGACCGATTTCCTTAAAATGTTGTACACGTCAATTTAATGTGATTTCCTAGAAGAGAAATTCGAATTTTTGTTTTAGCTCAACTAGAACGAATTTGGTTTGTTTTCAAAAAGTAATATCCGAAGCAATAACAATAATTCTGCGTTTTTGGTTTTACTCCAAAAATTATTTGTATAACGGAAATAGGGTTTTGAAGTTTTTTTACGTGCAAAAATATTTTTAAAGGCTTTGACCGATATTGTTATGATTTTTACATTCGGTGCTTTTAACAAATATTGCATTCAAAAATGGTACCAATCATTTTTTGTTTTAGTTATTTTTTTGTTTTTGTAAAATTTTTTTTTTGTAAAAAATCATTTTTTTTTTTTGTAAAAAATCATTTTTTTTTTTGTAAAAAATTATGTTTTTTTTGTAAAAACAATCATTTTTTTGTAAAAAAAATCCTTTTTTTTTTTGTAAAAAATATTTCTTTTGTAAATTTGAGTTTGTTTTTGTAAACAAATATTTTTTTTTTGTAAACAAATATTTTTTTTTTTGTAAAAAAATCATGTTTTGTAAAAAATATTTTATTGGTAAAAATATTTGCTGAAATTTTGTAATTAAGTTTTCTTTTACCTAAAACATGACGTGTATAATAATTATTTTGGAAATTAGCCAACTACCACGCCCAACTTATCGTTTTCTTAGAAGTGTAAAAGTGTTCTTGACTCTTGAATGTAGAAAATCTTCACCTAAAGCAGTTTTCTGAAAATCCCGCTTTTGCCACTCCCATTTTTCTTGTATATATAAGTTTTCACTTAAAGAACCGTTACATATGATTTTTTTGAAAATCCACAAATCCAATTGAAATATAATTATTTCCCAAAATTTTATTTTTATGAAGAAAAGTATTAACATACTGGAAATTAGTCTTACAAATTTTTCTATATAAGTGACCATTAGGGAAATATTCATCAAAAACCAGTGTTGGGGCCTTTAACACCCCGTTAAATTGTTAGCGGTTGTCATACCGATGGAAATTTTTCACAGTTTTCTAAGAACACCATGATGAGGTTATGTGCCTACCACAGTTCAATGTTGCTTTGGGGAATTGTGCTGTTTTTATGTCTAATATATGACTGGACCTATTTATCTATACCCGTGCGAAGTGGCGATGGGTCAGCTAGTGAAGAAAAAAAAAATAAAAAATGATTTTATAAAACATTTTATTTTGAAATCATCAAAGGTAGACTTTAATATACACAATTTTAATTTAACATGATCTTGAATGAAGATTGAAATTATGTTTTTAAATGTTAAACATTTGATTGCATTTAAAGACATGCAAATTTCAAGCAAAGGTCTTTTTTCCTTATTATTTAAATTAAATTCGAAAAATCATAACCATAATTCAAATTTATTAATTTTCTATAACAAATTTCTCTTTTTATATTTAAATTTACTTTAAAAATGTATTTTCGATTAATTTAAATTTTGTTTTTATTTCTAGGTAAGTGACTAAATTCCATCAGACGTCTTCTTAAAATAATTCCAAATCCAGTTGATATAATTATTATGCAAAAAAAAACATTTGGAAGTAATAAAGACTAAAGGCACGTATCAAATAACAAATAATTCCAAGCAATTTATTAAAGCTTTATATTTCTGTTTACTTGTTTACTTGTTAACTTGTTTTTCTTTTTTTTTTTTGCAAATAATAATAAAAAAAATCTAATTTAAATTTAGTTAACGCGTTGATACATGACAATTTAAATATTTTACCCATTTTGAATTTGTAAACATCAATTAACGAATTAAAAGCCAATAATATATTTACATGACGGTAAGCCTTTTTAAATACATTTTTGATTAATGTTATGCGTCCACGTGGAAAAAGATAAATAGATACACATGACACACCTGTATATAAAAAAGAAAAACTCGAGGAATTTCCTTTAGAAAATAAATCATTTTGGGATTGAAAGTGTTTTCTTTTTAAAAATTTAAACGAATTCATTGGAAATGAATTTGGACTTTTAATTTATTGCGGCGCTGATAAAGGTTGTTATTGTTAAAAAAAAAAAACACTTTTTTTCTTGATTTTTTATTTCTTCACTAAATCTTTCTCTTAATTTTGACGTAACTTTGAACTTTATTTAATTAACTTATATAGACATTTTGAATTTTTTTTGTTTTTTTTTTTTTTTTTTGTTTTGGGATTAAGTCCCAATTTAAGGTGACTTCTATACGCCCACTTTTGTCAGTTCATTTAAAGTCATAGCCTAAATTTAATTTTAAGTTCGAGGTATGTAAAAATAGTGAAATAGGGTGCGGGGCTGGCTCAATGCCTGTTAAATTCAAAACTCTCCACTCTCCAGCTTCTTCACATTTGTATGCATAATGTATATATGCTGTATGGTACCTCTTCAATGTTGAATATTTTTTTTTTAATTTCTAAATTAAACTATTCACTGTGTAATTCATTTGGTTATAAATGTTATTAATTTACTAGATTGATGATGGAGTAACCATATGATAATTAAATTTGCACCAATTAGCACTCTTTTTAAAACAATTTTTATGATTAACGTCGATTAGTGGTAAAATGGGTTTTAAAAAGCAAATAATTAAAAAAAAAAAAACATAAATGCGCATCTGCCATGCAAAAATTTGTATGAAAAATAAATTTTTATGTTTATATACAATGTACATAATACAGAGAGTATACAGTAGGTACACACTCTTACATACATTTTATGTTAATGCTGTATCACCAGCAGCAGTATAAATTTATTTGTGTTTTTGTGTGTGGTGTTAATTAGTTGGGTTTCGCAGATGAAGGCATTAAATGTTTGCTTGGTGACGTTATTTTGATTAATTTTTATATGTTTTTTTTTTTATGTGTTTTGTTTAAATTGGTCTTATCATAGAAATTAAAATAAATTAAATTACATATTGTGATTTAGAGTTGGTATTTTTGAATTAAACAGAACCAATGTAAGAGTTTAGAATCGAATTATCTAGAGCTAGATTGTCCATTTGAGATTAGTTAATGATACATTAGCTTGTTTTTAACCATTTTTTACTTACTTTATGGAGCAAATAGTATGGGATTGAATTTAAATAAAATGCACGATTGGGTCGCACGAACTTACTCTTGCGATCACACAGTGGTTTTAAAGTCTGAATAGTTCTTATTTCAAAAGAAATAAATTAGATATAGGAGCCAATATTTTATGCCGATTGTCAAAAACGTAGTTTAGTTTAAGGTAGTATTATCTGAATACATAAATATAAACAATGTAGCACCGTGTTGCACATATGCATGGAACTTAACACTTAAGACTATTCAAAAAATCAATATAATTAAAAATAAAACATTTCATTAAAATCGGTTCAACACATAATGAGATAGTCGAAAATCAAAAAAATGTTTCTATGAGTGATACCATTTTTAATCGATGGATACATTTTTTTTTTCTTACATACAAATTTTAATTAAAATCGTAGAAGCCGTTTTTGAGAAAAAAAGATACTACTGGTTTTTAAACACTTGTAACTATGATGGTACCTATCTTTAGTTTTGGTCATACAAATATTTTTTTAATTAAAAATCTGCTAGTTAATGTTAAAAAAACCTTAATACCATGTTTAATTAAAATCGACCAAGTCATTTTCGAATTTGTTTTTCGTTCTCAAAAAAAATTTTGAAACATTTTTTAAAAATTTAAAACAAAATTTTGAAAACTTTGTTATACAATGCTTTTATAAAAAGTTGGGGTAATTTTTAATTTTTTTTTTGGGTTCATTATTCTGTAAATGCCAAAATTGGGTTTCCAAAATTCTGTATTTCAAAATTCCGCATTTCAAAATTCTGTAAATCCAAAATTCTGTAAATGATGAAAAATTGTTTTGCTAATGAAAAAAATTGCGCAATTATTTACAAAATTGTCAAGTATAGCTCCCTCATTCTGAGCATTACCGAAGAACTGGCTTCTTAATTTATAGTTATTGTATTGAAATTACAAACATTGATAACACAGCTCTGAGATAGTTTTATTTAAGCGTGATAAGAAGTGAAAACAAATTATGACGAATATTAAAAAAATGGTTCTAGAGAAGGTACTATTTGTTTCCGAATTTTTTTTTTATAAAATAGTAGCCCCTTTGTGGGCACGTTTTTGAGAAAAACAAGATTTTTATTTTTTGCTGCAAAAATTGTACGGCAGATACCGTTATTTTGGTCTTAAAAAAAAATATGAAAAAAAACGTGTGGTGGGAATGCCCAAAAACCGCTTGGTACCAAGTTTATAGAAAATCGACTCACCCGTTTAGATTGCAGCTAAAAAGACAAGACAGACAGACGGACAAAATTGCGAGACCCTCTTTTTTCGACTTCGCTATTATCTTAATGTCAAGTTTGATCAAAATCTAGAGTTCGATTTTCCTACAAATGCATAACTTGCCATATAGTACGTTCCTACGTATATATCGCAAGTGAAAATTACGAAGTTTTAATCAAATCTAACTTTACTTCCAAAAACGTGGTTTTCATCTTGGGGCCCGTCGTCTATGGATCTGTGAGTCTGTCAATGTCAATGTAAATATTTATACCAGAATCATGATTTAAAATAAAATGTGTTTCGAAGTTTTGGCTCTCGTTGATTCATGCATTCGTACTTTAAACACATACTTTGTCACACCCGTCACAATTTCGAAATAAATAAAATGTTTGATATTTCTTAAAATTTTTAGTTTTTTTTATTAATTCATCCATTGATGCTCTAAATTTATACTTGGTCACACCCGTACCGGTAAACTGTCACTCCCGTCACAATTTCAAACTAAAATGTTTGCTAGTTTTTTTTTTAAGTTTTTTCTGTCATTTATAAACTGGATTTTGGTTCTTAATTTTGTTTTACATTATACAATAAATAAATAAACTAAAAAAAATAATTTGAAATATTTTATTTTTTTTTAATTTTTTTATAAAAATTAATTAAAAAATTATCCCTGGAACTGAACTGAATTTTTAAACTTCATAGTACATTAATATTAATATATTATTTAATATTAATAGTCCTCATGCAACATTTTATACCACATGAACATAAGATGGCTCATTTGCAAATCACCTTTTTTTTCTTATGTCACACCCGTAACAAACCCGTAAAATGGATCATATACATTAAATAATAACTTTTTTTTTAAATTCAGTGTATTTAGGTTCTACTTAATTTGAATGCTACCATTCATTCTAAATATTACTCTAGTTTTACCTATTTTTTCATTGCTTTCGAAGATTTCGTTAATAAATTTTTAAAATCATGACTATTAGTGTCACACCCGTAAAAATAGAAAAAACCTTATGTAACTTTGCTCTTATGAAATTTAATTTAATCCCCGATTAACAAAATAAAATTAGACTTGAATTTTTCAACAACATCACCTCAAACCTTACATCGCATTAACCTTACGTGTATGTAAGGTTAAAACCACCCACATACTTTAGGACTTCAAACCTTTATTTCTTATAAAAAAAAAAAAAAACAAATTTTTGTTTGCCTTGTATGATGCCTATTATTCTCAAATTTGTTCATGAAAACTATACCCGGAAATAAATCTTTTGTACATTTTATATTTCTTTTAGTTTGTTAACATTTTATGACTTCCTTTCTCCCCTGCCAGAGTTTTGCCTTTCATGCCACATCATTTAAAAATGTGTATTTTATTTTTTCTAAATTATTTGTCAGTATATAACCACCATAGAACCAATTATTGAATTATGTCCAATTGAAAAACTATTATTCATCTGACCATATTTTATAATGACCGCGTCTGAGATTCTCTATATAATGATGCATGGCCATCGAAATGAAAATCAGTGCCCATACAGCACCACTTTAGCTATAGCGAGGCAATCATAAATCAAGTCTCTGGTTATGATGAAGTGAAAGTCTTAATGCATTTTTCATGTTGAAGGTTTTGGATATAAATTCATATATTAAATTCGAAATAGTTGATTGGGAAAATAATTTTGAAAGAAATCAGGTGAAGCCATGAAGTATGTATAACACAAAAAAAATGAAAAAACCACTCATACACAAAGTAAAAGAAAAAAGGCCAACTTATAAGGGCCCTCATGTGCATCCTCAATTGTGTAGAAATCATAAATAATTGTTAGGACCCTAAAAATCAACTTTAGTTTCACTTTAACCATCAAGTGGACTCACTCTCATAAATATTAATTTAACCACGGCAGAAATCTGAGATTTGAGAGGATTCACTCGTCGTCATCGAATAATTTCTGTCGATTTAAGGGGAATTTCATTTTTATAGGTCACGACTTAACCTCAATCGAATACAAATTAAAAGAACAAAATAAAAAAAAAAAACAATAAAAATGTATATATATCTATTGAAAGAGAAAAAAAAAAAGAAATCGTGTTGTAAGTTATTTCCTGGGGAAAAATAAATCGTGATGGTCTTGTGGATCATCGTCAATTGCACATTGATATGATGACCCGGTTAAATATATTTAATATGTACCTACTCATAGAATCGACTTGTCGAAGATCTCACAATTACTTAATTGAATTACTGAACTCTTGACCCTCATATGGACAAGGAATGATCTCTGAAGATTGCACCATTAACACTTTGTATGTATAACAAAAATGTGACAATTTATATTCTAATCGACAAGGCATAGTCATAAGTCATATAGTCATGTAGTCAAGTTTTATATATCATGCGGGTTCATAAACCTTCAAAGTGTGAAGGGAAACGTGTGAATTTATTTATCCAACACGAACTTCTGACTATGTTGCTCCACTTCATTGAAAATGTTGCGCTTTCCATTGTTAAATAATAGAAATGCACAAAAGATGGTTGGGAAGTGGTATACACGAATAACGTTGAAGATATTCCAATAAGGCATCCAATTAAGTCGCATGAATATGAGAAGTGAAAAGAGCTGTTGAATAAAAGTGGACCTGTCTCATTAACTCTTTTTTTTTTTTTTTACAGGAGGGGTATAAAATTTAAGGGGCAGTTCCGTTTCTGTTTGAAAAAGAATACTTAATTTATTTGCTTTACTTACTTTACTTACTTTACTTACTTTACTTACTTTACTTACTTTACTTACTTTACTTACTTTACTTACTTTACTTACTTTACTTACTTTACTTACTTTACTTACTTTACTTACTTTACTTACTTTACTTACTTTACTTACTTTACTTACTTTACTTACTTTACTTACTTTACTTACTTTACTTACTTTACTTACTTTACTTACTTTACTTACTTTACTTACTTTACTTACTTTACTTACTTTACTTACTTTACTTACTTTACTTACTTTACTTACTTTACTTACTTTACTTACTTTACTTACTTTACTTACTTTACTTACTTTACTTACTTTACTTACTTTACTTACTTTACTTACTTTACTTACTTTACTTACTTTACTTACTTTACTTACTTTACTTACTTTACTTACTTTACTTACTTTACTTACTTTACTTACTTTACTTACTTTACTTACTTTACTTACTTTACTTACTTTACTTACTTTACTTACTTTACTTACTTTACTTACTTTACTTACTTTACCTACTTTACTTACTTTACTTACTTTACTTACTTTACTTACTTTACTTACTTTACTTACTTTACTTACTTTACTTACTTTACTTACTTTACTTACTTTACTTACTTTACTTACTTTACTTACTTTACTTACTTTACTTACTTTACTTACTTTACTTACTTTACTTACTTTACTTACTTTACTTACTTTACTTACTTTACTTACTTTACTTACTTTACTTACTTTACTTACTTTACTTACTTTACTTACTTTACTTACTTTACTTACTTTACTTACTTTACTTACTTTACTTACTTTACTTACTTTACTTACTTTACTTACTTTACTTACTTTACTTACTTTACTTACTTTACTTACTTTACTTACTTTACTTACTTTACTTACTTTACTTACTTTACTTACTTTACTTACTTTACTTACTTTACTTACTTTACTTACTTTACTTACTTTACTTACTTTACTTACTTTACTTACTTTACTTACTTTACTTACTTTACTTACTTTACTTACTTTACTTACTTTACTTACGTCACTTAAGCAGCAATATTCCGAACTGAACGGGCACATAATTTATATTATCTCCATTGCTTCCAGTCTCTACTCACTACGGAGGGATTTTGTATCTGAAGTTCGGAATTCCGCAGTTTATGCCTATCGGTTTCTAAAATTTCTTTATCTTGCGAAATACAAATTTCGTTCGTTCCACAAAAAAAGGAAGAGATAATCAATTTGAGCTTTAAATTCTAGCCAGTTTAAATTTTCGTAAAACTTATTTTTAGCATTTCAACAAATTCTCTAATCTGACATGAGTGACAGGCTATCGATTTTTTCCAAAACCAATACCTGTCCTCGAGAAAGAAAAACGTAAAAATTTGTGTCCGCATCCCAAAAGGTCGATGACACAGTGAATTTAATGAAATTACACAGATACTTGTACCATGGATGTGTAGAGATGTGTGTATCTAGTATCTTTTGTATCTACATTCTACCGGGATGGGTATAATCATGCTCCACACGTAACGTTGTCGTAACGTAATAATATTATACGACGAGATGGTGGCTAAAACATTTTTTGGCTTTAGCTACGTCAGTGGTGGTGTTGTAAATGTTTTGCACTTGAACATGTTTTATGGCACCTAAGAGAGTTGGAGACTTGGAGAGACACAACGAAGACTACGAACGTGTGAGTTTTATCAGTATGTTGTTTTCCCCGCTGGATCTCCCCGCCGCGCCGCACAGATCTGAGAATCCGATATGATGTCATTATGATATTTGTTGGCAATTTTATGAGTAAAGAACGACGGCAACGGCGACGGTGACACGAGACGTTGAGGAGACTTCTTATAGCAACAGAAACAGCAGCAGCAGAAGCAACAACAACACGATAACCCTTTTCCTTCTTTTGTTTGCCATCCAATCTGTTGTTTCCTCTACTTCTCTGGGGAGGCTGCTGACTGAGGATAGCTATGACTATGGCTATGGCTGCATGGAGATGGACGTAGCTTGGAATAAGGACGAGTATTCGTATATAGATAGTTGCCACAAATTATGCAGTTAGTAAATTGCTTATGAGTTTCAACAGCTTTGGGGCGTGAGTCTGGGATTCGTGCTGTTTTTGTTGCTCGAGGGCGGAAACGATGAATGCATGACCTAATGAGATGTCATTGTCGTCGTTGCCTTGGATGTTTTTTTTGTGGCCATATTCGTTGTATGTATGTATGAAATGGCTTGTGATGCAGCAGACTGTAAAAAAGTGAGATACTTTGGAGCAATTTGTTTGGTTCTTTTTAACTCGAAATGAAGAGAAACACAAACTCGCATAGGTATTCTGAGTCATGACTTGGAATTTGCTTGAAATAATGAAATTCTGGTTATTTTACATAATTTACAAATTCAGGACTGTATTTCATGGTCAACTGATGATGTGAGGCAGCAATGAACTTGGTGACTTAATATTTTGCCAAAAGCAACAACACAACTACAACGGGCGCTCGACGCATACACGGTGTAGCGTTGACATATAAAATGTGTGTGAAATGTATTCTTAATGGCAAAAAGTAAAAATGAGAGATATCCACATAAAAATAAAAGCTAATAATAAATCTAGAATATAATATGTACGATTGATAAAGTTTCGGAGAAACGAAAAAAAAAATTAATAGACTAGTTAAATTTTGATACACTTATGGACATTTTTGCGATAATGATTTCCAAAGAAATAATTCAAAGATGGCTTGATGTGCTGTTGGATTTTGTTTGCCACTTGAAATATTTTTTTTAAGCCTTATGGTTTAGGAAATGATTAATTGAAATTTGTTTACATTTATCATATAAAATAGAAAAAATGAAAGCCATTAATAATTTTTTGTTTTTATAAAGACATAAGTTGAATTCAGAAACTCATTTCTAGTGTTTTATAAATAGGTATGACGATTCACAAAATACCATAATAGAACAGTCTTTTTGATATAAAAATAAAATTATAAAAAATAAAAAAAACAATTGATTTAAGAAAAAAAACCGACACGTATATTTATTATTTTATTTTTTTTTTCTGGACCAAAACTAACGGTACCTGCCACACATTTTTTCTTAACAATTAATAAAAATCTTATTTTTCTCAAAAATGTTTCCCTAATTTGTTTTTTTTTAGTCAATCATTGAAATTGATCAATTATTATATGGACAATGTTTTAGAAAGTTTTTAGGGTATTGTATACAAGAATTGGGTTGGGGTCGAAATTCTGTATGTGCCAAATTTTGAATTCCAAAATTCTGTATTCCAAAATTCTGTATTTTAAAATTCTGTAAATTCTTAATTCTGTATTCTAAAATTCTGTAAATACAAAATTCTGGATTTCAAAATTCTGTATTCCAAAATTCTGTACTCCAAAATTCTGTAAATGATAAAATAAACAAATTGTTTTGGAAATGAAAAAAGTGCGCACTTTTTTTCATTATCATAACAATTTTTCATTTATCATTTACAGAATTTTAGAGTACAGAATTTTGATATTTTCGTTTTTTTTTTTTTTTTTTATTTCTTTTTGAAAGATTTTTGTATTATACTGTGTTACTTTGTTAATTGAATAAAAATTGTTGAATAGGCAATTAAAAAATCTATTCATAACTGTGAGTTTTATTGTAGAAGTTTGGAATTACAGAATTTCGAAAAGCAGAATAATGGATTTGCAGAATTTTGCATTTACAGAATTTTGAATTTACAGAATTTTGGATTTACAAAATTTTGAAATACAGGATAATAGAAAAGCAGAATACCTAATGGAATACAGAATTATGTTCATACAGAATTTTTTATTTAGATACAGAATTTTGGTCATACAGAATTTTGGAATACAGAATAACGACCCATTCCCACAAAAATTATCAAAAACTTTTTTTTTTATTTTCAAAAAAAGGTTTGAAATTTTTTATTGAAAACTTAATATTTCGAAAAACTAATCGGTGCATTTTTATTAAATTACCAAACAGTTTTTTAACATTATCTAGCTGAATTTAAAAAAAAAACATTAAGGAAAAAAAATTTTATTTTTATTAGAAATGACTCCTACAATTAAAATTAAAATTTTTATTGAGCTTGTATTAAAACTATCTGCGATATTATTGAAACAAATTTTTACGATATTATTGAAACAAATTTTTACAGTGAGCCTAAAGTCTAAAAGTGTTAAATCACAAGATCTCGGTGGTCAATTGTGATCACCTCTTCGAGAAATAATACGGGCAGGAAACTTTTCTTGTAAAATTGCGATTTTTTCGTTGCTTGTGTGGCACGTAGCGTCATTTTTGTAGTGAATTTATTTTAACAATTTCAATGCGTTGTTGAAGCATGTATCGTTCCATTTTTAGTAAAATGTTAAAAGATGGCAGCTTCAAAATTTACAGTTGCCTAAATGGCGGGCTATTAAAAAATAAAACCTCTTATTGGAAAACACTTTAATATCTTTCATAGAACCTATTTTTTGATTGTCTAATTGTCGCTTGTAAGTTTAAAATTATTTAAATATTATATTTTTGAAAAAAGAAATCGGTCTAACGATTTTTAAATATTTTTCCTATAAATTGAGATTTTTTTTATAAAATCAGATGTTGTACAATGCGTTGTTGGTCCTAAAACGGAATTTTGTAAAAAGAAATTACGACAGATCGATATTTTATGAAAACGATGTTTTAAAAATCGACATTTTAAGAAATCGATATTTTAAGATATCGATATTTAAAAAAAATTTAATATATATTTTTGTTTCTATTAAAAAAACGTTATTTTCTCCACATTATAAAAATCGGCTTCCTTCTTTTTTTTTTAATCTTAGAGGAGGTTATAAGAACTCTATGAAAGTCTTTGGAGTTTATCTAAAATTAAAGGTAAAATATTTTTGTTGTAAACTCGCTCATTTTTTACATTGTACTAAAAAGTTCATAAAACAAGAGTTGTTAAAAATTTAATTCTCTACAACATTAGACACCGCAATTTTCTGTCTATGATTGGAATATTGTTAGGTGGATGAGATATTTATTCTTCTTTATCTTTATTCTTCTCATCCACCTAACAATATTTCAATCCAATTTGGTGAAATCACTCATAGAATATGACTGGAATATCCAAAAACTAAGATTAGTATCATCGGATTTAGGTTATAATTTTGTATGTGCGAAAATTAGGCTACCAAAATTTCGTTTTCTTCCCAAATTTCCTATTTCAAAATTCTCAAAATCAAAAATCCGGTATTTCGAAATTCTGTAAATACATAATTTTGTATCTATTCCAAAGTTCTACAAATGATTAAAGAATAAATTATATTTATAATAAGCAAAATTGACAACTTTTTTTGTGTAGAACTTTTAATATTATTTACATACTAAGTTTGATTAAAACCAACCGAAATAAGATAAACTATTTCAAAAATTGCAATGCAGCTTTGTGGGACAGCTCGTTATTTATTTCGATTTTTTCTTTTAATCTATACAATGTATGTTGTTAATTTTTCGTTTCTGTTTTTTTTTTTTTTTTTATAATTCAAATTAAATTTTTTGACATTTTTGTCAATTTTAGAAAAAAAAAATTTGTTTCCAATGAAAATGCTGCTCACTTTAAAAATCAAGATCTCAAAGACCAATTGAATAATTCTGAAATCGTATTTGAATTCAGGACATTAAAAACCTAGGGAAAGCTATATCTAACGTGACTTAAAGTACCAAAATTATAAAGTAGACATAATGTTCATAATTCATTTTAAAATTTTTTCGGTTTCTGATTCCAATGAAATCATTGCGACTGATTCATATTAATGATTCATTTTGAACTTGATAATTTGCTGAACATTTTAGTCATAGATATCCTGAAAAAAATCCAGATGGCATCGATGACTTTACGGAAATAAAAAATTAACCGTAATAATATAAATTTACCATGGTCCTTAAGTCATATTTATTTTTTTTACCCAGTGCCTTTATACATTCCGAATTTTGCTATTCAACAATCGCATAATATGATTCACTACTTGTTCCAGATTCAGATGAAACATTAATCAAAAAGTATCTATTCTATATATATATATATGTATGTATCTTCAATGGAAATTTCATCAGAGCTCCGTTAACACAACGAAATTGGAAAATAATAGGTATGAATTTTGAAAACGCGCAACATGTGCCTTCAACAACATACATATCATGATTTAATCATTAATTATAATAATGTTGTACACTTCATAACTCTGATTGTATATAAGTTCAAAATTGAGAATTATAAAGTCCGAATTCAAGCGAAGATACATAAGTACCTTTTTTTCTTCTTTAAATTTAATGATGCCCCATGAATGATGGTAAGCAGCAATTGGCCCAGAAATCGAAGTCAATGAAATTCCAACTGAGGCGATGTAAAAAAAAAAAAAACAATCAGAGATGTGGTCATAGGCAATTTTTCGATTATTTATAATTTTTTTTTACTTGTAATAAATATTGCTACTATTAGGGCAATTTATTGGATCTAAATAAAAAGGAAACAAAAATGAGATTTAAATAAAATATAATTTATAGTTTAATCAGATGAATTTCCTACTTCTAAAAATGTTTATATAATTTATTTCAACATGTATAAGTACCTATTTAAAATGTCCCCAATAAGGACGGGTTAATTTTGACAGCTCGTGGCGGTCATATTGTTTCTTTTACTTTCTGTCAAAATATCGTCTTTAAATTAGTTAATAAAGACAAATGATCATGGCAAGTTACAGCGTCGAGCAATACGTGCAAATGATAAAACTTTATTAACAAAATGGGTGTTCTCTAGTAGCAACGATGCACGCGTTGCGCCTTTTAGTGATGAGGCCCATTTTTGGATGAGTGGGTACGTGAATAAGCAAAATTGCCGGATTTGGGACGACACCAATCCACGCTAAATTCACGAGGTGCCAATACATCCAAATAAAGTTACTGTTTGGTGTGGATTTTGGGCTGGAGGCGTCATCGGTCCGTACTTCTTCGAAAATGATGCTGGCCAGGCCATCACCGTCAACGGCGATCGCTATAGGTCGATGATCACCAACTTCTTGTGGCCTGAATTGGATGATATGGACACCGAAGACATGGTGCCACACAGCTCAAGACACAATCGATATTCTGCACGAGCTCTTTTATGGTATGGTTATCACGCGCCGAGGCGACGTGAATTGGCCACCAAGATCATGTGATTTGACCCCTTTGGACTTTTTCTTGTTGGGCTTTCTTAAGTCGCAGATCTAATGTCTATACAAATAAGCCGCAAACCACACCGCGGCCCTCAAAGACAACATAATCGATGCCATCGGTCAAATTCAGCCTCATTTATGCGCCAAAGTCATCGAAAACTGGAACTTTCGAATCCGCGCCACCCAGCGAAGCCGCGGCGGCCATTTGAACGATATTATATTTCACACATAATGTCATCATTGATAGGGCTCTCAAATAAAGATAAAACCTTATTGGTATCTCATATACATCTTGTTTTATTCAATTTTAAAATCGACCCGCCCTTAATAGAAAACCCTTTATATAGTTGTAATCTTAAACTAAGATCGGGTGCCCATTTGAAATTTTTTTGGAGCAATTTTTGTTGCTTCTGTTAGAATTTTATAATTTAAAGTTCCTGGCAATAAATTTTCTAGTTAGGTGCCGTCTTTATATATAAACATGTTTATAAACATATGTGTGTTTGTATTTTTGTATATAAACATGTTTAAAAAGTTAAATAAAACTCTTTATACTGGAACATAATTTTCATAGATTGAAATCAATAACTTCACTTTGACGCTTCGACTTCAAATTATGTTATTACCGTTAAATTTGACATCACACAATTTTTAATCATTTTTATCGCCATTCTTTTCATTGCAGCAAAATGCAATCTTTCAATTGAAATTATTTAAGACTGTATTCCCAAAAGATTGCAATCCCGCTTTTAGTTTCGTTCTCCTTGAAAAATAGGAAAAACTAAGACCTTATTTTATAATTTCCCTCTTAAAATATTTTTTTTTTTTTTAAATGTTTGAAATGTCAAGTCCCAAAGTTACCATTCGCTATTGGGAGCCACTGCATACGACGTATTTCTTGTGTTTAATTTAAAAATAACCAAGAAAATGCTGAGTATTTATGATAAATTAAGCCACATATTTTTAAAGAAATAAATATTCGAACCGAGAAGAAGTTCCCCTTGAAAAAAGGGTGATCTGAATTTATAGTTGGCAATTTAAATTTTAACGATATTTTTTTTTACGACTTAATCTGGTAGGCTTATCCTAAACAAAATAAGAAAAATAAAACAAAACAAGAAACTTGTTGAACTTAAGTGCCTGAATGTGTACCTACGAGTATCTAATGGGTGAT
Source organism: Epistrophe eligans (assembly GCA_951394125.1). Lineage (NCBI taxonomy): Eukaryota > Metazoa > Arthropoda > Insecta > Diptera > Syrphidae > Epistrophe > Epistrophe eligans. The sequence continues at coordinate 26,272,577 of OX596031.1, read as the reverse complement.
TTTTTAAGAGGTTTAGAACTTTAAAAAAAAAAAAAAACACAAAAAATTCGAAAAAATGAATGAAATATTTATTTCAATCGATAGTTTGAACCTTGCAATTTAATGTTTAAAGATAATTTCATGCAAATGTTGACCGCGGCTGCGTCTCAGGTAGCCCATCCGCTGAGTCCAATTTTGGCATACTCTTTCACACATATCGGCCGGTATCTCACGAATGAATGCATGGATGTTGGCTTCCAGTGCGTCAATCGAAGCGGGCTTGTCCCTATAGACATTAGCCTTGACATACCCCCGCAAAAAATAATCTAATGGTGTCAAATCGCACGATCTAGGCGGCCAATTGACCGGCCCGAAACGTGAAATTAACTGTTCACCAAACTCGCCTCGCAATTGCGCCATTGTTTCGCGTGCTGTGTGGCATGTGGCACCGTCTTGTTGAAACCACATATCATGCAAGTCAAGAACTTCCATTTCGGGCAAAAAAAAGTTTGTTATCATCGCTCGGTAGCGTTCACCATTGAAAGTAACGCTGCGATTCGCATCATCTTTGAAGAAATATGGCCCAATAATGCCGCCGGCCCATAAACCGCACCAAACAGTGGCTTTTTCGTGATGCATTGGGAGCTGTTGCAATGCTTCTGGCTGATCTTCACTCCAAATGCGGCAATTTTGCTTATTTACGTACCCATTCAACCAAAAATGAGCCTCATCGCTGAATGGAAGCAGCGCGCGATGAACATTTCGAACCGAGCACGAATTTTGATAGTAAAATTCAATAATTTGCAAGCGTTGTTCATTTGTAAGACGATCCATGGTTAAATTGCAAACCAAACTGAAGCTGTTTGACAGTGACACAAGGTACTAAACACACGTCAGCTGTCAAAACCAGTGTTGCCAAAACCAAACCAGCTTAAAAATCACCCGTTATTACGATTAAAGTCAAAAGACTTGTTTTTTTCCACTTCTATTTCTCTTCGTTTTGATTACGATATAAGTTTGGATTGTAATCAAAAGATGTGATTTATTTAAATTGAACCTTATTTTTACCACTAATGGAAAACAATTTATTTTGTTTAATACTTGTAAATTTTCCACACGTTGCTCTGCATGCATGCCGCTCGAATGATGATATAATAGTTTGGCATAAATTAATGATAAAATAAATTTCAAACAAATTAATTCAAGAAAACAAAAAAAACACATGTCAAGTAAAAATCGATTTCAAGAGATAATTAAAATGTGAATATATAAAGAAAACACAAAAACGTTTATTAGTATATTTTGCACATTAATTAATTAATTAATTTAAAATTTAATAATTGTCACTTTCAAATTGGGTGCGTGGAAAAGTGTTGTAATTCATAATGCATAACAATTTAATTGTTTTTGTTCGCTTAATTGAAGATGATGATCGATTAATTTATTGCATCCCACACGATATGGATTTTAAATACCTTCATTATAGATCGCTCTGAACGGGTGCAGCAGGTGCTAGCTATACCATACCTATACAGCAAAACAATATTATTATTGTTATTAAATATGTGCAACCAGTTGATTCAGATGTAAATTATGTTTTTTTTTTTGTTTGGGCTTTTGTTATTTTATTATGTAATATTTTTTCCATGAATGATATTTTATACAAAAATGTAAAACTTCACTACCAGGGCAAGTGTTTTTGTTATCCAAGATGTTGGGTATGATTATGTGTTGGGAAAAAAGTTTGAACAAAGCTTTCAAAAAGTGAAGAAGCATTAAAACATTTTATTTCGTTTTGAATTTTTTAATAAGAAAAAGTTTAATAAAATGGTTACATAAATAGGCATATTGTTGTGTCGCGACAGAACGTGGACGACCAGGAACTACAGACTTCATTCTCAACCTTGCAATGTTAGTCAGGATCGGGAACATTGGTGCCAAGAGCTTGTATCACTTCTTAGTAAGAGGAAGGACCCACTTACATACATCGAAAAAATAAAAATAGATGGAAAGGCTGGATTCGAACCCAAACGAATCCAGTGAACTGACCATTATGCGCAAAAGATTACTCACTACTTTGAAACGTACTTGCCTTAGATATATGTGTGTAGCTTATGTTCATTGAAGAAAATAATAATTTTGAAGCAGGGATTTTTTTCTATATGGCTAAATGAATGTTAGAAAAATAAATCATGCAACCTCTTCCGACTTAGTCCTTCCACTTTTCTTTTTAGGAGCCAAACAATATAAGTAATGAAATTCAAAGTCTAAAAAACTCAAAATCCGAAAACCTAAAATCCCTTATATCAAAATCCCAAATGTCTTGCAATTTGGGATTCGGGATTTTGGAGTTTAGAATACGAGAATGAGATCTTGATTCGGTATTATTATTATTTAATTTCAGATTGGGGATTTTGGGATTCGGGATATTGGCCCGTTCTCATCTGTGATAGAGAATTAAACTTTTGTTCTCACATGAAAATATATTTGCATCAAAAGAGCTAATTCAGCTCTGGTCTGTGTAAAACAATGGGATAAATCCCTTACCTATTAATAATGCGACACTACGACTATGTCGTAGTCAAATAGACCAAAATTCTAGAAACCCATCCAGAAAACCAAAAATTTAGAAAAACCCGAAAGTCCAAAATCCCAAATTTCTTTCAATTTTTTTTTGGAAGTCGCACAGAAGACCAAAATTCTAGAAACTCCAAATCCAGAAAATCAAAAATTCAAAATCTCAAATCCCAAAAACCCGAAAGTCCCAAATCCCAAATTTCTTGCAATTCGAAATTTTGGGAATCAGGATATTAGAATTCGGGATTTTGGTATTCGGGATTTTGGTATTCGGGTTTTTGGTATTCGGGTTTTTGGTATTCGGGTTTTTGGTGTTCGGGATTTTTGTATTTCAGATTTGGTAAGCGGGATTTTGGTATTCGGGATTTTAGTATTTGGGACTTTGAGTATTCTGGTTATATCTACTACTTTCGTTAAAATTTCAATGGACTATGATTTAACTTAAACCTCATTGTAGGTACTATAATATGAGTGGACTATGGTAATGGTTCTTTTTTTTATAAAAAAAAATAGCAGAGTTAAAAAATTAACAAAAAGTATTTAAAATTTTTTAAGCTTTGTTTAATTGTGGGGACTTTCTCTAGGTTCGAGGATATTTTGGGAATTTACTAAAATTTTTGTTTGTAATATGTTTTTGAAAATCAGGTTGTCTATACAAATCGGTGACTCTTATTTAAATGTTATTTTTTTTTGTATTTTCTCAGTTCCATCGCAAAAGCATGATCCCAAAAAATTTTAGCAGTCTATTTTTTTTCTGTCGGAAAAGGAATAAATGGCAAAAAAAAAAACAAACAAAAAATTTACATGCATCAAATACATATGTGACTCTTATATTAAAATTAATTTTTTTTCTATGATATTTAGTTTATATCCTTGTTATTTCCTTTACTGCCTGAATTTTTTAAGGAAATGTCTTTAAGCAACAAAAATGTAAAAAGAACACAAAAAACTCAGAACCCAGCACGCATATTATTTTAAATTTCACTATTCGACTCTAATTCGCCTCGGGAAAATCCATACATACATAATATTGCTATTATTATATTTTTTTTTTGAATATAAATGAGATAGAAAACGTGTGGCACGCTTTAGCACCCCTTATTTTTATCGTTAAAAAATTCAATTATCCCAAATGGCATTCATTTTCAACTACAACAGGTTTGTGTAGTCATTTAATTTAAAACGTTGAAAAGAAAAACATGGATCCTTTAGGCTATGTTCAAAAAAAGGCAGAGATGATGACCTTTTTTTTGCGAAATACATAATTAGTATTTTTCTTTCTTTACATTTCCTTAAAAAAATACTTAAGGTCATAATTTCAGTTTTCGTCACAAAAAGTAGGTACACAACTCCGCCGCATAAACCTACTTCCTCCTACAGCTAAAAAAAGAATGTAAATATAATTGAAAGCCTAAAATCTAAGATTTATCAAAATACAATCAGGACTTTTGGAAAATTAAGGCCTGTAGTGACTTCCTGGCATGTTTATTGTGTGTTAAGTCCTCAGAAATGAAGGGGACCTACAATATTCTGCCGATTTGGAGCAACGCGTTTTCATAAAAAAATGTACCCTTCGATGATTTGTCACCTGCTCGCAAGAGGCAGTACCCCTAAAAAAAAAATTGATTTTACGTGAAATAGGCTAGGATTTGATTCCCAGGCCACACTTCCTCTCAATAAGCAGTACCCCTGACAACAAAACGTTTTGTTTATAATTGGACCCCGGACTTCCGCCGTAACGTGACAGTCTAACACATTAAATATCACGGCAAGATTTTTTTTTACTTTGAATGAATTGAAAAAATTCTCGTGCTGGATTTATACGACTTGCAAAATGCTATTATTTATCAGAAATTTGTAAGTTGTTTAAATCCAACACTAGCCTACCCAAGCGAGAACTCTTGCAATTAAATAAAAATAAAAATTAATTTAATATCAAAACATTTTGTGAACGAACCTTAAAAATTGAACCGCCCTAATGTCAGATGCCAAAATATTACCAATATGAAAGTGGAAGTGTTAATTTTAGGGCTCATTTTTACTGGAATAATATTTAACAAACAAATGCAGTTTTTGAACAAATTATTAAGATTTTTAATAAAAAAATTATAATCAGCTGTCAATTCGGTTTCGTTTGACACCTCATTTGTCAAAATCGGTGTAGTATCAGCGTAGGAAAAGTGATCCGACTCTTGAAACAATATAAATGATAGTTATTATTATAACGAACCTTCTATACAATTTGTTTTTTTTTCTACCCTGGCTTTTTCAAATCAAATTGTTGATTTCTTAACCAATTCATAACTTGTTTTATTAAAAGAATTATGAATTATTAATAAAAAAAAATTATTTAAAAAAAAAAAAAAAAAAAAAACAAACCAGAATTATTTCTTCCAAGCCAATTTTTTTTTTTGTTCACAAAACCAGTTTATAATTTCAAGTCCGGCCCCTAAAGTTCTTTGGCACTATACCAGTATATGTATTATATTTTGTATACAATAAGCTTCTGTTAAATAATATTATAATCCCCTTTTTTATGGTAAAATTTCATAAATTAAAAGTGACTTTACAAGATTTTTATACACCAATGTCAACTTCAACATGGGACCGACCGGACCTCTTAATTACCAATAAGCAAATTAAAAACAAAACAAAAAGCGTTACAGAACGTTACTTTTTGAATTGAGTTACGCAATTTGCAAGGAATAATCATATATTTATATTTACCAACATACCCTTGAGCTCTGTCTGTGAATTAAAATTAGAATATTTTATCATATTTTTTTTAATTTATCTGTTTTTTTTTTTTTTTTTTGCTGCAACCTTTAACATAGCGCAATTTATAAATTGTGATGAATTAAATTAATTTCAAAGATCATCGTTGGCATTCTAAAAATAAACAAATAAAGTAATAATTTGTATTCAGTTATTTTAGCAACAATGTTTTTTATAACGACTGCCAAATGGTATTTTTTGTTGTGTATTCTGGATTCCCCTCTTTTCTATTGTGGTATGTGTATGCGGTGACCATAGTCGTTTTATTTTGGATTTATTTAGTTTAAATTAAATTTTGACAAACGCCATCATCTGCAGAGTAAGTTTAGTTTCTTATCAATTTCGAAGGTAGAACTCGAAAGCTCATTTTTGATTCATAAAAAAAATATAAAATACTCAAACAAGCTGCAAAAACCGGAGAAATTGATGAAAAATGAGCAAATTACATGATTATATTCAAAAGGTAAATAAATTGAGCCGTTCAAAAGTTATTGAACCACTTATGGCGAGTTGAATTTTTACAAAATTTTCAAGTCAAAGAATTTTGTTTCGGTTTCAACTGAAGCTAATGAAGAGATAAATTTAATTTTTAAGTTAACCTATTTTTTAAGTAGCCCTTGACGTAATAGTGAGTACGTTGAACTGTTACGCCGAATGTCTTGGGTTCGATTCCCAGCCTATTCCACCTAAAAACAGAAATGCTTTCCACGGGTTACTGCCTCTTCCGAGGAATTGACAAATCCTCCAAGAGTATCTCTTGTCATGAAAAAGTGCTTCCCACCCTAGCCGTTCGGATTTGGCAGAAAATTGTAGGTCCCCTCTATTCCTGCCAATAACACGCACACAGGAATGGTTGAGAGTTGTAAGTCACTAGGCCCTGGTTCTACACGAGCTGTCGCGCCTACAAATTTATTTTTTTTTTTTATTTTTTAAGGAAAGTTAAGAAAAAAAAGTTGGTAGTCCAAATTTAAGTTTTAATCAATGTGGAGTTAAAAATGGAATTAAAAAATTAATCCATTTTTTAAATATTGAATTTTAAAACATTATTTTCATTTTTTTATTAATTCAGAAAATATAATTTCAAAAATTTGTATATTCAATCTTGGTCTTATTCATTCATAACTGTTAAATGAGAAATGTTAATTTTTGTTCCTACTTAATGATTTTAGATATACTTAAATGAACACAGCAACAAAATTGTATCAAAATCGGAAAAGCCGTCTTTGATTAAAATAAGATATTCCTTGTGTTTTAAGCAGCCTTAGGTACTCACTCTTTTTTTTTTGGTATAAGAACAAACTTTGTTCTAATCTTAGTGACATTGTTTTTCAAACTTTAAAAATAATCGAATTAGTCAGTCGCTTTCAAAATATTGAATTTTCAAAAAATAAAAAAAAACTTGATTTTTGTTTTTTAAATAAAAAAAAAATTGATTTGAAAAAATATATTTGATTATTTATATGATTTGAAAAAATTTCTGCACTTTTGGGATTTTCTTTGGCGAAGGTAACCTAGGTTAAGGTTACCTTTTTGGAAAAATTAATAATTTGATGATATATTTTTTTTAAATAAAAATCTGTAACACAGTTTTTGAGAAAAATTAGATTTCCTTGAAGATAAATTTAGAAAGACAAGTACCTTTATTTTTGGCCTCTAAGCAATAAAAAGACGGGTCGTATATGTACGTGCTCAAAAAAACGTTATATACTGGCTTCCAGTTTTAGTAAACTGGCTGCAGCAAAAAAGACAAATAGAACTGCGAGACCAACGTTTTTCCTTTTCCATTTATCAACGTTTTGTCAAGTTTGATCAAAATCTCGAGTTTCATTTTTTTTATGAATGCATACCTTCCTAAAATTACTCCTGCCAAATAGTACCTATGATTATATCTAAAATTAAAATCTGAAATAAAAATAAAAAGAGCGTTCTTTAAAAATAAACAAAGAATGGTCACCATAATAACATGGATGCAGATCACCCTAAGCATGAAACCCAATACCCGACAAGAACGGAACTGCAAAATGGAACAAGGGATTGCTAATAAAAAAAAATAAATACAAACGTGCACGCTCAAAGGTAAAAGTAAACAACCAAACATTAAAAAATAAGACTTTTCCATTGCTTTGAATGATTCCACCTACTGGGTATTAAATAAGCCGGATAAATGTTGAAATAAAGTGCAGTAGGTATATTAAGTCGATTAAATTACAACGATTGAGTTACACTATTACACAGAGAGAAAGAAACAGAGTACTTTGTTAATATATATTTGCGCGCGCATTATAAGTGTTTCACTTATATTACATACTTGTTTGAGTTTTGTTTAAATGCCAAATAACAAAAAAAAAAATAAAATACAAAGGGTGATGTCTTAACTGCTATACCGCATAGAAGTTTGACTATGGGAACTACTAGAATGAGACAGGGAATGTTCTATTGAAATACAATATTATAATTAACGCGACAGGTGTTTTTATAATCATAGAAGATTTGCAATGCCAAGAGCCATTAATTGTATATGTATGGGAGTTTTTTTTAAATTCTGTTCTCTATCTTTAATTCAGAGGTTTTGGGTCATTCTCAAAGAATATTTGATTGTGAAAATGATAGGAATCTTGTATTAATAGTGTTTTGATTTTCAAGTGGTACTCCTTAAACCTAGTTTATAGTTTCCAAACGAGACTACAAATTTTACCATGGAACGAGAAAAAAAAATGTGTCACGCGAGATTGGTTCATGAGAAAATAAAAATGTTAAATTTTTCGGGATTCACTTTTTTGTTTTCTCTACCATCGTAATATGATTTTACTCTCGAGGTCGATTTTCTTTTCAAATCCATGTTCATCACAGGTAAACAAAAAAATGATGATGGCTCTACAAAAGCTTCATATTTCTGTGGTATATTAAAATTTCTGTAAATTTACAATTAGGTATTATTTTCCTTTTTAAATTTTTAATAAATAATTCAATGGTATTGTCTCAAGTCAAAAGTCAAAGTTAAAATGTATGACTATTTATTTTTTTTTCTTTTGTGTTCATGTTTATAAGTCAGCTAAACAAACCCGACATTTTGACAGCTTGAGAGCTAATAATGTCTTTAACCTTCTAAGAACCACAAATGGTTTCTTAAAACGATATATACCTATGTACTTACGAGTATGCCAGAATGAGTCAACTTCTCAAGTTCTGATATATTACTTTAGCAGATATAATTTATATTTATTGCTCTCTTGGTTTCAGTTAGTCAGCCAGCACTCATCAATTAAAAAAAAAATGTGCAGGTTTTGCATGAAAAAAAGATGCTTGATTCTTTTTTGTATTTTGTACCTACTGTTGAATAAGGAGGTTCTGCAGACTCCGCTTAGCAATCGTAGAATAATAAATTTTTGTCCAGATCCAATGCAATTTGTTAAAGCTACATATATAAATCAATAGGCGTGTTTATTTGGGAATCTATGTATATATAGTACAGTAAGAAATTCCCAAAAAAAACGCATCGGCAGTACCGTGGTTTTTATATTTCACATTTGGTACTATTGAACACCTGTCAAAATAATTTGAAATTTAAAAAAATCTATCCACAGTAAGATTCTACTTTAGCTTTTATCATCGGCCGTAATCCTACTGGCGATGTTGTATTTGTAATGTAATAATAAAACAGGCCTAATTTCACAGAAATATTCAAATGTTTCTAAACAAAAGATATGATACATTTCGGAAAAACTTGCTTACTATTTGAGTGAGAGAAAGCACTTTTGAAGACTGCTGACCATGTTTGAATATTTCAGATGAAATCTAAGAGAAAATATTACCCAGAATATTGTTCTAAAAACTTTCAGTCAAGGAACATAATATAGTCGATCCGGATAAGAAAACCGTCACTTAACTTAATAAATACAATTTTTGAATTATAACAACGCAATTTTGTGCAGAAAAAAAAAAACTTACATCACTTTTTTGTGGTTTTGTCCATCTTTGGTTTCGGACCGAACGCGTCGCACGTGATGGACATTTTAAAAGTTATAAAATCACAAAGACTTGCAACTTGTTGCTGCAACATTTTTTATTTCTTCCTTTTGGAGCTGCTAAAGTATGTTTTATAGAAACGCTCCCACTATGAAATTTGAGACCGGGAACATTTTGTTGCATAGAGTTGTTGCAAGAAACTTTTTCGGGATCAACAATAAACACGTGAACGAGAGCAACGTGTTGCTGTGAATTATATAGAGTTGCTTTTATAGAATCTCAAGACAACAAAAAATGCTGCAGAAAGGTTTCCGGGCTAAACGTTTGATAAGATCATCATCATAAGTAGAAAAATTAAGCTGGACCGACCTGCTTTGCTTAGGGGCTTCAAACAACTCTTTAGAAATGATATAATAATTTTTAAACACAAAAGTATAGAAGTCTGAGAGTTTAAAACCATCTGATGTCGGTGATTCCATTTTCTCGAGTGAAAAAATTAGCCAAGAATTGTCAATTCCGTAGTGTTTGTCATTTCTTAGAATCAATTTTTTCTTCTTGCCATACATAATAGATTTTTCAAATATATCCCTAACATCCACCCCTGAAAGTATGCAATTTCGTATTTTCATGATTTTCCTACTTTTCCAGTCGAAATATCTAATTTTCGGCTTCGTAGTGTGTTTACCTGTTTCGGAGATGTGTTAAAAAATTTATAAAATCCTGTTTTTAAGACGTTTTTGTTCATTTTTTGTGTTCTATAAAAAAGAGAGAAGTTTTAGACCGACGAAGGTGGAAGATGGAGGGGGAGGCTTATACTCATCAAACTTTGTGAGTGAATTAAGCTTGAATAATAATAATAAAAATAAAAATAGGGCGATGATATCAATTGAAATCATATAAAAATCGATTTGTCAAGGTGTAAGTCTTTGGACTTGAATTTTAGTAATAATACTTACCTACTTCTGAAAAAAATATAATTCAAAAATAGGATAATTTTTTTAAAAAATCTAAAAGTTTTTTGGTAAAAAATTGAAACGCAGTTTTCTTTTACTCATTTTGGTCATAACAGCTACGAAGTTTTATCAAAATCGTAATAGCCGTTTTCGAGAATATGTTGTATGACATTAAATGACCGAAATTAGAAAAATGTTCTTTAATAAATTTGAAGCAAATCGACCAACTCGTTTAAGGTTAGGCTCAAATTACAGTGGACGCACGGACGCACAGCCACTCAGATGCACGGACAGTGATATTAGTGCTAATTTTGATTACAAGCTAGAATTTTTTTCTCGAAACCAATGCTTGTAGAGAAAGTAAAAGGATGCCTTTAAAGTTGTATGAATATTTATTAATTTTTATGACTAGACTAGGTACAAGCCTCATAAAAACAAAATCAATCAAAATTATCTGCTTGGTCGTTTAGCAAAAACCTAACCGCCTCCCGTTGCAATGGAAGATTCCTGTTATTTATGGAAAATTCTTGAAACATAAGTCAAGATAAGATTTTTTTTTCTTCAATTACCATAAATTCTTTTTAATGTTTTAATATCTTACCTTAACTTGTCTACAATTATTCGAATCATTGAGTCAAAAATTCTATACAACGAATACACAATTCGATTTGTGTAAAACAAATATAAATTCAGTTTGAGGATTAGAAAATAAATCTATACCACGTGCATAGAATAAATAGGTTTTTAGTTCTAGCAAATCCTTGACAAAATAACTATGTATTATATATCCCTGCCAGCTGTTGCCTAATCTTCTTATTTAAGACACTCTAAAACCCCATTTGATTTAAACAGCTAAACAACCCCCCAACATATTAACTACCCTATCAACTTCTATACTATAGATATGTATTCGATAGGTATATATAAAGAAAACCTAATAAACTGTACAGTAAATTGAATTCCATAACACGACTGGACTAAAATTGCCTTCCAAGTTCGATTTGATATAAAATAATGGTAGCAGCAGCGCCAGCGGTATGGTGGTGGCAGTATAGCAGGATAACGGTAACAAGAGTATTTTACTGCCTTCCTCTTCTTCTCCTCGAAGAATGTCAAATCGATTTTTCCATAAAACCTAAATGGATCGCATAGTCATCTCAACAAACACAAGAACAAAATAATAATAATAAAAAAAAAACTGAAAGAAAACACAAAAATAAACCTTCACGGAAGCTCTCTCTCTCTCCTCATTCTATCTCTTGAAAATTCTTCCGTTGTGTGTGTCAAGTTTCCATGCTACCGGTTTTTCTAACTAACTTCAGTTCTTCTCATGTTCGGCCATCGTCATCGTCGTTGGTCAAAAATAAACAAGAATAGATTACAGTTTTGACGCTTGGGTCAGTTAACCGATAACTGAGAATCGACGAGGTAGGTATATAGATATACATACCTATTAACCCAGCTACTTGATACCTTTTGTCTTTGGTCAACACATTTTTGAAGAGGTTATCGATGGAACCACACTTCAGCTAACACAGACTTTCCACAAACAAAAATACACAAACAGATAAATGTTTCGTGTTATGTAGGAACATAACACACGGAAGTCCTTTGGCCTTCAGGTTACTAAAATGAATAAATACCTTCGAGCTCCGACTAGGTACCGTTATTGGTGATGATGGCGTAGCTATGTCGGCTGAGCGAGATAGATTGATGATTGTTTGTTTATTTAGTCGACGACGACGACAACGACGAGTGCAATCGAGAATTTAAGCAAATATAAAGGAGTGTTTCGGCTTGTGGTATACCGTTAATCATGTCCCTGATAATGAACCCTGATGTTGATGATGAACTGACTGACTATCCTTTCATAACTGTTTTCAAGAATGGGTAGGTATATATGTATGTATATATAAATTTTCGAGGAGTTCTTTTGGGGCTTTCCTCTTTTTATTTTGATGTGAAGAGAGGTCACGGATGAAATGTCCTGATGATGACATGTGTCAAGATTTTCATCATTTATTATAAGTGGATTTTTTGAATTCTTAACAAATTGCTGCGAGAAGAGGGTCAATTAGTATTTAAACCTCTAGTGTTTTTTTTGACATGGAATCGGAAGGTAAGTGAATTGGAAAAAGTTAAGTCTTCCTCACACGCAACTTCTTTTGACTTCGTTATAGGTACATAACTAATAATTTTATAGAGATTTTATTGTTTTCATTTTATTGACCATTAAAGGTTAAGTTTTCTTTTTACGATCATTTCTAAACGTATACATGCGTATACCTTTAGATTTAGCTTCTTTATTAAAGGTTTATTATTTTTTTTTCTACAACAATTCATTCCATGGGAATGTTTTTTTTTTTTTTTTTATTTGAATGACACGCGATTAGTTTCCTGGCGCCATAGTCAGTGTGTCATACTTGACGAGCATTTAACCATAGACACTATAATACCTCTTGACTTGAATCTAAATTAAATAAACTATACCTAACTTATACATAGATAAATTATTATTTGGTTAGTTAGCGTAATTTTGGCTTTTCATCACTGATTAGGCTTAATTAGATGGAACTTTTATTCCATTTCTAATGATAATGATAAATAACCCCTAAGACATATTTTAGCGACAAATTGAAATACTGCACGCGAACTTATAAAATTTATATACATAGCAAAAATAAAAAAAGAACCTATTTATCGTTTAGAAAAAAAATTGAGGTCAAGCTTAGATAGAGTTATCTATTTTACAAATTGATTTTAGTTTTGTGTGAGTACGTTTATTTTTGTTTATTAAAAAAACGACTTTTCGATCATTATTTCAACTTGATAATAAGAAAAAGTAAGGATATTTTAAGGAAGTGGTCGTAGTAATGGGAGTTTATTAAAAAAAAAAAAACTATAGAAGGAGTGGATGCGTTTTTCATCAAATGGGATTTATTTGGGAAAATGTAAATTGCAACAACACATTAGATAGATAAATATATTTTATTTTGGAAAACAATTTCAAAGGTAATGTAACATGTAACCGCACATTTAAAAATTGAGAGATACGATTTTACTTATCTTACATCTGAAACATTATCGTAATACTATTAAAGATATACATTTTGGTAAAATTGTTTGTCCTGAAGGAAAATGCATTAAATAACCTTCAATTTGAATAAATGTAATGAAAAAAAAAGATAAAGTGACCAGAAAGCATACACATGAATAATCAGTAATTGTTAGTAATTTAATAAATAAATTATTCAGTGAAAAAAAAATTAAATAAATAAACAAACAAACAAATAAATAAATAAATAAATAAATAAATAAATAAATAAGTAAATAATTAAATAAATAAATAAATAAATAAATAAATAAATAATTAAATAAATAAGAAAATAAATAAATAAATATACAAACAAACAAATATGCATCATATTATTATATCGTCACCTGAGTGCAAGAACCAGCTAACGCGATTTTTTCATTTTTGAGATATCTGGGTTTTCTGCTTCGTTGAATCGATTTGCTATAAATGCAATAAGTAGATAACTAGTTTTCTGGACCTGCTGCCATCTATTTTTTTTAGTTTTATCAGAGACTGACCAACAGGTGAGTACGTTTTTTGCAATTTTCTTAAAACTACGAAAATCAAGTTTGCTGGTTCTTGCATTCAAGTGCCGATATGCAAGATAGGCTATTATGTATTTCAAACAGTTATATAATAGATTAGATAACTCATCTAAATCTATCTTCTGTGATATAATTACTAGCTAAACCCTACCACGTTTCGCAGCGCCACTTATTAAACATTTGTAAAAACTACAAAATTCAAACTTCCAAAAAAAGTTTATATGTATGTATGTATGTACATTATGTATTATATTTATGAAAAAAAAAAATATATATACGAAAAGAGGGTGTGGCAGAGGGTGGACTTTAAAAAAAAAAAAATACACGTGAATTGTTTTAGGTTCAAAATGTCAACTGTATATCCCTATAGAGGAATCTCGTGGTGGTGATTTTCCAACAAAAAAAAACTAAACATATTTTAATTATAAAATTTTAACTTTATATGGATGCTAACCGCCATATTATTCACTCGATATACATCGAGATTAAAACTTAAATCCGGATGAATTTACATTGAATTTGTATAATTTACATCCGAATTTAAGTTTTAATCTCGATGTATGGAGTGAATAATATGGCCGTAAGAGTTAATAGGGATTTAAAAGAAAAAAATACACATCATGCCATGTTTTTTACCCAAGGAAGATTTATTATAAATTTTCAGCCTTCTAACGAATTAATGTAAGGATAAAATTTGTTATAAGGATAAAAAACTACAAATGGAGCATGAAATTGGGTGGATTTTTATGAAATCACTTTTTAAATCATAACGCTGAAAAAAAATTAGTTTTTTAAATATTGCTAAAACTACCCCACTGTGCTTAAGGCCACTCGTTCAGGGTTATAAGCGACATTAGTGCAGTAGTTTGAATCTTAAAGCCTCATCTTAAAGCCTTTTACAAACAAGGTGATTCGCATAGGATGCGACAAGAAGGTAGATTGTTTAGGTTGATTTGAGGCAAGAAAAAATTAATGATGAAGCGTCTCGCTTTCCATTGTTCTGGTGAGAGGGGCAATTAAAAAAAAAATTGAATTAAAACACGCAGTGAATTGTGTTTTATTTACTTTACCTATACATATTGATTCGTTTACCGTGTAACAAAAAGCTAGAGCATGTAGGTTGCTTTGAGACAAGACAAAAATCGAATGGAAAGGAAAATTTTCTAAAAAGTTTACTTAAACCTGAAAAAAAAAATTATTTAAAAAGAACGGTAAACCTTACAATGCCATGCTATACATATGTTTTCTTTAAATTCAGAAATATCATCTTTTATTTTCTTTTTAAATAAAGTTGTTTCAGTTAATAATTTTTGAAAAATTAATTTTCAAACTCAAAATTTGTAAAAAAATTAAAAAAAAAAAATTTGCAAAATTTTACGTATTTAAGCATTATTTTTGTTTTCAAAAATCAATGCTCTAATTAAAGACAGAAAACCGGATGTTAAAATGTTTTTTAATTTTTGCCAAAATTGAAAGTGTTACCGTTGTTTTTAATGATTTTTTTCTGTTTTCAGTCAGTCAGGCCGAGAGTAGACCAACTCTCCCATACGATACGAAAAAAAACTTGGGTCGGTACTCTGGGGCGTATACGCAATTTTATTATTTTATTAAATTTTTAAAAAATCTCCCTCCAATTTTGTTTGTGCATGTTATATTTTTAGATGTTAATTTCTTCTCTGCTAAGAAAGTTTTTTTTGGCCTCTTCTCGGGCACCCAGAGGGACATGAACCTAGATTGTAGTCAAATACTAAAAATTCAGAATTTAAGATCACTTAGAACACTTCTTTTTTCAAAGAATTTTTTTCTTTTGGTTTTAAAAGTACCACTTATTAAGGCCTTTTGAAGAAATTCATTTTGATTCATATTGTACAGAGTGAATAATAAATTAATAAATGACAAACAAATCTGGGTACGGCTCTGTCCTTGTACATTTAATTTGGTTTGTGTTGGAATTTTAAATTAAATTTAAAACCGGACAAAAAAAACATGAAAATGGAAGTAGGTATTTTTTCGGTTCGATTTTGTTTTGTTGTCTGTTTTTTATTGTTTCCAATATAAAAAACTGTAAACAACTGCACTGTGAGTTTAGAACTAATGGACGAGTTAACAAAAAATGGATTTGAACCTTCTTGCCCCACTCTCCCCTATACTTCATTCGACTTTGAAGAGTCTACCCTCTTAAGTGAGTGTCTGAATTATTTTAAAATAATTTCTCTTGTTTTCATGTCTTGAATAATAATATTATTAAATTAATTGACTCGCCTTTAATTTTATTTTTTTACTGTAAGAGGAAAAAAACCGTCCCACAAATCAGATTTTTCAATTCCACGAAAAAATCAATTAAATATCATTTTATAATTAATAAATCACTGCACAGATAAATGGCTTCTTTCTTCTTAACCAAAAGCATTCAATTGATTTATGAATCACGTAATTGATATTAACTTGATTATTTTAATCCATCATAGAACACTTGTAATTATCATCTTATCAATCCATTAGTAAAGCTACGTACAGTTTTTGCCTTTTAATCACTTCCTTTTCCCTTTCATTTTTTTTAATAAATTAAGAAGGATTTTTATAGATTTTACCTTATAGCCTCATTATTCATTTATTAACCATACTTTATTTTCTGTTCATTTTTCTGATTACAGATTAAGCACA
Source organism: Epistrophe eligans (assembly GCA_951394125.1). Classification (NCBI taxonomy): domain Eukaryota; kingdom Metazoa; phylum Arthropoda; class Insecta; order Diptera; family Syrphidae; genus Epistrophe; species Epistrophe eligans. The sequence goes on along the minus strand of OX596031.1, from coordinate 26,256,042 downwards.
TCGCTACAAGACGAAACCCCATTGCAACACAATGGATTCAACCAAGGGAACAATCACAAAGCATCACAGAAGAATATCATCATCTGGAACAGCATGCCGCCACCACAATTTGACATTCCTCCTGCCGGCGATAGTCACCCTATTTTGTGCCATGGCATTCCATGGAGCCGATGCCAGTGTCGTTTATACGTACCAACGGGGTCAGAAGATGACATCGAGTACCCTTAGATGGGAGCAATACAGTGCCAAAGATTTGAATCAAATGGAATACGCCGTCCAGGGTGGCAAATTTTTCTCCCCAGAGGAACACTATCCCATCTATGTGTGTCGAGTGGTTATTGAAGGTGTTCAAACAAGTGGTCACACGGAGAAGCAAAAGCAATCTCAGCTCTGTGTGGTGTCCTATATGAAAGATGCAAAGAAATACGACAAGTTCGAGGTGCTCATTAATAAGGGGAACTTGGGTAAGATCATGTGGAAGCAGCGGACAAAATTTAATGCCGGCATTCCAATCGGAGCAGTTAGTGTGGATGATTACTCGTATATTGCACGAAGAAATCAATCGAACAATGAACATAATAATGGAGCTGATTATTATTTGGGACGTTTGGATCCAACACTTAAATTTGGTAAAATTTTGATTTTGGAAGATCAAAACGAGAAGGAACATGACGATGGAGAAGTTCTGATTGAAACCGAACCGATCCGGTATGAATTGAGAAAAATTGTTTTGGATAAAATACGATCAGATGAACAGATTAATATTACAGAATTGGGTGAGTTTTTTTTTTTTAATCTGTCATTTGAACAGATGTTGGATTAATGAGTCAATTAAAGAAAAAAAAAATTATGTCAAAATTAGATAGTTTAAATATGAGTAGATATATAATGAAAGTGAAATGATGAAAGATAATATAAATGGATATTATCTATAAGAATTCCGAGAAGCCAAAACAAAAAATTAGGGGATTAAAAGCATAGCAGATGTGTAGATGCTGCATATATGAAGATAATAAGTTTTTTTTCGAATTTCTACAAGTCAGAAAACAACTAAATCATTGGCCTATTATATTAAGGGTATAGTTTACCAATTGTGTAAAAAGATAAGTTTACGCAAAAGTTTGCGTTAACGTCCTTTTTATTTATTTGGATAAATGCTGCGTAATTGAATCAGCTGTTCGTTAAACGTCAAATATTAATCGTCTAATTCTAAAAGTCACAATGACGTTTGTATAAGTTTATCCTAATAAATTTGTATAAGTTTCCGCAACAAAATCCTTAGATAATTTTATCCAATTTACGTAAACCATTTCCCATACAAAATTTGATAGTTCATTTACCAAAAGATACATTTATCCAAAAGATAAACTTGTCAAGTGTTTTACGACGTTGCATGAATCCCCCTATTAACAAAAAAAGTGTGAGTGCCGGAACTCACGGTTAGGGTGCTAGTTTTACATCACAAAACTCCGCGAGTTCGAACTGTCAACCAAATTTCAACCCAAACTGAACTCGACTTTCGATTTAGTTTGAGCTACGAAGGAAAACGTACCCAATATTGAACGTATACAATATACATCAACGTATTGTCACGTGTAACAGCACAACGTTTGCACATTTTTAGATTACCCTACCGCTGGCATATGTAGATGTTTACATCTCAAAAATTGGGTGTGTTCGCAATTGGAGACACGATGAAATTGTGAAACTTCTGACACTATTTTTTTTTTAGCAAATATGACAGAAACTTTGGCTGAGTTCCAAAACGTCAAACACAAAACTTTGATGCGTTAGCGTTACACTAGCTCTGTTTGGTAACGTGAAATTTCTTGCAAAATTGCACACATTTTCACAAATTGTCACAAATTCTCTAAAATTCGTGTTTGTTGACTTAAAAATGTTGCAACGAGAGAGTACAATAAGAGAGCAAATAATTTCTGCTAAACCAATTCCTGTGTGCAAGGAGTGTTAAAACTGTCAAATACACAACTGTTAGTGTCTGTCACTTGAAGTCGGCTAAGAATATTAAAAAAATTAATTTCCGTATTCGCTATCTTAATTTTAAATCACCTACAGCTGACTCGATGTTTCGCCATTAGTAGTTCTATAGTTTTGTCCAAATTTATTAATATAAAAATTACAATTTTTTGTTTTAGTTTCAGTTCAAATGTCAAATGAAAGCATCCAAAGAAAATTGGCTGCGTTTGATGCTCGGTTAGTGCGCATCGTTGACATTTGGGATGCGTTTAGAAACTTACCATTTTTTTTTTGACTTTCAGAATTCATGACTGTTTATCAAATACGCGTCGGATGCGTTTCGGAAATCAGTCTTTCTCATTAACGAGATATACTACAAAAAAAAATATTTTTTATTTGTTTGAATTATTTAGAAGTATATACTATATTTTCTCTGTTATTCAAGATGTTTGGCAAAAACCTTTAATGCAGTATTATTTTAGTTGATCTAAAAATTCTACATGTACGAAGTTTATTAAAAAATCATGACGTTTTCTTAGAAAATTAAAAAAAGTTAGCAGTTAGATGGTGATTTTTTTCTTTCTCAAAATCGGAATAATTCTACTTCAATTAGAGTATAGTTTAAACATTGGTAGAGTCTGTTTTCGCGATTAGTATACAGATTTTTTAATCAAGGAAACTCCATTGTGTGATTTTCAAAAGCTATTTCAAAATAAAATTAATTCCGTCAGTTTAATGAAATTAATAATCACTCCGTCATCATCACCAGTCACAACAATGATGACATTATACGAGTAGGTAATTGACATTTGAGGTTGGCAGGCATAAGTCATTTAATGTCTTTATTCATTTAAATTCTATTATTGCATATTATTATATAAATTTCACGCTGAAAATTCCATCATACATAAATCACCATCTCTCTCTCTCACTTTTATATTCACAGAACATAAAACTCTTGAAAATATCTATGACACATCTAGTCAAATCGAGTCTACTTTATCGTATTCCTTCAATGTCGATCAATATTGGGGAACTCACGAAGGCATTGCTCGTGGTTTGGATACACAAGTATATGAAGAAGGTGCCACAACACCTGCTAAAATAAAGTGGGGTTTAAATACCAGAGAAAACAAAACTGAAACAAAGACAGTTAGTGCGAATTTACAACCAGGAACCGCTATAAATGTTACATTGATGGGTCTTTATGCCACTTTGGAGGCTCCCTATCGGGCTAAATTATTTGCCTTCTTTCAAGGAACCACAGAGAGTGTGTCGCGTGATATCAAAGCTGAGGTAAGTTGTGTTGATTTGTTCTCATTTGAAGGTTTACATTTAAAAAATGTGTATTTTATTTTTTTCTACAGGTCCGCAAAAGGTATCTGAAAGACATCAGACTTGATTTCAGTCCAGCTTATTGGATTGAAAATGGTACATTTATCCCAACGACCACAACAACAACAACAACCTCAACAACAACTCATCCTTCGACCACAAAACAAAATGATGCCAAGCCAATGAGTGAACCACCGATAATTTTATTATCTGATGTTGGACGATTGGGTGTATCGACATCAGATTCACAATCACCTAAAACGAAAAGTGATAGCAATGGTGGAGATGGTATTAACCAAAATATAATTCCGAACGAAAGTCGTGAAAACTATGCTGAAGATGATTCAGCTAACACTGGAACATCACATTCCACAAGGCTCTATTGTTGGACCAATAGTATTTTAATTTTATTTATTTTGGTTACAGTGAGAGTTTTTGGTTAAGTGATTTGTATGCGGGGGATGTTAATGTAGTTATTATTTAAATATTATTATTATAATTATTTTTTTTCTTAAATTATAAATTGCCAAATTTAGTTTAGAGATATAATATATTTTTTTAAGTTAAATCTTTCGTGTAAATTTATAGCATTCTTTTTTTAAATTAGAGTGGTCATAGCGAATGCTTTTTTTGACACAAAAAATAATATATTTTTCAAAAATAGTGGAATAAGATTATGTTTATTTTTAAGTTAATCAACTGGAGGTTGAACATTTGAGAATTTTATGTAATTTATGACGAGTTTTATGTACAAACAACATAATTTTAATTAATTTTGTTTAATACATTTTATTATTTAAAAAAAAAAAAAACAAAGTTTGAAGTTTCTTACGAACAAAGGGTTTTTGTAATTTTATTATATCTGTACACATTTTTTAAATCGCTACTTATGTACATAAGTAAAAGAAATCTAATGTAGGATAAGCATAATAAGTATAATCTAGTACATATGTATGTATGTATTAGTAAAAATGAGCTTTTAAAATTTAAATTTAAAATTTTGAAATTAAATCATGGTACATATATCTTTTAAACTTGTTCTACAATCAACGTACGTATTATTTAAGTCTATATTTACTGAGTTAGAACTTTAATCACTTAATTCTGTACAGTACATGTATGTCCCTAACTTTTGAAGTTAGTTTTCTTTTAAGATGAACTAAATCTTTTGCCAATTTGAAGTATCAGAAGCTTTTAAGTTAGATATGAAGATTTTTTTTTAGGGAATTCTTTTAAAATTTGAAAAAAAAAGAGTTGAGTGAGATGGGAAATCAATGATCCTCTTTGTTCGTATAGCCTTAAAAAACTAAATCGATATTTTTGACATTTGTGTCACCTTAGAGTGTACAAATCTGATTTGTAATTTTTCATTTATTTAATGACATTTAATTAATATAAAGAAAAAGATTTTTGTAAAAAAAATCAATTATTTAAAGCACATTTTGAATGTTTCTTTCAAACCCGATTCTATTTATTTTTTTAATTTTAGACAAACTATCAATAAAGATTTTTAATTGTTGTCTAAGAGTTGCTAAAGTAAGACAACGGAATTGCTTGTCTTAATCTTGACTCGTAAGTTATTAAATTAGTTTTTTTGTTTGTGTTCAAAAGATGAACTTTTTGTAACGGAATTCAATTTTGAAGCATTTATTTAGTTCTAAATTGAAAAGATTTAATTTTTTTTTTAAATCTCACAAAATGTCTTCACTTTAGCGTAGAAAAGTTCTATTCTGTCAGAAAAAACTATTTTTTCAGAGGCTTAAATAAAAGCTGTTATTCGATTACTAAAGAAAACAAAATGGTAAAAATCAGTTAAGTTCCATTATTGCGTAACTATCTTATAACAGAGTAATTTTAATGTTAAAATTGACAGCTATCATTATATTTAAACTGACAGATGGAAACCGATGCAAAGTGAAAATAAAAATAATTTTTTTATCTTTAAAACAGTTTGTGCTCAAACTTGATATTTAAAGTGTAATTTCAATTACTCTTTTTATTTATAGTAATACATCGAACACAATAATAAAAAAAAAACAAGTATTTCTAAAAACTGACAATTTTGACGTTTATGAACAAATCAGATAGAGATATATTGGTATTTGGGAAAGAGTTATATACTGGAATCACAGTACACAAATCTGAGATAATATATTCCGCAGGTTGTCAAAGTTGAAATTGTCAAAAAATTAAAAATGGCTGTTCGAGTACCCACAGGAACTCAACACTCATCATTAGAAACAACAACAAAATATTAAAATCTAAATAAGTAAATGGGAACTGGATACACCATTTTATCACCACAATAATTCGATTTTGACAGATGCGCAGAACTTAACAAAAATGAAAATGCTAATGATATTACCTTTATTATATGTTTGTACTGTGTACTGGAATCGCAGGGCAGTGTTCTTTTTCAACCACAGCCTCTGCGATTACATTCCCGGGCCAATTTAAGTCTTTGAGCTCAGGTCTTTTGTTTCCATTATGTATGTGTACATAACATATAGATGTTGTTTAAATTTTCGATTAAGCCGATGACGTAGCCAAATCTTTGTCATAATTGCTCCCAGTGCCAGTCAGTTAGTGAAAAACGATGGTGGCAGGTACCACATTTCTGAAAGCTTTTCATTTAATGAGAACAATTCAGATTAGTTTTAATCTAGATATGATCATGCGTCTGATATGCAAATTAAAACAGATGCAGAGCAAATAACAACAGCGAATATAAAAATATTCATTCCATTAATTGAGGGAAATTAGGAAACAATTCTAAAAAAGGTATTTTTATAAAATTTTGAAGTATTTCTAGGTTTAAATTATTTAATTTCAGAACTAAAAATATAACATTTTTGTTAAAACAAACAAAATTGTTCATCTTCTCCATCATAGATGGAAATATTTAATAAGAATATCTAAATGTTTTAAGTATTTCTTTCCAAAATATTGTTTTGTTTTAGGAATTATTTGTATTACATAAAAAGATGGTAATTGTTCGATATGAGATATACTCTTTATTTATTTAACAAAAAAATATAAAATTGTTTCACGTCAAAGATTTGTGATGTTTGCCAACATAAGATTCAAAAAAATCAATAACTTTTAACCTCCAGTTCTTAACTTTAAAATACTGTCCGTATTATGATTCCACAAAAATATAAATAGATTAAGCTCTGCATATCATACATAGCCATAAAAAGGAACACAAAAAAAAAAAAAACATGTATAAAAATCAATTAGCTATGCAAGAAGTGTTAGGTACCTACTCGCGTTCTGGTTGTAAATGCTGCGGAGACATCTTCTGGTTTTGCTTATTTGATATTCAAATTTTAAAATTCCTAAGAAAAAAATATTATTATAATTTTTTTTTTTATTATTATTATAATCTGTTTCTTCGTGGTTACCCTTGAAAATGGATCGTGACCACTTAAATCAAAGCCATTAGAAAAAACCTACAAATTATTATTCAGTTAACGAATTTGCGATTTAAACAAAATGTAAAAGAACAAACAAGGAAAGATATGAATTGAAAATAATTTAAAACAAAAAAAAACCATCAAGAATGAGTAATTAAGCTATCTGTGAAGAAAGAATATACCTATGCATATAAATACAAGAATAATATTTAAAAAAAAAAAAAATTAAATAAGAAACAGAATCCATTCCAAAAGGTAATGTGCCTTAAAATTGTTTTTGTACGTTAGGATATAGAAAATAGAAAAAAAAAAGGATAAACGAGTTATATATTTGACTAACCAAAGAGAATGAATTGATGCAATAATTTTTTAACTTATAATATTACAACTTTACGGATCTGTATAAAGTAAAGAAGTATAGATAAGAGAAAGAGAGATAGGGAGAGAGAGAGAAAAAAGAAAAAAAAATGAAGAATTTTAAGACAATGAGTAAAGTTCCTTAGAAACTTATTCCTGCCAGATGAATAATAATTTTAATTTAAAAAAAAAAGATAGTTTTTTTACGTAAAATACTTGATTCTAAGTGGAAGATTTTATTTTAAACTTTTAAAAAAGTACTTATATATTTAAGGAAAATTCATATCTTAGACTCTGTTGTTCTTTGGATTTTTAGTTGCAAAATATGTATGTTTGGCCCTTTAGCAAGTTTTTTGAATTCCTAAAAAAAATTGTACTCGTAATTCCCGCAATTTTATTTCACTGTGTCTCCACTTACAACCGAAATAGCTCAAGGGATTTTCTTTAAACTTGTATAATTTAAGGTTTTTTACTATCGTATACATTTGTGATTAAAAAAAAATACCAAAAACTGTTATTAATGGTAGTACCTTCCATAGAACGTTTTTTTTTTTTTTTAATTAACGACTTAGATTCAATCCAAAATTTTTGTACATTAGTTCCTTTAAAGTTGAAACAATGTTGGATATCAAAATTTTCAAAAACTATTCTTAAAACAGTTGTTTTGACGGCTCACATGCCATCTTTATGGCAAGAAGTCTATAAAGATTTATTTAAAGTACAGTAGTAGTTCAAAAGATTTTATTCACTCAGGACAACTTGGATAGTTACCTACATCTTTTCATATGCATAGGTGCATATATGTATATATGTATATGTGACGAGCCACATACATATAATAAGTCTTTAAAAATAATTCACGGGTCGTAATATTTGTTTTTGAAAGAATTTTGATGCAAATTTGGATTCGTACAAAATATGTCTGGAGATTTTAATCAGACAGTATTAAAGTTGTGTATCAATCAATCACTATCACTAAGTGTATACCTAATCACTTCTATTTTGCTGCAAAGTGTAAAAAGCATTTCAACATAATATCAAATATCCATTAATTTTGCCAACAAAACACCACCTGTCATGCCAAATAAAAATTTAAGAACCTTGCGAGTAACGTTAACAGAATAACAATTAAAACCAAACTGAATAAATTCAATGTAATTTAATTTATTACCACAATGCAATTTTGCGATGTGTTTACAACCAACATTCATTTAAAAAAAAAAAAACTTAACGCACCAGAGAGTTTGAAAGAAAAATTACCAACTACTCTTTCATTGAAGCTGCCAACCGAAGAAAAGGTATGCTATGCAGATCTGTCGTTCCAAAATTTTTGCCATAGATAAAGGTGTGATAAATGAATTTAAATAAAACACTAACCATGACAATCCATTTAAACAAAAAAATAATTTTATTTATTTTATTGTGCCTCCACTTTTCAGACAATCAAAAATAAAACAAAAACTAACTGACTGACTTACTTACAAGCATTCGTCATGATCACGATTATTTCTTTTAGTTTTATATAAAAAAAAAATCTCTTTAGTTTTCGTAAATAATTTGGCATTTTTGATACAAAAATAATATATATGTAATGTAATATATTTGTTTAATTAATATTATATAATTATATTTTTTTTAACGACACCCCTTAAGTCCTAAGATATTCTTATAAATATTTACCCCTCTCTAGTACTATAAGTTGTTGAAGTTTGCTATTTCTAAATAAAAAAATAAAATAAATACCTGTCCTATTTCAATTATTAAGAAAATGTCTATTTTAATATTCTATCGAAAGGGGGAGTTTTTTTTGAGAACCAAATTGTTCCTTAAAATAAAAATTCCCTTTCAGAATATTGAAAATGGACGTGTTAACTTAAGCAAAAACAAAATAACTCAAAACTAAGCACAAGCTATCCACAAAATACCCTAGAATTAATACAAAAAAAAAAAAAGAAAAAAAAAAAAAAAACAAAACAAATGTAGTGTGTACTGCAAAACAGAGCTTCTTCTTTATAAACATAAATAATTGACAACCCCAACAATTTTATTTTAAACAAAAAAACAGGAAATCAAGATTTATAATATATTTTGCGCGAATGTAATGTACCTTGCTTATGATGTAAAAAAAAAAACTGTTTACAAACAAATTATGTTGCTTAAAAATGTCTTTCCCCAGCTTGCATTCCAATTCTTTAATTTTTTTTGACAAAAATACTCTTTATTTTTTTTTTAATATTATCTAGGTATAAATACCTAATTTGTTTCTATAAATTATTAATTTTTTTTAAACAAATAAAAAAAAACAATGAAACAAAATCAAAAGTGAAAGTGAAAGCAACAAAAATGAGGGAATTAATTAAATTTTTCAAAATTAGAAATAAAAAATTTACCTAAATAAAAAAATTATTCTATACACAATAAAAATGTATTTTATGTAATAAGATGAATAATGATGAACAAAACATATTTAAAAAAAAAACATGTAGATAGTTTTTTTTTTTTGTTTTTTTTTTTTTTAATTACCTAGCTATACATATTGCTATGTAGAATTTTACATTCCAATATAATGATATATAAATATTTAACAAAGGAAAACAGTTGTAATATTTTATTTTATAAATAATTTAGTTTCTTTTTAGTTTTCTTTTCTTTTTTTTCTTTATTTCACTTGCCTATATTTTGCAGAAAGTAATATATTTTGTTTTATATAAATTATGTGTGTGTATAAATACATGTATAAAATATTAATGATAAATAGTTAATGGTAATTATTTTGTGCAAACGCTTAAATTTCATAAATATAAATAAATATAAAAAAAAAAAAAACAAATAAAATTTAGTTTTGCATTATTTCTTATATTATAACTACTGTTCGGGACAGCGTTGCTGGCCATACAAAAATTTCGGAGCTTGTCACTTCGAATTTTCATATGAAGTGACAAATTCTATTGTATATATTAAAAAAATTAAATTCAATTACGGTTTAAAGTATAATTTGCTTTATTCGTGCATTGACAAAAAGTGAGTTTCTGTCAATTTTAACTCCATTTGGGTTAATTTTCTTAAAATTTCTTCGGCAACGCTGGTTCGGGGTAGACTAGGGCCTGAAAAAGGTTTCTGCAGCTAGCTTGGTCCTTAAGCTAAGTACATACGATTGTCAGATCTTACAATATTGTCAGATCTGTCAGTGAAAAAACTGTCCAAAATATTTTACAATCGTCTGAACGCACAATTTTGTCTGGCAATATTGTCAGAAACGTCATTGTCAGGTAATTGACGACAATCTGACACAAAATTGTCAGGTATCTTACAATCGTCTGAACACACAATTTTTATCATTGTCAGACGATTAGGGCATTGTCAGACTCATTGGTCATTGTCAGATGTTTTCATTAAAAACATCTTACAATAATTGCTGACAATTTCTTCATTGTTCGAAATGTCAGTGAGTCGAGTTGGTTAAAGAGAGATAAAAAACCATTTGTGTTCGAAATTTGTAGTTTTTGCAAAACTGAATAAATAAACTCAAAAAGAAAATATCTATAAAGCAACTCACTTCAATTATAATTATTTTATATCGATTCCTTGTGTTGTGTAGTTTTATTCGGAATAAAGTAAGTGCTAATGCTCGGCCGCCATTTGTCTTTTATTAATTCTTTTTAGCATGTTGTTGATTTTTTGTCACATTTCTGACTAAAAATAGATACAAAATCTAACAATGGAGGCATCAATGGACGAAAATGTTACCATGGAAAACGGAAATTCACCAATTCTTAAAGAACCCGATGATGAAAAGGAGAGAAGAAAAAGATTCTTTAATAAATGCAGAGGAAATCGATGGGAATGCCGCAGAACATCCCCCAAGTAATGATGCATCCCCCCCAAAAGATGTAAACAATCAATTAATTTTTTGTATAGATCTGCCAACCGTTTGAACAGAATATTTTCAAGCTGACAATTTTTTCAGATATATTATTGTCCGAAAATTGTCAGACAAGAGCTGACAATAAAATTGTCAGACTTTGGGATGAAATCTACAAACCGTGTGAACGGACAATTTTTCACTGTAAGAAATATGTCAATTATCAGCTAATTTTTAGCTATTGTCAGACCATTGACAGTTCTGACAATATTGTAAGATCTGACAATCTTCTGTACTTAGCTTTAGTTACAGTTGCTTTCCGTTTCATACGCTAAGTTGGTTGAAATCTCCTTCCACTTATGCATGCGTAATGCGCCATCTCAGTCGCGGTCTTTATTGCGTTCACAAACTTCTATATCAACTGACATTGAACTCCAATACGATTTTGATGAAATATTCAGAGGTGATAAAGAATAGTACCATTGAGTTTATATTATAAAAAGAGGTATCAAGAGACTTGCGTTAAAGACTCAATAGGTGTCGCTGCATATACCACATCAAGATTTTAAAATTTTTTGGAACTTATTTACTGTGGAACAAAAAAAAATCATGCAAAACAAATAGGAGGGCATCAAGGAAATGAAATGAAAGAGGAGAAGGTAAGAAACAGCGTTAGAACCTTACTCCAATCGGAATAAATTTACTTCAATTTTAAGAGAGAAAACAAATCTACTTCTCAATTTTTGAGATTTTCTCCTTTTATTCCACAATGAAAAATTCAAAAATTTTTCAGCCAAACCACATGAAAGGAAATTACTTAATTTTCTTACCAACTCTGACTTTGGCTGTTTGAATCTAAAATTCTATTTTATTCTGAATCGAATGGAATTTATGTGATTTATTTTTATTTTTAATTTTAAAATTTGTTAAAAAAAACTTTTGTTTTCAAATCTACTCCGAAATTTTTCGATTTACTCCACTTTTTTACAAATCCGCTCCGAAATTTAATCCTGCTCTTGATGTAAATATTTTGAGAACCAGACCACGTAGAAGATTTTTGCTAAAGCGTACGAATACAGTTTTTAAAGACCTTTATTTGATGTACATATATTTCGATGGTTTTTGGAAACATTTTAGAAAAAATCATTTTTTTGGCAAAATAAGCAAAGTGGTAAGTCCATTCATTTTTTCAAAAAGTCAATAAAATTTAAATTGCTAAAATTTGCTAAAATTATATTGGCGGAAAGGTCAACGAATTTCCAATTCAGCACTGAAAACCGCAACCACTTACGAGTCTCGATTGCGGAAATATTGCCTTCCACATTTTTTTTTTTAACAATTTTAATTGAATTGGTTCAAAATGGGAGAAACACTTTGGATGGAAATATTTCGAGAACCAGAAGTTGTAAAATTTTTTGGTTTTTAGTTGTAGAAAGGTCTTAAAAAACTAATACACCTATTTGAAATTTTCAACCATCTACGAGTCTCGATTCCAGAAATATTGCCATCCAAACAATTTTTTTTTGGGTTGGTTTTTGTAATTGGGTCGAAATATAACTTTGGAACGAAGGGTGTCTCTTTTATTTTAAAGCTTGTGTTTGATAAGGACCATGCATACTTACACAATCTTCATTTTCATGTTTGGATTGCGATAATGAGATGTAGAAATGTAGGCGAAATTTTCGTAATATTACTCTAATAAAACTCTCTTAAGAGGTTGCGGTTTTCAGTGCTGAATTGAAAATTCAAAGACCTTTCCGCCAGTGTCAAGATTTTAGCACATCTTTACCAGAAAAATTTTATTGACTTTTGGGAAAAAAGTGATTTTTCTCAAAAATGTTTCCAAAGCCCATCGAAATATTATATCAAAAGAAAGGTCATTTCAAACTGTATCTGTACCTAAGCCAAAAGCTTCTACGTGGTGCCTGGTTCTTAAAATATTTCTATCATAAGTGCGATTATTAATCTTTCAACCGAATTTATAAAACCAAACCAAAAAAATAGTTTCGATGGGGATATTTCTGCAAAAGAGACTCGTAAGTGGTTCCAAATAAAAAAAAAACTATAAAACCATTTTTGTGGTTTATTTTAGGGGGGAATATAACGTAATCTCTCAATTATAACATTTATAGAAAAAGTCAAAACAAATTTTTTATTTACAACTTTTTATTCAAAAAACACTTTCATTTAAATAATTATTAATTTTGACAAAAATTGTAAACTTAAAAGCTTGAATGCATTTCGGCTAGTCTACTAGCCATCATCAGCAACACGACTGAGGGGAGCTTTGCAATTATGAAATTGAACAATTGCATACATAAATGTCAAATAAATAAAAACAAATCGATACATTTAAATGATTTTTAAAAAGCTTTTTTAAAAAGAGAAAGAGATAGAAAAAAGAAAAAGAAAGAAATTACATAAATTTACATCATAAGTTAAACAAATAAGACTCCATATTGCCCATATCTGCATTGTTCAATTTCATAATTGCAAAGCTCCCCTCAGTCGTGTTGCTGATGATGGCTAGTAGACTAGCCGAAATGCATTCAAGCTTTTAAGTTTACAATTTTTTTCAAAATTAATAATTTTTTAAATGAAAGTGTTTTTTGAATAAAAAGTTGTAAATAAAAAATTTGTAATCTCAATATAATGGTGTTTTGACTTTTTCTATAAATGTTATAAAACCATTATTTTTTAAATAAGGAAGATATTTTTGTGACATTCTAATAACATATTTGCCAAAGTTAAAAGAAATAATAATGACAAATAACCAAATAAATAATAAGCTATAATTTTAAAACACGAAATCAATCTTTGTCAAATTTAATCCTAAGACCAAGAACAAAAAAAAAAAAAAACACCTTTATTTCGTTCCCTTCGAATAATCAGGACAGGACATATGCCAAATATTGTAATAATCATCTTGTGGTTATTTTCCATATAATCCTTGTAATTTGTCACTCTCATATATTTTTATTACTGACGTTTTGGCAACAACAAATAAAAAAAAACGTCTTTCCACCGCACACCACCGGTCCAAATAACACTCATGATATTCACTTCTGTGTAAATGTCCTTCCAAGCTGTCCTTTCATAATAATTTGCGTAATTTTATTGTCTTTTTGTGTTTTTGTTCATTTAATTTGAATTTGTCCTCCTTGACCATCTGAATTTTGTATCGTTTTCTGACCACATTGACACCATGGACACAATCACACGTATGTATATATTTAGATACGAATATATGTACGTTGTAATAATCCATAATGACGGATATTAAAATGCACAACCGCGTATATTGTTTTTTTTTTCCCGTTTTTTTATTTTCAATGACAAACTCTTCGATTTTCATGATTCGAAGAGGATATTCATTAAAATAAATATCCTTTTTTTATATTCAACTCACTTGCGGCACAATTAGTTTTAATTGTAATGCAAAACCAAATGCAGTGTGAAATCGAAAGAGATCGAGTCGTATTTGCTCCCAGGGGGCTATGCTATGGATATAGGTTTCTCGATTTTGCGGCGTAATTCTTTGCCGTTGGGGCATTCATAATAATATAAATTTAAAATAACGCCTCGTCTTATATTTTTCACTTCTGTTCTGTCTTTTTAACGAAACGTTTTAACTTGGAGTAGCTATCGATGGAAAATATAAATTTAGAAATTTATATAATTCAGAACTAGAGAAGGAAGAAAGCAACACGCTGACGGACTTACAATATACTGACGACCTATAGGGCGTGGAAACTTGTGAATTTCTTTTTGAGAATAATTAATTAATTAAAACATATTAAAAGCAGATTCAAAAAAATTGTGATAATTCCATTGCGTGTACAACTTTGATTTGAAAATTTTCCTGTTTGATTTACATGTGCCTTTACATGCGTGCAGTCATTAATTTAATTTCTGTACAAGTCCAGTAATCTTACCAAGATCGCAATCCCCCAAACTATCGGGACGGAGAATTAAAAAAATCCGCCCCTGTAGTATTGAAATAAATGAAAATGTGTTTATTTGCTGTCATCTTGGGTATAATGTTTCGATTTCGAGACATTATATTGTTGTGGCATTGAATTTGAAGAGAAATAATTTGCTACGCAAGTGGCCGTTGATAACCACTTGCTATAGTTGTCTTCGGAGGAATTCAAAATGGTGAAGAATGACAAAGAATGTTGGAGGAAGAATCAGGCCAATAGCTCCGTTTGTCCAATGTATTGTACATACTACATATTATGTATATAATACTCGTAAAGCTTTATGTATAGAACACAAGCAGTGAAGTATGTTATAATAGTTTTTGGTTTAATTTTTGGATTTTTTTTTTGTTAGAGAGGAAGACAGGGTGATGCCATATGAAAATAAAAGAAGTACCTACAGCATAGACAAAAAATCCCTACATTTTCCCTACTTCTACTTCTTCTAGTTGGCTGATGTATTTCAGTATTATATAGAATTTGTATTATTAAAAAAAACATTCACGAAATATATTTTTTTTTAAGAAAATAATTTCATTAAGGAACCTACTTGAGCTATTAAAAATATTAAAATAAAATTGTTTAAAATAATAATGTCAGTACATCATAACATCAATCATAACATCAAATTTAAATAAATTTAATTTTTTTGAAGTTCTGGAAATCAAAATCAAGAATATTCACTAAGAAAGAGCGTAGATAGAATTAGCGTAGGGACTTAAAGATTATTTTGACGTTAAAAAATTCTGTTCGTTTTGAATTTCCTTTTCTCAGTTAATGATGGTGGCATGATGTTTTGCGCTTATGTACGATCAGACCATGTAGTTTTAAAGTACAGTAAAACCCGCTTAAGAGAAACGGCAAAATGTCACAGTATTTCTTTCACTTAAGCGGGTTTTTCACTTAACCGAACCCCGCTTAAGTGAAAAAAAATTTCACTTAAGCGGATTTAAAAATTCCATTCAGCGGAAATTTAAAGCTAGAAAAAAATTGAATTTATCTTTTGGAGTTGCCTAAAAAAAATTTAAAAAAATCCAACAACGATTTAATATGTAACACAAAAATAATTTATTGAATGTGTAATCTTCTTTTTAAGAAATGTTAAAATACGTACCTTTTGAGACACTGGAAATGTTGTCAAACCAAAAAGCAATTTGTTTACAAAACGAGAATAAATGGTTGTGACATACAGAAAATTAAATGTCATTTTTTTGGTGAAAATGGTGGAGGTGAAAAATAAAAAAGAAATGAAAGCGTTCAGCAAATTTTTTGTTCTGTTCGATCCAATTTTTTTTTTTTTTTCACTTAAGAGAGTTTTTTTTCAATGAAAAATTTAACTGAAAATATTTTTCAGGTAAGCGGGTTTTTCACTTAAGCGAGTTTCGCTTAAGCGGAGTGTTTTATAGGTGATTGGTCGAAAAATGCTCGGGGATGAAAGATTTGTTTCAGCTAAGCGGGTTTTTCTCTTAAGCGGGTTTCTCTTAAGCGGGTTTTACTGTATTAATATTTTCAAAATTATTCATCTGATAAAAGAAATAAATTAGTTATGGATGCCTCTATTTTATGCCACCTGCCAATATCGTAGTTGAGTTTAAGGAAGTATGTATATTAAGTGCATATTTATGAACAATATAAGATCGTGTTGCATACATGCATTTTAAATTGAAAAATTAAAAAAAAAAAATCATTAATTAAAAAAGCACTGAAATTGTTTTGTAACCAACGAGATGTACACCATCTGATTTCTTTTACAAATCATATTCTATTTTCAATCCAAAACATATGTATTAAAAATCATTGCAGTGGTTGAAAAAAAAAATAACACAAAATTTTAAAACATTTTTAGGAAAAAAAAATGGTACACCACTTTTTAGTAGATATTTGTGAATGCAGAGATAAAAAATTAATTTGGAAATAAAAATTCATTTACCTACCCGTTTTCGAAATATTGAATTTTCAAAAAATGATTTTGAAATTATTTTTGTTTAATCCAAAATTTGCTTTTTAAAAAATTTGGACATCCAATATCAAGCTCTTCTGTAAAAAATTCATGAAAATGGTTCTAGGATAGATACCGTTAATAATGGATTAATTTAAAATTTGTTCTCAAAAAGTGCCCACAACTTTTTTTTTTTTTAAATCAGAAATTTTTTTACACAAATGCTACCATTTTATAATTTTTTTTTCTCGAGAAAATGGTTTTAAATGGTACCTCCCATAAAATCATTCTTTTGATTTTCGATTTTCTCATAAACGGTTCAACTGATTTTGATCAATTTTTTTATAGGGAATGTTTACAATAATTTAAAAAGTATTGTGTAGCAAAATTTTTAAAAACTTTTTTTGTTGGTTTATTTAAAAAATTTACAGATTTCACTCATAGAGTAACTATGGGGACATTGAAAATGACTTGTATTACGTCAATAAAACAAAAACATGTCTAATCTTTGTGATTTGTATTTTGTATACTATTGTTGCATTATAACTTCACAAACTGTCTTAGAAACCATTCTACAGTCTGAAGTACCAATTTGTATATTTAGTGTCACTTCCCAGTTGGCGGTTAAATTAATGTTGTATAATTTTTTTAATAAGATCTTAGTCTTAATTGTAGCTTAATTTGCAATTACACAATCATACTCATTTTCATCCGCACCGGTACAGTACTTATACACGAAATTAAAGTAACATACCATCTATCTTAACGTATATCTAGGTGTTTGACATTTTTGCTTAGCTTAGCTTTGCAGAAAGGTAACTGAATTACAGTTCGATTTAAGTATACATCATATACGGTTCAACTTAGTTCTCGACTCAGTTGGTTGTTGTTGAATCAACCCGTGAGTTGGCTTGTTATTTTATCAATTTGACGGTTGATGAGAAAATCAAAAGATTTTTATTTTTTTTCAAATTGATTTACAAGTATTTCAAATCATTGAACTATGTATATTGTATAAAGCCATCAAGACATTTGATTTACTGTCCAAGTAAACCTTTTTTAAATCGAGACAAAATTTACAAAGAATTTGATGCGAAGCCCCACCTCACTGGTAATTGTTTTTATTCTATAATATTTTATTTTAAAATATTTTGAACTCATCTTTTAATCAATTTAACAATATCGATTCGCGTAATTTACCCAAACGTTGTCTAGTATATTCTACGTTCTTTAGGTTGATTTAGAAAAAAATCAACTTTTTTAACATTTTACCTTATTTTAAGACTTTAATCCCAAACATCCGATTATTAGAGTAGAAGTTAAAAGCTAACCAAGACCTTAACCTTGATGATTTGCTCCTTGGAACTTAAGCTATAATTTTATTTAAGAGGTTCAAGTAGGTGCCTATGCATATTCTAGGTTAAACAATCAAATTGATTTAGAAGTTAGTAAAGTTTTTACCCAAACGTTGTCTAGCATATTCTAGGTTCTTTAGGTTGATTTAGAAAAAAATGAACTTTTGTCATATTTTACCTTAATTTTGAGACTTTAACCTCGAACATCCGATTATTAGAATAAAAGTTAGAAGCTAACCAAGACCTTAATCTTCATGATCTGGTCCTTAGAACTTAAGTTATAATTTTATATAAGAGGTTCAATGCATATTCTAGGTTAAACAACCAAATTGATTTAGAACTTAGTTAAGTTTTTACCCAAACTATGCATATTCTAGGTTCAACAATTGATTGATTTAAAAGACTGACATTTTACCTTAATTTTAAGACCTTAACCTCAAACATCCGATTATTAGAACAGAAGTTATAATCCAAACAAACCAACCAAATCCAACCTTTACGATTTTATTATTTGTAAAATACTTACTACAATTAATGTTCATGCACATACCTACATGCATACATACATACCTACATAAACATAATATATGTACATATATCATTTTTGTGCCCGATGCAAAGCCAATTTTGTTTGCCACGTGTTTTTTTTTATTGCACACACTCCACCGTCTTCTCCCTTCTATCAATATGTTCTTTGTAGGTACGTACCTACATACATACATATTTTGTTTGTTTTTTTTTCTTTTGCCGTGATTCTAAAAAGACAGTTTTTCAAGTTTCTAGTATGAAATTTTTTACGACTTTGCAAAAATTTTTATGCAGATTTGTAGCCTTTCATTTAAACTTTAATTATCTAGCTTAATATTGAACATCCAATAATTATAACCAAAGTTATAGACTTCTAAGTGGGCTCAAATCGAGCATTTTTCGAATTTAATAATTCCTCCACTGAATTTCGTCCGTTGGCGATGATCAAAATTTATGTACGCTGGCTGAAATTCATCACTTGTGTTTTTTTCTTCATTTTATTCATTTTGGTAGTTTCTTTGGTAACACCAACCAAAAATTCAATCGTTCTCCCCCTATACGCTAGAGTTCATTCTATATCTTTGTTCATTTTGGTAACACCATACTTTGATCAAAACGACCCTATAAACATTTTCAATGTTAAAATACAAAAAAAATGGCAAATAACGATATTATTGGTCCTAAAAAAAATGAAAAAAAACGTGTCGGGAGAGTCCCGAAAAAATGCAAAGTAGGTACCAAGTTTAAAGAAAATGACCTCTATCCATTAAGGCTGTTGTCGAACAGACATCTTGAGTTCGATATTTCAAGGACACCTATCATAAGTTTGAAACAAAAGAAATACTATAAAAAGAACTCACTTCTTCTATATATTTTAATATTCTTTAAATTATATACGTTAAGTTCAAACCTATAAAAAGTCCTTAAATCCCAATTCGATATTTGTACAATCTTCCTTGGCAAAATGACACTTTCAATTTTGTAATTAAACACACAAGTAAGCCGATTATTTTAGAAAGAAGCACACATAGCTATAGCTACTCAAATAATAATTCTTTGCTTCTGACAATTTTCCATGTCAACTGTTCGAAGACTTCCTTATTCTTATCGTACCTACCTACATAGTTGCTAAAGTTAATGACATTTGACATTTTAAGAACAACCCGAACATACCACAAAAATTAAGTCTTCCAAAAGTTATATAGTTTCAGAAGAAGAAGAAATATTCTTTTTCAAGAATAATGATGAAAATCATTGAGCCACTCACATACATATCTACACTACATACTCGTAAGGCATTAAAAATCTAACAATCTACAAAAATGTGTCCTTTTTCAAAATAATGATAAATTCTCCTCGTATATCGTCGTATAACATTACTAGAGATATTTATTTTTTATTAGGGGAATCAAATTCAGAAATTCCCTTGAAGGAATTCCTTTTTGCAACCAACAACTACAACTATACTGTGCCGGACAAGAGTAGCATAAAATGATGTAGAAACATGTCAACTGCAACTGGTGTAAAATAAAACCCATACTACAAGATCTATATAGTAATTGAATCCCTGCCAGAATTTTAATTGAATTTCTATTGTAAAGCGCATGTCCTTAAAGTCCAACCAAAATAACAAAAAAACATAGAAAAATAAAAGTTCTCTTAAATGTTCGGTATAAGAGCGGAACTTTAACATTTTCAAAAGGACATTATTGAGCGCAACAGTTTTGTGTGATATAAAAGGCACTGCAAATTCTGTTAACGCATCCAGTTCGTGAACATTGGTCAAGGATATAACATCGTTTCTTGCTAAAACTGATATATACATACATATATGTACAAGTTGTGGTAAAAGTGAATTTCGCGCCGGGAAACAAGGATAATTTCTATTTTAAACTTACAAAGTGTTGTAAATTGTTTTTGTTTTGTTTATTTTTTAAATAAAGGAAACAAATTGAAAAAGTTTTGTGACATAAGTGATTTGAAGTGAGAAATTAAAAAAAAAAAGTAATAATAAGAAAAATAATAACTTTACCTAGTTCTTCGAAAGGATTCTTCAAGGATGCAGTACAACAGCTTTGGATTGGTGGTGTGCAATAGGAGGACTTTACTTAAGTTATGTGTCTTCCTTTGCATGCTTTTCAGTGCAGTAAGTAATACTTTCTTTTCTTTGTCATTTTTTTGCGTGGTTTATTTTAATTCCTTTTGTAACTATATCCAGTGATGATCATAAGAAAACATCTAAAATCTCTAATTACAAAGCATGAAAAAATAAACTTTTGCCTCAGCAGCGCAGAGGGAGAAGTTCGCTGATATTCTTCTTTCTTTTTTTCAATTAGAAGGAAACACATTTCCTTAGAAAAAGGATATTCAACAGTGTCGAATGGCGGCAGAGGACATGATAAAAATCACATAGAAACTATAGTGATACCACAAAAGGATATAAGTTCGAAATGAAACTTGTATATGTGCATTATTTCATCCTAATGCTGGCTGGTGGCTGGGATTGTCGGTCGTGGCAAATGCATGCGGGACGAATAAGCAGGGGGATTCAATTTAATTTTGTGATGGAAAATTGCCTGTAGCATCATATTTTGAATTCAAATGACGCAGATATCCTTTCTGGGTTATATGTATATACGAGTATTTCAAAGCTTTGATGCTGCAACATATCTATATTGGTTTTATCTGAAATTATATTGAAATTTTGTTAATTAAATTCGTTCTATGGAAGGAAACGTCGTCGCCTTTGTCGGCCTTAATCCGATCGACACTTATATTAAATAGAACTCCATCTAGTAATATTGGTGAATGTGTGTGGTTTTCCTGAAAAAAGAAGTAAAACTAGCCTTCGAATAACAGATTGGTATCGATTTGAATTTAATTGATGATGTTTTTTTTTGATGCAGAGGTACAGTTTTTCACGCATATGCATGATATTTAATTGCAATTATCCTTGCCTGGAGATATTACCTTTAATACAGTTTTTTTTTTTTTTTTTTTGAATTTTTGTGGACTACACTTCTGTGTTGTTATATTTGAAGTAAAATATACACGTCCAGGTGGGAAGTTTTATTTATTTATTAAGAATCGATAGCCCGTGGGTGTAAACGATTAATTTCGAATAAACATTCATTAAGTGTTTCCAAGAACACTCCCTCTGTTATCGAAGGAGAGTATTTTAACGAAGTCTTTTTTTTATTTTTAAAGGGTAAATCTGATTTTAATTTGTTTTTTAAATATTTTCCCTTTTCGACTTAAATCATCAGATGTGAAAATAATGAGAACTGTTAATTGTAAGAGGAATTAAAAATCGGGCAATTAAATTTAAGCTGTGGGTTTCTGTGGATTGGATTTTACGGGAAAAAGTATTAACTTAAATATTGCTAGAAAGATAAATATCTTTACAATATAAGTGTTTCAATATAAAACCGACCCACAGTTAAAAAACACAAAATATGATTCTAAATCAACAACAAAACAAAAATAGCAATACATTTTTTAAAAGCTTTTATATGCTTCATTTCCAAAGCGGAAATATAATTATTTTAAACAGTCTGCCGAATTGGACAGTTCCGTGGTAAATGGTTAAATGTAACACACGTAAAAAAAATAAGAAAAACCGTATAAATGACTCTCAAAAAAATTGTTCGCGTGACACAAGCCCGAAAATTTAATGTACGCAAGCAAAATGTTTTCAGAAAACGTGCCCACAACGTTTTTTTTTTTTTAAATTAATGAAGTAAATTATTTCTTTTTTCTAAAATGCTACCATTCTGAAAAAAAAACAATAAAAAAAATCAGAAAAACGGTTATAAATGGTACCTTTATAGAACCATTTTTTTATTTTCGATTTCCTCAAAAATGGTTCAACATATTTTAATATTTTTTTTTTTATGGAACTATTTAAAAGAGTATTTATACCAAAATTTTCAATATACAAATTAATGTACATTTTTTTTTTTGATTTTTAAAAAATGTTTCATTTTTTTTTTTTAACTTACTAATTTGAAAACAATTTGGTGGATTTTTATTAAATTTGCCACCAATCTGTTTTCTAACAATATCTAAGAGATTTCAAAATAAATACAAATATTTAAAACCGGCAAAGAAAATCTCATTTTTATCAAAAACGGCTCCTACGATTTTGATTAAAATTTTGACTGGAAAAGATTTTGTATTTAACGTTTATTTACGATATCTCTCATAGAACTATGGTTTCCGACTCTCGCTTCCAATTTTTTTTAATTTTTTTATCTTCTAATAAGTTTAAATATAAAATTCCGTACGCAAATTTTCTAACACAAAATTTTCATAAAAAAAAATTAATACAATTTTATGAAAATTCGATAAATTCATAAATGGGGTTGATGATTTTTCTTCTAAATTAATTTTTTAAATCAGAATTATTAAATACTAAAAAAATAGCGTACCAATTTTTTTTTAATTTGTTTATTTATAGGTATATTTCTATTTAAGTTTTTTGATTTTTGATCAATTTATCAGTTTAACTTGTAACTTCTATGCATTACATGGGTGCATACGAAGGGAATATGTTATACTTTTTGGATAAAAAAAAATTAAACAGAGATCTTAGAAGTTAAGCTTGTCGACATGTCATAATTAAAGCTGAATGCAGCTAAAGTGTTGATTATATTTTTTGAATTATCATATAAGTAGATCAGACATTAATTTACTCAAATGGTTTTTAAGAGTTTTAGGAAAATATAAATATAATTGGTCTTATTTATAAATGTTGTCTAATTTTAGGCAACTGTCCAACTTTGGACTATGTGTTCAAAAACCTCGTTCATTGTTGTCTTATAGTTGCCTAACTTAGACACAAGAGTAGACTGTCTTGGCCGTGAATAATGTTATATTTATTTTTATTAAATAAAGCATATTTCCACCGATTTAAAAATAGTTAAACAGTGTCTAAGAAGACAAATCTAATAGATACGACTGAATGACTTTGAGATTTCCAAATTAAATTGATAGGTCCAATTTTTATATTATCATGTTTTTTTCGTTTAAAACCAACTCCGTAGGTACTTTGTGACGTCTTTATTATTGTTATTTCTTTCCGCAGGAGGTAAAATATTACGATTTTAGGAAGGCATTCATTTGGTACGCTATTAGATGGCTTATTTAAATAGACGATTTAAAATCCTATCTCCATTCCATCTTAAAAGATCTGAATTTTTGAATTTAAATCAATTATTTACTTTATTATTTTATAAAAGTTATCTAAGTTTTGGTACACCTAATCCTACAACATCCGTCAAAATGACATTATGGGTTATTTATTGCTGAAAAATTAACGTAAATATCATGGTAACGAAGAAGCTTTTAAAATGCAGTCTATTAAACTGTGCATACTTTTAGATGTTTTCTTAAAGCTATCGATTTTAAGACCATTTTTTAAATTATCAGTTTGTCACCATCGTATGGAAATAAAAATAATTTAATATCTAATAAAAAAAAAAATTAACATTTTTTTGTACGATGGAACTTTCTCAAGATTTTTAAACCGAAAAAAAAAGTGTCTACTTGGTGGTTTTCCAACGACCAACTCAATTTAAGAGACCCCATTATTTATGCAAAATCTCTGAAAACCTTCAATTTCAAGGTTAAGATCTTACATTCACATAATCCATGTTCCATATATGAAACATACATTTTTAAGTGAAAAATTAAAAAAAAAATATTGAAAATCAATGTAATTAACTTCTCAGATTCCTTTAGGAAATATTAATTTACAAGAAAAAAAAAAAAAAAACATTGGAAGGGATTAAAAAAAAAGTGTGAGTGCCGGGACTCACGGATGTGTAAACATCAAATTAAACATTCAAAAGTGATGGTTTTGCATCACAGAACAGTTCGAACTGTCAATCAAATTTCAACCCAAACTCAACTCGACATTCCGATTAAGTTTGAGGAAGGAACGTTAATCGAAAAAGAAAATGGTTCTATGGGAAGTGTCATTAATTGAAAATTGTTTTTGTTTTCACCAAAAGATAGCCAATATGTATTAAAAATTGCTGAATTGAAAAACAAAAGCTTGTGGAGCCATTTTGAAAAAAAAAATTAATTTTCCAAAAACGCTTTGAAAATTTATGTGATGCACCGTTATCTTTGATTAAAAAAAATAAAAAAATTATATCGTGTTTGAAGAAAATCGACTCATCCGTTATACTTAAACGACGGCCAGAATTGCGAGCCCCACTTTTCTTCGTCTTCTCTTCCATCGTAATTTCAAGTTTGATCAAAATCTCGAGTTCAATTTTTTTACGAATGCATAACTTGCCGTAGCTGGTACCTACTTTATATACAAATCACTGCCACAGAAAAAAACCATGAGTTCCTGAGGTCATTTCAAGTCGAGAAACTTAGGAGGTAATTTGTTCGTTTTCGCTGCGTTTTTGATTTATAACGGTTTTTATGTTTTTATTCTTTTTTCTTTGACTGTTTCAAACTACAACTGATTTTAGATTTTTTTTTTTTCAAATTTTAATTTAAATTTAAATTTTGTAATTTTTATATTGATTTCGGGACACCCTGTATATCGTTGCTTAAAATGTATACATATATAAAAAGCGAGAAAAATATTTTTATAAACAACTTGCTGGAAAGTATCTTCTTTTTTTTTTTTTTAAATATGCAAGTGTACCAGATTAAGAAAGCCGCAGATAAAAACAAGACAACTAAAACTTATTACTTTTCTTATTCCGCCGGTCGCATAAAATCATTGAAAATGTAATAAGCTTCTTTTCCGCCGTACATCTATTTGCTTAAACACAATATCTTTTGATTACTTGGAGATTACCCACCTACAAGTTCAAACCATTAAATTTCATCTGCTTATTTTTGAAAGATAAATTTATCTAAAGAATGTCCTCTATATTATTATATCGTCTCCAAATATTGGAAATGAAATATTTGTATTATATCTTATATATATTATAATTTTAATTATAAAAGGATTATTAAAAATTAACAAATTATTTATTATATAATAAAGACATGATTTCTTGTTTAATAGATTATAATTTTTTTGATTAAATAAATTTAAATAAAATGGAAAACCTAGCACATTTATATACTTTAACAGTTGTTTTTTTTTTACACATAAACAATTCCTTAATATGACTAGATGTCCCACACAAAAACAAACAAAAAAGATATTAAATTTCATGACCAAAAATATAAAGAAAGTTTTAAAGTTATGTTTTAAGTTTAACCTCTTTTCACATACAAACGTCCATTTGCCAAGCCCAAGTCTAGTAAACCACTTAAATGAAGATAACCAAAATAAAAGACAAAGATATAAAATATGCCATCTTAATATTAAACATAAATTTAAAAAAATTAGAACCTCCTTTTGCTTGTCCTTTTTTAATAGATTGCTGCCTTAAATCATTTGTGCGGGAACATATGCAAAACCAAGCCAGTATAACTTGGTAACTGTAATAAAATCTTGCTCAATAGGCGTTCTATATGTAAATTATATTTTCACCAAGGTTAGATGGATGATAAATTAAAAAAAAAAAAGAAAAAAAATCTCACCATCATATTTTTATGATATTATCTAAAACTGAATTAAAATTTTCAAAGTATTTTGTATTTCTATTTAAACATCAATCCAAACCACTGTTACCACCACAGCATTTATATTGAGATGGTGAGCCTGTCAAAGGACACCTTTTCCATAAAAAATTAATATAAGGGTTCCTCTTTTGAAAAATAAAAAAAAAGATTATGAATTTACTTCTCGAAATTATCTAACCCATAGAATCTTGGAATGATATAAATGTTGTCTTTATGAGGACTTCCTTACAAATAAGACAGAAGATGTTTTGAGAATTTTTTCTTAACAAATATTTATATTTCCTTTGAAGAATTTAGCTTGAAATGATTCACATTAACCTTCAAAGGAAATAAACTATGCGCGAAATATTTATTTCTCCTAGAAAATAAAAAAAAAAACATTAAAAGCATTTTCTTCTTTCATTTTCTTCCATCGTAAAAAACATCCATTTTTCCCTTTTTTGCTTATTATTTGTTTCTTTTTTTTCTATTTAATCCCCTTTTGCCTACAAATTCGCATGGACGATTGCACAGAGAGTGCACACACTCTCAAGACATAAGAAGGGGTTTAAAGTTTTTAATTTAAATCCTATTTTGTGCGGCTTTTGTTTCTATTCTGACTGCTGCCGCCTGCTACCATATCGGCAACCGACACATATTGGTGCTGGTTGAAGGTGGATTTATTGAGCGCATAATTAAAAATAAAGTTACGTATACGCCCCATTAACCCGCAGAACAGTTTTTATTTTTAATTTTTTTTCTTCAAGAATTGAAGATTAAATGAAATAAAGGTTTATTCGTATGACTTTTAGCATTTAAAAAATTGACATCTCTGTCTGCTCGTTGGGAACTTTTTAAGGATGTTAAGTTTTTCAAGTGTGTAAATTAAAATAACAATAAAAAAAAAGAAGGGCTTTGTCATTAATTTAAAAGTCAACATCTTCTTCTTCATTGATATGAATGATCTTCATAAAGTTCAAGGCATTTAACAAAACAATTTTTTTTTTTTTGTCATTTTTGATGATAAAAACTTTTTAATAAGAACGGATAAATTTTTATACATTGACATGAAGGCGGGATATTGATTCTTAAGAAGTCAAAAAGTTTGATTTAGAATTAATGAAATCCTAACGATTTTCAAGTAACTTTGGGAAAGAGATTTTTGTATTATAAACTCTTTTGAATTGCCTGGATCATTGTTAACTTTCTTTCCCCAAGTTGGTTTTAAACATTTCATGATTAATATGTATGTTAAAATAAAATATAAATAAATAAAATTATAATACATATCAAAAAAAATATATGAAAACCATGATTATGTTTTTTCAACATTTACAAAAAATCCTTCTTGATTACTTTCGAGTGTGAAACGTCATTTTAATTTTTCGTTAGAAAAAAAGCTTTTTTTTTTATTTTTTTTTTTGTTATGATTTATAACATATCAGACTAGATTTGGTTTCATTTCAATAAATTGATTTTTTTTCTGTCAGACACTTATAACATAGACAGAGAATAGTTTCCAACATTTTTTTAGTAAGAGTAATAAATTTCAATTTTAAAGGCTCTGAGAAAATTGTTTTTTTTTTTTTTTTTTTTTTTTTTTATAACTGAAGAGGGGTGTTCGGTGCGGCGGGATAGGGAGAAGATAAACAGCTTCTTCCACCCCGCATACACCTTATCTATCCAATTAGGGTGACCTTTAATACAAAAAAAAAAAACTTTTTTTTTTTTAAATGAAGAATGAAATTAAAAAATACCTAATAATTTTAATGACGAAGATATTTATTTTTACTTGCGAGATAATTATGTAGATACCATATGGTAATTTTCGGATTGGTAAAAAATCAAACTCGAGATTTAAAAAAAAAAAAAAAATAGTGAGTCTAGCAATTCTGTCCGTGTGTCTGATCTGGTCTGTTCGAATAAACGTCAATTTTCTTGGAACTTCTGGACATTCCTCTCACACATATTTTTTTAAATTTTTTACAAACAAAAATAACGGTGCTTGTAATATATTTATATATTTTTTTTAGCATTTTTGAATTATCTTTACGGTTTAAAAAAAAAAAAAATCAATTACATTGTTTTTATAATTGGAATTTTTTTTCTTCAAAAATAGTAAAGGTGTAATTATACCTTCCAGAGAACAATTTTTTTAATTTTCGCTCGAAAATAGTTCAATTGATTTTGATAATTTTTTTATGAAGAATGTTTTAAAAAGTTCAAATATAATATTGTATACGAGAATTAAAAAAAAAAATAGTTGGATTTTTTTAAAAAAATTTCAACTTGGCACCAAATGATTTTTTAACATATCGATTTTAAAAAGGTAGCCACAATTTTTTTAAAATCAATTTTTTGGTAACTGTAATAAAGTTATTTGATTTTCAAAAACTGTTATTCTTTACAAAAAAAACAAAATAACAAAAAATTAGAATCTTTTTAGGGCTAAGTTACGGTTGTTCAAGTTCACTGTTGTGAAAATTATAGTCGTTAAAATTTATAAATAAAAAGCAACCAATATTTTTTGCTATTATCATGTCTATTTCCCTAGCTAGAAATTTTCGAAAATTCGTTCGAAATTTTAGCTCGAATTTTAGCAAACCATAAATTGTAGACCCTCCTAACACAATTTCCACAATTTTTGTATTCAAATAAATAATACATAAAGTTTAAATTAATGTATGTTGTTTTATTCAGCACATTTTGTTTCTCTAATTAATTTTCCTTTAATTTTGTTAGTTTTTTTTCGAAATCAACTAAAATGAACTCAAGCTGTTTTTCACCTGATCAACCTTCAAATGACATAAACCATAAAATCATTATACCATTTCCGTCGTTTGATGAAAATTATATTTGAACACCAAGTTTTAATAAAATATTCTATAGGTATGTCGTATAGTATATGCCAAAACTAATTAGAATATATGATAAACTTATCTTAAGCCAGCCAACAACTCCCACTATACTTTTCCATATTTCAGAATATAATTGAATGTAACACATTTACTGTAGCAAGCAACACCATTATTGAAATATTTCTGCGATGTTAGGAGATAATTATTTAAAAGCTTCTTCGGAAATATTAATGTATACACCTTCTCATATACATTCCTCCTTTTGTTTCATCACTGATGTATAGATGTGTGATGTGTTTTTTTTTTGTTTTGTTTATTGTGTGTGCTTTCCGTTTTCATATAATTCATGGACATATCTTTCAAAGCAACACACTACTGTACATGTACAACATATATGGGAAATATTTGTGTGTCAGTCTATTGTTCTATTTAGATTAGATGGATGAACAGTTGGGTTGTATGGAAATATCTCACCGTCTGGCATTTAGCATCATAATATTCAAACTAAGAATATTGTTCTATATTAATATTTGTTATTTATTTACAATTTAAAATGAAAAATTCATGAAAACAGTAAAATATTCTATATTTACCAACATTTGACAAAAAATATGATAATGGAAAGATATTACGAGTACCTTTCTACATACAAACAATAAATATTGTCACTTCTTTGTTAAGTTTTTCTTTGTCAATATTATTAACAGAAATATAGACTTATTTGAAATTCACGATTTTAAATTTCGGAAATTTTCGTAATAACAAAAATATGGATAGAATTCTTGTGCAAATTTTTTCAATTTTTTGTCGAATAGGTAAGCACTGAGGAAATAAAATGCACGACTGGGTCACACGATCTTGCTCTTATGTGTGATCACACTGTGGTTTTAAAGTCTTAATAATTTTAAAAACTTTTCATCTGATAAAAGAAATTTATTAATTATTCGAGCCTATATTTTATGCCAATATAGCACCGTGCTGTCTTGCACTTCGAACATATGCATGGAATTTACAATTTAGACTGAAAAAATTTAAAAAATCAATAAAATTAGAAATAAATTGATTACAAAAATATCTGAAATTGATTTGACATCAACGCAATGTACACCAAGTGATTTCTTACACAAATCTCAACTTAAGAGAAAAAATTATTAAAAATCGTTAGAACGGTTTTTTTAAAAAAAATAATTTTTTATATATTTTTAAGACAAAATTGTTCCCCCAATTTTTAGTAATTTAAAAATTAATTTTGAAAAAAAATCATCCACCCGTTTTCGAAATATCGAATTTTTAAAAAATTATTTTGAAAATAATTTTAAAAATTAATAAATAATTTCGTCCATTTTCGAAATTATTTTGAAAATTTCTTTAAAAATCCAAAATTTGATTTTTGAAAATTTTGATATGCAATATTATTCAAATTTATTAGTAGCTTTTTTATAAAAAAATGGTATTAGTTCACACAAAAATTTTAATTGAAATCGTAGAAACCGTTTTTGAAAAAAATTAGATTTTTAAAACTGGATTTTAAACTTTTGTATGGGAGGTACCGTTATTTTGGGTTATAAGAAAACAAAACTTTTATTTATTTTTTACGAATGCATAACTTGCCATAAAGTACCTATATATCGCAAGAAAAACAAATATTTTAATGGAATATTTTAAATGTTAATTAAACTTATGAGAGACACTTTTGGATAAAGATTCCCTGCAGAAGAATGAAGTAAATTTACATTTTATGTTAAGCATGTACGAGTATTTTGATAAAATTCATCTTCAACACGATGAATATAAGAATACCATTCTTCTATTTTATTAGGATCTCAAAAATTACGTAATCCCTTAAAGTTTTACGATTTGAAGAAGAAGTTTAAATATTTCTTTCTGAATAAACTTACGAGAAGAAAAACCCGAAAAGACCATGTGGTTTTAAGTTTTTCTTTTATGATGATATTATTTCTTATAAATAAATAGTAAGTACTATTAATTTTCTGTCGCACATGAAGATGAACATTTAATTTCCGTAATTTTATTAAAATTGCACTCGTAGTGCAAGGATATTATGCGGATAGTATTTCATATAGAATTCCCTATAACCCTGATGTTGTGCAATAAAACGAGGTTAACATTGAGTTGTGTTAAGCATAACGAATATTATCAAGTAGTATTTTGCATACGAATGGGTATTTTTTATTTATGGTGTGGGTTCATTGAGTTTATTATGCTTTGCTTTAAATTTGTTTGCTGAATAATAAACATGGATAAAATTGGAAATATTTTTGTTTGTTTATTATCACATACGTATTTGTATAGTATTTTAATCTTGGAGAATTTAAGTGACCTTAAATCTAGAAAAATTTATGTTTCGTACCTACCATTCCATTAATCTCATTTTGACTCGACGACGGTAGTGAGGAGAGGATCTTGTTAATTTGTTAAGTTTATCTTAGGATAATAATCTAATGTGAAGTACATACATATGCAACAAAATTTAAATTCTTAATTATTAAGATTTTACGCAGCAGACATGGATTTTTTTTCAGAAAGAAGGGCTTTAATAATAAATATTTTATAATATACGTACTTCTGAAATTATGAAATAAATTTGGCATAAGTATAGAAAACTTAGTCCATACCTTTTTTATGTTTGTAGTAAAAAAAAATCGAACTCAAGATTTTTATCAAACTTGATATGACGCGAAGTCGAAAAAAGTGGGTCTCGAAATTCAGATGTGCTGATATATAATTATAATTCTTCTATAAAATAAAACATATTACAATTGTTATTTTAAAATAAGTCTTAACTCTTGAAAAATCAATTTATAAAATTCCACCCAAACTATGTGTATTGGTGATGGTTATAAAAATAATAATAATCCCATTTTTATTAACACTTCATCGATTCATGGCATAATTTGAAAAAACCACAAAATAAATTGAAATTCCTATTTCGCACCATATGGCCAAACCACATTTATTACATTCATACCTAACGTTTAACAACCACAAACAATTTACCACAAAACGAGGGTTATATTATTGTTTGACATCTTGAACTCATCGAAAAGTGGTCATTTATAATCAAAATACCCTGAATCCAAAACAAACAATATTGAACCTTTGATGATCGAAAATTCCTTGGAGGGCGGGGGAAGAGGGAAGGTCAGGTCGTAAAAAAAATCAATTTGTCTGTAAAATGAAATGAATATCAAATTCAAAACTTGGTCGCACGTAAACCTTTCATGATGGTTTTTTAGTTAAAGTAGTTTAATGTAAACGTTGAACATAATATAATATTGGAGATCAAGTTAGGCTACATATAAATAAAAGGGATATTTTATACGAAAAGACTATTTAAGGATTTATTATTGAAAATTTTCTTTATCAAGCTTTAAAGTTTTTTTTTTGTTTGACGAGTATTTGAAAAGATGTTAATGAGAAGCCGGATTTTTTATATTATTCCAGACCAACTTTATTTCCTTACTTTTTATTGTTTGGGCATGTTTTATTTTGACCTCATTTTTAATTTTTTTTTGTACTTTAAGATAATAACTGAAGCTTAAAGTTTTGTCTTAGAAGATAAATAAATATTGAAGATCACAGGTGAGCCCAATAGGACCACGTCTTTTTTTTTTTCTTTTTTTGTTAAAAGAGGAACAATAATTTGAATAGAATGTTATTAAATTGGATAAAAACTCTTTTAATCGAATTAACTTCAAGAAGCCCAAGTGCTTTTGCGAAGGCCACAAGTCAGCTCAGTGGGACCACGTTTTTTTTTTGTTTAAAGGGGTCAACAAAAAAAGAAACAATAAATTGATTACAATTTTATTAATTTGGATAAAAAAGCGTTTAATTGAAATAACTTCAAGAAACCTAAGTGCTTTTGCGTACCATGGAAACGAATATATAGCGTTAATAATAATTGTACATAATATATACATTCTTTCTCGAGAGACATTAAACATGTTAGACTTTGTAGAGATTTATTTGTCTTTTAGTATAAATTTGTTCAAAACATAAAAGAGACAGTTTGGTTTTGTTAAAATTTACTGGAATGGCACAGGAGAATTTTATATGCGACTCTAAAATATATAAAATTTACAAGTTAAAAGTCGAAATGTATATAAATGCTGACTAACATGCAAACAAAATAGTTTCTATGTAAATAAAATCAAATGGAAGGAAATCCACTTCCTTTCTGCGTTGTTGGTTTTTCCTGCTGCTTGTGAAATTGGTTAGCTGGAGGCAGTATTATTACACATCAACACTCTTTCCATATTAATATATATTTGAAAATTTATAATAACTTGAATGAAAAAGGGGAATGAGAGAAAATGGTATAGTAGAAATAAATACTACAGATAGACAAAATATGAATTAAGAAGGATCTCCATTATATGAATTTTGTCTCTGTTTCCATTGAACAGTAGATATTTTTTTTATTATTTCTTCTTCTTCTTTTGCAAAATGAAGAACTACCCGTAGAAGAGCATTTATCGAATATGCGTTACGATGAAGGAGAAAATGATAAAGGGGGTGCTTAATTTTATGTATGTCTGTCGAACCAGCTGTCTACATAAAATAAAAAAGTTTTCTATTGTTTTAGAAACTTCATTGATTTTAACTGAAAATGTTATTAAATTATGTAAAGAGTTTTTTTTTGAGAGAACTTTAAATTGGCATCACTGTTTTTTGTGACAGTTGATTCTCGGTTAGTTTTGAGGTTAATTTGGTTTGGCAAAATGGCACTTCATCATGAAAAAACTCACACGCAGCGTTGGAGAAAAATTTGCAAATTGTTCAAATTAATTTTAGAAAATATGAGTCAATTCCAGAAACTCATCGGGGACAACGTACATTTTATATATATATTTTTTTTTAATGGCTGTGTTAATAAACGGATTTTCCGCATTTTGATTTGAGTTGGAAAATATTGGAAAATATTTTTTCCAAAACTATTGATAGAAATAAATCAATTTAAAAATAAAACAAAAGAACCAATTTCTAGCTTTCAAAAAAATATATAGTACTTTTTTTTGCAAGTTTTGTCGTTGTGCTTTAATAATTTTCTTTTTAGTTTTGATTTTTTTTATACCACTTTTTCCATAATTTTTTTTCTAATTCACAAATTACTAAAACATTGATTAAAATATTAAATTAATTCAAGAAATGAATGAAATGAAAATTTCCACACAAAAATTGAAACAACGAAATCATAAACGAAAAATTTCTTTCAACGTGCGAAATAATTACCTAGTTGTAGCTCTTTTTATTTTTTTTGTTTGACAATTTCACTTCACTTTCAATGGGTATTTTTGCGTTGTGGTTTCCGTTAAAGATTTACTAAAATGTTGGATACCATAGACGAATTTCGTATCGCATCATCTGATAAAACTCTTCATTAATATTTTTTCGTTTACGTTTTCGCTATCGATTTGGAGACCACAGAAAGTTCAGCTGCGTACTAGGCTTTATAACTAAAAAATCACAGTAAACTTTCTCATAACCGGACACTTAAAGTAACCAAAAATTTGTCCGGTTATAAGAGCTATGTAGGTACTTATGAGAAATAAAAATATAAAATTGAGATCCTTTAAAAAAAAATTAAATTTTTGCTTATAAATAAATGTCTGTTCCAGAAATATTTTAAGAATTTTTTCTTGCGAGTCGAGGGTTTTAACCAAGGTTCGAAGAACTATAAAATATGATTCGTTCTGGATTCGTAAGGGAATTTTATTTTTGACTCGATCGCGAAACTTATTTTTTGGTTCCTTTAAAATAAAATTCGTTTTCGCGAACGAATCATATCTTTTGCGATCTGTAAAATATGGTTCGTTCGCGAATTTATCACATGGGAACTATTGAAGATCCATTCCATAAGAAAAAAAACTGTAATTTAGATTTTATATAAATATCATATATAACAGTAAATAGGGATATTTTTGTATCGTAACTAATACCACACAACATTCAAAAATCACTCTTCTTAATATCAATTAAGACCGATTTATTGTAGGTACTTTTTTCTTTTCGAACTGACACACTTCCAGTTCTTGATAGTTGTTCATTAACCCCCGAATCAAAAATATTAACACTATGTATTGTTGTATAGTGCCTTTCTATGTTTCCTGTCATTTTTTAAATTTTTTTTTTTTTTTTAACAAAATAAACAAGTTGATTCGCCAACTAATTCTTCATTATAAGAAACAAATTTGAATGATTCTTTTTACGGATCTTTTCGGATCCTTATCGCGAGCGAACAATATTCTACCTGAATTTTATTTTTCCGATCTCTCACGAACGAGAGATACAGAAAAAAAATGCATATGGTTCGTTCGTGAGAGAACTATAAATTTTTATAGATCGAACATTTTATCGTTTGCGAACTATATTTTTATGGTTCGTGAGAAGATCGGTAAAGAATGATAAAGATCCGTATTTTATGATTCGCGAGCGATATTTTACGAACCCTGGTTTTAACCCTATACTCTTCATAATTCGAAAAATTGTGAGTTATTATTCATAAAGAACTGAAATTGACCTTGTACTTATAAAACTTGAGAAATAGTACATGCAATTTATTCTCTTAAGAGAGAGCCGAACTTGAAATTATTTAATTTAGTATCTGTGTCCAAATTCATGAAAAATCATTAGAGGTGTCCGCTTATTAAAGGTGTCTGTTTGGAGAGAGTACCTATAGATATAATAAATTCAACAAAAACTCTGCTATCGCCAAAGAGTATTATTTGACACATATAGTCTTATTTATAAACGTTGTCCAACTTTAAACAACTGTCCAACTTTGGAAAATGTGTTTAAAAACTTTGTTTAGTGTTGTCTTATCACTGGCTAACTTAGACACAAGAGTAGATTGTCTTAACCGTGAATAATGTGATATTTATTTTTATTAAATAAAGCATATTTCCACCAATTTTAAAATAGTTAGGCAGTGTCTAAGTAGACAAAAATCTAATAGATACGACTGATAGACTTTCTAAAATGGTGAACTTTTGCACATTGGTTTGAACTTGAAATTTACATTATGTGCCACTAGCGTTTGTTTTTTTAAATCTATAGTTATTGAAAAAAATATAGTAGGTATTTTTTAACTTAATAGTATTTTAATAATCCATCTACTTGGATGAATTAGATAATCAAATTGAATTAACTTTTTGTTTTTCTTTTATTAATAAGATTTTGCGCTTACTTTGCTGATTAAAAATCATTCATGTTTGATTTTAAATTTTGATCAATTTTTTCGATAGAAATCTCATTCCCTGACAAAATTACCTTAGCACAACAACAATAATGTAATTAATTTATTTTCAAAGAAAAAATAATATAAAAGAATCTACAATTGCTTTTTTTTTTGTAAATAATTGTTCATCTACCTGAAAAGGACCTCATTAAGTTAAAAATAAAAAAAAAAAAAAAACATCTCGCTTTTTGTTGCCAAGAATTGAAAAATAATTACCAAGTAGGATTGAACCTTTTTTTTTTATAAAATGGCTTTCCAATCATCAGACAAGCCCTTGCAAATTATTTATGTTTCATCAATTCAGAGATATGATTAACTATATGGCTGCCTTAAAATTACCAGGAGCATTAAAGCTACGCCCAACAAAGATGTTTTTTTGTTTTTAATTTTATAAAAAGTCAAAGGTTTTAATTTATGTAAGCGATTCAGGTTGAAAAAACTTCTATGTCAATAATTTGTCTTTGATAAATGTATGTATATGTAGTTACTGTTGAAGAGTGTATATTTCCGCTTGCTTACGTTAGGACTAATGTTTGATTAACTTGACATTATATAGAAGTCTTGAAAATGTACGTTCTTTGAAAATGCTATTTTTAAATTGGCTTCAATTTTTTTTTTTTTAAATGTAACTTGGCTGAATAAAAAAGAGAGGAGCTGTAGTAGAAGATGAAGTTGGTTAAACTTTTTCTAAGCTATACTTTTCAGCTACAGCTATATATTGCAACATTGTATGCTATTAACTTTTACAGTACTACGCGGCTACAGCAGCGTTGTAATCAGCCAGTAAATTATTTTATTGCAATGTCACCAGATGTGTATCTTCCCTGCATTAAAATGAAGTACTAACTTTAACCTTAACTTTTATATCTTAGGTGTCACATTCAAATCAATACTGATACACTATATCCTTGAATTCAATTAAAGAAAGGAATTTAAAGAGATATTTTGATACATAAATAAATTCAATTTTCTTCCTGCAGTCATAAGGTTTATATTTATATAATCAAAATCCAAAGAAAGCTTTTAAGTTAGTATATACCTATTCCTGACAATAGTAGTGACATTGATTTGTATAGCCCAATCAGTTTTGGAGATTGATTTGATGCCATTGTATTCTATTTTTATAAAGTGGGTAGAACAAGAAAACAGAAAACATTTCAATTTATATACTGTCGATTCATCTCATTCAGAAAAAAAAGACACTTAATTTCTTAGAAACTTTGGCAGAAAAAAAAATTACACCAAACTGTTGATATGTACGGTGACCTTGTTCGAGTGAAAAAAATTCAATTAAACATTAAAACTGTTTATAGTCGTTTAAAAAAAAATGGTACCAATATGATTAAAATGAATAAAAAAATATAAGCTGGTGTATACCCGGGTTTATGATCAAATTTTTTTTGTTTTTTTTTTTTTCTTTATGGCAAAGAAAATAAAACAAAAATATAAAAAAAAGCCAATTTAAAATTTAATGCACGAAGGTTTGCAGTAAGACGGGATTTTTAAAAATTTGTGTTGCAAATAGGGTGAAGTGGAGTTCAATTGAGTATGAGTCGAAAAATTATAAATTTTATTAAATTCTAAAAGTAGAGATTGTTGATTTTTACTAGCTCTAGTGGGAAGTATTGGTTTCGTGTTAAAAAAATGTTGAGGTTTTAATCAAAATTACCACAAAAAATGCCAGATTTCCTTATTTGAGATAAAGATTTGTGGGATATCGTAGCACTTCCCATATGTTATAGATTTTTGAAAGCTAGAAGTTATAGATCGTACACTGAACCAAAAAGATACGTATATACAATAACAGAATTTATTGGGACAGTGATTTTTTTTTATCAATTTTTGTTCAATAAACTGGTTTATTGGCCCAGTAAACGTTTATTATTACAAGCAAGAGTTTATTGATCCTGTTTACTGATTTATTTTTCTTTTACAAAATTAGTTTGTTGCGGCAATGTACTTTTTTGTTGTTTGTAGGAACAAATTTGCTAGGACAATAGACAGTTTATTAAATTGACCAATTTTGTTTGTTGTGCCAATAAATTATTTCGTTGGTACAAGCAAACTTATTTGTTGAGCCAATGAAATGATTTATTAAATTGGAAAAATTTGCTTTCCATTTGCATTCCAGCTTCCCTTTACTATATTCACTTTTTCTATTTATTGTTCCAGCTAATTGTTTGAAGTTGAGCTCACTTGAACTTTTAAATTCAATTCAAGTGACCTCAACTCAAAAACGCGTTTCGCCAAAGTACGAAAGTTGGGCTTGTCAGTAAGATCCTGGCGTACCCTTTCAAGATGCAAATTATGGTCTATGCTTACCGACTCTTATAAAAATCTCCGTGTGAACAACATACTGTGAATTTTAGAAGAGTCGCCTTAAAATTGAAAAAAGCATTTGGCGTAACTTATAAACACTTTATTTATACCCACAAAAATATTAAAATCATTTAAAATGTTTATTGACATTTAATAACAATTGTCTATTGCGTCAATAAACACATTTATCAAAGTAAAAAAAATTCTATGACGGATTGTATGAATTTATTGTGTCAAAAAAAAAAAAATATTAATACAAGCAACCGTTTATTAATTTTAATTTTTTTAATTTTCAATAACCGGAGTTTAACTGAGCCATAACCTATTAGAATATTTTCAAAATCTACTACATCTGGTCACTATAAACAAATAGTTCATTTACCACATAATTTCACACATAAATGACTTACGACTGATTTGGTTTTGATTGGATTAGAGACATCTACGACCTACGTATATTTAATAATTGTTTCTAAAGAATCTTAATTGATTCCTAAATGATAATGTAATAAGAAAACTTGATTAATTTGCTGTGGTGGGCTTTCTAAATTAAGTGGGTGCAGTGATGAAGAACAATTTGTGGTATTATTGTACTACACGTAATATTCATAAACGATAGAAATATCAGCAAAAACAAATTGGGTTATTCTATGATGGAAATATTTGATTTTATTGATTTAAAAACTTAAATATTATGTGTATTAGCTCCCTTTTTATTTGTATATAGTATGTAGTACCTAAAATTTCGACCAGGACATTTTGGTGAAAAAAATTGTTTTAAAATTTTAAGTCTACATAGTACACTGCTGAATGACACATCGAAATCACTAAACGAAAAATGTCCTTCTTCTTTCACATAGAATTAATTGGCTAGATCTGATACCATTACACTACTTGTGTACGGAAAATGTCATTTGTGTTTGTTTTTGATTTTCGACTTGTTTTGATTTTTTTTACGTTTTTTTTTTTTTTTTTTTAATTGGTGAAACTCCTCTCCCCAGCATTTTGCTGGCATGTTGATTTGGAACCCATTTTTTTCTTTCAATATCGCTCTTACAAAAAAAAAAAAAAAGAGGAAAAAACAATACCTTTGTTTATCCAATACCTACAATCTATTCTTGTCATATAAAAACACGCAAATACAAATGGTTAAGTGCTGTAAGAAACTTTTCATTTTAACCCAATCTTTTTTTTTAACTCATAATTTACTCAGTACAGATAATCTGAACTTGAGGTTTCAAATAAGGTTTTAATAAAAGGGATAAATCCATAAAGAGCGTTCCCGGGAATAGTAGGTACCAGTGGCGAGGCGTCCATATAACTCGATTCCTACCGACTTACCTTTTACATTTTCTGCTATACAACAATGTTTACTAAATACGAGCAACATTAAGCCCACGGGATAAACCTAATATGTATCTATACATCAACCTGCACACTCCACCACTCAATTGAAAAGCCACACACGAAAACACACACACCTCATTATCATTAGTATGTGTATTCTGTCCACACTCTGTGCATAGCCAAAGCAAAGCAACCCGAAATATGTCGGGTTATAAAATCTGTCGCTAGATAGAACAAATTTATTTCCTTTCTCTTTCTTCCTTATGATTTTCTGATTTAGACCCAACTCTGTTTAACACACGCTCTCTTATGCAAAAGAATAACACGCTTTTTTCCGACTTATTTGGTGAATTTTGTGAGTATCTTCTACCGCTGCGCTGTGCTGTGGTAGATTAATTGAGTAAGTCAGTTCTCTTAGTTACTTAATGAGTTTCTGAGTTTGACTCGTCTCTGTTCCCCTTTCTTATGCAAACAAATAACACGCTTTTCTTCGACTTATTTGGTAAATTCTGTGTGTATCTCTTATCGTTGCGCTGTTGTTTAACAACAGCAAAGGCTGTTAAACAACAGAAGTCTGTAGGTATTAAATGAGCTGATAAAATTTGCTACCGTTTAAAAAATGAAAATTCAGTTCAATATTTTCTATTTTTTAATCCAGATAAATAATTATTTATAGAAAATTTTTATTTATTGGCTTAGTTTGTCTTGGAAAGCAGATCTGCCATATATTATTTAATATTGGCTACATATTAATATGTTTTAGAATGCATTTACGTTTGCAGGTAAATAATTTTTACATCGACTTACCGTTTGAAATTATTCACGCCTCGCCACTGGTAGGTACTCATTTTATAGATACCTTTTTAAAGCAGGGTTAGTATTCTTTGAAACAAAAATCCTTTTCATATCCTTTAATCGAATTAAAAAAAAATCTATCTAAATCTGAACCTAAGGAAGGTAAATAAAAGTATTTTTCTTTGAAATGTAAGTCGTAAATGAAAAATATAAATAGATAAATAAAAAAAATAAAAATTAAATAAAAATATAAACGAGTTTGAAAATCAATGATTATCTAAATTTATTGAATTATTTTGTTCTTTCCAAAAATGTTTTAAATTACAAAAGGATTTAACGAAACGCATATACTTACATAACTTCTGTTATTTAAATAAATGTGTGCCAGTTTCAAGACACCATTCAACAACCGCTCCTTCTTATTATTATAACTGTTTTTTTGCCGATATATACCTACATATATACATATGTAGGTACTAACGGGTGATTTTTTAGCTGGTTTGGTTTTGGCAACACTGGTTTTGACAGCTGACGTGTGTTTAGTACCTTGTGTTACTGTCAAACAGCTTCAGTTTGGTTTGCAATTTAACCATGGATCGTCTTACAAATGAACAACGCTTGCAAATTATTGAATTTTACTATCAAA
Organism: Epistrophe eligans; assembly: GCA_951394125.1. NCBI lineage: Eukaryota > Metazoa > Arthropoda > Insecta > Diptera > Syrphidae > Epistrophe > Epistrophe eligans. The sequence goes on along the minus strand of OX596031.1, from coordinate 26,214,486 downwards.
ATTCGTGCTCGGTTCGAAATGTTCATCGCGCGCTGCACCAAATTTACTTTGTTGGACATTAAACCACCAACACGTTTACGTACTGTGCGTAGTGAAGAAAATATTGCGGCCGTATCAGCTAGTGTGACAGAAGACCGCGAAATGTCGATTCGGCGCCGTTCCCAGCAGTTAGGCCTTTGTTACAGCACTACGTGGAAAATTTTGCGGAAGGATTTGGGCGTAAAGCCTTTTAAGATACAGCTGGTGCAAGAACTAAAGCCAGCCGACCTACCACAACGCCGAATTTTTGGTGAATGGGCTCTTGGAAAGCTGGCCGAGGATCCGCTTTTTTATCGAAAAATTGTGTTCAGCGATGAGGCTCATTTTTGGTTGAATGGGTACGTAAATAAGCAAAATTGCCGCATTTGGAGTGAAGATCAGCCAGAAGCATTGCAACAGCTACCAATGCATCCCGAAAAAGCCACTGTTTGGTGCGGTTTATGGGCCGGCGGCATTATTGGGCCATATTTCTTCAAAGATGATGCGAATCGCAGCGTTACTGTCAATGGTGAACGCTACCGAGCGATGATAACAAACTTTTTTTTGCCCGAAATGGAAGTTCTTGACCTGCATGATATGTGGTTTCAACAAGACGGTGCCACATGCCACACAGCACGCGAAACAATGGCGCAATTGCGAGGCGAGTTTGGTGAACAGTTAATTTCACGTTTCGGGCCGGTCAATTGGTCGCCTAGATCGTGCGATTTGACACCATTAGATTATTTTTTGTGGGGGTATGTCAAGGCTAATGTCTATAGGGACAAGCCCGCTTCGATTGACGCACTGGAAGCCAACATCCATGCATTCATTCGTGAGATACCGGCCGATATGTGTGAAAGAGTATGCCAAAATTGGACTCAGCGGATGGGCTACCTGAGACGCAGCCGCGGTCAAAATTTGCATGAAATTATCTTTAAACATTAAATTGCAAGGTTCAAACTATCGATTCAAATAAATATTTCATTCATTTTTTCGAATTTTTTGTATTTTTTTTTTTTAAAGTTCTAAACCTCTTAAAAAATCACCCATTATATGGCAAGTTATGGATTTGAAAAAAAAATTCAAACTCGAGATTCTGATCAAACTTGACAATACGATGATAGCGAAGTCAAAAAAGTGGGTCGATTTTCTTTAAACTTGGTATCTAGTGTTTATTGGACATTTTTTTTAAGTACCAAAATTACGGCATGTACCGTAAAATTTTGTTTAGCAGTTACTAACGTTCACAAGCATTTATTAAATTCGGTAATTTTTTTAACAAAATGGCTACCTTTTCGTAAAAGATTTTAAAAATTAATTTTAAAAAGTTTTGAAAGTTTTGTAAACCAAAATTTGATTTTTTTTATTTTTAAAAATTTTTTTCAATTTTTTTTTAATTCGAAAACACCTTGGTCGATTTGTATTAAACTTAGCACACTTAAGTTTTTTTTACATTATCTAGTAGATTTTAAACAAAAAAAATATTCTTAAACCCGAAAATACCGGTTTCTCACATATGTACAAAATGATAAAGAACCGGTAAGAAAAATCGATTTTCGATTACTTACCTCATTATCTGTTGAACCGATTTTAATGAATTTTTGTACACAAGAGATTCTAATAAGTTTTAACAGAAAATAAATTTTCAAAAAAAAAAAAAAAAGTTTTAGATTTTTAAAAAGATTTTCAAAATATTTTTTGAAAATTCTATATTTCGAAAATGGGTATCTGATATTTTTTTTACATAAAATATACGGCATAAAATATAGGCTCCCATAACTTATCTATTTACTTTATCAGAAAAATAGTTTTAAAAATAATAAGGCTTTAAAATCACAGTGTTATCGTATACATAAGAGCAAGTTCGTGCTATCCGGTCGTGTCTTGTATTTAACTGTCTTAAGGTTTTTAGTCAGCCATTTCGTCTAATTTAATTTAATTTAAAAATCTAATAACCAAAAATAGAAAAATATAAACTTACTTTATAATCCATGCTGTATACAAGTTTATCCTTCTAAAAATAAATTCATAACAATGATTCCTTCCCACATTATAATTTTCTAAGAAATAACGGAAATTAGCTTAATGGACATTTAATCGCAAATGTTTAAGTTCATATTATTTTTCAGTTAATTAAGAACAAAATGATTAATTGAGAGTTATCCTTCAACAGCAACAAAAAAAAAAAAACCAAGAACCTGACTTTTATAATAATCAAAGTCAGAAAGAGCAAAATAAGGTCTTCGAAGCCAAACATAAAGTCCTTATATTACATTTTTACTTCTTGAGGTTGAGTGATGTGACATTTTTATTACTGTTTTTGCCTCAAAATCGATATTGCTTGTAATTAGGTAGCTAAATGTTTTCTTCAGTTTTAAAATGTTTTTTTTTTTTTTGTTTATTGTGTTTGAAATTTGATATAGGAAGCAGGAAGGAACTTTCCTTTTTCTTTCTCTTTTATAAAATTGGGTGGATGGGTGGGATTTGTTTAAAGGACATTGTCATTTAGGTTGTTTAAGTAAAACTTACTCTTTTCACTCAAGAAATTCATCAAACAATGAAGCTTTCAACAAGAGACTACCTTTGAACAAAATTATAGTTACATACATAAATGGTATTAAAAATTTATTTAAATCTTTTTGGCATCTTGTAAGTAAACTTTCACTCGTGATTATTTAGCAGAACGAAGATTATCTCTGCAGAACAAAAAATTAAATTAAAATATGCTTGAATACTGTCTGTAATCTCGAAGATAATCCTTTCTTGTATATCTATAATTTTTTTTTCAAAATTGCATTAAGATATTTTGATACAAAAAAAAAAAGAAACTAATATCAACACTCTCATGCTTCCTATTTATTATCTTAGATTTATTTTGATGTCCTTGATCTCTATGAGCATTGAGCAACTCCTCCATAACATGCTCACAGCTTTTGTAGTCGTCGACAGTATATTGTATGTATGTACATTGTACAAGTGATATATAGGTAATCCTGTTTGTGAATTTTCACAAGATTTATTTATGTACATAACATTACATAATTTTATAAGCAAACGACAAATTTTATTCTAGAGTCAGAGCATTTATGAATATTTTGTGAAGCATAGCAAAAACACAAAAGCACATCACACGCCATTGAATATTTCACGTATGGCTTGTAAAATGTTTTGAACCATAAAGAACAACACAATATAGACTCAAAATATACCAAACATACATATGTACATTGTACAGTACTTATAGATATGTACATCAGGATAACTTTTACCAGTTTGTGTGTTTTTTGTTTGATGATGATTGTACCTATTGTTTCCCCATGAATAGAAATTCTGGCTTTGACATTGAAACAAGAATTATATTATATACCTATGATGTTTTTATACTCGGGTATCGAATTGGCGACGAAGTAGCTATAAATAATAAGCTTTTAGCTCCCATTAGTTAATTAAAAGTGAAGATAATCAAACCTTGACAAATTTTAGATTTGAAAATAAAATCATATCATAAAATCAAGACAAAATTTTTATTTTGACAGATTAAGACTTTTATATTTACAATGCTTTAGAAAAGTTCTGATCTAACCCATATAAGAATTGGAACAGGATCAAAGGATCATATACAAAAAAAATCAAAATTGTTTAATGCCGAAGCTTTTAAATTCATATACAAATTTATACTTCTGCCTTGTGCAGATTTGTAAAAACAAATAAAAATAAACATATTTTAACCAATTTTGACAAAATTAGAAATTAGAAAAATAATATTAGTAATTAGTGAAAAATTTTGTTGATATAAATTTTTTCAAAATTTTTAAGAATACAAAATTTTAAAAAAATATTTGACACTTACAAACTAAATTTTAATTAAAACCCTTTCTCGTTTTCAAAATATTGAATTTACAAAAAAAAAAAAAGAAGACATTTTTAGGTAAATATTTTATAAAAACCCAAGATATGTAGGAGGTAGGTACTTGTACTTCTTGAGAGTATATTGGCAGCCGTTTAAATGGAAGGAAAAGCTAATCTATTTCAAAAACCGATGTAAATATTTTGATTAAACAAAATGTATGTGATCGAAGGTGTGGTCAATGCTTATTGCTTTGATAAAAAAATATTTTTTTTTTTAAAACCCCTATGCCTCAAAAAACGCTTTTTTGTTTTTTGATTTTCAAAGCTGTCGCAAACAGATCCACAAATTTCTATTAGTTTTCTTATGGTAAAGCTTTTAGGTGGCCCAATTAATATACCTTATTTATTTATTTTTAATATAACTTGGATTCTTTTAAAAAATATTTATTGGAATTTTTTTTCTAAATACTTTGTAATACATTTTGTTTTTTTTTTTAAGAAGTTGGATTTTTCATTTATAAATTAATTCAAAATAAATGTAAAACAAAAGCTGCAAAAATTATTATGGGTAAATAGTTTAGTCCAATAAAACAAAATACTTACCGACGTCATTTTGCAAATATTAAAAAACTTACAGTACCTACAAAGATACAATTGTATCTTTTTTTGTTGAAAATTAGTTCTGGAAAAAAACCTGTAGCTACCTATATTATTAAAAAAAAATTGGTATGTAGTGCTAACTTGATATCAAGTTAGCATTACACTCTTGGAAGTTAAAAAAAAAAAGTATGCAATTAGTTGAAGCTTTATGTAGTAAAATAGTTGTGGAAAAAAAAATTCTAAAATTTTTTTTGAAAAATGTTAAAAAAACAGGTTATTGTAAGTCTCTGCTGATAAAGAAAGTCCTGCCTGCACTATGCTAATTTTTACTGGTCTTTCAAATTTGTAAGATTCCTTCATTTTAGTTTATTTGTTTACATAAAATTTTAAATTATTAAAATAATAGTTGAGAAAAAATGTTTAAAAATGGCCAATCTACGAAAAAAATCTAAATGAAGATTTCTTAACGCAATTATTATCTCTATTTTTGCTAAAGGAACATTGGCTAAAAAGTCTATTGCCAAATCTATATAAAGTCATTTTCCTGATGTACCTAACTGAGTGTTTAGAATGGCCATTTCAAAAAATTTAAAATGACCAAAATGTTGTTTTTTTTCACGTATAGCTCCTTAACAGTGAGTGTTTTTTGAAGTATGTTCAACGTTTGTATATTAAATGAACTCTAATTTACAAACAAAAAATTACTTTTCTAAATGTATGGTTTTTTTTAATCTCATTACTGTGTCCCGCTTTTTTCATTGTAATTATATGGGGCTAAGAAGCATTTTACTGCGTATTAAAAACATGATTCACTAAATTTTTTACTTGCGATATATGTATATTGTATATGTAGATACTATATATATGTCAAGTTTTGGAATTGTACAAAAAATCGAATACGAGATTTTAATCAAAGTTGACATTATGATGATGGCGAAGTCAAAAAAGTGGGTCTCGCAATTCTGTCTGTCTGTCTGTCCTTTCAGTTGTAGCCAGTACGGGTGGATCGATTTTCTTTAAACTTGGTACCTAGCGTTTTCGGGCACTCTTCCCAGACATTTTTTTTTTCATTATTCTAAGACCAAAAATAACAAATTTTTTTTAGCAAAAAATTAAAATCTTATTTTTCTCACAACTGTAGAAAAAATCGAATAATTTTGTTAAAAAAGAGGCTACCGTTTAAAAAAAAAATTCCAAAAAGTGGTTATAATTGGTACCTCCCATAGAACCATTTTTTTTAATTTTCGATTTTCTCAAAAATGGTTCAACTGAATTTGATCATTTTTTTATTGAGAATTTTTCAAAAAGTTTAAAAAGTATTGCATATCAAAATTAAAAATTTTTTTGTTTTGATTTTTAAAAAAAGTTTCAAAATTTTTTTTTGAGAACTTAATAATTCGAAACTACTTGGTCGATTTTTATTAAACTTGGCATCCAGCAGTTTTTTGACATTATCTAGCAGATTTTACATACAAATTATTCTTAAGACCAAAAATAACGGTATCTCCTATACAAATGTATATGGTATGGAAAACATAATTTTTCTCAAAAACGACTCCTACGACTTTTTTTAAAATTTGTATGTGATCTAGTATCAGTACGATCAAATTTTTTCACCAGAGCTTCTAATAAATTGGAATAATATTGCATTTCAAAATTTTCAAAAAAAATTTTTTTTTGAAAATTCGATATTGCGAAAATGGTAAATTTTGTTGCAAATTTTGTTTAGGCGCACCTTCCCTATAATATATATTAGCATTTTGTAATGTTTTATTTTAAAAACCTTTAATTGTTTAGATTTTTAAAATCCTACGGCCGTTATATAGTTATAATGTTAAAATAATGAATAACACAGACGAATGCGGCGGTGGGCGTAAGCCCCAGCCTACATAAATTTGTTTAAAATTCAACAATCCTATCCATACTTATAAAACCATTTATGTAGTTCATTTAAGCCGATTACGAGCTTTTAACAAGGCCTATACCTTTGTATATCCTCTTTGGATAACCTAAGTAAGTTCATCTCATTGTATCATGTTTTCATTTTATTGAATTACAAGTAGGTACATAGAGGTATTGTCCCTCAATTGATATGTAAATCCATCAAAGCAAATTTACATAACCAATGGAGATCTTTTCTAGCTGTTCCGGGTGCCTAAGGAACCTAACCATCTGAATGATTAAATTCCAGGATAAACGATTTTGTGAATTCAATTCCTTCTACAGAGTTTTTATCTCTTTAATGTTTTTTTTTTTATTTCTCAATTTTTAAAAGAGGGTCTTTATAACTCATTTCAATAATTGAGATGAGAAAAACGTCTGAGTGTAGCATATGTAGCCCGGCTTCTGTGTTTTTTTTTTTTTTAGATCATAACCATGTACTTGGTATGTAAAAAAGTTAACAATGCTAATGAGTAAGAGGAAGATGACGGTACGTGTAATGCATTGGTTAGAATATTTACAGTAGTCGTGAAAAGTTCTCTTCACTTTTGTACAAGTATATGTATTTATATGTTCGTAATTTTCGAATTGTCATTTGTCATATTTTATTTACTTTCGCTAGAATAAAAAATCTAATCAAAAATTAAAAATTAAAATAAAATAAAATTTTTTGTGTGAAAACACGCTCGTAGTGAGACTGCTAAGGATTCCCATCATCAAATTAATAGTGAAGGTTTTAAAGAAACATTATATAAATCAATACATTTGTGAGCAAGTTGTATCCTTATGGTTAAAAACTTTAAGTTGTATGGATTGATTTATCAAAAAATAAAAATAAAACTATAGCATCTTCGCAAATTCGCACATTCGCATGATCACATAATACCCAATTTGCATTTTCGCACCTTCGCATGTTTCTACATCTTACGTTCCATGATAGCACGTTTTCATCTTCTCACTTTTAGGTTCGTATATTCGCATTTTCACACGTTCACACGGTTGCATATTTGCATTTTCACATCCTCGCATGTTCTTACGTTCCACGTTCAATTTTCGCACATTTGCATATTTTTAAATCTCACATTCCATGGTAACACGTTTTCATGTTCTTACTTTTATGTTTGTATATTCGCATATTCACACATTCGCATATTTTAATTTTTGCATTTTCGCATTTTCCTACGTTCCACGTTCCTTTTTCGCACCTTCGTATATTTTAAATCTTAAATTCCATGATAGCACGTTCTCATGTCATATTCGCATTTTCACATGGTCGCATATTTGCATTTTCGCATCTTCGCATGTTCTTACTATCCAAGTTCTATTTTCGCATATTCGTATTTTCACACTTTTGCACGTTCGAATTTTTACACGTTTGCATTATTCGGATGTTTGCATATTTGCATGTTCACACGGTCGCATGTTTGCATTTTCGCACTTGCACGTGTTTTTACGTCCCTCCTTCTATTTTCGTATGTTCGTTTGTTCGCACGTTCAAAATATAGCATGTTCACAAGTTCACACATTCACACTGGCCCATTTTTTTGTATTTTCGCACCTTTGCATTTTTACACTTTCGCATGATCAAATGTTCGCATATTCGCATTTTTCAAGTTGTCATTTTCACATGTTGTATTAAAGCTACAACCCAACTCCTTTGAGTGTGCACTGATTTTCAACACTCACTGTACAGAAGGTATCCAATGTACATACATTTTTCAAAGCAACATCTGCAATATGTAATGTAGTAGGTGCACATACAAAACACTGCAGACAGTCCGAGGATATTTTTTTTGAATTTATTCATGAAATTTCCTTCAGGAAATGTTAAACTCGTGTCTTTTTCAAATACACTGCTCCTTGGGCCAGAATGCGAAAGGTTATGTAGATTGTGTTTGTGTGGATTTTCTTTGTAAAATGGTATAACTTGTGAATTTATTTTCTCAAATACTTTTACCACACATGCCTTGCCTATGGCAACTATACTAGTATCTACAATGTATGCGGTCTCTATAAAGTGTGAGCGATAGAATCCATCAAAGGACGTCGACATTTTGTATATTTTCTATGCGCGTACCATATTTTCTTCTTCTATTTTTTTTTTGTGCTAACAGAAGTTATTTTAGCTTCGTCATTGACGTTCCTTACCTCTACTACTCGTTTATATTAAACATGAAATAGCTGGCACTTTAGGGGGTATCGAAAGAGAATTTAATATTCACATGTGGAATGTTTAACAAAAATCAGAAACATTGCAAAAAGGACATAATTTCCTTGAATTTGAATATTTATAGCATTTAGGGATCTAAGGTTAAGTTGCTCCTGGTCTGTTCGGCTTCTGTTATTGCGAAATAAATCTTAACCATAAAAGGATAAAATTTGTTTTTGGTTGACAAGTACGTGGTTAAAATATCTGGTATATGCCAGGAGCACTGGGAGTTCAATCTAAATACAAACGTTGAATACAAATTTGTTTTAGATAAGTGAGGGCAAGCCCAATCTACATACATTTAATACTGGTAGGTTTCCATATATGTACATACAAAATTTTGCTAATTATATTGCTTACACTAATTATTTTAAATGTATTTTTTATTATTAAATGGTTAAAAGTTGCTCTGATTTATTTGTTTGATATTTTGTTTGTCCAGGATAATCTCAGAAACCATGGGTCTGATTTTAAAAATTCTTTTTACGTTCGAAAGCTTGTACATATAAGATGGTTTAAGTGCTAAATAGTTTTTAAATTAAGCTTTTTGGTAGGGTGAAATGGAATAAAAACAAAAATACTTGTGTTTAAAAGGGTATTATTAAATGATAGACTTAGAGCGTGGCGGATGAAAAACTAAAATAAATGCATCAGGTTTTTTGTGTAATAAAGTAAAAACCGATAAGATCATTAAATGTTAGAAAGATAAACAGGATTTTAAAGTTAAAATAAAAAAAAAAATTTGTATGATATATGTGTTAAAATAATTTAAATTAAAGATGATTTTGTTTAATACTTCATTATTATTTTATTATATAATTCATTTTACTTGTTAAGGACTTGACTATAGTAAAGTAAGTAATAAACTAAGAACTAAACTAGCTTAACAAAAATTGGCGCATAAACTTAATGTCTAATCTCACGTAAGTATGTACATTGAGTCAAATAACAAACTGTTGGTTTACATAATTCAACACTCCTCCTTAAATCTACAGTTTGTGACTTTAACTTTTTTATTTAACATTTTATTTTATTTTTTTTGGATATGAGTTATTTTCTTTTTTTTTTACTTAATACTTAAATTAATTTCAATAAACTTCTAATAGTTATAAACTTATTTTTACATAGACTTTTCGTTAATATATCTGCAATATTATCTTCTGAATTTACTTTAATTAAATCAATAATACCTTTTTCATAATTTTCATTTACATAATGATATTGTACTTCTATGTGTTTTGAATTTTTTGTGTGATTTCCATATTTTCCAATTATTAAAGCTCCTAAATTATCTTCATACAATTTTATTGGTTCGTTTAATTGTATACCAAAAGATTCATTTAAAATATTTTTTATAAAAATAACATCTGTTACTGCTTCTGACAATGCTATATATTCTGCAAAAGTGGATGACTTGGTAACAGTGTTTTGTTTATGTGTTTTCCAAAAGATTACATTATTGTACATTCTAATTACATATCCAGTAGTGGACTTTCTGTCTACATTGTCGCCTGCCCAATCAGAATCTACCATACAATCTAGAATTTTGTTTTCATTATTTTTCGTATACGTTAGTTTTAAATTTTTCGTTTTATATAAATATTTTAAAATTCTTAAAGCGTATTTATAATGCGTTTCAGTGTAACAATTCTGAAATCTACTTAAATAATTAACGCTATAGGCTATATCAGGCCTTGTACCAGAACTTATGTATAACAATTCACCAATTAAATTTCTATATTTAATTCTTGGATCTATTTCGAATGAAGGATCTATTTTTAAGTTTGTTTCCATAGGGGTATCATATAGTTTAGAATTTTTTAAATTGTATTTTTCTGCAAGAGTTTCAATATATTTTTCCTGACTTAACGTTAGTTCATTTTCTCCCAAATTATTATTTATTTCAATGCCAATATAAATCTTCACTTTTCCCATATCTTTCATTTTAAATCTATTTATTAATTTTTGTTTTACATCATCAATTTCCCTTTGATTTTTACTACATATTAACAAATCATCAACAAACAAAAGTATATATGTCATTCGACTGACGTATAAACAATAATCGTAATTACTTCTCACAAAACCTAATTTTGTTATAAATTCATTAAAGCAGTTATACCACGCCCTTGGACTCTCTCTTAAGCCATATAACGATTTCAACAATTTACACACTTTATGTTTGTCCTGTTCATAACCTTCAGGCTGTTTAATATATACTTCAGAATTTACTTTGCCATTTAAGAACGCTGTCTCAACATCCATTTGCTCTATTTTAAATTCATTTTGGCAACAGTATGACAATAATAATTTTAAGGTTTGCATTTTTACTACCGGTGAATAAACGTTATCAATATATTCTTTTTGTTGAAATCCACGTACAACTAATCTTGCTTTATAAGTATTCTCATTCTTTTTCTTATATACCCATTTTACATCAATAATATCTTTATCTTTCGGTTTATCAACTAATTGCCAGGTTTGATTTTTAATTAAACTTTGAAACTCTGAATCCATAGCACTTTTCCATTTTTCCGATTCTTTACTGCAAATTGCTTCATCAAAACTATTAGGGACAGCACAATAATTTACATATATATAATTTGTTGCATGCTCATCATTACCGTATCTAACTATTGGACTTTTCTTTCTATTTGATCTCCTCACTTCTAGCTGTTCATTATTTTCACTCTCTTGACTATTATTTTCTTCATTTTTATTTTCCTCATTACTATTTATTTCATCATTTACTTCAATTTCTAAATCACTTTTTTCATTAATTTCTATTCTATTTACTTTATCTTTGTTTTCATCTAAACATATAATTTTTATTCCTTCTTCTATAACGTCAACATGTCGTGCATTTACAATTTTATTATTTATCAATACTCTATAACTGTTCTCATTGTACCCTACCAGAATTCCTAATTTCGATTTATCATCCCATTTACTATTTCTCAATTGTTCAGGCGTTCTCACAAAAACTCTACTTCCGTATATTTTCAAATGCTCTACACTTGGCCTTTTATTAAACATTATTTCAAATGGAGTTTTAAACTCATAGGTATTAGCAATTGTCCGATTTTTTAAATAAGCTGAGGCCAATATTACTTCAGGCCAAAAAGTTCTATTTAAATTAGCTTCTTTTAATAAACATCTCGCGGTATCCATAATTGATCTATTATAACGTTCAGCAGTACCGTTTAATTCGTGTACATATGGAGGACATGGATTTATCATGATACCCTTATTTCTTGCAAACTCAAAAATATCTCGGTTTAAATATTCTTTTCCGTTGTCACATTGTAATATTTTTATATTCTGTCCTACTAGATTTTCAACTAAATTCACGTACTCTACAAAATATTTGTATGTTTCAGATTTAGATTTTATACAATAAACTTTAGCACATTTGCTATATTCATCAATAAATGTAAGAAAGTATTTTTCACCGTGACAACCCGTAGTTTGATGTGGCCCATTCAAATCTGTATGAATAATTTCTAACACTTTTTTAGCTTTAGTTCTATTATTTCGAAAAGGTAAATTTGTCATTTTACTTTCAATGCAAGTAGCGCACTTAATATATTCACTACCTAAATCTTTTGGCAAACCAATTAATAATTCATTTTTACATAGTTTATTTAAATATTGAAAATTTACATGCCCTAATGTTCTGTGCCATTTTTCTTTTTCTGACATTTGGTTATTTTTTACAATATTTACAATTATTTCTTCATTTCTTGCTTTATTCACAAAACTTTTCATAAAATATAAATTATTTTCCTTTTTAGCCGTTGCAATTAAATTTCCTTGTTTGTTAAAAATGTTTGATACATTATATGTTGATACTATTTTGTGTTTCTCTGTCACTTTTGCATAGCTAATTAAATTTTTTTTCATGTCTTTTACAAAGTAAACATTTTTTAAAATTATTTCGGAATCGTATGCATGTTTTCTAAATACAGTTTTTATATTGCCAATTTTTGTGGCTTTCAAAATATTTCCATCACCTAGCTTTACACTAACCGGTTCTTTTAAAACAATGAATTCATCAAAAAACTCATCGCTGTTTACAATATGGTCTGTACAACCGCTATCAAGAATCCAAATAATTTCACTACTATTTTTCATAACATCATTATTATTACAATAAATATTTGAATTTACATTGCTTACTTCGACTGTAAACACATTTTCATGACCATTACCTCCGCCGTGTGTTGACACTTGTAAACCTTGGTTGTTGTTTCTACCATAGCTACCTCGATGAAAACCTCTGCCGTAACTCCCCCGCTGATATCCTCTGTTGTAGCCACCACGATGTCCCGATCTTGAATTTGAATACCCTCTGCCTCGACTGAATTGTGTACCACCTTGCTGCTTACAATATCGTTGTAGATGTCCAGTTAATCCGCATTTGTAACACTTGCTTCTCATTTCTGCATTGAATACATTTGAGTTATCTCTGTCTGATTTTGTTGCCTTTTGGCTTTCTTTTTCTATGCTTTTCATCATTATTTTCGATTTAACATAGTCACAGGTCCTTTCTCTTTCTTGTAATACATCAATCAAATCACCAATATAAGAATAATCGTGAGGTAGGGCTTTCAACATATAGCGCAGCTTCTCTTGCTCATCTAATTTAGCGCCAGATATTATTAATGCGTTCGCGGCTTTTTCAAAATCATCGAAAAATAATGTTACATTTTCATAATTGCTCAATTTAACATTTTCTAATTTGCTACGACAGACTATTTGTAATGCAGTAGATTCTTTTGAATACATTTGGTCGAATTTTTGCATTATTTCGAAACTTGTGTTCAGGTTGCTGATGTATTCTAATTGTCGATTTGATATTGAGCTATATATATAATTCGTAGCCTTAATGTCTTTCTTACTCCATGCCGCTTCATTGTCTGTTTCTAATCTTGCTCGTGTTGTCTGCTCCTTACACTCTTTGAATTCCAATAATTTAAATATTCTTCTCTTCCAACTAACATATTCGAATCCATCAAAAATGGGAATCACCACATCGTCCACCTTAACATACGAAGCCATTTCTTCTTTTTCACTTTTTAGTTTCTCAGAGTTTTCAATAAAATTTTTAATTTCTCGCACTTTCACAAATTGGTCTGCAAGCAATTTTCTTATTCTTTTTAATTCTTCATTAAAATCAATTTTTATTTTACTCATAGTAACACTAGCACAATTTTGGACACGTGGTAGTTTGCTTTAAGTTTATATTCCATTTCTTTACAATTTTAATTAGGTTTTTTTTTTTTTTTTTTGCATATTAGATTTCATTTAACCATGTTCTGCTATTTTGTTTAATACTTCATTATTATTTTATTATATAATTCATTTTACTTGTTAAGGACTTGACTATAGTAAAGTAAGTAATAAACTAAGAACTAAACTAGCTTAACAAAAATTGGCGCATAAACTTAATGTCTAATCTCACGTAAGTATGTACATTGAGTCAAATAACAAACTGTTGGTTTACATAATTCAACAATATGTATTTAATTTTTTTTTTTTTTTTAATTTTGAGTTTGAGTTTGAAAATTGATTTTTCAAAAACTATTTTCTAAAACACCCTAATTCAAAATGAAAAACGAAGAATTGATTTCTGAATTTAAAAGAAATTATAACATAATATTGTTCGAGTTGCCGCTATTTTTTAATATTTTTTTTTGCTATTTTAAGTCATTTTTTTTTATTTTGGGAAAATTGTGCAATGTGTATCCCGTCTATATGGGAGATCCCCTTCTCATATGATTTTTGTCATTCGTATCTGATGTGAATCACCCTGTATATACACAAACTTATACTCTTAATTGTGCTTAATCGAACAGTATAGTCTTGTTCTGAAAAGTCACCACCAAAGTTTGTCTTGTCAAAAGTGTGAAATTGAAAGCCAGATTTCTAATTTCAATTTCTTTACCTTTCTGTTTCTGCCATGTAAGTTGAACAATATTCGACAATTTATCCACATATGTCAATGCTTTTGACAAATGGATAAATTCTCAAATATCTATCAGCTTGTAAAGACTTCTGGACAGAAAAGCCCAAAAATTCCATGAATTTTGTCTTATAATTTATATAACATTTTGAACGTCAAATATGCGAGGTAGAAACAAGTCGATATTCGTAGCAGATGAAATATACCTTCTTCTGAAATCTTTTTGACACCAACGCAATGTACACCATCCGATTTCTTACAAAAATCTCAATTCATGAGAAATAATTTTAAAAATCGGTGGAGTCGTTGTTTAAAGAATGTTTTTAAACATTTTTGAAAAAAAAAATTGTAGGTACGCCAATTTTTAGAATTTATTAATGCCGAGTTAAAAAATTATAATTGGGAAAAAATTAAACCACACATTTTCAAAATATCAAATTTTCAAAAATTAATATTGAATGTTTTTTTAATTTTGATATGCAATATTATTTGACCTTATCAGAAGCTCATGAGTCAAAAAATTCAATAAAATTGCTTGAGCACATAATGAGACTAATAATATAGTAGATCGTACTGATATTAGCTCGCATAAAAATTTTAATCAAAATCTTAGGAGTCGTTTTTGAGAAAAATGAGATTTTCCATACTGGTTTTATAAGATTTGTATGGGAGGTACCGTTATTTTTGGCTGTAAGAATACTTTGTATTTAAAATCAGCTAGATAATTTCAAAAAAAATGCTGGATACAAAGTTTAATAAAAACCGACCAAGTCGTTTTCGAATTATTAAGTTCTCGAAAAAAAAAAAATTGAAACTTTTTTTAAAAATCAAAAAAAAATTAATTTTGGTATGCAATACTTTTTAAACTTTTTGAAAAATTCTCTATAAAAAAATGATCAAATCAATCATTTTTGAGAAAATAGAAAATAAAAAAAATTGTTCTATGAAAGGTACCATTTACAACCATTTTTGGAATTTTTTTGTTAATGGTAGCCTTGTAAAAAAAATTGTACCGCACATACCGTTATTTTTGATCTTAAAAAAAAATGTAAAAAAGTGTGGGGGAATGCCCAAAACACGCTAGGTACCAAATTTAAAGATAGAAAAAAAGAGAGAAATAAGAGAGTTTTTTCTTACTGTGTGGACAAATAAAATTTGCAGGTGTTTTAGGCAAGTGGGACATCGTTGCCACCAAAAAAAATTTCCGTGCCACATTTTCTAAAAAATCGTGTCATTTTCGTTATATTTGAAAAAATCCCGGATTCGTATATTAAAAAAAAAAAAATATAATAAAAATGTGGGGTAAAATACAACTTAAATGAGAAGAAATAATTTGTTCTATTGTTCGTGTATTGAAAAAAACAAGAGTTTTTGCCAGTTTTTCCTCCATTTAGAGCAGTTTTCTCCAAATTTCTTAAAAATTCGCTTTATTTGAAGTAAAAAATGGAAACAGAAAAAGCATGTCATATTGAATAGTACCTACCAATATATCGCAAGTAAAAAAGCATTAAATTTAAAGAAAATGTCAGTTCAATTCTGTAAAACCCAAAAAAAGCTCTATTTTTTGTAGCATTTATTTTATAAAGTAAAAAAAATGTCTCAATCACTGTCTTGGTTTTTAAAATGAAACACATAACAAAACACTATAACTCTCTACATGTTGCTCTGACGAAATTCGTAAAATAACTGACGTTCTTTCGTTCCTCGCAGTAAATAATATCTCTTCTAATGAAATTCCTAAAGAAAAGAACATCATGTTGTGCTTTTGGGATATTTATTCTTTTTTTTTCATTTGACAAGACAGCTGAGACATTGAAAGAAAAAGAAGTGTAAAAATGTCCTGCTGCAAAATACCAAACCAAATTCAATTTAAAATAATTTATTGTGTTGTCGTTTTTTTTTTCTATTTAAATCAAATCAACGTGCATTGATTGGCATATAGATATATTGAACGAATGATGAACATAAATTTGATATAGATTTATGTAAATTTCATTTTGAATTTATTATTTATCTACCAATTTGATTTATAAATTTCAAAATGCAAACTATATTGTGTAACGAATAATATAAATATAAATAATATAAATACTTGTTAAAATCGTTAAGATGTTAAGAAATCGTCATTATGTTAAGATGCCCCACGTTGGGCGCCATCTGTAACGAACGAATATATTATAATAATTGATAAAATACTTAGGATGTTAAGATGTTACGATGTTACAATGCTAAGAGACTGTTACGATGCCCCACGTTGGGCTCCATCCGTAACAAATAACAAAATTAATAAACATCCCTGACGAATATTATATTATTTAATTTATAATAAGGTATAGATATATATAATAGACATATAACCTGTCTACCACCGAGGCAACGACCATACTCAACACCATTGACAATCGATCTTCTCAACGACGAAGCATCATTGACAACTGAGAATCGACCATTAAATCAGGAGACAGATACATCCATATCTTATCTTAGATTCCCTACAGAAGTGAAAAACTTAGAAACCCTCCTATTACGTCCTAGAATTGATTCTTGGTCCTTCACCTTTATTTTGAATATACATCGATGTTATGCATATACGATCTACCAAACACCAAAATGTCGACTCAACAGCCGAGTTATTTGTAGTTTTCACAAGCACTATATCTTTTCATAATGAGCATAATAACTCAAATGATTTGTGTGACTCAAACTGACCATTACACATCTGTAACGAATAATATAAATATAAATAATATAAATACTTGTTAAAATCGTTAAGATGTTAAGAAATCGTCATTATGTTAAGATGCCCCACGTTGGGCGCCATCTGTAACGAATAATAATATGAATATAAATAAATAAATATAGTTAAATTATCGTCATTATGTTAAGATGCCCCACGTTGGGTGTCATCTGTAACGAATAATAGTATTATAATAATTGATAAAATACTTAGGATGTTAAGATGTTACGATGTTACAATGCTAAGAGACTGTTACGATGCCCCACGTTGGGCGCCATCTGTAACGAATAATATAAATATAAATAATATAAATACTTGTTAAAATCGTTAAGATGTTAAGAAATCGTCATTATGTTAAGATGCCCCACGTTGGGCGCCATCTGTAACGAACGAATATATTATAATAATTGATAAAATACTTAGGATGTTAAGATGTTACGATGTTACAATGCTAAGAGACTGTTACGATGCCCCACGTTGGGCTCCATCCGTAACAAATAACAAAATTAATAAACATCCCTGACGAATATTATATTATTTAATTTATAATAAGGTATAGATATATATAATAGATATATAACCTGTCTACCACCGAGGCAATGACCATACTCAACACCATTGACAATCGATCTTCTCAACGACGAAGCATCATTGACAACTGAGAATCGACCATTAAATCAGGAGACAGATACATCCATATCTTATCTTAGATTCCCTACAGAAGTGAAAAACTTAGAAACCCTCCTATTACGTCCTAGAATTGATTCTTGGTCCTTCACCTTTATTTTGAATATACATCGATGTTATGCATATACGATCTACCAAACACCAAAATGTCGACTCAACAGCCGAGTTATTTGTAGTTTTCACAAGCACTATATCTTTTCATAATGAGCATAATAACTCAAATGATTTGTGTGACTCAAACTGACCATTACACATCTGTAACGAATAATATAAATATAAATAATATAAATACTTGTTAAAATCGTTAAGATGTTAAGAAATCGTCATTATGTTAAGATGCCCCACGTTGGGCGCCATCTGTAACGAACGAATATATTATAATAATTGATAAAATACTTAGGATGTTAAGATGTTACGATGTTACAATGCTAAGAGACTGTTACGATGCCCCACGTTGGACTCTTTCCGTAACCCATAACAAAATTAATAAACATCCCTAACGAATATTATATTATTTAATTTATAATAAGGTATAGATATATATAATAGATATATAACCTGTCTACCACCGAGGCAATGACCATACTCAACACCATTGACAATCGATCTTCTCAACGACGAAGCATCATTGACAACTGAGAATCGACCATTAAATCAGGAGACAGATACATCCATATCTTATCTTAGATTCCCTACAGAAGTGAAAAACTTAGAAACCCTCCTATTACGTCCTAGAATTGATTCTTGGTCCTTCACCTTTATTTTGAATATACATCGATGTTATGCATATACGATCTACCAAACACCAAAATGTCGACTCAACAGCCGAGTTATTTGTAGTTTTCACAAGCACTATATCTTTTCATAATGAGCATAATAACTCAAATGATTTGTGTGACTCAAACTGACCATTACACATCTGTAACGAATAATATAAATATAAATAATATAAATACTTGTTAAAATCGTTAAGATGTTAAGAAATCGTCATTATGTTAAGATGCCCCACGTTGGGCGCCATCTGTAACGAATAATAATATGAATATAAATAAATAAATATAGTTAAATTATCGTCATTATGTTAAGATGCCCCACGTTGGGTGTCATCTGTAACGAATAATAGTATTATAATAATTGATAAAATACTTAGGATGTTAAGATGTTACGATGTTACAATGCTAAGAGACTGTTACGATGCCCCACGTTGGGCGCCATCTGTAACGAATAATATAAATATAAATAATATAAATACTTGTTAAAATCGTTAAGATGTTAAGAAATCGTCATTATGTTAAGATGCCCCACGTTGGGCGCCATCTGTAACGAACGAATATATTATAATAATTGATAAAATACTTAGGATGTTAAGATGTTACGATGTTACAATGCTAAGAGACTGTTACGATGCCCCACGTTGGGCTCCATCCGTAACAAATAACAAAATTAATAAACATCCCTGACGAATATTATATTATTTAATTTATAATAAGGTATAGATATATATAATAGACATATAACCTGTCTACCACCGAGGCAACGACCATACTCAACACCATTGACAATCGATCTTCTCAACGACGAAGCATCATTGACAACTGAGAATCGACCATTAAATCAGGAGACAGATACATCCATATCTTATCTTAGATTCCCTACAGAAGTGAAAAACTTAGAAACCCTCCTATTACGTCCTAGAATTGATTCTTGGTCCTTCACCTTTATTTTGAATATACATCGATGTTATGCATATACGATCTACCAAACACCAAAATGTCGACTCAACAGTCGAGTTATTTGTAGTTTTCACAAGCACTATATCTTTTCATAATGAGCATAATAACTCAAATGATTTGTGTGACTCAAACTGACCATTACAATTCAAACTGACTATTATAACTCAAACTGAAACATCGATCATATCCAAAAGAAAAAACTGGAAGAGCTATTGAGTGTTCTTGTTCCATATGTTTGAGTTGATGTTAAACAACTCTAGTTTCAGAAAAGAAACCACTTTTCAACTCTTTAACTCCTCCGTTTATCTTGAGGAATCTATCCCTACTCTACTCATTACTCTTGTCTTTATCCCAAAACTCTGGATAAAAGTTCAAGCAACGCTCGAATAGGGTTGTCTACACTCGACAGCCACATTGGGCCTGCTGGATGCACGATTGCTTAGCTCGCCGGATGAGGGGAGGATCTTGCAGCCGGAATGTGGACGGTGTTACATTATTTACAGACCCGATTGATCCTTGATGTTCTGGATCGGAAAGAAATGTTAAGTTTGCTGGGCCCGAAAATATCTTGAGATTTTTTTATCGAACGGTAGAATGATTGTACGGATCATCCCTAGTTATGTTTTAGAAGAACAGGAACTTACGCGGTTAATTATGAGGGAACACCGATGTTCATGTCCCTTGAACCTGTACTATACCCTCCCAATCATATCAGATGTACCTACTGATACGAACCTGTGGTTTCCATTCGGTTCTAAAATTTCAGAAACCCCTTAAATGAGAGACACAGCTGTTGACGTGCTCTCTTGGTCATCTTCACCCATCCCTATGAAACAAAAAGCCGAAACTTAATGCTTTCCTATATGATTTTCAGTGGACCTATGAATTTTGTATTGATTTGAAAACCCCCTTATTGTAAAAGAGAAGTTCACAACTAAACTTCCCTTAAATTTGTTTATCCAACATCTCTCGACCCCTTACAACACCTTACTTACTCAAACATCTTTATGATTTAACCTTTCAATCATTCTTGAATTTTCAAAATACTAAACTTTAAGATTTTCATTAAACTTTATTTATAATAAAACTTTCAAAATAACTAACTCAGTTTCATTCTCTGAGTTATTTAGGTTTTATTCTTATACTCTTATTATCTAACTATATCTATAACATTCGTTTTATATTTTTTTTCATACCTCCGCTCGCTCGATTAGTTTATTTTCTTAAATTTTCAAAATAACGTTTCTAATATTCATTCGTATTTCTCAACAAAATTACTAGATTTCGTAAACGTATTCATACTTATTCTTAGTATTGAAATTTCTCTTAAAAATCATACGACGTACTGAAAGAATCTTACTTTCAATCACGTCTCGCAAAGGTTTCTTAATATTGTTCATATATACAAAAAAAAAAAACACGGACAATAATATGTCTTTCACACAAAACAAAAAAAATAAATGACGTTCTTTAAATCGGAAATTATTTTCTTCACTAAAATCATTATCAAAATTATTTCATAAAATTATTTTTTTGTCAAAATTATCTCTTTCTTCAATGTTCAAAATATAGTTCAATTTGGTCAATCAATATGTTTTCAATCAATATATAGAAATAAAAAAAGTAATATATTATCAATAAAATCACTCACCAAACTTTCCTTGTAGAAGTGCACTTGTACTCAGATGATTGATGTTCAGCATTCTCTGTAGTTTAATTTGTTATAAGATGATATATTCAAATTGACTATACTCGTTCACAGATTTAAAATTATTTTTATTCATGATAGATTTTCTTACGTTTCTTATGACTGAAAAATTCTTAACTCGGAAACTACGAATGAGCGGAAGAATTTACACAATTCTTCTAAAGAGTGACCTACGCTACTAAATTTTTCTATCAATAAAAATATCCTTATCGTTTTCGTTAAACTGGAACTCTACTGTACTTTAGCTTCTATTCAAATAAAATTTTATTATATTTGTATCATATTTTCAGATACTTTCTTTAGGTTGCGATTCTTGTAATTTACCTTTACTTTATCTTTCTTTTCTATTAGATTTACTTTAATTCACTTTCTTTTTACAGATATACTTTAGATTTTCCTTTTTTGTTCTCAATAAATTTTCTTTCAGTGTAGCAATATCAAAATTCAAAATTTCAAAAATAACTCGTATCAAAAATTAGACGAATTTTACATTAATCTTTCAACAATACGCGTTTCAAACAAATCTGACGATTAAGTTAGTTATCTAGGATAATCGATTCTCGTTAAGATTTCTTATACTAAAAAAAAACTGAATCTAAAACTTTCTTCACTATGTTCACTCTTCAGAATAATAACTTCTAAATACCAATAATATAAATACCAATATCCTTATTTTTTTCCTTGTTATAATTTAGTAACTTATTTCTCTGTATTTTTATTAATCCTTGAAGTATCTTAACACGGTGAAAATTTACATATCCTTGAGTAGCATGTGGTTCTTGACAAATTCTCGTTACGATTTCTGCAACCATATGCTGCTCGACGATCGTTATGTGATTCTAGACTTGATTGTAGGTTCTTGACTGTGATCTTGACTGCTTGATTCTTGACTGATTATTAGATGACTTGTTTTGACGATACTGTACGAGAAAATTCACAGACTGCTGACTGTACTTTCATATGAATGGATTTCCATACAATATACATTGACTGCTGTATTTTAGATTTTTGTTCGGGAACACTCTGTGTGTCCGAGAACAAACGTAAGTATGTATATCTATATTAAGTGTTCCTTGGAACTGCGTAACGTTTCTTCGGGTGCTCTGTTCGCAAGACAGAACATAGTTTTGATGTAGGTGTATATCAATGATTTTATACTTTAGAGTAATTTTTGTTTTATCTGGTTTTCGATTTTAGGTTGACTTAAAAAATTGCACGATGGAAGTGCTTCTTGATCAGAATGCATAAAAATGTGGTTTTCAGTAAACAGCTTAATTCATGGTTTATTGCAAAAAGAATAAAATATGTCTTTGACATGAAAATTATGTAATTAACTGATATCTTTTGTTACGTTGTTGAGGTATATCGAATTAATTCGAAATAATATAAAAGATGAGAAATTATCATCGATGAGATGATTGTATCGATGAGATCAAATTAATTTTGAGATGATCATAATCTCGTCTGGCCGTCATGTGATTCTTGAATTTCTTTATGAGTACAGTCACGTCGCATTTTCGTCGTCGTACCTGTTAGGACATAAAAAAAATTACTTACTTTAAGAATTCACATTTCTACCTAATTTTCTTTTCTTTTAACTATTTTTTCTCTTTTCAGATTTTTTTGTTTCTTATAGTATTTACTGAGATTTACCTTATTCGTTTAGGATTTGCATCTATTTTTCAACGTCGACATTTCCTCGTTGTACAAAAATTTCTTCGCCAACAAAAAGGTTTTTTAGGCCTATGTTGTATGGCTCGATGTCCTGATAAAATTTGTTCTTTTTAACTATAAATGTTTTATGTGATGTTTCTTTGCAAAAAACTTACCACTATCAAAAGTTCTTACTGTTGGAATTTTCTTTTGCGATGTATTGTGTTCGACGGCCAGACTAAAAAGAACGATGTCTGCCGCCTACTTTCCTATTGAAACCTAACTAAGATGGATGCCGGCTACTTGGAACTAATTGGAATTGAATCCGATCTAATTGGACTGAAGTTAGTCGCGATTCGTGTTGGACTTTTAGATCTGTTTTAAAATGTAGTTTTGTAGTGTTTTGTAGCTTAAGGTGGCTTTACATCTCGTTATTGTATTTGTATGACAGTTTCGATTTTCTTATCAATTGTTTTGATTCTTTCGTGTATTTGTGTTAAAAAATAAACGAGTGAGCGGAAATTCTAATTCGATATTATATTTCCCAATCAGACTTTTATTTTTATTGTTTGTTGTTGTCATGGCTTGTTGTTCGTCTTTTTCTTTAGCGTAGAACTTAATTCTTTCGCTCCGTAACCTATTTATATTTTCGCGTATGAGTTCTTAGGGTGAAATATGGAACTGAAATATGCATTTGCTAACATTCAAATTAATCGAATTGATATCTTTGTTCACCTGACTATTTTCTGGGTTGTCATGAGTTCTCTCATCAACTGGTTTCCTACAATTGATTCATGTTGGTCATATCAATAAAACTCGATTTTCAGACTAGATACCGTTCATTATTACGATGTTGTACATAGATAGGGTAAATTTAATAAATTAATTCAATAGAATTATTTTTGTGATGATGAATTATAATAACCATTGCTTTTAAATAGGCAACGGTTTTATTTTCATTTAAAGTATTAACGATTGTGAGGCTGTGGCTTGAATTTAGTTGAAATTGTTAGCATAGACGTATATGGAGGAAGAGGATAAAGAGTAGAGATGATTTACACATGCATAGTTTTTGAAAGGAATTTCATCGATTTTTGTCTAATAGGAAATATTCAGGGACGGACTATATAATTTCGTGATTTTGACAAATATTTTAATACCAGAGTTTTAGTATCGGATTGAAATTATTATAACTGTAGTCGTAGTTATTATCTATAAACTTTCAAAATAATAAATTTATTCAAGAAGTTTCGAAATACGACCAAGAATATTTAAGGGAAAACGGGTTGTTTGTCTGTATTCTAAATTCGGTATGGCTAAAATTCTGTAAATGGATTGAAAATCCTGTATGAACAAAATTCTGTTTTCCATTATTCTGTAAATCTATTATTCTGTATTACAAAATTCTGTAAAATCAGAATTCTGTGTTATAGAATTCTTTAAATTGAAAATTCTGTAATAAAATTAATTCTGGAAAAATTTAAATACTGGTGTAAATACTGTGAATGCGTTACTTTTCTTTTACTGTTTTTTTTTTTTTATTTTTAACAATTTTATCCATACTTGAAATACTTCCAAAAATATATTTTCCATACCACATAATTTAAAAATTTATTGGTGTATTAAAAAAATTGAAATCTGATACATTCAAAATGTTCCGCCCTTTTTGTGAATAAAACAAATCCGCTCTAGGACTTACTATATGTGCTTGGTCTATAAAAAAAAAAACAGTCATTGATTTGTAAACCACCATAACTCAGCTTTTAAAGGATACAGATACACGCTTTGCCATGTAAAATTTATTTTAGAATTTTTTCAACAGAATAACCTTTATTTGATGCAACGCTCGATTCCTTTATTAAAAAGCTTGAATTATATTTCAATTCCATGAATTTAAATTTAATATTTTCTGTAACGTAGGTGTTTCAAAATTCATTAGTGATTTTATTTGTGTGCTTATGTTGTACTTAATTAAATTTTAATAATTATATCTACTAATTTTTTATTTAAATTATGTTTAATAAGTTTAACGTGATTTTTGTTTGGTGTTCGAGCACAAAACCACAAACACACAAACTAACGGCACAACTTTATTGCATAATCCAATTAAAGGGGTAGATTAGGTATATGTATGTTTATGGTAAGCTATAAAACGCTGAGAATGAAAAGTGTTTTGTGAAAATAGTTTAAAAAGTTATTTGATTTTTGAGACAACACGCAGCAGAAGTGGTGGTTAGGATTAAAATGAACAACGTAATGGAAAAACTTTTAAATGTGTTACTATCAATGACTTTGCTTAAGTGATTTTAATTCAAGATAGAATATGGAAGTTTTGCTTAAGAAGTGGTAATTGGAAATTATTTTCTCAGCTAAAATAAAATTAACCTACTTTTGAGATAAAATAAAAGAAAGTGTGGTAAACAAGTTATATATTAGATAGATTATTGAGTAAATTTTTGCAACTTTGCAAGTTAAAGTACTCAATTTTAATTAAGAGAAATTGTAGAGATTTAAATCAATTTATAAAGCAATAAATATTGGACCAATAAAATTAAAACCGCCAGAAATCTGGATCGCACGAGCTTGTTCTTGGTGGTTAACATTTTCAAGTAGCTAAAAAAATATTAAAATTACTCAGATATTATTAAAAAAGTCGAAAGTGTGGTTTTAGTTTTGTTTTCAAAATATTTAAATGCAATTTTGTTTAAACTATTAAGAAGCACAGCACCCCATTGCAAAATTATACCAAAATTGGTTATGATTTCTCAAATAAATCGCTATTTAAATGGAAAAAAAAAATTAAAAATCGTTGGAGCGGGTTCTTAAAAACTAATTATTTATATATGTATATAAAGTTTTGAAAACATTTTTAAGAAAAAAATTGGTATGCTATTTTTTGATATTTATTTATTCGGAATTAAAAAAATAACTTCGAAATAAAGTAATCGACCGATTATCGAAATATCGAATTTTAGCACGAGAACGATAACTTTGCCGTCAAAAATTGATAACGGTTTTTTTAGAGGGGTAAAAAAACAAGCATTATTGTTTACTATAAGAGGGGGGACTATCTCGCCCCATTTAGGAGATGGGGACAATTTTTGAAAAAAAAAAAAAATACTTAAAATGGAAAAATAATATTAAATAACAATCGCATCACTTACAATGAGGTACTATACCGGTTTTAAAACCCAGAAATTTGTTCTTTAGTCCTTAATTTAAATTAAATTATTTATGTCAAAAGTTTTTTAAAAAATCGTATGCAAACTCAAAATTTTGATAAAAAAAAATTTTAAAAAAAGTTTAGACCAAAATGATTAATTTGACCCCTCTACAAAAAACCAATATCAATTTTTGGTACCAAAGTTATTGTACTCTGCCCCGAATATTAAAAAAAAATTTGGAACTCCGCTGATATGAGCTCACATAAAAATTTTTATCCAATTCGTTAGGAGTCGTGTTAAAAAAAAGAGATTTCCCTTAACGTTTTTTAAACGCTTTGTATGTTACTTAAAATTTGCTAGATTATATTAAAAAATAGCTGGATGCTAAGTTTAATAAAAATCGACTAAATATTTTTCAAATTAATTGTCAAAAAAAATTCGAAACATTTTTTAAAACTCCATGCAAAGAAATAAAAGTTTTGGTATACATAACTTTAATTTGTTTTTTTTTTTTTTAAGTCTCCATAAAAAAAATAAAAATCAGCTGAGAAAATCAGTTTTGGGAAAATCGAAAATAAAAAAAAGTAAGTTACCGCATTTATAAACATTTTTCGGATTTTTTTTTATAAACTGTGTGCACTGTGCACGTTTGTAAAAAAAGATAGATTTTTTTTTGAGTTGTGGGCACTTTTTTAAGAAAAATTAATTGCTAAAAACTAAAAAAAAATGAATTGCTTAAATTGTCGCGGGTAAATGCCAAAAAAAACGTAGATAGCAAGTTTAAAGAAAATTAACCCATTCTTTTAGGCTGCAATCAACAGGCGGACAGAGTTGCGAGCCCCACTTTATTTAACTTCGCTATCATCGTAATGTCAAGTTTGATCAAAATCTCGAGTTCGATTTGGTTTACAATACCTACATATACATTGTGATGCTTTTTTAGTTTCTAGCTTAGGTAGGTTTGCGGGGTCCAGGGTACCAAAGAAGGCAATAAAACTCGGTATTAAGAAAGTTCGGGACCCCAGTTGCAGTAGGTATTTATATCGAAAGTAAAAACGCCTGAGTTATTTCCTGTAAAAAGGGTAAGTGCCGAGAACTTAACTGAGGCACTGCCGTGCCCTTTGACTCATTTTATTTTCCAATCGCTTGTACCTTATACTTAATATTTTTTTTTAAATATTTACTGTCCTTAAAAAAATTATTCAGCAAAATTATATATTTTACGCTTCGAGATAACCTTATCCTCAAAAAACATAAAAAAGTGATTGTTTTTTCCAAGTGTTTTATCACTTTTTTTTCGTCAGAAAAAAAAAATAAATAAAATAAATCCAATCTATCACCAATATTGTCACAAATTATTTAGTAGTTCTTAGAGTTGATTTTATGATGCCATAGAATAGAATTGAGGTTTCCCTCTTAAATAAATATTAATTGTTTTAATATCTCTGGCAGCAAGTTGAGCATAAAAATCAAATAAAACACATGCACGAACATTGAACAATCAATCTTCTCTTCTCCATCATATCACCCTGGAAACACATATAATTTTGGTTTAATATGCCTTAACGACAATGACGACGACGACGCACATCTGAACTCAGCAGCATCATCGTCAGCCAGCAACAGTGTTTATGGTATACCTTACATACATACATACATATACTTTTGTGTATGTCCTTCTTATCGTTCGCCTATAAACAGCACATAAATCATCAAGCGGGTATTTGCTGGCTTTGACAACTTTTATGTAATGATTTTTTTGTTTAAATTGTAATCTCCCCTGAACATTCTTGAACAAGTCGTAAAAAAATCCAACCCCAATTCCATAATTCATCCTCCCAGATCCTTAAACAATAGAGAAACAAAAAACAAACAAATAAAATAAATAAAACCCCATTTTCACATTTTCATTATATAGCTCGACCCAATCGATAAAAAATCTCCCATCTTTTTGTTTTGTTTTTTAGGTTCAACCACAGAATACAGACGATGGCACCATATCACCATGCGAGCTGGAATCAATAATCAATCAGTTGACAAATCCCAGTCCCGAATATCAATTACACGTAAGTAAACCTCAAACAATCAAGCTAAATGGACTTCGCTAAGTTAGTTTTGTGTTTTGTTTTTTTTACTTCGCCACACAATACACCTATAGGTCTCTGCCCTACGCAGCCAACTGAAGAACCTCATTAAGAGCAGCCAGACTCCCACAACCAATCAATTGAATTTCGACGACTACGACTTTACAGAGGATGACAAACGTTCGATTGCATCTTTGGCCTCGGTTGGACAAGGCTACATGAACAGACCCTACATGCCGAAACGCAGTCTGGCAACCTTGGCCAAGAATGGACAACTCCCGACACCCGAACCCGATGAGGCAGACCACCAGAACAATCGATGGCAGAACAAAAGGTATCTCGGATCATTGGCTCGCGGTGGTGGGATGCGTTACAATGGTAAACGTAATATTGGCGCTTTGGCTCGAGATTATCAGCTTCCAACAAATGGCAAACGAAATCTTGCCACTATGGCACGATTGGGATTACTTTCACCTGGAAACATGGCCTACAACCCAAAACGTAATTTAGCCTCTATAGCTAGGTATAATTCTGGTTATCGTAGTGGAAATGCGGCAGCCGAAAAGAGGAATCTAGGAGCATTGAAGGGATCCCCAGTACATGGAAATCATCAGAAGAAAGACACCACAGAGCAGGAAGCCCTAGCCGATTTGATTCAACGTGACATTATGGACTATGCTGAGCAGCCAAATGAATTGTATCCCTCATATGATGATTACACAGATAACATGGAGAAACGCTTTCTAGGTAAGTCGAGATAGATTGAAACCTTTTGTGAAGTTAGCACCATTTTGTTTGTAGTTTTAAGCAATCCCCCGCTCTTATTTTAAGGGTTTCAATTTAAACAATAGTTTCTCCTGGAATGTTGCGGGCAGAAAGAAATCCAATTTATGAGAAAAACATTTTTAAAATCAGTGGAGCGGTTTTTAAGCAAGAAAATGTTTTTTTATATAATATAACTATTAACTGTGCTCAAAAGGTAAAGGTTCTTAAGTCGACTTAACTGGTTTTAGCTATTTTTATACTTTTTCTAAATATATATTCTGTTCGTAACCTATTTTTCTCTTTTACTCTTGTTGATAAATTTTTAAAAACAAGGAAGTTATGACCATTTGTAAAATAGCTTAAGTTTATCCTTCGTAGGGTCTTCCAAAAAGTAAAACAACTTAAGTAGAGGATGACTCGTCTTAGGTATCAATTTATTTAATATTTCAGAGAATATAGAGAAATGATTTTGGTAAAACATCCTAAGTTGTTTTTATGTTAGATATTAATCGATAAAGTAATTCGCTTATGTCAACTTAAGACATTTTACCACAAAAAATGCTATTATTTACATTTCTTAAATTAAGTATAACAGCTTGAGTTGACTTATAATTCAAATCAAGTCAAAATTTTAAATGGAAGAACATCTTAGGTGACCTTGTAAATGAAAAACTGCAGTAGTTGTTTTGGTAAAACCGCTTAAGTAAAAAAAAAAAACATTTATTAATGCATTTAATATTCCACTTATCCTAATTTTGTTTATCTGGTTAAATAGTTGTATATAATAAAGGCAATACCATTGAAAATTTAATCTTCATAACCTTCTTATTTTTTTTAATCCAAGATTTCAAGTTAAAAGTCCACTGAAAATGGACTTAAGAGCTTTTACCTTTCGAGCGCAGATAAAATTTTGAAAACATTTAGAAAAAAAAATTATATGTAATAATGCAGATTTTAAATTTGAAAATTATCTACCGATTTTCAAATTATAAGTTTGAGTTCTTTTTTTTTATTCAAAAACTGCTTTTTGAAAATATTGTGTAAAAAATCTCATTAAAATCAAGTCAACAGATAATGAGATAGTCGAAAATAAAAAAAAAAAAAAACGGTTCTATGAGAGATACCATTAATTTTTAATCGATAGATAATTTTTTTTTTCAATTTTATCGTATATCGTATTGATACTGATATTAGCTCACATAAAAATTTTATTCAAACTTGTAGGAGTTGTTTTCGGGAAAAATGCGATTATCCTTACGGTTTTTAAACACTCTTAGGTTAGGTACTGTTATATTTGATTATAAGGATAATTTTTGTTTAAAATCTGCTAGATAATGTTAAAAAACTTTTTGGTGCCATGTTTAATAAAAATCGTTTTCGGATTACATATCATGTATTATGTTTTCAAACAATAATTTTGAAACCTTTTTATAAAACTAAAAAAAAATGATTCTATGGTTTTATTTCTGAAATTTAAAAAAAAAGGTAGCATTTTTGTAAAAGGATTAATGATTTTTTTTAAGTTGTGGGCACTATTTTGAGAAAAATAAGATTTTCATTAAATGCAAAAAAAAAATTGAGCGGAAGTTACGCGTTATTTTTGGTCCTAAAGAAAAAACTTGAAAAACAAAAATTCTAGGTACCAAGGTTAAATTCAATCGACCCACCCGTTTAGGTTGCCGCTACAGCCAAACGGATAGAATTGTGAGACCCATTTTTTTCGACTTCGCTGCGTCATTGTAATGTTAAGTTTGACCAAAACCTCGAGTTAATTTTTTTATAAATCCATAACTTGCCATAATAGTACTTAGATATACAGGGTGTCTCGAAATCACAGCCACAAAAGAAAACCATTAGTTTCTGAGGTCATTTCAAGTCGAAAAACTTAAGAGGTAATTTCCTCGTTTTCGTTTCGTTTTCGACTTCCCTATAACGGTTGTTATTCTTTTTCCTTTGACTGGCTTTAACTTTGCCAAACTACAACCGATTTTTAATTTTTTTTTGTTTAAACAAGAACAATTAGAAATTTATATCTACTATATAACATTTTTTCTGTGTGGATAACGGTTTTTCCGCAATTTATTATTTTTAAGCATTTTAATGTTGTTTTTTTTTTTTTTTTTTTTGTTTTTTTTTGACTTCCATATGACTTTTTTCACAAAAACATAATAGTTAATTTTTTTTTATTATAAAAGCCCAATATGGTGGTCTTAAAAATTCCTAAATTTTTTTTTACATGAAAACACTTTTAAAATTATTAAAAAAATAAAAATAAAGGAAAATCAAGAAAATATGAATATTTGAATAAAAACAAATTAACGAATAAAAAAATAAGGCCGTTAGAAATCTATGGCTATGTTTATCTCGTAGAATCTGGCTTCTGCAGCATCCTTGCTTTTTCCTTCATCATATTATATATCATAAAAAATGCGTTTAATAATAAATTGCGGGAAAACCGTTATCCACACAGAAAAAAGTTGTATGGTAGATGCAAATTTCTAACTTTTCTTGTTTAACCAACAAAAAATTTCAAAAGTTAGAGCCAGTCAAAGAAAAAAGAAAATAAAATCAAAAAAACCGTTATAAGTAGAAAATGAAGCGAAAACGACAAAAATTACTTCTTAAGTTTTTCGACTTGAAATGACCTCAGGAACTCATGGTTCTTCTTCTTCTGTGGCAGTGATTGCGGGACATCCTGTATATCGCAGGTAAAAAACAGAATTTTTCCCCTTGCACCCTACAAACTCAAAAGAATATAAGTATTGGTTCAAATTAAGAGTACTTCTTAGGATTTGTACTTCAAACGTAAAAACAAAAATCTTCACTAAAATCCAGCTTATTCAGATTTTTTTCTGAGGTTTGAATTTTCTTGACTTATTTTCTTGGCCATTTCCATATTTCTAGCAAAAACATTGTGATTTATACGATTTTAGCCAAATTTTATTTCCTGTATTTTTTTGTTCGAATTTTATTTGAAAAAGTTTCTTCAATCAAAAAAAGTTACGATACACCCGTAATACTTAATAAGCTTTCTCTTTGAAATAGTATACGATAGCCGTTACAATAAATGCAGAACAGAGTTCTCGCATGGGCAAGCTTTCAACTGCCAATTAATA
The DNA here is from genome assembly GCA_951394125.1 of Epistrophe eligans. Taxonomy (NCBI): domain Eukaryota; kingdom Metazoa; phylum Arthropoda; class Insecta; order Diptera; family Syrphidae; genus Epistrophe; species Epistrophe eligans. Next base: position 26,182,257 of record OX596031.1, on the reverse strand, counting down.
CAATTAATTTATCTTCTATTTTGACTTTTTGGTAAAATATAAAAAAAAAAAAACAATGAAAAACAAAATGGTGCTAACTTACCACGCAGCTATTTAAATCTTATTTCTAGTCAAACTTGTCACATGCAACCAATATTATGTAATGTACCACACATAGATTCACAAAGTTATATGCAAATTTTATATCCCCTCTTTCCACGTATTTGATTTTAATTCACTTCAACCTGATTTACCAATCTCATAATATTAAGCGACAGGATTCAGTCAATTGGAATCAATTGACAGTGATGATGCAGCAGAAATTGATGATTCTGCATCCTCCGAGAAATCTCTATCGTCATCTTCCTCAGCATTAGCATCACTATCATCACCAACATCATCAAACACAATGACAGCGCCCATATCAACAAGTAAAAGACACATCGGAGCTTTAGCACGCTCAGGATGGTTGCCAGCTGGATTCCGTTCAGTTCGAAGCGGGCGTTTTAGTCGTTCCGGACGTGCCAGGCAAATAGTAAAAAAAAAAATAATAAAAAAGAGTGTACCTACATACATATCTATTGAATGTTAGATAACAAAAAAACCTAGAACGTATTTAGATGTGCATTCATAATATATGGGATGAGAATGGGTGTTGCCAGTTATCAAGGGCTAGTCTCAAAAAAAAAACAAAAAAAATATTTCCTTGACAAAATGTTTTCATAGGAAAAAATATTTAACTTTCTTTTTTTTTTTGTGTGTGATGTATGTGTATTTATTTGTGTTGTTGCATGAACATTGTATACACTGAGTATAAAGGACAATCGAAATATGTGTGTGTCCTTTTTTCTCCAAATCATAATGGAAAATGAAAAAAAAAAAAACTTCTCATCGCAACTTTTTTGAATCCTCTCCTCCTGTTCTATTGAATTAATATTGTGAAACTCTTCGCATGTGAACTCTGAACTTCTGTTAATTTCTCAGTACTTTGCCAGTCCATTTCCAGAAACAAGCAATCCAATTTGGATTAGGAACACTTGTTGTTAAATATACAGTAAAAAGTATCTACAATTTTTTTTTTACCTCGCCAAGGATTTATTGAAAATTGTTTATTTCTAAAATGTTACACTTGTCTGAGGTTTTATATTGCGTCTTTCATGATGACGACGTCGTTTGTGGAATGTTGTTCGTTCATTGGAAATGAAATCCTTATGAATTGTATAAACAGTCTGGTCTAGTGTAAAGAGAGGTCTAGCATGAAAAAAAGGATTTTAGTGACGGCATTTTAGAGTAGGTATATCTATTTATGACAACTTGAACTTAAACTGGGCAATTGTGTTACAACGGATTTGAAAATAATATATTTTTTTTTTTTTGACGAAAATCCTGAAAAATTTTTCAAGTATGCGATGTATGTAGGTTGACTTCGAGAAAATATATAGTGGGAGACATTTTTTTTTCCCAAAAAAAAAGTTTCCCTTTAATCTCATTAAATAATGAGTTTTTTGTTGATTTGGGTAATATTGATCTATTTTTAAAGTCAATCATTCAAATTCAGTATTGAAGCAATTGGGGATTTAACAAACTAAGGGCCAGTTTATTCACAGTGGGTCAAATCTGCACCATGACTTTAACAGGTTCTAATAAAGTGTCGTTAATCGATAAAAATCAGCTGATTAGCGATTTCCATGATTAACAACTCAAATTTTGAATTCCTTGACAAGAATTTTGGTTAACATGCACATTTGATGATTAACCAGTTGCAATAATCCTTGATTAAAAATGATCAGTTGTGAACAAACTAGCCTTAAGTGTGAGTAGGTTAAATTTTTACCCTTGTGCTTCAACATGTTCTATAATTAAATGGCGGTAATCAACCAAAATCGACTGATTAGCGATAACCATGGTATGTAGTTTTTATGTTGATAATTAAGTCTTGCAATTGAATGATAAATGAGTTTATGTGAAAAATAAATATCTTAGCCCTTTTTCATAAAAATTCAAAATTTTCTTATGTTTCTTAAAATTTTTTGTATTAGTTATAAGAAAAATACTAAATTGTTAGTTAAATATACAAAAAGTATCTTCAATGTATTTATCATTGTCATATATTTTGACATATTTGTTGACAGTTTTTTATTGTCAGCCATTGCTACAATTTCTTACTAAAGAAACATCTTCAATGTTAGCAACATAATAAACTCGTAAAGAAGGCTTCTCCAAATTTTAAACGTGTTTAGTAACGTACTGAATTTTTACTATTTTACTAAAATTAAAATCATCAAAAGGTTACTTTATCCTTTTAGTATTAAACATTTAACCACATTTTACGCTTTGTCACTTTGAAATTTACTAATGTCAAAAACATAATTTGGTTAGGTTTTTGTTTTTGCAAGAAAAGATTATGAAATGTATTTATTTATTTATTTCGTTAAAATCTAACGTTAACAATGTTAAATAAATAAATAAATGTAATTGCTACTTTTTTTAAAGCCATTAAAAAAAATTTAAATTGATTAAATGTTAATTTTAATTTAATCATTGACTTTTTAGTAAAATCAAGCGGTATTTCCAAATTCCTTAAAAATAAAAATCAAATTTCTTAGTGTGATCAGGGACTTATTACACTTCATATGCAGCATTAAACAAAATTATTTTTCTATTACTATTTTTTTTTAAGACCTTGTATAAAATTGTTTGCAATAATATGTACAACTTTTTTTTTTAAGTGATACATATGTATGAACTCTGAAAATTCGTGACAAATCCTTCAAAATTTATTAATAATTTATTGAAAATTTTAAATGATCCCAAAACTCGTCAACATTGATGCTGTCAAATATTTTCCGACAATTTTAGAAAAACTGCTTGTTTTCCAGAAATCTGTCAATTGAGTTGTTGAGTTCTATATTAGTTTTTTATTTCTTATGTGACTGATTTTTGCGCAAAAAAGCATTATTTGATGTTTAAATTTGCACTAACCCTAACATTATGTAAATAATATAAGTAAAAAAGTTTAACATTATGTGATCTCTTTTCAATGACTGCCTCTTCAATGATATTTTCATTTTAAACAAAAAAAAACTAGATCGCAACATTGAATTAGAATAAACACGTAGGTATTTTTTATTGGCGAAACAATTTTTTTCTCACTATCATTTTTTTTTCACCAAAAAGGACTGTTTTCTTAGCTTTAAATATGAAAAAAAATATTAAAAGCAAACCAAAAGCCCATCATATTACTCAAAAAAAAAAGAATTAAAGAAAAAACAAAGCTGGCAATGATTGTTAGACATACCATTATTTAACTCCTACAAACAAACCATACAACAGCAAAAAAAAACACTCTTCAAATGTATGTTGTATATTTTTAGGAGCATGCATCCATCATATAGTGCTATCAATTCAACCGGAAATTAACAAAACGCCACAGACGATGTCGGTTATGAATTTAAATGTTTGACTGTGTTGCATGACTGGGTAGATTCTCATAAATAGATTAATTTTCAATATTACAAAACAGAACGAAATACTCATTTGTACTCCCACACACACACACAGCACAGAATAAAATTGAATTACAAAATGTATTACTTAGAAACAAATTGAAACTAAAATCCATCAAAAGACTGCGTGCATCACGGAGCTGTTAAAAATGTCAAACTATAATTGACAGTTATTTATCTTTTGAAAATTTCCATCATTAGAATGCATATTTGCCGTGTACTTCTGTGTATATCTGTCTATTGAATGTATTGTGTATCTTTCACCTCTTTATTATATAGTCTCATGTTTAGATAGATGCCGTGAACTTTAGTTTTAATGTTTAACCTTTAGGCAAAAAAAAAATATATATATAATTAAAGGCTAACGTTAACTCGATAGAAACTAACTTGTGAAAATAAAAATATATATTTCCGGTACAGCATGATAATTAGACTTTAAGTTAAAATATTAATTTTATTTTTATTTTTTAATTTAATTAATTTGTATTTTTATTTTAAAAGGTCGAGTATTACCCCCAACCAGAGCTTCTTCGACAACCAACCGCAGCCGTTTGTAGACGATGTTACTTACCATATAAACCAACAGTGAGTTGGGGTGGCCATGGATATCAAACAACAACATGGGGCACACCACCACGTATAACTCAATATAGAAGAAGTTTTCGACAGCCGGCAACATACAGATTTTAAAATCACATTCAATAAAAAAAAAATAAAAAAATAAAAAAAAAAAAAATATATCAAAATAAACCTATACATATACATAGAATATATCTCTAATTAAATATGAACTGACTTCAGATTAAAAAATAAAAAAAAAGAATAAAATAATTAATGAAATATTATTAAATGATGTAAATTATTTTTAGGATGATAAGTTTAAGATTTTAAATAAAAAAAAAAAATAATTTAAAATGCTAGTAATGGCAAAAATTGAAAATGTTTACAATTCATTCGATTCCTATTATATGTGAATATATATATGTATGTATGACAAACGGACAATAAAATAAAAAAATAAAAATAAATTTAATAAAAACAACAACAAAAACTAAAAATATATTAATATATCATGGAACGAACCATATCAGGACAATAAAGAAAAAGTTTTTGAGATTTTTATGAATTATTCTATAAATTCGTTTATATTTTTGTTTTTCATAAATAATATTAAAAACTATTAAGACAATAAATTAATCAAAATAAATATTCTACGAGGCTACAAAATGAAATGAAAAAATGGGAAAAAATATGAAATATTTTAAGTTTTAAGATTTCTATTATAATATTTATAAAATAACATTTTATTTTATTTTTTTTAATAATTTTTATGTGAGTTCATTAAAACCGAAAATATTTTTATCGATAAAATTATTAAGATCTCCTGAAGGAAAACTGAATCTTCCTTCAAAATTAAGATTAAAAAAATACAAGACTATAATTTTGAAGTAGAACTTTCAAAATGGTTAACATATTATACAAATATTTATTTTATCAAAAAAAAAAAAAAAACATATCCAGAATTATATAGTGAATCAGAATAGGTAGGTACATTACTTTAAATAAAATAATTTAAATTTATATTATTTGAAGGAAACATTCTATTCAAGTCTAGTTAGTTTTTTTTCTTACTTTTATTAAATATTATTTTATTTCGTTTTTTTTTTTTTTTTTTGTTCTATTTTATTTTATTTAATATTATTTTATTTCGTTATTTTATGTTCCCTACTTTCTTTTCTCCTTGTTTTCTTATTGTTTTCCTTTTTTTCCTTTTCTTCATTTTTAATTTATTCTTAAATTTAAAGAATATTTCAATTCATTTATACATATGTAAAAAAACACATATTTAAGGTGAGTAAAAATTATGACGAAAGACAATAAAATAAAAAAAACATACGACACATAATTTAAATTTATAAAAAAAAACATCTTGTTGTTTAAAAATGTATTTTTTAAAATAAAATTTAAAAATTTAAATCACTGCGTCATTGACAATAAACTTATTTAAAAATACCTAATTATATTTAAATTATGAAATATTATATTTAATAAAATTATGTATAATCCATTTATATGTATATTCGATGTTTTGACAATAAAAAAAAAATACATATATATATATAAATATATGTTTAAACTTTTAAAACAACATTTTAAAGAGCAAAAAGATATAATACAAACAAATTTAAAAATAAATCAAAAATGTATAAAAAAAGAATGATTAAAGTTGGTTGTTGTAATAATTTAATAATAAAATTATGATTATGTGTAAATTAAAAAAAAAAAATGTTTACAATGAATATACTATTTTAAATTTAAATTTCATTGAATTTAAAAAAGAAAAATTATCAAAATAAAAATCCAACTCCCAAAGTATGCTTTGTGTGTTTTTTTTATTATTTTTTTTTTTTTTCAGATTCACATAAATAAATAGAATTGAACCATGGAGATATTATTCGCTTAATATGGGGCAAGAAGCTGAAGCACAAGTTCGGGTAGGTTGGGTAAAGATGCAAGACACGCCCATTTTTATCTTATATTTTAGATTTCTGTCTTTTGACCTTCCTTAGAATATTCAAATTTTGTAATGAAGCTCTCTACAGTCTAAAGCATGACATGTGTTATTTATACCGCCCACTATCACGCCCATTTTTTCATTTATATACAAATTTTAACTTTATAAAACGTCCTAAGGAGGCTGTAAATATATAATAAATCTCTCTTGAGCAAAAACCATGAAAAGTGTTATTATTTTTATCCGCCTACTACCACGCCCACTTTTCTTATATCGAGTTCTCTCCTTACTTAACATCCCTAGATAGTGGAAATTTTGTAACTAAAATTTCCTTAAACTTAAAGCACAACATGTATAATTTTTTAAATCCGCCTTCTACCACGCCCACTTTTCCTATATCTGAGTCTTCTCCTTACTTAACATCGCTAGAAATTGGAAATTTTTTAATTAAAATTCTCTCGAACTTAAAGCATAGCATGTATAATTTGTTTAAATCCGCCTACTACCACGCCCACTTTTCTTATATCTGAGTTTTTTCCTTACTTAACATCCCTAGAAAGTGAAAATTTTGTAATTAAAACTCCCTTAAACTTGAAGCATAACATGTATAATTTTTTTTAATCCGCCTACTACCACGCCCACTTTTCTTATATTTGAGTTTTCTCCTTACTTAACATCACTAGGAATTGGAAATTTTGTATTTAAAATTCTCTTGAACTTTAAGCATAATATGTATACTTTTTTTAAGTCCACCTACTGCCACACCCACTTCTTTTATATTTCAGTTTTTTCTTAATTTTCCTTTGTTGAAATTTTGTAATTTAATTAACAAATGTTCAATAGTTGGTGCTGCGAAGTATAACAAGGCTCGGCTAGTTTTTAATAATTAAAAATTCAAAATTAATAAATATATTTCAGTAGTGCGATTAAATTTAAAGAATTTATTTTACCACTGTTGATCAAAAATTATCAGTACCTACAGGAAAAATTGGACGTTTGCCTCTAAATCTGGTTGCATTGGATCATGTCCTTCTTTAAAACTTTCTTAGGTTTTCTCTTGATTGCATAAAAAATAGACACATTTTTTTTTCTCAAAAGCTTTAAAAAGCACCAAAAGCTCTTTGACAAAAAAAAGAACTGAAAATAAATATTTTTTTTATTTTTTTTGTCTTAGTAAGTTCAGTATTTCTTCTCCATTTAGACTTAAAGATCTTAAGCTATTACGTCAGCGACCGGTTTTTCTATATAAATTCGTTATAAATAAATAAAAACATTTTTATAAGTTTAAATAATTTTAATATATTTGAATTTTAAGTTATATGATTTAAAAATATAAAATGAGAACAGTTATAATATTTATTATATTTAACTATAACTACAATCTTATGTGAGTAAATTACAAAACTATCTTAAATTCTAAAGAACCTTATAATTTTAACACTTTTTTAAAAAATTCAAGGCCTTATTTGCACAATTCTCTTCAAACCGTCATATTTGATAGTTTTTTTTTTTTTTTTTTTTATACTTTCACGCCCAATATTTTGATTGACCTTGTACCGGAAGCGGATGTTGATAAGCAGCTGTTGCTGAATTTAATTGATTATTATGAGCCGCCGCTGCTGCCGTCACTGATGCATAATCATTTAATGGCGTCGTCGTATGATTATATCCTGATGCTACTGATGCTGCTGTTGATTGATTTAAGTGGTATGCTGCTGATGGTGTCCAATTTGGTGGAGCCTCTATTTTCGGATAATTATCAGCTAAATGTATCGAAGGTGACATTTTCGAAACACTTTCGGCTGTTATTTTGCTAAAGTCATCCATGGTCATTTTCGAGTAATCTATAAAATTCATATATAGTTTTTTTAGGGATCTTTTTCTCAGGTTTAAAAATAAACAGTTTTAAAATTATACCTTGATGATAGTAATTCTGAGCTGGAAAATGTGCATGTTGAAAGCTTGAAGCAAAACCATGTTGAGATTGTGCCATCAGATCATAACTACTCATTTGATGATGATGATGATGATGACCCTCACTACCAGGAACTGATTGTGTAGCCGGTGTATAGCCGGACATAGAAGAAACTGGAAGACCACCAAAACCTAAGCCAGCATTCATTCCGGATAATCCACCACTCGAGCCGGAATGTTTTCGCAGGCGAGCTCGTCGATTACTAAACCACACTTGTATTCGGGCTTCAGTTAAGCCTGTCGATTGAGCTAGTTCTTCTCTCGTATAAACGTCGGGATATTGTGTTCTGGAGAAGGCTCGTTCCAGAGCCTCTAATTGCTCAGCTGTAAAAGTTGTTCGAGATCTTCGTTGTTTACGTTTCAAAGGAATACCAGGTTCCGATTCGGTGTCACTGGAGTCTGAACCACGCCCTGGAAATAAGAAATAAAGATTATTTTTTAATTACCTGTTTATGATAACTTTAAATTTAGTTAAAAATAAAATTGATGGTATTTTCTTTTTGTAATTCTATCCTCTTTTTTAATTTGGGATTTTTTTCTCTTAAGTGTTATAAACCTTAATGAAAGATAACTTGGCAAGCACACAAAATCAGTTGACTACCATAACCCCCCTCCCAGCTTATCAATGACCAAAGGCACTAATGATCCTATACGTGCTTCTGTCAAACATATTTAATTTAGTCACAGTTTAATAGCTCGTTTTCAATCAGAAGTCACAGTTAAAAAATTAAAAAAAAGAAAAAGAAATGCTAATCCCGTTGCTACTATATGTATAACAGATAACAAATAATGAAACTTAATCAAACTGTAAGCTAAAGCATTCTATAACTGAATTACCCTTTTCCAGTATAGGTTCCCCAATGTATATATAGCCTTAGCTAATCTACCCTCTTTTGATGAGTTCAAATAAAACAAAATGAAAAAAATCAACTTGGAAATCTAATATTCATGAAATATGACATTCTGCATCACTCCCCTCGCATAAATTTTAATATACATATACTCGTCCTCTCTCGGGGGGACCCCCATAAAATGTCCATAAAAACTCAAAAACTGATTTCTCTATTTCCAGTTGAGACTCCCACGATACTCGTTTTTGTTTTTTTTCTTCTCTTTGTTCACATTATGCACCGACCCATCAAAGAAATAAGAAACAGTGTCAGGAACACTAACAATCGTTATATCACAGCTACCAAAAATTGACCACCGGGCATGGCATTGGTGGCAATGGCAATGCAGCGGCAACGGGCAACATACACTATACACACATCGAGAATGCCCCTTCATATATATAATGCATATATGTCATCATTCGAACCAACCCAATAATGGAGGACAATCGACAACCCTTCGATAGATGATGTGAGAGCCCAATCCAAATCCACCGCATCGATAAGGACCGCATCGAATTCCAGAGAGTTCATCAAAGAGACCGCTGCTGCTGCCGCTGGTTTTGTTCTCTCTATATCGCGATATGAGAATTCCTGATGGGCATATGTATCTATGTATGTATGTATATCCAAAATGATGGGTGTTACATCATAAAAAAGATATTAGCCTACAACATTTTAAGACTTGTATAGTAGCAGCTAGCAGGTCCCAACTTCCACTTTATATAGTCAAGCTATCAACTTTACTAAGTATCATGTTACGCACTGAGACCGCCGCCGTGCTGCACTGCTGTATATGATGACTGAACCGGTGTGTGTTGCTGCTATCGTCACACACCGCGCCACTTAATTGGGTGTCACCTAGCGTGTTAAACAATAAAACGGAACTCATGCGTGAGCCGAACCATCTTTAGGGGCCTCATTATGCCACACATGTTGACAAGTTAGCGGTTTGGTGAGTTATAGTGGAGTAGGATTTCTAAATTTTTTTCGCATATCAGAATTTAGAAGGAACGATATTAGTTAACATACGAAATAGTCTGTTTGTAAGGTCTGACCTGAGTGTACAAAAAGAATTGATATACATTTATAGAATTATAGAGAATGAAAAATCTAAAGACGTGATGAAATGAAACAATTTTAATTAAAAACAGGTACATCGTACTAATGAACTTAAGACTGTATACCACTAGTTGTCGAACAATAATAACTAAAACGTCAAAAAAAAAAAAAAATTTTAATCCAGAAAATTCCAAATTCAAATAAATTTGCGCAAACTTTGTATTTTTTTTTTTCTTTTTTTTATTAATGTTTATTTTCGAAAATAGAATAATTTCCCACACCATTATAGAGATACTTTACTTGTACAATTATTTCTCTAGAGCAATAATAAGTGAATAGTTCTTCTGCCCTTCAGAAATTCCCCTTGGATTTTCATTGTAACGGGTAATTTATTTCGTGGTATCAAGTTGGCAGCGCTGGAATTTTACACCTGTCAAACTCAGCTGTCATTAGAAGTTTCATAACTTTAGTTGAATGTTTGCCATTTACGATAATGGATCGCTTAACAATCAAACAACGCGTTAAAATTATTAAATCTTAGGCCTGTACATCATCGTAATGCACGCTCAGTCAAAAATATTCCTGCTGCAAGTGCAAGTGTTGCTGATGATCCGAATTTTTCGATTTCCTGGCGTTCGCAACAATTAACCGATTTTTTTTGGCTGGCAATTGAAGATCATGACTGGGACAATATGTGGTTCCAACAAGACGGGACAACAAGCCACACAACAAGACCAATTATGGCTTTATTGCGTGAGTAGTTTCCTGGTTGCGTAATTTCACGTTTTGGCGACGTCAATTGGCGACCAAGATAATGCGATTTGGCACCGTTAGATTTTTTTATGTGGGACGAATAATCCCCGAACTCTTAACGCATTAAAAGCTAACATTACTCAAGTTATGACCGAGATACCGCCCGAAATGTGCCAAAAAGTTGTTAAAATTTACCTCAAAACAATCGCATGCTGCGAATCTTCCCGAGGCGGCCATTTGAATGATATTGTTTTTTTACACTTAATAGCAAAATCCAAACTTTATAATGAAATAAAATTTTCATCAAAAATGTATCGCTGTGTGTGTTTTATTTAGCTTTACTTTCGAAACCGAAAAATGAATGAGCCAGTACATTCAGCACAAAATATTTTAAATGCTTGGCTGACAAAAATTGCTCAATTTTTGTCAGCTATATTCTGTTGCCTTATATAAATTAAAAATTTGTATTGAATGAAACATAAAAATTCGTGTTGAAAACCATCATCAAGTAACAGAATAGCTGACAAAAATCGTTTGATTTTCATCTATTCTGTTACTGGGCTGATAGTTTTTAACACGATCTTTAAATTGAAACATGATTGCTGGGTCCTTAAAAAGCGATATTTTGCCAGCAAATTCAGCAAATTTTCATAATATTCTTTGAGAAAGACAATGATATTTTAGGAAAGTGAAATTAAATTAAACCCCAAAATTAATGTTGGGGTCCCATTAACTCCAAAATAGTGTGGGAATGTGTAGACTAAACGAACTTGGCAAAAACAATAATGTCACGCTTCATTGGGTACCTGGGCACGTAGGCGTTCAGGGAAATAAAGAATCAGACTCCCTAGCTAAAATAGGAGCAAATACCACCTTAACGGGACCTGAGCCCTATTGTGGCTTAGGAGAAAATGTGATCAAAAATAAAATCAAAAAAGAAGAGGAGACCAAAAGATCCGAAATTTGGAAAGAACTCCCAAGACTGAGGCAGGCCAAACTCCTTCTTGGAAACTATAACCAAGAACGCTTTAAAGACTGCACCAACTTAAGTAGGAACAACCTAAGAATTATAACGGGCCTCCTCACCAGCCACTGTAAACTCAGAAGGCACTTAAATATTTTAGGCCTAGTAAGTAGTGCCACTTGCAGATTCTGCAATACCCATGAGGAAATACCGAATCACATACTAGGAGATTGCGATGCACTCATGCAACAGAGAAATAAACACCTGGGACGATACCAGTTGGAAGAGAGCAACTTATCCTCTCTGAAAATACCTCAAATACTTAAATTTCTATGAGAAACAGGTTTGGAGGAGGAGTTGTAAGATAAGCAACCTCATCCAGCTCCATATGGGGGCACAATAGATCTATTGGTCGCAGTGCAATTACCCCCAAAATCAAAATAAATAAGTCCACAAAAAAATGAAATAACACCCCAAATTTAGAGAATTTTTGTTGTTATTGTTTTGTATGCATAGTTTTTAGACCTTATTTTATTTTTTCTTTGGAGCCTAAATTCCTGGGGTATAATTTCTCAGAGCGCCATAAAGCAAGTTTCTTTGATTTAGGTATTATTTATTGAACTGATTTTAATAAAAAAAATTTACACAAGAGCTTCTAGTAAGTTTAAATAATATAGCATATCAAAATTTTCAAAAAATAAATTTGAAATTTAAAAAAATGGCGTACCTACCAATTTTTTTTTTTTCTAAAAAACGATTTCAAAATAGTTTTTTAAAAAAGCGCTCCAAAGATTTTAAATTTTTAAATCAGATGGGGAAATCGTGTTGGTTTCAAAAAAATTTCAGAGGTTGTTTAATTAATTTATTTCGAATTATATTGGTTTTTTTTTAAATTCTCAGACTAAACTTAGTTACTTAGGTGGTATAAAATATATAGGCTCCCACAACTAATTTATTTCTTTTATCAGATGAATGGTTATTAAAATATTGTGCTCGTACCTAAGAACAAATTTGTGTGATCCAGTCGTGCGTTTTATTTTTTACAAGTTTAATATCCCTTTAAAATTGAAATTTAATTGGTCAAAGAGTTTGGCAACAAAAAAAGAGTTTAACAACAAAAATTAAAAAAAGTCCATTATTTTCAGCATCCCTATACAAATTTTTTAATATATCAACTTAATTTCTCTTTAACTCAAAAGCACTTGTTTAACAGATTTTCCCTAAAGACCACAAATCCCTTATCAAGGACGTTAAACTAATCTCCTTCGACATCATTTGTCAGAATCAAAAGTGTCAGAATTTCAAATTGGCCCAAAATTCTATCGTAATGTGTGAAAACACGAAAGATCTTAACACACCGCCTTGTGGACTGCCTGTGGTGTTCAAAGCGGCCGCATCGCATTAAGGGCCTTTGATGTGAGTGCGGCGCTTTTGTTTTGGTTGACATTTTTGGGATGGCCCCGAAATTATGTTAAATGAGAGGGAATAAAGAGAGAGAGCGAGAGAGGGAGAGAGAAATATCCTACACACATCGATTTCGATTCATCCTCATAATCAGAATCATCATGTGTGTGCCTATTGCCTCTGCGCCGCCGCCACCGAAGACCGACCGTGTTGTGCGGCCATTGTGTCTAGGTCGGCTCGGCTGCTGGTTCAGGTTCGGTTTGTGAGATTTGATTTGCTTTGCTTTGCATTGCGTTGGTGGCTCTGATGGTCTGATGCTTCTCGATCGAGTTGAACGATTTTTCTTCTTGTTTTTTTTTTTTTTTTTTTTTTTTGCGCAATCATTCAACGAAGGTCCTTGCGACGACGACGAGAAATGGGATAAAGAAATTAATGGTTTTTGATAAATCTCTTCTCCTCTCATTTTCAGGAGGTGTGAAATGATTTATACCAACAATAAACACACACACATTTACACACACACGATGATGCCGACTCTGGCACTTTTGAAGGCACAAAGGAGATGGGGCGAGCCATTTTGCGTGTGGTTTTGGGTTTTGTATGTAAGTCTGATTATTGTCTGCGGTGGCATGGCGGTTCCTTTCGAATTAAGGATATCATGTTTGGTGTCATTGTGTTCATTGAATGAGAGAGTCGATTGCTGAATTGACCTGTTGTCAATTGTGTAATGGAGGCAGGATCACAACATTAAAGACGATTAAGTGCCATTTTGTCTGGCGAATTATGTATTTTTTTTTTTTTTTTGCCAAGTCGGTATCGGTAGTCTTTTAAGTGCGATTCGTTGCTTTGTTTATAAGTATAGTGGGTTTTGTTAAATGCGTGAGTTTGTTATGTAATTGTCGATTGGTTCTCACGAAGGTGGGTCAATGTTTTTTAAAATTTCTTCTCTTTGCAAATTATGAGGGATAATCTTTTGACAAGCAAGCAGTTTTTAGACAATAAATGCTTCTTTTGATATGACATCTGTTTTTTACTTTTTTCTGACTTCGTTTTATTCACTTAAAAAACTGGGGAAATATTTTGATTGTTACAATTGTCAATACTAAACTGTGAAGGTACCGCTAATTCAAAATTACGAGCAAGTATTTTTTTTTCAAATAAAGAAACAATTAGATCAAAACTGTTGGTCTATAAATTTGTTAATTATTTTTCTTAAAAAAAGGATATTAATTAATTTAAATCACTTTATTTTTTGAATCCATAATGGTTTTAAAATCGTAGTCAAGCTGGATAGAAGTAATTAATAGTTATCTCTCTAATAGGTGTTCATTTTATTTCTGTTCAATTTTTCAATCTCTCATATAATTTTACCGCAATATACACCTGTGCATGGTGTGCACGGCCAGCATATAAGGTTTATTAATGATCTGTCATTAATTCATGTCGATCAATCTGCCAAGAACCATAATGAAATATTATAACACTATAAGCCTTCAAATTTAGGTTACTCTTGGGATTTTTTTTACTGTTTTAGGTAATTTTTTGATGGGATGTGTAACGACGGAAGTAATCCTCTAATTGTGATCAAAAGTTCGAAGAATAAAAAAAAAACACCTCAATACAACATTAATTTTCTATATTGATGATACTTTTGTAGGTACATATTTAAAAAAAAAAATTGTTTCAACTTCCGACCTTGAGGGTAAAAGATGATCTTACGACTTGTCGAAATATAAAGGTATAGTCGTTATTAAAACTTTTGTTTATTTATAGGTACGAACCTTAATTAGTAAAAATTTATATTTTTGATTTTATGTCAGAAACTTACTTTATATTTTATACAAATGAAAGTTACGTTATTCTTAATAATAGATTTACCTAGTGTTTTTATAAAAATCTCCCTTAGGTAAATTTTTTTTTTAAATTTTTTTAAGGAACGAAAATATCGGTGAAGGAAAATCTTATCATATTTCCAAATTTATATTTTTAGGTTTTAATCTAACAAAATTCGGCAAAAAAAATAAAAAAAATAGATTATTAACGAAATCCTAATAATAGAACTATTTTTTTGATTTTTTTTTTTTTTTTTGAAAACTCAATTTTTATTTCGAAAACGACTTAGAAGATTTTTATGAAAGTATTTTTTTTTTTTACAAAATCGACAAAATTTATTAAAAATTGATCTTAACCAAAAATGAGTATTAAGGTTTCGAGTTTTTGAATTTAAAAAGCACTTAGTCGTAAGTAAGTTTGTGACTTATGAATTCAAAAAAATTATTTCATAAGTAAATTCATAAGCTTTAAACTGCAAAATTTTCATATAATCATAATGAAATTTTCTCATAATTCACCCATGTATTAATTAATTTTTTAAATTCACAAGTCACCTGGGGTGACCCAAGCTGGATTAAAATTAAAGCAAAAAATAGATTTAAAAGCTAATATTTACAAAGCATGTACAAAAAGTAATTATTAGCTTTTGAATCTATTTTTACTTTTCAATGGTAGGTTTAAATTGAAAAATTAACATGTCAGCTTAATTTTAGTTTTACGAGTGTGACGTCGGAAAGTTTGTGATGTTTCATGAATGCCCCTAATAATAAGTATCAAGTTCTAAATTGCAAAATAACAATAATTCGATGATATACGTTTTTCCCAAAATTGATAGTATTCAATATAAGTTTTAGATATTTTTTCATAACTCTCATAAATGCTTGTGGTATCACAATGGATCAACCTATGGTCTAAGTATGTCAAGCTTCTCTGCTGACAACCACGCAAACCTAACCTAACCTAACCTCACAAATGCTTGTCTTCGAGAGAGTAGAGGTATTTTAAAACCTTAATCTTGAATATTCATGAACAATTTTTGAAGTTACAGATTTATTATTGGTATGGATCGATTTATTGAAACAATATAATATTAAACGAATACGACTAGGAGTTATTTAATACAAAATACCTCCTTAAGCCTAAAATTGTATATTAATTTTAATACTATGGTATATCCTTGTACATACGATTATATGGTAACTCAAGCTAAAGGCTCCATAGGAAATAAATGGTAACAATTTTGAAAACAAAATCTAAAGATATAAAAATTTAAAAAAAAATTAAATAATATTTGTTTCTAATTCAAAATTTCGTTGGTTTACAAGCCAAAGGCACTAAGTCACATTTTTAAGATTTTTAGATTTAAATGCAAAACGGTTCAAAACGACGATATCTTTGTACTGAAATAACACACTAAGTCATTTTAGACACCCTTAATGAATTATTTAAGGTTTCACTTTGTACTAAGTCAGAAAAAACATATTTTATACTGGAAGAACGCATTAAGTGGACTTAGTGCGATTTACCAGTTACGCAAAACAAATTAAATTACTAAGTTTTTATATAGGAAGAAAGCATTAACAAGACTTAATGCCTTTTGCCTGTTATCAAAATTACATTTTTGAATTTGAAATATGACTTACGCAGGAGGCTGTACTTTAAATTATGAAAAAAGCGATCGAATTTCAAAAGGTTTTCACAAATCGTATGTTTCATTGAGTGAGTAAAGATGCCCTCTTTAAATAAGCACAGGCAAGAAGAAAGACCTAAAATAAAGCTTTTGTGTTTACTTTTGGACTATAATCATGTTGTTTTCATTTATTCGCATTTCCAAAAATTATTAAATACGAATAAATACTTGCAAATCATTGCAGGCAAAACGCACTAAGTCAGCTCATTTTTTGCTTTTGCTCAGATAATTATCTTATTGGTTTGTCAAAAACGAACAAAAATATTGGAAATAAATGTCATAATGTCAATTTTGCATTTTATCGGATTTATTGACAAATAAAAGTTAATATTGAATTTTCACAACAAAACTTATCTTAATAATGTATTTACTCAAAACTATGTTTTTTGACTTAGTGCTTTTGGGTTGTACACCTACGATTTGTTCTTTGAAAAGCGAAAATCATATTGATTGTAGGATTATTTATATCCTTCCAGCATGATTGTTTTAAAGCGTTTAATAAATTTTATATATTCTTGCTGCCCAGATGCCTTATTTAAATAATTTGTAAATTTAAGGCGCGTTTTTGTTCAATTTGAATTTTAAATGAAAAATTATCTATATAAAAGCTATTAAACAATTTTGGAGCTCCAAAAATATTATTATGTATTTTAGTCGGTAGAATTAAGTTTTATTTAAAAAATTAAATAGTATGTATATGTACGCAATTATTAATTGTAGCTTTTTTGTTGTAAACTAACGAAAGAAAAAACTTAAAAACTTTTTTTTGACGAGGATTAAAAAAAGAAGCTAAGAACCTAAATTTTTCTTTTAAACTTTGTCTAACTTGACATACGTGCAATTTTAAGTTATGTAAATGAGACGTCAAAAAAGACAAAAATTTTAAAACAGTCAAATTGGCAGTCTTTGAATGCCTGCACTTTGTATTTATTGATCCTAAAAGTCTACAGTATATAAAATTTAAAGTTGGTTAATAATCCACTAGCGCTTTTCCCGTAACTCTCCTTAAAAAAAAAACTTAAGGGAAATATCAAATTTTCCTAGTGGGAGCAGATCTAGCTAAAAATTTAAATTTTGTGAGAAGTTTGATATTTTTTTAAATCAAGTTTTTTGTCGGTTGAAATGAATTCTACATAAGATAGATTTGATTAAACAAAAAAAGAAAAAAATTAAAAAAAAACACAATTGTGGTCAAATATGTTGAATAATTTTTTTTCTTCAAATTTATGATGTTTGTTCTTTGAACGGACAGTAGCTCATTCATTCAATTCCAGGTGACATACAATCGTTAGTCCTAAAGGCTTCAAATCTCTAACACTACTTATTACTCGTATAAATGTAGAATGTATAAGGAACATTGATTGATGACATTTTTTCATACCCACATTCATCTTGGTCAAACAATTTACCTATTTAAAAAAAAAAAAAATAAAATAAAAAAAATCCGATCAAACCAAAATTACATGTCATTGAATTTGAAAACGAGTAATCAAATGGACAAACAAAAAATATCTAAAAAAAAAAACATAACTTGTATAAATGTCGGTTTGAAATTAGATTGTGCCTAAATTTTACTTACTCGCCGGCGTACATACCTACTCATGAGGTAGGTACAGTTAAGCGGCTTTTTATGATCATGGATGATGCCGGTTTATTATATATTTCTCGATGTTGTCTTTTTTTTTAATATGTGGTGGCCTCAAAGGTGCTGAATGTCCACAGTGTTTTTTTCGTTATTTTACCAGTTGAGAGTGTTGCCA
This sequence comes from Epistrophe eligans, assembly GCA_951394125.1. Lineage (NCBI taxonomy): Eukaryota > Metazoa > Arthropoda > Insecta > Diptera > Syrphidae > Epistrophe > Epistrophe eligans. The sequence goes on along the minus strand of OX596031.1, from coordinate 26,163,927 downwards.
TATTAAAGGAAATTATTGGAAAATTTAATAAGAATTTATGCTAGGTGTTTTATTGACATTAGACATTAATTTTTAGTCTTTCACAATCGCGTTTAAGATTTTATAAAGTGTTATATCTTCTCGCCTCCCGACACTTTCTGGTAATTAATTTTTGTTTTCGGTGCCGGTCAACCAAGAAGCTCTCCCTCGAATTAAAATAAAAAAAAAATGGAGACATCATTAGGTATAGTGGCCCTGGAGAGCTCAACGCTGCAACGTCAACTAAACAAGTAAGCCATTAAATTAAAAAAATATCTCGAAAACGACAAAAAAGATTTTCATTAAATTCGCTTACGATTCGATAACTGAATAAATATTTCTTGTCTGAATAAATATTTCTCGTGGTTATGTCAAAATTGCCTTTTCTAAATATTCTACATAACAGCACTTCGGTTCAAAATCTCGTAAATTAACTCGTGTAAACTGAATACTTCCCAGAAATATGTAAACAATCTTACTTAAATTCAAAAATTTTAAAATCGATAAATTTAAACTTAAAACAGTGGCAACACTGCCATCTTTCAAAAAAAAGCAAAGGGGCTTAATATGTCATGTATCCTGCCACCTTATGATGGTGGTCTACAACTTTCAGATACAAATATACAAATGGTAAATCGGTCAATCGGTGGCCAGGTTCGTTCATTTAAATGCGATCGCATATTTCACCTTCTTTTTTCGGGGAGCTCCTTTTCAACTTATCTTATAACATTCCGTTTTTTTTTTTATTTTTATTTTTTCACAGCCATATCGTTTCTGTTTTTTGTTTTTTTTTTTTTCATTGGACGTTCATTATTCTGAAGCTCGACACGAAGACGTCCCACAGTGAAGATAATTAAATTTTCTTTCAGTTTCAGTCTCCTCTCCTCACAAAAAAAAAGTTAAGAAAAAAAAAAACAGAATTGACTCCATCTCTCACATTTTCTTGTGATGCCAGTATGCCACTGGTATTCAAATCGTTTAGATAAGATACTTTTTTTTTCTGTTTCTTTTCTGAAAACTATGTATATTACTTTGGTTATCAGTACATTTGACACCGTATATATAGGCACACATAACGGCATATCTGATCCTAATTAACCGTGGCGACTTGAAAGCGTTTGCTGTATTTTTGGACCATTACGACATGTTTATTGCTAAATAATCTCTTTTCTGGCTCTTGAAACATCATAGTTGAATGCTGTTGGTACAGTATAGGTACCTCTACAGATCAAAATTTAATTTATATATTTTTTTTTATTTTGCAGCAGCTCGAATCATAAAAGTGACACATTAATTTGACTGAATGTCTTATACAGAAAAATACTTACTAGATTGACCATCACAACCAACAAAACTAAACTGAACTGAAAAGTCCGGTTTTTCTTTTCACTTTAACGACTTTGACTACGACTACGACTTCGACTTCGATGACGACCGACCAACAACCAACGAACGACCAACGACGACGACTTATTCAGATAAGATAGGATTTTTTTTAATTCTCGTCTATACGATTATTTTGTATCTTTTGTGTCGATTTAGGTTTTTCAATTTTGAATATTTTTTTTTTCGAGTTTTATTAATCAAACAACACATATATTCCATTTTAAAGGTACGTCTACATATCTATCTATATAAGGCGTTAATTGGAACATCGCAATGGCTTCTGTTCTATTATATAGAAAAAAAACAAAAATGCGCATTCTTGTGGCGTAATGTGGAAGTCTGTTAAGTATTTGTTGACACCTTTGTTTTTAAAGTCATCAAAGAGATTTCGTTTAATTTAAATTGCCTTTCAAATGGATTCTTAAGGATTGGGCTTTTAGGAAAACAACACAAAACAACATAGTGCATTTAGATTTGGATAAGAGATATATAGGCACACGCATGTGGAATAAGATCGGCGGCTTTGAATTTGATTTTTATGGTGGTATAGCTTCCTTGGATTTGATTTTTGATTTTTTTTCGGGGGTTTAAACGTTTTACATTAGTTTTAAGTCAGTCGGGAGAATTTAGGAAATAAGTCTGAAGAGTGATTCAGAATTTTGTACCAAACTTTTGTTTATTTAAAAGGTGATTTATTTGGGATCAAAAACCTAGCTTTTCCAAATTACTTCGTTGGGCGCCATTTTTTTTTAAATATTAATTATTAGTTTTTCATATTTCAATAATAAAATATTTTCAATTTTTATTTTTTTTTTAATCAGTCATCAATATATTCAGAGACATTTGAGAAATGGTTACATCATGAAACCACAACATAAAACATCTGGAAGATGATTTAAAAAGTAAAAAAAAAATATATGTGTGTTTTTTTTTTTTTGTCGAAAGGAAATTTGCTCCCATAAAATAATTACGTCTTGAATTGAAATAATGACAGGTGAGATAATCCTGTAGAATTTTCCATTTCAAATAATTTATATGGACTTGGATAAAATGTTTTCTAATCTCTAGTCTGTTCTTAAAACATTTTTTTTATTTCAAAAATTCATTTTCTGCTTTAAGCCTAATACATATGCAATTTTTTTCAATCGAATCTAAACAACTTGATGTAAGATTGTGAAAGAGAAATTTGGTGAATTTATAAAGTTTTTACTTGCGATATATATGTACATACATACATAGGTACTATATGGGAAGTTATGCATTCGTAAAAAAAAAATCGAACTCGAGATTTTGGTCAAAGTTTACATTACGATGATAGCGAATTCGAAAAAAGTGGGTCCCGCTATTCTGTATGTCTGTCTGTTTGTCCTTTCGGCTGTAGCCCAAACAGGTGGATCGATTTTCTTTAAACTTGGTACCTGGCGTATTTTGGACATTCCCCCCAACACATTTTTTTTAAGACCAAAAATAACGGTACCTGCCGTACAATTTTTTGTTTTACCAAAATATGAAAATCTTATTTTTCTTAAAAACTTGACCAAAACTTTTTTTTTTTAATTATTCAGTAATTTTTTCTTACAAAAATTCTACTATTTTATAAATTTTTTTTCTCGGAAAAATGGTTTTAAATGTTACCTCCCATAGAACCATTTTTTTTATTTTCGATTTTCTCGAAACCGGTTCAACTGATTTTGATAAATTTTTTTATAGAGAATTTTTACAATAATTTTTCAGAAATACTGTGTACCGAAATAAAAAAAAAAAATTTTTAGAGTTTTAAAAAAAAGTTTCAAATCTTTTTTTGAGAACTTAATAATTCGAAAACGACCTGGTCGATTTTTATTAAACTTAGCACCCGGCAGTTTTTGGACATTACCTAGTAGATTTTAAATAAATTTTGTTCTTATAACCAAAAATAACGGTACCTCCCATACAAATGTTTGAAAACCGGTATTGAAAATCTCATTTTTCTCAAAAACGGCTCCTACGATTGTGATTCAAATTTTTGTGTGAAAAATTTATCTATCATTTAAAAATGGTTATTCTCATAGAACCATTTTTTGGGTTTTCGAATATCTCATTATCTGTTAAACCAATTTCAATGAAATTTTTTACACAAAATTACACAAACGCTGCTCAAAAGTTTAAGTAATATTGCATATCAAAATTTTCAAAAAAGCTTGGATTTAAAAAAAAATTTAATTTGAAAATCTTTAATTCGATATTTCGAAAATGGGTGGATGATTTTTTTCAAAATTAATTTTTAAACTCCGAATAAATAAGTACTAAAAATTGGCGTGCCACATTTTTCTCTTAAAAAATATATTCAAAATTTTATATATTAAAAATTTGTTTTTAATTTTTTTAGTGCGACCCACTCCTGCATTTTATTTTGTTACTGCTTTTGGTTTTTTTATGATTCAGTTCATGAATATACTTCTCTTCTTTTATTAAAAATACTGCAGTACATTGTTTAATAATAGTTTTTAATTGTCTTCTTCTATCTTCTCTTTTCTGTGGTTTATACAAACATATGTAGCTACATATATTAGGGTGGTCCTAACAAATGTAATGTGTTGATCAAACATTGAATTTTAATAACATTAATACTTGGTAGAAATTTAGTCACCTAAATGATGTATAGAAAAATTATTGTACATTTTTTTTACCGTTATTTTTTTATTTTTAGAAAAAAAAACATATTTCTTTAAATTTTAAGCCAAAATTAAAATATAACAAAATATTTTAAACTTTTTTAGTGTACATTTTTATACATTACATAAGAACTATATATGTATGTATGTGCCAAATTTTTTTCATAAGTTATTACAAAATTTAAAGTTGAAATTTAAAAACTATTTTTTTTTTCTCATCATATGATTTTACTTCTAAAACAAAAATTCATGAAAATGCGATTTTTTTTTGATTTTTTAAATCGATTTTACAATAGTTGGAGATTACAAAACAGCTATTAACTTAACGGAGCACTCGAGGCAACAAAGAGAACTTTAATTGAAAAAAAAAAAACTTACTTAATTTTTTTAATAAATTTACTTTTGCATTATATTAAAAAAAATAACTATGTATTTTGAAAAGCAGAGAATATGGGCTTTTCAAAAATTGACTTTAGCCTCTCACTTCTTATAATTCTAAAAATATAAAATATCGAAATGTCATTTTTAAGGGTAATTTTAAGTACCTAAAACAAAAATATTGTAACAAAAATGAAAGAACCTTTCCAAAAAAAGAACCATAACAAAAATGAAAAAATTCTCGAACCCAACCAAATACAAAATACAAAATATTTTAAAAAAAAATCTTTTTAATTTTTAAATTAAACATATATTCGTAATATTGAAAAATTTCAAAACCTAACGGATTTGATCTTAGATAATTTGTGTTTTCCATTAACATTAAATATGAAATAATTTTAAAACCTTTATTGTGAATAAAAATGCATACAAATTTTATTCTCTTTTGAAGGTTTGAAGGAAACAATAAAAATTTGATTGAATAGGGTTGTCTTAAAATTTTTTTTGTTTTACTTCAAAGAATTTCACCTCAAGGAAATTCAATTTTAAAACAAAATCTGTGGAATCTCTTGAGGTGTTTTAACTTTAAAAACTTTAATAATGTTAGGTATTTTTTTTTTCCTTTTTTGTTTTCTTATTTTGTAGAATTTTGTATCAAAAATAAAAAAAAAGTTCATATAGCGCTTCCGCATAGTACCTACCTATAAAACTTCTCAAAAAAACATTCGGTATAACTTCAAAGAAAAATCTATTTCCGTCTAAATTCCAATTTTCTACATCATCTCTTCGCAAATCGTGATAAATTGTTTTGCCAACAAGAAGACAGGTCCTGATGGGGATGCTCATTTTTGTATATCCTTTTAAATTCTTATACCTTCTATAGGTTCCTATATATACCTAATCATTAAATTTTGTATGTGACTTTTGTTGCTTATGCTGTTTCAATACAAACATCACTTTATCTATTGGATTAGCATTCTCATATCGTCACCGCCGCCGCCGCCACCGACGATGTCCTTGAATGAACATTATAAGCCTTCTTTTGAAGAAAATGATGTTTCATCTTTTGCGACACATTGAAGTTGTTAGGTCATCATGCAGCAAATTTTGCAAGTGCATAAACGATAGCCGACAGAAAAAAAAAGTATACCTACCTATCCTTTTTATCGTAACCAATATGTGTATAAACAAAAGTAACAACCTTGCACAACAATGCCTTTGCTCTATAGTTCAACTTTACCGACTTTTTGTATTTTTCTTTCATCGAAATCAATGACTCTGACACAAAAAAGAAGAAGAAGAAGAAGAAAAAATGACGAAGAAGAAAGCATTATCCGTGATTCAACTGCCATTAAACAACACCAGAAGGACATCATAAAAGAGAGTCCCTTTTTTTCTCATGCATCCAACAAAAAGAAAAAACTCATGTTTGGTCATATCCCAGACCAAAAGATACAAAGCTACACAAAGGCAAAGAAAAAAGCCTTTCACCTACATATATCGATATCGTCATCTTCAGAATGCTTCTCTCCTTTTCTTCTTGTCCTTATGAATCGATAATCCAAATGAACAGGTTTCCTATTCTTTTTTTCAGACTTAGACTTGGGCAAATCCATAAATATATATATTTACATCCAGAAATCGATGATTCGGAATCCCTTTGAAGATATGGAAACAGTCAGTGCAACCGCACCACCCAGTTGCCAGTTGAATATAGGTAGTGCGCTGCTGCCGCACAATATTTTCAGATGCATTTCATTTTATTTATTTTTTTTTTTGATTTACAGATTGTTTTCGATTTTCTTTATCTAAAGCAAGTGCGGGAACTTTCTTAAAGGGGAGCTAATCCATATCCATATATGGGCTATCTTTATTGATGATGGTGTACCTATATGGTGTGTGTCGATGGTCGATCAGAGATGATAATGACAACGATGATGATGATGCATTTTTGTTTTTTTTTTGTAGCTCGAGGCTTTGTGGGTCCAATAACGAATGTCATTATAGAACGTCCCAAGATTTTAAGGCAACACAACACAAGACAAGCCATAGAAAACCTCAAACGAACCGAAGAACTATATGAAATAGACCGAAGAGTTTTTTTTTTGTTCTCTTTCATTCATTTCTTCCTCGGCATTTTGTTAATGATTATTGTTACAAAATACATTTATAATTTTTAATTCAAAGAGTATTGATTTTAATTCTATATAAAAGACGCATCAAGTTAGGTAATAGGTATAATAACACAGCAGTAGCTTCCTGAACAGTGGCGGATTAAAAGGATAAGCAAAATAAACACTGGGCCCTTCTATTCCTTAAAATAATTATTATCGGACAAAAATCCAAGGTATCGACTGGTAAAATAAGCATGCTGGCATAAAAGAACAACATCATTCAAATTGTATAAAAAGTAAAGGCCTAAATCCAAATAAATTTACACCAGAGCGCAAGAAATTTGTCTCACACTCTAAACGTGCTATAGACTCAAGCAAACGGTGCCTCGGCGCAGAATGGGTCAAAACTCTGATTTTGCTGGATATTTTAATTGCCATATTGCAAAATGTACTTTTTCTGCGAAAATAATTCTAGTGATGTTTTTAAACGGAATTACCTACATGTCTTTATCTTAATCTCTGATTTTCAGAGGTTAATCGCTATTTTCGGAGCGAAAGATAATTTCTTAAAAAATACTTTTAAGAGATTTAATAAACTATGTATATTTTGTTGTTTTTGTAATGAGATGAAGTTGTTTTCTTTATTTTTTTGTTTAGTTATGAAATTCCTGACTGACTGAATTTTCATTGAATAAGCGTAAAATTCGTTGGTATTAGACAAAATTCTATACATTTAAAAATATCGTCATTTGATGAAAGTTTCATTATGTCTAAATCAAAGTGTATTCATCATATATTTTTTACCTCCAAAAGCTACTTCGTAGATTGCTCTAAATTTTAGCCTCCGCTTTTTTCTTTAAACACCAGTTGAAGTCCTAAGTAAATTTTGACAATAAAGCATTATTTGAAAAGGAATTTTATTCAAACATTTGAAGGAATGTGTTTTCATTTTTTCAATTGAATTTCATCAAATAAAATAAAATTTTTTGTTTTAACATTTTCCCCCATTTTGATTTTTATTTTCACAAAGGAAAGGTCACACAAAATTTAAGAATTACAGAATCTTCTGTCAAAATTTTGCTAGATAATAATGTGCTAGAAATTTTTTATCTTGCTTAACTGCCTGAACAATGAAGACGGAAATGCAATTGGAGCTGTAGCTGGAATAGCAGTCAAAATGGTGGTGCAAGAGTTCACCAACTTTAAACTCTTCACTCTCATACAGTTTTAATTTGAAATATCTGGGCGACCTCTCTCGTTCATCTAAACACTCCCTGCTAATGTTATCAAAATCGTTAGAGCCCTTCCCAAAAACAGAGAAACATTCAAAGTGGGCGGATTTTCTTATTGAATTTCCTATCTGAATTTTTTTCTCGTTATAGAACACTCCCTGCTTATTTCATCGAAATCATAAGAATCGTTCCAGAAAACGAATAAACATTAAAATGGGCGTGAAAGTGGAGGGATATTCCAAAAACTATTTTCTAATTTTTTTTCGATTTCATCATAACAGTCTATAAATTTCTTCCAAATTGTTAGAGCCATTTCGGAAAATCAAGAGAAAAATAAAAGTGGGCGTAGCAGAAGGTGGATTTTCCTGAAATTATTTTTCGAATTTTTTTTGTTCATCAGAACACTTTCTCCCAATTTTATCCAAATCGTAAAAGTCATTATCGAGAACACAATTTCTAAGAATAGTGGGTGTGGTAGTGGGCAGATTTAATTTAGAAAATTTGTTCTCGTTGAATTGAATAAAAACTCTAAAAATTTCATCCAAATCATTAGAGCCGTTTTCGAGAAACCAAATATATATAATTATATATATACAAGAATTGCTCGAAAAAAGAAATAAAATAAGATGAAGAAAAAAAGCGCTGACCAAAAAGTATTTAAGCTTTTTGTGCTTTTTGTTTCGCGAAAAAACAATTAGTTAAAAGAAAAATATCGGAAATATAAAAAGTGATTAATAAGCCATTGATTTTTTTTTTTTAATATTCAAAAGGCTGCACAGCTGCATTTTGGCAGTAAAATGAACTGAACTTAGCAAAAATTGTGCATTATTGACAAGGGTCTGACTAGTCAACTGATGAGTCCAAGTAAGATCGCAGCCGGGACGAAACGCCAATTTTGTGTGGACTAAAGGCTATACGTTGCAAAAAAAAAATATAATTTGGGTAGTGGTGCGTAACTACTTGGCTTAAACTTAATTCCATTTTTCAAAAAACAAATGTATAAAAGTAAGAATTAACTTCTAATAATATTTAACAATTAGATAATTATTTTATTTTACTTAATCAAAAAAAAAAATAACTATACCTAGAATGTTTGACTAAATTTTGAATAGAATTTTCTATGGAATCTAAAATTTTTATTAGTGTAAACTTTTCTTTACTGTTGAATATATGGAGTTACTTGTTTATTTTTTAAAAGCTCTCATATAATTCTATTTATTTTAAGCCTTTTTTCAAAAGAAATTTACCATTCATTTACTTAGTTTTTTTTTTTAAGAAATATTAACCAACAATCAACACAAAAATTTGTTCAATTTTGAAGGATTTTAAAAAAACATGATAAACGTTGTCTGCTCCCAAAAATTTTCAAATTCAGATACATATATTTATGTATACTAAACTTAAGGCTATGAAGTGAATTCATTACTTCAAAAAATAAATTTGTTGACTAAACAAATGAACTCGTTGATTCAACCAAATAATTTATTAATCATCGAATGCGTTTTCTTGTAAGGGGTAGTCCTATACAGGGGCCTCATCAGTCATCACGTAAAACGAAAACTATCGAACAATATCAATTTTTTTTGACACAAGCAAATTTCTTTTTAAAATGAACATGATTTTCGTTTTGTAGTCCCATTCGCTCTTTGTGCGCAAAGCAGAAACCTTGCATAACCTAAAAAGATTTCGTACGTACATACATGTTTTGTTCGATATAGTAATCATTTCAGGCAACTGTAAAAACGGTAGGTATTGAAACAATAAAGATATAGAAGAAGTAAATTATGAAAATACGGATTTTCCTTTCTAAACTTTGCTTATACTTATTTTTTTAATTTTTAGATCTACTCTATTTTTTTCTAAATCTTTTTTACAGCTTCGTCGGGATTTTTGAAATGTATTTAAATGTAAATAGGTTTTTTTTAGATAAAAATTAATTTTTTTTTTCGAATTGATTAGATACACTTTAATTTAATTTGATGACAAAAAAAATATTTCTAACAAATTTTGAATTATATATTAAATTTTACAATTTTTCTATAATATGTATTCTGGAGAAGTTCACAAAATTTACTGGTGAATATGAGCCATAGTCACTATTTTGATTTTTATGTAAGATCAGATTTTTATCACAACATAAATATCTTCTATAAATTTTGTTCTAAAACCAACAAAAATATCGTCCACCTTTTATATGTTTTTGCAATTTTTCCAGCGTGGTTTGTGTTTTCAAAAATTATAACTTGACATTTATAAAAACTAAACTAAATGCGGCAGTAAAGGTTTTGGAGCCCCATCAAAACGTTGAGACCCTTAAAAAACCAAATCCGACAATGTGCCTGAGAAAAAAAATATATATATGTCCAAGATACAAATAACCAAACAACATTTGAATTTTATTGGCTATAACTTGACTAATTTTACTATTGGTGATGATTATTTTTTTTGTATTTCTCTTTAATTTTTGTGGGCGATGAAGTTTTTTTTTGTTGTTGTTTGTGGATTAATATTAGTTATTGATTTTTATATCTATTTTTTTTTTTTTTCAATCTTTAAATATACTTACCACCTAATATCCCATGGATACTGTAATCTTTACGTCCATCGTCAATGGTGCGATCAGATCCACGGAGGAGGCGACTTATTGACGATGTTGATGGGGGATCTGAGATTCCTTCCTAAAAAGAAAAACAAAACAAAAAAATTATAGATATAAGATTGTTTATCTAAGAGATGTGTTATCTTTTGATTGAAATTAGAAGATGCGACTTTGTGTTGACAAACAAACCATGCTGGGATGTGAATAGGATGTCATGCTAGGCTTTTGTATTCATAATGTGAATGAGAGCAGTTTTCTTATCGCAGACGCAGTCTATGTAGAGAGGAAAAAAAAGAAGATGTCTAAAAGGAAGTAACTTCCCGTGAAATATAATTTTGGTGGAGCAGTTTTCGTTAAAATAATTATCTTAGTTTAATGGGTTTAAAGATTAATGCTCTTTGTTTTAATATTCAAAGGAAAACATTTTGTGGCTTTAACCTATACCTTATCAGGCAAATTCAATCTTTTTAATTTAATTTGAGTTATTTTTTGAAAAAAAAAAAAAAAAATTATATTAATCCCATCAAAAAAGAAAAAACAGTGTTAAAAAAATCTAACTTTATACTAAATGGCATCTAAAATTGTAGGGGTCTTTTGTTTTAAAACATGCGGGCAGTAAACAAATTACACGGACATAAATCAAATTTTCTCTAAAATAGCTACAAAGGTGAATTTTTGAATTTTTGAATTGAAAATAGAAAATATTAAATGGAGAATCATTAAAATATTTACGACTTTTTTATCGTCAAAAAAAAAAAAAACAACAGCAATTTTGCCAAGACAAATCGATTGCCGTTGGTGACACTCTAAAGTTTTTAATACCTTTTTATTCAGGACTTATGACTTTTTTCATCATAACTTTTTATATTGGTAAGTGAAAAAACTCTAGGCAAATCTGAATTTCACTTGCTCAATATGTCCAAACGATATAAGCCATCTCATATCTTAAACTAATCTTTTTTATAAAAAAAAAGCGTATAAGCGCCGGGAATCACGGCTAAGATGTGTAAACATCAAATTACATATTCGAGTGCTGGTTTTACATCACAGAACGCGATGAGTTCGAACTGTCAACATAATTTCAATCCAAACTCAACTCGACCTTTCGATTTAGTTTGAGCTACAAAGGAACGTACCCAATATTGAATGTATACAACATACATCAACGTATCGTAACTTGTTATAGCAGAACGTAATGTGCTAGAGAAGTTTCCACGTTTTTAGTTTATTCTACCGCCCTACACATCAAAAAATTAGATTTTCCTTAACGAATTGTAAACATTCGTTTAGCAGGTACCGTTATTTTTGGTAATGAGAATAATTTTTGTTAAAAATTTGATTGATAATGTAAATTAACTGGTGGCTGTCAAGTTTAATGAAATTTTTTAGTTTTACAAAAAAAAAATTGAAACTTTTCTATAACAATTTTGGATTAAAAACAATGGCGCAAAATTTTAAACAACCTATTGTTAAGGGCTTAGAATATTACTAGTTAGCAATTTGCTAAATATTCAGTAATTTACTAGCTCTTCGGAAATTTTAATCCTTTTTTTCGTTTTACTAACTAGTAAAATACTAATTCCCTTTTATTAAAAATGGTGCATCTAAACACGTCCAAACAATGACAGTTCGTGAAAGAAAAACAAAGTAAACATACTTAAACCTAGGGAACGGACCTAATAATTTGATTTACCATTGGCCAGATACACTCCAAAACCTTTTTCAATTTTCTTAATTTTTGCCATCATAAAGAAAAATTTAAATCATTTTGGAGTGTACCTGACCAACCATAAACCGTACAGGGATGGTTGATACCTTTTTGGAATCAGATCCTCCATTAGCTTCGGTAACACTTGATGTCTTCCGAAAACATTTTATTTTATTTACTTTGAAAAACAATTAGCACACGAATCATAAAAAAAAACACAATTTAACTCTTTGCCAACAATTTTTTTTTTTGAGGAAAATGACAGATTTCATATGGATTTAGCAAGTTACTAAAAGTTAAAGTAGCCATTTTGCAATTTTAATTTTAGTAAAATGTTAAGAGATAGTAAGTTGCTAAAATCGTTTAAAATTAGCTAAATCTTCTTTTTAACTTAGCAACTTACTAAAATTTTACGGATTTTTTTTTTTGACAAAAAGGTAGCCTTTATGTAAGTTAATGAGTCTTTAAAAAAAAAAAAGTTGTGGGGAAAAATAACATTTAAATTAATTGCTAAATAAAATTTTGTGGTTTAAAGTTGGTAGCGCTGGCATTTGACACCTGTGTCGAACTCAGCTGTCATTTGAAGTGTCATAATATTAATTGAATGTTTGCCATTTGCGATAATGGATCGCTTAACAATCGAATAACGCGTTAAAATTATTTAAACTTACTACAAAAATGGTGATTCAATTCGCGCATTATGCGATGATTATATGGTCGTCATAATCGACGGAGTATGCAAGCAATCGGTAAAATTGTGAAGGAATTTGAAGAGAATGGAAGCATTACTGATGTCGTAAAAGGTCTGTACATCATCGTAATGCACGCTCAGTGAAAAATATTGCTGCTGCAAGTGCAAGTGTTGCTGATAATCCGAATTTATCGATTTCCCGACATTCGCAGCAATTGAAAAGATTTTTTTTGAAGAGGCGATGGAAGATCATGACTTGGACGATATGTGGCTCCAACAAGACAACAAGCCACACAACACGACCAATTATGGCTTTATTGCGTGGGAAGTTTACTGGTCGCATATAATTTGACGTTTTGGCGACGTCAAGATCATGCGATTTGGACACCGTTAGCTACGTAAAAGACCGCGAATAATCCCTGAACTCTAGAGGCATTAAAAACCAACATTACTCAAGTTATGGCCGAGATACCGTCCGAAATGTGCGAAAAAGTGGTTAAAAAATTATCTGAAAAGAATCACATGCTGCGAATCTTCCCGAGGCGGCCATTTGAATGATATTTTTTGTCACACTGAATGGCAAAGTCGAAACTTTATAATGAAATACAATTTTCATAAAAAATTTGTCGCTTTACTTTCGAAACCGAAAAATAAATGACCCGTTAACTAGTTTTAATGCAAATCGAGAAAAGAGTTCATTTTCTTTCTTTCAAATTTCACAGGGTGATTCGCATAAGAGCGTGTTAGGTTGGGTTGACACAAGAACAACTGCAACACTTAAAATATCATGATGTAGGTATACCATTTTTTATTTAGCCATATTATCATTCTTGAATTTTATTTTTAAGCTAAGCTATTTACATCTGAAGGTTAAAAAAAAAAAAAACAATTTTCGCATCTTATGCAAAACACCCTGTATATCCCAATAATTGCATTGGTTTTTCAAAAACACTTAAATTGTTGTTTTTGCAAAGAATTTTGCATTAAAAATTTAACACATATACAGTTTTCCGTAAAAATTTAATTTTACAATCCAACTCATCGTTCCCTACTTACTCACTCTCCCCCCTAAAGTTATATAGATATACCTACATTATGTATAAACAAATGGTAGTCTTGTTTCAAGGCTTAAACCGATAACTGACAGTGCTAGACATTGCGGAAGCATAATTTATTTGACGTGATATCTGAAAAACCAAAAGTTTATAAACACAACTACCTGGATTTCATGAATAAGTGACTTGCAAACCTAGAAGATAAATCTGATGGGTTATATACCTCCTCTTAACCCATATCACTATATAGATAATAATTATTAAATCATAGACAAGCTGACTTGCAAAAAAAAAGCAGTTCAAGAAGATTTTCGCAAAATCATCGTTCTGATTTTTATGCCAATTTCAAATTAAGGATTAATTAGGGCGTGAACAGTGTGTGATGTGTGTGACACACAGAGAAACCCATCAGGGATGTGAAACCTACCCCTGGCCTTCAGATCACATTATAGCTTTTCCTCAAAATCCCTTGGACATGACATGGTCAATGATCACAACTCCATATGATCACCACTAAACAACACGATCAAAGCTATACGCTCTTTTCTTGGTAATCCCGTCTAAGACCTTCCATTTTTTGGTGTGTGGAGGGATTAGTTTCAATCACCCCCAATGCAACAAGTTGACGGTTCGGCAATCGGCTGGTGGTGGGGTCTTCCGATATCGTGTAACGTCTCACTCTGCACTTGACGGATGCCTTAATCCAATTAAAGAAAACATGATGTGTCATATGGGCAGACTAGCAGCCTATACCCTAACCCTAACCAACCAACCGAGAGGGAATCAAGAATCGAGAGCCGCGCAACAGAACAACAGGGGGACTCGACTCGGACTTGGGCTTCGGACACCTTCGGTGTTTATAAGCTGTCAGTTGTAGTTGCCGCCGTTCATGTTGTCGTTTTTTGTTTGTTGTTGTTGTTGGTTGGTTTTATTGTCGATTTTCTAGACCGCGCAGTCAAGTCGTCATCGTCACACAACAAATAGCCTTCGGGGGAATGTGTCAAATGCCTCACTATGAAATCTTTTTTAATTTGATTTTCGATTCAAGAACACCGATACCAGCTCCAATAACAAAAACAAAAACCAAAACAACAACCACATGAACCAGCTTCGTGAGCCGATAATTAATATTTGTTCTCCTCAGCCCGAGAGTTGTTGTTTCACTGATTCAATTGAATGATGAATTAGATAGATTCTCTAAAGGTGGCCGGCTATATGATGAATTCAAGGTCGGCACGGCTGATAATCTGGGGAACGTGGCAGACAATCGACATATTACATCTACCTGATGTTAAGAGCGATATTAAAATTCAAAGAATTTCCATCGTGGCATCAGAGGTGATAAACATTTGATTGGACTTCTGTTCCTTTGCATCAATCCGCATATGATGCTTGTTTCTAGAATGTGATTAATGTGAAAGTTGTTATATGTTCGAGGCTTTGAGAATGTTTTTGACAAAAAAAAATGTATGTCTTAGGAAGGTAGGTATGCATAAGAATCTTGATAGATATGAAAAGACTTTTTTACGGTACACTTAGCATGTTGGGTGGGCAATATAGGCAATGTAGGAATTAAATTGATAGCACGTATAGAAATGACAGACGATAATTCGTGAGGTATTTTTCTGTTGGTGGAATGTTGGTAATCAATTTTGATTAGACATGTGAAGTGTTTTATCGAAAAACTAATCGAAAAGTATTTCTACAGCGCACTGAAATCATATTTGTTTGCATAGGTATTTTGGAAAAGAATTCCGAAAACTATATAATAAATAAAATAACTTCTACTAAAATTAAGGTTTGCATTGTTGATCAATTAATTTAAGCCTTAGCCAATCTTTCAAAAGTTACAATATTAGCTAATTGCACTGTTCTGTTTTTTCTCAAAAACGGTTCAACTGATTTTAATCAATTTTTTTTATAGAGAATGTTTACAATAATTTTAAAAATATTGTATATACCAAAATTTTCCAATTTTTTTTTTTTTTGGATTTTTAAAAAAAGTTTTAAAATTTTTGTTTGAGAACTTAATAATTCGAAAACGACTTAATAGATTTTTATTTAACTTAGCACCCAGCAGTTTTTTGACATTATCTAGCAGATTTTAAATAAATTTTTTTCTTATAACCAAAAATAACGGTATCTCCCATTCAAATGCTTAAAAACCGGTATTAAAAAATCTCATTTATCTCAAAAACTACTCCTGTGATTTTGATTAAAATTTTTGTGTGAACTTATATAGGAACCATATTATTGGGAAAAAAATGTATCTATCATTTAAAAACAGTTACTCTCATAGAACTATTTTTTGTATTTTCGACTCATTATCTGTTGAACCAATTTCAATGAAATCTTTTACAAAAAAAGCTACTAAAAAGTTTAAGTAATATTTCATATGAAAATTTAAAAAAAAAAAAACAAAGTTTAGATTTAAAAAAAAAAATTCAAAATTATTTTTTGAAAATTTGATATTTCGAAAATGGGTGGCCATGATTTTTTTCAAAATTAATATTTAAACTCCAGATACATTTTTTTTTTTAATATATTCTATTTTTTTTTTTAAACCGCTCCAACGATTTTTAATTTTTTTTTCGTAAATTGAGAATTGTGTAAGAAATCACTTTGTGTACATTGCGTTGGTGTCAAATGAATTTCAGATATTTTTTTGATCAATTTATTTCTAATTTTATTGATTTTTTAACATTTTTATGTACTCACATACTTTCTTAAACTAGACTAATTAATAAATTTCTTTTATTAGATAAAAAGTTTTTAAAATTATTAAGACTTTAATACCACAGATCGTACATAATAGCAAGTTCGTGAGACCCAGTCGTACATAGTCAAAAGTCCATGATTTACACAAGATACAAAAAAACCATTATGAAGAAAATAAGAAAGAATTTCTTCAAGTTACTATGCTTATACCTGAGCGAAACGCATTTTAAACTTGATGTCACTTGAACTTTTAATTAAATAAATATAATTCATCGCTTATTGCGAGCAAAGCGTAAATTGAGGTACAGAAATAATTTCTAAAAAAAATAAGATGTTTTTATTCTGTGATTTGATGGCGGGAAAAATGACCTTATTTCAAAAAAAATTCAATTAAAATTGTTCCAAAAAATTGTTTGAATGGCTATATTTCCGCAATCGGGATTCTTAAGTGGTTGCGGTTTTTAGCGCTGAATTGGAAATTCATAGACCTTTTCGTCAATGTAAAAATTTTAGCACATTTTAACAAATGAAATTTTATTGAAAAAAGGCAAAAAGAATGGTCTAACCCCTTTGCTAATTTTGCCCAAAAAAGTGATTTTTTCTGAAAAATGTTTCCAAAACCGATCGAAATATATACATCAAAAGAAAGGTATTTAAAAACTCTATTCGTAAGTGTAAGCAAAAATCTTCTACACAATGTGGTTCTCAAAATATTTACATCTAAATTTATATTTCGATCCAATTTCAATAACAAACCCACAAATCGTTTGGTTGGCGATATTTCTGCAATCGAGACTCGTAAGTGGTTGAAAATTTCAAAGATGTTTGTTAGTTTTTTAAGATCTTTCGAAAACTAAAAACCAAAACATTCTTCCGGTACTGGTTCTCGAAATATTTTCATCCAAATTGATATATTCTGGTCAATTATATTTGATGTCTATATAAGGATTGTAGCTCTTCTCTAATAAATGCTAGATTGAGATAGAATTTTTACTTTTTTTTCAGCGAATGTTAACTTAAGAATTTTGGTTAGTTTGATCAATGAGTTAGTTTTTGACGTTTCCACGTACAGGTCACGTACAAAATCACTGCTGCAAAAGAAAATCATGGGTAGCTGAAGTCATTTTAAGTCGAAAATAAGTATGAATCTTGGTTCAAAAAGGGCCAATGTCCATTTTTTTTAAATATTGACTTAGGTACATAATTGGATGCAGTGTAAGATAATTTCAAACTTTATACAATGTTGTATTTTCAAACAATATATTTGTATTATGAAACTTTTTACATACTTAGAAATTAAAGAACCAAATTTTCGATTTTACAAAAATGAAGAAATTGCATATATGAGCTTTTTAGAACCAAGGTTCATACTTATTTTTGGACTTAAAATGACTTTAGGAACCCATGGTTTTCTTCCAATATATATAGAAGTAATTATCTTATTTTATAAATAATATTAGCAATATATTTTTACAATAAATTAAAAAAAAAAGTTCATAAAATTTGACCTCTAAAAAGTTTATTCTAAGAAGTCTACGTTTTAAAGGTTTTTTTGGGAAGCTTCTTTCAACAGTTTTTTGCTCTCCTGAAAAATGTTAAAAATTGACTTAAGATACTTTACCTTTTCAGTCGAGAATTATAATGAAATTCAAGAAATCCTATGACTGAGCTGTTTGGGTTAAGAAAGAGGCGAATATTAAAAATATTCAACTTTTCTTGAATTTCTGCATTTTATTGATAAGCAATATATCTTTTGTGAAAAAATATAAAAATTTAAAGAGAACTGATTGCACTTTTATGACAAGAAAGAAAAATAGCTATATTTAATAAGTTTTGGCAAAATTGGGACTGAAAATGATAAACAGAGTTATACCTAACTAAAAAACAAAGCGAACAAAAGAAAATTAACTCTTTAGGTTTGACAATTTTACCCATTGTTTGTCCGACCGGCGGCATGGCAGTGGCGGTGAATTAAGGACACCCTATTTATTTTCTTCTCTTTTTTAAGTTTCAAACTACGGTATTCGCGGCTGTCTAACATTTTAAAATTAAAGTATTTTTCGGACTTACCGCGACAATTTTATTTTATTTCATAAAAATTTATGAAATCACTCGACGTTTCGACAAGGTTCCACTTGTCGTGGTCACGAGTTGACTGATGGTTGTGGGTGGATGTTGTTGTCTCTTATTTTGTTGTCAAAAATTTAATTTATGGATCAAACTATTTAACACACTTTTTAATGCGATTGACCGACATCTAAACATTTTGACAATATACAAAGACAAATTTTGTTTGTCAATTTCAGAAAATTGCAAATAAATAAAAAGGTACTATATATTATATACACCTCTGATAAATGAGAATTAGAATTTAATACATAAATATGTAAGTATAAATATTTGGAATCAGAATAATAATTTCTTACGGTCTAGCTAGTTGATAACGGAACTGCTAAAATTATATTTCTTACATAATGTAGGAATAAACAGTTATTTTATAACTATCATCTGTCAGAATTTTTAATATGACTTAAGACTAGGAAAAGAGACAAAAATTGAAACATTTTTTAAAAGTATATTATTTTATATTACCTCTACCTAAATTTTGAGTTTCTAAGTCATTGACCTTAAATTTGGTTGACAGCATTTAATTATCAAAATTGTTAAAGTTCCGTTTAAAATTATTTTCAATAAAATAATTTAGCACAAAAATGAATTTTTATCTTCTGGAACTTTGCACAATATTTTGGACCAGCTTTTTAAAATTTGTATTGGAACTTCTTTCATATGAAAATATTAATTCAGTTATTTGTTTAGGTATTTGTTATTTGTTTAGGTATTTCAACTATAAATTTAACTAAATTTCAAACTTATTGATAATTTTTTTTTTCTTAGCTAAATTTGTTTTGAATACAAAAAAATAGGTAGTTTGTAGGTACCATTTATTTCAACATCCCCAAATCATTAAGTGTATCAAATTTAATATAATTTTTCACCAAGCATCAAAAAATTCAACAAACAGATCATTGTGTGACGTAGACACCAAGATGTGTTTTAAAACCTAAACCTTCTTCCTGTGGGGAGAACATAAGGAAAGCCATGCATCAAATTCATTTATGCGATAGTCATTGAAAATTAGGCTTCAAGAATATACGCTTCTCATCTAAGCAAAGACAATATTATAGTCGAAGACAAATTTTTAAATTTCCTTCAACTTCAATCGCCCACTCACCACTGTGTGACGCGACGCGACGCAAAATAGCTGATAAACAAATTCGCGTCTCCATGAGTCTTTGAAAAACTAATCGCGTTTTCGATTGGTCATCAAATGTATGATAAAGATTCTTCTTCTTTAAAAATGCAAGATAAGGTAAATCTGCTGTTATAAGTTATTTGTATACAAAACTTGTCCAAACAATACATTACATACATACATAGTTTAGGAGAGATAACATTTTATTTAGAACTTGCTTTTTAAATATACTATACCTAATTTTTTTCTTATATTTAGGCTTCCATCATTTAACTAAAAATTGATACAAACACTATTTCTGTATAATAAGCCCGTGGCGAAATAAATAAATGCGTAGAAATTTCTGTCTTCATTGTGTCAATAGAACAATAACATTTTCAGGTTCACCATTAATTTCGCATTTCAAAATATTTTCATAATTCTTTCAAAAAATAATACTTCGCTTACTAAAATCGATTAAAGCAAAACTCACGATTGTATACCTCTGCTTCAGCAGAGTGGTATGGCGGCGGCGGCGGCGGCGGTCTTCTATTCGAAAACAGAATAAATATATTTCCCCACAATTCCCATTATGAGTTTGATGAAAGATGAAAGAAAGATCAAATTTATCTATTGATCTCTGATTTATATCTTTTTTTCCATCATCTTTTCTTTTCGAATAATAACACTAAAGCCCTTCTATCGATAACTTTTAGTAATCGAAGAGGGTGTTCATTGGGGGAGGTGTATCTTTATTTCTCCTAAAATAATCTTAATGTAAAAAATTATATTGCTTTGGGGGTATTTAAAAGCACCTCATGTCACGAAATCTGCAAAAAAATACCCCTCCCTCTCTTCAAAGTGTGTAGGTACTCGTATATGTGATGTGGTTCAAAACACCAATTCGAACAGATGTCCTCTGTTGCAGTTGCACCACAAATGCACTGATAAATTTAACGTTTTTTGTTTCATCTACTTATATCTTTGAGCGATCTCTTATAAAATGAAGCGTGAAACGCACCTGGAGGCATCGCATCGGGTGTATCTAATTGCGGCAAGTAAAAGTAAAAATGTTCTTTTTTCGTTGTTGTTGTTGTTCCAGGGCTACGAGGGGCACAAGTCATATCTTGTACCAAAGAATGAAATCCAAACAGTGTCGAGCTATACCTACCTTACGTACCGTACATATAATATGACATAACCGAAAATCTTAACTCGGTTACGGTCAATTTGGCCGAAGACAAAGAAGGGCGGCAACATTGAAAACAAAAATCTTCCCTTTTTTATTCGTACGAATAAAAATTAGCATCCCTGCCGAATGATGATGCCTTGTACGAGTAGTTCCTTCCGGATGTGTCACCTTGGAACTCTGACGGTCGGTGGTGGTGAGAATAAAGAATCATAAAGAAAAAAGATCAAAGATTCAAATCGATATGGGTGGCTCTGTTGAGCTGAAAATGACTGTTGACAAATTTGTTGTCCATTAACGTTTCATCGGCTTGAGGTAAAAAGCCATAGGTATATAGGAACGAGCTATAAACAAAGACAGCGGGTGGGCTTTTGGGCGTTCTGCTGGAACTGGGACAAAACCTATACACGATTCTTGGTTCCGTGTAGGAAGTGCAACAAATTTATGTGCGGTTTTGTTTGCCTTTGTGGTATGGTCGGAAGCTGAGCATTGAAATGTGAATGTTTTTTTGACTTGGCTGTACTTATATGGCTTGAGATCAGCACGTGACTCTTCTCAAAGGAAATAATATACAAGATCCTTTTTGTAAATCAATGAGTTGAATGTGTTTTTTTTTTGGCTTTTGTCATTTTGATTGTCAAAAAAAAAAGAATTCATTCATGTTTATTGCTTCCTGTTTTGAAATACAAATTTAGGTCAAAACTGAAAGTGCAGATGCATCAGCAAAAGAATGATAGATCCTCTACAGGACGATATTCTTAAGTCTTTGAAAGAGTTGAGACTGTTTGTCGTGTATCTTAAGGTCAAACGATTTATATTTTGAAGGTCAATGCGCTTAAATCTGATTGTGTCGAATTCCAGAGGTTAAATTGGTGTAGTATAGCCCATGGTGTAATAGTCTTAGCATAGTGTCCAAACCATATGGTCTGGGGAGGGGATTGACTTGCAGCTTCTTCTTTCTAAAAAGCACAGCTGTTTCTTGTCATGAAAAAGTGCATCTTATCTAAACCTCTAGTAATTGGTAAAAAATTGTAAGTCCTCTCCATTCTTGCTGACTACCAGCACACACGAAAATTATTGTGAATTTTATAAGTCACTAGCGAGCTGTTTTGTCATAAATTAATTTTATTTATTTAAAATATTCAAATTACTAGGACGTTATGTTATATGACTAATTTTATAGTTATTAAATATTTAATATTTAAACGTTTTTAATTAATATATTCACCCCCTCTTAACATGCATTTTTTTTTTTAGCTACGTTCTTGACTCTGGCTGGATGTTTGATCTTAACCTGAATATTTTGTTTAACAATAAATAAAAAATTTTTGTTTATCAGGGCTTTTCTGAAGGTTAAATCAAAACAAAATGGATTCTTGTAGATATTTTATTTATAAGAACTGATAACAAACGCACATTGTTTTCTGTACATTATGAACTGCGAAATTGCTTTACAAAGGACTTTGTTATTTTTAATTTATTTAAAGCCATAACAGCCTATTGGTTGGTGTCATTTTTTTTTTTGTTGCTTTTGTCATTAAAAGCAAAATAACATTCAATATATTATTTTTTTGAGAAGATTTAAAATAAAAATTAGGTAGGTACTTAAAAAAATGTACTTTGTTTTGAAGATTCGATATTTTAAAATAAATTGTTGTCGATATAATGAAAGGCTTTCACTACAGATTCATTGATAAATCTGTAACTTTTTTAACACCTAACGGATCTTCAAGTTAAAGGCTGTCTGTTAACAAATATAAAGACATCACGTTTGCGCATACGCCTACGGCTTGATTTCCAGGAGCCAAAAGCGAATGTCTAAAAGAACTGTAAAACAATTTATATAAAGGGAAATGTATCCTCTTTTTCGAACAATATTTATTTTGTTTGAGTCAGAAATAAAATTTCTGAAAATGGAAAAAAGCCAGAAATTTTTTTTGGAACAATTGAAAGAAATTCTGGAAATAATACCAGAAAAAATTACCACAATTTTCAATTAACAATATTCTACCATAATTTCTGGGTGCGTAAAATAATATTTTTGATTAATGTCCAAAATTGTAGCTTTTTGATATTTTTGTTGCGTTAAAATTAATTTCTTATTAAATAGAAAATAAATTATATAGGATTCAAAAAGACATGAATTCAGATGTAAAAAAGTTTGAAATTATTTTGTATGTGTAAGTTGGGGTATGTGCGAAAAATTTAGTTTGGAAAAGCTTAAAATTCTGGCAAAAATATTTTTATTTTTTTTTAAATTTTGGTACCTAGCTTACTTTAGAGCTTACTTTACCTATGAGCTTATTTAAGTGGAAATTTCAATATTAAAAAAAAGCCCGTTCCATTTATATACAAAATCGGAACTCAAAGAAATGAATCGGTTTTTAAAAGTCTACCAAATATGGCAACCCAAATAGTCATTTATTTAAATTTTATTCGCGTTCGGCGGTCGAGGTCTACATTAGGACAACATCATAAACAACAACTCAGCAAAAATTCAGAACTGCCGTATTTAATGCAAGGTCTGATATATAAAGTTACTGTACTGTTAGCCTTGTATTTAAAACAAAACTAAAAATGATTTAAAATAAGACCAAACATGAACTTGTAAATTCTTTTTTTTTTAGATTTTATTACCTATTTTTCAGATATTATATATAGCCATAATATACCCATGGGAGAGTCGAATTTCAATGTGCTTGCTCCCGGTAATGCCCAACTTTATTGACTTGATAGTTTTTTTTTTTTTACATAGCACCTTGATTTTTCAGAATTGCATATCTACTTACTAATATTTTTCATAGAACCAAAAACAATTGTTTTTATACCTACATACTTAAAAAAAAAAATACTGCTTCGTTGATGGAAATCTTATTTGGAGTTATACTTCTTATTTGATTTTTGAAACGACCCAATAGCGTAATTAATTTTTTAAACTAATTTTTGTTAATAAAAATTTCCTAAAATTCTCAACAAAAAAAAAAAAAGATAAAAGAAAAACAAAATACTTTACATAATGTATGCAGTGAAAGCTCTAAAACAGCGGAAAATCCCTTAAACGGACACATTTTCGGGAACAAACTTCTTTTCAGAACTTTCAATAGAAATTACTCTCCAATAAACGGAAACTCTCATATACTTTGTCTTGCTCAATTTAGATAGAAAACCTACCATACGTGGACGAATAATTTTATTTAGGAATTATTTTTTTAGTAATAATAATGAAACAGAAAAAAAGGAAGGTCCGTTTGCAGTATAGTTTCTGTTTTATTTTTAAAACGTAAGCAAATCCATATGAAAAATCTCCGATAATCGGAACGAAAGCTTTAATAACCCGACAGAGCGATGTTATGTTATGTTATGTTGAAGTCTTGTAAGAAGATATCCTGAGTAACGAAGTTTAAAATTTTAAATTATTGCACTAAACAGTAGATTCCTTCTCAGATTGAAATATTTTGAGTGTAGTTATTTTTTAATAATACAAATTTAATATGAAGTTAAAAAAAGGTTTTCTATTTCTTTCCCTTAACGGGCAGTTTTCTCATAACCGGAAAGAAATTTGGGGGACCATGAGTGTCCGTTTATTAGAGCTTTCACTGTATTACCTACTGATGGGTCACCAATACTATGACTTTCTTTAACGATTTAAGAGCCTATCTAACCTACCGTTATTTTTCGAGCTAAACTATAATTTCAAAAAAGTTCTTTTTATTCTTCATTGGAATATTAATTTTAATCATAGGTTAAGAGAATTGGTTCTATAGGAGTTAAATATGTTTTTAGAAATTTTAAAGCTTTTAAATTGTATTTAGAACAATATCCATCAAATAAAAAAATATGAAAATTGTTGTTGCTGTTTTCGAAATACAGTACAACCAGGTTATAAAGTCACATAAAGAGACGTCAATGACGGTAGGTATACTGAAATCTATGATGGTACTGACTTTTGCGGACAATTTTTGGCGAAATGATAAATTTTGCTATTTGAAGTTGTATAGCTAATTAAATGCTAATTTGTTTCGCCAACTAAAAAAGTTGGTTAAAATTTTGTTTTGACATAGATATGTAGGTATGCTTAAAATGAAATTAGTATAAGTCTAAAATGTGATATTAAGCGGGTTTTACTATAAAAAAAAAACTATTTTGCGATTGACAAAGTTATAAACTCAACACTTTTGTTAGCAAGGTTACCTTCAGGAGAGAAAGAAGATTTGTTTTCAAAAAACTGCAGTTGCCGTAGGCAAACATCACACAGACAGAATTGGGAAACATAGCAGTTTTATAAGGGTTTTTTTGTGTGATAACACACTTGGAGTATAGGCTACCAAGCTTTCGCACCATCATATTAATATTGAAGGTTTTGAATGAAACAACTACAATTGGGTGAGCTACCACCAAGATTTTATAGGTTGGAGTTAAAGCTATTTCACGACTGCCAGGTCGATCATCACCAGACTCCTTTTTTATCAGAATTTCTATTAAAATATGGCTGGCTATGAGACTTCGTCAATTCAAGACAACATTTTTGGCTACTCGGTCTACTCGATATCTTTAAAGTCGGAAAAAAATCAGGATCATCTTGGTATCTGTCTCGTCTAGGTTTTTTTTTAACTTTTTGTGAAAGAAATATATAAAATTTGAGTTTGAATTTGGAAAAAATTGAATAATTAAACAAAAACAATTTTTTTTGTAATTCTATTATCTTTTCTGTCGAGACCGAACCTAGAGCGTGGCGTCTCGATTCTCTCGATAATTTTGTGTCCGAAAAATACGTCTTGTGGTGTCGTTTCGGCTCACCGAGCTTTGCTTTTTTTTTATTAAATAACAAAGATGAACAAATTAAAAGTGTTTCTATGTTTCATAAAAGTTCAGGGACATATATTGGCTTAGAACTCCTTAAAATTCAATTTTAAAAAATATAATAAATATTATGAAAATACAAGTTATCAGGTATGTTTCTACTAAAAAGACTCTAAAAAGCCACAAGATTATTAAAAAGTCTGATGGTGTGTTTCTATATTTAAAAAATAAATTAAAACACAAAAAAAAACAGATAAGCTTTTAGCACTTCCTAATCCAAATCATTTAAATTATATTTAATTATAACATTCTAATAAACAGCGTGGCGGAAAAAAATCTTTTGAAATAAATAAATTCTTTTCAACATTAATATAAATCATTTCACTTAGTCAGCCAGATAACAAAACCAAATTAATTTCTTCTCGGGTTTTAAAACTGACAACAGCCACTTCCACTGTTGACAGACACAGCCGGAGCTGACTAAAAAGCTGTTAACATTATAATTAGTATTTCTTTTGTATATATATTTTTAAATTTAAATGTGAAATAGATTAAGTGCCATGCCACGGTGATAATAAAGGTGACAAAGTTAAGAATCTATTAAAAGAAGATATATGTAGGTAGGTAGGTATATGTGGAATTCAAGATGACATTGCATATAAAAAGTTGAACTTAAAATAAAGATCAAAACAAAGGTAAAGCTTTTAAGGTTCTAGACTTAGATTTTTTGTAAACAGAGTCTTTCGGTATTCTAAACTATAAAACCCCTCCCTATACGAATCAAACCTACCTTAATTAATTTCTCTCGTATCTCCCAACTAAATATTCCCGGATTCGCTTTCCGTAATTCTTCAATTCTTATTTCAATTTCTGGCGATGTTACCTTTGGCTTAGAGCCTCCAATTACACCCGGCCTTATTGATCCAGTTTCTTGATAGCGATTTAATATTTTCGATACACATCCATGAGATACTCTTAATTGACGACTTATAACACACGGTCTTATTCCAGATGCAGCCATTTCGACAATTTTTAAACGAATATGATTGGGTAGTGGACGACCGTTAATGAATACCCCACCAAGTTGATTGACACGACCTTGTCCTGTCAAAGAGGGAGAAATTTTAGTAGGTATATATCTAGGTTAAGGGAAGGCTTTTGGGGATGAAGCTTGCAGTGTCATACCTTGAAATGGGTATCCAGCGAAAATAGGTCGCATATTTAATGAGTTTGCGCTTGTCATATCCATGATGTTTATAGGTAGGTACTGTGTCTAACTTATTAGATACTTTTTCAAAAGATTTTTGTAACAATCACCGTGATTGAAAGCTTGCCGAGTCTGTTTTCCCGACGCAAAAACAACACATAATTATCTTGTCAACGCACTTAAGCCCACCGACACGACAGCCTCACTTACTTTATTTTTAGGTTTTAGATTCCTTTTTTTTTCTCTCAATATAAATCTCAATGCTGCAAAACAGTGTGATAAATAAAGTATCTTTAAGATGCTAATTTATAAAAATTCAAAACGATCGCAGATCGAAAAACACGAACGCCCGAAATATTGATATCTACGAAAACAATGCGCGAGAATAAATTAAACGCGCAACAGCATCATGCTGCGATCGATGACTACATTCGTCGTCGTCATCATCGCCGCGCACCACACAATCTATCAGATACAAAAGTATCTGTGTGCGCCATTTGGGGCGTTCAATCTGTGCCGAAACAAAATATCAGGAACAAATCCCAACTGTGTTGGAAAGAGAGAACCAGTTTAATCAGAGCTCGCGATATGGCAACAATCAAAGCCCGCGATGTTCATTATCAAAATGGTTATCGGCGGTGAAGGTAAGAAGCCACGCCTCCCTGTGATTTGTTTGTTTCGCTTGTTGTGGGGTCTATTTTTGTCGACTATAGTCGACCTATTCGCGTTAAAAGGGTCTCGTATAAATGATTCTGATTGGTCGATGCATTTCCGATCTCGTTTGGACTTAAATAAAAAAAAAAAAATATAAAAACGGGAGAAATGAAAAAACGGGAATGCAGCTGCTTATCCCTTGTCCTTGTTTTCAAGGGGGAAACATGGGATGAAATTAATTGTGACGCTAAATTAAACCGTGAAGGCTGTCATGGAATTAAAAATGGCACCCACGGAAGGATGTATGCCCATACATAGGTATGGCATAAGGGACAATGAATATTACAAAAGGGATGTATATGATATCAAGGTAGGTCGACGCGTTGATATTGTTTCCGTTTGATGATTTTTTTTTTGTTTAAGAAAAAGCAAAAAGGATGTCATCGAAGGAATGATTCATAATATCGAATCGAAGGATATCCTCTCAATCATTGTATTTTGAAGATCATTCTGATTGATAATTCGTTACACTGGGATTTCCTCAAAAATTGAGAAAAAAAAAATAAAGAGAAAAAAATCCTTCATAAGGCAAAAAGGACCTTCGATTTCCGACCTACCGATGATGCCAAAAAGTGTTATCGAGGTAAGTCCTTATATGTTAATTGAATGTGATGACGAAATATAAGCACGGAAACAAAACAGCACACCTGGACTTAGAATTAAACCGTGAAGTTTTCCCGCTTATGTTTCACCGTACAAGGATATCTATGCATAGACCGCTGGGCGATTCGGAAGGAAGCTGTTGAATTGTTATCCTGATTCCACAACAGAACTCACATTCATTTGTTCATGAAAAATAAAAATGGAAGTCTCAAATAGACGTGAAAAATTTAATTGGATTATGGATTTGTTTTTTAATTTTGAATGCTGCTTCTGGAGATTCGATGCAGCATTTTATGGTGGAACCAAACATAAAAAAGGACCACACTGCAGTACACACATATCTACATAAATTGTTGTTAAATGGTGTGTTGCTGTTTTTAGTGGCATATATAGTAACTTGAGTGATTTTTAATTAAAATAAAAAAATGTTGATGGGTGGTTTTTGGTTTTGGTTTTTCTTCGTCTTGGTTTGTTGCATGACAATTTTGGAATCGAATCTCGAAAGAAAGGAAGTAAGGTTTGTTTTTTTATTTTATTTTTTAGTGTGGGACTTGAGTGTCATCACTGTTTCGGAGTTAAATGTTTTTGATATGCTGGGAAATTGAAAATTGATTTCTTTTATTTTTATATTTTTTTAAAAATTTTATTTGATAATGGAATTGTATTATTGTGCATGAAAAAGGAATTCGATAAGCTCCATTTGGGCTTTGAAAAATACATATGTCTATAGGATGTACATTGTACAGCGTACATTTAACAGAGTATGTGGGTGTGTGTTGTTTTTTTTATGGAAATGAATGTTAATTTCACAGCTGACTGCTTCAGTGACC
Source organism: Epistrophe eligans (assembly GCA_951394125.1). NCBI lineage: Eukaryota > Metazoa > Arthropoda > Insecta > Diptera > Syrphidae > Epistrophe > Epistrophe eligans. The sequence goes on along the minus strand of OX596031.1, from coordinate 26,134,799 downwards.
AGGACCACATTCAGGACGTTTATTGTATTGGCGTACTTATGTCCATTGTGTGTACTTTACATATGCAAGTATGTAGTTGGGAACGTAACGGAGAAACTGATTGGTTTTTTAAGAAAACAAAAAACATAAAACTGCAAAACTAGTCTTTGTGGTCGATTCGAGAAACTATCCAAGTAGGTTAGGTACCCAATATTTATTTTTATTAATATTTTAACTGCCTATAAAAAGTACCTACAGGCGGCAATTCGAACAAAATATAATATGAAAGGAACTATGTACTGTTTTGAAAATGATTACAATATAGTTTTGGGTACTTCTTAAGTAGGTATTATCCAAAGCTATATACCTTTATATTTAACATATGTGTACAAAGGGCTCTTAAAATTCTTTAAGAGTTTAAAATTTTCTAGTTGTTTTTTTTTTCAATTGAAATTTTTGGTTAATATTGAAGGACATGATGTGTTAAAAATTTAATTTTAATATGTATAACACTGTATATAATAAAATAAAAATTAATTAATTCTTACAAGAAGAAAGGAAATAAGAAACTTATAATATCCGTATGTAATTTTTATAGCCGTATGTATTGCAGCAAATATTTCTTTTTAATATTCTGTAAACATGATGATAATTTAATTGTATCTCGATGGATATTTTCATTGGACAAACAAATCAATGGATATTTTTTGGAGTAGTTTTAAATATAATTGTAATTTTCCATTAGACAAACAATTCGATCGACATTTTTTGGTCAATTTTTATTTCTAAGTTCCCACAAAACTCCCTCTTTTCGCATTATATGAGGTTATCTATATTCATTTCGTGGTTCCAAGTTGGTAGCGCTGGTATTTGACACCTGTCAAGCTCAGCTATCATTTGAAGTGTCATAATATTAGGTAGGTATAAGTTAAATGTTTGCTATTTACGATAATCAATGGATCGCTTAACAGTCGAAAAATGCGTTAAAATTATTAAAACTTACCACAAAAGTGGTGATTAAAACGTATTCACTTTTGGATACAATAAGACGGGGCAACAAGCCATAAATCGATAAAATGGAAATTAACTTTTTTTTATTTAAAAATCTGTATTTTTAAAAATTGTTTTAATTAAACCAAAAAAAAAAACTAAAATTTAAGTGCTTACAGACGAAATATTTACTTATAATAATTTTTAAATTAATTTAACAATAAAAAAAACATACATTATTTTTAACTTCATTTCAACATATTTTCGTATACGTTGTTTCCATAGGTAGGTACTGCATTATTCAGAAAAGGCGAACTTTTATTTTTACTATAGTCAACGTACATACGAATAAACCCATTCTCTTGGGTTTTTAATTTTAATTTGTGTTTTCTATTTTGGCTGTAAAATTTAAATCGTCGCTGAACAAAACGAAAAAAGTAAGAAAAATGTAGACGAAAAAATAATTTTAATTTATATTTTTTTTTTATTTTTAACGAAAAAATCAATAGGTAAGAATGAATAAAAATGGAAAAAAAAAGACTGATGGAGTACGAACATTTCTTCCATTTGATTTTTTTTATTTTAAAATTATTCTGACAGGACAATGTAAAATACAAAAACTAAAATACTGCCGATCCATATTTTGGGGAATTTGTTACTGAATTTTAGAATTAGAATTGATTTTATTCGTTTCCGTATTTCCGTAAATTGACAATTTGTTAAACAAACTTTTCTTACATTAATTAAATTAACAATCTTTTTTTCTTTTTTATTTCCCTTTTTTTTATTACACAACTAAACTGTAGGTATCAAAAAAGTCCTTGAATTATTCTGTTACGAAATTTGTTACTGTATAGGTACATTTATATATATATTCCCAAAAAGCCTATTGATAGTATTCAGTGGTAAAAAACTAGAAGACATTTTAGCACCCGGTTTTCTGTTTTTGGATAAAAATTATTAAGAGCAATGAATAGTGGGTATGTACTTAATTATGTCAAAAGTACTTTATTTTGAAAAAGAATTTGTTAAGGTTTTTTTTTTTTTAATTTGTTTAAAAAAATAAAAGAAAAGATTTCTGGCTTTAAGAAAGGGCATCTAATGGCATTGAAAGTGTTACCGTTGTTTTTTATTTTTTTTTACCTACGATATATACATATGTAGGTAGGTACTATACGACAAATTATGCATTCGTAAAAAAATCGATCTCGAGATTTTGATCAAAGTTGACATAACGATGATACCGAAGTCGAAAAAAGTGGGTCTCGCAATTGTGCAAGTCTGTCCCTTCGGCTGTAGCCTAAACGGGTTAATCGATTTTCTTTAAACTTAGTATCTAGCGGTTTTTGGATATACCCCCACATGTTTTTTTCATTTTTTTAAAAACCAAAAATAACAGTAACTGCCGCACAAATTTTTTTACCAAATTATGAAAATCTTATTTTTCTCAAAATCGTGCACACAACTTAAAAAAAAATAGTATTTAAAATAAAAAAAAGCTACCATTTCATAAAAAAAATTTGCGGAAAAATGGTTTTAAATGGAACCTCCCATAAAAGAACAATTTTTTTGATTTTCGATTTTGTCGAAAACGGTTCAACTTAATTTGATCAATTTTTTTTGTTTAGAGAATGTTTAAAATAATTCTAAAAATATTGTGTACAAAAATTTTCCGAAATTTTTTTTGATTTAAAAAAAAATTTCCATATTTTTTTTTTAAATTTACAATTTTTTTTTTGAGAATTAATAAAGTCCAAAACTAGATGATCGATTTTTATTAAACTTAGCACCCAGTAGTTTTTTGACATTGTCTAGCAGATTTTAAATTAAAATTTTTTCTTATATCCAAAAATTACAGTACATCCGATACAAATGTTTAAAAACCGGCATTTAAATACTCATTTTTCTCAAAAACGGTTCCTACGATTTTGATTAAAATTTTTGTTTGAATAATATTATATCAGAACGATATTTCATCTATCGTTGAAAAATGGTAGGTACCTCTCATAAAATCATTTCTTTTTCGACTATCTCATTATCTATTGAATCAATTTTAATGAAATTTTTTACACAAAAGCTACTAATAATTTTGAATAATATTGCATATAAAAATTTTTCAAAATAATTTTTTGAACATTTGATATTTCGAAAATGGGGTGATAATTTTTTTTCAAAATAAATGTTTAAATTCCGCATAAATAAGTACTAAAAATTGGGTTACCAATTTTGTTCTTAAAAATATATTCAAAATTGTATGTATACAAAGTTATTTTTTTAAAAAAAACCGCTGCAATGATTTTTAATTTTTTTTTCTCATAAATTGAGAATTGTGTATAAGAAATCACTAGATGTACATGGCGTTAGTGTTAAATTAATTTCAGATATTTTTTAATTCATTTATTTCTGATTTAATTGATTTTTTTTTTTTAATTTTTTCAGTCTATAAACTGTAAATTCCATGCATATGTGCGAAGTGCAAGACAGCACGGAGCTATATTGTTCATATTTATATATGTATATACTCACATAATACTTCCTTAAACTATAGGCTATATTTTTGGCAGGTGGCATAAAATATAGGCTCCAATAACTAATAAATTTCTTTTATCAGATGAAAAGTTTTTAAAATTATTAAGACTATAAAACCACAGTGTGATCGTACATAAGAGTATAAGTTCGTGCGGACCAGTCGTGCATTTTATTTTTTCCCGCAAGCAGTTTAAAATAATTTTTTTAAATAAAAAGAAAGGAAAAAACAGAAAATCGGATGCTAAAATGCCTTCTAGTTTTTGAGGAAATTGAAAATAAAAAACATTAGTTTCCCTTCATTTGACTTTTTGCTGTAAAAACTAGTTACTACCAAAAAACTAGTCAACTAAATTTAGTTATTTTCAATTATCATAAAATACTATAGAAGACATTTTAGCATCCGGTTTTCTGTTTTTGGCTAAAACTTATTAAGAGCATTGGCAAAAAGTTGTTTAATTTTTTATATTTATTTAAAAATAAAATAAAAGAAAAGATGTTTGGATTTATGAAAAGTTATATAATGGAACTGAAAGTGTTACCGTTTTTTAAATATTTTTTTTGTAGAAAACTGCCCCTCCTTGCTAAATAGGGGCGAACAGACCCCTCCGCTCCCATAAGATTTTTTTCTTATCTCGACCCAACCTACACGCTCTAGCTTTTTGTTACAACTTATATGCGAATCACCCTGAATACCTATAAATTCTTTTCTGATTGTAATCATACAAATTATTCGAAGTAAAACAATCAAACTTCAGTTCAAATGTTTTATTGGTTTCCTTAAAACACACAAATAGCCTCCCCATATCACACGCCCCTACCTAGCGACCATCCCCACGTTCTGCTGAATATTTTTTGTGTACCTACACATTTTTTCTCACCGACCGACAATTGAAATCTACGTTTAAACAAATCTATTTTTTAAGTTGAACATTTGTAGGTAAGGGTGCTGGGGGGCAGATTTTGTAATTATGTTTTAATGAACAATAAATCCAAAGTTCAGTTTGCTACTTTGTGCAGTAGTAGTAGTAATAGCGCCACCAAATACATTTATTTATATAGATACGATTTGACTGTATACTGTATATAGACACTTTTTATGAAATTGTGTATACAGAATAAAAATATTTGCGAGCTATATAAGACCAAGCAATCGCGACAAACTCGTGCTCTTAATGATCCATGTGATACTCCGATAGAATGATTCGATGAATTCATAAATAGATAATAATAAATAAAAAAAAAAACAGAAATAATAATCAAATTCACTTTTTTTCAAACGCACAGATAACGTAAATCTAATTTAGAAGTTTAACAGATTATTTTTAAATCTAAATTTAATTTTAATCACCGTTTACATCCTTATCAGCTTTACATACAAAATATACCATCTAAAGACTTCATCAACAACCGATGTAGGCGTAAAACTTGAGAATTTATCTCTTTCGGATGTTCGAGTAGAGTCGACTAATTTATCCAAAAGATAAACACACCACCCAAACAAATTAACCAAATAAGATATCTTAATGTATCTATACCTACCTCCATTGCAAGGCCGCTTCGAATTGGAATTTTCACGGCAACGATGTGCCAAATTTGTGTAAAATTCCTCTAACCCTCCTGCACCTCAGTATCTACATATATCTGCACTCTGCAGTGATGCTCTCTCAAAAAGTCAAAAACAAAGACAATCCAATTAACGAATCCAAGTCGAATTGATTTCCACTTCCAAAATTAATACAAAAGATGTACGATTACCACCTGTCCGCCTCTGTTTCAACATATTCCATCCTCATACTACCTTTCTGTTCCGGTCTGATATTTATATACATATACTCGTAAAGGTATATTCTACTACACTATCTGATGCTGATGGAAATTGAAACCCTATGTTTATCTCAGATGGTGTTTTCTGTTTTGTTATTGTTTTTGTGACGCAAATGCTCCTGGATGGAAACGAAAATTTTGTAAAACAAACAAGCGTACCAAAGTACCTGTTGCACATTGATTCACTCAAAAAACAAAAACAAAAAATAACTATGGGCTTTTGTTTTAGGCAATTCCATAATCGAGATTTTTCCGGACGCATTATAGGTAGGTATACGATGAGACACTACATTCATATTATGCAGAGACACCCTAGGGGGCGCTTCAATTTGCTGTCAACAAAAAACAATACTGAAGAGGATGATCGATTTTCTACACTAAAACAATAATACAACGGATGCATATCTATTCAATTCAGTGATGGAAATGGAAGGTGCAGGTTCTTATATATGTAGGTATCTATATATCTGGGTATCATGATTGTATATAGACAAATGTCTGTAACGACTCCAGTGGAAACGTCGTCTGATCGTTAAAACTTATATAAAATTTTCTACTTCCTTTAATTAAAAATACCACCAACGAAGAATTATGAATACTAATGTTTATATTTGGTGATAAATAATTTGAATTATTATAAAAATTGTTTTATTTATCCGGAAATACATTATTTTATGATTTTTTTTATTGTAAGTTAACTATTAAAATAACAAAACAAAAAGGTAATTTTACAGATTTTTATCTCAAGCCAGATATGTTCAAAAACAGTTCTTTTCATCCTAATGGTTATCAGGATTCGAACTTAAAAACAAAAAGCAACTTTAATAAATTTTTTTTTTTTGGAATTCGAGTTATTAATTGAAATTTTACGAAAGAAAAAAATAAAAATACAAAAAATTACACAAATCAGGACAACTTTTTTTTTCAAAAAATCGCGCCACTCACACCCCGCCACTGCCGCCCTCCCCCCTTCGATTTTTTTATAATAATAATTCCACGTTCTTTTTTATAGGATTTTTTAGGCGATATGACGTAGGCGTTATGATATTTTAAAATAGTTTTGGGCACTATGACACATTTATTTTGGGCTTTGTGGCATTTTTTGATAAGTTTTTGGGCGATATGTCGATTTTTGGGCGCTATGACATTTTTATAAATGTTTGGTCGTTATTACTTTGGGCAAAAAGACCAAACGATGATTTTAAATTGGAACTTCCCAAGTACCAAAAAAAAATTATAACACCCAAGCCCTACTTACTTATTATATGGAAAGTTATGGATTCTTAAAAAATAAATCGATCACGAGATTTTGATCAAAGTTGACATTACGATGATAGCGAAGTCGAAAAAAGTGGGTCTCGAAATTCTGTCTGTCTGTCCTTTCAGCAGCAGCATTTTTTTTTATTTTCGAATCTCATAAAACGAGCTGTTTTGACCAATTGTTTCAAATGTAATGTACCTATGCCAAAATTTTCAAAAAGTTTTTTTGTTTGAATTTTTAAAAAAAGTTAATTTTTTTTTTTTTTTTTTTGACAACTTAATAACTTGAAAATGACTGTCGATTTTTATTAATTTTGGTAATTAGCAATTTTTTAACATTATTCAGCAGATTTTAAATAAAAAATATTCTTATGACCAAAAATAAGGGTACCTCCCAAACAAGTGCTTAAAAACCGGTATGGAAAATATCATTTTTCTCAAAAACGGCTTCTACGATTTTGATTAAAATTAAAAACGTGATCTAATTAAGAACGATCTACTATATTATTGGAAAACAAATTTATCTGTCGATTAAAAACGTTGCATGTAGTTCACACTAGATATTCGTCATGAAATCTATGTTAGATGAACTGAACTTAACAAAAATTGCATATTGACAAGGTCCTCACTATAGTCAACTGATGAGTCCAAGTGAGATCGCCGGGACGAAACGCCTAAATTTGTGTGGACTAGAGGCCGTTAAAAGCTATTTTGAATTTTAGAATTTGTTTAATCAATTTATTTCTAATTATTTTGATTTTTTAACAATTTTTCAGTCTAAACTGTGAGTTCCATGCAACATGGTGCTAATTTGTTCATATTATTATGTAGGTACTCACATAATACTTTCTTAAACTGAACTACGTTTTTGGCAGGCGGCATAAAATATATGCTCACATAACTAACTTATTTCTTTTAAACTATTCAGACTTTAAAATCACAGTGTGATCGGATATAAGAGCAAGATAATAGCAACATAGCAGCACCATAGCAGAAACATAAATAAGAGCATCCGTGCGACCCAGTCGTGATGCATTTTAGTTTTTGTTTTCTTATTTTAATTTTCTTTGTATGATTTTTTTATAAGCAAATTTCAATCTTATTTTAGGGTGGTTTTTTTTTTTTTTTTTTTCTTAATAAAAATTAATATTATCAATTGAAAATAGTAGTGATAAAATCATATTGTTTACTGATTCAATTACGGTTTTAAATTTACGATCGTACTTTTCGAATTGGGAGTATTAATAATTTCAATTTTATTTCTAGCAAATTGATTTCAAAATATGGGAAATTAGAATCGAATTTGGACATTTTTAACGAAACTACCTAATGATGCCTTAATGAAAACGTAAGTATTAAATACCAACCAGTCCTTCAAGAAGTTGAATTTCATCCGATTAGATTTACTTTGATACTGTTTGACAAAGCTCTATACAGGCCCTGCCCTGCATCACGCCAAAATATGTAAATAAAAGCATTTCTACTCAATGACGAAGGTATACAAAGTGGTGTGAAAGCGTAGTTCAACCACTTTTCAACTTTCAATGTCCATAATAAAGGTGGAATCTCTCAAACAAATCTGCGTTAACGAAATTATGAAATTAAATCACAATGATTGAGTTGAATTAGGTAATTTATTATTAAAAGATTAAAGAACTGGGCTACCTAAACGTGCAGATTTTCTTTCCCAGCACAACAAGTAAATATAAAGAAAGTTGTTGTTTGAAGTTTTATGAAAAGGAATATCATCACATTTTGGAATTCGTGAGAAATAGTAAATTTTTTAAGTGAAGAAGTAGCTGGAACTTAAGTACATTTTTCTAAGAAATTTAGGTATTTTGATTATTACTTAGAAATGGAAAATACCTAGCCAGTCTCAAATTTGTATTAATTTGTTAAGTTTGGAAATAAGTCTTGCAATTTTTTTGGTTCAAATAATTAAATGCACTTTTTTTGCACTATCAAAATCCTTAAAACTTACGTTTTTTTTTTTTTTTTAAATCTCAGGTATCTAGTATACTTTTTCAGTACATTCTTCGATCATATGAAACCTATAGATATGTTTTTGCTTGAGTATTATAGCAGATTTTTGTACCATTGAGTTAGACCATCCAATTGTTTTTGACAAATACATTTTAAAGCTCAACTATCAAAATCATATTTTATTGTCATTTGAAAATGTTAGCAGATATTTTGTTTTAATTATTTGTCAAAATTACCAACATGAGACTTTAATTAAAGCAAGTTCTGCTTCCTTTACATGTGTAGGGGAGAGAGGGGGCACGTTTGAACGCGGGGTACCTTTGGACATGGCTAATAAAATCTTATTACAAATAAATATTTCAAAGCGTTAACTTAATTTTTAACATGGCAAAACCGATATCTTTACACGTCAACGATTTTAAGGCGTCTCTCTTATGTTCATCTGACAGTACCTAGATATGCAGTTTTTATTCGTAAATTCTACTTTTCTAATATTTTTTTTGTAAGAGCTTAAAATATTTTTGCTAAGTTTTTTCGTTTTTGAATTTTTTTTTATTAAATTCACACCTTCATTTTCATACATAGATGAGGTAATAGGTAAAATAATTATGGCCGAGTTTTATGTTGTTTAACATGTTGGGAAAGTTTTGAACGAAACGGTCGGGGCAACTTTGAACAGGTTAAAATATGAGTTATTAAACATTTTTTTAAATATTTTCTTCGTAAGACAGATGGAATGTTAAGGGAATTAAAATTAAAGCTTCAAAGAGACTTTTTGCTTCAAAAATCCATTTATTTCCAAAAGTATATACTTTTTAACTAAAGTTGTACATCTTTAAAAAGGTTTTAAAATCCTCTTACAGTTGTTTGCTTATACATAATTAATTTATTCATATAGAGTTAATTGTTTCCTTCAAAAGATAAGCTGTTATACTCACATAATATTTACTGTTGAAAATAATTATAAATACTTCCGTTCAAAAGTGCTCCAGATAAATTCAAACCTGTGGGGATATATTTGAACATAAGAACCTTTTTTGTAATTTAATAAAAATAAAATATAAATCATATTAAATTTAATCAAAAATGGGTTTCAATTAATCTTTAAATACATTTCTGAAATTGCCGATAACTTAAAAAAAAGATGGATGGCGCGACAGCTCGTGTAGAACCAGGGCCTAGTGAATTACAACTCTCAACCATTCCTCTGTGCGTGTTATTGGCAGGAATAGAAGGGACCTACAATTTTCTGCCGAATCCGAACGGCTAGGGTGAGAAGCACTTTTTCATGACAAGAAATATTCTTGGAGGATTTGTCAATTCCTCGCAAGAGGCAGTAACCCGTGAAAAAACATTTCTGTTTTTAGGTGGCATAGGCTGGGAACGGAACCCAAGACCTTCGGCGTAACAGTCCAATGCACTAACCATTACACCACGGGCTACTACCGTTAACTTACAGGCCAATAATTCCATCACACTGAGTTTTTGGGTATTCTTAATCAAAAAGTGTTTAAAAGTGCTCCCCTCTCCCCCATGTACATAATAATAGTTAAATAGACAATACATATTTTCGGAATTCAAATTTTGAGTTTAAATTAATATACCGATAAGAACAAAAGGAGTATTATGTAAATCAGAATTGCATTAAAAAAGATATATGTTTTCTAAAATGCTTTTTTCCAAAAACTCCTTCATATTACCAAGATAATAAAGTAAAACAATAAATCTATAGAATGTGGTACCATTTCATCTATTGCATACCAAAAAATCACTTCTATGAAAACAGGTTATATTATATCGACCATACCATGACAGAAACCTTTTAGCCATCAAAAATATTCCCACCAAGAAAATAACCTCCATATTATACCTACTGACTACAAGCCATCATCGTCGCCGACTATAGGTACAGACTAGGTATACATATCTCTGACTCTCGCTTATACGAAAAACTCAATTTATTTGCAATTAAAGTGAATCCTCGTAAAACAGTCATTGTGATGGGATGACTTCTCTGGTTCATCATAATGAAGTTTCGTTTGTCGGTTTGCCTTTGTTCGCCAATGGTTTTGTGCGCGCGCCATGTCACTATAGTTCACTCATTGCGGTATTAATTGCACTCTTCCGAGTTCGTATATATCTACTACTACTATGGTATGGGGTCGTAAACTTTTGCCATAGGTATGAGTTCTAAGAAAAAACGATCAGACACAGCAGCTTTTACGCAGTTATTCTCATTGGAACGTCATTGAAAACACAGCATTGCCAGGTTTTTTTTTTTTAATTTTGTTGCCAAAAGATTTTTAAATAAAGCAAAACGTTTTAAAAAATTTCAATCTAATGAAGTAATTCTTCAAACATCATTTAAAATTTTATATATTTTTTTCAAATGTCCATAGTTGCAACTCATAAAATCCCGGTGGCATCATAGTCAAATATACATTCTTATATGTAAAAGATCCTTGCCTTGAGTGAGGCTCAAACCTGCATCTCATATTTATCTGTCTATAAATATAATAATGGTCAAAGGTCTTAATTAAAATTAAAATAAGCTAACGTTTTATGTACATCTGGCAATGCTCCCTCGATCAATATACAAATCCATTGAAGATGCCCTTGCTGGATGAAGTTTTGCCAGACATTATGACGCTCGCGGTCATCAATGAGTTGAAAATTTGTTCGCACCACCATATCAGATACTTTCTCACATAAACTCTGATGCCAGTGACGTTTAGTGATGATCGCACAAATCTCGAGAGTTTCTTTTTGTGCAATTCACTGGGTTACGTTTCCATGCGTTCGTCATCGTCGTGTCGGTCGGATGATTGAATCCTGTCAGACTGATTTAGATTAATGATCGTGTGCGCCGGTTGTGTCGGTAGATTTGCCTTTTTCTGTTGTCGTTCTCTTACTCTTGTCAAAACATACGAACGAGGCCTGGCAAGGTAGATAAAGGGGGTCCTTGGGGAGCATATATTACCCTGTGGAGAGGTTCTCTCTTATCGTTCCATAACTTACAGTGACATATTGGTAAGAATGATGTTCTTAAATTCTTCCATACCACTGTGTGCTGTCATGTTATAGTATCACTTTTGGTCATGATGAACGTACATACTTAAAATATTGTTTATTATTTTTTTTATTATACAGAAGAATGTTTGAGGTTTCAGTAGTATGTCATCTGAAACGAGAAGAATAATAAAGTAAGTTGATTAATTGAAGAGATGTTTTCGACGATTTTTGGCACCCAATAAAGACAATGATTTGCTGTGTTGTAATATTTTGAGGTTCCTAATGATTGAGAGTAAAATGGTAAAGATAACACTCTATTTTCCCAAACGAATCCAAAAACAGATCTTCTAAGAGGTTTATGGAACTTTAGTATTTTTTTTAATAGAGAATACTCTTTGGTTACATTCGTTTAGTGTGGCTCAAGAAAGAATCTCTGTGTTTGAAACTATGTCCAGAATTTTACTCTAAACCACTTAGCACTCCGGAGTGCGGAGTGTCAAGTGTGTAGTTCGAAGTGCGGAGTATCAAGGGCCAAGTGCGAAGTGCCAAGCGAGAAGTGTCAAGTGCGAAGCGGCAAGTGCGAAATGTCAAGTGCGAATACCCAAGTGTGGAGTACCTACCAAGGGCCAAGTACGAAGTGCGAAGTGCCAAGCACGGATTGCCAAGTGAAGAGTGCGGAGTGCCAAGTGTCAAGTACGCACGTAGTGCCAAATACGGAGTACCAATGGCCAAGTGCAAAGTGCCAAGTGCGGAGTGTCAAGTGCGTATTGCCAAGTGCGGAGTTGCAAGGGTAAAGTGCGAAGTGACAAGTGCGAAGTTCCAAGCACGGAGTGCCTAGTACGGATTGCCAAGTGCCGAGTGTCAAGTATAGAGTGCGAAGTGCCAATTTATTTAATAACGCTTTATTCGAAAATTGACTTGAAAATGTATTTAAGGAGTTATTTTATTTTAAGACAAGAAAGAGGTTAATAAATTCCTTTTCATATTTTTCAAGAATTTCAACACAAAACTTCCTTATTAGCTTCTTCTTCACAGCATACACTAACTATATTCATACATAGAAATTGTCACAGTTGGAAGATGTGATGCACGCATTTAAATGAAAGGACACAACAATGCCATAATAGTGGCACAGCAGCGTGGCAGCCACGGTGCGGTGGCGAAAAACAGCAACATCAGCAGCTATACAAGAAAACGCTTATGTTGATTGTGCTGATTGAATATACAGCACCCGCCTGCTTAAATTGCATACTTATATGTACCTAGCAAACTGCCACCATTTCCACACATCAAGTCGAAGTCATTATTCAATTAAGCTACCATGCCCCAGCAGCCACGCAACCGCAACCGCATATATGTACCTACCTACCTCTGATGTGCTGCTGGCGCAACAAGCTGGGACACACTTTAAACGCCCACAGCTATTAGCATAATAGATAGGTGTACCGCGTCTGAGTGGAATGGGGCACACACTAGCGGTAATTGGCAAACTAACATGATCGCACATATCCAATAGGCCAAGGCACAAGCTATATGAATATACAAACTTATTCAAGAATAGTTATCCGCCAAATCCTTCAGAGGAATTTATATTCCCCCAAGGGTTATCTGTATGCCCCCGAATATATAAGAATACCTTTTGGAAATGTTTCTTTTAGATACAAACTAGCAGGTCTTGGATGATGTATGGGCTCGGGCTCAGTAGCGCGCTGCGGTTGACCACAAAAAATAACGAATATTGGTTATATGGACCTTGTGTACACAAATAACTTGAAAGAATTGCCCTGTGGGTGTTCAGTATTTTCGTCCATCAATTTGCAATCGAACACGCACAGGTGATCATTCAAAAAATGTGACAACTTTTCAGCTACTGGTGTCTTAACTGGCGAAGTTCTATACAGTGAGTATATCTATGAGGTTGCCTATTGTATCTTTTTAAACCCGAATTTCAGTTGACCTCTTCATGTGATCTTATATATGTTCATACATACCTTTGGGTGGCATATTAACCACTCGATCAGTTATCGTTGTTTCATTCTCTGTGAATTGTCTAACAACTGGCACGGTTTAGAAACAATGCCAATTGAATGGTAGGTATATTCGTAATGGTGCTACTGATCTAAAAAAAATGCCTATGATGTGAACAAAGCCGACTTCAAGTCAGAAGCAAAAATGATACATTGAATTTGGAAATAAAAAAAAAATAATAATTGTTTAGCTTTTGAGTTTTAAATCTCAAGACATGGTTAAGGAATTTTTTTTTTTTTTTTTTAATTTCTTAATTGACTCTTTTTTCAAGTTTTCTATTTAGCCCAGTCAATTTGTCATAAATGTTTAACAAAAATTCGGAAAGTTTAAATTTTTTGATAATGTTGGCCGGGCTGGATACATTGTTGAAAATTTAAGTTTTTCGATTCCCTCCACCATCGCAAGTGCCGCCATTTTCATAAAACCGTTATATTTTTGGACTTGTCCCGGTTTTTTTTTCAAAATATATCGGAAGCACAAAAAATCATATTATAGATATTGGCTACACAGGTTTGCACTGTTTTGGAGGTAAATAATTTTGGGTAGTGAGCTCACTGCACCAACCTAGACAACATACTGAAAAATCCAAACTACCCTAATTTTTGGAACCATTTCAAAGTATTTACGAAAATTTGACTGGACAAAAGATTGATAAACGTTTTGATATTTTCCCATACAAAAAAAAATAATAGGTTCGGGACAGAATCCCGAAATCTAAAATCTCAAAAATCCGAATCCCCCAAATACTCAAAACCCAAAAAACAGAAGAACAGAAGTCCCAAAAACCCACGTTCGAGACAACTCGTAGACGCTAGTAACTTTTTGAAAGGTATATGCTCTATACAATTGATATTGTGCATTCAGTCGTGTCTTAATTTCATTAATTTATTGTGAATAAAAAGATCTCTTTCAAATAAAATATATAACATTGTAATTTACTTAAAATATGATCTAAAAATTTATTTATTTATTTTTGTTTAATAAAAATTTCACAGACACAAAATTTAACAACTTGAATCATTTTTTTTTTCGGTTATAATAACGGTATTTAGGTCTTTTGGGATTTTAGGTTTTAAGGACTTTGGATTTTATGGATTTTGTGTTTTCAGTATTTAAGGTTTTATAAGTTCCTGAGCTTTCTTAATTTTGCGGTTTGGAGATAATGTGTTTTTGGGATTTTAGGTTTTATAAGATTTTCGGTTTCATGGGATTTTGGATTTTCAGAATTTTAATTTCTTAGAATTTTGGGCCTGTTATGGATTTTGTGTTTTCCAGATTTTTGGTTTTCTGAATTCTTAGCTTATCATGGATTTTAGGTTTTGGGGCAAATAGGTTTTTGGAATTTTGTGTTTTACGGGATTTAGGGTTTTAAGGACTTTGGGTTTTATGGATTTTGTTATGTCAGTATTTTAGGTTTTATAAGCTCTTGAGAGCTTTTTAGGTTTTATAAGATTTTCAATTTCATGGGATTTTGGATTTTCAGGTTTTTAGGTTCTTAGAATTTCGGGCCTCATTTGGATTTTGTATTTTTCGGATTTTTGGTTTTCTAAATTCTGAGCCTGTCATTGATTTTAGGTTTTGGGGCAAATGGGTTTTTAGGATTTTGTGTTTTATGGGATTTAAGGTTTAATGGGATTTTGAAATTTCAGGATTTTGGAATTTACTTGGGATTTTGTTCTACTCTAGGAAACTTACTGTATCCAGTTCTTATCAAAAGAAGTCCTTAAGTTAAAATTAATTCAAAATTTTATATCCTTCAATTTTAAGTAGTTCAAATTATATAGTCTCTTCATATAGTCTCTTATAATATATCACAAAAAAAGGTTTTAATTTTGTGTATAGGTAAGATATCATATTCATATATGTATATAAATTTATGTTAGGAACCTTAAAGAAGAACAAAATTCTCCATCATAAAACTGCTGAAATATTACTCCAAAAAAATCAAAAAATCTCTTCATTAACAGCACTCTTGCCATAAATCTGAGTATACACGTCATAAAAAATCATTGACTTGATGCCCTGGATTTCAGGTGAAACATCTTCTTTTTTTTTAAACACATCAGTCAAAGAAAATGTGTTACATAATAATATTCTGTTAGTCGAACACATGTCAAAGGCAGATTTTTATGAATTTCTAAAATAGCCATAAAAATTTCAGTGCACTGTATCTCTTCTTTTTTTATTTTAATGTCAAATCAAAGAATGGAAAAAACAAACTCAAATCAAAGTCATATAACAAACACAAAACCACACATCGCACATGATTATAACTCCAATAAAAGTATAAAACTCGACTCCGATAGATTATAACCTCGGCTAATGTGAGGCAGAATCTTTAAATTTTTACAGCGAATCCATCATCATCGTATTTTTTGAAGTCATCACCACGGATATACATAGAATGGCCTGCCCTGCCCAGCACTAACTAATGAATGACTTTTAAAGAGACGGTATATATTATGCTATATCTGGCAAGACAAAGGACCAATTTACGAGCTGTTAACTTGTTCGTCTTCACACTTCAGAAGGACATCATTGTTCGTTCATTTTGTCCTCGGGCTATATGTAGAGGACTTCTTCTTTTTTTTTTTTAATTTTTCTTCGTCTTTATGTTCTTCATCATCAGTGTGAATTAATTCAGCTGAAGGAAGATTTACAACCATCGAAAATTCTGCAACCCCCGCCGCTATAGATATCCTTTCAACAATGGTGTAGTGATTTTAGAGGACGACTATTCGGATGATAATATCATATAGTACGAGTATATGTACATACCATTTATAGGAAAGTTGTAAAACCCACATCGATGCATTTCGTTCTCCTTGACGGCGGCGGTGGTGTAGTCGTAAAAATTGCAATAGGATCTATAACTAAATTCGATGGAAGTTTCAAAAAGGACATACAACACACAAAAATTATCTTCTTTCTTTTTATACAGTTTTTTTTTTTTCTTTTTTCTTCTTCTTATTGTTTGAATCTACACTTATTTCTTCTTCTTCTTCTTCTGGGAAGATCGTGAGAGAACAATTCGAGTTTATGGCTTCTGAATGGCCAAATAGTAGCTGCTGCATTTGCATTAACAAGTTATATTACTGATTGACCCCTGGGGCTATGTTTTGTCGTTTTTTCCATGCAATTTTGAAAACATTTCGAGAATCAAGGACATCGATGATGATGATGGAATCCAATAAGGATTGCTATAGGTAGCTATAGAGGTCTTTAGAGAGTGATCAGTCAAATCAAGTGAACAGACGAAAGGATTCAAAAATAAAATGTATACATTTTTTAGAATTGGATATCGCAGACTTTTGATGGATTTGATTGATTAGAAAATTTGACCTGTTGAATTTTGTGTGGTAACAATATTTTTACTATGACTGGAAAGTTATAGATGTGGGATACAAAATACCGTTATATTTTTTTTTTTTTTTTTCGAATAAGGAAGTTTTATTATAAAATTGACAGTTAACAGGAAATAGTTGATTTGCATTCTGACACAATATTGCGATAATGTGAGGGATATTTTTAGATTTCAATTTAAATTCAAACAATTTGTTGCTTAACTTTACACAAAAGAGCCCTCAATAAATAAGGAAGGCTAAAACTGTTTTTTTTTTTTTTAACAATTACACATATTAAGTAAAAGCAGTGTGACATATGGCCTATTTGATTTCTTTAATAAATTTTAATTTATGAGAACAAAATTTAAAAATCGTTGGAGTAATTTAAAAAAAAAATAATTTTGCATTGATACAAAAGTTTTATTAACATTTTTTAGAAAAATACAATGGCATGCCATTGTTAATATTTATTTATGCGGAGTAAAAACAATTAATTTATTATAATTTCTAAAACACCGAATGTATTTTTAAATTCAAAAATTTATTGTTTCTTTTTTTTTTGTATATTTTGATATCCAATAGGTACATACATATATATATTATTTTAACTTGTTCAAAGCTCTTTCATAAAAAAATTAATTTAAATCAGTTATACAAGGACCCAAGTTTGATAAAAATCGATCAAGTAGTTATCGTTAATTTTTTTTTAATAAAAAAAAATAGAAAATTAATATTTAGTAACAACGGCAACACTTACAATATTATGTGGTAGTTTTTCTTTAAATTTAGGAACTCATTCTTTAATTATTTTTTTAAATTAACTTATTTTAGTACTTAGTTTTTGAATAAATCATTTTCAAACTCAAAGTTTTGAAAATAAAAAAAAAATAAAAAACAAAAATAATTTGAAAATTATTTATTAGTTATTGGAGCCTATACTTTTTATGCCACCTGCCAAAAATATAGCCCAGTTTAAGGAAGTATTATGTGAGTACATAAATATGAACAATATAGCACCGTGCTGTCTTGCAATTCGCACATATGCATGGAATTAACAGTTAAGACTGAAAAAATGTTAAAAAATGAATAAAATTAGAAATAAATTGATCTGTTAAAGATTTCTTACACAAACACAAATAAATTAATTATAAGAAAAAAAAAATGAAAAGTGTTGGAATGTTTTTAGGAAAAAAATTTGTACTCCAATTTTTAGTACTTATTAATACGGAGTTAAAAAATTAATTTTGAAAAAAAATCATCCACCCATTTTCGAAATATCGGATTTTCAAAAAAAAATAACTTTGATAATTTTTTAAAAAATCCAATATTTAATTATTGGAAAAGTTTTATTTATTCAAACTTATTAGTAGCTTTTTTGTAAAAAAAAATAATTAAAATCGTAGGAGCCGTTTTTGAGAAAAATGAGATGTTCAATACCAATTTTTAAATATTTCTATAGAAGGTTTTTGGTTATAAGAAAAAATGTTATTTAAAATCTGTTTTTAAAAATCGAAAAAAAAAAAAAATAAATTGAAAATTTTGGTACACAATATTTTTAAAATTATTGTAAGCATTCTCTATAAAAAATTGAAAAAATTGAATTGAAGAATTGAAAAAGTTGACCCGTTTTTGAGAAAATCGAAAATCAAAAAAATGGTCCTATATGGGAGGTACCATTTAGAACCATTTTTCCGAAAATGTTTTTTTATAAAATGGTAGCATTTTTGTAAAAAAAATAACTGAACTTTTTTTTTTTTAAATTGTGGGCACGTTTAATAATAAAAATAATTTGGTAAAAAAAAATTTACGGCAGGTACCGTTATTTTTGGTCTTAAAAAAAATGAAAAAAAAAAATATGTGGGAGAAATACCCAAAAAACGATAGGTACCATGTTTAAATAAAATATATCCACTCGTTTAGGCTCCAGCCGAAAGGACAGACCAGACAGAAAGAATTGCGAGACCCACTTTTTTTCGACTTCGCTATCATAAGCATAACTTGCCATATATGTAGTAAGTAAAAATGAGTACCTGGCTTAAAAAAAAAACATAACATAATATTGTAAGTGTTGGCCTTGTTTCTAAATATTAATTTTCTATTTTATGTATTTTTTTTTTAATTAACCCCTTCCAACCAAAGGGGTGGACATATAAAGTTGCCCAATATCTTAAAATCATGTTCATATAATGTACCAACAATGAAACAAATTTAATGCTTTTATTATAAAATGCACAATTTTTCAACTAAGCCACCGACTATATAGAAAAGTAAAATCCTTAACTCTTCCGATGGGTTTATTTCGAAAACGGCTATTTTTATGAAAAAAGTATCAGCATGTTTTTTGTAGAAAATTAGCTAAGCAACAGTTTAGGTCTTAACATTTTTTCTGTACAGCTCACCATTTGGGAGATATTCATGAAAAATCATTTTAGGAGGCGTTTAACCCCCAGTAAGATTGTAAGTGACACTCATATCGATGGGGACTTTTTACAGTTTCTTAAGAACACCATAAGTGAGATATATGTATATCAAAATCCAGATTTTTTCGGAGTCAAATTTCTTTAATGACTGGACTAAGAAAAAGTTTTCAAACAAATTCAATAAGCGGCCCCTTAATACATCAATTAAAAAAAAGAAACATGTATCTACAACCTCTTTCGACTTAAATATTTCGAAAACAAGAAATACCATCAGCTTATAAGCTTAATTTTATTTTACAATAGAATGAAACAAAAATCTACTGACAGTTTTTTTTTTTTTTAATAAAAAACATAATTTGTTAAAAAACGTTTTTCTGTTCCAATATTTTGAGAACATACAATGATATCGAATTTAATTCTATTCAATATTTAAATCTATAGCACTATATGTTCTGTTATTGCTCTGTTCAATTCTCTTATCTGGTCCTTAATATTTTGTTTTTTTTCCAAAAATTCATGACATGGTGGTTATTTTTCACAGACACAAATTATGTTAAGAGTGTGTACGTATACACTTCCATCACCTTGCTATTTATTTTGCTAAGTGTTTCTCTGAATTTCCTAATCAATCTAAAAATTTTCTATAGATTTTCCCCACACAATAGTTACTAAAGAAATTTCTAAATTACTTAAATAAAAAAACAAAAAAACTTTATCCAAAATTGAGAAATTGCATCCACTTTAAGAAGGCGGGCTAATGATCAATCCCTATCACCTCTCTCTGTGTGCTAATCAAAGAAAACATACGAAATGCCTTTTGACGTTTCTTTGTCTGACTGTGGTGTTGGTGGTTGTTGTGGCGGTGCAGCAGCGCAGCGGCGGCGGCGGCGGCTTTAGACCAATTTATCCATAATTCGATCAAAATAACCTCAAGTATTCGAAACAATGCCCAATGTTGAGAGAAAAGGTTTTTCATATTTTTTATTTTTTTATTATTTTGCTTGGGCGCTAAGGGTCAGGTCAATCAATGTTGTTGTAGCGGGCGCGTAGCACCTAACACAATATCAATTCACCCGTCCATCATGGGAACGCGGTGTGTGTGGCGGGTGCCGCCTTTGATGATGCTCATAACAAAAATGCAATCCAACACGGATTCCCTTATATATTCTCATCATCATCATCATCATGAATACGAAGACGAAGAAGTTAAGGGCCCATATTGTTGGTGGCTTGCAGTGGCGGCGGCGGCGGTGGCGGTTCTTTTGCTCACCGTTCTTCTTTCCATCAAATAATTTTTTATTTTTTTTGGTTGAGTCTTCTATTGAAATCGAATTTCCAAACACTACCTACGACCTACCTGCTTTTGATATCGTTAAATGTAATCCTTGTAACGAAATGTGTTACGCGTGCCTTGTTCTTTGGACTTTGTTAGACCGCTTGTCTGTGTATATATGATATATATATGTATGATGGTTCACATCAGTGCCAGACAACATGCCTACCGACTTTAGCAGACCAACTGGCGTTTTTGTTTCTTCGAAGCTGAGGCATTGTTCAGACTATTAGCGAGGATTATATTAATTTTTCAACATCAAATTGTTTTTACGAGATCTGTTTTGAGCCTCCAGGTATTCTCGAACTCAAAGTGTGATGTGAGATGATTTATTTCTAGAACACGGCCATATTGATGAATTTATGCTGCTGCTGCTTCTACGGGAGGGCCACTAATCGAGATCAATGTTAAGTTGTAAATCACTTTCATCTTAAAGTTGATGGTTTTAAGTTAATTGGTCATAATCGTGGGTTGGTGTAGGTTCAGATGGATATATGCATATTCCTTGCTTTAAGATTAAGATACGAAGACGACAAATGATTGTTAAATAAACAGAAAAATAACAATAAACTTAAGTATATCAAAAGTGACATCGATTTGCATAATTAAAAAAGGTATTATAAAAATTGGAATACGATGATTAACTACATACTATAATTTGACCTCACTCTAATTAAAGTAAACCTACACTGATTTTAATAAAAGAAAAAAACATTACTCCAACACCCCGCTGCCCTTTTTAATACAGAAAAATTATTTAACCTAATATTATGCTCTTTTGCATCCACGTTTAACCAAAATCATGATTTGTTATGTTTAAAGAAGGTAACTGAGTTTTTTTCGCGTTATTTCAATTATACCTACTCAGAAAAATAAAGTAAATACAAAGTAGGAGTTCTAGTATAAGAAAGAAGAAGTAGTAGCCACCTACATACATATATTTATACATATATTTTCTTCATTCTAATAAAAGCTTTAATAATGACTCTTAAAAACCAATTTTCTTTGAAATTAATTTTAAAATCCAGAGCTTGGATTGATTCTAAACAGGTTTGATATTAAAAGGAAAATATATTAATGAAGGGTGATTCATACAAAATTCAAACTTGGGCGTTTAGGATGTGTCAAGAAAAGAAGAATAGAGTAAGGGATGGAGCTCTATTACTCCCCATTAAGGCGGAAGGAAAAATTTCCTAAAAAAAATATAATTTCAATAACAAGTTAAAACAACCAAAAATATATTATATGTTTTTAAAGCTTAACAAAATAACGGGTAGGCTATCTAGTGGTTTCTTTTTAAATTATAAGTTATTTTGACACTGACAGCTGTTTCCCGCTCGAAATCTTGAACAACGTTGGGAATTATTGAAAACTAATTTCCAAAGTGATTGCTATGTAGCAGATACAGTGCGTTTTTTGGAAAGAGGTGCATTTTTATCTCGGCGGCTACGTTAACAAACAAATTGCCGTATCTGGGGCTCGGAAAACCCGCACGTTATTATCGTAAAGCCAATGCCTCCACATATATTGACAGTTTGGTACGGAATGCGGAGTGGTGGCATCATTGGTACGTTTTTCTTCGAAAATGAGGCTGGGAACAAGATTTCGGTCAACGGTGAGCGTTACAGAACCATGTTAACCGACTTTTTTTTTTACTGAAATTGAAGACATGGATTTGGACGACTTCTGGTTCATGCAGGATATCGCGGCGTGCCATTCAACACAGCCCATATGCCACAATCAATCTTTTGGGCACCAAATTCCCAAAATCGTGTTATCAGCCGTCTTGGCGATGTCAATTGGCCGCCTCGGAGCTGTGATTTGACCGCTTTGGACTTTTTTTTTGTCGAGAACCGTGAATTACTGATATTATGCCAATAATCCGGAAACGATTCAAGCACTTAAGGCCAATATCATATAAGCATTCCGAGAGCTACAGCCCGAAACCATCAACAAAGTCTTTTTGAAAAACATATTCGTAGGTAGGTATTCAAAATTTTGAAAAAATATGTAAGATTGGATCACGCAAACTTGATCCTATGATAAAAAAAAACTATTGTATATCAAGGATGTTAATGGTTCAATAATATAAATAACATATTTAACGAAAAAATGTTTAAAGATTCCAAAGTAATAAAAAAATTGATTCTTCTTCTCGTTTTATCTAAGCTAAAACAAAAATTCAAATTTTAGCTCTAGAGAATCACATAGAAATGATTGAAGCAAAATGGTCCAACCATTTAGGCTCTAGCTAGCTCAAATTACAGTGGAAGCATGGATGCACACAGCGCATAGGATATGAAGATTTAATGCTATCAGGTCCCTTCTTTAATTATTTTTTTGATCACACTTGACAACACGACGATAGCGAAGTTGAAAAAGTGGTTCTCGAATTGGGTCCGTTCTGTCCCTTCGACTGCAGCCTAAACGGGGTGAGCTAGGTACCAACCTAGCGGTTTTTGGGGATTCTCCCGACGCGTTTTGTTTTATTTTTTTTATAGACCAAAAATATCGGTACCTGTCATACACATTTTTTTTACCAAATAATGAGTCATAAAGTCATGTCACAACTTTATTTTTTTTTAAATTTAGTAGTTTTTTTTTAAAGGCTACCATTTTATAATTTTTTTTTGTTTGAAAAAAATGTTTTTTTCCACAGAACCATTTTTTTTTTTAATTTTATATTTTCTTAAAAACGACTGATTTTGACCATTTTTTTTATAGAAAATCTTTCAAAAAGTTTTTAAATTATTCTATACCAAAATTTTCAATTTTTTAAAAAAGTTTAAAAATTTAAAAATTTAAAAACTTAATAATTCAAAAACAACCTAGTCGATTTTTATTAAACTTGGTATTTTGTAGTTTTTTTTAACATAATCTAGCAGGTATTAAATAAAAATTATTTTTATGACCTAAAATAAAATATTATTATAATTTTTTTAACAAAAAAAGGAAAAATTATTACATAATTGTTGCACTAGAATATAAATCTTTAAGACTCTCTTTGGAAATGGTTTAAAGAATTTCAAGTTCTTTGAACTACTCTCTAAAATTAAAAAACTAACAGTTAATAAAAATTGTAAAAGTAAAATATTTATGATTTTTAAAAATTGCCAACACGAATAAGGAAATAAAAATTTATCTTTATTATAAGTGTTTTTTTTTTAATTTATTCCATCAATCAAAGATCATCCTATGTTTTTTTTTGTTAATATCCTTTTTTTTACCTAATTAGCTTTGAAAAAAAAAACAATATTTTTGTTCAAAACATTTTTCAAATGCAAAGAAAGGAAAACAAAATTATCTAGCACCTCTAATTATAAAATAGGATGTTTCCTAATCCCCATTTACATATAGATTTTCTTTAGTGATACAGAGAGGTCAATTAATTAGGTTGCTACATTTGTCTATACATAGACGTCTACAAAAAAAATTTTCAGTTAATTAAATAATTTTTAAAATATAAACCAATAGAAATATTATTTATATAATAATTTTTTTTGTATTCAATACGAATCTTCATTTATATGGTAAAACACGAATTTGTCTCCCATTTTTCGTTAGTATTTTAACTCAAAACAATTTTGTTTAAGAAGATACTCATCAGTCATCACCCACTAAAATTTTAAATGATCAAAATTCAATTATGTCTCCAATTAAATGTAAATAGTTCCTATATTTTTTTATTTAAATTTAAACATAAACACATACATATTTATGTAATTATTAGCTCTTTAATCAGAAGTAAGAAGGTTTCAATAAGAATATTCCAAACCTTTCGTTTTATTTTTTGTTTAAGATATTAATTTTTCAATATGCAACATATAAACCACGGAAAATTTTATTCGTAAGTGCAGTTTATTTTTATTTAATACTCATTATTTAATAATAAAGACTAATCTGCGCAAGTAATCAATAACTAGGTTTATGAAAATGAAATTGCCTTTTTTTCGTATAACTAATAATTATATCTTAAATTATACTATAGACTTGTAAACTTATACCCTTTTTTATAAAATTGAATCCAATTCTAATCATCAAATCAAAAATTATTCTCCATTGTTTCTTATTAAAACTTTGATATAATTGATTAACTCAAGGTAACCTGATTCACATTCACATTTTAACACCCAAAATCATCAGATAATAATCCTAATCAGTTACTATCTATCTATATACATTTTTAACTCAAAGAAGACTTGCACCCCTTTCATTGACAAATAAAAGTGCATCGAATTCAATTTTTTATGTTAATAAAATCATAATAATTGTATATGTTTTTGGCGTTAATTAATGTGGTCTTCTATATATATAAACTCAACATCACACGTATAACAAAAAGATGCATCTTCTAAGGATAAATAATTCCATAATTCAGAATTTAATTAGAAACATCCCTCGCCTCGTGTCCATATATGTATGAGGATATATTCTTATTTAGAGGGTGAATAATGTCTCTTGTATTGTATATGAATATATTGAAATAAGCTTGACAATCTTTTCAACAATATCCGTGAATCTGTTACGAATTTCAGTTAAATATCCTTTTTTTTCTCTATCTCATAAATTGTTAATAATTTACCTATCTTTCTATATTTCCCACTAACAATCTTGTTGTGCAATACACAGGGTATAAGGATTTTATAAAAATTCATAACAATAACAACAAAAAAAAAAAATCCAATAGGAGGAGCTAAAAACGCAGCCATTCTTATTGCAAGAGATCAACGATGAAAAAATAACACAACAATACCATAATGTGTATCTCACTCTCACCCCTAGCCACAATGGTCCACAGACACTATTTTGTTTAATTTAATTTCAAAAGGGTCTTTGCAAGTTGTTGGAAGGAGAAACAAATTTCTTGTTTTTTTTCATATTTACTAATGGTTGTGATGTGTTAAAACGAAACAGAACTATAACAGCAGGTATATTATCTTTTTAACAAGGTATCTAAATTATATCGTCTCTCTTTCACCCACATATTCATTGTTCGATTTGTATATCTTTTTGACCAAGAACTGATCGAAAACAGGGTCTTAAACTAAAGCAATCCAAACTAATCGAGATGCTGCATTCGATGACCGTTTCAAAATCAGTTATCATCTGACAAGCAACCGAGTAAGGTGTTTTAAAGTGTTTGTGTTTTTTATTTTCTTTAATTTCTTGCATTAAACGCATTATCATAACAAAATAAAATAAGATAAGATAAGAAACAATTTTTTAAGACTTATACGTCATTTTTAAAGTGGAATTTATTTTTGTTTACAAACTTTGAGTAGAAGAAAAAAAAACGAACTTTGAGTGATTTGATAAAGAAGTGATTTTCGTCAACAAAAAAAAAAATCTTAGAGCAAAGAACTTGGAAGGAGAAAAAAAATCCAATTGTGTTTTGTGAAAATTTATGGCAGTATCTGGATTAAATATGAGTCCCTATTTTGCTGGATATCCTTTTCAAGGTACTTATAAGTTTATTTTTGATAACATATTTTATACATTTATAAATTTTCTTCGTTAAAATTGTGAATATGAACCCAGAAAAAGTTTTGTTTTTTTACCTACGGCAAAACCGCTTTCTCGTGCACATGAACAAAGTTTTTTTTTAAGTGGTTGTTTATTTTTTTTTTAACTTGGACACACAAATTAAATTTAAAAAATTGTAACCTGGATTTATGTCACTTTTGAAATCTTTCAACTTAAATAATAAAAAAAGAAAAAAAAAAAAGTTCGGACATCAACTCTTTCATTTGCAATGATATTTGTTTGTTGTTCTTAAATGATGCCCTTTTGAGGTTTTGTGCGATTGTAAATTTTATGGAAATCATTCCGTTATGCATAAACAAAATGGTTGTTCCACCTTTTTGTCATCAGTTAAACAGTTTAACTTGACATATTGTCATGAACGTATATGCAGCTTTTTATTCGTATTATACGACAACTTATTATTTTTTGATGACTATGTGTATTTGGTAGATACACTTAAAAAACTATATCCGAATTAATAATCATGTGAATAGTTGTCAAAAATATCCTTGTTTGAAATTTATTTAATTTAAAATCTTTAAGTTCGAATGTCAACTCTTTTGTTTCCAGTTATAGTTTTTTTTTTATATTTTTAATTTGTGATACTGAACTTAGAATTGTAGAATTTTATTTCAGACTATAGTAGACCAGTGAAATGTGTGGTTAACATTAATTGAATAAAACTGATGAAGCCATAAGTGTACCATTTAATTATCTTATTTTAAATTGTATCTCTTATATATTTTTCATCTTAATATTCCGTCGGAAATCGAATCTTCGGATTTCAACACCCCCACCTACTAATCTTCCGTACAGTTTTTGGGATATAAGATGAGATCAAGCTTAAATTGAAATGAACTTATCAAAGAATCGATTTTATTGAATTATAAACTCGAATATGTTTTGGGATATTTTTGTTTTTACTTCAATAAAAAAAAAGCTTATACTAAACTTTGCACTGACTTAAGCAAAACCTGATCTTTGTGTTATTTCAAATTGATCCCTTATAGAAGGCTTTTAGTGGAAATGAAATGTTCAATTTAAGAAAAGTGAACAAGAGTGATCTTTTAGAAATTTCAGTAAGAATTGTTTGATATTTATTAACATATCCTAAAAACTCTAGGTTCTGATTTAATATAAGGTTAAAGATGTGGTGGATCTCGAGGAGATTGGTGGAAATAATTTTGATGTGATCTTAGCATTTAACATAGAGCTTTGAAAATGTTACCATAAATAAATAACTGATGATGTCATAGCATTAAATTTAAATTCATTCATTAAAATCAAAAGAAATTTTGTTAACGAAACCAAAAACTTAAAATTTGTATTAAGAGATCAGATCGAAAAGAATTAAACAAAATAAAGGTTTTAAGCTGCAAAATAATATTTAAATCTAGCTTAGATTCCACTAAATCATATATATTTAAATTCAACTTAAAACTAAAAAAAAAAATGAAAATATTTTTTGACCACACAAAGTGGAACCAAACACCTATCCCTACTACACATTTTGCTGAATTATATTTATGATTCATTTTAGCAATAAAATCAACACTCATAAAAATTTTATTGCAAGCTCAATTAATAAGATACTTGAAGATATATTAACCTCTGAAAGATATTTTCTTTATAACCGGTATTTAACTCAAAACAAAAAAAAAAAATTATCATAAACTGTAATCTCATATCAGCCATCATATAAACGTCAAAAAGTCAGTCAGCGAACACGCAAGGGAATTTCAAACATTTACACACATATATATACTACACACACGTGGACACACACACATTAAAGACAAAATAACAACAAAGTTGAAACATCGATTTAATTTTTTTTCCTTATACCTTCTTCATCGTTATATTGGATTTTTTTTTTTTATTTTAAAAAAGAAAAAAACAAAAAAAAACCCGCGATGTATTTCTGACCAAGTTTATACTTGTAATTCTTAGATTTTGTGTTGTTATATCAAAGATACATCATCTTATTGTATCTTCTTCCCTTTTCCTTAGCCATCCCAATCCGATCATCATGATCATGATCATTTTCATACTCATGATGATGATCATATACTGATGCTCTACTGGGCATTACCATCTTCCCTATACAACGCACTACTCGCCAGAAAGTGATCTTCTCAGACGGTTTGGCGCGTCGGCGCTCTTTGATCTTGTACCTTGAGATCCATCTCGCAGCCCCTCTCTGTATATATCTTTCCAAGTTGGTGTTGTATTATGCGCCCAGCACACACTCACTCATCACCAAATCTCTCACGTCTTATAATTCTCTCAAGATGATTTTTCATTTCATATATATTCAAAATGCCTACACCGTCCGACCAACCGACCGACCGAAAGGCAATATGAATATCATCATCTTCGAATATCCTATATAGATACATTCATATGACTAATTAAGTTTTTTTTTTTTTCTCATTGTTATATTCTTTTCAATTCCACCGATCGGCAGCCAGCTTATAGCCCAGATGGTGAATGATCTCTTACATTTTATAGCTACATTTTGTATCTTTTATATGCGTTATATGTGAATTGTCTGAAGAATTGTAGAGATACACACAGCACAGGTGTTTGGTATTGTAAGATGGAATTGCGTATTCTGGGTGGCAAAAATGTTGATCGAAATACAAGATCACTTCCATGTGATTTAACTTTTACAAATATTAAGCACAACAATGTATTGCGATACAAATAATGTTGATGGATATGCTAACCACAAAAACAATGATCAATTGAATGATCATGCAAATTTTCTATTGACTGATCGTTATAGATAATACCAGCTATGTGTTTGCTTGAGGATCACTAAATCTTATCCTCTCGACCCGTCTTAATTTAAACAATAGACAACAATCAACGAAATGAGATCAATTCAATTGTTTGGGTAAACTCATAAATTGGATTGGATAGTTTTTCCTCAAAAGTGCCTAATTGAGTTTTGTTGTATTATATCTTTTTGGGAATCTCTTACCTGGGAATATTATTTTTGTTTTTTTTTTTGGCAAGATCACTTTACTTGGCGTAAAAGGTTTGCTCATTTGGAAAGTTAATGCGATCACTTTTAAATTCCTATGATGGACTTATCTGTAGGTCTTGTCTTTTATCACATAACGAAAAAAAAAAGATACAAAATTCCATTAGTCGATGATCGTTTTGTGATCAGGGAGTGATCTTCAATTGGTTTTTCATTTCAAATGACATATTTGCAAGTAATGAAGGTATTCCACAATGGACGATCGGTATTCTTTTGTTGTAGATCCCTTAAATGGTTCTTATATGAAAGATGAAAATATATCTTTTTTCAAAAAAAAAAAAAAAAAAAAATAGGGTGTATCTTCCACTTGATTTCTTCCAACATGACATAACAATATGACATTAAAAAAAAAAACGAAGATGACGCGGTGTCTTTTGATCTTTTTCCTTTATTTTTTTTTTTTTTTAATTCTTGGGGACCACCCATAAATGGGAGTTTAATAATATCATTTTGCATATATTATGACAAAAAATCTAATTTTATTTTTTTTTTATTTGTATCTTCTTTCAGGACAAGGACGTGTTAATCAACTTGGTGGTGTTTTCATCAATGGCCGACCTTTGCCGAATCATATTCGTTTGAAGATTGTCGAAATGGCTGCCGCTGGAGTCAGACCATGTGTGATTAGTCGTCAATTGCGTGTATCACATGGATGTGTGTCAAAAATTCTCAATCGTTACCAAGAAACCGGATCAATTCGTCCCGGTGTGATCGGAGGATCAAAGCCACGTGTTGCAACACCAGATATTGAAGCTAAAATCGAAGAAATGAGACAGGAGAATCCTGGTATCTTTAGTTGGGAGATTCGTGGTAAATTAATTGAGCTAGGAGTGTGTGATAAGAATTCGGCTCCTTCGATAAGTTCAATTAGTCGTTTGTTGCGCGGAGGAATAAAGGATGGCAGTGGATCACATTCGATTGATGGTATTCTGGGACCAACTTCTTCCGGGGAGGACAGTGAAATTGAGTCTGAGCCGGGTATTCAGTTGAAACGCAAACAACGGCGATCAAGAACAACTTTCTCCAATGATCAAATTGAAGCTTTGGAGCGTGTTTTTGCAAGGACCCAATATCCAGATGTTTATACCCGAGAGGAACTCGCCCAATCAACTGGCCTCACAGAAGCTCGCGTTCAAGTTTGGTTCTCCAATAGACGTGCACGACTTCGCAAACAACTCAACACCCAACAAATCTCTGCCTTTAACTCAAGTCTATCTGGATTGGCTTCATCCGGGTTTGCTCCTTCACAATATCCACCACAATCAGCAGCAGCAGTAGCAGCTCATAGTATGACCAGCATGATTCCAGCTCCCATTTATCCTTCATCGGCACCATCAGTGAGTCAAAGTTGGCCAACTCAACAAGCCTTTGCTCAAAATACAACCTACGCACATTCAACTGGATCAGCATCCGTCTCACCATCAGGAAGTAGCTCTGCTTCGCTTAGTCCAAACCATCATATTCACCAATCTACAGCTGCCAGTTCGTCAATTCCAAATACCTTTAATTCATATGGCATGGGCATTGAAGCAGCTAGTGCTGCAAGTGGTTATAATGCAACTTCAGCTTATGGACTTCATTCATCGTCGGCCGAACAATGGCGTTCTCATCAGACTAAACTGCCAACATCTGATTGGGATAACTACAATTTCTCACCATCGTTCTTCCCTGGTAATCCACATATGGGCGCCAGTTATGGAAGTGGTATGGCAAGCGAAGCCAAATCTGGCTATCCATATATGGGTGGATTTGAAATTGGACGTGTTCATTAAAAAAAATAAATAAAAATGTAAATTTGATACAGAAAAAAGTACAAAATAGTAATTAATAACCCATTTTTTGTTTTAAGAAATTAATTTAATTATATTTTAAAGTTATTGAAGTTTAAATTTATTTTTGTTTTTAATTACCTAAATGTATATATAAAATATAAATATAAATATAAATTGAAGAATTTGCATTTGAGGCAGAATTATGTTTTTATTGAGACTGTTTTGTAAATAAATTTTAAGGAAGTTTAAAAATAAATCTATTTTTATTGAGAAAATTAAAATTTACTTTTTTTTATTTAATGAGAATTCTTTTTCAGTTTAAAAAAGTATTTTTAAATATAAATAAAAACTCAAACAAAAAAAAGTGATTTAGAAAAATTCTTACTATTCACAATGATTTAAGAATCTACTACTTTTTTTTCGGGCACACGATTATATACAAAGTTTCAAAAATCAGTCCAAATCCGGTCATTAGGGGATTTTTGACCAAAGCTCCTCTTTATTACAAATGCATCAATGATTGCTCGCTAAATTCTTAGATTAAAAAAAAAAATATTTCACAAAATTTAAGTTGGAGAAGTTGTTACCCAAGACTTATAAACACCAATTTTAGCGGGTTTGTAGCCTTTCACTACAACATGAGAGGCTGAGGGAAACACTTAGTGAGTTTTGGCGAACTAATTTTATTTACATATTTTTTTTTTTTTTAAAGCTGCATAATAAAATCGATAAGGCTACATGAGTTAGAAGCTCGAAATTTAAGTTCTAAAAAATCAAACCTTGAACATTTATGACCTTGAACCTAGCACAACATAAAACAAGCTTAATCTAATTGTAAAAAATATTGGAGATTGATATACATATGTTATATTCTCGGCTACTAAATGGTTTTTGGAAAAAATCATATTAATTTGACGACATTTTTAATCAAAAAAAGTTTGACGATGGGTACTATCAACAAATACTCCTTATGGAAAGCTAAACACAGGAAAATTAATCAAGTAATATACGAAAGCCGCTATTAAAATACGAAAAATTGATCGGAACATGAAACAGAAATCTGAGTTTTTTGAAAAAGTTATCCTTGACAAATTTCGAAAAACATGCTCCTGAGAAGAGAAGTTTGGCTTTGAAATAATCGATCTCCGAAAGGTCATTTAGTACATAAAAAAAAAACAAATATATTCGACTTAATTTTTAAATGATACTTAAGTCCTTGACAACGTTTTCTATTTGAGACTTGAATAGAAAGTGCTCTCAGATCTATACCTATTTAAAGACAGTACCTATTACAAAATAGTGAAATTATGTCTTGTCTTACAGACCGACTCCGTGGGGTACGGTTAGAGAAAGATTATTCTGAACATTAGAAAATTGAAGCCGGTGTACCACAAAGAAGTATCCTAAGACCAATCATGTAATTATTATAGATACAAGAAATATTCCAGTGAACAAAAATATCTCCATCTGCCAAGAAACTATTTTTGCTCACTGTGGTATTGGTGCCAGAGAAGTAGTAGATGTAGTTGATAAAATGTAGTTGATAAAATAAAAATGTGGACTCAAAAGTTATTCGAATAAAATGTTAAACAATCTTTAGGTTTTTATCAGCAGAAAATCTGTAGTTTAAGTCAAATACCTTGGAATGACTTTAAATACAAAGCAAAATTGGAAAGAAATGAATTAATTTTGAAATATAGGAAGAATTCACTGGATACTTGGAAATTTGATTACACATAGAATTAGACAAAAAATATTTATACCAATCAAATACACATTAAACAACGATTATGAAGCTAAACAATTTTAATGTTTATAAGGTTCCACTAAATAAAAAAAATAAAATAAAAGGGCAAATTTGTTTTTTAATAAATTGTTTCTACCTGTAATGCCGTTTTTTAGTTTAAATATTAATTTAAAAAAAAAAAGAGGCTGGGTGCGACCTACTCTGGTAACTTCCCATTGGTGCTCGTGGAAACTGCACACCCGATGTTATGTTGTTATAAGGAAATTTCTAATTTAAAATATTAAAAGACCTTATCAAATATTTAATATGCGATAAAGTGAAAACCAAAGTTGGGACGTATTATATTTTCCAACTATTTTAGTTGTATTTTTTGGTAGATGTTTTTGCTTTAAAAGAAAAACCATGAATTGAATTTTGTTTACAAACCCCATCAATTCTTAGTTACAGCATTGTGTGTAAAATTAAATTTTTCCGGAGCCAATAGCTTTCTTAGTTTACGAGATATTCGAGTCCAAAAACATTTTTTAATTTTTTTATTGATTCAGTTTGAAAATTTGTTGATTTAAAAAAAAACTGTCGACTGAATAATTCTACAAAACCTTATCAGTTATTGACTACGTCACTGTGTATAGAATAAAATTATTCTGAAGTCGATGAAGAACCTGAAGTAGTAAGAACATCAAAAAAAAAATGTATAAAATCTGTCGCTTCATCGACTTCAGGTTAATTTTATTCTATACACAAAATCACGTAATGAAAAATTGAAAAGAATTTAGAAAAAAAATAATGGACAGTTTTTTTTTAATTAATTCATCTCTTTCCTGCACTTCATGACGTTATTATCTGTAAAAAAATTGATTTGAAGTCAATATCTCTATTCGTTCTCGAGATACAGTGAACGATAGAATGTAACATGAACGTACGTACACACACACATACAGACATCTCTCTAAAAACGACGGATTCGAATTCCTGGGCCTCAAAACAAAGAAATATGTCAAAATTTTCGATTCGACAAACCAGACTAATTACAACAACTTCCAATGGGAAGTTAATAATTTCTAAAAGGTCTTATAATAAGACAATAGAAAATCCTTCAAACGATTTAGATTTTGTTTGCTATTTTTCAGAAATTGTCAGTGTAAAAAGCAGATTCCAAAATATAATTTCGAATTTAAAGCAAAAATTATTTTTTTTTTCCAATTTTGGACAATATAGAAAATATTGTGTCCATACTTTCGTGCGCTACAAAATCCCATGGTTAGACTAAGAAAGGAGCATTATCGTAGCAAGTCGGTTCACCCATTTTTGTATCGGTAACTTTTGACTATCAATTTTCATGTCAAACTCTTAGCCCATATTGATTCGCTCAGGTTATGATTTTTTCCATAAAAAGAAAACTGAAGCATAAAGTCATACCTAAATATGCTTTTAAGTGCTATCTGCTACTAAAAATTAGATCTTTTGAAAAAAGATGTTACATTTATAGCTCTATGGGCGACTATTCGTCCATCCATTCAACAAACAAAAGCATTTTAAAATAAAGAATTTTTAATTTATATTTAATTTCATTTCTCAAACTTTTGTAATGAATTACAGTTTTAGATTTTAGGAATGCATATTCAATCCACCCCACACTTTATATAAACCGCGAATTAAATAAAAAATTCCATTCGCGAAAAAAAAAAAATATTTCTTCCATTTCTAAAATAAACAAAGCAGCAAAATATAATTTAGACATTAAAGACTATGAAAGCATGCTTATTGTGGTAGTTAATGTTTACGTGATAAATTTTTATATTGATGACTTGCACTTCAAAATATCGAAGGCTTTTTCATGAAACTCTTTTTCTTTGATGCAATAATTCGAACTATTTCGGAATCAACGTTAAAAATCATTTTCTTAATATCAAATTTTATTGTTTTGTCAAAAATGCGTTATTTGACTCACTTACAATTTTTTGAATTAGGTACCACCCAATAATCAAATTGAGCTATATTACAGTTTCCGTTACCGCGCCGCCGCCACCGTTGAATCATTTCATTCGCTGTCATTTCCTTTCCAAAATCCCCAAACTGGGCTTTGAATTCTCTTGAGTTCCTCGGCTAAGATATATAGTTTTAGTATTCCATGTTTTTTTTTTTTACTCAATAAATATAACGAGTTATGCAGCAATACTAAACAACAAATAAATTGAAAGCGCTCTCTGATGCTTTCAGACATTTTCAATCTTCCATATTTTTTTTAAATTTTATTTATTAGAATTGTTACCCATCAGGTAATGATTGATTTGTATAAAAAGATCACATTTGTACCTGTTTGATTACCCAGACCACCAAGACTAGAATAGAACTTCCAACAAATATGCCGACAAATCTACATATCATGTGTTTTCTCACGATCACCTTCTTTTACTCTTTGTCTTGCGAAAACAACAAGAATAATATAAATTCAGCTACTGCACTTGGCAAATCTCTCCCGAAGTGACTTTCAAAGATGCTGCATCCATAAATCACATGATCAACACTACATTTATACATCTTTCAATAAACAATAAATTAGTCTTGATCTCCGTCGATCTAGGTGGCCCACACCGGAGAGCACAAAGAGAGAGAGAGAGAAAACCAAAGGATCTTATTGTCATCCTGCTACCGTCTCTACCGATCGAAGATGCTTCGCACACAAAAAAAGGACAACCGGAACACAATTCAAACAAAACGATCAATTATATTGTCACATTGTCACCCACATTGAGGACCTGTCTGCACTCGGGCGGTTGCATTGGTGGAGGTTCTAATTGATGATGATTTCATCGCACTCACTTAAGTCACTTTTACGAGAGTCCTTGCTCCTACATATATTCCGGCGGTGATCCTCGTAGGTGGTAAGTGTTACATGCTGTTCTGTCGATTGTTTGACTTCTTCTTTTATAAGTTATCGTTTTGGTCGTCTAAGGGAAGAAAGAAGAAGAAGAAGAAGAAAAAAAACGGAGGCAGATCCTTGTCATGTATTCACTTGTGCTCATTTTCAATCTCGAAATTTATTGTAAAATATGTTAGTCTATATATGACACAGTGACACACATATACCTCCGGCTAAATAGGTTTTGTCGTCATCGTATCCTTGTCGATCCTTTAGATGATGATGGTTGATGTTTGTCGGTATTTGAACTCTTTTGGATTCCCTTTTAGGTTCTATGTATTATTTAATATGGAGGCGGCGGCATTGGCGTCTCTTGTTCTCTGTTATCACAACTCAGAGAGAAAAGGAGATATTGGATTTTGTGTGTGTGTATATATATATATTTAGAAGTGCTGGTGGTCCTGGAATTATTTTCAAATTATTGTCACAGGATGTGCGACTTTAGAAAGATTTGATGTCTTTGCTATTGTTGATTGTTGTAATTATTGTTTTGGTCATTTTGTTCCATTGACAGAGGAACATGAATTATTTTTTTGATTTTTCATTGTTCTGCAAATGGAACACACAGGTTGATATCACACCTGATGTGGTTTTAGAGGTGTACATAATATATAGATGATCATTAATAAAACATAACTGATGACAGACAACATATGCGTGGTCAATTTAAAAAAAAATTAGAGTAGCGTACCTTTTTTTATCGGTGGAATTTTAACACCCCGTAAAATTTTTTTCGATGTGTAAAAATCTATGCTGGCGTTAAGTATAGGGTAAATTAAAAATTTGGGCATTACGTGGAATACGTTCCGTGTCATACATTACAGTCACATATTCATTGTAATTGGGTGGGTTAAGTTTACGTGGCTGTCAGCAGAGAAGCTTGACACACTTAGACCATAGGTTGGCCCCAAGAATCTAGGAAACCTACTTCCTACTCGTTGAACCACTTAGAGCTTCCTACGAAATGCGCGAGACTACTGATGTCATGATTTGCCAGATCACTAGGATAATGGTAGTAGAATTCTTCCTTCGTCTTTGAGATAGAGCAGGACATGTACAAAGAAGGTGAGGCATCGAACGCTAAGTCCTCCCAAAGAGTTCTGGAAGGAATAATAACATGAAAGTTTTTTATCGAACTGTAGCTTTTGGGATGGTGTAGTCTATAATACTTTGAAGTGATCTGAAAGAGTTCAGAATGATGGAGTTGCCAATTGATCCACTGTGAGGAAGCTTTAAGATGGATGCATATGCTTACAGCCGTTTG
Organism: Epistrophe eligans; assembly: GCA_951394125.1. Lineage (NCBI taxonomy): Eukaryota > Metazoa > Arthropoda > Insecta > Diptera > Syrphidae > Epistrophe > Epistrophe eligans. The sequence goes on along the minus strand of OX596031.1, from coordinate 26,097,819 downwards.
TTACCCATAGTTTATTAGCTTATTTATCGCGTCTTGTAAGAATTCACCTAAAGTTTTAGGATGCTTTCCTGAAACGGTATAATAGCAACGTCATCCGCATAGGCAATCACCCTGTACATCACCTCCTCCAGACATGTCAGAAGCTCATTAACAACCAAGTTCCAAAGAAGGGGAGATAGAACATCGCTTTACGGCGTACCTCTACTGACAGATCTTCTTGCAGAAAAGCCACCCAGTTTTGAATTGATTATCCTGCTAGTCAGCATTTGATCAATCAATTCACCAAGCGAACTATCTACTTTCAGAAATGAAAGCGCAGATGCGATCGCAGATGTGTCGAAGTTGTTGAAGGCGCCCTCTATATCTAGGAATGGAACCATTTTGTACTCTTTATGATTGAGGGAGTGTTCGACTGTTCGCACTAGCATGTGCAGGCCATATCTACCGATTTCTCTTTGCAATAAGCATGTTGAGCCGAAGACAAAAGTCTTGTGTATCAATCAATCGTTCGAAAGTTCTAAGAAGGAATGATGATAGGCTGATAGGTCTGATACCTTCTGAAATTACGTGGGAGCATTTGCCAGCTTTGGGAATAAAAACTACCTTTACTTCTCTCCATGACAAAGGAATGTGTGACCAGTTGCAAGTAATTGGGTATACGTTTAGTCACAAAGCTCCGGCGAACATTGATGGTTACACATCTTAACTACTGTGAGTCCCGGCACTCAAATAACTGTTTTTTTTAAGTTTCCTTTTATCATGGTAAATTGATTTAACGTGGCGCTCTAAAAGCTTCCTAAAAATTGGAAATAGATTTACTTGTTGTCTAAGGGCTACTTTAAAAAAAGTCTCTTTGTTGCTTATATATCAATTCAATCTTTTTCCAAAATTATCCAAGACCATGAATTATTCTATTTCCAATAAGATATCAAATCAATTTATACACAAAACAAACAACTTCACCTAATAAACAAAAAATACAATAAAAAAAAATAACACTCTCAGTTGGCGCCTTGTTGATAAGATTCTTTTTATAATTTTATCCTTTTTCTGTTAAAAATTCAATTCGTTTCTTAATTTTTATGGTAAATTTTAACGGATGTTAAAAGTCCATCTACCTTTTTTTGACGATGACGACGATGATGATGATGATGATGTTGTCTTTAACTATACACACATATACCTATACCTATGCCGATATACCCTGCACTTATCTGACGAACTAACTGATGGCGTCGAGGATAATTATCCACCGACCGTTGATAAAACATAAAACGGTACGATAGTAAATTTGATAAGATTCGCTTTGAGTTGCATTACGATACGCGAATTTAGAGCGTATAAATTTTCATCCTGAGCCGAATGCCAATTTTCATGCGTATGTAACGCTTCATGTATTGCAACAGCACACGCACACTTTTTTTTTATTATTATTATTATTATTATGGAACGTTGGTTTGGTATAAATGTATGTATACGTTTTCATTCAAAAATCATTCGTATGAGATGTCACATTAAGGATTGAAGGAAGGGTTTCGCTTAAGAGAATATTTTAATATTAATTTTATATTGTGGAGCAGGAAGAGTCTATCTCTGTCTGACTGTTGATAGCATTGCATTTGTTTTGCTCACTTATTTCCTGTGGGATTCATTAGCTTAATGTAATATTTTGTTTTTGTTTTTTGTTTTATTATTTCAATTCCAGGTGATGACGCACGATAACACGGTTGACGTCTGGTGTAACGATATGTCCTTATAGTATGCATATATGTATGTATGGTGAATTTCAATGTACGAGAAGTTAGTAAAGTAACATATGTGGGACTTTATTATTGTGAGGAACATAATTATCATTTGAATTAAATGGAAATTTGAATCATTTTATATGATGGTCGGGATGTCTTTTGTTTTTTGCAAAAATATTTAAATTATAAAGCTTTTAAAATTAAATTTGATATTTTAAATAATTAAGAAGAAGAAAAAAAAAATAAATAAGAGAATTATTATTTTTGTTTTTGTGGATTATATTGAATAAAATTCAAAATAAAGTTTTTATGACCTTGAGTAAAATGCTTAAGCTTAAGTATTAAAACTATAAAAAACTAGCATTTAGGCATTTTTGAAAAGGGGATGGGCTCGATATCCCGCTTTTCATGATTTGGTTTTTAAAATTTCGTTTTTCAAATTCCATTTTTTGTAATCCCGTTTTTTTTTTTTTTTAAATCTCCTGTTTATAATCTCGTCTCCCATAAGTCTCTTTTTACTATCCCGTTTTCTACTATATCAATTTTTGGGATGATAAGAAATTTAAAATAATTGAATAATGAATCATTTTTTAAATGCATTTTATTTTAACTTTACTATAGAAATATTAAAATACATCAAACTAAAGTAATGTAAGTACATATTATATATATATTTTGTAGAAATAAATATTAATTTTAAAAATTTTAGAGACCTGAAGAAATACGTAAACACGTACGAAACGTCGTCTATAAAAAAGTAAATAAAGAAAGAAAGACCTGAAGCCCACAAAAATAAGTCAAAATCGGTTATAACGAACTCGATGGGACTGGAGAATTTGTTCGTTAAATCCGGTGTTTCGTTATAACCGATTTTCCATTTTTTGTTCTTTATTAAAAATTGGAGAAACTATTTTTATTTTAGCAAAACTTTTATTTGTTTACAAAGTAATCTGTGATTTTTTGCTGTCGACATTTTTGTTTTTTGAACTGTTTCTCTATTTTCATCTCCATTTTAGTCAAACATTTTTCATAACCTCGGTCAAAAGCATCAGTCAACAAAACAAACGATTTCAAGTAATTGACAGTCTGAAGTTTTTTATTTTTAAGTTGGACTCTTCAAAATTCTTCTTAATTTTATCTCGATCTTTGAAAATCGTAGAGATTGTAGAAGCCGATACAGAAAACTCTGCTGCCAAACTTTGATTGTAATCACCAGCTTCGAGCCTTAAAATTATTGCAGATTTTTCTTCAATCGTAAAAACTCTACGTTTTGAACTCATTTTCAAAAAAAACTAACACATTTAACCTTTCTTAATATAAAATATGACTATTCCAGTTCCTCTCAGAAACAGAATGCGAAATTCGCGTATAAAAAAAATAACAGAAAAAGGGAAATCCCCATAATTTATCATTTTAAATGTACGAAATATCCAATGCCTATTTTTTTTTTTAATAATCGTTATAAGCGATAGATTTTTAAATTTTCCATTTAAATATTTTCGTTATAAGCAATAATTCGTTATAGGCGATATCGTTAAAACCGACATTTGGTTGGTACAATTTGTATGAACCTCAGCCGGGACTTCGAGATTAGTTCGCATCGTTCGATGTCGTTATAACCGATTTTGACTGTATATTGAATTAAAGGTCACGAAAAAGGAATAAGTACCTATACCTAACCTAGGTATAATTCTGTAAAAAAAAAGAAAAAACTCTAAGCAATTAAAAAAATAATAGGGGTATTCATGCAATGTGGGAAATTCACAAATTTGATTACGAATTAATTAGAGCAACGAATAGTAAGAAAAAAAAATTATACACAAAATTTTACTTTAAACATTTTTTTGTTCCCAAATTTTGAGTTTGAAACTCATTTTTTCAAAAGCTATGCATAGATTTCCATTGATTTAAAAACTGGCTAATGGAACAGAGTATTAAATTTAAAAAAAAGGTATAATACTTAATTATAGCTATTACCATAATTTTTTATTATTTTTTTTTCCATTTTTAGTACTTTTTTCATGAAATTGCCCCTCCATGACATCAAACATCAAACCTAGTAGTAGAGTAGACCGGGATTTTCAAACTTTTTTGGTTGGGATTTTTGAAAAACAGTATTTTTAAAACCGGGATTCCGATAAAATATCTGTCTGCAGATAAAGTAATTTTTCACCTCCTTGAATATGTTAATACAAATACAAAAATATTAAAAATAGCCATAGTCTGTCCAGGTTTTTGGGTTGGTTCTTAATTATGTTTGGGAATATGTTTTCATTTTAAAATTGGGGCTATTTTTGCGGCTATTTTTGGGACAGTTTTTGTTTTTCGTTTGGCTTCATTTTGCATTGAAGCCAAATTTTATGCAGCGACATTTTCAGGTTAAGGTTACGCACTTATAAAATTCTAAATTTGTTTCCAATTTATTTAAAATTGCGATGAAGTCTATAAAGCTTAAAGTTTTGAGACTTTTATTAGAGCCTCAACCAACTATTTTTTATTTTATCTGCATCAATAATTTCGAAATTACATTTCTTTTTTAAATGTGCATATTGCATCTTAAATAAAGCAATTCGCTTTGAAAAAAAAATTATATTATGTGTAGGAAGGTGTGTGAGTATGATGTAGGTATTATATGACAAAGTAAATGAAAAGTTTAAAAAAGACAAAAGTTTCGACTTTTTCATTTCATAAAAATAGTACTAAATACTTTTTTACGAACAAATTTATTTCAACTATATATTTAGATTAAATACATTTAAATAAAATTACAAATATTAGTGATAAGCTTTACGAGAACTCCTTCCGTTTAGGACTAATTTCACGGTGGGCCTACCCACAATATCGGAACCGGAGAGAAGTGCGCGGTCGTCACCCCGAGGACTAGACTGCAAGTCGCCCCCGGTACGATTTCCAACGTAATGTATCTATTTCGTAACAATTTTTTTTATCATAAAGGGAATTTCTTATGCTATCAAGCTGATGAATTTAAAAAAATAGCTAGCTATACAGGTTGTTTCAGATTTTTCTGTTGAAAAGAGAATTTTTACTTAACACGATACCTGGACATATAGTTTGTATTTGACTTAACAAAGGTACAAAATTTAGATTTATAGACTAAAGGCAGAGTGTTTTAAGGCTATAATTTGAGTGAAACAGGTGGAAATACAAAATAAACCAATATGAGCTAAACAGTGGGAAACAAAGAGAATAAACCATTTTTTAAATATTATTTTTTTGTTTTGTTTAATAAGTGTACATATATGTAAGTCAAGTAATGGAAACAACATTTTAAAGGTGATAATGATAAATTACAAGTCAAATAGTGGAAAATTAAAGAAAACAAAAATATATAGGTAGGGTGTTCTGCATAAAATATGAAAAAAAATCTAGATCGTGTAGGCGGGCGGGATAGTTTTATAAAAAATCTACTTAAAATTAGAAATAAAATATTGAAAATAAACGGATATAGGTACCTACAATGTCATGTTATGCTTTTTTAAAATCAGAAATCCATCCATTTATTCTGTTTTAAAATTAAAGTGACTATATAGTTTTGAGAAAATTAATTTTCTAATTCAAAATTTGAAAAAAAAAATTTATTGACTTCTTCAAATCAAATCTCTCTTCCACATCTGTAGAACTTTAAAAACAAAAGTTTTAAAATTGAAAAAAAAACATCATTTTTATTTAAATAATAAATAAGATATAATAAAAACATAGCTGGACGCATTCCTCTCAGTTTTTACACTCAAAAGCAAAACTAAACTAAATTCAAAAAATCCTTTATTTGCCATACAAATTATTCTCTACATTCACAAAATTATTCATGCCAACGAAAATATTTTATTTGATTTCTAATGATCCAAACATTTGTTAATGCAATATACATAACCAACTCGCAAAAATGATTATTGCCACTACTTTTGCATAAACGAGCCACTGTTCGGTGGCATGACTATAGTCCTACGTACTAACCATTATACCACGGACTACTACTACCATTACCAATAGAAATTTGAAATCCCGCTTGTGTTGAGCTAAATAAATTAAATTAAATTAATAAACTTCAAGCATAATATTTTTGTATTTGTTTTGGAAATGCTCCCATTTCGTAAAAAAAAGGAAAAACCATTATTTTTAATGTCCTTCTTAAACGATTTGTGTAAAATTTTTATGATTTTGTTATTATGATTGTGCGCAAGATTTTAAAAATTGTAGGTACATATCTACTAATAAAATTGGACACTTATTTTTCTTATGTTTGAATTGTCTTCTTATTAACACCCTTAAGGAATCTTAAGGAACATTTTTATTTGAGTTGGTACAGTGCCTAATTTAAATTTTCCTAAAAATAAATACAGAATTTTGGATTTGCAGAATTTTGAAATACAAAATAATCGATTCACGAATTAATTAATTATACCTATAACATTTTGGTCAGCATAGCTAAACAATTTTCAATTTATTAACAGAATTCGGTTCAAACGAAATTTTGTTATTGAAAACAACGAACATTTCTCTAGTTTTTCCCTTCAAAACTCATTTTAATTTTTTTTTCATAAAAATATGACGTTTCAATTCAAAATAGGTAGATACAAATGAAAAACTAAGACCAGGAAAATTTGTTCTCAGAACTCAAAAGTCAAAAATTTCAAGTGAATCTTAAAATTGTATCCTTAGTATTTTACGTCGAAACATTAAAAATTTTGGTGATCAATCCTGTTCATGTTATTGAGATTGCTGCAGGACCTCATTTTCTTGAACTTGGTTAATAATACATTTTAATGAAAAAAACAAATGAACCTTGACTTGTTAAGTTGGAAATGATGTTCTGAGAAAAACAACGTAGGTACTTTATTTTTGTCGAATTATATACATATATAGATATTTACAAAATCAACTTATACTCCTCGATCATAACAATAATTTTAATTAAGGGTGCAAGCTATTAAAACCATCACCAAACCATCCACGGTGTTAATTACAAAAATTCCCTCCATAAAGCATCTCAAATTCGAATTCGTTGCACACCAACAACAGCCATCGCAGTGATTTACATGTCATCATCAAAACTCATGATGTTTCATGATGATGTGCTTCTTTGGCCAAAAATAATAAACTCAAGCAATCTTCCATTTCTATATCGGTACTGGTACTCCCAAGATTGAAATTTAACCATTTGCCGACACCTCCTAGGTGTTCGTCATCAATTCCATAGTGTAGGTAATTTTTAAATGCCAAAAAATGCATCCTGAACAAAAGATAAGAAAAGACCCAAGGTGCGAAGCTCAAATTGTCTTGAGTCAAATTAAAAACATTTAATGACCCAAAGGACCAAAAATTACTCGGCATCAGTTAAAAGAGAGACATCTGCTTCGAAATGTATCCTATACCGAATATACATCTCTCGATCTGGACAGCTATAAGCGCGCGTTCCAAAGCTGGATGTACCTAATGTGATGTATATATAAATGTTTTTTTTATTTCAATGGCAATGCCGTTTGTTTTATGAGCCCAAATATCAGTACCAGACCACCGAGGATAATTTCCCTTACATTCTGATGTGCTCTCTGATCTTTTGGATCTCAGCTGTGATTGTACCTCTATATATATATTGATGTGCAGCAGAAGGAAGAAGACCAAAGCCATCCAATCCATCCACAATATTCAACATCCCAATCGGAACTAATTGGGCGTATAAATTCTTAGGTGTTTCATCAATCGCAACAATAAAAACGGTTGCCAATGCGGGCTGGCTAAATGTATACCTATAAATTTGTGTATGTGTGTGTGTGTATGTTTGTATGGGTGAGGGTGGCTATATTGACAGGACTCCTACCTTTATTTCTATTTAGAGCGACAAGCGAAGCATTGCGGCTCAGCTCTTCAATGTGCGACTGAACCAAGTAGATCTTCTGAATGATCGAATGAAATAGAAAAATCCTCATTTTTCTACACCCAGAGCCCATGTATCATAGAAAAAGGATGCAAAAGGACACACCGAGAAAATGGCGATTAGTTATGGATATAGTATACATTATTCTTCCAGCCAGCCAGCTTTAGAACCTATTTACACTGTCAAATATAGAGGTTTGTTCTTTTGATAGCTTTGTGAGATGGGATTTTTGTCAACTACACCATATAGCCAAATTGGATTTGGTGTCAAGCAGATGGTCCAAATGTAGGAGGATTTGGGTTTCATTAAGTAAAAAAGAACCAATAATGAGATGTTTTATGGATAGGCTATATGGAAATAGGTAGGTTAGGTACTGAGTCTCGTGTCTTATTGTGGTTAAACGGTGTTAAGTAGTGTAGCTCTTAGAAAATGGAGGCTGGAAAATTGTAAATTTCAATGTACAAACTCGATGGCTTAGTGAGACCTTTATACAAAGCAAAAATTCTTGGAAATTATTAATTTTTTTCAAGTATTTTTTTCTAAGCAAAAATGATAGCCTATATAATTGTAGGTATAACAGCACAAAATACTATATACCTACTGTCCTTTTTTCGTTAAAGCAAAAAATTAAAAAAACTTGTCCAGTCCATATGCAGCCATCAATACGTAGAATAACTCAATTCCCAAAAACAAAAAACTCAATCGGACGATATTCCAAAAAAAATACAGTCCAATTAACAAGACAAAATCCCTATGGAAAAAGGCGCCTTATGGGGTAAAATCCTCAGTAAAAATTTCCTTTGGCAAAATCTGAAATCTCCAAAATTCACCAACAATTCCTAACATATTATTTAAATGACAAGACATTTTTGACTTTTACTAATGTTCCAATAAGTTATAGAATTTCCACTTTTCGGAATCTTAAAGTAAAATAATATAAATCACAATGACTTCGCATGCATGATTTTAATCACTTCTTGCACATCCTCCTTTTGCGATTTAGGCTTTTGGCCAAACCTATTTTATTTGATTTTTTTTGTATGTGTGTTCTATATGTCAAATTATGGATTTGTAAACAGAATCAAACTCGAGATTTTGATCAAATTTGACATTACTATATAATGATAGCTAAGTCAAAAAAATGGGTCTCGCAGTTCGGTCCGTCTGTTTGTCTGTCCGTTTGGGTTTAGTCTAAATGGATGGCTCAATTTTTTAAAACTTGATATCTAGCGTTCTTTGGACATTGCCTCGATAGGTTTTTTTTCAATTTTTAGGACCCAACAATAACGGTACCTGCCGAACATTTTTTTAGTAATTTATTAAAATCTTATTTTTCTCAAAAACGTGTCCATAACTTGAAAAAAAAATTGTAAAACCGCTACCCTTTTATACAAAAAATTCAGATTAATTAAAAATTAAAATTCAGGTTATAAATGCTATTATACATACCACAGAACCATTTTTTTCGATATTCTCAAAATCGGTTCAACTGACTTGTATATAATTATTTAAAAACACTATAAAAGTTTTGTACACCAAAATGGATTTTTAAAACATTTTTTAATCATTTTTTTTTTGAAAACTTAATAAATTCGAAAATGACTTGGTCGATTTTTATTTAATTTGGTACCAAGAAGTTTTTTAAAAATTATCTATCAGTTTTTAAATAAAAACTACTCTTATAACCAAAAATAACGGTAGGTACCTACCACACAAGTGTTTAAAAACCGTTAAGAAAAATGTATTTTCTCTAAAACGATCTCTATATGATTTTGATAAAAAATTATATGAGTAATACTAGTAGTTACGTTCTATCATATTATTGAAATTTTTTGTATTAATTCATTATTAAGGGCATTTCTCATATTAGAGCCATTTTTTTGGTTTTTAACTCTATCATTATCGATTTTAATTAATTTTTTTACAAAAGAGCTTCTTATAAGTATTAATAATATTGCATACCAAAATTTTCAAAAAAACTAATTTTCAAGAATAAATTTCAAAAATATTTTTGAAAATTTCCAAATTTCGAAAATGTGGGAATGATTTTTTTTTTAATTAAATTCGTAACACCGCATTGATAAATATTTAAAAAAAAACATACAAATTTTTGTTCTTATAAAAATATTTAAAAAAATTTATATAAAAAAAATTATCAAAAAAAAAAAGAAACTCTCCAACAATTTTTAATTGCTTTTTAATAATATACATAAATTTGCGTAAGAAATCAGATGGTGTACATTGCGTTGGTGTGAAAACAATTTCTGTGATAGTTTAACCAATTCATTTCTAATTCTATTGATTTTTTAACAATTTTTAAGTTTAAACGATGCTATTTCGTTCAGATTTATGTACTCACATAATACTACTTTAAATTTAACTACCTTTTTGGCATGTACCACAAAATATAACCATTTATAACTAATTTATTTGTTTTAAACCTCAGTGTAGTACATAAGAGCAAGTTCGTGCGACTCAGTTGTGCATTTTATTTTACATACAATGGCGCAAAATTTTAAACAACCTATTGTTAAGGGCTTAGCATATTACTAGTTAGCAATTTGCTAAACATTTACTAATTTACTAGCTCTTCGGAAATTTTAATCCTTTTTTTTCGTTTTACTAACTAGTAAAATACTAATCCCCTTTTATTAAAAACAGTGCATCTGAACACGTCCAAACAATGACAGTTCGTGAAAGAAAAACAAAGCAAACAAACCTAATCCTAGGGAACGGACCTAATAATTTGAAATGTCAGAAGTCAAATTGACCACCTATAATTTATTTTGTTATTTGTTTATTGTGAGAACTATTTTGTTATTTTATTTTGGTGAAATCAGAAGCCACGGTTTGTTATTCGGTCTTGGATGTTTAGGTTTTCAACCAAGAACCGAACTGTAGTCTTATCAAACCTATACCTGGAGTAAAATTCTCCATCGTCCAGCTCTTCAAAAGGATTTGCTCTGGACTTAAAACATCGCACTTTTCTGCACATAGCTGACTCTTCGAACATATCGAAATCTTCGTCCTCCGAAAACATTTTATTTTTTTTTATTTACTTTGAAAAACAATTAGCACACAAATCGTAAAAAAAACACAATTTAACTCTTTGCCAATTTTTTTTCGAGGACAATGACAGATTTCATAATGGATTTAGCAAGTTACTAAAAGTTAAAGTAGCCATTTTGTGATTTTAACTTTAGTAAAATGTTAAGAGATAGTAAGTTGCTAAAATTGTTTAAAATTAACAAAATCTTCTTTTTAACTTAGTAACTTACTAAAATGGCTTTAACATTTTACTAAATCGTTTAAAATTTTGCACCAATACTTTTTAAATAGTATAAGCAAGTTGCAAAATTTTAACCAAATCGGTCATGTCACTTAAAATGCATTTTCTTACAATCTTACTTTGGTCATAACAGGTAAGAAGTTTAATCAGAATCGTAAGAGCTGTTTTCGAGAAAATTTGAAAAAAAAAAACAGAAGTCATGTATGAAATGTTTCGTCTATGGAATTATATGTATAAAAATGATTTGCACCAAGTTTGAAGCAAATCGGTCTAACCTCTTTAGGCTCTACCTCAAATTACAGTGGACGCAACTTTGGAATTCCTTTCAATCATCCTTTTTTAACAAATATATAAAATGGAAATACATATAAAAAAAACATACCACTTACCTGTATTATTCCACTTTGTTATTTTTCACTCCTATATTTAACTATTGTCAAAGTATCAAAATTTTCACAATTCTTGAATATAGTATATTTAAAAATCCTATACTCCACCTCTCTCTTTAAACAGCGTCGGTAGGTACATATTCGTTGTCTGTTAAAAAAAATACACTTCACTCTTGCGGAATAAAAAACTTTACGAATTTGTCAAAGTAAAAAGTTACAGACGTAAAATTGCAAAGGAAAGTTAAAAAAAGTTTTCTCAACTTTAAAGTAGTGATTTTCTCAAATAAAAATTGAAAAATTAAAAAAAATATTTATTTTTATAGAAAACCTTATATTCATTTGTACCTACCTCGCACAATGCCAGTATTTTCTTTCAAAATGTCAGTTTTCCCAAAATGAAGTTTTTGACATTTGTGAAGAAACGAAAGATAAATATTGTAACGAATAGTGGCAAACAAAAATCTGAGGAGAAGAAAACCCTTATAGAGATGCAATAAAAAAGAAGCTTTAAGATAAATTTATTTGTTGGTTCCAAAGAGGATTATTTAATTTTTTTTGTGCGGAATGTCGTCGTCTACTTCTCCGCAAGGCTTGTGGTTGCTGCTTCAAGATCTGCCAAAGAGAAGAGGAGGCCATTCTCATTCTCACACGCTATTCATTCATATTCAAAGTCTCTCAAAAAAAATTCCCTTACGAGTTGCGACCACTAGTAGAAAAGTTCACGTGAAAAGATTGTAGAGATTGTGAATAGAGATAGATTGTACCAACCGTTTTCGTAACAATATCGCAAATTTTGATGTGTGCACGGATTTTTGAGTCCCCGTTACAGCGGTATATTTTGTACGTTTAAACACAAAAAATGTATATTATATTGTTTTTTATAAAAATAAAGCTCAGCTTTGTCGTATTTTTTTTGCAGTTTCACCTTTTTTGTTTATGGGTCTTGTGAAAAAAAAATAAAAGTTTTTTTGAAGGAAGCTAAAGCTAACTAGTCATATCTTTTATTAGTAGCTTCAGCTAAATAGTTCTTACTTAAGCTTTGTTTTATGTTAATACAAAAATGATTATACGCTAAAAAATTCTAGTTTTAGCTTCAAAATATAAGTTTTATTTTGTTTATTCACATGATTTGACTTAGGAAGCTTTAGCTGGAACTGATTTATATAGACCGAATCGCAAAGCAAGCGGGTTTAGGATTTTTTGTTGTCAAAACTCTTTATTTGCACTATAGGGCAAGTAGGTATTGGTTGCTGTTACAAAAATGTTTTTTATTATATCGTATGTCAGTCAGTCTCTGCGTCTTTACGTTCAGTGGACAGTGGATGTACAAATGCAGAGCCTGATTTGGTGGACCAATTTGGTTCGAATTTGTATAACATTTCCTAGAGGAGAAGTTTTTTTTGTTTGTGCTGGGTGGCTACAATAGAGCTGTTTTGATATTTTAAAATGTTTCGCGAAAGGGCTCTAATGATTTTAATTATTATTCGTAGGTACACTTAATAACTAACGCAATTAAAAAAAAAACTGTGTTTCAAGTTAGTGAGCAAAAAATCTTCTATTTTTAGATCTTATTTGATAAAATTGAAAAAAATATATGATTCCGAAATTGCGAAACCATACAAAAGAACAAAATTATTTCCACTCTTCCTGACAGGAGAACGATATGTACAAAATCACTCTCAACTCACAGTATAAATTTTCTGGTCAAATAAACTCATTTATTCTCTCCTTTGGGGGTCGAGTTAGAATTAAAAAAAAAAAGAAAAACCAAAAAAAAAATTGAAAAATCTACGCAATTTAATCTGAAAATCCAATAAACCTCATAAATATTTCACAACTTTGAACAATGTACTTAGAATTCTTTTATGTGCTCAGATGTAATTCACACCAATTTTTTCCCGACCTGTGTCATCCTCATATATAAAGAGTTATGCATACCTTTCTTTCTAATCTTCATGTCAAAAAGTCACATTTTGCATAAAAGAAGGCTCAACCTTATTCGTGTATATGCAATATCCTCACAACATGCTGATGTGCGATCGAGGCGGATTTGTAGGCGTTTACTCGACTTAACCACCGGATTCTGTTGTTAATCCAAATTAAATCGGATCTTAAACAAAGGTATCTAGATTGAGTAAAAATATAATGTAACTATAACCTCTTGCCGTTGTCGCCAGACAAAAAAGGATAACATCTAATCTCGACCTTATCTGTGTCAGTTAAAATATATATATGTGTGTGTTTGTGAGATGATTGAATAATCTTCAAGTTCTGACGTGTGACCAAAAAAGAACACACAACGACCATCGAAACGGAAGCAGGGCACAAAAATCCTTTGTGTTTGTTTATACGAAAGAAATCCTTTTTTTTTTTTTTTGTTTAAACGCCTGCGGTGATGATCATCAAAACGAATAAACGAAACGAAAACGATCCTCAAAACCCAACAAGTGCTAATCAGGATGAGCTATAGGTTCAGATTTGTAATTCTTGTGCTCAGCCAATGGAAGTCTCAAAATATTACACAAGGGCTTATTATGTTTGACAACATCAACACCAGCATCATCACATCCTTAGGCAAACAAACTAAATTTATATTTACAAGATGACGTGTTGAGGATCGTCTTCTTCAGAATACCTGTGTATATAATGTAGTGTGTATATCCTGGGGGCGATTATCGAGGTTTGAAAAAATATTTTGGGTGACTTTGTGATTATAGGCTTATGAGGTGAAGGTTAAATAACTCAAACACATATATATAAGTATGCTTCTTGAGTCTTGATGTAAGACGTATAGCTTGAATTTGCGTCATAAAAAATTCAAAGTCATCCTTTTTTTAAATAAAATTTAAAAGCAGAGAAAAGAAATTAAAAAAAAAATATAAAATACAAAAATTTAAAAATTTAAAAGCCGGTTTATTCGTAAACTTTAAGTTTTTAATCTATATATATAAAATAAAGTTTTTTTTTGTGTACGTTCGCTAACCAGCCAAACCGGTTGACCGATTTTTTATTTTTTTTTAAATTAAAGAGGAATAAGGGTAGAAGGTTTAGGACAAAAAAAAAATTATAAAAAATTTCAACACATTCGCTGCAAAACAAATAAAAAAAAACTATTTTTTTAACGCCCTGCGAAGCGGGCTGAGGTTTTGCTAGTTTAGTATAAAAGGTGACGAAAAAGAAAAGTACAATTGTAAGTAAAAATTTAATTTACATGTACTCTCTAAGATACTCAAATAATTAAAAAAAAAAAGTCCTCAAATTGGTCTGTCGAATAAATATTTCCTCTTATAATTGGTCACACTGTTAAAAATCAACATAATCTTAAAATGTCAAAATGACCTCCTAGGAATATTTACAAATATTTTTACATATATGTGAGTTACAAAAAATTGAGTAGAGAAAAAAATTTAAAAGAAATGCTGTGCAATTAAACTGTAAACAAATGAAAATAGGCATGTTTGTTTGAATTAATAGCATACTTTTTTTATTCAGGTGATTACGGAAGGCGGTGGGTAACAGATAAAGTATATTATATAATAAATCAATTTTTTACCAAGGGGTGTTAACTCCCATAGAACCGGTTTTTTTCCGATTTTGTCGGCTTAACTATTGTCGATATAATATCGGAAAAACTATTTTTCTAAGAAATGTATATTATAAAATGTTTTTAAACATGTATTTTGAAAATAGGTTAATTATATAATAATTTATTTTTAAATTAGGTTTTTAGTTGTATATTATTAAATACTTAAAAATGGCATAACAATTTTTGTATGTTATAAAAATTTTACACATACAAAATTATTAAAAAAAAAAAAAAAACTACTTCAACTTTATAACTTTTTATGCTTAAAAAAAAACGAACTTGTTATTTCGATACACGATGATATCGAAGTCGAAAAAAGTGGGTCTCGCAGTTTTTTTCCGTTTTTCTGTCTGTCCTTATGACTATAACCTAAAAGGGTGGATCGATTTTCTTTAAGCCTTGTTTGGCCATTCCCCCGCAAGATTTTTTTTTTATTTTTTTAGCACCAAAAATAAATATTTTTTAGCAAATGATGTTCTCAAAAGAATTCGGTCCACAACTTTAAAAAAATTTCAGTAGTTTTTTTTACAAAGAGACTCCCATTAAAAAAATGGTACCTCCCATAGAACTTTTTTTACTTCGACTTTCTCAAAACTCGTTCAACTGATTTTGATCAATTTTATGTTTTTAAAGGTTTCCAACAATTTGAAAACGACTTGGTCGGTTTTTATTAAACTTGAAAACAAAAATTATTCTTGTAACCAAAAAAAAAAAAACGGTATCTATCGTACATAATGGGTGATTTTTTAAGAGGTTTAGAACTTTAAAAAAAAAAAAAACACAAAAAATTCAAAAAATTAATGAAATATTTATTTGAATCGATAGTTTGAACCTTGCAATTTAATGTTTAAAGATAATTTCATGCAAATGTTGACCGCGGCTGCGTCTCAGGTAGCCCATCCGCTGAGTCCAATTTTGGCATACTCTTTCACACATATCGGCCGGTATCTCACGAATGAATGCATGGATGTTGGCTTCCAGTGCGTCAATCGAAGCGGGCTTGTCCCTATAGACATTAGCCTTGACATACCCCCACAAAAAATAATCTAATGGTGTCAAATCGCACGATCTAGGCGGCCAATTGACCGGCCCGAAACGTGAAATTAACTGTTCACCAAACTCGCCTCGCAATTGCGCCATTGTTTCGCGTGCTGTGTGGCATGTGGCACCGTCTTGTTGAAACCACATATCATGAAGGTCAAGAACTTCCATTTCGGGCAAAAAAAAGTTTGTTATCATCGCTCGGTAGCGTTCACCATTGACAGTAACGCTGCGATTCGCATCATCTTTGAAGAAATATGGCCCAATAATGCCGCCGGCCCATAAACCGCACCAAACAGTGGCTTTTTCGGGATGCATTGGTAGCTGTTGCAATGCTTCTGGCTGATCTTCACTCCAAATGCGGCAATTTTGCTTATTTACGTACCCATTCAACCAAAAATGAGCCTCATCGCTGAACACAATTTTTCGATAAAAAAGCGGATCCTCGGCCAGCTTTCCAAGAGCCCATTCACCAAAAATTCGGCGTTGTGGTAGGTCGGCTGGCTTTAGTTCTTGCACCAGCTGTATCTTAAAAGGCTTTACGCCCAAATCCTTCCGCAAAATTTTCCACGTAGTGCTGTAACAAAGGCCTAACTGCTGGGAACGGCGCCGAATCGACATTTCGCGGTCTTCTGTCACACTAGCTGATACGGCCGCAATATTTTCTTCACTACGCACAGTACGTAAACGTGTTGGTGGTTTAATGTCCAACAAAGTAAATTTGGTGCGAAATTTGGTCACAATCTTCCGAATAGACTGCTCAGAAGGTCGAGAATGCCGACCATAAAATGGAAGCAGCGCGCGATGAACATTTCGAACCGAGCACGAATTTTGATAGTAAAATTCAATAATTTGCAAGCGTTGTTCATTTGTAAGACGATCCATGGTTAAATTGCAAACCAAACTGAAGCTGTTTGACAGTGACACAAGGTACTAAACACACGTCAGCTGTCAAAACCAGTGTTGCCAAAACCAAACCAGCTAAAAAATCACCCGTTTTAAGTGTAAGAAAATTCTTATTTTAAAAAAAAATTTTATTTATTACATATATTGATATTAATGATATAGAACCACTTTTTTGGTTGTCGAATGAAATTAATCTTTTTTTTATTTTAATGAGATTTTTTTACGCAAAAGCGTAAATAATTTTATTAAATTTTCGAAAAATCAAATTTAGAAGTATGTACTTACCTATTTTAAATATTTTTTTCAAAATTATTTTTTGTAAATTCGAAATTTCGAAATTATTACGTCATTTGTTAGCCTTTATCTAAGTGGAATTAAAAACTTAATTTAAAAAAAATCATCTACTTACTCATTTTCGAAATATCGAATTTTCAAAAAATAATTTTGAATTTTTTTTTTTAAATCCACGATTTGTTTTTTTTTTTTTAATTTTGATACGCAATATTATTTAAATTTACCGTAGTATTAATATTAGTTCAAATACAAATTTTAATCAAAATTGTAGAAACCTTTTTTGAGAAAAATGAGATTTTTCTCACCGGTTTTTTGGTACACAACTATTAAAACTTCTTGAAAAAAATTTCTATAAAAAAATTGGTTAAAATCGGTTGATCACTTTTGAGAAAATCAAAAATAAAAAAAAAATGGTTCTGTAGGAGGTACCACTTACAACCATTTTTGCGAAAATTTTTTTATAAAATGGTAGCCTTTTTTATAACAAAAAAATTATTTTTTTTTTAAGTTGCCCATTTTTGAGAAAAATAATATTTTCATAATTTGGCAAAAAAAATGTAGGACAGGTACCTACCGTTGTTTTTGGTCTTAAAAAAAAAAAAAGAAATGAAAAAAACGTGTGGGGGGATGCTCAAAAACCGTTAGGTTCCAAGTTTAAAGAAATTTGATCCACCCGTTTAGGCTGCAGCCGAAAGGACTTCGCTATCATCGTAATTTCAGCTTTGATCAAAATCTCGAGTTCGATTTTTTTTTTTACGAATCCATAACTTGCCATAGGTATAGTACCTACATATATATCGCAAGTAAAAACTATATTATTATGAGGTCTTATTAATAACTATTTTTGCGAAAACCAAAAGATAATCCATATCTTAGATACTTATTTAAATTAGCTGTATTTTATTTTATTTTGCTGATCAGTTTTTGAAAAAAAAAATTAAATTTTTCTAAAAGGCTAAACAAAATTTATCGCAAAAATTAAACATATTTTTTAGGGAATGTTCAAAAAATGCTACCAAATTTAAGGAAAATTGATTGATCTGTGTATGCCGCAGCTGAATTGTGAAACCAGCTTTTTTGTCTTTTCCATAAAATCATTTTATCAAGTTTGAACAAAACCTAGAATACAATTTTTTACCACTCCAGTACTTCCATTACTTATTTAACTTTCACAAGTAAAAATATAAATTGATTTTGAAAAAATCAATGTTTTTAAAGTATTCAAACCCTACCTTAAGGTTAGAAATTTTATAAAGATAAATACAAAAAAAACACCCCAAAACAACCCTGTTACTAAAACACTCCTTATATATTTATGAGCGCTGTGCCATTATAGGAAGTAAATGCGCTTCTCTTCAAAAATGGTTCCATATTATAGGGATTTAATTTAAACACCCAGCGTTTATAAATGTACACTGCACACACTATTGACCGAGAGAGAAAATCAATATATAAACCAGTAAGCCAAATATTTTCCAACCATATCTTCATACATATGCCAGCTGCATCCTTCTTCCCACTTTTCTGGATCCACATATATGAAAAATCAACGTCCTCCTCACTATGAAAAATAGAAATCATGAAGGGAAGCAAAAAAATACTCTCTCGAAAGATGCGTAGCAGCAGAACAGCCCTTTTGTTCGGTTCGGTTTTGCACGCTTCACGCTAATTTAGCTAAAAATGTCAAATAGCCGACGACAAACGACGTCAAGGCAGGACATGGATAGGATATATGGCTATAGCTAGGGATTCTATATAGAAAAAATAACTACTGCCATCAACCACACCATAGATTTATATGGTTTTTCCTATGTGTCAGATTTTGTATTTTCAATTTAAGGTTGAATTTTTGTTTTGCGACTTTTTGATAAAGTTCCCTCTTGCTTCCCAATATTTCCCATACATCTGCATTCATATAAAAGGATATTGCTGATGCTTTCCGTGTCAGTGTTTGGCCAGGAAACAACTATACACATAGCCCGCTTATCCCTTCCCTATACCGCGTTTTGATTTTATATTTAATTATTCTAGTTCTCATAGAGAAACAAAAATATATATGTATGAAGTCCAACCCTCATATCGTTTTGTTGGTTTTCAAATCAAAATTGAAGAGAAAATATAATTTTGTTTTTTTGTTTTGTTCGACAAAGGATGGATAACATAATGGTAACGATGACGTTGCAACAAGGATTAATATGGCGGACGTGTGCACGAGAAGTTTTTGATTTTGGCAGAAATTAGTAATGGCTGCCTGTTAAAATTTTTGAACCATTTTCATGAGCGCAAGCAGAACTTTTATTAATGACTATTTAGTTTTTATTTCCTTTTTTAAGTTGAAACTGCGTTGGTAAATATATTGGCATTGGGAGGTGTTGTTATTTATAGGGGTTTTCTATTATTTAAAATGTTGTACCCGATAGGTATAGAATTACAGAAAATATTGACATATATAGAGTTAGTTTGAAGGTTGCAGAATTTAGCTACCGCATATTTTTGTTTAATATTTAATTAGGTTTTTAAATACAAGAGCAAACGCTTAATTTGTTAGAGAAATTAATAATAATATCGTATAATTTTTAAAATATTAAAAAAGAGAAATTAATAATAATAATTTTTGCAATATTGAAAAAATCTAATCCAAATGGTGAAGATTCTGAAAAAAAATATCACGTAAGGTAAAAAACTAATTTTAAGGAATTTTTGAAGCTAATAACTAATTTTTAAAAGATCAATACAAAACTTCCAAATGCGTTTTTCTAAGTGTTTGCAGTTTATGAATCCACAAAAGCGACAAAACTTACTTGTTGTACATATTTGTATGTAATTTTTTGTGTTTTAATTATGGAATCGGATAGAACTTCGAAATCCAGAAAATCCAAATTCCCGAAAACCCAAAATTTCGAAAACTCGAAATCCCGAAAACCCTGCAAACCTAAAATCTCGCAAACTCAAAATCAAGAAAACCCAAAATCCAGAAAAACCATCATACCGAAAACTCAAAATCAATAAATTTCAAATTAAATGTCAAAAACCCAAAATCCCAAAGATTGATTTGCAATCTTTTGGGACTTAATGTATTCTTTTGACCTATGTACATGAACCTAACATCCAATTCCTGTGGCCCTATTAAACTTTTTCTCCCAGTTATATGACAACGCCTCGCTTAGTATTCCAAGTCATAACATTCTTTGGTGTAAATAGTAAAGGGAGAAGGGGGCTGATAACCTATGCTTGTAAGGTGCACCTTGAGCTTTTCTATTATTCTTTTTGCACTAGCAATATACCAGCTTTATATCGGCTAGACCAAAAGGAGATCTAATTTTGTCCAATATCCCAATCCCAAAACCCACTATTTCATAAATTTCAAATTCCCGTCGTATAATAGTCCTATTGGTTTCTATGAAAAGAGCAGTATTACTAAGTTCTAGTTTTTTCCAATATTCCAAAACCCCCTTGAAATAAAAAAAAATAACTGCAAGTTGCCCTATTGGCCATGATGAAAGGAGCATTATTATGATTATCAACATAAAACCAAGGTCTAATTTTTTCCAATATCCCAATCCCAAAAACCCACTATTTAATGAATAGCTAATTTCGGAATAGATATGCAAACAAATAACTGCAAATTCCATGCGTGGTCCTATTGGTCTCGATAAAAGGAGCATTATTATAATAAGCAACTCAAAACCAAGATCTAGTTTTGTCAAATATCCCGATCCCAAAAACCCACTTTTTAATAAATTGCAAATTTCGAAATAGATATTCCAAAAAAATTACTGCAAATTCCATTCGTGGTCCCACTGTTGCAACACAACTTCACAAACGTGAATATTTGAGAATTCTAAAAAAAATTAGAGGCTTCAGATTTTTGTTAATAGCTTTTTTTTTGCCTTGTCGATTCAAAAAAAAATCTATTCCTATTTCTGAATAGTTTGTGTATTTTGTCAAAATGTTGTGAAATATTTCATACAAACGTTGCGAAATTAATTTCCAAAAATTTACCACTGTACCTACCTAGTACCTAATTTTTTTATAAATTTGCTTGGGAAATTCAAGAACATTTTGATATTTTAATTATTACCTATTACTAAAAAATTAAATCTTTTTTTAAATTTTAATTTTTGATATAAGTTAATTATAATTTTTTTATTTCAATTAATCTTGTGAATACCCCGAGATTTCGTAATTGACTTTATTGGAATTTTATTAAAAGACGAAAGCATAACCTATACTCTTTAAAAAAAATTACCGCAATCTTATTGTTAGTTTAAAAATTAAATTATCTTGGAAAAAAAAAATTGCATAACCTAAAAAAAAAATCAAAAAATCTCATAATTCCATTGATTCACAAACAATACGATCATAATTACAATGATTATTATCAGAATTGCACTAATTTGTCGAGGCCACTCTAATCGGTCACGCTTCCTAAACACAACCGAAGTAAAAATAGCTTCACCATCATCATCATAACGTCATCGTTTTCCAAATGATACTCGATGAAGATCATCATCATAATCCCCGCGCAACGACATCAATCCATTTTACTATCTCTGATCTGATGATGGCGATGAGCAATTCAACGCGCGTATATTCGAATGCAACATAAAAACTAAAAAAAAGCAAAATAAAAACCAAAAAATATAAATATGAAGCAAAAAACAAGAGACGGAATCAAATATATATACGAAGAGTGGACAACACCACCGACCACATCTCAGTATCACCAATCACAGAACTATCATGTTTTTAGCTTTGTGCCGCCATGCCACCGATAGCGGGGCCGGAACATGATCAAAAGATTCAAAATAACAATCAATTTGTGATCCCTGATCAAGCAATTTTATAAAATAATTTTCCTCATTTTTCCGCTCTCTTAGAGTAAAAATATCATTTTGTTACGTCTACGCGGTGATCCGTTGATGATGATCACACGGTACAGTGCGGTGCAGTGCGATGCGGTGGTGCGCAGCGGCAGTGATGGTTGTGCTCGCGGAAAACCTAACCTAACCGAACAGAACAGCAGCAGCATCAGTCACAAAATCATAGCGTCATCACATATATAGCCATCGATGATGATATAACCAGGCATCTCAACATCAACATCATCAGAAGAACCAGCAACAGAGCCATCCACAAAAAAAAAAAAAAAAAAAAATCTCGTCCACATCATCAGCAATCGCGCACCGCGCGTACGCGAACGTAAATTTGCGCACGTAATTGGCCTCGAGAAATTCGAATTGTATCTTTTCTGTTGCACGTAGATACATAAATAGATATTCTGCTAGTGCGCGGCCGCGCACTCTGTTTATAGAGATGTGGATGGATTGAAGGCCACCTTTTGGGAGAAAAGTTCTCCATAAGTATATAGGATGATGGACACTTCCCTGTTCCACCTTTTTCCTTATCCAAAGGCAGAGGAGAGCTGAGAAAAAATATTTAAATCCACAGCTGTGTCGCATACATTTGAAAATGCTTTCATGAATTTATTAACAAAAAAAAAAAAAAACGAATTACGCTTTTAATGATTTATTCGTTGAGTTAACGAATTTATTCCTTGAGTTAATGAATTTATTCGTTAAGTTAACGAATTTTCTTTATTAATCTCACAATTCTCTCCAATTTGTCTGTTTGTTCAGCTGCGGCCTAAACGGATGGGTCGATTTTATTAAAATTTGGTATCTAGCACTTTTGACACATTCCCTCGATGTCAGTAGGTTTTATTGGACATGGACAAGATTAAGAAGGTATTTAAAAATTTAACAAATAAAATTTTCTTTAATTTTGTATACGAAACAGGCAGCCAGAACGTGACCAACCTTGTTAGTGTGAGAAATATGATATTTTGATCTGGCTGATTTTTCCTAACTTTGATCTAATACGTAACTGCCAGATTCATCTATAAGTAGTTTCATAGTTTTTGGAAACCTTTCATACCCTTGAATGAGTTGCCTTAAAAAAGTTGGAGCTTTTTGACTCAAAACAAAGGAAACAAAAATTAAAAAAAAATGTGTGAGTGCTGGGACTCACAGTTTAAGATGTGTAAACATAAACGTTCCAGATTTTGGGTTAAATATCGTAACGTGTACGTGTGACACGTAACGTGTTACACATAAACCTTACCCCGGGCATAGATGTTTTACACATAAAAAATTGTGTGATTGCCGGGAGTGAACGTACCCTATTATAACGTAATGTGTGACACGTAACGTATAACACGTAAGATTCACCTTTTTAGTTTACCCTAACGCCGGCATTTGATAGATCAAAATTTAGAATTCATATTTTGTATAAAACCAATACTTCTCTTAATGAAATAATCCAAATCACAAAACGAAGATTAACTGACCATCCGATCAATTTGATGGTTGTCGGCGTCTTCGTCACAACTGCGCTTCATCGACGGCGGTGGTTGTGGCGGCGGCGGCCGGTATGATGGCTGGCGTTGTTGTCGGCAAAGCTTCAAAGTGTGCGGACGTGTGCGATCGATTTGCATACTGCACTCGCTGCAACGATTATGGCCGATTAGTATCTCTTTGCGCTGCAAGTGGTCTAGGATCGTAAACTAGGCAGATTGATCTGACGCAGCTGAGTTAGAGAACCTCCAGAAAGAGATTGCACACTTGAACACAACTTACTGTGGCTGTTGAGATGGTGGGTGCTTTTGCTGTTGCTGCTGCTGGACATCTGGTTGCATATGATGCTTATGATGCTATTTTTCGAGATTCCTCTATCATCAAGTTATGATTTGTCCAACAGACAGAAAGAAGATCTCGACAGAAATAAAAAAAAAAAACGAAACACCTCGATCGAATATTTATTCCTCCTTAATGGACATCAACACGTCCGACAACGTTGGGATACAAATGATCGCCGGAGCTTCCCAAAAGATCGCACGGACAAAAAAAAAATACCTTACATTGCGCATCATGCACACTTTATATACAGGAACACATCAGGGCTAAAACTTGGTACTCGGTGGGCATCATCCAAGTCGTAAAAATGTATCTTCTTCCTTTTGTCGTTGTTGCTATAGATATACGTAGGTACGTTCACAACCAGTTGAGGAAGATCGCGCCCGCGTGTGCGCATGGTCGTGTGAATATCTCGAGCAGATCGCCGTCAGTCGCATAATGTCGGCATTACAGGTGATAACTAAAGGCTCTGATGCTAATGTGATTACAGCCTTTAAGTTTATAAACACAAGTTCCGCGCGCACATACACCGCGAATGGATTTTTTTTTTCTTCTTCTGGATTCCTTCTGCGCTGGATGATGGATCGTCGTCGTCGTCGTCGTTTGGTATTGGGATTCCTTTGGCACTGTTTGTGATTTTTGTTGTTGTTGTTTTGTTAGTTGTTCTGGTAAGAAGGAGGAGGTACAGATCGATGATCATGAGGTTTTGGGTTCTTCCTTTTGGAAATGGGAACACTCTGTTTGTGTCTGGATTAAGCAAAAATTAATATCGCATCAGTCTCCGTGCTTGCCGGACGACGACAACGACGAGCTGGACGACGAGTTGAAGCTCTGGAACTCTTCTCGGCTTGGGGCGGCCTACTGGGAAAGTGGCTGCGCTTTTGCATTCATCCTGGACTCGTTATAATCCCTAATGGAATTTTTTTTTTTCTCGCAGCGGCTGTTGGTCAACTCGCGCGGAACTATATGGGGGCCATGTCGGTTGTCGACAATGTTAAGAACTTCGATGCTGATGATGGGATGAAGGCGGGGATAGGTAGGTTGTTGTATAAGTCATCGGGTTTTTGGGCGATTTTATTGTAGGTATATCCGCGCGGAGGTTTCAATTTTTTTATTTTATTGTTGTTATTTTAATTCTTTGCCATCGCATATAGTATCTTGGGGCGAGTTACGAAGGCGGATTCAGTTGAAAAGTAATTTAGCATCCCTCGGGCTCGGGAAGAGATAGGTATATAATATATGTATGCGCGGTTGTTATATTCAGATGGCAAAAAGATATTTTCAATTCAAAGTGTGCCACTGCGCGAAGTTCGCGATACCGACACTGCGCGAGGTGTTTCTTTGTTGTTCAATCGGTGATTTTTGGTTTTTTTTTTTTTTAATTTGTGAACCTATATTTGATGATGTTAGTATGGAATATGAAGGATATGATATTTCGAGAGTGTGGGATTTAAATTAGGTCGTTGGTATTTAAGAACTAATCAAAAGTCATATAATGAAATGGAATTCTTTTTGTGGTTTCATTGTCAATGACATTTCCGCTTATGATCATCTTGTTTTTTTTTTTTTTTGGTTTTTATTAAAACTATATGGAATTTTATGTGCGAAAGGAGTGTCCTTAAGACGGGGATTAATTTGGATTAAAATAATTTGATCACGAAATTTTGTTAGATATGGTACAGAGGCAGAAAATATGATTGGTGAAAACATATCATCATATTATTTAGGTAAGTTGTAGTACATACTTGTTGTAAAGTTTGTGTTGTGGAATTTTGATTCAGAAATAAAGGTTTGATCTAAAATAAAACCAGCCACATAAATAAAAATATTTTCTCGATTTCTAAAAATTCTCAGATACGTCCTTTCCCGAAGAAGTTAGAATACTTAAATTTCAAACTGAATTACGTTATTTAATTGCCTATACTATTTATGTTTTTAATATTCAATGCTTATAATCACTTTTAGGTAAGTCTTATACAAAAAACAAATTCTTGAATACCTTTTATTTCTTTGAGAAAAAAATAACAAGATCTAATTTAAAGAATACGAATTTTTAGACTAATGTAAATAAAACGGTTTGAAATCAAATTAAAGAAAAGTCGATTTTGTCATTTGTCCTATTTACCAAAAATTAAAATCATTTTAAACGCCAATTGTTTGAAAATTAACTTAAAACAGAAAAAAATTATTAAAAAACATCGTAACATTTTTGTAAAAAAATTTATTTTATTTAAAAGAATTATTTGTTTTAGGGAACAGTTTATCAAACTCAAAATTTTGAAAAAAAATTCATATTCAAAATTTACGCAATTTGTTTTAAAATTCAATGCTCTTATTAGTTTTTAGTCAAAAATAGAAAAACTTATGCTTCAATCTCTTCTGGTTTTTAAGAAAATTAAAAACAACAAAATCTTCTTATAGTTTTTTTTATAATGAAATAGGAACTTTAAAGCAACTTTAAACAATGGATTGAAGTCAATTTAAGGGAAAACTATTTTTTTTCAATTTTTTTTAAAAAACTGAAGATATTTTAGTATCAGGTTTTCTGTTTTTGACTAAAAATTAATAAGAGCATTGAATTTTAAAAACAAAAATATTAAATAATTACGTAAACTAAAAAAAAATATTTTGACATTTTTATTTCAAAACTTTGAGTTGGAAAACTGTTCAGTAAAACAACTTTATCTAAAACAAAATAAAGAAGAGATTTCTGGCTTTACAAATAGCATGGCATTGTAAGTGTTACCATTGTTATATTGGTATTTATTTATTTTTTGTTTTAAAGCATTTTTTGGAACATTGCCCTTCCCGGCTCCTCTTCCCGTACGATTTTTTTCTTGTTACGGCCCAAACTACTCGCTCTAGCTTTTTGCTACATCACCTTATGCGAATCACCCTGTAGGTATTATGGTTAAATTAAAAAAAAAAACAAAAACAAATTCGTAAAGACATCGCTTGAGTAAAACTTTTGAGATTATTTTTTTGTTTTTCCCCATTTTACCCTATTTTGGCCTTGTTGCCAAAAAATTCGGTGGCATTGGAAACCAGAAGTTAAAAAGCTCAAATCTTTAAAATATTGTGGGTGATATGCATAAAACGGAAGTAATTACTGAAAGTATAAGGTTAAAGTACAAACTAATAATTTTAGTAGATAGATGGTTAGATTTATAGTATTAACTTCATTTCGTATGCATAATATTAAATTCATACTTGCTGCCAAATACTTTCAGTAGATACTAAATTCATCCAAGTTAATACTAAAATTCATCGGAAATTGACAGTAAATACTTTTTTTTTGTACTATTTCGTGTTTATAAACACAATTTTTTTTTTTAAGATTTGCAATTGGTAATCAAAACTTGTACAAGATTAAATTGGATTGCTTGGATATTAATGGACGGATATCCCATCCGATTAATTTATTATTTTCAATGAAATGGCGGTTTCAATATTTCCACATGATGATAGTCCAAGTTCCTATGTATATGATGAGAAGTTGTGTTTGTTGAGACAATCATTTTTTGCTCTCACTTGTTATTCATAATTCCGTTAAAATTTAATCAAATTGCTTTATCTATTATTAGTTTTGGTACAAAATTGACTGTTCTATTATTATTATCTATTATTAGTTTTGGTACAAAATTGACTGTTCTAAAAACATTTTTTACCAAAAAAATTTCTATTCATGCAACGTTGTAAAGTCCTTATAGACTTGGTAGACTGCGTTAACCTGTCAAATTTTCATACAAATTTGATATGTTTACGCAGTTTACAACGACTTTACACCATTGCAGGTGTAAATGCATATCACCCTGTATCACGCAAAACTTAAAAAAAATCTCTGCAGGAAGTTTGGTCACCCCGTCCATAATTATTTTTTTTTTTCGTTTTTTGCACCCTTGTTTATGTTTAGATAGTCGGTAATTTAACTTCGAAAAAGTTTTCATTGTTTTTAAGAGCTTTCAAACTTATGCACCGAATTAGTTTCCAATCCAACTAATAAAAACTATGGTGCAAAATTTAAGATGGTTAGATAAGTATGAAAAACAGGATTTTTGAAAATTTATACGAGTTAAGCAGTTTTAACATTTTATTAAAGTTAAAATCACCAAAATGCCTATTTTAACATTATGTAAGTATCATAATAACTCCAAATGTCACTTTGACAATTAAAAATGTAAAAAAAGGTATATTTGCTTACTTGCTTGTATGAACTGTCACTTTTTTAGATGTGTTCAGCTAGCAAGTTTATTAAGAAAATAAGATCAATATATGATTCTAGTTGGAAAAAAAAATTAAAACTAAGAATATTTAAGAGCTTTAAAGTTAATAAATTGTTAAGTATTATCATGCTATCAGCAAAACACGATATGTCAACAAAATCATTTTTTTCTTTATTTTTCTCTCAGATTCAGGTGATGAATTTAGAATTTTGCTTCTACGGCTACAAAGAACCCAAGAAGTTACAGAACATGACTTTTTATAACATGATTCTGTTTAGAAAGTATAAAGAAAAATCGTAAACTACGAAAAAAATTCCTCCATAAATTTGTTCTGGTTTAATATGACATATTTAATTCTTTTGCACCTCTTCTTTACTCAAACGATACCTTATTATTTTTTTTTAATGTGAAAAATACCAATCATTATTTTGAGAAATAATACTTGAGTTCTGTATGTTTCTAATTTCTATTTTTTCGTAAACAAAGTTTTTATGTTGCGTTTGAATATTCAAAACACAAATACCGGAAATACATTTTTCAAACACAACTCCGAAAACGAAAACTAATTCTTGGCAGCACTGTATTCATTGTATTGCATACTTTCATGAGTTTAACAGTACATACGACAACCATGCAGAAAATCGGAGTTAAATTTTCGGAAAAACGCTATTAAAGACTCACACCCATATTTTTCGGAATGGTAAATGTCCTGGAAAAAAAGGGTGACCAGAATATGTGAATTACTAAATTAAATATTATATTAAGATGATTATAATAATGATTTTTAATTTATTTTTAAAACTATTTATACAGGTACGTATGTATGTTTATGTGAATATTATAGCTTTAAGCTCAACCATTCTTATCACTTTATGTTTATGCACATAGGTTATCAAATCTTTAAATTGCTAAGCATTTTAATCAAATGTCAATTCCTTTCCCATTAATTTCTATTTTAACTTCTGGTTTCGGTGCAGGTATGTATAGAAAACGAGTAGTTTCCCTCGATGGGCGTGATGTAGATGGCATCGTGCTCAAATCAACTGTTAGTTTTTGATAACCTTCATTTGGAACATATATATTTTGGCTGAATCTGCTGTCAGCTGAATGGGATCGACGTTTTTTGATTGTATCAGAGAATTTTATTGTATCCTTAAAAAAAAAAACACAAACAAATAAATTTTTTAAATTTGAAATTTTATTAAAAAAAAAAAACAAACTTACTTCTGTACGAGAAAGTTTTCGCATTGTTTGCACAATTCCATGTTGAAGTCCTAGTTTATTTGTCATCAAATTATCTAATTTATTTTCATTCAAATAAGACATAGACGATTGTGAACGTTCAGGTAAATTATTGTTAAACAACATGGGAGGCGGTATGATGTTATAACGACTCAAACGTTGTTCCCATTGTTCAATTTGTTGAAGAACATTACCAGTAATTGGTGAAGCTTGTGATGGTGTATTCGTAGAGGACATATCAATCATAACGGAAGTATTGTCAAAGTAGGAACCTTCAAGTTCCATAATACTTTCTTGACTATCCATAATCTTAAGGAATAAAAGGTGAAAATTTTATTTGAATGTTTAGTGTAAATATGTATGTTATGTTTTTCATGTGTGAACTTACTTTTATGAGTGAAAAGCTGGAAATAATAATTCATAGTTTATGTTTTGATACGTGTTTTCTCTAATTTTGGTTAGCAATAAACAACTCCAGAGAAGGGGATGATGCTCTTCTCCCATTTTTAAGAGTTTGTTTGTTTGAGTTAGCTTAGCTTATAATAGGCGTGTTTTTTTGTAAGCCCAGAGGGAATTGGTCGAAAAAACAACGTCGTTGCTAAACAATCACCATGTTAAATACAACAACAACTAATCCCCTACGGGCTAAGCTAAACCCAGAGAATTCTCCGGGCTTAACTTAAGCACACAGAAAAACTGTGTTACCGGTATAAATTATATACTTGTTATCGATAGTTTGTATGAAAACTCCATTTTGTTTGTGTTACTGTCACTAATCCCTGTGGTCGTTTTTTTTCCTGCAATTCCCACCGGGCTTGCAAAAAAACACGCCTAATGTATAATGTACAAACAAACACTTACACAATAATAAAAAAATAACAATGATTGTGTTTTCGCTTTAGTGCAATCTCTTAAAAAAAATCAAACTTATAGCTATTCAGTTCCAATATGTTTTTATCGCTATAAATTAAGAAACATTGAACATCGATGTGTTTTTTTTTTTTTTGTTGCAAGTTTAAAGAGAATCCGACGAAAAAAACGTCATTGAAAATTATCGACTCCACCACAATAAACAAAAGTTGACGTTTCTATACAGATTATCGATAGCAAATTCGAGCCGGTAAAACAATTTTTTCCGAAATAAAATTAAGCCCCGTAAATTATTTTGACTTGGCTGTGCTATCTGAAATGGAATTTGCTTTACCCAGACTTTATTTTTGTGTCCAAACCACGATTTAAAATGTAACTTTACCTTCTTAATTGGTGAAGAACAATTTAAACTTTTCAAAAAATCATGAAAAATCAAGGAAAATTAAAAAAAGGCGATTTTACTCTAAAAAAATTCTAACAAAGCTGAATTTTTGTGGCTAACATCATGTAGTTTTTAGTTATTTTCTTCCCAATATTTATTGCTCTTAAAAAAAAGGTGTATCTTTTTAGTGTAGAATTTCATAAGCTAAGATTTTTAGCTTCACATTTCTATTTTTAAATCAAGTTTTTTGAAAACTTCGATCTGCAATATGTATTATTTTAACTTATTAAAAGCTCTTATATAAAAAAAAATCATCAAAATCGGTTAAACAGAAAATGAGATAGTAGAAAAGTAAAATAAAAAGTTAATAATGAATACATAAAAAATGTTTCCAATTAAATGATAGATCATACTGATATTAGCTCACATAAAAATTTTAATCAAAATCATTGGAATCGTTTTTGAGAAAAATGCGATTTTCTTCACCTATTTTTAAACATTTGTATGGTAGGTACCGTTATTTTTGGTTATAGGAATATGTATTTGGGTGCTTTCATAAATGCATGGCTGCTTTGTTTATATGCGATCAATTGCAATAATATTAACGTCATACAAAATATTTGCGAATGTGTTTTACTCTGCATTTATGAATACTTTTTCTGATTTACGTCATATGTCAAAAATAAAAAAGGAACAATAATAGAAAGGAAATCGTTTATGTTATACCTGTCTCTTTCTTTAAGAAAGAAACTCAGATTGCATGTGAGTTTTTATAGTTGCACATTTGCGCTGCAAATATTTGCATTTTGCTTTTATGAAAATCTGACATCATTTGCATTTATGAAAGTTATGCATTTGTCAGACTGTCGCAACCATGCATTTATGAAAACACCCTTTGTTTTTTTTTTTTTAGTAGCTGGGTGTCAAATTTAATAATAAAAAAAGTTTACAGACAAAGTTTTAAACATATTTTAAAAATCCAAAAAAATATTTTCTGAAAATTTTGTTATGTGTACAAAACTTTTTAAAATAATCTCCATACAAAAAAATTAACAAAATAATTTGGACCAGTTTTGAGAAAACCCTAAATTAAAGAAAAAATAGTTGTATGGGAGGTACCATTTATAACCATTTTTTTTTAAAGAAGGCAGAAGGCGAACATTTTATTAGCCTTCTTATAAAAAAAATTACTGATTTGTTGTTGTCACATTTTTGAGAAAAATAAGATATTAGACTTTATTATCATCGTAATTTAAAGTTAGATTTTTTTACGAATCCATAACTTGCCACATAACCATGCCATATATAGTTCATGATAGCTTTCTCCACCCGACAAAATTAAAATTTAAGAAATGCTTAGAATAAAACTTTCCATATCATATATTTCATATTTTCCTTAACCAAAATTGCAAAGTCGTATAAAAGCATTTGCATGAAGTTTGAAAAGTCCTGGAGTGCATTGCACTAAAATCTAACTTAGTAAATTTGTCTGTGAGATAATTAGCCTTATTATGAGTTTCACCCGAAATATATTTCACCTTAAAATGTTTTGTTCGCCCGGAATTTTAAAAGCTATTTGTGAATTTCACCCGAAAGAAATTTCGTTCGACTACAAAAAATACGTGAGCATTTAGACTCTCAATGGCATTACATTCCTACCAAAATGAACGACCACAATAAGGGGAATTTTTCAAACATGAAATTTCGGGTGAAACTCATAATAGGCGAAAAGTTAAATGTCAAATTTTCCGGTTGGAATTTTGTTCGGGCGAAACTCACAGTAAGGCTGAAGTAACTCTCTATACCTCTCATGATGATACAAAAGCTGGATTTGGCCCTTCCTTGTATGCCTTATTTTTAGGTATCCAACTATCTCATATCTAATGACTTTTATTGTTATCTACATAAAAAATTTGTATAATATTTTGTGCCCAGAAAAAGCAGTGTTGATAAAAAGCAAGACCAACATAATAAAATAAATTTGACGCGGCAGGTACAAATAATTTTGCTCTTTGAATTTGTTGTACCACTGAAATGCTAAACTTTTGCTCAAAAATTAATTTTCTTAAATTTTTCTTTTCTTCAATTTATAATTTAAATTAAAAATGCCCATATCCGTTTAAATGAGATTGATGTAAGATTTAAGAAAATGTTTTTATGACATAATAATTATGTATAGATTTTTCGTTATTCTTTTTTGTTGATGGACTCCGATTTTATAGCTCGAAAGAATTTTGTTTTCCAATGAAATAAGGCGACATCTAGTAAATGTTAAGAAAAACATTTTTAAATATACATACATACATATGTACATATATTTGAATCCTATTTTTGTGGGCTTCAGGTCTTTCTTTCTTTCTTTATTTACTTTTTGATAGACGACGTTTCGTACGTGTTTACGTACTTCTTCAGGTCTATTCTGTCCTAAAAATTATTTGAAAGAAGAATTGTGTTTTTATCTATTTTTTAGATTTTTTAAACAAGTACAAAACGTCGTCTATCAAAAAGTACCTAAATAAAGAAAGAAAGACCTGAAGCCCACAAAAATAGGATTCAAATATATATTGAATTAAAGGTCACGAAAAAGGGATAATTATACATACATCTCTAAATTTGTAGAAATAAATACGAAATAATTTTGTTTTAATTTAGCAGACACCAATTTTATCATTTTACTATAACATTCGTATTAAAATAGATTTAGGGCTTGATTAAGAATGTCTAAGTAGAATTCGGATTAATTATCGGGCGCCTAAATATAAGCGGAAGATTATAAGTCCATAGGCCAAACAAGTCACAATTCTCTGGGTTATAAACTCTCGAATTAAAACTTTTGAATTTTGGACTTATGATAGGGCATAAGACTTATCTAAGCGTAAACTTAAACAAGAAAATAACACTATTCCAGATACTTAATCAGAGTGTGAGCAACAATTAAGCATTAAATTATAGTTACAAATTGAAATTGCAAAATTAATCCCCCAAAACATGTTTGCCAAAATATAACAAATGTAAATAAATATCTATGATTGCAAAATAAGATCCAAATAACAACAGTGATAAAAATAATGAAAAGCCTTTAATGAAACAATTATTATTTTATTACATTATTTATTATTTTTTTTATTATTATTTTTTATTTCGTATGTATGTATATAAAAATTTGAATGAAAAGTTTTCGTTTAGCATAAGATAAAAATTACACATAAATACAACATTTAATAACTAGCATTAAATAATAATTTGTATATAAACTACCTATAAGCTGTGTTTTTTTTTTCTGTTGTCTGTTAATCAGTAGATAAACATAACAATATTATTATAATCAATTGATATAGGTATAGTTGTCGTACATTGCACGTTTATTAAATTATTATATCCTAACCGAAAAAAATAGAAAAAAAGTATAAGATTTTAAGCTTAACTAGCACAAAAAAATATATATATATATTTAATATAATACAACTTATTTTTCAAAGTAACACATTTTTTTTTTCAACTAAACTTAATGATTCACTTTTTGTTTAAACTTATTATGTTGGCACCTTCAAATCTTTATTTATTTTGATTTGTTTATTTTTAAACTGGCTTAATTTATATACGCAAACAAAAAAACAACAATGAACAAAAAGCATTTTATACTTTGTGTAAGTTTTTTGAAATAAGTTTTATACTTAGCAAAAGCTAAAAAACATATACTTTATAAGTCTTGGTTAATTTTTTGTTTATATATTTTTTTTTTAAATTATGTTATGTTTTTTTACAATTTTTCATTTTTTTTAATTTCTTTATATTTACATTTAATTTTTGTGTATGTTTAAGGAACGCTTAAATACCTATATAATTTTTTTTTTAAGTTTTAAGTTTTTATTTGTGTCTAATTGTATTTTGTGTCACAGTTTTAATATAATATTATTTTTAATTTACCTTTGATTCAGTATTTTTTTTTTTTATTGTGTTTAAGTACGAAAAAGTCATTTTTGCAGACGAAAATCTGCTTAAAGTGTCAATACTTATTTAGTGTGGAAGTTAAAAATACTCCTTTGGGAGTTTATAGTGAGAAAATTACTTAAAACGTATAGTATCATGAGTTACTATAATTGTTTATTTTTTAAGGCTAAAGAAACAACAATTACTGAATTGCAGTTAAAACTTTTCACTGCTTTAGCCAATCCTAAAATTCACACTACTCAGTACCACGTATACCTATAATTTATAGTAGTTTCCTCAATAAAACATGAAATTTATGACTTCAAAGAACTAACTGACTTTTGAGGATTATTATGTTGAAAGAACAAGTATTTTATTTAAATCCTTTTTTTAAAAAAATGTCTATTGGGCTAGTAAAAACCGTTAAGTTTGGAAAAATAATAAAATTATCAGTTCCGATTTAATTATAAAAAAATAAAACCACTTTTTGACCTAACTGGTAAATCGACTACAACTGGCACTTAAGTCGAAATTTTTAAGGCCTTGATTATATGTAATAGGTAGGTCTGCTAATTCTGACGAGAAGTAAGTGTGACGTTTTGGTAATTTATTAAGTGATTTTAAACTGAAAAATTCTAACCATAAATCATTACTCATTACACATTTCTGTCCAATTAAAGTACCTAATATTAAAGGTTGTTATTTTATCTTAGTTTGTCCAAATTTCTCTTGAATCAGTTCTGTAAAAAACGCTCGATGCGACTGTATTTTTGAAAAAAGACATTTTCATAAGTTTATTAACCGCCAAATATGCCCTTTTAAGCCATATTTCTCGCAAGAACTAACGGGTATTTTTTTTTAGAGGTATAAAACATTAAGTTGGCAACACTATTTTAACTGGCGGCCATTTTGTCAGCTGTCAACACAACACTTCCAAATTATGCAAATTTATTTCGAAAATAATGGTTCTGTTCGAAATACGTATCGCGCACTATACGTCCATTTTACGGTCAACCACAACATAATCGTCCATCAGAGCAATTAATTCGATTAACTATGGAACGTTTTCGCACCAAATTTAATTTAAATGATAATACGCATCCACAGAGACCGTCGTATAGTGCTTACAGAAGAAGTCATTGCTGCTGTAGAGCGTAGCGTAGAGGAAGACCCGAATCAGTTTATCCGCCATCGTGCACAGGAATTGGATATGTGTCCATCCACTTTATGGAAGATTTTTCGGAAAGATCTTGGTTTGCGTGCTAACAAAATCCAACTCGTGTAAGAATTAAAGCCATAGGATCACCTAGCAAGGCGTAGATTCGGTGAATGGGCCCAAAACAAGAATGCCGTTGATCCCAATTTTCATAAGCGAATTTTATTTAGAGATGAAGTTCACTTTTGGTTGAATGAATACGTCAATAAAAAAAACTGCCATATTTGTTTGTGATGATAACCCTCAAGTGTATGTTGAGACGCCGCCGTTACCACAAAAACTGAATGTTTGTGTTTTATGGGTTGTTGGAATAATTGGTCAGTACTTCTTTAAAAAACGATGCTGGCCAGATCGTTACAGTCAATGGTGACTGCTATAGAGCCATGATTACTGACTTTTTCCTTCATAAATTGAACAACCATGATGTGCAGGAGCTGTGGTTTCAACAAGACGGCGCAACATGTCACACAACTCGTGCCAAAATTGATTTATTGAAGGAAGCGTTTGGTAACCGCATACTTTCACGTTACGGACCCGTGAATTGGCCTCCACGATCGTGCGATTTAACGCCGCTTGACTTTTTTCTGTGGAGATATGTGAAGTCGCTAGTCTACGCCGATAAGCCCGAAACCATTAACCACTTGGAAGAAAACATTCGACGCGTTATTGCCGATATACGGCCACAAATGTTGGAAAAAGTCATAGAAAATTGGACCTCCAGATTAGACTACGTCCGAGCCAGCCGTGGCGGTCTTATGCCAGAAATCATATCAAATCAATTATAAGCCAGAAGATTATTTTTCGAATAAAGTAAATATCATGTCCATTCCATTTCAAAGTTCTATACCTCTAAAAAAAACAACCTTTATACACAAGGTCACAAAAGTAACACTTATAAACGTCACTTGAAGTTTCTGATATAGAAATTTCTACTTTAAACTCTTCTTTGGACAAGTAAATCCATTTTTTACTTTTACTTTTTGTCAAAAACTGAAGGTAGTTTAAAGAAATGAATTTTAAATAACAGGAGGTATGCATATTAATTTTCACAATTAATTTTACAACACAAATTATAAAGTTATAGGGATCTATAGATCTTTAAGTATTACCAGTTTATATAGTTCAGAATATTTAAGCATTGACTTTGGTTTAAAATAAAAAAAAAAATCTTACATATCTAAACATCAGTCACTTGACGACTAGCCGTACTGGTAATACCAGTACTACTACTATTACTACTATTATTATGACTACTACTACTACTACTATTGATATCAATAGTATTAGTATTAATATTTAATCTATTATCACTGTTTTGTGTTGTTGTTGATGTTGTTGTTGTGTTTGTTGCATCAATAGTTGCTGGTATTGCACGACCTATCATAATAACATTTACTGGATAACTATTACTACCAGCAGCACTACTATAATTGGTACTTCTTGCATTTTGATTGTTACTACTATTATTATTAGCAAAGTGTGTACTAATTACATTATTTGAAGATGGTGTAACAATTAAATGATCATTATTAGCATTAATGATTCGTTCGTTTGCTGTTGATGATGTATGTGTTGTTGATGTTGGCTCACCCACCACATAGCCATAAAATTTGAGTACATCTAATTTGCACATCGGACAAGTGCGATGTTCAATCAGCCATGGATCGATGCAGTTTTTAT
This sequence comes from Epistrophe eligans, assembly GCA_951394125.1. NCBI lineage: Eukaryota > Metazoa > Arthropoda > Insecta > Diptera > Syrphidae > Epistrophe > Epistrophe eligans. The sequence continues at coordinate 26,060,435 of OX596031.1, read as the reverse complement.
GGAATTCATGTCTATACAAAAAAAAAGCAACATTAAATTATATATATAACTGCAATATTTTACACCAAAATGTATATGTATTGACTCTTACTTGCACGGAAGTACTCGTATACAGTCTGATGATTTGTATGCTTCGATACAGATGGCACAACAATCGCTATCGCCATCTTTGTCGTTGCTTTTGCCAGTCTTTGTTGGAATTTTCATTATAGCTTTTTTTGTCACTGAACAAAGGTGTCTCTGTTTGGATTTGAAATTAAAAAAAAAAAACAGAAATAAGAATTAATTTTTATCAATAAAATTGAACTTACAGATTGTTGGTCCTTTGATTGCAGATATCTAAATCTTTGAATGTAATAGAATATTAGCCAAACGAGGGATATAATCATAAGGACTATAAAAGAAATCGACACAAATAGCACGGAAGTCCTGGAAAATAAGAAAAAGATTAAAAAATGGTAGATCAATTTAAGGAATAAATAATAAAGTAAGAAGAATCACGTCAAATGTGTTGAGCAGATATTTTTATTCGCTCTAGTGGGGAAAATATTGATATCGTGTGAAAAAAAATCGAAGTCTTAAGCAAACTTAACATAACAACGATAGAAAAGTTCAAAAGAAGTTGTTCTCGTAATTCCTTCCGTCGTAATTCCCAGAGGATAAGTTCGAATTTTTTTGTTTTAGCTCATCTAGAACAAAGTAGAGGTCAAACAACAATTTTTTTTTTATTTTTTAGGAAACAACTCTCACGATTTTGATTAAACTTCGTATCTGTTATGTTTAAATTATAATTTCGTTTTAAGTTTCTATCCAAAAAATTCACATAAAATTAACTGTTTAACGTTTTTAAGGAATTTACCAAATTTTTGTGTTATTTCCTCGCCAATGGCTGAACTAATATTTTACAAATTTTGTAATTTGGTACTTCTAAGTAAGTAATTGTTAAAAACATTGTATTTTAAAAATTAACAAACAAATATTTTATAGGCAGGTAAACAAAAATTCGAACAAAAATTCTAATTTCTTTTCTAATGAATCACATTAAATGCTCTGTACCTACTAATTTTCTAATTAGGTTCGATGTATGTAAATTTGGAAAGAAAAGAAACAGATCTGTAGACGCACAGACAGAAGGACGGCATACTAAAAACCACCATTTTGGATTCTCCTATCAATGTAATGTTACTTAAAAAAAAACAACGAATCGAAAATGTCGGTGCTAACTTCAAGCTTCGCAAAAATATATTTTTGTCTCTAAAAGCTAAAAATATACGAATTTTTTTATAGACTCTTTGGATATAAGTATAATTTTCTGAGCATAATAAATCACAACTTTAATTTTTCTAAAAAATTGTTATTTTGCAAAAAATTTCATCCGTAAAATTTGCAAATTTGCGAATTAAAAAAAATATTAAGGCACATGTCGGTTCAAGTTAAGCACAATACAGCACCACAATTTTTTTTATTTTTGAAAATCCAAAATGGTGGTGGTAACTACAAGCTGCGCAAAATATATTTTTGGCTATAAAGCAGTTAATATGCTAGTTTTTTTTACAATCCATTTTTGGAGCATAATACAGCACAACTTTGATTTTTCTGAAAATCAAAATTTTGCAAAAAAAGAAAAAAAATCATCCGTACCATTTGCAAATTTGCGAATTTAAAAAAAAATATTTACGGCACATGGCGGTACAAGATATAAGCACAATGGAGCACAATTTTTTTTTGGAAAATCCCAAATGGATGGCGGTTCAAACTTCAAGCTTCGCAAAATATATTTTTGGCTCCAAAACTGCTAATATGCGAGTTTTTTTATAATCCCTTCAGTTCTTAATACCATTTTTTGAGCATAATACAGTACAACTTTGATTTTTTTGAAAATCGTAATTTTGCAAAAAAATTCATCCGTATAATTTGCGAAGTTAAACAAATATTTACGGCACAAGTTGAGCACAATACAGGCACAACTTTTTTTTTGAAAATCGAAATAAGTGGTCTTAAATATTTGAATCCAATTTTTGTGGGCTTCAGGATTCAAATATTTTGAATAAAAAAGGTCATGATAAAGGGAATAATTAAGTTGTGCTAACTTCACGCTTGCTGAGGCTCTTCGCAATATTTGCTTTCGGTCGAAAAAGCACCAAATATGCGATATTTTTCCTCTTTTCGGTTCTTATATTATGTAGTATCATATTTTGAGCACAAAACAGAACAACCTTTAGTTTTAAGAAAAACTTAATTGATAAAAAAATGAATCCCTAAAATTTGAGAAATGTTCAAAACTATTAACGGCACATCGCAGCACAAGTTGGGCATATCGCAGTAAAACGGTTTATATTTTTTACAAAAATCAAAAATAGCGGTTCTAAATTCACCTACATAAGATATTGTTATTTTTGTTTTTAAGAATAACTTTTGTTTAAAATCTGTTAGATGATGTCAAAAACTACTGGGTACCTACTAAATTTAGTAAAAATCGACCAAGTAGGTATTTTAAGTTAAACAAAAAAAATTGAAAATTTTGGTATACAATATTTTTTAAATTTTTTGACTCATTCTCTGTAAAAAAAAATTGATCAAAATCAGTTGAATCGTTTTTGAGAAAATCGAGACTTAAAAAATGGTTCTATGGGAGGTACCATTTATAACCATTTTTCAGATTTTTTTTATAAAATTATAGCCTTTCATATTTTAGAAAAAACTAGATTTTCATTATTATTTTTTTAAATTGTACGGAAGTTACCATTTTGTTGGTCCTAAAAATAAGTGAAAGAATTAAAAAAAAAAAACGCTTGACAACAAGTTTAAAGAAAATAAACCCACACGTTTGGGCTGCAGCTGAAAGTACAGACAGACAGCTTTTTTCGACTTCACTGTCATCGTAATGTCAACTTGTATTAAAACTTCGAGTTCAATTTTTGTTTACAAATCCGTATAAAAATTCAACCTTTAAAATATATATGTATGTAGTTATATACTTCTCTTTTATAGAACACCCACTTGACAAAACAATGATATCAAAAAACGATTTTAGGCGTTAATACATAGGTATTTATCAAAATCGGAACTGTTACCCAAAATTAAGATGTGTAAACGTTTTTTTCCGCTACATCGACCCGACTAAAATGAGTGTTAACTCTAGGTTTGATTATTCATTAAAGCAATTAGCCATCGAAAGAAAAGGCCTTTTTTCCTAAAAACTTAATTTATTGTTAAATATCTTTATTATTATTTAATAATATATTTCGGATAAGACTTCTATACCTACGAGTGTATAAACTTTCTTAAACAATTTAAGCCACAAAAACCATTACTCTTGGAAAAGTATAATTTGCTTTTAATCTTAATATAGAAGCTTTAGAGTTTAGATACTTCTATTTATACTCATCCTTAAAGATTAAAATTCCCGAAATTATAGGACTCCTTGTTAAAATTTTTAAGATGATTAATTTATAAAAAGTTAATGTTTAAGATTGAAAGGGTAAATTCTAAGCTCATATATTAAGTATATACAACGTCTATAAATTATTCATTCTCATTTAATCTATTGCACGTGACTTAACACAATCCCCAACTTATGTATATGTATGTATGTCGAAGCGCCTTAATGAGTTAAGCCATAATTGGGTGGTTTCCTGTGAGTTTACTCATAGTAAAAGGCTGACAAAGAAACACCATTAGATGCAGATCCCCATCGTATACCCCCAAAAAAAACCCCACAAATTAAAAAGAAAAACACCTTGCATCCATAAATCTATCTTAATTTTTAAAGTATCTCATAAAAAGTGGTGTAGGCATTTTATATCATTTTCGAACTGAGCCGAAAAAAAAATTCTATCGTAAATAGAAAGGAAACAGACTTCTTTCAAACTAATCTCCAAATTTAGTAAGCAGGTGATAGAAATAAAAAAAAATCTTTTCATAAAACAAGAATTTATGGCTATAAAATATTTATTTTTTTTTCTTCTCTATCGCGTGCGCTCTGGAAGCAAAACCATTGTCTGACTGACATGACAGTTCGTGTGCATGAGAGTGTGATAAATCAATGTACATCGACCTCAGTGCAAACTCTCTTTCACATTTAACAACTTAATTTGCTTTTATAGATAAATTTTACACGAAGTTTATTTAAAATAGAATCGTGATTTTCTTGTTAAGTATAAGTATCTTGGAATGGAAGAAGCAATTGTTTTCTATTTATTAATTTAATTTTTGTTTTAATTACACTTACTTATTCAACGTATTAATCGGTCGAGTTCCACTTCTTCCCTTATTTATCGATGCGTTTATTTCAATTCCTTGATCTAGAATATCAGCCATGTGTTGACCGATATCTTGATAAGTCATCACAGCTGTAATGTCACCTGTCAAATCAAAAAACAAAACGTCAAATTAATATGTTTAAGAAATTTGCATAAGAATTTCTACAAAAGTGTAGACATATTTATTATAATTAAGTTAATAAAATATATTGATTAATAAATCACCCACTTCGAGAGTCCATCGAACTCGAACATCAAATCCCCACATTCCGCCCGCCATCCATGCAGCGCCACTTGTTGGTTGTTGCGAGGCTTTCATTATAATCGAAGCCGCTTCCGTCAATTTATATTTTATATTTTTAAGTGGTCGCGAAAACAAAAGTGTATGAGTATTTCGCATTTGGGATTGCGTTCAATAAATTGCAAATTAAAACGCGTATATACTTCTGACAGAATGGCCGGCATGGTGTGACATGCAGGGCCGGATGGAGGGGGAGTTAATAAATAATAATAATAAAAAAAAACATTCATAACGACGCCGACGAGGGTTGTTGGATGGAGGAATCACGCAATTTTGAACGTTAACACTTTCCTTAACGAGATGGTGAGAGAAAGGCATGCGGTGGATTAAAATAGCTTAACACTCTTGCTATATAGTGAGTGGGCCACGTCGTCTTCGTCGTCGCCATAATCGTCATCTTCGTCAGTTTCAGTAGGTTAGGTATTGGCTAATTGAGAATCATGAGTCAGGTGTCAGGTGGCACATAGATGATGAATGTTTTCTTCTAATAATGAAGAAATGAAACGCGGCATTTCATAAAGCGTGCGTATAGCTGTATAAAGATTTATATTTTTGGTACTTTCTTTGTTTCTTATTATATTGTATTTTAAGGAGCTCGTTATAATGAATTATCGTTTGGTAATCAAGTATCTTATACCTACGCTAAAGTGACTAAGTGAAATTTTCGATAATATTTTCACAGAATAAATGACCTAGATTTTTCATTTTGATGAGATTTTAAATAGAGAAGAAAGTAATTTGTAAAGTATCTGGTTTCAATCTAAACAAGCAGGTAAAATAAGGAAGTGCTGCGATACTGCTCAATTAGACAACACGCAAATACACTATACAGGGTGTATTCCATAAGATGAGAAAACAAATCTAGGACGTGTAGGATGGATGGAGGCAAAAAAAAATTGTATGGAAGAGATCTATTTTCCCCGCTTAGGTGGGAGGAGCAATTTTATAAAAAATCGCGTTGAATTAGACAAACAATTATTTAAAATTAACGGCAACACTAACAATGTCATGTTATATCTTTTTTAAGGCTAGAATAGAAATCCATTCTATTTTTAGATAAAATTGTTTGAGGTTAAGAAAAATTAAAAAAACAGTAAAACCCAATCAAGAGAAACCGCAAAATGTCACAGTATTTCTTTCACTTAAGCGGTTTTTCACTTAACCGAACCCCACTTAAGTAAAAAAAAAAATTCAATTAATCGGAGTCCGGATAAGTTAACAAAATTTAACTTAAGGGGATTTAAAAATTCCATTAAGCGGAAATTTAAAACTAGAAAAAGTTGAATTTATCTTTTGGAGTTGCCTAGAAAAAATTTAAATAAAATAAATAATAAAATGGTTGTGACATATTAGAAATTCAAATTTAATTTTTGTGGTGAAAATGGTGGAGGTGAGAAATAAAAACAAAGTTCAGTAAATTTTTTTGTTCTGTTTAATTGAATTTTTTTCACTTTAGAGAGTTTTTTTAAATGAAAAATATAAAATTTAACTTTAAATAAGTTTCAGGTAACCGGGTTTTTCACTTAAGCGTAAGTTTTGCTTAAGCGGAGTGTTTTATAGGTAATGGGTCGAAAAATTCTCGGGGATAAGAAAAGCGGGGTTTTCTCTTAAGTGGGTTTTACTGTAGTTGCGTTATTAAGCACTATTTTTTTTTTATGTTTAATGCCCTTATAATTTTTTTTGCATAAAAGCAATGTGGCATTTTCAAAAAAAAATATTGAAGACATGTTTTTAGCCTCTCCTACCTAAACGGCAGTATTTTTGTATTATTTTTGTCCTGTCTCGATTCAACTTATACGCTCAGCCTTTTTTGGGATTATATGCAAAACATCCTGTAAAAGTGATTTTTTTTGTTCGTTTTCTATGTGTTCACGAATCGTTTATCAGAGTTCAAAAAATTGTTTTAACTTAGATGAGGGAAGATTTAGATAAAGTGGTTTAAGAAGAATTCACTCAATTCCATGCCCACTTTTCTTATACTTGTTAGATCCCGCAAAGTTAATTAAAACGCAAATGTTTAGCTTTTGTAGTTCACAAACTTTATTAAATAAATCAGAATATTTCTTGGCTTTTCGTACGATTATAACTCTCCGACTCAGAATCTCAAACTCAACTCACTGGCATTTGTCTGTTTGCAGCGTTCACTGCATTACCAAAAAAAGCAAATGTACGCGTTCTTCTTTTTATCGCTAACATACTATGGAATTTCTTCTAATGCAACATCCTTAGCTTAAGTAAACATTTTTAGTTAAATCTGTGTTTAATTTAGGCATATATGTCATCGTGTAATTTTTTCTGCTAATTTCTACGTCCAATTATCGTATTTTTAATACATCTCTTTATGGTGTCTAAAAATTGCTGCTAATTTTTAATTAAACTCTCTTGAAGTAAAGTTCTGCAATGCCCACTTTTTTATATTTGTATTTTATGGGAATTATAGTTTAAATTGAAAAATTGTTAAAAATCAATATATATAATTAAAAACAAAAATATTTAAACATCTTCTGAAACGCGGTGTACAGTTCTTTAGCAAAATTTTAAAATCTCGCGATGTGGTTTTGAAGTCGTAATAATTTTAAAAACTTTTCATGATAAAAGAAATTTATTAATTATAAGAGCCTTTATTTTATACCACCTTCCAAAAAACATATTATGGAGTACATAAATATAAACAATATAGAACCACGCTGTCTTGCATTTCGCACATATGCATGGAATTTACAGTTTAGACTGAAAAAATGTTAAAAAATCAATAAAAGTAGAAATAAATTGATTAACAAAATATCTGAAATTGATTTGACACCAACGCAATGTACATCAAGTGATTTCTTACACATATCTCAATTTATGAGAACATTTTTTTTTTAAATCATTGGTGCGGATTTTTAAAAATAATTTTTGTATGTATATAATTTTTTAAGAAAAAAAATTGGTACGCCAATTTTAAGTACTTATTTATGCGGAGTTTAAAAATTAATTAAAAAAAAAAATCATTCACCCCTTACTACTACATCAAAAAACTGCTAGATGCTTAGTTTAATAAAAATCGACCAAGTGGTTATCGAACTACTAAGTTCTCAAAAATAATTTTTGAAACTTTTGTACACAATATTTTTAAAATTATTGTAAACATTCTCTATAAAAAAACTGATCAAAATCAGTTGAACCAATTTTGAGAAAAACGACAATCAAAATAATAGTTATATGGGAGGTACCATATAAAACCATTTTTCCGATTTTTTTTATAAAATGGTAGCATTTTAAAACAAAAAAATACTGATTTTTTTTTTTAAGTTGTGGGAACATTTTTGAGAAGAATAAGATTTTCATAATTTGTTAAAAAATTTGTATGGCAGGTATCGTTATTTTTGGTTTAAAAAAGAATGAAAAAAAACCGCTAGGTACCAAGGATAAGGAAAATCCATCCACCCGTTTAGGATACAGGCGAAAAGATAATAAAGGATAATTAAAAAAAAAAAGTTTCGGGGGAATATAGAAAAGCGATTAGATAACAAGTTTAAAGAAATTCGAACAGACGAGCAGACAGAAATGGAAGAAATTGTGACACCCACTTTTTTCTTGCCTCTCATATCATCGTATCGTACAGTTTGATAAAAATCTTGAATTAAATTTTTATAAAAATTATTAAATTACCATAAAAAGTCTGCCTTTACATCGCAAGTAAAAAACCATTTATTTATAAAATTTATTAGATATATCATTATTTATTATTTTTTTTTGAGAAGAAATGACAAATTTTGTTTGCTTAGAAAAATTCTGAATGTTAAATTTTTACGTATTAATGATTTGCAAAATTGCGATAAGAGGTAATTTTTGCAGATGTTTTTCTTAAAACCTAATGCTCCAACCAATCCCAAATTGTCATGGGGTTTTAATAAGAACAACAAAAGTTGATAAAATTACACCCACCTTAGCCTACATTTATGTAGGTATATTAATTAATTTATCTACCAAATCAAACTTACGATTTTTATCCTTAATTTGCATCTTCTCCAAATTCATCACAGGTCTATCATTGAAAATAATAACTCCAACAGCACCTTTCGCAGCCACATTCTTCACCTTATCTTCAAATGTACATTCACCTCTCCGCACCAATGCTATCCATTGTTCCGTTGGAAAAGGATTTAACAGTGTTCCCATTATATCAGGATCACAAGCTTTATCATTTCTCATGTCATTTCTATTGGTCACATGTACCAGCAATCCTTTGACACTTAAAATCTTACCCTCACCATAGCGTGCCTTCTCAGCAGAATAGCTAACTACTTGCTCATCCTTATCAACATACGTATAATTTAAATATGCCAAAGTATAGATATCAACGACAACACGTTCCTCAACATTTGGTATGGTAGTTGATGTATTTATCCTTTGTAAATATTGCTCAAAGTCCCTGTTAACAGTGGACATTCCATAGACATGCAGACGTGGATGGTCTGTGAAGAGAATAACTAGACACACTACTGAGAGCAGCAATTCCTTGGACTCCATCAGACTTTCTTTGTTTGTTTATTTTGTTTTGTTTGTTTATTTTTATAGTTTTAGTATGAAGATAGGTTAAGTGGTTTCTTTAAAATTTATTCTTCTTCTTCTTCTTCTGCTGCTGCTGGTGCTTCGTTAACTTTGATGATATTCCAGTATGAAGCGCATTGAGCCCTGCATTTAGATTTCTTAACTGCTGAATTATTCTGGAAAAATATAAAACAAAATGAAATGTTTAAAATATCTTTAAAAGCAGGTACAACATTCCATTAACATTTTTTTTTTATATATTTTCATTCATTAGTTAGGCTACAATAATTGAATAAATAAATGAGTTTTTGTTATTTTCAGCTCACGATAAATTGTGACTTGTGAGTTGTGAGTCAAGATAAGACATGTCTAAAACCTTAACGAAGGGACCTTGTGACAGCAGTTGTAGGTACACAAAAAGGTAAAATAGAAATTTCACGAGTAGGTACATTTTAATTGCTTTTGATTGCTGCAGAATTTATATGGAGAAGGAGGCGCAACAACTTTATAGCGATTGAAAGCTTGACATTGACTTTTAACTCAAGGTTTATAAATGTTAAAATTTCATTCAGTCATATATTCGTAGTAAGTAAACAGATAATAATTTTATAAGAAATACTAAAATTTAATCACCCTGCGTGACCATCTTACCCGAGAGCCGAGAGACCATAATATTCATTTCAGCTCGTTTGTGTATTAAATTCTAAATATTTAATAATTGTAATTTTTCTGTGGAAATTCACAATTATTTGATAATAAAAATTAAAAATCATCGAAAGTGAAATTAATTGAAATGAATTCACAAAAATTCGCATTAAATTAGGTGCCGACTTGTACCACCGTGAGACCAAAAATCGAAAGTAATTTATAAAAAAAAATGTGTGAAGTTTTTTTTTTATAAGCTTGTCGGAAGGCGGAAGGGTCTCAACACTTTCAAGCAGATGATCATGGATCACTTTAAGTAGTTCCACTAGAAAAAAAAACAGGAGTTGTATATCTTATCAGTTGGAATATATATTAAGACCACTCAAATGAAGAAATACCGAACTTCTATAAAAAAAAAATATCAAGCCAAATGAGCATTTAAGTGCATGTCTATCAAGTTGTTCTTTCCAATCACCGATAAATGGTTAGAGATAAGAATTCAATTAGCCGACTCATGGATGACATTGAACATGATAATGTGGTCGTAGTTTAGTCACCAACCATCACAATATATTATACGACTAAGTAGATAGATACACAAATATAGTGAAATGTTGTTTATTTTGTTGAATGAATTATGATTATGATTATGACTTGGGGCTTGATGATGATTATGATGAGATTGTAGTGTTTGAACAATGTAAAAGGTATTCTTATTCTACCTACTTCTACTTGTGAGATGTGATATAATTTAGAAGGAATATTTGAATAGAAAGGTGAATTTAAATAAATTAAATATGTATGTATAATGAAAATGACATCAGGCAGCTGCAAAGAAAACCCTCTTATACGATGTAATTTTGAAGTTTAATGAAACACCTTTGAAATTGCTTTGCTATGTTTAAAATATAGGTCAATACTTGGGGAGAGTCATACTGGAAGCAGCATTTGATCAGACGTTTGAAATAATGTCACACGTAACCTAACGTACGCCTTATGTCTCTTTTACATAAGTGACAAAATGTCAATATTTCTATAATTTTATACTCATTGTTTAATAAAAAAAACTGGACTATGACAAAAACTGGAAATGAAGGATATAATGATATTTGAAGCATATGATTTGGTAGTGACATTACCTAAATATCTTTTAAGAAGTTCGAAGAAAGCCTCAGTGATATATAAAACAATTGAAACTGATGATAACGTCTTCTTGGTAAATTAAGTGAAAAATTAAGACGAAAAAGGAAGTCAACTTTTTTAGGTTTAGTTTTTCAGTGCCTAATTTAAATTTGAGTTAAACCAGAATTAGTTAGTATCTTCCGTAAAAGTGCAAATAAAAATTAAAACAAAAAGTTCAACCCGAGTTAATTCAAAAGCTGTTTTTCAGTTTAGGATTAAGTTGAGTAGAGGGCGATTTCAATAGTGTCTCTTTTCTTTTTTCAATTTTCATAGTATTTTGTTTTGTTTTTTGTCTGCCAGTAATATCTATTCAGTTAATCAAAATCACCACTCGGGATCTAAATTGACTGAAAAAAATATTTGAGGAATTAACTCCGGTTTAACTCCGAAACTGAAATGATCAGTAAATAAACATTTTCTACAAAAACTTAAGTGGAGCTGAGTTTATCAAGAAACTTTGATTGCCATACATATCAAGTGATAAATAAATTTCAACAAGAAATCTCAAAAAAATGTCATACAACATTCTTTGAGTTTTGAGGAATATTTTAAGTTTTAACGAACAGCCAATCAACTGTTAGAAATGGTGGATTTATTATGTTGAAATGATTTGTTACTTCTTCACGAATTTAACAGGTCCTTTTTTTTCTTCTGCCTCTCTTTGGATTGTCTCCTTACGAAGCCTAGAATAGAATTAATTCAACAAAACGACCATTGCAGTTGCAGATGATGTTGTACTAATAGTGGAAGGTACCAAACATGCTAGAAATAATGATCAACTGGAATGGATTCTATATAGTTACTTGTTAATACTAGGAAGTTAAAAATCATAGAATAACAAGAAAAATGCTAGCAGATTTTTTAGCTAAAAGCAAAACGGTGTATACATCCTGACAAGCTTGAAGTAGTTAAAGAGTAGTGATACTATTGAAAGTAACATTTGCACCTAATGTAACATTCACCCTTGTAGATTTTCCACCATTTTGAGTTAAAGAACAAAAACAAAGTCAGTTTTCAGTCGAAATTTTCTAAAAAAAAAAAGGGATAGGTTTGTTATCGATAGAGTTTTCAAATATTTAAAATCGTGGATATATCTAACAAAAATTTCAGAAAAATCTAGAAATATAAAACGTTTAAATATCGAAAACAGAAAATTAGTCATATCAAAAATATTGTGCAATAAACCAGGTTCAATTTAATATTTTTGAAAGGTAGTATACAATTTTTTTTAAGCCATGTTTAAAGAATTTTCTAAGCATGTGTTATTTTGGCGTAGAGAATTTTTCAAAAGCACACATTTATTTTTATCATTGTAGTCGTGTACCTACTAATAAACCTTAAATTCAAACTTTCGACCATCAAGCCTTTTAGGGTTGGTTCCATCTTGAATTAACTAGTGAACTTATTTTTAGCAAATTAAAACCATGATTTTGATTTCCGGCAGATGGCTTTCATGCCATGCTCGTATAATTCTTTATTTTAATTTATCATGGTATCTTTTTAATAGAATTCTTAAATAAAGATCTAATCTTATCTAATTTTGATTTCTGGTAAGGGTTTGTCAATTTTGTAAGAAAAATAATTTAAAGAATTGTAACTAATTTTTTAGGAATTATCCGAATTAAAGCGCCGAATAGTATTTTTGTTCATATTAGCAAACTTGCAAGAACAATTTAACTCCAAAAAAATATAATACCTAAAATGTTTTATCTGCACAAAGAACTATAATTAAATTTCCTATCAAAAAGTTCATGGCAAAATTTTTGTATAGTATTAGTGGTTTTCAAGATATTGGTTAAAACTCGTTTTTTAAAATTGCCGCTGAAGCACTACACATATATCCGAAATTTTTTATTTGAATATACTCTCAGAAGACTCACCTACCAATTTTAATCATAAAATTTGAGCGGTATAATTTTGCAATTGAAAAAAACTGTCGTCTGGCCTATTCAGTAGCTACGGAATTTGGCGTCAAAAATTAGCTTTTCTTACCTTGGCCAATCCTATAAAAATTCGAATTCTTTGTTGCCCATTAAAATTTATTTCCACAATAATTTTCTTCATCGAAAACAAGGAAAATTTGTTTTTCTTTCGTATATAAATTGTTTGCAATAATTAACATCTTAATGAAGACCTCAGCGTAAAGAAGAACAATTGAATTTAGACAAAATTTATATTTTTTTCTTTTAATAAATAAACATAGACAAAAAAAATTACTATAGATACCCATCTTTTTGGTTTTATTTAAGAAATTGATAGGTAATAAAACTCGATACAGTCAGCATGAGATCTGTGAATGTGAAGAGTTGAAATGATTCTTAGGAAGGAGCAAGGTTCGTGAAAAATTAAATTTAAGCTAACGTGAGTAGGACGTAAAAAGAAGAATTCAAATGATGGTTTTTAAATATTTATAAATGAACTTATAATTGTTAAGCATTTATTGTTAAGATCGATACCTATGTCTAAAGTTCTTTTGAGGTGTTGAATGCTAACTCCGCAACAAATTTTGTAAATTTTAAGCTAAAATATTATTGCTAAAGTCCAAAGGTATGCACATATGTACAAATGTATTACTTCTTGTTTCTATGTGTAATTTTAACTAGCTTCATTAAATCAAGCATTTTTTTAACTTTTTCCTAAGACTCAACATTTTAATGGCATTTTAAAAATATCATCATTTAATTTTCCAATTCTTGTTATAAATTCAGTCTAAAAAAAACTGACTATGACCATTTACAACCATAAAATGCTACAAGCATAATTTGGCAATTTATCAGGTCAATTTAAGCTTTTAAAAACTAATTTGTTGAAAAAAAAGACACTTGTAGTTAGGCTGCCAAGCTTTCGCACTATTATATTAATATTGAAGGTTTGAATGAAACAACAACACTTGGGTTAGCTAACACCAAGGTTTTTATAAGCTGGAGTTATAGCTATTTCACGACTCCCAGGCCGATGATCAGACTCCTTTCCAGTGCTGCTTGGTTACTTTTCAATTTTTATTGAAAAACTTTTATGCCCAGCTGGGACTCGAATTTGGACCAAGCTCCCTCCAAGCCAATGCACTTCGCATTGCGCTACCCAGGTCACGTGAACAAAAAAAAAAAAACAAACCTAAATTGGGATGGACTTGATACATCTTCAAATGATTTTGAAATCGCTTATATCTGCACGATTCCACAAAACAAAAAATCCATTCTCATAAAAATTTATTTATGTGATTAGATTGTTCCACTTGAAACGCGCCTTCTTTTCTTTTATGTTTTCAAATCAAAACATAAACTTCCGGCAGATTAAAGTTTAAAGTTTTTTTTTTTTTCTAAATATGTTTGCACTTTAACTATAACAAGCTGTAGCACATTGCAACAATGAAACTCAACCATTCAATGCAACAATAAATATTAATTATGCCAACAATAAAAAAAATAAAACATTTAACTCAAAAAAAAAAAACAAATAATAATAAATCGGTTCGTTTGTAAAATTAATCTATGTAGACACAAGCACCAGGCACATTACGAGTAGGTACATACATACAATATGTATATTGTATATCTATGTTTACGAAGTTTTCAATTCGTAAATTGTACTTGACCTCACGTACTGCACATTTACTATATACTACGTATACGCGTGTTATCGAAACGGAAGAAAACCAAGCGCAAGCTAAACAATACTGCAAAACAAACTTCAACAATAGTTTGGCCGCAAAATACAAAAAAATAAAATAAAAATGAAACAAACCAAAAATAATATAAATGCATCTGGTTTTTACTTTGAACAGATTGCCAACGGAATGGCAAAGTCAACGTCTTTGGTTAAGAAATTATTTCTGATATAAATAAGTTTGCATTCGATTAAAAAAAAAAAAAACAGAAAAAAAATAATACAGGAAAAGATGCATTTATACATCCCAGCTTAACAGAATAGGGATATGGTTAATATTTTTGTTTTTTTTTTACTCAGTTATTTTAAATTACGCTCCATGGGGTTTAGTTTTTGATATAAGGTCTTTTTCTTTAGGACAAAATTCGGGAAAAATTTTGGCCTCGAGCTTTTTGATATTGTTGTTGTAATTTTTGACCAGAAATGAAAAGTAAAGAAACGCATTTGTGATGTTCCTGATTTGTTTCTTTGTTGTAAACGTCACATTTGACAACATAAATTATCAGTAGTTTTTACAAGCAAGAAAAGGCAGTAGGTAAAATGTTCGGGTAGATTCTTGCTGGACGGGAAATTAAGTAAATTAAAAAAAAATTCAAAAGCTCTGGCATTATCGTGCCAGAAAAAAGTAAAGAAACATATTATAGGTAGATTTGGGATACCCCACGGGATCCCGTGGGCGAGTAAAGAAACAGACCTACAATTGACAGCTTATCAACAAAAAAAGGTTGTAGCCATATTAAATAAGATTGAATTTAATTGCATAATATTTACTTTTGCAGATGAAATTGAAAAATTAACTAAAAAATATCTATCTATATTTTAAAACAGATTTAGCTAAAAGATTACATCCTTCTTATTATTAACTCTCAAAAGCTATTTAATCAAAATGTTAAACTTCTTTCATACCAGTTTTTTCTTGTCACTAGATTTTGAGTATTTCTTTCTATCAATTTTACCAAAATATATTTGAATAATAACCAAACTTTTAAAATCAAAAAGAACCACAAACAGGTTTAAAAAAATGTAGATAGGGAGGTAGATATTTATTTTTTATTATAAATGCTATAGTTAGGAGCTTGAAAGGCGGTTATACCTGTTAATCATTGTTTTGTTTGTGATTTGTGAGTCACACAATGTCAAATAATATATGTACATTATTATCACTGAAGTCTTAATTATAATGCTCGAAGACACATTAATTATGTTGTCTACACAATCACACCTTTAGTGTATCTTGATGTCAATAATAAACCGTTAGCGGAACTCTTGAAAGATAATAAAAAAACGATAATGCAGTAATTTTGTCATAGGTATATGAATATATGGTAATGAAGTAATGATTAATGAAGTATTAAAATCTTATTAATTGATCAATCTTGGCATATGATGGCATTGTAATTGTTTGAACTATGGACATAGATTTGGTTAAGCATTGAAGGCGTTTCGTTTTAATCATATGTACAGTAGACAGTACACTAATAGGCAAGTGTGAGGTTTTTTTACTTGATAGTGGAAAATAAAAACGTCGAGGTTGTACTCAAAATGTACACAATTATTGTAGAGAAACTCCGAATAAGTAGGTTTTGTCACACCGTGCCTGTGCGTCTGTGGGGTCCATACGTACGTACGGCGGCTGCGGCGGCGGCATCTTCTGTAATTTGAGGTAGAGCCTAAACGCCTGGGTCGATTTGCTTCAAATTTGGTACCCATAATTTTTATCTGATTTCCTAGACGCGAAATTTGAATTTTAGTTTTAGCTCGATCGGAAGCAGGTAGCTGAAATCTACAACGATTCTGGTGTTTTTAAATTTTCTCGAAAACAGCTTTAACGATTTTGATTAAACTGCCTAATTGTTATAATCAAAGCGAATGTATAGGAAAAGCGTTTTTTTTTTTTTTTTTTTTTCAACAAATTGGCAGCACGAAAATAGAGTTTTGAAGTTTTTTTGAGAAAATTACCTTAATTTTGAGTTATTCACATATAGCTTTTTAATGACTTTGCTGATTTTAATATAATTTTGCAATTTGGTACTTCTAAATAGTCAAAACATTCTATTTAAAAATTTTTGAAAATTATTTTATGTAAACAACAGAAAAATCAAACAACAAATTTTATTTAAACTTTTAATACTTTTGAATTTTTAAACATTTGTTAAATTGAAAAGTTGTTAACTACAAGAGCAAGTTCGTGCGCGATTTAGTTGTGCAATGTCCATATTTGTTTTTAGTTTTGTAGGTCAGAATTTTCTCCAAACTCTGCACTCTGATGCTATTTTAAAAACCTGTCAAAAATATTGGGGATCAAAATTTGTTTTAACGTTTAAATCCCCAGCATAAATAAAAATCTAAAACATTTTTGTGAGGCACTCAAGATTCAACTTTCATACATTGCCTTATATGAAGATTTTGTTTGCGACGAAATACAGCACGATTAAAGGTAAAACCGCACTCGGCGGAACTACACTTCAGCGACATCGTGCTTTAAGCTGAACTGAACACAACTTCATGTTCCGACAAAGTTGGTCAGAATATCAATTTTTGCCGAATAGTTCGAAGTTCAGTTCCGCTGAAGTACAGTTCCGCCGAATGCGGTTTTACCTTAAAAAAACTACAATTTTCAACGAATAACTTTTAATACCTAGTTTTAAGACGTAACTCCTTCCTCTCCCCGGTTGCATCTACCCCAGCAAAACTCTCCACAATTTTGTATAGAGGAAAGTGAAATAATTTTGTGAAATATTTTTTTTTTAAATTGGAAAATTTTTCATCAACTTTTGCATTTTAAAAATCAAACTATAATTTAGTGACGTCTGCTATCTCACGATGTGATTTAATGAGATCTGCTATCTGAGACTGTAATCTAGTAAGAGCTTCTATCTCAGACTGTAATTTAGTGCCGTTTACTATCTCAGACTGTAATTTAATGAAAAATGACCCTGAACCCCACGAACAAATCTCAGCCTTTAATAAAAAAAAAAAAAACAATCTTACAATCCTGAAATTTTGACGTCATTTTCATTCATATAATTCGGGCTCAGTTGCTCAGTCAAATTTCGTCTGTTGATGAATCGGAATCGGAATATTTTTCTTTCTTCCCTAAATTAGGTATAATTAGTTCAATAAAAATTAATAATTTTCTTTGGAATACAAGTGCCTCACTCACGACTTTATGAATCAACTGCGCAAATTTTTACAATTTTTTTGTTTTGTTTTACTACTGAATAACCAAATTTCACCAAAAACGTGATTTGACTTTATAGATACCTTACCTACCTATAATGGAAAATTATTAACGACTTTTAAATTGAAAAACAATAAAATTGCATTCCTATTTAGGGTTTCCAACTTATTCTTACAAAAATTTACTTCTCTTGAGAAAAAACAAAATTGTTAGTGGTTCAGATTGCAAAATAATAAGTTATAAGAAAAAAAAAAAATAATTTAATGATACTTCCGCCTTGAAATTAAAATATTAAAGCTCTTTTTTCTGACTTATTGCTATTTTTTTATGTAATTTTAGTTAAGTGCCAATTTACTTACATTTGGAATCAACACAAAGTAACCAAGATTGTCCTTGGATATAGTTTTTAAACTTTAGACAATATACCAGAAAATTTAAATTTAAGTATAAAAGTAATAAAACTAGCAAAAATTCTATTTCATAGTTTAAATCGTTTTATTTCCTGAAATAGATTTATTTATAAAGTATTTTTAGCTGCCTCATAATTTATTTTACTTCTTAAGTATAAAACTAAACAAATAAATAATAAGCACGTTAAGAAAATATTCACTTTACAGCTTGCATAAGCATGCTTCGAAAATGGACTCGTCTCAATCGAACTTAAGTGCCTCTACGATGACAGGGTAATAATACTCTCCCACTTAACACGGGTATCTTCATAAATACATATATCTATTCCTCTATCAAAACACGATCGATTGTTTTTTGTTATCTATAGATTCATAGGTATGTATGCATATGTATAGTATATGTATATCTATTCAACGTTGTATAGTTTTAAGTGCAAACCTAACACAAAAACCATCTTTCTATTTTTAGAACACTTTCAATACACAACATAATTTCCACAAAATGCAATCTGATTTCAACGTGGGAATATCGACATATTACTGCACCTACATAAATAAAAAAATACAACAACAACAATAACAGCTCTACGAGTTACGAGTAGTATTGCTATATATCTCTTTGGTATAAAAATAAAACAAAAATGAAACACCATCATGCATTATGTTTTATGACAAAACAAACAGAGCTGTGAAAAAAGGAAGGAAAAATAACTAGAGCAAAAAAAAAACCACAAAAACCCCAGGGAGAAGACCATCAACGAAACCAGGAATAGATTTTTTTTTATTTTTTTGAATTTTGTAAATGTATGTATTTTTGGACTGCAAAATTGTTTTTGTGGCAATTTTTAGTCTCAATATATCCGGCTCCCTGGGTTAGGTATACTGAAGTGAATTTACATATATACAGCTTTAGTTGTAATTTTGCAGATGCAATTAAATTGGACCCTCTTTGTCGCCCTGTAAAAATCTACTTCTTGCAAATAATGGTTTATGTTTTATAAGATATCCCAATTCCCGAAGTTTAAATAAATTTTTGTATACTTCTGTACACTTCAGATCAAATAAATAGGAAAAAAATTGTTTTGGTATTTTTTGAAGTAAAGCTTCTTAACACAGTCTCGGGGATAATGAATTAACAGACCTATAAAAAACCGCTCGATATTCCAAATGTCAGAATGGCAGGGCAGTGGAGAATCCAGGATTCGTTCAAGGACAGGGGAGGGTGAATAGTGAATTGAGAAAGATGATGAAAATCCTAAAAATTCAAGCTCTAAAAATGGATTAAAATGTTTTACCAAATATCTAAATATCTAGATTCAAAACCAAAAAGCGAGTGAAGTGTGTGTAATATGCATGCCCCTCGCTCCACATTTTTGGAAGGCAATGTACATTTTGCATACTTTTCAATATTGTGTGTGAAATTCGATGGAGTAGAGACTAAACTAACTTGTTGTCATCCAGTTCTGTTAAAAATTTCAAGTCTCTGGCTTATCGAAAAGTCATTTTCAAATCGATTGCAATATTTTACCCCAACCATTACAAAAGACAAGAAGTTAAATTTTAAAATATGCTGATTAACAGTAAATTATTTTCAAAACTTCTGATTCTATGGATTTTCACAAACCTCTATGGATCCTCTCCCCCGTATATACCCCAATGAAATGGGGTTCATAACAAAATTTTGGAATAAAATGGACAATTTTTTTTTGAGGTATTCTGTCTCCTAGCAAATTGCCCCCCCCCCCCCCCCACATCCCCCATTGGACCCTTTTTTTAGAATCTATTGCAATATAGAAAAAGAAACGAACTTTCTTAAGTTTTTGTCTGTTAAGTTAGCATTACCACTACAAAATTTTAAAATTCTAATAATTGGATTAATTGTCTTGAGTTTGTCGTGAAAAAAAAAATGTCGCGCTTGTTTTTTTAAAAATAACTCTTGGTAATGCTAACTTGACGGTCAACTTAGCATTACCTACCACCCTCCAAACAATATTTAAAAAAAAAACGGAGTATGTCATTAAATGTCGTGAATTTGTCGTAAATTTGTCGTGAAAGAAAAAAAAATGATTGCACTTGTTTTTTTAAAAAGTAACCCGGTAATGCTAAGTATGGCCGGAAAGTTAGCATTACCAGGGGTTATTTAAAAAAAAAAACAAGCGCGACAATTTTTTTTCTTTCACGAAAAATTCACGACAGTTAATCCAATTATTAGAATCTTAAAATTTGAAATGGTAATGCTAACTAGCCGAACATATGTAGTTTTTGCCCAAAAATATATAGACCGGCACAGTTTTTAAAAATCAATCCTGATTCATAATGCAGCGTGATGCCTTCCTGATTCACAATGCGATGAGACAACGAGACTTCGACGTGACGAGATCTCTTCGCAGATGTTCTCTCTTAATCACGAATTTAAAACAACAATAAATAATACATAATAAAGCATTTTTCGTCGACACGTCGCGTGAAAAGTTCGAAAAATTGAAAAAAATGACACGGCGTTACGACGAGAATTGCTTCATTATGTATTATTTCATTGTTTTAATATCGGCATTAAGAGAGGAAAACAGTGAAGAGATCTTATCACGTCGACCGACGACGTCTCGCTTTCTCGTCGCATTTTGAATCAGGCATGAAAACGAGAAGTCAGCGTGACGAGATTTCTTTTTGTTGTCTTTCTCTGTTAATGACGAATTTAATTTAAAACAATAAAATAATACTCAATAAAGCAGTTCTCGTCATCATGTCTCGTCGTTTTATGATAATAACTGTTTTACTTTAAACTTCACTCAAGTTGAAACATGAAGAGAAACCAATGTTTGAAAACTTTACCACTCTTTACCTTTTATAAGGCAGTAACTTAAGAGAGTTGGACCTAAGACAGCAAATGTTCAAAATTAATAGTTAATCATGTGATTATGGAATCCACAGTACTGGATCCGCAGTGATTCGCAGTATAGTGTTCTCTTTTCTTTTCAAGAAAAATCAGTATAGTGATAGCATTGTGGATTCCATAACCGACATGAATATTTTATAATTATGTATTAATTAATTTAAGAAAAAATTCAGAATTTTATTCGAAAAAATATCTGCTTATATTTGTTGTTTGGCTTAAAGGCTTAAAATTTTTCTTCTCTTTGCCAACCGATTTTCAAAATTTGTAGGTATATAATTATTTTTCATTTCAACCGATTGTAGTTAATTATCATTTTGTTATAAACAAAATATTTTTGTACGTGATCACTGATCTAGAAGTTTCAGTTTACCTCTTTAAAACATTCTTGAACAAAAATTGAAGGATTCAGTTTTGATTGTTCGAGAAATAATAAATAAGATTTCGTGTAAAAGGGGCTATAACTTTGACAATTTTTTCTTGATCTCAATAAACGATCTAGTATAAGGGGGTAGTACAAAAATAATGTATAATTCCCGGTTCATTTATATAGGAAAAATCAGGACTTGAAACGACACCAAGACGAGACAATAGAAGATGTAAGGAAAACTCGTCTCAGTATACCTAAATAAAATCAAAAAAAAAATTAAGTATAGCTTTGTCTCGTATAACTATAAGTCTTGTTTTTGTCTCGTCTGAGGTCAATCCCGAATTTATATCCCATTTTTTCTGGCAAAAATCGAAATATAGAAGTTTCTCAACATTGACATATTGAATAATTCAATTTCATAACAATTTAAAAAATAATACAATATTTAATATCTTATTCCAAGAACAACGACGCCAACGAGAATCTCAATAGGTAAATCTCAGTCGAAACTCATGATCAGAAATGAGTACTTATTGAAGGCTTTTTTGTTAAAAGCGCAGAAAAAGTAAATACTTAACAATGAGACAAAGAGCAGTTTAGCTTCGCAGAACAAAAGCACTGAAAGCCTTCACCTAGTCAAAGTCTATGGAATGGATTAATCATCAAAATTTACTTTGATCAAAGCGACGCAAAACATCCGATTTTTCACTTTTTTAAATAATTAAAGAAATCCAGTAGGTATACACTGATAACTTTAAAGAAAATTGGTAAGCCACACAGGCGATCAGCAACAACCCGAGTACCTACCTACTCTATAGGACCACGAAAAGAGCCAACATGATGCTTTTGTATAAGTCTCTGGGCTTTAACCACCACAGCACAAATAGCTGGGTCTTCAGTTTGGCAAGTCCAGTCATCCACTTAAATGCATGCGCAGTCTCCCTCTACTGCGCCATCTCTTGGGGATAGACTTGAAGATTTTCCGGTCCGGATCATTAGTTTCAATGTTTGGTGTTGTATCTTCTCCTACACAGCTTCACATACCAAAGGAAAAAATCGCCCGGATACTTTTTCTTTCATCTGCATAAATACCGAAATACAGCTAAAACGAAGTCTGTAACTACATCAAATCTAAACGTTTTTTCCAAGACGTTGAAGTTAGATGATCTTTCTTGGTCTGTCACCATCCATTCAAATAATATCTATACTGCTGTATGCTTAGTTCTACACTTTAGTATATGCGAATGATTGAAAGACGGACCTTTGTTAATACATATATATATTTTTTTTATTGGTTTTAACTTGCCAAAACGACAGTATCTTTGTATGTTGTGTATACCTATAAATCATGATTCGATTTGGAAATTGGCAATGCTTATATTTTCATTCCGTTGAAATAATTAAAATAAAATTTCAATTATTGAGAAAACATTTTGTTCATGTCATAATCGATATGTCAACAAATTTATCTCACTTTCGGCAATCGAAATTCTTTTCTATATATTAAATAAAATCACCTCACACGAACATCAACATCAGCGCGAAGGCAATTATACGACCAAATAAAACAGAAGCAAAACAAAAATCTCCCACAATGCAAACGGCTATTACCCCATCATTGATTTGTTTATTCTCCTTGAAAAAAAAAAATTGGCTCAACTCCATTTATTTGGTTTTTATCAAAACATCAACACAAGCCCCACATTCCCGCATAATATATAATATATTATGTGAGCCAAAAAAAAAACCCCAACAATCAATCCTTCTCAATGTAGATAGGTATCTATATACCAATAATATTATATGGATTGTGTTGTCATACAAGGGTGAGGATATAAAAATATTCTATACTCTTTCGGATTTCAACTGATTCGAAAAATAAACACCATAATATCACAATTCACAGCCAACATACCACAGCCCCCCCACAACGTTGCTTGAACTCTCATTTCTAAGTTCAAATTCGACAAAATAAACAAATCCGATTCACCTCTAAATATTGCGTATCTATATATTATTTTATTTATTCAGAAGTATCTATATTTTCGTTGTTGGCGCTGCTGGCTTGTTAAGTCTGTTGCATCTGAATGCACTGCCGCCATCACTATCTATAATGTGTGGGGGGATACAACAAAAACACCATCATTATAAAGTCGTCCTCCCCACAATGCCGACAGGCAAACTGTCTTAATAAAAGAAACTGTGTTGTTATTCTATTTGATTCTCGGTGTGATGGGAAATGTGAATCAAATAAATTTATCTAATTTAAGGCAAAAGTTACAAGATTAAATCCTCACACGCAAGACCCCCACTGTAATCGACGAACTATAATACAAGCGATACATGTCGTGTGGTTCGTTTAAAAATTATGGAAATGGAAAGTATCCTGTGATTTATCATATCGAATAAGCTGCGTCAATGTTAAGTGTCAACTTGTCATAATCTGGTAGATTTGGTGGATAGAGTTGTTATAGAACTCATATGACATGACAATGGCTAGATATATGAAAATAGATTATATACAATAAATTTTTAAATTGAGGGTTGTGATGTTGTCCGTGGAGGAATTTTCTATTTTCAAAAATGTTGAAAAGCATCACTGAAAATATAAAAATTTATAAATGAGGCAAAGAATTTCCTTATAAACAATAAACGTTTATAATACATTTAGGAATTTCTTTCAATATAATAAAATGAACTTTATGGATTTTTATAGCGTTTTAAAATTTGTAATAAAAAAATACCACTTGAGTTTTAAATAATTTGTTTATTTCTGGATTAAATGATAATGATAATATGATGATGGTGAAAATCGATAATCTCATACATCACTAACTTGGATTTTATATAGAACAGGAGCTTGCTATGCGATGGCAATAGATGGGAGGAATTATGCTTGGTTATTACAAATTTAATTTGTGAAAAAAACATAAAAAATAAACTCCATTTCACCACATAAACCTTAATTTAGACAAAATAGCTAGCCCTGAAGTAATTTGCATATTCTCTATATGAGACCTTTTAACACACAAAAAGAATCTTTGAAATGGATAATAAAGTTTTTAATTTTACCTTATTTCACCCTATAAACGGACAAATTTTGAAAAATGGTTAACCCTAAAACCATCTTCTATGTATAACCTTACAAGAACAAAAAGAATTGTTAAAATCGGTGCTGTGGTCTTTGAGATCATCCCGGACATATATAGTATCAATCAAATAAACAGATAAACTTTCCGACTTTATTAAAAATTGGTTGAACTTTGTTACGCTTATTAACGCCAACTATTAAAAATTTGACAAACTACAAAATTTCAATATGAAATATGAAAATATGAAAAACTCAGATTAAAAAAAGTAGGTGTGGCAGTAGGTGGACTTTAAAAATTACACATGTCATGCTTTAGGGTCAAGAGATTTGAATTTAAAAAAATTAAATTTTATGTGATTTTTATAGTAAAGAGGAATCTCATATATAAGAAAGTGGGCGTGGCAGTAGGCGGATTTACAAAATAATTACATAAGTCATGGTTTTGGTTCAAGAGAGACTTATCATAAATTTTCAGCCATTTAAAGATTTTATATACATACTTAAACAAATTGAATATATAAAAAGTGGGCGTGGTAATGGGCGAGACAAATAACACATTTAATTTTTTAGTTTGAAAAGATTTTAATTAAAAAATTAAAAAATTCTGAAGACGTTTAATAAGAAGAAAACTGAAATTTAATAAAAGTGGGCGTGGCAATGACGGGATTAAACCACTTTTTAAACCATCTAACAGAAACGAACTTCAAAATTTCAGTGAAATTGGTTCAGTAGTATTTTTAGATCTATAAACTTTATACAGACACTCATTAATTATTATTAATAATTATGTACCTATAGAGAAGATTTTGATAATGACTATGATACTCCTAAATAATATTAATATTATAAAATTATAAAATTTTTCAGTGTGGGTTTATCCAAGTTTCAGGGTTAAACTCAAGTTTGATCTTTTTATAAATATTAATAGTCTTATTTATTAGATTTTTGTCTACTTAAACACTGTCTAACTATTTTCAAATTGTTGGAAATATGCTTTATTTAATAAAAATAAATATCACATTATTCCCAGTTTAGACAATCTACTCTTGTGTCTAAGTTAGGCAGCTATAAGACAACAATAAACGAGGTTTTTGAACATATGTACTATAAGGACGGCTAAAAAATCACAGGAACAAGTAAAAAGTAAAACACCATTCGACTTTAAGACTTAAATTTATTACAAAAAAATTCGTGACCAACTCATGGTACATCTCAAACGCAACTCAGTTGCTATGCCGAAAGTTACTTATAACAATCATAATACGTTAACCTTAACATATGTATAGGGAATATATGTATATAATAAATATGTGGTATACAAATCGTGTGACATTTAGCTGTTATTTGTAACGTTTTGAGTACATGGTTATTATAGGTATTTGTAAGTGAAATTGTATATTGTATATTAATTATATTTATATAATTATAGATCATGAAACCAGTGTTGTTATACAGAATGCCTACAGTACTTTCTAAAGTTGGACAGTTGTCTAAAGTTAGACAACGTTTATAAATAAGACCATAATTCTTAAAAGTCAATTCAAATTTCGAGAAAACTTCGATTTAACCAATCGAATTCGGTGAATCAAGTCCTGATTAACTGAGCACACATTTTTTAAGATATGCTTACTAGAAGTTAATAATTGTTAATCATTTTTATACAGCGTTAATGCAATCTGGGTTTAACTCAGAGTTAACTTAAGATCAGTTGCACAAACGTTATTTATCCTCGGAATTAAATTTTAACCTACCTACTTTAGTGAATTAACTAATGTTTTACCATCAATGTTAAATTAGGTTATTATAATTTTTCACGCGAAATATTTTCCCGATCAAATATTGATCCAAGGACGAATCACGTTTGTACAATTGACTATAAGGGCCATTATTATTAGAAAATACTTGAACCTTGAACCATCGTTGAAGTTAATCCACCGAAATCGGTTACAATTGTCTTACAAAGGATGATATATTTCAACCAGCCTTGATTTAAAATCTTAACCCACCAATTTCTGCAGAATAATAACTGATGTTCAACTGGGTTCCAAGAATGTATAATTGATTTTTATCACATACTTGAACCCTAAACCTTGAACCTCAATTAATCCGCCCAAGTCGGTGGGTGAAAATTTTGAACCAAGGCTAAACAATGGTTCAAACTGAGTACGAATGACCTCTAATAAATAATGTTTATACAGGGTTAAGCCACTTTAGTTAAACTCCGAATTAACTTAGGACTCGTGTATACAAACGTAATTGTTTTAAAATTTAAACTCATCGACGTTTACGGATTAAGTGAGGTCTAATCAGGGTTAAAACATTTTATGGGTTATTATCACATACTTGAACCCTGCACCACTTTTAAACCTCACTTAATCTGCTAAAATCGGTGGTTTAAAATTGTTGAACCACGATTTAAATATTTTTACAATTAGCCCTTAGATCTAAAAAACTGGACATGAGACCTGAGACCTAAACCTGAAACGATGATTTAATTTGCTTAAATTTTCTGATTACTACCATGACCTTACTATACACACTTACAAAATCCGAGTATTTTTTTAACCTTAACAGTATTTTGATGACCCAAACTATCTAATCTCATTGTTGTGTCTACAATAAACAAACTTAAAGCTTATACTGTGTTTGTAGGTGTTTTTTCCATCGACTTTTAAGTGTCATTTGAGTGGTTTCTTGTAGGTATACTCACTTGGTGGAAAAAAAACTTTTATAGTTTGTTTTTGGTTTATTTAATTTTCGGACTTGCAATTATCTGTCCGTCTGGGAAGCCTGTTAAATATCTGCATGTAAGGTATAGGTTAGGTACTTCAGGTATATTAATAGCAATTATATAGCAATGTGACCAGCGAAGCGTTAATTCTAAAGCAATTTTCGGTTCCTAACCTGACTTTATTGCTGTGTTGTGATGTCTGTCTGCTTCATGGATTAAGTGGGCTGAGAAAGTGGTAATGACATGATGTGAGTTGGTTGCTTGATCATCGCGTCGCAACGAGGCCGGTACCTTATTTATAAGCCAATGGCATATTGTGAAGTTGTGTTTTTTTTATATTGCTGGTCCCAAACCGGAAAGAAGCGAAAAGTTCTAAGCCCACAAATTACTGTCACTGTGACATCGAGTGGCAAGAAATTCGGTAGTCAACAATAGAAGTTGATTTTATGCCCATCAAAGGGACTGTGTCGGTTCGTTTTGCGGAAATCACGTTCCCCCATCATTATAATCAACGCTACGGAACCAACAGTTAACATTGACTGAGTGTGTTTGTTTGGCAACAGGCGAACGAACCAAACCATAACTACGCCGAACGAGAGTGAAGTGAAGTGAATGAACGAAAAAATCAATGGACTGCCACTGGAAGTGGACACTGGAGAGTGAAGAGGAGGAAATGCGTATGCTACCATAAGTTAGTTATGTTACGTTGGGTCTCTAGAGCTAGACTCTCTATAATGATGACTTTAATGACTCTAAGTGACTGACTATATGGCAATTTGTGCCAGAGTTTAATTTTCTTTTTGTTTTATTTTTCATTACTGTCTTGGTCTTCAAATCAATTAACCTAATTAGGTACATAGGTGCGATGGCGATATATTTTGTTGCCATTGATGCGGAGGTATAACGTAGCGTTCCTATTATAAGCTCGGTGCTGTTGTCTGCTGTGATTCAATTTATTTTTTTTTATAGTAAAGAATGTGTAAATAGAATATTGTTTGATCTACTCACAGTTTATTGACTAGAAGAATTGCCAATAATGAGCTCATCAACATATGAAGAAGTGTATATTATGCTCTCCAAATGAATAATTAATTATAGCTTTGATAGTTTGTTTTATTTTTTTTTTTAGTTAATTTGTTTGTGTCTGCTTTTCTAACAAAATTGAAAATGGAAAAGTTTTTTTGTTTTTTGTTTTTTATTTGAAGATAGAACTCTTAAGTCAATCAAGTAAGAAATCAATCAAAGATTTGTTTTTTGATTAGATTTGATATAATTTAATTGATTTTTCATTTAGGTAAATTTTAGAAGTGTTTTTTTTTTTTTAGATTATGAAAATTAAAAAAAAAAAATGTTTTAAAGAAAAGGAAGAAGAAAATTGTTTATTTAGTTTTAGGGCTCTCTTATAATTTGAATTGAATTTTAGTTTCAAAGAAAAGTGCCTGAATGGCAGTAGATAAGTTCATAGTAAATGGGTGATCCAAAGAGAAAAATCCTTAAAAATTGTATCTTTTAAATCATATTTATTTTGAAATCATTTCAGAAGATGCAAGATTTGGGCGGATGAATTTTCTTTTTTTGATATACATAGCCACCAGTTCAGTACAAATTTGAACATTGGAGATGTTGAACAAACTTGACATTACGATGGTAGCGAAGTCGAAAAAAGTTGGTCTAGCAATTCTGTCCATCTGTCTGTATGTCTTTTTATTTATCTGTCCGTTCGGGTTTAGACTAAATGGGTGTGTTCAATTTCTTTAAACTTAGTACCTAGTATTTTTTGCCATAAAATTTTGTTTGCAATTAATGAAAATCTTTTTTTTTTTCTCTCAAAAACATGCCGTCAACTTTAAAAAGGCTATTTTTTGTAAAAAAAAAAAATCCGAAAAGTGGTTATTAACTCACATAGAACCATTTTTATTTTCGATTTTTTAAAAACGGTTCAATTGAATTTGACCAATTTTTTTATAGAGAATGTTTCAAAAAGTTTTGAGAGCAATGTAAACCGAAATTTTCAAAATTGTTTTTTGGATTTTTAAAAAAAGTTTAAATTTTTTTTTTGACAACCTTATAACTCAAGAACTACTGGGCCGATTTTTATTAAATCTAGCACCCAATAATTTTTTAACTGTCCATCAGAAAATTGCTCTTATAACCAAAAATAAGGGTATCTCCCATACAAGTGTTTAAAAATCGGTAAGAAAAATCTTATTTTCCTCAAAAACGACTGTTTCGATTTTGATAAAAAACATTAATATCAGTACGATCTACCATGTTATTTAAAAAAAGAAAAGAAATGTTATCGATTATTAATGGTTTCTCTCATGGGACCGTTTTTTTTTTTTATTCTCGAATATCTCTTTATCAGTTGAACGGATCTTAATGAATATTTTTACACAATAGCTCTCAATAAGTTTAAAAAATAGGCGCGTTTTTTTTGCAAGCCCGGGGGGTATTGGTCGAAAAAAACGACCACGGGAATTAGCGACACTATCACAGTAAGAAAATGGAGTTTTCGTAAAAACTATCGATAACCAGAATGTTATTCCCGCCGTTCAGTTTGTCTGTGCTCTTATTATAAGTAAATCCCGGAGAATTATATGGGTTTAGCTTAGCCCGTAGGGGATAAGTTGTTATTGCATTTAATATGGTGATTATTTAGCACCGACGTCGTTTTAATATTGCATATTAAAATTTTCGAAAAATAAAATTTCGAACTTTTAAAAAAACATAAATTTTTGTAAATTCGACATTTTGAAAATGTGTCGATGATATTTTTTCAAACCTAATTTTTTAACTCCTCCTTAATAAATACAACATAATGGCGTAGGTACCAATTATTTTTTTTAAGTTTCTAATTTTTGTTTATAAAAAATTATTTTTTTTTTTAAAAGCTCTTTGATTTTAAAAATTTTTCTCATAAATTGAAATTTGTGTAAGAAATCAGATGGCGTACGTCGCGTTGGTGTCAAATCAGTTGCGGAAATTGTTTAAACAATTTATGTATTTCTATTTATTTTTTTGAATATAAGAGTTTCTTATAAAAAAATTCAAAATTATTTTTTTTAAATACGACTTTTTGTCTTAGTGAAATAAATAAATAAATAAATTCTTAGTTATAAAAACCAGAAAATTGCCTTTCATTTAACGTTCCTTCTTTATAAAAGTTTTGGGTAGGTATTTGTTGGTATTTAACTCATCTTTATTATCCTACGAAGTCTTTAATTCAAGTTTAAACCAAAATATTAAGTTTTTAAAGAATTCATGACAAACTTCGCCACGACAACGACGTCTGTAACTGTAAACTTTAGACCCGTTGAACAGATCTACTCACGAACCCGGCTAACCGACAATGATTAATGGTCAAAAGTTTTGTGTGAAATGGGCTTTAATATAATGAAAACAATCTCATTTAAATTTATTGGAACATAAGGTAACTGTAAAGAAAAAAAAAAACTTATCTAAAAATCAGTCTTCTATATAAAAGCACAGACAATGCCAAAAAAAAATCGAAACACGAACTTGATGCAATCAAATCACACGTTTTATTGGCAAATCCACTGCACCAAATCACCAAATGCAATAAACAAATGCTGTAAAATATTTTCGGGTGACTATACTATATACTATATGCATCAACCTTAATATACCTTTAAAAGTGGGACAAAAAAGTATGTTGCCAACTAGAATGACTTGAATTTTAAAAATATGTTCATACGAGTATACCGCACAAAAAGGTCTTTGGTCTTAAATCAATCAATTACTTTTCAAAGAAAAACCTTTCGAAAGCGAGTAAATAAAAACAAAAAACAAAAAAAAGTTAAATTCATTTAATATTCACCAACAGCACGAATCTAAATAAATTTTCTTTATTGACTCTTCGGTCTCATGTATCTCTCTGTGTCTGTATGATGGTTACCTACTATTTCAACAACGCCCACTCGTCATACAACCGCCATAATGCAACCAGTGCCGCAGTGCATGTCCCCTTTGAAAAAAAAAAAAAAGAACCCCATAGGTACCTACTTGTGGCTTCATCATTCATTGTTATTCTGTTCATATTTCACGGCGTACAGCGTCAAACCGCCAAAAACAGAATTGCTATTAAGCCTACAAATAAAATAAATAAAAAAATAAAAGTTGGAGCAGAAAAAAAAGCATGGTGCGCCATCAGGCGAGACCGGCAACAGCTAGCTAACAGCTTACGTATACATATCTTCTTTCTTAACTTGGGGTGGCTAGATTAATATTCCGGTCACGTTTCGCGGGTTTCACTGTCGATATTTATTTTTTTATTATTATTATTTTTAATTTTAAATATTAAAAATAATTTTTGAACCTTTTCCTTATGTTTCCTAAAGTTGTTGTTTTGTTATTTTGTTTTCCAACTCTCGAAACAACGAACGTGCTTTTCTTTAGTTCTGTTCGTTTCTTAGTTAAACAAATAATGTAAATGAATCCCTTAATGCAAAACGAATAGGACCTAGCTATAAAGATGGAAGAAGAATATTTAAATAAAAATTCTTAAAACAAAGAACACACGACCATTAGCATTTATAATTTTAATTTTGCTTTAAATTGAATTTAAGTAGCTGGCTTGAATAAAAAAAAATTGTCTTGTTTTTTTTTTTTTAGAAAAACATATCCGCATTCATTTGAATCATGATAAACATGTTAAATAAACTTATCTTTAAAAAAGTTCGCGCTCTTTTTGGGCTAACAGACAGAATTACTAAGAACACTAGAATTAGATGAAGTCTTGAGTTAAAGTGATTGTTATCTGTCAGTCAAATTGTTTGACAGACAAAGTCACCGTACTAACATTTGACATATAAATACAATATGGTAAGTTTGTCTGTCACACACAGCTCACAGACAGAGAGCAATATATTTATGTATAAATGTTTCGTTTCAAACGTCATTATGAAGTAGCAAATATAATGTTTTTTTTTGCTTTAGTACGCACCTTGTGTACAGACGAAGATGACGACGACAGCGCCAATGGAGGTAGACTTCATTAGAATTCGCACCTGACCGACAATGTGGAGTTGTCGTCTTGTCGTTTCGTTGTATATTTATATATAAGTGGCTGTGGCATGAATGCGAAATTATGGATAATTTCCAAAGTGGTTTGTGATGAATTGTTATAGATATGTAGGTATTAAGATATGGATGTAGGTAGATATGGACGATGTTAATTTAAGAATGTCGCACAAATGTCCTTGGAATGTTCTATACAGTCTATAGAACCAATAGAATAATAATATTAAACAATGGACTGAGGTGAATAAAATGTTTACGACGTCATCATAGGTTCCCATTTTGCTATGGAAGATAATAACTTTACTTTATTTTTATAGTCAGTCAATAAATTTGAGTACTGATATTAAAAAAAGGACGCTTTTATTTATGTACCTACGTTATACCAAAAGACCGCATAAAGCTTTAAAAAATAATTGAATTCCTTTGACAGTAAATCATTTCGATAAAATGGACCTAGTCAAAGACAAACAAAACTCCTAAGAGCTCATGGAAAAGATCATACAATTTAATTAATCAAAGAAAAAAATTAATAGATGCCAAGGTATGTTAGGTATTTAATAGTTTCGTATACATGTGTCAATTTGCCAGTGCCGTCGGAAAAATTATTGTAGGTTTCGCTCCTTTTCTGGGAATTTTTTTAAATTTGAATTAAGAAATGATCTTAAAATTTTAATTGCAGAAATATATTTATGTATTTAAGTTAAAAATAAGGTAAAAAATGTATCCAAGGAAATATCATTTTTTATGTGAAAATACAAATTTCGCGCAGGGTAAGATCAATATGGGGTGTGGAACTAAAGGAAATTGTGCGAAATTTTAATTTTCACCACACCAAATTTATCATCTTCCCCCGGGCAAATTGTCATTACTTTCTATACTTATACAAATTTGGAATGTGAAAATATTAATTTCTCGCGAAATCTTCTTTCTACACCATACTATGTTTTTTCAGAATTTTTTTGTGACTTATTTAAAAAATAAAATGCACGACGGGGTAGCACGAATCGTTGGAGCGGTTTAAAAAAAAAAAAAATAATTTTTTATTTACAAAATTTTAAAAACATTTCAAAAAAAAATTGGTACGCAATTTTTAGTATTTATTAACGCGGAGTTTAAAAATTAGTTTTGAATGAAAATCGTCTATACACATTTTCAAAATATCGAATTTTAAAAAAATATTTTTTTTTCAATCGATAGATACATTTTTTTCTATAATATAGTAGATCGTACTGATATAAGCTGACACATAAATTTTACTCAAAATCCTTAGAGCCGTTTTTGAGAAAAATGAGCTTTTAAACACTAGTGTTGAAGGTACCTACCTGTTTTTTGATCCTTAGACAAGTTTTTACTTAAAATCTGTTAGATAATGTTAAAAAACTGTTGAAAGAAAAGTTTATTAAATTAGAAAATACAATTAAATAAAAATAATAGCCCTGTTTTTTTTTTTTTACAAAAGTGAATAGCCAGCTCAGCAAAATTTTTACACGCACACAATAACAAAAAAAAAAGTGATTATAAATATTTTGTTATTGTTTGTACCTACACAAAACAAACAAATGATTTATTTTTGTTTGCGTGTGAAAATTTTGCTGAGTTGCTATACACTTTCACCAAAACACGGCTAGTAAAAATTAAAAACTATTCTTTTTTTTAAGTTTTTATTTTAATTTAAGAATTTTAAGAATTTTATTTTAATTAAGAATTTATTTTTACAACTTTTTTAATTTTAAAATGAAATATGCCACGAGTAGGTTGATGCCGAAACGCGTCGCATATTTCATTTTAAAATTAAAAAAGTTGTGAAAATAAGTTTTTCTTAAATTAAATTAAATAAATAAAAAAAAAAAATAGTTTTTAATTTTTATTAATATTATTTAATTATTATATTTTCTAATATAAAACACAACTTGGAGACAAAAAGCCAAAAAAATGCATATAACAGTTTATTAAAAATCGACCAAGTCGTTTGCGATTTATTAAGTTCTCAAAAAAATTTTAAAACTTTTTTTAAAAATCAAAATAAAATATATATATTTTTAAACTTTTTGTAACATTTTCTACAAAAAAAATTGGTCAAAATCAGTTGAGCCGTTTTTTGAGAAAATCTAAAGTTGGTTTATTTTTTTTTTAAGTTATGGGCACTTTTTTTGAGAAGAATAAGATTTTCAAAATTTGGTAAGAAAATTTTTTACAGATATTGTTGTTATTTTTGGTCTTAAAAAAATCAAAAAAAAAACGTGTCGAGAAAATGCCTAAAACCGCTTGGTTTAAAATTTAAAGAAAATCGACCCACCCGTTTAGGCTTTAGCCTAAAGGACAGGCACACGGTTTGTTATATATTCTACACCATATTACTCAAGCTATATAGAGGCCCCCGTCCTATACAATTTTTTTTTTCTTGTCTCACCCCAACCTATACGTTCTATAGCTTTTTGTCACATCGAATGATGCGAATCACCCTGTATAACCGTTAAAATACAATATGATTAACAATTGGATTGTAAAGCTATGACTCAGCCAATACAATTAGCACTCATGCCAATCATTTATATAAGTGCCAATCATTGGATTGAGTTGGCACCATTTCCATCAGTAGACATAAATTATTACAAATTACAAATTACGCTGAACAAAACAAATATGACTTATAAATAAATAAATAATGATTTTTAAAATTATTCGTTCCATTAAAAATAAAAAAAGCTTCCAATAAAATTCCAAATATGTTGAGAAAACTGAAGCTACTGATATTTTGAAAAATAATTAAAAACGTGTGTTCTATTTAATTCATAGTTTGACATCTCATTTATACTAAAGTAGAAGAAAATGTGTTTATTAATGTTAAATACAAAAAAAATTTATTAAACAAATTTTCTTGGACAGGACAATTCCTTTAGACGGACAAAAATATTGTCATCCGTCACTGTCGGTCTAATATAAAATGTAATGTATTTTATCCACACCATCATGAAAGATAACCTCTCTCATGATAAGATACAAAAAATAAAAATAAAAAAAAACTTGAAATTTCTTTAAAAAAAAAATATTAAAATTTTGTAAATTATTTTGCATCTTGTTGTTCAATGCTCACCAACTGAAAATTCAAAATACTTGAAAAACAAATAATTTATGAACATATGTAATGTATGTATATATGGTAGGTATATTTATTGTTGTTTATCCATATTTCACAGTGCGAAGTCAAAAATAGGCTCAGTTTATAAAGCCTAAGTTATATACAAATTGCGTTTGAATATATCTATACATCTTATTTTTAATCATTCCAAAGAGAAAAACAAAAATAAAACAGAAGTTAATATTTACTTAAGGAAAAAAATTTTAAAATTAATAGATAAAATACAATTATTGTTTATTCAGATAAATTCTGTTTCTCTTACAAAATTTTAGTCAAATATTTTTTATTTTGTTTTTAATCAACAATAAGCTTCTTGTCAAAAAAAAAAATTAAATTTCTTTGAATATTATATCTTCTTGGATAACAGAGAAAACAATATTTGTGTGATGTGAAGTTTTTGAATTTTTTAATAAATACACTGACACACACGATTCTTTAACGATTTGCATTAATTATTAATTTCTAATAAAATATGCATACATTTTGTTTTTTTTTTTCAAAGAATCTTTGATGGTTCAATTTATTTATTTTATTTTTGTTTTTGATTTTTTTAATATTAATTAATTATAACCATAAAAGATCACAAGGTGATAATTACGATGTATATAAAAACAAAATAAAACAAAACAAAATAATATTGAGAAGAAAAAAAGAATTAAAAGAAAAGAAAAGGCAGTGAACTTTAATTATAAGTAGAGAAGAAGTTTTGAATAAATTCGATGAATCTTACAATCAAACAAAGATTTATTAATTCACTCTTAGATTATTCCAATATGTAATTTAATTATATTTTGTATTCGAAAATAAACTGACAAAAATTCTTCATATATAAACATATTTAATTAATTACCAAAAATGCTATAGATTATTAATTCTATAAAAGTAGAAGCTGCCATCATATTACAGAGACATATTTTCTTTAAAAAAAAAGCAACGATTTTGTCTCTAAAGTGCATTAAGCGGAATTCACTGTAATCGCTTTAATGCAAGACCTAAAATTGATATTTCTATCAATCCGCACACCCCTTTAATTAAAAATAGTAAACTTGAGTTTATTTTTTATCGCATGTCTAGAAGTTATTAGCCAGCAAGTCGCCTTATTAAACTACCGATGATTCAACATCATACAAATTAATTAAAGAGTACCTAAGGGAACTCGGATTGTGTGTAAAATAAAAAAAAAATCCATACGTATGTAGGTAATTTAAATTATTCACACCACCTATCAATAAAATAATTAGCTTACACTTTCTATGGATTCTAAGAATATTTTGCAAATTGCCTATTAATAAATTTGAACAAAACAAAAAAATAAAAAAATAAAGAAAAAAAAAAAACCTCAAGGTCACAAGAATTGATTTGAGCTTTCTTTTTTTATTTTTACTCATAAATTTGTGTAAGTAAAAATAAAATCGCATACATTATAGGCAATGCTAGCTAAGGTTGTTTTTTTTTTGTTATCAATTCAAGAAAAAAGAAGACTTTTCCGCCATAAACTGTCTTCAAGCGGACGGACATTTATTGAATACGATATTTGTTTAAACTTAAAAAAAGCCGCAAAAATGTTAGAACTTAATCATACTTACTTTTAATTATGTAGGTTCTTATTGTGTCAATAAGATAAAATAATATATATGGCAGTGTTTTTGTATAATATTTTCATTTTTGTATTCGATTTTATTGAAATTTTTGTTGACAAAATGTATCATTTATATTTATTTAAACACTTATCACATAGGTATCGTCGTCGGCCGCTTATAAGAACACCTCGTTACTCATTAATTTCAAATTTTACAGGAAAGACGGAATTATCTCACGGAGCTTATTTTTATTTCTTTATTTTGTTTTTTACCTTTTGATTGAAGTTACGAGGTTTGCTCAGTATTTTTCTTTGTCAATAAGTATGGAAATCGGCAATAAAACAGAAGTGAAAATTATAGTTAAGAGATTTTTAAAATTAAATTTAAACTTATTTACAGTTTTCAGGGAGGCTAAATTTTTTATTAGTTTCTATAGTCAATATTATTTAACTCGACTGTTTTCAATTATTGACAAAAAAAAATTTAAGGCTAAATAATATGGAATTAAATTTGCTTCTATTCGACTTTAGCAAATGTTTCCGCAAGTTCGGGGCAAGAGAGGATGTCGGTCAAATTAGCATTACCACTTCAAAATTTTAAGATTCTATAATAATTGGATTAATTATCGTGAATTTATCGTAAATTTGTTGTGAAAGAAAAAAAATTTTCGCTCTTGTTTTTTTAAAACAACCCCTGGTAATGCTACTTTGACAGTCAACTTAGCATTACCACCCCCAACAAAAATTTCAAAAAAAAACCGAGTATGTCATTAAATGTCGTGAATTTGTCGTGAAAGAAAAAAAATGATTGCACTTGTTTTTTTTTTTTAAATAACCCTTGGTAATGCTAAGTTGGCCGGCAAGTTAGCATTACCAGGGGATATTTAAAAATTTACAGATTTCACTCATAGAGTAACTATATGGGACATTGAAAATGACTTATATTACGTCGATAAAACAAAAACATGTCTAATCTTTGTAATTTTTATTTTGTGTACTATTTTGTGCATTGTAACTTCACAAACTGTCTTAGAAACCATTCTACAGTCTGAAGTTCCAATTTGTATATTTAATGTCACTTCCCAGTTGGCAGTTAAATTAATGTTGTTAATTTTTTTAATAAGATAAAACTTAGTCTAAATTGTAGCTTAACTCGCAATTATACAATCATACTCATTTTCATCCGCACCGGCATAGCACTTATACACGAAAAAAAGTTACATACCATCTATCTTAACGTATATCTAGGTATTTGACATTTTTGCATAGCTAACCATTGCAGAAAGGTAACTGAATTATTACAGATCGATTAAAGCATCAGTGTTGTTCCTCTACGTGTCGACTTTAATTGTCTACATTTATAGGTAGACAATTGCGTCGACAATGTCAACAATGTAAACAATGTCGACAATGTCAACAATCATGTAAACAATGTAAACAATTGCTGTCACCTTTGTAAAATTGCAAATCAATAAAATTCATTTCAGAATAACGCTGGAGTGGACACAGGGAGAGCTTTAAAGTCAAAGTATTATTTAAAAACCAAGACTGAAATGTCGGGAAGGACGAAGAATAACGCGTTCGATGAGCTAGGCTTTATTTTTGTAAAAGCCAACAACAAAAATATTCAGCTATTTGCACGGCGTGCAATAAAAAATTGTTAAATACTGCTGAAAACCATCTTCGAAGGCATAA
This sequence comes from Epistrophe eligans, assembly GCA_951394125.1. NCBI lineage: Eukaryota > Metazoa > Arthropoda > Insecta > Diptera > Syrphidae > Epistrophe > Epistrophe eligans. The sequence goes on along the minus strand of OX596031.1, from coordinate 26,021,714 downwards.
TTTATATAAATTCTCATTATTTTTTTAGAATAAAATATAATCTGTTGTGTAAACGAATCAAGAACAATAGGTATGTTTGGCAGCTATACTCTGTTCAACAAAAATGTCTGTTCAATAAAAAAAATCATGAATTGTCTACATTGTCTACATTGTCGACGTTGCTATGTAGACAATTACCGATTGTCTACGTTGAATTGTCTACATGTAGACAATCATGTAGTCTACATTTATAGTCTACATGGCACAACACTGTAAAGCATACATATAATACGGTTCAACTTAGTTCTCGACTCAGTCGGTTGTTGTTCAAATCAACCCGTGTCTTGGCTTGTTATTTGATCAATTTGACGGTTGATGAGAAAATCAAAAGATTTTGCATTTTTTCAAATTGATTTACAAGTATTTCAAATCATTGGACTATGTATATTGTATAAAGCCAAGACATTTGATTTACTGTCCAGGTAAACCTTTTTTAAATCGAGACAAAATTTACAAAGAATTTGATGCGAAGCCCAACCTCACTGCTAATTGTTTTTATTCTATAATATTTTATTTTAAAATATTTTGAACCCTTCTTTTAATCAATTTAACAATATCGAGTCGCGTAATTTTTTTTAGACAAAAATAATGTTTTTGACACTTGGAGCTGTATTCTTTTAACTGAGTTTATGAAATGTGTGGCCGAGCGGCGAGCATCAATTTAATTGACAACCAAATTGAATAGTTTATGGACTACTTTAAGATGAAGCCTAAAATTTTATTTGCATTTGAGGACCTTAAACTTGAAGATCTGACCATTAGGGCTTAAGTTATAAGTTTATTAAAGAGGTTCAAGTAGGTAGCTATGCAATATGCATATTGCATGTTCTAGGTTAAAAAATAAAATTGATTTAGAAGTTAGTAAAGTTTTTCCCCAAACGTTGTCTATCATATTCTAGGTTCTTTAGGTTGATTTAGAAAAAAATCAACTTTTGTCATATTTTACCTTAATTTTGAGACTTAAACCTCGAACATCCGATTATTAGAATAAAAGTTAGAAGCTAACCAAGACCTTAACCTTGATGATCTGGTCCTTAGAACTTAAGTTATAATTTTGTATGAGAGGTTCAAGTAGGTAGCTATGCATATTCTAGGTTAAACAATCAAATTGATTTAGAAGTTAGTAAAGTTTTTACCCAAACGTTGTCTAGCATATTCTAGGTTCTTTAGGTTGATTTAGAAAAAAAATCAACTTTTGTCATATTTTACCTTAATTTTGAGACTTTAACCTCAAAGATCCGATGATTAGAACAGAATATATCAGCTTACAAAATCTACCCTTTTTGATTATAATATTTTAATTGTTTAGCTAAGTTAATTCTAAGAAGTTATAAGCTAACCAAGACCTTAATCTTGATGTTTTTTTCTTAGAACTTAAGTTATAATTTTATATAAGAAGTTCAAGTAAATACTTATGCATATTCTAGGTTAAACAATCAACTGATTCAAAAGTAAGTTAAGTTTTGTCTAATAGATAATTAGATCAGAATATATCGACTTACAACATCGACCCTTTTTGAATATACTATTTAAGTTGCTTAGCTATGTTGATTTTCCCTCAAGCCTGATTTACCTTAGTTTAAATACTTAACCTCGCGCATCTGGCCCTTAGAACTAAAGTTATAAGTTTATTAAAGAGGTTCAAGTAGGTACCTATTATGCATATCTATTATAGGTTCAACAATCGATTGATTTAAAAGAAAGTCAACTTTTGTCACATAATTTCTTTAGACTGACATTTTACCTTAATTTTAGGACTTTAACCTCAAACATCCGATTATTAGAACAGAAGTTATAATCCAAACAAACCAACCAAATCCAAACTTTACGATTTTATTATTTGTAAAATACCTACTAAAAATAATGTTCATGCACATACCTACATATGTACATACATGCATATATCTACATTCTACATACCTACATAATGTACATATATCATTTTTGTGCCCGATGCAAAGCCAATTTTGTTTGCCACGTGGTGTTTTTTTTTTATTGCACACACTCCACCGTCTTCTCCATTCTATCAATATATTCTTTGTAGGTACGTACCTACATTTATACATATTTTGTTTGTTTTTTTTTTTTTCTTTTGCCGTGATGAAATTTGTTCTAAAAAGACAATTTTTCAAGTTTCTAGTATGAATTTTTTTACGCCTTTGCAAAATTTTTTATGCAGATTTGTAGCTTGCCATTTAAGCTTTTATTATCTAGCTTAATATCGAACATCCAATAATTTTAACTAAAGTTATAGGCTTCTAAGTGCGCTCAAATCGAGCATTTTTCGAATTTTACATTTCTCCACTGAATCTCGTCCGTTGGCGAAGATCAAAATTTATGTACGCTGGCTGAAATTCATCACTTGTGTTTTTTTTCTTCATTTTATTCATTTTTGTAGTTTCTTTGGTAACACCAACCAAAAATTCAATCGTTCTTCCCCTATACGCTAGAGTTCATTCTATATCTTTGTTCATTTTGGTAACACCATACTTTTATCAAAACGACCCTATAAACATTTTCAATGTTAAAAAAGAAAACAAGCGTGACAAATTTTTTTCTTTCACGTCAAATTTACTACAAATTCACGACAATTAATTCAATTATAAGATTCTTAAAATTTTGAAGTGGTAATGCTAACTTGACGTACATCAAAAGAAGCACTTGCCAACCCCTGGTTGACTCTAGGTACTACATTTTAATACTGAAGGAGTATTTTAAATTGTATTACATAAGATGCCTCAAAGGGTTTGAGCATGTAGATTTGGTCGGAACAAGAAAAAAATCGTATTTTTTCTAAAACTTGACTTTAAAACGAACAAAAAATTAAGAACAACGGCAACACTTACAATGTCATGTTACATCTTTCTTTGAATCTATGAATAAATAAATTCTTTAATTCTGGTTTTAAATCAAATTATTTAAGTGAATATTTTAATTTTAAAACTCAGTTTAAAAAAAAAAAAAAAATTAAATCAAAAATTTGGAACAATTTTTTTTCAAAATGTTACGTATTAATATGTTTTAGTTTCCAATGCCCTTATCATAGTTTAGTCAAACGATACAAACCAGATGCTAAAATATCTTGTACTATAAAAAAATTTAATGCTCCTCCCATAATAACTTTCACAACAAATTAACGACGAAAAAAAAAAAAAAAAAAAAATATCGAAAAACTTTTAACTATTAAGAAAAAAAAAAAAAAAATAGAAATCATGTAAAAATCTTAAACTTTTCAGAATTGTATGTAAAAAGTAAAATTTTTTTATGTTGTTGTTAATCAGCCAGACGGCACAGCCATGATGCGCATTTTGTAAATGAAATTTAATTTGAAATTTTGAAGTATAATTAATAAATCTAAATCTTATCTAAAAATATATAAAATCAATGCAATTTATTGGACTCTTAACACTTTGTTGTGGCAATTCTATCTTTAAAAAATTAAAAATAATAACATAATTAAAAAAAAAAAACAACGGCAACACTTCAATATTACCTATATACTACAACTTTGTTTTAATTCAGAAATATGTTGTTAAAAAAAAGTTTTTGTAATTTTTAATTTTTACAAAAACTAAAATGCCAACAACTTTAATTTTTAAGTATTCGATTTAATGGGGTTGGGGTCGAAATTCTGTATGTGCCAAAATTCGGATTCCAAAATTCTGTATTCCAAAGTTCTGTATTTCAAAATTCTGTAAATTCAAAATTCTGTATTCTAAAATTCTGTAAATACAAAATTCTGGATTTCAAACTTCTGTAAATGATAAAAGAAAAATTTTTTTGATAATGAAAACAAGTGCGCACTTTTTTCATTATCAAAACAATTTTTCTTTTATCATTTACAGAATTTTGGAGTACAGAATTTTGATATTTTCGTTTTTTTTTTTTTTTTGTTTCTTTTTGTATTATACTGTGTTACTTTGTTAATTAAATAAAAATTGTTCAACAGGCAATTAAAAAACGTAATCATAACTGTGAGTTTTATTGTAGAAGTTTGTAATTACAGAATTTCGAAAAGCAGAATAATGGACTTGCAGAATTTTGGATTTACAGAATTTTGAATTTACAGAAATTTGAAATACAGAATAATAAAAAAGCAGAATAATGGAATACAGAATTATGTTCATACAGAATTTTTTATCCAGATAAAGAATTTTGGAATACAGAATAACGACCTGTTCCCGATTTAATGTTTATAATTAAGATAATGACATTGCATATTAAAAGCCAAAGTAGTACCAACTTGTTTATTAAAATTTTTATAGAAATAAAAAAAAAATATTTAATTTTTTGATTTAATAAAAATAATTAAGAAAAGAAAATATTGTAGGCTGCTTATTTTTTTATTTTCTGACGAAACAGATTTTTTGTATAGAAATATTTATAGAGCATATTTTTTTAGAGTTCAAAACAAAGCCCTCCACCAAAATTTAAATTTTTCGGAATTTTTTTAAAGTCAAAGTCTAATTTAATGGGTTAAATTTAGCGAGAATTAGTTGTTATAATTGCTTGAAAATAATTCTTATTTTAAAGATATTATTTGATAACACTAAAAATGCTATAAATTTATTATGTTATGCCGCCATCTGGTTCCTGGTCTTTTTGACCAATTGTTATGAATGAATTGCAACATTCTATTGAATTATTATGTTCTTGAATGAGTTCGACCTCAAAAATATTTAATAACTTTATAATTCTTATCAGCATAACTTTTGCCGTGATAGCTAATTTGTTATGAAAACATTATGAGTTTAGAAAATTGTAAAATTCAGAACAAATCTTTAAGAACTGTTATTTATCAAGATACAAAAATTAATGTATGTATCAAACAGGTAGGTACTATTTTTTTTTTTAAGTAAAGTTTAATAAAATACATACGTTTAATTAAAAAAAAATAAAACCATTTTTTATAATCTTAATAACCATGTCGAAATCATTGCTATAATTCATTCTACGATAAGAAAATATTTCATAAAAGAAAAAGTCATGTAGAATAATTTTTAGACAGGTACCTACATACCTACAATATACTTATACAATACATTTATGTTATTTTTATTTTTCATGGTTGACTTTCATCATATCACAACTATGTATTTTTAATTAAAACGCAGAAAATAATCAATTTAAATCCATTTGAACCATTTATTTGATTATTTTTTTTTTTATTATTTATTTATAAATAAGAACCCAGTTTTATTAACATGCCCATAAATGTTAACGATCTTTAAATGATTGTGAAGTTATAATATTGTGAAATTCAAAGACAGAGTGTCTTAGTCATTTATAGCCTATACCTATAAATACATACATGTATGTATGTGAGATCCGAGAAATGTGTGATTTTAAATTCTAAATTCAAAAAAGCTCTCGAGATTTATCTAAGATTATCGTAGACTGTCCAATAAAAGAACTGTAAAATTATTGTATCTACATAATATATTAATTTTAACACGACTATTAGTGTCTTTTTTTTTTTTTTTTGTTTAATTAGTCAGTAGCTACTCATTTTTTTAATTTTATGTATTTTCAAAACAAAAACAAAAATAAAAACCTGAGTAGTTCGATTTGTTTTTGCTTAGCTTTAAAATGAGTACCTACCTTAATACTTTTAGTTAAAATACAAAAATAAACAAGAAAATTTATAATATATTATTTTTTTTTATCTGTTTGTTATAAAAACTTAAATGAAATATGTATAATCTCATAAGAATTACCTAAAATTCAAATTTGAGAATAATTTTTTTTGAGTAGGAACAATAGCGAAGTACTTAACTTCCTATTATCATTCAAAAAAATACATTTTATTGATATTAATTAACTCTTTAATTATTAAAAATTAACATAATGTTTATATAGCGTTTTAATGATTTCGATTTTTTACGATTTTGTAGAGGTATTATCTTTACGATCAATGTTTAATGAAATTAAAATAAAAGAATACATTATTTATAAGCAACATCTCAACAATAATGCTAACACTTCATTTATATAATTTTGCATTAAAATATACGTTTAACCGGCAGAAATGTTAATGTGGAGCCAGAATCTTTGCAAAATTAAATTTGTTGTAAATATCATTTTTTTTTTTTTTTTCAAAGAAATGCCAAAAGTAAAAAATTTTTGAAATTTTTCGTAATAGCGGTAAATTTTGAGAGGTTCAAATATTTGCAGTAACTTTGCCCTAGAGCAGTGGTTTGAAAAATTCAAACAAAATAACTAAAGTAGCTTAACATGAGGTCTGAGATATCTTCTTTTTTTTTAATAAAACTGAGAATTGTTATTAAACCGTGTATAAAAAATACACATATGTAGAAATAAAGTTACAAATAATGTATGTTTTTTTTTTATTAATTTAAAACATGTTATTAAATAATATATTTAAATATATAGATATGTTAATATGAAGTCTGAAAGAAATTCAGTTTTTGTTAAATTAAATTAAATTTAATAAAATTTTGTATTAAATATATAGATTTATAAAAAAAACTTCATTTTAAAATCTACTTCGATTTTTCCCAGTTTACTTCACTTTTTTCTCAATTCAACTTTTTTTTCGGGAGTGGTTACGCCGCACAAAACAAATACACTTGCCCTATAGATAAATTTAAAAAAAAATAAACAAAATAAACACTAGATAATATTTTTTCTTTAAAATAAAGAACCTAGATAGAATATTGACAGATTCCTAAAATATCAAAGGGAAACATTTCCGATAAACATCGTGATCAGAGATACCATATACTGCTATCGTTAACATATTGAAAATCATTTTTTTTTATTGTTAAACAGAAGTTATGAGTAAAGAACATTTTTATGTTTAATGCTTTAATGTTGAGTTGTGAAAGAATTTAAATACATTTTTGGTTTCTAATTATATAACATTCAACACATTCCATTAAAAAAGATTAAAATCAATTTATTCAACTCCCCCAATATTCTCGTAGCTTCCGACCTCATTAAAATGAAAAAAAAAAAAAATTCAAGTTATTTCAAATTATTTCACGACCAACAAAACCTATTTTATTATTGCAACAGAACTTTACGATAAAAGTATTGTATGTAATTGTTAGCCATGTCGCAGTTTGTCATCTTAAGTATTATGATATACCTAATTTAGAATTACATGTTCAGCAATATATTTAGGAATGAATTTATGTCATGTTGTCTTGTCATAGGGAACAGTGGGATATTTATCTAAAAAGATATACAAATTTTGGAATTTTTTGTGATGACATGAAATTCTTAAAAAAAAAAATTTAGAACGAAAAATGTCACAAATTACAAAATTCCTTAAAAAACAAAACTGCGAAACAAAACTTATCGAATCGTAGAATCCCGAATATAGCTTTTGTTCTCACTTCGGATTTTACAGGATAATTGTTCTTTAGTATTGTTCTCTGATCGATAAATTATACGATGCAGGATTTTTAATTTTTCCAAAAACTAGAAGACAATTTACAGTACGGTTTTTGTTTTGTTTTGACTAAAATTTAATAAGAACTGTTCACTAAATTTAAAAATAAAATAAAAGAAGTGATTTTTGGCGTTACAAACTAGTATAGCAGTCCATTGTAGGTGTTACCGTTTTTGAAATTTTTATTTTTGTTTTAAGTCAATTTTTTGGAAAAATGCCCCACCCGCGGGAAATACACCCCCTCCTCCGATACGACCGACACACGTTATGAGAATAACCCTGTATAATATTAAAGATATTGTTTTTTTTTTATTTTTGTTATTTACATAAATAAAAAAAACTTTTTAGAAATTTTAAATGCAATATTATTTATACTTCTCAGTACCAGAATGCGAAATAATAATAAAATCAAACCAAGGATTAACCAAGTAATAGCAAATAAGACAAAATTTTCCAAAAATGTTTAATATTTATTTTAAGTAGTTTTATTGCAATGTTTCAGCGTTATATGTACGAAGTTTAATAATTAAAATTTGTATACATAGTCGAGTTAACAAAAAAAAAAATAGAATCACTAAATGATTTTTTTTTTCATGAAATTTACATAAAAATCCTCCCTTCCAGAATTGAATGAAATTGGTCTACCTCTTTAGGCTCTAAATCGATGTATATTGGACATAAAGACCGATGGACGATATGATAGAAGCCACTTTTTTTTTACTTTTTCCATTATAATAATGAAGTTTGATTTTTTTGCATATATATACGAAATCAATAAATGGCCAAGCAAAAACAATTTGTTTGTCATGTTTTATCGTAAAATATCCCACTGTATATGGTGGTCGCACTTTATAATTACAAAGCACTCTTACACCCATTCAGAAGTCATATGGGAGTATGCTGGTTTCAATCAAGCCTCATCATATATTATGCACCGCAAAGATCGGTATTTCTTGAGATACTTAAAATATATACATACATACATACCACATAAAGATTAAAACAGAAGATAAAAAAAAAACCTCACAAAAAAAGAAGCGATACCACGAGTGTGTTAAAAAATCAAGCGTAAATTAAAGAATATACTTTTCAAGTGAAAAGTCATCGCGCATCAAGATCAAGAAAGATTGCTTCTGATCTTGAATGTTTTATCTTTGTTCATAATGTTTCGCTCTTAAGTTTTAACATGGTTAGATCAAATTTTTTTAAATGAATCTTTTTTTTTTTTATTTTTATAGTAGGTATGTAATCTGTAATTTTATCGGGAGCATAAGACACCAACCATATGTTGTGTGATGTGTGTGCCTGCACGTTTACCATTGCCTTATGTGCCCATGACGTATAAAAAAAACGATGATTTTAATTCAAAGCTCTATAAGTCTATAGAATGCAAGTTTATAAAATAAATATGTATACGAAATTCGAGTAGAAGGTGAACGAGTGGTAGGTTTTTGAGAATGAATTAAAAATATTAATATATGTTGCATGTTTAAGAAACTTTGTTGTTGTCTTAAAGATATACATATCTATAGGATACTAAATATTTTTTTTTATTTATATAGACACACGGTCATTAAGCTGCGATTATTGATAAATAATTTCTTATTACTTTTAAGTCTATAATTATTTATTTATTGTTTTAAGATTTAATTCTTGTTTGAACAATTAAGTGAATACGTGTTGGGTTCGTAGAAATATTAAGTAGGTACTTAAATTTAAAAGTGATAAATATTTATTTATTTTGCTTTTTTACAATGAGTTATAGGTATTATTAAATATCTACTATATATGTACTTGCTATGCATGTCTATATTATGTTATCTAATTTATACCCAGCTACTGAATAAAGAAATTCAAAGTTGTTCTCTGATATTTTGAAAAATATTTAAATTTTATGAAGTTTTGTTTTGAATCTTACTTCCTTGTGCAGGAGCGTCTGAGGACTTTTAGAGCAACAAGGCCTTTTATTTGATTGACGATCACACGAATGACGTAAATCGGTCAATACTGTCCCAAATTACGTTGACGTTTGATCTGTGTCAATGAGTAGGTAACTATAAAGTTTTGGTGTCAATGCATTGAAACTTCTAAAAACGACGATCACACAATTTGAACACATCTGAATACTTTGAGCTCTAATGCAGTGTTGAAAAGAGTGAAAATGAATCATATTTCACTTTGACGTTCACAAGACGACTGTAAAGCTGTAAACTGTCAAATCCTATAGTTGATGTTTACGATGTTAATTAATTAATAAATCCCTAAAAAATCTTTTATTTTATATAATAAATTATTTTCTCAAGGAAAAAGGCATTTTTATAGATTTGAATAAAAATTTTCAATTTATACGTCAAAATATAATTTCTTGCCTATCTGTATCTGTCAAATAATAATCTTTTAAATTCCAATTAAGGATGGATTCGTTGTTGATGGATTAAAAAACCTTTAAAATATCAGAAATATACCTATATGAGATTTATTTTTTTGTTTGTCCTAAAAATTTTAGAGCTCTTGAATTGCATTTGGAATACATTTGTTTTATGTTTTATAATTTATATAGCTTATAGCTTATAATCTATCTGTCAAGCCATAAATTGTCAAATTACATTGAAGGATAGCTTGATATCGATGGATTAAAAAAAAAGAACATTTTCTTAAATTGAGGTAGGCTACGTTGATGCTGTAAAACAATCAGCTGTGTCAACGCTGAGATACATCAGCGTTGATTAAACGGTCACAGAAAATGTCAACGCAGCAGTCAATGTATTGACAGTTTTCTGCGTTGACAACTTTGAGACGAAATTTGACGCCAACTAATCGCATTTACGTTGATCGTCTATTCGTATAGTTGAATTTATATGAAGGGCCTCAAATATCATACAATTATTTGCTTTAAGGTTGCTAAGCTAAGCATATAACAGTATTTGGTACTGAAATCTTAAAACTTGGTGTTTAAACTTTTCTTTTGCAAGTTATTCGGTTAGTAAAAAAAATTTATTTGTGAATAAACTCTAAGGACTAGCGTTAGAACCTTACTCGAAGTAATTTTACTCTAATTTTAAGAAAGAAAATAAATCTACTTCTCCACTCTGTTTTTTTGAGATCTACTCCTTTTTTTCTACACTGAAAAATTTTAAAAAATTTCAGACAAACCACGTGAAATGACAGCGCTGTGTTATTCAATTTTCTAACAGAATTCTCACTTCGACTGTTTGAATCTAAAATTCTATTTGATTGATTTTTTAAAATTTTTACTTTTGTTAAAATAATTTTTTTTTTTAATACTTACAGTTTTTAAAAACTTGAGTTTTTCTTTCGGTTTCAAATCTACTCCGGAAATTTTCGATTTACTCCTCTTTTTTACAAATCTGCTCCGAAATTTTAGTACTAAGGTTCTAAAAAACACTTACAAATGTTATTTTTGAGAAAAACAATAAGCTTCTCTTAAAAGTTGGTTGAGCCCACATACACTAAGTTATTTTTAGAGTTTCAGAGGAAAACATATTAATGTAGGATATAAGCACAGTACTGTTACAAATACAATTTGTATTTAATTTATTTGTGAAAATACTTACCAACAAAAACATGTTTTTCTTGAATTGGAGCTTAGTTTTGTTTTACTAAAAAGCAGACAACAAGCTATAATTAAATTTTATTATGTCAGTTTTTTTTTTATAAATTCATTTACCTATACCTTCATTCATATTCTATTCGGTTAGCTCCATAATATACTTAACAAATATTGATGTTTGTGAGAAAGTACCTAGATACTTTATGAAAAAAACCCCTGTGCTCAGTGCTCAATGGATCGGCAAGAAAACAAAAAAAAACAAAAAAAAAAATACAAAAAAACAGATAAGACAATAAAAATTAAAAAAAAAATATTATTTGTATAATTTTATTCTTTAATCTTCATTAAATATGTCATCAGCTGATTTTTTACGTAGGTAATAATATTTATTTTGTCTTAACAATCAAATAAATTGCAAGAATATAATTATCATTGTTTCAAATATAATCGAAATAATTAATTATATAAATTGAGATAAGACACTCTTTACTCATTTGTTAATTTTAATAAATTTAATAAATTATCTTTCAGACCAAGTTATTGTTGCCAAAATAATTGAAAATTAATCAAAATGCATATAGTTCACTGACTTTTTACTGATTATTAAATTTTAAGACATTTTAGTCAAAATAAAGTACACTACTGGGTCGCACGTTCCTTGCCTTAGGGTGCAGTGCAATTAGCCCCACGGAAATAAAGCACGTGGGTTTTAATTCCCAAAATAATTAAAAGAAAGTAGGTAACACCTGCGAACTTTTTTTCTTTTTGAAATGGAAACAAAAGCTGTGGGTTTTAATTCCTTTTTTTTGATAGAGAAAAAAATTATTCAGTCAAGAACAAAAAACAATTTTGGACTTTGTCAACAGTTTTCTTGGACACTAGTACTTTGGGTGACTCGCTTCTAAGGTTCCAAGGAATTAAACTCCCTCTTTGGGTCATCTGTTCCGCTCACGAAATTCCTTTGCTCCGCTTAGGGTATGTTCAGTAGTCAGGCAGGCGCCAATATCAACAGTTCTCCTGGACAACAGTATATAAAATCAAAGAGTTATTGAATCACACTTTATGTACATGGGTCTTAATGCCAATTCAGAAAGGCAATAACACCAGCGGATCTTAATGCTTTTTTGTGGTGGGTCTTATTGCCACTCCAAAAATGAAAAAAAAATGTTACTGTTAAATGTTAAAAATTACCATAATTTTTAAACGATTAGTCGCAGAAAAAAAGTGTTAAATTTTATTTTATATAGAAAATTACATCGCCTGCAAACTTTGCAGTATGTTTCTTTGAAGTATTTTCCCCCACCGTTTACCGTTTAAAATTTATGTGTAAAAACCTATATTTTCGACACGTGCGTCGCCTTAGATTAAGGTAAAAATACGAAAAAAATAGTTAATGGCATTTAACCACAGAGAGTGTGACCCGATAAAAGAAATGTTCAGAATTTCAAGTTACATTTTCTTAACGAACACACACACGTTTTTTTTTTTTATTGAAATACCATAAACTGATTTTTTCTTTTAATCGACAAAATATAACAGCAGTTGTTACAAGATGAGGATATATAACAAAATCTAAAAACACAGATAAATAACATTGGCGCAAAATTTTAAACGATTTAGTACGATGTTAAAGCCATTTTATTATACTAAAAAAGGCTTTAACATCGTACTAAATCGTTTAAAATTTTGCGCTATTGATTCAAATCAAATCCCGAAATTATTTGTTTTTACCATTGCAAAATTTGCCCTTTTACTAATCTATACCTATAGTCCTATACCTATAAGTTTTATAAGCAAAACAAGTCATACGCCACATGTTCAACTGATAAATCTGATCTACAGATTTAATAGCTCATTTTAACCAAAATAATTATTGTAATTACATATTCCCTTCTTCGAAGTATACCTAAGTAATTACTAATTAAATTTGATTACAATAATATTTTTAATTATTGTAAATAATAAAGAATTATTTATCTACTCATTAAAACAAAATTGTTTGACTAATTTTTTTTAGAATTTACATAAATCATGCGTTATTCTAATTACGCATAATATAGAAATTTTGAACTAAAACTATGAATGTATATCAAAATCAAACTTATTCAAACCAAAATCACTGAACATTTTTTTATAATTTATACAAAAACGCAAAACAAACATAAATCTAACCTGTCAGATGTTTTTTGTGATAAAATTAAAAAAAAAAAAATAATAATAACTAATAAGCACCTTAATACCTGTATACCTAACTTGTTGCTTTATTTGAACTTGCAACTTTAAAGATCTAATCAAATTTCATTTTTTTGTATTTTTCTATAATACAATATTGTATACTGAATTTATTTAATTCATTATTTTTTCAACTTAAAAAAATCATCAAATATTGCGGGTACAAATTACGAGTGTGATAACGATTCAAATAAATATTATCTTTCGTGACTTAACTACTATTATAAAAAAAAAAAAAATTTATTTAGAACAAATGTGTCAATGATCTTGGCATATAATGTGTTTGTGTTTGTTTTTATTTAGTTTGTTCTTACTTCATACTTAGGGAGGAAGTGTTATCCAAAGATTGAGTTTAGGTATTTGTTTGTTTTTTTTTTTCATTAAATAACACTTTTTTTTTATTCACATACGTACATAGGTATTCAAATAATTTTTAATAACACAGAAGCGTGTTTTTAATTAAAATTAAATTATACCTACCTAATCTAAGACAAAAATATGAGATTGGTTTTATAAAAAGATGATGATATTGTATATTTCATGGAATTTTAAGACTCAACATTCAGGTTGTATATCAATTATTACAGTTAGAATTAAAGTAATACTTACGCAAGAAAAACCCAGGTTAATAATTTATTTGATTTATTTTTTTCTTTAATTTGTCTTTGTATAGGGAAGTATTGGAAAATTTATAATGGAAAGCTTTACCACTGAAAAACGAAAATTATCGAATTTTATAAAAAAAAAAAATCAACGTTCAAAACTTTAAACTAAATGCGCATATCCTTTATCAAAATATAAAATCAAAAATAAATAGTCTGATTTATCTTTTTGATAAAAAAAAAACAGAGTTTTTGAGCTTCCACTTATTGAAAAACCACACAACGATCGCACTTAAGAAAATATTCATGAGTGCAAGCTGCAAGAGATTGTACACGAAAATCCAATAACTTCAACAAGAATACGTTCGACGATATTTACGTTATAGCGGAGATCGAATTAATGGTATTTAGCCAAATTGCAGCTTATATTCAAGCAATAAACCCACAGATTTTCACAACCACCGGCTCAATTTTTACCTTTACATGAATATTTGAAAGGAAGAGCATTACCAACTTATATTTTGCTTAAGGTCCTGAATATTGTGTTTTTAATAATATAATAATAGACCCTGAAATAAAAAAATTATAGACTACTAGCTGATCCGCCCGGTTTCGCACTGAATTTTTCATCAATTTTAGCATCAATTTTTTCATTAAATTATAAAAAGTGCAAAATAAAATTTATAGGGGCGTCAAACAACCCTTCACAATGAATTTTTTGGAACGATCCAATAATATTTATATACCTATGAATGTATCAGAATGAGAGCGTAACTCCATCTGTTTGCCGATTTAATTTTGGTGATGGACAAAATTAGCCGATTTTTAATTAAGTATAGGGTTTGTCATTCCTTAATAATCAATATAATATGTATTCTCCTTCCCATACAAAATAGAATTTTCAGATATCACCACCATTCACCGCTGAAAGTATAAAATTTTGGGTTTTCATTATTTTCCCATTTTTTTCAGTCGAAATTGGCAAATTTTTGTTGAAGGTTTTTCCCTTAATTTCTTCTGCACCACCCTTATATAGTTACCAAATAAGCCTTGGTAGTTTTGATGCCAAACTCACCTTGACCTTTGGATGATATCGAATATCACTATCAAAAAAAAAAAAAAAACAATCTCATCTTATTGTCTTTGATTGAATGGTTTTATTGCGGTGGTGTAGATATCGTTCAAATTATTTTGAAACAATGGTTTTCAAAATTTTAACAAAATCGGTCCAGTCATTAAACAAAATACCAAAAAATATTTAGGTGTAGATAGCAATTTTCTCAAAACAACGTCAAATATCCGAACTTCCATTTTTAGCAAGAACCTGCATTGGAGTATTATTTCAATTACTTAAGACATCACATGTAAAAAATTTATTCAAAATCGTAGGTGGAGTTTTAGAGAAAATGTCAAGAAATTAGGTTTTCTTTGCAGGTAAATAAATTTTTTTATTAAAAGAAAATAGTTTTCAAGAATTTTGTGCCCAAAAACGCTTCTCATAGTGTAGGTAACATACATTTCAGTTTTTTTTTAAAACCATGTAAGTGTGTACCTAACCTAGGTACATATCTACATACATAGATACATACCTACCTATATCTAAGTACATATATGTTTGGCCTTATTTCATTCGTTCTAGGATACCTATTCACAATACCTATAGATTTTAATAACACTTTCGATTAAGTGTCAACCTTGGTTAAAAGTATGTTAAAAAACAATACCATTCTTCTTCTTCTTCTTATAGTGTGTCCTCGAACAATATGTATGTACCTATGCCTCAAGCATACCCCAAGAAACCCTTTAACTAAAATATTTTATATCTCGTATAATGTAAGAAGAAAAAATCAATAAATCACAAGAAAATCTGCACCATTTTGTTCATGACTTCCCAAAATGCACCACCATCAACATCATTATCATCATCATCAACTGCAGTACCAGCACTAAGCACTATAACAACAATGAAGGACAAATTAAGTCCCACAAACCTTGACCGAATTACTCTGATGCCATATAAGTAGGTACCTACCTACCTATACCCATCCAACCAAACAACTCGTCTCAACCCATCATCATCTCATCATATGGGTGGCTCTGTTTTTGCAAAACTTTTCCAGGTCACCGGTCAGTAACACAGGCATTTTTTTAAAATTTGTTTTATGATATGAGTTAACCTGTTCCTTTTGATTTCCTTATTATAAGCTTGACAAAAAAATACTCTTTCAATTGGAAAAAAAAATAAAATTGAGAAAAATTAAGAAAAACTTGTCTTGAATCTTATTTTTTTTTAAGGTCACAAGTCATCATCATTATCAACAATATGCATTAACATAAAGTACACTGACTGTCACTACCCACATCTTGCTATATCCCTATGCCAATGAACAGGAAAACAGAAAATTTTAATTGACAATAAATTGACTTTTAAATTACAAACAATGACAGCAGTTTTTGCATGCGATGTTGTTCGTTTGACCTACTTAATGCCATGGCGGCGGCGGCGGCGGTGGTGATGGTGGTTGCGAGAGTAGTATAATAAATCTTTACTGCTAGGTACCTACCTAACCTACTAGGTGTACAGATACTTTACATACAAAAGATACATCACATCACATCACACTCATGCTCAACCAGAGAGTCTCAGACACAACAAAAATCAACACCAGAACCAGAACTCTTCCAAACCTCATTCAAGTGCAATTAAATGACAATTATTGTAAATAGGTACCTAGGAGGAAGACGAAGAAAAAAATATCGTCTGACCGATATGATGTGTCGTTGACTGGAAAATTATTGCATTTAAGAGAGATATGGGTTGTCTATCTTTAATTATTGATTTATTTTCTTTTTAACTTTATACGAATCTAAATCATAAATAATAATTTTTATTACCAACAACAACAACAACTGTGCTACAAGGTAATCTTTTAAGTTCACCACTATAAGCTCTTAGCCGAACTTGTTTTTAACCAGTATCTTTCTATCTGAGGCAAAAGATGAAGAAGAGAAAGACGTAAAACAACCACATCAATGGACAGACGACAACGACAACGACGACGGCATGGCATACGCCAACAACTCGACTTGACGCCGCCGCGCCATAATAAAAACAAACAAATTAACAAAACAAAAACAAAATCACTTGCAAGATTTGATTTGATTTAAATGCATTTATAAGTATTTGTGTTTAGCATCGTGTTCTTTAAGCTTTAAATGTCAGTTCAACGATCCACTGGATGTGGTAGAGGTAGATAAATCCAATTATACAAGGGCATCCTGAGCATTAAAATCAACAAAAGAGATCCCAATGCGCATGTCCATAGATACATTTTGTATCTTTTTCTTCTTTGTTTTTAAATATCTTTTTAACAAAAACATTCGAAATTTTAGAACTTTTTTGTTGTAAAAGTTAAATCAAAACAAGACGAATATTTTGGCATTAAAAAACTTCTAAAATTGTAACTAATTTAATACAAAGATACATACCGAAATATTAATGTTGTTGTTTTTGTTTTTTTTTTTTGTTTTACATAAGAAAATCACTTGTTTCTGATTTGTGAGATGTGGGTTGTTATTGATTTTTCCAATTCCAATTTTACAGGACGAAAAATCCTTTTCTGCGGGAGTTTATAAGTATAATATGGGTGGGTTTATTTTTAAAACATAGATTTTTTTGCGACGAACATAACTTTGGCGTCTCTGTAGGACGACTTTAGATACTTTTTTTTTTTTTTAATTTTTAAAAATATTTTCTTCCACTTTAAGTAAACATAATTAATGTATCTTTTCTGAATTTTATTTGCACGTTACACAATTTTGCACTTTATACCTAATAATTATTACAAAACTACACACTCTTGCATTGAAATTGAACTGCACCTTAACGGTGGTAAAGAGGTTAAAACAAAATCAGACCCACAAACATACACAACAACGACTGTTTAGGTTGCGTCGTTGTTGTCAACAATAATAAATAAATTATCCAACTTGGATTTGTACTTATTTTTTTTTTTTTGTCTAATTTAATTTGCCAACTTGCTGCTGCACAAAAATTCACCGTAACCGATTGACGTTTATAAAAATAACGGTACCTCTATATTTATTTTTATTTATGCAACATTAAACACACGCATTTAAGATGCAACAAAACAAAAATGAGGAACTGCTGCAGTGCAACAAAATCAACACACCACCAAGAGAGAAAAGAAAATCAAACAAAAAACAAATTCGACAAAAAAAACGATAAACGATGGCGATGGCGATTGCGAACAAGAAAATCAAAACAAGAAGTGGAAGTAAAAAGATAGGTATAATATTATTCTCCAGCTCTGTCGAACCGTGTATCAAAAAAAGAGTGCTTCGTGAGACTGACTCCCTCTACGAAAAGACGAGACGACTTAATAATATCGAACGTACCACACGATACAACCAGATAGAGATACAAATTGCGACTGAGGCGAACTGAAATCGCCAAGTTGTAGAACCCCTGTTGAGTCGAATCAGAAAATCTAAACAGCTAACAGCTTGTATGTCAAACTTTTATGGTGGGGCTCGAACTCTAACTCGATTTCGATGTTTATTTTCTTTTAACTCTTATAACAAGAGTATGGGAATACTTTGTGAGAGTATGTTTATGTTTATGTCTAGCCTATCCTATCCTGTTCTGGGTGACTCCTGAGACAGGTGGGCGGCGGCAGCGGTGGGTGTGGGCTCGTTAATCTGGGTTTAGTTGCGATTTAGTTTTTTTGAATTGCTTTGTTTGCCACCGGTGCTCCGCTCGGGTGAATCTTTTTTTGGTTTGAAGCTCTCTTTTAACTATAAATAGACATAAGAGAGATCTCTGATGTGAATGTTGTAAGTTCGTATGCAGTATGCACCTATGTATGCTAATTTCTGACGATGATAAATATTTATTTGATAAAGAACAAAGAGAGTCTATTTTTTATTAATTTATTTCTTCATACTTAGCTAGGTAAGGTAAGGTACCTGTGCATAGTAAAGTAATTGTATCTATGCGCTCGTTGCATGTGGGGAGTTGTTGAATTTAAATTGATAAGTCCTTTGGGGCTATGAATAATATACATTCAAGTTGGAACTTGGGGGAGATAATTTACCTACTCGCAAAGTAAATATGTTTGAGTTGGATTCATGCACTGGGTATGGGGAGGGGATTGGGGAGACACTGGGCACTGCACTGGCACTAATTAGGAGCATCATGAATTAATAGACTTGTACATTTTCTTGTGTTGCAGCTTGCAGGTTGCAAGTTGTTAACAGTAAATAGATTTTGTCGTCCGTCGTCGCTCTCACTGTTGCAATATGAAACATGGGTAGGATATGCATTGGGCGCTAGTGTAGGCCGTTAGTACAAGTGTAGTGATTTTTTACAAGGGAAAATAGAGAGTAATAATATGATGGTTGTTTTGAGTTTGAAAGGATTTTTTTTATATTTATTTTTTTTTTATCGATCTTTCATTGCACCGGAAACGGATATAAATATGTGTACTTATGTTTTAGTGTAGTTGATATAAAGGAACCTACACAAATAATACACCTAGTAGTTGTTTGGGTGTGTATCGAACAAAATTGATATTAAAAATAATAACAAAAAATCAGAGTTTTGTTAGGGTTACCTTATGTTAGTAGATGGCGGCATTATCCCTTGACATAATGGTAAATGCGTTTTGGAATGTTATGTTGGAACGGATAAGAGTGACCTATTCAATACGATATTTCATCAAACTTGAATTATATATTTTCATTTAAAAAATTGCTCAAAGAAACCTCAATATGTCAAATATGGTTAAATACTCTCAGAAATTAATAAGCCATACAATTTTGAATAAATGGTTTATGTTTTTTAAAGTCATAAAAGATTTTAGGCACTTCATTTGTGGGATACTGCAAAAAAAGATTAAAATTTGAAACACTAACAAATCGTCATAATTAAGCTGTCAACTAGTTTTAGTAGGTAATTGGTCAGTCATATGTTTTTTTTTTACGAATTTTTAAAGCTTTTTCTAAGAACATTTTGGAAGGTCAGCTAGTAATTTTTTAAAGATTTTCCAATGTTAAAGACATTTTGAAAACCCATTTGCCAATTTTGCCCTAAAAAATTTTACCAGCTCTGGTTCTCGAAATATTTTCATCCAAAGTGATATTACCTTATTTTGAACAAATTTAATTAAAATTGTTCCAAAAAATTGTTTAGATGGCGATATTTCTGCAATCGAGGCTCGTAAGTGGTTGCGGTTTTCAGCGCTGAGTTGGAAATTCATATACCTTTCCATATACCAATCCGCCAAATTTTAGCACATCTTGACAAATAAAATTTTATTTACTTCTTGAAAAAAGAATGTACTAACCCCTTTGCTTATTTTTCGGCTCGAATATCTCAAAAAAAAAAAACAATGCTATGGACTCTGGAATAATTTCATTGAACTCAAAATGGTGTATTTAAAAATTGATGGGGTTTGTAAAAAAAATTCAATTGACATCTTTTTTAAAATCAAAGAAATCTGCCAAACTTTTGTTTTCACTCGATTGCATATTGAACACCTGATAACGTTTTTTAAGATTTTAAATTAGGAATTTCTCTATAACAAAATAATATCGGGTGTACAGTTTCCAAGTGTACCAATGTGAAGTTACCAGTTCAAATTATTATAAATTTCGTTGTAAGGCTAGCTTTGGTAAGTTTTATACCTTTTAAGAAACTTCAAAAACATGACAAAATAAAAGCCACTACTAAGGTAAAGGATTTTTTCCGGGTGTTCTTTTAAAGATTGAAGCGAAAAAATATATTTGATCAAAATGTCATAACTATCTATAATTTTTGAGAATAATCGATATCGAAAAAATTTGAATGCAAAAAAATTGCCTTACCTACTATTATCCAATATTTAAGGGAAAAAATAAAAAAAAAAAACAAAAATCAATTATGGACAGGGTGTCATAAAACGTAGTTCAAAGCGAGGGTGTTTTCGAAATTGCAAAAAAAAAACAGTGTTAATTGGAAACCGTTATGAATTGTAACGGGCAAGTTACTAAATTCTGAGAGGTCATGACCTGGCCTATATCATCTATTTCAATTTAGAACCTTGATTATGGGACATCCTGTATAGTAACTATTTACATACGATATTTATTCTTATGCATCCACTCTAATCCTCTAAATAAAAAAAAAATAAAAATGTCATCTATATATTAAGGTTTGAAACGATTCTTTAACCTTCTACGGCATTGTTCGTACTTTATAATCGCGCAATTGCTTTTATAAGTGTGAATACCCCTTTTGTTTTTTTTTTTTGTTTTTTTGTTAAATAAAAATAAGACTTTTACTTTTTCCAACAGTCAATTTACAATGATTTTTTTGTATGTTTAAGTCCTTTTCTAAGATTAATAACAAAACACACACACACAATTTTTATCAGCTGATTTTAAGGTTAAAATTCTACTTGTTATCAAAGAGCTAATCTCTTTGTGTATACATTTTTTAGCCATTCATTATAATTCCGACGTTAAAAAAAGAAACATACCTACATAAGATATAAATAATAATAAATCTATAAAGCTGTCCTATTTTTATTACCAATAGGATTAAGAACGATGATTTGAAAAATAAATGTGTTGTTGTTTTTGACCTATACATATGAAGCCTTAATCACTAATCGCTTTATTATTTATTTCAGTTAAAATTAATAACGAAAAACTCTCCTAACGGATTAATTGTTTCTGACAGATAGAAATAAAGGCAAAGGTAAGATTTATAAAGCTATAATAAAGTGACAAAATATAATTAGATCAAAATGAGTATAAATGCACCTACACTATAATATAATTAACTTATGTTCTCCTGGTCATTAATAAAATACGTAGGTAGTCGTAGTTTGACTTGTTGTTGATAAGGAAATCATGGAAATTATATTGCAGGTTTTTAAAGCTTTGTCAATTATTTAATTAAGTTAATTAACTACATTGCTTTGGATATGGATTTTGCTAAGACTTTTTCTACACGTTTACTTTTATTTATTTTGTATTATTTCAGTTGTTTTTTTTTTTTGTCAGCGATAGTCCATTGAACTAATCAAATTTCAAGAGCTCACAAACTATTTAATCCAATGTGAATAATCTTCTTTGATTAAAGTTTTATGAAATGCTTATTAAAGAGAAGATTAATTTAGTTAATAAAATGTTCTTATAAGCTTTGCAAAATTTCCATTTCCATAATTATATTAGCAACAAAATTAATAAAAACTATAATCGTTATCTGAAACCACTTAAGAATAAATTTATTTTGTATATAAAATCATTTAAAACGATTGCATACAAACTTGTTTATGGGATAGCTGACCTGTTTTCTATTAAACAAAAAATAATCTAGCTAGCGTTTTTGGTTTTATTGAAATTAATTGCAAATTCATAGAAATAAAAATAGAATTTAAATATCAATAGAATTATAGGTAGTATTCAGTTAAAGTATTCAAATAACTTTGCTGCATTTCGATTTTGTTGAGTTATCATAATTATCTTCATCTACATACTACACTTTAAGAGAAGTTAAAAAAAAGGCATTTCGTCCCGTCTGGCTTCAGCCTAAACAAATAGGTTATGTATGACTTTCTTTAAACTTCGTAACTTGCGGTTTTTGGACATTTCTCGACAAGTTTTATTAATTTTTTAGGACCAAAAATAACGGTAGATACCTATCATACAATTTTTTGTATTAACTAACGAAAATCTTTATTTTTTTTTCAAAAAGCGTGCCCACAGATTTAAGAACAAAAAATAGTTAGCCATGACAAACTTTTGACTACCCCAGAAATTGCCATTAATATATTGTGAAAACAAAAAAATTACCGCTCTGTTAGTTTTCCCAAAATGGTTGTCAGTTTTTTTATCAAAAATATCTTTTAAGAGCCATTTTTTTCACTATTTTTCAACTTGCTACAAACTCTCAAGTTGGCCAACTTTAAAGTTGATACAAACTTGAGAATTGAGTGGCAAGTTAAAATTTGTTTTTCTTCACGTTCACTATTTTAAATCTCAACTCGAGAGTTGAAATTAAAAAGTTAGCTTCTTGCGTTTTTAAAAATTTCCCTTGGAAATTTTTGATAGATATACCTACGTATGTTTCAACTTTAGATTTAAATTTATTCTTTGAGATTTGAATTTATTCTGTGCGATTATTTGAAAATTAAAGTTCCGAAAAATAAAAATAAATAAATGATGGCCGAAAAAATATATTGTCTTCTTTCAATCGCCAACAATTCTTCTTTTTCTTCATCTTCGCTTCCGGAAGCAAACGAAATATTTTTATTCAAACCGAAACCGAAAATAATTTTTGACAGAAGATGCAACAAAATGTATTACATATTTAAATTTGACAGAAAACTTTTAAGAGACATTTTCTTCACTACAAGTTGAACTCGACTTTAGTATTTTTATTCTCAACTTGTGATTTTGTTTTCCTTCCCTCAAAGTTGACAGTTTCAACTTTCGATTCTCAACTCTCGAGTTGATCAACTTCTGGTTTTCTCAACTTCCGAAAATAGTAGAAGTTGAGAGAGCAAACTTGAGAGTTTTCTTTCAAATTCAAAGTTGAAATACATTTTGTTGCCTCTTCTATCAAACATTATTCTCGGTTTCGGTTTGAATGAAATTATTTTGAAAATACATAAAATGTTCCGAAAAAATCATCCGGAAGCGAAGATGAAGATGAAGAATAAGAAGAATTGTTGGCTGAGGTTTCTCGAGTTGAGATTTAAAATAGTGAAAAAAAAAAAATAAATTTCAACTTGTCACTCAACTTCTGTCAACTCTAGAGTTGGCCAACTTGAGAGTTTGCGGCAAGTTAACAAATAGTGAAGAAAATGGCTCTAAGTTAGCTCTCTCAACTTCTACTATTTTTTGAAGTTGAGAAAACCAGAAGAACCGTTAAAAATAATAATATAATATAGTTTTTATGAGTTGGTGTTGGGTGAAGTATGTAGTATGTGTGTCATTTGGTAAAATAGTACCTATGTCAGATGGTTGTAAATTTGTAATGTTTTTTTTTTTTCCTCTCTTAATGACGAACTTTAAACAATGAAATATGCAATACATAATGAAGAAATTCTCGTCGTAACGACGCGTCTTATTTTCAATTTTTCAAACTTTTGACGCGACGACGAGAAATTCTTTATTATGTATTATTTCGTTGTTTTAAATTCGTGATTAAGAGAGAACATCTGCGAAGAGATCTCGTCACGTCGAAGTCTCGTTGACTCGTCGCATTGTGAATCAGGCATCAGGTTTTTTTTATTTTCCACCTCTATCTAGCAAACGATTGATTGATTTTGATAATATTTTCAATGCAAAAGCTTTAAGAATGTTAAATATGCTTTTGGTACCAAAAAAAATTGATATAAAAAAATTGTATTTTTTTTAAATTTAGATAGGTACGGGTTGTTGATTTTTTTAAACTACATTTTAAAGTAATGTGTTTTGATAAAAACATTATGTTAAATATTCTAAAATATTTTAATTAAATTTTCTTATTTGGAATTTTAAAGTTAATATGCATATTGCATAGGCATACTCATTACTCATTTATAAAAATTCCATCAAAATCAAAATATGTACCTACATAAAATCAAAGTGAACTGAACTGATTATTACCCTTGAGTTAACAACAGTTACAAGATTATTTTATTTTCCACAAACCAAATGCATTTAATAAATTCAATATGCGTTTAATTTCCTGAACAATCTAATTAAGGGCATCGACCATCCATTGGAAAAAAAAGCAACAAATTTAAAACAAAAATCCAATCCCATTAATTTTATTATTGGCTTATTGTTTTTTTTTTTTTTTGTTCTGTGCTTTATATCACGAATCACGCACAATCACAACGCACGTTTTGCCATTCGTATCGTACACTCCATAATCGGCATCACGGTATCTCTTTTTTTGTTTAATTATTTAAACTGCAAAATGTGTATCATGATGGTAATAGAAAGCAAACATCACAATTTTAAAGATATCAGTTCATTGTGTGCATTCAAATAAAACTGAATAATCCCTATTTTATATTTGCGCAATAATATCAGGAGCCTGATGTCTCTGTACACACATTTTTATGAATCACCATCAGAACAAAATTGTTTTTTTGTTTTTGTTTTATTATTATCGCTCCCAGTTGTTTGCGTTCTTATTTTTAGAATTTTTCGCAGTACACAATAATTTACAATTTAGTTTGTGAAACGACAAGTAATATAATGAATAAGAAATAATGATGTAAGGGCCAACGAGGGAATTACAATGATTTATTTAAAAACGAAATTGGATTTTTTTATTTTCATTTGGCTGATTCAGATACACAATAAAATTTGTTATATTCAATATTTATGAGACAGATGTCACTGCCAGTCGGTTCTTGTCTTGAATAAAGTTATATAGTCCCAATTAATTTCGTCGGGTAAAGTATTGGCGCTTGATAATTATTCTAGCAAATACACAACCCTTTTTAAAAATGGTTTTTGGATTAAATACATATCCAAGCGGAATAAAAAAAAAATATTTATGAAATGGAAGTGACAAGGGTTGACACTTCTTTTTTTCCATTGTTAAGTAGAAAACTTTTTATATCTAAATTCAAAGTTTACGACTGTGTTGAAAAAATATTCGTGTCTTTTAAAATTCGTCTTCAAAGAGCATGGTTTCTTTCCGGATTACCGATATAAAATTTAATGTCTATTGTGATGATTTTCTCTTTTAATATTTCAGTAGTTGATTTATGAAAAAAACAGACTTGTACTACAAATTGTACAAATTGTGAATTTCTTTCACTCATGGTCATCATTGTCGTGATATAATGTTTCAAATCTTATTTTGCTATTTCATTTTACAGAAATATTTGCATAAATACCTTTTGTTGTAATTTTACTTCATTTTGTCTTAAATTTCGAAGAACTTTTGTTAACACTCTAATAAAGCAACTTTATTAGGGCAAATAAGGTGATCTAGTAGGAAATTTTTAAATTCAATTCCAAAATCATCTCATTCCCCATAATCTTAAGTCGACTTAAGATGATTTGCTTTTTTTTATTGATCCTTATTACCAACACAGAGGCGCACATTTCTGCCTTATCCGAATACTTCTATTAAACATCTTATGTTGGAAAATAGCATAGTGACGCAAGGTAAAATATCTTAAGTCCACATAAGATGTTGTGTTGTAGCGAATTACAAAATTTTAAGTATACTTCAGATTACTTGATCTTAAGAGTTTGTAATAATTGTGAAAAGGTAAAACATATTAAGTGGACTTAAGATACCAAACTTAAGAAATCAAAGTATCTTATCTCAACTTAAGATTTTTGAAATCAATAATTTAAAATAAATTTAAAAAAGGCAAACTATCTTAAGTCATAATTTGCCCTATAGCTCAATAAATATTAACAATATCTTTTTACAATAAATTTAAAAAAAAAAGTTCATAAAATTTTACCTCTAAAAGGTTTATTCTAAGAAGTCTATGTTTTAAAGGTTTTTTGGGAAGCTTCTTTCAACAGTTTTTTTGCTCTCCTGAAAAATGTTAAAAATTGACTTAAGATACTTTACCTTTTCAGTCAAGAATTTTAATTTTCACCAAATTTTTCACGAAATTGGTCATAAAAAAACGTGCAAAGCTTACGAACACACCCAAAATTAAGTTATAGCTGTCAAACGAAATATAAAAATTTCTGTAATGAAAACGTAATAGAAGACAAAATTATTCAATGCGTAATTGAAACGCAAAGATTGAAAATAAATTTTCGTTTTTTAAGAAACAAAATGAAGTAATTTCACAAATTACAAAATTTGCGTATGTACCTGCAAAATTGGTTTGACAGCTCATATTATTTTGAATTGTTTGAATATATTTTTGTTTTCTTTTTTATACATGGAATATTTGATATTTACAATAGAATCCACCTGAATGGATTCCAATGGGGTGTGTTCATAAGTATTTTCCTATCGAAATTCGTACATTTCGAAAAGTGAATTTGTATAGGTATGCAAAAGAAACTATTTGGAATCGAATTTTTAATTTTTTATGTCATTTGCCCCAATGAAAACGTAGTTTGAGTTGCCTTAAATCCGTTGCTCTAAAGGAAAGTAAAGTAGATTTTGTAATTTGAAAATTATATTTTCAAAAAAAAAGGTCGGTGTTGTTACTAAATAAACCATCACAATGTCTCGCTGGTATTTTCATCAAAAAGCTTCAATATTTGACATAAAATAAAAACAAAATCAAGTTCATGTATTTCTCATATTTAATTAAATTTATTTTACTTATAGTACAATATTATAATAAATTAATTATTCATCTAATAACAATAATTCAGTTTAATTTTTTTTTTTCATTTTGTTTGTTTAATTTTCAGAAAATGTTCGTACTAAAATTTTGAAAAAAAATTTTGTTTTTTTTTGTCGAGAAAAATACTAAAAAGTACCCTTTATCTCTTGAAAAACAAAAAAAGTACTTTCAAGAAAAAAAAAAACAAAATAAATACTAAAATTTTTTTTAACACTATTTTCAGTTTTTTTTTTTTTTTTCGTTTTCATTTTGTTGTTCTTAAATATTATTTTTTGGCTATTTATATTATATATATATATTTAAAATTAATATATATATATATATACTTTAATGTATAAAATTGTTGTTTTTTTAATTTATATTCTGTAGTACCCTGTTTCTGAATTATTTGTGTTTTTTTTTGTAGTTGCGAATAATATTTCTATTTTATTGAACCTGTTTGAGTATTTTTTTTTTTTTAATCTTAAGTTTATTTATATATAATTTTGTTGTTCTTAGATATTCGATTTTGTTATATTTTTATGTTTGTAGAAATTGTAGTGCTTTAAACAATTGTCTTTTTTATTTATAATTTTGTTTATGGAATAGTGTTTATCGTGTTTTAAGTAATTTATTATGCCTCTGTTTTTCTTTTTTTTGTCATATATTTTTTTATTTAATTTGTACATTTTGGGTTTTGAGCGTATACAATATTATTTTTTTATTTTTTTTGTATTATTAGATTTATATGAGTTTAAAATTAGATTCAAAATTAAAAAAAAAAAAAAAATAAAAGTACATATACACATTTAAAAAAATATTTAAAACAAATTAAGAAAACATTTATTTTATTATTTTCTAATTTTATTTTTAAACTTTGATATACATATTTTTTTATATATATATTTTCTACTCGTTTGTTTTTGTAATATTTACAGTTTAAATTTGCCTAAAATTACATTTGCTAAATACAAAATAAAAAGACAGGAAGAGATAATATTTATACTAATTTTATTGTAAAAAATGTGAATCTGTTTATGCAATTTATTTTTACTTTGTACATTTTTTTTTTAAGATAAAATGAGAAAGTAAAATATTTTTAAATTTTAAATAAGTGATTATAATGTAATGAGTAAAGTAAGTTAGTTTTAATTATTTTTATTTAAAAAAAAGGAACTGTATTTTATTATTTAAGTTTATAAGCTGTGTAGTATGTGTAGGAAAAGATTTAATGCTATCTTGGCAATAAGCAGGAGTGTATTTTGTTTGTCCATAATTTTTTTATGTATGTATCTATTGTTTGAAATACTGTTTTATTTTATTTTATTTTTTGTATGGAAGAATTCGTTGCTTTTTTTAGTAAAAAAAATAAATAAATAAAATAGGATTATAAATATAAAAAAAGATTTATCACAAATTTAAGATATTGCAAAATGGATTGTAAATTATAAAAATAAATGTTTTTATCGTTTTTTTTAGGATAATGTTTATTTTTTGTTATTTTGTATTTAATGCGAGTGCTGATTCCCATTATTTTTTTTAACTTTATTTTTTCATATTCTTTTTTTCTTAAAAATATTTAAATTTTTAAATTTAATTAGGACCATAATTTAAAATTAATTAATATTCCGTTTAAAGGGAAAAATAAAACTGAGAAATTATGATTAGTGTGACATTTTTGATCAACCTATTCATTTTCAAATTGAAGGAAACAAATTTCGGGTTTATAGCTAATCGAAGTATGTATGTCAAAAATAATTCAAATTACTGTCATAATATTTAAGTCAAAAATTTTTTTTAAGTATTGTAAAACCTGAATTCTGTTAATTTATATTTGAAGAATCTAAAGCGGACCTCTTTAAATTGACGACTTGATGTTTTTATGTACCAATTTATGTTTTTAGTTTTTTTTTTTATGCTGACTCTAATCTTAAGATTTTCAATCAAAACCATTTTTTTACAAAATAAAAATAGCTTACGTATGCATATTTTCAAAGGATTTAATAAAAGAGGTCCATTTTTGTTTTGGAGCTTCATATTAAAAAAAAAATTAAAATAATCATTCATTGGGATACTGGGGCGTATGTGGAACAAAAAATCAGTTGTATTTTCT
Organism: Epistrophe eligans; assembly: GCA_951394125.1. Taxonomy (NCBI): domain Eukaryota; kingdom Metazoa; phylum Arthropoda; class Insecta; order Diptera; family Syrphidae; genus Epistrophe; species Epistrophe eligans. The sequence goes on along the minus strand of OX596031.1, from coordinate 25,992,415 downwards.
GTCAGTAAATTGAATATATAACATAGAATAATTATTTAAAGCTTAGAGAAGGGAAGAGTCAGAGGCCGTTTCAAAAAAATGTTTTGACGCTGATGACATTTTCATGGCCATATTTTTCAGAAGTTGGCGTTTTCGGTTTCGGTGTGCAATGGGTCATGTCTTTATGCCTTCTTGTGCCGTGTTTTGATGACAAATTCTGTTATCTGTTATTAATATGTATAGTAATTACCTTATATTTTTTAACCAAATTATGAAAAACATATTTTTCTCAAAAACGTGCCCACAACTTTTTTTTAATATAGTAATTTTTTTGCAAAAAGGCTACAATTTTATTAAATAAAAATCGGAAAAATAATTATACACCTCCCATAGAACGATTTTGTTAATTTTCGATTTTTTCAAAAACGGCTCAACTGATTTTGAAATTTTTTTTTTATAGAAAATCTTTGAGAAGTTTTAAAAGGTAGGCGTACCAAAAATTTTTAATTTTTTTTTAATTAAAAAAACAAGTTTTGATTTGTTTTGTCAACTTATTAAATCGAAAACGACTCGTTTGATTTTTATTAAAATTGGCACCTATCAGTTTTTTGACATTATCTGGCAAATAAATCAAAATTATTCTTATGACCAAAAATAACGGAACCTCCCAAGAGTTTAAAAACCGGTAAGGAAAATCTCATTTTAGAATGATCTACTATATCATTGAAAAAAAATTCTATCGATTAAAAATGGCAGGCTTTCATAGAACCATTTTTTTGGTTTTCGTTTGTCTCATTATATGTTGAACCGATTTTTATCATTTTTTTTTAAACAAAAGTTTCTAATAAACTTGAATTATATTGTATATCAAAATTTAAAAAAAAAATGTGTTTTTGAAAATTCGATATTTGGATTTTTTTTTTTCAAAATTAATTTTTGAACTCCGCATAAATAAATACCAAAAAAATGGCGTACCAATTTTTTTTGGAAACATTTTCAAAATTTAATTTTTTTTAAAAACCACTCCATCGATTTTTAATTTTTTTTTCTTATAAATCTCAATTTATTTATTTGTGTAAAAAATCAGATGATGTACATTGCATTGGTGTCAAAACAATTTCAGATATTTTTTTAATCAATTTATTTCTAATTATATTGATTTTTTATCAATTGCAAACTTTAAGACCACAGTGATGTGATTGCACATACGAGCAAGTTCGTGCGACCCAGTCATGAATTTTATTTAAATATTTACTGCTACGCAGTAGAATAACTTCTTTTTTTTTTTTTTTACGAAAACGGCTCAACGATTTTTATGAAATTCTGTAGGTAAACGTATAATACCTACACAAAATAGTTTGAAAAAAAAAAACAAAAGAAGCAGGGTTTGGATTTTTTAAGTCTCTTTTTTTTTATTCTCATATATCTCGTCAATGACTCGACCGATTTTTTTCCAATTCATCAACAAGGTACTTGCTTCAATTTTTTTTAATATTTGATTTTATTCACGCTTCCTCGTTAACTAAGTCATATTAATTAAAAAAAAACCATAACCATACATCTTCAATACTAAGCCACACGTTGACGTTATGGCCTTGAACCTTGTCTAAAAAAAATTACAGTAAAATTAATTGTTATTATTTGCTTATTTTAGCACAAAGATTTTCATTATGAAAGTCCTCGGAGCTGTTTTCAAGAAAAATAAGAATTTTATTGGTTAAGTAATTTTATGTAAGTTATAAAATCTTTTTTTTTTATCTTCTAGATGTTCTAAAAAAAATGCTTTACTACCAAATGTAAAAAAATGCACCGTTTTCGAAATACGTTTAGGGATTTTCGAAACAAATCGAAATCTTTTTCAAAGTTTTTTTGCAAAAAAAAAAATTGATCAAAATCAGTTGAACAGTTTTCAAGAAAAGCCAAAATCAAGAAAAAAGTTCCATATTTGTTCTACCTTTAACTTTTTTTAAAAATAAAAATCTGTTAGTCCGTTTTTGAGAAAAAAAGATTATCCTTAAAGGCTAAGACATTTTGTAGGGCATATACCTATGTTGGTATGGTTATTTTTCGTCTTTAGAATCAAATGAAAAACAAAATATTATGCTAGCTACCGAATGTTTAAAAATTCGACTCATTCGTTAAGACTGCAGCTTAAATAGAGACGGGCAAACTGGCGGATTCGCTTCTCTCCTATATTCAATGCATCAAGAGTGTGATCAGTACTTATAGCTTTTAAAAATCTCAAGTTAAATTTTTTTACGAATCCATAACTTGCAACTTGCCATACACGTTAATAGTTAATTCCTAGAGTATATTTCGAATACTGTTTGACATTGTCAAATGTTGAGAGTTATTCCATTAAAAATATATATTAAAATCAAAAAAGAGAAAATCCGGTGTCACAAAAAGAATCACACTTTACCATATCAATTTTTGATTTTCTCAAAAAACCAATTATAAAAATTATTCAACAAGGAAAAAAAAAATATAATTTAGAAAAAAAAAAATCTAACCAAACATTTTAACAACAAATTAAAGACATTAGGTACATGTATTATAATTATCCTATATACTTGTATTTTTTTAACATCGATTTATAGATTGTTTTTTTTTTTTTTTTTAATTATTTGTTTTCATTAAAATTATTTACACTTAATTTTGATAAACTCATTCGTTTTTGTTTTTTTTATTTATTACAATATTTTATTAAAATTTATTTCTAATATTATTTACAGAATAATAATACTCTACAAAATAGTGCAAATAAATGTTTAGATATATTTACATTTAAAAATAAAAATTAAATCAATCTCAGCATTAAGTACTTAGTACAATATTGAAATATATGTATGTGTACACAACCCACAAGCTATTACACATGAAAGCACGTCATAAGAAATCAATAATAAATTAATTTATTATCATAAAATTCATAACCATTATTTTTTAATATATAGGAACTAAAAGCACCAAGAAAAATTAAATTGTTTATAATATAAATTATATTAAAATCAACATTAAACAAAAAAAATGTTAAAATAGAAACAAAAATTGTATTTTTTTCTTTAAGTAAAAAAAAAAAATATAAATTAGAGTTATTATTTTTTTTTAACATACATAGGTAACATAAAACATTAAAAATATTGCCAAATTGTTTGTGTGTGCCTCTTCACATCAGATGAGATTCAACTAAGTTTTTATACATATACTCGTACATAGATGGGTTTTTGTATTTGTTTTATTATTTTTTTTTAAAATCTATGTCCGAATAACAGCTGGAGGTGCTGCAGCAGCAGCAGCTTCCATTCGTCGTTTTCGACGAAAACGTTTAAGTCTACGTCGTTCATTGAGGAGGTTTTGATTGAATTGTCTAAAATTATTTGACGCTGGCGACGGTTCGGCAGGAGGGAAAAAGATCGGGTTTGTTGCCCAATCTTGCCAAAAGTTTCAATCCTGCCCATTTTGTTGCGTCAGCTCTCGACGTTCGTCACGATTTAAAGCTAATGGCTGAGAGAATTCATCATCCATTGATTGTTTAGATCGATCGGATTTGCAGTCTTCATCAATTGCCATATGCATGGCAGCAGCAGCAGCCGCAGCTGCTGCTGATTGTTGATGTCTTTCGGGCGGGAGGAGATTTAACATGCCAAGTGGTAGACCGGGAAAACCACCCGGAAAATCTGGATAGAAACCTTGTTGGAATGGATTGAATATTGAATTGGGACCTGCCAATAGATCCGGTTCGGAACTTGAACTTCTTGGGCCCAGTGGACCACCTGGTGGTCCATTGCCTCCACTTCCACCGCAATCTAAGTCTCTAGAGTCCTTGCTACGATTTGAATCTTGATTTTTACTTCCATTATTACTGGAACCCCCACCAGCACTTCCTCCTCCACTTCCACCATTATTATTATTCAGTCCCATTTGTAAAAGTTCAACTGGAGGTCCACTTATGCAGTCCTTTCGCAATTGCTCTAATTTGAGACTTTTGCCATATTTACCACGAACATACATCAGCAGAGAATTATAGGGGATGCCAAATATCCTTGATGCTTGACTTGTGGTCATCTTTTTATTCCACACATGTTGCAGAGCTTCGGTTAATTCGGCATTGGTCCAAGATCGAGGTGGTCCACCTCTGGGAGCTGAGTGTTGTCCTTTTGGACGAGACACTAAAAATGCGAAAAGAAAGAAAAAAAAAAAATATTAAATTTAATTTGAAAACTTTGGATAATTGGTAGATAATATTAACGACTTCGAAAAGACTTTATTGGGAGTTATGAAATGAATAAAACGGAGCACCTGCCCAAAACTTCACTTTTCGGAGCAGGTTCTCCATTTGATATGAGAATTTTTTTTAATATTAGTATTTTCATATCACCTACTTAGTTTTTTTGTTGAGCATTTGCTCCGAGCAAATGCTCTGAGCACATGCTATGAGCACATACTCTGAGTACATGCTCCGTTTTATTCATATCGCTGATATTTTATGAGTTGAAAAAATATATCTTGTTTAATTGTTTAAATTCTCAGCCTAATGACATTCGAGACCCAATCTCTCTTTGTCAATGCCTCGCACTCTCACGCTTCATCAAAATGCCACAATTCATATAGCTTTCCTGAGAGTCAGTTCCTAATAGGAATTTGCATACCCGAATCATTGCTTTAAAATCGGAACCTGTCTGATGGCTCAAGCGAGGCCCTCAAAAGGCTAGAGAGATTTTGGTTTGATAGTTTTTGTCTCGATTTTAAATCAGAATAGTGCAAGTAAAGACATTATAAATGACAACCTTGGATACAACCTAACATATTTCACACACAAAATTAGCTCCAAGCCCTATACGCGACGAGCTCTATTCTTACCTTTATTTATAGAAGCTATTAAAATAGAGCAATTTTTTCGCAAGATAACAATCTATGCAAATTCAACTTCGAACTCACATATACATACATATACATATATAAGTGCATTTGAATGTGTTTGTGTGTCTCCCCCAAAAATAAACATTAAGCGATAAAGACTATAACAGCAAACTGCATGACTTTCAAAAAAAAGTGCAAAATTTACAACCTTCCCACATGCACCTTCTATATATATACGAAACTATTTTAAAAGATACAAGTAGATTGAAACCGAAACGTTGTCGCTTAACTAAACAAAAAACACCTTTAGGTAAACTCGTATACACAGGGTCCATTACTCAATTCCACACATTTCTTAATTTCTTTCTTTCTCTTTGTTTTGGAACTGTATGGTATATTTCTATATGGCATGGGGTATTGCCCATTTACCCATAGCTTCAAGGGGGTGTATGTATGTAGAAGTAATCTGAATCATGACTTGCCAAACTCCGATCCATATGCAACTCAGCTATATAGCACTGCACACTCTACTTCTACAATCCACCTGGGATAAAAAAGGTTATCAGTCACAATCAGATAATGGTTCAATCTTGTCGAATTGTTCACGTTTCCAGGTCCGTCGCCGCCGTCGTAGTCGCGCAATGCTAGATATCTGTTCGTATATAATAGCACTCTATAGAGCCACACACACCCTTCTCCATCATCAACCATTCTCTTCTAGATACGGATACAGAGTATTGGTATTGTTTTTATTTCATTTTATAGATACTTTTGTTTTATCTACGAGGTAGGTAAGTATGTGAAGTTACATGAGATCCGATCCTGTCGTCGATTTGTATGCTAAGTTCCTGGGTCTCTCTATTCAATTTGCATGTGGGACACAATGAGATCCACATCATCAAGGCAACATAACCAAACCAGCCACACAGGCTACACAAAAAAAAAAAAACTAGTGAAACACACACACATAGTATCTATGGGTATCTTTGTATCTTTCGAAGCAGGTTGGGACTTTTATTGTATTATTCGCTTAAAATTCCACCTACAATTTGTATCTAAAGAAACAAAAGATACAGAGATATATATTGCATTTTGTTTTATTACTGTTTCTGCTAATATGTGGTAATATCATCTTGCGGCAGTTACGGCGCGCGGTAGTGGCAGTGGCTGTTGTGGCGCGGGCAGCATGATGATGGTGAGGCTCGAGTGCGCCGCCGCCGAATGGACAAATTGAATTTCGATTTCGATTTCGATTTCAATGGTAGCTGCAGCTCGCATGTCGTTGCATTTATCTACGGGATACTTCTACTACTCAAGATGACTTTTAGTATGCATCAGGAACCTTAATATATGTTCCGAGTTCCGCAGACTCACGAATGAGTGAGAAGAGATCACACCCACGATTTATTGATTTTATCCGTAGTCACTGAACGCCTTTTGATATACTACAGACGAGCTATCTTCTAAATAGAAACCTAAAGAACGATCATCTCTGCCCTTCTAGCTCAGCTTCTCTTTATATGAGTTCTTTAACTTTGACTTAAAGCCAATTGGTTTTTTTCTGTTCTGATGGTGTAGCATGAAGTCAAAATGCTCCTGCTGCTTCTGGCAGTTCTTTTTTCTACTCGTATATATTTTCCATAGAGTATTTTTGTTGTTGTTAAAGATATATGTATACTTATAAAAGAGAAGTTTGTCATGTGATCACGACTTGAAATTGTTCTTCATCTTTGCTGGAGGTTTTTTTTGGATATCTTTTTTCGTTCATATGATCATCAGTTGTTCACTCTCGTATAAGCACGAATTGATTCTTTTATAATGTTCTTTTGTGACGTTTGAAACTAAACTGTTTGTGGTATATATATAATGTATAAAGGGGGAGATAAAATGATGAGAGGTCATAGGGTAATCGATAGAGTTTACTAACTCAATTGATTTGAGGATCTGTTTGTAAGTCAAGTTTATTTTTGAAAAGATAATATTATACCTACAGTTAATTTGTGAAATAACGAGGGTGCATCACATAAATTAAAACATAGCAGGCTGGACCTTAGATTTTAATGCCTCTAAAAAATAAGATTATAGCAATGCTGGCAATACTAACTCAAAGGCATTTTTTCGGAATGAAATTTACTTAAAATCTCGGTAGTCTCGGTACATTTTTTTAATTATAAAGTTAAATTTTTCGATGTCGGGTATCTAACTTTTCAACAGTGAAACAATTTCTTTTTCATTCATTTTGTTTTTTTTTTTAAATCAAAAAATTGAATTTTGAAAATTTTGATATGCAATAATATTTAAAGTTATTAGAAGCTCTTGTGTAAAAAATTCCATTAAATTAGCTGATAGCAAAATTTTCTATGAGAGATACAGTTAATAAACGATATATAACATTTTTTTCCAATAATTGATAGTACTGTTGAAGGCCCATTGAAAAATTTTAATCAAAATCGTAAGAGTAGTTTTTGAGAAAAAATAAAATGTTCCTTACATGGTTTTTAAAAACTTGTATATGGGAAGTACTGTTTCAAATTATTAAGTTATCAAAAAAAAAAAATCGAAACTTTTTTTAAAAATCAAAAAAAAAAAAATTGGAAAATTTTGGTAGGTATACAATACTTTTAAAACTTTTTAAAACATTTAAAAAAAAAATTATCAAAATCAGTAGAACAATTTTTGAGAAAACCAAATATAAAAAAAAATGGGCAAGCTCTTGAGAAAATTTCTTTTTTATTATTTGCTAAAAAAATTTGTACGGCAGGTACCATTTATTTTCGGTCCTAAGAAAATGAAAAAAAAACCTGTGGGGGGAATACCAAAAAAACTCTGGCCACTAAATTTAAAGAAAATCGACCTTTTCGTTTAGACTCCAGACGAACGGACAGACAGAATTGCAAGACCCACTTTTTTGGACATCAACTATTATCGTAATGTCTAACTTTGGTCAAAATCTCGAGTTCGATTTTTTTTTACGAATCCATAACTGGCCATATGGTACCTACATATATTATGTACCTATATAACAAGTAAAAATGTCAAAAGTTGTCATTAAATCATCCAAGAGACAAATAATTATGTACATATTTCCAACTGTATACCAGCTCACCAAAATGCCTGTTTCTTTTTCTATTTTTTTAAAACAGAGTGTTTCTGAACTATCAATATTTTTTTTTAAATGATTTTCGACATGATTTAAAAAAATATTTTTGGGGTATAGTGTATTTTTCCAATTTTCTAAAACATTGACTAATAGATCTATGTCAATAATAATAGGTATTCAAAAAAAAACTATTCAAAGACAAAATTTTGAAAAAAAAATTAAAATAATACTTTTTGCAATTATTTGGGTTTGGATAGTTTTTTTTTTTTTTTTAATTTTTCAGTATACATTTTTCTCCAAATAATTAATACTCTTATCAATTTTTTGTCGAATGCTGAAAACCAAATGGATTTGTCAAAAATCCACGCACAGATGACGCATTGGCCTTGTATTCCTTATAGTCACCTGATAATTTCAAAATAATTTGGAGATTATAAAAAATTCAAGCCCCATACGAATACAAAGAAAATATGTCAATTTTGGTTCAAATAGCTGGTTAAAGTCAGAAAAAATTCTTGTTAAAATAATCCACTTTGCTAAACAAAATATGTAGGTATAATATTATGTATTATAATTAATGTTCTACCATCAGGTATTGGGTCACTTTTACCCATTATAATTATGTGTGCTTGGGTCATTAAAAACCAAAAAAATTAACAACAAAATTAAAAAATTGAGCGAAATATTAAACTACCAGGTTGACATTGAGTGAAGTTATTTTTCTTGACAATCTGCCATCGTGCCATACCTATCGCTCAAATTCTTTTGCGAGATGTCATTTTGGGTCTTGAAAATTACGCCAGAATTATTTTTGGTAGGTAGTGGCGTAATGGTAAGTGCGTTGGACTGTTGCGCCGAAGGTCTTAGGTTCGATTCCCAGCCTATGCCACCTAAAGACAGAAATGTTTTCACAGATTACTGCCTCTTGCGATGACATGAAAAAGTGCTTCTCACACTAGCCGTTTGGATTCGGCAGAAAATTGTAGGTCCCCTCTATTCCTACCAACAACCACGCACACAGAAGAGTTGTAAGTCACTAGGCACTACACGAGCTGTCGTGCCGACCAATTTATTTATTTGTATTTATTTTTGGACAAAAAGCCAAAAATCTTTTTTGTTCAAAATTTTGTTAATACTTTTCCTAGGAAAAAATACCAAACTTTTTTAGCTAATGTTTACAGAATTTCTTGCATTTTTTTGTAAGAAGTTTTGTGACATTTTTTGTTTTTTTTTTTATTTTCAGAAATAAAAGAAGGTCCCGAAAAAATTGTTTGGAAAAAAGGCAGGCAATAAAATTTCTGACTTATTTTGAAATTTTAAAAAAATAAAGGATTAAAATAAAAAAAATGAACAAATTGTCAAAATGGCTTAGAGATACTATTAGGTGCGTTCCTTTACATTAAAACTGTGTAATTTTCTGTCCAGAACTAATTAATATGAATTTTGACATACTTTTGTGTTAGTTTTGGACAGAAAATCACAGAGTTTCAAAGTAAAGGAATCCACCTATTGTCAGCATTAATTTTACATTTATTTTGAAAAACATTTTCAAGAGCCACGGTTCACCATATAATTGATCCTATAATATAGGCGTATCAGATACTACAATTCATTTAACCAGCCAACAGACTGCATAGTTGGACATTTTGTTAACAAACTTTAAATTGCAGACATTTATCTTCCCTTGGGTTTGGAGTATTTCGCATTTAAATAAATACACAAACATTGTTTTTTTTATATAACCCATATATGTAGGTCGCATGAGCTAAGGTTTCCAATCACGCAAACTCTAGCGTCAGTGAACTGTTTCAAGTCGAACATTCTACATATGTATCAATATTACCTTAAATAAAAACATGCATGCGATTTTTGACCGACGACGCACGTTAGAAATTATTTCATAAGTTGTGCTTCCAATTGACCTTGAAAGAAAACCGATATGTACATATTCGTGAATAAAATATTCTGAATATTGTAGGCTTTCTTTCAAAACCTCTGAAGTAGGAAGTAAAATATAGAAGAAGGTTTTAAAACTGAGTTGAAAGAGGCAAAGCAATCATAAGACCACTAACGAGGCATTAATATTTTTAATTTAAATGTCAGTTTTGGACTTGGAAATAGTTTAAACAGAAAATCGACGAAATTTGATGATTTGAGGAAAAACCACTTTATTATCTAGGTCAAGTTCAGTTTCAAAAATTAAAAAAAAAAAAACAAAAAATTGCTCGCTCATTATTGTTTATTGCAAATTCGGTTTATTGTCTGTATATGTAATCTGATTAAGTCCTTGAGTAATGGGTGTACGCAAGAGACCAGCGTGTATTTATTTTATTTATAGTGTTATAAAGCGTATAAAGGTACTTGTACTCCACCCATTAATAAACAAAATGCCAATCATAGACTAAAAGTTCAACTTCTGTTATACTCATATACATACATACACATAGAGAAATTCCATCTTATGTATCTCAAAACTCAAAATTGACTCAGCCACATCAAAAAAAAAATAAAAATAAAAAAAAAACTTCAATGTAATTAAAATTACCGATGATCATGTCAATCAAGTGCGGTTTAACACTTCACTTTCGAAAATGTTTCCAACTCCATATACCTATACCTAAATGAGGGGAATCAAAATAGAAGAAAAAAAAAAAAAGATAATCAATTTTTCATCTCATTAATTTTCTTGTCTTCTACCCCTTCTCTGACATCCTAAGCCGGTGATCACATCCGAAGCAAAAAAAAAAAAATAGGTTCATAGTCGTAACCAGGTGCGATATGCATAGGTGAACATGTTCATGATCACAGGAAAACCACGAAATGTTAAATTTTGTTTTTTTTTTTTTTTGTTATGCTTCCATTACTATTTATATACCTATAGCCAAGCCAGCTCTCATCCGTTCTGCGATCACTGGATTTGGCTGATCCCATTCAATCAAGCGTGGTCAACACGCTTGGCAGGGGAAATCAACCTTAAAAAAAAAAGTCGATTAAGTGCACTTTGTTTTATAGTTTATCTATCTGCCTTTTACAAAGTTATCGCTATGTAGCGCTCTAAGAGTCTCAGCCACAAATTCATGTGGGTATTATTCTACAGGTGGTGTAAGAAGACGAAATAGTGCTGTGAGGTGTGAAAATGTATTTTAAAGAAAAGATACAAAAACACACAACGAGAATAACAAAAACAACAACAACCAAAAAAAAACAAAGAATGTGGTGGCAATTGAAAGAAAAATAATGGTTGTAGACGAAACTACTTACAACTGCTACGTGCCATATGGTAGAAGCGGCTGACGACTAGCGACGACGACGGCGGCGGCGGCGTGACTATGAAGGCGATCAAAGATCGAAGGGTTAATTAGACAGTTGAGTGAGTGAATGAGGGAATTTTTAAGTGAACTGCTAGAAATCAAGACAATTTCAAAAAAAAAAAAAATATAAGAAAACCTATTCGAATGAATCATATTACATTGCTCAAAGCTTTTTTGTAAATTTTTTAAAATTAAGCTCATTGATGGGTAAAATATTATAATAACAGCACAATTTGTGGGGAGAGGAATTCATATTATAGATCATTTTTTTATAAAATTTATTTTACTTACTTTTCTTTTTTAAAAAAGGCGGATGATCTCCTCCTAGTCCCCGTGGATCAGACATCTCCATAAGCGGGTTATACAGCTTACCAGGATCAATACCAGGCGGGAATAGTCCTAGCGGGGAATCCAATCCAAACACTGAAATAAATAAGATAAGACAAATTTGTTTATATTAGAATAGTTTTAATGCAAGTTCAGAATATTTCAAAATCTGCATTTAATTTTATGCTTAAAGAAAAAAAATACAAAAGTGTTGATTAAGTTTTGATTTTTTAAAATTTTAAAAAATTTTATTTAAATTTTAATTTTGGAAATTGTCCATTAAGCGCGAATTTATGCGAAATGCTTCATTAACATAATCGTAATAGAGAAAGTTTGAAAAATTTTAAAAGTACCTACTGCGAATTATGATTTTTTCCTACATTGTTTTTTGTTTAAATTTTTTTTTATAAAATCTTTAAACGCAATATTTTTGGAACTATTTAGAAGTATCGGTTTGCAAAATTATAATAAATCAAAATCAGAAAAACTATTAAAAATCTATATGTACACCAGTCACTATATGGATGGTAAGAATTCGATTCAAAATCTTTAGAGCCGCGTTTAAGAAATTTGGGAACTTTTTTTTTAAGGAATTTCAGGTAGTTTGCCAACTTAATTTCTAAAAGATTTGAACTACAAGACTGATGTTGTCATTACAAAAATCTGTCAACATGACACATGGTGACGTATATGTCGTTGGATACGCACCTTAACTGAGTTCTGGAATTTCAAAATTCCAAAAGTTTCTATAGGATCTTGATATAGGTGGATGCCCCACTCAGATTTGGAAATTGTACTTAAACGTGAAACGAATGTATTTAATAGATTAAATAGGTCATATGTGTTTTCCTTAAAATGGAAGGAACTTTAACTCACTTTGAAGCATTTTCAGCAATATCAGTTGCGGTTATTGATGCACACTCCGCACCGCATTTATTAAATTAATTTTGATAGACTATTACCTGTCTTGAATAATTAAGAGCAAATAAAAAAATCTTGAAAAAAATTTAACTGTGCCTATACGTTCACGTTACGTGTATTACGTTCACGTTACGTGTAACACGTTCACATTGCGTATAATAAGTTACGTGTGTTGCGTTTTTATGTTACGTGTATATTACGATTACGTTACGTTTAACACGTTCACGTTGCGTACAATAAGTTACGTTTCACACTTTAGGTATCACATGTTCACTGTACAATACGATTGTACAATGTACATATTATGTATGTATATTTGGTTTCGTTTAACGGACGAATGTTAATATTAACAAATCTTAACCGTTAGCCCCCGCACTCACACATAGAGGATCTAGTTAAATATCTGGCATAAGTTGAGTCATGATTTGAGGCCAAGGAAAAATTTAAAAAAAAACATTGAAATTATTTTTCTCAATACAATGAGCATTGTTGAAGAGGATATTTATTGAGCCTTTCAAATATAACTACCAAAAATTTAAAAAGTGTCTGATCCCTTAATTTTTTAAAAATAAATAAATAAATAAATTGGTTGGCGTGACAGCTCGTGCAGAACCAGGGTCTAGTGACTTACAACTCTCAACCATTTTTGTATGCGTGTTATTGGCAGGAATAGAGGGGACCTACAATTTTCTGACGAATCCGAACGGCTAGAATGAGAAGCACTTTTTAATGACAAGAGATACTCTTGGAGGATTTGTTAATTCTTCGCAAGAGGCAGTAACCCGTTAAAAATATTTTTGTTTTTAGGTGGCATAGGCTGCGGGAATCAAACCCAACACCTTCGGCGCAACAGTCCAACACATATTACGCCACGGGCTACTACCTTAATTATTTAACTAAGAGTAAACACTGAAAATATTTAAACTGAACGCACAAGAATTTTTAAATTAATTATTAGTAACTTATTTACTCACTCAAAATAACTTTACCTACAAAACAAGAACTACACATTTTCCTACATTATTAAATTGTTCACCCAAGCTTAAAATAAATGAGCCAAAATAATCTGCAAATATTGTCGTTTTGTCGTAAATAAATCATAGGTATAGCCATTATTATGACTTAAAAAATAAATATTTTTTCAAGCATTATACGCAAAGCAGCAGAAAGCGATATACACTCCAGAGGCAGTTATATATGCATACATATTTTATCGAAAACTCCGCAGGTAAAAGTAGCAACAAAAAATATATACCAACACAAAAAAAATAAGTATGAAACTTCCCCGGGGTTGAAAAAAAAAACTTCGTAAAAAAAAACTCCTCTTTCCCTAGAATGCACACCTACGATTTTTATTTAAAAAAAAAAAACACACACTAACACAACAACAACAAATCCTTAGTGATAAAAAAAGTATAAACTATGTGGATCATGCCACCCGCATTGGTATAACCTTTTTCATTCCACCAAAATGCAAATGCATTTTTAACTTGTTGGTATCCATAGTGCTATGGTACTATCCCATATGCCGCATAGAGAAAAAAAGGACGAAACAACAGCAGCAAAATAAATATAAAAAAAAAAAAAAAATAAGAAAACAATTTCCCTTCGAATGAGACATTGCAATCATTAAGAAAAGTTTTTCTACAACCACCATACCTCACACTACCCCCTTAGCTGTTCAACACCACCACACCCCCTAACACCCCACACACACCCAAATGGATGACAAACATAATATACGTGATCGCGTACGTGGATGAAGAAATAAGCCCCCGCAAAGACAAGGTTCTGGCTGACTCTGAATCTCCCATCATGCATCCTTCCTCGCCAATAAACTGCAATTTATGACGACTGAGTGAAAAGTAAGAAATCACGGAAGTCTAAATAGGAAGATAAAATTCAAAATAAAAAAAAACTAAAATAAATATAAGTAAAAGACACAAGGAGCTGTATATGCTAACGCCTCCTGGAAGACAGGAAAAAAAATATACACGGAATGGGATTTAGCTCTGCAGCGAGCTCAATATGCCAAATAAGAAGAAGAACCGCACATTCGCAAACATAACCTGCGATTTTCTTTAAAGTTTTTTTTTCCATCATCATCGCCGCCGTGTCGTAAGGATATAAATACACATTCTGTTTCTATATATCCTGTGTGCATGCATATATGCTAGGTACCGAAGAAAGTAGAAAAAAAAAATCATCCTCATGAGAGCGGGCAACAGGATACAGGAGGAACAAAAAAAAAAAAAAACTACGTCCGTCAGCAAGGAATAAACTTCGTTAAAATGCGACAAAGTCGAGAACGAAACAACATCGTTTGGATCTTAGTTAAGGCGATGACAAGCAAGGACGAAAGTAGGTATAGTATAGTAGTTTGGGGCGCCAATTCATGAACGGAAGACATACACGGAAGTCATCATTCTCCACCTCATTCCATCCATCATCAGATGGCTCAATACCTCCTTCCTACCTATATATTTATGGAGTTCCAATGAGTTTGGATTTTTGTCGTGAATTCTCTATACTCTTCGATAATTCTATTGTTTCGTTTTTGGTTCGAAGGATCAGAGAGGGAAGCAAAAAAAAAAAATATTATTTCTAGTATTCCCGCATGTATCCTTTAAACAAGTACCTATACCTTACCTACACTTCTTTCGAAGTCTCTGTACCCACATCCATTTAAACAAAAAAAAAAACAAAACCCTCAAGCTTCTTCTATCATCATACATCAATCAGCGAGCAAAGGATGTAGAAAAAAGTAAATGTCACTATTGAGGTTTGTTTGCACTCCACATCATTCCTTGTATGGCAAATATGACTCTGTGATTCGACTTCTGTGCTCCACCACGTTTCAAATATGTATATACGATGCAACAGTGAGTTGTGGCAATATTATATATGCAACACGCAGAGCGACTTACTTCACTCGCAGCATCCTCGTCAAAGTAATAATAATAATCGTACTTACATATAATGCATGGCAAAGCGAAGATTTATGAGCAAAGTGAAGTGTATAGCAAGATTGTGATCTGATTAAACTGATCCGTGTCGCAGAAAATCGCTCATAATCTTGTATGAATTTTGTATAAATAATAAAGTTGCGAAGAACTATGGTTTCTCATTCCTTGCTACCATGCCTAGAACACACTTCGAGTGAAATCGAAATATTCATACAAAATCGTCAGCATTAAATGTAAGGTTAAATAAATTCCACAGCTTCCATATTTAAAAGCAAAGCTATGTTGATTGTCAATCACCGTGTTTTATTTTCTACGGATCTGTATAATGATCATTTTTCAACTCGTAATACAACAACAACTTGGAATCCAGATAGAGATGGATAATTTCTATATGAATCTTGATCGATAATAAAATGCGGCTAATAAAATGTAAAACTTCTCTTCACTGCATCAGCATTTACACTTCTGATCCCGTACTCAAAAATTTAAAAAATTGTTATAAGAAAATTGTGGAAAGTATTAATTTTTTATTTCAAGAGATGTGAATTGCGCGTACCTATACCTACTGTAGGTTTAACCAGCAGCGTGAGAACCTCTTACTCTAATTGTAATAAATTTACTCTAATTTTTGGAAAAAAAAATCAATTAACTCCTCCACTCCGCTTTTTTAGATCTACTCTTCTTTTTTCTCCACTGAAAATTTCGAAAATTCTTTAGTCAAACCCACAAGAAAGGAAATGATAGTGCAGTGCTATTTAATTTTGTAAAATGTTTGAATATAAAATTCTATTCTGTTCTGAAACTAATTAAATTTATGTGATTTTTTTTTTTTTTTTATTAAAAAATGTTTATTTCTGTTAAAAAAAAAACATTTTTTTTTTTAATAATAAATTTTTTTTAATCTTGAGTTTTGTTTCGTTTTCAAATCTACTCCGGATATTTTAGATTTACTCCACTTTTTTTTATAAAACTGTTTTTCTAAAAAAAATCTCCCTTTCTTGTGCTTGAAATATGAGACTAAAATAGAATAAAAATAAATATTAATTAATTAATTTAAACACTTATAACTTTGAAACGAACAATATTTTTACAACATTATTATTTTTTAATTGATTTTTTGTTAAAAGATGCAACAACTGGTTTTTATATTGTTTCTAACAGAGCTTGCGTTTTGGAACAATTTTAACTTTATAAATAATCCATCTAGA
Organism: Epistrophe eligans; assembly: GCA_951394125.1. Classification (NCBI taxonomy): domain Eukaryota; kingdom Metazoa; phylum Arthropoda; class Insecta; order Diptera; family Syrphidae; genus Epistrophe; species Epistrophe eligans. The sequence continues at coordinate 25,975,740 of OX596031.1, read as the reverse complement.
GATTTGGTTCTTGTATCCTGTTTCAACGAGAACAAACAGTAATTGAAGCCAGAAGGTCATTCTTTAATATTGTTTTTAAATGAAGTTATTTTAGTGCTTAGTTTTTGAATAAATCATTTTCAAACTCAAAGCTTTGAAAATAAAATTCGAAAAAAAATATTTGAAAATTATTTTTTAAAAACTAACCACTAAACTACTAGTTTAAAAAAAAACTTAGCATAATATTGTAAGTGCTAGCGTTGTGTTTTTATATTCATTTTCTATTATATAATTTTTTTTATTTGCCCCTCCCAACCGAAGGGACGTACATATTGAGTGAGCCAATAACTTAAAATCATGTTCATATAATTTGTGACCTATTAAAAAAATTATGCTTTTATCACAAAATGCACAATTTTTAAACTGCCACTATAAATAGAAACGTAAAACACTTTCCTCTTCCGAATAGTTTATTTCGAAAGCGGTTATTTTTATGAAAAAAAGTATGTTGATGTTTTTTGTAGGAAATTTTCTAAGCTACAAATTAGTCCTTGACATTTTTTGTGTGCAACAAATTATTCGGGAGTTATTCCTGAAAAACTATTTTGGGGGGCCTTTAACCCCCTCAAAAAATTGTTAGCGGTGCTCATATCGATGGGGACTTTTGAGATTTTTTTAAGAACGCCATGAAGAGGCTTTATTCAAAAATCTAGCTTTCGGCGATTTTTTCCGATTCAAATGATTTATTGACTGGACTATAAGTTAATTGCTTTAAAATTAAAAAAAAAAACTACTGTAAACTTGCAACATTGCAATATCTAAAAATAAAACTTTTTAAAATTTCGCTCCTATTTTTTTGCCAATAATTTAAAAACACTTCAATAATCTTTAAATTATTAAAACTAAACAAATAAGTATTTATAATCCCATTTTAAAGCTTTGCTTACTTAAGCCACACTGTCGACCTAAAATGTCTTATTTATAAACAAATGTTTCATCGTTCGCTTAACTTAGACACTGTAATGGGTTGTTTAAATTTTTTCTAAAATGGTTACGTTCAATGAACAAAAAATTAAAAAAAAAATATCTTGAAATTAATTAAATGTTCTTTGAACGTATCTAAAAGTTTATGAAATTGACATATTGACAGATACCAGGGATGTCAGTGAGTATATGAGGACATTATTTTTAATGTTTTTATAAATAAGGAGATGTCCAAATATTTTTAAGGAAAGGGTGAAAATATCTGTAGATAAGATATTTTTTCAAAAGCTTAAGGACATTCTTTTAGGAAATTTCACCGTAAAATTTAATCCATGCTGATTTTGATTTTCAATTCCAAAATTAATTTTTGTTAATAGAAAACCATCAGCAATCAAAAGAGCGCGAAATTCCCTCGTATATGTATCTATTTACATCACTTTGCCCTTAAAGTTAACTCTTAAGCCAGGGAATAGAAGCTTTTCAAAGGCCTAAATTATTAATTTAAATAAAGCGCATTTAGTAGAGACCTTAATCATGACTTTGAATGACCTCAACAATGAATCTTTTTTGAGCAATAAACAAAAAAAATAATCAATTCTAATTCCGAAGAAAAGTCAAATCAGTTTCTGTTTTGTCCTTTGCCAATGAAGTGATGAGATTGAATGGAACGAGAGAGTAAAAGACTTTGAATTCGTGTTTAAGACATCTTGTGACGATTTAATATAAAGACGAAAAAAAAACAGTATTAATTTTGTAAAAAAAAAAATGTTTTGCCACTTTTGCACTGACAACTTTAATTATTGTCCTTTGCAAACATTCAAAGATCAATATTAAGAAAAAAAAAATCGAAATTACAGGGTTTTCTCATATTTTCTTTGAAATCGTTTTGAATTTCTTTATTAGAAAACATCCAACGTTTCAATTAATTTTTATAAATCTATTCTCGTGTAACAACAAATTATAAATTTTCTTTTTTCCATGTTTCCAATACATATCCTTTATGGAACAAAGTTAAAAACAACAATTCATATTTCTGTTCCAGTTTTTCATTTTTCCACAGTCGTAGGTTGTAGGTACCTACTCTGTGCCCCATCAAGGAAATTATCTTTGCGATTGGCATGTGACCTCATACGTTTGCTATACATTCTGTCTATACCTATATAACATACCCTACCCACTCTCATATTTTCCAGGACGACTCAAACGAATTTAATAAGTCCTTTTGCATACACATAAGATGAATGTAGGTGGATATGGGTTGAGTGGATAATATGGGTATGGGTAGTAAAAAAAAATTACTCTGTACGAGTTGTAACTTTTTGTTTTTTTTTAATTTTTATATTCTCAGGCAAAAGAAGTCACAAGGATCAAACAGAAGACATGCGGGTGATGACTGCCGTGCACCGTGCACTGATGTGCTCTAGGTACACATGCGACATGTTTTTCTTTTTTTTTTTTTTACTTTTTTATGAAAATATTGTATTTTTTTCTGTCGATTTTTGTTCACATTTTGCTTGTTTTTTGCGCAATCGGCTCTGCATTTCCACTCGTTGCATCTGATGTGATGGCTGATGTTGCAGAGATGATTATAAATATGTAGATATATTGAATTTGAATGAGTGTGTTGGATGGATGTTGTGCTTGTGGCTGTTCAACATGAAATAAAAGGAAAATCGAATTATAGGTAATTAGTGACACCGCACTCTTGACAGTCATACATCATCGAACCGACTTATGCGTTAACATGGGGGTAGTGATGAATTTTATTTTTTTTACTTCATCATGAGAAATATGTAAATATTCAAAAGAAAAAGTTTTCTATTTATTTTTTGATCGACTTATGATTTTTGTATGCTCAAAGAACTTTTTCATTGAATTTTTATTTGCAGGAAAATATTGAGTTAGGATACTCTACCCACATATACCCAGTGAACTATATGAAAGATGTGTCAATGCATCGATTAGTTGAACTTTTTGTTTTGTTAAGTGGGTGCATTTATAGGTAACTGCTTAGTCAGATTTTAAAGGCGAAGGTAGGTAAAAAATTAAATCAATTGAAGAAGCTTTAATCCATAAGCCTCGGTTCTTCTCTTCGATGGTGATTTTATGTCACCTTCATGATTTTTTTTTTTTTTGCCAAAGTATTTTTTAAATTTTTTGACTGACTTTGTATCTTCTCACGATATTCTTGTAATTGAATATATTTTTTTTTTAACTCTAAAACACTCCTGAAAGTCAAAAAAAATGTACGAAGTGATTGATTGTAAATTTTACTGACGGTGTGGTGTCAGTAAAATTTACAGTCACAAAACAAAATAGAAGAAATCCATGTTCCTGTGACGTTTCTAACAATTTTTTCAATTTCTTTACAAAATTGTGATTGTAAAATCAGCAAATACCTATTTATTTTATAAAAAATATCCTTGTTGTCAAAATTTAAATAAAATTAAACAATACGTTAATATCTGTGAAAATGTTGCAAACGTTTTAAAAACGCCCTAGGTACACATACTTCCCAAAAAAATATTTCTTTTAGGTTTTTGTGATTAAAAAATCTGTGTTTGTAAACTTTACTAACGACATGCGGTGGCGTATATTTGGAACATTTGGTTTCAATAAAAGGTTAGGTGGTAAGAATATTTAAATAATTTTATTGCATAATTACTCTACCCCGCATTTTCTACTTAAACCTTATGTTTGTAAACAATACATGCATTGCTCAGACTTGTGTGAATGAATTTGTGTGAATGAATTTAACATTTTCACGTTTTATTCTCTCAAAAAAAAAAGGTTGTGGTATAATGTGCCTTACTTATGTTGACCTTCCATATTTTGCCCGTATTAAAAAAAAAAGTCGTAGATACTAAAAATTCGGTTTTTATAGGGTAGCAATTTTTTTCCTAAATAGATTAGTTTTGCCATATTTTGTGCTCATTTTATGCTGCCAAAGAAATACAAATAAATCGTATACATATAAGCAATTTTTACAGCCGAAAAAAAAAATGTTGCTTAGCTGCTTGAAATTATATCATACCGCCATTTTTGATTTTCTAAACAGCTTTACCGAAATAGTAAAATAGTTTTTAAGAAAAAAACTATTTTTTATCAAAATTGGCCTATTTGATATTCAAATAAAAAAATTAATTCAGCTACTTACTGTGTGGCGGCGTTAGTGTCAACGCCGACGACATACCAGGAAAGGGCAGCGGTGACGGTGGATGTGGCGGCCCATCGGGTGGATTAAAATGTGATGGCAGGCTCATCGGTGAACTTGGGGTGAAATCCTTATTCATGCGATTCATACTGTCCTCTATTCGTTCATGACCAAATTGACCCGGTGGATGAAGTCCTTGCATTCCCATTTGCCCCAGCAGGCTATTAGCATACGACTGGTGTTGCTGCTGCTGTTGTTGTTGTTGTTGCTGCTGCTGTTGTGCCTGATGCTGTTGCTGGGCATGTTGTTGTTGTTGTTGCTGCTGCTGTTGCTGATGGTGATGGTGTTGATGTTGTTGTTCTTGTCGATTTTGATGATGTTGTGCTGCTGCCGCCGCTGCAGCAGCCGCTAGCGATAAATCCATTTGATCCATGTGAAAATCCGCTGCAGCTGCATGCATTTGTGCATCGAGGTCTCTCAAGTTCGGTGGAAAGGGATGACTGCTCCGACCAATAGATGGCGGTTTATTCAATTGACGGATGTCCTTCAGTGACAGGACTATTCGATTGTTATTTAGTTTGTTTGTGTTATTGTTATTATTATTATTGTTGTTGCTGTTGTTGTTGTTAATAATGTTGCTGGTTTCTTCGAGGAGGGCTTGATCGGTATTGATGCCAGTTGAGTCCTTTTTTGTGCAGAGGTCTTCTGGTCCCTCGGCAGGACTTTCGTTGTCCCTTTTGTGAATTTCCTCCTTTTCTTCTTCGGTGTGATGATGTTGTTCGATTTCATCTTCGATATCAGCGTCACCATTTAAACTGGATTCTGGTCGCTCTGGTGGGTTAAGTTCCTCCTCGTCTTCCTTAATGTCCTCGTGCTCTATTAAGGGTTCCTCTTCGTTTTTTATCACTGCTGTGGCGGGTTCCTCCATGGGAGTTGGTGTCGAAGGTTTACTCTCCTCGTGTGGAGGACATTCGCCCGACCGCCGACGTGGTCTCGCCTGCTTCCTTCGCGGCATCGGTGATGTGCATAGCTCCGGTTGTGACCCTGTAGATGTATTGAGCACATTGTTTTCGTTGTGAGACGACGACGATGCAAATAGGCGGGATGGCAGGATAATTTTTGAACCAGACGTCACCATTGAAGGCGACTCGTCATCGAAGCTCGAGCATCGTTCTAACTCCGACGACATCAGCGACGTATCGATCATGCCGAAGTCATCAGGTGATGCAGCTGGCGTTGGCGTTGTCTCGGGTACCGAACTCTCCACCAGACCTCGAACTTGCAAGGATTCCCCAGCCTGAATGAGCGTCTGAAGTCGTTCCTGCGGGACGCTTATCTCACCGCGATACATAAAATCCACAATCGCTTGCACCACCCATCCTCGGAAGTCCTTAAGAACTATGACCGGATGCTTGCAGGGAGTTTCGGCGAAAACTCGTGCGAAAAACGGTGAGCAGGCTGAGAGGACCATTTTGTGTGCTCGAATGCTGGTTTCCGCACACACGAGCGTCACATCGACCAGTGCCTTCGTTTGCAGGAGTGCGTCGAATGCTCGAAGGATGTGATTTTGATGGTTGTTCCACCGCAAACTGTAGTGGTCCTGATTGCTGGCGTTGTTTGTCGTCATTGTGATTGGGCTGATAATCTCGGTTCTCGTCCTTTTGGTCTTTAATGTTTTTGTTGGAGTCGTTCTTCTTCGCCTTCGTTGTCGTGCTTCCACGCCTCCAGAGTCGTTTAACATTCAAATAAAATCGTCTTCACTTGACAGGACCTTTTCTTTCTTCGTCTATTTTTTTTTATTTATTTTTTTTTCGTCTTCTGCTTTAATATTCCTTGCTGCGCTTCCGAGATTCACACTTACTTAAAGTGTCCTTGTGCTAGTAACAATTGCCGTGATTTTCGTCGTCCTCTTGACGTCTCAGTTGTTACCCATACGTCGTGACGCGCGGCTTCCCCACCAGCTAGAAGTGTATCTGCAATGAGATAATAGATAGATGAATGTGATTATAATGTATGCTATACGCTGCTGTAATGTGTTGTTCGTTATAGTCGCCCTAAAGCAAATCTTAACGTGTGTGTGTATTTGTGTGGAGCGATATAGTATAAGGATATATAAAATTCTTTTCAAAAAACGTATCTGCGAGGTATGCAAAAAATTCTCGTCGCTCAGTAAGTAGTCAAGAAGAAGATGAAGAAGAAGAAGAAGAAGCTTTAAACAATCAAAGAAACGTGTTCAGCGAAGTTAAAACTCACATTTTTGTTTGAATCTAATTAACGTCGCATTTATGCGTATGTGTGGCTGTTTTAATGGGAGTGAGGATGCATCCTTGTTTTTTTTTTTTTTTTTAAGGAAAGTAATTGTCATACACCATGCGACTCAAGGTCGAGAGAACGAGGAAGAGGAATATATTTTAATTTTTTTTTTTTTTTGTACCTTCTTCTTATTTTATATTTTATTCTGAGAAGATAGATAGATATACCTTTAAGATACACAAACCTACTTTAAATATTCAAAGTAGGTATAAGGTAGGTACGAAGGTATATCTATGTATATATACCTGAGGGTTGATGACTGATGATGATGTCTCACAGAACAATTGTTGACTTAATTGTAAAAATGTCTAGCAAGAATTTTACGTAGGTATCTATATATGTGCTTATAGCGCAATAAAATACTTTATAGCATCAGGTAGATAAATCGGAACTTTAATTGAAGTCTTTATACAAAATATTTACAAATTACAGTGAGACAGACAATGGTTTGTTTTGTTTGTCGATGCATCAAGTGCGTTGAGTTTTTTAATGAAAACAAAAAAATTCCATCACACACATTACTTAAGGAATTAAGTTTGATTAGATCCTATACGAACTTAGGTATCATCTCCTTTTTATATTCTTTTATAGCTAGATATATAAAATGTTACCCTTAATAAATTAAAATCGTGTTTAAATTTTATTTAGTCTGATTAACAAGTGCTCAAAGAAAAGGATCTAAATATTATATAGTATTTGTGGCAGAAACTAAGGGCACAACCCGAAACATCAAATGGCAGAATTTTCCTTTTTACTTTACTACACCATTCGAATTTTATGTTTTTTTTTTTTTTGTATTACAAATGAATTCATGAAGCAAATTAAAACTTCAAAAGTACATGTTTCACAAATTACAAATGCAAAATAAAATACAAGTTTTGAAAACGTTTCAATATTGTTGAACTAAATTTATGAAACTTATCAAAATGGTCTTAAATTTCATTAAATATGGTGATTGGTGAGTTCTGAGAAAAAGGAAACGCTGTTACTCTAAATGTATTCAATTAAAAAAAGATATAAATTCGTATAATAAATTCGTATATAGATCAATTTTTCAAATTAGGAAACAAAATAGTAAAATGCTTGAGATTAATTTTTTATGTAAAATAAAAAATGCTAGAAAACGATAAGCTTAGCAAAATAAGAAATAACTTGCTTAGAGAAATAATACAACCGATATTGTCGGCTTAGAGTGAAAACCAGCTAAGTACATTTTTTTTACATCATTTTAGTACCTACATACATATTATTTTAAAAATTCATTGAAAATTCAAAAATCATTATAAGCCTTTTGAATTTTGTAGAAAGGAGAGTTAAAGAACATCTTTTTATATTTTTTAGAGTTAATCAAATATTCCAAATACTTTAAATTTTTTTTTTTTTTTAAAGAACCCGAAAATGAAGTTAGCAGGCTTTTACTCTAATTTTACGATATGCGAAATAAATTGGAAAATTATCAGAATTATATTGATATTGTGAAAAAATTATAATATCTTATAAAATGATACCAGCAGCTAAAAAAAAAGATAAATTTTTAAATATAAGAAAGACATACATATTTTTAATAAATATGTTCATTAATTACCATTTATTTCCAAGGCAACCCAATACCGTTCAGATAAATTTTTTTTATAAAGATAATCTATCAATAAAGGACTCATTATATTTCAAAAAAAACACCATACAACTAAATAAAAAATATAGAAACACCATAAAATAAATAAAATTTAATTTAATTTTAAATAATTTTCTTCTAATAATAAAATTTCTTAAACATTAAAAAACAAAAAAAAACATATATCAATTTTTAGAATTAAAGAATGTACATCAAAAAATAGTATTTCGAAAAAATTCATGCACCTGTTTTTAAGATATTTATTTTTCAAAAAAAAAAAAAAAAATGAATTTATTTAATATCAAACAATTTTTATAATTATTCCATTTTCTTGACCTTTTAATTCAAGGTACACTGTATACCTCAGCCTAAACAGCCTAAAATTGAATTCTTATAATCTCATATGTATGTACATACAAACAGATCATGAATTGCGAGACCGACATTTTTCTTAAGGTTATAACGACCCCTAGAAGTAAAGTTATCTTATTTTTATTTTTTTTTTTTACATTAAATTTACTAGAGAATAATGCGAATTTGTAATAGTTTATCGCAATAAAAAGTTAGCGTGCGTTAACGCGCTTTGCGAAACTTGAATAAAATCCTCTGCCCGAAGTACCTACATATGTCCAATGGCTCTACGGACCCGCATTAACAGTATCTTTACCTATGATATAAACAAAATTGGTAACAAATTGGCATTTCTTTAGACATCATTCATATTCCAATTTAAAACAAAATTTGCAACCCCCAGTTTCATATACATACTGTTGTCACTAACTTTTTTTTTTTAGAACTTAGACTTACTTCACTTTGAAAATCAAAGCTAAAAATCATAGCCTTCCTTCGAAAATCAAAAGTTTGTTATCGTATATTTTTTAAATGACTAGTAATAGGTACTTTCAGTCCGTTATTGATGTTTGTATATTCGAATTTAACTTCCTTAATAATTAGATGATGAATATAGTGATAATGAATAAAAATTTTAAAATGAATATTTTCCTGAATTCATATGCCATTCCAGAGTTGAAAGAATAATAAAATAAATAAAAAAATTGTTCGGCGCGGCCACTTGGCCAGGGCCTAGTGACTTACAACTCTCAACCATTCCTGTGTGCGTGTTATTGGCAGGAATAGAGGGAACCTACAATTTTCAGCGGAATCCGAAAGACTAGGGTGAGAAGCACTTTTTCATGACAAGAGAGATACTCTTGGAGGATTTTTCAATTCCTCGCAAGAGGAATAGGCCTTCGGCGGCAGTCCAATGCACAAAAAAAGAAGAATGGGAATTATTATCGCCGCTATAACTGAGCGAGTGTGGAATATCGCTGCAATTTTTTTTCAAGCGAATATACGAGTGAAAAAACACGCATAATATCATTATCATTAAATCCTATACGCTTGGTGTATATTATACACTAAGAAATTGTGTATAATATACATCTTAATTGACAAATTAGCATTAGGTACATCCTTTTTATACCATAACCATTGTATACTTTCACGAGAAAAAAGTTCATGATTTTGTTTAAGGATTTTAAATGACGTAAGTAATGTTAATATTAATAATTTCATTCAACTATTTTATAAATATTAAAGATTTCTTATACATAAACGTTATAATAAGGTATTTATAGATCAATCGATAATAATCGGTCATACAATAATTTTGGTTTTATATTCAAGCATTTCAGATTTAGCGGTCAAACCCAGACCAATCGTGGTATAAGTATAGAACAAGAAACTAATTATATTAAGGCTGTAAAACACTAGATAAGTTTACCATTTAGTTAAGTTTACGATTTGGTTAATGAACTGTCAAATTTTGTATAAGAAATGATTTACAAATATTTGGTTAAAATTCCTCAACGATTTTGTTGCAGAAAATTAAACAAATTTATTTGATAAATTTAAGCAAATGCCATTTCGTGACTTTCAAAATTAGGCAATCTTAAAATTAAAACAATTTATTCATATAATTGATAAGATTTCTATTTTTTGCTTATTTTTGACATCTTTGAATAACTTTTAATATTTGACGTTTGACAAAGAGCAGATTCAATTACACAGCATTTAATCTAAAGAGGACGTTCATGCAAACAATTTACACAATTTTTAAACTTATGACGTTGTATATGAATACCATTTCATCAAAAGTATAAACAGCTCTTAATTACTGGTAAAACACGTTTATACATGTGAAAATCCGTTTAAATGTTGCTTTTTAAATCGATATTCAATCTCAAATTTCTTGAATAATTGTTTTTGAAATAACCTATAGTGAACCACCATTTTTTTTCAATCCCGATTATTAACGCATTTTATTAGCAATAGTAACGCCTTTTTTAGCTGAGATTTTATTCTCAACCGGCAATACATAGGTAAGGTAGGTATAGATAGTGAAATTAAGTGGAATCAATCATATTTTTTCATATGTAGGATATTTTTTTTTTATTTTTGTTTCGTCATCATCTGTTAATTTGTTTGAATTTTCATAAAAAAAAAATTATTTTTTTGGTAACAGTATATAAATATTTTTTTTTTCCTAAAAATCCTGTTTTCCGATTTCCCAGAAGATATTTTATACGTTTTTTATGAATCTAAAAAGCTGTATTTTCAAGATATCAATAAATTGTCAAACAACTTAAAAGTATTAGCGCAAAATTTTAAACGATTTAGTACGGTGTTAAAGCCTTTTTTAGTATGACAAAATGGCTTTAACATCGTACTAAATCGTTTAAAATTTTGCGCCATTTTTTTTTTTTAAACAAATCAAGGAATGATCTTTAAAATCTGCCTGAGAGAAAAAAAAAATATCCATTTTCAACAAGTCATTGACATGCAGGTAGGTACCATTCAGACTTTTTTTGTATAAGTAAAGTACATATTAAAAAATTATTATAATAAATTATTATTAAAATAAAATAAAATTGCTTGGCTAACATTCCAATAAAATTAGTCTTCTGTGGAAAACACAGATGAAACAGGCAGGTGGATTTATTGTTTGAGTACGTATAGTTGATATTTTAGCATGCATAGGTACATTAGGTATATAATCTGGCTTAATTAAATCACTGCCTTAGAATTTTTTATAAAATCTTTTTCTATTTAATTTTTTTAATTATAAAAAAGGAGAAATTGAACTGGCATTATGAGTCCTAAAATATTACCTACTGTTTTTTTTTATTATTATTAGAAAAATTAATATCCGAACAGGCTTGAATGTCATATACTTTTAAATAAGAAGGGGTTAACAAATTAATTTCGCACTTCTCAAAACATACCTTTTTATAAAAAAAAGTCTAATGATTACAACTTTCCTAAGTCATATCCTCTTTTCCTTTTGCTTTGTTTATCCAATTTTAAAAGTCCTTTCAAAAATGTATTCTTTATCACTTTTTTGTTTATTTTTATTTTAGAAATCACTAATATGTAGTTGTTTTTTTTTATAAATATTGCACAAACATTTTATTTATTTCACTATTATTACTTATTCACTCGATTTTTTTTCTCATTTATATTTTTAAAATAAAATCATTTCAATAAAAATTAGCATTTATTTTCTTTTATTTCAGATAGAAAATAACCGTTCACATCATTGTACAACGAAAGACTGTGTCTTGCACTAATTAACCGATCCTTACATCCTGACTTTGCAAAACCAATGAAAGTATAAAATGTATGCATCTACATATAACAAATGAATTCTTCCTTATACAGGTGTATAATCAGAGACGACAGGTAGCGCACACTGAATATAAAAAAAAATAATATAGAATCACAGGTACCGCGACCGACACACACATTCACCTATATTATGATATTTGGGTGAAATCATATCAACCATATATGCACGTACATATAAGGATCGTCCTTTTTATAATTTTGTGTATTCTCTCGCTTGTTTGTTTTTATGATTCGTTTATAAGCGATCAGACATAATTCACAAGAAATCGTCCTTGCTGATGAAGGACCACGCACCACCTTTCGCGGATGATGCCATAAAACAAGTGCACCATAGCTCACGACAAATCAACAAGGATCAGCAGCATAATAATATGAAGACAAGAATAACAACAAAAAAAAAAACACCAAAAATTATTACAACTTGTGTGTGAGTACAGGAGAAGGTATAATATCCTGCGATGTTTATAGGTAACGACTAACGTGTTTATTGTTTTTTTTTTTCAAAATTTATTTTTTTTTCTTGTAAAAATTGTTTTATTTAGTTTACAATCGAAGTCATAAAAAGGGGATTGCACTTGTTATAGAAAGAGTGAGAGAGTGAGAGAGAAGAAGTATTAATTTGAATTTTATATAATTTCGATAAAAATTATCCTGAGAATTTTTAAATCCGTAAAATTTTTATTTTTTCCAAATAATTTTTTTTTGTTTAAACTATTTTTATCACAACCGTTTGTCAGAAGATAACACCGCGGAATGAAATCCTTTTTGATTGTGTATCCTTTTATCCGCCCACACATTCAATTTATTTTTTTTTAAATATTTTTTTAATGTTGTTTTTGTAGTTTTGTCCTTTGGCTCTATTGTCTTTTTTTTTTTTTTTGCTTTTAATCGTCCTTTATTAATAATGTACTTATATATTTTTGTCGAAAAAGCACACGAAACAAATTAATGTGTGTTATCGCCGTTTGACTGTTGTTAACCGACTGAAATGTGAATCGTACAGCCAACGGACAGACTAAGAATTATTGTCTGTATATCACATCCTCCCAGAGTCGTCCTTTTTTTTGTGAAATTTTATTTCTTGGCTCGTAATCAATGGACGTACGCTCATAAAGAAACACAACATAACATAAAACACACCCGATGACGGCGACGAACGACGACACAACTCAATCCTCATATCCTGTGTAGTACGTACGTTGGTACTAAAAATGAACGAAAAGGAGCTTTAACGGCCTCGGCCTCCTCGCATACTTATAGTAGTCCGTATAGAGCCAGAGCAACCAGCCATCCAGGCGGGCAAAGAGTAATGGCAGTGGGGGATAGATTGGATCGTGATGAGGGGTAAAAAAGTCCTTGCTGTTGTTGTTTCTTACCGTTAACTCGCACAACTCTTCTTCTTTTCGCACATACATCCATATACGTATAGAGCACAGTATAACGAACCGAACACTGCCACCGCCAACGCCGCGCCGCACCATGCACATGTGTCATACGTATACGTATGAGTTTGTTGTTGCGCTCCTTGCTCCTTGTTGTGTGGTGTTTTTTTTTTATCCTTGCGCCAATCGCAACAGCAACATATCAAGTTTTCCCACCACTCATATACGGGGTGTGTAGTAAACTTTCTATGTACACACAGAGTTGGGGGGTGGTTGGCAGTTGGCACATCAGTTCTGTGCTCTCACGTGATGAGGAGAAAAACAAAACACACACCTTCCACTTCCACACCACCCCCTAATCCTTGCTTGAACGTAAAACGAATTGCTCGCTCACACGCACACCTACACAAAACAATCCTCTCACTTACACATGGACATTCATGAGACTCGTGTGTCGGTGCGGTGCGGTGCGGTACGGCGGTGGGGCCCTCAGATATAGTACCACGCCGGGTGTATGTTTGTCACATGCAAAAAGGACCAACCCTCTCTTAAGGTGCGGTAAGGGTAAGGAGCGCGGGTCGTGTGTCATATTTGTACACACTGTTTCTATTTCTATCGCATTCCAATATTAGAAGATTTTATGTGAAAAATATTCATTTTTTGACTTTAACATCACGCACACAGCCTCATGTAAGCCTTTTTCCCTTATAACGTTCTTATAATGCAGGTAAGTAGGTATATGTGTGGAATGGAGTAGCGGGCGGGCGGGCGGTTGAACAGGACATATACAGAAAAATAAAACGGTTAACAGTCGATTTGTACAACATATCCTGCCGATATATGTAGATGAAGACTTCAACCGAAAAAAAGGACGAATTTCGTTTTCCAATCCGTTCGTTATTCAAATTCAAATCGAAACGCAGCACTCGACTAACTAGCAATAGCAACCACCATCGCTGGAGTCGAGTCCACGTGCAGTTGAATGTGAATTTATGCAAATGAATCCTTGATGGTATGATATCTTTGATTTAGGGTATCTCTATAGGGGTCCTTGTTCTATTTTCTATCGTATCTATGTTTTTTTTTTTTTTTTGTAGTTTCTATTGTCAGAGAGTGTCACTTTTTTTTATGAATAAAATTCATCGAGGTCAACTAACTGCGTATGAGTTTTTCATTCTTTCAATCGGTTGGATTTTAGATGAAAATGTGAAGGGATTTTTTGTTTTTGTTCGTCCTGGAAGGAGTTTCTATTGCGCATGATCTTTCTCTATTGGAAATTGATATACATTTGAGATGTTGGTATTGTTTTTTTTTTTTTAGAGAGAAAGCGAATCTGGTAATAAAAGTGGGGTACCTATCCTTACCTAACCTACCTACATATTGGTGTGTTTTTTTTTTTTTTTTTTTTTTGAAAAAGGGGTATAGATGAGATATAATGAAAGTTCTCGTACATATGTGTACTAAATGTGTGGTCGTATGTGAAAAAAGGGTTGTACCGCAATTATAGAGAGATGCTTATTTTGCAATAAAAAAAAAAACTATCAAATGTTGTTTAGATGTAAATTTTTATGTAGATAAGCTAAGGTTTAGTACCTATCTATAGTTAAATATAAAGGTATCTATATCTATCTATCCATCACAACAATTTAAGGTTCTTTCTAAAAATAATTTGATCCTATAGGTACTAACTTAATAAAATAAAATCAGAATTGAATTAATGAGAATACCTATAAAATATAAAGGTAGGTGGTTTTATGAAACTTCACTAGCTAGCTAAAACTAAAAATTAATAAAAATAATAAATAATAAATAATAAAAAAATAATAACAATAATTGTTCGTTAAAATTTGATTGCGTTTTTATGGACACAAATTTAAATAATACGACAGTACCTAAAACCTATATTATATCTATTGGTACACTTAAGGAACTATAATACTTTAAATTTTAATAAAGGTATAGGAAGATACTTATCAAAAAATACATAGGTAGATACAGATTAAACAGCAAAAAGGTATAGGATCGGTAAATATGTTATTTGCTTACGTTGTTAAATTTACCGTCGGCAGCGTCGTCGGTTGGCAGATATAAAATAAATTAATAAATAAAATAATAATAGAAAACACCATTTCTAACATTTTTTCATATTTTTGAAGTACCTAATGCGATTTTGATTCCCGAAGGTTATAATTTTATAAATACATGTTATGGATAGTCGGTTGCGTAATTTTAATTAAACCTTTAAAATCTCACAAAGAAGTTATCCGTCATTTTAAACAAAATGGGAAATATTAAAAAAAAAACGATAATTAAATAGATATTATCAGGGTTGATTGGATTTAAATAATAATTCTATTACCTTCAAAAATTATGTAGATATAGCTAATGTTGGCTTTTGAAAAATCCCATGCTGGCACAATTAGTATAAAGTGTAGGATTTGTAGGTATAAGGTTTAACTCAATTAAGTTATTCAGCCGACTTTCAAGAGCTGCAACTTTCGACTGCGATATCTATTTGTATTTTTTTTTGTATTTAAATTTATTTCATTATACTATACTTAATATTACGATAAACATCTTATAGATATTCAAGCCTTGAAGTTGAATTACATTTGAAATATAAATAATAATATAATAAATTTATATTAAAAAAAAAACATTACGAATATATTGAAAATTATTTAATTAACGAAAGAGGAAACAAAAAAACGAACAAAAGTTAAACAAATTAAATTAAAACGATATTAACCTTTTTTTGTTTTTTCTTTTTCCTTTTTAAAGTTTCAAATAGAGGAACACTATATAAGGGATGGAATACGGAAATTGGGTATTTTATATTTAAGACTTTTAGAAAAAAAAACCGAATTCAAAATTTATAAAAAATAACGGTTTAACTTTAAAATACATAAACCAAAAAAAGATTTTTTCTTAAGAAAAAAATTGTTTTCAGAGTTTTTAATTTTCTTAAAAATTAAAATACATAAACCATGTGGTTTTCACCATTCGACTATAAGAATTTATAAGAAAATTGAGAAAAGAGTATTTAGTTCAACATGAAGGCATAGTTTAAATGCATATTCATGAGTTGGGGAATTCAAATAATGATGTATTTTTTCATCACGATTTCATACGCGAAAACTGACATTCTTTTTACTTGCTACTATATATTGTATGTCCTTTCGGCTGTAGCCTAAATGGGTGGATCGATTTTTATTAAACTTGATACCTAGCATTTTCAGGGCATTCACACATTTTTAAAAATTTTTTAAGACCAAAAATAACGGTAGGTACCTGCGTAAAATTTTTTTAGCATAAAATGAAAATCTTATTTTTCTCAAAAACGCACCCCCATCTTAAAAAAAAAATCAAGTAATTTTGTTTTATAAAAAGGCTACCATTTAAAAAAAAATGCAAAAAATGGTTATAAATGGTACCTCCCATAGAACCATTTTTTGATTTGCGATTTTCTCAAAAATGGTTCAACTGAATTTGATCATTTTTTTACAGAGAATTTTTCAAAAACATTAAAAAGTATTGCAAACCAAAATTTTCATTTTTTTTTCTGGAATTTTAAAAAAAGTGTCAACATTTTTTTTTGAGAACTTAATAATTCGAAAACGCCTTCGTCGGTTTTTTATCGAACTTGGCATCCAGCAGTTTTTTAACATTATCTAGCAAATTATTCTTATAGCCAAAAATAACGGTACATCCCATACAAATGTAAAACCGGTATGGAAAATCTCATTTTTCTCAAAAACGGCTTCTACGATTTTGATTAAAATTTTTATGTGAGCTAATATCAGTATACGATCTATCATATTATTGAAAAGAAAATTGTATGTATCGTCTAAAAATGGTATCTCTCATATAACCATTTTTTTAGTTTTCGACTATCTCATTATCTGATCAAGCCATTTTAATGATATTTTTTTTATTTATTTTATTTATTTCTAATTATATTGATTTTTTAAGAATTTTTCAGTCTTAAGTGTAAGTACCAGTGTAAGACGCGGGGGGGGGGGCTAAGGGGGCTTGAGTCCCTTTCCTTTTTTCGTTTTCTTATTGAAATTTTACTTCTTATTCATATAAGGTGGGTAAAAATAAAAAAAATTGGGATTGAGCCCCAAGAATTATAAATAATGATTTTATTAAACAGATAAAATATACTACTTCGAATGGCCAACAAAACTGAGAAATGAAATGTATTAATCATACGAGGATGATGGCGAAATACAAATCCAAATTTTTAATAAAACCAACACCATACTGTGATTCATGTTTTGATCGTTGATTCCCAAGCTTGAAGCATACAGTCTTAAAACCACTTTTATTAAACAGACATAAATTTTATAGGAAGACATTTTTTGAGGTATGTAGGTAGGTATTAGGTAAGCATGGTTACTAAAAGGTAAAAATAGCCTGCGCTTAATTATCCACCTGATAGAATAAGAATAATTTTCGACTTATAGACTTAGATCAATTTTCGACTTTCTCGCTATCGGCTAAATCAATTTAAATTTAATTTTTATTGTAAAAGCAAATACAAATGTTATTGCAATTTTGGACTTTAAAAAAAAATATTTTTTAAAAATTTGATATTTGGAAAACGTGATGATGTTTTTTTTTTTTTGGAAACACAGTTTTTTGGCTGCTTATTCGTTGTTAATTAAATTTTAAACTGTTTTTATTTTATATTTATGCAGAGCAACAACTTTACTTTTCCACTACATAATGTAATGTATCATAAAATTTTAGGAAAAACAAATTTTAAAATTGAGTCTGTGTATAGAAAATATGACTGTTTTTTTTTTAAGTTTTTTTTTTGGATTACTATTTCGAACTTTGCAGTTCATAAAATTGGGTGTAATCGATTTTAACATGCATTATTCTCTGTGACGTTAAAAAGTCACTTATGGCATAGGTATACTTATATCAAGAACCAAAAACCACGCTACAAATTTTTAATATTAAGAGAACGACACGATTTTTTTAAATTTTTAATTCAAAAATTATTTCAGGAATTTTCTGAAAAATTAAAATTGGTACGGATGTAGGTAAATAGCTTTTTGCAAATTCTTAGCTTGCGCTGTTGCTGGTAAATGGACTATCATACTAACTTTATATACCTACTACTTTTTTGGAAAAGCTGTTTTTTCACTGCGGTTTTTTTTTGCGGTTATTTTTAAAACAAGTAGGCAGGGTATGTATAGAATAAAGTGTGACCAAATTATCTTTGCAAATACATTCAATTGAAGTCATTGACTTGGTGGGTAGGTTACTTAATATGTAAAAGTCACAAGTCATTGACATATTCTTCCTTTCTTATTTTGAAATTTTATTATGAAAAATATTTTTTTCAAAAAAGCCACAAGAAAAACTTCGGGACACACGATACTTTTCTATTTGTAATACTAGGGTAGTTTTGGTAATTGCATAGACATATGTACATATGTACATACATACATACACTCTACCAAGGTATGTAATATGTCACATAATAATTCGAACTACCTATAAAGACCTAAAAGCCAAGACTTAACAGGTATGTAGGTACATAGACGTACCTACCTGTCTACGTAATAAAAGTTTAAAAGTCTTAAAATAGGATTATAAAAAGCCTAGACGTAATAAACAAAAAGTTTTTTTTTTAAAGTGCGTTCCTTGTCTATTAGTTATTTTAAGGGCACAAAAGAACTTCAAAACTTAAATGCATTTTCCAACTTTCAGATCCTTTTCTTCCCCAACATAAGTAAGTATACGAGGGTATATCGCAGGTGAATTTGTATTGATGGCTCTTCCTTAGGTACCAACCCATTTTTTCCCACGCATATATATTCTAACTATAGGTATAGCCCATTATTTCTATTTAAACCTTGAATTGTTAGGTACTATTTTAAATTTTGAGAATTTCGTGTACCTATCTACGAAAATTAATAATCGATATCTTTAATAAAATGTAGTCAAAATTTAATCTTTAACATCAACAAACTTACCTACCCTTAATATCCTGTATAGGTACCTACCTACTCCTAGCCAAACAACGATTTTCCCACCTTAAAGCCTCATAAATATGGATTTCTTTCTTGACTCTCAAAAATATCTTTTCCCAGCATTTTTTTGTTCGTGTTATAAAAAAAATAAATAAAAATTAACAAAAGATTTACGATGTCCAGTCCGTCGGCATTTCTATCGCGCGCTTGTCCGGGACATTCCGTTGCTGCAAAACAACAAAACCAACCCTCATTTTCTACAAATAAAATACAAAAGCTCTCAATTTCGGTCAACACCACTACCAGCAAGCTTACAGGGACATAATAGTGCGCCACGTGTTTTTTTTTTATTTTGTTGTTGTTGTTGTTGTTCATTGCTTCCATTTTCCTTATAATCATTCTCTGTTCTGTTCTTATTCTGTTTTTGGCCAACTGAAGGTAGGTAAGTCCAGTTCAACCGCCGCCGCCACCGCCACAACCGAAAAAAGCACATGGACAGGCAGGACTCTGGCTGAATTCAGGATGCCCCAAACAGCTGCTGCAAGTTATACCTACCGGACACCACCACTAAAATAGGTATAAAGAAAAAAATACAATACTAGTTAGTGGCAATGGCAACGACAGCGGCGGCAACGGTGGCGACTATCTATTGTTCTTCTCCCTTTGGATGAATGTCCGATAAGGTATACCTTCTCGCTACCTCTGCCAGGATAGCCACCCCCTTTAACTTCCACCACCCATCACCGTCTTCGCCATCGTTATCGTCATCGTCGTCGTCGTCGTCTTCATTCCCAACGACGACGATGGACAGCAAATTTCTCGCTAAAGGGAAATTTCTTTCAGTTAACTAAAGGACACTACCAAAAACGGAACTGGACATTATTTATCGAAAGTGTTTCGCGGATGAAAAATTTCTCGCATAAAACAAAACTTTTTTAAAAATGTCCTTGCGCGGTCGAAACTAACGACGGCGACAGCAGCGGCCGCAACCAAAACGGACATGTGTGTGACGACATACGAGAAAAAGGATACTCCCCGAATGTGTGTGAATATGTGAATAGTTTTGTTTTTTTTATACCGGAACTGTAGGTATAGTTTTTTTTTGTTGCTCTCATTTTTGTTTTGTAGGAATACTCGGTGCACATGTGTGTAATGCATGAGGAATAACTTAGATGCGATATAAGAGTCCTTGTGTACCTACCTACTACCTACATCATCTCTGTGGGATTGTGCGCGAGTGTTTAGAGAAAGGATAGTGTAGTACATCAGGACACCCCTTTCCAAAACAAAACCAAAAAGAAATGAAATAAAAACACTAGTTTGTAGGTAGTTATAGGTATGTTGGAAAAAAAGGACACTCTATGTCCTCTGTTAATTGAAACAAATGATTGATATAAAAAAAAGCTTTAAGCTCATCACCCGCCACTGCGTTCGACCTGAAAGAGTTGATGATTTATTTTTGAAAGGATATTGTGAAAAGTTCGATTAGAAAACAGAGAAAAAGTGAAAGTTACTCTCTCGCGTGCGCATTTATTTCATATAAAACACCAACAACCACCTTCCCATACATAATTGCTATAGCTAAGCTAGGCCACCCATCATCCTGGGCAAGGGGTATACCTACATATTATAGTCAGTATACGATATGTGATGGTATTTGTATGTGATTTTTTCTCTTCTCTGTATGAGTGTTTGATGTCCTTTTTCCCGCTAACGCCGCGATATGGGGTTTATATTTTTGGTATGAGGCATGTACATGCATCATTATTCCCTTTCACCCAATTTACCCCCCACCCCCACCCCCTCTCTGTCATCATACCCAGACTTTATGAAAAATACGAAAGAGTGAAAAGAAACGGAGAGTGCGAGTTAAAGCAGGACGGGCAGAGCAAAAAAGAGACATATAAGCTTTTAGGTGAAAGAGAGAACGAAATATATGGTTATGTGCTAAATTTCGCATATGCGCGGGAGTATGAGCACGCGGCAGCGGATATAATGTATCTAAATTGTATGTGACATATATAAAAAGGCAGCCCAGCGCCAGGACTTCTCTATGGCAGAAATACACAGCTCTAAACAACAGCAGCAGCAACAACAACAACAACAACAACTCAGCCAAGCAGTGTATGCTTTGTTTGTTGGGGTTATGTGGGAATGAAAACGACAAGGACACGATGACGCTGACGATCGGGACTGGTTGGAAAAATTCCACTCCTATATATGAGTCGAATCGGTGTCCTCTGGTATATCGCCGCATCGCAAGGATATACACATACTCATGTACCGAGAGAGAGATACACAAGACGATGATGGTGGCGTGGCGCGGAGGGTACTATACACCAGTACACTAAACACCATCAACGGGGGGTGGCGCAACAAACATTACACAATTGGGTAACACAAAATGTTTCACTGTTTTTCTTTTACTTCTTCTACGTAACGGTATTTTATTTTTATTTCTTCCAACCGTTACGGTAGAGATATAACGTATGTATGTACTCGTATGTATGTATGTAGGTATAGGTATGTATAGATTGCACATGAATCCTTTTTTCTTATTGGGGGATTTGGTCGTGTGATATTTTCTTCGCTCGTATGGGGAGCGAGTACATAAATTCTGAAATCTACCTTAACCCCCCTCGTTCGGATACAGATAGAGAGATCCTTGGGGAATACATAAATACATATGAGATGATAAGAGGGGTGCTCTGTGGAATAGGACACCCTTCTTTGATATATCATTGCTACCATTTTATTTATTTTCTTTTTTTTTGTTGTTCAACCTTCTTCGCTGGCTGGAGATGGACGACGACGACGACGCCGACGGATGGGTTGATGATGAGAGGGTTGGGAAAGTGAAAATAAAATGTTTTAATTAATTCTCGCGTTTGCTTTCGCGGGCCGATTTTGAAACAAGGTATGGGTTGGATAGCTACCCTGGCCAAGTTACCGAGCCCGAGCGAGGATAAAACAATGTGTCGTTTTTTTTTGTTTTTTCTTTTCTTTTCTTCCTTTCTTTTTTTTCTGTCCGAGACTGTGTTGGCGGATGATATTGTCGCCGACAGAAGAAAGAAGAAATGAAATAAAATAAAAAATAACCAAAAAAAAAAAACATTTCCAATTGTTCTGAAATGTTGTCCTGATGGCCAGAATGAATGTAGAGGTACATGGAAGTGAAGACTATACTCATTATATATGTTGGTAGGTACCTATATTTATATTCTTCAAAGTTTTATTTGAGTAAGAAAGTTTCTAATTTTTTTTTCTTTTCTTTGTCTAAATTTATTTAAATTAGTCGATGTTATTGGCTTTTCTTCAATTTCGATAAAAAAAAAAAAAAAAAAAACAACTCGATTTGCTGATGGGGCATTTAGAGTTTTATAAATTTTAAATGAACATCCGAAAGAGTTTGTGGCTTAATTTAGGTACCTTACCTATACCTATATATTGAAGTTTAAGCCAATTTCATTTAAAATTAAATATTCGATCAATATTGTTCCGAGATTTATTCGGTTTTTGTTTTATTTATGGAAATACCAATACCTATCAATTCAATTCTGGGTTCTTAGGCATTTTTAAGCTCCAAATCTTGTTAAAGTATTTTATTTATGAAAAGAAAAAATAGATAGATACCCATAAAATCTAGAGTAGGTATTTCAAAACAATTTTAATGATTCAATGATGGACACGAAAACTAGCAACCCCATTTTCGAGAAAATTAAAAAAAAAAAAAAAAATAATCGAAATCGTTGTAAAAATTCGAATTTCCCTTTTGGAAATTCAAAATAAAAATGGTCTGCATGAACTTAGGAGAAAATTGGTCTACCCAATAGGGTCTAGCTCAAATAAAGCACAGACCCACAGGTCGACTCATGGTATGACGAAACCCAAATTTTCCGACTTATCCATCATGATCATCACAGTATTAATTTCAATTACAACATTGAACATTTTTTACACGAAACCAATACTTGCCCTTAAGAGAAAGTAAAAAGAACGAAGTTGATATGATATTGCAACGAATTTTGGAAAGACCTTTTATAAAATCGCTCACAAAATTATCGTTCTGATTTCGTTCAATTGATGGAATCATATAGGTACTAATTGAATAAAATATTAAATCCTTGTATTACTAAATCTGGGGTACCACAAGGCAGTCGATCAATGACGGACGCTGACATTAGAAATCGAAATTAAGCATTCTAAGCATGTGGATGAGGATATGAACATTTTTACAGTTATAATTTCTTCACCTGATGATACTCTCCTTCTGCAGAACAACTTAAAAAATTTCATATATTTGGTGTCAAAAAAACATCTTAGAACTTAAAGTTAGTAAATTCCAAGCGATTCCTGAAAACGCCTCTTTTTGCCTCCACAGGGCTTCTTTGTTTTAATAAAAATAATGTCCTTTGTTTGAAAGTATTACAACCATTTGGGGATTTAGATGTTATTTGTGATATTGAGATCAACTTCAGATCAATTTATGAAAACAAAGTTGCTACGGTCCTAGGGATACTTCTTTGCTAGGTAGGTATATAGAATCGAAGAAGTTCGACGTAGATTTCTCCGTTTTTTTTGCCTTAAAAACTAAAGGGTGTCCTAAAATTCACTCGAGGTTTAAATTTTAGGACATTTGTTTGGTAAGGTGTTGCTAAAGAAAACAAAAAGACAGCTTGACACCTACCATGAAATAATAACGCGTTTTCATTATTGTTAAGCAACACCTTGAAAAAAAAAAATGAAGTGTTTGCCAGTGATTTTCGAACAAAATCATTTTCAGCGATGAGGCTCTTTTTCATCTTGACGGCTTTGTTAAAAATTTGGGACTCAAAAAACACAAGAGTTGATTGTTGGGATTAAATCAAATTTAAAAAAATGACTCCACAACGCATGACATATTTGGTGTTGATTTGGAAAACAAGGGTTGTATCAACGATATTAAGCCATATTTATGCGGAATGGTCATGGAAAAAGTAAAAAAAAAAAGAGTACAGAAACCAGCAAAGGAGGCCACAATCTCGGTATTCTATCCTATGCATATATTGATGAGAAACCTTTTCAAAATAGCTTTTAACCATATTATATTTTATGAATCAATAAAAAAAACTACAATTTTTTATTAAAAACCCACTTTTTCTATCAAAATAACTTCTTGCGTGAATTTTGGTACACCCTTTAAAACTTAACTCCCCTATACGATTCACATAGCAACAGTGTGTCATTTTTTAGTTTCTCATATTGAAAAAGTATACCGGGTTTTTATCAATCAAATTTCGTGCAATTGTAGAGAGAAGCCCAAAAAGTGGTTTTCGGCATACCGTCCGTCAATCTGTGTGTCAAAAATTCTATAGATCCAAATCTGGTCATGAAGCTATTTGCTTAAAATTTAGATTGTTGTAAACTGGATCCCAAAAGGTAACCATTTATTTTAAAGATGACCCATTTTGGACTACCCGTAGTTATTAAAAAAAATTATTTCAAATTTGGTGGTTATTTTTTTTTAACATTACATTAACTTACCCTTTAACTTTTTTTTATTTTTGATACAATTTTTTTTTTTTTTTATTTCTCTTTTTTTTTTTTTTTTAATTAAAAATTTTAAAGAAAAGTCCTCCAAAAACATTTGTTTCAAAATTTTGAAATGAGTTACATTATGAGAATATTTCTAAAAGGGTGGTCATTTCTGTCAAAATTTTATAAATAATATTTTTTGTAGTTATTTTAAGAATAATTGATTTTTTTTCACAATGGTAGTCTTTCAGTTTTTTTAATTAAAAAAATAAGAAAAAAATAAAAAAATACCTAATCTATTTAAAAAATTTAAAACTAAAAACTTTTTAAGTGGTGGTAAAAAAAAGTTATAGCGTGGTCAATAATGTTGAAAAAAGCCAATCTAAAGAATAAATCAAATTTGAAAAAAATCGATAGTTTCCATTCAGCGTTCTTTGGCCCCCCTTTTTTCAAAATCCATTTTTTCGGTAACTGTGGTTGATCAAAAAAACCTGATAAAAATATATATAAAAAAAGTTGCACTTTGTGGTGCCAAGTAACATAGTTCAAATTAGTATTTTCATGCAATTCTCTAACAGAAAGTTAGAATTTTAGTTCATCTTATACAAGTGTAGCTGACTTACGACGATTTTGTTGTTTCAAAATAATATATGGCAATTTAGGTTTTTGTTAAAATTTCCCGTAACGGAAATTGGGTTTTGGAGTTTTTTTTTTTTTTTTTTTTTGAGAGAATTGCGTATTATTTTTTGGTTCTTTACTTCTCTCAATAGCTTAATCGATTTTGTCATGTTATTCCGGTTATTTTTATATTTTTATTTTAATACCTATGTATTTTGAACAATAATGCATTTTTTTATTTTTATATTATACTTTTAGCTTTTTGACATTTTCACTTTAAATATAATTATACGAGTATAGTCTAACATTATTATTATGGTGGGTTTACATTCATCTTTATCTGCAGATTTGAAGAAAAGTTAAGCAAATTCATGTCAAAAATACGTATGTGTAAAAGATGGACATTTTCACCTTTATATCTTTCCATAATCTTTCTATAATGATGATCTATCTAGCATATCTTTTTTTTTTGCAAAACTCGCATGAACACCATTAAAATTCATACATATTTATTTCTTCAATGTGTATATATGTACCTATGTATGTAGCTGGCCAATCTTTAGAATTATGTTTTTTTATTTTTCTTTAATTTTTAATCTTAATATACTTATTTAGTTTTTGCTAAATAGAAAGAAATATATTTTATTCCTATTATAAAAGTATCCTATATTTCATAGATACTTAGAATAAGAACAGATATTTACATCTTCAGTTCAAAAGGAGAATCGTGGAGGTTAAAATCATTATATTATCAACTTTCAACGTGAAAAAATATGACAATACGAATGAAACATGAAACAGAAATCCTGAAAAAAAAAAAATAAAAAACATTGGTATCATCTTCATATCACAACAATTAAGCCTCACTTTATCATCAAAATGATAATTAACTCTTATAACACAGTTATATAGTGGTGGTGGATGAGAATTTCCAAAATTGATAACAATCTCACATGAATATGACCTTTGCATCGAAGAACCGTAGAAAAAGGTCTTCCGCACGCATTCGATGATTATCTTTTTATTTAAATTACCGAAATTCATCTTTTATCTTTTACACCAAGAATAATATCTTTACGTGTCTTCATCTTCATCTTCACTGCTTCACAATAGTATTTTGTTCTAGTTTTGTTCTTCCTTCGTGTATTCGGTTTTTTTTTTGTTACTTTCTTTGAGGCTTTCTTCATCTTTGATATCAAAATGTTTTTCCCTTTTGATCTAAAATTGATGTGTTTTATTATCAAACAAACAAAAAATTCAAAAATAAAAACACCTCGCCGAATTCTCTCTCCATTGTCATTAAATTAAATTCGCCTTCAAAGGGGTCATTTCGTGAAAATAATAGCCCTCTTCTTTAACCATCCAGGGACCAGGGTGTGCCTGGGCATAGATATGTATGTATGTACCTATGTTAAATCATATAAGAAAATCATAGACAAAATATATGAGTTAAGCGTGTGAAAATGCGCCACTAAAAACAATGGCCATAACAGAAGTTAATCAGATTTGGCATGATATGTATGTCAGAGTGCTATAGGGCTTGCTTGCTTATGTTTCGCTTATGAATACGCTATAAGCTAATGTCCGAAATACATCATTTTTATTATTTTGTATGGGAACTCTTATTATATTCGTATGTGGAAAGTTTTTTTTTTTTGAAGTTTCTATAAATTCTGGTGGTTATAATGGATATTTAAAAAGTCAGATGATGTGCGAGCAAGTGATTTGCGTGGGAAGTTTTAGTTAGTTTAGAAATTTATACATTGAATCAAAAAATGGGTACATGTTTCAAATCAAAAAAAAAAAAAATTCATTGTGAAAACTAAAAAAAAATTAATACGCCATAATAAATAATATGAATATGTACCTATATTAGGAGTTTTTTAATGATGAAACAACAAAAACTTGAGTGTGCCAAAGGCAACCCTATCAACAGATTTTTCATATGCATATTGCAAAAAACATGTTTTTTCATGGTTTTGGTTGCGATAGACGAATTTAGCTAATTCATGAAATTATAAAGGGTGTTTTTTTAGAGGTATAAAATTTTAAAATGGAATAAAACAAAGATGATTTTTTTTAAATTGACATGAAATTTACTTTATTCGAAGATAATCTTCTGGCATTATAATTATTAAATATGATTTCTGGCATAACACCGCCATGGCTGGCTCGGACGTAGTCTAATCTGGAGGTCCAATTTTGGATGACTTTTTCAAACATTTGTGGCCGTATATCGGCAATAACGTGGCGAATGTTGTCCTCCAAGTGGTAAATCGTTTCGGGCTTATAGGCGTAGACTAGCAACTTCACCTATCCCCACAGAAAATAGTCAAGCGGCGTTAAATCGCACGATCTTGGAGGCCAATTCACGGGTCCGTATAACGTGAAACTATGCGGTTACCAAACGTTTCCTTCAATAAATCAATTGTGGCATGAGCTATGTGACATGTTGCGCCGCCGCGCCGTCTTGTTGAAACCACAGTTCCTGCACATCATGGTTGTTCAATTGATGAAGGAAAAAGTCAGTAATCATGGCTCTATAGCGGTCACCATTGACTGTAACGTTCTGGCCAGCATCGTTTTTAAAGAAGTACGGACCAATTATTCCACACCACGGTGTCTCAACATATACACTTGAGGATTATCATCACTCCAAATACGGCAGTTTTGTTTATTGACGTATCTATTCAACCAAAAGTGAACTTCATCTCTAAACAAAATTCGCTTATGAAAATTGGGATCAACAGCAATCTTGTTTTGGGCCCATTCACCGGATCTACACCTTGCTAGGTGATCCTGTGGCTTCAATTCTTGGAATGCCAAACCAAACCTGACAGCTGACAAAATGGCCGCCAGTTAAAATAATATTACCTAAGATTTGTGTACTGTGGCATAAACTTGCTCTAATGTACGATCCCGCTATGGTTTTAAAGTCTGAATATTTTAATAATATTCATCTGTTTCTAACGGCCATGTTATTCAATCGATTCATCCAGATTAAAACTTAAATCCGGATGTAAATTATATAAATTTAATGTAAATACATTTGGATTTAAGTTTTAATCTGGATGTATTGAGTGAATAATATGGCCGTAAAAGAAATAAAATAGTTATCGGTGCCTATATTTCATGCCATCTGCCAAAAACTTAGTTAAATAAGTACATATATAAATATGAAAAATATAGCACCGGCGTGGCCCATTTGCATGCAATTTTTAAAAATTGTTAAAAAATCAAATAAAAGTAAAAATAAATTGATATTTATTTAACACCAACGCGATCATCTGAATTCTCAAAAAAAAATATTAAAAGAAAAAAAATTTGTATGGTAGGTACCGTTATTTTTGGCTATATGAATATTTTTTATTTAAAATCGTGTATAGATAATGTTAAAGAACATCTAGGTGCAAAGTTTAAAAAAATCGATCCGGTCGTTTTCGAATTTTAAATTTCTAAAAAATAACAGTTGTATTTATTAGATTCTTGTCTACTTAGACACTGTTTAACTATTTTCAAATTGATGGTAATATGCTTTATTTAATAAAAATAAATATAAAATTATTCACGGTTAAGACAATCTACTATTGTGTCTAAGTTAGGCAGCTAAGACAACAATAAACAAGGTTTTTGAACATATTTTCCAAAGTTGGACAGTTGTCTAAAGTTAGACAACGTTTATAAATAAGACCATAAATTTTTAAGCATTGAACTAGTTTTGAGAGTAGGTATCGAAATTAAAAAAATGGTTCTATGGAAGGTACCATTTAAAACCATTTTTTTTTTTGTAAAACGGCAGCCTTTTTGTGAAAAAATTACAGTTTTTTTTAAGTTGTGAGCATGTTTTTGAGAAAAATAAGATTTTTATTAACTGCCAAAAAAAATTGAACATCAGGTACCGTTATTTTTGGTCGTAAAAAATGAATAAAAAATTGTCGGGGAAATGCCCAAAAAACTAGAGAAACCAAGTTCAAAGAAAATCGACCCAACCATTAAGGCTGCAGTTGAAAGGGCAGATAGGCAGACAGACAGAATTGCGAGACCCACTTTTTTCGACTTCGGTATCATCGTAATGTTAAGTTCGATCAAAATCTCGAACAAAATTTTTTTAACGGATCCATAACTTGCCTAAAGTACCTATGTTTATATTTATAGCAAGTAAAAATCTGGCCTGAAAAGGTTTGTTTGGTTCTTTGTCCTGAATTTAATATAAACAAAAAGTATCAAAACCGTAAGTATAAAGGTAGATACTAGTACAACCTTCATAACGATGCCAGACATTTTTCATCATAAATAATAACTACTCATATATAGCTCATAAGTCTCCTTAAAGCCTGGCGCTAACTTAAATATAAAACAAAAGACAATGATGCCCAAAATCCGACGCCCTCTAATGACCATCGATAACGATAACTACCGTCTGCAAAATATTTTCTCACCTTTCAAAATATATTCTTCAAGAATCTATATATGTCTCGGTGGACTGGCGCCCCATCAGACTAACTTAACTCTAATCCACAAAATATTTTCATTCACACAAACCTTTAATATTAAGAACAAAAACCCAAAAAAAAAAAAAAACAAAAAAATTAGAATGTTGCCTGATCCTTATATTGGATCATTATCGTTTCTCGACATGAAACTTTGTGAAACTGGAAGATTATCCTTTGCCACGATACTCAAGAGAAACATAAGGATTCTGATGCTATTCTACCTATACCTATATATATTGTCCCAACCACACAATCATCACGCATCTCATATTTCCATCAAGCATCAACATTGTCATCGTCATCATTATATATATCAGTCATAGGTCGTTGCCGCCCCAGGTCAAGTGATGGTATACCAAAGATGACGTTTGTCGTTTCGTAATCGAATCCTTGCACAGTGATGTGTATATAGTCCTTGTGTTATAGTGTCAACATACCTGAATTGGATTTGGATTTTTTTTTTCTATTTTATTCAAAGAACCATCATACAAAAGGATACTGGCGCCAGGATTATAGATTTATCCCTGTCTTATATGCAAAAGGATATATAATTATGACATAGATATGGTTTAGAGTGTGATGAAAGGTTACTCTTGGGAATGACCACTATATGATGGTGAAAGAAAGCCCAAAGGATATATGAATGTGGTTTTGAATGTCGTCCTGAAACTGATTTATATCATCCCTGCGGCGGCGGCGACACAGGAAAAGCAATATATCGTCTTATATTTTATTATTATCTAAGGTAAAACTGATGGAAAAATGTAGAAGTTTGAAAAAGGAATGAGTGTCCCTGTATGTCATTTGGTATTTTTTTCCGATATGGCAACTTTATACCTTTACATTGTAACTAGGAGCAGGAGTCTACATATATGTGTGTGTTTAATTGAATTCAGGTGAAACTTGCTGATTAATGACGTCGTTGTTGCTTCCGACCACCATCGTGAGTTGTATATGGGCCGTAAAATTACAAAGTAGCTGTCTATAGGAAGGTACTCAAATATTGATGAGCTATACTTCAGCTAGAAGGGCCGTAATCAGCGTTGTTATTTTCTTTTCTATGTACCAACTATAACGTCCCTAAAGGTAAAAAAAAAACATTTCAAAGTTCAAGGACCAGAGCTGAATGGATGTTTCGGTCTTGACTTAGATCCTATTTAGATTGTGAGTTTTCATTACGCCAAGACGATGGTTTTGTGGGTGAAATCGGTGAAGAGAACAGAACTTCTCACCGCCCCCACCAACAAAACCATCGACATGGCGTAATGAAAAGTCACAATCTAAATAGGGTCTAAGTTATATACGATGCCGATACTGAGACGATACTATAGTTTATCAATTTTAACAAGACCAAAACGACATCTACAAAAGTCTCACTTTGCCTCGTGTCGTGGCTAACCATACAAGGGAACATATCATAATAGAATTGCTGTTGAAACCGAATTTATATAAAAGATCAATTCCCCAGTGTAAAGTAATAAGGTTTTTGAAGTTGACGGCCTTAGTATCGAGCTGGCGATGACTTGATTAGAAGTATGTACCAGCTTATCTGAAAAATATGCTTGGAGGTCCACAATAAACAGAAACACTGATCTAGCCACAGTAATCGTTGGATTTGTATTTATATGGTATAGCCCGTGGCGTAATGGTTTGTGCGTTGGACTGCTAAGCAGCCGAAGGTCTTGGGTTCGATTCCCGGCCTTTGCCATCTAAAAACAGAAATGTTTTTCACGGGTTACTGCCTCTTGCTAGGAATTGACAAATATGTACTCCAAGAGTATCTCTTGTCATAAAAAAGTGCTTCTCACCCTAACCGTTCGGATTCTGAAGAAAATTGTAGGTCCCCTCTATTCCTACCAAAAACATGCACCCAAGAATGCTTGAAAGTTTTAAGTCACTAGGCCTTGGTTCTAAATGAGCTGTCGCGCCGACCAATTTTTTTAAAATCGGAACAAACAAAAAATGCTTTGTTTATGTATTTGATTATTTGTACGTACCGGATAATCTCAGAAACTGCAGGATCAATTTTAAAAACTCTTTTTGGGTCAGAAATCTTATACTTTGAAGGTGGTTTTAGAGATAAATAGTTTTCAAATTTTTGCTTTTTATAGGGTTAAATGGGGAAAAAACCAAAAAATGATATCCAATTTATAAATTTTGTATTTGTTTGAATGGTTTTATTTAGAGGGATTTAGGTACAATATGGATTTATGGTCAAATTCCTTTAAAAATATAGCTAGTTATTAAGGTTGTTTTTATGAGTTTATCATTTAATATTTTTCATTGTGTTATTTAAATGGACAAACGATTAGAGAAAAGATATGTAATTCATAAGCTATCGCATAACTTTTTAATATTACATACAAATTAAAAAAAAAAAATATCTTGGATTTTTATTTATAAAAAACTATTCTATTCTTTAAAAATGAGTTAGTGAATTTTTTGGCAATTTAATTTGTAAGTAAATATTTAAAAATGGCATAGAAATCTTTTTGGTATTTAATATATGTTTGAATTATTATATAAAAATTGAAGAAAATATTAAAAATTAATTAAAATACAAAAAGCATAACGTAGAGCATGAAAAATACCATTCAACAAGTTTTGTTAAAAATCGTTTGCATTCCAAAATATTATTTAATTTTATCATATATTTAATACATATGTATATAATTTATACATAGATATAAAAAAAAACTGCATTACTTAACTAATTCAATTTATGAAAAAAAAAAAAAATATTCAAACACACACATAATTTTATAACAACTCTGACTGACTTACACTACCAAAATACACCGCAAATCAATTTATTATTGTAACATAAAGTTTTGTTTGGTTTTTGGGCTTGCGATATGTTGGTATAAATATACCTACTTTTAAGGCCAGAGCCTTAACATATCCGCGGATAATGGGCGTTTTGTGGCTTTTATATCTTTGGCAAACTATTGTATGCGGGGCTCTAGGTTTTATTTTGTATTTTTGTTGCATCAAGTGACCTTAAAAAAATAGTTACACCAGAGATGTGCCGGGGCCGATGTTGGGTGATGATGATGATGATGATGGAGATGAGGATGGTGATGCTTTGAGATCGGATTCAGATTACAATGGTAATGGCTGTGCTGTGCTGTGGTGTGGTGTGGTAGTAGGTTTTTAGTTTTTGTGGCAAATTTATATATGTATACAAATAAGTACCTAACCTATGTGAGTGCATAAGAAACAAAAAAAACAAAAAAATAAACCCCCCCTAAGGGCATATACTTCGCGAAGAATAAGGTGCGCATGATAAAATGTTTTGCGGTTGATTATATGATTGCGATTTGATGAAAGAAAGTGGCTAAGGCTTATAAAGCTTATGTTGTGTATATATGATGGTGGCTTAAGAGTGGATATATGTACCTATAGGATAAGGCAAACCAATTCAACTCGGGTAGTGGGTAATAAAAATGTTGCACCTTTGGCTTTGGTGAAGTGAAGTGTACAAAATGTTGTATTTATTTACATTACTATATTTGCAACTGGAATATGTATGTATATTTTGATGTTGTGCAGAGAGGTGGTCTCTAGGTATATGATGGACTTTAAATTTATGATCCGAGGTCGAAAAACAAACTTTTGGTACACAATTCAACATAATATTAGAATGTTGAATTGAGTATAGATTGAAATCAACTCATCGGAATATTGTTTCGCAAGCATCATAAGAGCTGAGTAAAGATAGTCAGTCAATTCTTTTGTCTTAAACTTACACAATCAATCAAAAAATACAAAGTACACAAGCAATATTTAAATCAAATCCGTAAGCTTATTTATTTATTATTTATTGCTTTAATTTTGTCAGTATATTTTCGACGTAAATTGAAATTTTTTTTTTGTTAATGTGTCTTTTCCTAGATTGTATAGATGTCTAAAGTCTATGTATTTTTTTAAATTTTTGTCGAACAGATCATTTTAATAAAATAAAGACATTTTTTACTACACAAAGTTTTTATTTGTTTTAGCTGCAAACCAAACCAATGTTCCGAAAAATTGTATCCGATATAAGTAAGCGTTTTATTATAAGTCTCCAACTTAATTGTTATTGTCTGGGAAGTGACCGTAAAATGTATCTACTCATCGTAATTATTGAAAAAGTGAACAGCAACCGATAGCTTTAAGTAAAAAATTTACGAAAAAGTTGGTCAGACTTTTGTTGGTAGTTAATACGAGTCTGACTTCTTTTTGGTGTAGGATACTATGATGAAACCAATCTAAAATAATATCAAACATTTATGACATAAGTCTTTAACAATTTGATATTCTTTTAAATAATTTTCAAAATTTAAGAATATAATTGAAAAAAAAAAAAAAAAACACCTAGCTCAGTCCGGTAACCGATACAAAATTATTTGTTCGTTAATTATTTTTAATAAAAAAAATTATTTAAGAAAACGAAAAAAAAAATCTTATTTTCATATAAAACTAGCGTTACCCCGTCAAATTCTGTTGCACTGGAAACTGCAAACGTTTGAATTCGAATGGCATGTCTGTTGGTATCATTGGTACCATACGTGGAATTAAAACGTCTTCACCTTTGATTTTCCTATTTAAAATAGTGGCTTCAATAACGTTAGTCATTCATTAGCTTCTTAAACGCAAGTCTTTTATTATTGCACAATTTTAGTTGGTTGGTTGGTTATGACGAAGCATGATGATAGGTGATCCAACCTTTAATTGCAATATGTGCGATGGCAGTCCTGGTAAATCCAATGAATTTAAAAAATTCTGTGGGATAGTTGACAAACTCATCTTCATTTATAACGGTATCGGCTGACTTGAACATTTCTCCGATGTCAATTTCATAAAATTGTATTTGATATTTGATATTTTAATTTTCAATAAAAATTTGATTTCATCAAAAATGCATTCAAATTTATATCGATTAAAAATATTTTTTTTTGATTTCTTATAATTTGTTTACTTTTTTCGTATAAAAAAATAAGAAAACACTTGATGCACCACCGCCAAAATTTAAATGATAATAAAAATCGGTATTTACACGAATCTCTGCGAAATTCCAAGAAATTATGAAATTCGCAAATGAGCGAAAAACACTTGGTATTTTTTTTAAATGAAAAAGTCAATTTTTTTTCTCATTGATTTCCTGAATAGTTTAAAAGAAAAACCAAGTAAATTGATTGAAAATTACATGAGTTACACGTAAACACACAAAATATCAACTTAGTTTTATATAAAGAAAATGTAACAACCATAATTTATTTATGAGATTAAAACCTGAAAAACTATTTTATTCAAACTGTTTCAGAGAAAATAAAACTATTGAGTTTCTCTACCAAATTTTCACAAAACACATTTGGTATCTAGCTTGATGTACAGACCTATCTACGGAAGGTATGACGAAGGGCCACTTTTTAGTCCTTATCATCATCATAATATTAAATTGTATTTAATACAATATTTTTTTATTAATATGTATAGTAAAAAATTTGTTTTCCTTTGTTTTGATGCTTTTATTCTTTCCGGTATATGAATCCGCTATACTTATGGTATTTTCTTTATGTTATTTTAAAACCACATTAATAGTCACACTTCTACCATTTTTAATTTTGTTGTAAAAAAGTATTTTTTTAAAAAAGCCTGGAAGATTTTTCATAAATTTACAATTTAATTCTGCCGCTTCAAAATGCATATAAAATTTTTGATCTTTTTTATTTTTAATTTTTGATTTCTAATTAATTGTGTTTTTTAAATGCACTAAAAAAAAAGGTTTCATCGAATATTTTTTTTTTTAATTTCGAATTCAAATTAAAAAATTATTTAGAAGCTCCTGTCTTAAAACTTCATTTATAAAAGGTGATCCCATTAACGAGAAAGTCGAAAGTAAAGAAAGAAAATCACCTAGTTATTTTTTTTTTATGTGTAAACATCTATGCCGATGGTGGCGGCGCGGCGGTAGGGTAAAATAAAAACGTGGAAATTTCTGTAGCACATTACGTTTTGCTGTTACATATTGGATACGTTCAATATTGGGTACGTTCCTTCGTAACTCAAACTAAATCGAAAGGTCGAGTTGAGTTTGGGTTGAAATTTGTTTGACAGTTAATATTTTTTTTTCAATATAAAAAAACTTATGCTTGCATCTAGTAGTGAAAAATAATATTAAGTTGCTCGATATAACGGGTGATTTTTGGTGAATGGGCTCTTGGAAAGCTGGCCGAGGATCCGCTTTTTTATCGAAAAATTGTGTTCAGCGATGAGGCTCATTTTTGGTTGAATGGGTACGTAGATAAGCAAAATTGCCGCATTTGGAGTGAAGATCAGCCAGAAGCATTGCAACAGCTACCAATGCATCCCGAAAAAGCCACTGTCTGGTGCGGTTTATGGGCCGGCGGCATTATTGGGCCATATTTCTTCAAAGATGATGCGAATCGCAGCGTTACTGTCAATGGTGAACGCTACCGAGCGATGTTAACAAACTTTTTTTTGCCCGAAATGGAAGTTCTTGACTTGCATGATATGTGGTTTCAACAAGACGGTGCCACATGCCACACAGCACGCGAAACAATGGCGCAATTGCGAGGCGAGTTTGGTGAACAGTTAATTTCACGTTTCGGGCCGGTCAATTGGCCGCCTAGATCGTGCGATTTGACACCATTAGATTATTTTTTGTGGGAGTATGTCAAGGCTAATGTCTATAGGGACAAGCCCGCTTCGATTGACGCACTGGAAGCCAACATCCATGCATTCATTCGTGAGATACCGGCCGATATGTGTGAAAGAGTATGCCAAAATTGGACTCAGCGGATGGGCTACCTGAGACGCAGCCGCGGTCAACATTTGCATGAAATTATCATTAAACATTAAATTGCAAGGTTCAAACTATCGATTCAAATAAATATTTCATTCATTTTTTCGAATTTTTTGTGTTTTTTTTTTTTTTAAAGTTCTAAACCTCTTAAAAAATCACCCATTACTTGATATCTAACATTTTAGTGATCGCAATAGAAATAAATTTCATCCAAACATCCATCACCCGTTTTATTTGTTCCAAAAAGAAAGTTTAAATAAACAAGTTTCTGAATATGTGCAATGTGATGACTCCACATAATCTCAAATACAGTATTAATATATAAATGGATTTGAGAAGTAATTAAAAATTGGTAACACTTAGTGTATTTGTACAGGAAATGTGATAAAAGTATATATCATGTTTGAAATCAACTACTTTTTAAGCTAGTAATTTTAAAGCAAATATGTACTAAGTTTGTGTTATTGCAATAATTTAAATTCTAAATAAAAAACGATCACCCTAAAAAATTACCATATGCTCAGTTTCAAGAAGCTTAGAAAAAAGATGGAAATACTAACGAAAACCTTTGAAATTAATGGTGTGTTGATAAAACTTGACAATAATGTTTTATTTGTCATGAGAATCAAGAAGCAAAAGAGTTAAAATAAAATTTCAGATCTGTCATAGCGTATGTAATTTCAACACCTTCTCGCCAGCCATCACCTTGACTACTTGAAACTTCTTTCTTTTGCATGTCAATGTTCTAATAATAGTTTTTACTATGAGTATCATTTTTGAATGAATGAATGATCTCTGGTTAAATCATATTAACGCATTTTGGAAATCTTTAACTAGCACCAGCAATGCAAGTCGGAATAAAACGTTATAATCATTATTAATTATCCACTTTTAAATCATCATAAAATTAGGTATGAGTGTCAAAATCAGCTGTCACCGAAATGCAAAATTATTTGAAAAAAAAAAAAAAAATAGATAATAAAAATGGTTGACGTCGGCATTTATTTGGACTAGCATTGTTGCGCCTGTATATTAAAATAATTAGTGTACTATTTGAATATATTTTCTTTCGATTTTTTTCCAAAACAAAAAAACAAATACGAAACACCTTCTTATAAAGATAAGGGATGTGTTGGAAAAATATTGTCTTTTTTATTTAAAGTTAAATTAGAGATAATGGTTATATGCAGGTTGAGTTGGATATTAGGGTTGAAATGACAAAAAAAAATGTATCACGGCGTTCTTCTATAATTTTTTTAAATTTAATATAATAAAACTTATACATATATCACCATGAGTACAACATAGTGTGTACTGGTGATTTTTTGTGACGTTAAGGAGTCAACGCTCTGATTATTTACGTTGACCATCTTACCGTCTTACCGTAGCTTAATTTTCCAAACCAACACTTCATTTTGGTTCTAATGAAAACAATGCATAAATATTGAAAAATATCAACGAACCAATCAACCTGCAATAAAAAATATTTTTTCTGCAATTCTGTTGATTGTTAAACTATTCCAGATACTCAATATTTGTCAGTGGGGTTGATCAAAAAGGTACTTAGCCATCTAATTAAAGTCAGAAAAATATTTTCCTATATGACCCAAAGATGCGCAAAATCAAGGTGACGTATATAATTCGTGCACCAAACTAATAACATAAAGCTGCAATTTAAAAAAAGGAACATATTCCACAGCATTGTTTAATTTCTTTTTTATTTTAAATTAAATTTAATCATAAATAATAATAAGTACAAGCAAAATGGTAATGATAATGAGAACTCACGTGAAGATTTGCACTTAAATTGACGAATGTCATGTTATATATACACGAACTTCTGCATCATTCCTCCCACGTATAATCATCAATCATAGCTTTTCTTTAAATACCGCTTTCAACAATAACAAAATAACAACACAGTCATGTAATTTTTGTGTTAAAATAATTCTTCTTCAAAACAAAAACAAAAAAAAAAAAATCACTTCACCTTTATTGCAAATTTTATAATTGTAATCAAAACTATTGTTGTTCTTCCATTCGATTCAAGTTTGAAATTGAAATCGTTGAAAATGCACAAATGATTAGGAAATTAACACACATTAACATTATTACGACTGCGTTAAACACGAACTGTAAAATAAGTAAAATAGCAAGAAAAAGTCGTGAATGAGAAAACGCGGCAAATTAAAACAAAACAACAAAAAAAAAAAATAAAACAAAACAAATAACGGAGGAATGATATTAAATTTGAATAAAACACCACAACAATATTACTACGCGGTTTGATTAGAAATTTTTTTATTATTTTTGCAACAAATAAATTATGTTAATTATTTTTTATTGTTTCTTTAAACATGTGTAGTTATACTTATAAGCCTTTAATTTGTATGGAAACTTGGGTTAACAGGCGCATATAGTTATGTCTCATGTGCAGATATAACTGGTAAGGGTAACTAATATAGTGACAGAAATTCCTAACCAAGCGCCATTATAATTTTTATTATTTGTCAACGAGCTACTGTCACAAAACAAAAGAAAAACAACAAAAAAAAAACGCACTTCTCCCGCCTTCAAATCCAAATTGGATACACCTGGGGGCACCAATTAGCGCTTCAACGTATCTGGTGGCGCTACCGCACAATAATCCAATGGGAGACGCGATTGTTGTCCAACCATTCATGTGGCCTTACCGTCCACGCAAGAACTTATCTTTTTTTTTCTTTTTTTTTTTTTTTCACGCGGATTCTTTTATGAGATAAGTTTTTTATATAAAGTTCGCGTGCGCGCACAGCTCACCTGTGGCATCGGAATTCACTGACTGACGTTTCGGTTTGGTTTGGATAGACCTGATGGTTGCATGCGGACCGCTGCTGCCGCGCTATAGAGCCTCACACTTAAACGTCATTCGCGAACTGGAAAGGCTATATAATATGCCGTGCCGCGAGAGCAATACATGACCACTTGTGGTTAAATGGAGGGTTCATTCGGGAGTCCATATCATCAGAATGGAAGGTTTGGATATAAACGAAATGAAAATAAACGCACGTTATAAGACTGAGACCTACATATATGGCGCATCGGTGTGGTGGAGCATTGGAGCTAGAATATATTGAAAAAATCGAAAGAGTTGTGAGAGAGAGACTTAAAAAAACAACAACTTGAGGTTGAGCTCTCAACCAAAAAGCTGTTCATCGGATCGGTTATTTTTTTTTTGTTGGAAAACAAACTTGAATAGTGTGAGTGATTGGAATGATTTAATGCAACATTTTAAATAAAAATTACTAAGAGAAATAGTAGGTATTCTGGTATATATTTTTATATTTTAAAAATCATGAACGTTCAACACCTGATGTGAATGGCATATAAATGAATGTAAAAACCACATATTATATAGTTTATTGGAATTAAAAACAAATTAAAAAAAAAATACTTTTATAAAATACAAATAAAATAGAAAAGCAAGGCGGCAAGTCCACAATGGACTTTTGGCCCACTTGGGTGGGTTTACAAGTCCGAAAAACCAATTTTGGACTTAAAACCCACCCTTATAAGCCAGAAATCCACAAAAAAGATGGGTCAATAATCCATAACTTTAAAAAGGCGAATTGGGTCATAACTCCACAAATATTTTCTGAAATTTTTTAAAAATCATACTCAAGGTAGGTACTGTTTATTAAGAAAACTGTTGACATTGGTGCCTGCCTGACGACTGGCACTGGACAGGACATACCATAAGCGGAGCAACGGAGTTGCGTGAGCGGTATATAGGACCCAAAAAGAGAGTTAGAATCCTTTGATGTAATGGTTTTCCAAGAAAATGCGTCGGGCAAATCAACCTTGAGCGGTTTTCTAGGATTTAAGCAAACAATTATTATTTCCTATTGAACTCTTAACACGAATCTTAAGCTTAAAAAAGCAAAATGAATTGTTTTAAATAAAAAAAAAATTAAAATTTTTAAAATCACCAAAAGTGAGTCAGATATCTATAATCGATGTACCTACCTGAAGTCCACAAGAATTTCCTGTGGATTTCTGGCCCAATTCTGGCAAAATTTACAACACACTTTTTTGGGGTTAAACCCACATATGTAAGTGGATCAAAAATTCATTATGGACTTTTGGTGAACTTATGACCCTGCGCCTGTAAAATTACTTATGTCATCTAATCTGTTAGTTGCTTATGACAAATAATTTAAAAAATTGCCTGATCAAAAAAACTCCTTAAGGTTGATTAAGTAGGAAAATTAATAAAATTAACATTTTGTTTGTTTTTAGGACTTAACATTTTACATATACGAATTTTTCTATGACTTTTGTCACATTTCCCGAGATGTGTGTATTTTTTTTGTATCTTTTGCCTAAAACGAATTTATTAATTAAATCTATACGTCTTCCGTCTAATAAGTAGCTAATATAAAAAGATAGAATTAGAAAATGGCTGCAGGGCCCGATCCAGCTTTTTTGCCAGCCTGGGCAAAAATAAATTATATTTGCCGCCCATTGCAATGACACCTTATAAGCTTTAAACATGTTTTTGCAGAGATGGTGCTATTTTTAACAAACAAACGAGCCGTGTGTATGTAATTTTGTTTTAATTGTATTATATTCAAATCCAAATTGTTATTCTGATAGGGCTTCTAAACGTCTACATCAACAAACATGAGTGTATTGTTAATGTGTACATATTTGTTTACAAATTTCTCTGAAACTACTACTGGTAGGATTGAAAAAAAAAAAATTGTATTGACATAGAAATCATCAAAATCTGTTCAGTTTAAAAAAAAATAAAAGTCGGTTTTCATTTATGTATCTTTGTCACATCGACTGGCTTGAAATATTTTTTGCCTTATATACCTACCTTATGTACCTATATCTTAATATTTAGCCTTTAAAAATAAATAAATACAAAAAAGAAATAAATAAAGAAATCAAAACTTTTTTATAAGAATATTTAACTCTGCCTAGTAACTAAAATAATTTTCTATTTGAACTTTCTGTTGTGCGACTCAATAAATTCATTTATTCAATTATATCCAATCCAGATAATCTTTGTTGAGTCATTTTAATTTTATTATTTTTATTATTTTAATTAATTTTTTATTATTTTTAATTTAAAAAAGCTCCTTTCAAAAGAATTCTAAGAATTAGGTAGATGTTTTCTCAGTAGTCGTCAACCACATAAATTTTTAATTTTGCCGCCCCAAATTATAATTTATAACATAAAAAATTTAAAAATCGCTAGAAATCAATTTAGAAAATAGCCTATTTTTAAAATATCAAAATTTTCAAAAAATATATGTATTTGAATTTTTTATTTATATATGTATGTAGGTCCAAAACTTTTTTTTGAAAATGTTGATATACAATATTATTTGAATTTTTTTAGAAGCTCTTGCATACAAAATTTAATAAAAATCGGTTGAACAGATAATGAGATAGTCGAAAACCAAAAAATTGTTCTATGAGAGATACCATTTTTAAACGATATATAATTTAGTTTCCAATAATCTAGTTGATCGAACTAATATTAGTTCACATACAAATTTTAATCAAAATCGTAGGACCCACTTTTGATAAAAAATGAGATTTTCCTTACCAGTTTTTAAACACTTGTATGAGAGGTACTGTTATTTTTGGTCATAAAAATAATTTTTATTTAAAATCTGCTAGATAATGTTAAAAACTGCTGAGTGCCGAGTTCAATAAAAATCGATCTAGTCGTTTTCGAATTATTAATGTTCTCAAAAAAAAAATTTTTTCAACTTTTTTATAAATTAAAAAAAAATAATTGAAAATTTAAGAACTTTTTGAAAGATTTTCTGTAAAAAAAGTGTTCAAAATCAGTTAAGCCGTTTTTGAGAAAATCGAAAATCAAAAAAATGGTTCTATTGGAGGTACCACTTACAACCATTTTTCAGACAATTTTTGTTTATAAATTGGTAGCCTTTTTGTAAAAAAAAACTTAATTTTTTTTTAAGTTGTGGGCACGATTTTGAGAACTATGTATAAGATTTTCATAATTTGGTAAAAAAAAAAAAATTAAAAAAAAATTTGTGGGGGGAATGTCCAAAACCGCTAGGTACCAAGTTTAAAGAAAATTGACACAAGCATTTGGGCTGCAATTGAAAAGACAGACAGACACAACAGATAGACAGACACAGTTGCGA
Source organism: Epistrophe eligans (assembly GCA_951394125.1). Lineage (NCBI taxonomy): Eukaryota > Metazoa > Arthropoda > Insecta > Diptera > Syrphidae > Epistrophe > Epistrophe eligans. The sequence goes on along the minus strand of OX596031.1, from coordinate 25,933,033 downwards.
GACCCACTTTTTCGACTTCGCTATCATGCAATGTCTGACAAAAGTTTGATCAAAATCTCGGCTTCGATTTTTTTTACGAATCCATAACTTGCCATATATGTAGTACCTATGCATATATCGCAAGTAAAAAAATAAGAAATCTTTACTAAATCGAAATAAATCTTGGATATTTGAACAACAAACGGATCAATTCAGAATGTAAATTCTTCCAAAAAGCGTGCTATTCTCTTTTCCTGAAATAATACTAAATATGCAAAAGAAATAGATCTTTTGAGAATAAAATAAAAAAGATATCATTATCTTTTAAATACAAAAAAAAACACAACATACCATACAAATTAATCATCTTTGAGAATATGAGATACGAACTTATTAAACTGTGACCTTTTATAATAGACTTATAAAGAGCATAATAAAAAGAATTTGTACCTTTATTCCCGCCGACCACATAACATTTTCCTAAGCTTTACTCTTTAGGTTAACTCATTTCCAAATAACAAGTAAAAAACTCAACAAAATTTATCCAAACAAAAAAAAAAAAGATCTCCTCATGCGATCTCTCATAAAAAAAAGTACTAAACCGTGAAACATGTTCCCCATTCTTATTATCTTCGGCTAAAATCTTGCTTGTAGTCTTGTTCCCACATCAATCAAACTTTCGATTATATCCCCAAATAACTTGACTGATTGATCCGTTGGCTTAATGAGTCCATTATGTCTATCTCTATGACATTTGCATTCCGAGACTACAGTCCGTTTTCGGTTTTCCCACAGCCTTATAACACACAGCTAGAATTTACAAAATCACCCTCATGTTTGCCCTCTATAAGGTGTCGCATAAATCATTGATTACCAAATTATTTATCACCCCACAACAACAACAACATCAACCCCCACCCACAGCCATTCCTAAATAAGCGCCCAATCAGAGTCATATTGCCTAATGAGTTCACGAGCGCGCATACATATATCCTCGCGCGAAAAATAAGCCTTTGTTTCTAAATCCTCACGCCAAATATCGCCAACGCAATAAATTACCACCAGAGTACAGCAGGCGCGCACCGCCTCACTTGCACCCTTTCGCGGGCTAAACGATCAATCGTCATCGTTCGTTGTGCTTTGGTCGGGTTGGGGGCTCGGATCGGTTGGGAACTCGGCTCTCTTTAAAGCCAAACGATTAATTTGGCGTACGATCTCGCGCCCAACGTGATAATGTCTGGCATGGTTTGTTGGGAAGGGGGCAAGTTTTTGTTTTGTTTTTTATTTTTTGGAGGAAAAGGGGAACTATTGTTATCCGTTCCGTAGGGTCAATCGATTTGTGTGCAAATCTAAATAAAGGGCATTCCAAATGCATAACTGTGCGGTCGGGCGGTCGTCGGTCGGTCGGTCGGTTATATTTGGTTGGTTTGTGGGCTCGTGGTATAGTTATACGGTGAGGCTCCATTTGTTGAATAGTGCGAGTTCGGGATCGATTTTCATGATGCACGATCGCTTTTGGGGGCAGAAAAGGAAAACAAAACACGCTGCCGTTGCCGCTGCTGCTGTTGATGTTGCTGCGCCAGAGTCCAGACAAAAGGAGATTACAAGAAGAAAACAGAAAGAAACACGTATTCCCCACGTACAGTTTGCAGCTACTAGAGCACAATAGATTGTTTGGTTGTTCGTCGCGGCGAACACAATTTGTTCGTGTTATTGTTGTGCGCGTCGATCTATTGTTGCGCCCCAGCATCACTATATTCACTATCACTGTCGACGTAGTCGTCGTCGTCATCATCGTCGTCGGCGAGACGCGATCCTCTCGCCAACTTTATACAGATCATATAAGTACACCAATTATTGTTTGAGCCAGGACCAGGAGTGAGAGCGGACATTCCCTATACATGTATCTTCGCAAGGCCGTATAGCTTTTACTTACATTTGGGGGAAATTTCATTGAAAATTTCAAAACATCAAAATGAAAACAGAAAACATAGCAGCTAAAAATTTTTAAAAATTTAAGAAAGCGTATCACTTATAATGCAAACTTAAATGGAAATAATTTTGTATGGTAATTTAAAAATAATCTCAGCTTATTTCAAATGCATCTTTCCGGTACATATTATAGAGTACTCGAGATTATGATCAAACTTGACATTTCGATGATAGCGAAGACGAAAAATCCTTTCGGCTTTAGCCTTGACGGCTGGGTCGATTTTTTTAAACTTGGTACCTAGCAGTTTTTGGGTATTCCCCGGACAAGTTTTTTTCATTTTGTATCTACCTACCTGCAGTACATATTTTTTTACCAAATTATGAAAATCTTGTTTTTCTCAAAAACGTCCCCTTAAAAAAAAATCAGTTAATTTTTTCCCAAAAAGGGGCTACCATTTTATAAAACAAAATTTCGGAAAAAAATTGTGATAAGTGGTACCTCCCATTGAACTATTTTTTTTTATTTAATATTTTCTCAAAAAGTTTTAAAAGTTTTGTATACCAAAATACCGGCGCACCGGTAGGGTAAACAAAAAACGTGGAAATATCTGTAGCACATTACGTTGTGCTATTATACGTTACGACGATATGTTGATATATATTGGATACGTTAATATTGGGTACGTTCCTTTCGTAGATCAAACTAAATTAAAAGGTCATTTGAGTTGAAATTTCGTTGACAGTTCGAATTCGCCGCGTTCTGTGATATAAATCTAGTACTTGAATATTTATTCTGATGTTTACAAAACTTAACTTAACTTTTTTACACAAGAGTTATATATTGCAAGTAAAAATTAAAAATCTTAAATATTAATTTGTATGTACCTATACATTTTTATAAACATTATTGAGAAAAAAAAGTAGGTACGTAATTTCTTATTATATACATATTTATTAATTCGGAGTTAAAAAAAAAATTGAAAAACCAAATATCGACTTTAATAATAAATAATTTAAAAAATCAAAAAACAAATTTTTTTTGCAAAATTCTGATATGCAATATTTAAATCTATAGATAGAAGCTCCTGCGTAAAAACTTAAATATAAATCGGTTAAACATATAATGAAAAAGTCGCGAATTAAAAAAAAAAAAAAAAATGGGAAAGGTACAGTTAAAAATTGAGTAAATTAAAACAAAAATCGTAGGAATCTTTTTCGAGAAAAATAACATTTTTTTTAATTGTTGTATGGAAGATATTAATTTTGCAGATTTAAGAATAATTTTTAATGAAATAATATTAAAATACTGTTTGGGCTCAAGTTGAGTAAAATCAATTGATTTCCTAAATATCGGGTTTAAAAAAAAAAAACTTTTTTCAAAAACTTAAAAAAGAAATTGTTCTTTTAAGATTTTAGTAGGTATACAACACTTTTTGATATCTCAAGAAATTCTCCATAGAAAAATTGATCAAAATGAGTAGAACCGTTGTTTTTGAGTAAAGCAAAAATAAAAAAATCAAATATGTAGTTCTATCAAAGCTGTCCATTTTTCGGATTTTTTTTTTATCAAAAGTAAATCTACATATACATATATGAATTGAAAATCATTCATTTTTTTTTATTTCATGAGCCAATTCAGAGAAAAATAAGATTTTCTTAAAATGCTAAAACAAATTTTATGGCAGATATTGTTAATTTTGGTTCTAAAAATGAAAAAAAAAAAATGTGTCGGGGAATGTCCAAAAACATTAAGTATTAAGTTCACAGAAAATTGGTCTATCCGTCAAGGCTGTAAATGAGAATACTGATGGACAAATTTGCGAGATTCACTTATTTAGTCTTACCTATCATCATAATGTCAAGATTGATCAAAATAGATTTTTATTTTTTACTATTTTGAAAGCAAACCATTGAAATTATCTTAATTGTAAATATTTATCTTCACATAATTAAAATGCTTGAACATCGTACTAAATTGATTAATATTTTGAGCCATTATTTTTAAAAATTAATTAAGAAAAGTTTCAAAATAGGAAAGAAAAAACCTCACTTGCAGCTACTCGCCCAGATGACTGTTCCAACTGGAAATCTTCTTCTCTTAACTGTAAGAGAATCACAATTTTTTTAAAAATGCCAATTTAAATTAAGTACATATGAAGTTGGTTGCACTTGAAAATCTGATTTAAGAAATATTCATCAAATCGTTTTCTATAGATATTTTATAAAAAAATAACAATAAAACACTTATATTATGCAATATTAATTTATCTTATTTGAAGGTGTTAGAGGAACTAAATTAAATCACAAACTTTATAGCTGATGCTTCATTTCACGTCGGAAATAAAATAGCAATAAAAACAATACTACAGCGATAAAATCAGTTATAATGTAATACAATTGAAAACAATGTATTTCAAATTTATAGAAAAAAATGACAAAAACATGTGCCAAAAATGATACCCATACCTTATGGTTTAAAAACGTCGCACACCTGTGTGTAAGAGATGTTTAGAAAGAGATTTAGATTAGATTAGATTAATAAATGATTTATTTAATAAATGATTTATTTATTCTTTAAGATGTACAAAATATTATTTAGTAATAAACATTCATTTTTGAGCATGGCCTAAGCCGTCTGCCAGTTGACAATTAAATCATAAAGTTAATAGAAGTTATACATATTTTATTTTGTTTAATATTTTTTTTTTTTTTATTTTAATTTTTTTATTAAAATAGTTCCTCTATAATTCGGTTTCTATAATACAGCGCCAGCTTCACATATTGAAACAATGATTTCCAAACTCCTCCGTTGAGTATACCAAACATCTCATCTTCACTAAGTTCACTTTATCCAAAAACGCTACTGCGAGTTTCCCTTAAAATAGGGCACTTGCCAAGGAAGTGATGGATGTCCTCTCTTGCTCCCTGGTTGCATATACTACAGATTTCTGGACGATCGTCTCTATGTGGCATAAAGTTAAGTGACAGCAACTCTCCTCTTGTTTTTAAAACGAGTGACATGAGGGCGGTTGAGTACTCTTCTTTGAAATAGCTTTCAGTTGACAGGTTGTAGTCAAGCCTTGCGTATATGAGCCTATTTGTTGATTGCCTAGCTCTAACAACGAACTCATCTCTTTTCCTATTATCTACTGTATCGTCCTATGTTTTCATCGAGGATGAGTTGACGGCCGCAGTAGGTAGCCAAGTTACGCCAGGTGTCGAACCAGGACAATTTTCTTTTTAAGATAACCATAGTTTGTCTTCTGGGAAGTCTGTTCTCCTCCATGTTTACCGTTTTCAATATGTAGTCCACCTGCATTTTCAGCGTTGAGATGAATACAGGAGCGAGTCCTGTCTCGAGCATGAGAATGTGGTTTGCTGTACAGCTTGGAAGTCTCAACGTTCTCTTTAGAAAATATCTTAAGAGTTGTTCTACTTCATCAAATTCTGTATGACCCCATACCTGAGCGGCGTAGCACATTATGGCCTTGGCTGTTGTTTCGAAAATACGGAATTTGGTTTTGAAGCTAACATCCTTATTCTGCATCACGGATTTCCAAGTTGCGTTTAGAGCATTTTTCGATTTGGCGAGTTTTTCTGTCATATGGTTCCTGAGATTAAGGTTTCTCGATATTTTGACTCCAAGGTAATTATAATCACTAACTACTTCAATTCTTTGGTTATCGTATCTCCAGCTTTCGTTGTGACAGTTCGGGCCTCCACCGTTACGGAAAATCATTACTTTAGATTTGCTGAGGTTTACCTGAAGCCTCCATTTGTTGCAGTACTCAGATATTCTGTTTATCATCAATTGGAGACTTTCAGGCGTTTCAGCAAACACCACAATATCGTCCACGAACTTCAAGGTTTTTACCAGTAGATTTGCAGTAACTGTTGCTCCACCTTGTAAAACATCCTCGATGTCGTTTATGAAGAGAGCGAATAATAGGGGACTTAAGTTACATCCCTGTCTTAAACCCATTTCTATTTCGTAGGGTTCGGATAAATTATCTTTAAAAGCAAGCACAGAAGTTGTAGAGTCGTACAATGTTTCCAGAATACGTCCAAATTTCGTTGAGATACCTTTATTGTAGAGCTTAAGCATCAGAGCTTTCCTGTCTATGGTATCAAAAGCCGCTTTGAAATCAATAAAGAATGCGTACAATTTCTTTTTATCTTTGATAAAAATTTCCGCAATGCTGGTAAGTGTGTAGAAATACATTCTGTAACTCAAACCAGTCAAAAAGCTAAATGTATGTATTTTACATACACCCAATTTTGGGACAGTTAATTTAAAAATCTTTGTGTTTACCCATTTTGAACTTTAGACATTTTGTATTAAAATAATAAAAATCATATCAAAAAAAATATTACACATACGCCAAAGTGCACGTCAATTAAAATTTATTTATTAATTAATAAAATAATTTGAAAAAAAAAGTTTGAATCTAAAAACAATGTGGCATTTTCGGCCTTCAGAGAATGTTTTAGTCTTAGCAGCGTCGTAAGCCCAGCCTTCTCATACGCTCTAGCTTCCTATGGCGTCTTATGTGTTTCTCTAACAAAACCCAAAATAAGATAAATAACGGGGTTGTTCAAACTTTTAGAGGAAAATTCAATTTAAAAAGTTTGTTGCAAATAAATTTCTCTCAAGAAAATTTACGGGCAACTTGATCTCCCCTTTAACCATAAAATCATTCAAAATACGGCTATGCGAATTTAACAACAAAACAAATGAGGAAAGTAAAAAAAAAAAACAACGTTAATCAATCTTTATCTCTTCGCTAGGTATGGAAAACCGAATGAAGATCATCTCTCGCAGTTGGCGAGATCTTCTTCGTATTTATTCCCCCCACATTACAAATAGGTGAATAAGAAGAAGCGCAACATGCGGCAAAGATCGTGTATCTTATATGTTCCAAATGAAAACAACAACAAGCACAACTATGCCATGAAGGTTGGGGGAAGGGCGGGTGTGGGTTTAGCACTGTAAATTCACATCATCGCGGAAATCGTGATCGTGTGGTCAAACCTTTTGTGTCTTTTGCGCTCCCAACAGCAATGTTACAATTATTTATACCGTATTCATAGGTTTTTGTTTTTTTGTTGTTGTTATTTTGAATACTTATAGGTACTCCTATATCTGAATCTATTTGAGAGTCTTGTTGCAAATAGCTTGGATCAAGCTCCAGCTCAAGCTGCTCCAATTTGATTCTAATTGTATTATAGACATATGGAGATGCATGACATCAACAGACACTGGGCTCTGAATCTACATATATAAATGTATGTAGGGCTTTAGTTCTGCCAGCGACTTTACGGCAGCCACCGCCATCCACTGCCGCGTGAGGATCACATTCCGCATGTGGTGTATGGAATCAGACACAGCCTATTGTCTGACAAATGTGGTATACGAGTGGGTGGGTTACTTGATACCGTGTACACATGGTCTTTCATGTGTTTCCATGGTCGTGAAATGACTGAGCTTTAAATCGTGGGTAAAAGTAATGATCACACAGGGATCATTTGATTATACAATTTGTTGTACAAAAATAAAATAAATACAAAAAGAATATTTCAAATGTGAAAAAAATAACTTATAGCATTTATAAAAAGTGATAAGCTCATTTTATCTATATATACACACAGAAGACAGAGGTTATACTGTAAGAGGTTTAGCTTAGAAAAATAATTCTTCTTTACTGTAATGACAGAGGTCTCATCTTTCTGGTTATTAGTTTTTGCGGGTATCAGTGATTAGAGATGGGCATCACATATTAAATTGAAGGTTTTTTTTACATCAAACTCTCTGAACTAAATTTGAAGATTACTTTGAATATTTTGCTCCATCGAATGCGTTTACCATAAAATAAATTTAAATAGAAAGGAAAATTTAAAAGTTAAAAGTAAACACGTTAAAATATAAACACCATTATAAAATAGCAGATAGCTGCAATCAAATTTAAGAATTATTATGTTTAAAAGTTCTACACGTTTAATTGAGGTTTAAATAAGAGAATCCAATCGTTTAACTTAAACAACAAAAAACACTCGGTTCAAAGTTTAAACGAAAAAATGTAAGACTCAATTAATTGTTGAATTTTATTTTAAACCAAAAAATTAAACTTTTATTGTCACAGTGAACCTAGGCTTAATGTGAAATTAACTTAATAATAATTGTCAATATTGACAATTTTCTTGCACGAATGTAGTTTGGAAAAATACGATTTTCAAAAAAAAAACCAAACACTGAAAGATTCGTAATAAAAATTTTGATAACTTAAAATATAAAAAAAAAAATAAATGATGCGACAGGTCGTGTAGAACCAAAGTCTGGTGCGTGTTATTTGCAGGCATAGAGAACATTGAATTTTCTGCCGAATCAAAACGGATAAAGTGAAAGGCACTGTTTCATGACAAGAAATTTTTAATTGAATATAATTGAAGCGCATCTGAAGCACACACCAGATGATTTACATTTTACTTTGCAGCAGTTTTACACTTTGGTTGACAACACTAGCAATTGTCAATACTGCAAATCGATATTTTTTTTTCTGTGTAAAGTTGTTATTCATGTCGTTAATGGAATCTGCGACATTTGACTCTCGGGAGTCGAGAACTATTAACATTTGACGTGCCTTACTTTGGCTGACACTTTTTGGCGAAATAAAAAAAAATTGATATCTGAATTTGTAGCTAACTAAATGCCAATTTTTATTACAGAGTTTAAAAATTAATTTTGAAAAAAAGATATATATACATTTGTACCTATTTTCGATTTTTTTAAATCAAAAATTTAATTTTTTGAAAATTTTGATACGCAGTATTATTAAAACTTAAAAGAAGCTCTTGTGTAAATTTCATTAAAATCAGTTCATCTGATAATGAGATATTCGAAAACCAAGAAATTGAGAGATATGTACATACCGTTAATAATCGATACATACATACATTTTTTTTTTCAATAATATGGTAGATCGTACTGATTTTTGATCAGTCAAAAATTTTAATTAAAATCGTAGGATTCGTTTTTGAGAAAAATGAAATTTTCCTTACCGGTTTTTTAAACACTCGTATGGGATGTATCGTTTTTTTTTGGCTATAAGAATAATTTTTATTTATAATCTGCTAAATAAGTTAAAAAAAACTTCTGGGTGCTTAATTTAATTTTTCGAAAAATTTTCCATAAAAACAAATTGATCAAAATAAGTTGTTTTTGAGAAAATCTAATATCAAACAAATGGTTCTATGGGAGGTGACATTTATAACCATTTTTCGTAAAATCCGGACTCCGCTTAGGTGAATTTTTTTTAAGTGGGGTTCGGTTAAGTGAAAAACCCTCTTAAGTAAAAGAAATACTGTAACATTTTGCCGTTTCTCTTAAGCAGGTTTTACTGTATCCTAAAATGATGTCAGAAATAAATGTAATAAATGTTTTCTTTAATGAGTTGCAATAAAATGTATCAAATTAAATTAAATGTGACATAAAAAACTGGACATAGCCGTGTTTTGGCAAACAATTTTTTTTTTTTGAACAAATAACAAAATATTTATAATCACTTTTTTTTGTTATTGTTTTCGTGTAAACATTTTACTGAGCTAGCTATTTTTTTTCAATTTTGGTATATGTATTTTTTTTTATTTTTTAGAGTTTATTTCACAATGTCTGAATTAAAGTTCAGATTATTTATCTGATACAAAAACATTGGTGCAGGATCATTAGTCCACAGAGCAAACTTGTCATTCAAGTTTTTTTTTTTTTTTTGATAAATTTTTTCCTTGCAGATAGATAATTTTAAATGCTCACACTTTTACCCCAAATGACTCTAGTAGTAACTACTAAATCTAACAGATACATACATAATATTTAATTTTATTTCTTATCATTCAATGAAACTTTTAAATTCTTTATGTATCACGTATCTAAAGGGTGGGCCATATACAAGTTTCTTTATAAAAATTAAATAAAATAAACAAAATTATTTTTTTTCCATTTTAATATGGCTTTATTAGTAAGAGCAAACATTCCCATTAATTATAGAACACAACGCGTCGCGTCGTTCAATTGGCTACCTCGGGTGACTTCGTAGTAGCGCATTCTGTCACTCTAATTTTCCAAGACCTTTTTGATGGTTTTGGGGTGAAGCGCACGGATATTGCTTGGATGATATTGGCCTTAAGTGCTTGAGTTGTTTCCGGATTGTTGGCATAACATCGGCCCTTCATGGTTCCCCAAAAAAAAGTCCAAAGGGTTTAAATCGCAGCTCCGAGGTGGCCAACTGACATCACCAAGACTGCTGATAACCACGATTTAGGAATTTGGTGCGCAAAAGATCGATTGTGGCATGGGCTGTGTACCATGACGCGCCACCCTGCATGAACTAGAGGTAGTCTAACTCCATGTCTTCAATTTCAGTAAAAAAAAAAGCCAAGCCGGTTAACATGGCTTTTTAACGCCCACCGTTGACCGAAACGTTGTTCCCAGCCTCATTTTCAAAGAAAAATGGTGCAATGGTGCCACCACCGCACCAAACTATCACTCTCTGGTGGATGCATTAGTTTTTCGACAATATCATGCGGGTTTTCCTAGCCCCAGATTCGGCAATTTTGTTTGTTAACGCAGCCGCCGAGATGAAATGCGCCTCGTCAGAAAAGATGATTTTTCGCCCACAATCGTTGTCCAATTCAGGCTCCAAAATAGCTTTTAACGGCCTTTAGTCCACAAAAATTTTGGCGTTTCATCCCGGCGATCTCACTTGGACTCATCAGTTGACTAGTGAGGACCTTGTCAATACGCAATTTTTGTTAAGTTCAGTTCATCTCACATAGATTTCATGACGAATATCTAGTGTGAACTATATCCAACAAGACTAGAATCCCTAATCATTAAATTGGAAGTTTTTGTTTTTTTGCCCGTGTCTGGCATTGTTTATATGAAGGTTTTTTTTAATAATATACAAATTCTAGGTATATACTACTGAAAAACATCAGCCAAGTAGAAGACTTAGCACTATTTTTATTGGAATTGTTGAATTATTGATTCAAAATAGCTAAGTCTTCTACTTGGCTGATGTATTTCAGTAATATATATAATTTTTATTATTAAAAAAAAAACACCTTCATACAATTCAAGCAATTCTATGAGCTTTTCAAACTGCGAAGCGATAACGAAGCGGTTGTTCAAGCGTAAAGCGACTCATTTCATTCCGCAGAGGTATGATACTAACTTTCTGTCAAGATTTCTAGCGGGAAACAGCTCGCAGCTGTCAGTGTCAAAATAACCTATGATTTAAAAAGAAACCACTAGATGGCCAACCCTTTATACATATTTTTTAATGTAGGTACAGATATACCCAACTAACAATTTAACTTGTAGTAGGTCCAGTTTTTAAAATTTGGAAAGCTATAGCTCGCATAGAATTTTTATTATGCTTAATTATGCAAAGCAATTTAAATAGCTTGTTTAGGACCTTCAAAAATTAGTTCTATAGAAAACTATTCCGATGGAGCTTACTTAAGACCTGTTAAAAGCCTCCCGAAGTTAGAAAAAATTAATAGCTTTCATAAAGCATTCAGCTGAAAGTCATAACAAACATCTTCTATATGACTTACTTAATAAAGCCATATGTATGAAAATTTCGATTTAAGTCTGTGATTTGTCGGCTTTTCACGAGTCGATTTTTGCTGTTCGGATTTTTTCTTTTTAATTTGAATATTGTTTGTGTAATAAATTGATGGTTTTTAAGACTTGTCGGTGCGATTTTAGTCACCAAAATATATTGTGGTAAATGCTGTAGCTGTGCGCCGCACCAAGTAGCATGATTCAAAGAGGCGACTTGCTGCAAGTCAAAAATCGACTCATGAAAAGCTGACATTATTATTACCTACATAATTTCGGAGAACCGAATCTTTACTGATGACTTATATATTAAATTGTCTTTATCTAAAATCTAGTCTAAATATCATTTGCATTTTGTTCAAACCAAACTTTCACAAATGTTAGGCATAGCTTGCACATTTTGTTAATAGCAAACTTACACAAGTGTAGGTATAGCTTGCGTATTTTGTTAATAACAAACTTACACAAGTGCGTAGATATAGCTTGTGTATTTTGTTAATAGCAAACTTACACAAGTTTAGGTATAGCTTGCGTATTTTGTTAATAGCAAACTTACACAAGTGCGTAGATATAGCTTGTGTATTTTGTTAATAGCGAACTTACACAAGTGTAGGTATAGCTTGCGTATTTTGTTAATAGCAAATTTACACAAGTGCGTAGATATAGCTTGTGTATTTTGTTAGTAGCAAACTTACACAAGTGTAGGTATAGCTTGCGTATTTTGTTAATAGCAAACTTACACAAGTGCGTAGATATAGCTTGTGTATTTTGTTAATAGTAAACTTACACAAGTGCGTAGATATAGCTTGTGCATTTTGTCAATAGCAAACTTATAAGTGTTTAGCTCGTGCATTTTGTTACCATTTACTATAACATATGCCTAGGTATATTTGTTTGTAAAGCTCATTCAATTAGAGAGAGAATGAGACAAACTATTTTAAAATATGCTACAATTTTGAATGTATTACTTCAAAGCATATGTTTCTATAGCAAATACCTTAAGATTCAACTGATTACCAATTTTCCACTCCCCAATTGAGTTGAGGATTGGCGTAGTTGGTTGAGTGCTGGACCAGTAATCAGAGGGACGTGAGTTCAAATCTCGAAAAATCATGTAAGTAAAAGTAGGTTTTTTAAAAATTAATTTAAATTCTATACATTTCAGAATAAATAAAAAGCAGTACAAAACCCCCCTAAGAAATAGAAAAATATAGATAAAATATAAATAATAAAAATTAATTTGGAAGGCAAACACTTTTCTTTTTTCTAATACAATTTCATTTTATAGTTGGTATAAGGCCTTAATGAAACATCTAATGCAAGCTATTTTTCTTTGCATAGTACCCGCAAGTGAAGGTCTTATCGGAGTCTATTTGTCCTTCATAAGGCATTCATAAAACTGTTCGCGGAAAGTTATTTAATTGCATAACACTTGTGATTAGAGGTCTTAAGGGAGTTAAATAGCTTCTGTAATGTGCGCCAAAATGATTTGTATAAGGCCTTCTTTTGTTACTATACAAGCCAGAAAATAGCTTGCATTAACCCTACAACAAGTTAAATTGTTAGTTGGGTATACATAGGGGGAAAGCGGGAGACTTGATCATACGGGAGACTTGAGCCACTGTCAATAATTCTCTAAAGATCCACTCAAATCTTTCATGAGTAAAGCCAAACGTTGCATACAGTGATCCGTTACTTGCACACAAAAATAATTCTACATCGTCTGTTGACTTTAGCTGGTGAAATTAAAATGGTGTTTTTTGGTGCAAAAAGTTAAAACAAAAAAAAAAATGTTTTTTCGTTTTGTCAGATATGTTATAAATGCAGGAGTTTCTTTCTTTTTCAGCTATTGAAAATGCCATTTGTAACATTTCATTGAGGCTGCATTTGAAAGAAGTCCGTGAAAAGTTTGGTTTCGAACCCCAGAACATTTATAACTGTGACGAAACTGGATGCACAACTGTCCAAAATGTCCGAAGGTTCTGGCAGCAAAAAAAAAAAATCATCAGGTTGGACAGGCAATCTCTGTAGAGAGGGGAACACTTGTTACCGTGTGTTTCGCAATCAATGCAATCGAAAATAGTATTCCTCCATTCTTGGTTTTTCCCAGAGTTAAGTTCAATGAAGGTTTTGCTTCAAATGGACCATGAAGGATCTGGGGGGATGCCTACCCAAGCGGGTGGATGATGTCGAATAGATTCCTCAAATATCTTCATCACTTCTAAAATATAATAAAATTGAATTCTAATAAGATATGAACTGATTAAATTATTTGTTTTGTCGTTTTACTTGAAGAATTTAAGTATGATCAAGTCTCCCCAAGGCGGTGGTCAAGTCTCCCGGCTAGGCGGGAGACTTGAGCCAAAAATCTGTTCCCAATCATTTAGCATTTGGAAAAAATCAGTCCCGTGTATATAAAGTTTGTGAGATTATTCTTAAAATAGATAAATGTATCTTTAAAAAGATGTATTTAACATGTGGCTAAGATGAGTAGAAATGTTTTTATGAACGATTTAACAAAAAGTGGCTCAAGTCTCCCGCCTTCCCCCTACATTCCGCACTTATAGTATTTCAGTATTTTATGACTTTTTAAAGAAAATATCTTCGTTTACTTTACCTCTTACCATTAATTACTTTTAAACTACTTATTTACCAACCATCAGCTCTACATTAATATCCCAACTAAAAAGCATTATAGCTCGCAATAAAGTTCAGAAAGCTTTCATTATTCTTTAGGCTCATTGATGGACTTAAAATAATTTTGTCAAATCAATCACGCTTTAACAAAAGGAAAGTCTGTATATTTACTTATACCGCTATCTTCCCTCACCCACTTCAACAAGCTTATAATCAGCTTTGCCTATATACCTACCTACTATACTTTCCGACATTGCATGATAATGGCCTAAAGTAAAGCAGGTGATTTCAAGCCTTTTTCCAGCCACCATTATGGTGTGTATCTCTGCATGTTATACCTATACTTATGTATACTTACAGCATTTAAGAACTATTGTGCGCCTCCCTTCAAACATTATTCATCGTATTTAGCAACATTAATCAAATTCGCTTATCCGCAAAATAATTTTTCCACAAAATGTTGTTCCCTCACAAAATGAAAAGAACATGAAGAAAATAAAGAAGAAGAAGAAAAAAATTACCAATGAAAACCAAATTGCCCCGCAGGACCTACAAAACTTACAAACTTACAAAAAAAAAAAAAAATAAATAAATAAATAAACCACCGCTCGTTCCTTTTCGACTTTCCGCAAAAACCCAAAATTTCTTCTTATTATCGTAGATTAATTAATCCCCAAGAATTTTCCCTGATGCGATGCTAAAAGAAGAAGAAAAAAAACAAAATTTCTCTTCTTCGTATTGGTATGTTATTATTTTTAAAAACCCCTTTTCACCCGCTGCTGCTGCTGCTGCTGCTGCTTGACTTCATTCGTTCCGTTCAATTTCCATCTATCCGCCAACGGGCTTTTTTACTTAACTTTTCCCTGTAAATAGCCATAAATAATGTAAAATAGGCATCACTCATGTATAGTTTGCGTTCTCGAGTCTCTTCTTCAAAAGTATATACATAAATACATATGTATGTACATAGAGATGAAAGGGTTGAAAAATCACATACCCCACACTACCTATGTTTTTGGAACCATCATCGTACCGCATGAAAAAAGGGTTGCGAGCTTCATATACAATATACATACTGTGGATGGTGTATTCCTATATATAGCTTAATTTTTAGCGGAAAGAACGTGTATAGAAATATAAATCTACCACGCCCGAGAACGGATACAGCTGCTGTGCTGTAGAGCACCCCCCATTACCATCTTCAAGTACACATCTATATATATACGTATAGGTAAACAGAGTAGATACATATGAGTGTACATGGGGCTTATGGGGTGGCAATCCTTTTTTAACCCCGCACATCGGGTGTGAATGGGCAATTTTTCACACGCGTCTTTCCCCCTCACGAATATATGTAAGTAAGTATGTTTATGTATTGGCCCGTGTATCCCGGCATACCTCTACGGAGGATGTTGTAGAAAAATGGCTTAACAACGTTATAGATGGCGCTCTCTACATCCGCCCACATAAACAAAAATAATGTTCTATATCTAAAACAGGAAAAAGGGGGGACACAAGCCCCTTTTTTTAGGTTGCTGTGGATTCAATTCACACTGAACAGTGAACATCATCATCATCATCTCGACTTAGGGAGCTATCTAACAGGGACTATAGGTAGGTATAGTAGTATACTTTTATTGCAACCCTTCTTTGATAGTAAACCACCTAACCTTAAGCCCTGTCTCCCCAAATATGGGGGCTGCTCTATAGAAAAGCAAAGTAGAATAAGAAAAATGATGAAAATAAGCTTTTTTCCTCATTGAAATAACGGGAAAGGGTGATAGCGAGGGGGTATAGCGTAGCGAGAGGCAAAAAAAAAAACTAAAGATAGAAAGAAGAAGAAACCCAAAAGAAACATCATCCACAGTCAGTATAAAGAATGAACCATCATCAGCACTGGAATTGGAATATACCTAGTTGCCTCGGTTAGGTCTTCAGTATCCGTTCGGTACTGTATGTATGTGTGTCTTTTTTTTTCCTCTCTCTCTCTCATTCTTAGAATCATTTTTCATTTTGCCCAAGCATTCATTTGGGTGAACATTCATTCTTCCATTCCAGTGAATATAAAGTTTTTCTTCATCTTTGCTTTGGATTTTTTTTTTTGTTTTATTTTATTTTCTTTTTCGATCGTGTTTGTCGTTCTTTCTTCGTCTCTTTTTATAATTTTTTTTTGTGGGTGGTTGTTAGGAGAGTGGGTGTGTTAAATATGCCCCCACTTTTTGTACCGGCTTCTTGTTCCCTTCTTCGTTTTTTATCGTCGTTGTCGTGTCTCTACCTCCCACTGATTGTATATGTGGTATGGTTGCCGTTAGAAAAACACATAAAATCAGGTATACGATGCGAAGAATGCTGGAAACGAATAAGAAGACCCAGCAATGACAACAAAACGAACCCCATTTCTAATTGTTCGTCATATGGATTCAGAGTCTCTTGTTGTAGAGTAAGTTACGTATAGATGTAGGTACCTACCGTAGGTACTGTGTGTGTTTTTTTTTTTCTAACTTTTATGAAGTGTGTTTAGGTATGTGTGGTAGTGTATACGCGGCGCATATACCCATACCCTTTTGACACACGTACATATGTACCTACATATATACATATGTGAATGTGCATGGTGATGAGGCTCCCCTGTTTTATGGCTCCGCCTTTAGAGTGGCTCCATTCGGTATCCCCAGTGTTTTTTTTTTTTTTTTGTAAGTTTTGTTTCTACATTTTTATTTCTATTCAATTCGGTGACTGGTTGAGTGTGTAGATTTAATACTTATATATAAGTGTCTATGTGTGTGGATATATTTTTTTGGGGGTGGGGGAACGAACCTCTATCTATTTGGGTATGTGGGATTGTCATTTGTGTGAATATGGAGAACCGACTCATATGAGGGAAGTAAAGCTACACAAGTTTTTGTTTTCTTATGTTTTTCAAAAGGTGCAAGCTTAAAATTAGTTGTGTTTTTTTTTTCTATGAACATGGAAATAAAATATGTACTTACATAGGTAGGTAGGTGTACATAGTATGTCCAGTGGGTTGAAGGATTTTACTTTTTTCGGATTTTCTTCTTATTTTTCGTTTTTTTTTTGTTTTTTTTTTTTTTTTGTACGACTAACTTAGAGATGTGGTTTTGGATGATAAATGGATTTAAATATTCATGGGAGACCAGACCAAATATTTGACACCAAGGTTGATAAAAGCGAATATAAATGAAATATGTACATAGGTACCTATATTTCTTTAGGGAGGTATCTACCTAGGTAGGGAACAACAACAGTACTTTTTTTTTGGAATTCGTGTTGGAAGGAAATGTTTTACAATGTTTATTACTTAAACTATAGATAGGTATAAGGTAGGTAAGGAAGGTAAGTGAAAATAGGAGTGTTTTTGGGGTGGGAGGGTTTATTATTGAAGATGATTTAATGATCGGTCTTTCACAAATTTGAATTTTTTTTTTAATGGTATATTAATTTCATGTAACATTTACTTAAGAGTCAATCATTTAAATTATTTTATTGTATATATGGTCCATATGTAGATCACGTATGTAGATACTTGCTTATGTGTAAAAGTATAAGTACCTATAGTGGAACTTTAATCATTTTGTAAATATAATTTTGAATTGATGTTTGATCTTGCTAAAATGATACAAAAAAATTATTTAATAAACCGTTTCCCAATATCTTCTGGAATCTTAAAGTTCTTAAATGACTTTTACTAATGGGAACCTAACCTTTTTTTTATAAAACTTTCATCCTTGTCTTTGATTTTTCTAGGAATCTCAAGAGTAAGACTATATTAATATCTTTCCTTCCAACTCGTTAAAAACTTTATTTAAAATTTGAATGAAATCTGGCTTTGTACCAAAAAAAAAAAAATTATCGGCGAACCAGAAAACAAAACAGAGGAACAGGCTTTTAAGCAGCATTTCATGACGTGTCTGGTTATGAGAACTGTCCGGTTAAGGGAAAAAATAGAAAAACTTTTTTTTTAACTTCATACTAATTTTGTATTATTGAAAAATGACATATCACTCAAAATAGAACGGAACGCGATGAAAAAAGGGAATTATCGACTCTCAAAATAACACCAACTTAGTTAATCGGAAAATCCCCTAATAAGCTTTCAACAAAACATCGCTCTGTCCGGTTATTTCCTCGTCCGTTTATCGAAGGTTTTCTATGGATTTACTCACTTATTAAAAATAAAACAAAAAATAATACTGTTTTCTTTCTGTTTCATTAGTTGATAAATAATAATATACCTACCTAAATAAAATTATGTTTATGTGTCCGCATATGACTATGAAAGGTTTTCTATAGCTAAAATAAGCAAGAATATAAGTGTCAGCGTCCGTTTATGTGTCCGTTTATTTAGGAAAGTATTTTGTATGAAAACATTGAAAAAAGAGTTTGTTCCTGAAATTGTGTTAGTTTAAGGGAATTGTCCGCTTATTAGAGCAGTCCGCAAGTAGAGCCTTTACTGTACATGAAGATGCATATTTAAAAGGTTTTAAAAGGTTTTATTATTAGAAGTAGAAATAGAGGAACCGACATGTCGAGGAAAAAGTGAGATTTTTTTTTTTTTTTTAAATAGTGTGACTTACACAGACACAAATGTGTTATGACACAGGGTAGGCATGCAGTGAGACAGCTTAATGCTGGGGCGCCCAAAGAAATTTTTAACTGTGCGATTTTGAGGAATTCGTTTTAAGATTTTAAATCATTAAAATAGTAAAAAAGTTTATTAAACTCAATATAAAAGTAAAATAAAAGTAAATAAAGTGAATACATGCAATTCTTCATTGAACAAAAAATATAAAACTACATGCGGTGCTGCGTTAAATCCTGTAAAAACACATAAATAAGCAGTGTAGTTTTTTTTCCATTTCACAGTCATTGTCTCATATTTTACATAAAGCGATTAAAATTACTCTGCACTACGAGCGCCCCAAAGAGATTTGAGCACCTTATTGCCCTCACTAATAAAAACTAATTCGACCCTGGACGAGAGTTTCAATTTTTACAAATAAGGTTCAGCTAATTCGCGTGCTGGAAGTAGATATATATTTATTTTTAATCAATGTTTTTTTTAGAGCAAAATGATATGAAATATTAATTGAAAAGTATTCTAAGATAATGTATTTATATAAAAAAAACTTCACTTAACATCACTTTATGTGGAATGTGAGATACAATCAGCCCGTGAAATGAAAAAATTGTAAACTCCATATTGCAGTGGTGCTTTTACACGATTTAACGCAGCACTGCATGTTGTTTTATATTTTTTTAATAAGTATAAGTATATAAAGTATTTTTTAATTACATTTATTCGCTATTTTAACGTTTTCAAATTTCGAAACACTTTCCTATAGCTCGGCAAAATGACAAATCGGGATCATCTTGTTTTTTTTTAATTTGGTGCCTCACTCACATACACTGTATATGTGATATACACACCTCTTCCTTTACTTTTTGTTGTTAGGTTTTAATCAATTAAAAAAAAACAACACCAATCTTGATCCAACCAAAACTAAGAATTCTAAAATTCTATTGAGATTTTAAGGCGTACCTTACCTGTCTAATATACATCAATGAATGTCAAATTTTCACAACATCAGTGTTGTACCTACATAGGCCGTTTTTTGTTTAAAGTGTTTAGCAATTCAGTAAAATTGTTACCTATACGCAAACAATAAGATATAATTTTTTGCTTTGTGTACAAACAATAACAAAGATATTTATAAACACTTTTTATTTTTATTGCTGCGTCAAAAAAAAAATTACTGAGTTGCTATCACTTTCATTAAAACATGGCTATTATAAAAAATAATGTAAATTACAAATTTGTCTACGTATAGACAATTTGAAGAAAATACGTGATAATTGAAAATAATTAACAGAAATTATAAAACAATTTTTTTTTAAGCTCTGTCTTCTAAAATTGACTTAAAAAAAGTGAGAAATTCATCAAAAAATATTAAGCATAGAAATAATTATTAAAAGTCTTCCTCAGAACAATTAGGTACATTGGCATTCTTATAATCTTATGATAATTTTCTCGCATGATTCTTTTCTCGTATGACACATTGCTTGCATTATAATTTTATAGTTTCTATATAAATATGTACATACATATGCATATCATGCGAAATACATATCATACAAGAAAAGTATAGAGAGAAAGTATGAGAGAAATGTAGCATGTGAGAAAAGTTGTATGCGGCAAAAAATGTATGCTAGAAAAGTTGCATGCGAAAAAAGTTGAATGCGAGAAATGCTGCATCCGAGAAAAGTTGTTCGCTAAAGGAGTTGTATGCAAGAAAAGTTGTATAGGTAGGTACCTACTAAAAAAGTTGTATGCGAGAAAAATTGCATACGAGAGTAGCATGCTACTTTTCTAGCAAGTCACTTTTCTAGCATGCTACTTTTCTAGTATACCTATACTACTTTTCTAACATGTTATTTTTATCACATGCTACTTTTCTAATTATTTATCCACTTTTCTAGAATGCCACTTTTCTAGAATGCCACTTTTCTAGAATGCCACTTTTACTTAGCTAAAGTCGTAAATCATCCAAAGGCGACAAAAAATGTCATAGTGACACTTGACCTTAAAATCCGCCCCGCATATAATATTTACAAATATCATCCTACAATATTTTCTTTCGTTTTAGTTGTTTTTCGAAATTAAAAAAAAAAAAAAATAGCTTGATAAAAAACATAGAACACTTATAGGTAGAAATATTGCGCGACATACTGTCACAACTATAATAAATAAAAAATCACCCACCTAACCACTTTCCAATCTAAACCGAGCAATGAAGCTTAAATGAACGAACATAGATACCTATTATTCTGACTTCGAATTTGGTACAATAGAACGATGACCTTTAACAATATTGCTGAAAATTCTAAATTGTACCACATTTTGTAGTTACAGTAAAATGTATGTCGATTTTATCAAATTTTATTCGAATTAATGTCAAAGGGGTAATTTGGTAATTTATTATTACACTTTGTTGGCAGAAGTAGATTTTTTTAAACAGACATCGCTTGATTTTTATTTTGAAAACTGTTATATTCCCATTATTCTGACAGGTGACAAATATCATTATTTTTGAATGTGTCAATTCGTTAGTTCCAATTTTAAATTTGGCTTATATATTTTTTTTTTCAAGTTTCTTAAATCGAAAAGATATTACCCGTGTTTTGGTGCTAGTGATGCATAGAAAAATCTAAGCAACATTTTTAAACGTGTGTGTATAAACAATAACAAAGTATTTTTTTTTTATTGTTTACGTGTAAAAAAATTTGATGAGCTGCTTACACACTCAAACTAAAACAAAACTCATATCACATAGTTTAGTTATAGAGATAGAAATATATGTACAGATGCAAAATTGTTCAAAGCAACCCTTTTTGACCCATAGGTATTATATAAAATCTGATTTTCGGGAAAAAAAATCCCAACTTTATTCCAAAGAATGAAAAAATTCTGTGACAGTTTTTGTATACCTTACCGAATTATATAGTAAATTCATTGAAAGGGAACTTTAGAAGGACATTGCACGTGTCAATTGATAAAAAACAAATTCATTATCAGATTCACCCCAAATATATTGAGTTGATATACTCATAACAGGGAAACAATCTGTTTGTCATTTTTTATGGAATTTTGTTTTAAGTAAAAAGTAAGATATCAAAAACACGTGCCACCATATTTTTGCTTACATTTCAAGCAGACCCAATATAGATACTGTGTCCTAGTCCTATGGTTTCCTTAAAAAATTAGTGGTTATATTTCTTTTTTGAATTATTTAATAAATTGTATCATTATTCTGATATTAAAAACAATAATAATCGTCATGGCGACACTTCAGTTACAGACACTGTCATTCTGTTTTATTTAAAAAAAAAAAACTTTAAATTTAATTTTTTGTTTTACTTATTTTACTTCCAATATTTAGGATCGTATGTAAGGTAAAAATTATAATAATTATAGACATAAAGGGTCATTGATTTCGTGGTTTCAAGTTGGTAGCGTTGGAATTTTACACCTGTCAAACTCAGCTGTCATTTGAAGTGTCATAATATTTGTTGAATTTTTGCCATTTACGATAATGGATCGCTTAACAATCGAACAACGCGTTAAAATTATTAAAACTTACTACAAAAGTAGTGATTCAAACGTAGCAACTTTTCGCGTATTTCGCGATGATTATGGTCGTCAAAATCATAATCAACCGACTACCCAAGTAATCGGTAAAATTGTGAAGAAAATTGAAGAGAGTGGAAGCGTTACTGATGTAAGGCCTGTGTATCATCGGAATGTGCACGCTCAGTCGAAAATATTCCTGCTGCAAATTCAAGTGTTGCTGATGATCCGAACTTATCAATTTCCAGGCTTTCGCAGCAATTAATTGATTTTTTTTGCCGGCGATTGAAGATCATGACATGGACAATATGTGGTTCTTACAAGACGGTTTTCTGGTTGCTTAATTTCATGTTTTGGCGACGTCAATTGGCCACCAAGATCATGCAATCATGTGATTTGACGGTTTTCAGCGCTGAATTAGAAATTCGTAGACATTTTCGCCAATGTAAAAATTTTAGCACATTCTGACAAATCAAATTTTATTGACTTTTTGTAAAAAGAATGGACTAACCCCTTTTTCTAAAATGTTTCCAAAACCCATCGAAATATATATCAAAAGAAAGGTCTTTAAAAACTGTATTCGTACATGTAAGAAAAAATATTCTACACGGTAGGGTTCTCAAAATATTTATATCCAAAGTTATATTTCGATCCAATTTCAATAACTAACCCAAAAAACTTGTTTGGGTAGCGACATTTCTGCAATTGAGACACGGAAGTGGTTGAAAATTTCAAAAATGTGTTTTAGTTTTTTAAGACCTTTCGAAAACTGAAAACTAAAAAATTCTACTGGCTCTGGTTCTTGAAAATTTTTTATCTAAAACGATATTACTTTATTTCGACACAATTCCATTAAAATTGTTTAAAAAAATCATTTGGTTGGCGATATTTCCGCAATCGAGACTCGTAAGTGGTTGCGGTCAATATAAAAATTTCAGCATATCTTGAAAAATAAAATTTTATTGACAGTTAAAAAAAAGGGGCTAGTAGATACCCGTTTTGCTTATTTTTGCCCAAAATAGTTATTTTTTCTAAAACGTTTCCAAAACCCATCGAAACATTCCTCAAAAGACAGGTCATTGATATATTGTCCCAAACAGTTGTACTTGTCTGCCGATTAGATTATCTGTAATTTGGGTTAAGGTCTTGAAATTAAAAAAGTTGCCTACAGAGATGAGTATGTGAATTAAATTAAAGAAAACTCTCTCTAGATCCATCGTACTTTATTTTACTTAAAACCAAAATAAACAACATTGACCGAAGATTTAAGATATTTCTGAAATATTAATTTCCTATAACTAACCTCCGGTATTGCCATCTTTTCAGTTCTCAAAATAATTCATATATGATACTTACAAAGTAATCTACAAAGCTCAAACTAGCACAGCTCTATTTAGACAAAATAAAGAAACACAAAAAGCATTTATTGCAAATCACCGATATTAGTTTCCATGGCGCTATAGCAAGAAGCATCTAGGTACATCTCAGTGCAGTCCAAAAAAATATAGTTGCTTAGTGTATTCTATAAACGAGCCCATTAATCCAACTGATGGCATGACTATGACTTTCCCCGCGCACCTGCAACATGCAACAAAACAACACAACTATATTCCATCGACAAAGGCACAGCACATATAGGTAGAGGTAAGCAAATTACGCGCTTCGTATGAAATGAGTGGTCATAAAATGTTTGTTTACTACGTGACCCGGTAAGGCTATACGACTGCACAGTGCACATGCGCATTGTCTGTCTTAACGCTCTCTGCATGTAAACAGAACTCGCTTCAAGTCTTAAGGATGAAATGAAGCCTTTGTCGATGGAAGCTAGGTATAAGAGCTGCATTGTTTACAGTCACGTTCGAGATCAAAAATTATCCATATGTGAAATGAAAATGATGCCCTGATCTCTGATGATGTGTATGCTCTCGTTTGGTGTGTTATTAGTGTTATCCCCTTGCCGCGTTATTCCCCTTGCCGCATTACATTGGTTTACCTATATGGATAGGGTAGGGAACTATAAAACTCGCGGTAGTGAAAGGGAAGATCCAATTTCCGACGATTATGCGCATATGCGCCAGCGCCTTCACATTCACCATCACACAATGATCATGCGAGGAGAATAATCCACAAATCCAACTTCGACACAACAAATTGAGCAAAAATGATCTTCTATCTGGATCAAGCTATAAGACTATGGAGCCGGTACAGGCGTTAGAGTATATAGAGTGCATCCAGGTTCCTTCATTGTACTTATAGTTTTCTGTCACGGTTATGTTATGTGTATAGTTTGTTTAGAAGAGTCTTTGTGGTTTGTTTGGAAGAATAATATAATAATCGTAGAATTGAAATCGCGCACATGCAATGATTCAGTTGAGTTGAAAGCACTTATATAGCTGGACTTGATGGTGGAGCTTAGTTCAAAGATGCTATAAGCAGGTAAGGTTAAGGGACTTATAATATGGACTGCATCGTTTTGACGACCTTGTCAGATTGAAAATTACATAAACAAAGCTCTTATGGATTTTCACGCTAAATAATTTCCAATTTAATGGTCTCTGTCAATGAAGTCAACGAAAAGAACTTTAATGGGAATTCCCAGAGAGCCTGATATATTTAGAATTTGATCTCAAAACGTGTGATCTACATACATATATAAATACAAATGTAAATGGTTTTTTTCTAATCTCAAATCTCCGAAAGTTCTTCACCGATTTCTTTAAAATTTCGACACAAGTTTGCATTTGATTACGCTAGTTTTTTCTATATTTTTTTTTTCTAAAAAATAACGCAATCTGTTATATAAAAGCAACACTCGCTACACTGAGATCTTAGCACTCTCAGTCTCAGTTATAACTTGCTATCAAAATTTTGGAAAATATTTAAAGGTTCAGAGATATTTTGTTATTTAAAAATTTATAGTATAAAGGTAAAAATAACAAAAACACATATATACAGACAAGTCTCCCTAAGTCGAATTTTCACGAAATTCCAAGATTTGTTCGAGTAAGAGTGAGTTTTGGAAAAATTCGAGTTATAGAGAGGAAAATTTTTTGTTTTAAAAGGTTTACATGTTTGTAGTAGATAAATCCATTGAAAAACCTCTTTTGAATGCAACCAACAACACAAGGAAAAGGATAATAAGGTTTTTTTAATTTGTTTTTGCGTTATCTTTGTTTACTGTTATCTTTTTATGAAGGTAACAGTGATATGAACAGGAAGAAACACGACGAGCTGACGATTATGTATATTTGAAGGGAACTATAAAATATGGCCACAAAATTCGAGTTAGAGAGAAATTCGGCTTAGAGAGAGTACGACTTAGGGAGAATGGACTGTATTTTTAAATAAGAGGTAATTAAAAAAAAATGATAAGAACAAAATAGAAGAAATGGTGTTAATATTGGAAAACTTAAAATGTATGTTATTTTTGTTTGCAAGACGAACTTTTCAAACTAGAAAGTTGTCAGTTTCTTTCACTTTTAACTTAAAATTGCGGTGCATATAAATCCGCATCATTTTAATCTGTCTGGGCTCGATAAGGTTGATACTATTTTCTATCGCAAAGTTTACGGACTACGGAAGCACAGAGAAGCACACAGGTAACAACTACAAGAAACATACCTATACCAACATATGTACATATGTATAAATATGTAAGAGTTGAACTCGTGTGTCGGTTTACATTACAATTCCCTTTAATAATATTAATTTATGGTTTAAAGAAATTATTAATAACTTTAGGCGTTGAAATTAAATTATTTTTTATTAAATAAAAATAAATTATAGTTACCCCAAAGGCTCTGTACTGTCCCCTATTCTTGTTATTATTTTACTTCAGAGTTCTCTCTTTCACAGATTAAAAAAGAAATAAATACCTAAGTTATCCCCAGGTCAACGCTTAAAAGGACTAATAGGATTACGTAATTCTATTAAAATTGTTCAAAAAAAAAAAAAAAAACAGTTTCCATGGCGATATTTCCGCAATCGAGATTAGTAGTAGTTTTGGTTTTTAGTGCTTAATTAAAGATTCACAGGGCCTTTACATCTCAACAAAAAAATTTAAATGACTTTTGGGAAAACGAAGGAACTACATATTCTGGCCCTTGCTCCAAAAAATAATTAATTTTCTCCAAAAATGTTTCTAAAACCCATCAAAATATACATCAACAGAAAGGTCTTTTAAAACTGTATCCGCAGTCCGCACCTGTAAGCCAAAACCTTGTAAGAGTTCTGGTTCTCAAAATATGTACGTACATATTTACATCGAATTTAATTTCGACCCAATTTAAAAGTCTAGCTACAAAATAATATTAAATACAACATTTTGTGATATAAATTAAGACTTAAACATTTTTAATTGATACAATAAATATTTCTTTGTATCTATCATTAATAAAAATAATTTTTTTTATTGTTAATTACCCTTCAACCCATGCTGTAGCAGCATATCTTCTGTTCTTCTTTTATTGACATTCTTTAAGAAGAGAGACAAACTAATCAGAATTCAAATTTGGAATTCCAAGAATCAAACTGATTTTTTTTTACTCAATCACCATTCTAATATCATTTTTTTACTTGCACTATATGGGTTATGGATTCGTTAAAAAAAAATCAAACTCGAGATTTTGATCAAACTTGAAAGTAGTGAAGTCGAAAAAAGTGGTTCTCGAATTTCTGTCCGCCTTTCACTTTGTCCTTTCGATTTCAGCAAAACCGGTTGGTTGATTTTATTTAAACTTGGTATCTATCGTTTTTGGGCATTCTTCTGACACATTCTTTTCATTTTGCTTATAGGACCAAAACTAACGGTAACTCCCGTACAATTTTTTTTAGCAAATAATGAAAATATTATTTTTCTAAAAACGAAAATCCTTCAAAAAGTTTTGTATATACAAATTTTCAATATTTTTTTTTTAGATTTTTAGTAAAAGTTTAAATTTTTTTTTCAGAACTTAATAATTCAAAAACGACTTGGTCGATTTTTATTAAACTTAACATTTAGCAGTTTTTAAACTACTAAAGAACTTAAATAAAAATTATTCTTATGACCAAAAATAATGGTAGGTACCTTCCATAGGATAGGTACAAGTGTTTAAAAACCGGTAGGTAAACGTCTTCTAAGATTTTAATTAAAATTTGTATGTGAGCTAAATGTACAATCTACCATATTATTGTAAAAAAATTGTAACAATCGATTAAAAATGGTTTCTCTCATATAACCATTTACATACCTATTTGGTTTTCGACTATCTTACCATCGCCGATGAACCTATTTTAATGATTTTTTTTACACAAGAGCTTCTTATAATAATTAATAATACTGCATATCAAAATGTTCCAAAAATACTGTTTTGAATTAAAAACAACTTCTTAAATTTAATACAATATTTATTTTATATTTCATAATTTTGAATTGAATTGTATAACAGTTTTTATTTTTTGTATACATTACCAAACTTTGTAAAGTTACACTATTTTTTCGCTCACTCTCTTTTTACCGATTGAATTATTGTCAATATGTCATTTTGCTTCCTAATCTTTCTTAAACAAAAGTCACTCGTAAAATAACCATTGGACTGTTGAGAACAACATAAAAAAGCAGCAGCATTAGCCACGTAACAAAGAACCAGCACAGCATTTATACATAATACATATTTGGACATCATTTTCACGTAACAAAGAACATTTATACATATCACATTTAACATACATAAAATATTATATTATTTAAACAATTAACCTCATTCTTTAATTTCACACTATACACATTATCAACACATAACACAATTTACACTAAATTACACAAAATACAGTCCACATTAAACTATTCTAAAACAAATACAAATCTTGGATTAAAAAAAAAAAATCATATTTATTTTTTGAAAATTCGAGGTTTAGAAATTTTTTTTTTTCAAATAATTTTTTAACTCTGCATTAAATAATGCAGAAAAATAGACACAAATTTTTTTCTTTAAAATTCTTTCAAAATTTTATATTTAAAAAACCACTCCAACGATTTTTAATTTTTTTATCTCATAAATCGTGGTGTGTTTAAAAAATCAGATGGTGTACATCGCGTTGGTGCCTTAACATTTTAAAAGTTGCTTAATCAATTTTTTTCTATAATTACCTATATTGATTTTTAACAATTTTCAGTCTAAACTGCAAGTTCCATGCAAATATGGAACACGGTGCTATATTTTTCACATTATTGTACTCACATAATACCTTCTATCCTTAAGCTAAACTACTTTTTTGGCAGGACTCCCCAAAACTAATTTATTTCTTTTATCAGTTGAATATAGTTGTTAATTTAAAACCATAACCCTGCATAAAAACAATGCCAGCCTTCTTAAAAATACAAATATGTATGTTTTTTTACTTAAGTTTTAAGCCTCTTTAGTCAAAAAAATCAAATTTATATTCTCCGCGGGTATACCTGCCTATCTAATCGTCTCAATTTACACTAAATTCTTGATAGAAAAAGTCGTAAAGTAGGTACCTACCTACATATTTATAACAAAATTATCTATATATATTTTTGTTGAGTGTCAATTATTTTTGATGATAATGATAACAGTTAGATACATTTATTTGACTTTGGCTGAAGTGTTACATCTTTAAAAACCTTTAAATACCTATTTTACTTAGGTACGCATAGAAAAATTCAGTTAAGCTAAGATGTTAATATTTTTCTTTAAAGGTAGCTAAATATGCCTTCGTAGTTTATTTTTTGTATTAGTAAACTTGTTCTTGTAGATTACTCTTCAATAAATTAATAAATTTGCCTACCTATCCACGTTAGGACTTTTCTAGAACCTATTGTTATTTTCATAAAATTGCACGTAAATTAATTTAATATAATTTTATAATCGACAAAGTTACACCCACCTACAAAAGGGTTCATATCTTGAATTTCTACAAACATTTGATTCGTTCTCCACACCCGCACAACCTACCTACAATTCAACAAGGGTAACCCATCTATATCTTACATATATCGCACCCCATACATTATTATGTACTCTCATGTATCATATATAAAGCTTTTCTTGAACTTATACATAAAAGCGTATACCTACTTCATATATTCAAACATATGTGCCCCCCCAAAAAAACTCATATGTATATGTACATAAAATAACTGTTTCTGATTCGTTGCAAGTTCTTCGCCCCCATTTTTCTCAAACCACACCATATAAACAAAATATACAAAAAAAAAAAAAAAAAACACATAAAAGCTTCCCCAATGTGTATCCACCACATATTGCTTACTCGTTCATCCCTTGTGTACTTCATCCGAAGGATATGACAACACGAGCACATCCACCATCCCCATTATACATATTATATTATACGAGGGAAGAACCAAAAAAAAACGTCACTTCGCATTCGTACATGTGAAACTAAAGGAATGTTGAAAAAAAAAAAACGAAGAAAGGAGGCAAACTACCCCACCCCTCTCTGCCCAGGGTGTGGATGTGAAAATAATATTAAAATAGGTAAATGAAAAAAAAAGAAACCTTTTCCAAGTGAGTTTGAGCGAGAGATGAAGAAATCCTTATTTTTTTTATTGTATAGATAAATTTTTTTCCAACTGATATCCTTTTTCAAACTCCTCCACCCCCGGCACTCATGACAACGACGAATCAGAAAAGGGTGGAGCAGCAGAAATATAGCGGAGCAGTCAGATAGCAATTCCATTTGTATTGTATATTATATATGCTCTGCCTGCACTGCACATCCATCCAACTACGATGACGATGACGACGACGGACGAAGAAAAAAAAAAAGGATACATAGTTGAAGGGCTATCAAGAAATAAGTTATTTTCCCAAGGATAACAAAAAAAAAAAAAAAGAAATAAAATAGAAACTCAAGCAATATATGGAAAGAATTGATTGGCGATATAGATAGATGATATTTGTATGATTTGACTCTGGGGATCCTATATATAGAGAAGGGTTGATGATTGGTTGGGGTTCATTTGATCCTTGTTTTTTTTTTTTCCCCATGAAACATCATCAAGTCATCGATACAGTCCTGTGTAGGTACATATGGGAGCGATTTTTCTTCTTATTGGTTATAAAGTCACTATTTCTCTATACGTGGGTATAGGTTAGGCAGGATACCAAATAACTAAAAAAAGAAAAATAATGATATCCCTTTGATAGGATATTTTCTTTGAGCTTTTCCCATAAAAAAGTCTGATTATACGGACAACTGAGTACTTACCTACCATCGCCCTATCACATCGAATATTCCAATTGAACAAAATGTCCTTTCTTAAATAGAATTATTATTATAATAATCCTTTTTTTCTGGTGTCCTTTGTCGGTGATACCTTACCTATTATTATTGTTTTTTTTTTTTTTTTTTTGCTGAAAAATTCTTTGAAGTGCGTAAAGTTGTGCGCTTTCCACCTTTAGGTACCTACATTCTTTTTTTCTGCAGTTGTTGTGATTTTTTGTTTTTGTTTTTTTTTTTTTTAATTCTCTTTTCTTTGTTTCTTCTATTTCTTTTTTTTATCCTTTTGGCGGTTCTATGATGCCTTTGTGAAACTTTTATAGACGAAGCATTATTCTTCTTTTGATAAAAATAGGTCATTTTCTTTTTCTAACTGTTTTATGTCTGCAAAACAAACAGAAATGGAAAAAAAATCTAGAAGTTTCTACCTTTATCTGAAAAAAAAAAAATAAAAATAAAAAAAATCACTTTTAAGGATATTTTCACCTCATTCACTACCTTGGGGACTATATTAATATTCCTATCCTTTTTAGTAGGTATAGTATCGCACTTTGTGATTGAAGGTAGGTCTACATCATTACGAGTTTGAAAAAATGAAAAAAAAAAAATATATAAATAAGAGCCGCACCTGGTCAATGGAACAGAAGTAACGTGCAATTCTAATTGCTCAAGATCCGCGTTTGTCCTTTTTTATAATCAAAAGAATTTTTTAGCGATTATATAGAGTATTATTGTTGGTAGGTTGGTATGCTTGCTTGGAACTCTGGCGTAGAGTAAAAAAAAAAAAACAATGAAACCCTTGCACTGATGATGTTTCTCTTTGAAACAACCCTAAATGGTGTCAGTTTTAATTGAAGGCTTAACAAAAAAAAAAAAAAATAACAAAAAAAAAAAAATACTTAAAGAGAAAATGCACTAATGAGATGCATGATTGATTCAATTAATTCTGAGGAATAATAAACTGCCAACACCAGGAAGGATATACCTAAACCTACCTACACCTTTCATTAGGGACTGAAAATTTAATTATTATTTTAGTTTTTCGTTTATTTTTTTTTTTCCAGCTAAAATAATATTTGTAGGTATACAATAATTTTATAACATAATCATGAAATATTTCTTAAAGGAAGCTAAAAATAACAAATCTTAATTGAGGTTCTTTAAAAATTCAAATGTTATTTTACGTTTATAACCTTGAAAAATTAAGGTAAAAGGATTCGTTTTTTAAGATTTAAATATGCTTAAGTCTTAAATATTCCTTTAATTTATAGAAACTCGACAGAAAATTAAGCTTTAGGTTTTATTAAAAATGAGTTTAAGGTATACCGTCAAATCGAGGAGAATTTAAGCTAAATGTCTTATAAATGTTTAAAGTATAAAACGGTCTTTAGAAAATCTATTATTTCTTGCAGAAGTAAAAAAATAAAAAAATTGACATAGGTGCAAAGAAAAACTTCGTCGAAATAACACACAATTCAAAATTACCACAAAAACAAAATACTATTGCATAATAGTAGTCTTTATTCAAAATAATATATTTATAGAATTTAAAGTGAGTCTGGTGAGTAGATATGGTGAATAAAAATTAAATGCACGATTGGGTCGCACAAACTTGCTCTTAAGATCACACTGTGGTTTTAAATTCAGAATATTTTAATCGTATATTTATTTGATTTTAAAAGAAATAAATTCGGTATGATCACCTATATTTCATGACATTTGCTAAAAACGTAGTTTAATTGAAGCTAGTATTATGTGAGTATCTACATAAATATGAATAATATATGGCCCTGTGTTGCACATACGCATGCATGGAACTTAGAATTTAGACTGAAAAATTGTTAAAAACTCAATATAGGTAATTAATAAATAAATTGATTAAAGAACTTCTGAAACTGTTTTCTTACTCAAATCTCAATTTTTGAGAAAAAAAATTAAAAATCGTTGGAGCGGGGTTTTAAAAAATTAATTTTTTATATACAAAAATTATATAGAACATCTTTAATAAAACAATTGGTACGCCATTTTTTTATTATTAATGCGGAATTTAAAAATTAATTAAAAAAAAAAAAAAATCATCAACCAATTTTCGAAATATCGAGTTTTTAAGAAATTATTTTTAATTTTTTTTAATCCAAACTTTGTTTTTTTTTATATATTATTTACACTTACTAGAAGCTTTTGTGCAAAAAAGTTCATTAAAATCGGTTCCATATAGATAATGAGAAAACTAAGAAAATGGTTCTATGAGAGATACCAGTTTTAATCGATACATAATTTTGTTGTTCCAAAAATATAGTAGATCGTACTAATATTAGTGTACATAAAAATTTAAATCAAAACCGTAAGAGCAGTTTTTGAGAAAATCGAAAATAAAAAAAAAAATTGTTCTATGGGAGGTACCAGTACCACTTATGTAAAATGATAGTCTTTTCGTAAAAAAAATTACAGGACAGACAGACAGACAGAATTGCGAGACCCACCTTTTTCGACTTCGCTATCATCGGAATTTAGAGTTCGATTTTTTTTACGAATCCAAAAGTCGACATATACCTAGTACCTATGTTTATATATCAGGTAAAAACTGGTGGGTGCAAACTTTAATAAAAATTGACCAATTCATTTTTGATTTGTTAACTAAGTTTTTAAAAAAAAAAATATTGTACAAGAAAAAAAATGAAAATTTTGGTATAAGAATCTTTAAAAATAATCTCCTTAAAAAAATAATCAAAATATGTTGAACCAGTTTTAAAAAAATCGAAAATAAAAAGAGGTAGCATTTTTAACCATTTTTATGAAATTTTTTTTTACAAAATGGTCTTTGCAGGCCTTTAAAAAAAATACTAATTTTTTTTAAGATGTGAGCACGTTTTTGAGAAAAATAAGATTTTCATTAATTGCTAAACAAATATGAACAGCATGTACCGTTATTTTTGGTCTTAAAAAAAAAATTAAAAAAAACCTTTCCAAAAAACGCTAGATATAAAATGTAAATAAATTCGATCCACACAGTTTTAGACTGCAGACGACCAGACAAACAAAGTAATAATGCAGGAGGAGCCATTTTGAACAATTTTTATAAATGAAGTAAATGATTGAGTTCAAATTATTATAACTAATATAAAACTAGCTTTGGTAAGTTTAAGCAACTTCAAGAACGTGTCAAATTTTTAGAAAAAGTACGATGCTTTATGATGGACGGTTGAAGTAAAAACATAGATTTGTTTAAAATATCACTTTATCTATTAATTTTGAGAAAGATGGTGCAGGAAATCAAAAAATATTTCTATGCGAAAAATTAGTTTATATGAAAATCACAAAACAATAGAAAATGTATTGTTTTTTTTTTTTAAGCGGACTGTATTGAGTCAAATTCAATTGAAAGTTTTTTTTACAACACCATCATGTTAGATGCTTTCGTACCCTTCTTAGACGCAAAATTTAAGTCGATGAACTGATGAGCCAAACTAGCGTGCTTGGGCGAAACGCATTATTGGTTGACCAAAAATAAAAAAAAACTTTTAATTGTACATATTTGGGTCAAAGTATATGGGTTCTTACAAATTTCAAAAAACAACCAATAATCGAAAACTATTATGATTATTAGATAAAGGCATTACTTAATTCTGAGACTGAGAGATCATGACCTTGGCTATCACCACTTTCAATTTGCACCATTTATTATGGGATCACAAGTAAGAAACAAGCCGATCTTTAAACATATGTTAAATTCTTTTGTTGTTGCATTTCATAAACATAATAAAAATATAACCAAATGTAGGTCTTTTTTAATAATGAAAAATCGTCAATATACACATTTTCAAAACTAATAAGCTGCCAATATTGTTGTTTTTTTTTTTTTGAGCCCATTTTTTGCTTCAATTTTTCGCTTTTGGTTTAGGTAAGTATTTTTTTTTAATTGGAAAAGTTATGAATATAAATATAAATATAAAAGAATATGATTGTATTTAACAATGTCACAAATATAAAAGCTTTTAAAACGCAAAACACTTAAAATCCATGTTTCGACTAGTTATATGTGCGACAGCTCGTTTCCAAGGCCTATAGTAACTCACAACTCTCAACCACTTCTGTGTGAATGGAAAGGAAAGGACCTACAATTTTACTAAATGCTCATTCCAAAACAGGTTTCATGTTTTATTTATTTGTTTGTTTGTTTGATTTTAAAAGCAAAAATACAAAATGTAATACAATCGAATTATTCTTATCAAAAATTGTAAAAACATAAAGTTTCTTTTAAAGGTCGTTTCTCGTTTAAGCACAGTTCTCGATATGACTGCCATTTTGGTAAAGATGCGAATCAGGTGAATTTAACGCCTTTAAAATTCCAAGATTGCCTGCTTGTTTTCTAACAGAAGATCCATGATAAATTGCTCAATGGCAACTCATACTTTGTTTTCTTGACTTTTGACGGTCCCTTACAGTCTTCTGTGGCCCCTTCTTATCGGAGACATCCATTTTGACAGTGAACTGTTACGATATAAACTTTGTATCCTATAGCAGACCCTTCACAGTCGATATACATATAAATATCTATATACCTATTATTTTTGAGATAGACTATTTTAGTTTAATTTCCAATAAAAATGAACTCTCAGTTCTATCAATTTTCCTGGTATTTTTCTAAAAATATAACAAACACGAATCAGACATTCCAAAATTATAAAATTATATATAAAATACTTAGGACTTAAAATAGCTACTAAAATCTTAACTTTCTTCTTAATTTAGGTCTATACACATCTTATGCCTATAAATATGCATATAACTAAAATAAATTTATTCCTACGTACTAAGTAGACATGCTATACATATACAAACAAATATAATTTTTATTCTATTCAATAGGTGAGCCAAAAGGATGCTGCTAATGTTCTGTCTTGGTGATAAAGGAGGTGGGAAGGATGAAGCTGGTTGCCATCGCATAGTTACCTAACGAACTCGCCATAACCATCATTTCGAAGTCAAAGTAAAAGAAATTTAAGTACTTTCTCTCGCTCTTTCATTCTAAAGATTTCTCTGTTTTTTTTTTTTACCTTTCTTTTTTTTATTTTTTCTTTAGAACGAAAAAATGTCTGAAAACTGAAAAATGAAAACCAAGTCCAAGAAGAGTTATTTGAGTTTGGACTGCTGCTGTTGATGTTGATGTTGATGACGTCGTCGTCGGTCGTCGTCGCTGCTGGTGGGATTTTGTACTGGTCCTGAAGCAGACTTGCTTGCTATAGTCGTTTTAATGATATGACATGAAGATGATGGTAGTGGTGGTGGTGTGTGAATGTATGTGCAATAGGTATATGTCCACAAGGACGAGAAGACGACAACCATCATCGAATCCAAAGCAACAAAAAGCTGTTCTGTTGTTGCTGGTGATGATTTTAATGATAATTATAAAAAAAAAATAAAAATATGAAAAATAAATTAAAAAAAAAAAAAAATCAAATAAAAATAAGAAAATAACAACAAATATTGGTATAAAAGAAAACTGAAAACGATAAGAAAAAGAAGAAAAAGGAGACACAAGTTTTGCAAAAGAAGAAGACCCCAAGATGAGAGTAGGTATAGGTATAGAGAGTATAGAGGAGACTTTGACTATATCTCTATATAACATCATAGAACTGAAGAAGAAACCCCGCCTAAATATAATGACTTTTTCCTTAACAGCCATCACAGCAAGTTGTACCGGGAATATTTTTGCGGTAGATGTTTTACTGTGTTTTGTTTCGTCCTTTTTTTTTTTTTCTTAACTTTTCATATCCCCTGGAGCCTGGAGGTCTTTGGAAGGATGACGATATGGAAAGGCGATGGGCTCTTTACAGGGACCCGGGGTAGGGGTAAGGGTGCAAATGGAAAAAAAAAGGGGTTGACTGAATGAAAACGCCTTAACACAAGTTGACACTTTTTCTCAACATCATCGTCTCCTTCCTATACATTTATTTAGTTTTTCTTATACTGTTGGATGTTGTTGTTGGTCTTATAGCCTCAAATGGCCAAAACGTACTTACACAACAACAACTTAATTTTGTTGAAATACTTGAGGAAGAGAGAACATTTTCTTGGATACCAACTTTAGATGGATACTCGTTTCTAATGAATATGCTGCCTTTGAATTGCATGAGGGGAAACATTTTTCAAGTAGGTAAGGTTTAAGGTATCTACCTTACCTACCATCAGATTGTAGGTATAATATGTAATATGTACCTACCTTACCTACCTGCTTTAAGAAAAGTAGATACATATACCTACATATCTTTATATAGGTAAAGAAAGTTTGAAATCTTGAAGGGGGTAAGATTCAGTTGGAGAAATAAATAACGAATGTAAATTAATTATATTATGTAAGTACATACAAATACAAACATAACATATACCTACATACTAACATATAAAATATACATATTTAGGTATCTGAGTAAGGTAAAGTTTGTGCTTTTATTCTTTCAAGCATCTCCATAAAGCTTCCTATAGGGTTTGTTTTTTGTTAATAAAGGTAAACATACTTAGGTACATAGGATATACATAAGTACATATGAACTCTATTAAGAAAAGATACATAAAAACATTCAAAAGAAGTTGATTTAATCAAGATGTTGCATTTAGAATCTTAAAGAACTTAAAATTTTAAAAGAGTAGAGCAATCAAACCAAACTGCTAGCAAAATATTAAAAAAAAAAATCTACGTGGGTTGGTTCTCAAAATATTTACATCCAAAATTATATTTCGACCCAAAAAATTGTTTGTATGGCGATATTTCTGCAATCGAGACTTGTAAGTGGTTGAAAATTTCAACATCAATGTTTGTTAGTTTTTTAAGATCTTTCGAAAACTAAAAACCAAAAAATTCTACCGGCACTGGTTCTCGAAATAATTTCATCCAAAGTGATTTTACCTTATTTCGAACAAATTCAATTAAAATTGTTCCAAAAAAATGTTTGGATGGCGATATTTCCGCAATCGAGACTCGTAGGTGGTTGCGGTTTTCAGCGCTCAGTTGGAAATTCATAGACCTTTCCGCTGTAAATTTAATTTTAGCATATTTTGACAAATAAAATTTTATTTACTTTTTGAAAAAAGAATGGACTTACCCCCTTTGCTAATTTTTTAAACACTCTTCAAATAAACCGATTTTTGGGCATTCTGGAAACAGAAATCTGAATAATTTTGTTCTAAATTTTCAGGATTAGCTACAAAATTAAGTCCAACACCAAATTCATCAAGTCAGATTCTCGAGGTGTTGGGTTGGTATATACGGTTAACCAGATTTCCAAATATGGTTTTGATAAACCTACATATTTAAATATGGAATTGTATAGAAATTTCCCAATTTTAAATTGCCATTTTAAATCCCGATACAGTGCAGGATTCCTACAACCACCCTTTAAGGAATCTTAAACAAAAAGTGAGACTGCACAGAATTGCCATTTTAATAATGGTCTTGTAATATTATCTTTTTTTTTTTTTAGCCTTGTCTAACATTTTTTTAAAATTGCTATTTATCTGTAGAAAACACGTACATTAATTATCATTTAAAAATGTATGATGTTATATTTGTTTGCGACTAAAAAATCGCGTGACTGAAAACCACAATAATAGCGATAATTAGTTACGATCGCAATTTTTTAATCACAACGAAATGAGATATAATATATGTAGTACAAAATATAAAAAAAAGTTCTAAGAGATGTACCTACTCTTAATAATAATAGCTTAATATAAAATTGCTTCTTGTTAGATAAATGTGCACTAATACCAGTTCACACAATAGCGCAACATTTTAAACGATTTAGTACGATGTTAAAGCATTTTTAGGATAAAAAGGCTTTAACATCGTACTAAACCGTTTAAAATTTTGCGCCAATCATTTTAATCAAATTCGTTAGAGTCGATTTCTGGAAGAATAATGTTTTTGTTAGTATATGGAAGGTTTATCATTTATCTCGACTATGAGAATAATATTTGTTTAAACTTGCGAGATAAAATTAGAACACGCCAAGCTTAATAAACAAACATTTTTTTTTTTTCATATTGATGAGTTGAGTTTCCAAAAAAAAAAAAACTAATTTAAAATTTTTGACCAAAAAAAATTTAAACAATTTTTTCCAATGTTGGTATAAACGAGATATTGTAAGAATTTTTTTAAAATAATCTTTTACAAATCTGTGGAGCCATTTTTGAGGAAAATAATATTTTACAAATATGCTAAAGAATGTTAATGGTATAGGTAACGTTATTTTTGGTCATACAAATTTAAAAAAAACATGTCAATGAAATGTACAAAACACGTAAGTTTAAAGAAAGTTTAAGATTGTAGCCGAACATACAGACAGATAGACATGTGGACAGAATTGTGGGAAAATCTTTTTTTCTTGCTAATCATCGTAATGCCAAGTTTAATAAAAATCTCGAGTTCGATATTTATTTATAAATCCTTAATTTGGCATATAATGTATTACCTAAAAATATGTATGTATATGGCAAGTAAAAACGTTTTTATGGGAGGGGCACCATCTATTAATGACGTTTAAACCTTGGTAGGATTGTTTCCTACTTATAAGTGTATTGTATACGTACTTTTTTGTCTATGTCCGAGGTGTTTAAGCTGTAATTTTAAACATTTACGTAAGTACATATGTGAGAAAAAGAATAGGTACAATGGTACATATTAAAATAAATATAAAGGTAACTACATATATACAAACCTTGCATAAGATGTCTAAAAAAATAGAGTATTTATAAGTATGTTGTATACCTATCATAAGTAAATGTTGGATAAAGACAAGAAATAAAATGCATAAAATATTTCCAAGCTCAAAATAAAAAAAAAAAAAAAATGTAGGTGTTTTTTTTCAAATTTTTATTTTACTACCTAAGTATTTGTTTATCCTTCTAAATTCAATACCCATTTTTAATCGAACATTCAAAACCAAATTGCTTCAGGTCTTCCATAGTTTTTGAGATGATTATAAATTAAAAAAAAAAAATGTTCTAACAATTTTTTATTTGTTTGGTATTTAGTCAAACCTGATACACTTCAACCACAAAATACCTTATCCATCGGGTTGGATTCATAGTTCCATAAATGCCAATATTTTATATTCCATAATTATGTAATCTAAAATTGTCTAATTCAAAATTCTATAAAACCATAATTTTTTGTTTCAAATTTCTAAAATTACAGAATTTTGAAATTCAGGAGTTCAGAACACAGAAAAATTGTTTATATTTTTACCTATCTTAAGCTTTAATTTAGTACAAATTATTTTGTTATGACATTCTCAGAAAAAGTGTGCTTATCTCAAGTTTATATAGGTACCTAGTCCTTTTTCACTTTTTTTTTATTTTCGTTCGAAAATTTTTAACTTAATTTTCAACCTAACTTTTTGAGAATTTGTATTGTAAATTAAATAACGTAGTAATTTTTTTCACAATTTTTAAGTTAATTTAACTTGTTTTTCCGTGGATTCACAGTTACGTTAATTATTACAAAATTGAATCATTTCGTGGACTATTGGGAGTTTGAAACGATCTAGATCGCTGTAAAAACTACTACATACCTCCAACCTACTTTTAATCTAAATAACCTTTGTCATTTTTTAATTTGCAATCAAAGTGATAGAAATATTGAATATATTTGTCTTACCTATACTTGTTTTTAATGAGTCAAGATTTGATTATTATTAAATATCTATCAAGACAAAATGTTACTCGATTCAAAATGGCTTTAATTAAAATCAATTCCCACATCATCAATTCATCCACTTTCAATTATTAAAAAAAAAAAACCCACCACTAAAACTCGAATCTCATTAAAAATTTCCTCTTCAGTACCTACCTACTGTACTGATCAACGACTTAACACATCAATTTGCCAACTGACCATACAACTCAATTAGCTAGATATGTATATGAAAACATAAACAAAACAAAAAAAAAACAAGGGTAAGTCCACAACCCTTGCAATTCATCAACAAAACACGGCATGACGGAGGAATGCATTAATTGGCATCTATAAAACCGAAACACCAGGTCATGACCTAGACAACGGTGTAAAAGCGAACAAAACAAAAAAAAACAAAAAAAAACCAACAACCGCAACAGCAACAGCAGTTTCGCCACTTGATAAGGGTCATTGAATGTCCATGTCCGAGCCCGCAGGGTGTGAGAAACATGAAAAAGTGAAAGGCAAAAAAAAAAGACTATGGCCAAAGGAATGAATACAAAAAAAAAAATGAAAATATTTTAAAAATCCATCCCCTCCTGAATCTAAGGGGTGATTTTCGATTTTATTTTTCTGTGGCGAACTGAACCAAAAAGAACGGCGGCATTTTAAACAGGACACTGAGAAAAAAAAAAACTAAAATTAAAAAAACAACCAGCGATGACCTAAGGCGGGGACATCGACACCACTGAAAGTCCACGTTGTCCAAGCTAAATTTGTTTTTTTTTGTCTCGGTTAACTTTTTTTTTGTAATGCGGAAGAGAAAAACTACGGAACGTGCCGTCACCGTCATCGTAGTCGTCGGCACCATCGTCATCATTTCTCTGACCTTATCCTGTTGCTTCCGCCATCCACACTCCATAAAGGATAATTGAATGAAAACGGCGAATAATTTATCTGGTAAAGGAGGGCAATCGCTGTATATATACCTAACTACCTCCTACACAAACAAAACAGACAGACATTCAAAAATTGGCAACACAGCGAGGACGAACGATGGCAGTCCATTTCTGCCAAAGCCTCCTTCTGTCTTGAAAAAAAAAAAAAAAAAAAAAACAGCAACCAGAAAAAAAGAGCAATAAAATTCCGGATTTTATGCGAATAAAGTCCTAATTCCCACAATTTGTTATTCAAGAGAATGAGAAAGAGAGAGACGTCCTCCTCGTCACAAGGACCTGTTGCATGGACTCTACGCAGCACGCAGTGAACTTCAGTCAAACCGAGGTATATAGAACTTCAAAGGCAAAAATTGCCAGCCATTCATGAATGAGAAACGAATAAAATAAAAAAAAATACATAAATGGCAGAGGGCACTTGAAGCCTGGACCTATGGAGTATTCAAGGACACGACAACGACGAAGAGATGACCTTCCTTTCCCATCCCTTTTAAATTTTATATATTTGCCATACTGCAGCAGTATCAGGATAGGAAACAAGATTTTGGCACCGGAACTTGTCATCGTTTTGTGCGAAAATTTCAACGCATCTCATCCGAACAGAACAACCGCCGCCGCGCCGCAAGGCAATTTCCACCCCCAGCCATCGCCATCATCTTCGACCGGGGGTAATATTTTCATTGGATTTTATTTTCCCTGTTGCTGTCATCGAACAAGCACCCGGGGGATGGATATGGATGGATATATACAAAATTTGACAACGCACCGCACCACCACCGCATTGCAAAACGATGCAGAAAAACAGGCCACAAAAGAAATTGGCAACCAAACCAGCATTGAGAAAACAAACATCCCAACCCAACCAACACACATCCAACAACCAAACAACCCTCTTGAATGTTTACAAATGGCATTATTGCTGTTTTGGTGGTTTATTTATTTTTTTTTTGTTGCAAAAGTATCAAACACTATATCTAGTACG
The DNA here is from genome assembly GCA_951394125.1 of Epistrophe eligans. Taxonomy (NCBI): domain Eukaryota; kingdom Metazoa; phylum Arthropoda; class Insecta; order Diptera; family Syrphidae; genus Epistrophe; species Epistrophe eligans. The sequence continues at coordinate 25,890,859 of OX596031.1, read as the reverse complement.
AGTATCTTGTAGCTTTTGTGTGTGCAAAAAAATAAAGGAACATGAACTATCGATGAGGATTATCTGCCGCCAAACTGACACCCACCCCAATTCAAAACGATTTCAAATTTATATATCACTACCACCACCATCGAGCCACCAATTGGCAAACAACCCTGATGCTTAGTTGGAGTGGGGTTATTTTGCCAAAAAAGGTAATTGTTCCTCCGTTTAGCCCGCAAATTGGCAAATGCGATTTATATTATATTCAAAACGATTTCAAATTTATATATCACTACCACCACCATCGAGCCACCAATTGGCAAACAACCCTGATGCTTAGTTGGAGTGGGGTTATTTTGCCAAAAAAGGTAATTGTTCCTCCGTTTAGCCCGCAAATTGGCAAATGCGATTTATATATCTCACCCCAAAGTGAAAGTGAAAGGGAATTTCACCAAAGGAAAGTTGCCGAAAATTAACAGTTGACAGAAATGTTCGTCCCAGAATCTTGAAATTTGGAAAATTGTTATTTATCACTTCAGAATTCTTTGTTGTAGTGAGCTTAGAGCAAGCTGCAAGCTACAATCAGTTATTGCATAGATTCAACCAAAAGATACAATTGCATAATTTTAATTTTGAATTCAGCAGGCGTCAGAAAGCATCAGAGCGCTGGTCAAGGTTATTGCATACCATATCTGAAGCATTGGTCCTTCCGAGTCCGACATTCCACCCTGTTTCTTTGATGTTACTGATGCTTCCTGGTGGAAGTTTGGGGTTCACCACAAATTATTTTCTCGATACAAATTTTACCTTGCCCTTGAGCAAATTTATATTTAAAAAATTTAAATACTGTTTCCAAAATTTATATCATAGTGACTTTTTTTTCGAACAATCTTCTTGTTTTTTTTTTTTTTAATCCGAGAGTGGGAAATTCGAGAAAAAGTAGGCTATAGAATTTTTTTTCGAATCATGCCCATAACTTTTGAAATTTTGAACAAAGTTTAGTAAAAACTTGGATGATAAAGGTTGGGCCAAACAACGGTTTTTTGGTACAATTCCAAAAAAATTGGAACAATCTGGAGTAATTCGGAAACAATTTGGAATAACTTCAAAAATAATAAAATTCTAACTAACTTCTAACTAGAACATTTTCCAGGGTATTGGAACCCATCAGAGAAACATAACCTCATTAAGAATGCTGTAAAAAGTTATTATTTGCAAAATAGGAACACTGCCTAAATTTAGGAGTTAGTTTGGACATTTCTAAAAAATTGGTATTATAATATATATATAGTAATAAAAAAGTAAGTATTTCGAGTGTCAATATTTTGTTGTTGTTTCTAGTATAAGTAATGTTTTTGTGGGCACTCACGAGCAGTTTTTTTTTGAATTTCTGACACTTTCAACTTTGACAACCTACGCAATATATTACTTTAGATTTGAGTACTGTGAGTTTTAGTATGTGTTTGAGCACACTTTGAATCCGCCAATGAAGAGATGGAGCATTGCATTAGCATCTCAACAAATCACTGATGCAGAAACATATGAAATATTAATGAATTTACACTTAACAAAAAAAAACTGACCGACTGTTGCTTGGAACTAATCGTAACTCGGACGCAGAGTTGGCCGAACTAACTACATTATATTTTCTACATCATTAACACTACGGGTAGTTAATTGAATAAACTACACACCTTATTTACAATAATTTGTCACGTCTACTACATTCATAGTAAATTCGCAAAATTAATAGAATTTAATAAAAAACAAAACATTCTTACTCAAAATTGAAACTCCAAAGTGACAGCTGATAGGTCGTTTGACATTTAAAACTACGTTTGCTACAATTTATTTCATTAACTACTTTTAAAGAAGTTTAACTAAGTAAACCACGTATAGCAAATATACAAAATGTAATTATGTAATTCTAAAAATTGACAGTTCTGCCAACCCTGCTCAGAATTATCCGAGTGAAAATGGAAGATCAGCTGAGCAGAATGCTGAATCACTTCTGGTAAACTAGCTCAATGATGACTAGAATGTGAAAGGGTTAGAGGAACACCGAGTTGATCGAAAGGCACTGACATCGATCCCCTAACATTTGCATATTCTTCTAGCAAATAAAGCAGCTTGAATTTTTTCGACTTCCTGAAATCGAATCAATCTCAAAACAACAAATTTTATTTTTCTTCTGTACTAGTTCTGAATTTTTGGGAAAACGTAATCATATTCCAGAATATGAAGAATTGTATATTTTACAAAAGAAAATTGTTTTAAAAAATTGTATAATTGCGGCGTGATAAAATACGTTCTGTCTCTTCTTCCCGAAGTAAATGGCAACTATTGTTCTAGAAATGTTAAAAGAACGGGTAAACTCAGTTGGATTTAAAATTATAGTTTTTCGTTTACGTTAATAATATGTACACCTTGCTAGTCAATTGGCACGTTCAGAAAAATTATATCTCGGCGATTTTTCCAACTGAAAAACTGAGCAAGGGAATCCAAGAACTCTCAGAAAAGCTGAGGAATTCTGTTCAAGTAACTGAGATTGTCGAGATCTAATTTTTCTAAGCATAACTTTTATTGAAAAATGGGCTGACTATCAGTTGGCCTTCTAACTCTTGTACCTCGATGTCCGATAGGTTTTTGATAGGATTAGGGCCGAATCCACGTGAAGACCAGACCATTATATGATTAGAAGTAGAAAGAGTCCTACAACAGTTCAAAATGTTTGATTTTGTTTATTGAAAAGCTTTCCCATTTATTTGAAGTGAAGACCAAAATTGAGGATCGAGATGTTTAATCACCAATTATTCTACTAGTATTTTATAAACATCCCAGAGACATGGAAATGAATGGAATCCGTTCGAATAACTTTGTCATTCATTTTAGAAGACGCGACGCAGTTATATTTACATATGTTTCATGCCAAATAGTAATAGCAGTAGTAAATGGACCAAATGAGCAAAGGGTCGACCTCTATTCTAGATGAGCCCCTCAAGTAAAAATATTTGAATGTTGCTTTAAAATAAACGAAATAATGGGAAATAGTTTAAGGAATCAGTATGGGTAATCTGACGTATTCTTTGAAACTGCTCGTCAGAAGTGTAGTTAAAGTGAACGCGTTGCTCGGCGCGACAGCTAGTGTAGAACCAGGGCCTAGTGACTTACAACTCTCAACCATTCCTGTGTGCGTGTTATTGGCAGGAATAGAAGGGACCTACAATTTTCTGCCGAGTCCGAACGGCTAGGGTGAAAAGCACTTTTTCATGATAAGAGATACTCTTGAAGGATTTATTAATTCCTCGCAAGAGGCAGTAACCCATGAAAAACATTTCTGTTTTTTTTTTAGGTGGCATAGGCTGGGAATCGCATCCAAGACCTTCGGCGTAACAGAGTCCAACGCACTTAAAATTGGACGAAAAAAACGACGTCGGTGCTTAACAATCACCATGTTGAATACAACAACAACTAATTCCCTACGGGTTAAGCTAAACCCAGATAATTCTCCGGGCTTAACTTAAACACACAGAAAAACTGTGTTTCCGGTGTGATCAATTATATATGTACCTGTTATCGATAGCTTGTATGGAAACTCCATTTTGTTTCTGTGATGTGTCGCTATTCCCTGTGGTCATTTTTTTCGTGCAATTCCCTGCGGGCTTGTAAAAACACACGCCTAATATGTTAACGGTTCAATGTAAAGTAAGTAAAATTGATTTTTTCACAATAAACCTTCTAACGAAAACAATTTCATAAATCCTTATCCTGGCGAATTTCACCCTACCACATGGAAATTGTGAAAGTGACAGATTTACAATATTGGTGAGAGGGGTGCATTATTTTTGCACAAATTTTGCACAATAGCCCGGTAGAGTCAGCCGCTGGCATTACAACAGTACCAAATATACCCAACAACCTAGTGGCAGAAGCATCAGCAGCCCTCCTACACATAACTTCAAAGAAAAATAGAGGGGTTGTGTGTTGGGGGGGGGGGGTAACTTTATAGAGAGAGATGGTTTAACTGTGATCTGTGTTATCCTTATCCTTGTGTTGTTTGGCATATCCTTTCAAGAAAATTGGGTAATAAATAAATTTGGCAAAGCGTCGCTGACATGTCATCGATGAGGGGGAGGGTTTATAGTTACCGTTAAGCATCGTCGTCGTCGGGTCGTCGTCATCGTTTTTATTCGATGACTGGTATAATGTCATCTTGTTCTGCGTGCAAAAATCCAAACAACAACAACAACAACAACAATAACAAAAAATAAAAATAAAAAGGGCAAACCTCAAGTGGGGGTGGTTTGTTTTGATAATACGATTGCAATTTTCCATGTGATTGGGTGTAATTTTGGCGAATTTGTCATATGCTTGTCGATGATGTCATGAACAGGGGTTCCATATCTATTTAACTGGCATTCCCACGGTTATCTTCGATCACGGGTAATTTAGAGGTGGGTTTCGCCTTCCTCATCATTTTATATATTTCTTATTTTTCTTCTTTTTATTTTTCTTCTTGGATATTGTGGTGCGAGCAATTACCCCCGGCTTGGTATTATTATCGACTCAATGGCACTTAAAAGGGCATAATTCATGAGTAATAAATTGATTGCAACTTAGGATTGCACACTAACTCTCGGGGCAGACGTTCCGTCCGTCTGTCTGTCGGTCCATCCGTCGGACGTATAGAAAAACACCAATCTTTTTAAAAGCTATAAGTCGGACGGGTATGTTTTGTGTGGATAGGATATACTTTCTTGCAGATGGTGGAAAAGGAAGGTTTGGGGCTCGCGCGGTGTCGTCGGGTATATATACCTAGGATCACTCGGTCAGTTTTTTATCACCGATTAATTAGAGTTTGATAAATATACACGCCGTGAGTAAATAAATCAAAAGTGCTATAGTCTCGCTCTAGCTTCATAGGTAATGGTATAGGATAGGTACCCGCAATCCCCCTGACAGGCATTTATTTTATTGAGGGAGTATTTTACTTGGTTCTAAGTACACGGATCATGCATCTAAATTTACACACACGAATTACTTATAACTGGTTGTTTATTTTTTTTTTTAGCTTTTTTCTTGAAATATCTTAAGGTAGGTTTAGATTGGATATAGGTAAAGGTATATACTCTGGAAGATTGGTGGTTTCGGGTTCTATAGGATGCAGAATTTTTGTTTTTGCGGATTGAAAAAGATGCGATCTTTATTCGAAGCTGCATGAAATGTAAACGTTTTGGGCTGTTTGGCTCATTCAGGTGGCTAGAAATTTAAGATGGACTGTGGATGGATGTGTGGTTTTGGTTGTGGATGTGTATTAATTTATACCTATACACATATCTATATTTATCTGGATTTAATAAATGAAAAAAGAGCCAAAGAATCAAAGGAGGCATATACGAAACATTTGGAGTTGATGAAATTAGCAAGTGAAGCTTAAAAAAAATTATCATAGAGTCGGTATTTACTTTGGCAATCTTCTATGTTCTTTGGAATTTGGGGTTATTTCAATCATTCGAATATCTAACATCGGAAGGAATTGATTCTATTATATTCGGATTACCTAAGATGCCAACTTGTTTTTTTAATAAAATTATAGAAACGTATACAGAAGCAATAAAAGGAGTACCTACCACTTCTTTTGTAGTTAGTTATACATCACCCCTAATTATCTTGAATTAGTGAAGAAAGTGCGAACAATTATCAATTAAATAAAATGGAAATTAATTCATATTAAATATAGCTAACTAACCCAAGTAGGTGGATAAAAAAAATTTAGACTACCTTTACCTAAGATATTTTTCCCAACAGTTAGTGATATTTACGAAAAGTGGCAATAATGATCTGAGATTATTTTATTTTTTTTTTTGTTTTTTGTGTGAAATGTCTTCGTCGATTTCCTGCTTCTCTAAAATAATAGTGAGGGTTGTGGTTCTTGCTTCAAGATCTGCTAAAAAAGTGAAACATTTGTCATTTACAAGCAGAAATGAGAAAGTCTTTTAATAAAAGTTCAGAATTTGGAAAAAATTGTTTGAGTGTAGACAAAATAATAACCGGTCATTCATTTCCTGATAACCTATCAAACTCACCTGTCATTTGAAGTGTCATAATATTAGTTGAATGTTTGCCATTTAAGATAATGTTTCGTTTAGCATTAGCAATCGAACAACGCGTTAAAATTATTAAAACTTACTACAAAAGTGGTGATTCAAACGTAGCCACTTTTCGCGCATTTCGCGATGATTATGGTCGTAATACTCATAATCGACCGACTACGCCAGCAATCGGTAAAATTGTGAAGAAATTTGCTGCAAGTGCAAGTGTTGCTGATAGTCCGAATTTATCAATTTTCTGGCGTTCGCAGCATTTAATTTTTTTTTGGCCGGCGATTGATCATGACTTAGACGATATGTGGTTCCAACAAGATGGGGCAACAAGCCACACAACACGACCAATTATGGCTTTATTGCGTGAAAAATTTCCTGGTCGCGTAATTTTACGTTTTGGTGACGTCAATTGGCCACCAAGATCATTGCGATTTGACACCGTTAAATTTTTTTTCTGTGGGGCTATACGCAAAGGACCTTGTTTATGCGAATAATTCCCGGACTCTAGACGCACCATTGAGTGTCATACGTGCAAAATACAAAAATAAAAATAAAAAAGTTACTTTCGTTTGTTTATATTTATTTTTCTTAATTTTAATCGTATACCTACAATATTGTTTCAACACCGTCGCGGTGTCATCGTCAGGGGATATACATTTTGAAATTTCCAATTATGGTTTGGATAAGGTATCAAAATTCAATAACTCATCGAGTTCCACTGCCCACCAAACGCCTTCATTATATATAAATAAAGTACACGACTGGGTCACGCCAACTTGCTCTTCTATTTATCTACGATCATACTGTGGTAGAAATCTTAACATTTTAAAAACTATTCCATCTGATTATCATTTATAAATGTATGTAAGATTTTGAAAATATTTTTGACTGAAAAAATTGATACTTTTACTATACTTATACTTTAGTATTTTTAATGCGGATTTAAAAAAAATATTTAAAAAAATCTGCAACCATTTTCTAAATATCAGATTAAAAATATCTGCAACCATTTTCTAAATATCAGATTAAAAATATCTGCAACCATTTTCGAAACATCGAAGTTTCAAATAATAATTTTTTTTTTAAATCCAAAATTTGTGTTCTTGTTATTTAGTTTTGTGTAAAAAATTTCATTGAAATCAGTTCCACCGGCAATGAGGTAGTCGAAAACCAAAAAAAATTATTCTATGAGATTCTACCGTTAATAATGGATTAATGTTCAATTTTTTACAATAATATTGGTAGATCGTATTGATGCTCAGTAAAAAATTTTAATCAAAATCGTTAAGTTGTTTTCGATAAAAATAAAATTTTCTTTAGCAGTTTTTAAACACTTAAACACATTATTTTTGGTTATACAAATATTGTTTGCATAAAATCATCTATATAATGTTAAAAAACTGTTGTTCGCCAAGTTTAATAAGAATCAACTCATTCATTTTCGAATTATAAAGTTTAAAAAAAAAATCTTTGAAACATTTTTTACCCAAGAAATATACTTTCTTTAAATTTTAGTATAAAACATTAAAAACTTTTTAAAATATTCTTCATAAAAAAATTTATCAAAATTGATATACGTACATATATTATCTAGAGAAGCGACTTAAGGGGTTTTCTTCTATTTCACCCTATACAAGCTGTTAGTTCACTAATGTCAACTATTGCATGAGCATGCATTAGTTGTCCCGTGCATTTTAAATGGGACCCGAACCAACACTACTTTAAAAAATAGTAGACATGCTTTGTAACCCTTTTTCATGTAAATTATGATAAATATCATTTATTGTTGCTTTTGGCACATAAGACGACAATTCAAAAAAAGAGAGAACAAAGAGAGTTTTCTCTTACTGTGCTCAAATAAAATTTGCGGGTGTTTTAGGCAAGGGAGGTACGCGATGGTTCTCTAAAAAATTTAGGTATACTCTATAATTGATCAGTTGAACAGGTTTTGAAAAATTCAAAAATCACATTTTTGAGAAACTAAAATTTTTAATAATTGCTAAAAAAAATTGTACGTTACTTTCGGTCCTAAAATAAAATTTAAAATCCAAAAAAACGCTACAGGTACCAATTTTATAGAAAATTGACCCACCCGTTTAGGCTGCAACCTCCCGCTTAAACAGGTGGTACTCTTTCCCATGAGTTTTTTCTTGTCTTGATCCAACCTACATGCCCTAGTCTTTTGTCGCATCTTATATTGACATCAGAATTTGACAAGTGAATCTTTTCACAATACGCGTATACCTACTCTATAGTCCAACAATACAATTTAGACACCGGAAAACGATGAAATTGACAGCTTAAACGGTATGTAGCTAGAGGCAAGATTATACCAATACCTACTTACCTACCTACCACCGCATATACATACCATCATAAGCTATATCAGCACACAGCAGTTGCAGTTGTGCGCCCCACAACAGCAGCTAAGTAAGCAGCCGCACATTTCACCCAAATGGTAAATGGATAGGATGTAAGCCTAAAACTCATTTCGTACATTTTTCTTGAGCGCCTCAACCAAAGTAATCTTCTATAGTTCATATTTAGGAAACATAAGCCATATCCTCCCACTTGCATGGATAATTCACATCCTCATAGAGTTACCATTCCAGCTAATATTGTGCTGACCGCGGAGAGATTCTTGATGCCTGCTGCATGCTGCATGCATGCGCCAGATCAAAAGCGGTCGCTAAATTACACACTAAACGAGATTGTGATAATTCCATAAGGTCCATTCGTTCGTCTCCGATCATCAGCCAGAAGGAACCTGGAGTATAAAAATATCCTCCGTCAGCGTCGCATCGTCGTCGTCGTAGTCGCTATACCTACCACCATATCGTATCATTCCGGAACGAACTTTTTGTGCAAATATACATCATTTAGCGAAGTGAAAGAGTGTGAATGCCGCAAATGATGATGGATACGGATGGAATATTGTTGGTGCGGATTGCACCCTCCTATATAAGCTTCGTCATACGTATATGCGACGTATAAGGCCAGCCCGAGCATCATACAGATACAAATTACGGTGATCGAACTAAAATGAATTACTACTTCGGAATTCATAAGATCGCAGTTGCGGTTTAAGAATCCAGGGTTGGATTTAGTCAAAAACAAATACAATAAGTTCTGTTTGAACCCCATTGAAGGACAAACATTTATAACGATAAAAGTAACCAATACCAAGAAGGCAACATATTCGAGCTTGAAAGTATATTCCGGGTCTCTTATTTCACCTCCTTCCTCTATAAACGTCATTTCTTCGGAAGATCGTACGCTCATAACCTTTTAAAAGTAGCATCTTTTCACAACTTCTGCTAATGGAATTATTGTTTTAAATTAAAAATATAGATTTCGTTAAAATATCGTTGAAACGACATTTCCATTAAGATTTCTATAGGGCCCCAATGGACGCTCGGGCCTCCATTAAAGAACTGAAAACCGCTACTGTTCACATAGAGGCAACATCATTCCACCTCCTCCTCATCGTGTGTCGATTGGCGATCTCGAACGTGTTCTGCATGTGTACACATCGTTCATCTCGAGTCCGGCTACGGAATGGTGTGTTAGGCGCGCGAAACCTTACAGCACGCCACGCACTCGGTTAACTTTAAACTCCTATGCCATGGCCCGCAGATATATGTGGCCTAATCTGTATGTTTAACGCCACTCGCAGTTTGCGTCGTGATCCGCAACATTACACTCTTGCGGGCTTTGAGTTTCCAACTGCATTTTATTTATATATTTTTTTTTTATTTTGTATTATTAAAAGCCTTTTCGTCTAGTTAGGCTAGGTTCTGGCATAAATACTGTTTCGTTTTAGCTGCAAACGAGAGAGGCGTCTGCGATCGGGCAGCCTTGTTATTGAACTTTTATTGAGTGCAAGTCAGGTTAATAGGATGGCAATTAGGTGTTGCGGGAGAGATACTTTCCAAACGCAACCTATTGCACAGCACTTGTGCGACACCATAGTAATTTCCTTTCACGTCATCATCATCATCGTCATTGCGGACGAAATGAACTAACGAACAAACGAATAGACTGAGACGAACGGAACGGACAAACGGTTAGGATGTGCATCTCAATCGATCGATCGTTATCACTAAATCAGGGGTTAATAGAGCTGTGCGCTATGTTAACTGGGCATAGAGTGTTGGACCGGGTGCGGGGTCTTAATATCGCACCGTTCGGATCGTACGGATGATAGTCAAGTTGATTACACTTCTGTGCTGAGAACATAGCCACCAAAGTGATTGCGGCGGGCGGTGGATGGCAGTGCGGCGGCGGCGCAACACAATCAACGTTATAATGCATCAGCTCCTCACCATATCCATATAACTCGTACACAATGAAGTTAACGGGAAAATTGAAAATTGTTATCCTGAGCACAACACAAGTGCGCTCGTGTATTTAAGGTGATGTTCACACTTTTGAAGCTTAGCTTATGCGAAGCGGTTCGAAGCTATTGTGACGTGTGCCAATCATCGACAAAGCGCGCATTTACTTTCCAATTACTCCCGATTGGAATGATTATAATTTTTGTTCGAATATTGCGAAGGGCAATCGGGGCGGACAAATTGATTGCAACGAATTATTTTTCTATAGAATTATTTTTTATTTTATTTTTTACGGTAAATTCAATTTGCTGTGAAAATTTTATATAGGATATAAAATTAAGGTGCTTATACTGCTTATAGGAACTACCTATTGTATTGGAATGATTTTATGGACATGATGGGGCTTGAGGTGTTTTAGTATGAGAACTGAGAACCTATAGAAACTTCCGCGTTCAAAATTATCAGAAGACTTCTGTGGGGCTGTGAATTTATCTACACTTATAAATTTTGATGTACAAAAAAACTTAAGAATTCATAGAGTTTTTATTTAATATTTGACGTTCGGTTAACATCATAAGCGATAAACCCAACTGCGTATCCCAGGGGCATACTATTGCTTTGCTTTCACCAAAAAACATTAATAGGTACCTCAACCTAGATGTTCTAGTCTTTATTTTCTATAAGAGAAAGGTGAAATATTGTAAAAGTGGGAGATTAGGCCCCGACAAACATGACAGTATATGTATCGACTAGATAAAATCAATATAAACCTTCCGAATTTGATTTTCAATTTCTACAAATCTCGTCTCACTTTCTAACTGTCATTGCGATGACATTTAAAAACAAGAAACTATAGAGAAATTAAATGGTAACTTCGTGCATCATTTGCTGATTGAGCGCTGGAAATGCTTAACGTGTTTTTTTTAAATAAAGTTGTGTTAAGAAAAATGTCTTTTTTTAGGCGGACCATTTTCCAAAAGTATATATTTTTTCAGAATAAAGTTTTTTGACAGAAAATTGAAGGTCCTCTCCATTCCTGAAAATTAACAAGACGTGTGTGTGGGATAAGTAGTTAAAGAGTTGTAGATCACATGAGGTCTTGGTTCATCTTCTGATTTGCCACCAGATTTATTATTTTCTAACAATTCTTCATCTAATATATGTATACGAGTTACAGTTTTGTACAATTTTAAGATTGGTGCCACATGAAACTCGTAAGACCGAATAAGTGAATATGAATTACGTTATAACTAATGATATTGATAGACTCACTAACTTCCTGACCTAAAATTGATGCTATCAACGTGGTCGACACAATGCAACGTTTATAGTTTTTTACGAGGAACCTACCACATGCCACACAATTGTTCAAATAATGTCTTTTTGTTGCGTGAACATTCTTTGGATATTAAATTTCTCGAAATTGCTATCCGTACCGTGCGATTGAAAATTATTAGAATTTTTCTCTGAAGCTAGGTTAAATATTAAGACTTTTTTTTAGTTAATTTTAATTTACAAAATTAATAATAAATTTAATTATTTATATAAATACTACCCCTCTTTTAGTATTTATATGAAAAATGCTACCTTTAAACATTTTTAAAAAACAATTCAATTTAATTAGAAATACTAAATTTTAAAATTATTGTATTTTATAATTAAATTAAATTAAAATTATTATTCCCTATAATTTTGTTAAATAAATTAAAATAATAAAACATTTTATATTTTTTTTCCAAAATTTGAGTAGAAATTAAACTAGTATTATAAATTGCAACTCGGTTTTTAAAAATTTCTGCTGAAAATCGTTTTTTTTGTCAAATGTTCAAAAATTAAATAACTTTTTAATTTTTAATGATGGAGAGGAAATGTTTGTCCACCATACATGGAGATGGTAAAATTAAGCTATAGATTTCAATATTCAAATACCATTTGGTCGTAATAGGGAAGTATTTTTCACACTTTATCTAATTCTTTAAAAACACACTTTGGCTAGTATGAAAAATAAATAAATAAATTGGGTGGCGGAACAGCTAGTGTAGAGCCAGGGCCTAGTGATTTACAACTCTCACAACCGTTCATGTTTGCGTGATATTAGCAGGAACGGAGGAGTCCTACAATTTTGCGGCGAATCCGAACGGTGAGAAGCACTTTTTCATGACAGGAGATACTCTTAGAGAATTGTCAATTCCTAACCCACAAAAAAAAATTTCTGTTTTTTTAGGTGGCATCATAAGCACTTCGGTTCGGTCTTCCTGGTCTTCTCGAACCTGGGGGCTGGGATTCGAAGATTTTCTTGAACATAGCCCATATACCTTATTATATACATATATATACCATATTGTATACATAGCCAAATTTTAATACAGCGTTCGTTTGGCTATGCTTAACCTGAAGTAGCGACATAAACAAAATAATTGAATTTTAAAATTCGAAATTTTAAGAGATTTGTTGACAAAAAATTATTTTTCTCAACAAAATTCAAAGCCTTATTTCTAAGAGATATGCGAATTTTTCAACAAAAATCGGGAGCGCAGTGTTATTGATATAAGCATTTATTCAGTTCAATTCATTTGCATAAAGTTCGCGTCTCACAAAAGCGTAACCCACTTTACCGGATGGAAGCCACCATGTTCCGCTGTAATTTATTTATTTATTTTTTTTTAGTTTTGAGCGATTCGACCACATTTTGACATCATATTCAAAATGATATTCTAAAATCGTCTGTCGCCTTAAAATATAAACCACCAATAAGTCTTTATTAAGTTCCATTGAACCTCTCGCACCGCTGTACTATGTTTGAATTTTGGCAGCGAAAATGTACGCAAATTCATGAAATTTGGTACATAATAATTTTGCACAAAATTTGGTAGGTACACTTAATGTCTTGTACATATACATATGTATATGCAGATGCTTAATCTATCACATTTATTGTTTTGTTTGTTTATTATAGGAATATTATTTATTTTTTCTGGTTGCTGTGTACAATTGAACGTGACATCAAATCAAGAATTCTGACAGAATAATGTAGTAATTTTTTAGTTTTTTTTTTTTACAACTGTCAACCGTCGGAATCCTTAATCTGACAAAAACGAGATCAAGTAGATTATTTCTAGTTTTTGAGTTCCTAATTTTAAAAATGTTTACCTTTGTGTAAGATTTCAAATTTCGCCTGGAAATCATTTTTAAGTAACAAAATTGCCGAAGCAAAAGCACAAAAATTATAGTAAGTTCTAATCACCTTTGCAAAGGTTTGACAACATTATGGACTTGTATCTTCTAAATTTGGTACATTTTTTAATTTTTTTTTTATTTTGAAATTTCGTAGGTACCTTATTTTTTCCTAAATTTTAAAGTCCCTTTTATAAAACAGACAACAATAGGCAGTTGTGATTGATTATATATGTAAGTATTTCAAATTAATTTATTGTAGGTACTTAATTTCATTAATTTCCGTCAAAAACTCAAGTTATTATTATTATTTATGATTTTTGTTTACACAAAATTCAAAAAAGGTGTGTATCAATTAAGTCTATAATTATTTCAGTTTCATCTACTGCAGAGTGTGACGAACTGTCAAAAGATTAATAAGCCCAAGAAGTTAACAAAAATGACAAATTGTCAAAGGGAAGGTAGAATTTTGGGAGATTTGGCATTAAACTTACCAAAACCTCCTAAATTTAAAAATATAGGATTTTATGACCAAAGAATAATTTTGAGGTTTTTCTTATTTTTTATTTTATGCATTTGTGTTATATAACAAATGGCTTTTTAAACAATTGTGACAATTATTCTACTTTTATTGGACTAAAAAAGGGAAATTTTGTATTTTTGAAATTATTCAAATTTTTGGTTTTTGGCAAATTTAACAATGCTATATAATCGTTGTATTTTAGTTTACATTATAATTTTATATTTTAAATCCATTTTATATTTAAAAAGGTTAAATTAGCACTGATGGTGTATATTAAAAGGTACTTCTCAAAAAACCTTGTCCTCAATGTTGTATTTAGTTTTCCTGATATTTTTGTATTATTTGAAGGCGGCTAAGGTTCTCAAAACTCTGACATTTTCTATTTTAACATACATTTTTGAGAAATCAGGCATTTTTCCAGAACAAATAATCTAAATTAAATTAAGATAATGATTGACCAGCCATTAGACGCATATAGATTTATTCTTTAATGGGATTGCCGAACTCAAATAAACTTTATTGCTTCAAAAGAAACACGAACTGCTGCCAAGCAAAACAAAGTCATCATCAGTGAGGCAGCAAAGGAACAATTCCATATTTTTTTATCTCGTGATATACACTTGATTTTAAATTATCAAAACAATAAAAAAAAGTGGGTACTGCTAAAGTGTGAATTCATTAAAAACTCCAAGCGCATGCTTAATTTTCATTTAGGCTAACAGAAAAATCAATTTCAGTTAAATTCCATTTTTTATTTCAATTCAAATCTTGGATTATCTTATTTTCTGCATATAGATAGATACCTACACATTGACAGGTTTAACGTGTATAAATAAAAATCCATTTTGAAGGCATCTTTAGGGGTTGTGGATTAAGCCAATCTCTAAAAGAATCGCGTAGTATATACTCGAAGTTGGTTGTAATATTAGAAAAACAAAATCCACTTAAAACGAGTATGTAACTGTATAGATATAGGTACCTAACCTCCTTTTATTCGACCATTTTTTTATTTTATTTATCTTCTCTGAACGTATCCTTTTTATGCATATCTAGGTTTGTTTTGACATCGTGACTTGAAAAAAAAATCAACTAAGAAGAAAAAGAAGACAAACAACAACAACAAAATCGAAGAATGAACAAATAAAATGAAAAAATGTCGTCCATCGATGACGATGACGACGAAGCGACGCACGGTCGTTGTCCCTTCATTGTGGAGATGGTTCTATTCTGATGGAGAAAACTTCATTTTTTTCAATTTTCATCATGATTGAATTTGAATTCGGAAAACAAGCGACCGAATATAAACTCACACCTCTTATTTTATGCGAAAGTTAAACAAAAAAAAAGTTTAAAGTACATGCACAGATGCACACCTTTTGGATTCAATATAAGAAATTTTCACAATTTTTCTGTGAGGTCAAATGTAAAGGAAGTTACCGACCGAGTTCCGAGTTTAGCGAGTTCTAGAAACTTTCATCGGATACAAAATAATGAAAGATTGAAATTTGGTACGAATAAAAGAAGAAATAAAATTCAATACTATAACAGAATGCCATAAAATAACATTAGGGGGGAGGGGGAGAAGAGGAATTAAAGCCCCCTCCAAACTTTGTTCGTAAATATCTGGCAAACGACAAGGTTAATATTATAAATTTGTACTGCAATTTTATATATAAAAAAAAATTTTTATATGTATTTAAGTAGTTTTTTTTCGAAATAATAATGTCGGCTATCTGTCAAAACCTCGTAAGTAGAAAAATTAAAATTACTCAGGAACCTACAAAAAGTAATAAAATTACATTTTTAGGCTTTAAAGTTTAAACTGTTTGATGGAGGCATAATATTTTGAAGATTTTTTTAGACATATTTTGATATGAACGCAATGTTAAATTTAATAATAAACTGTGTTATTTTAACATTATCTCTTGTTAATTTTATCTGTAAGTTGAAAATTCATTGTTTCATATTATATATATAATATATCATTATTGTAACATAACCATGAGCTTAATTTTACAAGATGTGGTCATGAAACTAAACAGTTGGACATTGTTAAAGTTACAAGTACCATGTAAATTCAACATGATTCACAAAAGCAAACAAAATATTGGTCCTTAGCTAACTAAACAATGAGTAATGTACACAGATTATACAAAAAAGTACTGCAGGTTTAACAGTAAATCCTGTTAATTTATCTAGATTGTCATGTTAGTTTAAACCGATTTTTTTTTTAATTTGAAGTAGAGAGAATCTTTAAAAGGGTGTCATGTACATATTAAATGTAACTTGTTTTAATTTAGTCCGGCAGTATTTAACATGATCAATATTTTTGAAAAACATCAACCAGATAACTGGTTATTTTCTGTTTAAATTTACATGATTTGTTACCTTTCAACGTCATCCAAGTTCTTTTTTTTCTGTTGTGGTCCAGCATAACACGCGGGTTCTTATGGGTTTTTTGAGACTTTTCCTCTTTGCGCTTTTACGAAATGTGGGCTTACTAAAGGAGTTTAATGAGCTTTTAAATTGTCACTACATCTACGTACTTCGAGGAAGATTGCATAGAATTGTTGTGCTTGTGCGTCTGGTCTTTCCCGAGGCTTCATGTATAGTTTTTTTTTGAGTTTTTAAAATACATACTCTCAAAACCAATATGACTGGACTTAGTTTTCTAAGTATTTTCCAAGAGTCATAGATATCCAGCGGATTTTGTAATAAAAATGGCGACCTCCAGCCCTTGTTAAGGTTACTGAAAACCGCTCAAGTCCATCATTTTTACCATATCATGATTGTAAATTTGGTTAACTATACCTACATTTATATTTAAAAAAAAAAAAACTTTTATCTCAACCTTTGCTCAATGAAAATTTATATCAAGTTATTGATTTTCTTAAACCACTTTAAGTTCCCACTGTTCTCAGCCTAAAAAACCTTCAAGTAAGCATTAAAAAGTCCACCCAGGTTAGGAAAAGGACCCAAAAAAAAAAAAAATAAAGAAATCTCAAATTACTGAATGTGGACACCTCTTTTACTATATCAACCCCAGACTCCATTGTGTCGTATTCGTGTTCGTGTCCCTGAGCCTCTCTCTTCTTGTACCTCCTTCGACATCATTTTACATTTTATTTCATCCCCTGTGGCATCATTTTGCCAATTTATATGTACGTAGGTATACATTTCCCTGCTCGACTCCCCCAACCTACTGCCGTCCAATAAAAATTAACGGTAAAGAAGGACACATACAAAATATACCGCGTGGCTGTCCTGTATAACACATATTATACGATGAAATATTCCCTGGCGAGTTTTAGAAATTATTCCTCATACAAAGGGATGATTAAGTGGGTGGCAGTCGTGTCGGTGGTGGTGGTGGTGATGGTGGGGTTGAATGCGAGATTATATTCCAAAGAAGTTCTTCCCAACCCCCCTCCGCCACCACTGCAGTCCTCTTCAACAACAACATCTTTGAGTAAAGGGACATTAAAAACTTTTCTTATACTATAAGCCCGCACAACACGCACAGTCCACCGCGCCGCGCCTTGCCGCACCGTGTGTCCTCTTGATATCAACAACGCGCAACGGTACCCAACATGAACAATTGAAAAAAAAAAAAAAAATGGAACAACAACCAACCCACTCCGAGTTGGTTGTGTTTTAAGCTCGTCGATGTAGATGAAGCTGCCACAACAAATACACAAAGTAATGCTCCAAAACAGGACGATGACGACGGAAGACCGACCAAAGTCGACGGCACATACAAGGACAAGAAGACTGAAGAGGGTGCAGCAACGGCCTAAGATGGCATAAAGTCCGCGGACTAATTTGTAGAGAGGAGGGCGAATCCGTAAGTAAGCTAAGAAAAAAAAAAATAACCCCTCTTCTCGAATTCGAAGAAAATATTCTTAACTGCGTGTCCTTTTCTTATACAAGGATTTTTCTTTTGTTTCCTTCAATTTTTTTTTTTTTCATTCTTTAGACTTTTATTTCAGCCTTTGTCCTTTGTTTTGAACGCATTTAGTTGTGGATATGAAGAGAATCCCCTGATTCCAACCCACATTCTTGTCTAAGTAGACAGCTAAATCCTTCAAGAGGACGAAGAAACAAAAAAAAATTGAAGAAAATTATTGTACATGTTGCCATGGGGTTGTTCCATGGGGAATGGTGGGGTTTGGCGTAGGTGAGTTGATGTCTTTTGACAGGGGTATGAGTGAAAAGAAAGACAAATCATATATACATATCTACAAAAGCATATTAATTTTTATTTTCTTCTTATTTGTTGTATTTTTTTTTTTTTTTAATTTTGTTGTTTTGGGACAAATCCTTACAAAGCCAGTTGTCAGTCTCATATAAACTATATACTACTATACCTATAAGGATTTCTTTCTAGGATGCATGAAATTTGCTGGAGCGCAATTGAAACCTACGCTATGCGCTGGATATCTATGGCTACCTACTTCGTCTCATTTTCTCTTCTCTCTTCTTCTTCTTTCTATATTACTTCTTTAAGGAATGAGAGTTTTTTTTAGCTTTGAGATTGTTTTTAATTTCGAAATAAGAAATCTTTGAGTAGAACTAATGAGTGGAGAAGACATTTATTTAAAAAAAAAGAAATAAAAACAAAATACAAATAATATATTTGGTTGATGTCTTTGATTGTACTTTGTTACTTTTAAGTGATGACATTTTTTTATAAATCTTCTTCCAGTGGCGATTCCTGGTCATGATCCTTGGGTTACCTACGTTCCTCGAGAAAGAAACAAAACCTAAAAGTTGTTGTTGTTCAAAACTTAGTCAAATTTAATAATTCAATAAAATTTAAATCATACGGTTTTGAGAAATTACACTTTAAACTTTTTTTTAATGGTTTTTTCGTGAATTTTGAGTTTGAAACTCGTTTTTTCTATGCATAAATTTGACTTCATTGAAAAACTGACTTATAGAACAGAAAATTGGCTTTAAAAAAAAGTATTAAACTTAATTGTAAGTATTACCGTTATTTTTAAATTATTATTTTTCCACTTTTAGTACTTTTTCATTAAATTGCCGCTCCTGCACAAACGGGGCGAGATAGACCCCCTCCTCCCATAGTAAAAAATGCTTGTATTTAATCCCTCTAGCGAAAACCGTAATTAATTCTTGGCACCGGAGTACTCTCGCCTAAATTTTATATCACACAGGATTATTTTAATTTTTTAAAAATATTTTGCAGTCTCAGGGCTTGTTTCACAATGTCTGATTAAAGTTTCAATTAGGCTACATGGAACTTACTTCACTTAACAACATCATTTGCGTTTCACAACATCTGAATAGTCAAACTTTTAAGTAAAGTTATCGTCGATTATCAAATTCACATGGCAACGAAAATAATAACTATTTTTTGAATTTTTCATCAGAAAAAACTATTTTGTCTGGAAAACTAATTGACACATAGATTTATTATTTCGATAAATTGTGAAACGCAAATTTTTTTAATGGGAAGATTTAATTGTCGGATACTTTAAATGTCAAGTAAGTAATTATAACTTTAATGGGACATTGTAAAACAAACCCTCAATCTCAGTTTTTAAACCAATGTATAAACATAAACAATAATGACAATAATTATTAAAACTCACAATTTAGTCCACAACAAAAAATTACTTCACGACCGAGAAAACACATTCACTTTGCAACGCTGCGCTGAAGTAATACAAAATACCGGTATTGCATTTCCCCTCTTCCGCAAACCGGAGCCAAAAAAATCTAAAACTTAGGATATAGCACAAATGAAGAGATACATTTTCTTCATTCTTACCTTTAAAGGCTCATTCTTCATGGCAATGGAGTTCATTTTTGATTTTTCGTTTAACGCGTTTGGATTAGATACATAAAAGCCATAAGCGCAATATTTCAAAGCTAAACCTACGATCTATTTGCTTGCCTACCAGAGTTCTCTTTAAAGAGAGCAGCGAACATAAACTCGTGCCGTCGTCGTGCCTCGTGCTAATAAAAAAAAGAATGTGTTTCTGTTGCTCTTCTCACTTTCTCATTTTCTACTTCTGCATTCTCGCCTTCTCTTCTCGTTCTCAGTCAAAGGATATCGCTTATTTTTGCGCTAACCTTTCTCTTAATTTTTACGGGCATTTATTTGAATGTGTGTATCTATCTGTTTTTGAAGATTGTATGAAATTGGACAGCGCAAATTTTTGCGGTAACGTGTTATGATAAATTTGTGTATGGCACGTTCTGGGTAGAACGAAATCGCATTTTTTTGGGCTAACCTTACGTTTTATTTTTACAGGCATTTATCTGAATTTGTGTATCTATCTGTTTTCGAAGATTGTATGAAATTGGATAGCGCAAATTTTTGCGGTAACGTGTTATGATAGATTTTTGTATGCTACGTTCTGGGTAGAACGATAGCTATTTTTTGCGCTAATCTTATTTTTACAGGCATTTAATGAAATGTTTGTTCCTATTTGTTTTTGAAGGTCGTATCAAATTTTGAAGCGCAAACTTTTACGAATATTAAAAAAAAAACTATTTTAAAATACTTGGTTTACCGCCGCTAAACCTGGTGACTATGAGGAATCGCCCCTGTCTTCTTCTACACATATACAAAGATACAGATACTCGTACATCCTTGGATATTTAAAATGGAAATCCTACAAATATCTTTTATACCTTCCTAGGAATATTCTTGAAGAATTAATATCTACAATAGACCTATAGTATCTATCTACTTTGTCTGTTTTTGAAGACACATGATTCTTAGAATCTTTTATTTTTCTAGAAGTTGCGACTGCAAAGATGGTAAAGAAAACTCTTTGATGCCAATAGAAAATAGACCATATTCATAAATTCATAGTTATTTGGTACAAGTTCTGATTTTGTCTTAGCTAAATTTAACTGGAGTTAATGTTAATCATTTTATAGATAATTTAAACAAATTTCTGTAGGTATATACGATAAACTGGAGTCTAACAGTAAACACGATAAAAAGTTTTTAAGTTGATTTTAACTTGATAAAATGTCAAAAAAAAAATATGTATGAGAAATAAAGATAATGATTTTGATAAATTGGTGAGTATTGAAATTGTGCCACCCACCAAAAAACAAATGCGTAGTTTAACCTGCACCAACCTCCTGGAAATGGTTGACTTATGTGTTATAATAATGTGAATGTGCAGTAATTTTTGCAAATAGCGTTAAATGTCTATGCAAAGAGATTTAAAACGATTTTGATTGTTGGTTCTAGCAGGCAGAACATATCAACTGCTAAGACAGCTCGGGTAATGATAGAATTTTTGAAACACCATTTTATGACATCACCTTTGTCCCAACAAAATATGAAGGTACTCGACAGAGACATATGTAAGTAATGTTATGATTTAATTATTGAATAATTATTTGTTTAGAAAGACTCAGCAGAGAACAAAGAGCCAAGTTTATCAATTTTATTTTAAAAATTGACATTCAATTATTTAGACACAAAGATCATATTAAAATTTCTTTCATGTTCAAAACTCGCTAAGTTTTCCAACAATTTCCCGATTGACAACAAGGAACTGTCTGTGATCTTCCACGTGCTGCAAGACCTCGTGCAGTTCGAAATAATGTGAGTATTGCTCGGGTACAAGAAAGTATTGCGGAAACCCACCAGACGACATTCTCAGCAAATGGTGATTTATAGGCGGTCTTTATAAAGAATTTTGCCTCAGTTTCAACTAATTCAATATAAGATTCAATTGGTTAACCGCGTTCGGCCGATTAAACGGTTCCGGATGCTTTTCTTTGGGGCTACATAAAAATTAAGTTGCCGGCCATACAAAAATTTCCGTGCCACATTTTCTAAAAAAAAAAAAAAAAAAAAACGTGCGTTAAAAAAAAGTTTAATTCAATTACGGGATAAATTATAAACAACAAAGAATAAATTAGAAGAAATAATTTGCTTTATTCGTGTATTCTCAAAAAATAAGAGTTTCTAACCAGTTTTTACTCAATTTGTAACAATTTTCTTAAAATTTCTTCAAAATTTGCTTTATTTGAAGTATAAAATGGGAATAAAAAGAGCGTACTTATGCCTTATTGAATTTTTCCGTGCCACCATGCCAAAATGAAATTTTCATGTGAAAAAACCACGATCGTGCCACTTCGGCAGCGCTGGCTGTATGCCAATATGCCAAGAACCATGCAACAGTTTAAGGCCAATATCGGAAAAGAACTGAGTGTGCTGTGACCTGAAATTCAAAGAAAAGTAATGGATAGAGCACGTCCAGTTCGAAGCAAACAATTGTCTACCATTTGTGAGATGTATACATAATATATCTTTAAAAAATAATGTGAACATTTACATATTTCCAAATAATAGTCTAAATTTTAATAAATGCCAAGAAAAATGTTATTTCATCGAATAGTAAACCATATACCTAATATTACTTATGCGCCATCCGTTACATTTATTATTATTAATTATAACATTTTAAAAGTGAAAATAAAATTTATAGGGCCTTCAAACAACTCTTCACATTTAATTTTTTGGAACGCTCTAATAATTTGTATAGGTTCATAATCATAAATGTAGCAGACTAGAGGTTTAACGCCATCTATTTGCGATCACATTTTCGTAAGGGACAAAATTGTCAATTCCGTAGTGTTTGTCATTCCTTAAAACAACATTTTCTTCTTCTCATACAAAATAAAAAAAAAGTGTGTTTGAATTCAAATTATAAAAACAAGCGTTCTTTTCAGTTTATAATTTTTAATTTAAAATAAAAAAAGTCTATAAATTAATGCTACAGGATCAATTTTTTGCGCAACGTTAGTATTCAAAAATTTAAAATCTCAGATAAAATAAAAATAAATATTTTTTTGAAATATTTTTTAAGTTACGTATGAGTAGGTATGATGTACATATAACAGAAGGTCGGTTCTCAGTATAGTTTGTGACATATTTTAAATACGTAAGCAAGACCATATAAAATCTCCGATAACCGTCCGCGAAACTCCAATAACCGGATAGAGCGATGTTGTGTTGAAATTGAAAGCTTATTAGGGGATTTCCCGAGGAACTAAGTTGGTGTAATTTTGAAAATGTATTGGTTTCCTTTTCTCATCGCGTCCCATTATATTTTGAGAGATGTCATTTTTTAATAATAAAAATTTTATATGAAGTTAAAAAAGTTTTTCTATTTCTTTCCACACTCATGGTCCCCCATTTTTAGAGTTTTCAATGTAATTGGAGAAAGCTTCTAATTCTGGGTTTGTTACTTGTTACGGGAGCCCTAAGATAAGCCTTACCAGTGCCGTAGCCAGGATTTTTGTTCGAGGGGGGGGGGGCTTGCTTCCAAATTTTACGAACATAGATATACTTAAATTATTTTTTTATACACACATTTTTTCAAAGCAGAAGACGTCTTGATTTTCTTTTTGACATGAGATCAATCACCTTATCTGGATCCACATTAATATCTGAATGAGCAGATATCATAGCAAGTGAGCTTAATCTTCCATTCCCCATAACTCTTCGGGACACTGTTTTAATCCTTTTCATAGTTGAAAAGGTTCTATCAACACTAGCTGTGGTCACTGGAAGCGTGGCCAAAACCGTAAGCAAGAAGTTTACACCTCTAAAGTAAGTCTTGTCACATATATCAAGCAATTTTAAAACTTCGATAGAAGGATCAATCGACGATATTTTTTCGCACCAGAGAATGTACTCAGCTTTCACAGCTGACAACGAAATTGCATTATCAAAGTAACATGTTAGCTTTTCCTCACCCACCTGCAGAAAAACCTGGGAGAAGAGCTTGAAACGATGGTAGAACGTCTTCGTATTTATTTTGTATTAACGAATCTATGCAAGGAATCAATACAGACACTCTAAAATAGGATTCAGTAGAAGAGGTTTCTGGATTGGAACGCGTGATTTGTTTCAATGAAGTTCTTGGAGTCTTAATTCAACTTTAAATAAGTCCTCGGCAAGGTTAGATACGGATTGAAAAGCCTCTCTGAAAAAATCTTCGGCTTTTTCTCTGATGTTTTCAAGAGAATTCAGAAATTCTTTGGTGCGGTCGATTGCAGACATGAAATCTAAGGATTCGTTCTGTAGGAAAACTGATAAGGGCAGCGTTAAACTGAACAACTTTTCGCATACAATGGGGCTAACTAGGAAATCACATTTTTGGACCGCTGCCAAAAGTGTTGATGCCTTCGAAGACATCGCCCACGTTCTGCTCGTTATTTCTTTAAGACTTATTGAGATGCATTTGAAGAGCTCTACAAAGGAAATAATACTGTATATTAGAAAGTTTTAGTTTTTATTTTAGACTTTCGGGGGGGCTTCAGCCCCTCAAGCCCCCCCTCTGGCTACGTGCCTGAGCCTTACCCAATGACTTAAGAGATGGTCACTATAAGATTACATTTTAAAACAAATCATAAAGTATAATAATATAATTTTTGGATTGAATTTAAAATATCTTGTAAACTGCTCAATCTATTTCGATGATTATTGAGCAATATAGCAAAAATGATAAAATATTAAGTTGATGACTTTTTAAACTTTCACTGACTCTCCAATATATTCAATGGTATTTATAATTAACCGGAGGCTCGAGCGTTCATTTCTTTCCTTCTCCAAAGTCAGCTTATTTCTTTACTAAAATTCTTTTTAAATAAATTTTCTTTTTTTGAAATTTCTTTTTTTAAATTACTGCTTACTCCAAGTTAATGCAAATAATAATTATTACAATAATGTACGTAAATTAATAAGGTACCTATACATACCCCACCTCAAAAAGCTTTTCTTCTTCACTTACGTATTTACTCTGAGAACATTCATATAGAAGGATTTGCCAGGAAGAAGAAATCGAAAAATGATATACAATTCGATTGGAAATGAAAAATGGGATTCATAGACATAAACTTAAAAAAAAAAAAAAATACCCGATACATGCCCCCACATCCTTGTCCCTTGTGTGTGTGTGTGCGAAGACAGATTCATTTCTCTTACCCATTTGGAGACTGCGCGAATCTTAAAACGATATGTTTGAATGTATATTGATTCTAATCGATGGATAAGACAAAGGTACCGCTTTTAGGCGTGCGCGGTGGCGGCGGCAGCCGTAGATGATGGCGTCGTCGGCAACGACCGGCTGGTCGATCTAGAAAATCTTCAATTAAAGTGCAATCACGATTTTGCGGACGCTTGCGGGATATGCTTAAAAAGGAACCGAACTCTTCTAGCTGCAGTAGACGAGATCCATGAAGCAAGTGTCTAATGCATGCGTTAGCCGTTGTTTTTTTTTTTTTGTTGCATGCGCCATTCGATCCTGATGGTTCGATCGCCTTCCTGATGATGATGGTACTATGCCAAGGAGTGAAGAGAGAAAATCAATCAGACTATGTGACTTGTGAACTTTATGGAAATTACAACCAAGGAGGGTAAAACAAATTTGGTTATGAAGAACGGCGGGGTGGGTTGGGGTTCGGAATATATTGGAAGTGCATCGATTCACCGATTGAGTGCAATTACATGATGAGTGAACAATTAATTATGATATTGTTTTCGTATGATATATAAGGTAGGTAGGGATTGAATGTGAGCACTTTTCAAAAAATATATAGACTTAGATAACAATGAATGATCTAATAAATGTTGATGAATTTTCGAATTAAAAATTAAATGATCAGCTCAACAAAGAACCTAATATCCATTTTCAAATTAAAAAAGCTTATAAAAATATGAAAAGATGTTTTTTTAGAGAGCAGAGGCGTACACAAATTCTGTTTAGATTTAATTTTTTAGTGCATTTCATAAAGAGTTCCTTAAATCTGAAGCAGAGCTATTGATTTACGTGGGGTGAAAGGGGCAATATTTTATAAATCACTCAAAAACTGTCTTATAAAGGGTGTTTTTTTTTAGAGGTATAAAACTTTGAAATGGAATACAACAAAAATTATATTTTTAAATTGAGTTGAAATTTACTTTATTCGAAAGATAATCTTCTGGCTTGTAATTTAAATATGATTTCTGACAGATGACCGTAGATTTGTGGCCCTATATCGGCAATAACGTGGCGAATGTTGTCCTCCAAGTGGTAAATCGTTTCGGGCTTATAGGTGTAGACTAGCGACTTCACGTATCCCCACAGAAAATAGTCAAGTGACGTTAAATCGCACGATCTTGGAGGCTAATTCACGGATCCGTAACGTGAAACTATGCGGTTACCAAACGCTTCCTTCAATAAATCAATTGTGGCACGAGCTGTGTGACATGTCGCAACGTCTTGTTGAAACCACAGCTCCACATCATGGCTGTTCAATTGATGAAGGAAAAAAGTCAGTAGGTAATCATGGCTCTATAGCGGTCACCATTGACTGTAACGTTCTGTCCAGCATCGTTTTTAAAGAAATGCGGACCAATTATTCCACACTACGGTGTCTCAACATACACTTGAGGATTATCATTACTCCAAATACGGCAGTTTTGTTTATTGACGTATCCATTCAACCAAAAGTGAACTTCATCTCTAAACAAAATTCCCTTATAAAAATTGGGATCAACGGCAATCTTGTTTTGGGCCATTCACCGAATCTACGCCTTGCTAGGTGATCCTGTGGCTTCAGTTCGTGGAATGCCAAACCAAACTAAAAATAAATCACCTGACAGCTGACAAAATGGCCACCAATTAAAATAGTGTTGCCAAATTAAAGTTTTATGCCTCTAAAAAAAAACACCCGTTACTTTTGGAAGAAATACTGTAACTCATAAATTTTTATTATTAAAAAAAACTTTAAACATTATTTTGATTTAAAAGTTTTCAAAATCTCGAAATATCGAATATTTAATTAAGATGAGGCAGTGATAATAAAATTTCGCATTTTTGAAATTTTATTCAATTTTATTTAATTAAAAATTTCGCATTTTTAAAATCTCGCAATTTAAAAATCTTGCTGCGAAAGGCAAATCTTGGAAATGCTGAAAATTCCCTTTTGCAAAATCGAAGAAATAAATAATTTTCTTTTGCACAAATCGAACACTTGGCCTCTTAGCCTAAAATATTTAACAAATATGTAGGTAGGTATAGGTAAAATAGAATCATACCTTAGACAACAATTTTTCAATTTCTATTATTTTCCTGATATTGTCGCATAACGGTTTGTTTATTTATGATACTTTTATACAATCTTGCAACACTTTACCCAGACAAACAATCTCATTGTTTAATTTTTTAAGTGCAATGCACCTGTCGTGCAACACTTCAAAACAACATGAGCCACACAAAATCTCCCCCCAAGTCCGTACACTCTTTATATTTAAACAAAACAATCGCAGCAATTCGTGTATTCAAACTTTGAATTAAAGTTGCAAATACAATGAGCGCCATCAACTACCCATCGGATATGATGACGATGATGATGCGGTGGTGTGTCTAAGAATTTGTTTATCGCACATGATGATGCGCAACTTAAATTCCCATTGATGCCTTATCCTAAACCAAATGTCTGTCGACTAAATGACTTTCCCCAACAGGCATACGTATGTACCTACACTCCTGATAAACAGCTCCGCAGTTCCGAGCCGCCTTGAGAAGTGAATTCTGCTGTGCTGTGGTGCAGTGAACGCGACGGAAGACTCCGACGATGACGATTTATTGGAGGGAGATTTAATTGCAAACATGTTAGGATGAGCACCCACCGACCACATGATGATGATGATCATCATCATCATCGTTGTGATTCTGATTCTGATGGTTGATGATGATTCTAAAATCTTGATGAGCAAACAATTGAACGTGTCGGTCGATCACGAATTTTGTTCATTCGAACAAGGACTTGGCCAACAGTCCATAGTGTTGATGAAAAATGGTTGCCAACTGATGAAAAATAAAAATGAAAATTAAAACAAAATCCAAAAGAAGCCTCTTTCAATTGAAAATATGTATTCTTAATTTTCAGGCTTTAAATAAATCAATAGAAAAAAATTAAAAAAAAAAAAAACCTACCATGGTTGCCACCATGGTTCCCAACTGTTCGATATTAACAGCCTCTGATCTTTAGATCTTTTTTCAAGGGTTATGTTAAATGTGACACAAAAACCGACGAAAAAGACTGATGTCGCTTAAACCAAGACAGGTCGCTTAGGAAGTACTCAATTTTCAAGACCGTATTTATTTATTAAAAAGTTTCAATTAATTTCTATACGTTTGATTTCTGATTTTTACTCAGAAATATAAAAATATGTATAAGTGGTAACCATATTTTAAATCAGTGGCGGGCGTCGACACCACCTTGACTCGAAGCGCCTGCAACGTTTGGATATATTGAATATTAGCTTTCAGTTCGCTTTGGAAATATTTCAATTAAACGAAGGACCGCACATCGTTCAACCGAAGCCCCACGGTCATCATCACTTGTGTGTGTGATATATTTCAAATTGATCGCGAGTCCATATTCGGTTCTGTGGAAAATGGTATCGTAATTGCTGAACGTGCAAAATACACAACGGGTCTAATGGGCGCCGACATGCGCCTATGCTGCATATATGCACTATACTGGTCCGGTCGGTCGGTCAGCCTGCCGTTCAACTCCAAACACCCCCTCCCATAATCTTAGGACAGATCCACATATAAATGGAACATATGCTACATCGTTGTTCGAAGTCATCGTGTCCGCTTGGCAGGATATCTAGGCTTTACAAATAGTCATCATAAGGGGAAACATCGACTTATAACACAACTCTATGTTTCCCAAGCCCGCTTTAACTATAGCCACAGCTAGGTACATAATTATATAAGATTGTTGTGCTTGCCGTGTGCGGTGCGCTCATGTTGCCCATTTGTCAATATCGATGTCCATATACCCACGTTTTTGTTTATTTCATCATTGCATCATTACTGCATAGAGTGGATTGCGAAAGTCAAACAGAGTGCTATATATATGTACATAGAAGGAGAAAAGGCTTTGAAAAGGATAAAGAAGACATAAACCTCAAATGCGCTCTTAATTAGCTTACACTGGCATTAGATGTGGGATTTTTGAAACCAGTCTGGGACGAACTATCGCGCGGAACCTTTGAGTATTAAATTTGTCAGGAATACCGTTTTAGTTTTTTATATCTAAAGTGGGAGCTATATACCTACCTACTTTTGCCTCTGGGTGTATTCATAAAACTGCTTCATACGATACGAAGGAGTATCCTTCTCAGACGACGACCGACACGACGAAGACGACAACGGACGGTGACAACAATTATATGGCGCGATATCTTAATCTAGTGTCAAATTTCGTAAGACATCAGAGGAAATTGTGTTTATCTATATGTACAGTTACTTTGGGGACATTGTGAAATATTAAGTGGTGGCTGAACTTTTTTTTAAATTATTTTACTTTCATTTGGATTTAATAATTTTAAAGAAATTGATTTCTAAATCTTTTTGGTGTTTCATGGAGAATCAAATAATTTAACTCAACTGATACCTACTGCTTATATTTTTTTTACCAAAGGCAATAATTCTCAATGTGTTGTCAATTAAGTCGAAAACATCCAGAGGAAGGTGTATATAAAGGAGCAAGCAAAATTAGAGTTGACCTCAGAAATGATTATAGGTATACCAGAAAATCCTTTCTCGAGCAACCTCTTTCAGATACTCATCATCTGGACTCTGCTTTTTGTGCAAAGACTTGTTATACATAGGTATATCGATGATGCAGATGTCTACAATGACCTTGTCAAAAAAAAATTAAAAGTCTAATTAATTATATGGAAGGGGTATTAATATCCCATAATACTTTTGAATCGGTATGGGATATTAATCCCAAAAACCCGAAAACCCGATATCTCAAAAACCAAAAATCCCAAAAACTAAAAATCCAAAATTCCAAAAACCCACAGTTAAGAAAACCAAAAATTCAGAAAAACCCATAATCAATAAAACCAAAAACCCCAAAAACCCAAAATCCCCAAAGCCCAATATCCCGAAATTTTGCTTGAAATCAAAATCCTAAAAAAATGTATGATGTGAAAAATGATCACAATTATTTCATTGTGTAGTTTTTTGGGATTTCGATATCGGGAAAGAAAATTTAAATGTAAACAAAACTAAAATATTTCTAGATAAAGATATTGTGCAATCAGTCGTTTTATTGAGCGTTCCTGGATTCTAACCTTTTTGTATATAAAGTTTTTGGGATATTCGTTGTTTTGTAATAATTTTTTTTTTTTTTTGAGATTTTTGGTCGTCGAAAATTGGAATTTTCTTAATTTTGGGTTTCTAGAAGACTGTGACTCGCAGAGAAGGGGAAGGGAACTTCAACCAAAGGTCCCATTTTTTTTGATAAATGCATATCTTTCACTATTTTGACCTGAGAAGTTATATTCCTACAATCCCATTTCTAAGAACAAAGCACACAAATTATAAATCCATAATACCGTACCGTCGAAAATATAATAAATCTATGTGCATTTGTACCTATATTTGGGATTTGAAGAAAAACAAAGGATCTCACACTGTTTTTCGTCCACGATGATTTCGAGTGACTCCCTATGCAATGAAGGATGCGGTTGCTCTGCTCTGCTTCTTCATCCAAACCCATAAAACCCAACCACCAACACTTTCTCTCCATAAATTTTAGATTTATTTCATTTCTTCAAAAAAAAAAAAAAAAAAAAAAAAGATAAAAGCTCAAAATTGGAATAAAATATGAACAGAACAAAAAAACAAAACGATGAAACAAAAATGCAACCGCCCACATCGGAAGGATCCTTCCACTTCCTTGCAATAATAATGCTTTCTCGTTGTGTGTATATAGATATGATGATTGCTCTAAACTCGTCCTGAATATGCAAAAGGACTTCAATGCAAAAAAAAAAAAACAAAACATAAAGAAAAACTTAAAAATGAAAAATGTTTACCTAACCGCTGTCTCGTCGGCAATTATTTATATAATTCCATATATCCTGTGTGCTTCTCCATCATGGATGCTGCGAAGTCCTAACCTATATAGAGAATGAAGCAGGAGAAGCAACTCAGCCGCCGCCGTCGCTACCGTAGAAGTCCTGATTCCTGCCTCAGCAGCTTATCATCACCTTAGCCTCAGACTTTTTCGGTTTGGTTCTGAATCTTTTAGTTGATTTTTTTTTTTATTATTTATTTTTTTGGTAAACTGAAAATCGCATCTCGAGACGGTTGCGGTTGTTTTACTTTTGATTTTATGTTTTTTTTTTTTTTTCTTCTTTTCTCCCAAGAAGGTACAGTAAGTAAAGAGGTGATATAGCAATGCCATCAGGGCACTCTTATGGTAATTTCCTGAATCTCGAGTGGATGCTTCTCAAACCTATGATGGCTCATCATCAGGGTGTGCTGCATTGTTGACGTTCCAATGGATTTTAATTTTTCCGTGCGGTTGAGTGGAAACCAAGTGTTTTATTACTTTATTCCAAAACCTGGAGTTTTTGCTGTAGGTTAGGTATATGTATGTATGTGCCTTACATCCAGGAATCCCATATGTGTGAGATGAGGAGTAGAATAATACTTCTTCTTATACGGTTGATGCGAAATAAAAAAGAATGCCAATTTGGAGATTGCTTATGAATGAGCAAATAGGAAATGAGAAGCAGAAGATCTTATCGTGTGGAAATTTTTTGTAGCACATATACCTTTACCCAATTTTGATTATATTTAGGTATGTTGTTGAATTTTGGAGAAGCTTGAGATTAAGAGTTTGTGAAGCCAGGCAAATAAAACTCCGTATAGAAACATTTGATAGGGCTATTATTTGGATACGTTCAAAATCTGAAAATAAAAACAAACAAACTTATTTTTTTTTGTTCAAAATTTTAAATTTAAAATTTAAATTAAAAACTAAAGAATGTTTGAAGTCCTTAAATTGATCGTCCAGTCAGTCTCGAACTCGAGACTTTAATCAAACTCGACATTACGACATTACGACGAATTAAAAAAAAAACTGGACAGCGCAATTCTGTTCGTCAATCTATTTGTCTTACCTGTCGGCTGAAGCCTAAACGGGCGGGTAGATTTTTTTAAACTTGGTACCTCGCGGTTTTTGAGCATTCCCCCGAAACGTATTTTTTAATTTTTTTAAGACCAAAAATAACAGTACCTGACGTACAAATTATTTTACCTTTTTTTCTCGAAAACGTGCCTACAAATTAAAAAAAAAAACAGTATTTTTTTTTTACAAAAAGATTACCATTTAATAAAAAAATAGGAAAAATGGTTACCTGCTGAACCATTTTTTTTATTTTCGATTTTTGTTTTAATAGTGTGTATAAAAATGTAATATGTATTTAAATAATAGCTCCAAAATTAAGCATGACGGGAATGGGTGTTTATTTTTGGTCCTTAAAAAGAAGTGAGTATGAAATTTATTTTAAAATAAAAAAAAATAGTATACAAATTTTAAATACTAAAATATACCTTTTTATTAAAAAATATATTTTCAAAATAATTCATACTATTTTTTTTTAAATACAAAAACTATATTATGTTGCATATTTTCATGTGTAGTACAACCCGTTTATTTTTGGAGCTTAAATAAAATTTCATTTCGGCTTTAGGGGATCACATAAAAACCTCAAGTTAGGAATTTTAGAAAAATTGCTCAAAAAAAAAATTACCTAAAATAAAAAAAATATATACATATATACATATATGTATGTATATACATATGTATTTTAAAACAAGCGAAAAGCTTTTACAAAGTTAAAATGAAAGTCAGAAATGAATTCTTTAATTTTGTTTAAAATCAAGTTGTTATAGTAGGTATATTTAAATAATTTTTGAAACATTTATTTTTAAACTCCAAATTTAAAAAAAAAAAAATTGAGAGTGATTTTTTTTTCAAAATTTAAAGTAATCAAAAGCTATTTTCGTTTTAAAAATTCAATGCCTCTATTAGTTTTAGTGAAACACTTGAAATCAGATGCTTATAAATGTCTTCTAGTTTTTGAAAAAAAAAAATACCTTACTCCAATGAATGTTAATAACAAAAATTATACCAAATAACCTAAAATTTTGAAAAAAATAAACTTAACGTGAAAATTATCTCTTCAATGTTTTTTTTTAATTTTGAGTTTGAAAATTAAATTTTCATTTTTGAAAAACTGAAACAACTTTATTGAAAAATAAAATTAAGGAATATATTTTATTTTGCACAACAAAAAAATTGTTTAACATAAAAATGATTTTAATTCCTTATTTTCACTAATTACTCTATATAGGCCAGGTCCAAATTTATTTCGTTTGAAAAAATCATCCCGGATTTAACCAAGCTTGACTTGCAATGATGAGTGATGACTTGCAATGATGAAGTCCGAAAAAGGTGGTTTTCTATATAGTCCACAATCCACTGTACATCATCGAGCTAGAGAGTCTAAACGCATGGAACAATTTTATTCGAATTTGTTACAGACTCAAATTTAATCAAAGCTCAGGATAAAGTTCAAACTAGTCTGGTTAACAGGTTCAGTTCTGGTTAACAGGTTCAGTAAGACTGACTTTTTCTGTTTGCTTGAATCCATAGTTAGAAATCTCAATATATGATGGAATACTTTACTTATTTCTAGAGGGAGTACCCAGTACCTACAGTTTTATCACAATGGGCCAACAATTGGTCTAAGTGTGACGGTTTCTCTGCTGAAAGCCACTTCTACGTCGTATCTTTTTCAAAAAATTGGATTGAAGTTATGTAGTCTTGAGTCAAAATAATGGTAAATCATCGGAAATTTAAAGAGCTTTAAAATCTCCAAAACTTATATCCAAATGTTAAATTTAAAATGCTTTGAAATTTAGTCACTTCCTTAGCTTTCCAATTTATCAGTATCTAGGTATACAAAGACTCCTGATTTTAGTCGTAAAAATGCATTCTCATTCGTTTGATGTTTATACTCTGTACTTCAAACCTAAATCTGATATACTAATTCCATTCAACTTAAAATACCCAGTTCTATTCAAAAGTCCTCTTTTATAAATAAAAAAAAAAAAAACAAAACAAAATCTCCTCCAAAAACACTTAAAATCACTTAGAATCCTTTTTCGGTTAAGAACTCGCAATGTGCATATCAACACTCAACATCATTGCTCCTTCTTATTGAAAAGGACCAATTTCCCTTACCATCTTTATCTCCATCTCCACATCAATTATTCATTTTCACATCTAAAGCACATCAAGGATTTTATGCAATCCAAACAAATTATCACCTTCAATCAGCCGCATGTATACTCTACAATCATCATGAACAACTTGTTGCACAATCATGATGCATCTACAATTGGTGGCGCCTTATAGCTTAGCTTAGCTTATGGCTCATGTTACACACCAACACCACACAATTGCACTCATCCTCTTGTTTTTGATGTTTACAAAAAATTGCATCCTTTCAATTCCTGCAATTGCACTCGAATGCACTTGCCATCACTGAACCATGGGGTGCCTATGTTCCTTTTCAGGACTCGCTTAATATCCGACACATGGGTATAAATAAACATCCCGAGCCGCCCACTTAACCCTAGAATCCATAAAAAAAAAACAGCACAACGAAATGTGCATATTCAATCTGCATGCAATATGCTGCATCCACTCAAAGCTGGTGAGGATGCTTATGCTTAATGCCAAAGGAGTCCACTTACATCGTATATGGGACTGGGTTGTCCACGTATATGTATGTATGTTAGGAACGTCATTGCATGAAGCTATAGCTAGGCCCTAGGTAAATTGGCAGTGTTCTTCTTGTATAAAGAGCTCTTCTATTCAAGCGATGATGTGCAGCCAAATGCAGTCACTGGAGGCTGCGGGAGCATCAGCATATATGCCTACTCCAATGTGCATTTGTTGCATACTCCTTGACTTTCGCTTAAACTCCATTTACATTCGGTCGACACTGAAGGAGTTTCATTCACAATAAGGACGATATAATTATGGTGGTTGAACAGGGTCGCATTTGTTTATTTTAAGTTTAAGGTTCAAGGCCCAGAAATAGGGAAATAACTTTTGAACTTAAGCAGATCGATATAATATGTTCCATTGAAAGTGATAGTTTAGTTTGTAGACTAATTCTTTAAAAGTGTGTTGAAGGCAAATTTTGAATTATGAAATATGCCAGTTTTTGGGGCCCGATCGTAAAGATTTTTATTAATAAATCCAAAAATGAATTATATTTGAGAGTATGAAAAAGTGTATTAATTTCCAAAGGTAAAACTCAATAAAGTGATAGGAAGTGGGATATATTTATTTAAAAAAAAATTCCCTCTGAAATTTATTTAGCGCCTTTAAGCCTTTTGACAAATCCGACCCTTAAGTGATGACATACTGCAGCATTGCAGCTCATATATGTAGATACCAGGACAGGACATATATTTTTATCCATAAGGATGCAAGATGAATACACAAAACATGACATAAACATACACACACACACAGAACCCTCTGGCTAAAAATACAGAGAGGGTGCGAAAAACCCAAATTGCAGTGTTAAACGCTGGGAAATTTGCAAAATGTTTAGGTATAGGGGGATCCATTCAAGACAGTGGGTTTTTATTAGGTGCAACTTGCATCCATGACAGAGGGTTAATGCGGCATCACTATATACTGGCTGCGCTGCTGCTGCTAGACCTTGCTCCTGTGACGTGATATGTCTATTTGCGAATTCACAACCCTCCCTTCGTTCCCGAGGGACATTTTGCAATCATTTTAGCATAATGCATTCATTGTATGATGTGTACTCGTATAAAGAGTAAAGTATCGTGATTGTATGTATATGAATGATGCAAAAAAGGACAAAAGGATATATATGCCGTTGTTGCTTGCAAGGCGGTTTGTTGTGTGTTCATTTGTTTTGTAATTTCTATTCTTCTTATTCGTAAAATCAAGGTTGTGTTGTTGTTGTTGTTACTTTTCGCATTGTTGCGCATTTTTAGAATTAAAAAAATGTACTAGGTATGGAATGCACACACTTGTTGTATGTCGGTGATGTGATGAGAGTTGCGTAATTTTACGCATATACATACAATGGGTGCAATTGCGTGATTAGTCCTTTGAATGCGAATAAAATGCACCCTTTTTATATGATGTAACTATACCTTAAGCGGTTTTGCAATAATAAAAGGGGTTACTGATTGCAATGCAGATTATATTTTGCATTCGATTGTTTGGCAGCGTGTGAAAGTTGTTCAAGGATTTAATGTATTTGTATAAAGGAATTTTCTTTTATTATTTTTGTGTGTTGCATATAAAAGGGGTGGTTAGTTTTGCTGATTTGATTAATTGAATATTTATATTTAGATTTGTATTTAGAATCTCAGGTAAAAGGATTAAGAGGATTCATATAGAAACTCCTATCACGAAAAATACGTACATTCATTATTATTCAAATTTTTGCAAAATTATTTCCCTTTATATTTTGAAACAGGATAAAGAATTCAATCAATCATTTAAATTGTAGGTACTTATATGTCAGCGAATACATTTTTTTAAAACCGAAATATTTTGGGGCATTCTGCACTTTTGATTTTGATTTTATTTTTTTTTTTAAACGTATAAACGTACCAAGTTGCGTCACTAAATTAAAATTCTTCCCAGAACCTCAACCAGCACGCTTTCTTATACATATTTGAATTGTTTTCTTGTAAACAGGTTGTTTTGCATAAGATGTAAGATGCCTGTATATTGGGCCAAGACCTATTGGTACCTAATGAAAGAATATTAATAAAAAAACTACTTAATTTCAAAAGAATTTAAAAAAATATTTTCTGCATAGGTTTTATACCTAATGCAATGATTTTTTTTTTTAATTAAAACACTTTGTTATAAAAATTTAGTAGACAAATTTAGTAGCAAAATTATTAAAAAAAATCAGTGTACATATATATGTAATTAGAAATAAATTAATTTAACAACATCTCAAATTGTAGGTGCACCATCTTATTTCTTACACAAATCAATTTATAAAAATAAATAAATAATAATAAAATTTTAAAAACCATTGGTTCGGTTTAAAAAAAAAATTATATAAAATTTTTAACTATCGTAGATTTGAATAAATAAATAAAAATAAAAAAAGAATTGGTGCGTCATTTTTATTATTTATAAAATCGGCCTTTGAAATTAAATTTTGAAAAAAGTCATTTACCCATTTTCGAAAAAAAATATGGAATTTTCAAAAATATTTTTTTTTAATTCAAAATTATTTTTTTTTTAATTGCGATATTATTCAAACTTATAAGAAGCTCTTCTGTAGAACATTTTACTAAAATCAGTTCAACAGAGATAATGAGATAGTCGAAAACCAATGAGAGATTTTTAATGGACAGAAATTATTTTCAAATAATATGGTAGATCTTACTGATATTTAGCTCATACAAATTTTTTAATTAAAATCGTAGAAGCCATTTTTGAGAAAAATATTCCGTAATTTTTGATCAAAAGAATAATTTTTATTTTAAATTTTCTAGGTAATGTTAAAAAACAACCAGATGCTTAGTTTAATAAAAGTCGAGTAAAATAAGATTTTCATAATTTGCTATTATCATAATGTCAAGTTTGATCAAAATCTCGAGTTCAATTTTTTTTTTAAATAAAATAAATAAAATTAAAAAGGGACTTTTAACAACGGAATACAATTTTTTCGCGGAAAAGTGTGTGTATAGTTAATCGAAATATTTAGTTTCTTTCATTTTGAAATAAAATGCATGACTTGGTCGCACGAACTTGTTCTTATGAGCGATCAGACTGTGGTTTTAAAGTATACATGGTACTTACACATTACACTGAAAAAAAGTTAAAAAATGAATATAATTAGAAATAAATTGATCTGAAACTGTGTTTTGACACCAACTCAATGTACATCCAATATTTTACACAAATCTCAATTTATGAAAAAAAAATTAAAAAAATTGTTGGAGCGGTTTTTTAACAAAATTAATTTTTATATACAAAATTTTGAAAACATTTTTAAGAAAAAATTAGTACGCCATTTTTTAGTATTTATTAAAGGAAAGTTTAAAAATTAATTTTGAAAAAAATAAAATCATCGACCCATTTTCAAAAAATATTTTTTTTTTTTAATCAAAATTTGTTTTTTTGGA
Source organism: Epistrophe eligans (assembly GCA_951394125.1). Lineage (NCBI taxonomy): Eukaryota > Metazoa > Arthropoda > Insecta > Diptera > Syrphidae > Epistrophe > Epistrophe eligans. Next base: position 25,852,656 of record OX596031.1, on the reverse strand, counting down.
AATTTGGATATGCAATATAATTTAAATTTATTGGAAGCTTTTTTGTAAAACATTTCATTAAAATCAATTCAGCAGATTATGAGATAGCCGAAAGCCAAAAAAAATGGTTCTTTGGGAGGTACAATTTTTAATCTATAGATATATTTTTGTTTTCCAATAATATAGTAGATCGTACTAATATTAGTTGAAATAAAAATTTTAATCAAAGTCGTAGGAGCCGTTTTTGAGAAAAATGAGATTTTCCATTCCGTTTTTTAAACACTTGTATTGGAAGTACCGTTATTTTTGGTCAAAAGAATAATTTTCATTTAAAATCTAATAGATAATGTTAAAAAACTGCTACGTGCCAAGTTTATTAAAAAACCATCAAGTCATTTTCGAATTCTTAAAATAAAAAAAAAAACATTTTGAAAATCCAAAAAAAATTTTGGTACAAAAGTCTTTTAAAACTTCTTGAAAAATTTTTCATTAACAAATTGATCAAATTCATTTGAGCTGTTTTTGAAAAAAAAAAACGAAAATCAAAAAATGGTTCTATGAGAGGTACCAATTAAAACTATTTTTCCTATTTTTTTTAATAAAAGGTTTTTTGTAAAAAATTTACTTTTATTTTTTAAAAGAGTTATGGAAACGTTTTTGAGAAAAATAAGATTTTCATAATTTTGTAAAAAAAAAATTGGTAAGTAAGGCAGTTACCTTTATTTTTGGGCTCAAAAAAAATTTTAAAAAAAGTGTGGGGAATGCCCAAAAATCGCTAGGAACCAAGTTTAAAGAAAATCGACCCACCCGATTAGGCTCCAGCCAAAAGGACATGAGGACAGACAGAATCGCGAGACCCACTTTTTTTTAATTCGCTTTCATCGTATAATGTCAACTTTGATCAAAATCTCGGGTTCGATTATTTTTAGGAATCCATAACATGCCATATATTTACATGCTTACATAGTACCCTATATATCGCAAGTCAAAAATCTGTGCTGAAAAAACTTTTTTCTGACCGCTTTCGAAACTAGCTGCATTTTCCTAACTTTCCTTGAAAGTCCGATGGCAACTATAATGAAATATTACCCGAATAAGAAAAAACTAATTACATAAGTAGGTACAGATTTCCTTAAAGCTTTGGTCTTCCTTCTTAAACAATCAAAACTAATTTCTTCGACTAAAACTTGCAAACTTGGAATATTTCTTCATGGAAATTCGTATAGAGTTGGCTCAAACAAATAAGCATTACAGAAATACACGATTTTTTATAGTGTAAAAGTATATGTATAGCGATATTTTTATTTGACAGGATTAGTTGCTGATGTTTTTATAGAATAACATAAGAGACCATAAGCATGAACATGAACACCAATATTGCACCCGTTATACTTATACCCTTTCACATCATACTTGTTATATCCTTTAAATAAATTCCTATATATTATGTACTAATAAAGGTTGCTTGCGTGACAGGCCAAAGTAAATTTCTTGTGATAATCACAAAAATTCTTTAACTTTGTCATTTGTCAAAACTTAAGTTCTTCAATTTTCATGTCACATGTGCTTCATCATCATAAGCATACGTGTTTTCAAAAAAAGGAAACACCAACCCTTTCTCATTAACTATATAAAGTTTATCGTTGCAACCGCAAAACATATAAACAAACAGACGAGCAGAAGGATAAATTCCTGAAATTCTTGACAACCCACGTTTTGATACCATGTGTTTGTATAGAAAACCTAAAGAAAAGGGGTTTTTATAGTTAAAATTAATCCAAGAAAGTTTGCATAGGTTTACTAGACACAAGATACAATCAAATTGGAATTTCGACAATAAATTATGATGTTGATAAGTCATGTGAGACTTTATGGTATAACGTTGAGTTACAGTTATGTATGTATGTGAATGATTGTTATATCGTCCAGACATGATAATAATAATTTATGAAGGTTTGGGTTGGATTTTTCTAACATTTTGGCTTTGAGGAAATATGACTTTCCGACGAGATATACACACAATCTGATTCAAATTCTGTTAAAAGCTCACTTTATTCTTTTACTGATTCTTTAATCTTTCGCTTCTAATTCGATTCTATCAAGACTTAGTCCTTTTCTTTAACAAAAATCCTAATCCCTAAATAACATCCAATGCAGTATATGTATTGGTAAACAACTATGAAACTCTCTTAAACTTTAAAAAATTATACTCTAGAAATGATCGATGTCCCTAATAATCGACCTTCATGTCCGTTGTCGGTGCATCTACACATAACGGTGTGCGCCAATTTTTCATCGGAATAACCTCTAACACTGATAATATGAAAACGTGTGTTCCGACTATTTCCCCACGACATAAATCAATTACTAACCCTGCAGAGATTACACGGTCCGTCCGACCGACCGACCCGATCCCGATCCCGACCGCGGCCGTTGATGCTGAAGGAATCCCTCTGCGATGTTTGTTGCAATTCGCTTACCTTTTGAAACGTGTCCACTTTGTGGTGCGGTTGGTTGGTTGATTTTGGGTTGCATCATGGAGTGAAGAGTCTTCTTCTATTTGTTTGTATATTGAATTCATGCACTCAGTCTGACTATGACCCCCTAAGTGGATGCGCTACAACTTCATCATCTCATTCCGAAATCGATACAATTCCCATGACTTGGTCATGTAGTATAAATCTACACTACACCAATATTTTGTGTGTGGGGGGAGGGGAGCTCTTCAACCAGACCCATCTTTCATAATTCACATGCATCAAGTTTTGTTATGCAAACATTGAATTAGACAAAACATCACGGAACCAAAAAAAAAAAAATACAGCAGGAGGCGGAAGAGAGCGCATACGAAAGAGATTGAACCCTGTGTGCACAGCCAAGTAGCTCCTCAATTCTGGTCCAAATTATATACCCAATAGAACGGTAATAACAAAATTAGGTTTCCCCATCGCCATCGCCGCTGTGGCGGGTAGCAAAGCAAGCAAATGTTACAGCAATCCATAGAGCCGCCTACTTCGTCGTCGTCGTCGGTTGCCTTCGTCTTGGTGAATTCATCTGGTTCTATTCCGTTCCGTTCGTCCATCCGTCCTTCTTAAGTCATCGTCAATGGTTCCTATAATCTATACCTACTTACTATAGATATAGACCTATCTCACGAATATGTACCAACCTGACGAAGACGATGACGATAGAAATCGATGGAGATTATATGGCGCACTGCGATGGATCGGATCTCGAAGAGATGTTGAAACAGTTGCAATCAGTGACAAGAGTTTTTGTGCTCACCTCTCAAACTATATAGTCGTGGCCAATTCAGGAGCAGGTAAGGGAGCTCTCATTTCGAAATCGAATCCACATACGTGACGAGTGTGATTTTGAATTAGAAGCGTGTATCCATTAAGTTGAGTTGAGGGAGTTTTAAGCAGAATCATTCTGTGGCAACACGTACATGAGACAAATCGTAATTACACCTTCTCATAGTATATTGGCGTGATGGAGTGATGGATGGGAGGCTATAAATAAGGATGATGATGATGATGACTTAGATACATGTAAGGTTCTGGGAAAGTAATGTGTAATGTGATCTGGATTTCCTGGAAAGAATTGGGAACGGGAGCAGAGGTCGATGAATTTGCACTTACACGTGTTTGCGGCACTAATGATTGCCTAATGAAAGGTAGCTATGGAGTACGTGTATCTGTAAGACTTGCAACTTGAATTCAGTGCACGATATGATACTGTGGATGTGATTTGTGAAAGGAAAGGGATCAAAAGTTGATTAAAAAAAAATTAAATTGAACTGGGGGAATGTCTATTTTTCTTTTTGCTCTGATTTTGTGTGTGAATTTTTAATTTTGTACAAAGGAAAGTTTTAAGGCCTTCATTGAATTTGGATGTAGGTTTATTTAAAAGTCCAGTTAAAATATTACCCACACCGTATTCTTCAAACAAAAAATTCATTCATTCATAAAACTTGGTGGAAAACGTTTCATTTACCTACCATCATATGCAATATAATGAAGAAAACAAGAGTCCATGTAAACATCTTTAGTGAAAGGGTGTTTTTTGAAAATTATGAAAATATGAATTTTTGCAAAAAACATTAAATATATTTTTATTTGCTCCATAGGATTAGTATGTATTGGTTTCGATATACCATCCGTTGCTATGTGCGTCCGGTCCGTGCTTTCCAGCAACTATTGAGATTTGAGCTAGAGGCAAGGGTCAAAACGATTGATGGATCAATTTGCCTAAAATTTGGGAAAGGGTATTTTTAGGTGAAAAATTCTAATTTTGGTTTAAGCTCATCTTAAATAGGTAGCTGTCGTACAACTATTTTGTTTTTTTTTTTGTTTTTTTTTATTTGATCGAAAACGGCTCCAACAATTTTGATTAAATTTTGAACCAGTAATGATCAAATAATTTTTAAAAAAGCTGCGTTTTAGGTTTTTGGCCAAAAAAAAATCGCAAAAACCGAAATAGGGTTTTGACGTTGTTACAAAAAAATGCCTTATTTTTTTATTTATTCACGTACATATATCTTTTAAACGGCTGGATGGATTTGGTTGTAATTTTGTAATGTGTTGTTTCTTGTCGTACATATGTTTTTATTTGCATTATGTTATAATAAATTCTATCTTAAAAGAATGTATCGCATTTTGATTGAAATAGGTTAAGCCGTTAATGAGAAAGTCGTTAAAATAAACTTTTCTATGGCATGTAACGTTATTTTTGAAATAAAAAAAAAAATAATTTTGCCTCCTCAAGCTCAAAATTTTGAGAAAATCGCTTCAGTATTTGTAGTAGTAGTTTTTTGAACGATTAGAAGACTTGCTACACCTAAGTACAAATATCTCAAGTTAAAATACAAATATCTCAAGTTAAAATCGAAAAGAAATATGGTCTCTCACAAGCAGCGCAGCGTCGCACCGCGGCCGAAAAAAAAATTAAATTTTTGAAAAATTCCGCAATTGATTTGTCTTGAAAAAATCTCGAAAAATCTTCTTTTTTTAATGACCTTAAAAATACATAGCTATACAAAAAATTATGAATTGTTGAACAAAAAAATATATTCAAAATAGCTTTTTACGGCCTTTAGTCCACAAAAATTTAGGCGTTTCGTCCCGGCGATCTCACTTGGACTCATCAGTTGACTAGTGAGGACCTTGTCAATACGCAATTTTTGTTAAGTTCAGTCCATCTAACATAGATTTCATGACGAATATCTAGTGTGAACTATATCCAACAAGACTAGAATTCCTAGTCATTAAATTGGAAGTTTTTGTTTTTTGCCCAGGGCCTGGCATTGTTTATATGAAGGTTTTTTTTTTAATAATACAAACTCTATATACTACTAAAATACATCAGCCAAGTAGAAGACTTAGCACTATTTAATTGGACTTGGGACTAAAGGCCGTACAAAATTCAACAAGTCCAATTAAATAGTGCTAAGTCTTCTACTTGGCTGATGTATTTCATATATTTCATATATAGTATTGCATATTGTTAAATAATATTTTTTTCAATAACTTTGCCAAAAAACTAAAAACAAAAATTTATATTATAATATCAATAATTAATTTTTTTTTGTAAAAAAACAACATATCTCAGAGCGAATTTTTTTCGGTGTCTCAAATATTTCATTTTTGAAGTAGTTTCTTGTTTGATAAGTTGCAGAATAAATGCCTTCCTTTAATGAAAATTCTGGGAATAGGTATATACCTACCTATTTTGATGATGGAGTGAAGGAGGAAGTAGATTTAATTTTTTTTAAAGAAGTAGATCCAGTTAATGTGAAATAAAGTGGTAATACTTCTGACAACCTCTTATAACTTTCGCTCTCTTAAACCGTCTTCCCTTAACATTATTTAAAAAAATAAAATGGACTCAAAAATTAAGAATCTTGTGATGGGCTTCGCATATAATATACAAAAAAAGCTGTATGAACACCTTCCGGCGGAGGGTCATGATACTGCAGACTGCAGAGCTACACATCCACAGAACTTCAATTAGTAAGAAATACAATGCAATGCACAATATCACAGAATACAAATCTAAGGTAATATATTGCGCAGGTTGTCAGAAATTAAAATGGCTGTTTGAGTTCCCACTACTCACCGATTTATTAGAAACAACAACAAAATATTGAAATTACACAAGAAAAGGACACTTCTTGATTCATCATTTTCCTCGGTTTTGACATGATGCTCAGAACTGAACCAAAATGATATTACCTTTAGTGTTGTGTACTATGGCGCAATATATCTTTGAGTTATAAAAGTCATAATTGTATAAGAAGTATGACAAGAAATCCTCTCCGCTCCAAACTCATCTTGACACATGGCAACAAAAAATAAAACACTTGCCCTTGTTGTTCACTATGTTCAACTCATCAACCATCAAGTAATTAACAAAACTAGTGTCAAGCCAAAACACTACTTAAGAAACTTATCGGCCAAACTCACTGAACTTAATCTAACAATCCATCAAGCAACAATAATATAACAACGAAGTTATATGGAAATCAGCTCGCTAGAGGACCTATTTTATATAACAGCAGCTCCGGAAGTTAAGCGATATGTAAATCCACTTGTCCCCACCATGCAATACATATGTCAAAGGACAAAGTTTAAGTCTAAATTGCCCAAGCGTTACAAGCGGACCCACGCACTTTTGCTCTTAGCTGGGAAAAGAACTTATTTCCAGCGGCACGCATTTCCTGTGGACTCACTAAAAATTACTTTTTAATATGCCCCGGCCTTAATGTGACTTATACGAAGGTAACTTGCCTCCATCTCTCTTCGTCGTCGTCGCGTCGGAGTGCCATATACAAATAAACCTCATCATATTGCGTAGTCATTCAGTTCAGTCTCGCGCAGTCCATTTCAAATGCTGATTTGCTCCACAATTAACCGGATGCAGTACTCACATTCACATGGAAAAATATGCGTATTACGCATAATCAGGGCGTATCTTGATTAATCCTCCACTAGGACCTTATCGACACGTCAATCAGTGTCCGGTGTATGTGCGCACCCTTGTCTACGGAAACGAGCTAACAAATTATCGGACCTGATACTATATACCAGGTGAATTAAAATATATCCTTCTCCCACCCAAACACACACACACATCGATCTGTGGCAAAAAATGACCTTTCAACTTTAAAGGTGTGCATAACATATATACATACCTTACTTAGTCTAGGCATATTTGACTCCTATTATAATGGACAGGGATACATGTCGAATGTTTTATAACGGTCTCGTGGCGATAGAGTTAACCGGCTTCTAATGACGAAGTGTGGTCATTTGTCCTGCATGAAACCTTAAATGAATATTAATATATTCTTCGCGACTTAGTTTCGTCCTTGTTTGTTTTTGTGTTTTTTTTTTGTTGTCCAACGTTGGCATGTTAAATGCTACATCGGAAAAAATTGTGTTTTATCAGTGATGGGAAAAGAAATTTTTTGGTGGCAAAATATAAATTTTATGAATATTATGTCGGCCAGCAAGTCAAGCGATATGGGAAACGTTTTTCTTCATAAAAGTCATTTGCTTAAAACATGCGAACATTATGACGAAAGTTTTTTTTTTATTTTGGGAATAAAAATGAGAAGCTATGTATGTATAAATGTGCGAATTTGGTGTTGTGAGCAGAGCACTTGAAGGGATTCGAATTAAATTTCATATACCTACATTATAATATGTACGTAGGTGTTTCAGTATAACAAGTCCAAGAATTTTCCAAGAACAAGTTAATTTTCTGGAAAGCATTTAAAAATATTATTGTTTGTTTAGAGGAAGATTGACGTTATGTTAAAAAGACTTCAGAACCCTCATAGATATAAACCTATCTGTAGTATTAGGAGTTGTTTTCATACAGTCGTATTTATTAGATTTTTTTATACTTAGACACTGTCTAACTATTTTCAAATTCGTGGAAATATGCTTTATTCAATAAAAATAAATATCACATTATTCACGGTTAAGGCGATCTACTCTTATATCTAAGTTAAGCAGCTATAAGAGAAAAATAAACAAGGTTGTGGAACACATTTTCCAAAGTTGGACAGTTGTCTAAAGTTAGACAACGTTTATAAATAACAACAATAATGTTTAATTAAAGTTTTGATTAGTTATTCGATACATAAACATTAAACATTGAGACGGACTCATAAGTCTAGAAGAAAAAAATCACCATTGCCTGTGACCCGGGAGGACTAAAATTATTTATATATCCGCAAATTAATTTCATTTGGATTGAGAACTTATGTTTCGGATAACTAATCAGAACTTATGTACAATCACACTGTGGTTTTAAAGACGTAATAATTTTAAAAACTTTTCATCTGATAAAAGAAATTTATTAGTTATTAAAGACTATATTGTATGCCACCTGCCAAAAATATTTAAAAAAAAATTTAAAAATCAATAAAATTAAAAATAAATTGATTAAAAAAATATCTGAAATTGATTTCACACTAACGCAATGTAGGTACATCAAGTGATTTCTTACACAAATCTCAATTTATGAGAAGAAAAATTAAAAATCGTTGGAGCGGTTTTTTAAAAAAAAATAATTTTTTATGTATAAAATTTTGAATATATTTTCAAGAAAAAAATTGGTACGAAAATTTTTATAACTTGTTAAATGCAGAGAAAAATTAGTTTTGAAATAAAATCATTTACCCATTTTCTAAATATGTATCAAATTTTCAAAAAAAAAATATTTTGAAAATTTTTTTAAAAATCCAAAATTTGATTTTTGGAAAATTTTCATATGCAATATTGTTCAAATTTATTAGAAGCTTTTGTGTGAAAAATTTCATTACGATTGGTTCAACAAATAATGAGATAGTCGAAAACCCAAAAATAGTTCTATTAGAGGTACCATTTTTAAACGATAGATATATTTTTTTTTTTTTTCAAATAATATGGCAGATCGTTCTGATGTTAAATCACACAAAAATTTTAAACAAAATAGCCATTTTTGAGAAAATTGAGATTTTCAATGCTGGTATTTAAACATTTGTATGGAAGGTACCGTTATTTTTTGTTCTAAGAAAAAACTGTATTTAAAATCTGCTAGATAACGTCAAAAAACTGCTGGGTACTAAGTTTAATAAAAATCGACCAAGTCGTTATTAAGTTGTCAAAAAAATTTTGAAACTTTTTTTAAAAATGAAAAAAAATGGTAAATTTTGGTACACAATATTTTTAAAATTATTTTAAATATTCTATGTAAAAAAATTGATTAAAATCAGTTAAACCGTTTTTGAGAAAATCGAAAATCAAAAAAATGGTTCTATGGGAGGTACCATTTAAAACAATTTTTCCGAAAATTTTATTTTACAAAATGGTAGCATTTTTGTAAAAAAATTACTTAATTTTTTTTTTAAGTTTTGGGCACGTTTTTGAAAAAAATAAGATTATCATTTTTGGTTAAAAAAAATTTGTACGGTAGGTACCGTTATTTTCGGTCTAAAAAAAAAATGAAAAAACGTGTGGGGGAATGCCTAAAAAACGCTAGGTACCAGTTTAAAGAAAAACGACGCACCCGTTTGGGCTCCAGCCGAACAGACAGACAGAATTGCGAGACCCACTTTTTTCGACTTCGCATTCATCGTAATGTCAACTTTGATCAAAATCTCAAGTTCGATTTTTTTACGAATGCATAACCTACCTATATATCACAAGTAAAAATAAGTAGCTTTGAGCTTCCTATATAATTCCGCAACGAAATAAAAAAAAAATTCTTCCCAATGTGAAATATCGTTTTTTTTTAGTAGATTTTTATCGAAAAAAAAAATTTATAAAAATCAGTTGCCCGTTTTCGAGAAAATGAAAATAAAAGAAGTGGTTCAATAAGAGATACCACTTTTAATCAAAAGATACATTTTTTTTCTTAAAAATTGTTGGGACATTTTTGAGAAAAATATGATATTCATAATTCGGTAAAAAAAAATGTTTACCGTTATTTAATGTTTACCGTTATTTTTGGTCTTAAAAAAATTTAAAAAAAATAACGTGTCGGTCCTTATAACGGGTGTTTTTTTTAGAGGTATATAGAACTTTAAGTTGGCAACACTATTTTAACTGACGGCCATTTTGTCAGCTGTCAAGTGATTTATCATAAATTATTGCCGTTGATCCCAATTTTCATAAGCGAATTTTGTTTAGCGATGAAGCTCACTTTTAGTTGAATTGGATACGTCAATAAACAAAACTCCTGTATTTGGAGTGATGATAATCCTCAAGTGTATGTTGACACAGCCGTGGCGGTCATATGCCAGAAATCATATTTAAATTATAATGCCAGAAGATTATCTTCCGAATAAAGTAAATTTCATGTCAATTTAAAAAAAATCATCTTTGTTTCATTCCATTTCAAAGTTCTATACCACTTTATATATCGCAAGTAAAAACTTTTTGAAAGCAGATAATTCTAAGTTTTGTTACAAAAGATTTAATTCAATCTGACAATACCTCAAAATTCTTTTCTTAAATACTCTAATCTTTTGTACCTACCTATTTGTTATAAATGCCAGAAAAGTTTTCGAATCAAATCATTTAATATATGTAGGTGTGTAGGTGTAAATATGTATGTTTTTATGTACATATGTAATTGTAATATGCTTAAGCAAATGGAAAGATCCCCTTCCCTTCTTTTTATATACGATTTTAAAATAAATATAACCAAATCATTAATCAATAATACTCATGGAAAACTCATAAAATTCCAATGAAGCATACAGAGAAGAGAAAAAAAAATAAATTAAAAGCTTTAATACTAATATACCAGCCCAGCACGAATCACAAGGGAAAGAGAGCGCACAAAAAATGCAAAATACATTCAAGTGTTCTGAATATTCACTCTACCTAACCTACCTACCTAACATTTCTCAATATTCACTTCTCATCCTTATATCCTTGCAGCAAGCAGTGAAATCCCTCTTCATAATATCTTACCACGTTAGACGGACTGCTTCCGTTCCACATTTGCCTCCCAATTCCCAAAACCCGATTCTTTTCCATAAAACATCAACAAAAACGCCACACTTAAAGGAATATAAAATAAAATTCTCTATAAGTGGACGAATGGTGTATATATGTGTTTTTTTTCTATTTTGTTTTGTTTTTTTTTTTCCAGCTGTTTATACTCCCACTACCTATATCCTGATGTGCCATCATGCAGCATCCTTTGCAACAAAACAACCAAGCCTCTGACTTGGCATCGTTCTTGGTTTAAGCTTCGTTTTTATTTATTTTTTTTATCTTACTTTTAATCTCCGTTATGAGTCTATTGCTGGGCGCGCTAAAAACGCGAAACATCTCCCATCACCATCGGCCTTATACTCGTACTATAGCTGACTCCACATTTCGTCCTTTTTCTTGCAAATCAAAAAATTTCCTCTTTCTCGCTCTCTGTCTTTCCCATTTGGCCAGCCGGTGACTGTAAATTGTAGTTTTGCCCTAGAGACGGGCTCCTTTGGAAAGGGGGCGCCTCCCCAATATGTAAGGCTCCCCATAGAGGTGGTCTATCCTAGATCGGAATAAATTTATACTTTTGCATTCGTATATACCTATATGGAGTTTTTCATCATTGTTGGTCCTTTACTTTTTGCATGGGTATTCGTGCCCTTTTTGGCGCCCCCTTCTTTTTGATTTTTTTCTGTATAAATGCTTATAGCAGAAGTGTACCTACTCCTTTACGTTTTTCTTGGACTTAGAGTATTTTCTGTTTGTTTTTTTTTTTTTTTTTTGTTTGTTTTGTTTTTCTCTGTGTGTACCTACTTCCTTTTCGTCCTTTTTTGCGGTGTGTCTTTCTATATGATGTATAGGAAAGGAAGGACCTTTTGGTCTTGTGAGATGTAAAATAGAAGGCAACGGATAAACACCAGGATACTAAAGTCGGTTATAGGTATGGAGCAGTGAACACTCTCCCCCACCTCCCCCCCTCCACCCTACTATCACCAAAGGGCCTGGTAAAGTCAATGGTTAGGTTAGAAGAAGAAGAAATAAGTTATATCCTGTGCAAGGATAACACTACGAGAGTGATTTGTACTCCTGTAGGATACACTACAAAGATGCCCGTCTTTGCCATCACCGAATGCGTGTGTATGCGAATTGAAAAGAGATGCAAAATGCTAATTAAGAAAACGAAAGAATAAAAATATATACAAATCAAACAAGTATAGAAAGCGCGATGACTTTTCTTCGTTTTCTTAGATCTTCCTTTTCTTAGGAAAATATCTGTGTATCAACTTGTGTGGATATATGTGTATGTGTGTGGCGTGTGTGTATTGAAGAAGTATTTTATTTGAAATTAATTACATTCTATGAATTCCCTGAAGCGATAGTTGCTGGTGGGAGAGGGTGGAGAGGTAAGAAATAAAAAAGTTCAATTGTCTCAGTGGAGACATTCAATTAAAAAGAACTAGTCAAATGTTGTGTAGTCCTGTGATCAATTATCTGGTACACCTGTAATAGGAAACAGGACATACAAAGTATAGAATGACTAAAAAAAGGAAGAACAACACTACAAAAAAAAAATTAAAAAAAATATCTAATTACACTTTTTCCTTTGAGTTCTTCTTCGTCTTTCATGAAACTTCTTCCTTCGGGAGATTTATTTTTTTTTTCTTGCTCGTCCTTATACAAAAATGTGTGTAATTACAAATTAACACATACAAACATACTACCATTTGCATATATGTACTATACACACTCATACACACATACGATTTAAGTGAGTATTTTTTAATCAATAATTGGAAGATTTATTCTTGTTTCCCTCATTTTTTTTTTTTTTTTATGTTCGTCCTTTTTTTTGCTTATAAATTCAAACTTAAGGATTTTTTTCCATATTTTGACTGAGAGATGATGATGGTGAAAGGACCTTCCAGATGCAAGGGCCTTGCCTTCCCTTTTCTGACGACTAGCTATTGTGAAGATAATAAAATTAAATATGGGCGAAAATGGAGCTGTAAAGTTTTTAAGGAGATTTTTTTTTTTTGATTTTTTTTTTCTTTCACTTTTTTTTCCATTTTAATAGGTGAGAACTGAGGAGAGGTCGAAAAAGAAGGGAAATTTATAGGTATATGAAAATGTATTTGCCAATGATGAATATGGGATATTTAACGAGGCAGTTTTTGAAATTAGTGCAGACAGGGTGGTATGGGGTAAAATTAAAGTGCACACTTTTTCGAATATACAGACAGACAGACAGTTCTTTTGTTTGGATTTTTTAGAGGCTGACGATGGTTTGGTTGTAAGCTTGTAAGACAATGGACAATATAAGAACTCTTGCATATATAAGAAGGAAAATATTAAAGGATACCTGGGAGTAGGTAGATTTCGGTATCTACTATGTATTTTGAAATTGCTTAAGAAAATTTAGGACTTCACTTGAAGGTAAATTGCTTTTACGACAGTGCAAAAGTCTGATTGTTTTCAGAAAAGATTATCTTCCCAAAATAACGTCTGCTGGGGTGACCTTGTCGATGTCCATGATTCTTCAAAAATAGCAAGAAACAAATAAAAAAAACTTTAATTCAGAGAATATTTTGAAATTTCACTTCTTTCAGAACACTTCATTTTTAAATTTTAATAAAATTAATTTTTTGTATTTGTATGAAATTAAGATTGTTTTGTTCACACTGTTTACAACACAGCTTAACATCTTCTTTAGGTGCTGGACTGATTGTTGATAATGGTTTACCTCATGTGGATTGATATCGTCAAAAATCCAACAAAGAAATTTTTAAAAACTGTTTCTAAATTGAATTGGCTTTTCCAAACATGCAACGTGGAAAAAATATGATCAGAACCCTTTCCCGGGATTTTTTAATGGAAGGTGAAACTACATAATATGTTGCACATTTTTACTTGCGATGTATTCATACATAGGTTAGGTACTATTATGGTAAGTTATGCGTTCGTAAAAAAAAACTCGAGATCAAAGTCGACAATACGATGATAGCGAAGTCGAAAAAAGTGGGTGTCGCAATTCTGTCTGTCTGTCCTTTCGGCTGTGGCCTAAACGGCTGGATCGATTTTCTTTAAACTTGGTACCTTTCGTTGGGCATTCCCAACACACGTTTTTTTCATTTTTTTAAGACCGAAAATAACGGTACCTGCAGTACAAATTTTTTGCCAAATTATGAAAATCTTATGTTTCTCAAAAACTTACACACAACTTTTTAGAAAAAAAATTCACAATTTTATTTTACAAAAATGCTACTATTTTATAAAAAAAAATTGGAAAAATGGTTTTAAATGGTACCATAGAACCATTTTTTTTATTTTCGTTTTCTCAAAAACGGTTGAACTGATTTTGATAAATTTTGTATAGAGAATGTTTACAATAATTTTTTTATTTTTAAAAACAGTTTCAAAATTTGTTTCTATTTGTTTCTGAGAACTTAATAATTCGAAAACGACTTGATCGATTTTTTGTAACCTAAGCACCTAGCAGTTTTTTGACATTGTCTAGTAGATTTTAAATAAAAATTTTTATTTATAACCAAAAGTAACGGTACCTCTCATACAAATTTTTAAAAACCGGTATTGAAAATATCATTTTTCTCAAAAACGGCTACTCCGATTTTGTTTAAAATTATTGTGTAAACTTATATCAGAACGATCTACCATATTATTGGGAAAAAATTATCTATCGTTTAAAAATGGTACCTCTAATGGAACCACTAATTTTTTTTGGTTTTCAACTATCTCATTATCTGTTGAACCAATTTTTATTAAATTTTTTACACTAAAGCTCTTAATTAGTTTAAATAATATTACTTATTAAAATTATCAAAAAATCAAACTATGGATTTAAAACAAAATTAAAATTATTTTTTGAAAATTCGATATTTCGAAAATGGGAGGTTGATTTTTTTTAAATTAATTTTTAAATTCCGCATAAATAATTACTAAAAATTGGAGTACCATTTTTTTTTTCTTAAAAATATATTCAAAATTTTATACATCAAAAAATAATTTTTTTAAAACCGCTCCAACGATTTTTAAAAATCACTTGGTGTACATTGTGTCAAATCAATTTTAGGTATTTTTTTAATCAATTTATTTCTAATTTTATTGATTTTTTAAACTTTTTTTTCAGTCTAACTGTTAATTCCACGCTCAAATGAAAGACAGTGCTATATTGAAAATTAGGGCTAATATTGGAAAATTAATTTACTTTTTACGACCATTTTTACCGACCTTTCAAGTGACATTTATTATTTTTTTCTTATCGGAATTAAAAAAATTAATAAATGAAATGCTTTGAAAAATTAATGAAAATGGTAAATAAACACAACACATAATTATGTGAGTTGAGACCTAGCACTTAGCTACAATTAAAGTCTGAAGACCCCTTAAAAGACACTTACTCCTAAATCAAGTATCTATTCATTATTTCAGAAGTCGAATGTGTGTTCTATCTGTTCTAGTTCCACTTCCAGAAATGTATACCAAACACATAATAATTATGTTCCTGATGTCGCAAACGAGTGACCGCGCATCGTGACACACTCTTCCCATCCTCAAATATGTCCAGTGATCATATTAAATCAATTTTTTCATCTCCATAGATTTTCTATATCATCGACCCTATATACATACATACATATCGACATTACCTCCACGTTGCACCTCATCCTCCTCCTACTGCTCTGCTGCTGATGCTCTAAAACCTAAGCAAATAACAAAATCCTAACCTATAGCCAATTGTGGGGTATCAAATATCTCATAGCAGGGAATCATCATCCTATATTATAACGAGCCTGAATCGTGATCTTGTGTCTTATAACCTGGCAATCGCTGGGCCGCATCCACATGAACTAAACCAAAAATAATTACCAGTTATAGAGTATGGTTTGGCTCCAATCATTGCATCATTGTTCAACTGATCTGATTTATATCCAACCTTCCACCGCTGCCGCCGCGCCGTGTCGTCGCGACGCGCCGAACCATTTCAAGGAATTTTATTTTCTAATTTTTTATTGCTCAAAATATGTACCTTTACTTTTTTTGAACTGATGAAGGTGGAATTCAAGAAAAATAGAGCAAAATTCATATTTAAAATTCTTGCCCAGTTTCTTTGAATCTCCGGTTGATCTCTTGAATTATTATTTTTTTTTATTAAATTTTATTTTCCCTCCACCTGTTTGGACAAATGGCACAAATCACTTCGATTTAGGACCTTCTCAAAATTCCTTCCTCGTTTTGCAACATTTCCGGCACGAATTCCTTTTGGGAGAGAAATGAACAAAATAAAAAAAATTAAATACCAGAGATAGAGATAAGCTACGGCTATATAAATGTAGTGTAGTTGAAAAACCATCCGAAAAAGTATAATTTTTCTCAATATTTGCTTAGCGCGGCGGCCGAGAACAATCCCAATGAGGAATAATGAATTAAAGGATTTTGTCTCTTGTCCTTACGGCGGAATGGAATAGGTGGGATGGTGGCGCGGCGCGGCAGCGGCGGTGCGGTATTTCATAGAGCAAAGCATAGGATTGTGCACCCAAAGGAGTGTGAAGTGAAAAACATAATTTCATTATTCATCTCGCGAAGCACGAAAGTTAAGATATCAGAAAATAAAACGCCAAAAAATATGCCATCATCATCATCATCCCGGACATGTCCTGCTGTTCGATGAATTTTATACAAAGACACAAAAGTTGTCGCCTTAAAATTGTATGTTTTCTATTTTTTTTTTTTATAATGAGGCAGTATTGGTATTACAAAAAAAGTATTTATTTTAAATGTAAATTTAACGATAAACTGAATAACTAAATAAAAACTGCGGTATAGGCCTGTCCCCGAGACGAAAAAAGTCTCAGTCTCATCTCTAGGAGCCCCAGTCTGGGCGCAGCATTTTGTTCTATATCGCAGTCCATATGGATTTTTTAAGCAAATATTGGTATACACTTATCTATCAGCACAATCAAGACGCGATAGAAATAAACGAGAGCAGAATCCCTTATTTTGGTCCTGAAAAATTGCATTGCCTACATAATGCCCAGTAAAAATGAGAACAAATTAAACAAAAAATTACGACAAAACCAGATTTTTTTAGAGAGCTTTGTTTTGACGGCTTAAGCATATTCTTTTGATTTTGTGTGAGGTAACACGAGCAAAATTTAATTTGTTTACAAATATTTAAGGAACTATCAGGTTTTTCGGAGTCAAACATTTGTGCTTAACTTCTTCAAAATCTTATAACAATCTCTGAAAGTTATTTTTCGATTACTTTAAAATTTTGACACAACGTTGCATTTGACTATAGGCAAGTATTTTCATCCTAATATGTAATAAAAAAAGCATTATCTTTTGGACGTAAATTTAACTAGAGTCTGTTGAGATCTGAGATCTCAGCAATTTTAGGACAGGATTACTCAGTTTTGTTATCAAATTACTTATGTAAAAATATGTTTTAATTGGCTTGCTCAAAATTTAACTATTTATAGGTTGAATTGGGGAAAAAACAAAAAATTTCATTCGATTTTAAAAATTAATTTTGTATTTGAAATGTTTACATAAGGGCTCCATGGCTTAATATTTTTTTTAAATTTAACCATTTATAGGGTGAAATGGGTTAAAATTAATAATGCTGTCAGATATTAAACATGCTTTTTGATTCTGGAAGTTTATATTTTAAGCGAGCGGATGAACTTGGAGATTATTTTTAAAGGTAAGCTTTTTTATAGGGTGAAATAGGGAAAAAAACGACATCGATTTTAATTATTTTTTTTCTCAACAATATAAATAACATGAACATAATTCCTAGCCAAAATGTAATAATTACGTTCTCAAAATGAAAATTAGTTGTTTATAGAGTTAAATGGGATAAATACAGAAAATGTTATATCTGACTTTTTTGCATTTAAATAGAAAATATTTGAAGATGTGCTTCTGGGAACACTTTAGTTTTTTTAAAATAAAGCTTCATATGAATGTATGTACATACATATATAGGCATGTTTTGAAAGGTATCTAATATTTATAGGGTGGACTTTAAGGTCATTTGAAAACAAGACATTTTTCAAAATTAATTTAATTATAGGGTGAATTGAGATAAAACAACATTATATATATTTTTATAGACTTTATTTTAAAAATGGCTCAATGGTCCAATATTTGTCATTTTGTGTTAAAGTTTAAATTTTTGGAAGTCAAAACTCAGCTGGGTCTCCATATGAGTCATTCAAAGTAAGAAAATAACATTAAGTAAATGGGAGTAAAACTCATTTTTGTCATACTTATGATAAACTATTCTATGAATTTGCGGTCCATTCCTGATTCTTGCAAATATTTTGCATATACTTTAACAGAGTCGAATGTCTCGAAAATAGTAATATTGAATTGATTTTCGCAGAGTGGTTTCAGGGAGCTCTCTTCACTCACCAAATTAAAACCCGGAGCTTTTTTTACATTTTATAAATATCTCACCAGAGATGAAAAAAAAAGAAGATGTTTAGGAAAACGGAAAAATGTATGTTATAACAATCTTGAGGAGTTAGAACAATTCTAAAGGATGGTCATTTGAGACAGTTGTGTTTTTCAAAATATTCATCTTTTAAAGTCCAAAAAAAAATATTTTTTGAAGAGAAAAAATAAAAAAAAAATCAATTTTTTTAATCAAAAATCAAAAAAAAAAAAAAAAATATTTCTAGGGGGGGGGGTCAAAAAAAGATAAAGGGATATTCAATAATGTTCTAAAATAGACCTATCGAATTTATTAATCAAATTTGAAAGAATCGATTTTTTGGGGGCGGCGTTCTTTTGGCCCATATTTTACAAAATTGATTTATTCGATAAATGTGGGTGGTTAAAAAAAGTTAATAGGTGGTGAAAAATGGTCACTTAATTGGTCATCTTTTACAAAAAAAAAAAAAAAAACAAAACAAAAATTATTTTGGGGCCAAAGTTAACACAGGTCAAAAGATTTTGAAAAAAGTGCGCTATTAAACGTAGTAATATCAATGGTTCATTTTCTAGATGTAGGTACTATACGTACATTACCGTGGTATAGGGTATACGCGTTTGCATATAGTTTTTTTCAACATCTGTTGCTTTTAAGGTAAAAATGGTCAAAATCTATTTTGTATAGAATTTTGTAAGCTTCAATTTTTTTCTTGATGAACGTTTCAAAAAACTTTTATTTTTTAACAAACAAAATAACAAATATTTCCTCCTTTCGCACCACAAAATCTACGGTCCTTGTCCGAATTGATGTGAACTCTTTAGGAAATACTATAAACACATATAAATAATGGTCTCCACCAAAAATCATCTTCGTCAGTGATTTTTTTTTTTTTTTTTTAATAAGATTTTGGTAAACAAACATTTCATTTATTTTGTGCATGATTTAGGCCATTTTTCATAATAAATTTTAATTCTTAAATAAAAAACGAAAAATGATCTAGATTTTGCGTAAGATTTTGAAAAAAAAAAAAACCTTACATGAGCAACTACATACGACTCAAGGTTGCCATTAGATATTTATAAAATTTCTTATATGTCCAAGAAAATACTTCATCACCAAAAAGAAAAAAAATCGAGAAAGGAAGCAGGGATTTTCAAATTCCGCACTGCCTGATTCTATGAACATTTGTTCAATTTATATGGAATATCCTTTTGCGGGTATATTTGCTGCTACAAGAATTCATATCTATAACGTCTTCCCTCCTCAATCTTATACGAGTATATATACGACACAGCAAACGCACCACCTGACATCCGCATACAACGCGGGAAATAAATATAAACACATAAATATTTTGAAATGGAATGGCAGTTCCGTCCAAACCATCCGTAGTAGCAACAGCAAGAGCAACGAAAAAAAAAAAATAAAGGACTAAAAAGAGGAAGCGAATTTTCTATGTAAACATTCAAAAAAAAAAAAAAAAAAACAACAACACATACAAAACTCATCTCCGCTCCGAGTTTACTTGGCGTATTATCATTTTGTGAGCTTTTTCGCGTCCACTAATGGAATTTGATGGTGACATCCGCTTGCAGAGTGATGGGTACACATCTATAGCTAGCTCTCCCAGCATCAGCATCAGTGAGAGAGATAGAATGAGATACTTTTTTTTAGGAACTTCTAGGAGATTGACAATCTCCAGGCCCCATGGACAGGACATGGACCACTCCATCAACCCAGAAGATAAACAGTTTTTGTTTTGTTGTGTTTTGATGCTTTTGTTGTTTCATTTTTTTTTCTAATTGGATTAGATCATATGAAGTGAAGGATTCACAAGGACTTCTAAGACATAAGGAGGGAAGGGAGAGGATGCTCCCAAAAATCCGTACCCAGTGGGGGATGAATATTAATGATTTTTCATCTTTGGTGTGCCGAGTTTTTGCTTCTTGTCGCAAGATGATAGAAGACTCCAGGGGAGGCCAGTCAAATCTTTGTTTTTTTTTTTTGAGGATGGAAATCCTTAAAAGACATCTTCGTCTTCGTCCTCGGCTAAGAACACACAGGCCAAAGATATAATGATGAGGATGATTATGGGTGACAGGCGCGCACTTATATATACACACTGCTTCCTCCCTTTCCGCGACAGTGGTGTGGTGCGGCCGTGAAATCAAATGAACGTTATCCTTGCCTATTGTTTTGTTTAGCGTGTGCTTGTGTGTTATTGTTACTGTTTTATAACCGCGGTATACTGTTATGCTGTGTGTGTCATCTGGTTAAGCTCTAAAAATTAATGATTTCAAAACGAATTAAGTTCGTACAGAGCTTCTATCTCTTTCTCTATATCACATAGTTGCTTTGCTTTGGTTTGGTTTGGTTAGATCTGGGAGCTCTAACATGTTAAGCGTGAGGCAAATTAAAAATGGCGCCCGGTTGTAAACTCTCACATCCTCCGTTGCCGTTGATAAGCACGGTATAGCGGTATCGATCTGCTTCAAAAATATATACATACATACATACATATGTACCTACACAAGGGAGGCCTTTTTCCTGCTGAGATTAGATGGTGGATGGCGAGAGGGTGGGGGGATTGTGGCTGAGGGAGGATGAAATAAAGTAAATTAATGAATTTTATTCGACTGTTTTTACAGGCTATACGTTCGTGTGTGTTGTTTCATACATATATCTTCTGTAATATAACTCGGTATTGTTTTATAGGGGCTTCCCTTTTCGCCCCTCCATTACATATTTTGTTTGGGGCAAATATAAAACAAAAAAAAAAAAACAGCAAATGGCAGAGCAGCATTTAGAATCAGCCCTGAATCACAAAATCAGCCCAACATCACAGTATCAGCATCAGCATCAGCTCAGCAAAATGAAAGCTTAACGTGTTTTTGGTTCTAATATTTATGATTAATTTCGAACTGACGAACTAATTGGAAATTTTATAATTTATGAGTTATGTAGCTCGTGATTTGTTTAATTAGAGAGAACGAGACTTTTTGGTTTTGCTATATATTTTGTGGGTTTTCCATTTTTTTATTTTTATTTTTTTTTTTATTTTAAGATTAATTTTTTTTTGGTTTTGCTCGTTTAGCATGTCCTTCGAATTTGATTGAGCTGCTGTAGCGATGGATATTAAATTTGATATAGGTAGATACTGTATATTACCCTAAAGGGACTAAGAGGGAGAGATTTATTATATTGGAATCCATGGTTTTGGTTTTAAAATATGGAAATTTTAATTGACAGAGTTTTTGGTATTTAAGAGAAAGTGATGGGGATTTTTTTTTTTTTTTTTTTTTTTTTTTTGTAACTCCCATAGCCATGGTATCCAATATTATATTATTTTGAAGGCTGTTTGTTGGTTTTTTCCCAAGTGAACACTTTGGGGGGGGGGGGAATTTGAAATCAACATTTTTAGAGGAATGGGTGTTTTTCTTAACGAACTGTGACTTTTTTTTAAATATTCAAAACATTAAATACTCTTGCAATTAAAGGTATCACAAATAAATATAAATATATTCATGAATAACTTAGCATTGATTGGTTTTAAGGTCTAAAATAAAATTTGTTTAAATGACAACTCAATTGCAATAACTGTTATGTTTTCCGTCTAAAAGATTCGAAAACCACTGAATAAGCTGGAAAAAAATGGTTTCATTAAAATCTGTACTCTGCTATGCCCAGTTTTAATAAAGACCCCTATTACGATTGTCAATTTATTATCGATTTTTATTTGATAAAAATTGAAATTTGGTACATTTAGTTTCTCGTTTCACGATCTCTGAGTAAGCAAATCATATTCCTTCAATTTTATGTCAAAGAAGTTCTAATTAGCTTACTTAGAACTTTACTCAGAGATTGTGAAACAGACCTTTAAACTCAATTTATTAAAAAACATTACATAGTGTATATGTTTTAAGATATCTCTCGCTGCCACACCCACTTTTCTTATATCTAAGTTTTCTCATTATGTTTAAGGTTTGGTTTTAAGATTTTTATTTCCTAAGGATTAACATTATGTCATTTATTAAAATTTGCCCATCTTTCAAAAAATTGTGTTTTTGGAAAAAAGTAAAGCTTTCACTTAACTATGCTAAAAATTATTTCATTTAAATGACTGACAATCCTCTTTCCCCAATTTTTCAATACAATTTTCAATCGTTTTGCCCGTAAAGCTTGACCAATATTTTTTTTAAGTGCCTGAAACATATATGGATTGTTCGCAAAGCGTCGATTATTATGACATCCCGTCGAACAGCGTCAAACCGAGCTCCATAGCGAATAAGCGATGTAATCAAAACGACCGATTACACGATTATTGAACTTATTGGGCAATAAATTGATTGTTGGATCTTGCCCACCTATATAGCTCGCCCAAGTCCGAATTCTCAATTTCTACCATTGTCGGTAGAAAAAGCGACAAATAACGCCACTACTCCAATTAGACTCAGACTTTAGGCAACAACTGCAATATTTCCAGTTCAAATCAGCCTTCCGAAATTTTTTCAAAACTTGCGTTCAGCTGTTGTGGTGGGCGCATTTTTACGAATGAAATTTCTTTTCAATAGCTGCATTGTTTTGGCAATATAACATTCACTTTGAAGGTATAACATTGCATATGTATTTCTTAACTTAATTGTGAGTTTGTCATTTTGTAGTAAAATCTGACCATCGCAACGCCCATTTTTCTTGCATTTGAATTTCTTTCTTACTTTTTGAACGTCCTTAAGCAAAACTTTTATAGCTAAACTTGTATATATTTATAAGAAATTTTTCCATCCCACTGACACGCCTATTTTTAATTTAATTTAATATTCCATTTTTAATTTTTCTGTAATTGGAATCGGAAAAAAATAAAATTTATTCTGAGATAAAGGCATTTTTTATGCAAGGTAGCAAGGATATTATTTTTTTTTGGACTTAAAACATAACTTTCTATGAAAAAAGGCATTATTTTTGTGCAATTTTACGATACAACGTTTGACCGGCTATGCTAGTCTATACTATAGGTATATTTAAAAATTACTGTTTCTTCTGTATTAGGTTTATAGACTCAAAAACTTCTGAGCCAATTTCGCTGAAATTTTAAAAAAGTTGTTCTTAATAAAAGAAAGAAAGAGGTTTGAACAAAATCCACCCTCTGCCACGCCCACTTCTATAATATTTTTGTTTTGTCATTATTGAATTTTCTTAGAACATACAAATTTTGAAAGTAGGCACCTTTGAACCTAAAGCGTGACAAGTGTTATTTGTCTTGCCAACTACCACCCCCATTTTTATTTATGTAAGAATTTAATCCTCATATAATGTCCTTAAGAATGCTGAAAGGTTATAATAAATCATAAATCATGCCAAAACCATGTAATGTGTAGTTTTTTTGAAATTCCGCTTTCTACAACGCCCATTTTTCTTAGGTACATCTGAGATTTCTCCTCTATGTTCTTTTACGTCCATATGAAGTTTAAATTTTGTAATTTAAATCCCTTAAAACTTAAACATGACAAGTCTAATTTTATTTAGTCTGCATTCTGCCACACCCACTAAAAGCATAGCATAGCACCTTTCAGCTTGTTTTATATAATAATTTCAAAGCGAGTGGACGTCGATATACTACAACGGGCTATGTAACTTATACAGAAATTAAGAGCATATTATGTCGTCTTTACGTCATCAGTCATTCGTATGGAACGCGCAATTGTGATGAGTATAACATCCATAAGCCGAATAAATGAGGATTTTGCAGCCATCATTTAATTAAAATTTTCTTCTTTCTTTCAACTTGAGCCAGGCACGTAGCCAGAGGGGGGGCTTGAGGGGCTGAAGCCCCCCCCCCCGAAAGTCTGAAATAAAAACTAAAACTTTCTAATATTCTAAATTCAAATCTATAAAAATAAGAAGACTATCCAGGTAGGTATAGTTTATTTGAAATTCTCAACTACTTGAAAACACTTCGTTAAGAAACGAGAGACTATTTAGGTATGCATACAATTTTGTATTGAATTTAGGAGACTATTTAGGTATTTAATTTAATTTTAATAGCTATTAAAATGAGAATATTCTAGGTGCCTATAGTTTATTTGATTTTGGATCAGTTAACGATTTCAGTTATTGCCATAAATTGCAAAATAAAAGTAAAAATAAGTTATATATATGATCTCAGAATAATACAATCCAGAAATACCTAAATAGAAATAGTGATACGCGCGATACAAGTGCATATGATTTAAAATAACTTTCAGATTGCGGAAAATATTTTTCAAAGTATTGTAGTATAGTAGGTACCGTATACATATTTGTTTTTTTGTCATTCCTTAAGAAAAATGAAACGCCAAAGTTCAATTACTTCTTTTTTAAAAAAACCAAAACATGGCGACCATTGTGGTAAGTAAACAGTTATTTTTAAATAGATAACCAACCACAGATCCTGCTAATAGATACGGAAGAATCGCACAAAATAAGTATAAGCTCTCATAGTAAAATTTATCTAATGAAATTCGGGGATAGTTCGGGTCGCTTTTCACGAACTTTGAATTTTGAGGTACCTGATATTTTTGGTACGGCATGGGAGTTTTAATACTTTTTTTGGGATCCGTAGAGCAAATCTTTTATGACGGAACCTTCGATAAGGCTATTTAAGTTTTATCCATCTTTTTGAATTGTTCTGCCAATATTATCATAGCTATTATATGTGAAATCAGCACGCTTTGCATCAAAACCCTTATAATTGAAGCGTCTAGAATGAGAAGGTGTTAAGTGACATTGACTGATATTTGTCTAAAACATACTTTTGATATGAATTTAAATAAAAACACTCAAAATTATGCATTTTTCTCTATTTGTATGGCCTTTTTCTAAATTTCTCTAGCTTTAAGAAAAAATTTCTAAGAATTTCCAAGCAAAAAAAGTCGTTTAAGAACAATAAATCAACACATCAAATTTTGTCACTTATTACCTTCTCATTCTAAAACGCTTTAATTATGTTAAGCTTAGGTTCTCAAAATTTAAATGTTCATATTAGGCTAAAATAAAATGTAGGTAAATTTAAAAATAAAATTCCTCTTAAAATTTGGAAGCAAGCCCCCCCCGAACCAAAATCCTGGCTACGGCACTGACTTGAGCCTTAAAATCTGAATGTGAGTTTATTTTTTCCAGAATGTCGGTGTCTTCTCGTATATGATTTCAATTTCTAACTCCTCTTTAATTTTTCTGACAGCACTCGTAAAAGGATTATATACATTTTAATTTCCTAAAATTCAAGTATTCCTGCTACTAAATCAAACACTCATATTTATTATAAGTAGATACAAATCCCTTATCCATCATGATGCTTATCCTAATTTTTGTTGAAATGGCCCTCCCATGGCCAATTGCACTGCATCCCCATCAGGTGCTTAAGTATATGGAGAATTGCTTAAGTTTAAGGATATACATAAATAGGTATATATTATATTATTTTTTTCCTAAAAGGTGCACTCAAGCGGTTGAAATGATTTCCAAGGATCTATTTTTATTTTTTCTTTTTGGGTTGGTTTTGGTTTTGGCTATAAAGTAAAACTCGCACACAACTCACAAAGTGAGCAGTGAAAAGGATTCAAAATATGAAAGCACACTCATCTTTTTCTGTAAAAAAAAAAAACCTAAAAATAAAAAAAAAAAAAAACATAGAAGAGGGCGACTGTGATCTAATAGAAGAAGAAGATTTATTTATTTTCCAAACGGAATTAACAACTTGAGTTTTATTTGAGCCGCAATGATGGAAAAAAAGTGCGGTTTGTAAAAAAATTATTAAGAGAAAAAACAACCAAGAGGTCATAATTTAAAAAATGTAATTTTATTAAGTTAATTTTTGTATGTCCCTATGTACAAGGTA
Source organism: Epistrophe eligans (assembly GCA_951394125.1). Taxonomy (NCBI): domain Eukaryota; kingdom Metazoa; phylum Arthropoda; class Insecta; order Diptera; family Syrphidae; genus Epistrophe; species Epistrophe eligans. The sequence continues at coordinate 25,826,366 of OX596031.1, read as the reverse complement.
TAGGGAAAGATGGACTGTTTTCTCTTTGAATCAAACGTTCCTTTGGCATTTTAATTTTCAATGAGGACATTTTTTTGTGGATACAAAAATATAGTTCAAAACTTAACTTAGAGACAAACAAATTGATAGAAACAGTTTTTAAACAACAACTAACGAAAAACTAAATTTAAAAAAATCTTCGTTCATCAAAGAGAAAATAATAGTTTTAGTAGTTCTTATTTTTACTTTGACTTCAATCAATAATCCGTATGCCCTCAAAAAATATTTCAAATTATTATAAATGACCAAAGACAAGTCGACTTAGAAGAGCTCTCTGATAAGATCTATAGGTCCAGGGCCTTTCTCCGGTAGACATGCCTACTTTTTAAAATAAACTATTAATGACGATTAAAATAATTACAAATTGGAATTTGTCAAGACTCATTCAGAGAAAAATATATCATGCATATTTTTCGCATGATATATTTTTCGTGAAAGAAAATATCAAGAGAAAAATACATATGTATGTATATCATGCGAGAAAAATATCAGTCAGAAATATTTACATCATTTGAGAAAAATAATAGGATAGAAAAAATATCATGCGAGAAAAATATGATTTTGGAAATAACGGGTGGTTAAATTTTAAGGGCCGATGTTAAATGTGAACCACACCTTAACGTCAAGTTCAAGTTTTTGTCTGCATTTCATTTGACATTTCTCAATTTCAGACTAACTCAATTTGAACCATGGAAAGATACACAATCGAGCAACGCGTTAAAGTTGTTCAGGCTTATTATGAAAATAGGCGTTTAAATCAAAATGCATATCGAAGAAAATCATCTTCAGTGGATTCGTCAATAAGCAGAATTGCCGCATTTGGGCAAATGATATGATAATCCAAGAGTGATTGTCGAAAAACCAATGCACCCACAAAGAGTGACTGTTTGGTGCGGTTTATATGGGCTGGCGGCATCATTGGGCCGTATTTTTTCCAAAATGAGGCCGGTCAGGCAGTTACTGTGAATGGTGTTCGCTATCGTGAGATGATAACGAACTTTTTGTGGCCCGAATTGAAAGATGTGGATGTGGACGATATGTGGTTTCAACAGGACGTCTCGCCACTTGCCACACAGCTAACGAAACAATGGCTTTTTTGCGCGACAATGGCCGTGTTATCTCACGTTGGTTGCGATGTCAATTGGCCGCCAAGATCATGTGATTTGACACCGTTGGACTTCTTTCTTTGGGGTTATTTGAAAGAAAAGGTATATGTACATACGTCGATAAGCCAGCAACAATTCAAGAGCTCAAGGATGAGATAATTCGGCACATTAATAAAAATAAATGAAAATAATTTCCTAAATAATTTGTGTTTTATTCAAAATCAACATCGGCCCTTAAAATTTAACCACCCTTTATATAATGAGAAAAAATTCATGCAAGAAAAACATAATGCTGCAATTATATGAAGGGAAAAAAATGTAATGCGACATACATAGATATCATGCGAAAAAATTTCATGCAAAAAATATATCACTACAGAAATATATCAGCCAAACAAAAATATCATAAGAGAAATATTATTGTATATCATTCAAGAAAAATATATCTTGCGAGATTAATATTAATCGAGTAATATATCATGCGAAGAAAATCTGTTGAGAGGAATACCTATACATACATAATATAATGCGAGAAAAATATAAGACGAGAAAAAATACCATGACAGAAATATATCACGCGAGAAAAATATCAGGATAGAAAAAATATCATCCGATAAATATATCAGCAACAAACAATTTTTTTCTATATATCATGCTAGATTAATACGGTGCGAGGAATATATCATGAGAAAAAATGTTTTGTGAGGAATATATACATATGTACATATGTACATACATTTATTGGTAATGCGAGAAAAATATCAGGCGAGAAAAGGTGCTATGCCAAAAATATATCATTTGAGAAAAATATCATGATAAAAAAATATATTATGCGAGAAAAATATCATTCTGGAAATTATATCATGAGCAAAAAATGTCAGGCGAGAAATAGGTAGGTATATCATGCAAGAAAAACATAATGCTGAAAATATGCATATCAACTAAAAAATGTCACGTGACAAATATATTATGCGAGAAAAATGCCATCCAAGAAATATTTCAAACAAAAATATGAAGAGAGAAATATGTACATATATCATGTGAGAAAAATATCATGCGAGAAGAATATCATGGGAGAAATATACCATGCGAAAAAAATATCGTGCAAGATGTAATCTTCTTGTAAAGCTTAAATTAGAAATATGCTTATAAAGACTTATATACAAAAAAAAATATTAATATTAACCTACATCCAGGGGACTTGAAATTTAAAACTTGACTTTGCAATTCAATTTTATTAAAAAAAAAATAATAATAATAATTTCAGGATGACTTAAACTTGTTTTTCGGTTCCTTTACTTTAATTTCAAGCTTTAATTATATTAAAGAAGACAAATTCTAAAAAGTTCGTTCTATTAAAAAATAAAAAAAGAAACACAATTTTAACTTTCTCCTTCTTTATTAGGTACCTTTGTCCGGAACTTCAATGTTTTTCTTGTTTTTTTTTGTATATGAAATAATTATTTGCAAAGTGAAACATAGCCATTTAAGAATATATACCAGCAACAACGAGCCAAATTAATTACGAGACTACTTCTAGGCGAGCCAATTATCTTATGACTGAACTTTCTTTTTTTTTTGCTCCTATCGTGCACTCAAAAAATGCAACTTTCCCCCGGGGGTGTTGATATTAAAAAATAATAAAAAAAAACAAGATATGATGCATCTCTCATCCTTTTAACACAAAATGTATCTTTTCCTTTTCATAAAATTTTTTTTGTTTTTATGTTTTTAGCTGAAAAGAACAATTTATTTTTTCTTTTTGTGTTATTATCCAAAAATATTTTGTATATTAAGTCACTTTTTTATTATTATTTCCACACAGCCATCCCAATGAAACCCCGACTCTTTTTTTCAAAGGTATATATTTAGGCGCACTGTTTCTGATGCTTTGTTGCACCCAGATTCCACTTGTTCCTTGTTTTCTTTTGCAATTTTCACTCCCGGAAAAAAAAATAAATTGCACAAACAACACACACACACAAAATAACTTCCAAACAAAAAACACTTTTTGCCTAAAACAAAAATAACAAAATGTTTCGTTATAAAAATAATACTGCATCTCTACTGCAACAAAAGCCGAAAGCCACCCGGAAGCTGCTCGTTTGTTTTTTTCTTCTTTTTCTGTTATTTGGTGAAATAAATAAAAGGACGAAAATCCTGCATCATATAGAAGACTCGTGTGTTAATTAAGCAAACCATTGCATCGTCGTCATCGTCGTCGTTGTTATCGTTGTCGAATGGACGTCTTTGTTTTGCTTTAGCTCGCACAGAAGTATCATTCATATACACATAACAAAATAAGGATGCTCTTTTGGTCGTAGTCCTTTTTCTGCATCAACTGAATAATGCCACGATTCCACCCCTTACAGTACAGGTGCATATAATATTTTCACATCACCCAAAAAAAAAATACCTTAAACCCAGCATCAGCGAAGACGACCGACAGGCTTATACTACTCGCTACACCCATCATCATCATCATCACCAACAAAGGGAATTTGGTTTTCTTTTGCTTTTAGAGCCTGACAAAGGCACAGTGCGGCCAAAAAGAAAAGAAATCGAAATGAGTACAAAAATCAAAAAGGATATTCCTCACACTTTGCGAAGAGGTATAGGCATACGAACGATGATGATGTGTTGTAGACTTCCATATAACCCATTCCGGGGATCCTTTTGATTTCTTTCCGTTTGAAGAGGATGAATTTTGGTAATGCTCAACAAAAAGAAACAAAAACACCAGGAAAAGAAAAGAAATCATCATTTTGTTTCTGCATGCTGCTCGACAGAAAAAAAAAAAAAGATTCCATTGCACTTCAGTTAGCCCGGGTCGGTCGTTTTGTGTCCTTTTTGCTGCATGCGGTTTCAAATTATAGGTATACAGGATCGAGTCAGAAACTTCCATTGAAGGCGCGCATATTGCCAAAAAAATATATTTTTGGCAGTTTCCCCCTTCATCCCTCATACCCCTACAAAGTATTTGCATATAATATTAACGTCCTTTTGATTCACCTGTATTATTATATCCTTCGCTATATAAGAGAAGCTTTCAGCGCCTTTAGGGCCTCTTAACAAAAATTTTGTTTCTTTTAGACTTTGTTTTTGTTTCAGCTTCAGCTAGCTAGGTCTACGTGTTGGAGTTGTGGCATGGTATCCCCTTCCATTGCCCATATGTACATATGTATGTGGGAGATGGAGGCATTTCGTGATTACCCTGATGTATGATGACAATTAATTACCCGAAAACAGGCACTTGACAGCAGCGCATTCATGGCAGAGGCAATTTAGTCAGCGTGTGTTAGGTAAAGGCATATGGAAGGCTGCTGAGCTGATGCCGAGCACTGCATTGCAGTATACCGCGATGAATTGAGCGGCAATGAAAAGGGCGGCTTAAGTGTGCACTTGGAGTGGAAAATTAAAACGAAAATAATAATAACATATGGGATTCATTAAGGCACGAATGCATTCGCAGTCAAGTGAATGTGCCATCAGTGGGAAGTTACAGATTATGAATTTTGTTGTTGTTGAAATGGGTTAGGAAATTTTGTTTGAGGTTTTAAGTATATATTTAACGAAAAATGACCTTTTGGGGATATAGAAATTAGTACAAGATAGGTATTGAGTTTAAGATTATTTAAGAGATACTCGGAGAAACTTTTAAGAACAATCTCCTCGGGTAATAATTATTAAAATAGCTCGAGGAGTAATCTTGACTTATTGACTTGAATTTTTTTTGAGAGGCGCTGAGAAATGGGCGTATTGTTTTGATCTTTTTCAAAGATAAGCTCGCAAAATACTAAAAGTGGTTGAGTGTTTTGAGAGTAATTTCTGAGTGCCCTAACTCTTAAATATGGGCCTCTCTCCCGTCTTATCTCTGTATCTTCTCAGTTTTGTCGCGTTCATTTGTGTTTTTGTGAAAGAGATATCGAACTAGAGTATGAATGAAGAAGCTGATAAATATAGTTACTCATTACAAAATGCAACATTAGTATTTGTAGTCTTTTTTTTGTTGAAATTATCTAGACCATAGCTTGGTCTCTTGAACTTTTGGTAAATTTTTAGTCCAAAAACTACAGTCTTGTTTTGGATGCTTAAGAGCCTTATATAGAATGAGACTTTTCTCGTCTCGTGGCCAGCGATATTCTAAAAATCACAATCCTCAAAGTAAGCCCCTATGGCCGACGCGAAATGTTCGCTTTTTTTTTTTTTTTTTGTTATTGGCAATTTTAACCCTAAACGACCAGTTTTCGGTTATATCTTTATTCTACAATTTAAAATTGCTGATATTGCTGATGTAGACCCAATAGTTTCTAAAATACAGCTTTTTTAAAGGAACAACACAAATAATATTTCATTTCATTTTTTTTCCAGGTGTTTAATTTTAATTTATGTTTTTTTTAACTTTTAACAATATTATTTGTGTTGTTCCTTTAAAAAAGTTGTATTTTAGACGAGACAATTTTGAGCTCAAATGGAAGGAAATATCAGCAATTTTAAATTGTATAGAATGAAGATATAACCGAAAACTGGTCGTTTAGGGTTAAAATTGCCAATAACAGAAAAAAACGCGAACATTTCGCGGTTTTTTCGAATTGTGGTCATGATGCGTTCGGCGGTTGAGGTCGGAAACTTGGTTTCTTCATTAGGCCAACATAATGAACAACTCAGCAAAAAATCAGAACTACCGGATTTGACGCAAGGTCTTCCTCCTATGAGACGACAAAGTTACTGTACTATTATAGAATTAATAATACAAATTTTTTTGTAACATATACTTTTTGGGGCTTATTTTTAGAAATATTTTATGATATCAAATATTATGATAGAAAAATACGAGCACAGTTGGTCTTATTTCTAAACGGTTTCTAGCTTTAGACAACTGTTCAACTTTGGAAAATGTATGTTCATAAACCTTGTTTACTGTTGTCTTATAGCTGCCTAACTTAGAAACAAAAGTAAATTGTCTTAGCCGTGAATAATGTGATATTTATTTTTAATAAATAAAGCATATTTCCACCAATTTGAAAATAGTTAGACAGTGTCTAGTAGACAAAAATCTAATAAATACGACTAAGTATTTTTAGACCTTATAAAAAATATCTTCCACGTCCACTGAGGTTGTTTTTGAGAGAATCACATTAATATTAACCTAAATTGTCTCTAATTATCTTTTAAATTATATAAGAAAAATATTGTTTTATATTCAAAAAATTGCCGAAATCTGTAGTATGTTTTTGCTTAAAAAATTCTCTTAAAGAGAAATGTATGTTCATAAACCTTGTTTACTGTTGTCTTATAGCTGCCTAACTTAGAAACAAAAGTAAATTGTCTTAGCCGTGAATAATGTGATATTTATTTTTAATAAATAAAGCATATTTCCACCAATTTGAAAATAGTTAGACAGTGTCTAGTAGACAAAAATCTAATAAATACGACTAAGTATTTTTAGACCTTATAAAAAATATCTTCCACGTCCACTGAGGTTGTTTTTGAGAGAATCACATTAATATTAACCTAAATTGTCTCTAATTATCTTTTAAATTATATAAGAAAAATATTGTTTTATATTCAAAAAATTGCCGAAATCTGTAGTATGTTTTTGCTTAAAAAATTCTCTTAAAGAGAAAGAGTCCAGTTACATAAATATATACACGTTTTGTTAAGCCAAAGCTGATGGGAAATTCAAAGTTGTTTTCTACCGAAATTGAAATTAAATAAAAAGCACTAAATATAGTAATGTGACGAGTTTTACATATCTTTGAATTAAATATGACAAGCTATTTTTAAATTATTTATATTTTCTATTCTCTAAGCTCCATCACTAAAATTGAACGAAATATTTTCCAGAAAAAAAAACTTAAATAAACTGCCGATATTTTTATTGTTTTCTTGATCGTCAATAACAAGACCGAGACTATACAGACTTGAAAAAGTCTTTTTTTGTCCATTCTCATGGCTGCATTATTATTATTCAAATAAGATGTACTTACATTTTGTTTTTAATAAAACCACTTACATATGTTAGCGTTTCAAGTTCTGACCTCAACTCTTTCGTTTTGATTGATATATTTTATATATTATATCAAAAACCTTTCATAATGGTTTTTCAAACATTTCTTTTATACATCAATATTAAATTTCATCTTATAAAACAATTGTTTCTCAAATATTATCTATTATTTTTCTTCCTCTATTATGTCATTATATTTTCATAGACGCCTGATCTCAATACAATTATACACCCTATTGCACGCAACAATAACTAACTTAAATATGAGTAATAGATACCAAATGCAAAATTTGTTTTTCTTTTCCTTGTTGTTGTTGTCGCGGTTTTAAATAACCATTCATGCATTGCATTTCGACATTTACTCATTTATCAAATGCAGATAAACCGAAAATCCGCATTCATTAATTTATTTCCACTGTTTCAAAAAATGTATTAAGAAGACGACACACACAATCACATACATATACATACTTATGCATCGCTAAATGGTTCATCTTCTTTTTTTTTTTTATTTTTTCATTTATTTTCCAGCTGCTGCTTTGTAAAAAAAAAAAAAAATATTCCAAAAAAATCCCCCCCACCTTACACGTGTAAATCACGTATAAGCTCATTTTAATATATGATACGAGTATACACACACTAATACGCCAATGATAGAGCAAGGACGAGAAGTAACAAAAAAAAAATATGTGAAACAAAATCAGGGATATAAGGAATAATGATCAAAATACGCTGAACAAAAAAAAAAATGCTAAAACGAATTAAACTTCTCTGCATGTCGATGTGAGGCGAGATATATCCTCTGGGTCTCTACTCTACAACACTCTATCCTATGTATGGTGAATATTTATGTACGTTTATTTATTATGTTTTTTTTTTTTTTTTTAATACGTAAGGATACGCACTTATATTCCCCCTGTATATAGTTGTTGCCATCTACATAATTATGCAAATTAGTTTGAGAAATTTCATCAAGAGAACGTTAGAAACGCTCTGCGTGAGCGAGTGAGTGAGTGAGTGCAAGTGCGAGTAGGTATAGGTATCCTTGTGACTTAACTATTTATATGTATATAATACTGATACTGAAGTGATATTTTTTTTACTAAACACATTTTTTGTGTATGTACATTTTCGTTGAAGGAAGTTCTGAACATGAGTCGTAGATTTGCTATGTTGTATGTTTTATAGAAACGTTTTTAGAGTCATATATGATGGAAAATAAGAAGACTATGGTGACTTATATGAAGAGGTTTTTGAGAAAATTAAAATGTCCGCCATAGATATAAGCAAACGTTAACCAATGTAATAGATTTATCAGCAATTGGCAGCTTAAAAATAATGCTTAGTTATTTTTTAATACTTTCGTTCCCGAAGGAATTTTAGCTGAATAAGTAACCAAAGAACTAAACTCTGCTGGTTATATTAAAATAACTGTACATTAAAATATGCATATTATAAATCATACTTCATTGTATTTCTTCTTCAAAAGAGCATAAAGTAAGGATAAAAAAATGACTGTTACCAAGACAAGAAATTGAGGCACTGCCTTTTACTGTCTTTAGAAATAATATAAACATATAAAAGACTCAATGGATTTTTATAAAATATCAAATACAACTATATAATTAAATTGCATTTTTAATAAAATTTGGTCGAGATATATAAAGACACCAAATAAGCGGCAACGGTTGAACGCATACTAAAATCTCTATAATACCAAACGAAATTTCGAAAAAAAATAAAAAAAAATTAGTTTAATGAAATTTCACAATTAAAAATTTTGTATTATTAAAATTAATGCAAATTTTTTTTTGTATTTGTACTTTCGGGATATTGGTTTTTCTTAATCTTAAATTCACAGGAATTTGAGTTTTATGGATTTTCAACTTTCGGGGTTTTGGGTTTTAGCGAATTTTAGAACTTAATAATTTGAAAACGACTTGGTCGATTTTTATTAAACTTAGCACCCAGCAGTTTTTGACCTTATATCTAGCAGATTTTAAATACAATTTTTTCTTATAATTAAAAATAACGGTACCTCCCATACAAATGTTTAAAAACCTATATTGAAAATCTCATTTTTCTCAAAAACTAATATAAGATCGATCTATCTAAAAAATTATCTATCGCTTAAAAATGGTACCTCTCATTGAACCATTTTTTGTGTTTTCGACTATCTCATTATGCGTTGAACTAATTTTAACGAAATTTTTTACACAAAAGCTCCTAATAAATTTGAATAATGTTGCATATCAAAATTTTCAAAAACTCAAATTTTGGATTTTTTAAAAAATTAAAAAATTATTTTTAGACAATCCGATATTTCGAAAATGGGTGGTTAATTTTTTTTACAAAATTAATTGTTTAACTTCGCATAAATAAGTACTAAAAATGTATTAAAAATTGTATATGTACAAAATTAATTTTTTTAAAAACCGCTCAAACGATTTTTAAAATTTTGTTGTTATAAATTGAGATTTGTGTAAGAAATCACTTTGTGTACATTGCGTTGATGTCAAATCAATTTTTATTATTTTTTTGTAATCAATTTATTTCTAATTTTATTTATTTTATAACATTTTCTCAGTCTAAACTGTAAATTCCATGCATATGTGCGAAGTGCAAGACAGCACAGTGCTATAATGCTCATATTTATGAACTCACATAAAACTTCCTTAAACTAGGCTATATTTTTGGCAGGTGGCATAAAATATAGGCTCCAATAATTAATAAATTTCTTTCATCAGATGAAAAGTTTATAAAATTATTAACCCTTTAAAACCACAGTGTGATTGCACAAAAGAGCAAGTTCGTGCGACCCAGTCGTGCATTTTATATTTTTTTTAATGGTTTATACGATTTTGAGGTTTTAGGTTTTCAAGATCTTGTGTTACTGGATTTTTTTTTTCTGAATTAAAGGTTTCCATGATTTTGGGTCTTCTGAATTTTGAAATTTAGTACATATGTATGTATGTATTTTATATTTTCAAAGATTTGTATTTCTGGATTTAAGGCTTTTGGGTTTTCGGGATTTTAGATTTTCCAAATTTTCTGTCTCTGTCTCTGGTTTTGGTTTTTTTTTTTTAATTAAAGACTTGTATGATTTTGGGTTTTTAGGATTTCGAATACCTATACTTCGTCTTTTCTATAAAATTTAATAAAAAAAGGCTAAATTCTTTGACAAGCGCTATTTGTCAAAGAATTTAGCCTTCGTTCAATGGTGTTAGCAACTTATATATAAGATGTCTTTAAGAAAATAAAACTTCAAAATTTACAATTTAATTTTGGTATGCAAAAAAAGTTAAAAAGAAAAACAATATTGTATGTTATTTTGAATAATTCACTTTAATGGTTTCTTTTTTTGTATCAAAATAATTAAATGACTTTTTACAAAAATCATAATTTAATGCAAATTAAAAATATATAAAGAAAACAGAAAAAAATCTCATTCTATTGAAATACTTTGCATATGTATATTAAAAAAAAAAAACAAAATGTTATGTTGCCAAATTTCTATTCCAGTTTTCAAAATCATCAGTATTCACCCTCAATATATAAAAGCTATCTAAATAATTACGAAAAACTTATTATCAGACGTCTAGAAAAAAACGAAAATTCAACTTCACATATTGCCAAGTCGTTGGTTTCTTTTCTTTTTTTTTTTTTTTTTTTGTTCATCTTTCAGAAAAGAGGGTAAAACACGTATTTTTCGTTGGAATTTTTTTTCTAATTTACTTTTTTTTCAGAAACTTTTAATCACCCTTGGTTGCCATATACACATAGTACTCTCCTTCCTTAAACCTCCTGTGGACTTGCAGAGGACGATTTCTTAAGACAGAAAGGAACTATACACGCACATATATGTATTTACGTATCGCCACAGCAGCAGTGTGTTAAATTCAGAGGGTGGATATGTATACAGATATGTATCCACACGAAGAGTTTTTTTTTTGTTTTTTGTGCTTATCCTTAATTTCCATGTTCGGTAATGAGTAACCTCTGCATGGACTCTAAAACATCGACGAAGAAGCTTTCTTCCAAGACAAAAATTCACAAAAAAAAAAAAAAAACTGTAAAAATATATACAGACACCCTTCTGAGTAAATGAATGCCCCAAGTGGGGTTGCTGTTGTGTTTTTTTTTGGGGGAGAGGGATATGACATCCTTTAATATAGGGAATTTTTTTTTCATGCGTTTCAACACACACATTTATAAGCTTAAAATACAATGCCCTCTCTTACCAGGCGTCACCATCGCCACTCATACTACTCGTTCAAGTGCCCAGCAAGTCTCATTATTTTGCGTGGCGTTATTTTTTCAGTGCGTTTCATTCGTTTTCTTCCTCGTATCCTGCTTTTTTTCTGTATTTTTTTTTTAAACAAAAGTTACCCAAAAGTTAGAGAAAGGTCGTTCTTAGGACAATGAGGGTATTTTTTTTAAAAAGGATTTCATGGGGGAGTTTTTTTGTTTACAAATTTCAAAACTCATATTGTTGATATGTACACTGTACAGATGAAAATGAGATGAAAATTCAAGTTTAAGGATGCGAAACGCATTTTTAAAATTAAAATATTTTATATACGCAAGTGTGTTCTTGTCATGTGGCAAACATTGTTTTTGGGTTTGAGATAATGTATTTGATGTAAATATGGTAATCGATTTTTTAAAGGTACATTACATAATGATGGAATGCTTCTACTTAATTAACTTGATTGTTAATGAAAACTGTTCTTAAACATATAAAAAGCTTACGTGTATATGTATATGTATAAAAAAATTGTATATATATACAATATACATATCATAAAAGGGGTACCTAAATTGTGTTTTTCAATTTAAGAACGGGTAGATTTTGACAGTTTTTTGACATTATCTAACAGATTTTAAATAATTTTTTTTCGTATAACCAAAAATAACGGTTCGTCCCATACAAATGTTTGAAAATCTCATTTTTCTCAAAAACGGCTCCTAAGATTTTGATTAAAATTTTTGTGTGAACTAATATCAGAACGATCTTTCATATTATTGGGAAAAAAAATGTATCTATCGTTTAAAAATGCTGACTCTTATAGAACAATTTTTTTGGTTTTCGACTGTCTCATTATCTCTTGAACCAATGTTAATGAAACACAAAATTTCCTAATAAGTTTGGATAATATTGCATATGAAAATTTTCAAAAAATTACAAAATTATTTTAAAAAATTAGATATTTCGAAATGGATGGATGATTTTTTTTTAAATTGATTTTTAAACTCCGCATAAATAAGTACTAAAAATTGGCGAACCATTTTTTTTTTCTTAAAAATATATATTTTTTTAAAAACCAATTTAACGATTATTAAACATTCTTTCTCATAAATTTATATTTGTGTAAGAAATCACTTGGTTTACATCAAATCAATTTTAGATATTTTTTTAATCAATTTATATTCTAATTTTATTGATTTTTTAAACATTTTTTTCAGTCTAAACTGTAAATTCCTTGCATATGTGCGAAGTGCAAGACAGCACGGTGCTATATTGTTCATATTTATCTACTCACATAATACTTCCTTACTTGGCTTTATTTTTGGCAGGTGGCATAAAATATAGGCTTCAATAATTAATAAAGTTCTTTTATCAGATGAAAAGTTTTTAAAATTATGAAGACTTTAAAACCACAGTGTGGATCGTACAGTTCGTGCGACCCAGTCGGGCATTTTATTTCGTTAATGAAACGGCTTACGAGAGAAGCAAAAAGCCCAGTAACAAAAAAACTTACACAGAACTTTTGCGAAATTATCGGTATGCGTGTTAACTCAAAGACTAAATGAAAATTTGCGAAATAATTTTTTTTTTTTTTTGTAATTGCAAACTAAGATTTGCGAATCAAATTTCTTCCAAACGAAATACAGATCTGGAAAACACTGGATATGAAACGTTCTTAAGTTATATCTTTAAACAGGTTTCCTATAGTCTGTATCCCTTTTTCAACTTTCATACTACAACGATTTTGACAAATGATTTATTAAACGAAGCGAGATTAACTGCTGATTTGACAAATTATAATTTTATTTTAAAAATATTAATACATTTTTTCAAAAACTGGGTTTGTTTGTTAAAATATTATAACAAGAAAAATTAACTCTAAAATGATATTAGGTCGGTTCAATTTATTAGGTCCGTTCATTTCAAATTTGTGCGTCTTTTATTTGTATGTTAATTGCGAGAATTCTTGCACGAGTAAGGTAGGCTAGTTTGTTATAATCGGATACTCCTTGTGCAGGCGAAAATAACGTAACGGGCCTTGGCGTATTTTCAAACGATTTTCCTGAACCTATAATGAACGATGAAAGGGAATACAAGATTCCTTATCTTATTTGCAAATGTTCAGTTCTTAACAAAGATGTAGGTTAATAATATAAATAAATTATACTTCAAATAATTTAAAGTAATGTATGTTTTAAAAATGCTAATATTTACCGAATAGTAAAAATAAATATTTTTAAACCAAAACTTTAATTCGTTCCTTAGAAAAAAATTAAGTATAACTTAATTGGGGCATATATCCTACATATAACGGGTGATTTGTAGGATAGTTTGGTTTTGGCAACACTGGTTTTGACAGCTGACGTGTGTTTAGTACCTTGTGTCACTGTCAAACAGCTTCAGTTTGGTTTGCAATTTAACCATGGATCGTCTTACAAATGAACAACGCTTGCAAATTATTGAATTTTACTATCAATATTCGTGCTCGGTTCGAAATGTTCATCTATCGAAAAATTGTGTTCAGCGATGAGGCTCATTTTTGGTTGAATGGGTACGTAAATAAGCAAAATTGCCGCATTTGGAGTGAAGATCAGCCAGAAGCATTGCAACAGCTACCAATGCATCCCGAAAAAGCCACTGTTTGGTGCGGTTTATGGGCCGGCGGCATTATTGGGCCATATTTCTTCAAAGATGATGCGAATCGCAGCGTTACTGTCAATGGTGAACGCTACCGAGCGATGATAACAAACTTTTTTTTGCCCGAAATGGAAGTTCTTGACTTGCATGATATGTGGTTTCAACAAGACGGTGCCACATCCCACACAGCACGCGAAACAATGGCGCAATTGCGAGGCGAGTTTGGTGAACAGTTAATTTCACGTTTCGGGCCGGTCAATTGGCCGCCTAGATCGTGCGATTTGACACCATTAGATTATTTTTTGTGGGGGTATGTCAAGGCTAATGTCTATAGGGACAAGCCCGCTTCGATTGACGCACTGGAAGCCAACATCCATGCATTCATTCGTGAGATACCGGCCGATATGTGTGAAAGAGTATGCCAAAATTGGACTCAGCGGATGGGCTACCTGAGACGCAGCCGCGGTCAACATTTGCATGAAATTATCTTTAAACATTAAATTGCAAGGTTCAAACTATCGATTCAAATAAATATTTCATTCATTTTTTCGAATTTTTTGTGTTTTTTTTTTTAAAAAAGTTCTAAACCTCTTAAAAAATCACCCTTTATAAATGCAATTAAAAATCCTTACTCCTTTAGATATTTCTATTCAGAAACATCTATCCTTTCCGCAAATAAAATGTTTCTTAAATGACAAATTGTTTTTTTTTGTATGAATATAAAAGAAGGTACATATATATATATATATATATATTTATAGCATCCCTTGCAATAGTCACGCAGCATCTGCATCCTTTCCTATGCAGCTATCATCGCATCATAAAATCATCGCAACATAAAAAAAACACATCATCTTCATCATGCCACGAACGCTTCTTCTCATTTTTCTTTTGCTATCATCTTAAATGTTGATGTTGAAAACTTCTTCTGGAGCATTTTTTTTTTTTTTTTTTTTTTTTTTCATTCCTTCCATTCTTGCAACAAAAACAAAAAAAAATCCTTTGATAAATCACTCACTGTCCATTTGTATTGTTGAACATAATTTTCACATGTCACAACATTGTTTATTTGAAAATTGAAAAATCAACAATAATAAATAGGTACAAAAAAAAGAAAAAAAAAAAACAACAACAACATTTCCAACAAAATCTCAAATCCCTTAGGGGCGATTTTCGTTTTTGAAATAGTCCTGATGTGGATGGACAATCAAATGACTTTTTAATAGCCTCAATGTATATTTAACGATAATGATAGCCAATTGAAAGGATATACCAAACCAAACAAAAAAAAGATGAAAAGGACAATGGTCAAGCAGAACCACCACCAGTGTCGAGGTCCAGTTTTATTTTTTTTTTTTTTATTTTTGCGGAAGGGGATTTGTATTCAACAAGTTGGTATACCGGAAAATTTATGATAATTTGAAATTGAGGGGTTCATTCGGAAATTTTGTTTCGTTTATTATTTTTTTTTTTTTTCGTTGTTTTGGTTTTCTTCCTTCTTCAAGGGTCGATATAATTGGTTTAACTGACCATTGGACATGGGTTGTTATGGTCACTCTTCTATTTGGGTTTTTTTCTTTTTATTTAGGGGAAAAAGGCGAATTAATATGAGAGGATTTTTTATTTGAGTATCTACCTATATCTGAGGCCAGTTGAAGGAAGGATATGAAAACATGATCATGATGATGATTAGGGTTGTTATCCGTATAATCCTCTCTTGACCACTTGAATTTGGATGTATCGAGGGTCAGTTTCTTCGAGAGGGTTGTCTATATATTTTGTGGAAGGAAAAATATTGTTTATCCGGTTTTTTAAGAGGCGATATAAATGTTATCAAAATAAGCATTATATTGTTATTAGTTTTGGACAATGGTCATACATGTGATTATCTATTTTGAAAGAGGTGTGATGACCATCACTTTGTACCTCCATAAGTGGTCTGGTCATTTTTAGGGATTGGTTTCTCTTCTGTTATAGTATGCTGTTTGTTAATTGTTATTAAGGGTAGATATACAAATAGGATACCTTTAATTAAAAATGACGACAATTAACTGAATCTACGTAGGAAATAAATAGATTCGCATATTTATTAACTTTAGGTATAAAGTAGGAGTTTTTGATATATAACAACCCCCGCTTTTTGTTTTCAAGTAGTTTGTTCTTTATTCTTCAAAAACACTAGATTGGTGCTAAAAAATGTATGTATATGTAGAAATCCTGTTATCGATAGTTGATAGTGATATACATATGTACAAAGGTATTATGCTGGGTAAGTTTTATATTCGTAAAAAAATCTAACTGATGGATTCAGTCAAACAATGAATTTGTGATTATAAAATGTGGGACCCAACAAATGTTTGTATGTCTGTATATAAAGGGGTACTTAATTGAAATATTTGTTTAGCTTCAAACATAACGGTACATGCATACAACCGTTTTATATGAAAGAGATTATTTAATCTCGGAAATGGCTTCAGCATTTTTGATAAAAAAATAAAATGCACGACTGGGTCGCACGAACTTGCTCTTATGTACGATCACACTGTGGTTTTGAAGTCTTAATAATTTTAAAAACTTTTCATCTGATAAAAGTAATATATTAGTTATTGGAGACTATATTTTATGCCACCTGCCAAAAATTTATCCTAGTTTAAGGAAGTATTATGTGAGTACATAAATATGAACAATTTAGCACCGTGCTGTCTTGCACTTCCCACATATATGCATGGAATTCACAGTTTAGACTGAAAAATGTTAAAAAATCAATAAAATTAGAAATAAATTAATTAAAAATGTACACCAAGTGATTTCTTACACAAATCTTAATTTATGAGAATTTTTTTTTTTAAATCTTTGCATAGGTTTTTTGAAAAAAATATTTTTTTTTATAGATATAAAATTTTGAATATACATATTTCTATTAATTTATATATTTTTAAAAATTTGTTAGTACTTATTTATGCGGAGTTGAAAAATTAATTTTGAAAAAAAATCATCTACCCATTTTCGAAATATCGAATTTTTAAAAAATTATTTTGAAAATTTTTTAAAAATTCAAAATTTGGTTTTTTGAAAATTTGGTATGCAATATTATTTAAACTTACAAACGTACATTAAAATTGGTTAAACATATAATGAGATAGTCTATGAGAGCTGCCATTTTTAAGCGATAGATAATTTTTTAGATACATAGATCGTTCTTATATTAGTGCACACAAAAATTTTAATCAAAATCGTAGGAGCCGTTTTTGATAAAAATGAGATTTTCAATACCGGTTTTTAAACAAGAAAAATTTTTATTTAAAATCTGCTAGATAATGTCAAAAAACTGCTAGGTGCTTAGTTTAATAAAAAACGACCAAGTCGTTTTCGAATTATTAAGTTCTCAAAAAAAACATTTTGACACTTATTTTAAAAATCCAAAACAAAAAATGTTTTTGAAAATTTTGGTATAAAAAATGTTTTAAATTATTGTAAACGTTCTCTATAAAAAAATTGATCCAAATAAGTTTAACCGTTTTCGAGAAAATCGAAAATCAAAAAAATGGTTATATGCGGGGGGTACCACTTATGTATATGTTACTATTTTTCGGACATTTTTTTTTTTTGTAAAATGGTAGCTTTTTTGTAAAGAAAATTACTGAATTAAAAAAAAAAAAAGTTGTGGGAACGTTTTTGAGAAAAATAAAATTTTTATTTTTTGCAAAAAAAAAATTATATGGCAGGTATTTATTTATTATTATTTTTAGTCTTAAAAAAAAGAAAAAAAAAACATGTGGGGGAATGTCCAAAAAATGCTAGGTACCAAGTTTAAAGAAAATCGACCCACCCGTTTAGGCTACAGCCGAAAGGATAGACAGAAAAAATTTCGGGACACCCGTTTTTCGTCTTCGCTATCATTTATTTATTTATTTATTTATGTATTTTGTAAGTATGACTTGCATTTTTGGTGAAATGAAAATTTTATCATAAACTGTTGCTAACGGTATTTGCCATAGCACCGTTTTTCTATTTTCGACTTATTAAGCTGCTTAACTGATTTCGATCAAAATTTGTTACGAAAGGTTGTTTAAATCAAAATAATATTGCATATCATTTTTTTTTTTAAACTATTATTTTTCAATCAATATTTTGAAAACGAGTTGATGAATTTTTTTTTAAATTTTGTTTTTAGTTAAATATTATTAAATATATACAAATGGCAGCCAATCAAATTAGAGAATGTGATATTTGAAAAAAAAAAACAACGATAAAAGGTCATGAAATGTTGACTTAATTTTATTAAACTGAAAAGCGCAGCTGTAGAATTTTTTTGTATGACTTTTTAAAGTCCAGTGGCGGAGTTTTAACCACATTTCTAAAAATTTGAAAATGTAGACTTGAGTAAAAACATAATTTTGGAAAAATGTTTTCATCATCAATAATTAGAAACTTTAATACAAATTTTGTATATTATTTTCACAAATTCCTTATAATTGTCCTTTTTACAAATCTTAAGAAAGAAATTCCTTAACCCTTTACACCCAACTATATAATTTATTGTTTGTTCTGTATATTTATTTCTTATTTTGCCCCACACCTGCCTGCAAAAAACACAAGTATATTATATTCTCTTATGAGAAATATTTCAATTTATTTATCCTTTAAAGGACCATATCGTCTATCGAAGACGTTGGTCAGCAAAATTCTCAAGCTGACCACTTTCGTTATCTTGGTGTTTTGTGCTGACTATTTGCTTAACCCCATCATATCGTTTCGTATGCATTGAAATATCCTTTGGTTAACATCAGTATAGCACAAGGAGAGCATCATCAACAACAAGATAGAACAAACCGAAGAAAAGGAATGCAATCCCTTTTTTGATTTTGTTTTATTGAAATGTCAGGATTAATGTGTTTTCTTGCGTCAAAAGGTGGTCAAGACGAATAAATTTCCTTCTCATCGTCCGAACGAGTATTGTGCTTAGTCTTCTTAAATAATAATAATAATAATAATCTATCCTTCGTCGCGTTGGTTATCCTTTTACAAGGATATGCTATAAATTTGAGGTTTGCTGCCAAGGAAATGGTCAGTAGAGATATTTTTCAATATTGTGTGTGAGATGTATGCGGACATCCTTTTTGTGAAGGAATATTGAAAGGATAATGAATCTTTGGTCTTGGCCAAGAATTTTTATCTAATACTTTATTCGATTTCCATGGTGTATGTGTGTATGGGCGTGTGTGTGTGTGTGTGTTATCTGAAGATACGAAATGTGTTATTCTTTAGTAAAAACGGATATTATATTCCGCTATTCTGCACACACACAAAATATATTGAAGTCAGCATTAAAATATAAAATTTTTGAGAATTTAATTTTTAATTCCATCATTCGACACAAAGATAAGGAAATGGGATTTCATTCATATCCTCGTTCGTTTCGCTTGTGCGGATGAAGAAAAAAAAATAATTAAACAAAAAAAAAAAACATAAAAAAAAGAAAACCAGGACACCCACGTATATCTTGCAATTAAGAGGAAAACAGCAAATTAAGGATGCGGCAAATTTTTCTTATTTTTATTTTATTCGTGTTTTTTTTTTTTTTGTGTTTAATTTCTTTTTACAACGCGACGTCACGGAAATAATGATGCTTTTCTTATATATAGAATTACAGGCGAGAGGGATATCCCGATCCCACGACAGATGGAGATAGAGAGAAATCCTTTCGAATGGAAAAATGTAAATTACACGCGAAATAAATTTAGTCCTGCGGAAGAAATGGAATTATAAAAAAAAAGTAAATATATTTAAAAAAAAATATGGAATTAACCGCCATCGTTATGAAGCTCCGTTTTTTTTTTTTCTTTGGTATATAAAGTAAATTATTTGGAATTTATTTTTAAGTCAGTTGGTTGAGGAAATTAAAGACTCATAATTTTGTTGATGTATTAATTATTATGTATTAAAATTATTTAATTAATTAGCCATATTTATTTCTGATTAAATTGACTTTAATAAAAATTGGAGAAAGTTTGGAAGTTTTTAGACGAACCCCGATTTTTCAGTGTGTGAAGAGGCTTAAAAAATGATCGGAGTGATCGGAGAAAAATTACTAAATTGAAATATTAGATTTTTTGGGTGTAGTGCAAAAATAATGTTCGTACCTGTGCCTGCCTAACGGCTTGTTTAATTTACCCTAAGCGGAGCAATGGGATTGCGTGAGCACGAATGATGACTGAAAGAGGGAATTGAAATCTTTGGAACCCGCGAAGAGGGCCACCCAGGGTTATGTTGTACATAAAAAACTATATTGACTAAGTCCAAAATCGTTTCTTTTTGAAATCGTCATTATTTGAAAAATATTTCAAAGCCAAGTATGAAAATTGGATCTTACTTTAAGTATGGGTTTTAATTCAAAAATGTCAATAACTCTCGCTGGTCTAAATGATTTTTTGTGGTTGGTCTTATTGCCCACTACAAAAAGGAAATAAGTCACACCGCGGGCTTCATTTCTATGGGTCTTATTGGACTGCACCATTTTTTACTTGCGATATTGCACAATACATATGTAAAATATATAGGCTCTATATGGCAAGTTTTGAATTCTTAAAAAAATCAAACTCGAGATTTTTTAATTAAACTTGACATTACCGTGATGGGTAAATTGGGCTCTCAATTCTGTCCATTCGGCTGCAGCCTAGAATGCTGCGTAGCGTTTTTGGGTTAATCCCCCGACACGTTTTTTTTTTTTCATTTTTTTATAAATTAACGAAAACCTTATTTTTATCAAAAACATGACCACAACTATTTTTTTTAATTTAGTAAATTTTTATAAAAAACAATGGTTATAAATGAAACCTCCATTTTTTGGTTTCGATTTTTTTCAATGAACTATTTTTTTATAGAAAATATTTTTAAGATTTAAATAACTCTAAAACGACTTGGTCGATTTTTATTAAATTTGGTAGTTTCCAGTTTTTTTTTTAACATTATCTGACATTTTTATCAAAAATTAAAAGTGTACCTACCTACCATACAAAAGTTTAAAAACCTTTAGGGAAAATCTCACTTTTGTCAAAAATTACTGTTACGATTTTGATTAAAATTTGTTAAAATCACAAAAATTGGTGCTTTGTTCCGGCGCGGCGGCGATCTCATTTGGACTGATCAGTTGACTAGACAGTGCATTATTAATACGCAACTTTTGTTGAGTTTTGTTCATCTTACATAGATATATTTTTCCACAGAGCTACTAATAAGTTTAAATAATATTACATACCAAAATTTAAAAACAAAATCTATTTAAAAAAAAATAATATATTTAGATAATAAAACCACAGCTCAAAAGAGCAAGTGAATTTATTTAAATTAAAATACATACTTGCTTAATACTACATTTTCATTGCTCTCGAAACAGTGTAGTTCCGCAAATTACAGAATTTTCTAATTTTGTTTGACAGCTCTCATTTTAACTTGTATGGGCAATGAAACGATCTGGAATCAAATCAAAAAAAAAATTCAGTAAAATCGAGCAAATAAGACAAAGGCAGAGTCCGCACTAATTATACACCGCCAAAAATGAATTCTGAGTATTTGACAACAAAACTAACAAATTTTACTGAGGCATTCTGTGCGTACGTTCTGTAAATCTCGCATCGATAAAATCAGTCAAGAAACGATGAAAACTCAAAGAAGTCATTTGAGCTTTGTTCAATTTTTAATCGTTTCTCGACACAATTTTATCGATGCAAGTGTTATATTTCTGAGATCTCTGAGGAATCAGAAAAATAAACTGGCCAAATGAATAAATTGTTTATTGTCAGATAGTGAACATTTTTTTTCGTAAGTTTTGAAAAATTTTTCTTGAAAATTCTGACTTATCCACTGAGGAGGAACAATACGAGCAAAATTTTTAAAACTCCTGGAATATCGTTATAATTATTATGAAAATCTTATTAATTTAATCGAGCTATTCTTTTATATATATTTATATATTCAAATATTTATTTATATATTTATATATATATGTATTTATATATGTACGTATTTATATATATACATATTTCTCGAAAGCGGCTTTATAGATTTGGATGCAATTTTCAAAGTTTATTTCTATAAATGAGAAAAAAAAAATTGAAAATTATATTCAGTAAAATCCGCCTACTGCCACACCCTCTTTTCTTATTTATTAGTTTCTCGGAATTGGTTGGAAACATCTTTATTTCTCGGAAACGGTTCAAATTATTTGAATTAAATTTTACAATGATTTTCTAAAATCCGGACACTGCAACGCCTACCTTTATTATTTCTTATTTTTTTTCGGAAACGGCTGTAACGATTTGGATGAAATTTATAGAATTTGTTCAAATTGACGAGGAAAAATATTTGAAATTAAACCGGCCCTCTACCACTCCCACTTTTCTTAGAAATTGGATTCTCGCAGGGAGTATTCTCATGCGAGAATAAAATTGAGAAAATATATTTAAAAAAAAAAAATATTCTTGGGAAAATTACATGTGGAGATACTTCCATATATGTAGGTGAGGTCGCCAGGCAGGCGCCTATACCAAAAGTTCGACGGATGGACCATGGAATAACACCAGTGAGTTCTGGATTTAATAAAATAAAAAAGGAACCAAGCGAAGCTCTGTCGCCCAAATATTATATTTTAAGTAGGCTAGCAAATTTCTTACAAAAATTTATTTTGGAAATTTAAATTATGTTTTTCTTTATTTAAAGTTAATTTTAGCAAAACTTGAGGATATCATTCTTTTATCCAAACTATTTTTTTTTAAATTGAATTTTTTAAAATAACTTTTTGAATATTTACACAAAGTAATTTAAAAACAAAATCGCCCAATGCGTTTTCTTGGACAACACTACGAAGTGGGTGGCCCGCTTTCTCGTGGGTTCAATGGAATTTAACTCTCTTTTATTTGGGTCTTCTGTACCACCCTCAACTTCGTTTCTCAGCTTAGGGTATATATTCAGTTCAGTCGCCCACGCCATTCTTTAATTTTATTTAAAAATAAAGTTATTTTAGTGATAAATTTTTTGATAATTTAATTTTCAAACTCAAACACTAAAAAAATTGTTCGAAGTGATTTTTTTTTTAAATTTCACATTCACACAAAATGCAATATACAAAAAGCTTATAATTTTCAAATATCTTAAATAATAAAAAATGTCAAAACTAAGTGTGGCTCCCTCCGCAGCTCATTCATTGAATTGTGTATAAACGAGTTGATTATTAATTTTTAATATTGTTTTTAAAATTCATTGCTTTTTACTATTTTTGGTCAAACACTAAAAATTCAGATGCTCATAAATGTCTTTAAAAGTTTTGAGAAAATTGAAAATAACAAAATATTGTTCACTTAAAACTTGATTTAAATATAAAATTAAAGAATGGATTTTTGACTTAAAAAATACTATATTAGCATAAAATTATAAGTATTACCGTTGTTTTCCTATAATTTCTTAGATGAGATCAATAAAAAATAACTCGTACCAATAAGAGCTGCTTCATTGGACTGGTTGGAAAAATCTTATTGGTTGAGTATTTGGTCTACAACAAGCTGTAGTGCAAGCTAATAATACACTTAAAATACATGGCATCATCTAAAAGTAAGTAGGTACTGTAAGCATTTACTAAAAAACAATGGCGCAAAATTTTAAACATTCTATAATGTTAAGGTATTAGCATGATACTATTTAACAATTTACTAACTTTAAAGTTCATTACTAAAATGTTCTTAGTTTAAAAATTTTAACTATTTTAACTGTCATAACTTAACCTATTTTCTTAATAAACTGAAAACACTTAATAAACAGCTAAACACGCCTTGAAAAAATGACAGTTCGAAGTATAAGCAATCGTACCATTTTCAAATTTTTAACTGTCAAAGTGACATTTGGAGTTAGTTTGATACTAAAAAGTTAAAATAAGCATTTTGTGATTTTAACTTTAATAAAATGTTAATGTTAAATGTTATGTTTGTTTTCAAATAAATAAATACTAAATATCTGAAAGTTTAAAATCCACACTTTTTCGTAATGTCAAAAATGAATATCCTTATTAAAACTGACCCTATATAAAATGTCTATTAAAATGTAGGTACACTTAAGATTTAAATAATGTTGACCTATGTATGTATGTATGTGTAATAGTATGTAGGATATATTTCCAATTTGATGCTTAAAAAATATGCTTATCTCGGATCCAATTCGATTTAACTATGTCTAAATTTTAATGATTACAATTTTTATTAAATTCTTCGTCATTTATTAAAAATATGGTTACATTAAAAAAAAACACCGATATCCTTACTTATTTCATTTTTTTGTTTTTTTTGTTAATTTTACATTATTGTTTTGCCGTCGGCAAAAGGATTCTTTTAATGTCTAGTCAAAGCATAAGATAAATTAAGATAAACGACTTCATCTTTTTGAAACTTCAAAAACATTAATCAAAATCTATATACCTAAGAAAACCCAACCGAAAATGTTTTTTTTTTTTTTAAGGAACAAAAAGTAAAAAGTATATTTTTTGTTTCCTAGGAAAGCTTTCCTTTTCATCCGACTTAAGTTAAAAGAAATAAAGGATAAGCCAAATAAAAAAAAATAAAATAAAATAACGAATAAGTAAACCAAAACAATGCATAATTAAGGAATCAAAATCTCTTTCGTTGAACCCCAATAGAAGATAGATAGTGCGATTTTTTAAAAGGACAACAAAATAAAATTAAAAAAAAAACGAAAACAGATGAAGCAGAAATAAAATTCACAAAAAATAAAATCATAATAGAAAAACCGAAAAGTGCCCCAAAATAAAAAAAAGAGTCCTTTTTCTCATACTTTTAAGAAATATAACTCCCATCCATATACAACTTTGTATATTTCTATACATACATACATATATGTATTTATTAACATTTTTCTTGCCCCCACCAAACACTGAGCCATCATAGAAAAATTATCCTTAAAATTTTACTTTCCATTATTAAAATAAAAGAAGCAACGCGCGAGGTGGACAAAAGAAGATGAAAATGCGAGGACGACAACGACGATGATGGCGATGAAGAGTTTTAAGTATGAATTCTTTGGATGGTTAAAAGATAAATACACACATACACATATTTACATATATAGAGGAGGGTTGCAGAAGAAGTTTCAACACACAAACAAAACCAACAACAAAAAGAAAAATAATAATGAGTTCCGACAAAGGATGCGAAATTTTGTGAAAACCCAGTCAAGCCATCTTAATGATTTTTCTTCTTCTTTATTCGCGCCCGTCGTCGGTCGGTCGTAGTCATCGTCGTCGACCGATATGGCCTCGCATCTCGAATCTCGCAAGTCACACAACTCACTCATTCTCCCGATTGACATTTTTTCCCATTCCCGCATAGATAAACGAGAGTATATCTATACTATTTGCTTTTGGTTGAGTGAGTTAAAATATATAGGTAGAGATGAAAAGATATGTTGCAATACATTTTTCTGTGTCCTTCGGAGGACCCATCAAGCAGAGTCGAGAGCAGAGCCAGGCAATGTGGAATCCTTATCCCGAAAGCATTTGAAAGAAGAATGAATCCTTTTTTGAATGCGACCCCAATGAGAAATCTGAATATAAAAGGGTTACCCGATCTCATTCCAGAAACTCTTCTTATTTTTTGAAGATGTATACATATACATACATAAACAGGACGAAGGACTTTTCAGCGCGTAAAAAGGGTTAACATTATATGACTACATCGCCATTGCCATCGCTATATTGCCCGGGATGCCCGGAATGTCCTTACGCGTACACACGCAGAAAATAAATAAATAAAATGATCTAAACATACCCTGAATACTGAAAGGCATAACAGCAAGATTGCCGCAGGATCTTAACAAATCGACAGGATGCGAGGCGAGGGGGGCGGTTATCCATTTGAGCAATTTTCACGACCCCCTCGAGATGCTATGGGATGCCAGTGCCAATGCCAGCATAGCGGATGGAGGAAGACTTCTTTGAAAACTTTCTTCTTCTTCTGGGACAACAGCTCTTCACATTGATTAGAAATCCTGGTTATGGTGGTTCTCTGGCTCTTTCGCATTATACCCATTGCCCGTTTGTATACATTTACATAGGGCTTACGCAATTTCCCAAAAATTACTTATTTACTTTTTGCGTCAGCTTAAAGGGTTAAAATTACGTTGGGCGGTATACATATCAGCTCATACATAGAATTTCGTTCGCGGAGTACATAACGCCTTGTGACTGATTTGTGCGTAAGGATGCGTATACACCGTCGTCGGACGGTACAAGGCGGCCAGAGGGTGGTGGATGTTGGTATATGGTGGTGGTATAATGTTGGTGTTGCTATACTGAGATCCTTATATACTAACTTTTTGTTGAACATAAAATATGGGGTGGTATGATGGTTAAACCCTTTTATATGTTTGCTGATGCTGCGACATTGACGTCGTCGTCGTCGTTCGTCGGCGGGTGGTATATGTGGCGGTTTGGCAGAGTATTAAGCGTCAGCCATTTTTTATTTTCCCATAAACGAATCTAATAGAGTTTCCACATCGAAGGATAATTACTTGCATAATGGTGGAACGTTACAGTGTTTTTTTTTTTTTTTTATTTTGTTAATGTTGCTGTTATATCCTTGTAGATAGGTATATGTATGTAGGTAGGTAGGTAGGTATATATTCGTTGGTTTTTAGCCATTTGCGAGTTGAGTTGCTTAATTTTTAATAAATTACATTTTCGCTGATTAAGAATATTAATGGTGGAAAATACTTCATCTATACTTATAAATTCTTATATACTCATGGGAGATTGAGTATAAACAAAAATAATAGTAGGATGTCCACAAAATGACACATTTAACAAATTTCTAAAAGATTAGATTATATGTATAGAAACTTGGGTAGAGATGGGATGGATGCCTAACGTTTCGGAAATTATTCTTAACTAGCTTTTCATTAACAAATATTTAATTACAAAGTTTTGCCTTAAAGGTTTAAATTTTAGAGTGGCACAATTCAAATTAAATTCGATGCAAAAATAATTTTGATACAAATAAAAACAAACAAAACATTTCAATGTCTAATTCGATTTTTTTTAAATCGATTATCCCAAATGAACACGAGCGAAAAGACATTTTAAATTGTTTTTATGAATATTTGATTTAAAATGTAAGGCCTTTGGGCCGAATCGGTCCAAAATCAAAGGATTTTTTATATCAACAATTTTCATATCTCATCTTTTTCTCAAACTTTGTTAAGTCCTTGAAAACAATATTAAAAAAATGTTTGAAATTTTACAAAAACCGTTAATTAAAATTTACCCAACGAAAGATCCACAAATCAACGTTTAGACACTCGAATTAACTCCAATTTTAAGAAAGAAAATAAACAAATCCACTCCGCTTTCTTGAGATCTACTCTTGTTTTTTCCACACTGAAAAATTCAAAATTCTTTAGATAAATCACATAAAAGTAAATGATAGCCCTTTGTTAAAAAAATGATTATTATTTTAATTAAAATAAATTTTTGTTAAAAATACAGTTTTAGAAAACTTTAAATTTTCTTTCGTTTTTAAATCTGCTCCGGAAATTTTTGATTTACTCCACAATTTTACAAATCTGCTCCGAAATTTTTCTACTGAAGTTTAAACCCTGGTCACTCATGCTCTAACATGGTGTCAGATGTGTCAGATGTTGCTCCAACTTTGTTATTTGACTCTTTTTTTTTTAGTTCAGCGTGCTTCATGAGCTCAGAATATCAAAAAAGTCGCGTAGATAAACAGAGTGTAAAGCTGAACGCGACAAACTTCATCCAATTATTAAGTTATTTGACAGATTACTAATCAAATGACAGTTCCGTGGTCAAGTATACGTTTCATAAATAAAACGGAGAGCTCTGATCACACTCTGCTCAGATCTTTGCTGAGGATCTGTTCAGTGCTCTAATCTTGATGTTTGCCTACAAAACAGAGAGTGCAAATATACAAAACTTTTTATTGTAAACATTTCCAGCGCTAGCTATAAACTTTGGAAGAAAAAGGATTCTGTTGTTTTTTTTATATAAAGTCTCACAGTCGTATTTTTTATTAGATTTTTGTCTACTTAGACACTGTCCAACTATTTTTAAATTTGTGGAAATATATGCTTTATTTAATAAAAATAAATATCACATTATTCACGGTTAATACAATCTACTATTGTGTCTAAGTTAGGCAGCTATAAGACAACAATAAACAAGGTTTTTGCACGTACATTTTCCAAAGTTGGACAGTTGTCTAAAGTTAGACAACATTTATAAATAAGACCATCAATTTTTAAGAAACTGAAATTGCCGAGTTTGAAATATATAAATATTAAATATCTAACATAATATTAATCAAAAATCGCACTTTAAAGGAGCGAATGTATAAAGTGGGAGTGGACAAATTGGCAATAAATGGCACATTTTGGCAGTGCTGCCTTGCAGTTAAAATGTATAGCACGATTTTTAAAATGGTGTCTATAAGTAATGATTTATTTATTAGGTTTGTTTATTTTTGAACCTCCATAATATTCGCTTTAAAAATAACTGTCATGTAAAACCCAATAATTAAGCTTATTTAGAGGTGCGACAAGCAACTCCGCTTGTAAATTAAGCCAATATATAAAAGGTGCTTACAAAACTTACAAAATATAATTACTGATGAAGAACTAAGAATTTTCATTAATTCATTCAAAAAATTCATTTGTTTGGAATTTTGGAAATTCAATAGCATAAAATAAAATGTTGTAACTGAAATTTTTTTCATTGTCTGGATCCACCCTTACTTAATGGAAGATTTCTTCAAATTTTCTAAAAATCCCTTATTCATGTTGCTAAAAATAAATTTATTGCGGCAGAATTTTTCTTCGCATTAAGTCCACTCTGGATATTTTTTACGGAATTATTAAGAACTAATTGTAGGTTTTAAGAAATAAAAACCAGCACTTAGCAACTTCATAAGTTGTAGCTACTTTATTTTAAGAAGAACTGGTAGAGAGTGAGTTTTAATATTAGAAGAAGAATTAAGAGATGCATACCTATATAATAAAATAATTCTACAACTACAATATGTTTGCACAAAAAAAACACACTTATTGTAGAGGAAAAATATTATTTATTGATTCTAGGAAGAGAAGTGATTGAGAAAACTAACAAATCGGAATGATATAGAGAAAAGAAAATCTAGGATGGAAACCAAAAGAATACAAAACAAAACAAATAAGTAGGACAGATATTTTTTCCATGTGCAATTTGTTAAAATTTATTATGTTTTAATTCTGAATTTTTGATATACGTTTTTCTAAAAAATACAAAACAAAACAGAATTGAATTGATATAAAATGAACCAAAATAAATTACCATTTAATGACGACAAATAGTCCATAATAAGTGGCTAAAAAATGTAAAAACTCATTTCTCGGAAATTTGACAAATAAGACAATAGGTAGAAACTTCTTTATTGATAATGACTTTTTCGTGCAAATATACACATCATATGAAGGCCTTATTTAGCCAAGAGAAATTCAATTAAAAATGAAATGCTTGAAAACTTTAAATTGCACAGAATTTTATGGTTGAATTTCTATCCACAAAAATCAACATCATACAGGCTTAAACTTAAATGGACTTTTTAAAAATTCAAACACTATATCTTCGACTATCATTTCATCGTTAATAAGATTAAAATTAAATGCAGAATCTAAAACAGATTGGTATTTAGATATTATGTATATCTACTTTCGCAATTTCCGTATTTTTTTATTAAATGTTATTATAGCATTGATTAAAAGTGTTTGAGCAATTTGGACCGAAGGAGGTTTATAATAAGTGAAATAGGAAACTTGATTACCTACCAATTATTGAGGTAAGTGTGTATTGTTTAATTAAAATAAAAATTAAAAACAAAATATTATGCCAATGCTATAAAGAAAACTGATTTTCCGTCGGGCTTTTTCATTGTGTGTGTTTTTCTTCCTGCTATCTAAAACTATCATTTTAAAGTTCGCAATTTTTCTTGTTGTTATTTTTTAATTATATAGAAAAATTCAAAATAATGTAAAGGGTTTTCCAATAAGAGGTATCATTTTGCTATTTAAAAAAAAACAGTATTTTTTAAGAGAAATCAATGGATGTTTATTTCATTGTAAAGAAGAAGGTATGTCATTAACAATTAATGGAAAACGATATCAGCCAAATGGCTACCACGGCTACGGTTGCAGCACCATATCCTTTTCATGAAATTTTCCATGACCAATTCACACATTTGTGGCTGTATGTCCTCGATAACTTCACGAATTCCATCTTTAAAATCTTGAATTGATTGTTGAGCATTGGCATAGACTTTATCTTTCACGTGGCCCCAAAGAAAAAAGTCTAAAGGTGTTAAAATACAAGATCTCGGTGACTAATTGTGATCACCTCTTCGAGAAATAACAGGAAACCTTTCTTGCAAAATTTCGATTGTTTCGTTTTTGTAGTGAATTTTAACAATTTCAATGCGTTGTTGAAGCGTGTATCATTCCATTTTTAGTATTTGTGTAGTCATTACTTGTCAAATGTCAAAAGATGACAGCTTCAAAAGTAACAGCTGCCCAAATAGCGGGCTATTCAAAATGAAACCTCTTATTGGAAAACCCTTAATAATTGATCAAATGACAAAGCACCACTAAGAGGAGTCTGATGATCGGCGTGGTAGTAGTTAAAAAGCTATAAATCCAGCCTATAAAAACTTGCTGGTATAGCCCACTCAAGTGTTTATTGTTCATTCAAACCTTCAAATAGTAATGTATAATAGTAATATTTAACAATTTCCAGCTATACTTGATAAAATAAGATAAAAATAAATTATTTTCAGATTCACTTGTACGTCCATGACACTAGATACTTATTTAAAAACCTGGCCTTTTGACTCCTTTTTAGAAATCTTGCGACTTTACTGATGACTGAGCCCATATCTAGATAATCGCATGAACTATAGAATGAATTGATTTCTTTTCCTTAGTCTGGGACCTACAGCTTATATTTCTAAACAGATCGATCTTTCCCTAAACAATCAAGTTTTGACCTTTAAGGCATCTTTTGAACAAAATATACAAATTCAAATCTGCTTTATTGTTAACGCGATACACGCGTGCTTGCGTACACCCAAATATTTTGAATTTAATTTGTTTTTGTATAATTTGGAATTTATTTCCACAATCAGGTGCTTTTTTTTAAACCAAACTAAATTTAAATAAAATTATTGTTGACATGCGTCTACCACAGGTGCCAATGTCAACAATTATCTTGAATTATATTCTTCAAAGATAGATTAACTGCCTGAAATCAATAGAATGCTGCAGCTAGAACTGGAGCTGAAGATGCATGCAACAGCTGTGAAAAAGTGTCGTACATGCTATTCTGTATGTGCTCACAATGCAGCTATACAGCTTTTTGTATATTTTAAAGAAAAAAAAACAATCACGGTCTTATTATTCACTTTTTTTATTTCCGATAATTTTCTTTTAATTAATAATATTTTTCGCGAAACAAATTTCCGGTTCTTTTTTACTTCATACAAACTGAAACGGCAAAAGTGCTGCACGTGAGAAGTTAAAAGTTGATGAACTCTTGAAAATTAAATTCTGCAGCACCGTGTTCGTAACATAGAATTTATGTGTATTGAATAATTTGACAGCTATTCCAGTTGCCATTGTGTTCGGGCAGTAATGCAGTCAGTGCAGGTCATTTTACCAATCTGATAAAATTATATTTTATTTGAAAACAAAAAAGCGTGAGTGCCGGGACTCACGATTAAGATCTATAAAACATCAAATTAGATATTAAAGTGCTGGTTTAACATCACAGAACTTGACGAGTTCAAACTGTCAACAAAAATTC
This sequence comes from Epistrophe eligans, assembly GCA_951394125.1. NCBI lineage: Eukaryota > Metazoa > Arthropoda > Insecta > Diptera > Syrphidae > Epistrophe > Epistrophe eligans. The sequence goes on along the minus strand of OX596031.1, from coordinate 25,794,423 downwards.
AACTCAAACTCAACTCGGTCTTTTGATTCAGTTTGAGCTATACGAAGGAACGTACCCAATATAGAACAAATATCAAATATACATCAACGTTTCGTAAGTTTTACAGCACAACGTAATGTGCTACAGAAATTTCCACGTTCTTAGTTTACCCTACCGCTGCCAGCGGCATAGATGTTTACATATCAAAAGGTAAGAAAATCTGACAATTTTTTCAAATTTACTCCAAATCTTACCAAATTCTTTAATTTTTAGACTTGGTTTTTCAGGTAATGATACTTACTCGTAATTCTGCCTATATGCCTTTTTAAATGACATACATTTTCTAAGCTTTGAACCATCATAATTAGGTAGTTACTTGTAGAAATTTATATTTTTATGGAACGTATCTACCAACGTTTTTATGTGCACGTATTTATAAGTTTCAAATGTTAAAATAAATAAATTGGTCGCCGAGATAGCTCGTGTAGAACCAGGGCCTATAATGACTTACAACTCTCAACTATTCCTGTGTACGTGTTATTGGCAGAAATAGAGGAAACCTATAATTTTCTGCTGAATACGAACCGCTAGGCTGAGAAGCACTTTTTCATGAAAAGAGATACTCTTAGAGGATTTGTCAATTCCTCGCTAGAGGCAGTAACCCGTGGAAAACATTTCTGTTTTTTTTTTTAGGTGGCATTGGCTGGCAATCGAACCCAAGACCTTCGGCGTAATAGTCCAACTTACGCCACGGGCTACTATCAAATGTTAAAAAAATGATTTTCCCGGCAAATCCTTGCGGTTTCGTCTTTTTGTTAAATCTTATCAGTAGATTTATTATTTTACTGATTTTGTAATCAGTAAATTTCATTTATAAAATACTGACCCTCAAAAAGTTTGAAAATTTTTCCAATAAACCCGCTTCATATTTTAATCGGTTTTATTCCAACTTTTTGATTATTTATAAAAGTGTTTAGAGCTTTTAAAAATATTCATTCAATGTTTGACAAATAAAAATGATTCTTCTTTTTCTTTTTTTTTTGTTAAAAATACAAACAATTTTCTCTTACAAAAACTTCGTATGAATTTAAATATCAGACGCTATAAAATTTAAAAAATGCAATTAAGTGATAATAATCTTTATTATCTGTACTTTAACGTAACACATATACATACATATAAATATATTAAAAATATGCATGCCTATAAGATCATATAAATTTATTGACAATTTAGCTTTTTTCAACTTTTGTCATTAAAAGTTAATTCATAAAATAAATATCATGCTTATATAATATATCCTTGTATACCAACCAGACTTCCATTAAAATCAAAATACACATAGCAGTAGTATACATATACAATACATACGAATAGAGTATAGGTATCTTGCATAACTGCATATTTTTAATACTTATTCGAATAAAAGCAATAAAATATCATTGCAAAGTAATTTCCAAACACTTGAAATTGCCAATAAATAGCTTTGGAATGACATTTTAAGGATACATCACGACAGAGGCAACGACAACGACAACCCAACGATGCACCAAAAATATTAAAAGAACTTTCGAGCAAGGTTGATATTTTCACAAAAAAAAAATAAAAATAAAAAATGAAAGAAAAACTCCATTTGCAGATAGTATTTTTTTATTTTCGATTGCAAATTCAACTTAATCGAAGATATAGGACTGGGGATAAGGATATTTCTTGTCGTAATGGAGAATCCTTGTAACTGCTGTTGGTACAAAGATGAGCATGAACGACAAAAAAAAAAATAAAATCAGCAAAAACAATACATCAAATAAAATTTGAAAAAAAATAAAAGATGGAATCATCCCTTTTATCTGTACTCGTATCTCCCGCACTTAACAAGGGCATACAACTTAGTGATGTTCACCCTCTAGCCAGCCAGCCAGCTATAACAAATATATATCGCCCCCGGGAAGGGTGAAAAAATAGTTCACAATAAGATGAGAATATGAGTGCGTTCTTTGCTTACCATGTACCGCAATGGTTTGTGGAAACATCACACACATCCTTTATATAAAGTAAATATGTAGAAGAGGATATGTGCTGGCTGCTGCTGCATCCATACATGATGACATCATATATAAGGTTGGGCGCCACGCCGCCACCGCCGACCTAGCCATTCTTACATATAGCGTTAGCAAGCTCCGTGAGGGTGGAATAAAAACGCCGAAAATCAACTTCAAAAATCTCGCATAGGGTGATTTGATTTATTTATCAGCCGAGAGCAAGGATACGGATTCAATGGCAAGATATATTGGATTAGTTCAAGTTGACGCCATTTTGGCCCGCGCTGCTGTTGTAACATAATTTGTGGAAATTTCATTTTTTTGGAAAAAGTTTAACCTGAATTGAAAAAGCATATATAGAGTAGGTATAGGGGGTGCCATGTCACACAACAAGAAGGGGTGGCTGGTTTATGGATGTTTTTGCAATTGATTGATGCCATTTTGAATTTGACTCAATGAAATGTTGTTTTTTTTGTATTTCTTTGCTCTGCGATCCTTGAGTAAAACGAATTTTTAAAAAATCACACGAACCTCTCCCTAAAATATACAAATACCTTTTCTATAACTTTCCAAATATGCATACCGACGACGTGAAATAAATTTAAAATTAAAGTAGAACACACATCACATATGCAAATGAGAACGCATTGCGCATAAATCCATTGATATGTGATGTGTGCGTGATTTATTCAATGGATTATCGTTACCTGATTTGCATAAAATATACTTTACACCTTGGCTCTTGGGTTCATAAAATGGGTTGGCTTCGGTTGGGTTTCGAATTTTCTATAAAAATTATTTTTCCTTCATTCCAAAATGCTATTTTGAATATTTTTTATATTCTTAATTTTTTTTCTAATTTGCATATGTAAAGAATTTAGATATCGCATCAGGATAACATTTTGCGTGTTTTGTGAGAATATATGATATAATCATATAAATGGAAAAAGGTCGTTATTTCCTTTGGAGGTGCAACGCGAGAGATCAATATTTTTGATTTTTTATGATTGTTACCTTTTTTTTGGTATTTCAAATAATGAAAAGTTATTTATTATTTATTTATTGGAGGGGTCGTTTCTGGTTTATTGTTCAGTGAAGTGTTGAGGTTATATAGAATCTATATATGTTTTTTTATATCGCTAGCGAATATGTAAATAAATTGAAGTAGATTTTAATAAAATTGACTTAGAGCGAGAGATTCCTTCCAGAACAATGTTTACCACAGAACAAATAGGACCTGAAGATCGGAGTGTAAAATTTTTTTAGTCGGAATTTTTGTCAGAGTTTTTATAAAGTGGTTAAAAATACAGACACGTACGATTTTTCCAGAAACAATTAAATATTTGTATAGATTCCTTTTCTTAAATTAATATCGTGCAGACTCCTTCATAATTGGAAACGAATCTAAGAGAAAAAGACACGGAAAAGGCAATACCTCATTTTTTCGGACAACATTTTTCACTGAAATATTCCGTACATTGTTACTCTTTCCAATTTAAATTACGTTAAGAGAAAATCCTCAAAAGCCAGGGAAAAGAGAGTCACATATTTCGTAACCTAATGCAGTATTTATTCAAAATATAATTAGTGTTCAAAAATTAATAATGAGACATAAAACAGCAATAAATGAAACTTCTATGAAGAATTGATCAACTTTTACGCCTAAATTATCGTTTCTTGTGCCTCGGCTGAAAAATTTACATTTCTGTTATTTATAGGAATTTTGTGTAGAAAAAAAACTTTCCGTTAGAAAAATATCGGGCTATACTTCAATATTTGGAACTTAGAGTTCACGTGTGTAGTTTTGATATTTTATCTGATTAATATTTATAGTAATTTAAATTTTCATTTAATTTTTTTTCTAGGCCGACGGAAATCTCAATTTTGACAATCACACGATAATGTGAATAGAAAGTAGTTTGGTTTCGAACGTGCATCAGGTGGAAGTACTGACAGTGAACAGTACACAGCCTTAAGATTTGGGTGAAGTGACCAACTAGGTGTACAGTTCAAGTTACAGTACTCTGCTTGACAAGTGAAATTGATAATTGCAGAAGGTTATTTGAAGAATTGTTCGTTCTCTCTTCACACTGAATAATTGCCCGCGGACTATTTATTAGATCTGTTTGGTATCTTGAAAAATGTGTAAAACCTGTAAAATTTTGAAAGAAGGAGAAAATACTATCATAGAGGGAATATCTACTTTGCAAAAAGTTAACAAACAGACTGAACCAATTTTTGTATTAAATGTCACTTTCTTGAACATTTGTCAAATGGTGACAAATAATTTTAAATCGGGTAATTTTTAAATTGTAAAATTTGGACAAACTATGAAACTATAACCGATTGCGACACCTTGAGTTCGGTCGTAAGTGATTTAAAATTAAGATGGCGAAGAGTGAAATGTTTTTTTTTTTATATTTTTAGCCGATGCCAAGTGACAGACAGCATACCTATGTATTTGACAATTTTAACACTCCTTATGTACACAGAAATTTTGTGTAGCAGAAATTTTCAATTTATCCAATGGAAGGAAAATTATTTGCTCTCTCATTGTGCTCTTTCGTTTCAACTTTTTTGAGTTAACGAACACGAATTTTAGAGAATTTGTGAAAATTTGTACAATTTTGCAAGAAATTTCACGTTACCAAACAAAGCTATTGTGTGCAGAAAAATTACATTTAAGTTTTATTTGTATTTTTGTATTTGTTGTTTCTTTCATTACAACATGGTTTTCTGTATTTCTTTTGTTTTCCAATTATTGACACTCACTTTCAATGGGTATATTTGGCGCAGTGGTTTCCTTAAGCATTTCGCTGTTGTATTTGAGACCACAGAAAATTTTTGTGGTCAGAAGTATGTACCTACTTTAGGATAAAGCCGAATATTTTCCTTGGGACAAAGGAAACGAAATTTTTGTGAAAAAATCAAAATTCTTCTTGCAATTTTATTTTTGCAGTGCTTTCTGGATAATCTTGGTATACTTAATCCTAAGGCCATATGAGCAAATACTACTTTTATAGCGAGTTGCAATACCTACACTCAATTTTTTTTAACTTATACTAAAAATCTTTAGCAATTCGTTTGTCAACTAGCTCGTAAACTGTCCCTTTTTGAAGGGAGTTAAGAAGCGAAACAGCCAGCAGAGCAGCGAATGAAATTTTGGTATATCACACTCCATATATTTAAAAAAGTGACTAAGCACCGTTTTGATTGTTAACGACACATGGCCTTAGAGAAGATATAAAATAAGTCAATAGTATACCTATATGTACCAATAACTACTAAAAAATTTGATTTATTTTTAATTATCTTTTTATGAAAATGAACATTTTTTGAAAAATGATAACGCGATAAAAAACATGGTTAGTGGATCCAATAATTCGAGAGGAAAAATGCGATATCTGCTAACAGTGTCAATTCATTTTTCTAATTTTAGCCAAAAACTTGAAATTTTGTATTATTAACATTACTTTAAACGTTACGGGTAGGGAGATTTATCATAATTGTTCCAAAAGTGTTAAAAACGTCAAAATGACTAAAACATATTTTTTTTTTCTTTTGATTATCTTGGTTTATAAAAACTACGTTTTTATCGCATCCTGTGGAATGCAATAAGTAAAACTTAAACCATCATGCAGGCAGCAAAGGAATTTATGGAAAAGAACGACCACAGTTAAATCCCCGTTTCTTTGGCTGAGGTTGGAATTTTTTTTTTTATTTGTTCCAACATTTCTATTACCAACTATTACATTTTTAGTACCAACCAATCATTTTAAATTTGATTTATAAATTATTTATTATACATTATACATTCTTTAAGTTTTTTTAAGCAGACAAAATTCTGGGGTCTCATAAACGTTAAAATTTGATGTTCATGATTTATTTAATGGTCTTAGACACGTCTATAAATTTAGACATTTTTGCGGTTTTAAGCTGAAGCTGAATTAAAATTTTTGGAAATTAGACACACGAACACGACGTCATGTATTTTTGTATAAGAAAATTTTCAATTCAAGATCTGTAAAGACCTTATCATTTGAAGTCTAAAGTTGGATTATTTGCTCTTGAAATATTCGAGAAGAAAAATATTTTTCAACAATTTTATATAGATTTTGTTTGCCTTAAAAAAAAACGGTTGATTCAATATTATTAAAAACCTTATAAGTTGTTAACCAAGTCATTTTTTTATAGAATAAAATAAACCCGGAATCGAAATCAATGCGTTATGCTCGAGATAATCGAGCCGGAAAACATTTTTCAACTATTTTCAAAAAATCTTTTTTATAAAAAACAAAGAAAGTGTCAGCGGTGCTAACTTTACGCTTAGGAAAAAATACCACATCAGGGGGTCACAGACAATTTCGCCAGTTTAATGTGGGGAAAATAGCAGTAGGTACTCACAGAAAAAAAACCTCTGTTGAATAAATAGGGAAACCAAAAATGACAGTTGGTAAGGCAGCACGCTTGATTACTTCACAAGAAAACTGTTTCGTAGCTCAGTATTTTTAATTTTTATTTTAAAGCGGAAAATTATTGAAAACCACGAGCGCTTTTACAAGAGCAAAACTAAAACTTTCCTTAAACACATTTCGTTATACAGTAAATTATTTTTTTGTATATAAGTTTTCAATACCACGTTTAAACATCGACTGCTTGACCTCAATCCTCATAAGCAGTTCGATAGAAAGACACACGACATAAGTCTTCAATCGTATCCTATATGGTAGAGGATACGAGTGATGATAAAATTGCATATATTTAAGCTTAAACCATACCTGTTAACACCACAAAAGTATTTCTGAAATTTGGCAGCATTCAGCTTAAGCTTCTAAATTGAGAGACAGCAAACGATTAAAAAAATGTATGCACAGCTTCAATTCTAACGTGGAATGAATTTTACAAAAAAGTGAACAACTTTTGCTGAAATATTTATTTAAAAAGTTTATCTGTTTTTTAGTTTTTTTTGTTGATAAGATAAGTACCACGTTAAACTGATGCTATTAAAATATTCAAACATAAAACATCACAAAATCTTTATCGAAATTTTCCAAAAATATTCATTAACACACTATTCCGGTTTTCTTCAACTCCATTAAGCAAGAGTATCTATGTCAGTATTTTAGGTATACAAAAAAATACTTAAAAAATCGTTTAATGATTTAAATGTGAAAACCATTTGTTGGGACGATAAATAGAAATAAAATTTATTTTCAATTTAAAAGTGCTTCAATTTATATATATGTATGTATATACTGTACATCCCGTGCTGTCCTGCCTATATGTATAGTGTAATGCGGAATGCCTATCTTTAATACACTCTTCTTTCGGTCACCCCATTAACATCATAGATGTCCAACACAAAATTTAAGAACTCTTGCTGCTTCAAGCCCGCGTAATAAACACCCTCAAGCGCTATAATAAAAACTGAAGGAAAAAAAAAAAACAAGAATCATAATGATAAGGAGAAAAAGTCATTTAAAGTTAACCAAATATACCGAGTGTTTCTTATCAATACGAATTGAATTGATACACAATTTCCAAATTTCTGTGAAATTCCATTCCTCGCTGCTGAAGATATGTACATAAAAAAAGCCCACACCCTTAGGATATAAATACAAACCATCCAACTGAGAACCATCCATACCGGCCGCCCTTCCCTCCCCCAAACCCGAAAATGATAACTCGCTTGCTTTTTCCAATGTCATTTACTTCATTTCCTGTGTCCTTTTTCTCCATCTTCGCGATAAGAATCGCGTAAACATTGTACCCACCAGAATCGTCAGTCCGTTTCCAGAAAATGCGCGTTTTCAACTTAATTCACATTCACACACATATTTGCCTTTTGTGTCTATGTAGGTATATGCGCGTGTGTTTATTAATATCGTATCTCCTCTGATGCGTATAAGCGTTGGTCTTCGTCCTTTCTAGTGGCACTCTGCTTCCTCATTCAAATACACACATATACTATACGTACACACACTTAAATACATATCTATAATAAATTTTCTACTCGTAATTAGCATATTTTTCAACTTCCACGTACCACACTGGGCGAACTCCCCGCGATATTCACAGACTATGCCAACACACCCTCTTTCGGGGATTCTCATATGCGTCGCCGAAATCACTTCAGTAATACCTACCATCGCATCGCACTCTAACAGTCAAACACTTAAGGATATTTTTAAGTTTACTGCTTGCCCGGCTTCTCAGTTGATGGTCCATCCACCATCTTCCATACCGGAAGCCAGAAAAAAGTAAGCGGAAGATCCTTTTTTTTTCCTCATCATGGAAGAAGTTGCTGAACGAAAAAAATAATAATAAAGTGGGAGAAGCACTTCTACGTGCGTTAAATACTCCAGCCCTATATGTATTAACACAGCAGCAGCAGCGTAGACACCAATCTTCCCACCATCAGCACCCATCGTCGTCGGTCGGTCCCCCGATAGCAACCCTTCCCCCTTTGAACGCTCCTCTCAGCATAATGGGCATACACGTCTACTTATTATAAATGTATGTACGTTTATCAAGGACCAACACAGGACTCTCGCACTACACTAGCGCCTGGTTTCTTCGTTTTTAGCATTCACTTCCCGAAGCCCAAACTATAGGTACTCTGATGGTGTACTACTTATCCGAACTCCAAAGTAGAAGAAGTGAGTGTAGGAAGGAGGCATGTTTCATAAAATTTCCAGACGATGGAGTTTTCATTAAGGACGACTATACGACGATGTTTGAGTAAGAAAAAAAAAATAGGAATAATCAAAAAATTCACTTCTTTCCCTGGCCAATGGTTGGGGTATACGTATACGGTTTGGCCGATTGCAAGGGGTAGGGGGTTTTGGTTTTAATGCCGCGGGGAACATTCCGTTTTTCTTTTTCCTGTAAATTTTTTAAGAAAGTACGAATGAATAGAAAAAAACAAAACAAAAAAAAATCATAGAAAATCCTTGCACACACATTCGAGAGGAGAGGATATTATGCTGTACCAGATATAAGGAGAGTATATATATGAGAGGAGGGAAATCCTTGTTAAGAAGAAAACGAAGAAATTAAGGATGTGTTATGGGTTTTCTTTTACTTGGAAAAAAAAGAGGAATTTTTTTTACTTTTTTTTTTTTTTCTTTATATATATACTTCGCCGTGTATGCATATTATTCATTTATGTATACCTATCCAATAATATTAAGGAAGACGATGAGGTATGGAAAGAAGAAGACGGAAGGTGGATCAGCACAAAAAAGTCATTACGGTAAGAAGCTAGATTTGAATCTTCTGGGGATAAACTAGAAGGATCCTATAGAATGGAAATATAGAGAAACGAAGAAAACGTAATGTTTTAGCAAATTAAGGAAGAAGTGGTAAAAGGTTTTTCTTTGCCAATATTTATTTTTTTTTTCTTCTGATGAATGTAAAATATCGAACTTAGGGGTAAAATTGTAGATAAATATATAAGCTATAGGTACAATTAACTAAAAGTCGAATAACCTCCCATAACTACAAAGGCAGGAAATAAATTTAGTTTTTTTAGTGAAATCATAAATACATACATATATAATGCTGATATGGTCTTTGTGGTCTCCGAACTATTATCTGCAGGATAACTAAACCATTAATTTTAACTCACCGAGCCTTTGGACTCATTTGGATAGATAGTTTTGAGAAATTTTCAAACTTCGAATCCTAAAACATATTATAAGTGATTTCACCAATCAGTTAAACTAACTAAGTTACTGTCACACCCATTAGAGAGCCAAAACTTAGAAAGCTTTTTTAATAACAAATATTTAGCAATTAAGAATTTGAAAGTCCATTTTATTTTATTTTTTAAATGTTTTCCTATTTAAAAAATAGGTAAAATCGGTTTGTTTCTGTACTTTCTGGACTAAAAATTACAAACTATATACAATTATTAGGAGTATAGAAATAAAATTAAAACTATCCAAAAATGTATGCCACGTCAAAAAAGTTAACAGAACGTGACAATAAATTTATATTTTTGTAATTATATAAATTTTTAAAAACCGTTTTTTACTGAATTCATTAATAAATAAAATGCACGACTGGATCGCACGAACTTGCTCTTATTTGCGATCACACTGTGGTTTTAAAGGCTTTAAAAACTTTAATAATTTTAAAAACTTTTCATTTGATGAAAGAAATTAATTAAATATCAGAGCCTATATTTTATGCCACCTGCCAAAAATATAGCCTAGTTTGAGGAAGCATTATGTGAGTACATACATAAATATGAACAATGTAGCACCATGCTGTCTTGCTCTTCGCACACATGCATTGAATTTACAGTTAAGACTGAAAAATCAATAAAATTAGAAATAAATTGATTAAAAAAATATCTGAAATTGATTTGACACCAAGTGAGTTCTTACACAAATCTCAATTTATGATACATTTTTTGTTGAAATCGTTGGAGCGGTTTTTAAAAAAAAATAATTTTTTATAAATACATATTTTGAAAAAAAAATTGGTACCTACGTTAATTTTTAGTACTTATTTATTCGGAGTTTAAAAATAATTTTGACAAAAAATCATTTACCCATTTTCGAAATATGGAATTTTCAATAAAAATTTAGATTTTTTTTGAATATCCAAAATTTGATTTTTTGAAAATTTTGATGTACAATATTATTCAAACTTATTAGTGGTCTTGGTGTGAAAAATTTGATTAAAATTGGTTCAACAGATAATGAGATAGGCGAAAAACCAAAAAAAATGGTTTTATGAGAGTAACCATTTTTAAACGATAGATACATTTTTTTTTCAATAATATAGTAAATCGTTCATTATGACAATTCACACAACAATTTCAATCAAAATGGTAGGAGACGTTTTTGAGAAAAATGAGATTTTCAATACCGTTTTTTAAACATTTATATGGGAGGTACAGTTATTTTTTGTTATAAGAAAAAATTGTATTTAAAATTTGCTAGATAATGTCAAAAAACTGCTGGGTGCTAAGTTTAATAAAAATCGATGAAGTCGTTTTCGAATTATTAAGTTCTCAGAAAAAAAAATTAAAACGTTTTTTTTTTTTTTAATTCAAAAAAAAAATTTTGGGAAATTTTGGTACACAATATTTTTAAAATTATTGTAAATATTCTCCATACAAAAATTGATCAAAATTAGTTGAACCGTTTTTGAAAAAATCGAAAATCAAAAAAATTGTTCTATGGGACCATTTGTCGTTTTTATGTTTGTTTTTTATTTTTTTTTTTACTTTTTCAGTTTCTTCAAGATGTTTGAATTTTTAATTTGTTGGACTTTTCCATGAAGTTTGAAAAACAATATCATTCAAATGGCCGCCTCGGGAAGATTCGCACCAGGAAACTTGTCACCTAATAAAGCCATAATTGGTCATGTTATGTGGCTTGTTTCCCCGTCTTGTTGGAACCACATATCGTGATCTTCAATCGGCGGCCAAAAAACGAAAATGCGAACGCCGGGAAACCGATAAATTCGGGTCATCAGCAACACTTGCACTTGCAACAGCAATATTTTCGACGGAGCGTGCATTACGATGATTCACAGACCTTACGACATAAGCAACGCTCCTCACAATTGCTTGTGTAGTCAGTCAATTATGACGACTATAATCATCGCTTAATGCGCGTAAAGTGGCTACGTTTGAATCACCACTTTTGTAGTAAGTTTTAGTAATTTTAACGCCTTGTTCAATTGTTAAGTGATAATTTCGTAAATAGCAAACATTCAACTAATATTATGACACTTCAAATGATATCTGAATTTGACATGCCAGCGCTAACAACTTGAAACCACGAAATGAATGACCCGTTATCATGAAATTTTCACTAGGTATTTAAAATTTTAAGGCTCCTCAATCTTGTAATAAAAATAAAGAATATTTTTCGTACGAAGCCTATACTTGTTTTATATATAGCAAGTTAAAAGGAGTAGAGAAGCCATTTTCAACTCTAACCGTTTGCACAAATTTCATATACCTATGATATTTAATTTATGAGATATTTATATTAAAGGCGAAGGAGGTATAAATTAAAAATCTTGAACATGTTTCGAAGTGGGTGGTAATGACCCACTGGATGTAAAGTTTGACTGCTAATTTAAATATGTGGATTCGATCCCCACTCTTATAGGTAGATTGAGGTTATAAAGATGCATGAGTTTCTTAAAAATTTTAGTTTACTAAAACACAATAGATCGAGCCAGAAATAGCTAAGTACCACTTAAAAAAAATACATTTTCATTCGATCTCCCTTCTTAACGTTAGATTATAACCAATGCGATTACCATCCAGGACCAGCAAATTCAAAAACAATCACAAAAATAAACTATCCATAACAAATGCGGGACATTATATTGACTTAACGCCAGTCACACTTCACATCACTCCCCGATTGACCTCTGATGCAGCAGCAGCAGCAGCAGAGAGAGAGATAGAAAATGCAACAGTTTATTTAATATCAAACAAAAACTGAAAGGAATCATCTCAAACAACGCACAAAATTCGATTTCACACATCAACGATGATGCTATACACAGCTACGGGCACATCTGAAATTGATCTGCTCTATAGGTGAATATATCTGCCAGCCATGATAGGAGGACACAGCATCCAACATCCATACTGCGCTATCAAATTTCAATAAAACACAAAAAAGGACTAAAAAAAAAATACTTCATTGAAATTGAATTTTTCCACAATTCACCTTCAGACAACTGCCACTCAAGGACTCTTTCTATCCGCCAAAAATAAAATCAAAAAAAAAATGAACTTAAATAAAAAGACGAAAAGGGAATTTCTCTATTTGTTTTCCACGAAACAATAAAAAAAAATATATAACAAAAAAAACGAAAACGAACTGAGTCCTGTTGAAGTTGATAAAAAGGTGCATTCAAGGATGAGTCGCGCTTTGCACTCACCATCATTTACCGCGAACTGATTGAATGAGTATTCAAATTTAAATTTTCTATAAAAGCACCTTTTACATCAGAACGAGAAAGAGAGACAGGACGAATGTGTTAGATATCCTTTCAAATGTCATGCATATGATCGGTTGGTACAATGAGATGCTGTGCATGTGATCCTTTCAAAAATATCCTTCGTATACCTATACCATATACATTTGGAATGACGCCTCTTAATTAATATTCTATTGAGATCCGCTCCGCAGCATCCCTTTCCCCTCATACTGCAGTCTGCTTCAGCATGATGTTAGAAATTTCATCTCTTCTTCAATATATATGTACATCCCCCAAATATAACAACAAAACACGAAATTAAAGAATCGAAGTGAAAAGAATCCTTCTCCATATATTATGTAGAAATACAACCCTTTTATGAACTGCAGCATCCTTATTATTATTTCAAAATACCATGTGTGTGTCATGTCATTTATATATGCGCGGAATATGCAAAGTAGCGTGCTTAGTGAATATTTAAATTTATTTTGTTAAGGTGAATTTTTATTGTTTACCCCCTCACCATAGGGTTGGTATTTATTTCTAGGACTAGGATAGGTGCTCAAGGCTTTACCTTTCTTTCTTTCTTTCTATATTTAACCCCAGCATGTAATCCTTTAAACCTGGATGTATGTAGGATAGGTAGGTATGTTGTGTATTTGTCAATATAAGAAACGTTTTTGTTGAAAAGCAGCTGCATGAGATGGGATATTAGGTATATTTTTTTTTATTATGCATGCCTGCAAGGATTAATGATTAAAAAGTAGAATTTTTCATCAGAATAATGTTTAAGGATAATTAGGTGACTGCTCTCGGGGTCCTTTTATTTTTTTTTAGTGGCAATCAAAGGTAAAATAGTCGTGAGGAAATTAGTTACAAACTGCTTTGCTTAACATATCCTTTAAGGATACGTCGTCGTTGTCGTCGGTCGTCGTCGTCTCGTCATCGCATATATAGTCGCCGGTCGTTGTGTTTGCACCGAGGACGTGAAATAACCTTCGTGACCAAAGTTTATATAGAAACATTTTTGTGAAATGCGATTTTCATTTATCTTCTTGGCAGGTCATATTTGTAAACATTTTTTTTTTTTTTTTGGTCTAAATTGAAAAAGGACGAAAAGTTATAATGAACTTGTTGTATGGGTTTTCATATATTGCATGAGAGAATTTGTGTTGTGAATTTAAGGAATTCATGTGGTCGATTTAGTGTGCTAATGTGTTGACATTATATTTTTAAGGTGGCTACTGGTAATGCCATCGCCATCGCTATGAGTTGATTAGCATATCTACCTAGAATGTAACTATATAGGAAAGTAGAAGTGAATTGAGTATATGTGGAAAAGGTTTTGCGATCCAAGTTCTTTAAAGGAAAGTCAGAAAATTAGAAACTTTCTGTATTTTATTAAGGTGTTTAAATTTTTTTGAGTGGTTTAAGTAATATTTTGAGTGGTTTTTTTTTTAAGTTTATTTATGAAAAAGTTTAAAAATGCACCTAATTTGTTGAACCTTTAAAATAAAATAAAAATAAAAAGAGTAAACTACTTCTTAAGGTTTTTTTTTATACATCACTATCGATCTACTTGCCTCACATAAGAGAGATTAAATTGCCTCTCTTAAGAGAGATTAACAGAGTATCTTTTAGTTATGGAAAAAAAAGCAAATAATTTCCAACAAATTACAAAAATTTACGAACCTTTCATTGAATTTTACTTTTTATTGCATCTTCGTGTTAATCATTTTCACTTCGAGGCTCAAAATAAATAATATTATTTAACTGCAGCATTTTTTTGACTTATTTCAAAGGCAATGACATTTAAATGCAGTTTTATTTCAGTTTTGTAAGAAAAATACCTTACCCCTTAGACATTGAAAACATTTGCCGGCGGCATGAACATTTTTAATTATAAGATTAAGTAAGACCCATCTGGTGAAACAAAGCTTAAATAATTAAGTTAGGACCTAATGTGATGACAGTTTACGCTGAGGAAAAAGTAAAACATAAACATTTAGATTGAACATACCTAAATATTTATGTGCCGGATTAGTAAACGGCTCCTAGAATTTAAACTTTAAATAGATAAATCCAAGTTTTCTTTAAGCCCAGTGAAATAAGACAATGTGTTAATATCCTTAGTCTATTCTAAAAAGTACTGAAATTTTAAACTACTTCTTCCGATTTGTGAGGTGAAATTGGCAAAATAATTTTTTTTGTAAATATCTGAAATTAAAAATTGTTGTTTATACATACAATTCTTTAAAGATCTGGTCACGTAGGAGCAATTAATTTTGAGAAAAATCCATCGCAAAAAACTGATAGTTTTGGAGATACTACACATATAAATATTTACAAGACAATTTTTAACATTCAGTCCTTAATAACCAAAAGCCCTTGTCCAAATTGAATAGTTCTCCACCGAAATTATGCTTTTTCCAAGTATACCTTACCTATGTATATAATTTCAAACAACACGTTAAAACCATTTATTTATTTGTTTTTAAGCTCCAAGTTAATATACTTGGTGTTTTTATTCAAAAAGTGGGACCACTAGGCTTGAAATAATTATAAAATTAAATTAAATAATCTAGGAGTTTATGTAATTTGGAACAATATATATGTAAGTACTCAATCTAAGTGCATGTATAATTCTAAGAAATTTAGTTTCATCAAAAGATCTTAAACCAAAAAGACACAATTTTTTTTATTTATTACATTTATTAAAACCCATCATCAACTTACCCTGTGAGTTTTTGTTTTTTTATTTTTTTTAATAAGATCTTTTGTCTGCGTGTAATCACGTCCTTATGTGTCTTAACATTCTCCATTGCGTTTATTCTAGAGATGCCTCGAATATTCGGCCACTATTCGGCATTCGGCCTATTCGGCCTATATTTTTGATATTCGGTATTCGGCCGAATAGTTTACAACATTCGGCCGAATACCGAATAATAAATGGAGAATAAAAAAGGCTAATTATCTTACAATAAATATTTTCTTTTATTCAAAAATTTGTATTTTAGTATTTAAAAATACTAATGGTAAGTTGTGGTGAATAAAACTACTTTTTCGGCATTCGTTAGTAGCAAACGATTACGTCTATCTTCGTAAACAATTCCAGCTTCTGAAAATAGTCTCTCACTTAGATACACATCGTTGGCCGAATGTTCGGCTGCCGATTATTCGGTATTCGGCCGACGAGTGTAGCCGAATATTCGGTATTCGGTATTCGGCCGAATCACTATTCGCGGCATCTCTAGTTTATTCCTTTAACTATTTGCTGAATGCCTATACACATTTCGTTCGCTCTATTTTTATTTACAGAGTTTATAAGTATTACAATTTGAACAAAAGGTTTTTTCCCAACATTTCTCGCTCTCAAAGAAAAGGAAAACTGTCAAAATTTCGAGAATGATTTATGTGCCGAAGGTCGCGGGTTTGATTCCCATAAGCTATGTTACCAACAAACAAAAATGTTTTTCACGTGTTACTTTCTCTGGCGATGAATTAGGAAATCCTGCGAGAGTTATGAAAAAGTGCCTCTTACGATTCGGATTCGGCAGAAAATTGTAGATCCCCTCTATTTCTGACAATAACAAGCACACATTAATGGTTGACAGTCACTTGGACCTCGTTCTACACGAATTGTCGCGCAACCCAATTTATTTATTTATTATTTGATTATAGTTAAAAGTTTAATTAAAAATAATAAAAACTAAATTAACATTTGGGTAACCTAACCAAACATTTTTTTTTTATATTTGAATTCAACTGATAAATTCTGACGTATGTTAGTCAGTCTGGCATTGCATTTGACAAGAAGAAATAACCATCAGAAGGAATTCCTCGGACTAAAACTAAAAGTAGCCATGAAGGAGAAATTTTTTATTCTCCCGTGATCGCTCTACTTAGCAATAAATAGCACAATTTTTGACTTTTAGAACTGGTTCGGACCAAAAATAACTTAATCGTGTGCTCTGAAACTATTTGAAATTATATGTGTGGTTCAAAAACTTATATTTGGAACCTCCACCAAACGTCATTGTATGAATTCAGGAAATTTTAAACTGGATTGTAAAAAAGTAAAGTGAAACTCTATTCATGCTGCTGAAACGTCAAAATTAAAATGTGAAAGATGTAGATAGTTTCTTGAAAAGCTTTTTTGGAAGAGGAATTTTTCTACATACCATAGAGATAGATAAACTGACGTATAGCAGCAAGGTTAACCTAATTCAGATGTAAATGCTCAATTATGTTTAAGATAAGTTTAAGTTTTTGTGAAAACAAAAAAGAATAAAATTAATTTTAAAGATCAAATTTCAAGCAGAACTCAATTGGAATATTCATAGAAAGGCCAATTGACGCTGTTTCAATTTGACTTCATTTCACTGGCCACTGCACATTGATTTTTTTAACTTTCGTAACCTATAACTAAATTGATTCATTCAGATCAGAGTTAGGTGATGCGGTTTACTCCATCATAATACCTTCATTCCTAACCTTACCAGAACTTTAAAAATCCTCAATCGGACCAATAATAACATAAACTTTTTCAAGATCCAAATTAAAAAAAAAAACTCATAATTTTAAAGTAACACTTAGATATTCCTTTAAAAGAGAAAAACAAAATTCCGACATCATAAAAAACTCCGGTAGCTGCTAATGATTCATATTAACACCGTTTACACATAGCCGCCGCATTAGTTTGACCGCGTGCACACAATCGCCCCCGTTAACAAAAAAAAAAAAATCATTCTCACACACCCGAGGCGTGTGTATCTGCTTGTGTTGCCTCTTTAACGAAATTGAAAGCAGGGCCATTAATCTCCTGTTAACACAACAAGCCACCTACTAGGCAATCCTTTTATCATCTCTCCGCGTTCACATCCACGAAATCGGTTTTCTGCTGCCACATGCGCGCATCATGCAGATGGACGCGATCTCTCATATATGCGAACACCAACAGCAACAACAACAACAACAACAATAAACAACAACAAAGAAGTGATTGCGATCGGTTCGCGCAAAATGGGCGAACAACAACGACGCGACGAACGATCATCGTCAATGATAAATGATAAGGACGTCACAAGGATCATGGAAGATCATCAATTAGTCCGCCACGGTATGCAGCACAGCAGCTGAACTGAGATATGCCCCCTATATCTTTCCGTGAGGTTCAAACGAACACACATGATTCTCGATTAGGAGGAATGGGGCTAGGGGGAAACCAGCCCAATATTGTTCCCGAAGATCATGTTGTGTGTGGATTGCACAATGAACGATGGAGCACGAAGTTTGACCTTTGAAGAAGCCTTTATGCTTTATGTTGGAGTTAGCCGCCCAGTAGCTTCCCGCATCAGTGTTGAATATATCAGCAAAAGGTATCGCGCGGCAGCATGAAAAAGTGATGATGGATTGCTAGGACGTGTTTGGGTATTTAACAATGTGTGCGATAGCAACCGCAGCTCATTAATATCAATGCACCACTCTAGATCTGCAGGAGCTCCCGCACCATCACCTTTTACTTCGGCAAGATAAATTGCCTTTCGCCCATTTCGCTTCATTTGCATACTTTTGAGAGCGTTTGAGAATGTGAATCAAAGTGCTTAGTGCTGATGGTATGTGTGTATATGGGGGAAGTAGTGGGGGTGAGCCAGAAATAAGGGACTATATGGGCTATATTATGTACTCCCTCCCGTGTGGAATCATCATCATCATCAACGTCATTCTCGTCAGAGATAAACATTTAACACGTTTTTATCTTTGTCGTTGCTGTTGCTGGAAATCGTCCTGTGGAGTTCTTCAACCGAGTCGCGTCGTTGTCGTCTTCTTCTCAACTTCATTCCATTCACTCGACTTGACTCCGTCTCCATCCTCAGCTTTCATTTAAGGGATTTCCATTTGTTGTATGTCGCAAGGATCAACATTGGATTTCGAATATGTCACGTAATAAAATATCGAAACTTTTACAGTTGTGTATTTAAGGACTTGTGTTTATTTTATTTTGCGTTTTTTTTTTACTTTGTTTTCGTATTTGGTAGGTACAGAGTAGGTATTTGTTTTTGTCAATTTCTTCTCATCAGTCTTATAGTCTAGCCCGATTTTTTTTTTTTTTTTTGAAACAAAGGGGATTTTGTTAGGAGTATGATGTAATGTGGGAGTGTTTTTCATGTTTGTTTGTTTTTTTTTTTTAAGAAATCAAACAAACAATATGGTAAATGGTGGTGCGCGCTGTGTAAATTGAAAAGGTCTTAAAATTCCAAATTTAGAAAGTTTTAAAATTAACAATGTGTTAAGGTGAATCTTTAGAAACTTCTTGCATTTGAGGTTGGGAAGTTGGGATTGCGGAGTATAAGATTTTTTGTTAAGCGAAAAATGGGGAACAGAGCTACCAAACGAGTTTGTTGTGTAGCGGTATGCTCCGACGCTGTTGCATTTTCTTTGACCATTCTTCCATTTTTATTTCATTGGATTGCTAGATATTTATTTTCAATTTATTTTAATAAAAATAAAGCGAGGACAGCTATTCTTCTTCTTTTCTTTACGTATTTTTAAAATTTAAAATTTTCGATTATTTTCAAAATTTAAAAGACATTAAGCAATTTGGTTTTTAGTGTTTGACTACAAATTTATAGGAGCATGTACAATTTTTAGCGAAAGTAGTGCAAGCATACAAGTAGTAGAACAAATTTTTATTAATTTATTTCTCAAAATTTTTAGTTTGAAAATTTATTTTTCTAAAACTATTCACTAAAACTATTTTATTTAAAAACAGGATTAACAAGGAGGAGGATGAAAAAACGCTAAAAGGATTTTTCCATAATGTATTTCTGGATTTAAACAAAGGTATAACATAACATTATAAGTGTTGTCGTTTTTTTTCGAATTCAATTTGATTTTTTAGAAAAATAGACCCCTTCCAAAAAGATTGTTTTCTTGGTTCGACCAAACCTGTACGCTCTAGCCTCACTTCGCATCTTATGCAAACACCTTGTTTAGCACACTACTACGACGTGTATTAAGTATTTTTTCAACCTTTGATGGGACCATCACAACAGTTCCACTGAATACTGAAATTTATTTTAAAATTTTAAACAATGACTAAATAATCAACTGTTCTAACGCACAATGTAAAATAAAAATCTCCAAATGAGATTTATTTTTTGCTCTCAGCGATAAGTGGTCACCGGTTGACCATAACCTAAAATATATCAAAATAAAAGTTTCTCTTTGAGAGAAACTGAAAACAATTCTCTTTTAGTAAACTGGTTATTAGGTGATCATTAGCCGCGTTTTAGCTATGGATCTGGATCAGGATCAACAACAACTGCTCCGTATCTGAATCTATTTTAAGATCCGAAAATAAGTTCTTACTCTGGTAGGTAAATGGCTTTCCAGCTTTGAAAATCGGTAAGGTAGTGTTAACTGTATAGTGTAAAGAAAAATGACAGTATCTTACATGAAAAATAAACAAACATAAAAAAAAGAGTTGAGCATACAACACTGTTGTCATAATGATCCGTATCGTTTAATTTTCATGGGATTATCCACATGGATCATCGTGAATAATAAAACGCGGCTATTATTAAAAATCTCAACAGGTGAGAGTTTAAAGTTTGAGTTTTACTTTCGCTCTCTGCTTAAAACTAAAGGTCAATGCATTCAGTTTTAGTTTAGCCTTCGAATATTGAATAGTTCTCAAAAGAAAATAAGGCATTAACAAATTAAGAGAACTTTTCAATAATTCAAAAAAATAAACTTAACTAATGTATTTTAGTAGTAGGTATATAGAATTTGTATTATTAAAAAACTTTCGTGGAAAAATTATTCTTATAACCAAAAATAACGGTAGACTTACCATACAAGTGTTTAAAAACCGTTAAGGAAAATCTCATTTTTTCAACTACAACTCCTAAGATTTCGATTAAAATTTCAATCTATTATCAACCATATTTAAATATAAATTGTGAAATTTTTTAAACAAATGCTTCAAGTAAGTTTAAATAATATTGCTTACAAACATTTTCGAAAAAAAAAAACAATAAAAATATGTATTTTTTAAAAAAATATAAAACTTAATTTTTAAAAGTTCGTTATTTCGCAAATGGTTAGATTATTTTTTTCAAAATTAATTTTTTAACTCTGAATTATTAAATACTAACTTAGTGAATTGCCGAATTCATGCTTTACTTTTGATGAAGATAATTTGACGTATTCGTCAGTCATTCATTTATTGATTTGCCAAATTTTCCGTATTCATCGGTGATTTGACGGATGCGACCGTGATTTTCGAGAGAAGTCCTTAGATTTCCTTGAGAAATTCATTTGTTTTCGAATTCGTCTGTCAAATTACCAATTGTATGTTTATTTACCGAATTAGTCTGCTTATTTGCTGGAAACGTGTGTTTAATTGTCTGACTCATCATTCATTTGCTATTATAAAAACTTTCGTTGATTGACTATAATAAACCAGCTTTTTTTCAAACTCAAGAGAACCAATACTCTTTCTTGCCGTGCTTACAATTCTGTTTTCGAATTCATCATTTTTTCGTTGAATTAGAAAAAAAAAAAAACAAACGGTAAACTTCAAGAAATTACAAACAACCTGCATTTTTTTTATCTTGAGAATTTCTCAATATTACAAATATATCAGTGATAAAGTTAGAAGATAGATAGAAAAACATTTATTCATTCATCAAAACAAATTACAATTACAATTTTGGTATGAACCCATGAATAATATAAATATTTAAATATTTAAGTTTGTGTTATAAATGTTTGTTTGAGAAATGTGAAGATAAGATACAGCTGGGGTACGGGTGCCATTTTTTGTAGTTGCCATAAAAACTTGGATAAAAAAATCACTTGCTTTAACTAGTTACTCAGTAAAGTTAGGCTTTGAATTTTAAAAAATTTCGATAAAAGCTGAATTCCGGAAGAGAATTTCGTTTTGACGGTTTAAGTACATCATAAAAAGTATACTGCATTTGAAACTCTACTTATAATTTAATCGGATGCAAATAGCAACTATTAGATTTTTATTAATTGCTCGAAAACTATCAGTTTTTTTTTAGAAGAAATACTACGCCAAAAATTTATCTTTTTAAAATCTATACACAAAAATATATAGCACATTTTTTCGTGAGAGCAATAGATTTTGAGAATAAAATTGTCCCAATTTTTTAAATATCAGTTCATTGTCATAACGTAGGACTATTTCCAATCCAAAGTTTGAGTTAATTTCTGGACGTGTTTGCAAACATTCATTATAATGTTTTTGTGAAAAATTCCATAAGCTATAATTTGTATTTTAAATTAAAAAAAAAAAATGTTAATTTTCGAGATATGAATTTACAAAAAAACTTAATTTCTTTTCTGTGTAAAATATTTAAAGTTGCAGTTTTTCCTTTGACATTTCTTCCAAAAACAAAGGTATAAATTTGTCTCCTTCACACCACAAAATCAAAATCAGTAGTCTAAATTTTGAGTACTTTTTAAGGAAATGCTTGAATAAATTATAAATTCGTAAAATTAAAGCTCTCCACCGAAATTCAGTTTGTGTGAATTTTTTTTAAGTTTTTTTGAAAGTCCAATTTTAATAATCTACGCGAAATTTTTTAATTGTTAAAAAAAACTTAATACATGTATTTGTTAGTTTAAGCTATCTATTCTTATTCACTTATATGTTACTGTAAGCCCCCTAATTGGTTAAAACGAAAACCCTTATGTATAAAACACTCATAAGACCAATACTCACATACGGTTTTCCTATTTGGTTTACAATATCTCCTACTGTAGCCAAAGAAATGGAAACATTCGAAAGAAAATTCTTGAGATTTTGCTGTGGAAAATTTACAAAACCAGACAAAAAATACTTTTCTAACAAAGTAATTTATGAAGCAACAAAAATATCACCTTTGATGGTTTATCAAATCGAACTTATGTCCAAAAAAATGAAACGAATCAGCTCATACCCCAACCCACTTGTTAGATCCTTACTTGATTCTCATATTGATTTAAGTTTATGTGATAACTATTACTTATCACCATTTAATTTGTTAAATGAACAGTCTTTACCTCTATTGAGACCAGATTCAAGTAGGACACTCTCCGTACCGTTTTATGAAAAAGCATCTACACTTAATCTAAGGGGATGATATTGATTAAAAAAAAAAATTATAACACAGTCACATAAACCTCTGTTTAAAATGCATCAAGTTTTGAATCCTCTTTGGACAGTAAAAAGATTTATATTTATCTTTAAGAGTATTTAAAACTTGTGCTCCCAATGTATGCATGATTTCATGCTTTTTTTTTGTTTGAGCAGGAATATCCTCTTAGTTTCAATTTAGTTTTAAGTTAATTTTAAGTTCTAGTCATAAGTTAAGATGCATTAAAAGCAAAGTTGATATTGTACACCGGGAGCAAGTGTACACTTTAAAAAGAAAATAATAACTTAAATAATTTTAAATTGAAGTCAACGATTTAAATGTCTCAAACGTTTATGTAAGATTATTTAATAATAATTGATAAAGTCAGACATATCTTGAAGTCGACCAAATTGTTAAATTTTAGTTTTTAAGAAGAAAAATGTATTGATTTATAAACGCCTCAATAAAGTTCAACTTCAACCGCCTAATTGGTCTACAACACCTATTTATATAGGTCTCTTTCATTAAAACATAAGATTTAAAACAATAGTGGTAAAAGTCTGCAATACCCATTCCTGACTTTTATTATGCTCTTTTTTAAACACATCAGAGCACTGTAAAATAGTATATCTTTTAATTCAATATTTTATTTTTATTTTTATTTTAATTAGAATAATTGGAACTTAGTTTCGCGTAGGAACTAAAGTCTTTGTCAATCTATATAAGCTCTTGAAAGATTAATAAAAAATACATAATTATAATTTTTGCCACCAACAAATCTTTCAATAGAAGTTAGACCTCCGTTTAAATCGAAGAAGGAACACCCAAATAATCAAAAGTCACGAACAGTTTCCACACATTTACTATACGAGTATCCCCACATGAAAATGTCTCGTTTAAAATCAAAATAAAGCATATTGCCTAAATTCCAGGAAATAATTGTTAACAAGTCACTAGAGATAAAAAAAAAAAGTTGCAAACCTTCCCCCAAAACATATTCGTAGGTTAGGTATTCACCATTGTCTCCATCGTGGGTTAAAAAAAAATGTAATTTTAAAGTTTACCGACCCCGCAATGAACTTATGTGTCCTCTGAACTAAGCTCTACCTATAACAACCCCTCATGAAAAAGTCCTATATATAATAGCATTAGATGCGTATCAACGAAACTCAAACCCTTGAACGCAATCCATCCCACCAACCATACCAGAGTGACTTGCAACTGACTTCATGTGGAAAAGCAATTAAGTTCGACTGTCTTTTTTTTTTTTTTTTTTTAATCTACTCCAGGGAGAGAGATTCTTTTTCTTTTTTATTTTAACGAATTTGGGTGGCAAGGTGGTTGGATTGGCAAGGTTGTCAGGCTTTTGCTCCAGAACCTCAGCTAGTCATTCGTTAAATTTTGGGAATTAAATCGAAATTTTTTCGATGGAAGTTTGACGGGGAATGAGGCAGACGCAAAATAAAACTCCGAGACACAATTAAATTGAATCGACAAGTCACATGCATATCCTGATGATGATGATGATGAAGCAAGTTGGTTGAGATGGAATGGAGTTGGTGATGGACTAATCGGGAATTATAAGCCAACACACAATTTCTTCTTCTTTTTCTTAATAACTTAAATTTGGTTACCTGCCGCAGCTTCAACCTCGAGTCGTAGTCGTAGTCGTCCTCGTCAGTTGTTTTGTTGAAATGAAAGTTACTCTGCAACAAGAAAATCCTCAGGATTCTGTGTCTTCCGGTGGGAATAAGCGCAAGATTGCCAATGTTTCTCTATACCTTGCATGTGAGTCCTTGCAAGGCAAGGCATGCAGATATGCCAGTTGAGTGACACGAAGAGGATATACAGAATGGAAGATGAATCTCTCGTCTCTGCCTATATGGTTGTCTATGATGATAATTTTATCTTGCAACGAAACGACGATGACAACCTAAATTACTTAGTATACGCCCAGGAGATGAGAAAGTAAAAGAATGTCTTCATCGTCATCATGTATAGACGAAGGAATATTTCCTATTTTTTGTTCGAATCGTTTCTGGATTATATGGGTATGTAGGGTTAGGCTCATATTTATTAATTAATGCGAATGTTAATTATAATGTGAAGCTTAAAAAATAATTCAAAAGTTCGTTGACACCAAAGAAATATTTCAGTAACACAAAACTGCTTAAATTTGATTTCTTAGATTGATTATAAGATTATTGAGTTAAAGTATTTTAATTATAAGTAAAAAACTTTTTGAATTTGATTGTCGAATCTGCAAACCTAAAGACGATTTTTTTTTAATTTTTTTGAGCGATAAAGGTAATTTCTAGATTAACGAATCAATTCTTTTCATATAGAAATTTGATGATCCACACTTTGCTAAAAAAATAAAAAAAAAAAACACATAGCTTCTAATTTAGTCACACAAAAATAGGAGAACAGAAAAAAAAACTATTTTTAAACTGCAAACAAATAAAATCATCATCATGTGCATGTGACATGCAATAGAAACACGAAAAAATTACCATGCGAGTATTAAGCAAATGTACCTACCTACATACATACATACATTTATATATGAGAGAATGTTTTGGGTTATTAAAACGATTCTCCAACCCTTCAATCGAATTCTTATCATCCTATACCTTCAAATCAAACCCCATCTGATATCTATCAGCACTCCTTCCCCCATTTTCGATAATTTATTATTTTTATTTTCACAAACATTTTTTTTTTTATTCTGCATTTTTGTCCTCCTTCATCGTTCGATGAGTTTTTCGAAGTATTTTTTTTTTTATTTATTTTTTTTTTATTCCTGCGGTTTCGTAATCTAAAATTAAAATCAATTCATTACAAGCAACTTTACGATACTCATTTAGTTAGCCTGATTGATAAGTTATTTTCGATGAAAATCGAACAAAAAAAAAATAAATAAAAATAATGAAACAAAAACGAAAAAAATAGTAATTAGATATTCATATAAGGGTGGCTTCAAGTTAAAAAAAAAAAATAAAACAAAAAATAAGAATATCCTCCCCGAATCAATGAGTTGTGAATGAGCACGAAAATCAAATAACGAGATTGTTTCGTTATTATTATTTTTTTTTTATAAATGATTTTACTTCTTTTTTTTTTTTGTTTTTATTCTAATCAACAAAAAAAAAGGAAGACAAAACTAACGAACTGGATATGCATATTTATGTCCTTTAATTATATCAAAGACAATAATGGGGAGAACAGCTTAAAAAAAAAATACGCGACAATACCTATGTACCTATACGAACGACGACGAGGGTTGGAAATATATTAATGAATCACTCACCAATTCCTAGTCTCGTGTAAAATGTTCTTCCATATGAATTTTTTGAGGTTTTGCGGTTTGACTAACAATGATTTTTTTGGGTGATTTGCATAAAAGGTATTTAGCTACACTCAAAGAAAAAAAAGTATGGGTGCCGGGACTCACGGTTAAGATGTGTAAACATCAAATTAAATACGCCAAGTGCTGGTTTTTCACAAAACGCGGTGAGTTCGAACTGTCAACCAAATTTCAACCCAAAATCAATTCGACCTTTCGATTTAGTTTGAGCTACGAAGGAAGGTACCCAGTATCAACGTATCCAATATTCATCAACGTATCGTAACGTGTAGCAGCACAACGTAATGTGCTACAGAAATGTCAAGTTTTTAGTTTTCCCTACCGCCGCGCCGCACAGTGGTCGATTTGTGGTTCTCAAGGTGGATTTATATCGAAAGTTCAATTTTAAAACCTTAAGTGATTGAATTTTGCTGTGTCGTTTTGGAAGTTCACACAATCCTTGATTCATAGGTCAGAAGAAATTAGCAAATTGTGAGGCAAATCTGCATTAATTGTTGCAACGCATAACATTTTGCTGGAAAATCCGATCCCAAAAGTTTATAATCTTTTTGACGGGCTTTTAAAACATCTTCTGACAGTTGTCCGATAGAAGATTATTCATTTCGTATAAAGGAAAAAAATTCTTTTCGAGAAATAAATGGTCGCCCTGAAAAGGGCGTATTGATATGTACATTTAAAAAAATGTTGCTGTTGGTTTCGGAATTTAAATTCACACTATTTAATTAAAGGTTAATAATGGAACTTTTAAATAACAGTAATTTTACGATGGCACATTGCGGTACTTTTTTTTATCCTGCAAAGAAGAAAAAAAGTTCTTACGTTCCTACCATAAAAACGCACTTTCAAAAAAAAATTTACTGTAAGTAAATTCAATTCTTTAAAAAACCAGAACGCATTGTAAACAACAATACTTGCCATTGGAATTCTCTGACATATTTTTTTTTATAAAATATTTTACTTTCAATTCACAGAATCACCTTTTAAACTCTTGTTGACCTGCACCTGACAAAATCGAGGATAAGCAAAGTTCAAGTGGTGAATTTGGGAAACTGCCACATGCAAGAATCAAAAGATTTAAGATTTTTTATTGTTGTTAGTTGTTGATTGGCTATTTATCTATTAACCAAACGGTATTTCAATAACAATAACACATATTTTTTTTTCATTTCATTTTTTTCATTTAACTTTAATAAAAATGATTTTATATAACCATTTAAATTTTTACTTTAATTTTATATTTATCCAATATAGGTATAGACTAAGTTTTCTAAGTTAACATAAGTCTAAGAAAGTTTTTTGTACATACAGACAAATAAATGAATAAATATTTTAATTAATTAAATATTGTTATAAGCATCTTCTTTTTTTTAAGTGTACCTAAGCCTATAATACATTGTTGATTATGGAAAGAGAAGGTTGTATTTTTTTATTTCAAAGCAAATAAATTTTGTATATGAACTGTAAGACTTTAACATATCAAAACTCTTGTCTTGTTGAAAGAGAAACTCTTTGATAAGTGCAGATCACTGCGGTTGGCACACTGACACTGATCGCCAGCATTAGAACCTTAGTACAATCGGAGTAAATTTAATCCAATGAAAAAAAAAAGAAGAAAATAAATCTACTAGGCCACCCCTCTTTTTTTAGATCTACTCCTTTTTTACAAATTGAAGAATTCAAAAAATGTTTTTCAAAACCACATTCAAGGAAATGACAACACTGTCAATTTTCTAACCAAATCTGACTCTAAATGTTTGAATCATAAATTCTGTTTTGTTCTGAATTTAATGGAAATTATTTGATTTTTTTTTTTTCTAGAAATATTTATTTTGGTTAAACTATTTTTTTTTTTAATAGAGTAAAGAGTTTTGCTTTCGTTTTCAAATCTACTCTGGACATTTTTGATTTGTTCCACTTTTTTTACAATGGTTTGTATCAAAGAGCTTCCCATTCAGTAGTTTTTTGAAGCTTTCGAGGAAACCGATATCCAGCGATTTATGATACAAGCTACGGAAACCGTGTGAGAGATTTAATTGGGGACAGTTTTTTGCAAGCCAAAGCAAACGGAGTGAAAGGCTAACGTCCTATCTTCCCTGTACTGACAATTTTTGTTGAACGGATAATAAGCTTTAGCTAAACACTTTTAAATAAAATGCACGTCTGGGTCGCACGAGCTTTCTCTTATGTACGATCACACTGGTTTTTAAAACCTTAATAATTTTTAAAACTTTTCATCTGACAAATGAAATTTATTAATTATTGGACCCTTTATTTTATGCCACCTTCCAATAAGGAAGTATTATGTGAGTAAATAAATATGAACAGTATAGCACTGTGCTGTCTTGCACATCGCACATATGCATGGAATTTAGACTTTAGACTGGAAAAATGTTAAAAAATCAATAAAATTTTAAATAAATTGATTCAAAAAATATCTAAAATTGATTTGACACCAACGCAATGTACACCAATTGATTTCTTACACAAATCTCAATTTAGAAAAAATTTTTAAAAATCGTTGGAGGGTTTTTTTTTTTAAATTTATTTTTTTTTATATAAAAATTGGTACGGTAATTTTTAGTACTTATTTATGCGGAGTTTAAAATTAATTTTGAAAAACAAAATAAAAAAAATAAAAATATCTAATTTTCAAAAAATAATTTTGAAATTTTTTTTAAATCCAAAATTTGATTTTTTGAAAAATTTGATATGCATTATTATTCAAACTTATTTTGAGCTTTTGCGTAAAAAATTTAATTAAAATTGGTTCAACAGATATGAGATAGTTAAAAACCCCAAAAATGGTTATTTGAGAGGTATCATTTTTAAACGATAGATACATTTTTTCCCAATAATATGGTTGATCGTTCTGATATTTGTTCACACAAAAATTTTAATCAAAATCGTATTATATTTTGAATACCGGTTTTTAAACATTTGTATGGTATAGGTACCGTTATTTTTGGTTATAAGAAAAAAATTCATTTAAAATCTAGATAATGTCAAAAAGCTCGGTGCCAAGTTTAAAAAAAATCGAACAAGTCGTTTTTGAATTATTAAGTTCTCAAAAAAAATATTGAAAATCCAAAAAAAAAAATTTTTGCTAAATGTTGGCACAAAATATTTTTAAAATTATTTTAAACATTCTCTATAAAAAAATTGATCGAAATCAGTTGAACCGTTTTTGAGAAAATTGAAAATCGAAAAAAACGGTTCTATGTAAGGTACAGGTACCATTTAAAACCATTTTTCTGATTTTTTTTTATAAATTGGTAGCATTTTTTGTGGGCAAGTTTTTGAGAAAAAATAAGATTTTTATAATTTGGTAAACAAAAAATTGTACTGCAGGTACCTACCATTATTTATGCCCAAAAAACGCTATAGGTACCAAGTTTAAAGAAAATCTATCCACCCGAACAGACAGACAGAATTTCGAGACCGACTTTCTTCGACTTCGCTATCATCGTAATGTCAACTTTGATCAAAATCTCGAGTTCGACATACATATGTATGTACATATATCTATATCGCAAGTAAAAAATGGATTTCTATTCCTTTCAGTATATCAGTAGAGTATGTGTTGCTTTAACGTTCAACAGGTGGCGCTGTTTTTCAAAAAGTAAAAAAAATTCGAATGCATGAAAGTATACTCGAATTTCTGTGCCTCCAAATTTTGGAGGTTCCATTGATTTCTGGAGATAACACTCACACATAAATCGTTGAGAGTTGTTAGTCACTAGGCCTTAGCTCTTCTCCCCATACGAGCTGTCACGCTTAATTATTTATTCGAATACAACGTTGTGTCAAAATTTTAAAGAAATCGTTTTCGAATATTTTAGTTTTTGAACAAAGGAATATTTACACTTGTATTTATTTATCTTAAAATTAGATAAATAAGCCTTTAACTCATGCTCTTACACCACTCTGGTCGTGTATAAGAGTAAGTAAATATGACCCATTACGTGCACTTCATTTTTAAAATGCCAGTTAAATAAATTTTTTGTTTTCTATCAGCTACGAGGGGAGGCCCTTCTTACATGACCATACCTTCTTTTGTACTCTGGTTGAATTTTTAAAGAAATAATTCTAGAGAAATTTTATTCGAATCATTTTTCCGTGAAAACCAATCCATTTTTTTAACATCGTTTTTGTTTTAAATCCAATGACCTTGATTTTTCATTAAATTCTTGTTGAATAAAGTTTTTTTTTTTGAAAACGGTATTTAATACAGCATATTTCTATTAAAATATGACTTCAAATTCTTCTATTTATTTAAAACAATTCCAGAATCCACAAGTAGGTACCTACTATAATACCTACTTCTTCGTCTTGAAAAAAAAAATCTCTCAACAAAGAACTGCTCCCTCTTTATCCACGCAAAATCAAAAGCAAAAAAATACAAAGATCCTTGTAAATAAAAATCATTCTCCAAACAATTTTTTTTTTTTCCACTTCAAGTGTCCCTTTGACCGATTTTATTATCATTATAATATCATCGTATGGACCGACCACACGGTCAAATGCTAACCTCCCTGGGTTGTTGCCTTGCAAAATATTACTGTGAATTTTTGTATTGCGTATTGTAACCAATTTCTATTTTCCGATGTTGCACCCTCGAATTGCAAAATAACCAAGGATTCGTATATCCACATTTAAAGGCCAACCACCTTCAATAATAAAAAAAAAATACCACCCCCATCGTCCTTTATCAGAATGTAGTCCCTTTGCCTTCCACCGTATCATCATCACGCTATATAGTATTCGGCATGCACTAAGTGTCGTGGGAATTCTCTCAGGATACTTTATTTATGTAAAATTGCAATTCCCGCACTTGAAACCACTCCACCACATAACCAGCAATTTGCGATTAAAGTAAACTGCAGACAATTCCCCTCCCCCCCTGCACAGCCTGCTGTAGAGAAAAAGTACAAAGGATACCCTTAGATACAAGAAAAAAGACCACACACCAACATACGCAAATATAATCAACACTCTTCAGCACGATACATATACCTACATAGGTACATACAAATGCATCGCATAATTTAACCATGCACTCGTCTTTAGTCCTTGTTACTGCATTCAGCGAGGATGGGACAGCACAAAAAAGATTTTACTCCAAACTCCACCTGTGTCGAAGACAAAGCTCCTGCAAGGGTGCATATTTAAAGACCTCTTTCTCACATCAGCAGCCCCTCATGAATGTTTCATGGTTTTTTAGCCAAAAATTCGCTCCATTTAGAACCAAAATGGGGCGCCACACACTGCACTTTGCACAAAAAAGGATATTTCAATGAATGCACCACAAGTCCACAACGACAGCTGAAATAAGACTCTACCTTTCCCTAAGGGCGATGCATGCACCTACTACATATATCCTGCATCCTTTGCAAAAAGATTGTGTAGCTCTAGCTCATCCCACGCTATCTATCCAGAGTCGAGGATGCTTAAGTGGAAGTTATAGGATATATTATATACATACGTAGGAGTCTCCTCTGACGTTTGTGTTTATACGATCCAACTACGCGAATAAACGATGACGACGACGACGACGATGATACGGAAAGTGATGATGACGGTGCAGAGTGTTATCCTTTTCGTTTAGCAGTCAGTCTCTGACACTTGAGTTAAATTGGTTACCATCATAGATTCTATATACTTGCCCACACTCTATCTCTTGTTACAGGACTCGAATAAACGAAGTGGTCACTTGTTACAGGACTCGGTATATACCAACATATATGTGGGTGGGGGAGGATTGACTGACTTAAGAAATTAAAACCAAACATAAGTTATCCTTGTGACGAAGGTCCTTTCACCACACACACACACACTACACATATACCTTGGTCCTGGTGACCATAAATAAAATCTCA
This sequence comes from Epistrophe eligans, assembly GCA_951394125.1. Taxonomy (NCBI): domain Eukaryota; kingdom Metazoa; phylum Arthropoda; class Insecta; order Diptera; family Syrphidae; genus Epistrophe; species Epistrophe eligans. The sequence continues at coordinate 25,762,052 of OX596031.1, read as the reverse complement.
TAAATTATAACTCTGGTTGAATCCTTGTTATTGTTGTTATTGACCATTCTATCCCATCACTATATCCCCCAACTCATGTTACTTATATTCCAAGGATATATGCAAAGGTTTGCCCCTTGTTTTTCTTATACTTTCTGTTCTGGTTTTTGGTCAACACTTCATTAATCAGCACAAGGCAAATGGAACCCAGAGAAACTAGGTAAAGGGTATACCTATCCTGAAAAAAGGACATATGTACATATTTATAAGTAAACCTATACCTATACTGACTTTTTAAGGAAATCGTGCCGAATCTAATATACAACAGCTGCTGTATGACTTATCTTATCGATTTGAAATGTGTAACAAGGAAATGTGTGTCTCAGAATGTGAAGGTGGAAGGAGTTATAGAAAAACTTGAAATGGGACACTATGTGTGTAACTATACTTTTGAGTTTGACCAAAAGGGGAATTTACGCTTTGAAGCTTTGTAGACAGTAGGTTTTGATAATTTAGATTATTTAAAAATCAGAGGAATATGTCAAACATAAAAATTGGTTAAGGCAGTGGCGTATGTTAAAAATGGTTTTTGTTTTTTTTTTCGTTTTTAATAAAAAAAAATAAAACAAAGGGCTGAACATGGTTTAAAGTGGCTATTCTTAAATTACTGTCTTCCCAATTCCATACAATAGGTCATGTAAAGATCCAATGGGTCAACAATTAGAGCGTTTCAGATCCAATAAATATTGCGGAAATATTTTTTGTCGCTATAAGATAAGTTGCAGCATTATTAACCACGTGACTAAGCCAACAACGAGCCTGGTCCCTGACCCTACCCAATCACTGTTTCTTAATTGAGTATTAAGACCCTCTACGCTGAAGTACTAAGCGGACTCTTACCCTTAGCCCTTACTTTGCCGTGCTGAAACATAGGCACTTATCAAACATTTTGAAGAAATGTCAAATACATTTCAAAATCAATTAATCAGGTGAACAAGAATTATGTGGACTTCATACTAAGCTTCTTGCAGAACTTTATATATTATATTCGACAACAAGGTAGAAGAATTTTAAATTTTACGTAAACATCAATGTGAATCTAATTTTACCAGACAATCTTCTTAACTATTCAACTCTCAACTATTCATGTGTGTGTGTGTTGTGTTGCGTTCACACATAAGTGTAGAATGAAGGCGACCTACAATTTTCTGCCAAATCCAAACTGCTAAATTGGGTGAAGTTCATAATCAAGAAAATTATCATTTTTACTGAAAAGAAAAATTGAAGATTATGTAGTTAAAAACAAACCTTCTTCTTTTAAATAATTTTTAGGACTATTAGAATAGACCTGAGGAAGTACGTAAATACGTACAAAACGTCGTCTTTAATTCAAATATAATTAACAAGAAAGAAAGACCTGAAGCCCAACAAAATTAGGATTCAACTGCTTATGCAATTCTATGCTGAAAAGTTTTAGATACTTTTTTTCTAAGAGAAATATATTTTGAATTTTCAAATCACCGAAGGGTGGAATTTACAATTTTTGCCTCAACAGTTTTTACAAAATACTGATATGTTTAGAGAAATTTGAAATAAAACATTTTTATACCTAGCACGAAATCATAAGCTCTGGTCCAAAATTAAGGTGTCTATACTTTTCAAGAAATACTTTACACAGCCTTAACGGAATTTTCTCGAAGTCTTTGGGCTTACTTTAAAATTTAAAATGGAAAATATAAAGGATGTTCTAAAATTCATCTTGTATCTTGATGGCATCGCTTAATCTTAAACGATCGCATTTAGAATTTAGAAAATACATAAGTGATTGTTGAGAAACAAAATGCATCCAGAAAGTGTAACTCTTTGGTGCCAAAGTAGGGTATTGACCGCTGTATCAACGATATTTAGCCAAATGTATGCGGAACGTTCATGGAAAATATCAACAAGAGTAAATGTGCCAGCAAAGCCGAGGAGGCCACTTATCTACCCTTATTCTTTCCATACATAACCTTATGTATTGTAAAATTTTGTGAATGAATAAAAAATTAAAAACCCATGTATTTTATCAAAATTACTTCTCGCGCGAATTTTGAAACACCCTTATAAAAATTACTATGGATAACTTTTAAGCTTTACAGTATTCAACAATAATTGTCAGTATACAGTACAGGGAAGATAGGACGTTTGCCTCTCACCCTGGTTGCATTGGATTGCATAAATATGTCCCTTTTTAAAGCTCTCACAGGGTTTAAGTATTTTATATTATAAATCTCCACAAATGAGAGGCAAATCGCGTAGGGTTACCTTCTGCTGATTTAAACAGTTCGTTCGTTAACAGAAAAAAAAAACATGCTGCTTCTTTCTTCTAAAAGACCAAACGCCAACAAAAAACTGCATTCTCCAGAAAAAAAAAAATTAAAAAGAAGAAAAGCAAAACGACAAAACTCAACATACTCAACTTCATAAAATTTGTTCTCAAAAGCTTTAATTCCCAAAAGCTCCTTAATAAAATTCATGTAAATAACGAGCGCACGATCGTATTGACCAGAGATTATGAATTATAAAGATAGGAATCTTTCGTACGTTCCACCCTCCAAAACCCATTTGTTTACATTGTTGTTTTTGTAATTTCATCTCGTGTCGATGAATAGATGTGAATTGCAACAACAATTTATGCGGTGGTGAGTTCATATTTTTGAACTATCGTGCATTAAAACATGGACACTAGTGCAAAAATATGAACTCATCACCGTCCGCCAGCTTGTAGGCAAACCGGAATGACAGCCGAGCTTTCCAATCTTTATAATTCATAATCTCTGGTATTGACTTAACAGTTACCGTGCCCATCCCATTAATAGCAGTCGGATACAATGGTCATGTTGAGGTGTACGACTTATTGCGAGGAATTACGACAAAAATTCTTTTGTGTAAGTCAGTGGTTTGCTCTTTTTTTCAGTGGCATTTCTCCCAACTCTGTGTCGTGAGGGTTCATCAGGCGCCACTGCTTTGGAAAAAGCTCGCCCATAAGCCCTGTACTGACAGTTTTTGTTGAATAGAGTATAGATGATATTTTTAATAAATAATTTTTGCATAGAAAAAGAAACACATAAATGCCTATTTGATATTATATTTAACTGAATTTAATTTACCGATTTCAATATTTGGATATATTAATTATTCAATATTTTGCTCATTTGAAAATGGTTGTGGGTTGATTAATAATTCCCAGAAGAACGAAGAATTCTACTTCCACTCTCAAGCAGTAAAAAAATTCGAATGCTGAAATAATTTGTCAAGTGTAGTAAAATAATTTGTTCAGAATTTAAAGAAAAAGAAACTAAACGTCAGGGAAGCTCATTTAGTACGTCTTGCTTAAATTTTTGATTAAACAAAAAAAAAACTGAGAAAAAATCTAATTCCATAAATATAAGAGCAAATCACTACGCCACTGACTTTTTCATACACTTGATAATAATATACATTCAAATAAAAGCCTATACAATTCTACTCCACATAACCCCAACCCCAACCCCGCTCCCCTCCCATATCGGCTTGTGTATATCAAATGACAAATCTGTTTTCTCAGTTTCAATTTTAATCAAATTTCAAAACGCACCTCATTCCGTCCAAAAAAAATACCTACATTTTGTATATCCCGTTAGTTGAACAAATTACCATATGTGACGTGACAAGAAATCCTCATTTGTATTTGGCAAATAATTTACAAATTGTATCCCTCGAGAAATTTCCACATATCTACATATTCCACTTTCTTCTGAAACATTCAGGACTATACGGATAATGATGGTGAGGGGTAAAAGAGATTGTAAAGGTATCGAACACCAAGTTTCGTACCCATATCAATGTATGTGGACTAAAATTTCTTTAACTTTTATAACCCCACTCCATACCATCGAGCGACCAACCGACCGGAACCGGACTCTAACCATATCATCCGAAGAAAAATCCATTCCATTCCCCCATCATTTGTAATTGAGAAAGTTTAAAATTTCCATAGTCATTGACCGAGGTTAGATTGTTTTTAGTTGCAAAAACCTGATAACGTCTCCATACGGGACAGCAGTTTGCCATTTGCCATCCATCCTGAACATTGAAAAAGGTCGAAAGTGTGAGAAAGTGATGCTATAGCCTTAATGTGTTGTTATAACCATTTATAGCTCAGCACTTGACTCTATGACGTTCTTTGGGAATGATGTCGTTTTTCTATACACAACTCAACTCAACCCTAAACCACATACACGTTTAGGTGATGATAGCTTTTAGCCGTAAAGGGTCAACTAGGATTTTATAAATGTAAAAACTTTAAATTATTCAAGAAAATGACAAATGGTTAGAACTAAATAGAGAAAGCCAACTTATATCAAACGACGATATGAAATGGCTGGTTGAATAGTTTGTGAAATATTGATTTTATTTAATTTTCTCTTTGGCTTCTTATGATGGCCATGGCCGGCTCGTGTGTGTGAAGGTTGGTCTTGTGTCCCATTCGGGGATGAAAAGTGTATAGTTTGTTAGTTGGTAGGCAGTTTGTGGAGAATCAATATGATTTTCAAGGACTTTACAAACGGCTGCTGCTGTCGTATAATTTATGTCCTTTTTTAGGAATGCTATATAGCTCTTCCTTCATGTTATCTTCGTCGTTGGTCGGTCATAAGTGCAAACTGCTTTTCGTGTTGGATGTGGGTTTTTGATTAATCTTTTTGATTTCAATACAAAAAGGGTTTAAGGTCCTATAGGCGTACATATATGAAAGTCCTTATCCTTTTTTCAATATGTTCCTTATTTTTTACCTTTTAACATATCTACCTATATGTGGAGTTAAGTGCTTTTGGTAAATTTATAATTTGATATTAAAACGATAAGATCGAAATCAATGTATAGTCTGAAGACTTATAAGCCCAGCGAGGAAGGATTTTGTAGATTAAAAAAAAAAAAAAAGTGGGAGCGAAATAAAATACTAACTGCCCGAATACATTCGATTGGAATTGAAAACGGAACTAGATCTAAAGTAGCTGTCAAAATATTGAACACAAAAATTCATTGTTACGAAACACAACGCAACGCAGAGGGAGCTGTATGAGTTCGCCAATTTTTTACTTTTTACGAAGAAAGAAAAAAGACCCGGAAAAAAATATTTTAGCTTCGAGTCAGCGTTGCCGAAATGGCACGATCGTCCTTTTTTGAAAAAAAAAATTCATCGTGGCGTGAAAAAATCAATATCTATGGCACGCTCTTCTCGTTTCCATTTTTACTCCAAATAAAGCGAATTTTGAATAACTTTTAGGAAAATTTCTCCAAATGGAGTTAAACAAAAATTGGTAAACTTCACAATTGAATTTTTTTTTTATAATAATTCAGGAATTTGAGTTTTTTTTTTTTATATGGCACGAAAATGGCACTTTTTATAAAAAAAAAATGAGGCACAGACATTTTTTTTGGGGAGTAAAGGCTGCTTCTATGTATTTATTTTTTCCGCTTGTTATTTTTTTTTCAAAATACACAAAAAGCTTGCAATTGTATTTTGGGTAGGTATGTTATATACGTGCTGTACGACACTTTTTTCCAGCTTTTCCAGCTGTAGCTCTAGTTTCAGTTGAAGCACTCTATTGTGCTAAGGCAGTAAGACCTCAAAATAAATATAAGTGAGTCCAATGCAATGTGAACACCGTGATTTGACTCGGTTCAATCGTTGTTTTATTTTTAGAAGTTTCGCATTGTAATATTTTAACAAATTTTTCACACATTTGACAAACATCTGATGTTGCGAACCTTCTATCACAATGTTTCAGCAAGCTCACCACCAGTATCAAATCACAAAGATTGAGTGGAAGCCATAACAACTATACACCAACAGAAATGCCACCAGTAGGTATATCTAATATGCTGGGTTTCACTAGGCTATCACAACGCTGGGTTTCAATAGGTCTTCACAAAGAAATCTCGGGGTCTATGGAGAGTGCTAGTTGGCGCATTAAGTCAAGAGTTATTCTAAGGGAGCTCTACGATCAAACTATTTGGAAGGATGGACAGCTTCTCTTGAGGGGCTGAAGCCCCCCCCCCCCCCCCCCCAAAGTCTAAAATAAAAACTAAAACTTTCTAATATACTAAACTCAAATCTATAAAAATAAGGAGACTATCCAGGTAGGTACAGTTTATTTGAAGTTCTCAACTACTTGAAAACACTTCGTTAAGAAACAGGAGACTATTTAGGTATGCATACAATTTTGTATTGAATTTAGGAGACTATTTAGGTATTTAATTTAATTTCTTGAGAACATCAGAGAAAAAGCCGAAGATTTTTTCAGAGAGGCTTTTCAATCCGCATCTAAACTTGCCGAGGACTTATTTGAAGTTGAATTAAGAGCTCCAAGAACTTCATTTAAACAAACAACGCGTTCAAATCCAGAAATCTCTTCTACTGAATCCTATTTAAGAGTGTCTGTATTGATTCCTTGCATAGATTCGTTAATACAAAATCTTACGGACAGATTCATGGTCAACGAAGACGTTCTACCATCGTTTCAAGCTCTTCTGCCAAGTTTTTCTGCAGTTTGGCGAGTCAAGGAAATGGAAAAGGTAACAAGTTACATTGATAATGCAATTTCGTTGTCAGCTGTGAAAGCTGAGTACATTCTCTGGTGCGAAAAATATCGTCGATTGATCCTTCTATCGAAGTTTTAAAATTACTTGATATATGTGACAAGACTTACTTTATAGGTACATATAAACTTCTTGCTTACGATTTTGAGTATATTTAAGTATATTTTCGTTTGAGTAGATACAATTTAAAAACTAATAAAAATCAATAAATTGGAATATATGTACATATATAGTTTTTTGTTTAAAGAGTTCCTCGTAAAATTTGGAAGCAAGCCCCCCCCGAACCAAAATCCTGGCTACGGCACTGCTTCTCAGCTAGGAGTAGAAAGAGCACGAAAATTAAGTAAATTGAGGATTGTTACAGTAGGGCCTTAATGTTTAACAGTTCTATAAAAGACTTCAAGTACAGAACGAAACCCTGCTAGGATAAGAGTGGGAATATAGTTAAGTTTATAGACTTAAAATTGCTGAAGGCCTGAAAAAGGGCACTTCTCAAAACTGGCTAAATTCTAAAAACAGCCAAATTCAGTTGGTAGGTAGAACACTGCATTCAACGTAAGGCACAATCAACAATAAGTGGAACAGTGGATAGCGATACTCAGAGTTCATAAGTCCTACAAGGTTAGTACTGCGGATGACCTTAACAAAATTTATTTCATATGCACCACCTCTTTATCGATTTAGAACATGGCATGTATCTCGACATCCTCGCCAAAATCGTCTGCTTGATGCAGAATGGTAATGGGGAAATGTCGATGCCCCGCTAAAGTCGACAAAGAGATCATCGATGTTGAGAAAGGTCTATAAGGCGACGCTTTATGATGTAATTTTAATACTTTAATATCGCAATCAGCGTTACCACCTCACTCCAATCACCACAATGAAATGAAATACTATAGCACTATATTTTATTCAATTTTTTAACCAACTTTGACTCTGAATGTTTGAATCTTAAATTCTATTCTGTTCTAAAACGAATGAAATTTATGTGATTTATTTTTTTTTTTGTTAAAAAATACATATATGTACCTAGGTATATTCTTGTGAAAAGAAATTGTTTAAAAAAAAAAAAACATTTTGTGAAAACTCGAGTTTTTCTTTCGTTTTCAAATTTACAACAGAAATTCTCGATTTACTTCACTTTTTTTTTACAAATCTGGTTCGAAATTTTACTACTGAGGTTCTAATCTAACGCTGATAGCAATTTAAAACTGAACAACATAGTTAAACAAAATTTAATCGTCTGTTCAACTATATGCTGATGATCAAGTTCTCTGTACTAACAATTTTTAAACGAACCAACTCAGGTGATTTTCTAACTCACCTATGAAAGTATCAATAGAATTTCGAAGCATTTCCTTTGATGATTAAGCCCTGACCCCACTAACTTCCTATATATAGCATTATTGGATCCAAAGATATAGTACTTACAAAATCACTAAAAATACAACTAACTGAACACTGATTAACTGACTGACACATCATTAAAATTATATAACACTTCCCGAAACCATAGAATCGTGAGGGCGTCAGACCCACTTACTTTCTCAGAATTCTTAAATTCATTAATTAATTTTTTTTTAAAAACACAAACACAAACATATATTTTTTTTTTTTTTTTTTAATTAATTTAATAAAAATTGAAGATTTCAGATTTTATATTCAAAGATGAGTTCCATCTAATTTAAACCTGAATATAAAAATCTTTGGCAGACGAAGGTTAATGACACCAAAAACACTTTTAAAAATTACTAAGTTCTTTTCCAGGGTGATTCGCGTCCAGTTGGAACGATAAACGAAAAAAATACTACATTAGTGGTATATCGATTCCCCTCAATTAGGTAGGAACGAGGCAATTAAATTAAAAAACACTTGCAACAAAATACTATCAAATAAATAAAACTATAAATAAATAAATTAGGTGGCGCGACAGATCGTATAGAATCAGGGCCTGTGACTTAATACTCCCAACTATTCCCTTTCTTTGCGTGTTATTGGAAGGAATTGAGAGGACTAAGAAGCACTTTTTCATGACAAGATATCCTTGGAGAATTTGTGATTTCCTCGCAAGATGCAGTAACTCCTGAAAAAAAAATAAGTTTTTAGGTGGCATAGGCTGTAAATCGAATACAAGACCTTCGGCGCAACAGTCTTGTGCAATAACCATTTCGCAACGGGCCACTTCAATTTTCTGCCGAATTCGAAAGGCTTAAGTGGGGTGAGAGGCACTTTATCATAATAATAGATGCTTTTTCGAAAGAGACAATACCGCTGAAAAAAAAATCATTTTAAGTGGAATAGGCTAAATTCGAAACTAGACGTTCGGCGTGATAGTCCAACGCACTAAACATTGCACCAATGGGAATTACATTTGACTGATTTGGACAATTCTTGGACATTCTGCTCCAGTGTACGTCTTCGGTGTGGACTCAAAAATACAGAAATTGATAATTTGAATTTTAAAATACTTTGTTTGCCAAAAAATCTCCGTTTATGGCTTTGATTTCCATAGTCATCGGAGTTGTTATTTTTATTCGAACATAACCAAAAGCATTAATACATAGTTGGGTCCTGATCCTGACTTAAATTAAAATAAAAAAAAGGAACTTTTCAATAGCATGTCTTTAATTCCTCCACCTATACTATGTAGCTATATCAAACAATATCTCCCCCATAAGTATTTGCAATCAACCCTAAAAGGTTCCCATATGCCAAATGCAAACTCTTACCTCATTCAAATACAAAAGAGAAAGCAATCATGCATTAGTCTAATATATTTCTTATACCATCTACCTTATAACCCACCGCATACCACATAAGTCTAGGCAAAGACAAAAAATAAAATAAAATCCACATACGACTCAACCCCATCCACATCAGTCCAAAAAGCAAAAAACATCAAGAACATAAAAAGGAATCATAACTGCTCACTCCTGGATTTGTGTTTTTTTGTTATTTTGTTGTAGAATGCCTCTCAGCCAAAATTATAGACTTTGGCTCCTTTCCTTTTTCATATAAATAAATATCTACCTAAAGCAAAGACGACAAGAAGAAAGAGTAAAAAATAAAATAATAATTTTTTGGCAACCGTTTTCTGGTTATAATCATCATCATCGTCGTCGTCATCGTCATCATCATCATCACCCATTCCTTAAGGACATTCACAGAAAATTCATCTCCGGGCGGGAATTATATTCTTTTGCCTTTATTTAGCACGAAATATAAATAAATCCTAAAAATCCTTCTTACAAACTCATACTTCAAATTTTTGCGAAATCCCCAAAAAATCACTGTTTTAAATCCCGAAGGCTTTTCATTATATTTGTGTGTAGCCTCACCTCATCGCAATGTTGTCCCACATCGTCATCACATCACATACGACCGACGACAACGTCAGTCAGGATAAAATATGTCTGATGTACTGTATATGTATATGGAAAACCTAAAAGAAAGCCCTGTATCTAGCCCAAGGATTGCAAGGATTAATACAATGTATGGTATACGTAGATATCTCCTTCATCAGGAAGAATTTTTTTTTTGTGTGTGGCAGGTGTGAGGAACCTGGCGTAAAAAATGAAATAATATTAAATACACGCTAAGGACTTTCTTTCGGATTTGTTTTATTTTTTCATAAATACTAACACAGGAGGTGGAAGTAGGACATGCATGCATGGCTCATATGTCGATGATGTCGGCAAGGCAAGGAATATCGCAATCCTTGGCCACGTATGCGAAAACGTAAACCATTTGAGTGGTCGGGGAATAATATTCACGCTCCAGACAGATTTCCTTCAGTACATATACATATATAAAAGAGTCCTAATTTGATTTCAGTTCCTTTTTGCGTGAATCGCATTAAGGCAGGTGGATTTCAGATACCCCTACGAATGTGTGCACAAATATTTCTGTCTTTTTAACGCAAAACTCAAAAAAATATAAAAAGAAATACAAATTTAATTACGATTCTTCATGATAAGGATGCATGCAGGATATTATGCCATCATCAAAAATATAAATATTGGGGAGCTGTGCTTCGCTATATGTATTTTATTTTATTTATTTTTTTTTGTATATCAGCACCGCAGTGGGACGCGTGTGGATGATGATGCTAAGTACAAAAGGAACACTCACGGAACTGCGAATTATTTTATTTATGATGTGTGTTGCCTCTCATTAAATTACTCACAGATTGTTGAATAATTTATTTCGAGGATATTTTGTGTGTTTTTTCACATTTTTTTTTTGCTTTCGAAACCACATAACATTTGTATCCTGGGAGGTGGGTTTTTTTTTCTGCGGTTTTCTACATTTTTTACTTTTGTTTCAGTTTTTTTTTTTTTTGTATTTTTTTTTTTGTCTTTGTGTTGAACGTTGGAGATATTTTTCAAGTGTGTTACTTGGATGAGGTAATGTTTACTTAATTTGGGAATATATACAAGCCAAAGCCACCCGGAAGGAGTCTTTTTGAAGTTGAAGCTATGTTTAGAGTAGGTATAGGTTTAATGTGTGTTTTTTTTTTGTGGGAGGGTGGAAATGGAGCATTAGTGTGTGGACCGAGAAGGAAATATTTCATTTGGTGTTCGTTAAATAATTTTTTTCTGTTCGTTGCGTATGTTTTGTTTGAATGTTTTTGATATATGTCTGCGGTTCTTTTGTATTTTTTTTTTGTTTTTTATATTTTGAAGAAATAAGGACTGTTTTGTTCAATTAATTCGAAAATGTCTGTTGAGAAAAAAAACCTACATTACATACGATTCAACCTGATTAAAATAAAAGCTTTAAGTTGAAAAACTTACTTAGGGTATAGGGATCTTTTATTTGGAGATGTTTGATTTATAAATACACAGACATATAGATCAATCAACTGAATGGACAGAATGTGAAGTCAAATTATTTAACTTCTTTACCTGACTTTTGAAGTTCATATATTTTTCAATTTCATCAATGAGATTCATGATTAGAAATTTGGCAAAGTAGTAGGAAAAAAGGTAACAACTGATTTTATAAGAGCTAATTATGGATCGTTATGAATACGTCCTTTATTTTGACGGAAACTTTTCAAATAACAAATTATTTCAATATTTGAATATGTAGGTAAATATTGTTAATTAATTTCTATATATTTACTAAAATATTAATACACAATTAAAAATTGCTACTTATCCTGTGAGGCAAAAATTTAGAAAAATTATATAGTACAGTCCGCCTGTTGCCACGCCCACTTTTCTTATAAATATGGTTTTCGGAAATGGCTCTAACGATTTCGATCCCCAGCTGGGGCAGAAAGTTTGTTCAAATAAAATTAAACAATGACCAAGCACCACTAAAGGAGTCTGATGATCGGCCTGGCAGTCGTGAAATAGCTATAACTCCAGCCTATAAAATCTTGGTGGTAGCTCACCCAATTGTTGTTGTTTCATTCAAACCTTCAAGATTTGGATAACATTTTCAGGGATTGTCCTGAAAGAAATCTGCCCAATGCCACGCCCACTTTTCTTATTTCTTGGTTTATCAAAAATTAAAATTTTTAATTTATAAGGGGTTTTTGTGTGATAACACACTTGCAGTTAGGCTGCCAAGCTTTCGCACCATCATATTAATATTGAAGGTTTGAACAACAATTGGGTGAGCTGGAGTTATAGCTATTTCACAAATGCCAGGCCGATCATCAGACTCCTTTAGTGGTGCTTGGTCATTGTTCAATTTTATTTGAAAAACTTTTTGCCCCAGCTGGGGATCGAACCTGGACCAAGCTCACTTAGAGCCAATGCACTACGCATTGCGTAGTTCTAACGATTTCGATCCCCAGCTGGGGAAATTAAATTTAAAAAAATTTACATGAAAACTTGAATATTATAGATATTCAAGTTTTCATGTGAAACTTTGCAATCCACAAAATTCTGTGCTTACCTATCTGTAAAGTAAGTGAAGCTACAAATTATGGCCAAAAAAACTTGAAATTTCTTATATTTTTTAATTTTGTCATATCACTTTGGAGCTTACTTTAAAACTTTAATATCAAAAGAAATGCAAGAGATATAAAATTTGGACTTACGCAGCAAATAATTAAATGCAGACTGAAAAAGTTTTAAATTATATTTATGTTTTTTAATTTTGTCCGCTTGCTTTAGTTTTATTTTAGATAAAAATTGCTTCAAATGTCGTAAAAATTGGTAGGATGTTCTATTTTTTGACAAAACAAATATTTTATTTTATTTTTTATAACTACACTGTGTATAATAATATTGAATTATATTTTTTCTAATTTTAGAATTTGTAATTTGTTTTTGTTTATATGGTGCGAAAATGAAACGGAGTGTGGCATAATTTTTTTTTTGGCAGCACCACGCCCAACACTGACTAGAGCTGGACACAAAAAATAGGGAGCGGGTCGAAATTCTGGTTTCAAAATTCTGCTTTTCAAAATTCTGCCTACCTTTACAAAAAATCTGCTTTTCAAAATTCTGCTTTTTTTCGATTCTGTTTGACAAAATTTTGTTTTTCAATTTTTTCAAAATAGATTTTTGACAATTTACAGTGCAGTACAAACGGTTTCCAGTTGTAAGTTTTTCTGTAGTTCTTAAATAAATTTGCAGTTGTAATAAATATTACTGTGTGTTTTTTTTTTGTAAACTTGTCAGCCAATTTTTAAAAATTCTTTGATCAAGGCAATTTCCTTATGATCCAAATTTTTTTCAAAATTGACGATTGTCAGTGTAAACATAAATTGTCAATAGGTATCGCATATCAATACTACATCATGTATAACTGATGAACTTTCATCCTTTCAATTAGCATGCAACAAGACTTGATAAAGGTACAGTAAGACCCGCTTAAGAGAAAACCGCTTAAGAGAAAAAACCGCTTACCTGAAACACTTTTTTCATCCCCGAGCATTTTTCGACCAATTACATAAAACACTCCACTAAAGGGAAACTCGCTAAGGTAAAAAACCCGCTTCACTGAAACATATTTTCAGTTAAATCTTATATTTTTCATTGAAAAAAATTTCTTAAGTAAAAAAAAAATGAATGGAACAGAATACAAAATTTGCTCAACGCTTTCACTTCTTTTTTATTTTTCACCTTCACCATTTTCACCACAAAAATGACATTTAAATTTCTGATATGTCATACCCATTTTATAATCTATATATTATTTATTTTATTTAATTTTTTTTTCTAGTCAACTCCAAAAGATAAATTCAATGTTTTCTAGCTTTAAATTTCCGCTTAATGTAATTTTTAAATCCGCTAAAATGAAATTTTGTTCTCACTTAAGCGGGGTTCGATACTTACATTCTTACTGTACATTCTTTTTTCAGGTAGCTTTTATAACCAAACTATCAAACGAAGATATAAGCACCTAACAACAAAACACACATTAGAAGTGATATTGTCGGAACATGAAGCTGATATTTATAAGAATTAAGAAGACATCAACACTAGTCTTAAATTCAATGCAATACATCATGACAACAACGCGGTTTTTAAAAATGTGAGAATCTAAGACAAAAAGAACGAAGAAAGCAACAAAATATAAACCAAGTTAAGACTATATTATTTAAAATTACTAGTTATAATGGGTGATTTTTTAAGAGGTTTAGAACTTTAAAAAAAAAAAAAAAACACAAAAAATTCGAAAAAATGAATGAAATATTTATTTGAATCGATAGTTTGAACCTTTCAATTTAATGTTTAAAGATAATTTCATGCAAATGTTGACCGCGGCTGCGTCTCAGGTAGCCCATCCGCTGAGTCCAATTTTGGCATACTCTTTCACACATATCGACCGGTATCTCACGAATGAATGCATTGATGTTGGCTTCCAGTGCGTCAATCGAAGCGGGCTTGTCCCTATAGACATTAGCCTTGACATACCCCCACAAAAAATAATCTAATGGTGTCAAATCGCACGATCTAGGCGGCCAATTGACCGGCCCGAAACGTGAAATTAACTGTTCACCAAACTCGCCTCGCAATTGCGCCATTGTTTCGCGTGCTGTGTGGCATGTGGCACCGTCTTGTTGAAACCACATATCATGCAAGTCAAGAACTTCTATTTCGGGCAAAAAAAAGTTTGTTATCATCGCTCGGTAGCGTTCACCATTGACAGTAACGCTGCGATTCGCATCATCTTTGAAGAAATATGGCCCAATAATGCCGCCGGCCCATAAACCGCACCAAACAGTGGCTTTTTCGGGATGCATTGGTAGCTGTTGCAATGCTTCTGGCTGATCTTCACTCCAAATGCGGCAATTTTGCTTATTTACGTACCCATTCAACCAAAAATAAGCCTCATCGCTGAACACAATTTTTCAATAAAAAAGCGGATCCTCGGCCAGCTTTCCAAGAGCCCATTCACCAAAAATTCGGCGTTGTGGTAGGTCGGCTGGCTTTAGTTCTTGCACCAGCTGTATCTTAAAAGGCTTTACGCCCAAATCCTTCCGCAAAATTTTCCACGTAGTGCTGTAACAAAGGCCTAACTGCTGGGAACGGCGCCGAATCGACATTTCGCGATCTTCTGTCACACTAGCTGATACGGCCGCAATATTTTCTTCACTACGCACAGTACGTAAACGTGTTGGTGGTTTAATGTCCAACAAAGTAAATTTGGTGCGAAATTTGGTCACAATCTTCCGAATAGACTGCTCAGAAGGTCGAGAATGCCGACCATAAAATGGAAGCAGCGCGCGATGAACATTTCGAACCGAGCACGAATTTTGATAGTAAAATTCAATAATTTGCAAGCGTTGTTCATTTGTAAGACGATCCATGGTTAAATTCCAAACCAAACTGAAGCTGTTTGACAGTGACACAAAGTACTAAACACACGTCAGCTGTCAAAACCAGTGTTGCCAAAACCAAACCAGCTAAAAAATCACCCGTTATTTACAAAACATACATATTTTTATTACATATTTATTAAATCTTTATCAAATTTATATTTGTTTTTTAAGAATTAATAAAATTTAAACCCCTGATACAGCCGGAAAGAAACCGGAGAAACGTTGGGGAAAAACCAATTTTTTTTATAATATTAAGAGTACAAAATATAGTTTTTTTACGCCTACCATAAAATATTTATAGAAATTTGGTTTATAGAATTATGAAAAAAGTGTTAAAATGACATTAACAGGCTAAGAATATATTTTTTTCAAAAAAGATCCTCATGTTTTCTTTAATTATTTAGTTTTTGCTTTTTTTGTCTTAATTTTTCGTGTTTTTGTTTTAAATATAAATCAAAACTCGATTCTATTTGATTTTTAGTAATATCTATTCATGAACTTATTTAATGTACCTAGATTAAGAATTACTTTTTTTTTTATTTTTTGAATAGTAAGATTAATAATCATGTAATTTAAATTATTGGTGCTCTAAAAGATTTAAATCTTAATGTGAAATTGTAAATAGAATACTTTTTCGAAATAAATTAAATGAAATGAAATTTTTTCTATCATTAATAATTTTTCAACAAATTTTAGAACTTCAAACTATAAACTTGACTCTTAAACTTAAAGATATACCTAATCAAAAACTTCAGTTCAGTTGTTTTCTTCTAGGTACATATAACTTTGAGCTAAAGTAACAAATTGCAATTGAACTCCACGGAAGTCATGGGAGCTTCCTGCATAAATGTCCTTTCATCTTAAAAAAGTATTTTTTCTCTTGTCAATTGTTTTTTATTTGTTTTTTTTTTTTTTTTTTGTATCATCCCTTCCTACAATAATGTCAACCGCTAAACTAAATGTGTTGACTTTTTTTTTGTTCGTTTATATTTCCTAAAAGGACACCACCTCTTCATGATGGGTTCTTGCCAAAGTTCCGGTTCATTGAAATCCACGTTCCTTGCATGTGTACATTTTGTACAACTTGTATACCTCACGCTTTATGCTTGCAAATTCTTACTCTGTTGAGTATATTTACATGGTAAGAGTATAGTGGTGAAGAAGAATAAAAAAAAATCCATGGAACATTGAACATAACATTCTAAAATTGTGAATCTTCCCTATCCTCTTGTTCCCTTGTCAAACAACAAATGTAATATACCTAACAGAAGGAATGCAAAATTACACAGAGTATAGTACAAAAAAAGAACATTAGATAAAGTATTTCGTTTTGGTTAAGTTGATTTTTATGTAAATTATTTTTCAAAGAATAAAAATAAGTAGGTTGGTATCTACTATAAGAGCATTCGATATGGTATCGTATAGCGTAAGTACTAAACTTATGCTGTACAATATTGTGCAAGTATTAGGTATACGTCATGTTGTGTTCTTAATGAAAATTTATGCAGCCATGTGTGTTTTTTTTATTTTACTTTTTTTTTTCCTTAAGAAATTATTTTGACACAGGGTACAAATTCAATTTTCAAAATTAAACAGAAATTGAATTTTAAAAACTTTCAGAAGTCAAAAATTCATAAATTTTAGTAAATTAACAAATTAAAAATTTGTATCTGTTTTTAATGTTTGTAAAATAGATTTAAACAAACTAAAACAACAATCCAAACATACAGGGTGTTTCGAAGTTATAATTACTTTAAAAAAATATTTTTGAGAATTTCGAGATTCTATTTTCGACTGTTTAAGCAAAAGGGGTGATTTTAATAAACATTGGTGCATTTGAAACAGCATGATATGTACCTACTTAACAATTTAGTAACTTTTAAGATGTTTACTTAAATATTCATAATTTTAAACATTTTTACTTGCGATATATAGGTACATACTATATATGGCAAGTTATGCATTCGTAGGCTAAACGGGGGGATCGATTTTCATTAAACGGTACCTTCCGTACAAATTGCCAAATTACGAAAATCTTATAACATGCCCACAAATTTAAAAAAGAAAAATTCAGTAATTTTTTTTACAAAAATGCTACCCATTTTTTTTTTAATTTTCGATTTTCTCAAAAACGGTTCAACAGATTTTGATCAATTTTTGTATAGAGAATGTTTACAATAATTTTAAAAATCATGTGTAACATAATTTTCAAATTTTTTTTTATTTGTTATTTTTAAAAAAAGTTTCAAAAGTTTCAATTTTTTGAGAACTTAATAATTCGAAAACGACTGGATCGATTTTTATTAAACTTAGCAACAAGCAGATTTTTGATATTATCCAGATATTAGGAGATTTGGAATAAATTTTTTTCTTATAACCAAAAATTTAGGTACCTCGCATATAAACGTTCAACAGCCAGTATTAAAAATCTCATTTTTCTCAAAAACGGTTTCTACGATTTTGATTAAAATTTTTGTGTGGTATCATTTATGTGATTGTTGATATCAAAACGATCTAACATATTATTGGAAAAAAATTGTCTATTGTTTAAAAATGTTACTTTCCCTAGAAGCATTTTTTGGGTTTTCGACTATCTCATTATCTGTTAATTACCAATTTTAATGAAGTTTTTTACACAAAAGCTACTATTATGCATATCAATATTTTCAAAAAATCAAATTTTGGATTAAAAAAAAAAATTCAAAATATTTTCTGAAAATTCGATATTTTGAAAGTTTTCCTAGTGAAATTATTCCCCATGTAATAAGGCCCAACGAAATGAAAAAAGCCCAAAAACTATTTGCAAATAATTATACTTTTTTCAAAAACGAAATAACATCCCAAAATTTGAGAATGTCCATTTTTATTGTTTTGGAGGCATAGGTTTGAAGCCCTATTTCATTATTCCTTCGGGGCCTTATTTTATGGGGTCTAATTTCGCAGAGTCATCCGCTCCCTCCCAGCTAAAGCTAATGGACTAATCCCCTTGCTCCAAAAAGTGTTTCCAAAAGGCATCGAAATTATGTACATCATAAGAAAGGTCTTTTCAGACTGTATACACACATGTAAGCCAAAGAGTTTTTGATCTCAAAATATTTTCATCCAAAGCGGTATTTGTTACCTTTACCTCGACCCAATTCAATTAAAATTGTTCAAACAAATTCTTTGGATGGCGATATTTTAGCAATCGAGCATTATAAAGTAGTTACAGTGATGAATTAAAAATTCACTGACCTTTGCGCCATTAATGTTAAAATTTCAACACATATTAAACAAAATATTTGTGTTGACTTTTCGGAAAACGAATGTATTTTTTTTTTAATTTTCCAAAGCCTATCGAAATATATCTAGGTACATCAAAAGAATATAGGTCTTATTAAATTTAGAAACTTTTGGTCTTATTTATAAACGTTGTCTAACTTTAGACAACTGTCCAACTTTGGAAAATGTGTTCAAAAACCTTGTTTATTGTTATCTTATAGCTGCCTTACTTAGACACAAGAGTAGATTATCTTAACCGTGAATATGTGATATTTATTTTTATTAAATAAAGTATATATCCACCAATTTGAAAATAGTTAGACAGTGTCTAAGTAGACAAAAATGTAATAAATACGGCTGTTTATATCCAACTCTTTTTTACAATCAGTATTCAATCACAGGGACGTTTTATATTACCCATTCTTTTTATATTATATCCAGGATTTTTTAAATGATGCACTGCCAGATTTTAGGATAAGCTATTGACAATTGCCTAGTCCACCTCCACCTATAATTACTCTATTTAAGGAATTGTATGCAAAGCAAAAATTTAAAAGCAAGCATTCAAAAATAGAAACAATTTGTAAAGGTCATAAAAACTTCCACTTTCGAGCTTCTGATTAATTTTTTTTTTTTTCAGATTTATTTATTTATCTATTCACTACAACCTGACAAATCTTACTCATAAACTTGTATTTGACTTTAACCATCCTGAAAGTGCTTCCATTTTTATTTTTAAGATTTGAATTAATGAAACATCTGATATTTCTATTTCCAGGAGCAGAATTTGTCCATTTTCAAACAAATCTTAATCTAATCTTATGTTTACATTGTCAAATTTTGTTCAAAGAAGTTATATATACCCATACTTCTCATTCTCTACCTTAGACCCTAAAATCTCTTGACATTTAACAATTTATTATTAAATTACTTCCTTCTCACTACAATTTTCTTCAGCCCATTCCTCTTAAAATGAAGATTTATTTCATCAATTGTGCATGCTTTTGATACATTACCTACAAAAAATTACCAAACATTTACATATATTTACATACATACCTACTCAACAAGTTCAATGAATTCCCAAAGGAAACATTTAAAACTTTTTTGCGTAAATTCATCCTTCATGTCTTTATGGCTGGAATATAGAAAATAAAATGTATACCTATGCCCCCAACTTATCACGACCACAGCACACAAATAATTTGATTGTGCAAAAATTCATATATCAACCACTTAACCACATCTAGAAGCTCATTATGGTTAAGATGGTTACTCTTCACTTCACTCACCCACCGCCGCCACCAACACGCAGTACCAGGACCCATTGCAGTAACAGAGAGTCCTTAAAAAGACGCGACGTCACGAAGCGTTCGCATACGTTATAAAAGTTTTATTCACACAATTAGGAAATTGGCACGCACTTGAAAATATACCCCTCACTCACAATTCACATACCTACCTATATCACATGCGAAAAACACATTATTAAGTCGTCAAATCATGTTATTTTTCCAACCCCCCTCGGCACTTTGCACTTTTTCGCATACGTTTTTCCATTTCAAAAACAGGAAAACAAGGAAATTTAAAACTTTCAACAAGGGGATCCGGTTGGTTTTCCGGTAAATTTGCAAAACGTAATATTTACTTAAAAACTCATATAATGTGCATGTGTACTTAACTGATATTTGTTTACGAGTATAAGTCTTGTAATGTGCGACAACCGACAATATCTCAGCCACAGAAGGAAGTTTGCCAAAATAAAAAATATTTACATACATATATAGATGAAAAAGAAAAACATTCAACCACCCCAACAACCAAGCCAAGCCATGCATCGCACCAACAACCTGCCACCCCTTCCAACACTTGTCGATTTCAATTTTCAATTCGTTTTCCAAATTTTTGTAAAATAAAAAAATAAAAGGCGGTGTGTAAAAGTTTTTCCCGCATTTTCAATGTCGTCGCATGTTGCATCATATATGAAGAATATACACAGAGCCGGCTTAAAGTCTCTATATAAATGTTTCTTGCAAAAATATAGGAGGGGTTGATCAAAAAGGATAATCGCACTGTCTCATATTATTATGACAGAAAACTTTTCCCACAAGAAGCAAAAGAATAAGAAGAAGAAAAAGAAGAAGAAGATTTAAGAGGAGTTTTCTTACGAAAAACGTTTAAGTATATTAACTTTTTCAGCGCTTATGGGTAAAAAGTTTCATTTTACTTGATCTTTTTTTTTTTGCTTTTATTTCTTTTTAAGTTTACGATTCACTTGAGACTCTCTTGTAACATATTTCACATATACGAGTATAGCAATGTCGTTGAGGCTTTTATGAAATAGACACATGTCCTCAGAGACGCCTTTTAAAATTCATTTAGTAAAGACATAAATTGTCTGAGATTTTTAAGCGAGATTATTTTTTGGGAAATTGTTTCGCGAAAAAGTTGAAATTTCTTGAGGATTATTTGATATTATTATTTGAGAATGTGACTTTATTAAGTTTTTTTTTTTTAACTAATAATGTGTTATAGGAGGACTGTTGAAACATAATAAATAAAGCCATGAAGAAGTGCCGGATCAGTACTGAAACGCACTTCTTGTTTTGATGAATAAATTTCGACTATTCCGAGGAATAAAATTATTCTGTTAACAAGCTTTTTGTTTAAATAAACATAAAATACCTACTCGTAGAATAGGAATCCTTTCGTTGTTGACAGTCACTTGTGACATTGTCATCGGACTTCTTCATCTTCTAAAAAGCCACTGAAGCGACAAAATTATGTAGTTGTTCAGCTTACAGGATTTCAAAATAAAACTTAAATACCTTTTTACACTTTTTTTCAACAAAACGGCGTTAAATTTTAACATTTACAAAAGCCATTCATCTACATGTAGGTGGGAGTAGATTTTAAACAAAAAGTTTTTTGAAAATAAAAAAATCAAGAAACGATCGAAGAGATTTTTTTTCAAAATTTTACTTTCTGAACCCTTTACAGCACTATCAAAAATATTATTAATGCAAAGAAATCAGAATAGTAGAAGCCACATTTTGACGTCTGTGAAGTTGTCATAACAATTTTCACCCAGCCTAACCGGACCTTAACAAGAATTTGCATTTTTTTTTGCTTTTTTTTGCATTTCTATTCCATATTCTGCAGTTCACGAAATAGTGGTTGTAACCCCCTGTACTGCTAACTTCACTAGCAGTGCTATTTTTTTTTTTCAGCAACCAAGCAAGCTATCAGTTATAGGGCTCCAAATTTGCAGTTCTTTGTGCAGTTCGAGAAAATATTTGAAAAAAATTTGAAGTTATCAATCAAAAAAATTTCATACTGTACTGCTAACTTCACTATGATATACATAGATCGCATACAAAATTTGGTAGATTTTTTAGGGCATTTGTTGACATTTGAAACGAAATATTCTATTAATGTAATTTTTTGTTCATGTCAAGCTAAAAACTGTCAAATTCCACGAAGACATTTCAACTTCGTGGTTCGTAGAATTTGACAGTATTGACATATTTCGAATTTTTAAAAATTTTATTTTTTTTTCTCCAGAAAGGCACGATTTTATGTCTTTTGCTGACATCATTTGCACGTCAAAATATAATTTTTGTTTTTCAAAAAATGTATCATTTATTTTATTTTTCTAATTGTATGGTTTTCGGGTGACATTTGAATGACATATGAACTGAAATATAGTCAATATAGAAATATTAAAATTTAATTTTTTGTCTATCTATACCTATAGCTAGAGCTATATAAACTGTCAAATTCAATTCAGGCTGCGGTGTCGATAGATTGAAAAATCTGTTAAAAATCTAAAATTTTTTTTACTCAGGAAAAATGCCATTTAAAGGCTGAATGGCTAAGGATGTCAATGAATTGAAAAACTTCTGATGGAGAAGTGCGATTTCACTATATCAGAACTCTTGAGTGTCAATTGGATAAAAATATTTATATACGTCAAAAATATAATTTAGCCAGTTCAGTTTTCTCAGGTGCACTGAGATCTCGAGATCTCAGCAATCTCAGAAGTCAGAAATCTGAACGTAATTCCTCAGTGAGATTCCTCACTTTTTTTTGGATTCGCTTGCTAATTTTGTTTTTGTCGCAGTTGATTTATTTATGAAAGAGAGATGGGGAGTGCCTTTGACTTCTAGCGGAGAAATTTTGTTCGAAATTCGAATTAGAAATTCTCCTCAGTGTAACTGTCAAAAGTTTGCACAGTGAGATCTTAGAAACGTGAACTGGCTTATTAGGTCTGTTTCTTTACTGTTTGGGAAAAGTAGTAGTTATGACAAGCAAAAAAAAGCCGCAGGTGAAATATTCGGGTAAATTCTTGCTGGAAGGGAAATAATATAAATTGAAAAAAAAAAGTCAAAAGCTCTGGCATTTTCGTGCCAGAAAAAAAGTAAAGAAACACATTTTGGGTAGATTTGGGATACCACGGAATCCCACGGGCGAGTAAAGACACAGACCTATGCCTAATTGTCGAAACATAAACTGTCAAATT
This sequence comes from Epistrophe eligans, assembly GCA_951394125.1. Taxonomy (NCBI): domain Eukaryota; kingdom Metazoa; phylum Arthropoda; class Insecta; order Diptera; family Syrphidae; genus Epistrophe; species Epistrophe eligans. The sequence continues at coordinate 25,738,881 of OX596031.1, read as the reverse complement.
CTATTAAACTAATTTTTTAGATAAATGTCAACGCAGGCTTCGTTGACGCGGTGGACATATCTGCTGTGACAACGTCGGGATACAATCATCATGTTTCATATTCTAGCTACGTTAACAGATTGATTAAATAAATACACCAAATAATCTTCTCGTTGATGCTGAAATTCATGTCAACGCATTGCAAATATTTTGCGTTGGCAATTTTGACACAAAATTTAATGTAATTTTCACGTCAAAGAGTCAACACCTTCAGCATTTGCATTAACTGCCTAATAGTATAGATTTACAAAAACAAATGTCAAACTTTTAACGAGGTGTTATAACAACGCAAAATATTTTCTGAAATTACATTTCATATAAGGAAGATTAAAAAAATACTTTGTTTACGGAAAAGGTAATTTTTTGACACTATTTTAGTTTTTTCTTTCAAAAAACTACTACTCGGGCTTCCTTCTCAGTACAGCAGATCTGTAAGAAAAAAATTAGGGCTAAATTTAAAAATTGGTAACACAGTGTTCTTATGATTTTGTTTTTCTCAAAGTACAAAACATACAAAATAAATTTGCCGTAGATTCTTCCTTAGCACCTTCCCCCTTTAATCCCTTTTATAATAATAGAATTTAAACGTCAAATCAACGGGCGTTTTTCAAAACGTCAAATCAACTTCAATTTGATCGTCAGTAACGATTGTTTTTTGAAGCAGATAATGCTAACGTCAAACAAAGAATAGTCCTGCTAGCATACAAATCTGTTTGACTAACGTCAATCAGTTTTCTTGCAAATGCATTTGACGTTTATGAACACACTCTCTCCCTTTTTAATATTTTTGTCGTTTGGCCGATTTTTGGGTTGTCAAACAGTTTACTTTTACAGTTTGCATTTAAGAATATCTTTCAATTTCATTTTTTGATTTTTACGGTCATTAACTACAAAAAAAAAACAAGAAAGAAAAAGAGACGTCAGTTGGTACGCTTTTGCACAAGTGTGCCTGTTCATCCATCTGTATATATACATTAACTTATTACGGAGTATGAGTGTGACTAATTTGTCCATTTTATCTTTTTGTAGCATGGTACCAAATTCATAATCTTCTTTTTTTTAAATATTATTTTGTGTAAAAAGATGGTTGTTTCTTTTAATCACCATTTTAACAAATTTATTTTAAGCGCAAGTATTCGATCAATTAAATGGTCTGATGTACCTATAAGTAACTATAAACAAAAAACCAACATAAATTCTTTTGTAACACGAATATCGTAAATTTTATTTTTCCACGAGACTCAAAATACATACTCGTATATTATACAAACAAAAAATTACTTTATTATTTTTGGGTTAAATGTTTTCCCACATTTCTTAGCCCATAACCAGCACTTAATCAAATTTTCCTGACTAATTTTATTACACTCGAAAACATTAAAACAAATTTCCGATCACGAAACTATAAAAAAAAATATATTTACTTTCATTGTTCGTCCGTTGTTTAACACAAAAAAAAAAAAAAAAAAAAAAAAAAAAAACATTTCAAAATAAAAAAAAACTATTTTACACCTCTTGAACTTATACACCAAACCACGAAGGACATCTCTGCCACTACCGTTAGTTTGTAAGTCGAAGTACATCATATTATATTTTCAATTACCAAAATAACCTAGCAGGACAACATTGCGTATAGCAATAAAAAAAATGAAAAACTTGACCCCTTTGATTGACGATTTTGTTTAAAATTCATTACTCTGAGAATAAAACATAAAACAAAAAATAAAGAAACTCTGCCACACGAATCCCCAAGCGATACAACAACAATTACAAAAAAAAAAATACGAAAGGGGTTAATTAAACAATTGGTCAAGGGTGGTCGACCGGTATCGCCATCGATTATAATTTGTTATTTGTGTCGTAAACGCTATCAATTAGTCCGACTCTTTCACACGACACTCTGCTCCGAACCAACTAAAAATGTCCTGTCCGCTATATAACTGCTATACTGTATACCTACAATGTGTGTGCAAACAACACTTAAAATGAAAGTGACATGGGTAAACATGACCTCTGCTTGGGTGTCACTTACAAACGAAAAAGAAAGTCCCAAACAACCCTCTGATCGAATAGAAAAAAAAAAAAGAAAAAAAAAAAAAAAACGAAAGAGCTGGGGTGAGAACTTTAACGCGTCTGTACTTTATGACCAACTTTTATTTTTTTTTTGTCCTGCGAGTATAATGTGAATGTCCGTCCAAAGTGTGGGCAATGTTTGCATGTTTAATTATATCGAATCCAATTGGTTTTTTCGTCATCACTCCTTAATTTACATATGACACGCATATCCCTCAAGGATATATCCACTTTTTACGAATGGATACAATATATTATCTTCTTCGTCTTCGTTTTCAGTTAGATAAACATGAAAGGGGTTGCACACGACAACCGACGTTCATTCTTCGTCCTTTCTTTCAATTTTGTTAAATTCTTTTTTTTTTCTCTCTCTCTCATTCTTTCTCTCGTTGTATTATCTTTGTATATAAACTTTATAGTAATCTCATGGAGTCGTTTTTTTTTACGAGACATTTGGACGGTGGCGGCGCTCGTGCTCGCTGATGTTGAAAATAAAATTTGCAACATTTTGGCAGGAAAACGGGCAACATTTTCTTATTTGAGAGTTATCCCTATGGGAGTATAATATCATAAACAAGTTTATATACAAAGACAATAGTTAAAAAAGGTTGCTTTAAAAATCACACAAAAATTGAAAAAAAAGAGAAATTTTCATCGGCAAACAGCGAGCTTCAGTGCCGATTTTTAGGAATTCTGAAAATTTGGGTTTACTTAAATGCTTATATCTTTCTACCCAGCTGTCCGAATTTCAATGTGAAGGTATATAATTAAAGGAAAAATGACAGGCGTGTTAGAGCAAAAATAAAATTTTCAAAATCATTCAAAATTTCATACTAAAAACATGAAAATAAATATGGGACAAATAATTTCATTCAACGAAGATGTTGATAAAAACAAAAAAAAAAACATTAAAATACTTACAAACACCAATTGGCGAGAGGGAGATAGTATTCTAAAGCAGGCGGCGGCGGCGGCGGGGTTTGTGCAATAAAAAACCACAATCGTGGCAAATTTGCTTCGGGTCGGAAAAAATGCTGTTTTTACATTTTTGTAGTCGGTATAATAATTGTAAAGGTACACTGTGGTTGGTTTGGTTTGCTTATAACTTCGGTTCTAATAATCCTATCGGTAACATTAAGGTCTTAAAATGTAGGTAGAATATCGGACTACATTTATATAAATTTTTATTATAAAATCATTGCGCAGTTACATAAAACAATACATGAAAAACCTCATCAAATTGAATATTTAAAAGAAACAAAAAATTAATAAAAAAAATTTTTTAAACCACATGTACTTTAACCCTTTTTAGGAGAGTTTTATGATGTTGGTATGTATATGTTGCACATTTTTGTTGGTTGGTTTAGTGGGTAAAAACAGAAAAGGATCGATTTGCTTAGCTTATAGCTCCTGTTCTAATATTCCGATCATTAAGATTTAGGTGTTAAAATAAAGGTAAAATATCAGGATTTATTATCGAGTTAAAAAATAATTGAGATCACATAATCACGTAGTGATTTGATTGTTTTTTCAATATAAACTAAGAATTTAATGGAAATGATAATAATAAACATAGGTACCTATGTAGGTATAGCTACATATAGTTTGTACATTTATGGAAAAGGGTTGATATCGTTGGTTTTGTTGGCTTATAATGCCTGTTCTAATACTCGGATCTCGAAATTAAGGTATAATGTCAAGTTTATTAATTAATCATTGTGATTACATACAAGTGTAGGCAAAAAACGTGATTGTTTATTTATTTATCGTTATAATAATTAAATTAAAATAAAATTTTAATAAAAAATTGAATACAAAATAAATAATTATACTTAGGTTAGGTAGGTACATTATGCATCAGATCCTCAAGTTTAAGGTTAAGTTTAGGTAAATTATCAGACTAGAGGTAGAATTGTAAGTGAAGTGACTAATTTCGGTCGATATTTGGGTTTTTTCAATTATGTGACCCAGTTCATATGGTAGGTTTTAGTGCTAAAAAAAATATCATGAAAGGAGATTTTATTTAAAAATTTTAAAATACGTGTTTTTTTTAAATCGGAATTTCAATATGGTAAATTAGGGCAAAAGAAGAGAAAGGTCTAGATTCTATTTTCTAAACGAAGTGATAGAGAGTTTTTTTTCTTTTATCGATAGATCATGTAAATACAAGAAAGTCACATATATAAAAGAAAATTCCAGAAATAAAGTTTCCTTTCATATATTTTTTTTTAGCACTGAACCCAACCACATAATTGAAAAAATTGGCGGGATCTTAGACTATATGGAAGGGGGTGTCTATCTCACCCGGAAATTTAGTTTTACATTTCACAATTTTGAGAAAAATTGATCCAAATATTTTGTTTGCGTTTTTTTTTATCAAAATTTTGAGTTTGAATGCAAACTATTGACACAAATAATATAATTTAAATGTAGGATTGAAGAACAGACTTCTGGCTTTTAAAACCGTTATTGTTTTGCATTTTAAGTATTGTCGTTGTTTTTTAATATTTGTTTTTCCATTTAAGTCGTTTTTTTTTTTGAAAGTCGCCTTTACCTCCTAAACGGGGCCCGTCCCATAGTAAAAAATGCTTGTAATTATTTGAACCCTTCTATAAAAATCCGTTACCACCGCCGTGAAAGTGTATAGCAACTCAGCAAAATTTTTACACGCAAACAAAAAAATATTAAACGCAAAAATAACAAAATATTTATAAATTTATAATCAATTTTTGTTGTTATTGTTTACGTGTAAAAATTTTACTGAGCTGACTATTCACTTGCAAAAAACACTTCTGTGGCATATTTAAACAAAAATGTATCACTTTTAAAATACCTACATAGTTGAAAAAAAACATCGAAAAGTTTTTTTTTAATAATATCTTACATACCTATCCTCTATATAAAATTACAAAACACAAAACATACAGATTGCCATTTTTCACTTAAATTAATCAGTCATTTTTATAAATACTATTCTGTTCTATTTTTTTTCTCCTCGAACTCCCATATATTTTGTATATAAACCTACATGTATACTGTATACTGTATAGTGTATAGTCTTCTTATTCTTGCCATTTTGCCTTTTATCTCAACTCTATCAATATTTGAAAAAAGTTGCTCAACATTAAAAGTTGACATTCAATGTTGAGATGATAGAAAATGTTGAGAGTTAGTTAGACATTTGGACACCAATTGGCGCACCAATCGCCGATGCTGATGAGACTACTATAAAGTTTATATACAAAGGTATTATGCAAAATTTATGACATTGTATCACGTCCTTGTGCAAACCACATCCTTTCGCATTGGAAAACAGTTTTCCTTTTTGAAATCCCATGTCACATTGCAATCGCTTGTGAGCCAGACATTGCGTATCAGCCGGGTAGAGATGATGGGACTCCTGTATTATATAGAATTCAACTTCATATTGACCACAGCCGCGTCGGAATGCAAGGAAAGCATCTTGTGGCAGGACACCCAACTCATACCCATTTTTGGTATCATCATCGTCATCATCATTGTCCCCACATACGGTATGGCGCACGGTATAAATATAATATGCTGACTTAGTGAGATTAGTTTCTTGGAAAATCTTTTGGAGTTTTCCTTGAGTGGCATCATCACTGACTCGACTCAAGACTCTTGTGCACCCCTCGAGGGTAATATGGGTATTCAAGTCGCATATGAAAGTCTTTCAAAAGTAGATATGACATGACATGGACTGTTTATTCCTTCGGATATCAAGGATATGAGCTAAAATAGTTAGTTTGTGTATTTGTGTGAGTGTCTGCATTGTCTGGGTTGAAGGAAATCCGATATGAAGAAGACCACAGCGACTAATTGCTTAATTAGCATATGGTTTCGACATCTAAAACAGTCAGAGTAAAGCTTTGTGTTTTGTTTGTTTTTCTTTTAATATTGTTTTTTGGGTTTGGTGGTGGTGGCAGTGGCAGTGGACTTTCTTTACATGTGTATGTGTATGTAAATATTTTGGGGATCCTTCTCACAGGCATTTATATTGACAGACATTATCTATATTGACTGAAATTCATTCTTAGGCAAACAATGAGGCACGCGCTCAATACATACCTGGTACTCAAGCCCCATTCCATTTTAATGACAGGTTAAGAAACTTTTAATTAAAAAAAAAAATAAAGTAAGAAAAACAAAATATGCGTTAGAAGCCCCTAAATGTGTGTGTTTCGGTGTGAGGTTTTGTTTAATTACAAAAAATGTAATTGGAGCAAAAGGGTTGAAAATTGAAAATCGATTTATTTAACTTTATTTTGCTGAATTAAGGCCTCATCCGAAAAGGGTTTTCTATTTGAGAAGCACACATTATTGTGCGTGTATTTTTTTGATGGGGTGTTTAAAGGAAGAGTATTTTTTTTAAATACGTGTGGGGATAACTATATGAATTTCTGAATATAAGATTTTCGAACTTTATCTACTGCTGGAATTTTGAAAATGTGTATCTATAGAGAGGTTAAGGTTTATTATAATAAATATATAAAAAGACTCGGTTGGGTTGGTGAAGGCCTTGAAGAAGCTTGTGGGGCCGTAAAATGAAGCCAAATGAAATAGAGTGATTGGCGCTATTGCCAGTCAAAGAAAAAAAGAATAAAAATCAGAAAAACCGTTATAAATCGAAAAGGAAGCGAAAAAGAGAAAATTACCTTTTTAAGTTTTTCGACTTGAAATGACCTCAGGAAATCATGGTCTATTTGATCAATTTCACGTTTTTAATTTTTTTAATTTACTGTTGATTAGGGTTGTGCACATTATATACAACTAAATGTATATAGGTACTTTCATATTTTGTCCTTAATTTTTCGAAACTTAAAATAAATAAATTGGGTGGCTCGACAGCTTGTGTATACAACCAGAGCCCAGTGATTAATAACTCTCAACCATTCCCCATTCCCGTGTGATGTATATTTTGGCAGGAATAGAGGGGACCTACAATTTTCTCCGGAATGCGAACAGCAAATGTTTAAAAGTGGTTTCTTTCGTTTCTTTCTTTATTTACGTAAAAAGGGAATAAAATTGTCCAAAAGATTTGATAAGTAAAACAATTTGAGCAAACTTTGTTTCACAGATTTTCGGCCAACCCCTTTAATTATATGAAAAATAATCCTTCGCAGAAGACATTTTTGTATGCTGTTTTAAATTGGGCCCAAAATCTGTCCAATTTTTGTTTTGTAAGGGATGACCCACAATTTTTGCCTAAAAAATTACCCCTATTTTTTTTTTGTAAAAAACTTTAAATATTTGTTTAATTTTGTCCATTTTTTTTACTTTTTTACAAAATAGATTAAATCTAAAGGGTGCTTAAAAAAGTAAAAAAAAAATGAATAATGATTTGCGACGATTTTTTGCATTGATTTTATGTCTTGTATGAACAATTTAAAATAAACGGAAATCGTTTTGTAAAATTATCCGAAATATATGCTTGGAAGAAATTTTTAGAAAATATGCAGGAATCTGGAAAGTAAATTGATAGAAATTAAAATGAATGCAATCAACGAAATTTGTTTTAGGTGGTTCGATATGATGGCGCCCACAAATAGCTCAGCTTTTTTTGTTCCTGTATTCTGACGAAAAAACAGTGGAATTCATAATTATGATGGTAATTTTTCAGGAGTAATTTCTTTAAACTTATCAAAACAATTTTATAAACAAGTGACAGAAAACATGTTCCTTTGCACCAACAAAGTTTGGACAGATAGGCGAAAAATATTTTTTACGGACTCAATAGTTGAATAAAGAACTCCAAAAATAGAATACATGTCGATTAATTAAATGTGTCCCGAATTCAAATCTTACTTCATAATTGCTTTAACTATAAATGGATTTTTTTTAAATCCGTAATTTCGAAAGAAAAATGTTTTAAGCTACGCATAATTTTAAATTAATATTTTTATTTCAAAATTTGTCTAATATTTTTATTAAGGACAAGCATAAATTATAACAGTTATAACAATTTTTACCTGCCATATTTAGGTACTATATGGCAAGTTATGGCTCCGTTAAAAAATCGAACTCGAGATTTTGATCAAAGTTGACATTACGATGATAGCGAAGTTGATAAAAGTGGGTCTTTCAATTCTGTATGTCTGTCTGTCCTTTCGGCTGTAGCCTAAACGGGTGGATCGATTTTCTTTTAACTCGGTTCCTTGCGTTTTTTAGGCATTCCCTCACACTTTTTTTTCATTTTTTAAGGCCAAAAATAATGCTACCTACCGTACCATTTTTTTAACAAAAAATGAAAACCTTATTTTTCTCAAAAACATGCCCACAACCTAAAAAAAATCCAGTATTTTTATTTACAAAAAGGCTACCATTTACAAAAAAAAATTCCGAGAAATGGTTGTAAATGGTACCTCCCATAGAACTATTTTTTTGATGTTTCGATTTTCTCAAGTGAATTTGATCAATTTTTTTATAAAAAGTTTAAAAAAGTTTTGCATACCAAAATTTTTCCAAATTTTTTTTGAGAACTTAATAATTCAAAACCAACTTGGTCGATTTTTATTAAACTTGGCATCCAGCAGTTTTTTGACATTATTTTTGAACTTATTTTAAATACAGATTATTCTTATAGCCAAAAATAACGGTACATCCCATACAAATGTTATAAAACCGGTATAGAAAATTTCATTTTTCTTAAAAACGACTCCTACGATTTTGATTAAAATTTTTATGTGAGCTAATATCAATAATATCTATCATATTATTGAAAAGAAAATTCTATCTTATGTCTAAAAATGATATCTCTCATAGAACCATTTTTTTGATTATAGGTAATAATAATAATATTGCACATCAAAATTTTCAAATAAAAACATGTTTTGGATTTAAAAAAAAAAATTAAGAATAATTTTTGAAAATTCGAAAATGGGTGGTTAATTTTTTTCAAAATGAATTTTTTAACGCCGCATTAATAACTTCTAAAAAATGGCGTACACATTTTTTTTAATGTTTTCAAAGTTTTATAAATGATTTTTTTTACAAAACCGCTCCAGCTACTTTTAATTTTTTTTGAGATTTGTACAAGAAATAAACTGGTGTACATTGCGTTGGTGTCAAAACGGTTTCAGAAGTTGTTAAATCAATTTATTTCTAATTAGATTGATTTTTTAACAATTTTTCAGTCTAAAGTTTAAGTACCATGCATACTTTAAAACCACAGTGTGATCGCACTTAAGAGCAAATTCGTGCGACCCAGTCGTGCATTTTATAATAATTCTTCAGTCAATTGCGCACTAAGACATGACAATTAAAAATTGTTTGTCCAAGGGCAAAGATCAAAAAATTATTTCCGAGCGCTCAAAAGCTTTAAGACGGCTACGGTGTTCTGTGCAGCAAATATACAAGTTTTATATTCAAACTTTTAAGCATTTAACTATGTGCATTATTTTTAAAAAGAAATTTTAAATTAAAGTATAGGCCATCATATTTTTCTATAGTGTTTTAAAACCGATAAGTGTCAACTTTCAGAAAAATTCAACAATTCGTTTTTGAAAACACACTAATAAGTAATTATAATTTACAAAAAATTAAGACAATCATTTTATGGGAAATACCAAAACCAAAATTGTCTACTTAAACTTAAAAAAAGAAGTCTGTAGAACTATTTTTTAAGAAAAAAATGTTTTCCTAACGAGTAAAGTAAGCAATATTTAACATTTATATTTGGTCTTAAAAAAATTAAAAAAAAATAACCGAGAAAATAAACAAAAACAATATTTATTTAATTTTACAAAAATTTGACCCATCCGTTTAGGCTGTACCCGAACAGAGCGACACTCCAAGAATTGATACTCAATTTTTCGTTATTCCTATGATCAAAATCTTCATATTGATTTCCTCCATTAAATTTTAAGAAGCTATTAAAAAGATAAATTTAATTATAAAATTTTAATAATTCATTATTTTCGATAAGGACTTGAATATGAAGAATGAATTAAATAACTGGAGTTTAAATTGTGGGCGGCAGGTTAGCAGAACTTGCTCTCGCTAAATTAATTCCGTAGACAATAACGCTCCAAGATTGATAGATTGGAATTATTATTGTTTCAAGGGACCAGTACTTGACTTTTACCGGACAATAGTTATAGAGCTGATGGCAATGATATTTTTAATAAGATTGATTATTTTTCTCTAATTCGAATCAATATTCTACAAAGTTTTCAATTTACATAAAATTTGTTCCACACGCGCATATTAAATCAAACTCTACATTCATACCAAACTCATTCAACCTAAATTCCACTTCACACATACTCCGCAAATGCTTGACTGCGCTGCTGGTTAGTGCAGTAAGCCGGTTTCCCAAAATTAAAAAACCCCAACCCCTAATTTTTCTTTTATTTAACTTGGACCGCGTACCTTAAATATACCTACAAAAAATACACCTAGGTACTTATACACTTCTCAAAATTTATTCATGATTCCAAAAAAAAGAAGTGGTCACTTCATAAAATCCATATTGTTACAACATATCAATTAAGCCTTCAAATCAAGTGCATATAAATTTACATGTCCACGCAATAAAGCCCAATTATACAATAACAACAAAAAACAACTTAATTTTATTCACCCTATATATAACTACCTTAATCGGCTTACCAAACTGGACATGGACATGATTATGTAACAATCCAATGACCGATTATGCCCTAGAATAAGAAAACAAACCTGGACAATGGTCACACTCCAGGAGGTGACATGCAATCAAAAAAGTCATATCCACATACAAATGGAACATGTTAATGTGTAAACACCACAATCACAACCAAACCAAAAAAACAAAACCAGTCATAAATAACAAACATATACATTTATCATAGGGGTTGACTCCGCTGACTGACCTCAGGTCATCTCATTAGCCTGAGCCTAAATCACCGCTGGAATCAGTGCCGGCCAATTTGTCATGAAACTGCCTTTCCCGATTGCCAGTTAAAACACACACTCCACTCCAAAAGACTCAATTATTATATAATGTCACACGATGAACCGGTTTCTCACCACAGCAGCAGTAGCAGTAACAAACCCCAGAGGGATCTCACTGATCCTGATGTATTATGATAAAAGGAGTCTCGTTGCGCCTTGCATATGCTCTTATTGCCCAATGCCCATACCCTCGATTCGACCCTCTGCGTTTAAAAAAAAAAAAAGGAAATTGAATTAATTTTCGTGTTTTTTTTTTTGTATTATTTCGATGCGCTTGTGCTCCTGAAGCTGGACAAAGGTCAGTAGGAAAATTATAATTTAAAGGTTCACCGATGCCAATTCGCCGCAAACCGAACTCAAGTTCAAGTATATTTTGTTAGATTGTTCCCTATATAACAGAGAGGGAGGATATTTATGATAAATGCCTTGCAGGCAAACGATTGTTGCACTTTTTCCGAGGGTTGCGATAAGGATAACAATGATGCAACAATTAAGGATATATTTTTTTTTTTCTTCAAAATCTTTATTTTTATTTTTCATTCTTGTGAATGCGGTTGGCCGGTTGGACGGTCGGTTCGTGGTGATGGTGAGTTGTGATGTCGTGCCCAGACGATTAATTTTACAACGAAAAGACTAAGAGGTATTTTTTTTATTTTGTTTTTATTTTTTTTAGAAGGGATAGGATATTATCTAACCAACAAACAAGCCAGACTAAATGGAAGAAAAATTATTATTATTTGATCCTTCCCTTGGGCATCGGACATATATATTTTTTTTTTGTTCTTATTTTGCATTTCTGAGATATTTTGATTAAAAATGCAAAAAGAGAGAGACATTTTAAAGGGTGACCGAACTTATGTATAGCGAATCCTTGTTTTTTTTTTTTTCATTTTGTTGAAATAAAAAACGGGTATCGCGATATCGAATGTATTTTGTGCGATATAACTGATGACTGTCTGTGAACTTGGTTGTATTTGGTTTTAGAATGTTTTCAGTAAATTCAACTTACATTGATTAAGTTTTTCTAAAATTAATTGTTTTGTTATTTTAATTGAATTATTGGAAAATTGAAAAAGCTGAAACATTTTACATTTTTTTTCTCTCCAACAGCCACTTAAAATCAGAACCCTAACCAACTCAGTATAGATTTATATCATTAACTATATACCTACCTTTTAGCGTCTGGTGTCATTCTTGAAGATTATTTGCTGTTTGCCCCAAACTTCGCAAGTTAAAATAAATGCGATTTATTTCATTTTTGTCTTCGTACTCTTTGTGCAAATTATGGGCTAGAAAAAAAAACGAACTTGGGATTTTGATAAAACTTGAACAAAGTCGACAAAAAGTGAGTCTCGTAATTTTGTCCATCTGTCTGTCCATCCTATCCTTCCAGCTGCATCCTAAACACTAAACAGGTGGGTCGATTATCTTTAAACTTGGTACCATAGTGGTTTTTGGACATTCTCCTGACAAGTTTTTTTTTCATTTTTTAAAACCAAAAATAACGGTACCTGCCGTAAAACTTTTTTTTACCAAATAATGAAAAACTCAAAAACGAGCCTAAAACTTAAAAAAAAAAATTGGTAATTTTTTACAAAAAGGTAAATGGTAAGTACCTAGCATTTTATAAAAAAAATCGGAAAATGGTAATAAATGGTAGGTACTTCCCATTGAACCACTTAATTGATTTTCTCAAAACGGCACAAAGGATTTTGAACAATTTGTTTATCAAAATTAATTTTTCAACTCCGCATTAATAAATACCAAAAAATTAAGTACCTTTTTTTTCTTAAAAATAATTTCAAAATTTTATATAGAAAAAAATAATTTTTCTAAGAAAACGGCTCCAACTATTTTTAATTTTTTTTTTTCTCATCAATGTGTTTAAGAAAAAGAAATATGGTGTACATTGCCTTGGAGTCAAAACAATTTGAGAAGTTGTTTAATCAATTTATTTCTAATTAGAGCCAATAGTCTCCGCAGCTAGGCTATATAAAACATTTATATTACCCTGTAATTACAATTACATGTTAATAAATAATAATAATAAAAATATTTCTAATTATATTGATATTGACAATTTTTCAGTCTAAACTGCATGTTCCATGCATATATGAGCAACACGGTGCTAAATGGTGTTGCTGCTATGCGACTTTGATCGCGTTTTGACCCCTTTTTGGCATCATGCAACCATGATACGACCTTTTAAAAAAGTGGCTATTTGGCCCTTTTTAAAAAATCTTGCTACTTTTCTGACTTTTAATCTAGAAAAATACATGAAAAAGACAAGTTCTCTTTCCAATCTTCTATTGAAATAACTATTTTCGTTCAACAATAACAGCAATCAATTATACCTATTCCACATAACAAAGTGCCAGTCATAAAGAATCTCAATATGTAAAAAGAAATCGAGTTGATATGTGTTGGGTTCGACTCGATCGCATTGGTGTTCGGTCCTTTAAGTCGAATACCTTGCTATTCTCCCTTGATAATCAAACTCGACTTTCTTTCCAAAATCTATTGTTGATTTTTAAACCACCTTTGTGGGTGGATTACTGAAACACTCTAGTAGTTTCAAAAATATTTAGTTTATTATTATTGAAAAGCATTTATTCTGCCTTTTTTAAGCTTAAGATGCGTTTTAAGAGTTCAATAGGAAATAATATTTTTTCAATTAAATCCCAGACAACTGCACTAGGTTGATGTGCATGACGCGTTTTCTTAAACATCGGATGGGCTGTTTCGCGGATTGAAAGGATTTTTACCCCATTTTTGGATACTCAGTACCGTTCACGCAACTCCGTTGTTTCACTAAGGGTATATGTTGAGTCATCAGGCAGGCGCCAATTTCAACAGTTTTTAAATAAAGAGTACATTTGGTAATGTAAAAAAATTCGAGAAAATATTTGCGGACTTATTACCCACTTTCTTTCTAAAAGTAGGGAATATTGACCCAATTTTTGTGCACTTCTGGCTCATAAGGGCAGATTATAAGTCTCTTATTGATTTGTGGACTTGCAACTTACCCAGGTGGGGCAAAAGTTCATTGTGGATAACAATTGTTTTGGTTATTTATTTTTAATAAAGAATATTTCGAATCAAAATGCTTCTTTTTTTCTCGTGACTCTTTTTTGCGACTTTTTCAATTTTCTCAGCGTCAACACTGCGGTGCTATATTAACCATATTTATAAACTCGCATAATACTACCTTAAACTAAACTACATTTTTAACATGTGGCATAAAATATAGGCTCCCACTTTTGAAATAACCAAGAAAAACTTTCAATTTTTTTTTTGTGAAAAATCAAAATTTCAAAAACTACTTCGATTTTTTTTTCAATCTTGGCATCAAGCATTTTTTTTTACATAATCTATACATATAATATTTTTAATACACATTCAGTCATATTTATTAGATTTTTGTCTACTTAGACATTGTATAGCTATTTTAAAATTGGTGGAAAAATGCTTTATTTAATAAAATTAAATATCAAATTATTCAAGGTTAAGACAATCTACTCTTGTGTCTAACTTAGGCAGTTATAAGGCAACAATAAACGAAGTTTTTGAACACATTTTCCAAAGTTGGACAGTTGTCTAAAGTTAGACAACGTTTATAAATAAGACCAATTATTATTATAGTAACTTCCATACAACTGTTGAAAAACCGTTAAAGAAAATCTTATTTTTCTCGAAAAAAAAAACTTCTATGAATTTGATCAAAGTTCTTATGTGTACTATAATATTAGAACGATCTACCATTCTACAGAAATAAATTTTATATTACTTAATCCATTACTAACAGTACGTACCTTTCATATAATACAATTTTTTTTTTAATTATCTCTTCAACTGAATTTTAGATTTTGAAAAGAAAATTTTAAATAATTTTTTTATAATTCGATATTTCGAAAATTGGTTAATGATTTTTATTTAAAATTAAATTTTTAACTCCGAAATAATATATACTAAGAAATGGCGTACCATTTTTTTTTTAAATATTTACAAAATATTATTTAAAAACAAAAAACGCTTCAAGGATTTAAATTTTTTTTTTCATAAATTGAGATTTATTTAAGAAATCAGATGGTGTACATCGTGTTGATGTCAACATAATTTTAGAAGTTTGTTAATCAATTTATTTCTAAATTATTAATTTTCAACATTTTTTTAAGTTTAAACTTTAAGTTCAAAGCATGTAGGTATTGGTATATATGTGAGCAGCTTTATTGTTCATTTATGCATACTTGAAAAATACTGCCTTTAACTTAACTACATATATACTTTTTGGTGTGGGTGGCATAACATAAACGATCATATATCTAATTTATTTCTTTTGAAATTAGATGAATATATATTAATAATATTCAGCCTTGAAGACCATAGGGTATAATCGTACATAAGAGCAAGTTCATGCGTCCAAGTCTTGTATTTTAGTTTATATTTTATTATTTTATTCTATTTACATATATCGGCTTTCTTAAAAACGGTTCAATTGATTTTGATCAATTTTTATATGAAAAAGCTTCTGGAATCATATAAATATGTAGGTTTAAAAAATCCAGAACCTTTTTTTTTTATTTCAACTTTTTCATTTTGTCTTCTTAATCGATTTGAATTAAAAACTGTCAAGTACCTACCTATTCCTCCTTTTTTCATACTTAGCCCCAAAAATAAAATCTTCTTAATTTCAAGTGCATATAAAAGAATCTTTACAGATATATGTACATAGACGAAGAGAAGAGACCTGGATGTCTGTCATCATATATATAATGAAAACCTTCTTGAACCTCCTAATCAAGCTTCGCTAGACATCATGACATTAAGTGCATACCTGACTGACGTGATGTTATCCCCTTTGCTTATAAGATGGTAGATTTACAAAAAAATACCCTATCGTTCTAAATAATTTCTAAAAAATTAAAAAATCAGTTGTGGTGTTTCCAGCTTGACGGACCTAAATAAAACAAACAACAAAAATAAAAAAAATAACAACAAAACAAAAAATGTCAAGAACACAATCAAAACATAAAATAAAAACACATTTCTACATCTCGGACAAGGGATGCACATTATTTAACCAACCAACCGTCCATTTTCGTCCATCCAAGAGCGTCCTTCAAACTCATACTTTTAATGTTATAAGGTAGGTAAGGTAGGTATAGGTATACCCCCGCATTAACAAACCATTTTTGCTTTTTGAAATTTATTTTTTTATTTTATTTAATTTTTTTTTTTGTTTCTGTTAATTTCTTTCTTTCTCTGTAATATGCAAAAATCAAGCCAACCCCATAATGAAAATATAGGTTTTTGCAATTCACTCTCCGCACATCAAACGAATATATAATTGTAGAACGTATATAGAGGTAGGCAAGGTATATGTGGGTGGCGATGGTTAAGCCCGTTATAATATTATAGAGAAGGGGTTTCGTTAGGATCATTTTTTTTCTCGTATTTTCGTTGCCTCAGGCAACTTCTCTTCGGTTTTGGTTACAAAAATATACATAAATAGGAGAAAAAAAAGAAAACTAATTTAAACATGCACAAAATATATCCGTCAGCAGGTGAGTTTCTTTGTATATTTCTATATAAAAAAAACCTAAATACAAATTTTGCATCCCTCACATTAAAATCCCCTATAACCCAAAACATTGCAAAGCTGGCCCCGCAGCGTAGCTCTTCTCCTCATTTTCAAACCCAACCCATTCAAACAGAACAACAAAATCATTAAAAAATTACTAATTTTTTTCTATTTTTTTTTCCATCATAAGTTTCTTTCTTTATTTAATATTTTTATTTTTTTTTTTATATATTTTTCAAAAAGTTGCAAAATGCAACGTGAAAGCTTGGACAGGACAAAAATACACACACAGAAAAATAAGAACACACAAAAAAAAAACAAGAATATTTTTCTGAGCTCATTCGGTCCTTTTGCTTATTAAGTGCTGCTGTTGATGCTGTGCTGCTAGAATTTATAAAGTTTTTCATCGTGTTGTTGTTTTTCTTTTTGAGGTTATTTCAAGCGCATTCTGGTGTTTTCAGTTCTTTTGGTATACTTCTTCTACTTGTTGTTGTTGTTATTTTTGTTTTTGTTTTTGTTTTGTTTGTTTAGCTCAAAAAGAAGAAGAACAAACGGTAACAACATTTTAAAAAATAAAATAAAAAATAGAATAAGCCATATAAATATAGAAAAGAGATATCCTTTAGCATATCTCGGTCTCTATGATGATGAGAAAGTATGTATTGTATATAGTATGAGGCGCGGGCGGTTGTGAAAAGAAAGTCTAAAGAATATTTTCTCTCTATATCTATGCGATGCGCCCCATCACTTCAAGGATAATTCACTTCACATCTATCTCGTCCGCTGTGTGTTGGTTGTTGCATCATGCAACAAGGATCTCATCTTTTAGCCAACACTACAAAACCACAGCAAGAGTAGCAGAAAATCCGACCCCCTCTTCTCCCTCGCCAATGATGGTGCACCACTACCCGCTCTACTATTACTCTGAGCTACATCATCATCATGCCCTATTGTATATGCGATGATTTCGCTTGAAACACTCTTGGTAAAAGTTCAAGTGGAAAACTCAAGGATAGATTGTGGGAGGATTTTTTTTGGGGGGGTTGTGGAGGGTGGCAGGCGACTGAGTTTTAACTCACATCTCACCTCCACTTGTGTTATTATGGAGAAAAAGTTATCTTTAGCTAAAGTCAACAACTTATCTATGGGGTTTTCTATAACCAGGTCTGCCTGCACCCCCCCCCCCAGTCAGCCACCCACACACTAGCACATATAACTCGCGAGCTATCCTATATAACTTTTCATCATCAACGAAAAATCAGCAAAACTTCTGTTTTCTTTTTATTAAAAGTGAACGTGGTTGTGGAGCGGCGCGGCGGGGAGAGGTGATTCTTTTGTCTTTTTTTTTTCTTTTGGGGGTGTCTCACACCCACCCTTTTTGCCACATGCATAATATATTAAGTCAAGTCAATTCAGTGGCTCGGATGCCACTCAATATGCATGTTCATCCATTATTACGAAAAGAAGCTTCGCATATATCCTTTTTTTTCACTCACTCTCTGGCTGAAGATTCGCCTTGTTTCGACAGATTACATAGAAAAATGTTTGTTTTAGGATTCCTGGTGAACTTATTCTTCCGTATACCATTCCAACCCTCTCCAAATGTGATTTTTTTTGGCAACAAATAAACTGCCTATATCCACATTCAAGAGTGTATGAAAGTGTATATAGTGAATGTGGAAATCCTCTGTGTCGGCGGTGGTCCTTGAATATGGATACAAGTTAATCCAACGGCAGCAAAAAAAAAAACAAGCACACATTCTTGTACAACATCAAATGAGAACAATTTCGAATTGGAGAGGGGATGGTTATCCTTTTTGCTTATGAAGAGGTATGAGGATGGTAAATTTTCGGTCGATTACCATACACCCTCTCTTATGCTGGGGATATAAAACGCTTGTTATCACACATTGTTCCTTATACACCATGTAAGTCAGCGGCAGAAGATTTAGCTCCAAAATAAATATTTCTATATCAACTTTCAGCTGCCTGGATATCCAATGTATAAGAGAAAATGGAGCATAAAGTTTTATACGTACATGCCACGCTGCTGCCTTGCCGCCGCCACCACCATCACCATCACCATCACCAACACCGTGCTTCGTCGTCTTCATTGTCGATTGCGGTGTTATTATGCATGTAGTATAGGTATAGGTATAGGTTTTTTTTTTTTTTTTTAAATGGGGGATGTGTACTAAATAATAGAGAGTATAAAATAAAACGATAAAGAAAACTCAAGATAAAAGAAGAGGAAGGGTATGTCCTTTTTGGATTGTTTATTATGGCTTTATAGCTTTTGAAAGTGTCGAAATTGCTGCTACATGCGTTCAAGTGAATTTAGGTATATATGTACATATTTAAATAATGTCATTTGAATGTTTATGTCATTTTAGCGAATGGAAATTAATTGATCGTTTTGTGTTTTTGTATTGATTTTTTGGAGCAATAAAACGGAGTCGAACATATTATATTATAGAATCGTTTATAAAGTCCCCTGAGGTATATAGGCCATAAAATAAAATAAGATGAGAGGCATGTTTTGTATAAAATGTTCTTATTTTTTATAGCTCTTCAATTCATCAATCGATAGGAGTTATAAAGAAGGAGTATGAGTATAGGGTAGGACGGGGCTATTTCGACCACTTTTTACTTTAAGTCTCATTTACTATCAAACTATTCGTAGTGCTATTATGAAGCTGGTATAAAAAAGAAAGAATGGACTTCTAGCTTCTAAATTAAATTTGAAAATAATGAAAAAAAGTAAGCCCAAAACATTAATGCTGCCTTAAATGGATCAAGCCCAAGTGGTTCAATCAATAAATCCAAAATTTTGTAAAGAATTTTATTAAAAACGGTCAAACACTTCATTTAGTAATAACATTAAATAAATAAAGAGTCTTCCAATAAGGATTTCCTAATTTTGACAGTTGATAGCTTAGTCATATTGTTGAAGCCTTATCTGTCAAATTGGCTGCCATTTGAATGAATGAATGAATTTATTAAGGGGTAATTACACTGCGACCTATAGATCTATTGTGCCCCCAATATGGAGCTGGACGAGTTTACTCGTCTTACAACTCTTCCTCCAAACCTATTTCTCTTAGGAATTTGATTATTTAGGGTATTCTCAGAGAGGATAAGTTGCTCTCTCTCCACCTGGTAGCGTCCCAGGTGTTTATTTCTTTGGTGCATGAGTGCATCGCAATCCTAGTATGTGATTCGGTGTTTCTTCATGGATATTGCAGAATCTGCAAGTGGCACTGCATACTACGCCTAGAATATTTATGTGCCTTCTGAGTTTACAGTGGCCGGTGAGGAAGCCCGTTATAATTCTTAGGGATGCCATTTATTCAGTCTGCACCACCATGAACAGATATAGCGTTCAAATGATAAAATTGTTTTATCAAAATGGGTGTTCTTCTCGGGCAACGTTCCGTACGCTTCCCCCATTTTACTGTCGCCATAGTCGTCCTAGCAAGAGGACTATTCGAAATGTGGTGGATAAATTTGAGTCTACTGGTTCAGTAAACGATCAACTAACATCCGTAAGTCGACGAGACGCAAGATCTGCCTAATACATCACCGCCGCTGCCCATCCAGAGGGTGCAGGAGAAGCTGAGGCAGTCGATTTCGTGTCGCTTTCAAGAACTCGGCTTTTCCCAGAATTTTAACGAATTTTGCGTCGTGACTTGAGCCTGCATTGAAGGAACTGAAGGTGGACGATTATATAGACAACGATGTCTGTTGGCTGAATGGGCGGAAGGAAACTGACCCTAATTTTCATAGAAAAATCATCTTCAGCGATAAGGCCCATTTCTGGATGAATTGGGTACGTCAATAAACAAATTTTGGAACAATTTGGAACGATACAAATCCACATGAGATCCAAGAACGTCCAATGCATCCCAAAGTTACTGTTTGGTGTGGATTTTTGGCTGTCGACGTCATCGGTTCATATTTCTTTGAGAATGACTTTGGCCAGGCCATCACCGTCAACTACGAGCGCTATAAGGTGATATTATCAACTTCTTTTGGCCTGAATTGAATGATTGGATGAACACCAACGACATGTGATTTCAACAGCACGGCGGCGGAGGCGGCGCACAGTGGTGCTGAGACGGAAAAAAATACCAAAAATTAAATTTTTAATATAGATTTATTTTTTTTATAGATATGTAACTGTTCTATGTTTTTCCAAAATGTGGGAAATTTATGTCAAGTAATATTCGAGATACAACGCTCTAAAGTTACCCTTTCTTTTAGTTTTGGAATGCACGTATTTTTTTGCAATTACTTTTTGACAGGAAAGTAGCATTTTTATAACTGTTTGTGAATACATAATTTTCTAAATAAATAATATGATAATTAAGCTTCCAGAATAAAAAAATATGTTCGTCTTTTAGCTATACATAGGTTAGGACCGATTGCTCTAGAATTAATATATTAATATTCTTTCCCTTGAGCTACAATTTTAGCTACATAAAGCAACGTCTTGTAGTTATAATTTTTAGAAAGCTTCAGTATTCAGCTTACTATTTTTGTAAGAGTTGTATCCGCCCTGATATACACCCTTGAACGCAGTGTATACAAATTTGTCCCGCTGAATCAAATTTAAAAAACACGATTTTGACAGTGGTAATGTTACAAAATCTATAATTTCTTGGCTAATAATAGTTGAAAAGAATGCAACCAGGACTTTTTTTTTTGGAAAAAATATAAATATTTCTTTAAAATATAAAATAAAATTAATCCATTGGCGGAACTCTAAGATATTCAAGTTTTAGCTCAATCTCTTTTTCTTGCCTCAATATATTTTTCCAATTTCAAACCTACTTTTCTAAGAAATATGTGGTAAGCACATAGGTATTGTTTCATGGTTTTATTTAAATAAAATGTTAGTAGATACTTAAGAAAATGTGTATCTAAATATTTAAACGCAATAGTTTTATCAGGAAAAGTAGGGACAAGTAAAAATAAAAATAGGTGTTTTTTTTAATACTTAATATTTATTAATTGAATGCGAATGTTTTATTATTTTTGATGTATTTATTTTTTTTCTGTGTTTGTAATGTTTTATTCACAATAAAAAGTTCAGTTCTATTTCAGCACAAACCTCAAATTATAGAAAAATGCCAATAATTTATTTTAATCATACATATTTTCTAATTTAAATTTTAACCAAATATGTTTAAAACTAATCTTAGCATGTGTACTAAATTTCATTTAAACTCGGTGAATAGTTTATATTTAAGACATCAGATACCAAAACCTTCAAATTTAAGAAAATTATCAAAAACTTTTTTTCTAATCATTTTTTTCTTAACAAAATTTGTATAAGAGTAATTAAAACATCCTTGCTAAATTTCAATTAAATCCGTTCAATATCCATTCAGGTATAAAATATTTTTTTTGGAAATTCAGAACAACATCAAACTCTGAAATATTAGCAAAAAACATTGGCATATTTACCAAATTTAATAAGAAATCGTTAAATAACTAGTTCAGATTCAAAAGCCTTTTTTTGGTATGTCAGTACAACATCAAAACCTTCAAATTTTTGAAAAATGTAAAAAGAAAAATGTTTCTAAAAAATTATTCTAAAATATATTATTCCAAATCTGTGATTTGTAACAATACATTACACATTTTATTGATATAACCAGTAACTGTTGCAGTTTTTATAAACAAGACTCAGAAAATACTAAAATTTTCAATTTAAAATGAATTTCATTTCGGGTAGAATTTTTTGCGCATATTGACATTTTTGTCTTATATTTTCTTGTGAACTATCAAGAAACAATTTAGTATTTTTTTTTTTTAACATCCCACTTAAGCTCAACTGTAAAGAATTTCGAACCACATTGTTTACAATTCATTTCAAATTCCTGTCTGCCTCATTACAATTGTGTAAGCAAAAGCGAGCTCTGTCCAAAACTGACGATGCTCTTCTTTCAACGGAATCCTGTTTCGTTCTTTTTTGACATGCAATCTGCGTGCCACTCAAACCAACAACATCCACACTGCGGTAAGGTGCCATTAATTTATTATTATAAACATTACTCCAAAAAAATACAAAAAAAATGTTGGCTAACAACTTTCGACTATTTACTGCACCATCAGTTGTTGTATGTCGGGGCGGGCGTTCGCCACAACCATCAGCCCAAAAAAAAAATAATACAAGGAGCCTAAGTGAGGAGAGTTGTCATTGTCATCCGGCAACAATGGGTCCATTATTCTTAATTTAGACATGTCAACCGAATGTACACAACGGAATCCATAATCCTCGGCAATTGTTCACAAGGATATACATTTGTTTAACATTCTTTTCGTTTTTTGTTTTTTTTTATATCATTTTTGTATGATTTGATGCGGTATATGTATTTTGTTTCTTCCTTTTTTCCTGCGACTCATATTGTATGCACATCCTTAACCTTATAGCTCATATTGTATCCCAGTTCCACAGTAGCAAATATGCGGTAAGGACAATGTTTTCACTTTTGATCCTGTGTTCCTGTGCGATTTTGTATGTACGTACATATTTATTTTCCTTTTTCATGCACATGCAACCAAAAATTTTCTTTCCAAAAAAGAAAAGGAAGTCAAATTATATTCTTCGTCATCTTATATGTGGAAATGTACAATGTGTCCTTTGAGAATTTTTGCCAAAAAAAGACCAAGTCCTCCCCATTTTTATCTACATACATTCGTATTCTTTTGTCCATACTCCTTTTCTTTGTTAATACTTTTGGTTGTCATCAAATATTTTGGTTGTTTTTTTTCAATGTTTTATCATGAATAATTCTTTTGTCATCCAACATTAAGGATACGAAACAATTTTTCGGTTTTCTCTCATAGATATATTTTTGGCTGGCATGTTATCCTTTTTTCGACCGACCAACCATATATATCATTAAGAGATGCGGCTCGGCAATAGGATGCTGCGTTACAGTTCGAATCAAGTATTGCCAAAAAAATTAAGGAAACAAAACCAGAAGTCCTTATTTAAGTACTTTTCCTTTTCGATTCAAAAAGAAGGAAGGAGATTTGGGGGAGGCGTCAGGCCAGACTTGAATTGTTATGACAGAAATCAATTTCAATAACGTATATCTAGTCGTGTCATTAATGTTTTTTTTTTTTTGTTTCATAAGGAAGGACTAGCAGGTGAATGAATAATAATTTATGGATACAATAATATTGCGTTTACATTTTGTTTTCCAAATTTTGTAATGCTGATATTTTTGTTAAAACTTTATGGATTTGTTAATAAATGCAATTCAATTCAATTCAATTCAATTCAATTCAATTCAATTCAATTCAATTCAATTCAATTCAATTCAATTCAATTCAATTCAATTCAATTCAATTCAATTCAATTCAATTCAATTCAATTCAATTCAATTCAATTCAATTCAATTCAATTCAATTCAATTCAATTCAATTCAATTCAATTCAATTCAATTCAATTCAATTCAATTCAATTCAATTCAATTCAATTCAATTCAATTCAATTCAATTCAATTCAATTCAATTCAATTCAATTCAATTCAATTCAATTCAATTCAATTCAATTCAATTCAATTCAATTCAATTCAATTCAATTCAATTCAATTCAATTCAATTCAATTCAATTCAATTCAATTCAATTCAATTCAATTCAATTCAATTTATTTCAATTCAATTCAATTCAATTCAATTCAATTCAATTCAATTCAATTCAATTCAATTCAATTCAATTCAATTCAATTCAATTCAATTCAATTCAATTCAATTCAATTCAATTCAATTCAATTCAATTCAATTCAATTCAATTCAATTCAATTCAATTCAATTCAATTCAATTCAATTCAATTCAATTCAATTCAATTCAATTCAATTCAATTCAATTCAATTCAATTCAATTCAATTCAATTCAATTCAATTCAATTCAATTCAATTCAATTCAATTCAATTCAATTCAATTCAATTCAATTCAATTCAATTCAATTCAATTCAATTCAATTCAATTCAATTCAATTCAATTCAATTCAATTCAATTCAATTCAATTCAATTCAATTCAATTCAATTCAATTCAATTCAATTCAATTCAATTCAATTCAATTCAATTCAATTCAATTCAATTCAATTCAATTCAATTCAATTCAATTCAATTCAATTCAATTCAATTCAATTCAATTCAATTCAATTCAATTCAATTCAATTCAATTCAATTCAATTCAATTCAATTCAATTCAATTCAATTCAATTCAATTCAATTCAATTCAATTCAATTCAATTCAATTCAATTCAATTCAATTCAATTCAATTCAATTCAATTCAATTCAATTCAATTCAATTCAATTCAATTCAATTCAATTCAATTCAATTCAATTCAATTCAATTCAATTCAATTCAATTCAATTCAATTCAATTCAATTCAATTCAATTCAATTCAATTCAATTCAATTCAATTCAATTCAATTCAATTCAATTCAATTCAATTCAATTCAATTCAATTCAATTCAATTCAATTCAATTCAATTCAATTCAATTCAATTTTCAATATAAATTCAACGCAATATCTGAGAACATCAAATACAAAAAATGTGTTACACTCCGGATCAGAGAATTAGGTGTTTATTTATCATTCTTGTGCCGTAAATATTCCGCTGATAGTTTTTGGTCTAGTCAAGACATACTTCATTTCATACGAAGTTGAAACTTTGGTCAAAGAAAGATACGATCATAGCTTTGACCAAAATTTTTACTTCGTTTTGTTTACGAATGCCTAACTTGCCATTTAGTTGTTTGAAAAGGTGTTTTATTTTTCAGAAGCAGATAACTTTAAATTGAAATAAAGCAAATCACAAAAAAAACACAAAAACACATCTTTCACTATAAATCAATAACCCTTCGAATTTTGGCTTCCAAATGCTCAAATATTTCTGCTTTATCGTCACAGAAAACAGTGTTGCCAATTTAATGTTTTCCGCCTCTAAAAAAGAATAAATCTTCATAAATAGCGATATCTCGAAAATCTGATCTGATGGCGAAAAACCGATGACTAATTTGAGTTCCGTGACATAAGTCATATGTCATACAGTTAACCGATATTTGTTTGGCGCGTACCTGATAATTACAACGTTAACTATCAGGATTATGAAAAGCTGAATTTTGTTTCAAGTTCTTGCTTATAATATTATTTTCGTTATTTTGTTGTTTGTCTTATCTGTATTATGTATCCCATTATAATTGCATGTGGATAACATTAATTTTCATAAACTATACTTTTCATAGCATTTACTTTATTTTATCTCAGGTCAAAATATTTTAAAAAAATAATAAAAACGTCTCTGTACTGAAAAATAAACTTAAAAACCACCGTTTCATCAATTTTGTAAAAAAAAATAATCAGAGATAAACCTTTATTTTACACAATGTCAATCGAAATATAGAGCAAGTGAAATAAAAAATTATCAAATGTTTACCTATGATATCAAAAGATAACGAAATAAACTAACTGCCTGCTCATGCGCCCCTCATATACCGATTCCCGACAAACGACAAAAAAAAACCAAACACCAAAATTCGTAATTTCGCAGAAATTCAAGTGACAAAGAACGCTCAAATAAGGTGCGTAAGCGTTTGCACCTGCTGGATGTACCCTACCGTATAATATTTCACCTACTTTGTCTAACTTCTTTTGTATGTAGGTAGTATATACCTGTACCTTGCCTACTGTGACTTATCTAATCTTATCTTCCAAGATAAAGGGATTTTTTTTTCAGATAAAACCGAAAGCTTTTCAATCAGACATTGTCTAATAAGGTGCGGTTCGTTAGTATTTAGTTCGACTTAAACGACAGGTTAAATAAGGCGTATTCGGAAAATATACGCTTACGAATTAATTTTTTTAACGATCCAAAAAAATACAACCACCTTTTTTTGGAATAAACTGCTAGTGTATTTTAAAAAGTGAGTTAAGTTAATTAAAATTGAAAAAGTTTAAACTTGAATGAAGAAGAAATATTAAAATTAAATACTTCCCCGAAAAACTGTCTTTAATTAAAATTAAATTGTGCAATTTCGGTCGTATCTAAATATATGAATCACTCTCATTAGTGCTGAAGTTTTATCTTATCAAACATTATTGAATGGTTTACCACCCCGATAACATGGATTACCTATTTTACTTCCACATATGAAACATATTAGTGCCTCAATTCCAAGAAGTTTTTTGTTTGAAATTTTTGTGTCTTCATTTTATCACTGAGTTGTAATATTTGCTATGAGAATTAAAAATTCGTAAAAGTTGAGTCATAGTGTTGCCAAACATTCTATGAGAGTGAAACAAAACTGTGTATTAAAGAGCTTTTGATAATAATTGACCGTTTAGGCAAGTGATTTATTCAATCATGGGGGTATATGTCACATGTAGATATTTACTAAAATTTGATTAAGAAAATACCACTCTTTTTCTTTATTCAGATTAATATGTGCTATAGTGCAAGTTTATGCATTTATTACAAAAGAGAGGAAGAAGGACTAAAAGCTTTGGCGGGAATAAAAGTTTAAGTGAATCAATTTTAATCTAGTTTTTGATAACATTAAATATTCGTGGGTGTTAAGCATAATGAAGGTAAAATGAGAATGAGTCTAAGGTCCAGTTTTTCAGTGCGAGATCATTAGAGTTTCCGACTCGCAAGTTTATTCATGAAACATGTTTTTCATTTAATTCTTATCTCGATTTAATAAAAAATAACCCAGCTTGGTTTAGCTTAATTAATTCTGAAAAAATCGTTTTTAAACATAATTTTGAAATATCATTTCATAAATCAATACAGAGTTAGCCATATTTTGTTTAACTCAGTACCTTCTGATGAATAACTGGGTCTAAGTGTATACCAATTAATTTATCATACAAAACAGCTTAAAGCCTATAAAATAGATATGTTTGAATAGTTAAATGCCTTTAATTTTTTTTTATGTAAAGTCTGGATATTTGTACTCTCTTTAAAACTCATTTTTAGGAGAACAAGTATTTTATCTATTAAAGTATGGTTGGTTAAATTCTTATCATTACTATATCAGTGCATATACATAAAAGATATGCTGATAACAAATTATACATATATGTTGAAAAATGTTTGCGATTAAAATAATATGGGTTGTGTTGAATTAAAAAAGAAAAAATAAATATTTAATAATTTTGAAATTTTATTTCAGTATAATTATGTAATGGAGTTTTATTTAAAATTTTAATAAATTGTTATGAGCCTGTTTCACTTTTAACATGTACATTTTTTTTTTGATTGTGGTTATGACCCGGTGCCAATACTAAGTTATTTGTCGTGAGTAACTTATCAGGTTTTGTAAATTTCTTCTTACGCTGCGCTGAACGCATTCATTGGGTAAGCGATTTCTTTTTGCTTTATTTGACACAAATTTTTTATAAGAAAAAATTAAACATCATTTTTTCTTCATTTTAAGTGTAACTGATGCCAAACTGTTAAAGAAGTTTAGTTACTACACAACTTATTCCTTTAAAATTATTCTTTTTTCTTTTTAAAATTTTAATCATTCGATCCAAAAAAACGATGCGATTTTAAAATATGCAGGAATGTTATATACAAAAATATTAGTAAAATATTTGTAAGGCAGCGAAAATTTTACTACAACACCGTACTACTCTGGCTTGTTGAAAATTTATTGGAATTTTCAAATTTGCTTTCCTTGTAGTAGTAGAAAGTAGATATGCATGTTGTAGTATGCATATCCACTTTCACTCACAAAAATAATTGCCATGTAAAGTAAAACAAAATAAAATGCACGACTGGGTCGCACAAGCTTGGTTCTATGCCCGATCACACTGTGGTTTTAAAGTATACATGTTACTTACACTTAAGACTGGATAATTATTAAAAAATCAATATAATTATGTAACTAGAAATAAATTGATTGAACAATTTTCGAAATTGTTTTGACACCAACGCATTGTACACCATCTGATTTCTTACACAAATCTCAAATTTATGAGAAAAAAATTTAAAAATCATTGGAATTGTTTTTTTTTTAATAATTTTTCATATATAAAATGTTGAAAAGAGTTTTAAGAAAAAAAATGGTACGCCATTTTCAGAGTTTATTAATGTGGAGATAAAAAATTAGTTAAAAACAAAATCATACACTCATTTTCGAAATATCGAATTTTGAAAAAATAATTAATTTTTTTTTTAATCCAAATAATGAGAAAGTCGAAAACGAAAAAAGTGGTTCTATACCGATAGATAACATTTTTTTCCGATAATATTGTAGAACGTTCTAATATTAGTTCACATAAAAATTTTAATCAGAATCTCAGAATCCGTTTTTGAGAAAAATGAGATTTTCCTTATCGGTTTTTAAACACTTATGGGAGGTACCGTTATTTTTTGGTCATAAGAATAATTTTATTTAAAAACTGCTAGGTAATGTTAAAAATCGGCTAAAGGTCTAGTTTCATAAAAATCGACCAAGTCGGTTTAGAAAACCATTTTTCAATTTTTTTTTTATAAAATGGTAGCCTTTGTACAAAAAATTACTGATTTTTTTTTAAGTTGTGGGCACGTTTTTGAGAAAAATAAGATTTTCATAATTTGGTAAAAAAAATTGTACGGCAAGAACCTTTATTTTTCGCCTAAAAAATAAAATTAAAAAAACGTATCGGGTTAATGCCCAAAAACTGCTAGTTACCAAGTTAAAAAAAATCAACCCTTCCATTTAGACTGCACTACTGCAGCCGAAAGGGCAGGACAGATAGACAGAGTTGCGAGAACAACTTTCTTTCGACTTCGCTATCATCGTCATGTCAAGTTTGATTTAAATCTCGAGATCGATGATTTTTACGAATTCATCTTACCATCATATCGAAAGTAAAAATCCGGTTAGTGAGCGGAGACAGCCATCTCCGCTTATGAATTAACAAAATATAAAAATTCGCACCCAAAATCTTCTTTTTTATAAACTTCTTCAATTCATTCAATTATTTATTCTTTTGAACTAATTTAAATAAAGTAGGTAAATTCTTTTATTGTTTTTGGTGACTGTGTCGAAGATCTATATTGCACTATTTAAGACTTCTTCAAATTTTCTAACAGTTTATATTTTTTTCATTTTTCACAACAGCTGTAAGCTTAAAATATCATTTAAATATAAGTGCTGCGTTTTTCTTAAGCGGTGATGTGCATTCATTTTTTTAGTGTAGTTTTATTTTTAGTGAATTTCCTTACACAAAAAAACACATTCTGTATAGTACATTGGTTTCTATAGAACAGATTCCATATATTTTTCCGATGTTCCTATAATTATTTCATTAATGGTTGATTTTTATCACTTTTCTTAAATTTGGATTCGGCATTACAATAAAAGAAAAATTTAAAATAAAATCTTTATTTATTAAGCTTTTACAATGGGCCAATCTATGGCCTAATTGTGTCAAGCCTCTCTGCTGACAGCCACGTAAACCTAAGCCTATATTGGAGAATTAAATGGAGGCTTCCTTCATTAAATAATATAGCGTTCAATTTAAAAAGATTTCTGACTAAAATGCCAAAATCTACATTTTAAGAAGGATTTTTAGTCCTAATGGAGGTTTAATCAAGTGTTTCTATTTATTAACTCTTAATTAGCTTTTGCTAAGGTCTTTGTAATTTTAAAGTACGATAAAACAAATCGATAAAATTCAAACAGTCTTCTGATGAAAAAACTGAATTAAGCATATCCGGATGTTTTTGATACACTTAATCCATATCCGATCTTGAAATTATTCCATGTAACTCAAAAGCAAAACAAAAAATAGAATATCTAAAAAACCCTATAGCAATTATCCGGGTTTTGCTGTAGTACAATGTTCATAAATCATTTTTTACGACACCTGACTTTGTCGTATATGTAATATACCTATACTATAAAATATAGAAATTATAGATATAGAACCTATACACAAAAACAAAACGATAAAGATTAAACCTTCCATACAATCATACCCTTCCTATAGTATGTATTATCAAAACAAGAACTTTTTGTTATTATCAAAAAAGTTGGTAAACATTTAATTATTAAACGAAACTATTTATTGCAAAATGAACACAAATTATAAGTTTTGAGTGTCTATAAATATAGATAATGCTCTGTCGACACTTTCATGAAAATATTGTAGAGATTTCCTGGAATTTATTTACCTACAATTTGTTGATATGTTGCCTCTTGGCAGTACTCCGTGAATCGTGAATGTTTGAGAGCACAGTACACATATTATAAAGGTAATATCATTAGGTAGCGTTTTTATTTTTGTTCAGTTCTGTGCATCTGTCAAAATCGAGGTATTAGGCGTGTTAAGGAAAATGAGATCTCGGAAATCTCAGCAATCTCAGTTACATGAACAGGATTCCTCAGTTTTGCTGTCAAAACTCTGAGGAAAAAAAATCTTGCCTACGCTTGCACACCTTTTGAGTGAGAAAAATCTCTGAGATCTAATTTTTCTGAACGCGCCAATTATGGTGGGAAAATGGTAGATCCAGTGCCCTTTTACTTGATTTATTTTAATATTTTGTTGTTGTTTCCGATGATGCGTGTTGATTTCCTCTAGGCACTCGAACAGCCATTTTAAATTTTTTGACACTTTGAACTTTGACAACCTGCGCAACATATTACCTAAGATTTGTGTACTGTGCAGTTGTATATGCCCTGGATCTATACGAGCTTTTGGGCCACCCAATTTGTTTATATTTATTTATTATTTTACTTAAAAAATTAAATTATTGTTATATCGTTTGAGTTTGGATTGGATCATCTATATTATCTTAATTTAAATCAATTATTATCAAAAAATATAAATTTTTTTCGAGCACTGACTGTGTAATTTCTATTTATGTATATGTGAAATTTACTGAAATAACTAATTAAAAAAATAAAACGGAAATAGCAACAATCAATTGAGCGTTTTTCCGATAAGGCAACACTTTGTATTTATAATCTATAATGACTCAACTTTATTATTGAAATCATACTTTTTTAACATTTTTTTTACTTACACTAAAAGAGCCAGCTTTGGATTAAATATTAAGATAAGAATATTGCGTTAGATCGGTATTCAGGACGAGAAATTTTGATGATTCAATATTTATTTCCGAAAAATATGTATACTTATAAAAATGTACTTTAGTCAATAAATTATTTTATATTGTATTATATATTCTGTTAAGGCAATTGACTTACAAAATTGTGGTAGTACAAGCATGACTAGATGGCACGAACTTGCTCTTGTATAGTTAACAGATTTAATGTAGCTACATTTTATGAAACAAATATCTTAAAGAAGTCAAAAGAACCAGAAAACGTTGATTTTTTATTTTTGTTTAGAAAAAAAGTAATTTAAAAAAAGAATTTAAATGTAATATTCAGAAGCACTAGAACACAAAATTATAGCAAAATGGGTCAAACCATTAAAAAGCTAAACGTGAATAACTTAAAAAAGGAAATTTTCGCACCTAAAGGTACGAAAATCGAAACTTGATCACGTGACCTCGGTAGCGCAATGCGAAGTGCATTGGCTCTGAGGGAGCTTGTTCTAAGTTTGAGTCCCAGCTGGGCAAAAATTCGTAAAATAGCTTTAACTTCAGCCTATAAAAATATTGGTGGTAGCTCACCCAAGTGTTGTTTTTCCATTCAAACCTTCAATATTAATATGATGGTGCGAAAGCTTGGCAGCCTAACTGCAAGTCTGTTATCACACAAAAACCCTTTATAAATTTAATCAAAATCTGTAGAGCTGTTTTCGAGAAAATAAAAAAATCGAAATCGTTGTATGGCAGCTACCAGTTTTTGATGAGCTAAAACAAAAATTTAAATTTCTGCTCTAGGAAATCAATTAAAAATGTTCTGTACAAAATTTTAAGCAACCTGGGCCACCCGTTTAGGCTCTAGCTTAAATTATATTGAACGCACAGACCGAAAGACGGTGTATGACGAAACTTCACTTTTTCGGAGTTCTACATTACCGTAGTATTAATTTTGATTAATATTTCGACATTTTTTTTACAGAAACCGATACTTGTTCTATAAAACAAGTAAAATTACCTCTTTGAGTAATTTTAAGACTTTTTTCAAATTTCACCAAAAACGGGTTAAGTTTTTTGATTAAACTTCGAACCTGTAATATTTAAAATAATTGTAACAAAAATGCATTTCATGTTCTTTGTTTGAAATTTATATTTTTTTTTACAAAATGATAAACACAATTTTTTTAAATGCTTTCGACTTTTTGTTTCATTTTGTCTACAATTATTTATCTCAGGCCTTAATTATTTAATCCTCCCTAATCTCTCATTCTTTCACTTTTAATGTTCAATTAAATTCTTTTAACAAAATTATTTTATCCTCTTTTTTAATACGCATATCTAGATTATCACCATAATGCAGCATCTTTTGCCGCATAAGCAATTAATAGCCTTAATGGTGGTGTTCCTCATTGTCATCGCAACACCATCGGCATGGACTCAAGAGAATGCCCAACTACAAATTCCACCATCCTTGGTTGAGTGCTACAATACAAGTTATTATATGAACCGTGACAATCGATTACCATCGACAATTAACACTCTTATCGATCTAATTCGCAAAGTAGAGAATAGTCCGGACTTTAATATGGACGCAAGACAGTTGTCCGTGGCTTTGTTGCATCGTTTCCGTCAAGATGGAATTCAACGAGCTCCTGGTGTGCAAGCTGTTCCTGGAGTTCTGCCTTACAGTCCAACTGGATTTCAGTTCCCTAAATTTCGTATTCTCTTGACACGTCTTATTCAAGGAAATGCCAATAATTTCCCGAATTCATCGTTGACACAGCAAGAACGATGTTCGATGCATTTCATGCTATCGAGCTCATATAATATCCGAGTGCGTGGCGATGAAAATTTCGTATGCAATCGGCTATCGCAATATCGTTCAAATCGTCTCACCCGAAGTGTCAATGACAAGCCCTACAAGTCAAATTTCTTGGCTGATGTTGAATTCATCGAAACCCACAAGATATCCAAGAACGATAAGGTAGAGAAGACAAACCCCTACATGGACTTCGATTATTGGAATGATGGTGATGTCAGCTATGGTAACGATAATACAGTCAGCCAGTGTCCCGTTGAGAATGGTGTTATTTGGACGCCTTGGGGATCGCTCAATGCTGGTAATTTAATCGCTGGAATTGCAGCAGGTCTTCAGCCACAGACGATACAGCTCAGAACACTGCTGGCATTGTCCCGACGTCCCGGTCAATTTGGAGGCAGACAAAGTACCCTTACCGTTGACAATCGATGGGCTGCCACTTTAGCGGGAGATCTTTCTGAAGTTGCTCTGGTTCAGGTCCCAATGTCACCATCGGGCAGTGCTTCTGTGGGAGCTGGTGGGGCTTGGAACGATACCGTCATGGCTAAATGGTATTTCATGTCTAGACGGGACAACCTAGAGATGACTGATGCTGAAATTCGTGGTGATTTAGATGGTCTAATCATCGCTATGAACATCGCTAATTGGAAGAATCAAGCTTCCGGCTTGAAACTGAGTCAGTTGCTTTCTATGTACTACTCTCTGGGAGGTGTTCTTGATTCAGGCATCATGGCATGCAATAGACAACAACAGTTTAATCAAGTGGCTGCAGTGAATGACATGACCAGCCAGACAGCTGCATTTGCTCAAGTCCTCGATGCAGAAATGCAGTTGAGAGTGACCCTTCAGCAACCAGCAATTCAGCAATTTTCACAATCAGCAGCTAGCGAACTGGGAAATTATGTTCGTAAGTATAGATTTACGATCGTCATTCATTTTTGGAAATAAATTGATTATATCTTTTCTTTTCATATTTTATAGCTCAATATTTGAATGATATTTCATGCCAAGCTTCGAACGTTCAAACGGGTGATGTCTCAGAAAAATTTACACCCATGACAGATATTTTCGTTTTCCTCGATGTTTCATGGGAATACAATGCAATTGTTGATTATGTTAGGTAAGTCTTGAAAAAAGTCCGACTTAATAGATATTCTTTACATTTTTTTTTGTTTGCATTCTGGCAGCTATGTTCTCGAACGGATTAATGTTGCACCATATGCAAGTTCCGTAACATTGCTTTGCGCAGGTGACGGTCGAATTATCGCCAATACAACTAACCACATGAGTGATGTCTATCAGCAATGGAATGTCTCCACTCAGTCTACCTGTAAGTTGTTTGATAGGTTAATAATGTCAAGTCCTATTCTAATAATTAATTTAACTTATAGACAGTCCTGGTTTCAATCTACCTCTTATTCTGAAGACTGTTCAAAACCTCACCCAAACCCTTATGATAGGACAACAGCAAAATAATTCCGTTGGAGGGCGTTCAATGATCGCACTTTTAGTACCAAACATGGCCACCGTAAATGATGGAGACTCAAACTACGTTCAAGTTCAATTACAGTACATCTACGAACAGATTCCTGATCTGAAATTCCTCTACTTCACTGGTGGTTCTCCAATTCGATTCAATTCATTTGTCGTTGATCCAGCGAAGGATATTTTCCAGATTAGCTTAGGTCAGAACAATATTGCTTCCCAGGGAAGACCAGTTATTCAGCGTATCAAAGAACGTAAGTTTTTAAAAATATTTTTGCTTACCACAAAAAACATATTTAACCAAAAAAAAAATAAAATCTTTCCAGTTCAACGGCGAATCATAAATCCTCGTTGTGGAGCATATTGGTATAGTTCAACTTGGGGACAAGATCAAATGTACCAATACATTCGACCGAACTTCATCAACTTCTATCGTTTGATGCCAAATTATTTCTATATTGCTGGCGGAAATCGTCAAGTGAGCATAAATGGTGCTAGCGGAACAACTTTGACAGTTTGTACATCTCGTTATATCGAGCGACCCATGCAAAATGCAACAACATCATCATCGAATGGACAGACTGACATTTCCTGTCAACAATTAACAAATACCGGAAACAGCATGACATATGATTTGTCAAATGCATGTAATGGTTACTTTTCGATACATAGTTGTCCTCCGCTATATATTTCTGTGCAAGCAACATCTACATATAGCTCGCAGGCTTCATGCATGGATAATGCTTGTCAATATCCAGATGAAGTACGATATCAGGTGACCGTACAAAATTTGGGTTGCTATAGCGGTGTGGGAAAGATTTTGGCTAGTTTGACAACTATTATCATGGCGGCCATTTTAAGACAGATTGTTGTGTAAGCAGCATGACAGTTTGAAAAAGAACATTGATGACATTTTGTCCATATAAACAAAAAAAAAACAACTTAGGAGAGAAGAGAGCGCATGGGAGTCCTTCCAAGAACAACATTTTTTTAGTTTTAATAGTTTTAGATAAGTACGTAAATACATACAGTTGCCTTTTTTTAACTTTTTACATATTAAAGAAGTAATTTACCGTAATAATAAGAATAAGCCTTACAGCTGAGTAGCTCTGTGTTTTTTATTTTGTTTTTGTACGTTGAAAGTTTTTACTTAGCAAACATTCACACGAGAAAACAGGCAAGTTGCTGGAGATTTATGACGTTACCTTTTAATTTTTTCCACCTAAAAACTAAAAGTTGCTTAGAATCTTAGTTTCATTATGTTAAAGGGAACATAGAATTTATTGGGGCGGCAACACGCGGACCCTTCGATGTTCGATATTTACGAATGCCACCGATTGAGGTTAAGATTGAGATTTTTAGATTGAAATTGAGATTGATATTGAGATTGAGATTGAGATTGAGATTGAGATTGAGATTGAGATTGAGATTGAGATTGAGATTGAGATTGAGATTGAGATTGAGATTGAGATTGAGATTGAGATTGAGATTGAGATTGAGATTGAGATTGAGATTGAGATTGAGATTGAGATTGAGATTGAGATTGAGATTGAGATTGAGATTGAGATTGAGATTGAGATTGAGATTGAGATTGAGATTGAGATTGAGATTGAGATTGAGATTGAGATTGAGATTGAGATTGAGATTGAGATTGAGATTGAGATTGAGATTGAGATTGAGATTGAGATTGAGATTGAGATTGAGATTGAGATTGAGATTGAGATTGAGATTGAGATTGAGATTGAGATTGAGATTGAGATTGAGATTGAGATTGAGATTGAGATTGAGATTGAGATTGAGATTGAGATTGAGATTGAGATTGAGATTGAGATTGAGATTGAGATTGAGACAACGCAATACAGAAACTATTCCTTATTTCAGCGTGTTTTATTTTTAAAAATGTTTTTCTCTAAAAAAAAAAAGAGGTTTTAAAATAAAAAAAATAAAAATGCATTTCCACATCCAACCGCAGCCAAATCCCTTTTTATATCTACTTATAAATATTATCCACAACAACATTCAATTTGAAATTTCCGGAACAGACCGAACAAACGAACTAAAGCGCTATAAGAAAATCTGTCTGAAGATGTTAAGCAAAAGTTTTGTTAAAGAAAGATATTTGGCTTTGATGCGTTCCTTCATTGTTATAGGAGACAGAGCACATCTGTAGTATACAACAAGAATAAAGTCCCCTTGAAAGTTATTCCAAAGAATGAAAACTTATCTTAGTATACTTAAATCAAAATGTACGTATACATACATACATATGTATAGGTATGTTTGACTTTGAATGTGTTTATATCTCCATGTGAGAAAAAAAAGAGGATATGGATATGATGAAAATTGAAAATGAAAATGAAATATTATCCATGGATTAATTTAAATTTGAATTAGAATTTATGTGATGGATGGTAAATTTGGAGTTTGGGCCATTGGCTTTTTCAAGAACGACAAAAAGTGAATATAGGATGTACGTATAGTGAAACTTTTTTTGGTATTAATTTTACTAAATGAAACTGTCTCTTTTTAATGTCAGGTATGTGTTGTCCATTAAGCATAAACAAACTTTATTAAAGTTCACTTGGTAACTTAAGAACACATATAAGGAACTTTAAATTGGTCATCCAAACACCTCAAAGTTGACGTTTATTTTTTTTTTTAATTTCGTGTTTCGAGCAACTTGAATAAATTGGCATACTCACTAGATAATATGAGGTAATCGTTATATAAACTTCGATACTATCCACATCTAGTTATATAGAATTCTTTTTTGTTACCCCTTCAAACAAACAAGTCCGTTTTGGATCCGCGCCCGTGTAGTCAACAACGAAGTATGGTCGACTTCGCATACGGAACCCTTAAAATGTTAAAACTGCTTTTGTCGCCTTAAATTAGCATTTAAATTAGAATTACCACTTCTACATTTATTGTGAGAAAGAGAGGTCACTAAGTGAAAGCCGAATCCAAAACGAAAAAATTCTCCAATTGAGTTCTAAATTATCTGAAAAAAAAATTTTAAAAACTATTATTAAAAAAACAAACAAACAAGAATCATTTTTTTACCTCAAGACGTTTTTATTTATTATTAAAATAAATTAATTGAAAACTAAAATTTTTACTATCAACCAAAAATTTCTCAATTGTTCAAAAACAAACGAACAAAAAAAATGTCGCTACGCTACTTTCAAAAATTAACTAAAAAAATTATGGTGAAACAATGCTTGTAGAATGTGGACACAAAGAATCACAATGGCACAATGCACTTGCAAGAACTTAAAATTACAATGAACCTGTTTCTCACCCAACAAAAAAAAATAACTTTTAAAAATAACGTTTTTTCCCACCAGACCTCGATGAACTCATTTTTGTTTTAAATAATGTTCTTTCATTTTTAAATAAAAAATATTTTCTTACTTCCGGTTTATTTCTTCAATCAACAATAGTTTTTTTTTCGCCTTACCATTAATGCTGCACCACGACCACACTAATTCAAATTCGCCCGAAATGGTTTGGGTTCTCGTCACGACTTTACTGATGGTAGTGGTGTGTTTATAAACTACCTACCTCAAACTATTTGAAGAGCCATGGTTAACAGTTTGAGGTGTTATGGAGCTAATACATGCACCGTCAAATAAATCAAACAAAATGGTTGAGGACTTCAATATTTCTTAACATCCAACCAACAGATGTCGTTGCACACCATTTTTTGCAAATTTTCTAAAAATGAGATTGCATTTTTCCTCCTCTCACAACACAGACTCAGTCCAAATCACGCATAAACAATACCCCACGTCTGATGTCTCCCCATCAACCATGAGAAGAATTTTCCGAAATTTTTGCGCGCTTTTCTCACCCATCGCCACATCACTCCAATTCGAGCCATCTCACTCATTCTCTTCGTACATGTGTAGATATCACAACTGGGGGGATAGACAGCATCGCGCATTGGGTATTCTATCTATTTTTCCACGGATATTTTGATGTCGTGTTGTCGTCGTCGTCGTAGTCATAGTCGTCGACGTCTCGTCATCATCGTTCGGGTGCATCTCCATCTCATTTCTTCGCCCACTAAAACAAAACAAAACACGCCGAGAAAAAGAGGGAGGAAAAACCTAACAAACTCCAACATAAGCCAGCACCAGCAGAACAGCACACACAAAATAGAGCTCCCGCTCCGATTATTTTATTGATCGATTTTCCATTCCATGACTGAAACAAATAAATTTTTCCCCAACACTCTGCCTGCTGGCACACAGTTCGTCGGGAAAAACGTCAAGTGCGGGTCGTTGTCGTTCGTTCATTGACGCGAAATATTTTCCTCCTCTTCCTTGAGAATTCATAGTAAAATTATAAGTTATTAGAACAAAAAAAGTGCTGTTATTATAGTTTTTTAATCTTCCGGTTGTCATTTTTATTTGTTAATAATACAAAAACAACAACAAAAAATTTAGTTGAATGCTTAAAGTTTAAAAAAAAACAAAGTGTGTTCATCAGTGCAATAATTGTTGCAAGCAATTATTTCCCTTGCAAAGAAAAAAAAAAAAAAAAGGTTTTTTCAGAGACGTCTTGGTCGCTCGTCTACGTCTTCGAGGATTTGGAGAAGGGGGATTTATTTTTGTCAGTTGAAAGCCGTTTTGAATTAAATCTGGGAAAATGTATTTATTGATAATGGTAAGACAGTTTTTGTTGAATCGTCAAATAAAAATAAGCCCAACAAAGTTATTGATTTTTCGGGTCTATATATTGCAATTAAGCATTTTTTTTTTTTCGTTTTCGCTTTTTCATCCCTATACCTGAAATGCATTTGTGTGATGGTATTTCGAAGGGGTAGGAGTATTGCAGGGTTATAAAATGGGCTGTGTGTATTAGATTATGCTCATGGTAGGTAGGTACCTACCTTCTTACCTGCCTGCATTTCAGATTAACTACCCTTAACTATTTAAGCTAATTATTTTTAACCCACTGTAGTTACAATATTGTTTATTCCTTGTTCCTGGAAAAAATGTGTTTTTATTTTTAGAGTTAACTAATTTGGGTGGAATTTAAGATTTCGTGGACAAAGGGGGAGATTTTTATTTATATTTTCCTAATATAGTGCTTGTTCCACCAAAGAAGCCACCTTCTTTCCATTTCCAATGTCATGCGCCCTTATCACTCCCTCTTTGGATATCAACAACTCCTCTCCTTTTTTTTTGCAGAGAGAAGGTTAACAGTGTTCCCATTTTATTACTATTGTTAGTAAATTTATTTTTTTTTTCTAATTCATTTAATTTTTAGTATCTTTTTATGTAAAGGCATCTTTTAGAAAATTCTGAATTTACATCTGTTCCAGTTCGGCATAAATATAAAACACCAAAAAGGAGCTAAAATACATAAAATCAAATAGATAGTGTTTTCTTTTAAACGTGAGGATGGTTCAAAAGGAGCCTAGCATTTTGCGTTGGCCACCATCTTTAATTTAGGAATAGGTAGTTTTATATAATTTAAAGGAGTAAAAAGGGGTCCGATGATCTTGGTGGTAGCTCACCCAATTGTTTCTTCATTCAAACCTTCAATTGACTTGAATTTTTAACTTTTGACACTTACAATGCACTTTACAAAAATTTTTTGTCACGATTGATATTTTTCTAATTTGGGACAACAATTGTATGCTTTCAATCTCGTTTATTTATACTAAAGCATGTTAATAAGCATTATTAAAATACAAAAGATAGTGGTCCGAAATTTTAGATGATTTTAAATATGATACTAGGTCAAAAATGTGACTGGCGCAAAATTTTAAACAGTCAGATGTTAAGGTAAGAAAGATATTTTCTTACCAGTTTTTTAACTTTAAAGCTCTTTTCAAAAATGTTCTCAGTTTGATCATTCTTTATTTATTATCTTACTAAACTTATTTTATAAATAAACTCCAGCTGAACACGCCCAAAACAGTAACGGTTCATGCTAAAAAGTACCATATTTAGATTGTCAATAAGTGACATTTGGAGTTAGTATGTTACTTAAAAGATAAAATAGGCATTTGGTGATTTTTACTTTAATAAAATGATAAAAAGTAAAATGTTAAAATTTAGAAAATCCTTTTTTTTACACAGCATCATACTAAAAGTGCCTTAAGATCGTACTAATTTGGCTAAAATTATGTGCCATCGAGTTTTAAGTTTGAAAATAATAAGAGAATTTTATATTTGTTATTTATTTATTTACTTTAGAATTTTCAGTTGGGCGACAAAAATAGGTATAATTTTTGTAGATAACGGGAATTTATGCAATTATATAAATTTCTTTACCACGTCTGATTTCCGTCTGATAAACGTGAAGTTTTACTCGTAATGTGTTATCAAATCACATATTACAATTATTACATCACCCCAACAAAATTCAACAGATGGGTAATCTCCTTTACTCATGACACGAAAATGCTAGTTTAATAAAGTGGGATCTCTGTTGTTCAAGAGAGGAGCGAGCTACGAACTCAACAACTCAACATTATTTTTCAATTCGCAATCACAATTCACAATGACAATAGGCAACACAATTTTCCATTTTGAATGAAATCATTTATTGTCAAATTAGTTTTCTCCGAAGTTTTTCCTGCAAAATGGATGATGTTTACACTTTTTGCACAGAAGATACACTACCTAGACTGCCCAACCTAGGCACCACTATAGGCTGCTATTATTTTTATTATTTTTATTTTATCTGAAGATTTGTACAGAGGGTTGAAAATGGGGAGTGGTGCTATGGCTATCAAACGGGCGCATTTTTCAGTATGTTTTATTGGAAATCAATTGAATGGATTTGAATGGAATGAGGGGATGTCGTTTGTTGTTGTTTTCTATTATTACTGTATGCCACTATGGGGTGGGTGTGTGAGCATAGAAGAAGAGGTATTTCCGGGTGTTTTGTTATTGTGAGTGCTTTTATTGTGATTTTGTGTGAAGTAAATGTAGGTACTACCTATCATAGTTGGGGAAAATTCTCTCTCATGGCTATTATTTAACTACCATACACTACTTCGAGTCTAGGTTTGCGATTGAAGTGATTTTTTTTTTCGTTAGTTTATTCGATAATCAAATGAATTATTTTTTTGTGGGAGTCATTTATAAGAAATGGTTGGTTATGGTGATTTTGGAAAAGCACTTTACCTTTTGAAAACCTTCCTATGTCTTGCTAAACAAAAAATAGTAGGTATGTAGGTAGGAACTAAATTATATAGAATTATTTTCACACATATTTGTTCTTCGTTAAAATTGGCTAAAGTTGGAATTTCTTTCTCAGATTCCGTTCAAGTAAACTTAAAAAATTTTGTGTGAAGTTCGATAAATTATGGGTATGTACCTATTTTGAAATTGGCTATGTAGAAAATTCAAAGATAAAATATAAGAAAATAATATACCTAATGCTTTATGGTCTAAGTTGTATAAGCAAAGCTTAGGTATGTAATGGGTGATTTTTTAAGAGGTTTAGAACTTTAAAAAAAAAAAAAACACAAAAAATTCGAAAAAATGAATGAAATATTTATTTGAATCGATAGTTTGAACCTTGCAATTTAATGTTTAAAGATAATTTCATGCAAATTTTGACCGCGGCTGCGTCTCAGGTAGCCCATCCGCTGAGTCCAATTTTGGCATACTCTTTCACACATATCGGCCGGTATCTCACGAATGAATGCATGGATGTTGGCTTCCAGTGCGTCAATCGAAGCGGGCTTGTCCCTATAGACATTAGCCTTGACATACCCCCACAAAAAATAATCTAATGGTGTCAAATCGCACGATCTAGGCGGCCAATTGACCGGCCCGAAACGTGAAATTAACTGTTCACCAAACTCGCCTCGCAATTGCGCCATTGTTTCGCGTGCTGTGTGGCATGTGGCACCGTCTTGTTGAAACCACATATCATGCAAGTCAAGAACTTCCATTTCGGGCAAAAAAAAGTTTGTTATCATCGCTCGGTAGCGTTCACCATTGACAGTCACGCTGCGATTCGCATCATCTTTGAAGAAATATGGCCCAATAATGCCGCCGGCCCATAAACCGCACCAAACAGTGGCTTTTTCGGGATGCATTGGTAGCTGTTGCAATGCTTCTGGCTGATCTTCACTCCAAATGCGGCAATTTTGCTTATTTACGTACCCATTCAACCAAAAATGAGCCTCATCGCTGAACACAATTTTTCGATAAACAACATTTCGAACCGAGCACGAATTTTGATAGTAAAATTCAATAATTTGCAAGCGTTGTTCATTTGTAAGACGATCCATGGTTAAATTGCAAACCAAACTGAAGCTGTTTGACAGTGACACAAGGTACTAAACACACGTCAGCTGTCAAAACCAGTGTTGCCAAAACCAAACCAGCTAAAAAATCACCCTTATAAACAAATAAATATATCTATCTATTACTACGTTTACAAGGAGAATTAAATCTGAATTAAATCAGGATTCGATTCCGTGTAGACCTGGATCGGATCGAAATAGGATTAATCGATCCGATCCAGCTTTGCGAGCTGTGTGTATTTCAATCACAAGCTCTGTGCTGTTCGTGTCGATGTTTTGTCCTGTTTTTTGTTGTTTTTCCTATTTTATTTATTATTTTTTTTAACTGAATTCCGCACGCATACACTAAAAACAAAACGTCTCTTCGATTCCATTTGAATAAAATCATTCGATCCGCCGTGGTCATATACCTGGATCGAAATATCATTTGGATCCGATCCGATCCTTCAATCCTATCTTGTAAACGGGGTATATCTATCTATCTAGTCTAAGATACCGCCATATGACGACCTACCCTCATCGAGTTACCGGATAAGTGGTAGGTAGGTATGCAGTTTTTTAGATAGTGTCTAAACTAATATTTTGCGCAAGGGTTGCCTGGCGAAATATGGTCAAGGCATAGGGTTGCCACGCTTTAAAGGTCGATTTTTTGGTTTGTTTCAATTATGTGATAATAAAATAATATCTGGGAAATGTTTTCTAGAAATAAGTTTTATATGTATGAAAAGCAGATAAAAAATAAAAAGACCCGTGTTTACAAAATGTTTGATATACCTAAGCTTTTTTCTTGACTAGGTGAATTTTTGAAAAATACATATTTTTCTAAGCAATATTTGATGGTTTAGATTTTTTTTTTTCTTTTTCCCTAATTGGTATTTTCATTTAAAATAACAGTAACATAAATAGAATTTTATTAGGTATCATTACGATGGTAGGTAGGTAACTACTAGGTATGTTGTTTTTAAAACTGTTGTCTACTTTTGGAGTTGCTGAAATTTTAATAATCGACGTTTTTAAATTTCTCATAGCGTTAAAGAAAACAATTTTAATAGTCTCAGAGAGATGTCAACAATTTCTGAGACAGAAACTTTAACCAAAATGTGAGTAATTGGGTTAATAGGTACAAGTGTCATGATATAAAATTTTAAAAGTCTGGCAGTTTTTTTTTATCTCAGCTTGTGGTAGATCTGGGTGGTTGAAAATTGCTATTTTCCAATTATTGTGTCAGGAACAGGGCCGGCCCCAGCCAAACTTGCGCCCTGTGCAAGATTTGTAGAAAGCGCCCCTTTTTTATATTTTCACACATACATACATACATACGTAAAATTTTTTGGTTTTCAGTTTTGGAAAAATCTTAAAAAACTAAAAGACGTTTTTTTTTGGAAACTTACTTTTCTGGCCTTAGCTTTTGCAAAATTTTGGCTCTGTTTTTTGTTTCCGATTATACATAAATTCATCCCTCGTAGTTTTCATTTTTTCATTCTATTAAAATTTCCATCTCCTGTGTGAACAGACACTTAACCCCCTTACACAGGTACAGTGTGCAATAAGAAAACCTGCACGCCCTGACCCATATGATTCTGTATAAATAAGTTTTTTTTTTTAAATATTAATTTTCCAATATTAGTTTCGATACTCAGTGTGTTACACATACATTTGTAGTA
Organism: Epistrophe eligans; assembly: GCA_951394125.1. Lineage (NCBI taxonomy): Eukaryota > Metazoa > Arthropoda > Insecta > Diptera > Syrphidae > Epistrophe > Epistrophe eligans. Next base: position 25,693,909 of record OX596031.1, on the reverse strand, counting down.
GTAGGTAGCACAGCTACCTACCTTGTCTCTTTTTCGGAGACATTTTTTTACTGTTTTTTTTTTCGTAGATGAGAAGTCACATACAGAGGTACGGTTAATTTTAGATATTACCGTCATTTTTTAATATTTATTTTTCCATTTTTAGTACTTTTTTCACGAAATTGTCCCTCCCGCCAAAACGGGGGGAGATAGACCCTCCCTCCCATAGTAAAAAATGCTTGTATTAAAGTGTTCTACAAAAAACCGTTATCATTTCTTGGCGCCACAGTTATCATACTCTCCCCAAATATTGCATCTGAAATTACTCGCCTTTTTTAATAAAAAATATTTTTGCTGGACTTCAAATCTTCGTAGTTAGGTTAAATATTATCGGAATTCCATAAACAATATACCATTTCGTTCGTTAGAATATTGTCTAAATAAAAGTACTTAATACTTTTTTTCTTCAATGTAACGGTTTCCGAGAAAATCGCAAATAAAGTTGATCATGGCCAAATTTTCACTCGTTTTTCGCTTATAACTTCTAAGTTACTTTCTGAAAAAATAAATGTTGTATAGGGATTTGTAGATAATATGAATTGGAACAAAAAAGTTCTCGATACATTTTTCATAAAAAGTATTACAAACGGAGAAAAACGCAGAAAACCAAAAAAGTCTTATTTTCAAGATAACGGGACCCCCACAAAGCCGAATTTCCCGCAAACTCAGATTTATACTCAGAATCAACCCCCCCATAAAACTGCATTCAAACTTGGACCACTTCAAAACTTTTCTCAGATTATTCCCCATTGCCTGTACTAGGTGCATAATACAAAACCTGCACGTTCTAGCCCACATGATTCAATATGAATAAGTATTTTTCTTTGTCTTTGTATTTTTCTTTCTCCATGTTAATTTTGGGACTCAGTGTGTATGAAATAAAACTTGCACATATGGGGTAGCATAGAACTTTTTTCTGTTGAGATTTTTTAATTTTTTTTTGTCTTGTACGAACAGGGTGAAATATTTTGAAATAAGGCAGGTAGGATTGATTTGTCATGGGTCTAGTGGGATCTTTAATTTGACCATATCTTGAGTTAAATTCTCCTTGAATACAACAATGAAAGTGATGTTAGTCAGTGTGCAAGAAATAACTTAGCCACAGTTGTGATGGATGTTATTTTGGGATTGTTTGAAGAATGTTTGTGGTTAAAATGCAAATGGCAGTACATATTTGTTTGTGCAGTATCAGACTATATTTTCTTGCTCCTGGTAATGCGCCCCCAGAATTTTGCGCCCTGTGCATTTGCACATCTTGCACATATGGTTGGTCCGGCCCTGGTCAGGAATATGACGTGAAGAAACTGATTATTCATGTCAACATGAAGAAGCCGATACGCGGATTATGTTCCATATATTCCGAGTACCAACAGGTTATAAATTCTTGGTAAAAGCCTCCGATACTGACGTTCTCATAATTTTGCTGGCTAATTTGCATAAGGTTCTAAAGTCCAAAATTTGGGTAGCAGCTTCAACTCAGCATAAGAAAAATAGTTGCATAAATTGCACAGAGCTCGCGCTGAAGATGGGTTCCACATAATGTCAAAGTTTGCAATCTTTCCACGCGTTTACAGGTTCCGATTACACAGCAGCTTTTCACAATGAAAGCAAAAGCAGACTATTTAAGATTTCTTCACAAAATGGGACTTACCAAAAAATATTTACATCATTAAAAAATGTGTGTTGTTCAGGAGGTTACTGCTCTTATGTATGGAATCAAACATTGCCTAAATGTAGATGATGCGAGATATCGTATTTTTCAAAATATATATAGGTACAACTAAAAAATAAAATGAAAAATTTATGAAAAAGATCCAAAGTTTCGACTTCATATTTAATCCCACCATGCTGGAGATCACTTCAACAAAAAGTTCTGCGCACAATAAATGTGAATTCTATGTGGCTAAATGCAACTGATTCTCGTTGTGCTAAATTACGTCCTGAAAATTGCGATTGGTTCATCGATGGCTATTTGAAGCCAAGGGATTCATTGGAGTTGGAGACCCAACCTCATTGCAAGTTGATGAGATATTGCACGTAACAAATAATATTGAAAGTGGATGACGATAATTTCTCAGAATATAACTTTGATACTTCCGATGAATCAGAAACTGAATAAATTGTTTGTAGGTAGGTAGGTACTTTTTGTTAATTTGATTAAAGAAATGTTTTTCCTTTTAAAAATAATGTATGAAAAACCAACAAAAATTGCTTGAAAAAATATGTACATACATTTTTTTCAAAAATTCACCTAGCCAAGAAAAAAGCTTATATCAAACATTTTGCAAACACGTATCTTTTTATTTTTTATCTGCTTTTCATACATAAAACTTATATTTCTAGAAAAAATTGCCCAGATTTTATCTGATTTTTTTTTCCAACGTCCATTTTTAATTTTTTGGCTTTAAAATGTTTTTATATCGAGTTTTAGATTTTCTAGAATTTTCTTTTCTATGTAGGTATGACTTTCTGAATTTTTTATTTTTTTGTTGGGAAGTACCTACCTAACTACCTTGGTACATACCTAATGATAGGGTGCTTAAGTGCAAAAGAAGAAGATCGCGACTTAGGTAGTGCACGTATATAAGTGTTAAGGACCTCAACCAACTTAGCGTGCAAAACTAAAGATAGCTAATCATTAATCAAGAGACCGAGCTGGCTCGATAAGCTCAGGTCCACACCGCGCTGTAGCGCCACCTTAAGTCGGTAAGTAATCAAATAGCTAACATAAGTATGTAGGTGCCTACCTACTAATTAGGTATTCCTAGACTAGGTATAGTGTCGGGGGATGTATGTAATTGTGAACAGGAAAACTGTAAACACACTTTGTTCTGCGAAAACCGGTTATCTTGCGAAATATTATTATAATCATTATATGTAGCATTCCTTAAGTCGCTTTTGCTTGTTTTATTTTAGAACTTAAAATAGATAATTAACAACTTACCCTTATGAAAACGTTCCTACAGGTAGTACCTACCTAACCTACCTACTATACCTACCTTTTATACGACGCAATTACTTTGCTTGTTGAATATATACCTATGTAGGTAGGTATCCTGTTTTTCCTTCTTTCATAAAATGATAACAACCTTGCAACGATAAAGAAAGGGGTGTCTGAACAATATACCTACAAGATCGCTGAAAAACTAGTTTTATTTTTATACCTATTCACACACACAGCAAAAGAATTATCAAAAAAAAAAACACCCAACATGTTCCCTTTAAAAAAAAAATTCCTCTTCTCTTTTAATTTCGAAACTCAGCGCAAAATAAGCACAAAAGTAAAATACTCAAAAAAAAATAGAAGATAAGCAAAAGGATGCATAGTAGACTTCACAAACAGAAAACACACACCCTGTTTACAATCTACCTACATCCTACGCATTCCCACCACAGCCGTACATGACGGGACAGTACCTATACCTACATCCTCTACATATTCTACAAAATAAAATACCTACTGGATTGGAGTTCTTCTTTTTTCAACCCAACTCAAAAGATGAGGCACTGTTTGGAGTTTACAACAATAAATTGCACACCAAAGAGGGTACAAAATAAAAAAAAATATACAATCACAACTACATAGATACCTACAAACAAGCCGAGTGGCAGAAAAGAAAAAAACTCCCCCATTTCTCCAGTTACTCCCAAAGCAGTCATACATACATACAAATACATTATTTCCTCCTCACAGTCAGAACAATCGCTTTTTTACTGATACATTCATACAAACGTACCCTCTCTATGTTCGGCTGAGTTCTGAGATCACTTCACTTGGTTGTTTGAATTTGAATTTTGAACCCCGTTTTGCGCCCAATGTTGTATTCACGAACCATGAGTTTCAGTGGTGAAGATAAACGCTCTAGACTGTTAGTGGAAGTGTTGCCATATGTATATAAAAAACTTATATAATTCATAAACTTATCCAACAATTATTTTTACAGTTAAATCAGAAAGCATTTTTTCAGTAGTACATGCATGCAGGTGGAATTAAAAAACGAGTATATAAAACATTAAAACCAGCAATAAAACATTAAAACCAGCAATTCAGTGAATCCTAAGTTAACTCAGCAAATTTGGTTAGCTAACTCTGGTTCAACTTTAATCTCGGACTGAAAAACTAAGCCTAGGTTATAGATATCTTTTATAGGTAATGAGATATATTTGAGCTATATTTTTTTTAAATTAAAGACGGTTTTGTATGATAAACCACTTATATACCTATCAGTCTGCGAAGTAGGCTTTTATTTAAAAAAAAAATTTAAATGCAATTAAAAGGTTAACAAATAAAACTAGCGATAATTTACCTTAAAATGTGTTTTTCAAAGTCCAATGCATAGCATCGTGCCGAAATAACCGCATTTATTGAAAATTTCTCAACCATGAGGTGGTCAAAGTGCGATTTATTTGTATAACGACCACTTTTCCATTTTGGACTTTTTACATTTAGTACTTATGGGAATTGTAGATTTTTGATTATTTTCACTACTCATTGCTTATAAAAACTTTCTGAATTGCGAAAAAACAATTTTTTTGAATTTTCTAGGTACCTATTCAGAAAAAATATTTTTGACTTTACTTACCATATAATAATGTCAATTAAAGTAAGTGTAAGCACTTTTTATTCGGCGAAAACGGATAATCCGACTTGACTTTTTCGAAAACCATCAAATTCACGGTTTTCACCCTCATTAAATTGGTGCCTTTATAAAACTTTCATTTGAAGTAGATGTAAACATTTTTATTTGATTCCTTCTACCTTTTCATCAAAAGTTTTCTTAATTATGTACAATGTACCTACCTTTAGCTACATACCTACCTACAATACTTATAAATGCCAGCAAATAGGTACATAATAAATTTTAAAATTATTCTGTACCTAAAAATAAAATTGTCAATCTGGCAACACCCATTACACACCCTTCTTTATTTTATCATATAGTAACCTCTTCTGAATCTAAACTGCCTTTGGTATATTTCACCGTTTTGTTCATCCGTACCCGGACTATACATATTTATGTATATAGCAAATGATCCTATGATCTATGAATCGGCGGGCGGGTGGTCGTAGAGAAAAACACTGTTTTTCTTCTGTTGTTGGTATTTTTTTTTTATCAACGTGGGTGGAAGAGTTTCCGTCAAGCCAACCTGAACGGACACGACGACGACCATCTCTGCCTGTTATTGCGGTTTGTAGACTGCGTTTAAATATACTGGTCATTTAATACATTTTGTCAACTGTGGCTAAAGGCAGATATCTACATCACACAAGCGCTAATTAAAAAAAAATCCTAACGGATGCATTATAAAACAAACATTTAATGTGCATCGTTAAGAAAAGTACCTAAACATTAAACAAACAAAAAATCTCCCCCTATAGTGTACAATTAATGCTGAATAGCAAAACTCAGGAGTCCCCCCTCACAATTATCCAACCCTGAACCCACCCAACATGACAGCTTTTCTATCTCTATCTCTACTTTTGTCGCGACAGCTGCAAATTTCTCGGAAAAAAATATGAAATTTGGCGCGATCACTTTAGTCAGAGTCACAAAGCTTTATCTCTTCTTCCAGCTGCACTACAGAACACCACCCAATACTGCACGCGTATACAGTCTTCTATACAACTTTTGGTCATCAGTTTCGCCGAAATTCGAGGTCACACTCTCTCACAGATAGACGGAGGTCGGTTTGGAGGAGGCTGAGAGAGATTCAGATGAATTTTTAAAGCGTAGAATATACACAAAAACACAAAACTCATTAATGCGCCCATGAAACCCATACAAAATCAGAGGGGGATAATATACGTCAATCTGTCATACCTACAAGCAAGGGGAAAGGAAGATACGCGCGGGGCGATAGCTAAGAGCACACAATGAAAAAGAGGTGGTTTGGCGTTGGATGGTGGTTGTGTGGTGCCGTTGCCGGGTGCGTGATATTTTTTGCCCTCCACTTCGTACATTGTTCCCCTCGCCACCACCGCCTCCACCCTGTCCAACACAGCCGTCACTTGAACGGATCCCAGAAAAAAAATATCGCCTCGCCATCGCCAACACTCAAGACGCAACCACCTCCTGTTTCTTTAGGTTTTTTTTTTTTATTTTTCTCCCTTGCTTTTTTGAATGTCAGCTTGTGAGTTGCTCTCACTGCCAGGGGTGTAGTTGTCCAAACTAATAGAGCAAGGCGTACATCTATTTTGGTATGAAAGTTAAATTAATTTCAGACGAGAAGTTAATAAATATAATGTACATTCCATTCAACATCATCTATCGGATTATTTCCTGATACTCGTACTAGATATTATGCAGCTGGTGCTGAATTTGTTGCAAAACTCTGTTCCAAGTTCCTCTATCAATAGAGCAATATTTATAACCTCTTGTCTATTCACAAATTTGAAAATTGGTCACAAACTGATTTGAAGATGAGAAACTGACATCTGTCAGTTTCCACAAAATAATGGCCATCACTTTTGGTATTGACAGATTCGTAAATTTCCCTTTTCAGAAACTCACAAATAGTTAAAAACCTTACGAACAAACCCAAGTAGAATCTACTGAGAGATTCATTCTTGTATCAAAAACAGAGAAAGAAAGAGACTACAGAAAAAACAAGCAAAACAATGCCTGTTTGCTAACTTCATTTCAACAATTTTCCCAAAAATGGGTTTTGACAGCAAATTGTGAAAGTATGTGCAAATTTAGAAGGAATTTCGCAAAAAACAAAAAAGAAATGAGCTGTCAAAGAAATTAGAAATTTTAACGTGACAACATTTTTTCTCTAACTCAGCTCTTTTGGAATCAAAACTATCCATTAAATATTTGCTATGTACAATGTACATAGCTACCTACATAGCTTATATGTTTGTAAGTATGCGTGTGACTTAAATATATATCCCAGAAATTTCACGCTGCACAGCGCGGCGGCGTTCATGACGATCAAAGATCGTAGTCATTATAAGCATAAGCATGTTATTTTTCTACATATTTTAAAAGAAGTTGCTCTAACGAATCAGCGCCCTTCGACAATAACGGCTCTGTGTTTTATGATGTACCGGCAATGTTGTTCGCATCGGCCCTCTTTCCATCCATTGTGATGTGACCTGTTTGCATGCCTGCCGGGGCCGCTGAAAACAACCACCACCATCGCCGCCTGTTTGCCTGCCTGACTGCTGTTGTGGGTTGCTCTTTGGCGTTTTCATACAGCAACAACAACAATATAAAGTGGCGGCAGCAGCAGGCAAACAAAATGTTGACGATGATGATGAGGCCGAGGCGCAGCGACAATGGTGCGACACGATCAACAGCGGGTGGGTAGTCGTAGTTGAGTTGTTGTCTTTTTTTCTTCTCTGTTATTTTTCTTCTTTTTTTTTTTTTGGGTTGTTTGTTGTGGTGGAATTGAGAGTTGGGTTTTTTGGGTTGATTGCCTGACGCCGAAATTCGCTCGGGCAGTCTACAGGAATTTTTCATCGCGTTCGGAGGTGGTAAAATATTATAATTATTATTATTGATTCTGAGTGATTAAAGTTTGTGAATTGTGATTACAAAAGTTAAATGCGTGCAAACTTATAAAAGCATTTTTGTATAAACAAAATCGAAAAAAGTGATTATTAGTTAAATAAAACGGAATCTCCGTTAAAAGTGAACTCTATCAAGAGTGTGTTTATAGATATTATAGAAAAAGAGATCTTTATGCTTGGTGATAATATTAAAGGTAAGATCATAATCAAAGCAGTAATTTGGGGGCGGTTTTTGTTAGTTTACTGTAAAATATTGTGAATTACTAATAAATAAAAGAGATAGTAATGTAACATCAGTATGTTTCATTGTCATTGTCCTACTTTTTTTTTTGTATGTAAGGGCCCCCCTGGGTAGAATGGAAATCCTTTGGCTTTTTCTCCCCAAAATTGCACATGCCGTTGTTTATATTCTCACACATACCTACACATATTTTGAATTCAAAAGGAAAAAAAGAAACTCGTCATAATTACATCCTCAACCGCATGGAGGGTACAAGTTTAATCGTAATACAGCCGGCCCGAAGACCGAACCGAAACCCAAATCCCAAAGATTGTTTTGTTCAGTTTCCTTTGCCCCATTTTTTATTTTTGCGGTATTTTGTGTGATGTTTTTTTATGTTTATATGGATGTGTGTGTGTGTGAATATATGGAACAGGGTGGTTGAGTAGGTAATATAGGGTCGTGTTGAGCAGGTGATGCGAATCAACTTGTCATCTTCATTTTTTTATGACAATGGGAAAGGGAAGAAGGGGGTTAGTAAACTGTGATGGGTGGACTTAATGAGATTAAATAAAAATGGAGATTTGTTTTAAAAAAGTTAAGAATTTTTTAAAGATTTAAGTGACTTTTCTTTCTTTAAATAATTATATGTAGGTATGGTTTGTATGGTATTGAAATGTATATGATTCTAGGTACCCTTCATTTCAACCTATCCTCCTCACTATTCAATACAATGGGCTAGTTATCTAAAAAACTATTCATAATTTAAGTGCACACAAGGGAATAGAAATAGCCACTATTTATTGTATACGGATCAGGATCATTTTTTAAAGCTTTCATTAAGTACCTACCTATAGGTAATAGGAACATTTCCTGCTTTCTGTCTGGATCTATTCGAATAGGTATGTAAAACAAAAATTAGTTAGTATTTAACCTACTATGGTAGGAAGATGGCAATTTTGAAAAAAAAAGAACAAATGAACAAACATACCTACGTAAAATAAAAATAGATATACCTAATTATCATAAATTAAAGTTAGACGGCCAAAGGCCAAACCAATTAGGCTTTTTATAAAACATTGTAATAGGTACTTAAACTGAAATAAAAGTCTTAACTAAATAACTAGATTAAAGTTATTTTGCCATGCATTTTTTTTTTTCAACAAACTCTTGATGCCTTGAAGATAAAGATGCCTCTTATAACTTCTTAATATTGTCTCTTAAGGACAAAAATGACAAATAATGAGTTTTATTCATTTGTTCTTGTTAACATATAAATACATACATATGTACATAGGTATTATGTACTTATTCAGTTAAACTTATCACTTATTAAAAAAAATGTAATACATAATAAAATCTTAAAATGACATTCCTAAATCAATGCTTTTTAAGATTTAAAAATTATCGGTCTACTCATGTTATAGTTTTATGTACGCATTAAAAAATATTATTTGGAACTGAGAAAAAACTACTTAGTTACATACTTATTAGGTAACACTTCATATCCATTAATCTGAAACTCTTACATTTTTATTTTCCTATCGCACATCAAACAAGTGTCAAAAATCGTTTAAGAAATAATTATTAACCAAGCCACCCTGTATGCCTAGTATTCCAAGGTGAAACATCCGCTCATGATACTCTTTCATTTGTATTTGTCGTTCTCGTCCCACTCCCACAATAATGAATGTTTTTTTTTTTTTTTTTAAGCAAATGCTTGTTCTTCTAGTCTTTCCCGCCTCAGTTCTTTCTTCGGCTTGTTCTGCACACACATGTTGAATGTTGCTCTGGCCGGCTACCTAACTACCTATCCTATATCTTAATTTGAGTTTGCTGATGTTATATCTACTAGCTCTACAGTTTGCTTGTACATTTGCTGCCCTTCTTGATGGGGTGGAAAATAATAATGTACATACAAGCACATACACATTCTTATGCTGGATGCACTTCACCACATATGCAGCGCACATCCCTTTCCAGTGGGTGTTTTTTTTTTTTTTTTTCAAGTGCCATGCCTGTTTGGTGGCACGAAACGATCGTATCAACAAGAGCGTAGGGGAATCTTTTTCTGTGGGTTATATTTTTAGGTACAACGCATTACTCACTCCATAGGGGTGGAAGAAGAACAAAATTTAATATTATTTTTCCGTTGCATGATGTAGTGTAGGTACATGTGAAGAGTAAACGTAAACCCAAAATAATCCCTCTGCGCCCACTTTCCTCCTCATATGGTGGTGAAAAGAAGGTATTCTTCTCCTTCTTTACATTTTTGTTTTCTTATTTTTTTTTTTGTCAGTTTTGTCGGTTTAGCCTTCTCGATTCTCGTCCCTTTTCTCAGAAATCGCCTTGTGTCCATATCCATATGACGGCGGCGGCGGTATGGTGAATGGTTATGGTGAAGACTCAAATTAATGGCAATTTGGGAAGAAAAAAAAAAAACACGTTTCCCCTTTGTAGACGATGCGTGTACATTTACTATCCCAATTCCCAAGATCCGAACTGTTGCTCACCGTCGTCGTCTTTGTCGTCGGGCTAAATAAATGGGGTTGAAGAAGTGCAGAGACTGAGACTGTTGTTTGATCTTTTTTCTTGCTTGTCCTAAATATATTTTTTTTTCTGCGCGCAAGCAAGCAGGTAGGACGGTACGGTTGGTAAGGTTGGGCAGGTAAATTGTTATGGAATGGTTGCGGTTCATTTAGTCATCACGTGTAATACGTGGGATCATTCAAACTTCTTTAATTTTTCTTTTCTGGGTGAATATAAAATCATTTAAACAGGTTGGGATGGGAAGTTGAGATTGCAATATCATGTAGGGAGTGGGAGACCATTGTTCGAAAAAAAAAAAAATAATTTTGTTCATGAAATCTCTTTGAACATTTTACAACCCCTATCTCTACATATACGTTGTTGATTCGGATTACGTGAGGAAATCATTAGTGATCTCTCTTATTTTATGGCTCCATAAAGGATTTAGTACCTAAATATAACTGTGTAGGGGTCTACCAGATATACATACATATCTATTTACAAAGGTTCATGAGTTCAGAAAACAGAAATTATCTGGGTTGCAGCTAAGTAGGTAGGTCTACCCGTAGGAATATTTTTTGTAAAAGAAAGTGTGAGTGTACCTCTCAGTTTTACTTGCTAAATATTAATTTAGGTTTAGATACCTATATATTAGACAGTTAAACTAACTAAAGTGGGTAGGTATTACTACCTATTACCACTATTACTACTACTTTAGTTAGTTTCTCTTACCAACTCATCTATTGGTCACTTGGAGTGCTTCATTACTGCAACGATAGGTTTTCGAATTTACTTAAAATTCTTAAAATTCTATATTTTCGTTTACTGTCGCAAACGCATCACTTTAATAATATTAGCGCAAATTTTTAAACGATTTAGTACGATGTTAAAGCCTTTTTTTCTGTGATAAAATGGCTTTAACATCGTACTAAATGGTTTTAAATTTTGCGCCATTTTCTTTAAAATTTGTAACCACGAAATTTGCAAGAAGGACAAGGCCAATACCGACGCCCGTCAATGCAATTGTAAAACAATTTATATGTTTGCGTTTTGGAACTACATATTTGTTTAGCATATCTTACGGAAGATACCTATAATATCTGAGAAAAAATATGTTTGGCTTGAAGTTAGGAGTCCATACAGGGCTTCATTTACCCTGATCGAATAATCTGAAGATTATAACTGGAAATCAACGCAAAACAAGACAAAATCAAGAATATTTTTCAAAATTTCTCTTTGGCCCCCAGCTTTTCTACTTCCAGGCTATACCTTGCTTATCGCAGTTTCGATATCATGCACTTTGTAATCTAGCCACTGCTGAGTTGCTAGGCAGACAAAAATCGTAAAAATTGTAATTTTCAAGAAAAAGCTTACATACCTGATTATTCCATTTTTTAAAATTCATTTAGCATATAGGTAGGTAGCTACCTACTTAAACCAAAACATCAAAATAGGTACCTATCTACAGATTTTTTCAAATGTCTATATATGTATGTAGGTACATAGGTATCCTTGGAAACAACTGTATCTTTATTAAGCGTTGGTATAACACCTTATTGCGAAAAAAAAATTCAAGAAAACTAATTAAAGAGAAACCTTAAAAAAAGTTGTTTGTAATGTTGATCATCAGGTAGGTAGGTAGGTATGTATGTACGTACATTATTAAATACCGAACCATTACGCATCCCAAAAATAAAAAAAATAAAAACGAAACAGATAACCAATGTATGTAGGTGCAGATATTTATTTCTCTTTCGACAAAAGATCACCTCTATATGTATATCTTTCTTCTGATATTGCCACGCATTCAAGCTTCAAAATAAGACCTTAAAAATCTGAATAATTGATTCACCCAAATGAAGAAGAAAAAAAAAATAATAAACAACAAAACACCCAACCCAGCCGCAACCCATAAATCTTTTAAAAAAAATCACACACCCAAGACCCAACAACAACTAGGTAGATATACAGCAGCATCAACTAGGTTCAAAATGCTGAATCCAATGCGGGCTGATGCTGATGTGCGGTATTTGCTATACGGGCAAGATTAAAAAATGCCTGCGAAATTTCGGAAAACCTGAACTGCTCCTCTGCATCGTTCCCACTGCTGGCACCCGCTGTTCGTCCCAATCAAGCGATCTTTAGCGTCCCACACCCCATTTATGTTTGGTATGCGCGCCTATCGCCACCCACCACAACAACAAATCAAAAAAACAAAAAAACTGGTCAATGTGACCACGATCGACGACCGACCACTACGGTGGCGACGACGACGACGACAACAACAATCCGAGGAACCTTTCACTCGAATATATGCGCATGTTTCCTAATCACCCTGTGTGTGTCACCACCATGAGAAGATGAAGAAGAGATTTGCTTTAATCAGCAAAAAGGGAAAATACCAACAACAACGGCCCCATAAAAAACGCGGCTAAAAGCATCGCCATTGCCACGCTGAAGATCGTCATGTGTCGTTGTCACTCTTCTCCTAAGGGACCAGTTAAAGTGGGAGGGCGACAAAAAAGTGTTGACTGAATGACCATCTCGTCCGCCCGTCGCGCTGCCGGTCACCTCAACTGACGCGACCGACGACGGATAGACTGGTTATTAATTTTTTTTTTTTTTGTTTCGTTAATTTGTTTTTGCGGTGGGTCGGAAGCAGTGGCGCTGGTGGTGGTGGATTCTATGGAAACTGGGGAGCCTATTTACAACCCACTCTGTATAGTCTGTATAATTAGTGAACGGACTGGCGGGTGTTGGGCGTGTGAGAGCGCGCATGTGTATTGGACGACTATACACGTTTTTGTTTTGTGCTTTTTTTCCGAGGCGAACTTTATTCCTCAATAAACTTTGTTTTTTTTTTTTTTTCTTAATTTAAATGTGTGTGCTGCTTGATTTGCCTTTTTTCATATTAATTTTTTATGACAGTGCGATCTCTAGAGTTTGGCCATTAACGGCCCCAATCGCCCAGCTATCAAATGGACTAAAAAAAAAATACATACCTACCACAGATTCGCATCGTACCTACACAAAACGTTCGATCTTCGATGTCGACGATGGACAGCACAAGTAGATTTTGCCATAGCACACCACATACATAAATACATACATACATCATGCTAGACTGGGCAATCAATGTCAACGGCAAAAAAAAAAAAAACAATTTCCGTCGCCCCATGAAGATGGGGGAGGCAGAGAAGAGTTGCCATGTTGTCTGCATTCTCATACTTAGACAAATAAACAAAGATTTAATGGGGAAGTAAATTGATATTTTTTTAATGGGCTAACAGAGACGTTTTGGATTGAATGTTTATTATTTTAAGGGTACAGTTACAGTTATAAAACTTAAAAAAAAAATTACATTGGGTACTTACATATTCCTATAAATATTTATTTCAAAACACTTAAGTAAACAAAAATGTTTGGTGAATATTTACGAATATCACTACGTAATTTGTTCATACTTATTCGTCATAGCTTCTTAAACCTTAAAGCTTCTGTCAAGATTTAAAAAAAGAAAAAAAAACTACAACTTACTGCAAGACTCATTTTTTTTTTGTGTGACAATTGCTTTTTGTAAATAAAGACAGTTTTTTTTAAGCTCAATACATCAAGGACAGTTTTTTAATGCGAGGTCTTTCTTTTTTGGTGGTCAACCTGCTTTAGTCTTGCGCCTTAAAAATAATGTTAATGTTGTGGTGATAGATGGAGGCGCTCACTGAACGCACTCTCACTCATTGCAGATTCTTCCTCGAGAAATTTAATCAGAGATAAAAAATCAGCTATTCGAAGAAAAAGATATTAATTTTGCGAATTCTGAGGACAGGGAAATGGAAAATAAACGAAATTGGAAATATGTACATTTTACATAGTATATATGTACATATGTAACATTAGGTTCGTTCAATGTTAGCACTGGGGCGTACTAGATCGCCCTTAGCTCGCCCGCAAGCTTTTTCTCAGGGTAATAACTCAGAGCTGTTAAGTTTCAAAGCAGCTGTTTGAATTTTGACAAGAAGTGTAGCTTCAACAAGTATAGTGAATGTTGACAAATTTAGATGATAAATATGAGATAATTGTGGTGATAATTTTGTTATTAATTTATTCGATGTAATTGTATATACAATGATCGTCTATAAAAAAAAAATGAACACAAAAATCAGATGAAACTTGTAGTACTGAGGGATTCGATGTTAAATAAAAACCCGTGCACATTTGACAAATGATTGACATTTCCCAGCATTTTGATGCTGGACAAAATAACTCACATACAAAAGTACAAATTAAAACCGTATAAGCTATGCAGGTTTATGACAATTGAATGACATTTTTAAGTGCGCAAAGTTGCAGGGATAATCAAACAAATCTATTGTGTACCAAGCTTAACTCAGTGCGTAGGTAACTATAATATGTTTGCTTTTTACGGCCGCGATCTCACTTGGACTCAAAAATTTTTGTGCACTAAAGGCCGTAAAATGCTATTTTGAATCAATAATTCAACAAGTCCAATTAAATAGTGCTAAGTCTTCTACTTGGCTGATGTATTTCAGTAGTAAATAGAGTTTGTATTATTAAAAAAAAAAAAAAAAAAAAACCTTCATAATATGTTTGGTTACTTGAAAACTTGTATAAATTCTCACAAAACGGTTTTTCGCCTTTTAAAACTCGACTTTTGAAAAAAAAAAAGTCGTTTATCGATAAACGATTGTGTGACGCTCGCAATGAGGGTTAACTATAACCTAGATATAAAGGTAAGTTAAAATAAAGGTACCTCTTAACGAATGGATGCTAACAGTAAGTTGAAGCTTTTGTACCTACTTAAACTCAAGCGCTTACGGATCGGTAAAATTATGATCTCTAAGGGAATGTCTGGCAACCCTATGTTAAATCAAAAACAAAACGACAAGCTACTATTTTTATTCATATTCATAATGTAGGTAGGTAGTTGTTATCGCAGTCGCAGTCATAGTCATAGTCATATTTCGAAGAAAAAATATGCGAGCTAAATAAATTAACAAAGGCTCTTAAAAAAATCTTGAGCCGAACCAACACAATTAACCCAAATATCCCAAAATTGTAAAAACCATGTCATCCCATTCGAAATCCCATGTATTTATATGTAGGTTTATATACATACATACATAGATAAATATGTATGTAGGTACCTATGTACATATGTACATTTATGTATTTATCATCATCCGGGGCGAAAACCGGCACCGCACAAAAAAGTGGGTGGATTATGAAAATGAGGAATAATAAAGAGAACAAAAAAAACATTTAAAAAACTACAGAACTTGTTTAATTTTTTTTTCTTTTTTTTCCTTCATAAAGACTAACAAGGGTGGGTATGCAGACTTCCAACAACAATTTTAAAAGGAAGAATGAAATTTGGGTGCCAGGCACAGGCACCACACGATCACCCATTCAACTTCCCGAAATCGAAACGCAACAACTCTGTTGCCGCCGCCGTGAGTCAGTCGGTCGATTGCTGCGCTATGTCGCCAAAGGGTAGGGAATTACCTTTCTTTCTCATCTTGAGTTTTGGGTGAATTTTTTGTTCATGTTGAGTATTCCCTTTAGTTCACTTTAACAACATGAACAAAACATCCTTTCCTTTGGCAAGTCTTGTCCTCTTTTTTGAAAACAGATTGTTGTTTTTTTTTTTTATTATTATTTGGCTTATAAATAGCGCTCTGTGATTGTAGTAGTAGAGTGGGTTCGGCAGGTGGTCATATAAATATAAACGGCAGGCAGGTAGGTAGGTAGGTTGAGAGTTTGAGTTTCTGCTTTTGGATGATTTGGTTACCTTCAACCCAAAAGACAACTACTTTATGATCTCATGGCTTTGGCCTTCGTTTCAGAAAGTTTCACCACCATCACGTCGTCGTCATAGTTGCCGTGTCAGTCGTTTTGTTGTTTTGTTTGATGTTGTTTTGCTCATCTTTATTGTAAGTAATTTAAACGATGAGGCGGAGGAGGTTGAAATAGAAGAATGGAAAATCCCAAAAATCCCCTAACAAACGGTCTGCTCTACTCCGCCGCGTCGTTGATGCTGCTAGTAGGTATAAATACTACCAATACCAACCAACAATAACAAAAAATTCAATTTGACTAGACTATAGCTGCTTATTATAATGACAGACGTTCGGTGGACCTGTTGAATAGTAGAAAAAATTATAAATGAGGGCGGCTAAACGCTGATTGAATGTGTAGGTATGCGTTGGTATAAGTGTGGGTGAGGTAAGGATAAGGCGAGAAATTTTTAAGTAGCATTTTCTGAGCAGTGACGTACTTCTTTCCAAAACTTGCCTGGGCGCAATATCTTATTTCCTTCATTGTAGGTTGATATGTAGGTGAGGTATATGAAAGGCAAGTTTTAGTTAAGCATCTGCCGCGAGCGGTTGAGGTAGATCTATATTGTTTGGCGCCCTTCCGACTATCCCTGTGGTTGAGCTTCTGCTAGTTTATATCCAATAGAATTTAATGGAAAAATCAAAAACACCAAAAATATACATAATTTAATTTTACTCCACATTAACCCTCTGTATATTTTTTAACTACTAATACACTAAACCTATTTTCTTAATATACTGCAGCTGAACACGCCTAAAAAAGTGACAGTTCGTGCAAACAAGTAAGCAAAACATATCATTTTCTCATTTTTAATTGTCAAAGTGACATTTGGTGGTATGCCCCCTTTCACACGAGGAAAGTGTTTCTATCTCCCTCTCTCTCTTTCAAAAACTTGTGAATGCCATGAGTCATGACTTACTGTTCTGTTAAGATGTGAAACCATCAGTTACCGAAAGTTTTCCAACGACTAAACGAAAATGATGACAGGAACAGGTGTTCGGAATTTTGAAATTCATTAGTAGGTAAACCTAACTACCTACATAGTTACAAAAATTATTTCATAAAGAATACTTATCCTTCACGTTTTCTTGCGCCTGAATTACTCATAAATGCGCTCCTGTTAATTATATCTTTGTGATGAAATGACGCCGTTTTGTCGGCAGTGGTGGGTGAATACCGAATCTAGGTATCAGCTTGCTTATGAGTTTGAATTCTCGGAATATGTCGTAGTTTTAGGTACACACACCCCCTATAAGGATTGGAATTTCAGAAAAAAAAAAGGTTGCCCTTTTCGCTTTCTATACATACATACATTATTATTTATACATCTACCTCTAATTTACATTATTTGCAATGCATTTCATCGCAGTTTCTCATAATAATCACATCGTAAATATTTGCTTTCTTTATCGTCCTTATTATAGAATACACCGGCCAGCAGTGGGACTAAGCTATATGAGACATGGCAACACTAATACAATCCGCATATGTGGAGGCTGCTTATGAAGATATGTTCAAAGAAATCACACGCAAGCTGTATGGGGAAGAAACCGGAAATGGATTGCATACATTGGGAACGCCGGTTGCACAGGTGGCCACAAGTGGACCAACAGCACCAGAAGGCGAGCGTTCATTTACAAATTTGGTAAGATTGCCTGTAAGTAAAGAAAATTTAATTTTTTTTGTTCGGCTATTTCAAATTTTATCGTATATATATTTAATCATCCACTCTAGATTGACCGTTCAGTTGCACCAACAATTGAATACGAACATAATAATGGCGGTGCTGGAGGTAATGGAAATGGTGGAGGAGTTGCTGGTCCACCAGACACATCCGCTGCAACAACAAGTGCTGGGAATTTCAAATCTGAAGATCAACTTAGTACTGCATTTGGGTTAGCTGCTCTGATGCAGCAAAATGGATTTACATCGGGTGGGACGATTCTTGGAACACAGACAATACAGAAGACAGTCAATCCATCTACATCGAATAGTAATGTTGTCGGAAATGCAGTTGCAGAAGCTCGATGGACGGGTGCTATTCCTGTCACGGTATCCGGTGGTGGCGAGGAGATCGTACAATGGCCTACAAGTGGAAAGCTGGGCAGCTACAATGGAACTCTGAAAGCTGCAAAGTAAGTTTCAAAGAATTTTTTTTTCTCATAAGCCAAAAAAACAAAAACCTACTATGCCTTTCAAAATATTTATTGTACATCATTATTTTTTTCGAAAAAATTTCTTCCTGGCCATGAAGGCTTGTGTTATACCGGCAATGTTTAAAGTTACAGCCTTATTAACAGCTAGTTCATTCTTGCATCTCTCGACTACATCAATCACAAGTCCTCCGCTCTTAATATACTCAATAACTTTGTCCCTCCGTTTCCATTTGCTAATCAACTTCTTATTGTATTGAAATCTGTTATCCTTGATTAAAAAATATGATTCCAATTGCTCATTGCTTCTTTTTTTGATTTCATCAAGCTTTGGAATTTCCAAATAAGGTTGTCTAATTAGCCAATATGGATCATAATTTTCCGAGTGTCCACGTTCTCTCAGTTTTTCTTCATCTATAGTTAACATTGTATTATACAAGGACTTTGGATTGCCCAAAATTCCATGTTTAACATCGATCAAGCAAAGATCACTGTCGGGAATAACAAATTCCAATTCTAGCTGCTGCACTCGAAGATCATTTCCGCGATATTTCTTTTCTCCAATCCATAAAATAGGTAAATTATGTCGAGATACATTTGTAATCTCTTGGATTAACGGTGAGTTCTGTCGTCGATAGTTGACTCGCTTGTTATTCTGTCCATAGAGTAACTCTTGTTCAGTAGGACTGAATTGAATTGACTCTTTACGATTCAATTTGAAATGATCCGATCGAAAAAGTCGGTTAATTTCACAATCTATAGTTTCGTATGCCTTTCGATGATGAGCTATCCAAACGACTTGTGTAGCAAATGCTAATAGAATTTCATGTAGGAATCTATCTTGATAAGTTTTCGATATTTTTACAAGTGTATTAAGATGATAGAAGGGTGTCATTTCACCATTACCCATAACAATGACACTGTACTCCCGAGCGAGAATAAGGCGGCACTGAGAGAGATGCTCCGAAAAAATACGTTTGATTTGCGTACTTTCTGTGCTTTGAACTTGAGCTGTGGTCTCTCCAGAAACTTCATCTCGTCGAATAAGTATAAATTCGACGAGACGAAGAAAATACTCAAAATAAATAATCAAGGCATTCAAAAATCGATCAACCGTCTTGTTATGAATAAACATAATAAATTTATTCGTAAGGATCTCGGATGGTGCTAGAAACAGAACAAGGTTCTTGATGTCTTCAATTCGAATTATATCACCATCATCTGCGATGTCAGTGTTTCTGGCGAATTCTTGTCTGAATATTACTTCTTCAATCTGATTGATGGTAGCTTTGAATTTGTATCCGCTTGATGACTGAACGTTAAGTTCGTGTTCCAAGGTTTCACCTTCCCATGATAAGAAATTAAGTTTATCCTTGGAGGCGTTCCAAGACCATTTGCCTGTCAAATATTTTGGTACCACACTGTCTTTATGGATTCGAATCATGTTGTTTCTCTTGCGAAAGAGTTTTTATGCTGTATGAAATTTTGATTTTGAAAAAAATTTACTTGAAGTATTCGAAACAAGTCCTAGAAAGTAGAACTGCTTAAAGTAGATACATAGGTATTAATTTAATTTTACTTTAATTGTAGATCGACAAAAGTACGAGATCAGCAAGCGCCAAATGAGATTTATACCAGTCCAACAAGTGTAGTTACCAACAACAACAGTACACCGAACTCGAATACACCGAGCGTAGTCCAGCACTCTCAACAGCACGTGGTGGTCAGTACCCCAACAACATCATCGTCCAATAGTCGCAAAAAGAACGCTGCTGCAGCAGCAGCCGCAGCTGCAGCTAATCAACAGAACGCCCAATTGCAAATACCAAAACGCTATGCATGCACCCACTGTCCGTACTCCACCGATCGTCGAGACCTCTACACTCGCCACGAGAACATTCACAAGGATGAGAAGCCATTCCAATGTTATGCTTGTTTGAAGCAATTTAATCGAGCGGATCATGTTAAGAAGCACTTCTTGCGTATGCATCGTGAGATGGTCTATGACATCAACAAGACACGTCGCAATGTTCCCAGTACAGTATCTACACAACAGCAGCAACAACAACAACAACAAACCCACCAGATCGATCAGAAACCAAATATATTCTTGCAGCAACAAGTTGGCGGTCCCAGTGGCGTAGTGCATGCAGAGAATTTCATGACAGGACAACGGCAGGAGACATCCTCCAGCCTTAGTATAGCCCAGACAATTGAATCTGTTGCCACTGCAACACACACCGACACCATGCCAATTATGAAACAAGAAAAGAACACCGGCGATGATATATCCGGCACCGGAGGAGTTAAAGTGAAGCGAGAGAAACGTTTTACTTGCTGTTATTGCCCATGGTCGGGAGCTGATAAATGGGGATTAAAGCGCCATCTGAATACACACACAAAACCGTTTGTTTGCATGTTATGCGATTATAAAGCAGCTCGATCTGAGCGTTTAGCTACACATGTGTTAAAAGTACACAACAAGAAAGCTTGCAACAAGTGTTCATTCCTAGCTGATAACCAGGACGAATATCAGGCGCATATGAATGATGTGCAGTAAGTACAGTATTTATACATACAATATTTATTCTGTTCTTTTTCTGTATCTTTAAACTAACATTTTGATGTAATCGAATGGATTTTTGGTGTCTGTTATAGATAGAAATTCTAAACTATGTGCTAACTTAATCAGCATGATAATACATAATAAGGGTTTAGTTTTCTATTTCGAGCAGAGAAATCTTAAAAAAATATAAAAGCGATACGCAGTGGGCTTAATGTGCCCCGCCAATTTAAGTTAATGTTATGTACTTTGTTATTCGTTTTTTTTTACCTCGAATTAGTGATTAAATTTGATTTCCAGTTTAGTTGTAGGACCAGTATGGTTTTGTTAAAGAAATTTTTAAGGTGTTAATATCCAGTTTAACATTACGATTATTATAGAAGGCCAAAAGTGTCATGAATATTCACAACAAGGCCTTATACGACCATATTGAAATTATCACACCGTGAATTTTGATTCATTTAAAAACCGCAGTATTCACATAACAGTCAGCTTTTATAAATAGGAGCATATCTTCAATTATTTAATGGAATCACGTAGGCACAAGTATTCACTTCGATACAAATTTTAAGATTTCTCTGTGATAAGCTAAGCCCTTTTAACAAATAATGAAGTAACAAAAACTTTAAACACAAAATATTTTAATGTCTTTTATGCAATACAAATTATTTCCTCTCTCTCTTTTTCGCATGCAGCCCACACGATAATAGGCCAGCAAGAAATAATAATAATAATAATAACAATAGCACTAATATAAATAATAATACAAATAATAATAATAATAATAATAATTTAAATGTGCTTAGAAC